>CM057456.1:1631661666-1634233333 GCA_016271365.2 Neoceratodus forsteri | reverse complement strand
CCCATGAGACCACATATGCACATTTACATGCAAATCCTTTGAACAGTTGCAAAGATATTAAAGTGCAAACGTTATGTTCACTACTGCCATCTGTAGGTCAGTCACTGAATTACACATGAGTTCCATTAAAAATTATACACTTACTCTGGCTAGGACTGATCCCTCCTGCCATCTGTAGGGCAGTCACTAAATTGCACATATTTTTCATTATGAATTATACATTTACCGAGCTAGAACTGATCCCTCCTGCCATCTGTAGGGTAGTCACTGAAGTACATGAGTTACATTTAAGCAATAATGCATGACAGAGGGTGTGTTGTGAGATTTACACATGCCTAATAATAACTTCGTAACAGATTAATATGTTTCAATAAGCCAGTGAAAGGCACATCTGTGAGCCCAGCCCCTTCTACCCTGAAAATATCAGACCAAAATTCCAAACCATTGGGCGCAAGGGCATGAGTAAAAAAGGAAAAAAACATCTTTTATTTTTGTTTACATTTTTTCACTATCTATATCTAGAAATCTCCACATCTGACTGGAAAAAAACGTGGCACATCAAGAGATCTGCCTGATGAGACCATGCATGCAAAATATTGTGCAAATCTGTTAAACAACTGCAAACATATTAAAGTGTGAAATTTTAAACTCACTACTGCCATCAGGGCAATTGCTAAATTACACATCAGTTCCATTATAAATTATACACATACCACGGCTAAAACTGATCCTTCCTGCCATCTGAAGGGCAGTCACTGAATAACACAAGTTCCATTTAAGCAATAACGCATGATAGGGGGTGTGTTGTGAGAATTACACATGTTTAATAATAACTTTGGAATGGATTCATATTTTTCAACAAACCAGTGAATGACACATCTGTGGGGAAAGCCATTTCTACCCTGAAAATGTCAGACCAAAATTCCAAACCGTCTGGGCACAGTGTGATGACAAAAAAAAAAAAAAGCAAAAATTGGTGATTTTTTTGTTTGTTTTGCTATCTGCAGCTTGGAATCTGTACATCAGACTGGATCAAAACTTAACATGACAAGAGATCTATCCCATGAGACAATGCAGGTAAGCTTTTGTGCAAATCCATAGAATGGTTGTAAAGACATTAAAGTGAAAAATTTGAGGTTTAACATAGAAACCTCTGCTCAACCCTAACTACAGTGGCACTAGCACGCGACTATAAGATATCTATCTATCTATCTATCTATCTATCTATCTATCTATCTATCTATCTATCTATCTATCTATCTATATTAGAAAGGGTCATCATTTATTCCCCTGTATACCTGTGACTAATCTATCAATTAAAGCTGTATACCTGCATTAAGCAATCAATTAAAACTATATACCTGCACTAATCAATCAATTACAGCTATATAGCTGCACTAATTAAAGCTATATACCTACACTGATCAATCAACTACAGCTACTGTATACACCTGCACTAATAAAAAGTACACAGCTGTGCTACATTAAACCCTATGGGATACCACTAATAACACAATTAACACAGCATTAGGAAGTGAGCCAAGCCAATTAACATGCTGCAAAAGAACCTGGAAAAAAGACACTTACACAAAAGCCTCCCAAACCCAGAAATCTCCCAAGCTCCTACCTGCACTCACTAGACACCATTATCTTCGTGCTGGAAGAGACCTTCAGGAGCCATAATACGATCACAAATGCAGTCTCCATAACAATATCCATCCTAATGTATTATATTCACAATGGATAAGGGTGCAGCAGTCAGAAGTGTACCCATCTTGGGGGCTAATTAGGGAAATAGAGGCACTTGCCCTTCAGACTCGTGGCCTTGTAGCCCTAGCGGTACAATAGCACCACTATATTTAGGGTTGAATAGACAGTTTAATGTTAAACCCCAATTTGTGCACTTTAATAACTTCACAAGCATTCAATGGATTGTATGAAATTTTGCATGTGCTGTCTTGTGTGGTAGATTTGTGGATGTGCCAAGTTTTGTGGAGTTCCAGTTCTGGATAGCACAAAAAGTGAATTTTCCGGTGTGTTTTCCTATTGTTTTTGCTGTAATACTTTGAACTTGGCTAGTGCCCAGATGGTTTGGAAATTTGTTCTGAATTTTCAGGGCAGAAAGGGGCTGGCCCACAGCTGTGCCTTTTGCTTGTTTGGTGGAAAAATATTGATCAATTCCAAAGTTATTTAATTTTAATATGTTGATAAATTGGTTCAGAGCATGTTCAGTAAGCACATCAAGATAGCTATATGAAATGAAAAAGGAATTCTTTTCATTAGGAAAAAATCATTTTTCATTTGCTGCCACCTTGTTTCTGCTTTTTTCTAAAACAATTTTTTTAAAAGCCACAAAAATGACATTCTGGAGAGAGAACAACACATCTTTCTGGTTCATCGGGACATCATTTGGAGGATTTTGGACTTAAGTATTGGAAAAATTACCCACAAATGTGTTTTTGATACATACTAAATCCTTTTTCATGACTCACTTCCCAGCTGTATAAAACAAAAAACAAATCATTGTGTTGTTTCTCCATACCTCCTTAACAATTCTACACAACTTCACTAACTTCATTTTGCAGCCGTGGTGGATCTGACCAGATTTCGTTTCATTTGGAGCCAGTCCTTCTTCGTGAGGGGCAAAAATCCTATATTTTGTCCCTGGTGTCTGGTGGTGCCCCTAGCCACCAATCGCCATCCCTATATTGTTTATTATTTCCCTGGTGTTTAGTTGCACCCCCCACCTTCCAGTCACTACCCCCATAATTATTATTTTTTTCCCTGGAGTCTAGTGATGCCACCCACTGATCGCTATCCCTGTACTGTTTATTATTTCCGTGGTGCTTAGTGGTGCCCCCACCACCCTCCGAGCTCCATCCCAGTAATTATTTGTTTTTTCTCTGATGTCTAGTGGCACTCCCCCCTCACTGATCACTGTGCCATATTGTTTTTTATTTCCCTGGTGTCTAGTGACACCCCTACCCTTCAATGGCCATCACCATTTACATTTTTTCTTTCCCTGGTGTTGAGTGGCACCCCCACCCTCCAATCACCATACTGCCTGTAAGAAAGAAAAGGGTTCCTCGATGTCTTTTTTTTATCTGTAAAAAAGAAAGTAGTCTCTCCCCAATCTGATCTCCCACCCTGACCTCCCATTCAGCACCCCACCACCGCCATATACCTTCACTCACCTTAACAGGTCCCAGGGTGAAGATTCAGTCTGTGATAGAAGACATGTCTTGCTGCTGGAAATGCCAACTGCTGTATGAGAAAGTAAGGTAAGTGAGGTTCAATTAATTTTAATAGAGTTTTTAACTTTGTGGCATAACTTTGCCATGTTTACATATTTTGGGCCCACATTTTCAACATGGCACTTTTGGGATCCCACCTTATGAACAATGTCAGTGGAATTATGCACATCCAGCTTGAAAGGTGATTTTGAGGAAGCTTGGCAAATCGCACAGGCAGGGCCCGAAAATTGCACCACCCTTATTCTTGAGGTGGTGTCATAAGAAGGCTATGTTGAAAATTTGGGGTCAAAATACATAAAAATGGCAAAGTTACACTGTATGTTCATTTGTTTAAACTTTGCTTTTCTTGCTAATAACTTTAGTAATTTTAAATATTATTACCCCAAACTTTCAGCATAGGCATTTTTTAAACCACCTCATGAACATGACAGCTGCCATTTTTCAAATCCTGCTGAAACTGTGTTTGTGCACCTGTGGTGTGTATTGATGTTCCAGTGGCATGGAATAATGTTTCTGCAGGGATATGAACATTTTCAGTACTGGGTTCATGAGATGGGGTAATAAGAACTCTGTGCTGACAATTTGTTTGCTGTTTTACTACAAATGCAAGCACACGGCTGGGAGGGCCCTACACATCCACAGCAACATATATTTCCACATGGAGGGATGGGAGCGCAGGGCCCAGACAGCTTTACACTCCCACAAGCAAATGAAGATTCAATGACATTATCTCAAAAAGTAAGGAAATTCTTCGTAACGAAAACTCTTTTAATGCACCATTTAAGGTTAAGACTGCAGCAGCAAAAGTAGGGAAATGTGATTTTAGGGTTTCCAAGCCTAAATCCCGGACACCTGAAGAAAATCAGGGTGGAGTCTTCCTTGGGGTTGTCAACCCCAAAGCTCACCCCTTAGTGGCAGCAATATGGCTCAGATGTGATAGACATAGGTGTGAATGTTTCAGGAGTGTATCCAGTGGGGTGAGCTTTAGGCCTGACAACACCAAGGAAGACACCACCCCTGATTTGCTTTAGATGTTTGATGGGGTTAGGGCTGGAAACCCTAAAAATCACATTTCCCTACTTTGTCGCTGTAGTCTTAACTCTAAATGGTGCATAAAAGGAGTTATTTGCAAAGAATATCTATATCTGTATCTGTATCTATACATACCTATCTACATATACATATATATATATATATATATAAAATCACACATACTCCCATAATGCAAAGCATTATGGGTTGTATATGCAAATCACCACAAAATATTATGCTGGTTCAACATTAAGCAGAAATGCATGATGCCAAAAGGCCTCTCACACAGTCTGCAAAGGGCGCCAACAGAAGACACAAACACATGTTTCTTCATACGAGGACTCATCAGTGTGCCTCGTCTGTATGACACCCCAGTGGAATGAACCAGCTACCCTAAGTTGGTCTATCTGGGTTGGGTTGTGGTGAGCCCAATAAAAACAAAAAACAAGCTAAAAGACAAAGAACCTTAGCATGTTTTGCAGAACACAAGTGTGTGAGGTCTTTCAAAGTTGGAATAAGAGTGAGCTTCAAGTCCCCTCAGACTGCTTGGTAATATTCAAAGTTAACGTCCCAACTTCCTTGTGATGCCACAGCACATAAGGTCACTGTTAGTTCTGTAATTAATTTGTAACATGACCAAGTATAACCAAAAGGGTGTCATCTTATTGCTTGCTTGAAATCTGCTCTGGCACTGGTTGTTGTAGCTTCTCCAGTTCAAATTTCCTCTGGCGTTTTCTCTCCTCTCCTCTCTCTCAGCCTCTCGCTGCTCTCGTTTCTCCTCTCTCTGTCTCTCTCTCTCTCTCTCTCTCTCCCTCTCCATCTCTGGCTTCCTCTGTTCAAACTCCCTCTGTTGCTGGGCTTCAAACATTTTTGCTTGAATTCCAGCTCCATTCTCCACAACTCTATCTGCAGCCTGATTCCTTCTGGCTCCAGCTTGGTGGTGGCCTTCCCCCGTCAGTGTCAGTGGCTCAGCAGATAGCACACTCACCTCTAAGGACAGGAGATCAGAAGGCTGTGGGTTCTATCCCCACAACCAGGCACTTGAGTTAAATCCCAATACTTACACTGTAGTGCAGCATGAGGGGGATGCTCCACTCTTGAGGTGTCGTCTTTCAGATGAGACTTTTAACTGCGGTCTCATCTGCCTGTTCTGGTGGTAGTTCAGGTGGATGTTAAACATCCCATGGCACTCCTCAAAAAGAATAGAGGAAGTTTCCCCGGTGTCCTGGCCAACATAGAATTTGATGGCAGATAAGGACCGCTTGGCCCACCTAGTCTGCCCTTTTCCCTACCTAACGGATAAGCTGCAGATCCTAGTTAATCAACGTCCTACTTCCTCCTACTCCCCACTAGACTTGCCTTATGTCTGGCCCATGCATTCTTGAATTCCCCCACTGTTTTTGACTCTATGACCTCCTCAGGAAGGCCATTCCATGCATCTACAACCCTCTCTGCGAAGAAATACTTCCTCACATTACCTCTGAGCCATCCCCCCTCTATCTTCAAATTGTGCCTCCTTGTTTTTGCACATCTCTTTTCTGAAAGATGATACCCTCTTGGACTTTGTTGATTCCCTTGAGGTATTTGAAAGTTTCTATCATGTCCCTCCTCTCCCTCCCTTCCTCGAGGTGATACACCTTAAGGTCCTTTAGTCTTTCTTCATATGTCTTCTGGCGCAGACCCTGCACCATTTTGGTTGTCCTCCTCAGGACAGCCTCCACCCTGTCTATGTCTTTGTGGAGATGGGGTCTCCAGAACTGTACACAATACTCCAGATGTGGTCTTACCAACTATCTGTACAGAGGGCCAACAACTTCCTGTTTTCTACTGGTGATGCCTCTCCCTATGCATCCCAGTATCCCCCCAGCCCTCCTTACTGCCTTCTCACATTGCTGGCCCACCTTTAGGTCATGTGATATGACAACCCCCAGGTCCCTTTCCATTTTTGTTGTTGTCAGTATCTCATCCCCCATTGTGTACTTTTCCCCTGGGTTTTTGTTTCCCAAGTGCATTACTTTGCACTTCTTTGCTTTGAATCTAAGCTGCCATACATTTGACCATTTCTCCAACCTTGCCAAGTCCCTTTTCATCCTTTTCACCTCACCTTGTGTATCAACCCTGTTACAGATCTTTGGGTCATCTGCAAAGAGACATACTTTCCCTTCCAGTCCCTCTGCAATGTCACTTATGAAGACATTAAAAAGGATCGGCCCCAGTACTGAACCCTGTGGTACCCCACTAGTAACCCCCCATTCTTCACTGTGGACTCCATTTACTATTACCTGATGTGTCCTGTTGTCCAGCCAGTGATTTACCCAGGCTACCACCCTGGGACCCACTCTCAGACTGGTTAATTTGTTTATTAATCATTTGTGTGGGACTGTGTCAAATGCCTTGCTAAAGTCTAGGTAGGCCATGTCCACAGCCACTCCCTGGTCTACTACTTTGGTCACCCAGTCAAAGAAATCAATTAGATTTGTCTGACTTGACCTTCCTGCTATGAATCCATGCTGCCTTGGGTCCTGTGCCCCACTGGCCTCTAGGTACAGTACTCAACAATTCTTTCCTTCAGAAGTGATTCCATCATTTTCCCTACCACTGAGGTCAAACTGACAGGTCTGTAGTTTCCTGTCTCTGTCTTGCTCCCACTTTTGTGAAGGGGAATCACATCTGCCCTCCTCCAGTCCTCAGGTACCACACCATCCTCCCATGATTTATTACAAAGTCAGTGATGTTACTAGTTCTTCCCTTAGTTCTTTTAGAATTCTTGGGTGAATCACATCAGGCCCCATTGCTTTATCCACCTTCAGTTTTAAGAGTTCTTTCAGAACCCTTTCTTCTGTGAAAGGACTAATATCAACCCCCTATCCAGAGTGCTTCTATTGGCTGGATTAGGTATTTCCCCCTGCTTTTCCATTTGGAATACTGAGCAGAAGTATTCATTCAGTATCCCTGCTTTTTCACTGTCGCTCTCTGTCCAACCACCTTCCTCTTTATTCAGCCTCAGTATCCATGCCTTTGTCTTTCTTTGCTCCCTAATGTACCTATAAAAGTTTTATCCCCCTTCTTAAATGAGTTGGCTATCTTTTCCTCAGTTTGGGCCTTTGCTATTCCAACTGCCTTCCCCGTTTCCTTCTGTTTTTACTGGTACAGTTCTCTGTACTGTTCCTTCTGTATTTCCTTATACTTCCTAAATGCTATATTTTTCTCCCTTACCTTCACTGCCACTTCTTTTGAGAGCCATAGAGGTTTTTTCTTTCATTTTGATTTGTTTATTTGCTTCACACAAAGGCTTGTTGCCTCTGTGATGGCGGTTTTGATGTTTCCCCATTGTTGCTCCACCCCACCTTCTTTCCTGTTTGCTAGTGCTTTTCTGAGGCACTCTCCCATTTTGACAAGATCAGCCCTCCTGAAGTCCAGTACCTTCACTTTTGTGTGGATCGACTCTACAGCTAAGTTTATCGTGAACCACACTGTTTGGTGGTCGCTTGTTTCCAGAAGGCTACCCACTTCAAGATCAGAGATCCTCTCTCCATCCCCATTTGAGAGTACTAGGTCTAAGATTGATCTCACACGAGTGGGTTCCAACACTAGCTGTCTGAGGCATGCCCCCTGTAGGGCATCGAGAATGGCCCTGCTCTTGGATGTGGCTGCAGTAAAGGTGCTCCAGTTAACATCTGGCATATTCAGGTCCCCCATCACTAATATCTCCCATTTCTCTGCCATCCCGAGGATGCCTTCTATCATTTCCATGTCCATTTCCTCCCCTTGAGATGGAGATCCATATACAACTCCTGTGTGGATTTTGGAGCCATTTCCAGTCTCCAGGGTGACCCACAGTGCCTCCTCTCCTCCCTGTTTACCTTTAGTGCTGTTGCTTTGATCCCTTCCATTACATAGAGAGCTATTCCTCCTCCTCTTCTTCCCTTCCTGTCCCTCCTGTAGATTGTGTACCCTGGTATGTTGACATCCCAGTCATGGTTCTTTGAGTACCATGCTTCTATGACTGCCATGATATTCAGGCATCCTTCTTCCATCAAGGCCACCATTTTGGGGAGCTTTTACATAGACTACAGGCATTGGTACTCATTAACCTTCAATTTTATGCTTTATTTCTTTTTGCCCCATCCTTGTCCTTACTGCCTTTGTCTTTTTCTCCATTTACCCCTACCCTTTTCCCTATCGAAGCAAATTTCCCCCATTCACTAAAAATACCACCAACAGCTTAATATGGTTCAAGGTCAGTTGGCATTCATCTGTATACCCCTCTTCCAGGTCATGCCTGAAAATAGGCAGAGTTTGTCTAGTGCACTTACCCGGTCAACAAAAACTAAATAAATACATTTCAGGGTTGTGCCTAAAATGGGAGGGTGTGGATGCCACTAGACACTAGGGAACAAAGGTACCATAATGGGGAAGGTAATTGGAGGGTGGGATGAAGACCCCATATCTAGTTTTGTAAATTTTTATAGAATGTTTAAAAACTCACTTTGACTTTAGCAGGGTTATTTTTATGAGTAATATGTACAAAGCGCTATACAAAATTCACAGCAGCTGAGAGGTAAGAGGGTAATACAATGGATAGAGCAGCAGTAGCCCTCTACAGGTTGGCATGATGCGACTCATCAGCAGAAGGTGACAGGAACATCTTGCTTAAACACCCTGGACCCTTACATCCCATGATTACAAATATCTGTTCTTTTTCCCTTGTTCAAGTGCATATACAACTAGTCAGCAGAAAAATAATAAATGAGAGAATTTCTAAATAAAATTATACCATCACCATGAACTCATCCTGCACATATACTGAAATCAGTACTGAAATCCCCCCAACCACACACACACCTTCAATGCACTTTCTAATGCCAATAAAAAGAAGACACTTGTAAGGGAGACAGTGATTTGCATTGCCCTGCTCATATTAACTTGGCTGGATGCCACCTGAATTAAAGAGAACTATAGTACACTCTAAATTAAAAGTTGTGCCTTTCCTCTCATTCATACTGACCTAGGGTATGTAGTTGCTCAGTTAGTTTGGGGGAGAGCGGTTTTATTGTCATATACACAATATGGTTCCATTTTTCAAAGAATGTAACAGCTGAGAGGTAAGTGCAGTAATTCAATCGATAGGGAAGCAGTAGCCCTCTACATTTTTATATAATGTGACTCAGTGGTGGAAGGTGAGGGGAACATTTAATTTAAACATACCTGTTCATTACATCACAGGATGAAAGCGCTCTGTGTTTTACTCTAGCTCAACTGCTTACACAACTACTCAGGAAAAAAAAATCAAATGCTTGAATTTCTATATAAAATTATGCCACCACCATGCACTCACCATTCACGTTTGCTAAAATGAATCCACGAAATATCTTTTCCTCATACAAGCTCGTGCAGCCTTACTCTAAGTTAAACCTCACTAATTCCAGTAAGAAACATAAACACACACATAATGCTTAATGATTAAATGAGGCAGTTTAGGGTCTGTCACATTAAATGTGTGCCCAACTATAGGGAGAAGATATGCTGCCAATCATCTACCAGGTAAAACCAGCACTTTGGGGGGGGGGTGTTGAACACTATTGATGTTTTCTATATCCCTCTGAGCATAGTAAGATGTCATAAATTTGGCAGTAATTTTGTCATTCTTGTAACATGGTATCATGACAAATTATAATAACTGGGATGGTGATCGGCAGGTGGGGGGGTGCCACTAGACACCAGGAAATACAATAAAAATAATATAGATGGCAATCGGAGGATGGGGGTTGCCACTAGACACCAGGAAACAAAGATACAATAATGGGGACAGTGACTGGAGGGTGTGGGTGCCACTAGACATCAAGGAATAAAATTATAATAAAGGGGATGGCAACTGGCGGGTGAAGGGGGTGCCACTAGACACCAGGGAATAAAATAAAAATAACAGGGATGGCAATCAGATGGTGGGGGGTGCCACTAGACACAAGTGATACAGAATTTTTTTAAATCCTTTTTCACCAGCCAATTTACTTTTTCACAATGATGAAAAAAGAATTGTGAAAAAGTATCTTAGTGAGTCACAAAAAGGGATTTTAATAATTGTAAAAAAATGTTTGGAGGCTATGGGAGCTATAAGAAATACACAGTGAAGCTCATCAGCTACCGATGAGCAAGATTCATGTTTGGATGTCTGTAGAATACATCCCTGGGAGGAGTTATGACAGTTTGTTGTATGAAGAAAGAGAAAACAAGATGGCGGCGCATAAAAAAGGATGTTTTTTTGTGAACAAGGATTGGCCCCTCGCGAAAAAGAATCCATTTCCGGGAGGCTAAATCTTTTTTAAAATAAAAACCTCTATCCTGGAGAGTGATCCTTCCATTAAAAACAATGGGAATTTAAAAACTGAATAACTTTGTAACAGATTAATATTTTTTCACCAAACAAATGTATGGCAGTTCTGTTACCCAAGCTGTTTCTACCATAAAACATTCACACCAAAATTCTGCACCATCTGGGCACAAGGCGATGAGGAAAAAACTGCTAAAAGTGATGACTTTTAAGGTTTTTGCACTATCCAGATCTCAGAATCTGCATATCCAACTAGAATGAAACTTGCCACGTCAAAAGATCTATCCTAGTGCATGCCGAATTGTTTGCAAATCCATTGATCGGTTGCAAAGTTATTAAAGTACAAAATTTGAGGTTTAACATTAAACAGGCTACTCAACCCTAATTAAAGGGGCGTGACCATGCCCCTACAATTGATATATAAAAACACAAATGTTAGGTTTTTATTTTGCCATGGTAGCGGTCCTCTGTGTGTTTTGGACTGCTACCATTGGCGCTGTTGTTGTTTGATATGGCATTTTTCGTGGCTCTGTTCTTGTTTCGGCATTTTGCTTGCATGGATATTGACCACACTATTATTGTCGGTGGCAACTAACCCCATGCAGTCAGTTGATATCTCATGAGTGGTAAAGCCACAAGTGATATAGCAGTAGACCAACACCCTCAAATGAAAATAAAAAGGACATTTTAAATGAGACACCAACAGCAGCACACCAGTCTGCAGGATTACATACTGAAACATAATTATTCTGTATCAAACTGCTCTTCCTTTCTTCCACAAACAGGAAGTAGGCCCCAAAGAGTGCATAAATTGCCATCTTTGGAATTACAATGCAATCTGCAATTTGTATGTTTTGATACATGAAAAACAAAATTACTATAATGATGATGCATACTGGCCTGAAATCTATACTGGCATACTCTACTGTTGCTTAATGACCCCTTTAAGTCAGCCCATGTCACGCTGGATTTACAGCTGGTGTTTACGAGGTTTTGTAATAGAAATGGTAAAAAGTTACAAAAGGAAAACAAATAATGCAAACTACATAGACTTCTGTATATACGATCAAAAACTAAATGGCATTTCACATTGTATTTGTTTATGTATTTAGTTAGTTTTTTATTGAAAGAGTTTTACCAGACAAGACCTACTGATCCATACAAATTGTTTCCAGTGGTGTCCTGGGGCAAATAAATTAAGTTGATTACTGAGCATGCTCATAAATTTATCTCCACATGTGAGAATACATTTGTGAGCATGCTCAGTGTGGCCACAATGAGGGAGATAAATTTCTGAGCATGCACAGTGGCCAACTTTATTTATATTGTTCATTTTGCCCAAATAAAATTTTTTTTGGCAAATTTATTTTCACACTTGTGTAAATAGGGAATATCCTGTGAAGTAGCTTCAAGTATGCATGTTATTTGGTGTGGAATGTTGGTGTTTTTTGCACACTTGCATGACTGGTGCAGCTACAAGTGTACAATGGCAATAACACCAACATTTCCCATCAAATAACATGAGCAGACCGCTGACACAGGGGGAGATACTGGACAGGGTTTTGGGAGAGGCCATAGGTAAAATGACAAGCAAAGGGGAAGTAGTAATCATGGGTGACTTCAATCTGCCAAATGTGGACTGGAACATCCTGGCCACAGCTACAAATAGGAGCAGGGTCATCTTTGACTCCCTGCAAGAAGAATTTGTCAGGCAGTTGGTTTCATATCCCACTAGAGACAGGGGAGTGCTGTATCTGGTACTTATAAACAAGGACAGCATAGCAGATGTCACCGTGGGTAGCCCCCTGGGTATGAGCAATTATCTCACAGTGTGGTTTGGCATACAAATTGAGCAGGAGAGAAAAAAAAAATTTAGACAAGGGTCCTAGACTCCAGGAGAGCAGATTTTAAAGAAACTGGAAACTGTCTTAGGAAATGCTTTGAAGTAGGCAATTGTTGGGGGGCAGGGGGTGAGGCACAATGGAATAGAGTAAAGGAAGGAATAAATAAGGCAATGGTAAGCTGCTTAAAATTAATAATCAAGGGTAAGAAGAGAAAGAGCCACTTTAGTTCTCAAAGGAGATGGCTAAAGTGGTAAATGGAGAAAAAAACAGCTTTCAGGAAGAACAAGGAGACCCAAAGGGAGGTGAACAGGGAGTTATATCTAGAGAAACAAAGGGAGGCAAGAAGAAGGGTAAAGACAGTAAAGCCCCAAACTGAGGAAAGGATCACCCCGGGGTTCAAGAATGGGATAAGACTTTCTTCAGCTATGTCAGCAACCATGAAAAGAGGAAGGCAAAGGGTGGTATAGTGAAGAACAGGAGACCAGGAGGTGGGGAATTTGCAGGTGAAGACCAATAAGCATCTAACATTTTAAGCGAATACTTCTGCTCAGTATTCACAATGGAGGGGGAGATGGGTTGACATGCATTAACAGGCACCGAGGGAGAAGAAGGGGGTTGAACACAAGTCTATTTGTGGAAGAGAGAATCCGCCAGGAGCTGGAAGCCATAAAGGAAAACAAAGCAATGGAGCTGGATGGATCCACCCAAGGGTAATTAACCCATTTGTACCAGTAGACGCCATATGGCGTCGGTACCATCCACTGGTGGACCTGACCCAAAATGGCCACTGGGAGTGAATAAGTTAAGGAAATCAGTACGGTGCTAGCCACCCCTCTGGCAAGATAGAAACATAAAAATTGTTGGTAGATAAGGGTCACTAGGCCCATCCAGTCTGCCTGTAAGCCCTACAATTGTTTGTTGCCTCTGACCCTATCTGGTCAGCAGCTTTTCACCATTTCTTCCCACCTCTAGGGTTCCCTTAAGCCTGTCCCAGGCATGTTTAAATCCCTGAATACACAATAATGGTGCGCTAGAAAAAATGAAGTAAGCAGGAGCTGCTGCTAACGAAGGCCAGAAGCACTATATAACACAACATGAAGCAGCGCTACACAAAGCTCCCAAAAACAAATATAGAATTTATTGACGAGCTTCCATGCAAACAATTACCCAGGCATGTTTAAAATCCTCCACTGTGCTTGCTGCCACCACCTCCTGTGGCAGACTATTCCATTTGTCCACCACTCTCCCCGTGAAGAAAAACTTCTTCACATTTCCCCTTAACCTGCCACCTTCCAATTTCATATTATGTCCCCTCATACTTGTACTCTTCCTATATTAGAAGATGTCTCCCCCTTCCACCTTGTTTATGCCCTTAAGGTTCTTGAATGTTTCTATCATGTCCCCCCAATCCCTTCTCTCCTCCAGCGAGTACATATTGAGGTCCTATACTCTTTCTTCATATGTTTTCTGGTGCAAGCCCTGCACCATCTTGCTTGTTTGTTTGTTTGTTTGTTGGTTTTGTTTATTTAAACTGGTTAGACTATGGGCCAAAGACCAGTTTACATGGGCAACCAGTATACTGTACATATAACAATAAGTACAGAACAATAGTTACATAACAACAATACACAGTACAATCATAATAAAACATTCACAGCCCGTTAAACAAAACCTTTACATTTACATTCAGCTACCCTTTTCTGGACTGCTTTCACTCCTTCAATGTCCTTGCGAAGGTGAGTTTTCCAGAACTGCACACAGTAATCCAGGTGACGCCTCACTTGTGTTTTATACAATGACTACCTCCCACCTTCTGCTAGTGATACCCCTGCCTATATACCCAGCATGACACTGGCCCTCCTTGCAGCACTTGTACTCTGCTTAGACACCTTTAGGTCATCTGTAATGATAACCACCATGTCCATTTCCCCCTTGGTGATTGTCAGCAGTCCTCCCCCATCCTGTAGCTCTCCCCAGGGTTCCTTCATCCCAGGTGCATTATTTTGTACTTCTTTAAATTAAACCTCAGTTGCCATACCTCCAACCATTTTTCAAGCTTCCCCAGGTCCCTCCTCATTTTCTCCACCCCGTCTGGAGTATCCACCCTGTTGCAGATCTTGGTGTCATCTGCAAACAGGCAGATCTTTCCCTCCAGCCCTCCTGCAATGTCACTAATGAAGACATTAAACAGCAGTGGCTCCAGGACTGATCCCTGAGACACCCCACTGGTCACCCCCTCTCCCTGGATTGGATCCAATTTACCACCACCCTCTGTCTCCTGTCCATTAGCCAGTCCCTTACCCAGTTTACCACCTTGTGCCCCATTCTCAGGCTGCCCATCTTGTTAATGAGTCTTTTATGTGGGACAGTGTTGAAGACCTTGCTGAAATCAAGGTAGGCACTGTCCACACTCCCCACCTCGTTTTTACTTCCTTCATCACCCAGTCAAAAAAATCAATCAGATTCATCTGACACAACCTTCCTGCTGTGAATCCATGTTGCCTTGGATCCTGGGCACCACTGGATTCCAAGTGTGCCACAATTCTTTCTTTAAGCAATGCCTCCATGATCTTACCCACTACTGAGGTGAGGCTTACCAGCCTGTAGTTCCCTGCCTCCTCCCTACTACCGCTTTTGGGTGGCAACAATATTTACCACCTCATGGGAGATGGGAAGTGGTTCCAGAGGAATGGAGGAGGGCCATTATGGTCCCTCTGCACAAAAGCAGCAGCAGGGAGGAGTCCAGCAACTACAGACCAGTCAGTCTTGCATAAGTGATGGGGAAGTTAATAGAGTACCTGCTGAAAGAGAGACTGATGGAGTGCCTAGAGACATATGGGCTGCAGGACCACCAGCAGAATGGCTTCACAGGGGGAAGATCATGTCAAACAAATGTCCAAGATTTCTTTGAGAGGGTAAGTAGGGAGGTGGGTCAGGAGAGTGCAGTAGATGTGGACTATCTGGACTTCAGTAAGGCCTTTGACACTGCACCATAAAGAAGGCTGATAAAGAAACTTAGCAGCCTGGGGGTGGAGGAGAATGTAGCGAGCTGGTTATCAAACTGGTTGAAAGATAAGAGGCAGAGGGTGGTGGTAAACAGTAGTCATTCAGAGGATGGGAGAATGACCAATGGAGTACCACAGGAACCTGCACAGGGCCATGTCATCTTCAATGTCTTCATAAGTGACATTGTTGAGGAGCTGGAGGGGAAGGTTAGTCTCTTTGCAGATAACACAAAAATCTGCAAAAGGGTGGCACCCAAGAGGGGAGTGGAGAGACTGCAAAGGGATCTGGGAAGACTAGAGGAGTGATCTAGGGAGTGGCTGCTAGTTTTCAATGCCAAAACGTGCAAAGTTATGCACCTGAGGTGGGGGAAATCCTGGGGCTGTGTATAAAATTGGGGATGGGGGTGACTTAGAGTACCAAGCAAGAGAGGGACCTTGGGTTGATCATATTTGATGATCTCAAGCTGGCACAGAAGGGCAACAGGACAGTTGGCAAAGCAAGCTTGATGCTGGGGTGCATAGGGAGAGGGATCTCTAGCAGGAGAAGGGGTGTGGTGTTGCCTCTGTATCACCATCTTGTGAGACCCCACCGGAGGTACTGTTTCCTGTTCTGGAGGCTGCAGAACTGCAAGGACATTGACAGTGTTGAAGTGGTCCAGAGGAGGCCTACTAAAGTGGTGTGTGGGTTGCTCGAGAAACCATATGAGAAGAGGCTGTGGGAGCTTAACATGTGCTCCCTGGAGGAGAGGAGAGCAAGAGGCGACATGACTGGGACCTATAAGTATCTCACAGAGATGAACAAGGTGCAGGAGGAGAGTGTCTTTCTAAGAAGGAGGTGCACCAGGATATGGGGGCATGTTATGAAGCTTGGGGGGGTTAAGAGGGATGTGAGGAAATACTTCTTCACAGAAAGGGTGGTTGATGCCTAGAACAGTCTGCCACATGAGGTGGTAGGGGTGAAGACAGTGGGGTGCTTCAAACATGAATGAGATAGGCCCGTGGGTATAATAAGTAGAGGTAAGGGAGTAGGTAGAGTCACGTGTGACTAAGTAGAGTCCAGGTGTAGTGCTAGGCTGGGAAAACAGGGCAGATTAGATGGGTCTACAGGTCCTTTTCTGCCAATACATTCTAAGTTTATGTTTCTATGAATATTTGAAGCTACCTTATGGGGTATCCAAAATATACCACCAGAGTCCTCAACTTTCTTGTTTTGTCTGTGTCTACTGTAGTAAAAAAAAATGGTCTGTGCAGACTGAAATTAAAGAAATTACTTTCATATGATTTTGTTGTAATTATTTTTAGCTGCTTTATGTGTGATAGGAGGTAATAACTGGCAATTTGCACATTCAGATTAAAATATTTAAACAGCTGTAGTTTATTGAATTGTTTACTTTATTGAAGTATATATATATATATATATATATATATATATATATATATAGAGTAATGGCAAGTATAAAGTGTGTAGCAGGTATAAAGTATGACTATATCATTTGAATGTTTTTTTTTGTTGATTGCCACATTGCCATCCAAGTTCAGACTAGCAGTACACCCACTAACCTATTGATTTTTTCATTAGCAGCAGAAATCTATTGGATGGCTTGTAGAAACACACAGCTGTGGTTGGTGGACAGTGCTGTCACTCAGAACATGTGCCTGTGTAGCACTGTAGGTAACGCAGTCACAAACATGCTTGCCGTGGTTTGACAAAGGCAATTTTTGCTGCATTCATAGATACATAGATACATAGATACATAGACAGTGTCGGCAGATAAGGGCCTATGGCCCACCTAGTCTGCCCATTTGAGCTTGTAAGTTCAGTTTGTTTTCCTAGAAGTCTATTTCCCCTTACCCCTGACCTCTAGAATTCCTTTATGTCTATCCCATGCATTCTTAAATCCCGTGATTGTTTCAGCTCCCACCACTTCCTCTGGCAGGTGTTCCACTTGTCCACCACCCGCTCTGTGAAGAAATTCTTCTCATGTTTCCTCTGAATCGCCCTCCCTCCAACTTCATCCCATGCCCTCTAGTCCTGAAACATCTTTTCGCTTAAAATAGTGTTTTCCTGCACCCTGTTCCTCCCTGTAAGATATTTGTATGTCTCTATCATATCCCTCTCCCTCCTCTCCTCCAGGGAGTACATGTTCAGTTCCTTCAACCTGTCTTCATAGGACTTGTGATACAACCCATGCACAATCTTTGTTGCCCTCCTCTGAACCTTCTCTACCCTGTCTATGTCCTTACGTAGGTATGGTCTCCAGAACTGTACACTGTACTCCAGGTGGGGCCTCACTAGTGTCTTGTATAGCGGAATTATGACCTCCTTTCTGCTGGTGATGCCCCTGCCTATACATCCCAGCATCCTATTTGCTTTACCTGATGCCTTGTCACACTGTTTCCCTACCTTGAGGTCATCAGAGATGACAACCCCAAGATCCCTTTCCTGCTTGGTGCATGCTATATCCTCACCCCCAACTGATATATTGTGCCAGGGTTTTTGTGCCCCATATGCATTATCTTGCACTTCTTTGCATTGAATTTCAACTGCCAAGCCCTTGACCATTCTTCAAGTTTCTGCAGGTCCCTTCATTCTGTCTACACCTCTGGTGTGTCTACTCTGTTACAGAGCTTTGTGTCATCAGCTAACAGTGAAATTCTGCCTTCTAGATCCTGTGCAATGTCACTGATGAAGATGTTGAATAGGACCGTCCCAGCACTGATCCCTGTGGTACCCCACTGGTCACTCTTCCTCTGTGGAGTGACAGCCATTTACCACCACCCTCTGTGTCCTGCCACCCAGCCAGTTACCTACCCACCACACTACTGTCCTGCCCACACCCATATTCCCCAGTTTGTGTAATAGTCTCTATGTGGCACAGTGTCAAAGGCCTTGCTGAAGTCCAGATAGGCCATGTCCACTGCCCTCCCTGATCCACCTCCCTAGTCACCCAGTCAAAAATTCAATGAGGTTGGTCTGACATGACCTCCCTGGTGAAACCATGCTGCCTTGGGTCCTGTAGTCCATTGACAACCAGATGTTCCACCAATCTCTCCTTCAGTAGTGCTTCCATGATCTTTCCCACTACCGAGGTGAGGCTGACTGGTCTGTAGTTCCCTGCTTCCTCTTTGTTCCCACTTTTGTATAAGGGACTACATCTGCTGTCCTCCAGTCTTTGGGTACCTCCCTGTTTCCAGTGATTGGCTGAACAGGATAGCCAGAGGTTCAGCCACCACCTCTCTTAGTTCTTTAAGGACCCTGGGGTGCACCCCATCTGGCCCATTGCTTTATCAGCTCTTATTACTTCCAGTTCCTTCAGGACCCTTTCTCGTGTAAAGGGACTTGTGTCCATTTCTGCACCATTCTCACCCCTTGTACTCCCTTCAGACCCATTACCCCCCTCTTCCTTAGTAAAGACTGAGCAGAAATACCTGTTCAATATGTCAGCTTTACTGTTGTCATCCTCACGCTGCTCCCATCCCTCTTCAGTCTCACTATCCCTCCCTTTGTCCTTCTTTTTTCACTTATGTACCTGTAAAAGGTTTTGTCCCCTTTAACCACTGATTTTGCAATGTGTTCTTCTGTCTGAGCTTTGGCTTCCCTTACTGACTTCCCTGCCTCCCTTTGTTTCTCCTGGTACTTCTCCCTATCCCCTTCTGCCTGTGTCTTTTTGTATTGCCTGAATGCAATCTTTTTGGCATTCAGTTATCTTTTGGAAATATGAAAGAAGTTTATTACAATCAATATATAGTTATGTACAGATTGTGTGTGAGTTTGTACAAGAAACATTATGATCTGGAGTGTGCATGTGCTGGGGCAGCATATTCATAGCAAATCGGGATCTAGTTTTGTTTTTTTCTTGGGGTTGAAATACAGGCCAAGCTGAGCACGGGGAAACAGCATTTCCCAATACACATTTACTTAGAATTTCATTTTGCTGTAACCTCCTAGTGATGGTATGAATAGCATTTAGTGGGATGGGTAAACTGAAAGTGTCACTGTTTTATGTGCTTATCACAGTAAGCCAGTCAAAGTCAACAACTAAGATTTGAGACCACTATGCAAATATGATGATTGCAGTTGTAATTTTCACAGCAGCTATCTGTTCAGCAAAATTAACAGATTTTATCTTTCAAATGAATTTGTCCTCCCATGGTATACCTATGTAATTTTAATATAAAAAAGCTATACATGTATGTCACATGTGCATCATATATCCTTTGTCCCTTTCATACATTTTATATATGCCAAAAGTGGCCAGTTATGGTTAATTTAAAGTGATTTTCTGATTTTCAGCAAAAAATGCACAGCTGGCATCAACAGAACTCAGTTACACAAAATTTCCCTAAAATTTTTATTTCTTGACATTCATTTTTTACTACTGAAGATATTTACCATGAAAACAGCCTCCTAGCCCTTTAGACTTTATCTGTTCCTGCTGTTTTTTCTGCTTTGAAGTCACAATCCTCTGCTTGTGACAGCAGAATAATTTCCTGGCAATAGGTTATTGTGTCACAGTATTGGATTGATAGAGATCATATCTATAAAAACTAGAAGGGACATCAGGTGCGAAAACAGAGGTCTTCATGCTACAATGTGCAACTGGCCTTTACAACCTCTGTGGGGTTATTACATAGAAACATAGAAGCTGACTGCAGATAAAGACCGTTTGGCTCATCCAGTCTGCCCATTTATCCTACCTGTCGCATGTGCCCGCTGACTCTACTTAGTCATTGGTCTTAGCTAATCATTTCAGTCTCTATGATTCCCTTGTGCCTATCCCATGCCTGTTTGAAGCTGTTATGCTAGTATGCAAATGACTGGAGGAGTCACATGACAACCCTTCTAGTTTTTATAAATATGATCTCTATGAGAAGATTATGATGCAAAAGTATGAAAAATAGCAGCAACATATGAAGTCTGAGAGTCAAAGAGCCTGAATTCCTGCAAATGTCTTTGGGAGCAAAAAATGGATTGTTCTGAAATTCAGAATTTACTGGAGTGCTATGAGATTTGACTCCTGCTGATGCTAAATGTCAGTGACTTCAGAAAACTGGAAACTTGTTTTAAAATACATCTTTGTCTTATATGGAATATATAATTATTTTGTGTAGGAGTGCAGGAGAGACTTATTCATTGTCAAATGTTGCTCCACAGTAACAGTTGCTGTATACTTACGAAGCCCCAATATGAATAAAAAGATTGAAAAAAAAAAGCATACAGAATGTCCAATAGCTGTTGCTACAGTATACCAGTGATTTATTTTCTGCAAGTTACAAGGGTGAACTTAATGGTGCTTACTTTGTCAGTCTGACCAAACCTTATGACACAGTTGCACATCTATACTGTTATCTAACCTAAGGGCATGACATTTTCCCCTAGACCCTCAGCTGGCTTCATTTTTATCTCACAAACTGTCTACAAACTGTCAAAATCACTGATAATGTCTATTTGTTATCTACAAGTTAACTGGGGTGTCTCACCAGGTTCCATTTTGGGGACTTGTTTTCTACATGCATTAGTAACATTTGTGGCAGCTTGAAATGTACCACATGTCATTTGTATGTCAGTTACTCAAATGTTTATATAACAAAATCAAAAATCGTAAACCAAATAGATGGATGTCAGCACTCTTCATACAATTTAACAACAAGCTGTTGCATATAGTTTCAAAGTCCAAGATAGTTATTTGGTTATAAACAAATGGCAAAGTTACAGAATTACTGAGAATCCTGTCACTTTGCAGAACGGAAGAAGAACATGATTCGTACATATCTCTGGATCAGTATGAACAAAACCAGTGATATCTGTTTTGAAATGCTGGCCAGTAAGGTATATAACTTGAGTATCCTTGTAGGAATAACAAATAGAATGCTCTGTCAGCATGGGGACTGCAAATAAAACAAAAAGTCTAAATTAAATGCGCACTGAAATTGAAACAAGTTAGAACTGACATTTTAACTATAGGTCTTCATTAGGAATTATCTTGGAAGGAAAAACAGAGCACATAGTAGTTGTAGGGAGTAACCGTACTTATGTTTTCCTTTTTAGGTTATTCCTTAAGAAGACTGATGCCTAAAACATTGAGTTTCTGTTTTTGTGCACATTTAATTAAACCATTTGTTTATGTTATTTATGGGAGTAGCAACTGCTTTAATTACAAGTGCAGGCTAGAGTTAATGGCATGAACACTGCTTCCATCACTTAGTCACATGACAGCATGTAAGCAGTCATACTTCAGAGGGAGAGCGTCTGTATCTGTCTGAGGTTAATAACTGGATAGTAGAGTTGAGGTTATGAGATAACGTATGAGGCCCATAGCCTGTGAGACTGGTGTCCCAAGGTGACTAGACCCCTTAACTGGGAGGTCAGCCAGAGCTTTTTTTCTGATCTTAAGAGTCAAACTTTCACAGTACCTGTAATTGCTGGGGGTGATAAACACTTTTTTAACTCAGTTCTGAAAGTTACTTAAACACAGTCCAAGTACTTCACTCAAGCTCACACACTGAATTTGGTGCTTCAAGGCAGCACTTTTAAAGACAACACACACACAAAACTGATGCATCACTGAGTCCCAGGTGTCTGTGACATTTCATGATGAACAGCATTTCTCACTTCAAGGCAATTCTCCCTCTGGCGACATCCTTGTGGACCCTCCGTTTAGTTCCCATAAACCTTTTGACACAGTCATGGACATGGGCAGGAACATATAGCCCTGGGCTTTAGGCATCTGAGCTCTCCCGTACTATTAGTTTCCCAAGTCCGTACCCTCCCCTGACCCTGGAGATCAGGTGTCAGAGCTCCCTCATTCTCTCCAGGCAACAGTGCCTGCAACCATGCTGGTCCTGCTGCTCATCTACAATCCCAGATCGCAGTCCCTTATAGCTGATTCAGAAGATAGGATAGGATAGGAATTGTATTTATATAGCACCTTTCCAGAGCTCAAAGTGCTTTACAATACAAATGTTAATTCCAGCTACAAGAAATACATAATCCCAGTTCATAATGATAAATTAGGTACGTGCATATTCCACAAAGTTGATAGAGCATATCCATCTCCTGAGAAGGCCTGTCTGAGCAGCTAGGTCTTTAGTTGTGATTTAAAACTTTCCCATGAAGGGGCAGTGCAGATGGATTTTGAGACAATATTCCAGAGTCTCGGTGCAGCTACCAAATATGCTTGATCCCTGGCAGATTTTAATCTTGTTGTAGGGACTAACAAAAGCCCCTGGGTATCTGAGTGGAGAACTCTAGTGTGCTGATAATCCTCCCAACAGGCTGTCAGTAGTTCCCAGTCCATTTATGGCCTCATAAACCAGCAACAGAATTTTAAATTCAAGACACCATCAAATCGGCAACCAGTTCAACTTCTGTAAAGCAGGAGTAAAATGGCAGATACTTGATGAATGAATCTGGATATACTAGTTAACAGTCTGGCTGCCGAATTCTGCAGTAACTGCAGGCAGTGAAATTGGGTAGCTGGGAGGCCATAGTAGAGTGCATTGCAGTAGTCCATTTGCAAGGTAATGAAAGCTTGCTCTAATGTGTGCAGATTGCTATGGTCAAGGAAAGAACACAGTCTGTCTACATTTTTCAAGAGGTAAAAACCACTTCTAATGGCAGTAGACAGAGGCCGGACCCCTTACAGTACGTCTCTTGGCTAAAGCCTAGAAATTCCTTGCTGTGAGAAACAGTTTTGGTGATGCCATGGTAAAACCAAAACTTATCACTTCAGGAAGCATTTGTTGACTCAAAGTACAATGCAGAGCTGACAGGCCCCGCTACAGCATTTCTTCAGCCTCTCCACCCTGGAAACTCTGAACTACCAGACACTTTGGGGATCTTTCTCTCTCTCTCTCTCTCTCTCTCTTTGCCCACTTGGGCACTGGCTTGAGTCTTACCAGAAACCTCCCTTCTGGAGGAGCCATCCAATGTTGGAATTACAAGGGGGCTTGCCAGGGTTCAGTCCCAGTAGGTCTGAAGTGAGCCCCAGTAGCTCACACATCACTGCCATTGACATACAGTATAATGGGAAGGGGGAGGCTCAATTTAAAGAAAGGCCCCTTATTTTCCCCCTTAGCTCCCAAAGCTCATAAAGTGTAATTCCAATACTGGTCATACCTGTGAACTACCCCTCATTTTCAGGGACATCTCTGATTTTACCTAAAAATTCCAACCACCACTAATAAATCTAGGATTTTTGTTGCAGAAGAGTAGGAATTCAAAGCATAAAATAATGCCAGACTAATGTTACAGTCTGGTTCTTCACAAAATTCATTTTACACTAAGCCAGACATTATGGCAGAACTATTGAGCTAATGATACCATTTCTTAAGATGTGTCCCTGATTTTGGCCTCTTATTTGTAAGCTTTTTCCATGATATGCAATGCAGGAGGTTGAGAGATGTGGGAGGTCCTGTGCCACTTTGTCTCAAATCAGGCACCTAACTCCGGAAAAGGAAAAGAATGAACCTCTGCTAGGAGAACTCCTTCTTCACTCCTAAGTGCTCTCTCTCTCTCTTGCTCTTTCTCTCTCTCTCTCTCTTTCCCTCTTTTTCAAAACTCTCTCAGCCCACACACTTCCAGTCTCTGGGGCCCCTTCAAACATTTTCCCTGACTGTACCAATGCTTGTATAACCAGCTTCTCACTCACAGGTTCCAGGCCCATTACTAAATGATCACTCTAAAGGGTTAACTTATTATTTATTTTAAAGGTTTTACCAGGAAAGACATTCTGGGTTCCAAATTCAAAAGTCCCAGGCTGCATCGTACAAGTGTCTGTTCCGTGTAACTGAGATGCGCCAGTACAAAATAATTGTATATTCAGAAGATGAGCCATAAGATGCGATCGTGCATGTCCATCTGAATATCCTGAACATGCACAATAGTGCAGTGGGAGATGCATGGCATGGCAGGTGACCTGAAACCTGTGTGAAACATATGGAAATGCGCGATATAGGCAGCCACATGTGCGGCACGCAAAATTGCAATATTCAGCTGGGATATGCAAATGGCCTCATTGCACATTCCGAGCCCATTCCCCACATGCGCAGCTCATTACTGGAATGTATTCAAGCCATTTGCATACCCAAGGCATGCGAAGTTCCAGCTTTGCAGAGCTGCCCCGCCACTCCACAAAGGTGAACAGGAGGTAGTGCAGCCTAGCAGGCAGGTGTGATGGAATGTTTGTGTGTGGGTGGGTGGACTGCATTGGCCTGAGTACAATGTTATTACCCATAGCCATGTATAGAGTCGGACTGGGGTACAGGGGCCCACCTGGACAGTGGCCACAGGGGCCCATCTGGACAAGCAACAGGGGAGGGCACAGAGTGAAACACACTGATCAGTATACCACATGCATGTGATACCCCAGATCTGTATGCAGTGTACAGTCACCTGCAGTGCCCCACACTCCCCCATATAAGAGGAACATGGTGATAACTGCAAGGAATGGCAGTGTGCAGATGGTGACCAGGTAACCAAGTGGGTGGGTCCCACCTGTGTGCACCTATGGTGTGCCACTGTGGGTGTGTTCCATAGGTCGGTCCCCCAGGCTGTGCCATGCTGCCACTAGTACCACCAGACTACCTGGGCACCATTTCCCCAGATATCACCTTGGGCACATGCTACCACTGGGTGGCACCCTGCATGCCACATGAGTGCAGGCCATGGTCCTGGTACGTACTACAGTGTGGCCATCTGCTCCTCTGGTGTGCTAGGAGGCCACCCAACAGCACTGGGTGTCTACATCCTGGGTGCAGTCTGGCTCTCTGGGCAGTGCCAGTGGTGTTCCAGCACTTGTGGCTTTGGGTACATCCATCCTGGCATGACTGCTGTGTGTGGGTGGGTGCCTGGAGCACAACCTGGTGCACCTCCAAGGGCTGTCTCAGGATGGTGTGTCTGTAGTTCCACAGCCTTCCTGTGGATGGCTGGCCAATTTGGGCCATCCCTTTGTCTGCCTAACTTTGCATGGCACACTTCTTTGATGTGCGGCAGATGTGCTGCACATTTTGGCTGAATATACAGATGCATAGCATATTCATGTACCTGTCCCCTATTTTTGCACCACATACATTATTTCTGCACAATTGCACATTTGGAAATGCATGACGAATCTCTCCCTTTCGAATATCGCTCTTCCTCCCATTTTCTTGGATGTGCAGCACATCTTCAGTTTGGGCCACACATCTTTTTTGAACATGTGGGCCTCTGAGCTGATGTAACAGCTCATTCTCAGATACATACTGGTGGATGAGGTACACAGTACAATAAGGTGCAAGTCTGTTGGTACATTAAAGATCAATGGCAAATGTGAAAATGATTTTCTTAGGTTTCATACTTTTATTACAGCCTGTATATTAAAATCTCTACTCTGAACTTCAATATACAAGTTTCCTGTCTTTTTTAAATTAATATCAAATTTGTGCCCCCACACAATTATCTAAAGAAAAACAGTTATACTTCACTTTTCAGTGACAGCTGCTTGGTTTCACTCAGCATATTGTGTCCTTGAAGGAGTGATGTGTTATGCTCGAGCTCGAGGCAATCCCAAGAATAAAAAATAATGAAAGCATAAGTTTGTGAAGGTGTAAGCAGTTTGCGTTTTCCCTTGTAGCCCCATAATTTGCTATTCTACTTTGCTTTATATTTGAATACATTTTTATATTGTTGAAAAGAAAAAAACAAACAAAAGAAAACCATGATCTGGATAGTGTAGCCTTACAGACACCCAGATTTCAGCCCTCTGCCTGCCACCCATTTTGAAGCACTACTGCATACTGTATGTTGTTGCTGAGCTGTCAATTTTTATTCCTTGGCTGCTAAGTCTGGAAAAAATTCCCCAGTGCTTGGGTCCCGAAACTCAGTATCGGGGCATGAGAGGACCACAAACAGTCTCTGGCAGTTGCCCATTTGGCAACATGCCAGTATAAAGCTCAGTACCATCTGTACCTGAATGGATGCTTATTGCTCCATAACAGCAAGCCATGTTGCACATCATAATTTCAGGATACATTTTCTCAACACAGGGGTCAAGTGAAAATGGAGAGTGTGCCACAAAAATGAATTTTCAAGATCCTGCCCCAAATAACTGTATGCATTTGTGGAGAGGCTATTCTCTGATCAGTACTGCTCCCCTCATCGTAGGCAAATGCACAAGATTGCTTTAAGGATGCAAGGCAATGTTTCTTGGAGGTGGTTTGTGTCCCCAGGAATTTCATTCAGTGATATAATTTCAGCCTGCCAGAGACTGTTGGTTGACTATCCTCTCATGCCCTGATTCTCGGATGTCACAGAGTTAGCTTCAATTTGGAAATCAGGAAAATACTTCACATATGCGTAACTTTAAGATGAAATTCCTTTTTTATGGCTGCATGGGCAGAACCCTGCTTATGTTTTGCTGTCACTTTAGGAGAGAGAAGGGACCATGATCGGATTCCATCCTAGTCCTCTCCTACAGTGATGTGGTCATTTGTCCACAGTGCACATCTCGTTGGTGGCATATGGTGTTTTCACTGCCCTTCCCCTCTGAGGCCACTGTTCCCGTCTGAGGTGCAATAGCCCCTCCTCCGTGGGCACACTACTTTAATATGGTAGTTCTGCATTTTGTGTCATGCATGCACAAACAGCTCACAGCAGCAATGGTCGCCATGCCCAAGGTGGCTGTCATGTCATGTCTCAGTGCACATATGCAAACTCCAATGGCCATCTTGGACACAGCACACTTCTCTGCTATGAGCTCCATCTTGATGGAGAACTTTCCTCTGTGAGCTCCGTGTTCTCCGCTCGTGGCTTGAACGGCTCTTTGCAGCCATGTTGGCTCTGACCAAAGTTTGTTACATGCGGTATAACACCACAGCTCAGACCACATAAGTGAAACTATTTTACCTGCAGGCAAGAGCAAGGGTTCAAGCACCCAAAAATGAATGCCAAATTTAAGATATCAGACTCCGAGACATCTGAGTACCGGAGCATGAGAGGACCACTAGCAATCTCTGATAGGCAGAAGTTGTTGAGTTTTGGGACAAAAGCAGCAGGAGTTTTTTCCAAACTTAGCAATAAATCTCAGCCTTCCTTTTTCACTTTAGGGGAAGGGATTCTTTATTAAACAAACAGATATTTTTACCTGCAGGCAAGGGCCAAAAATGAATGTAGAAATACCTTGACCCATCTGCTAGGTGACATCTAGGTAAGGAATAAAGAAAATTGAAATCTCATCAACAATATGCACAGTAGCTCTTAAAAATGGGTGGTGGGCAGAGGGGCTCAGAATCATGGTTGTCTTTAAGGCTACACTATCAAGATCATGGTTTTCCTTTTTTTGACTATACAAATAGATTCAAATATAAAGCAGAATACTATAGCAAATTATGGGGCTACAAGGAATACTCAAGCTGCATACACCCTTAACAAACTTGTGCTTACATTATTTCTCATTCTTGGGACAGCCTCAAGCATAATATGCCACTCCTTCAATAACACAATTTGCTGAGTGAAATGAAGCAGCCATCACTGAAAAGTGAAGTATGATTGATTTCATTTAGGTAAACATCTGGGGACATGAACTTAATATATAATTAAAAAAAATGACAGAAGACTTGTATATTTAAGTTCAGAGTAGAGATTTTAATATACAGGCTGTAATAGAAGTGTAAACCATAAGAACAGCATTTTTATATTTGCCATTGATCTTTAACAGTTATGCATTTACAGCAATCAATGCCAAGTAACACAGTGCAAACAGAAACTGTGCAAAGTACAATACATTACAGATGTGCAAAGCAATATTCAGTGCAGGATAAAACAGTATAACAAGGTGCTCAAAGGGACACTGTTAACCCCCTTAGGCCTCAAAGTGTCCCTAGTTTAAACAAGCATTTGTCAACACCGAATGTTTGCTTGCTGATATTAGCATTGGACGTGGAGGAGTTAGACAGATGCAGAATAGGACTGGCAGTGAAGTATTGAACTCACGCCAATCCCACCTCCACGCTGCAGAGATAGACAGGCATTGGGGTGTGCCTGTGGGTCATTGCCAGAATGCTCATGGCATTTCACCTCACCCTATCCTGTAGACACCAAGTGTTGAGGTGTGCCTTGGGGTGTTTGGCTTCACAGTCACCCCATTTCATAAGGGCATATGCTGAAATGGGTGCAGTCCAGAAGAATGGGGTAAAATCTGGGGCTGAAGAGTGCAAGGCACACCTTAATGCCTGGTACTGGCTTCAGCGTGGGGATGGGATGGCATGAGCATTACAGCCGGTGATCCAAAGTTACACCTCTGATGCCTGTCAGTCTGTACAGGGTGGGACGTTATGGTTAGAAACCTAATGCCCTGGGCATGTGTTGGTATTTGCACTACAAATTTTCAACATGGCCTTTTTGTGACCCCCACCTCATGAAAGCATTTGAGACCTCTTTTCATGAACAGTGGCAGTGTGATTTTGTTAATGTGTCCCGAACTTCGAGTTCCCACAGCGACAGTGCCATTCTGCGCCAGATGTGTGAAAACACAGATCAGGCAGAATGTGAAGAATGACAGCTGTACCATCCATAGGGAGGTGTGAAGAGATGGCAATGTTGAAAATCTGTAGTGAAAGTATTAAAAATGCTCGAAGTTCCGAGCGTACATGGAAACTGTGCAACACATGCTTGTACCGCAGTCATTTAGTGGAATTATTTCACCAAATTTTCAACATAGGCATTTTGTGACCTCTGCTCATGAACACTGTCACTATGATTTTCTTAATCTGTCTGAAACACTAATTTCCCACAGCGACCGCGCCATTGTGCACCAGATGTGCAAATGCATATTTCAGGCAGGATATGAAAAATGACAGCTGTACTGTTCATAAGGAGGTGTTGCAAAATGCCAATGTTGAAAATCTGGAGTGAAAATATTACAAATCTGTGCACTTCCAAGCATACATGGAAACTGTGCAACACACACTTGTAACATAGTCATTTTATGGACTTTTGTCACCAAATTTTCAACATAGGTATTTTAGGTCCTCTGCTCATGAACAGTGTCACTATGATTTTCTTAATGTGTCCTGAATACTGATTTCCACAGTGACCGTACTATTCTGCGCGGGAAGTGCGAAAACACATTCCGGTCAGGATGTGAAAAATGACAGCTGTACTGTTCATAAGGAGGTGTGGCAAAATTTGCCAATGTTGAAAATCTGGAGTGAAAATATTACAAATTCTCAAAGGTACGAGCATGCGTGGAAACTGCGCAATGCACTCTCGTAAAACAGTCATTTTTTGGATTTTTCCACCAAATTTGCAACATAGGTTTTATGAGAGCCCACCTCATGAACACTGGCACTGTAGTTTCATTAATCGGTCCCGAAAGGTGATTCTGCGCAGTGACCGTGAAATCACCTTTCGGGACCAAATAATGCCATGACAGTGGCTGAATTTATGAAGAGGGGTCCCAATAACCCCATGTTGAAAATTTGATGCCAAAATTCCCCAAAATGCCTGAGATATGCACCAAAGTTGAAAAAACCCTATTTATGCCATTATACAGCTCACCGGCATTTCTTCAGTTCACAGTTGGCTTTGAAGAGTGCAGACGTGGTCCCGGTCCACCGAAGACCATCACACTGGGCTCCGGAGGTAAGTATGGGATGAGGGTGGGTGTGGGGAGGCAGGATGCACAGAGGGTGGGTGCGGGTTAGGGAAGGGGCCACTGACTCAACAAGGGACCGTTTTCTGTTTTACAGGGTTAAAAAAAAAAATTGCAGGACAGTTTATTTTTTTCAGGGACATTTGGCACACTGGGGTGGGCTCTCAGCATACCACCTAAGTGTTTTGGGGGGCTGTAGCTGACAGGGGATTGGGCACCCCATCAGCACATACTAAGTGGAGGGCGTGTTTAGGGATTGGGCACCCTCGGCAGACAACAAATTGGGGACATTACCCTGATGGGCAGTGGGCTCCCCCATCAGCAAATTGAACTGGGAAGGGGGACTGAAGCTGATGGGGATTGGGCACCCCATCGGCAAAGAAAGACTGTTGGGGGGGTGCATGATGCCAACGGGGAATGGGCACCCCCTCGGCATATAACAGAAACTTCGGGGTTGGGACACTATGCTGACGGGGACTGGGCATCCTGTTGGCAAATGAACTGGTCGGGGGCATGCTGATGGCAAGGTACCGCCCCACAATGACGGGTTGCTCCCAGATTGCAGCGGAATGGCTGATGCTGCAATGACGAGGTGGCCCCTGATTGCAGCGGTGAAAACATTTCAAGGTGGTGGCACGCTGGCTGAACTAGTATCAGCAGCAGCATGCCACCGCATTGGGGAAAGCACGCCAAGCCTCAAAAGGCACTGGGGCCATTGGCCCCCACAGTGCCAAACCTCCAAAACCCTGCTTTTCTCCTAAGCTGTGCTGAAATGTTTCTTGCGCATGCACAAGCAAACATAAAACTCTTTTTATGGTGCTTATGGTTGCTTACATTCTGTAGAGATGTGGCTGGTACTGTAGTTTGATGCTGATTCTTTTTTTCTTTTAAAAAGTGAAAAACAGACTGCCCACTATACAGATGTTACCACTCAAAAACATGTTTATTTACATTCCTTGATCAACTCCAACTACATCTTTCCTGGACTTAGGAACACCTTGAATTCAGTCTAGCCACTCATTATGAAGTGGGAGTAGAGGACTCTATTGCATCATGAGTGGCTATACTGTTTATGGGTGTCTTTAATGTTCAGAAAGTATGAAATATGAATAGAGCACTGATTTGAAACAAAACAAGATTGGGAATAGCTATTCAGTGGCATGCATTTCAGTTCTACAAAGCAAGGAGGCAGATAAAAGAACCAGCAACATCAGTGAATTTTAGAGAAAGTAAGAAATCATAAAATGTGGGGTTTTAATTAGAAATAATATGGTGCTAAAAAGGTTGAGAGTGTCCCTTTAAGATAGATAAAACTGCACTTGGACAGGTGCAGGGAACAAACCTCAGCTGGGCAAAGCAGTGGGGGGGGACTCAAGGAGCATATCAGGGCTAGAGCGAGCCATAGGAGGAAGTGGGGGGGGGGTAGCCGCTGAAGTCTAGGGTCAGGGACAGCTGCTGGAGGAAGTTGTAAAGTCACAAAGAAGAGACTTAAGGGAGAAGGGGGAAGAGGCAGAGCAGATGAACAGGGGAAGAGAGGACGAGAGGTTAGGGAAACTTAGAACTAACATTCCCTTAAGCCTGTTGCTTGCCTGGTCCCAGCTGGAGTTAGTGTCTCCATTTTGTGCCCTGTGCTTCTTTGCTTGCCCAATGAGGCCAGGACATGAGTATTCATGGTTCTATCATCTCTCCCTTGCCTATATAGGGAGGAGGCCAGCTAGGCCTCACAGTTCTCTGGGAGTCTGGCACCCTTTTGAAATGGCCAGAGGCAGAGAGAAAAAAGGAGAAGGCCTAGATTAGAATGTCACCACTCTTCTGCCCTTCCTTCTGTTTACAGAGGCCTCCATGAATAAGACCCCAAAATCCTTGCCCTAGCAGGGGCAGTTCCAGCTAATCTCCACCCAAGAGGCACCTAAAGAAGCAGCATAGAAAAGTGATGGGCCTCCTCTCAGACGAGGTCACTGGGGTCTCTTGAGGGGCCCACTTACTGTTTCAGCAATTGCAGTTCAGTAGCATAGGAACCCACCTCCTGTAAAGTGGCAATGAGCAAGGAGTCCTAGGTAGTACAGTGAGAACAGATATATAATGTACTTCCAATGGGTCAAGTAATTTATTAGTGAGTATGAAGGCAGTTGTTCAGAAATCACCATGGCACTTTTGTACATGGTAAGAATCATTGTCAGTCAAGTCTCACAGTGTTTGGGCTGGGTGATGCAGTCAGTTTTGAAAGTTAACAAGTGGGGTGTTTGCAATGGCTGGACTGACTATTGCAATATTTTAAAAAGCAGCTGACACAATTAGGGCAGGCAACTTGTACTGTGTAGTTGCCTGCCCTAGGAACCTATTCAGCTATAAATGACTGTTTTGTACTCCGTGTTTTTAAAAATATTTGCCTCTTAAAACCCAGCCTGTAAACTTCCGTGTACAAGCTGGTGATTGCCAAGTGCTGCAGCCCAACCCCTGAAAACTGCAAAATTATGACATGAGGTTGGGAACAGGGCTGCAGCACTATCTGTGGAGAATGTAAAGGGGTCAGGGGACTGCCTAAATACACTAAGATTATCTTTGCTGGCATGTTTACATGTATGGAGCTAATACATAACGTATATATGAGCCCCATACATGTAAAGATGCCAGCAAAGATAATCTTAGTGCATTTAGGCAGTCCCCATCCCTTTACATTCTCCATAGACAGTACTGCAGCCCTGTTCCCAATCTTGTGTCATAATTATGCAGATTTCAGGGGAGGGGCTCCAGCACTCAGTGATCGCCAAGCTTGTACAAGGAAGTCACAAGATGGGTTTTATGAGGCAAATATTTTTAAAAACACGGAGTACAAAACAGTCATTTATAGCTGAATAGGCTCCTAGGGCAGGCGACTACATGCATGAGTTGTCTGCCATGAGCATGCAAGACATGACAGTTGCTCTTTAAGGTAGCCATAAACTGGTACCTCATATCTAGTATGTATCAATATATAGAATTTTAGGTAGGCAGTTAGTTTGTTTTTGTGGACCAGGAAAGGAGGGTTAGACAATACTGTCTATTTTCAGCCTCCTCCTGGGTGGGGGTACAAATTCATATCACACGAGACTGAGCCAGATTAAGCTGCTGTTGGAATTCTAGTGAACGGGGAAAATTTGGCCAGTATAGTGTCAATCCCTGTCTGATGAAGAATGTCAGCTATGTACAGATCTATGGGATCACTCTCCCCAATCGGTTACTATGTATGAGAAGTTGGTAATTGTAAATATGTTTAAACTTATGAGACCATAGTAGTCTGAATGATAAAGTAGTCCTGCTGGGGACTTGTTAACATTGGAAGAAAGTTAAGTAAAAAGCCTACCTTCTTGATTTAAGCTCCAAGTGTGTACAATCCGTATGTGCGTGGCTTGTCTGTTAATGGTGCCCTGAGGTTTCTGTTGTCCCTGGTTCCCATTTCCTTGACCTGTGGTGGTAGAAGGTTAATGGCAAAGGTGGCTGGCATAATTGTCCCCTACCCTGGATGAATGCCACAGATATCCCTAGACACAGGTCAGGGAGGGTAGGGCAGTACCCATGTGGTTTCATTGTATGGGATTTGGGAGATGTGATGTAATGGGAGCACAATGCTCGGAGTATCTTGAGACCTCTCACAGAACTTGAACATTTGTTACAGGCAGACTATGTGGGCCTAGGGGGCCTTATCTGCCATCAATTACTGTGTTACCATAGTGCAAATTGGTAGAAAAATGACTGAGATACAGGCCTGAGACTTTAAAATGAAGTTAAAATAAAAAAGTGTTTCACCTTTGCCATTTCTTTTCTCAGCGGATGGAGTACAGAATACGTGAACCTTCCTTTGGGGAAGAGTAACTGGAGTCTGCCTAATCAGAAAAGCACTAAGTGATTGGAGCCTGTGTCCCCAAGGCCCTCTCATGTATGCAACTAGGCAGGGCTAGAAGAGAGGCTGCACATCTGTTGTATGTGTAAAAGTGCCCTTGAATGGACAGAGAAGATGATTATGCCAAGAGGATCAGTGCACAAGGAAGGTGTCAGCAACCCCTGACCAGTAGTGGATGATCCAGCAAGATTGCCTTTAAGCTGAAAGGAGTTGCAGAGTTCCCCTAGAACCCATCCAATTGACCTCAGATAGACAAGAAAAGATGTCACCGATGATAGCAGCTGCCCGAGAGCTGAAGGTCAAATTGATCACTGGACCACCAAGGGACTTGTGCCTAAGTCAAGTCAAGTCATTTTTATTAAAAAGTGACGCCCAATCCCGAAGGCTCTGGGCGCCGTACATTAAAAAGAGATAAAGAAATTTTCCAGCATTTCATGCCATATAAATACAAAAAAAAAGAAACATATATACATAATCATGATCAAACCCCAAAAGCATATAAAAATAGGTGGGTCTTTAGGCAAACCTTGGAAGTAGTAAGGTTCGGGGCCTCCCTAACTGCAGCTGGCAATGAATTCCAAAAAACGGTCGCGGCGACACTAAAAGCTCAGTCGCCCGCAGATTTTAACCTCGCTCTTGGAACAGTTAGGAGGCCAGCATTAGAAGAACGGAGATTACGGGAATCTCCCATAATCTCCCAGATGTTGGGGGACAGCATGTGGACCCTACCCACCTTTATTATCAGACCCCGCCTACATCAGACTTCTGCAATAAACTCTTTTACAGAGGGTTCCAACTAAGGTACTGCTTTTGCTTCTAGTGGGAGTCAGTTAGGAAATTTGAAAGAGAAAAAGACTGACATGAAGTAACAGTGAAGTAACATAAAGAATGATGCGTTGAGTCTTTTGTTGTGCAAAAAGGAAAGAAATTATTTGAACAAGAGGCTGTGCAATCAGATTAAGTATGTCTAGGAGTGGTGACCAACATTTTGCACAGAAGGAGTCTGACTTTGGGCTGTGACTCAAGGAGTGGCTGTGTCACCAGCAGGTGCGGTACTGTGCCTCCATAGGGATAGCCTTGTTCTGGAGAGGCTGCTGAGCATCCCCATGCCAGCTGTGGAGGGTCTATGGTCCCAGGGAGGCCCCCTGTGTATTGTGATTGGTGCTCCTTCTATGCCAAATGCATACTGGCTGTGCATCTGTGTGAGGCATGCTTTGGCCATACAATGCCCATACCTCAGATGGCTACACTGCTGGATTTAAACTGGATCTTCCCTGAGCCATGGCTATAAGAAGTCAAAGATGCAGCAAGTAAAGTGCCATTGCTGCCCACCATTGTTCCTTCCTAGCCAAGGGAAGATGCTAGTGCCCAGAGAATGCCATTACAGGAAGATGAGAAATTATGCCATTGGTCCAGGAGGTTGTGGCCAGGATGAAAGGCATGAGGTTAGACCCTCCTGCTAAAGGCCTGGCTAGGACTCATGTGGGGTCCTGAGCCTCATCCCTGGATGGTTCTGCAGTGAGTGTGGAACAGGGTTGGCCCTCTAGTTATACTTGGTTGTGATCAGAGATAAGCCGGACTGACAATCAAGAGTGACACAACCACTCCATGGGCCTGATGGTTCCCTCCCATTTCATTTTCCCATCTCCTAGTGCCTGGAGTCCAGTTCCCATCCAGCTCTGCCTCATCCCAGAGGAGACAGTGGCCATGTATTCCCCTCAGGGTAACAAACAGCATCCTCAAAGCTGCTAAAAAGATCATGTCAATAACATCATATACATTGGCCTGACCAAAGTTTTCATCTTCAGCTTCTTCTTAGGAGACTGCAAGAGCTGAGTCTTGACCTTCCTATAATCTTGTGACTCATGAGTTACATTGAGCAACACATGCATCATGTTGCTCTGGGCACTGTAAAAACCTGAGAACTTGAACCAGTAACACAGGATGTACTCCAGGGATTACGTCTGAGTCCCTTGCATTTTGCAATATTTGTCAATAACTTTCCCATCCAATGCATCCAAAGCACAGAGCACATGTATGTGCATCACATACTACTTCATTGCAATACGTCCTTGCTGGCCTTCATAGAAAATCACCTTCAACCCTACTCTGAAGCCATGAAATTCTGGCTAATTGAGAACACTCTCACAGTAATGCCAAGATGTCTTAAATAATGGGCTTGAGTAGCCATTCACATACTGTAGCTGCAGTATGGATTTCCCCTTACAATCCACACCTCAGACGACTTTGCAGTTGAACAGGTTCAGTCCTTCAGATTTCCAGGCGTACTGATTGAACCACAGCTTACCTACCACTGTCATACTGACCACATCATTGCCACAGTAGGCTCAGGGTTAGGAGTTCTCTACAGTGTGAGAAACTGCCTGAATTTGCACACAAGAAAACAGGTAACAAGGCAATCCATGCTCCCCCTTTATAATTGTGGTATTGACTTTCTTGAATTTAGGCAGCACCCCAATAGGTACCTCCATAGACCATGTGGAGTAAGAGGTAGGAGACAGACAGAAAAGGGATTTAAGGTAGGTGGGGATTGGGTGTGGGCGCACTACTGGAGAAGTGTAAACCAGTGTAAAAAAATGTCTTTTGGTGGTGGGCCTCAGTCAGTTAATGTGGCTGTATAACAGACAACAGTGTGGGTGTTTGATTTACTCTCAAGTTAGAAACTGCAAATCCAGTTATACAGGACATCAAACCTATGCAGAGTAACTTTAGGGGACTAGTTACCACATCTGAATCCAGCATGGGTGGGGGGGGTCCAAAAAGGTAGGTGGTTCACTGCTATATAAAGAACCGGAAGAGAGATGCATGCTATACCAATCTGCATTCGTGTGAGTCCTTCCCGCCTCCTGTCTAATAGGCAGCACCATTACACCTGATATGATGATGGGGACAGATGTTGTGTAGTCACCCACAGCACCAGCAGTGGCTAAAAGCAAATACCTGCCAACACGGACCTAGCACATTCCATATCTAGGTGCCTGTAAGGAATTTTAATTTTTTAAATGCCAACTATTTGTTTCCCAGTTCCCTCATTCATTTCTTTGCTGTTTAACCAGGTTCTTGTTATTCAGTTGTTTTTGTTTTGGGATAATACTGGCACCCACTTTTCCACTAGCACTTCGCTCACTTAATTATTCTTCTGCCTGCTCACCCCTTTGCATGATCATTCGCTACTCTCCCACCAGGTTGCCTGCTCACTCGCTCATTTCCCATGCTGCATCCATGCTTGTTCACTGCCTTACCTCTGTCTGCCTTCTCACTTACTCTCCTGGAAGCATTGCCATTTGACCATAATAACATAAAAAAGAGTATCAAAGCCATTTCAAGTGCTGTTTCTGCTGTTAACCAAAACTGGAAGTAAGATGCAGACCATCAGACCGCAGCATTTCTCTAAAAAACATACAATGTTCCATGGTTCTTGCAAAATCCAAAACCTAATTTTAAAATGTCTCCTAATATAACGGGGCTCTCTGAAATAATTCCTGATGTTTGTGTGTTGGGGAGGGAGCAGAAGCATGATTAGGAACACCTTCATTTACGCTCACAAACGTTCATGTTCGAGTGAATGAGTGGAACAGTGAAGCAGTGTAGCAGGTGACTGGCATCATAGGTGTAGACAGGCATCAGCAGAAGGAAGCTGAGAAGAGGGTGACTATGCCAGTCCACTAGGGCAATGCGCCTGTTTACTTCTGTGTAATACTCACTGCTGGGAAGGGTGGAAGGTCAAAGGTAGGCTAAAACTGGGAATAGGAGCAACACCCTATCTATGGTAGGAGTATATAAAGATTTAAACAAGGCACAGGGAATCAGAATTAGAAATAAACAAAAAAGGGGAAACTGAAAACACTCTTATCAGGGCTAAGGGTACAAAAGTATCTCTAGGTAACGCAGGGAAAATAGAGGTTAAGAATGTTGGGAGTGGTGCAGTGCAGTGGCTACAGGGTGACAGTTTCTCTTCAAAGAGACCTCCTGGGGACTGCAGTGCTGCCCCATTTGCACACACCTCTCTGGGTTGAGGGAGGAGGTTGCTAGACTCCAAGTTGAGTTAGCTAGGATTCTGGGGACCTCTCCCTCCACCTAGAGGCCACAAAGTCTGCCATCATTACCTCAGAGGATGCCAGTGAGCAGTAACAGCTGGACTATGGTGGGCTTTGGAAAGGTTAGGGTGGTAGGATAGAGGCACATTCCTCGACTGGTACCACTACAAAATTTCTACACCACTCTGGTGGGACGGGACTGCCAGGAGGAAACACCTGCAGTAGTGACCAAGGGGAATGTGGGGGCCCTCTGTAGTGGAGACCCCAAGGAGGGTGGCAGAGGCCCCAGAGGAGAAGGAAGCAAATTCTGGTGGGGGACGCAATTGTGAGGGGAATAGAGTTGGGAATAGGAAAGGGGGGCAGGTAGGTTAGCTGCCTACCTGGTGCCATGGCCCAGAGGGATGGGAAGCGAATCTTGCAGATTGCTAGGGCAGCAAGATGGAAGGGAAAGCTGGATGTCATTGTCCACCTGGGGACTAATGACTTGGCTATGGACGGGGCATGGAATGGTGCAGGGGAAGTTTAGGGAGCCGGGTAGGGGTCTTAGGCAGGTAGCTAGCTCAGTGGCTTTTGTAGAGTTGCTGCCTGTCTATGACAGGGGACAGAAAAGGGAACACCACAGCAGCAGTTTCAACCTATGGCTGAAGGAAAGATGCAGAGACGAAGGGTTCGGCTACACTGGAGACTGCAAACTCACCTGAAAGGATAAGAGCCAATACTGGGGGGATGTGAATGGTTTAAATGTTACTTCAATTAACATTTAAACTAGCCAAAGGAGTGGCAGAAGGAATCGGGGAGTCAAAAACTGCCTCCCCCCACAGGCTGAAGTAGAGAGTAAGGAGAACCCAAGAGGAGAGGAATCCCCAGGATGCAAATTAATAAAGGGAACAGGATGGTAGAGGTAAAGGGGAAAAGGAACAGGAACATTAAAAAGAGAGGTGGGAAGGAGGGAGGGCAAAAAGGAAAAAAAGGGAGGCAACAAGCAGAGTGGAATCAAAACCTGGAAGGCCACAAGTGTGTGAATGCTAGAAGTCTAGGAAATAAGATTCCAGATCTAGAAGCCATCAGGGCAGAGGCCAGCCTGGATATTGTGGCCATTACTGAGTCATGGTGCACTGAAAACCATGACTGGGACATGGCCATACAGGACTATACTACAGTATGTTCATGAAGGAGTGGTTGGGAAGGAAAGGAATAAGTATGGTGCTTTATGAGAGGGAAAGAATAAAAGCCACAGAGATACAGGGAATACAGGGGGAGGCAGAGGTACTGTGGTCTCCCTTGAGATGAAGAATGAAGCCACTATTTGCACTGGTGTGATCTACAGACCTCCAGTAAAGAGGGAGTAATTAGATAAGGTACTGGTGGAAGCCACTGGCAAGATGGCAGAAAAGGGAGAGGTGCTACTGATGGGGACTTCAACCTGCCAGATGTGAATTGGAGCCTCCAAACAGCAGCAGGGACATTCTCAAATCGCTGCAGGGGGAATTCCTCGGGCAACTAGTCAGTGAACCCACTCGTGATGGCACAGTACTAGACCAGGTACTCACTAACAGAGACAACGTTGCAGACGTCCAGGTGGGAGGTCACTTGGAAACCAGTGATCACTATACAGTGTGGTTCAATATAAGAAAGGTTGTGGAATCGAACCTCACAAGGGTGAGGGTCCTGGATTTCAAGAAGGCAGATTTTAAAATGATGGGCGAATGCCTCAGGAATGACCTAGCAGGAATGGGTGACCTGGGTGGGGTGGAGGACCAGTGGGTGAAGATAAAGGGAGCATAGTAAAGACAACAAACCTCTGCATCAAACAAGTGAGCAAAAGCAAGAGGAAAAGGAGATGGTTATGGTTCTCAAAACAGGTGGCTGAAAAGGTGAAAGCTGAAAGGATAGCATTCTGAAGGTATAAGGAAACATAGAAGGAGGAGGATAGGGAGGTGTATCGGGGTAAACAGAAGGAATCAGGGAAAGCAGTAAGGCATGCAAAGGCACAAACTAAAGAGAGAATAGCCCAGGATGTAACGAAAGGGGACAAGAAATTTTTTAGATATGTAAGTGAAAAGAGTAAGACCAGGGGTGGGATTGTAAGGTTAAAAAGTGAAGGGGGGGCACTGTGCAGAGGGGGACCAGTAAAAGGCAGACATCCAAAATACTTTTGCTCAGTGTTCACAGAGGTAGGAGAAGGGGAGAGCCACAAAAGAGTAGTAAAAGCTTTGGAGGGAGGGAAGACAGGAGGGAGGAGGGAGGGAGGTGGACACTAGTCCTTTTTTGGATGAGAGAATCCTGGAGGGACTTCCTAATCTGAGGGTGGATAAAGCAATGGGGCCAGATGGGGTGCATCCAAGGTTATTGAAGGAGCTGAGGCAATACTGGCTGCACCTCTGGCAGTTCTATTTAATAGCACACAGGAAACAGGAGTGGTTCCAGAGGACTGGAAGAGAGTGGATGTAGTCCCACTACACAAAAGTGGTAGCAGTGAGGAGACTGGCAATTATAGGCCAGTCAGCCTGACATCAGTGTGTGAAAGTTAATAGAATCACTGGTAAAGGAAAGGATTGTGGAACATCTTGAATCTAGTGGGTTACAAGACCCAAGGCAGCATGGTTTCACAAGGGGGAGGTCATGTCAAATGAATCTGATGGATTTCTTTGACTAGGTGACCAAGGAACTAGATGAGGGTGGAGCAGTGGACATGGTCTACCTAAATTTTAGTAAAGTGTTCAACACCATTCCACACAGGAGACTAGTAAGCAAGCTGGGTAGCTTAGGAGTGGGTCCATAGGTGGTAAACTGGATAAGAAATTGGTTAGGGCATAGGAAACAAAGGGTGGTGGTAAACAGAGTTCACTCCAAGAAAGGGAGGGTGACCAGTGGGGTGCCTCAGGGATCAGTGTTGGGACCGATTCTCCTTAATGTCTTTATAAATTACACTGCAGAGGAGCTGGAAGGGAACGAAAGGTCTGCCACTTTTCAGATGACACTAAAATCTGCAATAGGGCGGACACTCCGGGGGGGGGGGCACAGTGCAATGGAGGAAAGGATGAGCAGAGGCCTGAGAAAACTACAGGAATGGTCAAGGGAATGACAGATGGGTTTCAATGCAAAAAAGTGCAAAATAATGCACTTAGGGAACAGAAACCTAGGAGTGGAGTACAAAATGGGTGGAGTGGTATTGATGATCACCAAGCAGGAAAGAGACTTGGGGTAATCATGTCAGCTGATCTAAAGGTGGCCAGGCAGTGCAAAAAGGCAGTATGGAGGGCATGTGGGATGCTGAAGTGCATAGGAAGGGGTATCGCCAGCAGAAAGAAGAAAGTGGTGTTGCCTCTACAGATCGCTGGTAACACCCCACCTAGAATATTGTGTCCAGTTCTGGAGACTACATCTCCAGAAGGACATAGACAGACTGGAGGTGATCCAGAGGAGGGCAACTAAAATGGTGCAGGGTCTGCATCAAATGCCCTATGAGGAGAGACTAAAGAATGTTAATATGTACACCCTAAAACACAGGAGGGAGAGGGGAGATGTGATTGAGACCTTTAAATACTTCACAGGGCTAAATAAGGTTCAGGAGGGGAGTATTTTTCAGAAGGTGCTCAAGAACAAGGGGACATGCTATGAACCTGGAGGAAGGGTGTAGATTCTGGAGAGATGTGAAGAAGCACTTCTTCACAAAAAGAGTGGTAGATCCCTGGAACAGCCTTCCAGCTGAGGTGGTGGGGGCAAAAACAGTATTGAGTTCAAGAATGCATGGGATAAGCGCAAAGGAATCACAGTGGAAAGGAAGGGGGAATGGTGAAAGAGCTGTAGATCGGGCACAGTCTGATGTAAGAGTGTAGATAGGGAGAAATGGGCAGAGTGGATGGGCCAAGCAGTCCTTATCTGCTGTCAAATTCTATGTTTCTGTTTTAGGAACAAACAAGAAGAGTATCTTACAGTTGGTCACAACTGCACCACCAAGTGGTGGATGGACTATTTTAATATATTTAGTCATTAATTTGATTGTTTCCCACATTTTTATATATTTATTTCCCTATTTTATCTTAGAATCCATTTTATAAGAGTATTTATAAAATGGGTTGGAAATATCCTGATTGGCTAAATAAAGATCCGAGATCCATATGTTAATTCCCCCGAATGCATAGGTAAGAACAAGTTCAGGCAATGGGATTTGGAATGTGGGCCAGTCACTTCACTTCACTCATCCCCAACAGCCATTAAAAATATGGCTGCCACCTTTACTCACTGAAAACCTCCACGCGGCAGTGCAAAGAAACTGGGCAAAAACATTGATCCTACTCTTTTTTCACTATAAAAGATTCCAGGCATCTTCCGGTTTTTTTTTTGGTGGTACATATTTGTACTTCAATCAAAATCCAACTGTTTTATAAATGTTTTAATTTAGTTTTTTTTTCTCAAGAAAAAAAGATGGTCACCACATTTTGAATAAAAATGGCATTGTAAACATAGCATGGGTTAGGATCAAGAAGACAAAAAAAATGCATGGTGTATAGCAAGGAGGTGCATTGACAAGTACATACATTTGACAGGTATGCTAATATTTTTTAACTCTAGCTGAAACTAGCTTTTCTGGAAAATCATTGTTCATTGCAGTGCACTTCAACAATGCCCTGAAAAATACAACTCCCTTAAATTAAAAAAATAAACATTCTTTCCTGTTATGATGCCCTCCTAACACACAAACACTACCTTCAAAAATTAACAGCTGTTCGCAGTTTTAATCCCTGCTGTTTCTTTGGTGACCATGAGAAATCTCCCTTCTATCATTACCAGAGTTTCAGGGCAATCTCTGCTGGGTGCAGTACTTCAGATACAACCAAGACCTTGGCTTCATGTAAGGCCTTCTATTGTGTGTGAGAGGGTGAACATGCTGCCAGAAGAATTCTGCAGCAGTTTGAATTCCTGTGTTCTATAATAAACATTCATCTATTGTACAACGGCAAGAAAAATCCCTGGGCTCTGATTGGTCATTGTCCACCTTTGCCAGACAAAGACAAATGATTGACAGGTGGGAAGGACTGCTTTTTACTGGTTACTTTTAACAAATGAAAATACTGTATGTTTTAAATTAAAAACAAAATGTTTTTTTAAAAATTGCTTCTCACTTTTCCCATTTTATAAGTTCAGTTAATGCTCTAGGTTGTTGATTGTCTGGCGTTAATGCACTTTCAGGTGCTAAAGGCACAAGGCACCCATTACGCAACTGGGAGTGAATTAACCCCGACAACAAATGCCCTGTCATATCTTATTGGTTATATCTTATATATTATATTGGTTATATCTTATATATGTGTGTCTTTGAAATCTTCTGGGTCGTGTGCATTTATGCACGTGGCCCCTACCCTCTGGAATTTTCAACCCCATCAGTTTCGGGAGTGCACGACCATGGAGGGGTTCAAACAGGCTTTGAAAACCTTTTTATGGATTCATGCCTATGAAGGCTCCACATAATTTGATCCCCTGTGTATTTTCGTCTGTTAGTTATTTATTATGCTGTTCATGGTTTTATATAATTGTAATTGTTTTTTATCTTTAGTAAAGTGCCTTGATGGCCCGAAAGGCGCTTATGTGAAATAAAATTTATTATTATTATTATTATATAACCCATCATAGGAGGTGCTAAAGCAGCAGGATGAACTGCACCCTTAACAATGTGTATAAGAATCCTCAAGCCCAGGAATGAGAGTTGGGTCCACACCACTAACCCAGCTATCTCATGCTGGGCAGGTTTGCTGCCTGTTAATGGAATGTACTTAAAGGGTTCCATTAATTATAGTTGTATTTATTTATTTATTTATATGAAAATTGGTAACCCAGAAAGGCACATTGAGCCAAGGCTCATTTCCAGGTGTGGCCTGGAAGGAAGGGGAAAGAGGAGTACAGTAGTACAACAAACCCAGCAAGAATGATTAGGTACAAAATAAAGTGCCTAAGAGTGCACAACTAACAGGATAAAGGTACAGTGGCAATGGCAAAACCATGAGATAGAAAACTGAGCAGCATTTATGTGCAATAAAGAGGCAAAACTGCAGGAGAAGAAATAAATTACAGTAACTATGGAGTAAAATGTAATATAGGCAGTGACATTACACCAGTGAGGGCAAAGTCTGTAGCCCAGGTGTGGTAGGGCCAAGCAGAGCTAGGGTCAGATGAGGGGCTGGCAGAAACCAGATGGAGCAGGGAAATGTTATAGCTGATGTTTAAAGGAGAGGATAGAGGGAACAAGAGACAGAATGGAAGAGAACAAGTTCCAGAGGGAGTGAAGGTGATGGGAAAAAGCAGACTGCCCTGCAGAGGAGTGTGGGTGGGAAAGGAGGGTGTGCGAGAGTCCCTGGGGTGAAGGGAGTAGGAGGTAGAGAGGATATGTGAGAAGAGTGTAGAGAGATAAGGAGGAAGGCATACAAACCAGTATTTATAAATGAGGGATGCACAGTGGGACTGGCGACATGAGGGGATGGGGGGGATAAAGAGGGAGGAGTAAGGGTGCAATGGTGAGTTTGAAAGAGGGCATTAGTGGCAAAGTGACAAAAAGCATTGCAGAGGGTATCGAGTCTGGCAAAGGAAGAGAAAAGGCAATGCCATAGATCACATCTACATGGTCAAACACTGGCAGAACCATTTTGGTGACCAGCTTCCAGTGGACCTGGGGAGAAATTCAGTCCTTGTTGTGGTACTGGGCACCTAGTTTGGGACAGATCTTGGAATGGATTGTGTTGATGTGCGCAGAGAAGTAAAGCCTGCTTCTCAGCCACACCCGAGGTATTTAAGGAAAGAAACCACTTCGGGGGGGGGAGTTGCCATCCAGGGTGGTGAAGATGGGGGAGGGGGGAGCTTGGCCAGTTTCTAGTTGGTACCAAAGGTTATGAACTCTGTTTTTTTACTGTTAACCTGGAGTTGTTTGGCGTGAAACCAGAAAAGAACATTGTGAAGTCTTGCTGGAGTGAGACTTCCACTGCTGAGGCCGAGGGCCTGGGGCAGTAGATGACTGTGTCATCTGCATACATATGGATATGTGAGTTTACACAGGCAGAGGGGAAGTCCTTCAGGAAGATGGAGAAAAGAATGGGACCCAGGATGGATCCCTGTGGGACCCAGACTAAATAGGAAGGGAAGGAGACTGGGTACCTCCAAACTGTACTGACGGCAGATGGTTCAAAAGGTGGGGAATGGAATCAGTGAACAGTAAAAGCTAAGAGACTGGTAGAGCTCAGCTTGTCCAGGATGAGTCGGTGGGCCACCAAGTCAAATTCTTTGGCCAAGTCAATGAAAATAGCTGCTGTAATGTGCCTCATATCCATCCCAGTGAAGATGGAGTTGTGACCCACAGCTGGGAAGAGATGGTGGAGCAGTGTTCCCAAAAGCCAGACTGGAAAGAAGAGAGGTAGTTGGAGGAGTACAAGAAGTTGACAAACCTGGAGTAAACTAGTTTCTCTTGCAGCTTGGCAAGAGTACGGGAATAGAACAGAAGTTGCCTGGGGAAGAGGGGTCTCCCACTTTAGGAAGGGAGAGAACCTTGGCAATCTTCCAAGACAGAAGGACAGCACAGATGAAGAAGGAGAGGTTGAGAAGGTGAGTAAGAGGGAAGGTGATTGCAGGGACTGAGAGATGGAGAGGTTTAAGGTCAAGACTGTTGGAACTGGATTTAGACAGGATGAGTGAGAAAAGGGCAACTACAGTTTCCTGAGGAGTTACAGGGGGAAATGAAGTGCCTGGGATGGGTGGGGCAGAAAGGATGGTGAAAGAGACTGGGGAGGAGAGAACCAGAAGGAAGGGGAGAGGGAAGGACACCGGAATTAAAGAACACATTAATGTGAGCAGCAACAGAAGGAGGGTCACAAACAGATGAACAATTTACCATGAGGATGGGTGGGGTGAGGAGTGAACTGGGTTGGTGGGGTCAAGAAATGTGTGAACAACATTCCAGAATTTTGCTGGGGAGTTAAGGTTGTTCTGGAGTTTAGTTTAAAAAAAAAAGAGATTTATCAGCATGGACAGCCTTTGTGCAAGAGTTTCTGAGCTTCCTGTAGGAAGGCAAGGAAAACGGATAATTTGAAGTGGGCCCAAATTTCATCATGGGACTTGCACAGGAAAATAAAGTATCAGGTGTGATCCAGGGGTTATGAGATCCTTTGAACCTACATTTTCAGATGGGGACTTCCTTGTCCCAGACATGAGTAAATTTGGTATGGAACAGGAAGAAGGTCACATCAATGTCAGGAAGAGAAGATGAGGGGTCAGTCGGTTGCAGCAAAGATAATTTAGGAGGGAGTCAATGTTGAACAACTGGAGAGACCTAGAACAAATGCATTGGGAGGGATGGAGGGAGCTGAGTTGAACTCTTTTAATGCAGAAAGTCATACAGTGGTCATTGAAGCCATCTGGCAGAATATCTGCTGCAACAATTTGGTGGAGTAGTGATGAAAGAACTCAGTCCAGAAGAGTGTGGTTGGAGGAGTGAAGACTGATCCAGCTGGGTTCTGTAATAAGTTAGGTGAGATTTAGGGACTCAGTCCTGTAGGAAGTTGGCCTGAAGTCTGTGCAGAGCCAGTTGTGATTGAAGTTCCTCAGGAGGATGAGTTCACCAGAAGATAAATGGGAGGCAAAATCAGACAGAGACTCAACCAGAGAAGGAGGAGAGACTTTCGGGGAGGCACAGATGATCTAACAAAGAAGGTTGGGGATGAAGAAAAGGAGAGCTACAGACTCCCTGAGAGAGATGAAGCAGGAGAGATTCTGGTGGACATACAAGGAAACACCACTGCCCATCTGCCATGGTCCTGCCTGAAGAGGAGGTAGTTAACAAGTATCACTAGAGTTGGGTGTTCTGGAGGGAGGCCAAGATTCTGAAATGCAGAGAAGGTTGGAAAAGTGCTGGCAGACCCAGATATTAAGAAGCTCAGTTTTAGGGAGAAAGCTGGCACACTAGTTGGTTTGATCCTGTATAGTATATTTTAGGTACATAGAATATTACAATACTGTACAATAGTATACAGCCCATCACAGGAGACAAGTTCAGGGTGCTGTTGCTATCAAGACAGAAACTGCAATGTTAGCCTAGGAGGAGAAGGATGATGCTGTGGGTGTACTGTTGCTCAGGGTCAGCGGGTGGAGAGCAAGTCCATGAGGAGGAGCAAGAAGAGGAGGAAAATGCTGCTGACTGTTGCATCAGAAGATGGAGAGCAATGAACATGACAGCAGAATTTCTGATGGTGAGCATACAATCAAAAATTGGTCTTGGGGAACAATAAATTGTAATTTTACAGCCTTCCCCTGTCTTTTTTGGAACTTCTGGGAATTTGAGAAGAACATTCTCCCAGATTCTAAGGCATGATGGTCCTGGCAAGACCCAGAGAAGAAGGAGGCTAGTGACACTGAAGGGTGCAAATGATGAAGACTGCACCTGGGGAGAATGAGACTAACACTGTAAGAGCAGAAGGTGATGGAGTGCAAGCCCAGGAAGAAGAGAAGACTCTTGACACTTTAGGTGCAAAAGGTGGAGGGAAAGCTCAGAAGTGAAAGGAGGCTGCTTACACCATAGAAGCAGAGGTGGAAGGCAAGTGCAGAAGGATATTGAGACTGCTGACGCCGTAAGGGATACAAGGTAGAGGGTAATCCCATCAGAAGGAGAGGGTGTCGAGTATGCTCAGATGGAGAAGGATGCTATTCACATTTAAGGACAGAAGTGGGCAAGCCCAGGAAAAGGAGACAACCGGTACCAAAAACAAGGCAGCTGGGTTAGGGCCTATGGAAGAAAAACTGACAACTTCAGCCTAAGCACTAAGTACTAAATGGGGGAGAGGGGATGTCCACCAAACTGTTGGACTCTACTACCCACCTTACCTACCTTACCCACTCTGCTTCAACTGAAAGCTATACTATGGGGGTACTGGTGATTCACGATTTAGTGAAGAATAAATACAATAATAGAGAAGGAACCATCAGCAACAAGGATGTAATATATGGGTATCATTTTTTTCCCATAGGGTATCATAGGTTCATAGGTTCATAGAGGTAGTTTCAAGTCCATAAGCCACCAGGAGCCATATAAGGACTTGCCATGGACATAGGTTTTAACCAATGAACTCCCATTTTTTATTGCCCATATGCTGATCCAACAGTCATTTAAAGGCCAACAAATTTTCAGCATTTATTACCTCTGCAGGAAGCATATTCCGCAATCCCACTACTCTTTGATTGAACCATTTTCCACTTTTTGAGGTTTTATACTGTTCACCTTTTGGCTGAAAATGATGGGACCTAGTGGCTCTACCAGAACCTTTCTTTTTGCATAGATCTGCAGATTCCCAAAGGAACCCGTCAGTTAGTGATTTAAAGACAAAACACAAGTCCCCTCTGATTCTGCGATAAGTAACTGAATAAATTCCCAATTCCTGTAACCTAGCAAGATGTGGTTTATTTCTTGTCTTATACACACACTTAGTCATTCTTCACTGAACTCTTTCCAAACTGTCTATAACTACTGCTATTTTGGGTGGAACAAAATGGGGCACCATACTCTAGAATTGGACTAACAATGGACTTGTACAAGGGAACCAATATCTGTTCTTTTCTGCTCCTGATATTTTGGAGGATATGACCCATCATTTTCTGTGCATTTTTAGCCACGCATTTATTGTGTAGCTCAAAATTCAGTGTGTCACTAATAATAATTCCCAAATCCTTTTCCCTGTCTACTTCATCTATGACCTTCGTGTTTACCTTATATTAATCTCTCATATTATTATGTCCAAAGTGCATGGCTTTACTTTTTTTTCATTAAATTTAAGTTAATGTTTAAAGGCCCATGTTTCCAGGTTCTTCAACTGGGTTTGGAAATTACTAATAGAAGCACTGTCATTGACTATCGTGCCAATCTTTGTGTTTTCAGCGTACTTACAAAGCCACGCCCCTCTAGCAACTTGCAAAGATGACACAAACAGATTGAATAGACTGGGTCTTAAAATTGAGTCCTGAGGCACACCACTAGATAGTTCCCCAATCTGAAAAATAGGCCCGGATCTGAGCCCTTTATGTTCTATTCTCCAACCAGGATGCAATTAAAGCAGCATGCACCTCTACCTCTTGCAAGGTCTTAACTAACAAATTATGGAATACTGAGTTGAATGCTCTAGAAAAATCCTGATAAATCACATCCACAGGCAAACCTTGGTCAAGTGCCTGGCTGACTGGCTCAAAAAAGTGCAAAAGGTTACTGACACATGATTTCCCAGAAGAAAAACCATGCTGGGAGACATCAACCTGACTCAATTGTCTCAGATTTTCGTCCAAAAGTTCCTTAATGAACTGTTTTAGAACTTTACCCAACATTGAAGTAATACTAATGGACCTGTAATTTTCCAGATTAGTTTTGTCACCCGCCTTATAAATCAGAGTAATGTATATCTGTTTTCATACATCTAGCACTCTACCCTCCTTTAATGAGTGGCTAAAGAGCACAGCAAGTGGTCCTGAAAGTTCATCAGCAACACTCTTCAGGAACAATGGGTGCAGCTCATCAGGACCTCCTGATTTATAGGGATGAAACCTACTTCATTTTTCCTTAACTTGGGCTGCTGTGATATAAACTTCCCAAGCTGAACTGTCAATGACATCAAAAACTCATAATACCATTGTTCTTACAACGGAAACTCATAATGTTCTAATTCAGACATCAGATCAAAGGTATTATGAGATGGAATGTCTGGAATGTTCCATTTATGAAAAATAGAAAAATAGATAGGAAACCAGCAGTAACTAGACTTGTCATTCCATCTCAGTATTCTGGTGATACCATAAACCACTCGAGCTTTGCCCTCATGATTTATGTCACCACAATCCCTTGATGGAATTATGTCTTGTTACTGATTATGTTCTATCTATTATTCTAGTTGTAATTTTATTGAGGCTAACATCTTAAACCAAGACAGCAAAGCTCAAGTGGTTTGTAATGTCACCAGAATTTCAAGATGGAATTACAGGCCTTGTTACTAATACAAACATATGAATGTATGAAAAGAGCCAGCAGAAGAAGATCACCTGATCTATTGTGTTTGCTCATAATGATGTAGGGTCTGGTCTTACATTTATGCCACTGACTTTGCCCCCCCCAACTGCTCCTCCCTATGGTTACCTAGATGGTATTTTTTGATATATGGAACTCGGAATATTCCATCCTGCAATACAAAACCATTGATCTTATGTCAGTATGATGGTATTATCAGTTTCTTTTTTTTAATTAACCAAGTTTTATTATTTCCAAGCACCAGGTGTATACATAGGTGAACAAACCAGTATGAGAGACTAGGTGCAAAAATATAACAACCCACATAACCCCACCTCCCGCCCCCAAGAACTACATACCCCAATTAACCATCCAACTGTCACAGTATACACAACATTGTATCACATATGTTTCCAAGTTGTCAGGATGGCCTCTAAGCTTCCCCACAGTGACATGTATAAATTAACTCTATCTTGCACAAAAGCAATATGCCGTTCCAACTGCAGGCTAACATGATCTCTCTATACCATTCCAGGACGGACGGCGCCTTCTCGTCAGTCCAATGTCTTGCTATTACTATTTTAGCAGATGCCGATGTCAGCGCCATGTGAACTCTTTGAGCCACAGGGATACCCACAGGAAAACAATTGGTCATACAGATTGCAGGGGTGAAGAGTTCAGTCAGGCCAAGGATAGGGTCCAAAGTGTTATTAATGGCACCCCAGAATACCTTTATACGGAGTATTATCAGTTTCTAATGTCACATTGATATTACAGGATATGGGCCTTGTTTGTGTATGATTACACATGTACTGTTTTATATACAGTAGTATATGGTTCAAAATAGTGGACCAGCTGCTAGTTTGTCCTCCCCAACTCCGCATCAGCCAGTCTGCCCGCTCACTCATTTGTCTCTCACCCACTCAATCATTTGTCTCTTCCCCACTCGCTCATTCATCTCCTCTACCCACCCGCTCATTAATCTGCCCCCCTGCCCACTTAGTCAGTCCAGACACAGAGAGATGTCATGCCCATTGGTGCTGGTGGTAATGCATTGCACTACCATGTGGGAAACCTGACTGGTTTGATTATTAAGGGTAAAGGAAGTTCATTCCTAGCTCTTCCACTGAGTTTCAATCACATTTCCTCAACATGTTTTTTAATTCTGTAGGGGTACTACTGGTGCATGGCTGATATTTGAAACTAAGAGTATCTGGTGCACCTCCACCCCAAAATGCTTCTCAAAGGTGCCTGCACATCATCTGAAAGTTACAGTATTCTGTTTTTTTACTCATTTTTTTCATGCCGTGATTTAAAAATTCATAAACTGGCCAAGCTGTGACAAGCCTGAAACCAATGACAAGGTACCTACTTCTTCAATTTTAATATGCCAATACAAGCTGTGATCCCACTTCTTCTTTATCTGTCTTACGTAAAGAACACTCTCTGGCTTAATTTTTTTTAAACAGAATTGTTGGCCCATAAGGGGCTCCCAGGTGGCCAGTGGTGAGCATCCTAAATAAGAGATGGTCACATCTCTCCTGATCATTTGGTAATAAAGGACATAGCAAGCTCAATCCTGGCTCATCTACTGAGGTTTTTTTTTTTCATAGTTCTTTGTTCCCTGGTGGACTTAGGCAGGGCTGCTGTGCTCCATCCTGCCCCACCCTTGACTGGCTACCACCTCCCCCAATACTCACTGAGATCCAGTGACCGCCCACAGTTTGCTCCCCATGGTGCTGCCAGGAGGGCTGTCCTCCCCCACCTGAGAAATGTTCATCCAGTAAGTGTTAAGTGTGGCAGTGCAGATCAGGGCAGGTGGATGGAGCATCACTGAGCCTGAGTCTGTCATTTTTTCCATGTTCTCATTCTGGGTCCCCTGCCATAGCAGCATAAGGGTGTGCATGTGTGGAAGTGTGCACATGTCACAGAACTGCGGCCCCTCCCTTCTTGATTCTTGGATGCCAGTACTCCCTGCCAAGCCTCCACTTGAGGGCAGCAAAGTGGCAAGGTCGTAGTCCTCCCCACCCCAGCAGAGGATGGCAGTCTTCCGGACACTCAGTCCTCTCCTCTCCCTGGCTGACTTCAGGTGACTTGAGCTTGTTGCTAATTTTGGGTTGCCGGCATGGCAGGAGGTAAGATACATAGCATGTCAGCCCTCCATGCCACTGGGCCAGCTTCATCGATTGAGTTTTAATCCCATTTCTTATACATTTTTGTATGTTTTGTAGTGTACTACTGGTGTGTGCCTAATATTAGAACCAAATAGTATCTAGTGCATCCCTGAATGCTACTTTTTGAAGTTTAAAGCTATTCTGTTTTCCTGTTCATTTTCTTTCTTCATTCCATTGTTTTCAGAAGGGTTCTTGGTTTCATAGAGAACAAAAAACAGATTCACCTCATAATCACAATAGTTTATTCAGAGTGCTCAGTGCTTTGTACAACAGCCAAAAATAACAGCAAAACAGTGTAAACCCTTACAGGCTAGGGGAGACAAAACCTGAGCAGCCACCAACCGTTGACTGGTTTTGCACTGCATGCTTTCTTAGGGTGGTCCATGCACCATAAAACAATAGTTTTAATTTTTTTATACCAAATGGAAACATAGAATTTGATGGCAGATAAGGACCGCTTGGCCCACCCAGTCTGCCCATTTCCCTACCTAATGGATAAGCTGCAGACCCTAGTTAACCAGCAGCCTACTTCTTTCTACCCCAACCCCCTAGAATTGCCTTATGGCTGTCCCATGCATGCTTGAATTCAACCACTGTTTTTGACTCCACAACCTCCTCCGGAAGGCCGCTCCATGCATCCACAACCTCTCTTGAAAAATACTTCACATTACCTCTGAGCCACCCCACCCCATCTTCAAATTGTGCCCTTGTTCTTGCACACCTCTTTTGAAAGATGCTACCTCTTAGACTTTGTTGATTCCTTGAGGTACTTGAAAGTTTCTATCATGTCCCCCTCTCCCTCCTTTCCTCGAGGCTATAGCATATTAAGCTCCTTTAGTCTCTCTTCAATGTCTTCCGGTGCAGACCCTGCACCATTTTAGTTGCCCTCCTCTGGAAAGCTTCCATCTTGTCTATGTCCTGTGGAGATTGGGTCTCCAGAACTGCACACATACTCAGATGGGGTCTCACCAGCTGTCTGTACAGAGGATAACAACTTCCTGTTTTCTACTGGTGATGCCTCTCCCTATGTATCCCAGTATCCCCCAGCCCTCCCTACTGCCTCTCACATTGCTTGCCCACCTTTAAGTCATCTGATATGATTACCCCAGGTCCCTTTCCATCTTTGTTGTTGTTAGTACCTCACCCCCCCATTGTGTACTCTTCCCCTGGGTTTTGTTTCCCAGGTGCATTACCTTGTACTTCTAGCATTAAATCTAAGCTGCCATACATTTGACCATTCCTCTAACCTTGCCAAGTCCTTCTCATCCTTTCCACCCACCTTGTGCATCAACTCTTGTTGCAGATCTTTGTGTCATCTGCAAAGAGACATACTTTTCCTTCCAGTCCCTCTGCAATGTCACTTACAAAGACATTGAAGAGGACCGATCCTAATACTGAACCCTGGCACCCTAACAACCCCTTTCTCAGAGTGACCTTACTGTTACTCTGTGTCCTATTCTCCAACCAATTCTTTACCCAGGCTATCATCTTGGGACCCACTCCCATGCTGGCTAACTTGTATATTAATCTTTTGTGTGGGACTGAGTCAAATGCCTTGCTAAAGTCTAGGTAGGCCATGTCCGCAGCCCCTCTCTGATCTACTACTTTGGTCACCCAGTCAAAGAAATCTATTAGATTTGTCTGGCATGACCTTCCCACTGTGAATTCATGCTGCCTTGGGTTCTGTGCCACTCTGGCCTCTAGGTACTCGCCAATTCTTTCCTTCAGAAATGATTCCATCATTTTTCCTATTACTGAGGTTAAACTAACAGGTTTATAGTTTCCTGCTTCTGCCCTGCTCCCACTTTTGTGAAGGGGAATCACATCTGCTCTCCTCCAGTCCTCAGGTACTACCCCATCCTCCCATGATTTGTTAAAGAGGGTAGTCAGTGGTGTCACTAGTTCTACCCTTAGTTCTTTTAGAATTCTGGGATGAATCCCATCAGGCCCCATTGCTTTGTCCACCTTCAGTTTTAAGAGTTCTTTCAGAACCTTTCTTCTGTAAATGGGCTGGTATCAACTTCTGTATCCAGAGTGTTTCTATTGTTTGTTTTAGGTACCCCCTTCATTTGTAAATACTGAGCAAAAATATTTGTTTAGTATCTCTGCCTTTCACAGTCACCCTCTGCCCACCCCTCCCTTTATTAAGCCTCACTATCCCTCCCTTAGTCTTCCTTTGCTCCCTGATGTACCTAAAAAAGGTTTTATCCCCCTTCTTAACTGAGTTGGCTATCTTTTCCTCAGTTCAGGCCTTTGCTGTTCTGATTGCCTTCCCAGCTTCCTTTTGCTTTAACTGTTACAGTTCTTTGTCCTGCTCTTCTGTGATTCCTTGTACTTTCTGAATGCATTCTTTTTCTCTTGAACCTTCACTGCCACCTCCTTTGAGAACCATAGTGGTTTCTTACATCATTTTGTTTTGTTTATTTGCTTCACACAAAGGCTTGTTACCTCTGTGATGGCAGTTTTTATTATTCCCCATTGTTCTTCCACCCCTCCTTCCTGCCCATTTGCTAGTGCATTCCTTAGGCACTCACCCATTTTGGCAAAGTCAGCCCTCCTGAGGTCCCGTGCTTTTGCTTTTGTATGGCTTGACTCTATTGCTGTGTTCATTGTGAACCATACTGTTCGATGGTCACTGGTTCGCAGATGGCTACCCACTTCTACATCTGTGATCCTCTCTCCATCTCCATTTGAGAGGACCAGGTCTAAGATTGCTTCTTCTCGAGTGGGTTCCAATACTAGTTGTCTAAGGCATGCCCCCTGTAGGGCATCTAGAATAACCCCACTCTTAGAAGTGGCTGCTGCAACTGCACTCCAGTTAACATCTGGCATATTCAGATCACCCATCAGCAATATCTCCCCTTTATCTGCCATTCTAAGTATACTTTCTATCATTTCCTTGTCCATTTCCTCCCCAAGGGGGGGTCTATATACAACCTCTGTGCAGATTGTGGTGCCATTGCCTGCCTCCAAATTGACCCACAGTGCTTCTTCTCCTCCCTGTTTACCCTTTTGTTCTGTTGCTTTGATTCCTTCACTTTTGTAGAGAGCTACTCCTCCTCCTCTTTCCCTCCCTGTCCCTCCTGTAGATAGTGTATCCTGGTATGTTTACATCCCAGTCATGGTTCTGTGTACCATGTTTCTGTGACTGCCACAATATCCAGATGTTCTCCTCCATCAAGGCCACTAATTCAGGAAGCTTGTTACCCAGACTACGGGCATTGGTACTCATTGCTCTCCATTTTTGATGGCTTTACCTTCTGTAGCAGCATCCCCCACTGACCTTTCTACCTTGGTCTTTTTCTCATTTGGTACCCTATTTTGTAGGAGGAGGCTGGGATTTTCCTGCTGCTTATCAGTGCCTCCCCCTTGACTAGTTTAAAAACTTGCCAATGAAGCATTTAAACCGATTGCCCAAAAGACTTGTTCCCTTCCTGGACAGATGCAGACCATCATGCCAGTATAGGCTGGTGTCCCTCTAGATGGAACCCCAGTCCCCAATGAAGCCAAACCCCTATGCTCCACACCATTGTTTCAACCATTCATTAAACTGCATGGTGCAAAGCACCCTCGCCTCACCCATGCCACTGACAGGCAGCACCTCTGAGAAGGATACTGTGTGTACTACTTGTCTTAAGCCCCTCCTCAACTCTATAAAGTCCTTCTGCACTGCTCTACTCTCATGATGAGCCAAGTCATTTGTCCCTAGGTGGACAATGACATCCAGCTCAGACTCCCATGCAACTGTTCTCGTGATCCTAAGGATGCGCTTCCTGTCCCTCCAAGCCATGGCACCAGGCAGGCACTTTACTTCAGTTTTCCCTGCTCCCCCAAGTTCTATCCCCTAATAATTGTGTCCCCCACCAGGAGCTGCTTCCTTTCCCTGTTTTTTATACCAAACATTTTAAAGTGACAGTACTAATTTATAAAGTGAGCATTGAAAAAAAAATAGGTTTTAAATCTAAAGACAATCATTTAGAAGCACCGCAAAAAGCACATTATTGTCCCAATACTAATACAATGGTCCCTCAAATTATCATATAGTAGACTTTTATTCTTAGAGCAATGGAGAAAAGAAACGCAGAAGGGGGAAGAGAGAGAAAAAATAGATAAAACTCATCAAAAATAGCGATGAAAACTGAGAAACACACTGTAGCAACAAGAATAATGCATGTCTATTGCAAAATACTGTACAATCATGAAGAATGTGGAGGTAGCAAAATAACAGAATACTGGTAAACATACTGCCATCCACAAATTAGATTAGTGTCTGAAGCAAATCTGCAATTTTCAACAACAGCCCAATGCCAAAGTACATTAAAACAAGGGAGATATTTAATTTGTGCCTACTGTATTTATTTAGCAAGGATGGTAAAGGTGCCACGAGATTTTCCTGTCAGGACACTTGTGGTACCCTACTCATTGCACTTAGTATTTCTGCCATGTAAGTCCCTTTTCCCATATAGACTAACTATTCTAACACCACCCAACATGGATCACCACTCAAGTGAAATTCTAAGAAAAGCAACGTGAGGGGTTGTTACCTGGATTCAAACCCACAACCTCTTGTTTATGAGGCTGTAGGCCTTTCCACTACACCAAAAAAGCTGACACAGAAATGAAGCTCAGCTCATGTGCTGTAATGGTTAAAACCGTGCCAGGAGGTTCCTGACAGGACAATTTCCTGAATGGACAATCTCATTCCTGAGAGGAGAAAGATGTTGCTGACAGGAGAATTTCCTGACAGGAAAGTCTCGTGGCACCTTTACCATCGCAGTATTTATTTATTGAAAATTAGTACCCAAGAAAGACGCACTGAGCCAAGGCTTGTTTCCAGGTGTGACCCTCAGAAAGGGAAAGAGGGAGGGAGGGAGGCAAAATACACAAAATATAATCAAAATATACAACACATGGCAGAAAAATGCAAGGTGCAGTGATAATACAATAATTGAGCAATATATATACAATACAGTAAACAGTATAGTGGCTAGTACATTCAAAACTAAAGCACTGGTACAGGAACACTAAGGCTAAGTACAGGAGAGTAGCATGGCAAAATTAATGATCCATATATCATATTGTTGACTAATAAATCAAAACCAGTGATGACTCTGACTTAATTTAGAAAACATTTTTGGTAAAACAGGGCAGACATAATTGCTGTAATGCAAATGAGAATCATAAATAATAACTTCTATAAAATGACAGAATGGCATAGACCAAAAATGGTTCTTCTACTCATTTGTAGTGCACTGAAAAATATCACTTAGCCACAAAGCTGCAAAAAATACAGTTAAATTTCAAGCTGTAAAAAGTGTTGGGTGGAGCGGGAAGGGGGAGGAGAAGACAAAAACAAACATACAAAAAAAACCAATTACAACTAAGTTGCTAACAATCAACATACCTTAATTAATAAAAAGTCCATTAACTATAATCAGCCAGGGTAACTAGCCATACAATAATGATAAAGAGCATGGAGCCAGCTTGAAGTCCTATACTTACAGAAATATGCATGTTGTGTATGGATTTGGAGCATTCGAGCAAGTCTATTGAGGAAGCTGAAAAATCTCTATGACTACTAACAGTGTCAAACCAAGCAGATAGTACAGCCTCAGACTCTAGTTTGTGTTCCACCCAGATAGATGATTCCAATGTCCTTATATGGAACATTGCAGGGATGGGAAATAAACTGGCAGACCCACAATGGTTGAGTTTTGTTTCCAGACGTGTGATTCTGACCATTCAAGAGACTTGGGGCCTGATTCCATGACAGCGGTTAGAGCAGTGCACAAAGTATGCCAATGCAGAAGATATGCCAAAATCCCTATGATGTGCGAGCTGCGCCAGATTCCAAGACAGCCACCAGATATGACAAAAACAGCCAGAATACGCATGTCACAACTAATGCCACCAGTGCATGTCACAGCCCGCAAGAGTGGCATAGCACTATGCATGTCACAACCCTACAACCATAAAGGTGTGCCCAGGTTGCAGGCATGTCGTAGGAGCTACGAGATGTCAGGTAGCGAGGTGGGGGAGGCGGAAAGCAGGAGCAAGAAGAGGAAGATGAACTTCATGTTCGAAGACACTGATGTGCTCTTAGAAGAGCTAGAGGCACAACCAGACCTACTGTTGGGGAAAGGAGGTGAGCGAGAACAATGACTGCAGAGGAAGGTGGCATGGGACATAGTCGCGCAGAGGGTAAATGTGGTGGCACATGCACGCCGCACCATGCACGACCTGCAGAAGCATTATAGTGACCTCAAGTGCCACACAAAGGAGGCAAACAACAAGCGGCAGGCGATGGCCACAGGAGGTGGGCCACAGGAGGTGTGAGCCCTAAGCACACACAGGGAGAGGGTGCTGGCATTCGTGAGCCAGCACAGTGTCCACGGGGACTCAGAGCTGGACATGTTCCAGATGGACACAGGGCCGGGTAAGTAGATGTGTGAAGCATGGCAGAAGGAATATGAAGATGGACTGTAGTAATGGGCAAGAGGGAGTGTGACATGCTGGGTGCACAGGCAGTGTGCCGCAGTACAGCAGGAACCATGAAGGTGGGGCACAGCTATGCAATGCAGAACAGTGCACAAACGGGAGGGACAATGTAGGAATGTAGCCTGGCATGGGGCACGGCCATGAGAATAGCAGGCGGTGCAGTCATCACATGGGCAGACAGCATTGAGGCACTGTATTCCCTCCCCAGGTGCAGCCGCAGAGGACACAGGGGCAGGTAAGGTGATGGACAGTGCCGCCCAGCATGTGGTAGACAGTGACACAGGGGCATGGATGGTGGCATTCATGGTGGGCTTTGACTGTTGTGGTAGCACTGAAGCACTGTTGTTAACTCCACAGGTGAGGAGCCAGAGGACACAGGGGAAGGTAAGCCAATGGCCATCTGAGCTGATGCCCTGTGGGAAGGCGCTGCAGGGCTGTGGTCCGTGATGGGCACAGTCATCATGTAATGGTGCAGCAACACTGATACCCTCACATTCCCCCACAGGTGCAAAGGCAGAGGGCAACGGGTCAGGAAAGGACATGGCCAGTGCCAACACCAGTGCTTGGAAGAGCTATGTGGGTGGGACGGTAGCAGGCATGACATGGGATGTACCACTGATACACTGATGTCTCCCCACAGGCACAGCAGCAGTGGACACAGTGGTGGTGGACAGTGCACATACCACTGCAGGGCAGGCCCTGCAGGACACAGCCAGGACACCTGTGGTGGGGGAGCAGCAAATGGTGGGGGAACAACTGCAAGAGGAGATGGGACTGGACCTCAGTGACTATCTAAGTTGTGGCAGCCTGGGGGGCAACATTGCACAGGACCTGAGCCCTGCATCCTACCAGAGGCAGGAGGAGGCCCTGGATGGGACAACACCATCACCGGAGGTGGAAAGGCCGCAGACCCTGATGGACTACACAGGGTTCTGCCAGATCCTGGTGACCACCCATGCTGAACAGTTCGAGATGCTGAGCTGCATAAGGCTCAGCATGGATGCCCACCATGCAGCACTACAGGAGCAGATGGCCACACTCATAGGGGTGCTGGAGACTGGGGTGCAGACCACTGGTTCCGCCATGGATCGTATTGTGGAGGCCATGGCTGCCACACAGGTCTGTGCACAGGCACAGACATGTGCCATCACCCACCTGGCCTTGGCCATCAAGGGGTCAGTGGCACAACAGGTGAGGCAGGCCGATGCATTTGTAGTCCTGCTGCAGGCCACGCATGCAGGTCTCTGCCTACGGGTCACTGCTGGGCAGGATGCAGCCACACAGGTGGCACAGGAGAAGCAGCCAGCACCAGCCCTGCCAACAGTGCCAGAAGCTGTAGCCGAGTCTACAGCACCACTGTCAGGGCGGCGGCAAAGGTAGTGCTGCCAACACCCCCACCACCGCCACCACCGCCACCACCAACACCAACACCACCGCCACCCCCACCACCACCACCACCCCCTGCAGCCGCGACACAGCAAGTGGCCTCAGCACCGCAACCACCGGCATCAGCACTACCGGCCATGCCACAGGCACTGCAGCCGTCTGTGTCACCAACACCCTCAGCACTGGGGTGACATCAGCCACCGATGGCAACAAGAAGTGCGCTGGTAGTACCACAAGCTTCAGGAGCAGCAGGCAAGAAGGCAGCAGCAACACTCGCTGCTAGGGGCATGGGGTGGAAGGCGCTGGGCACTGGGCACAAGACCAGTGGGTCATGGCAGGAGGTGGCACAGACGGTGGCATGGAGGAAGGCCATGGACAGCAGTGCACCCAAGGGGACTGGACGAGGGACAGCACCACAGCATGCACCACCTGCACCTGGGAGATGCAGCAGGACCCAGAGGACAGTGGTGTCCCTGGCACCCAGTGACAGTGGCAGAACAACTGAGGTGCAGCGGGCGCAGGGTGGGCCGAGTGTCACCACACGGTCTTCAAAGCGACAAAGGACTGGGCACTAGTGACAGGTGCATGACAGATGGGCTGTCATGGCACGATGCTGTTAGTGGTGGGCTGTGGGGGTGGGATGCACACAGGGTGGGCACGGGGTGCATCCAGCAGCCATGTGTGTGGGGTGTGCATGTGCGTATCTGTGAGTGTGTGGGGGCACGGGGGGAGCACTCCATGGGGTCCTGTATGTGCACTGCACAGGCACTAGGTGATGGTATGTGTGGGGGTTGTCACCTGTGCAGAACTGTATTGCACTGTGTCAACCATGTATGTCCCACTTGTAACAGATAAACACCTTTGTACCACACCCCTGCGTAATGCCACTCATTACCACTGCCCATATCTCTCAACCTTTCATTGCCAAAATATGTGACAAGATGTGACAAATGAGCAAAATGTGTGACATATCATTTGACATGGCACTGCAAGCGTAGAACACTATGGCTATCAGTGCACTAGTGTTAATAATGTTTGCTGGTAAAACATGCATAATAGATGAACATGACTATCTGATTTAAAGTCTTGTTGGGAAATGTGTAATATCACCTTCTCCATGTAGGACAGAGGATCTCTAAGAGGTAAAATGAGTGCCGTAGCTCACAATGTGTGACAGTTGAGAGGTATGCCACTGCCGTGACTGGACATATGTCATATCGCAGACTGCACAACACATAATACAGATGCACTCAGGACGCATGGGCTGCAGTTGCATACAGTCTGTATGTGCATGCCGCTGTTGCGTATCTGCATCATACATCGCGCATGACACATATGCGTGGTAGTACTGTATACTGCATGTGTAGCCTGTAGGTGAAACATGTGCGAGGCCACTGTATCGGCAATCACTAGGCCGCAAAACATGCTCAGGTGAAACAGTGGTGATCCTGGCAGCAGTGAAAGGGGGCAGGGCAACAGTGGATTCGAAGGACAGCCTGACAGCAGTGCTCACTGTGCAATACAAAGCTATCTGATTGGTAAGTACATGGGCATTGCTCAACCTGCACATATACAGCACTCTGTGCCCCATACAATTGCTACTGTACTGTACAAGTATGCCACACCAGGGGAGACACACATTGACAATTGGTGGATACTGTGACAGTGCAGTATCCGCACTTCTGAAATAGGTGAGGGACATTGGACATTCAGATGTGCTGCACAGGATGTGTCCACCATGTTGTACATGCAGTTAATAATACAGCCTCCCATCTGTCCTTCCAGGTGTGGCACACACAGAATGATGGGAGGTAGGGGGCCTGAGCAGCACCACCACTCATGCAGTGCTCACTGTTGACACCTGTTCTTAATGCTACACTTCAGTTTCCCCATCCAGGTGTCACACATCGGTCTGCAGGCCTGCCATCGGGGCATACTGGGAGCACAGGGAAGGCAGGTGCCTTGTTCAGGGGAATTGCACTGTGCCACGTGTACAGCCACAGCTGGTATTCCTGTCATGGTTATGTTGCAGGTCACAGATCATCAGTGCCATGTCACACAGCAGAGACGTGAGCCTAAGTGGATGGGCACCAAACTACACACCAGAGGAGACAGCACAGCTGGTCAACTAGGTGCAGCAGTGGTGCACCACACTGTTGCCACCTGGATGTAGGCACTGCACCACTGCAGTGCGGGACAGGGCATGGTGTGCCATAGCAGCTCATGTCAGTGTGGTCCATGGCGTGTCCCGTAGCACATGCCAGCTGCAACACAGGTGGCAGGAGCTGGCCAAATGGGAACCACAGATCTTGACATGCCTGCTTGACATGGCAGCATGGAGGGACTGGGAAATGAGGACCAGCAGTAGCTGCACTGAATATGGGTATGATGAAATGTTGCATGCCACCACCACAGACATGCAACTCATGCACATCCCTGCAGTAGTGTACCTGTGTCACAGTGTTCCTCCCCCACACAGGTGCAGGTCCCAGCCAACATGGACAGCGGGTGCATCCAGCTCCAGAACTACAGCATGGCCACCAGTGGTAGGGGACTCATGGCCAAAGGAAATCAGGTAGATGCCTTCACAGCCCAACGCACGTCACACCCACAGCATGGTGGGGCCTGTGTCACATGGACAAGGTCACGTGTGCAGTGGCAGGAAGCTGTGCTCTGCCATGGGCCCAGGTTTAGCTGTGTGCACCTGCAGTGCCTGTGGCAGTTGTGCATTGCCAGTGTGCCTGCCACAGTGCAGCATGTGGCAGATGGTGTGTGTGTGTGTGTGTCTGGCACCACTTGCGGTGTGCTCTGTGGTACACACGCATGTGTGCCACTCCATACAGGGTCTCCCTTTCCTGCTGAGACTTCTGCCCTTCTCCCTTGCAGGTGATGGGAGCTGCCTTGCCCCACGGCAGCAGGCACTGCTGAGAGCTATGGCCGACCTGAAGGCCAGGGATGCGGCAGAGTATCAGTTTCACAAATGCCACTGCAACAGGGTGCGGACAGTACTGCCTTCACCGGATGATGAAGTGGTGGAGGAGGTGTTGCCTGTGGAGGACTCCAGTGACAGTGGGCCACAGGGGTCCATGGGGCACCATGCGGTGGTGTCCATGGAGGAACAAGCAGCTGAGCAGCCAGGTGCAGCAGATGTGCTGGTGGCAGATGTGCAGGTGGAGGAGGGCCTGGCAGAGGAGGTTCACTCTGCAGGTGCTGGCTGGAGAGGAGCTGGAGGTGGAGGCAGACAGTGCAGTGGTGCAGGGGTTGGGGGTGCAGTGCCCTATGGTTGGGCAGGTGGTGGTGGAGCAGCACCTGGCAGTGCAGCAGGTGGTGGATGACATGCCCCAGGATGCCAGTGCTGTCCGCCACTCCGGGCACTGTGACCTTGCCCCTCAGCAGCAGGGCAGCCATAGCACTGCTGCCGGGGCACCTGGGGGACAGGCAAGCCCACAGGTGAATTTGTACCCAGGGCAGCCGGCACCTGGTGACCAGCACTTGGTGGTGCTTGTCTCCACCATTATGGCAGATGTCGCACACCTGCATGGCTCCCTCAGGGCTCTTAGTGGAGTTGGTGAATGGACTGGGACTGTGGACAGTTGTGCTGTGTACTGTCTTGGGGGCTTAGCACATACTGGGCATCCATTAGGGTGGGTGGGGCAACTGCTGTGTGTCTGCAGGGTGGGGGGCTGGTGGACTGTGGATCTTGATCCCTGGGGAAGGGCTGCCCATGTGTGGGGTGGCTGTGTTGGGTTACGTGCATGGGTGGGTGGCAAAGGTTGCTATGGGGCTGCTGTCTGCAGGGGGGGGTGTACATATGAGCCCAGTTTGTCTCCTACTATGCTGCTGTATGTTATGGGTACTTGGGAGGACTGTTTCCCATTGCTGCTGTTGTTATTGTTGTCATTGTAGTTATTGTTGTCATAGATGTTATTGTTGGTGTTGCCTACTGTTGTTTCCATACTGTTGCATTAAAATGCCTTATACACACCCATGTCTCTGCACATCTGTCTGTGGTCTGCATGTGCATGTGTGTGTGTGTGTGTGTGTGTCTCACTGTGCCCATGCGGGTGTGCTTGTGGTGGTGCTGCGCCATCACATGTGCATCCCCAATGTGCACATGGTTGCTGTGCACCGGCTGTGCACCTTACAGCCAGGGGCGTGCATAGGTGGTCATGGCTGCATAGTACCCTGAGTGCAGCAGTGCACCATGCCAGGTCCGAGCCACATGCCACCACACATTGCATGTCCCAGCTGTGTGGTGGTCTTGGGCCTGTATGGCCCCCTTCTACCCAGGAGTCCAGTGTACCTTGTGGGTGGCACCAGTGTCATGGGCAATGGTGTGCCTCCGCACCTTATGTCTGTGCTGTGTCACTGTTGTGGTTGCACTGTTTACATGTACCAGTGGCCATGGCAGGGGCATTGTGCCTGGTGGCACCATCATCCCAGCTTTGCATCTGTGGCCTATGTGCACCCTTTGCCTACTGTGCCACCCATGCTCATGACACATGAGTTGCTGACTCTTTTGCACTATCTTGTGTGTCCTAGGTGAGTTGGCTTGGGTGTTCCACTGTTTGCACTTTGGTCCACCTTGGGGCACTGCTGTTTGTGTGGTGTGCTACTGTCTGGCTGGGGGGGGGTTCCACTGGCCTGTGCACTGTTTAAGACAGCTATTACCTGTTCTAACTTATGTGACCTTCCTCTGCTGTAGCTCTGTAAGCCATCTGTTTTGGAATAGCAGTTCCATGGAGCTAGTGTGATACGCCAATCGTAGGCCACATTTTATGTCATAACTGTGTTGTATCTTGCGTTCATCATAGCAGTTGCAGGGTGTGGCATATCACAAATTGCTGTTGTAACTTGTGATTTGCACTATCAGGACTGGTCTTAACTGCATTTACGCCGGGGGGAAACTGTCTTGGAATCTGGCCCCTGGGCCCTACTACAGCCATACATTAATGGGTTTGAATCTTACTTTGTACCTGCCACTAAGGTAAATCCTATGGCAGATTTAAGGGGAGTCTTGCTACTTTGGTGACATTTAGAAAGGCATACATGTCTTAACAAACCTGGCACTAACACAGGAATTCCTTTTTTTTTAAACCAGGAGAGACACACTAAGCTGAAGCTTATTTACAGGTGTGATCTGGGAGCACAAGGAAGTTAAGTGACTTGCTCAGGTCACACAGTATGCAAGTGGGGGCTGTGGGATTTAAACCCAGGTCTGCAGATTTGTAGCTTAGAGCCTTAAACCATTGTGCTATACTGCCTCCCTTCTAACAGTTATAAGATGGGACTCCAGCATTGTACTGATTGTAAATGTTCATATATTCCACCCCATTTTCATTTAAATCCTGCATATGATATTTGGTCAAAACTGAGTTTGGAAATTGAGGCTGTATCTCTACTATTTTATGTAGACACTTATTCTAGCAGGAGATTTTAACTCCAGAACAGCGCAGTTTGATAACCTGCCTAATTCGCAGGATTGGTTTTATATGGGGAAGTTAGGCACCAGATATTCTTCTAACAAAGTACAGAATGAAGTGGGAAAGTGCTTTCAGAACTTTATCACAATTAATAATCTACCGATATTAAATGGTAGGGTAGATGGAGACCAAGAAGGTGCTTGTACCTTTTTTTCTACGCAAAGGCAAAGTGTTATCGACTTTGTCCTTTGTTCACCACATATTTATGATCACTTCAAAAAAATTGAAGATACTGATAAGACCTGAAAGAGACCATGCAGCAATATTACTGTCTTTTGAGGTAACTGGCTCCCCAGCAAATGGGGCTAATATGCTTAAAACTTTAGCCTCACTTATCTTAAATGGCAAATCAAAATTGGTTGTCAACTCTAAAGCTATGGATAGTGTCACACACGTAATTTATTCGCCCTTATTCCCAACCCTTTTTTCACTTCTCCATGGTAATTACAATGCTAGTTATGTTAGTAATCACCCAGATAGATGCCATTAGCAAATAAGTCAAAAATATATCATACAACAGATAGCAAGTTAAAGTCTATTACGTGATTCGATGCTCAATGTATAATAGAAAAAACATAAGTTAGGGAAACTCATCAGAAAAGTCAAAAAGAATCCTTCTAAAGTTGGTTTTGTCCAGTTAAACAAAGCACATAAATCAAATAAAAAAATTTCTTGCACAAAAAAAAAAGCTAGATTTCAGTTTTAAACAGTGGGACATTATGTTTCAGGCCATAAACTCTAAGGACATGAAATCCTTTTGGATGCTGGTCACCAAAGGAAAAACGTTTTTCTCCCCATTCACTTCCCATGTAGTATATTCCTAAAGAAACTTGGGTTTCACATTATAAAACCCTTTTCAATAGAGAGACTTCAGCTCTTCAAAATAATACCTTGTCCCTCTGGTTCTTAGTAGAGGATCCTTGCCCTCTGGTAGTGATTCTACATGATGTTGAGCAGACCATTATACATCTTACTAATAACAAAGCTCCTGAACCAGACACCATTCCTGCTGAAATTTGTAAGGCCCATTTAAAGTATTGGGTCATCTTTTTAACAAATGTTTTCAATATATGTTTAAAGGAAAGATTCGTACCCCCATCCTGGACTAAAAATATAATTGTACCAATCCATAAAAAAGGACCATACCAGTTCCCCACCAATTATAGACCAATCAGTCTGATAGATACTAGTGGCAAATATTTTAGAGGAGTTTATTGAACAAATTGCAAGATTGGACAGAAACAGTCACCGTTATCAATATTCCAAGCATGTTTTAATCACGGTTATTCAATGACTGATAACATATTTATATTTGCATATTTATTGGAAAAATATTGATTACATAGAAAAATGAAGCTTTACACTCTGTCGATTTTGGCTCAGCTTTTGATTCCTTGGTTAGAGAAAAGCTTTCGGATATATATATATATTTTTTTATTTTAGTCTTTGGTAACTGGCAATATCCTAAAAAGCAGAGGACTACCTTTTAATTTACTCACTCCAGTTTATTTTCTTTATTCGAACATAATGATGGCGGTAAATATGATGATAATGTCAACATCTCAGAGTATTTTAAAACATATATGTGAGTAAAACAAGGCTGCCTTTTAGCTCCCTTGCTAGTTAGTATTTATATTGATTCACTCCTTTATTTCAATACCTCTACAAACATGGACTCCCCCAAAATTAAGTGCCATGATTATTCACATATTGGCATATGCTGACAATTTTATTCTCTCTTCACTCTCCACAGTGGGATTACAAAATAAAATTAATCAATTAAAAAACTAAGTGTGACCATTTAGAGTTGAAAATCAATCTTAAAAAAAAACAAAATCTTGGTTTTTGGGTCAAATAAGTTCAACTCTTCACCACACAAGTTTTACTTAGACAAAGATTTGATTGAGGTTCTTCCCTCTTACATTTATTTAGGTATGAAATTTACCTCAAATGGTCAATGATCGGCCCCTTGGAAAAATCAGGTCTCTACGGCCAAATTGGCAGCCAAAGCATTATAATGTTTCAATTATAAATACAGTGGGCATACAGTTGTACCTGCTCTCACAGCTGGAGAAGCTAAGATCAACCCTATTTTTCTGTATGAGGCAGAAGTTTGGGGGCCTTTAAAAGCCCCCTCACTAGACTCTCCCCTATCTTTTTATTAACAAACAAAATGTTTAATGCTGTATTGGTCCTAGTAAGAACAAATCCAGAACAAATGGTTTGATACCTTTTATTGGACCAACAAGGATGTTACAGACCTCAGAGACCTCTGAGAAACTGAGAAATCACAGGATCCATAGCTCATATGCAAAGAAGGCATTTTTGAAGAAACAGTTTGATGGAATTGTTGCCACACTGGAGAGGATGTCTGGTGGTCAGATTCCAGACATCCTGCATGAGATACACATTAACTACCAAAGAACCTTAAGAAAAGCCATGCTTATTAAAAACAGGAAGTTAAATATCCTTCAGCATGCCATACTTCCTAACAACCATGAAGAGCAGAATACAGTGATTGAACAACTAAGCCACACAGATGGGCACCTTTCAGTTGTTAATTTGTCCAGCCACACACTGACTACTGGGGAATTAAGTGTACTTTCCAAAGGCCTCACTTTCTGCCCAACAAAACCACTAGACAGAATACAGTTTTGTGGTGAAATGGAGGAATACTTCCGCCGATTGCAACTTAAAGAATATTTTTACAGAAAAGAAGAAATCACAGTCAGTGAAGAAATCCTAAACAGTAACAATTTAACGGACAAGATAAAGAAACCATCTGATTTTACTCCGCCTAGTAGCCATAATAAGAAACTAGACAATTTTAACCGTTGCTTTCACCAGAGACCGACTGGTGAGATTCTTAAAAGGAAGAAACAAGCCTGCTACAACCTCTCTCCACTGGAATGCAAGGCGATAAAAACACTAAAATCAAACCACAATGTTGTCATAAAAAAAGCTGACAAAGGTTCTGCAGTGGTAATACTGAACCGAGAAGATTACATTAAGGAAGCTAACAGACAGTTAAGTGACCATACCTACTATAGAGAACTGGATTGTCATCCTACAACAGACTATAAAAGAGAACTACAGGGATTGAATAAATTATTTCCAGACCATGTCCGAAACAGAATAACTGCCCTCATCCCTGATGATCCAAAACCTGGGACATTCTACATGCTACCTAAAATACATAAACCTGGTAACCCAGGAAGACCCATAGTCTCTGGTAATGGAACCCTGACAGAGGGAATCTCAGGTTTTGTAGAAGCTATTCTAAAACCACAGGTTATGCAAAAGGACAGTTATATTCAGGACATTACTCACTTCCTGCATAAACTTTCTGATTTTAAGGATTTACGTACTGATACCCTTTTAGCCACGATGGATGTAACATCCCTCTACACTACTTTACCGCATACAAATGGCATTTCAGCCTGCCTTAAATACATGTATGAGAGGATTGGACCACAACATCAACCCTGATATCGTGGGGAATCTTGTTAAATTCATTCTGACACATAACAACTTTAGCTTTAATGGGAAACATTATGTTCAAACTATGGGAACAACAATGGACACCAAGATGGCTCCACAGTATGCTAATCTCTTTATGGCCAATTTGGAGGAGGACTTTTTAAAGTACTGTACACACAAACCACTTGCTTACTTCCGTTACATTGATGATTTGTTTATTATTTGGATGGAAGGCACTGACATATTTAAGGATTTTCATCAGGGACCTAATAATCTCCACCCAGCCATTAAGCTTTCCCTGGAATATTTTGCCACCAGTGTTAATTTTCTGGATACCACTGTCACCAACAAGGATGGAATCCTACATACATGTATTTACAGGAAACCAATGGACAGACAGATACTTACAAAAGAAAAGTAATCACCTGAGTCACACTAAGAAGTCTATCATATATAATCAAGCACTTCAGTACCACCGTCTCTATGCAAATGAGGAAGACAATGATAAACATTTAGTTATGCTGAAAATGTCAGTGTTCTCGCTGAGGCCAATGTCACCAGCATCGAGGCAATGATCCTCAGACTTCAGTTCCGCTGGACTGGACACTGTGTACAGATTCCCGACTCCCTAAGCAAATTTTATACTCCCAGCTCAGTGACAGTCAGAGATCCTGTGATGGTCAAAGAAAACACTACAAAGACACACTGAAGGCATATCTCAAGAAAACAGATATGGACATCACAAGCTGGGAGGAGCTGGCCACCAACTGATCTCAATGGCGCCAGAACCTCCATCAAGCGGGGGCCTGCTTCAAAGAGAAACGCCTTGCCTTCGAAGCCAAAAAGAGAGCATAAGAAGGAAAGAGAAAGAAACCTCAGCCAGCAGGCAGCTCTCCTACATGGAAACATTTGCAATTTCTGCAGATGAATCTGTGACTCTTGGATTAGATTACTGAGCCACCTCAGGACCCATCAGTGAACCATGGTAAAGATCATCCTCGAATTGAGGGATCGCTGACGATGCTGAAAAACACCTTTATTGAGCAGGGACTCACTCCCAGAGAAATTGACAAAGCAGTGGAATGTGCTATACAAGTACCAAGAGAACACCTACTGCAATATAATGAAAGGACCACCACTAACAGAGTACCCTTAGTAGTCACGTATCATCCTGACCTTGAACTTCTACGTAAGATTATTAAGAACCTATTCCTCATAATCAGTGAGGATGACACCCTTAGTTGTATTTTGCAAGAACTGCCACTACTATTTTTTAAACAACCACCCAGTTTAGCCAACCAGATTATTAGGAGTAAACTTGAACCTGAACAGAGTGCCATGACATCATATGGCACACAACCCTGTAATAAATGCAGATGTAAAACTTGTGAGCACATTTCCACCTCAGGCTGTGTGATTACCTCACAAAATAGACAATTCAGGATCCTGGGTAATTATACATGTACATCAAGCAATGTTGTTTATCTTATTCAATGTAGGAAATGTCCTCACACAGGGTATGTGGGGGAGATGAAATGGCAGCTCTGCGAAAGAATAAATTCACACAGGTATGATATTAATAGGAAGACGACTGACAAACCAGTGGCACAACACTTCTGTCAGGATAACCATTCAATCTCAGATAAGCCTGCAATGGTCTTGAAAGGACATTTCAACAGTACACAACAGAGACATGCTTGTGAGATCAGACATGTTACTTCTTAATACGGTACAAGATGGCTTGAACATTGATCTTGGATTTATGACACATTACATGTAAACTTACATGGACCTTTACTTCAGAAGATGGACATGCATGTTTTAGGTTTTCAGTGAGCCTTGGACTTTGACTCTTATACAATCCCTCTTAACTGATTATCTACAGGTTGGCCTTTCACGTTAGTATTGTGTGAATGTGTGCAAGGGTGTGTGGGTATGTCTATGTGTGTGAGTTTGTGAATATGTTTATATGTGCATTGTGAGAGTAGAAGAAGTGTGGCACATTGAATTTTTAATATGGATATTTGAGATGGGTGGTTATGTGAGTACAGTGGATGTGAATATTGTGGGGATATTGAGGTAAACATGTTCAGGTACATGACATTATGTTGTCATTGTGGTTGAGACTCTGGACTCATATTAGAGCAGATATTTACTTCCTTATGCTAGTTCTGTAATTTAAGTACATATTGTAATGTTTTTACACTCCATACTTATTAGGGTGGTGTATTAGGATTCATGAACATATACTCCATTTTAAGTAGTTACTTGCACCCGGGGGTGGGAGTAATTCCTAAGAATTCTGGTTTAGATTCCTTAGACTGTTTCTATATATGTATTATTTTGATTATACACTGACATTTTCTTGAAATCTGTACCTATTAGGCCGCATAGTCTCAGTCTCTTGGGGGGTCACTGACTAGCACTCTTTTTATCTGGCACTTACACTGACAATTGATATTATCATGTATTAAATCTTGTTACAACAAGGTCTTAACATAATGGGTTGTTGAGAATATGTTTTATTTATTTATTTATTTGTATAATCGGTTTACAACCTTTGAGCCAGAGGCTCATTTACAAAAGTACCTCGTCACATTGAGGACAGACAGAGCATTTAGGTTACAGAATACAGGTCACTGACTTAGAGTTACAGAGAAAGATTTCATACATTGTACAATTTAGTAACATTTCCGGTGATACAGCTGAGCACATGCTGGTTGGGAATATATTTCCAGCTTTTTGAACTTTCTTCCGTGTGATACACTTACTCACCTTGGGTATTCATCATTTTCATCATTCTATATGCCATGTAAAGATAATTTCTGATGCTGTAATTTTGGGGCTCATCATTTTTTTTTATTTATTATTTATTTACTTGGTTATATGTTACATTTTAACTTATAGTTGTTTCTTGAGGGTCAGCTCATTATGAACAGTTCTACTCTGAGCAGAATGATGAACTGTGGCCTCACTTGCAAAATGTGTGTCTTAGGGAGGTTTTCTTCACTTGACATGTAATTTACTGAGCAGAGAATCTTAAGGTTATTTCTTTTTTTTTTGTCCATTAGACTGATACATGGTACCGTCTGCTGTTATCTTTAAACAACCTTTGACCTTTAAGTTTAGTTCAGCTGAAATCACTCTTTAGATATTCAAGCTCTCCAATGTCACTTTAGTTATTTCTGAAGGCCTATTTTAAACCAATAAAAATGATTTCTGTTTTTTCTGCATGTTCTAAGTGTTAATAATAAGGGATTTTCTAAATAACTCTCATTAAGCTTCTGAAGAAGGACTTGTTGGTCTGAAAGCTAAATCTCTTTGTTCTTTTTGTAGCATCCTTGTTGGTCCAATAAAAGGTATCAAGCCATTTATTCTGGATTTTATTTTTTTTATTACAAATCCTTGCTACAGGCTCCTTTATCTACTTCTAATGTAGTAGCCAGAGGTGAACTGGGTAGCTTGCCTTTAACCTCATTAGTTGAATTACTCTTGGCCTGTTATTGGCTCAAAATCATAAACAATCAGGCTAACCCCCTTCCCATAGCTTGCCTGGGGGAGAAAAGTAGTTGGTCTGCATCAAATTTTTCATCTCCTTGGTTAAAAGCCCTTAGATCTATAATATTTAATGCTTCTTTAAACCATCTATAGACAGATTTTCAGAAGGAGATCCTGATTTCACCCATTTTCAAGGATATTTTTAAGAAAAAACTCTTTACAGTTGCACAGTTAAATCAAATGGAGCAGGTTAAGGTCCAAAAGCAAGCCATTTGGTTTAGTACTAATAAGATCAACTCTATTCTCGAGGAGTACTTAACCTTTCCATTGGCCCCTAATGTCTGGAAAGTCATTGTTTGGGCCAGATTTGGAATTATCTGCTCTAAACATGTCTATTGTAACAAATCACGTGCTGAAGGTGTGCAACAAGATTGCTGTTGGTGCAACAGGGGTTTCCATGAAACCATTTATCATATAACAATTTAATGTACTTCATATAAATCCTCACGGGATCAAACTCTAAAAGATATTTTGACAAAATATGCAGATATGGACTATGATCCCTTATTCATTTTTCTTCACTCTATGACAAAAGCGGATGCTGAGACAGCTGCAAAATTCTTCTCTAATGTGCTAACGCTCAAAAGAAAACATTTTCTCACTCCTTAATATTAATTATTCAGGATTTATTTAAGTATGCATATAATAGTTTGCTAAATGGCTGAATTACTGTATTATGAATGTATGTTGTATGGTATTCTCCTCTTTTTATATTGTGATGTTTTTTCTCTTTTTTAACCTTGTAATGTCCATCACATCATGTTATAGAACAATAATAAATTGCTATTACTACTACTACTATAATACAATAAACAGTATAATGGCTAGTACATTCAAAACTAAAGCACTGATACAGGAACACTAAGGCTAAGTACAGGAGAGTAGCATGGAAAAATTAATGATCCATATATCATATTGTGGACTACTAAATCAAAACCAATGATGATTCTAGAAAAATAGAAACATAGAACTTGACAGCAGATAAGGACTGCTTGGCCCACCTAGTCTGCCCATTTCCCTACCTAATGGATAATCTGCAGATCCGAGTTACCCAACAGCCTACTTCCTCCTACCACCACTAGAATTGCCTTATGTCTGTCCCATGCATTCTTGAATTTCCCCACTGTTTTTGACTCCACAACCTCCTCAGAAAGGCTGTTCCATGCATCCACAATCCTCTCTATAAAAAAATACATCCTCACATTACCTATGAGCCGTCGTTCCCTCTATCTTCAAATTGTGCCCCCTTGTTCTTGCACATCTCTTTTTCTGAAAGATGCAACCCTCTTGGATTTTGTTGATTCCCGTGAGGTACTTGAAAGTTTCTGTCATGTCCCCCTTCTCCCTCCTTTACTCAAGGGTATAGATATTAAGCTCCTTTAGTCTCTCTTTATATGGTTTCTGGTGCAGAACCTGCATCATTTTAGTTGCTCTCCTCTGGACAGCCTCCATCCTGTCTATGTCCTTGTGGAGGTGGGGCCTCCAGAACTGCATGCAGTACTCCAAATGGGGTCTCACCAACTGTCTGGACAGAGGGATAACAACTTCTTGTTTCCTACTGGTGGTGCCTCTCCCTATGCATCCCAGTATCACCCAGCCCTCCTTACTGCCTTCTCACATTGCTTGCCCATCTTAAGGTCATCTGATATGACTACCACCAGGTCCCTTTCCATTTTTGTTGTTGGTAGTATCCCACTCCCCATTGTGTACTCTTCCCCTGGGTTTTTGTTTGTCAGGTACATTACTTTGCACTTCTTTCCATTGAATCTATGCTGCCATATATTTGAACGTTCCTCCAACCTTGCCAAGTCCCTTCTCATCCTTTCCACCCCACCTTGTTTATCAACCCTGTTGCAGATCTGTGTGTTGTCTGCAAATATACATACTTTTCCTTCCAGTCCCTCTGCAATGTTACTTATAAAGACATTAAAGAGGATTGGTCCCAGTACTGAACCCTGCAGTACCCCGCTAGTAACCCCCTTTCCTTGGAGTGAACTCCATTTACTATTACCCTCTGCATCCTGTTGTCCAGCCAATTTTTTACCCAGGCTACCACCTTAGGATCCACTCCAAGACTGGCTAACTTGTTTATTAATGTTTTGTGTGGGACTATGTCAAATGCCTTGTTAAAGTCTAGGTAGGCCATGTCCACAGCCCCTCCTTGCTCTACTACTTTGGTCACCCAGTCAAAAGAAATTGATTATATTCATCTGACATGACCTTCCCACTGTGAATCCATGCTGCCTTGGGTCCTGTGCCCCTCTGGCCTCCAGATACTCAACAACACTTTCCTTCAGAACTGATTCCATCATTTTCCCTATCACTGAGGTCAAACTAACAGGTCTGTAGTTTCCTGCCTCTGCCTTGCTCCCACTTTTGTGATGTGTATTCACATCCACCCTCCTCCAGTCCTCAGGTACCACCCCATTCTCCCATGATTTGTTAAAGAGGGTAATCAATGGTGTTACTAGTTCTCCCCATAGTTCTTTTAGAATTCTGGGGTGAATCCCATCAGGCCCCATTGCTTTGTCCACCTTCAGTTTTAAGAGTTCTTTCAGAACCCTTTCTTCTGTGAATGGACTGGTATCAACCCTTATCCAAAATGTTTCTATTGTTTGGTTTAGTTACCTCCCCCATCTCTTCTTTTGTGAACACTGAGCAGAAGTATTTGTTCAGTTTCCCTGCTTTTTCACTGTCACCCTCTGCCCACATTCTCTCCCCTTTATTAAGCCTCAGTATCCCTCCCTTGGTCTTTCTTCACTCCCTAATGTACTTATAAAAGGTTGTATCCCCCTTCTTAACAGAGTTGGCTATCTTTTCCCCAGTTTGGGCCTTTACTATTCTGACTGCCTTCCCTGTCTCCTTCTGCTTTAACTGATATAGTTCTCTGTCCTGCTCCTTCTGTGTTTGCTTATATTTCCTGAATGCTATCCTTTTTTCCCTAACCTTCCCTGCCACCTCTTTTGAAAACCATAGTGGCTTTTTCCTTCATTTTGTTTTGTTGATTTGCTTTACACAAAGGCTTGTTGCCTCAGTGATGGCAGTTTTGATTTTCCCCATTGTTCTTCCACTCCTCCTTCTTGCCTGTTTGCTAGTGCTTTTCTGAGGCACTCTCCCATTTTACCAAAGTCATCCTTCCTAAAATCCAACACCCTTGCTTTTGTATAGCTTGACTCTACTGCTGTGTTAATTGTGAATCACACTGTTTGGTGGTCGCTTGTTCCTTGATGGCTACCCACTTCTAAATCTGAGATCCTCTCTCCATCCCCATTTGAGAGTACCAGGTCTAAGATTGCTCCCTCCCAAGTGGGTTCCAACACTAGCTGCCTGAGGCATGCCCCCTGCAGGGCATCGAGAATGACCCTTCTCTTGGATGTGGCTGCAGTAAAGGTGCTCCAGTTAACATCTGGCATATTCAGGTTCCCCATCAACAGTATCTCTCTTTTTTCTGCCATTCTAAGGATTCCTTCTGTCATTTCCTTACCCAGTACCTCCCTCTGAGTTGGAGGTCTGTAGACCATCCTTGTGCAGATTGTCATGCCATTTCCTGTCTCCAGGGTGACCCACAGTGCGACCTCCCTGTGTGTTTACCCTTTAGTTCTGTTGCTTTGATTCCTTCCCTTGTGTAGAGAGCTACTCCTCCTCCTCTTTTACCCTTCCTGTCCCTCCTGTAGATTGTGTACCCTGGTATGTTGACATGTACCCTGGTATGTTGACATCCCAGTAATGGTTCTCTGTATACCATGTTTCTGTGACTGCCATGATATCCAGGCATCCCTCTTCCATCAAGGCTACTAGTTCAGGGAGCTTATTATCCAGACTATGGGCATTGCTACTCATCGACCACCATTTTCTGATGGCCTTACCCCTTTTAAGGCCCATCCCTGTCCTTACTGCCTTTGTCTTTTTCTGGACTTACCCCTGTCCTGCTCCCTATTGACTTCTCTACCTTTGTGTCTAATTTACTAACTACCCTGTTTTGTGGGGTGGGGGCTGGGGTTTCCCTACTTCTCTTCAGTGCCTCCCCCTTGGCTAGTTTAAATGCTTGTCAATGAAGCATTTAAACCTATCACCTAGGATTCTGTTTCCCCTCCCAGACAGATGCAGACCATCACACCAGTATAGGCCTGTATCCCTCCTAGTGGACCCCTAGTCCCCAATGAAGCCAAATCCCTGAGCTCCACACCAGTTTTTCAACCAGTCATTGAATACCATGGTACAGAGTTCCCTGGGCTCACCCATACCATAGAAAGGCAGCACTTCTGAGAAAGTTACCATGCGTGTTACTTGTCTAAGGCCATCCCCAACTCCACAAACTCCTGCTGTACTGCTCTGATCCCATTCCCAGACAGATCATTTGTCCCTAGGTGGACAGTGACATCCAGCTCCCTCCCCTGTGCAGCTGTTCCCATGATCCTGAGGATTCTCTTCCTGTCCCTCCAAGCCATGGTGCTGGGTAGGAACCTTACCTCCCTCTCCTCTCCCTCCCCCACTTCTACCCCCTTAATGATTGAGTCCCCACCAGGAGTTGTTTCCTTTCCCTGTGGGATCCTGTGCCACCCTCCTGTGGGTCTCCTTTGTGGAGGTTCACAGCATCCTCCTTGGTCTCTACTATGGTGCCTCCATAGAGGAACCATGCTCCACCAGAATGGCAAATGAATTGTGGAGAGGCACAACTGGAGGGATGCACCTCTGTTCGACAACCCTCACCCTTTCTGAGCCCACAGTGGTCCAACCGTTCCTCTTTCTTGGCAACCTCTGAGGGAGTGGTGATGGTCTGGGTGGTTTCTGGGTGGGGGAGGAGATTTCCCAAATCCTTGCCAGGTCAGCATGGAGACAGCATCATTCTCCCTTAGACCAGAGAGGTGTCTGCAAATGGGGCAGCAACAAAACCTCCAAAATGTCTCCCTGAAGACTGTTCCTCCACAGCCAGTGCATTGCACCATTCCCCACGTGTCTGTCTCCCTTCCTGTTTAATATTTTTTTTTTTTAGTGTGTGCAAGTGTGTAAGTGTGTTTACCCCCTATTCAGTGTGCTGTGCTGTTAAGGATATGAACAGGTGTATGTCCTTTGCACTTTGGTGAGTGATGTCAAAACCCTGATAGTAAGGAAATGATGCGCTTGGGCGCAGGTGAGGTAGTGGCAGGTGGGTGGGTGGATTAAGACCGTGTCTCCAGAAGCAATCTACTACAGCTCTGACCCACCACCCTGGTGAGTGCCTTACTTCCTTTCAGGCACCATTTTCACAGCGTTTAAGTAACAGATCTATTATATATGACTGAAAATATTCTCCCAGCAAGATTTCCTCCCTGGCAAAAAAAGTTACAGTAAGTAAAGTCAACCCCAAAAACAGAGGACCAAAACATTGACTTCTACTTACTTACACAGGCCCCAAAATTAAGAATCCAATGTAGTAATCACTTCCTTGCTGTAAGTAAGCTGGTGGCTGATCTCTGTCTCAGCTACAGCAGGCAGAGTCCAAAAACAACTCGTATTTTGAATCCACAGTTCCTCAGGCCCCCTTCAGCTCCTCTCCTTATCAGACACCTATTTCACAGAGTTTAAGTAACAGGTCTAGTCACAAATGACTGCAAATATTCTCCCAGCTAGATTTCCTCCCTGACAAATAAAAGTTACACTAAGTAAAGTCGACCACAAAAACAGAGAACCAAAACACTGACTTCTACTTACTTACACAGGCTCCAGAATTAAGAATTCAATTCAGTGTGTGCGCTATTAAATCACCTCCTTGCTTTCAGGAAGCTGGCGGCTGCTCTCTGTCTCAGCTACAGCACTTCAGAGCATTCTGACTTACTTTAGAAAACATTTTTGGTAAAAGAGGACAGACATAATTGCTGTAATGCAAATGAGAATCATAAATAATAACTTCCATAAAATGACAGAATGGCATAAACGAAAAATGGTTCTACTACTCATTTGTAGGGAAATGCAAGGTACTGCACCTGGGGGCCAGAAACCCAGGCCAAGTGTACACCCTCGAGGGGCAAATGCTACAAGTCTCGATGGCTGAGAGGGACCTGGGGGTGGTGGTGGATGTTAAGATGAACAACTCAGAGACTTGTAGGAGGGCAGCAGCCAAGGCCAACAGGATGCTGGGATGCATCACTAGGGGGATCACCTCCAGAAGGAGGGAAGTGATACTCCCTCTGTATAACTGCTTGGTGAGGCCGCACCTTGAGTACTGCATGCAGTTTTGGAGGCCACACTTAAAGAGGGTCATTAAACTACTGGAGAGGGTCCAGAGGAGGGCAACCAAAATGATTTGGAGCTTGGGGGACAGGACCTATGAGGAGAGGCTTAAGAGCTAAATATGTACACATTGGAAGAGAGAAGGGACGGGGGGCATGATAGAGGCTTGTAGGTACATGAAGGGGGTAAATAGGGAAGAACAGTCTGGGTGCTTGAAGGAAGGAGGAGGGAGCCACTAGAGGGCATGGGTGAAGCTGGAGGGGGAAGATCCAGGGCAGAAAGGAGGAGGTGCTACTTCACTGAGAGGGTGGTGGAGCCATGGAATGTGCTGCTTAGGGGCTGGTGGAGGCAGAGACGGTGGAGGGTTCAAGAGGGGTGGATAGGTACAGGGAAGGGTTCTGGAAGTAAAATCCAATGCAGCGAGAATATTTGGAACTGGGAAGGGAGAAGCTAGAGGAGGGGTAGCAAGGTCAGCTCCCAGGGTGGGGGCTGACCAAACGAGCAGACGCAAAAGACCGTTAGGCCTATTCTGCTGGCATTTTAGTATGTTAATACATGTAGAATGCATGCTACATACTTAATTGTGCAATGTTTGCATGTGGTTCACATACACAAAGTGAACCAGGTCTAAAAATCAAATCAGATTTGCATGCTGCAAACTTGACATATGTACAGCAGGTATGTTGGTATGAACATCTTCTAAAAATCACATCAGGTTTGCGTGTTGCATGGTTAACATGAGTGCAGCAGTTAAACTGGTGTGACCATCATTTAAAAATCACATCAGGTTCACATGTTGCATGCTTGCCATGTGTGCAGCAACTAAGCTGGTGAGTACCTCAGGACACAATGGAAACCATTGTATTTAGCACCTGAGAATGAATTTCTACCATAAAGCAGGGTCGCCATTTAGGTAGGGCAGAGGGGGGCAGTTGCACCCCTCCTGTATTTGTGCCTAGATTGTTCTTATGATGTGGCAGTAATGGCATTTGATTTGGATTTAATCTTTTGCACAATAAGTGCCCCCTTTGCGTGTGTGCGCTCATGCTCTAGGCGCACTACTGACTCAACTATGACTGTATTGTGTTTTCCACTCTCTCTCTCAACCTATTAATGGTGGCACCATCACATGTGACATGGAGGAGCTCCAGCCAAGCAAGAGCACGTGAGTCATGTGACTGTGACACTGTCTTTCCCACCACAGACTAGACATGCTGCATACTACAGCTTGGAGGAGTCGGTGAGCACTGCACTCTCAATAGCAGTGTTGTGGTGGCATATTCTTGTTTGTCAGTTCTTAGTGAGTCTCTGTCTCCCCTGGTGGCTGAAGGGGCAAAGGGTGAGCTAGAAGCTAACTCAAGACTAGGCTCCCTACTTACTCTACTAGACTCGCATTGCAAAAAAAAAACAGCACAGACACCACCGCCGCAGCAAGCTAGGCCTAGTATCAGTGGTGACAGCGGTGTAGGTGGCCTTCATAAGCCTTGAGCAGTGCAATGTGGCAGCAGCCACAGCAGCAGCCAAGCAAGAAGCAAGCAACACAGGTTAGGTGGGTTCAGTTGGTGAGGTGACATGGTCGTGGACCATGCTGAGGACCTAGGATGGTCAGTTCTAGCATCCAACTTCCGGCAGAAGGATGGTGGAGGAGCAGACTGAAAACTGGGCTGGTGGCACACTGGGCTAGGCTGCAGGTTCTGACCAGATGGCCAGGTAAGTAAAAGTAAATCATTTTTTTACAGGGGGACTGGGGAAGGAGGAAGGACTGAAATATTGATGCATTTTTCATGTTTCTGCACATTTGGGCAGCTTCATGACCCATATGGGATGGGCACTGAATGGAATGGAGTCAGGGAGAGAAACTGGGACAAAGGTTTTTTTTTTTGGGGGGGGGTGAGAACTTCAGCCAGGAAAAAAATTTGTTTGCAGCTTGGTGGGTTTAAATCCAAATCTGATGCACTGCTCCAGAGTATAGACAAATGAATCTTATACATTTTAATTTTTCCTGATTTATATATCACTATTCAGTCACAAAAAAAAAGTTTTACCTTTTAGAGATGTCCCAGACATTCTAGAGCTTGCCACCTAAGGGCTAACTAGCACCTGGCCTCCACTGGTTGTTGGCTCCCCCTGCTGAAATCTGAAATGGCACCCCTGCCATAAAGTCTAAATTTACAGGACAGTCTCTGTGTGAGCAGCATGCTTCCCATGAGAGATGGATGAAGAGCAGAGCAGTTTTCAGGGGTAAAATGAGGGCTGTCCCTTGCATTCAGGACAGTTGAGAGGTATGGTATGCACAGACTATTGGCGCCCCATTATAGTCAGGCTTATGCCCCCCCCCATGAAGCTGACCCGACCTCCGCATCCCCCATGCTCAGGCACATTGTGACATAGTGCAAGGGAGACTGCAGGGGCATGCACCATTGAAATTAATTAGGGTATTTTTTTATTACTGTTTTATACATTATTTTTTTTTAATCATAGAAAACGTTATTATTTTCCAAGTTACAGAACAACTCCACCAGAGGAAATAAAAACCAAAAAACATAGCATATCAGTTGGAACCATGATACAACATTACTCAGAGTTCAGTAGAGCAGGCAAACCATACAAAAAGTGTGAACAGTAAACGTAGTCATACCATATAAAGTCCAGATAAAGAAAGGACATGCCTCAAAAAAATTACTAAACAGCTCTTAACAGGCAAAGACATGATAAGTAGTGTACACTTCCCAGGGGCTGTGGTGGATCCCCAACCTGAGTGAAACCACATCAGGTGGGAAGGGGTTTCCCTGGAGGCATGGGGGTCTTACAAAGAGATGAGTGTAGATATGCATCCCATTTCCAAAAGTACTTAGCTGGTTGTCCACGATTGGAGTAGGATAGCCATTCTAGGATGGCTAGTTTTGCCAATGTGGCATGCCAGGCCGTAAGGGCTGGAGAGATCGGCTGACTCCAATGCATAAGTAGCAACCACCTGGCTTCTAGGAGTGCTAGCATAGCCCAGTCTCTGTGTCCCTTGGGTAATGGGGTTAGCGAGGAGGAATCACCTAAGAGCAACATGGGATCTGAGAGATTGATTGGTTGTCCTAACAACTTGGTGCAGTCATCTGCAATAGAGGCCCAGAAAGTGGTGAGGTGGGATCATTGCCATAGCACATGCAGGATGTGAGCAGGAGATTGTTGACATCACCAACATTCAGAGTGGAGGAGTATCCCTACTGAGTAAAGGGCAGCTGGGGTCCTGTACCATCGAAGCAGGATCTTAAGTTGTATAAACTGGCTTCTGGCATCCCTGTATGCAGGCGAGCTGCTTTAAGACAGCAGGACCAGGACTCCACCAAGATAGCAGTTTGGGTGTCAGCCACCCATCTGAGCTCACAGGCATCCATAAAGTCCAGCTGGGAATCATGCCATACCCTATAAAAGCGCCCCGCAAGGTCCAGGGCAAAGTTCAATTTATGTAGGGAGGCTAACCACTGCCATTTAGCATCTAGGCTGAAACATGATTGGAGGGCACAGACTGCGCTGTGGAGTTGGAGGTACCTCCAAAAATCCTTAGTGGGGAGGTGGAATTGGGTTCAGAGCTGCTCGAAGGACATTAACTCTGAGGAGTCGGTCATGTATAGGTCCTGTATGTTGAGATGCCCATGTCCTCATTGGATAATGAATGTTTTTTTTGTCAACAGTTATAAGCTGATTGTGACACAGAGTAACATATCTCAAGGGAAGAGTCCACGCCATGCATGTGGTAAGAGAGAGAGTCATGAGACGGCACCAGGCATGCTTGGTCTCTGTTTTAGACATTATTGATGGAGAGTTGGAGATTAATGAAAGCCACCACTCAACTAACAAGGGCCTTGTTAGTAGAACAGAGGCCTTCATTAGTCTCCAGCTCACCATCATACTGTATAAAATAATAATAAAAAATAACTCATCTCTTAAAGACTCCTGCCTCTGACTCCCTAGCACTCAGGTAAGAGACTCTCGACTCATATCTATACTTGGTGAGTTGTCTGTAGAAGCATGGCCACACCTGGTACAGTGTGTGTGCATGGGGGGGGGTGGCCATGTGGGTGGGTTTTGAGTTATTGTTACTTTTGTGTTTGCATGGAAACATTCAAAACTATGGAGAGAAAATAATATGAGTACTGGCCATACATAAGTAATTAAGTAGTTTTGTGGGTAAGTGTGTGTATTGGGGGTGGGAAGAATCACATGTGTTTCCATTGGTATGTGTGCTACAGTTCAGCTGTCCAGCTGAGATGAGAGGGGACAAGAAAACTAAAAAGTATAACAGTGGCTATAAGCATGCAGATGTATGCAGATTTGTATTGAAGTACAAGCAAGCCATATGTGTGCAGGCAGTATGGCTTAGTGGTTAAAGTCACTGAACTGCAAACCAGGAGTCCTGAAAACCTGGGTTTGAATCTCATCAACCTCCACTTGTATATGGTGTGATCCTGAGCAAGTCAATAACTTTTATGTGTACAGTTATTAGTGACCACTTGCTGTTTGTATGCATGCCACATGCATGCAGTCTGTTCCAATTTAACTGAAAAGCATGCTTTCCACACTTGCTTGCTGCATGCATACCGCATGCATGCAATCAGTTCCATTTTAATATCTAAATCATGCTTGCAGCATGTATATCACATGGGCAGTTTTATGTGTTCAGCATGAAAACGTTTCATATAATTATTTCTGTATTCATATTTAGTGTCAGACAATTTTTCCTAAGGAGACTATTTCAAACTTTTTTTAAAACTCATATCTTCATGCCTGATTAGTTTTAAATATTGCCAAATGCCATTTGATAAGCACAATAAGACACTCCAGGGTGTGGGCAGTGGTGTGATCACCAAGCTTCCAGAGGCAGTAAGGCACTCCAGCTGCAGCCTCATGCCTCTTTATTCCCCTGGGCATGTGGTGATCACACTACTACCCATACCTTATCATGTCTTATTGCTTATACATTTTATGCTTCCCAAATCATCTGCCTCCTTCAGATCCCCATCAACCAAGACCCATCACCCACCATCTCAGGGACTTAACTGGTCTTGAGTCCCCCATAGATTTTCCACCAGGGCAGGGTCAGCAAGGGAAGCTCTCTCCTTCCTCTCTTGAAGCACAATCCAGATAGACCAGGGCCTTGGTGGTGGTGTGGCACCCGCGATGACTAGGATCCCTCTTCCTGTCAGTCATCAGTTTTTCCTCCAGCTTTTCTCAACACCCACCTCCCCTGACATTTGTCATAGCCCAGTACCAGCCTCATCATATTGTTGATGTCTCCTCTAGAAGAACAATCTCCCTGGCTCTCTCAGGGGTTTCCAAAGTGGTAGAACCCAATGCAGTCCCTCCTTGGGCTGGGATTGCAGTTGGTCCCTCCCTGGGCTGGGAACGCTGTTGTGCAGCAGTGCCTCCCAAGCCCCCAAACTACCCAGCTGGCTCTCAGAACTCACTCCCAAACTAAGCTTGCTCATGTGGAAGTGTATAGTGCTACTCACTGAGGCACTGGGCAGCCCCTTTTTACCAGATCTGAGGGTCTGGGTGCTTACCACCAGCCTCTCGAACTAATAAATGTGGTACTTGAATTGAGTTCAAAATACATTGCCAGGAACACAAAATAAAAGTATTTTTTGCTAAAAGAAAAAAAAAAAAAAAGGCTAAGTCCCTGCTCATATGCAGTAGTTTTTTTTTTCATATTTAGCTTTTTTAAGCATTTTTTTTTATTTCAGGTTGCCAATCTGCAGCTTGAGATCAAAGCAGAAGATGGTAATTGATTAAGATGGATGAAGGCAACGCTAATCATCCACTGAGGAACTATACAAACTGCAGACACCTGAGCAGCCTCAGGCTTTTCCTTTTCCCTCCCAACCCCCTGACATAAAACAAACATGAGCAAATATACCACATAAGGAATCGCCTTATGTTAAACAATTGTACCTCAAGCAAATACTGTAATTCACTGGCAGAAATCTAACAGTGTTGGCCAATATCTCTACAACAAAAATCGTGTACTCCATAAAGATTTTGTGTGCAAAATGCAAATTTAAATAAATTACAAAAGAGTAGACATCCATCCAGAAGATCAGATGACCCAGCAGGGTGGTGTACTTAAAACAGCACATTGTGTAAAAATGAACAATATCTAAAAAGAAAGAGTACGCCAGGTGGATTTTATCTAGACATCCCTCTGCAATGAAGAATGGCAAGTTCATGACTGCATTTATTTATTTAGCTATTTGTGTAAACATGTATTCACTGGAACAAATCTCTTGAGTTTAGGTACAGTATGTGATAAGCAAGGAGTTTCCAATGAACAACAGTACTGCAGTTACATCAGAGGAGAGAATATTAGGAACACAATGCACAGCAGGAACCCACATACTGTACATTACCAGGTATCCCTCTTGTTGAAATAAAGCCTTTTTCTTGCTACGGACTTCAGTTAATTCAGAGATGCAGTCATAGGCGATGACTAGTTCACAAAGAGTAAAAGAAAATAGTTTGTATGTTGCACATTCACTACTGTAAATTTTTAATATGGATTCAACATATATCTTTACAGCCTTTCAACATGCACTTTTTTTCAAACAAGATCCAAACATGCTGACAGCTACAATGGCCAGGTTGGCTCTGGATATGCTGTAAAAAATCTCCGCACTAAGCATACATATTTTTGTCAACCTCATAGAGATACCACATGTTGTGCACTCATAGAAAAAGCCAGAGGCACAGTTGTTATAACTTATGATTCTATCCTTTCCATGAACCAAAGAAACCACCATAAACAAAATGAAACTTAAATCTTTCTTACTAAATCCAAGGGCAAAAGGGGGGTTAATGTGAGGTATTCACCAACACTCCATTTTATGTAGAACCTTCTTGGACACAGAATCCTGGAGTTTGGCTCTATACATGTACACAGGATTTTTTACAAGAATTTCCAGAACAGTTTAAGGGACATTTCTGCAACTTTATTTAGTAGCAAAAAAAAATTGAAAAATCACCTTACCTGAAAGTACAATAACTTTTTCCACATGATATTTTTCCACAGAATTTTCACTAAATCCACAAACTGTCAACATTTTTCAAAGATGTTCTTGACAATTCAGAAATTCTATGCAAGTGAAGTGCAGAAATTTCATACAGCTCTGCAAAATAAAAAGAAAAAAACATTTACAGGGTGCAGTATATTAAGGAAATTGCCTGGAATTTCAAAAGTCTTGATGCAAGACTTGCTGTGCTATTTCTGATGTAGCTGTGCCACTAGAAATGCATCCAAATGTTTGCCTTGCAGTTTCCCAACATTTTTACACTTAAAATACTTTTGCTCAATTTATGGTGGAAAACCGTTCATGTGCATCTTGCAGGACTTGCGACATAAAGTTATACCTTTATTGTGGTTACTCATGACGCAAGTTGTACAACTGCATCACAACCATGATGCAATTATTTGAAAATTGAAATAAATTGTCTGACGTTTAGTAAGGTCTCAAAGCTTAGTGCCACTAATTAAAGAAGCTGCTGCCACTGGATTCCCACTGCTGCTACTAGCTCCTTGGGACCTGGTGCTTGAAAGGGCTTACAGTCTTTCAGTCAGCCATCCAATCCATGCTCTAGCCATGCCTGTTCTCTGACTGGGGGATCAATTGGGAAGAAGCACCTCAAGGCCATCTGCATCTGAATGCTACAGGGTTATTACAAAGAGCTGTTTTCACTTGCTCCTGGTGTGACCACCGAAATCACCATTGAGGAGGGGACATGGAACCACGAGGGCAGATTGCAGCTATATTAAAAAGACCTACACCCACACTGTGCTGCCAATCATAGAAGTTGCCAACATCGGATTCCTGCTGCTGCTACTAGCTGCTTGGGACTTGAAGCTCAAAAGGGCTTATAGTCTTCTAGCCAGCCATCCCACTGGCACTCTACCTGTGCCTCTTCTGTCACTGAGAATCAATTGGGAAGAAGCACCTCAAGCCCATCTGCATTTCCAACTCCTCTACAGAACTAGACCCCAAGTAGTCCTTCTGTGCTGTGGTCCTCCTATGAAGAGCTGAGTGCAAAGGGCAGCAAAGGGGTCTACCTGGGAGACAGACAAAGAGCCAGCCATTGGCCGGACATTCTGTCTAACATTATAAGGACCCCTGAATCGGTAAGTACTCCCATGCCCTGTATTGCTGCACTGCTTGGTAGAGTAGTGTTATACTACTCTTCACATTGCTGGTGACCTTGAAGTGTGCTGTAAATACAGGATGTCTGTTCTTTGATAATTGTTCAGGTGCTGCCTATGAACTGTTTGGAATTGCATATATCAGTGCTTAACCCTTGATAGTTTTTATGTACCCTGTAAATACCCTGAGTGGCCCCTTCTATTGCAGTTTATTGTCTTGCCTGCTGGGGGTTATAAAGAGTCATCTCCCTGTGCTGAGTTGCTAGTATTACATGTGTTGCTTATGCTGATAACTCATTGCTGGTGTTTGAAAATGCTGTGTTGGTGACCCTGTTAATGCTGCTTTTGCCGAGACCCTGACCAGGGTAATTACTGTCAGATCCCTGTAATCTGAAAACTTTCAGCCTACATTTGAAGCTCCTGCCAGTTGGTCTATTGCCTCTGGCTTAGCAAAGCCAGTGGCCTTCAAAGATGGGGTTTAAAGATATATCTATTGCAATTATATGCATCCAGTTTTTCATGTGGGTTGACTCCCAGATTGCACATTGCCCCCCCCCACCACCATCATCCACAGCAGTCTAATTACTCACTTTCCCATAGCCTAAATAAATACAGTACTTGGCAACTTACTCCCCCCTTCTGCTGGCTATGTATGGGATTTATCTGAAAGGGCACCTTTACCTGCTCTCCTGCTCCCACCTCAGACCCCTATGGTGTTGAACTCTCCCTGTCAGCTACTGGTCTCCCTTAGGTCTGGTTGCAATCCTCCTACTCTCTGCTGGAGATGTAAAGCCTAACCCAGGCCCACTTAATATCTCACACTATAATCCTTTTGGGGCTGGTACCAGGGGACTAAAATTGGCACATCTAAATATCAACAGCACCAGACCCAAACTATGACCTGGAAGAATGGCTGACCCTTTATAACTCAGATACCCCAGCAGTATCAAGAACATGGCTTAAGCCCTCCATTTCCCCCATGAAATAGCTATTCATGGGTACTGTATCTTAAGGATCGATTGGTTTGGTAAAAAAGGATGTGGTACCATACTGCATGTTAGGGACACCATCAAGGTGAAAGAAATTTGCCTGCCCTTCCTGAATCAGTCTCACTGTGAATGTCTGGCTGTAAATCTTATGGCTGGCGACACTAAACCCGTGTACAGTGGCTGTGTGTACAGCCCTTCCTCTGTGGCTTGGCCAGCCTCTGATGACTTGGTTATTTGTTTGGGGTCCCTCTTACTTAATGATGTAATAATCTTCTTTGATTTCAACCTCAGTTGGATTAGTGATGGCCCATACAGCTTCAAGGCACCCCTTCATGACTTGCACTTTGGTCAAACAATTACCAAATCTTCTAAATCAGCTATATCAGGTAACAACTTCCTCTTGATTTGCCTCCTGGTCAGCAGAGTAAATAGAATAAAAACCTCTGGAAGTCTAGTTGACTCACTCAGTGATCATTCCCCAACTCTTTGTACTTGGGATAATGGCTTCACCAACTCCCTTTCAAGAACCCCAACACTCAGGGACTTTTCTCGGTTAATGAAAATGCCTTCCAGGAGGACCTTGCTGTTGTGTATTAGGAAATAATTGGGAGTCTCAAAAATGTCAATACCAGCCTTGACTAATTATTAATAGCCTCCTTAGCATAGTTAACAGACATGCTCCTATGATTCAAAGAAGAGTTAAGGGCTTGTTCTCACAATGGCTTACACCTGACCTCTGCAAGGTCATGAAGAAAAGGACAAAAGCCCAGGACACTTTCAGAGAGTCAGGACAGTATTCAGAGTGGCAAAACTATTGGTCATTACAAAACCTTTGCAAGGACAGTCTTAAGAAAGCAAGGGCATTGTACTAAAAACAATGCAGTTCAAGAACCTGCAAAACCCCAAACAGTTCTTGTCTCAAATTAATAGTCTTTTCCAACCCAAAGTGAGTAACCACCCAGGGCATACTATATAAAAACAAATCCACCAGTTACCCTGTCCTTGCAGTTTATGCTTTCAACAAATTATTTATAGATCTAACACTGTTTATGGCACCCCTCGATAGCCCTTCTCTTGCATCCTCCTCCAACAGGCCCTGCCCCCCACTGTCCGGGCCTGAATTCCACTTTAATCTGTTATCTTGACAGGAAGTACTGGTCCAACTATTGAAGATAAAAGCAGAAGGGTCTGTGGGCCATGACAAGCTAGAACCTCGACTGCTTAAACTTGGCACCCATATTCTAGCTGCCCCCATTGCAGCACTATTTTGTATATTCTTTCTGCAGAGTGACGTACCTGACACTTGGAAAGTGGCCCATATAGTTCCCATACATAAAGGGGGTGCTAAGGAACCTGTAGAGTAGTACCAGCCAATCTTCAATCTTTTACCCTATCCAATGTCTGAGGAAGACTGGTCTATCACCTGCTCCAGTCATACAACAAAACCCACTCGTTGGTCACTGATTCCCAACATGGCTTTCAGAAGAACCACAGCACAGACACAGTCCTAGTATGGTCTACAATGGACCCAAGGGACATTTGTGCAAACAAGCCCAGGATATACCAAAATACCTCTAACAGTGACCAGGACCCCATGGCAACCTATGAACTTTACCTAGCTCAGAGACCTGTCACAATGGTATCTTCCAACTCCCCTTTTTATCTAGCACCAAATATTAACTTTAATCCTGACGTCTCCCTATAGTACTGCTCAGTGGCCAGGGGGGAAAATAAAATCAGTGGTATGCTGAAACACATAAAGACACTTGCAGGGTTGCCACAACAAAAAAGAATCACCAACCATTCTAAATGGAAAAACCCAATACAATGTCTGGTAGATTTTGATATTCCACCTATAAAATTGCAACAAGTGTCTGGTCAACAGTCCCTGCAGTTCATCAGTAATTACAGCACCCTCTCAGATGAGAAACAGAAAAGGAACTCTGAAATCCTGGCTGGCACCAGCCACCAGCGAGCATCTAGTACCATCTGCTCAACCACAGTAGTTACCTCAACAGCAGAAGTGCAGCATCCATTGTCTGTAAAATCCAAAACCCACTGGGTGATGTAACTAATGTCCACCTCTTTGGGCCAAACTGCATCTTTCAGCATCCTGTAAATGTCAAGACTGTAAACAACTACAGGCACTGGAAGAGGAAGAACCATGTGACCGATGACAGCTCCGATGACAGCTCAGATGACAAATAAGGTAAGGACCCTCCCTTAATCTAAGTGCAATTTCCTGTGTTGCTATAAGGTTTTGGAACTGAATTTGTTTCTTTTTTTTTATTTCTCACTTAAAATTTAAAAACAGATGTGGATGCCACCCTGACTACACCACGTCAAGCAGATAAGAATAGCCATTTTCCTATTTACCGATTCTCTCATGCCATGTTTGCTTGTTAAGTACAGTAGTTGTGCTCACAATGGACTGAAGCATTTTCTAAAATCCTATTGCTTTAGTATTCCTTGTTGTTGTTTATAGCAGCTTAGTTTAATTTTTTTACTTAGACATCGCAGAGTGCGTGTTTTTAATTGCATGACATGCTTCTAGCTGTTCCTGTGCTTTTGAAATGTAATAACATGACTATCGTTCTGCAAATGACTGTTATTTTCTCAGCCTGTTTTTTTTTTATGTTGCATTTACATGTCTGTTATTATTCTTAATGTTGCCTGGATATAATGATGTTCTATATTGTCATGGTCTTTTCCAACTATGGGGTGAATTGTCGAGGACTGCGCCCATTTCAAAAATACTAACTAAACCTATGCAGAACTGTCATTGGATTCATTTTTGCATTGTCATTCCCAATATGTTAGGCTAAATGTATAAGGCCGTACTCATCTCATGCATTCTCACTGCAACCTGCATGTGTAATTGTTACTTTGATTGTCCTTCTGTTCATGTTTTTTTGTACCATGTGCCACCTAGATGGCCCGGGTCATACCTGAAAATGGTCCTCTGAACCAGTGTGCTTACCCAGTCAACAAATACATAAATAATTAAATAAACATAAATAAATGCTTTGTGGGCCCATACAATACAAAAGATTGTGCATGAGCAGTTATACACAAACAAGGCTGTGCCTGAATCTCAAAGGGTTCCTAGGTGACAGGAGACCTCTCGAGCTACTCTCTCAAGGTTTCCTGTTATCAGGGAAACCTTTTGATTTAAGCACAGCCTTGTTGTGTATGAACGCTCATACACAGTCTGTGCCTAGAACTCTGCAATAGAAACTAGGGGCATTCCACAGTTTTTACCATGTATTTACTAGGATGTCCCAACTGGGATGCAACAGCTCATTTACAACATAGCTCTGTTGTCAGCCTATTTAACAGCTGCAATTACTGAAGCACAAGGAAGACAAATAATGTGCTCAAGTTTACACAGTACATCAGTGGCTGTGTTGGGATTCAAATCTGGGATCTCTTATGTCATAGTCCAATGATCTAACCACTGAAACCAATCTAGCATCCCAATTAAAATCCCTTAGAATGCAAATGATTTTGTATTTCCCTGCTGCTGTTTTACTGGCACTTACAAAATGTTTTTTTCCTGGAGAGCACTGTATGTCTAGTGACTGTATTTTAGATACGTCTGTGAATAAACATGATAGAGATGGTAATGCTGGGACTTTAATCAGTCTGAACAGTAGAGCCTGATATTCCAAAATCTTGAAAATACATGTCTACATGTAATTTAATTATATACAAAGTACTCTTGTGATAGAACTTGGCATATTCAAACCAAGATGCTCATCAGAGTGATCTAAATTTCATGTCATTTTTTAAATCCCCCTTCCATGATTTGGCCAGTAGTCATATATTCTTATGACTACACATTCTCAGTCCCTCTGCATGTTTAACTACCATAGCAATTGAGTATAAACTGCTCAGGTTGGCCCCCTGGTGCAGGGGCAGGGTGACAACCTGCGACACTGGCGACCCAGTGTTCGGGAATGGACCCGGGATGTCAGAGGGCCGGCTTGGGGGAGAAGGATCAAGCATCCAACAACTGCTCTCCTTCTCCAGTGGGGATGGTGGTAGAGTGTTCGGCCTTATACGGACACCTAGCGGAGGCTGGGTGTGCCACATACGGCATCACGAATACATTCAGGGGGCAGGGCAGACTCTGGCTGTCATTGCACGTCCTCCTACATCAGGAAGAAAACCGCTGCTGGCCACCTTAATGAAGCCCACCCTCTGCTTTGATCAGCTCCCAGGCTGGCTCCCTGACCTATCTCATCACTTGTGGCAATATGTGCTGGTGCTGCAAACCTGCCCTGGGGGATAAGCCAGGGGTATCAGGGAGTCGTGGCTAATGTAGGAGGGGGAGCAGAAGGGTCCATGACTGGTTTGAGGACCGGTGGCAAGGCAGCAACAAAAAGCATACTGAATAATTAAAAAAAAAAAAAAAGCGTATGAACTGCTTAGGTACTCTATGTGAATGTGGTCCTGAAGCCTTTCCAGGGCTTCCAGTGGGACATGTCTAAAGTATGCAGGCACTCACTGGGAACTCCAAATAGAACCTCTGACTATAAACAACACACACTTAAATAAACTGTATAGATCGAATGAGACATTTGTTTGTACATGTGACGTTATTTTGATCTAAATATCACCTCAAGGGTTGCTGTCAGGTAATATTTGTGACAGAGATGCACTGGGAATCATTAAGGAGCATACAATTTCTTCACTATTTATTTATCTAGAAACCCCAAACTGAAAACAGATATCATATCTTTTTGGGTAGTATTATTATTGGTACTTACAAACTGAGTCTGTTAATGTTACAGTGTTGTGTTGTAATGGTGTAATGAATATTTAGTTTGTATTAATACCATTTTATATATAGAATAGTACATGGAGGACTTTAAATAGTGTAAAGCTGATCCTGGTGTCCTTAACAACCCTATCTAGGGTTTTACAAACTCCACAAAAGCTGCACAAGCTATTCTCAGACCAATGATGAAGATGCAACCAGGTGGGGGGAATGCACCTCTTGTGGTTGGTTCCATGTCAACACATCGACAATGATGTTGTCGACATGCCCGACAGTGATGGGAACAATGCTGACTGTCGTCACTGTTCCCGTTGGGACAAAGTGTTTTATTGTGGGGTGCTTTGCCCCACCCATGCATCCCCGCATCCCCCACCTCTAAATATCCAACTCCTAGTCAGAGCTGGTTCAGGGTAGGGGTGAAACACTGGAGTCATGGTGCCATCGTACAGTGGACCACCACCACGATCTGGCGAGATTTGTTGCTGTGGTGGACTTTGCTCTTAAATTGTTGCTGTGCTGATGGTACACCCCTGTGGGTCCTGCCCTAAGCTTTCCCTATACTGGGGAAGATGCAGAATATCTGTACAACTTTACAGTAATGCCCCAGACATTTATTTCCCAGCATGGGCACTCTTAGGTATCAACCTAAGTCACCCACATAACTCTCCCAGACTAAGCAAGTGGCTAATGGTTGCACTAATAACAGCAAAGCATATCATTTTGCAATATAGGAGGCAGCCAAATCCTCCCAAATCAGAAGAATGGTTGATGAGCTGGGTAAGACTGTGAGCTTTGACAGAGTCCACTATACAGTCAGGGATAGAATGCACCAATACTGTATAAGTACAACTTATGACTATTAGAGGCAACAGACCTCGTAGTTAACAAAGGGGGAACATAGAGATTTACTTCTCATTCTTATTATTCTTCTAACATGTAAGTTGCTCTTTATTATTCTGTATGATTAGAAATGTAACTACAGTAGTAGCAAAATGACTTGAATGCGCTATCACATTATAATAACTGGTCAGCAATTTTTCCTATGGGCTGAACCAGTTGATATTTCCCGTAATAACCAGCTGGTTGTTACGAGGTTCTCGCGCTCCATCAAAAGGAAGCGCTTCCTAACTGGTTTCCGACTTGTTTGTGGGTGGGCTAAAGCGTTCCTAAAACATGGCGGCTCTGTATCTTAGCGAGGAGCCACCACAGTAAGATCCTCAGCTTCCCACAATCTTTTTTTAAAGTATGTGGTTGATCCTACCTTAAATATAACCATTACTGGTTTTTAAAATAAAGTATCTTGTTGATCCTGCGATTTGCCAGCTTCACGCGACACAAACCGTCAGTGGGAACAGATTTCTGACTGCCTAATAGAGGTAACCACGATCGTAATCACAATCGTGATTTCAGCTTCGATTTCAACAAAATAATTAAAATGAGAGCAGAGGGAGCTAGAGGGTGCTTTGGAGCAAGAGGGAGAAGGACTGGAGACTGCTAAACAGCTCAGTAATTTAGACATGGAGCCTGCCTGCTGGTGAGCTGTAAGTTGCTGCTGTAAGAACTAGACTGCAGCTGCCACACAATTTATTCAAAAGCACAGAGTGTGTGTGTGTGTGTGTGTGTGTGTGTGTGTGTGTAGAAAGAGAGAGAGACCCTGTCTGTGAAGAGGGTGAGACAGAGACTGTCTGTGTGTGTGTGTGTGTGTGTGTGTGTGTCTGTGTAGTGAGGGGTTGGAAAAAATTGCTTGCCAGTATATTATACAAAATAAAAGATGGGGAAGTGTGCACATGAGAATTTAATGCACACCCTCGGTGTGGGATGCTTTGATAAACCTCTCAGGCTTCGCCCTCGGGGTTTATGTAGCATCCCACACCTCGGGTGTGCATTAAATTCTCATATCACACACTTCCCCATCCGTTATTCTCTATATATGAAGCTAACAAAGTGATACCTTATTTTCACTCATGCGAATACCACTACAAAACCACCCCACTACATAGTGTTATTAACAAATAGATACACCATACGAAATGCATTGCACAATGATGAAATTGCTAGTATTGAAGTTGGTTCTGCATTCACGGACCCTGAGGCTCTGATAGACTTGGGAGGCAGACATTCAACTGAGGTAGAAGGTACTAATGCATGAATGGTAAATTCTTTACAACAAAGAGACATTATGGTTATTGGAGATTTTATTATTAAATTTGCAGTCAGAATTATTTTTAAAGGCAAAAAACATACTACAGTTAGTTGTCTGCTAAGAGCACAAGTAGGAGATATAAAACATAAACTTGAATGGTTAATAGAAGATATAAGGGATATGCAATGGAAGCAAGTGTAATAAATGATTTATCTGCACAAGAGCAGTTTGACCTCGGGTAACCTCACGAGTGGCATAAGCCACGAGTGTGGTGTCCAAGGTCAAACTGCTCGAGTGTAGAACAATCATTTATTACACAAGTTTTCCATTGCATATTCCATTTATGCAATTATTTTGTTTTAACTTTTGTAGGGGTCATTTGTTTGTCAAAAAAGTGAATAAAAATTGAGTTTTCTGCCATTTTTTGCTGATTATAGAAAATCTAAAAGGAATCTAGAAACAAAACACATCTCATTTTGTAGATATTTTTATGCTAACAACTTTTGTGCTCAAAGTACCATACTATATTTTTGGTTTTTATGTTATTTGCATTTGTTTGATGAAACAGTGCACAAAAAATGGAATTTTTTGCTTTTTTTGCTAATTCTGAAAAAACTAAAAAGCATCTATAAATCATTTTGTAGATATTTCTGTGCAGAATAAACTTTGTGCTCACAGTACCATGCTATCATTTTTCATTATAAAGTTATGTACATTTGTTTGTGGACAAAATGAAAAAAAAAATGAATTTTCTGCTGTGTTTTTGCTAATTATCAAAAAATCTATAAGGGATCTATAAATGAAATACCACTCATTTTGTAGATAATTTTGTGCTGCACAACTTTCATACTCATAGCACAATGCTATCTTTTTTCGTTTCAAATTTATTTGCATTTGAATATAGTTAGTACTGTTACTGAGGCTGAACATTCTAAATGAGTTCCGGATTGATTGTGACATATCTACTATGTGAATAAATCTGCGATGATGCATCTACTATGTGGATAAATGTAACATTTTGAATTTATCCCATAGTAGCTCAGATTTATCTCATAGGAGTTATGTCCATGCCTATTGCATAAATTAAAAAAAACAATAACTGTACTGCACATTGGTACTAATGACGTAAGCTGGAGAAGGAAGATTGACATACAAAGGGATTTTGAGGAGGTTGGAAAGAGCTTAAAGGAAGAGGGGTGTAAAATAATTATATTTACTGGTCAGCAATTTATTTCTGTGGGCTGACTGAATTGATATTTGCCATAATAACCTGCTGGTTATTACCGCATTCACATGCACTGCCTTTCAAAATATTGTACTCCCTCATTGGCTTTTGTTCTCTGTGTGGGTGGGTTTAAGACTTCTGCAAACTTGGTGGCTCTGTCTTAGGCTTACCGAGGAGCCACCACAAAAGCATTCATCTCTCCTTATTTTTATTTATTTTTTTAAATCTATATGGTTGACCCTACCTTTTACATCTCTAAAAAGCTCTCTCTGGTTGATCCTTCTGCTTATCCACTTCAGGACATTGCAGGTGTGAGTGAGGGAGACAGAGACTGTGTGTGTGTGTGTGTAACATGGTTGCAGTTTATAAAAGTATCCCACACTGAGGATGTACATTAAATTCTCATATCACACACTCTACCCCATCCTTTATTCTATATACTGTATATTGGAAATATTTCCAGTACCAATAGCTCATAGAGAAAAAATACAGGACATGAGACACTTCAATGGATGGCTCTGTAGGTGGCGTTAAAGAGAGGGGGTCATGTTCCAGTGAAATTAGAATTATTTTGTGATAAATTAGGGTCTGTATGCACTGGATGGGCTGCATCTGAATTGAAGAGGATTCAAGGGTCCTAGATCTAAGAGTAACAGATCAATTGAGGTTTGCTTAACCTGACAGTTAAGGGGAATGAGGGTGGAAGAAAACAACAAAGACTGATGTAAAAGGATCCTGAGTCAGTAGAATAAAAATGGAACAGGACTCAAATGTACTATTAACTAGAGCAGTGTAGAATATAAAATTTCACCTGTGGAATTTTTTGAAATTGCCATTCTGAATTTTGTGAAATTTGATGGAATTTGTATGAACATTATGTGGAATTTCATCAAATTTTAAATTTCAGTTATTTACTCTATTTTTTAAGCATACATCCAATGGACACAAAATTTACTATGTTGTCAGTTAGTAATGGATTATATAAGTGTTCCACATTTCAGGGATGTATGTTGAAAAGGGGTGAAGTTATAAGTGGTCAAACATTGAATCAAAATTTAATTTTCAATTATTTTGACCTAATTTTAAAATTTCTTATCCAAAGTTCTCCATAGTTTCAGGAGCTAGAGAAACATACAAAATGGATATGTGCACCATGTTTTAAATCTCAAGCTTCAAAGGGGTCTGAGTTACATGTAGCCAAACATTTTGCAAACATTTAGATTTCTGTTATTTTAGTCCAATTTTTATTTTCATTAAAATGTTATAAAAATATACAGGTGTACAGGTTATCACTACATTTATATATGTACATAGTTTCAGATAGCTTCAAATGGGACTGAGTTATAGCCTGCCAAACATGTTGCCAAAATTTACATTTCAGTTACAGTATTTCACCCTAGTTTTAAAACAGCATATCCAAATTTATCCAGATTTTAAACATTTAAACTACTATACCACATGGTCATTCCTGACAAAGTTCATATTTACAGCTTTAAATGGGACTGAATTAAAAATAGTCAAACTTTCACAACATTTCAAAATTACATTTTGTAAGAATGTAATCCACAAAATTATAAACCCCTGAAACTTTAAAACTAGAGAATGAAATGCCATTAAATCCGGTAGGTTCTTAGACCTTACAAGGAGACTGTGTGTGTCAATTTTATTAATTGCTTGCTGCCAGTAATTGCAAAATAACACATGTACTTAAAGTCAAATTCCATGAGTCTTTGTCAAAACTGAAATTCCATGAAAATTCTGTAAAACTGGAATTTGCTAATTTCAGCAGCCTTATCTGGGATTTTCAAATTACAGGTTAGCAGTATGTGAGGCAGATAGTGCAGAGGGTCACCAGATTCAGGAGTCAGATGCATAGCTTTACCAAGAAATGGACAGCTGAGGTGGGGGGGCACACCAGTGATAGACCCCCCCATTTGGAACAAGGAGGTACAGAGTGTCAACAATTCCAACCTGAATGCAGGATATATAAGTATCACACCTAGTAAACTGATGATCCAGGAAGCCTGACATACATGGAAGTCTGGGACTTAGATGTACTCAAAAAGATGTAGTGTGGGAAAACAATGTCTTGGGCACCAGTAAGGAAACATTCTGGCTATTCCAACAGGATAGGTTGCTAGGAAAAGGAGTAGGTGACTCTCATTTTGTCACTGTGTCACTGTTAAGAACAAAGAAGATATCAATGGGATCAGTAGTTCTACTAAGTCAATCTGGCTACGCGAAGAGACAAGGGGGAGCAAAATAATCACCAAGAGAGAAACAGCAAGACTGCAAAAAGCTCAGCCCAGCCTATCAAATGAAGTAGTGATATGTGCATTGTGAATGTTAAATTCCACAAAAATAATTCTGGATGCTTCATCTATATGCTACCATAAATATTTGAGAAAATATTATCAATAATTATTATTTTTCCACTAAATTTAAAACTGCTAAACCAGTGTATCCAGTTGTGTTAGACTCCTGGACACACTAACATTGGATATACATATAAAATGTTAAGTCTGTGCCTGCAAGAGCAGAGAGGTTACAAGCATCCACATTTTTAAGAGTTTTCACATTTTGCAAATATGTACACAGTAATATTTTGAACCCCATAACATAACAAATCTCTAATCCAATTCTCTCCATGTTTAGATGATTCTATAAACATTACAAACAGATTATCCGTGTTAATTTACACATGTATAGCTCCAAAGGTGCCTAAGTTACATGCAGATACAATTTCTCATGACATTTCCCTCAATAAATAAAATGACAGACTTTGAGCACATATAATTTTGAGATGATGCATCCTAATGTAATGCGTTTGGCACATTTTTAAAACACTTATCATCAAGTAATCCTGCCAAATTTAAGATATCTGGCCCAATAGATGGCAAAGAGATATGCAGATAAAGATTTTCAAGAAATTTCCCACAAAAAATAAAATAGCAGATTTTAAGCACCTATAATGTTGAAATAATGCATTCTAATGTCATGAAATTTAACACAATGTTACAACACCTATCATCAAGGATCCATACTTGGTCCCCTACTTTTCACAATTTTCATAAATGACCTTCCATCCAGGGCACCTACTTGCTGTACGCAGATGACCTTGTCCTCTACCATAGTGCTAGTAATGTATCAAACATAAATAACTCACTATCTTTAGATTTTCTAAGCATTCAATCCTGGCTAACTGCAAATCACCTTGTCCTTAATGGTAGTAAAACTCAATCTATGCTCTTCAGCTCTCCTGCAAAACTAAAAGTAAATCGTAACTCCCTCAAAATACCTTGTGCCGACAATTCCCTGTTAGTCAACACCAGTTCCTTTAAATACCTGGGTATTCTTCTTGATGAATCTTTGGACTTTGATCTCCATATCACTGCTACCTGCAAATCTGTCAATGCAAAAATTGGAGGAGCCTACTGCACTAGCTATGCTGTCACCCCATCTGCTAGGCTTGCCGTGGCTCTAGGTTTTCTGCTTCCATCTTTGGCTTATGGCTCGGTCACCTACCTAGGTGCAACCAAGACCTCCCTCCATACATGGGACACTACCTATAATAACATCTGCCGTTGTGCTTCTGCCTCTCCTCAGCACAAACATCACTGTCAGCTCTATGCTGATCTAAATTGGCCTAGTCCTGCTGCCCATCGCCTCCTATCCTATGGTGCTATAATAGATGGCACCATAAGAGCAGGCCTTCCCCAATCTCTCACCTCACTATTACACCCTCAAACCCCTTCCTATGGTTTCCATTCAATTGATCAGACCCCTCTTTACATCCCCAGGTGTAAGACTACAATGGGTGCATGAGCCTTTTCCTATGCTGCCCCTAAATATTGGAATACAATACCTCAAGCTATTCATCTTGCCCCTACACATACTGGCTTTAAGAAACTTCACCATGAACACCTACTTGCAGTAAGTCCGTGTACCTGTTTCCATCCACCATAAACCCATCCCCTGCTTGCCTTCACTCTACTCCCACCCTACCTGAACTCTCTCTTACTCGACCCCCTCCCCTCCTCCCCCCTCCTTTTTCTTATTTCCTCCACTACGCTTATCTGACTTGCAAATTGGCACTTACTGCTGACTGCTCATAACAATGACTGGTACTAAACTCTGAATGTGTATTGCACTTGTTTCATTCTTCTGAATGATCCTTGTATCTTTGTCTTAGTACTTACTTTGCCTGTCCATCTATTATATAGTCTTACAAGTGTTTGTGATTTTTTCTTTTTTCTTCTTTCTGACTAACTTTGCATTGTATGACCTATATGTGCTGCGTCACATTGCTGTTGGTTGTTTTGTATCTGACTTGTATCCTCCCAGGTCATGCCTGAAAATAGGCATTCCTATGCCTAGTGCACTCACCTGGTAAACAAAAGCAAATAAATAAATAAATTGAAGATCTTTGGCCAAATAGATGGCTGAGGTATATGCAGATAAACATTTTCATGAAATTTCCCACAAAAAAGAAAATTACAGATTTCGAGAACTTATTATGTTGAGACAGTCTGAATTTCATTATATTTGGCACACTATTAGAGCATCTTCCAGACAGTACATATCCCAAATTTCAGAGTTATAGAGTGCTAGATGTGCAAGTTATAATCTAATTAATACATTTTAAAAATTCCACAAAACTCAGATGAAATTCCATGAAATTTCACAGTCTTTCACAACATTTCATCAAAACGCCATAAATTCAGAATTTTCTCATTATGCAATGAGCCGTTTTAAGAAAAAAGACAAGCTAAAATTATGTTAATGAAAAAAGAACTTCATCTGTGTGCTATCACTGGAACTTGGTGGAATGAGGAAGATTTGTGGGAGAGAAATATTTAAGGCTACAAACTATATAGCAAAGATAGGAAAGGTAGGAATGGAGGGGGTCGGTAATATATGTGGCAAATGAAATAGAATTTGATGATACAGAGCAAGATGAGGATAGTGGTTTGGAGAAAATCTGGTTAAACACAACAAGAAAAGGTAAACAAAATTCTAGGACTATTATATAGGCCACCCCCACTATGTAATGAGTTGAATAATTAGATAGTAACAAAAATAAATAGCTGAAGTTTCCATGAGAGAATTGTTTGACTTAATGATTTCAATTTGCCCGGTGTAAATTGAATCACTGAGGAGGACTGACAGTCCTGGAAAGAGATTTTGTTCACATTATAAATAAACTAGATCTGGAACAAAATGTCCAAACAGGGGCAAGAGACCAAAACACTTTGTATCTGGCTCTAAGCAACTGAGATTAACAGGTTAGCAATTGTAGGACTTTTGAACCATTCATAGGTAGTGAGCACAATGTTATAATTTTCAAAATCCTGGGAATGAACTGTAAAAAAAAGTGACAAGACCACAATTAACTGTTTTAACTTAACAGCTTTTGATACAATGGGGGAAGAGTTACGACTGTGGGAATGGGAGGTACTGTTCAAGGATAAAAACCTAGAAGAGACATGGAAAGAATTACTGTTTAAATTAAATGGACTTATAACTAAATATGTACCCCCAAAAACATAAAAAAAAAACAATAAAGGCAGGAAACCAAGATGGTTAAATAAAAAATCAAGAGTATGATAAGGAGGAGGAAGTCTTACAGAAAGGCTAAGAAGGTTGATACTACAGAGGCATGGGAGAACTACAAGGTAGAAACAAAATAATGTAAAAGAGGTATAAGGAAGGCTAAGAGGGATTATGAAATTCGTATTGCAAGTAGAGTCAAAGATAATCATAAATCAGTTTATGATTATATTAACCAAAAGAGAAATTCTACATAGCAAGTGGGGCCACTAGTGGACGAAATGTATAACAGATATGTAAACGGAAAACAGATGTCACAGCTACTAAACAACTATTTCTGTACAGTATTTTGTCCTAAGGATACAAAAATGAAACCCATACAGAAAAATCAAGAGGAAAATTATCAGAGGATAATAATAAACATGGCAGATACTAGAGCAAGATTAAAAGAAATAAAACCCAATAAATCATCCTGCCCTGATGATCTGCACTGCCACTCAAGAATAATAAAGGAATTGGCAGAGGAGTTGGCAGGACCAGTAACAAAAATATTTCAGGCTTCCTGGATGAGGGTGGTCTCCAGTTGGAGGAAAGCAACAGTTATCCTTCTATATAAACAAGCATTTGTCAATGCCGAATGTTGTCTTGCTGGCATTGGCATTGGTAGTGCAGGAGCTAGAGAGATGCATAATAGGAATGTCAGTGAAGTATTGAACTGATGCCAACCCCACTCCCACCATGCAGAGACTGACAGGCATTGGGGTGTGCCTGTGGGCCATTGGCCATAACGCTCACACCATTTCACCTCACCCTATCCTACAGACACCAACAAATGTCACGATGTGCCTTGGGGTCTTTGGGCCTTACGCTCACCCCATTCCATAAGAAAATACACTGAGATGGACGCAGCATAGGAGAATGGATTGAACTTTGGGGATGAAGAGTCCAAGGCACACCTCAATGCCTATCACTGGCTGCAGTGTGGGGGTGGGGGGGTGGAATGGCATGAGCATTACAGCCGACAGTCCCAACTCACACCCCTGACACCTGTCAGTCTCTACAAGGTGTGGTGTTACAGTTGGAAACCCTAATGCCCTGGGTGTTTGTTGTTATTTTCACTCCAAATTTTCAACATGGACTTTTTATGACTCCACCTCATGAACAGTGGCACTATCAGTTCATTAGCTGAAGGGTGATTTGGCACCACAGGTGTGAAAATACATTTTGGGCAGGATGTGAAAAATGACAGCTGTACTGTTCATGAGGAGGTATAAAAAAATGCAATGTTAAAAATCTGGAGTGAAAAAATGAAAAATTGGTGAAGTCACGAGTGTGCGTAGAAACTGCGCAACACACACCTGTAACGTAATAATTTTGGGGATTTTGTTAACCACATTTTCAACATAGGCATTTTGGGACCTCCACTCATGAGCAGTGGCACTGTGATTTTGTTAATCTGTCCTGAACATTAATTTCCCACAACGAACGCGCCATTGTGTGCCATATGTGTGAAAACACATTTTGGGCAGGATGTGAAAAATGACAGCTATACTGCTCATAAGGAGGTGTGAAAAAATGGCAAAGTTAAAAATCTGGAGTGAAAATATTAAAAATTGTTGAAGTTATGAGCGTGAGTGGAGACTGTGTAATGCACGCTCATAACACAGTTATTTTTCGGCATGTTTTCATCAAATGTTCAAGATAGGCTTTTTGGGACCCCACCTCATGAACAGTGGCACTGTCATTTTGTTAATCAGTCCCAAAAGGTGATTCTGTGCAGTGACCGCAAAATGACCTTTTGGGACTGAATAACAAGATGACAGTGCATGTGTTCATGAGGTGGGGTCCCAGGAACTCCATGTTGACTATTTGGAGCCAAAATTCAAAACAATGGCTGAGATATCCCACTAAGTTGACCCCCCCATTGATGCCATTATACAGTTTACCAGCATTTCTTCATTTTGCAGTTGCGCTTTGAAGAGTCCAGATGTGTTCCTGCTCCACCAAAGATCACAGCACCTAATCTCTGGAGGTAGGTATGGGGTGAGAGGAGTGTGGGGAGGAGCAGTACACAGAGAGGGGGTGCTTGTCGGGGGAGGGAGGTGCCACGGACAAGTTGAGGGACTGTTTTCTTTTTTCAGGTACAGAAAGAAAAATGAACATTGAGGGACCGTTTTCTTTCTTTCTTTATAGGAGAAATAAAACAAATGGGCACACTGGGGTGGGCTCCCAATGTGCCCCATGACTTTCAGGGGCAGATATTGGCCACACTGGGGTGGGCTCCCGGTGTGCCACAAAATGTGGGTGGATGAGAGACACGCTGACATGGGAATTGCACCCCCAATGTCGTCTTTCTTTTGGGATTGAGTGGTGGCAGCTCCTTCCACCTCCATGTTTATTGAAATGTTTCACCAAGAAAGGCACATCTGGGAGGCATGTCTTCTGGGCCGCTGCATGACAAGCTTTTCTCTGATTGCAGCAGCACATTTCTTTCAAGTTGGTGGCACTTTACATAATTCTTGTGTCAGTGCTAGCATGCTGGCTAATTGGGGAATGAGGGATGCACCTACTAAAGTGTGCCCTGCATTCACCAACACTTTCTCCTACTACCACAAGATATTGCTTGCGCATGCACAAGGCAACATAAAAAGGGAGAAAGTTATGCTGTAATAATTACAGACCAGTAAATCTGACTTCAGTACTGTGAAAAGAACTAGAAAAAATTGCGAAGGAGGAAACTGAAAAACACACAAAAGTTAACAACTTGAGAGACCATACCTAACATGTCATCTAGTAGAAGTGGATAAGTGCTCAGTAGTGCACCTGGGGAAAAATAACATAAAGGCCACATACAAACTAAATGGGGAGAAAATAAAAACAATACAAGAGGCAAAGGATTTGGGAATTACTGTCACTGATGACTTCAGCTTTAAAAACATTGCAACTTAAAAGCAAAAAAATGTTATGACATACTGGGCTGCATTAGAAGACACATAACTAGTAGGGATAGCAAAGTAATATTGCCACCGTATGCATCACTGGTCAGATTTATCTCAATTACTGTAGTCATTTTTGGGCACCATATTTAAGGGAAAGCATAAAGACTTGGAGGGAGTGCAGAGAAGAATAACGAAAATGATGACAGGAATGCAGACGATGAGCTACAAAGAGAGATTGGATAGACTGGAGCTCATCCGCTGGAGCATGGAGGATGAGGTGGAACTTACATTTAGTGTATGAGGCATGTAATAGTCATGATTTATTAGACTGTACAAGACTAGACATGAAGGTATTGCCATACGGTACAAGATCCCATTGATTACAACTAAGCATTAATATAAACCACACTAAAAAAGAGGGATGTGGTTCAACAAAAGAGAGGTGAAGATCTGGAAAAGCCTACCTTGTGAAGTAGTTGGTTGCTGAAGCATGGCAAAGTTTAAGTTAAAACTAGATGATATTCTGGCCCGTCAGCGCAGGGTTCGATTTCCATTTGTGATGCTGATGATCTGGATTCGGGAACTGACTTGGGTCGCTGGAGGGCCAGATGGGGGAGAAGGATGGAGCAACTCAGAGACAGCTCGCCTTCTCTGTGGGGAGGGCAAGGATACAGCCTGGCACCTGCTGGCCCCTAGTGGAGGCTGGGATCATAGCAGGACATCAGGGTCTGGATGACTGGGGGAATGGCAGACATTGACACATGCCCTGATGTCTGTGGCACACCATTCCCTGGTGGAAAAAAACAGGAAACTGCTCTCTGGCTAACTGGATGATGGTCCCCGGCCTCCACTGCCACCAGGCCCTGACAACTGACCCCACCTCAGTGGCACCCAGGCCAGTTGATGAGTGCACTGGTCAACCCCAATGGCGCCTTCCCTCTTGGAGGAGGGGGACCCATCCTGCGAAGGGATACATCGGGTTACCCGGGGGGGGTCATGATATGAGATAGGGGCCGGTGTCAGGGGAGGGCGAGCAGACAGATGACCTAGGAGACCCAAAGGAGTGGTTGGCCAGGAAGGGAGGAAGGTGCATAAAAACAAACAAAACAAAAAATAGATGATTATTGCTTAAGGAATAGGTTATAACCTTTGAGAAAAGACAAGCTATAAAAGGCCAAAATTGCCTATAATTGCTCAAATATGACCTATGAAACCTTTGAACACAAAAATCAGAAAACTATTAAATGAGTTTTTCCAGTATAATCTACTTGTACACAGCCTTTATAACAAACTTATGTGTACGGCATTATCTTTAAAGCTATACAACCAAGGGGCATTGCCCAGGCCAGGCATGTTTGAATGCATTGCTAGTACTCAATGACTGCTATTTGGAATTTACTAAGCTTCTAATTATATATGTAAAAAAGTAATAATACATAAGTAGGGGTGTGTAACGAGAACTGTTTACCCACCCAAGGTGTGTAATGATGCAAACTATGAGAGCAAAGCTCAAGTGGTTTTAAAAGGCAACACACACAAAGGGTATGTGACACATTTGTGTTTCGCAAACCTCCCTGCCCACAATTTAATTTTTATCATTACTGGTCCCAAGATTTTTTGAATATATACTAATTATGAGTTTTCTTATGAAGACAGTAAGATATTTCAGTTCCCAGTGGCTAAGTTAAATTTCTACCACAACCAATACCCCTTTTTCTGTACATATTTCTTAAATGTGTCTGGTTGATCCTACTATTTCATTCATTTTCATAATTTTGAAAACAAATCAAGGATAATGTGTGGGCAGCCATACACAACAACCTGTATCAGCATCAAGAGTTTTTTTTACAGCAGCCAGGAACATTGAGAGTGAAGCTCGAGAGGTTCACTGGATGTCATAGAAAACTCAAGATGTGAGCTGGCCTGGTGATGCTGAAGGTTGAGGTGCTGGATGCCACACCTCACACCACACTGGAGACTCAGGTTTGAGAAAAGTCTGGGTTGTCAGGGGTTGTCGGTGGGGGGAGGTTGATGAGTTGGATTGAGCTGCCATGAGAGGGTTCTCCTCTCCTGGGGAGGGATGTGGAGATTCCCTGGCCCTAGGCTGCCATGCAGTGGAGGACAGATGGTGGTTCAAGCAACAGGGAACTCGATGATTGCCAGGGGAGGGGCAGAAGGGGCTGAGCCAGCTTCATGGGGTGCATGCATGCATACCTCCACATGCATGCACGGCCATGTGCTTGGGCCACAGGCACAATGAGAGAAAATTGGGGGAAAACCGAAAATGTAAATAAAAAAAAAAAAAACAAGAAAGCTCGAGATGAAGACATAGGCTTGTCTGTGTATGGATGCCCATATATTATCTTTCGCAGTGTATGGGCATCCATACCCATTTCAGACGCCTAACTCCTGTCAGGTAACTGGGGGTAGGGGAGAGGCACTTGAGGGTTGATGGCAAGCTCAACTTATTGTTTAAATGTGTTCCAGCTTGTTCTGTAAGTTCAGTTTAAAAAAGAAAACAGCTTCCAGCTCGATATGATATAGGAAAGCATTGTAAATTGTGCTGCAGTAGTGACATCACTATTGCAGCACAACAACATAATGATGTCACTACTGCAGCAAAACAACATAATGATGTCACTACTGCAGCACAACATGCATATTCCAGGCATGGAATTCCATGCATAACAGGGTTCCACCATACACTATGAATAAAATAATACATGGGAATGTGTTTTTAATGAGAATTTTATACACACCCAAGGTGTTGGATGCTACATAAACCCTGAGAGCAAAGCTCAAGGGGTTTATTTAAACATTCAGCACTGAGGGTGTGTATAAAATTTGAGTTTTACACCCAACCTCATGTTTTATTTTATATAATTGCTGAGTATCATTTTTTTGCCACAGCAATTATATAAAATAAAAGATGTCCGCGTGCAGCCATGGTCTGGTCATGTCAGTGCAGTCCAAGGTCAGAAGCAGGTGCCGAAGAAATGTTATCTTTTTGTTCATTTTTTTCTTTTTTAAAAGCAGTCCAGTTTAAACCATTGTAGCCCAGTGTTTTGTGTTTGTTTTTCAAACTTACCTCCAAGTCCAAGTGGCAGTGAAGTATCCAGTGGTAAGGAAAGGTGGCCAGAATCACAGAAGGGAAGAGCTGCAGTTGGCACATGCACTAGCAAAGGGAAATCTGGCATGTGTTCGTTGTCATAACCTGCAGGTTATAACGACCAATTATAACCATGTTTCCCTTAGGGAAAAAAATGCAACCCAGTTATTATATGTTGATTCCCTCCGCTCTCTGCTTTCCATGGTGGAAAATGTAACTAAACATGGCTGAAAGCTTGCTGGTGTAAACAGTGCTATATAACAGGAAATTTGAATACAGTTTTCTGTGTGTAATTTAGTTTGACCAGAAATTACATGATTTAGATAGTCATGGAGAAAGCTTGGTACCAACATAAAACTGCTGTGAGATATACTGTAACATTTAATTGTCAGTGGGATCCTGCTACTACCAGTTTTGCAGCTGGGATGATAACAACACAGAGAGAAGAAGTGATTGGCTTGCTCAAGGTCCCACAGTGAGTCAATATGCCTGTGGTGGGATTCAAACCAGTGACCATCCAATGCTCTAAGCACTGGGCCACACAACTTTCACAGTTTGTGTGGTGCTGTCCAGTTCCCAGTACCTGGTTAAATTTACTCCCTAGTAAATGGTGCCATTTGTGGTGCCTTTGGATTAAAAGTCTTGGCCTGCTCTGGTTAATCCTGGCTCTGTTCTAAATCCTTATATTATTGTTCCTGGAAAAACATCAAAATAAACATACTGAACCTCCCATGAAAAGAAAAATGAATGCCATGGATGTGACTTGTGCCCCCCCCCATGTCACAATGTAATGCACTGAAACTGGAGACCCCAAACAGTTATTTACACATTGATAGAACATGTCTCTAATTTGTGTGATTTGTGATTAGAACTAGCAGTGTTACTCAGGAACGCTAATGCTAATAATATATCATAGCACTATAAAAATAAAACAGGATTCCAATTTTCTGGCAGTAGCAGAGAGCTTCTGTGATAATATTGCTTTTTTGATAGAAGAAAAAGAGTTCATTTTAGCTCCAAAGATACTCAGTCAACATATCTTAAATTACAATGATAAGTCAATGACAGAGTGCTTTGAATCTAGTTCAAAATGCTCAGTGATTGAATTGTGCTTGTCTGATACCATTTTACTTTTTAAGTTAGCTTGTTTTTAAGGATGCTGCAAGTGACATTAAAATGATTAGAAAGAAAATCCACAATTCTGTAACATCTTCTACAGTTGTACGGAACTGTAGTGTGATTAGTCTGAAAACAAGGAAATCCTTTAAGAATTCATATTGTTCTAGCTCCAGTAAGCAAACTCTGACAGTATGATTAATTGGGGATTAGTTTGAGTTATTTACATTCCTGTTCAGAAAATCTAAATCAGATAAATAGGAGGATTACACATCCATTTGCTGATGGGCAATTGTGTGGGTAGAATTTCAAGTCTTTTATCAGATTGAAGGTTCCATGTAGACAAATCAAATGACTTGACATGAAGCTTTGCTGTAATCCTGGCCATTCTCTTTAGCCTCCAAATTGCAGTCACTCTATAGATTCCATTCTATGTAAATGAGACAGTCTCAAAACCTGACTGTTAAGGGATAAGAAGGATGAGAAATGTCTTATTAGATGGACTGCACCAGTCTACTCTGCAGAATTTTCCTATGAGAGAAAGGGATAATTCCTTAAAACATTTCTGTGGTCTTCCTCAGAAATTATGTCAATGATATTTCATATTTGGAACTTTGCTGTTCAACCATAACAGTCTTAACTTGCAAAAATACATTTTATAAAGTGTTAGGAATGCTAAACATTTTGATTTCTCACAGTTTCTTAAAGTGTCTTGACCTGAAAGAAGTATAAAAAAAGAGCTTAACAATATTTTAAATATCTAAGAATACAAAATATGAATCTATCCAAATTAATATTGTCCTGTATCTCCAAAAAGAAGAAATGTTAGTTTACTCACCTGGTAAAGGTGATTGTGGGGGTATAGATCTCTGAGGCACTCCCCATTCATGACATCACAGGTTGTGTACACCTGATAGGTTGCCTGATGCATATGTAGATTTGAAGCAAGTCCATCCCCCTTGTCCCATGGGTCAGCTTACTTCAGGTCAGTTCTAGACATGCATCGGTCGAGGTTCTCTCTCTCTCCCCCTCAACCTCCCCCCCACCATTCTTTTAGCATTTATTCTGCAATGTAGGACAAGGAGAGGGCAGCTAGCAGGAACCAAAGTAAAGGCATAATGTACTGTACATAGAAAGCACCAACAGTATTTTTTAAAGCTCTGAGATGGACAATCAGGGAGCAGCTGTAAAACCAACTGCGGCTTCATCAACTGAAACTGGATTCCTTTCTGGAGTCAGCGATGTAGTTTTAAAAGTGTCTCTGGATTACTGTTAAAATGGAAACAAAATGTGTTTTGCAAAATGTTTGTTCTGGAGGGGAAACAATGATTACAGTTGAACTACAGAAAGAATAATTCCAAATTAGAATTCTTGTGAAGGCATCCATGGTTAGTTTTATACTACTGGCAGCACATGTAAGACAAGTAGGACACAGGATATAGCCTTGAATGACCATAGGGCAGATATCTATGAAAAAAGAATGTACAGTATCTGCCTACCTCCAAACTGTTAGAATGCATGTTCTAAAGCCAAAGATGGCATACTTTTGCCTTTTGGCTCTGTCCATCAGACTGGCTTTCTAGTCAGCAAAGAACCCTGACTTCGTGGCCATCATCATGTACAGTTGTCGACATCACAGGCAATGCAGAGAATATTGGGGCTGAGGGGGCTGCTAAGGGCTAAGACTTATGAAACATCCTGCTATCAAAGGCCCAGGCCCCATGCTACAAAACGACAACTCCCATGTCAAGTATCAAAATTAGCAACATTTTACAAATGAAATGTAGGTTTTCTACAAATTATACCTCTGGATCAACTCAAAGGCTTATAAGCTAGCCTGCATTTGAAGCAATAGTGCTGTTAACATTTTTTTTCTGACAACATAGTCAAAAGTTACCAAAATGAAACATATAATATTCCAATTAATACAATGACAGTGAGAATAACATTTTATAAACAAATACATTTATTTTCATGTTGACTGCCCAAAAGTGAAAATCAGTCACCTATTTCAAAGTTAGGTGGGTCATCAGCATTTATCTCCAAACAAGGGAGCTCTTAGCCAGTGGAAGAACAGCTTGCATAATGCCTGATGACATTACAATGGGCTCTGTTGTAATTAAAAATAGAATAATGAAATCAATTTGCAACAGTTAAATCTTCATTAAAAAAGAAGTAATTTTGTCAGAGGTGCCCTGACACTGTATAAATGATATGTGCTATCATCTGGCTAAAAAGATCACATTTATGTTTATTTGCAGAGAATGACTTCTTTAGACATCACTCATGGCTCTGCCACTGGTAAGGTCACAGAGGTCAAAACTTACAGATAAAAATAAAAGTGCTATTTTTAGCCAGTCCATGGCATGTCCCATATTTATCTTTTTATTTGTTTATTCCTGAAGAAAGATAAGTGGTTTTGATGTTTTTAAAAGCCCTTGCTCTCTTGTCATAACTACCTTGATGAAACTGAGCATCTTGGTATCCTACTGTGCGGTTTGCCACTTTATTTATTCACACTTTTGTGAACCAGGATATCCCCATTTAGGCTCCTACCTGCTGTTGTTTTCACAGGTACCGTCACTACCATGACAACTTTACAGTGACCTGTACTACAGCGACAACAGTGTCAGGTTGCTGTAGTGAAATGGACAGGCCAGGTGGGCCAAGCAGTCCTTATCTGCCGTCAAATTCTATGTTTCTATGTTAGTGCCTTTGTGGGACCCCGGCACTGCTTTGTGGGGGTATTGCAACCCTCCCGAAAACAACTCTGACTTGGAGTTGATTATTATAGTAGTGGGGAGTGCACAGGGCAGAGCCCCCCCCATATGGGGGGGTTCAGAGGCAAAGCTCCCCCGAAGAAAACAAAGTCTGCAGTGACTCCCTTTATGCCAATCACAAATGCAGTCGACATAAAGGAGTCTCTGTAACATTGGTCAACAACGAAATTGTTGACCGACCATCATAGATCCGTTTTCAAAAGGGTCACAGGGGATGGATACAGCAGCAGGCATCCTTAACAGTTCCAAGACTAACTTAGCATAAAGTTAATACTGTAAACAGACAGTAAACAGTTACAACAGTTACAATACATACATTTTTACAGTTTAATATGGCAGACAAAAGGAGAGTATGTAGAGGTCAAGGGTAGACGGCTAGGTGATTGGAGGATCAGAAGACTTGGCACCATCCTGATTATGCACAGAATGAATACAGTATGCACAGGCCAAAAGCAACCTCAAGAGAAGAGATTTTAAAAGCTGTTAGTGGGCCCATATTTATTGATATGACATGGTCTATGTTTCTATGATCTGAGTCATTATATACAAAACTAGTAGCATAAGTGTTTTGACACTGGCTGCAGTAATTACAAATGCACTAATGGTTAATCTAAGGATGTCAGACAAAACATTAATGATGGAAAACTGTGATACATTTTTGCCAACCAACAAATTCTACTTCTTTAATGTGTTTGCTCTTTGGTAGATCATCCTAATTACAAATCCAGAACAGTTATACAGCCCCACAATTGGGTGCTTACCTGTAAAGGTCTTTAGAGTCCCACAGCTACTCCCCAGCTGCCACTGTCCAATATGTTCACCTAATCCCTATTCCGGGACTATGCAATGACAGGGACTGGACAGCAGGAGCTGAAAGTATTTGCACTGAGGCAGTGCCTTTGTACCTTGTACCATTGAGTACACTGCTGATTGAGGCTTGATGCCACCAGCAAAGAATGTGATTGAACAGGCAGTCAGTGGTGGGGAATGGCTTCCTGGCCCCAGTATAGATAGTGGGGCTAGGATTTGAAACAACTAGATGCTCCACATGCATGGAAAGTAGCCTGAGAAACTGCTGGGAGAATAAAATAAATAAACAAATATGGTGGTAGCAGTGCTACAAGATCCATGACCCCAGGATGTTTTGGGAAAAGGGGTCAGGGGAAGACAGCAAACTAGTATCCAAGAGCATTTGCTGCAGAGAATGCATGCTGATTATTCCCTGCATAGACAGTTTTGCCTGCAAATCTAGACCAGTGAGAAGCCAGTCAACCAAAACAATAAAAGCCTGAGGAGTCAAGTATTCTGGGCTGTTGCTTGTCTAGTATGAGAGGAACCAGATGTGCTGCCAGTGTCCTGCTAGTGCTGGCAGGTTAGAGAGTGTGTGCATATTCAGTCTAACCAGAGGAATGATTATCATTCATAGCTGATCTAGTAAACAGACCTAATCATTTGAAGTAGGTCAAGTCTGGACCAGAGCTGTTTTCCACGTGGAATATTTTTACAAAGCAGTAGAAATACATTCTTTTGGGGGCCAATTCCTACAGACTGTGCTCCAACCCAAGCACATCCATAAAGAAGGGGAAGGCTATATGAAAGCTGGCAGTATGGCCTAGAGATTAGAGTAATGAGCTGTGAATGAGCTTGGTACATCCAGCAGACCTGGGTTTGATTCCCACAATCTCCACTTGCATACTGTGTACCTCTGAGCAAGGCACTTAACTACCAAGTACTCCTGGGTCTTCCCAGAAAACAGACACTTGTGCCTAGTGAGCTTTACCTGGTTACCAAAGAATAAAATTAAAGCAAATACCTCCAGTCATCAGCCTTGCAGTCAAAGAAGACTCCAAGTGAGGTAAAAGAGGAGGAGAAGCAGACCCCACCAAGTCCCCTGACAGAGCGACGTCATCAAATAAAAGGGTGTCACTCATCCACAACTTGGTCTTGCAATCCTCTCATGCTGCAGTGACTGCTGTGACGGTACACAGAAGGATGGCATCAGAACTGCAGCTACTGCACACCAGACAGGACAGCATTTTACATTTAAGTTATTTCAGGGTCTATAAGGTTTGCAAACTATGAGTACATAATCAAGGCCTTAACTCTGAAACTTTTAATTAGATAGTTGGGGCAGGGGTTGATGGACGCCCTGGGCAGGACTGTGTCTGTTAGGGAGTGCTAAGGCAGAAGACCTACATTTAGTCCACTGGGCATTAGTTTGGATTACAAATAGTGAGAATTAAAATTTTTGAAATTATTCATTGTGCATTGCAAATATCGTCATCTACTGAAGCATTGGGCCTGCAACAATTCAACGATTGTAGTATCTGCTAACATTTAAGGGACTGCAATAAAATACCAGCTCAGTAAAAAAAAAAAGGGGAGATATTTTTGGGAAAGCAAATCTAGTGAACCAGTTCAGTTTGAAAGATGTTATGGAATGGATGGGGTGGAGGGGATATTGTGGGGGTTGCATAATGTTGTTTATTGCCCTGCCCCTTCTTTCCCCAGATCCTTGTTCATGACTTCCCTAACAATCAATACCTCTTTTTGCTTATTACTTCTGTGGACAAGGAAGGGGTGGACAAGGCACTCAGCCCAGTCGGGGTACACCCAAAGGTCCTGAGGAAGCTGGTGATAAAGATGTCACATTCTCCTGCATTACAAATTGGAGTAATTGCTATCAGACTGTATTGTGCTCCTGCTGTATCCTGCAAGATGTCATTAGCAGAAACTGCAATAAGAGCAAGTCATCCTTGTGGGCACTACTGTTAGTACAGAATAGAATGGATATGACCTTCTAGAATCAGAACCACAGTGGAAGGTTTGCTGACTTTTCTGAAACCACCTCGGCATTTACCATAGGTAATTGAGATGATGATGATTTGTTGGTTAAACATCACTACTTGAAAGAACCTTATTTTATCTATATACAGGGTATAACATTCTTTAAGTTTAGTCTCCAAGTGGCCACTACACTAAATCTTTTATGTATGAACATATGCATGTACATAACATCCAGCAGAAGAAGGCCATACAGTCTATTGTGTCTGCTCGATACGGGCCCCCTGATACAATTGTTTATTACAGTAGATCCCACCCTGTTCCACTTGACCCTCAACTTCTCTCATCCCTTCTTGAAACCATTAACCATATTCTGGTTGATGACCTCTGCCTGCAGTTCTTTTCACCCTAACACCACCCGCTCTGTAAAGAAGTATCTCCTGACCTCCTTCCTGAACTCCCCACCACCACCACCACCAGTTTGTAACCGTGCCCCCTTGTGTTGCTGTTCTGACTAAACTGAAGAGGTTCCTGAAATCCACCTTGTTTATACCTTTAAGGTACTTGAAGGTTTCAATCATGTCTCCCCCTCTCATCTATCCTCCAACAAGTACATATTAAGGCCCCTTAGCCTGTTTTCATTATGGACTGTCCTGCAATCTCTGAATCATCTTTATTGCCCTTCTCTGTACCACACTGAGATGATTTATGTCCTTTCACAGGTAAGGAGTCCAATACTGCACACAGTACTCCAGGTGTGGTTGCACTATGGATCTGTACAGTGGCAGGATCACTTCCTTCTTCCTGCTTGTGACCCCCCTAGCTATGCTTTCCAGCATTCTGTTTGCCTTGACTACTTCATTTTTGCATTGCACCAACTGCTTTAGGTTACTGGATATAGCTATACCCAGGTCCTTTTCCTCCTTAGACACTGTGACCTTTGCCAATGGGTGGCCCCCTTTTGCCCGACACCCCGACGGTGAAACACAGAAAAAGAACACTACAGCAAAAGTTGCTGTAATGGTCCATTTCCATGTTTCACTTTCCCCCAGTGTTCTTCCCCCTCCCCGGACCAACTGTGACCTGGAGTTGAGAATCCTAAAGTCTGGGAGGTGCCCCCCAGATAGGAGGTGTGGGGGGCACAGCCCCCCCATAGAAAACACTGGGGGATTGGGTGGCTCAATACCTGTGTCGGTATTGTGCCATCGCTGTGCAGGAGGTCATCAATTTTACTGTCGACCTAACTTGGTGCCTCCTTGCCAACCAACCTGTATTCAACTCTTGAGTTCTTGCAGCAGATGTGCATAACCTTACACTTTTTTGTATTGAACCCCCAGTTACCAGATACCAGACCAACTTTCAAGCTTTGCAAGGTTGTCTCTAAGGTCTCTGACTCTCTTATTGGTGTTCAACTTCCCACAGAGTTTGATGTCATCCATAAAGAGGCAAATCTAGCCACTCATGCCTTCCCCATGTCAGTTATTATTTATGACTACATTAAACAGCACTGGCCCAAGCACTGACCCTTGCAGGGCCCTGCTGTTAACTTCCATGAAGCCTGATAGCTCACCACTACCACCACACTTGTACCAAAGCTGTGCTCCACACCACCACACCCAGTCCTGCTCTAGCCATTTACCATGGCTTCTGATGGACAAAATATTGGGTGGAGTCTTCCTGGCCACTTCCAGGTTTAGCCAATGTGAGTGTGGGTGACTGGGTTGGAGATCTAGTAGGATCTGTAGTGATACTATAGGCAGCAAAAAATGGGCAGACTAAGTGAGCCAAGCAGTCCTTATCTGCTGGCAAATTCTCTGTGTCTATCCCCTGCTCAACTGGTGTCCCTTCCCTCTGGCTGCTAGCAGCTCAGGTTCCAGTACACCTCAAGAGCTGCACACTACAGCTGCTTCTCTCTGACCCCATTCAGGGGTTCTACTATGGCCTCACTCATCTGGTTGCAGCCCTACCTTGACAGAAAATTTCTGAAGAGACAAAATAAAACTTGCAGTATTGTTGACCTAGAAAAATGTGCCAGTATTGCTTCATCTGTACTGCCCTACCACATTCCTTCTTTACTTCCTGATAGTAGGACCTGCATTACCAAGCATTGCTGTACCCTGCAGCTGCTCTGGTACTGGCCAAGGTCAAGGGCTTTCACCAGCATCCTCCCAATTCTGAACAATTGCTCGATGACCACAATGCTGCACTTGAGCTGCTATTTGTGGTGACCTGCTTCTCCTTCATGGGTGCTGTCTAAACCCAGGGGCCATTGCTACCGAACAATACAGAGATGGCAGGTAGTCCTGCTTCCAGTTCATTGTCTGGACTTATTCCCAGAACCTGTTTCCATCCCTAACTTCTTACTGTGGCCCACCCACCCAGCATCGCTACTGTACTGAACTCTGGCTGTGTCCCCTTCACCCAGTGCTGTCACCCATGCTAAGTGCCAGCTGTGGCCCCTCTGAACGGTGTTGCTACTCAACTAACCTCTGCCTGTAGCCCCTCCACCTAGTGCCAACACCCATTCTAACATCTGCCTGTGGCATATCCACCCAGTTTGTTACTCAACTGACCTTTGGCTGGCCCCTCCAACCAGTGCCACCACTCCACAGATGTCTTGCTGTGGCCCCACCATCCAATGCCATCACTCCTCCAAACCTCTGGCTATGGCCCCTACACCCAGTGCCATTATTCTTTATGACCATTGGCTGTGGTCCCTCCCCTCAGTGACATCACCATCTGATCTCTGATGTAGCCCCTCTACCCTCTGCTTTCACTCAGCCTGTCATGTGGTTGTGACAGAACTCAAGACCATCTCCCCGGACAGTGTTGTCCCTAGTACCCAGTCTGCACTTAGTACTGGCTTGTCATTGTCTCCTTAGCTTCTCATCCATTTCCTTTCTACCACCAGAGAAGATACCATGTCCAGGTCTGCTAGTGATCAGCATTTAGACCATGACACTCAGGAATCTGTCCAGTCAGCTCATTCTCCATGAAAGGCCTCTTTTAAAAATTGGATGTGAGATAAAAAGACTGGTTGACTATGAAACTTATCATGGCCTCAAAAGACATGCACATTTAATTTTCATCCTGTGCCAACAAGAAAATTCTGTTTACCTTGTATGCTATTGCTCCCCAAGCCAACTCCAATGATCCTTATCCACTTGATCCCATGCTGATTCTGACTCCTATGACCAAACTGTGTGATCTCATTCTCCATGCAGTTTCAAATCTCACCTGACCACAGACCAAGGTGATGTCATTAGAGACTAGATTGCCAGTCAAGTTGCCCTCACCAGGCCTTCTTCACATTCCTCTACCACTAGGTCTGGTCACCCAAGGCAGCACACTAGTCTTCCAACTGCAACCAGGACCATCAATGGGTATCTCATCTGCTCCTCTTCAGCCACATTCTTCAGGGTCCTCATCCACAACAGGTACTACTCTTTGACCTTCTTCACCTTCTGTTTGCCCCAGTAGTGCCTTAGCATTTGTGAAATGACATTATCCCAAGGAAGGACACGAACCTAGTTGCATTACTAGTGTTGTCCCATCACACCTTTGAAAATCATGTGATCTCTTGCAGCAATATACCTTTTATACTGAAAGCTAAGGATCCTCATTTACTGAAGAAGCTACAGTAACATTTCCTGAGTTTGTGAAAGCCCTCTTCATCGACTGGGATATTCTCTGCAAAGCCTTTCCACTTCATTGGGAAAGCTCAATGCCTCCTTATATATTATAGTTGATCTTGCCATCCAATATGGAGGAACCATCTTCTGCAATTGCCACAAAGCATTCACCGCAATGTTGGCTATTTTGCCTCAATGATTCAACACCTGTATCCTCTGGCACTGCTAGATAATGAACTGTTCTTTTCCCACTTTTCTGGTTAAAGACACTCTTCTTTGTTGTTTGTGGCCCTTTTTCCCCAAAGTCCTCTCTTTTTCACTCACTGTTCAGGACCACCCACCACCTACTCCAGTCTGCACAACATCCCCAACAGCTACCACTCCTGGTGCCTTCTTCGCACCACAGAACCTTATGAACAAACATGGATGCCCAGTTATCGTTTCATCAGGGTGCCCTATCTGTAACAACTTTAATGAGCCTACCTGCGTGGCCTGCCATCGCTTATGTATCTACAGTTACTATGGTGAAGCTCATGCCAAATCTGTTTGCCACCATCTGTCCAACTCTCAGTCTCATTACTGGAATGACGTATCCATCCACTTCCATGGATGTGGTGAACTTCCATTCATTACTTGCCACACATCCAAATCAGGACTTGGTTTTATTCTGGTCTCCAGCTTAAGTAATGGGGTTCACACAGGGGTTCAAACCCTATCTGTGGAGTCCTCAATCTGTAAGTACCTGTAAACTGCCATTTTGGAACCCAAGACTATCTCGACCTTAATCAGCAAAGAAGTTACCAAAGGCATTAACATTGGGCCTTTCTCACAACCATGTTTTCTATTTTCCACATTCATCCCATTGGGGTACCAATTCATAAGTTTTCAGGGAAGAAGTATATCACAGTAGATCTACCTGCTCCTCATGTTGGGTTGACTCCAAGCATTACTTCCTTAATATCTTCCAATGAATATTATTTTGTCTTATCCCTTATATACAACACAATACACTATGTAAGGATAGCAGGCCCAGGAGCATGGCTTTCCAAAGCAAATGTATCAGAAGTCTTTAAGTTGTTCCCTAGTCATCCAGACCTCTGGCATCTCTTCCAGATTCAGTGGTAGCCCGGCTACTACTTTGCAGTTTTTGGTTATTCTTCAGAGCTGTTTGATTGCTTTTCCTCTGCCCTATGCTGGATCCTTCTCAATGTCCTCTGGCACCTATGTGTAGTATACTTACTTGACAACTTCCTTCTAGTTGATGCTCTTCTCAAAAAACAAATCCTACATTAAACAAATCCTAGTTTCCTTACTGAGATATCTAAACTTTATGATGCACATTATTCCACAAGGGTGATCTTTTATTTCCTGTTTGTTACAACAAGCCACATTAATTATTGCTTTTGGAACACCATGGGTGGGACATTCAGAAATGTGCCAGAGGCAGGCGCAACAGCTGCGCAGCACAAGTACACTGTGCCAGTGTGCCCCCAATGTGATATTCAAAGATTGAGCACAACGGCAAGTGACAGCACAAGATGGTTGAATATCGCAGGGATGCACCATAGCGCAACAAGGGCTGCACCAGGGAGCAAGTCAGCAGGCACCATCACGCAACCTGGGCTGTGCAAGGGAGCAAGTCAGCAAGCGCAAGACCACAACATGGGTTGTGCAGGGGTCAGAGGTGCATGGGCTATGACACAGGGCAACAGACACAGTGGGGAGCATGCCACAAGAGCAGGACAGACCACCACCAGGGTGCAGGGGATGACAGGAGGGAAGCATGGCAGGTGCACACCAGCAGGCCCCGACCACATGCACCACAGCAGTGCATGGAGGTGGTGTGGCACCAATGACCACTGGCAATCAGCCACGGGCAACACCCACAGGATGGCACGGGACACGCCACCTGGACAAAGCTGACAACACACATGCCAACAGCACACAACACACAGGCTACACAACCCTAGCAGGGTGCACACATACACCCCAGGGCACACACACTGGCCACGGGGCACAGACCACCAGGCACATACCCCAGTCAACCCCAGATGTACCACACAGCCACCATGCACACCACTGCAGCATGGCTCCATAAGCCAGCTGCAAAACAGACACAGACACGGATGGCTAACAAAATAAATGTGTATTAAAATAAACCAGCAGCAACTATTTACAGATGAACAGGGATAGGGAGCAGGGAACGGGGAGGCCACAAACAAGACTGTAGGCCAGGGAAAGGAGGCAGGTGGACAGGGGACACGGCTGGGTTAGGGTTCAAGGGAGGAATGGGAGGGGGGGTCAGGGAAGGGAAGGTGATGCAGGCCAATGGACCCCACGTGCATCCACACCCTACTGGTGCCTGTTCCTCCATCTCCTCCACAGCCTGCACAGGGCCTGCCTGATAATGCATGCCACCTGAAGTGTGGCCGTGGTGACCCTCAGAATACGCTCCAGGGGCCTGGTGTTCACATCCACCCACTGGACGCCTAGGACAAAGAAGGGGACATGAATGAGTGCATGACAATAGGATTGGAGCCCATCCACCATGCACAGTGGACAGCGGTGATATGTGCCCTGTAGAAGGCACACAGCCAGCTGCAGCATGTGTGCCCACACGATCCGCCACCCCAACCATCCACAGCCACGCACAGCACTGCACACCAACACCACCCATGCATGGCACACCACAACCATGGCGGCCAGGCAACAAGGCTATGTGGCGGGACAGCAGTGGCATGGCTGGAACCTGGGTGCACCCACAGCCCACCCACAGCAGCCACACACACACATGTGCAAATGGCACAGCATGGTGCAATGGACCCCACCGGCGATGCACGGCTGTAATGGCCATGTGCACAGGGGGCTGTGGCCCACCCCAGCCCCACACAACAGTCACTGACAGAGTGTCTACCTGCATGCTGTGGTACAACTGGTGCCTGACCAGTAGCACCTCCCACACGGCCAGCATCCCATGCCCATGCACCACCATTGGTCTGCCCACATCCGGGCAGCAGCATCCACCATCCTGGCTCTTCGCCAATCCTCAGGGCCTAGTAGGGAGACAGTGAGAGGCAGACATCAGCACCTGGCAACAACCCACATGCTCCACCCCCCCTTCAGTACAGTACACCTCATGGCACTGTGCAGTAGTGTTGCCATGGCATGGCACACCCATGGTGCGCTGCCGCGGCTGGCAGAATGTGCAGCCACAGCACCCCCCACAGCATGGCGTGACACCCCGCTGACCCCCCCACAGAACATCGACATGGCACAGATGCTGAAAAGTGCACTCACCTGGCCATGGAACAGCGCCCCTCTGGACGCGTGCCAGCAATGACCTCAGCCAGTCGGGATCCCTCCACCGCAGGTCCCCATATCTGTGGTGGCACTGCTCCCCACTTCGCTGGGCCTCTGTGACCTCCTCCAACCACTCGGCCACCTCCTGACACACCTTGGTGCGAGGCCAGTCCAGGGGCACCTGCCCATATAGTGAACCAACATGTGGCTCTACCAGTGCCACCAGGTTCACCAGTTCAACCTGGCTCCAATTTGGTGCCCTCGCTGTGCTCCTGCATGGCATGCTACAATCTGCACTGGAAATCTAAAATGGTGACCAGTAGTGCACGAGCCGCACGTGCTGTGGGTGTGCGACTCGCTCAGCGATGTGCTGCCATCCCTAATCACGCATGCCTTGGTGCTGTGCGATACAGCTGGGGTGGCACTGGCACATGCCGCAGGCACCCAGAGGGTCAAAGGACACCCATAAGGTCAAAGGTCAGCAAGTGCACTGTGCATGACAGTGCGATAGGGCACACCGTGCATGGTGCACAATAGGGTCAGGTGTGCCCAATGGTCCATGTGCCAATGGTGCACCTGCGCCATAGGGCATACAGTACACAAGTGCCACATGCCCAATAGTGGCAGAGTGCTGTACCGCGTATGATGCACTGGGCGTCAGATTTGCCACTGACGTGTCCGACATCAGTGCGCATGCTCACCGTCAGGCCTATTCGCCCGTCAGTTGCGCGCAAGCTGTGCATGCGCATCCCCAATGTGCCATGCGCAATTCTGTGATATTCAGCAGGAATATGCAGATGGGCTGATCAGCATAGCCACGGCGCATCGGAGGCATTTGCATCTCATTACAGTTTCGCATTCCCTAATTTGCATGTGATGCGCTATAAAGGCGCCATGGGACTGCACAGGCACCAGACTGGTATTGCATCCTTAAGAGTTAAGACACCAGGCAGTGGGCATGTTGGGACAGTGGATTTGGGGGGCATTGTGTGTGGCAGCCATCACTAACCACATGTCCATACCCACAGGATTGAGCATGTCGGAACACGAGGAGGTTGAGGAGCAGGGGCCTGCACAGAGGCGCAGACCCAACTTCATGAGGGCAGACAGTGATGCCCTCTTTGATGCATACCTCGACCAGGAGCCCCTCCTGAGTGGCTCAACAGGCACCCTGCAGGCCAGGGCGGCTGCATGGGAGGGAGTGGCCAGGGCTGTGAACCAGCAGGGCAGCCATCAGAGGTTAGCACAGCAGTGCAAAAAGAAGGTGGGCATGGACCAGAGGAGGATAAAAGATAAGGTGGCTGCCATCTGGGCCACACATGCAGCCACAGGTGGTGGACGGCCCAAAGTGCCACCCACAGCTGACACCACAGGAGGAACTGGTAGTGGCATCCATGCAGCGCAGCACCATTGAGGGTGTTCCCAGTGGTGGATTCCAGATGGGGGGCAGCCCATCACTGCATGGGAGGTACAGTGGCGCATGGGGAAGGGGGCAGGGGTGCTGGGGGGCAGGGGTGTGTGGCAGTGACACTAACATGTATGTGTTCCTTTACAGTTCTGGAGCACCTGCATGCAGCAGCAGGGGTGGATGTGACCACCATGGGGCGGTCCAAGACCTGGAGGATCATCCATCCACCTCCACCGGTGTCCGAACCGCTGCCAGCCCATCACCACTGTCTGACCGGATGCCAGTGGCATGGTTGTGGATGAGGCCCTGTCAGTGTTTCAGCAGGACGACAGCCACGGCATTCAGTATGCTGAGACACAGGTTGGGGCGGGGTCCGGGACTGATGACGACGTGACTGTTATCCTGGACAGTGGTGATGCCGATCAGGGGGATGCACCCCTACCACGCACCCATCATGGCAGCGCACATGGTGTCCTGGTGGTGGGTGTCCACTCACCGGCTGCAACGCCCGTGAGGTGGTTGGCGACATCGGTGAGGTGCTGTCCATAATGTGTGGCAGTGGTGTTGGTGGCGGTGCAGCTGCCCTGGCCCCATTATGCACACAGCATCCAGAGGGGCTGCAGTGGCAGCAGGATGGGGATGGGGGGGGGCCGGGTACAGTGGACACTGCCATTGCACCACAGACTGTACAGGTCCAAGGGGCTCCCACTGTGCAGCCCCGGCTGTGCGGGGTGCCATGCTTTGGGGCATGCAACTCCCTTGGGTCGGCGCAACGCCCATGCCCCACAGGGCACCAAACCACTGACTGAGCACACCCAGCTGCTCTGGGAATCCATGGAGCAACAGATGCTGGTCATGAAAGGGGTACGTGCACTCTGCACAGAGCTGCGCCAGTCTGCAGAGAGAAGTGACTGAGACTATGAGCAGATCCTGGCCGAGGCCACATGCATGCGAGAGGACATGACCGCAGTCCTGGATCAGCTTACCACTGTGGTCACGGCCGGCCTAGCACCAATGGCCACCCTGGTGCATGGCCGTCCACAGCAGTCACCACGGAGTGCATTCTCCACCCCTCCATCTTGGCGTCGTGTGACCCTGTCACTGTCGATGCCGGGATCTGCTGTGGGCATTCTGGGCACACCTGGAGTGGGCCTGTTTGGGGGCCTGCAGACACCTGCGAGGGACTGGTCGCGTTCCCGCAGTGACACATCTGGGGGAACGTCTGAGACACCCCCTGTGGCCATTGCACAGCCTGCGTCTGCTGGGCGGTCTCAGCGGGGCCATCCACATGTCCTCGGTGGCTGTGCGACTGTGAGGCAGTCATGATCCACCACCCTCCCTGTCCACTGCCTGCCGCAGTGCTGTGTGCACATTGGAGTGGCGTGTGCATTTGTGTACCAGGGTCATGCCATCCATGGTCCACTCAACATGCCCGCCTCATGCACACCCACCCAGCTGCTGGCCACTGTGGCATGTGCATGATGATGCCCACACAACAACGTCTGCCACTGTGCACTGGTATTCAGCGTCTGACACATGCCCATTGGCAGCTTCTGGGTGTGTGCCTGTGGGTGCCCATGTGCATGTGCATGTGTGTGTGGGTGGGTGTGTGAGTGGGGTCTACAATGCCATACAGGGTGCTTCCATGGAGTCCTGTCCCATGCCCATCCACACTGCCCTCTGGTCGTGTCTGTTGTGGGACCCAGCTATGCATGCCTGCATACTGTGCCCTGGTCCCTGCATGTGGTCATATTCACCTACCTGCATGCACCATAGTACTCCTCTGCAATTGTGCCTCGGTGCTGCTGGGTCAACCTGTGCAGCCGTGGTTCTCATCACCCGGTGGGGGCTGCCCACCACCGCCTGTCACGGCATCCTCATCGTCCCCGCTGCTGTTCCCTTATTTGACCTCGACAGCTATCCCACGGTCAGTGGCCATGTTGTGTAGCACACAGCAGGCCAGGAATAGGCCGTAGGCCTTCAAGGGGCTGTACTGTAGGGCACCACCAGACCTGTGCAGGCAATGGAACCGTGCTTTCAGCAGTCCAAACACATGCTCAATGATGTTCTGTGTGCTGGCGTGTGCCTCGTTGTAACACTCCTGCACTAGGGTCGTCGGGCGCCGATATGAGGTGAGCAGCCAGGAGGCCTGGGTGGATAGCCATCCGTACCTATGTGAGGACATGTTGGGTTAGCATGGTGGTCTGTGTGGCTGCCCCCCACCTACCCAGCCAGTCCCTCTAATGCCCCCAGCATAGCATCCCCCCACACCCTGCCCTGTTATGCCAGGCTGTCCATTCCAGCTGCATACTCACCTTCTAGGTGGCCAGTGGGGATGTCCCCACTCTCAAACCTGTGGCACAGTGCTGACTGGTGCCAGATGAAGGCATCGTGTGCTCCACCAGGGTGTGTGGAACAGATGTTGATTATGCACCCCTTGGCATTGCACACCACCTGGCAGTTGACGCTGGGGTAGCCCGTCCTGTTGATGGTGGCCACCCCTTCCAGACCCAGCAGTGTGTGGATGCCTACGTGGGTGCGGTTGATGGCCTTTAGCATGCCAGGCATACGTGCAACCCTGTGGAACTCCTGAATGTTCGCTGTACGCTCTGCCTGTGTACTGGGGAAATGGATGTATTCCGCAGCATGTGGCAGCACTGTGCTGAGGAACTGTGTGAGGAGCTGTGATGCAGCCAACTGGGTTATGCCTGTGGTGTCCCCTGTTGGTCTCTGGAAGGTACCTGTGGTGAGCAGGCACATAACGGCCATGACCTTGGTCTCCACCTATAGGGTGTGGCTCTGTCTTGTGGGTGTTTGCATCTCATCACTGCACAGCTCACAGAGCTGCCTCAGAATTGCCCGGTTCAGGCGGCACCAGCCCACAATCTCGGTGTCACTGTATTGTTCAAAGGTGGTGCAGGCACAGTACCACCTGTTCCAGGCATACCACCGCCGGGCCCTTCCATGGCCGAGCTGCTCTGCCTCCTGCCTCCTCACACCCCTCATTGCTGCCTCCATCTGCAAAATTGCACTGGGCATGGCCTGGTCTGTCCTGCCCCCCCATGCAGATGACTCCCTGGGCTACCCCAGCTGTGTTCTGCTGCTTGTGCCCCTGCACTGGGCACACTCCTGTGATGGGGACCCTGCCAGCGGTGCACACCACCTACCACCCATCCAGGTTCTCCCACGGCCACTCCTCTGTCCGGCCTCGCAGGCTCACACTGCAATCGCTGCCCCCACGGATATCTCTCACACACACACACACACACACACACACACACACACTCTCTCTCTGGGCTGCTCACGCACACAAGCACAGTTAGGGTCACACTCCCTGTCCCACTGCCTGTTGCACCTCCTGCCTCTGTGCCTGTCTTGCACCCCTGCTGCTGTCCTGCCTAGCCACTGGCTCTCTCTCTCTTTCTGTCTCTCTCTGTCTCTCTGTCTCTGTCTCTCACCCCTGCTCCCCGAGACGCAAGCCGCCGTCCCTTGCTTGCTACATCTTTTTATGGGCTCATCTTTGCTTCGTGTATGTCCTGTTGCTCTGCACTTGCGCCATTGGCTTGCTGTTGAATATCGCACTGTGCAGCTTATTCATGGCTATGTCCCCTGCACTTGCACATGCACTCATTAGGGTTGTGCATTGGTGCACTGCAAATTGTGTCATGCATTGTCTCCCACTGAATATTGCTCTTTGACACATTTCCACCATTGTGCTAGCACATCATATTTGCTCCATGCGCAACTGCTTTGAATATTCCACCCTATATCTCCATAACCTCTGCTGTCTGTTCCAGTCTCTGCATGTGGCTTCATTTCCTCTGCAAGCGGAACAGAATCTCCCTCTTTTATGACTCTTCTACCAAATCTCTGCATGAAGTGTTGACTGATTAACCTGATCCTTTGGTGCTGGTGTTTTCTAAGGCACATCCTGGATATCTTACTCTTGGCCATCTAAACTCAGTAGGATTCTTGAAATCCAAAACAACGTCTTCACTGTCTGAAATGTACAAAAAATGTGGCTGCTGCTATGCTTTGGGAGGACACCACTGGGTGTCCCAGCGAGCACCTACTCTTGTAACAACTTGGCCACTACCAATATCATTCATAAAGGAAGATCATCCTATCCCCTCATAATGAACTTCCTCTGTAAATTGACATGGACCTCCCATTCAAGACATTTTCAAATTCTCCATCTCTTCTTTTCTGTCAGATTGCTGATGACATATCCCACTTTGACTTAAAGATGTTTTATCACTTGGTGCTGCAGGCAGATCCTCATCCTACACACCAACTGCCATACCCAGACATCATAATGATTTAGCGATCTACAAGGAACATGCCCAACAAGTCATCTAGGGGTCTCATGGCTTTAGTGAAACCCACGTATGCTACCATATGGAACTGCTGTAACACCTTTTGCCCCTTCTCCAACTACTAAATCCTCAGATGGATCAACTGCTAGCCTTCATGTTCTACTGCACTTTGGCAAAAGCCTTGTCACATACCTCCAACAAGCAATACCTATCCATTATTCAACTCTTTTTCTCTTTCTCCTGTCTGACATCTCCATCTGTGCTTTCAAGAAATCCAATTAAAGCATATCTTCTGGGATTATGAAAACAAGCCTGTCTATGTCCAAACCAACACTGGCGATAATCACTCACTCACCAAACAATATAGTCAATGTTTGTCACATTTTATCATGTCCCAGTGGGTGACAGTACTGATAAAAGTTGCCTTGCCAATGTTTTGAAGGAAAAATCTTCTTCCTCAGGGCAATTATTGCAAAATTAATTATGCACAAATTAGGACATTTTATAACTTCAATGTTGTTTTTTTAATCCATCTAAAACCAAAACCTTGTATTTCCTCTACAATGTTGTATTCCACAGTCATTTCTTGAAACAATCTATGAAGCTAGTGCTCCCTGGACATACCATGTAAGTATAATGAATTAATTGTTTACATTTCAGCAAAGTCAAACAAATTGCATAACACAGGACCACCTGGTAGTCCCACTATATTAGTCCTCAGCCTTCCTCAGACACTAAAATAATGTTGTAAATGTGACACAGTGAAACATAACCCTTTTTTTTTAATTTACTTTACTTTTTTTCTCGCCCCTCTGTTGTCCCATCAGACTTCTGCCCTGGTCATGGTGCCCCCGAGATTCCACTGTCTAAATAGCCCCTCGCTCCCCCGGTCACTCCTGGCATACACCCAGGAGGTGGGGCACAGCACCATAGGGACCGGTGCCATGGGACCATAATTGGTTGGGGGAGCCCTTGGCCAGGCAGCTGATCAATTCTCAGGGGCAGGGCATCATAGAGATGTCCGACAGAGAGGGATTTTTTAATCCCTATAGGCTGGGGTGGAGACGTGCAATGACGCTGGCATCTGTCCCACGCCAGTGCCCCTTGACAATGTGTTGGTACTCGGGATGATGCACCCAGCCACCGCTAGGCGTCACTCCCACACCAAGCACAGGAACTCCCCACCCCCAGAGAAGGAGAGCTATCCAAGGGATGCTCAATCCTTCTTCACCCAGGTGACCCTATGATGACCCAGGCTCTTTCCCAAACCCGGTTCGCCGGTGTCGCAAGCAGAAATCCAACCGCTGTGCCAGCAGGCTGACTAAACATAACCCTTTTTATAAACTATAATGTTTATTCCCCCACAATTTTTTTTCAAAATAATTACTTTCATACCTGCCTTAAAGGATTCTGTTCTTCAGACTCTATTAAAATTCTTTTTAAATTCATTAATTTCCTATCATTATAAAAGGTACACAGCTATACCACTGTGCAAAAATATAATAGGTCCAATCTGATTGCTCTTAGAGAGGGGAGGGGAACAAATGAGCCAGTAACACTTGATTTAAACTTTGTTACCACCTTCAGTACGTAATCATGGGCAGTACAAAGGATTCTGGAAAAAAATTGAGCTATTCTCTGAATGGAGCCTAAGTTGGCTGAATGTACTACATGTCTGCCCCATATGGTATATAGGAGGACAAGGAATGTGGGAGACAGGGTTACAAATAGTGTGCAACCCATAATGAAGGCAAATACCTGACTCACACCTCCAACTTTGGTCAACCATAAGTGTGGACAATGACAATTTAGTCCGGTATTTAAAGAAGGGCAGCCTTTTGTTAACCCAGACACTGGGGAGATTATGAGTGTCAGGAAGTTTATCAACTGTGAAAGAACCCATGTGGTCTACCTGGCCACTTATCAATGTGGTTGTTTTTATGTTGGGCATATGAAAAGCAGACTCTTTTTTTAATGCCCCCTTCTCTTCAGTCAGCCCCCATCTGCTTGACTTTGCCCCAGTCCTCTTACCCTGGCATGCCCAGGGCCTTACTTTGACTTTTGCATGTTCCTCCAGAGTTTTCCTCCTCTAGTGGGGGTGACAGGCGGCCCATATCTCCATTGCATATGAATCCGGTTGTTGAATCCTTTACTGTGCATGTGTGAAAAGGTCGACATACAGTACATGCAGAGTAACAGATTTTGATGAGAAATGCTTTGCTAATATTACTTCTACAGTATTCTTGCAAAACTCATTGACATCATTGCATAAGAACGCCGTGGCAATTTTAAGCCTCTACAGAAGCGTGCCATTTAAAAAGAAAGTTGGGTTTTTTGCATTTTGAGCAATATTTTAAAGCTAAGAAAAATGGATTAAGTCCCATTTGTAAGACAAACAGAGCACACAATTCTGTAGGCAATCATCTAACCTACAGAGTTATGTTTTTGGTTTTTGCATGTTTCAATTTTGCAGAAAGCCCTGCGTACTTGTCCTTTAATTTAATTATAAAAACGTTTATGATTATGCTTGGCCACAACAGCTACCTTAAACTCCTGGACAACCTTGTTTTTCCTCCTTTCTTTTTTGCTAAATCTGACCTAGTTCTTATAAGTAGCCCATTGCGCAGTTCTGCCGCTACATTGTGCCCAGCTATAGGCCTTCTTCTTTTTTCTTACTTTTTTATCTTCTTTGACAACCATGGAGGTGTTTTCCTGTTATTACTTATATTTGATCCTTTCTGGCATGTATTTTTTTTCCAGAGTTTTAATTTAATTTTCTATAATTTCTCACATTTCCTACACATTTAACCCCATTACCTCCTCCTCTCATTTCTAGTTTAGAAGCTCTTTTTTCATTTCATCACAGTTTGCTTTAGAGTAGCATTTCATTATTGTCCTTCTTCTCTCTTTCTTTTCCTAATGACATATCTTAAAACTAACTAAAATATGATCATTACTCAAGAGTGGAACCTTCACTCTACAATACAACACCCCTCCTTCCACATTACAGACTACTAAACCCAATATTTTTCTTTCCCTTGTATGGCATTTGAAATGTTGCTGTAGGTTAAATTTATTTACAACATTTAACAATTATTTCTGTTTGTTGTACCTGTCCAGGCTTCCAAATGTACCCAGGCATGTTGAAATCGCCTACAAAATATATTATTTCTTCTTTTAAAGGATCTGATGGTGTTGTACATCTTTTCAACCATCTGAAGTTTATTTATTTATTTATTTATTGAATTTCGATGACTGGATAGGCCCACTGGGCCCCGAAGGTCCCTTTTCCAGGGGCGACCCAGGAGTGACAATTATTACAGGTAAAAGAGGCAGTACATATAGATGCAGTTCTTGTTGTAGGCAAAACAGTCCACATGGGCGTATGACAGGAAATTGTGGTAAGTAGACAGACAAACACAGGAATATCACATTAGTTACAAATGGAGAGACATCTTGCTTAGTGAGTTCATGTTGTGTTAGCAGTGTGCACAGTGTTGGGGGTGAATAGAGTTTGGCTAGGTCCTGTGGTTCCTCACCTATGGACAAAGGGGGAGGGGACAAGCTAACGCATAAGTGCTCCCACATCTGGTGTATTGTTATGTCCTTAAGGTGGGTGCTTAAGCTACCAGAATAGTGCTATATCGATCAGGTGCTGTAGCATAGGCATTTGCTTCTGTCTAGCAAGTGAGACTTGAGTCTGGTTCGGAAGCAGGTGATCGACTCGACTTCCTGAACCTCCAGTGGAAGGTTGTTCCAGTGGGAGGGGGGGCAGCATGAGCGAAGGACATGGACCCAGCTTTAGTCCTCGCCTTCGGGACCACAAGGAGAGCTTGACCTGTGGTCCGTAGTTTCCTTAGGCATCGTTTCACCGTTATAAGTTCTCTAAAGCTTGGGGCGGTGTAGGCCCAGTTAGCTTAAAAGTCAGGCAGAGAGTTGGGTACCTGAGGCGAGCTTCGAAAGACAGCCACCTGAGTCTAGTTAGTGACTCGCAGTGGTGACTCCTAGGGTGGGACAGTGAGGCAAAGTGGACTATTTTATTATACAAGGTCTGCAGCTTGCTGAGCTCCTGCTTGGCCACACCCTGGAGTACCGGGGGCCGCATGGTTGAGTGTAGGGAGTAGTACACTCGACACAATGGCTGCCCTAGCTTCTGGGATCAGCTGGTCCTTAAGTCTGTAGAGGGTTCTGAGTTTACCATGGATGTCCTTAGTGACTTGGTCCACATGTTGTTTTATGGTGAAGCCTTGGTCCAGGGTAAGTCCAAGGTATTTTGTGGAGGCAACCACGTCAAGTTTTTTGTCCACCCTAGACTTGAGTTGGAGGAGCTGTGACCTCTCATGGCCCAGGAATCTAGGTCCAAACAGCATCACCTTTGTTTTATTAGTATTTAGGACCATTTTGCTCACGGTGAGCCAGTCCTCCATCTCTAGGATGTCCCTTTGGAGGGCAGTCCCCAGGTTGTTTAGGTTGTAAGAGGTTCTGTAAATGACTGCATCATCAGCATACTAGATGACATTGCTGCTCCCACAGTGGTTATGCAGCTCATTTATAAATAGTGAGAAAAGTAGGGGGCTGAGTATCGACCCTTGTGGTACCCCTTCTTTGAGTGGCAATGGGTTGGAGATTTTGTCCTTCCACTTGACCCTCTGTGTACGTCCTGAGAGGTAGCTCTCGAACCATCCCAGTGCGTGAGTGTCAAGGCCTAGTTGGCACATTTTTTGGAGTAGGAGCCTGTGGTTTACCAGGTCAAACGCCTTGGAAAGGTCTATGAAGACCGCACCTGTGTAGGACCCTGTGTCGATTTTGCTAAGTACCTCAGCTGAGAATTTGGTTAAGGCGGTATCAGTCCCATGTTTGGCTCTAAAACCATGTTGGGTCGAAGAAATTAGCCGGTGGGATTCTAGATATTCTCTGAGCTAGGTGTATACTAGCTTCTCCTGTATTTTTGCAATGGCACACAGCAAGGAGATAGGCCTGTAGTTCCCTATAGGTTCGGTTGGCCCGCCCTTGTGAATGGAGGCCACGTGAGCCTGCTTCCATGGCTCAGGGAGAGACCCGTCAAGTAGGGACCTGTTTATCAGCCAGGTAAGGGGCTTAGCTAGTGCTGGGGCTCCATCCTTGAGGATTCTAGTCTGAATGCCATCAGGGCCCCCTGATCCTCTTGATTTCAGGGATTTAAGGATGTGTAGGACCACCTTTACCCTAACCAGCCTCAAGTGAAATAATGGACGGTCGAGATTAGGGGGTACCTGAACATGAGGATCATTGCAGTTATCTGGGAGCCCAGCCTTATATTCATCCAGGTTCATAAAGTAGCTGTTTAGGGCCTCAGCGTTGAGTGTCCCATCTTCCAGTAACTGCCTGTTGGCCTTGATAGGGCCAAGGGCAGCTTTTTTATTGCCTTTGATCAGCTTGTTGATGTGTGACCAGAAAAACCTCAGGTTGCCTAGGTTAGTTTTCTGGAGATGGGTGATGTAAGCCTTTTTTGCTAGCTTTATGGCTTGCTTGCATTGGTTTCTAAGGGCTCTGTAGCAGGCAAGATCAGCAGGTAGCGTAGATCTCCGGAACTTTCTCCAGGCCTTGTCCCGGGTGATCATCAAGGCTGTTAAAGAGGGCGTGATCCACTTATAGCAGCTTCCTTTTACTCAATGGGTTTTCATCTGTGCTAAGAGATCTGCGGTCCTCGTGACAGTTGTCAGGAAAAAATTGACAGCCTCTTCCAGGGTATGTTGACATCTTAGTGGACTCCAGTCAATGCCATCTAGATAGTAATTGAATTGCTCCGGAGAGAATTTGGAGTAATCCCTGGTGGTGATCACTCTAGGCTGGACTTTGTCCACGCTATTCTTCCAAATGCCGAAAATAGGCAAGTGGTCACTCAAAGCATCTGCCATGGTGCCTGCTATTTTTACGTTCTTTGGGGTAGATGCCAGGACCCAGTCGATGGTTGAGTGCCTTCCCGATTTGTGATTCATTCTGGTCGGTTGTGAGATAACTTGGGCAAGGTTTGTATCATGCAATAAGCCATTTATGGCAGACTTTGCCTCTTGAGCCCAGTTTAGATTGAAATCACCCACTATGATAAGCTCAGATGCAACTTCAATGATTGGGTCCTTCAGGAGCGTCTCCAGAGAGTGGAGAGCATTGGTAGGGGGACAATATGCACAGCCTACTGTAAGGTGCTTGGCTCCTCCTAGTGTGAGCCATATAAAAATTGATTCTATTTCCGGGGACCTGCCGTGGGGCATGCTGACAAGGGAGGAGGTCAGTGTGTCCTTTGCGTATATAAGAACACCCCCCCCTTTCGATGACCTATCCTCTCTGTAGCAGACATATCCAGAGGCAGCAACCTCATGATCCAGGATATGGGGCTTTAGCCAAGTCTCTGAGACTGCTAGGATATCAGGTTTATACAGTGCAAGCCACGCTTGAACTTCATGGATCTTAGGCCTAAGACTGCAAATATTCATATGCGCCAGCTTCAGACCCTTAGCTGCATACCAGGTCTGGTCTTGGGGGGAGGAAATTGATATATTAGGAGTACCTGGTCCTGGGTTCAGTTGAATGTCCCCAGCAAGTACCAGCAGAGCTGTGAGCAGGAGGCGGAGAGTGAGGGTTAAGGATGGTAGAGTCGTACTGAGGGTTACACTCCTAGTAAGGAGAAGGGATCTATAGAGGATCCCTTTCCTTGTGAATTCATGTGCCACTAGAAGGGAGATATTGCACATCGGGGAAGGACAGTGGTAGTGACTTACTGAGTGCTTTCCCATCCCTTCCTGGGCATGGGAGGAGTGGCAAATACTTCTGTCTAACCAGTCCATCCATAGTAAAGCCAGGATGTATAGAGACGCAAGGAGGATGCCACTGTTCAGTTTCCAGGATCCCATATTGCCCTCTTCTGTGGTCCCCAGCTAGGACCTCAGAACTTCTGGGTGCACCCTTTGTGTTTTAATACCTAGCCTAGTGAGTACCAGTACCGGGTCATGCGTAGTTACCTGGTAGGCAGGGTACAGTGCGGGCCAGCTGCGCTCCATTAGGTTGAGTTTTGGGGGAGCTGTACGGTACTGGTTAGGTGCACTCAGAACAGGTAGCAATGGTTTAGATTCGCTCCTTATCCGTTTGGCTAGTCATTGAGGTACACGTGGTGCACTAGGAAAGTGGCTTCCTTCTTTTAGTTTTATAAAGGAGTTAGAGTTACTACTATGGATGCACCCACTGTTTCAGTTTTTGTGTAGTGACCTCGCATGTGGCAGGGAACAGTTAGGAATACAGTTTGTGCAACAGATTAGGATCTGGTCACTAGTGAATAACAACTCTAAGGCAGTCCAGCAACAGAGGTACTTAAGACATTGCAGTGCTATACACTATTAATTCTAGGTTCCCTTTCTAAATCATATTTAAGTAGACTAACAATAACAGATGTTCAGTGTTACAAACATAACATATGGTTTGCTAGCAGCAGGATCAGTCAGATTCTAGGTCTGAGCTGTAGTGTCCAGAGTGTATGCTAACATCTCCGATTGTTACAATTGGATTAGTTGTTCGTAATTTTGTCAAAATAAAGAATAGAATCCCTAGCAGGTAGTCTTGTGGCAGCTGGTGGATACTGAGTCAAGCTGAGCTACAAGACGTGCCCACCTCCTGCGGGTCCTGGCTCGAGGTGTAACAGGTGGAGGTTGTAGCCAGGGAGCTCCTCCTGAGAGAGATAGCTCTCACACCACAATTGGTCATTTGGAGGCAGTGGGAGGGGCCTCTGCTTATTTAACAGGAAGAGGGAACAGGGCGAGTGGGCGAGAATTTTTTTTTTTCAGGGCAGACAGCTAGGTCATTTCCAGCTCTGGGGGAGGTCCGCCTGGCTAGTGGAGCTGCTGGCGCCTCGACCCCAGGGTTCGTTCCGTAGCAGAGTATAAGGGGGGGAGACCCGATTAAGCAGGTCACCCTCCCGCCCCAGTCCATTGCGAATAGTTCAGTTCTTAGGGATTGGCAGCCTTTTAACTGTGCAGCTGCACACCGTCGTGCCCTTCCTGACCAATCGGAGCAGTGCCTTGCTCGGTGTGGAGGCACCAAGATTCAAACAAAGGAAGTGATGCAGCGATGCAGACCCCAAGCAGCTCTTCGCTTGCAGGAGAGAATTCCAGGCAACGCAGTTGTTTTCAGCTCTGAGGGAGGTCTGCCCAGCTAGTGGAGCTGCTGGCGCCTCGACCCCGGGGTTCGTTCAGTAGCTTCATGCAGAGCATAAGGGGGGGGACCTGATTAAGCAGGTCACCCTCCCGTCCCAGTCCGAGTGTAAGTGGAAGCTGATGGTGAAAACAAAAAAACACTCTGCACTCATTCCAAACAAGCACAAAGTTCATGGATTCAGGTATCTCAAAGATTTATTGTGTTAAAGAAGTTCAGTACAACACCTTACATCCTCAGTGCTTCAGCCCGACACAGGGCCTTCCTCAGGGGGTGGGTATACCCATCCCCCCTTCTCCTCCCACCTCCCCTTGTGGCACTGGTCCATATTTCTGTTTAGTAAAGACAGACCAGAAGTATTTATTCAATACTTCTGCTTTATCTTTACTGCCTTCAACCCATTGCTCCCCTTTCTTGAATTTAGCTATGCCTTCCTTTGTGGAGCTCAATCTCCTAATGTAGCTGAATAAGATATTGTCCCCTTCCTTTATCCCCTCTGCAGTACTCAGTTCCTTCCTTGCCTTTGCCTGCCTTACAACCTTACTAGCTTCTGTTGCCTTTTTCACATAGGTTTTCTTGTCTATTTCTTTCTGGGACATTCTGTACTTCCTATAAGAGGCGTTTTTTCCTTACCTGCACTATCCACCTTCCTTTTAGATCAAAGTGGCCTCTTGGGATTGGCTTTCTTCCCCCTCTGCTTAAGGCAGATTTCTGAGGCTGCCGTGATCCCTCCCCTGATCACAGTTCATTTTTGGTTTACGTCCAGGTCCTCACTAAAGCTAGCTAATCTCTTTTTTAATATCCCACCCATCTTTATGAAGTCGGCCTTCCTAAAATCCAATACATGCGTGCTTGTGTTTCAGATCTCTTTCCCTATATCTATTCTGAACCACATTGACTGGTGGTTGCTGCCTACCGTTGGTTCCTTTACCCTGATATCTCTGACATGATTCACATTTGTTATCACCAGGCCTGGCATGGCTCCTTCTCTAGTAAGTTTATTTACCCCTTGGACCAGGAACCTGTCCTGGACTGCATCCAAGAACAATTGGCTCCTATTGCATTGAGCATTTGGGGCACCCCAATCTATCTTGGGGAAGCTAAAGTCCCCCACTATCACCACCTCCCCTTCCCAGCTGCTTGCCTAATCTTGTCTCCCATCTCTCTCTGTCCTTACCCGCATCCTGCTGCCATGTCCAATATACATCCCCTAGCCTTAAGTTTCTTCCTGCTGCCATATATAACTGGACACACAGTGCCTCTAAGCCCCCTCCCGTGTCTTCTTTTCTGACTGTTATGCCCTCCCTTACATACAGTGCCACTCCTCCCCTACCCTTCTCCCTGTCTTTTCTAAAGAGGCTGTGCCCTGGAATGGAGATATTCCAATCGTGGGTCTGGGTAGCCCAAGTCTCGGTGACTGTGGCCAAATCAGCCATTCTCTATGCCATAAAGTGATGGAGTCACTTCTGAAGGAAAGAACAGTTGAGTACCTAGAGGTCAGTGGGGCACAGGACCCAAGGCAGCATGGGTTCACAGTGGGAAGGTCATGTCAGACAAATCTAATAGATTTCTTTGACTGGGTGACCAAAGTAGTAGACCAGGGAGGGGCTGTGGACATGACCTACCTAGACTTTAGCAAGGCATTTGACACAGTCCCACACAAAAGATTAATAATCAAATTAATCAGCCTGGGAGTGGGTCCCAGGGTGGTAGCCTGGATAAAACATTGGCTAGACAACAGGACACAGAAGGTAATTGTAAATGGAGTCCACTCTGAAGAAAGAGGGGTTACTAGTGGGGTACCGCAGGGTTCAGTATTGGGTCCAGTCCTTTTTAATGTCTTCATAAGTGACATTGCAGAGGGACTGAAAGGAAAAGTATGCCTCTTTGCAGATGACACAAAGATCTGCAACAGGATTGATACACAAGGAGGCGTGGAAGGGATGAGAAGGACTTGGCAAGGTTGGAGGAATGGTCAGAAGTATGGCAGCTAGGATTCAATGCAAAGAAGTGCAAAATAGTGCACCTGGGAAACAAGAACCCAGGGGAAGAATACACAATTGGGGGGGGGGAAGGTAGTAACAACAACAAAAAAGGAAAGGGACCTAGTGGGTAATCATATCAGATGACCTTAAGGTTAGCAAGCAATGTGAGAAGGCAGTAGGGAGGGCTGGGGGTGTACTGGGATGCATAGGGAGAGGCATCAGCAGCAGAAAACAGGAAGTTGTTATCCCTCTGAAATGGACAGTTGGTGAGACCCCACCTGAGTAATGTGTCCAGTTCTGGAGACCCCATCTCTCGTAAGAACATAGACAGGATAGAGGCAGTCCAGAGGAGGTCAACTAAAATGGTGCAGGGTCTGCAAGAGAAGCCGTATGAGGAGAGACTAAAGGAGCTTATACGTATACCCTTGAGGAAAGAAGGAGAGGGGGGACATGATGAAACTTTAAGTACCTCATTGGAATCAACAAAGTCCAAGAGGGTAGCATCTTTCAGAAAAAAGATGTGTAAGAACAAGGGGACACAATTTAAAGATAGAGGGGGGGGCGGTTCAGGGGCAATGTGAGGAAGTATCATTGCACAGAGAGGGTAGTGGATGCATGGAACAGCCTTCCTGAGGAGGTTGTGGGGTCTAAAACTGTGGGAGAATTCAAGAATGCATGGGACAGACATAAGGCAATTCTTGTGGGGGGTAGGAAAAAATAGAATGTTGGTTAACTAGGATCTGCGGCCTATCCTGTAGGTAGGGAAATGGGCAGACTAGATGGGCCAAGCGGTCCTTATCTGTCGTCAAAGTCTATGTTTCTATGTTTCTATCATGGTCTGCATATCATCTATTTTGTTTCCAAAACTTCTTGCATTGAAGGACACTACCCTCCACCAATTCTGTTTACCTTCCTTATTCATCAGACCTGAGACTTCCTCTTTCTCTACATGGCTCACTTCCCACTCCCACCACAAATTCTAAGTTTTCCTATTTCTCACATCTTATCCCCTCCCACTCCCCCCATTATCTCTCTCTACTGTACCCCCATGCTATTTACCTGGGTGGGGCCTGACAGCCCTGTCCTCTGGGAAACCTTGAGAGTGTCCATTGATATCCTCCCTTCAGTTTAAATTTAGTCCACTGGTAATGTAATCACCAATTTGGTCACTGAGTAGCTTTCTTCATTTATGTAGAAACATGCAATCTGGCAGCAGATAAGAGCCGCTTAGACCACCCAGTCTTTTAATTTCTTTTACTTTAATTTTTTGCTGCAGACCCTGCTTAATCTACGCACTTCCTTCTCATTTCCCTTCCTTACCTCTACGATTCCCTTGTGCCTATCCCAGGCATTTTTGAACACCGCCACTGTTTTTGCCCCCACCACCTTCGCTGGAAGGCTGTTCTGGGAATGCACCACTCTCTCTGTGAAGAAGTACTTCCTAACATCTCTTCTGAATCTACCCCCTCCAGCTTCATATCATGTCCATTATTCTAGAGTACCTTTTTACTGAAAAAAACTCCCCTCCTATACCTTATTCACCACTGCAAGGTAAAGGCTGCTATCATATCCCCCTCTTCTCCCTCCTCTCTTCCAGGATATACATATTGAGCTCCTTTAACCTCTCCTCATAAGGCTGAAGATGCAGACCCCCCACCATTTTGGTTGCACTCTTCTGGACCACCTCCACTCTGTAACCAAGTCCTTTCTGAGATGTGGTCTCCAGCACTGGACACAGTGCTCAAGATGGGGTCTCACCAGTGACCTACATAGGGGCACCAACACCTCTTACATTTGGCTAGTGATCCCCCTTCCTATGCAGCCCAGCATCTCCTTAGCCCTCCCAAATGCCTTGTCACATTGCTTGGACACCTTTAGGTCATCTGATATGATTACCTCCAGGTCTCTTTCCTGCTTGGTCATTGTCAATAACACTCCACCCATTTTTTACTGAACACCCAAGTTTCAAAGGCACAAGCATTATTTTGCACTTTGTTGCATTAAAACCAAGCAGCCATACCATTCACCAGTCCTTTAGTTTTTTTCAGATCTTTGCCCATCCCCCCCACTAGAGTATCCACCCTGTTGCAGATCTTAGTGTCAACCGCAAACAGTCTGACCCTCCTTTCAAGGTCCTCCACTATGTCACTTATAAGACATTAAAGAAGACTGGTCCCAGCACTGAACCCTGAGGTACCCCATTGGTCATCCTTTCTTCCTCGGAGCAAACTCAGTTTACCGTTACCCTCTATCTTCTATCCCCTAACCGGTTCTTTACCTAGTTTACCACCTTGTCTCCCACCCCCATGTTACCCAGCTTGCTTACCAGTCTCCTATGTGGAATAGTGTTGAAAGCCTTTCTGAAATCCATTTAGGCCACGTCCACTACTCCTCCCTGATCTAACTCCTTCGTGACCCAATCAAATTATCTAGCAGATTTGTTTGGCATGACCTTCATCCTGAGAATCCATGCTGCCTTGGATTCTGTAACCCACTAAATTCAAGATATTCCACAATCCTTTCCTCTAGCAGTGTTTCCATGAACTTACCCACCATTGATGTCAGGCTGACAGGCCAATAATTGCCCACATGTTCACTGCTACCACGTTTGTGATCTGGGACTACATCTGCCATTCTCCAGTCCTTTGGGACCATTCCAGCCTCCAATGATCTGTTAAAACAGGTCTGTCAGAGGTAAAGCTAGTACCTCCATGAGCTCCCAAAAGACCCTTGGATGCACCCTGTCTGGACCCATAGCTTTGTTTACCTTCAGGTTAGCGAGTGCTTTCTGGAATCTCTTCTCAGAAAAAAGACTAGTGCCCACTACTCTCCCATCAAAGCTCCTGATGCTTTTTTGTGGTCCTTTCACTTCCCCTTCCACTGTGAACATTAAGCAAAAGTATTTGTTCAAGTCGTCTGCCTTTTGTTTGTCCCCCTCTGTACAGTACCGCCACTCCATCCTTAACCTTGCAATCCCCCCCTTGTCTTCTTTTTCCACATACATACCCAAAAAATGTCTTGCCCCCATTTTATACTGCCAAAGCTATTGTTTCTTCAGTTTGTGCCTTAGCACTCCTTACTGCTTTTCTTGCTTCTCTCTGCTTCCCTTGAAACATCTCCCTATCCTCCTTTCTCTGGGTCTCCTTATACCTTCTGAATGCAACCTTTTTAATCTTTACCTCAGGGGTGGTCAAATCATAGATTATTAGCCACATGTTGCTCACAAAGTAGTTTCATGTGGCTCGTTAGGGGTTTGTCCATTACTCATTCTCGTGCAGCAGATACCCGAGTATAGAAGTTCCTCAGTAAGATCCCAGCTTAAAACCCCACCATTAAACAACTGTCATCTTGTCACTTACATATCCAGTGCCTTTCATGTTCGTCTTCAAGTGTTAAATCACCTTTAACTCATGAGTCACAGTCCCCGCCAGTGATTTTGTTGCTCTGCCGGCTGAGGAGTACTTTGTCAATTACTGCTTTTGTTTTTTTTAATGACTCATGAATTCCATTTCATTCATGATGCAGGTTACTGCGCAACCATCATTGTGTCTCAGCTGTTCTGACTACACAGAGAAGAAGCTCCTCAGCTGCTGTCTGTTTGTTTTGAGCACTTTGTAAAGCACGTTTTGTAAAAGATGCTTTTGAAGTTGTTCTTTACTGCTGGCTTCTTTACTTCTCCTGTGAGGACACTTGCCGTACACACAACTACTTGGCAGACTTTGCTGCTGACAATTACTGGCTGCTGACAATCTGAGCACTTTGAAAAGCATGCTTTGTAAAAGATGGTTTTGAAGTTGTTTGTTGCTGCTGACTGCTTTACTTCTCCTGCGAGGACACTTGTTGTACTTAAAGCTTGGAGGACTGGATCCACAGCTGAAATCTGAGCCACTGACAATCTGTTTTCTTCAGTAAACTTTAAATTATATTTTCCCTTACTTCTCCAGTAAAGGCCTTGCAGTAGCCAAGGAATCACTTTGCAAATTGATGATGGCCATCTTAATGACTGCATGCGAACGGCAGTGACACATTACACACCGGGCTACAAAAAGTTGGCTGGTAATATGCAATGCCGGACATTGCACTAGAGGTGTTCCAGAGCTGCTATGAATAATTATTTTGAAATTGCAACTAATTTTTAAAAATACTCTTACTTAATAAAAGTTAATAAAATACTATTATTGACTATTGACTATGAGTGTGTTATTATTTTAACACCAACATATGGGTACATATGGGTATGGTAAGAGCCGCATGTTGGGTGTGGTATGGGCCTCACGTTGTAGTGGCTCATGACTTACTCAGAAATTTAAATGGGGCTCATGACCCCGAAAAGTTTGGACACCCCTGCTTTACCTTTTCTGCCATGTCTTTGAGAACCATAGCAGTCTCCTCTTTCTTTTGCTTTTGCTCACTTGCTTGATGCAGAGGTTTGTTGCCTTCACTATGCCCTCTTTTAGTTCTGCCCACTATTCCTCTACCCCTCCAATCATATCCCCTTGCCAGGTCATTCCTGAAAAATTCACCCATCTTTAAAAAATCTGCCCTTCTGAAGTCAGGAATCTTGCCATTGTGTGGTTTGCTTCCACAGCTGTTCTTATGTTGAACCACACTGTATGGTGATCACTGGTCCCCAGATGGCTTCCCACCTTGACATCTGCAAAACTGTCCCTGTTAGTGAGTTCCAGGTGCAGCATTGCCACATCATGTTTGGATTCACTGACTATTTGCCTAAGGACATCCCCTGCAGGGAGCCCAGGATGTTCCTGCTTCTACCTGAAGCCACAGCTGGGAGACTCCAAGCTACATCCTAGAGATTGAAGTACCCCATCAGCAACACCTCCCCTTTTCAGCCATTTTGCCAATTGCTTCTAGCATTTCCTTATCTAACCCCTCCCCTGTGCCAGAGGCACTATCTAGTGTTTGGAGAGACTTATCATCCCAAGCTTTCCCCCAATTCCCAACAACCCTAAAGTGCTCCTCCCTGCACCAGTCCCACAGTCAGTTATTGAACTCCTTTATCCTACTCTTTCTTGCTGTACTGGCTCTAGGAACTAGCATCACTTCGGAGAAGGCTACCAATCTACCTTCTGTCCTGCAGCTCTGCCCTACTTCTCTGAATCCATCCTGCACCACTTCCACTTCACCTCTAACTAGGTTGTTAGTTCCCTGATAGTTGACCACATGAAACTTACCTCCTTCCCCCTGCATGAGTGCATAGACAATCAGGTAAATTCTTTCTGCCATCATTTCCAACAGGTACACCCCTCTCCTTCCATGCTGTCTCCCACCCTTGCCCCAACCAACTCCCATCACTATCGAGTCCTCTGTGACTACAACCCTACTATAACTCAGTCCCTCCACTACGTTTCTATTTGGAGCACCTATACTGTTCCGTCCCCATCTGGCCCCACTTCCCCTATGTTCTCTCACTTTCTGCCTACCCTGCCCTCCTTATGAGCTGATTTCTCCCCCTTCCTGTCATCCTTCCCACCATTCCCAACCTCCTTTAGGGTCTCCACAACTGCACCTTCCCTACCCTCCCTTGCATGCCCCATTTTATGCCTGTTATCTTTTATTTGCACTTTGGCTTCCCCTGACCCTTCAACAACCACCCCCATGTGCTTAGTAGAATTCAACCTCTTCTACTCCCCCTGCAGGCTAGCTGAAGTACCCTATCTTCTTCCATACTCAGTGGCTAGAAATGATTTCTAACTGACACCACCATTTGAAGATCTACCCCACCTCCTCTTGCTGACCCCCATCCCTGTCCTAGCTGTCCTCCATTCTGTCTCCTATTTCTTCCTATGCTTCTACCCCCTGCCACTGCCCTTGCCTATCCCTGCCTACATGTCTCTCCTCCAGTCTTCCCAGTTCTACCCTGACCCTTCATGCATTCCCCCAAACTCACATGACTGTCCCCTCCCCAGTTCTGCCTACCTGTCACCCTGCCAGTGCTCTCAGTTCTGCCCTAAGCATCCATACCTCTGCCATCAAGAAACCTAACTTCCTATACACTATGCAACCCCCTGCCTGACACACTGTTATCAGTAACACAACCTCCCCACAGCTCCTGCAGCTCATTGCCCTACCCATTCCAATTTCATGCCTCCACATTCTCCTTACCTATATTCCTCTCCTTACAGCTCAATGTGCCTTCCTCTTAATTTAAGCTACCTGTAACCCTCCTATTTGTCTTCACAGGTCTACCCCAGAAACAGAGTAGCTTATTTCACCTGCCAACCTGCTCTGCAAACCTATCCCAGATAGGAAGTAGCTTATCCCCCCACAAACCTGCTTCAGCAGGCCTACTCTGGTTACCTGATCTTACCTTAAACACCCCCACTATCCAGTCTTCATCCACCCCTTACAGCTTCTCAGGTCAACCTTCCTACTCACCTGTTTCCTAGTAGGCAGTGTTCCCTGCTGGCCTGCGACTGCCTAGTGGATGAACTGCAGATGCCACTAGATAGATTTCACACTCCTGCTTCATGTTACACATGCTTTGGGGTTGCTCATGTGAGGGGTCATTTGGAACACTGCATCATAGAAACATAGAATTTGACAGCAGATAAGGACCGCTTGGCCCACCCAGTCTGCCCATTTCCCTACCTGATGGATAAGTTGCAGATCCTAGTTAACCAGCAGCCTACTTCTTCCTACCCCCACCCCCTAGAAAGTATAGGTTGCAGCTATGCTATTGGCCAGCTGCAGACATGTGGTTCTGGCCTCAGCAAATGGCCACTGGTCCTGTGTCCTTCGGTCACTCCCTGAGCTGCCTCACAGTTGCCCTCCCTCTTCCCCTCTTTTCTAATCCTTGATCCCAAGCTCACTCACAAACACATTTTGTTTTAACTGGAGAACAGAAAAAAGCAGCAAACACTATAAGAAGCACTTACCTGATTTGTAGCTTCTTGGCCCCTGAAACAGCACAGCAACTGTTCTGCAGATGACCTGTGGAGGGATGGAGAGAGAGAGAGAGAGACAGAGAAAGAGAGAGATGGATGGCTTCCCTGAGGTTTAACCCCCACAACTGCAGCCATGCTGTTGGCTGGCCACAGACGTGTAGTTCTGGTAATAATGGGAATGTCCCATAAATGTCCTTTAAATTTACAAAATATTTTCAGTCACTAATTCTTGTCTTTCTGTTGCTTTCCTTCAAAACTGGTATATGTTATATCTACAGTAGTAGCACCGAAATTGTCAAGCAATTTTGTGAGATTCCCTATTTATCCTTCACAAAATTTAGGGGAAAAAAATGATCAAAACTTCTTTTTGTTATACCTACAGAAAGAGGCCAGTTCCTATTACAGTACTTAAGTGCCATCTGGTAGATTTTCAACTACACTATCAGAAGAGACAACCCTCTTTGCGTAGCAGTGAACACACTAACAAACAAAACAAAATCCCTAACTAAAGGTTTCACAATTCTCAAAAGTGATTTTTAAAAATCCTTTGACTAATTCGGTGCTACTACTGCTACTCATTGTCACTATTGACACAGAAGTGAATGGAAACCTGATTGTAAGGTTGCGTTTACAACTCCGATGAAATCTGGTGGTAACCAAATGGAAAGAAATGACATGGAGCTGCACTTTAAATCAGAGGCTCTTGTTTTCTCCATTCTCCATGAATACAGAATTATGCCAAAACACGGGCTTTATTGTCATCAATTTCTTTGATATTTATCTAGCTGAACAATTTATTACTATTGGGTCTTTATTTTACCTGGCATCGTTTTAGTGCTTAGCATGCCAGAAGTGGTTCTATGTTTCATAGGCTTTAACATTGCTTCAAGATTTATACATTGTGCAATTCCACTATTACACTTTGGGTTAGGGACTAATGTTAAAATACCAGGTACAGCACTGCAGTGATCAGTAAGCATGAATTAGTTATTGTTGTCAGTTAGTTAATACTGGCACTTTGTGATGTCAGTAGCTTTTAAGCTTCAGGGTTTAATAAATTCCAGTGAAGTTATGTATTTAAATGTCTTGCAGATTACTCCCTTGAGCCACCTTTGTGAGTTTAAGTGCACGGCTGACCACGATACCTTGCCCCTTGATGAAGCTGTTACGAATGAAGTGCTTAGATGTGGGGGCAGTTGTCTTTGGGCTAAGGTAACTTCATTTGTCACTTTGTGAAAAGACATGTGCAGCACTTTATGTTGCCATGTTATATCAGCACTTTATTATGATTGGACACCTGAAAAATGCATGTCCACTTGCAGAAACTGCAACACAACCATGGCAAAATAAATGCTGCTTATTGCACCTGCAATTCTGAAGGACGTGAGAATTTTTTTTTCATTTGCTAGTTCAAGTGCAAATCATAAGTTACTCTGCCCTGAGTGCACACTTTTGTTTTGGATGTGCTGAATTAAGTATAGGGTTTAGCCAACCCTTTCTGCATGAACCGCCCCTCCACCGCTAGAGCACACATGACTTTTTGGGGCCTTGTAAATATGAAGCAGAACAGATGATGACCCTCTCACATCTGAACCACAATGGTAGATGTGCCAACTCTTGTGAAACAACCTCAGCACTTACTGTAGTTGCTTGAGATAAGGACTTGTCAGTCAAACTACACCATTTGAAAGAACCCGATTTTATGTATATTGTGGGGCTTATAAAAATTCTTTAAGTTCTATGATTAAGTGCCAGGTGGCATGAAACGCGTTGGGAGATCTTTGCATTATGTTGCTGCTAGAGGGGACAACAAGTTCTGTATGTGCACTGAAATATTAAACAAAGCACTATGACTGCACCTTATTAAGGACTGGCTTTGAACATTTGCGAATGCCTGATGTTTGTTATGGACCAGGAGTTGTGAGTAGCCTGTGCTGGCACACATTCTTTTTCCAATTTACTTGTTACAGGCCGAGCACAGCACGTTACCCAGGTGCAGGCCTGAACTTTTGTGTTTTCAAATAAATATGAAACAGAACAGATGATGACCCTCTCACATTGAACCACAATGGTAGATGTTGCAACTCTTCTGAAACAACCTCAGCACTTACTGTAGTTACTTGAGATAAGGACTTGTCGGTCAAACTAAACCATTTGAAAGAACCTGATTTTATGTATATTGTGGGGGTTATAAAAATTCTTTAAGTTTAGTCATCAAGTGGCCACTAGACCAAACCTTTTACTGGACAAAACTCTTGTAATAATGGCCACTGATGATTTAAAGTTTTATTTGCCACTAGGCCACTGGATGGTATACAGCCTGATCTTATATATCGAGTCATTTTGAAGATACTTTCTACTATTTCTCAAAACACTGCTCGGGTTGGATGTTCAAAAATCATGCTCATACAACTTTGTTGCACCTACATATTTTGGCACAGTTACCTGATGCTAAACATACTCCAGGGTCATTTTTTTAAATGCTGGACGGTGTAGATGGGCATCAAGCTTCCTCCTGTCTGTAGTACCTCTGTAATCACTAGAATGTATAACTATTATAAATTCTGGTCATGTCCCTAGATATTCTAGACAGACATTTTTCTGACAAAAAAGTGTTTTACCAAATATGCAGGAGCAACTAAAATGCATGCGAAAATAGTTCTAAAGCAAACATAAACAATGCTATTTACATTGTTTAATGTAACTGTAAATTTGGGTATGTGTGAAGTCTGTTATATCCCCCGTGTATTGTTTTGTGTGCTTACTTTGAAATAATCCTATTTTTTCCTTATTTAAATAGTCCTATTTTTTTTCTTTATAGGGCCCTGTATTAATACAGCCCTTTTCCGACCAATATTTCTCAAATTCTGTGATATCCAGTATGTATGCATTGTTTTCTTTGCTTCTCTTCTGTCTTACCCAGGACCTCCTTGCAAATGTGCTCCGGTCAATGGAGTTTTTCCTGGTAAAACAAAATAAATAAATACATTTCTGAGGTGTGGCCTTCCAAACTGAGCCCAATACTCTAAGTGGGATCTTACAACTGATTGATACCATGACAACACCACCTCCCTCCTCCTCCTGCTGGAGATACTTCTACCTATACATCCTAGCATCCCACTGACCCTATTGACTTGTTTGTTACACCAGCACACCATCTTTCAATTTCTTTAGATAATCCTCCCACTCTGTCTCACCCCATCTTTCCTTGTACATCTTGAAGGACTGTCACTTGGCCCTCACTGCTTCCTGCCTTGAAGAACCAGATTGGTTTCCTGCATTTGGCTCTCTTTGCAATGTTTCTAATGCATGAGTCTACCACCTCTGATATGGCCTTTCTTTACTATTCCCCAGTTGTCACTGACTCCTACCACCTCCCTCCACCCACTAGGTTGTTCCTGATCAGTTCCCTTATTGTCCCAAAGTCTGCTCTTTCATGGTCCAGAATCATAGCATTTGATGTGGATCAGCAATTGTTTGTAGTTATCTCAAACCCGCAGAGTTGTTGTCACTGGATCCCAGCCCTTCCCTAACCTTTACCCTTCCCACTGTTTCCACACTGGTAGCACCAGATCAAGGATGGCCTCCTGCCTGGTTGGGTCTCTGAGCTGTGACTAATGTTTCACGCTGTTGGTTGCAGGAGCTGCCCAGTTTACATCTGCCATGTTCAGGTAACCCACTATTAATACTGTACTGTACCTCCCCTTTGATGATTCTGGGCCAGTCCTAGAGGCAGCAATCCTGGCAAGGTTTTCAGTGGTACACCGTCTAAACATGGTGCAGGGTAGCAGGGTGACCATCTGTTTTGGATCCTGCTTGATGTTTGCAACATACTCCATCGAGGGAGGTAAGGACGTTTGAATGCATGGCAATAAAGGGTGATGTGGGTGTGAGGTGTAGGATTCTCCTGGTTTACTGGGTCAGAAACAGGAGTTCCTACAGGAATTTGTGGATTTCATTGTGGGCCTATTATGGACCACCCCCAACCTTATTATGTTGGGTGATTGGGTCGACGATGAAACCTTGTAACTTGCTCAGTAATTCCTTCAGTTGATGGAATCAATGGGCCTCAGGCAGGTTGCTTCCACCACCACCCATGAACATGTCCATACTATTAACCTCATCTTCTCTTTGGGCTGCATGCCTTTGAAGTCAGGGTGGATCCACTGGGGTGGTTGGATCACCATGCTGTTAGCTTTCACATAGTGGTCCCCTGAAAAGCACCACACACACACACACACACACACACAGACAGCCCCAGCCTCCCCCCTCAACTCAATTAAATGCCTAGATATGAAAACATCAAACTTTTGCTCCAGGGCATTACTCCCTTCTTCAGTGTAGTGTAGGCCATCTCACTTGAAGAGCCTCCTAATCCTAAAGTGACCTTATTCAACAACAAACCTAACCCCCTCCAACTTGAACCACCCCTTTAATTATGTATTAAAAGTCACTATCAGTCAGCCCACCAGCACAGTGGTAATGCTACCGCTTGCGGCATGGAAGGCCCTGGGCATCAGCCGGTCAGCTGGGAGAGGAGGATTGAGTGTGCCTAGGACTGCACTGCTCTCCTGGGGAGGGAGAGTTTTGGAACCCAGTGTATGCTGGTGGGCCAACTGCACACCGAAACATTTACGGCAAAATCCGAATGCCCGCAGCCTATTATGGACTCTGAGAATATTTGGACGGGGGGGGTGGGGTTGGCGTATTACGGCTAAATTAAAGTCTTCTGAAACTGGCATTCAACATCTACTGAGTAGTTTTTATATTGGCGGGGACAGGGGTTTTTGCTTTTACTCTGGGCAGCCTAAGACGTGCCACAGATGTGGTTCGCTTTCCCATTTAAGTAATGCCTGTGAAGTTCAGGTTTGTGACTTTTGCTTGGAAGTGGGTCATTCTCATCACTTCTGTTCCAACCCAGTTCATTGTAATCTGTGTGATGAACAGGGGCACTCTTATAGACAGTGCCTATGGGCTGCTCATAATAGGGGGTCTTTCTATGATCAGGAGAAATGGTCCTTGCAGCCCAACAGCAAAGGGAAAAAGCTCAGCTACTAAAGGAACTGGTTCCTTCTCTATGTCCCACTTCTGCTCCTGATTTGTAGGATCTTGCTGATTACCATCTTCACGAGCCAGTTCTACCTCCTGTCCAGCCCTTGCCTTCTTCGACTCCTCCTCCTGTACAATTAGACATACAATCCTCCCCTGCCCCTCATCCTGAGATGCCTCCTCTCCCGCTCCCACAGGATGATTTCATCATGGTGGGTGGGAAACGAAAACAAGATAAACCTCAGACTAAATCTAAAATTTCTTGCCGTGACCCCATTGTGACTCGGAATAGTTATGCTGCCTTGCATGTAGGCATGGATGATGATGGGGATGAATCAGATCTGTCTTCCAAGGCTTCGTCTGCTAGAGATAACTCTGGTGGTGAGGAGGCACCTGTGTTGCTGGATAAATGAAAGGCTTATAAACGAATGAGGAAAAAAGTTGTCTTTGACTTAACTTTTGATTAAGTCCTTTTCCCGGCTTCATGTTATGTCCTTAAATGTTAATAGTATTCGGAATCTTAAAAGGCGACATTCTTTATTTTCCTCTTTACATTTACTTACGGCTCATATTTTTTTTTTTACAGGACATGAGACTAAGGTCTGACCAAGACATATTATATGCTAAGCGGTCTTGGCCTTGGGGGTCCTCTTTTTGGTCCATGGGAGAGGATGCATGCAGCTGCTCAGGTGTGGGCATTTTGTTTACAAATCAGGCATTTAAAGTTCTCAGACTTAAGGATGTTATTACTGGTAGAATGCTTCTGTTAGATGTTTTGTTTGGTGCCTTGTTGCTGAGAACTGGTACGCTTTACTCCCCCCAGACTAAGAGTGACAGAATTACATTTTTTAAAACATTACAGCCTTATTTACACACGGGGAAATTTGTATTATTGGGGGGGGGGGGTGACTTTAACTGCCCATTGGATTTTCATGATAAAACTGCGGACACGCATAAATTATATTGCGATACTAATGCCCTTAGGTCCATTATTCAGACAGCTGATCTATATGATTCTTATAGGCAACTTCATCCCTCTGGTGGACATACTTATTTTAGAAATACTTATCTACCCATATTGACTATATTTTTCCTCTAGTAGGGGGAGGGTGTTTGAGGCTTGGACTCATGCTAATGCTTTATTGGATCATGCAGAACTTCATGTGATTTTGGATCTGGACCTTACTAGAAAATTGGAAAGGGGATATTGGAAGTTGAATATTTCTCTTCTTCTTCGTTCTGACATTTATCGGGATTGTTTCTCTTTTTTACAAGCTCGGCTTTCCATGGCCATTTTTTATGATACTATTTTGGATTGGTGGTCTGTTACTAAACGAGAATTGCGGGTTTTTTTCCGCTCTAAAGGTAAACATAGTGCTACTGCTGATTTTTTTAAACTACTTACAACTTTGGACACAACTTTATAAATGTCTTTCTTTACAGACCACTTTGAAAACATCTTTTTCCTCTCAACTATCTTGCATTAAGCTTAAAATGAAAACTTTTCTTTATGACAGAGCCAAGTCGTTGGTTGCAGAACAAAGATTTGGGACTAGATTGCTGCATGGTTCAGTAGATATTTTTAAATATAATCAGGAATTTACTCACACCAAAATTATTGAAAGTCTTCATACAGCAGATGGGGTCTTATTAGATCAAAGCATGCCTATTCTGCACTATGTTACTTCTTATTATAAATCCTTTTTTACGGATTCTACCCATATTTTATTGGATCATTTTTTTCATGATTTGCCCCCTACTACCTTTTCGCTTGGGGCTAGTGCTTTATTGACTAGGCCTATTTCTCAGTCTGAGGTTGAAGAAGCCATTCAAGCTTTTCCTTTGAATAAAGTACCTGGACCTGATGGCATTAGTTCCAAATTTTATAGAACCTTTAAGTCCTTTTTGTCTGGTGTCTTTACTGAAATGTTTAATGAAATTTTAGATACTCATTGTGTTTCTGAGGACTGGCTTCAAGCCTACATGATTCTATTGTACAAAAAAGAAGATAAAACGGATCTTAATAATTGGAGACCTATATTTCTTTTGAATTCGGATCTGAAAATTTTAACCAAAATCTTAACTCGCCGTCTGAATTTGGTGATGCCTAACATTATTTCTACTGTACAAACCTGTTCGATTCCTGATAGCAATATTTCTGATAATCTGATTCAAATTAGAGATCTCCTTGAATCATGTAGGCATCATAGTACACCTGGTTTTTTGCTTTCCTCAGATCTAGAGAAAGCATTCGATCGTATGTCTCATCGTTTTTTGTTTTGGGCCTTATGTCATCATGGTATTCCTGTTAATTTTATTTCACGGATTTGATTGCTTTATCAACATGCATCCTTTAAATTGTTACTTAATGTTTTTTTGGGTGATGTCATTAGAGCAACACAAGAGGTTAGACAGGGTTGTCCTCTTAGTCCCATCCTGTATATTTTTGGTTTGGATATTTTGATTCAAGATTTTAATTCAGCCAGACATTTCTGGACTTTCTCCTTGGATGGCCACCCTCCTGTTAAAATTTTAGCTTATGCAGATAACATTTGTTTATTTCTTAAAGACCAGCATTCAGGAATTAAATTGCAACAACTTCTTTTTGATTTTTCTTGTGTTTCTAATGCAAAGATTAATACTGCTGAAAGTAAAGTGTTACATATTGGTCTTGATTACTCTGCCTTGGATAATACAGCAGGGATCCCCATTGTAGATTCTGGTATTAAAATTCTAGGGGTTACCTTTGGGATTTCCAATGCTGGTCGATTTAATTGGGAGATGAAACTTGCAGCCGGCTTTGCTGTTATGAACAGATGGAAGCAGATGCAAATTTCTAAGAGAAAGAGGGTGCTCTTAATTAAGTCATTATTATTGCCTTTTCTTTCGTATGTTGCTTCAATTTTCCCTGTACCATTGGACCTGGAAACTAAACTTTAAAGTCTTTTTTTCCAGGCTCTTTGGGGTAACAGGATGAATCCTGTTAAGCGGAACTTTACTTACTTACTTCTCGAGCAGGGTGGTTGGGTATGATTAATCCTGTGGCTTTTTTAATACTACTTTTATTTTTTCTAATATATGACCCATTTTGAATCCTCATACCAAATCATGGCAATCTTTTCTTTATTCTGTTCTGCATCATTTATTGGTCCTGTGGGGTGGGATTAAGTATCATTTTCATACTATATGGGTTAAGACTGTTATACCTTCTTATATGGTTACTATTTTTAAGAAATTTAAGCAATGGAGAGTTACACGAGAAGAAGTTATTTTATTTTCAAAGAAGGATTTTTATAAACACCTTTTAGTTAAAAGTTTCTGGGACCCTTTGAGTTTTCCTCAAGGTAAGGCGGATACTACTCTTTGTACTTTACAATTTTTATGGATCCCCGTTTACCCCGACACATTTGGGAAACCGTTTGACTCTCCCATCATGGTCGTTTGGGTGTTCGAAACTCTCATAAGAATAAAGTTATTTCTGAATGATTTTGCCCCAGAGATAACTGTAATGGTGTTTTGGAGACTCAATCTCATCTTTTTTTTGAGTGTCCTTATGTGACCTCTTTTTGGCCATTATTAGCTGTTGTTTTGGATAAGCTGGAATATGGCTTCACGACTTATGAGGTTTTGGTTCTAGGTGTTTATCAGGGTGTATGGCTTCAATATCACCCTAGTACCTTGCATGTGATTATGGAAACCTTGCTATATTATTTATGGTTATCCAGGTGTACTTTTATTTTTCAGCAGACTCAGTGGACACAAATGGGAGTTGTTCGCTTTGTTAAGTGACAAGTGGTTGCCCTTTATGAGTCGGAATCATCTCATACCCTTTGTTCCCATCAGATTCAATTGTGGGATGATTGTGAGTCTTGGTGGTTTCATCCTCCGTGACTTTCCTTTTAGTGGAGGAATCTCCCTGATATTTATTATATTGTTATGATTGTTTTTGTTTGCATGTCTGCCTTTCTATGCACTTTGCAATGTTTTTGTTGTTTATTTCGCATTCCTTTGTATAAGTTCTTGATTCTTCAATAAAAACTACCCTACTCACCAATCTCTGTTCAAGAATGTCGTGTTTCCATGTAACAAAGGGAATTTCTTAAGTTATTTATTATGTCTGTTAATTAGTATTTATGTATAGGATATGATGAAAATGTGGTTATATTCTTTATTTTGTATTATGATTTGTAATTTGTTTGTAATGAAGTCCATTTCTTCAATAAAATTCCCCTACTCACCAGCAGGGGAGAGTCTGGCCATCCAAGATGGCGGACGAGAGTCCTGGAGTGAGGATGGATGTTGTGGAGGCGGGAGAGACAGTTTCTTCTCACATCTCTTCTTTGCCTGAGACTGAAGATTTATTGATCCCAGGAACCAGTGGAACAGTTATGGAGATGACAAATCTGAAAATAGATAAGGATGTTCAAGAAAAGGTTTCTGAAGGCCCTCTTGAACAAGAAGAAGGTATTGACATGGATGAAGGCTCAGATACATCAGAGGAACAGGTACCAGATAAGAAAATTACTACAAATATGGTGGAAACACGAGAATTGCAGTGGCTGCTTGAAATTAAAGAATGGCAGTTTCTTGCAAAAAAAAATCTAATGCAGAAGATTGAGTGGCTGTCAAGCAACAACAGCTGAGAGAAGACACTACAAAATTAAAGGGCCCACCATCTGCTAGGAGCAGCAAAAACTCTGCGAGTGTTTCTACCCCTGGAACTCCACCGCATACCTCTGTGAGTATAAATCAAACTCCTTCTGTTTCAAATATGCCTAAAACTTTGTGTAATGAACTTCAGGGTAACGTTGTCCCTGGGACTAGGCCTTGGTCTGTGGAGAAAGCGCTACGTGACACTGGTTGGGAAAAGCAAGCCAACTCTGTGCAGTGGGTCCCAGGTACTTCACCAATTTGAATGCTGGTACCTGAGAACTTTGTAGCACCGGCTCCTCCGGGTGCAATAGAGACTCAAATAGATGATACTTTGGGACAAAACTCAAACAACGATCCTCTTACCATCCCTGATGGCCTAGCATTAACCCAAAACTCAGTGTTAAATATACCTCCTCTTGAGAACCCATCTGGAAATCTTAACACTGAACAACCTCAGATTGAAGCTCCATTGAATAAAATACCAGAGAGACAGAAAACATTTTTTTTAACCCTATTTCAACTACCTATTCTGCCAGCAAAAAGACACGATGCTGTAAGACTCTCCTATGTGGGTGGTTTGCCTGAACCCTCTGACTGTGTCTACGTTGCGAGAAATCTGCTTAAGGACTCAATTAAAGTTTTTTTCTCATGAATTATATGCCCTGATACACATTTCTGGTGAAACTACTTTAGACATAAGTTTTAAAACCTCTTGGGGCCTAGAAAGGTTTTGGTCTAAGTACCGCTTGCTAAAGCGAACAGCACTTTGTACTCCATTCTTGGCTATACCATTGACTAAACCTGCTTACAAGACATTATCTATTTTATTCAGAAATGAGGGGTGGACTTCTCGGAAGTATTATAGTGGCTAAAAATGCATTGTACTCTTACTGGTGATCCTGAAGCTATCCTGGACACTGAGAACATTTGGACTGGAGGGTGGAAAATAAAAGTGTTGCTAAAATCTGATGATTCGGGAATTATATACCTTTCAAATTCTTTCTTTTTGAGTTGGGATGGGGGGTCTTGTTTTATCCAGGCCAACCCAAAGACTGTTATAGGTGTGGGGATCCCACTCACCTGAGCAGTGTGTGCGACATAGTAAAGTGTAATTTTTGTGGGGAACTGGGTCATATAAGTTCAGCTTGCCTTAATGAATGTAAGTGCAACTTATGTGATGAACTAGGCCACACATTTCAAAATTGCACTTGGGCAGCTCATAACCAAGAACATCATGATGGTGGGGCAGACCAACATTTTATTATCTCCCATGCCCAAAAAGCCAAGATCAGGGATACAGTAAACCCACCACAGCAAGACCCTAGCCCGTTGGAACCTTCTACATCTAATATCCTGCCCTGTGTTCCAGTAAAAGCCTCATGGGTGAATACAATGGGGTACCCTCCTCCACCCCAGGTACAGGAAGATATTCTGGTAATCCCTGTAGACAAAGCCCAGGCAAATGTGGTTATGCCCCCCCAAAGAAAATATGCAAACTGGATACACGCAATCTACAAGATCAAAACTGAAAGCAGCTCCCCCCGAAAAGCTGTCAGAACCTCTCTTATTCCAACATCTAATGCCTATGAAATCCTCCAGGAGACATCGGTGGAATCAGGAGAGAGTCAGATTCCTCATCTGTCCCCTTCTCCCACCTGGAGGGAATGACAGATACTGAAATTTGTACCAAAGGTAGAGGAGCACAAAAACAGAAAGCCAGGATGAAAATAAAAGGGCCATAGGTGCCAGAAGGAAAACACTAAATTTTGCTGTCCTGCTTCTAGAGTCTGCTCCCTCACACTAACATTTCCATGTCTAACTTCTCTTTCAACTGCCATACTATTAATGTAAATAGTACAAAGAGAATTGACAAAAGGAATATGGTCTTCACTTTCCTTACCTCTCTAAATTTAGGTCTAATCTTTCTGAAGATGTATGGTTTCACACATCTTCAGAAATTAAACAAGCCCAGAGGCAATGGCTTTGTGGACCTTCCTTTTGGTCCATAAGCCAGGAAGCATGTTCAGGGATGGGCATATTAGTACACTCTATAGACTTCAAGCTTCTGAGATTATATGATTTGGTTCCTGGCCATGTGATTATACTGGATGCATTAATCCATCAGAAACCTTACCGCCTTATCAATATATATGCCCCCCAAACCAAAACTGGAAGGATTGACATGTTATCCTTCATTCAATCATATTTACACAGCTTGAAACTGATAGTATTTGCTGGAGATTTTAATTGTGGGTTGAGTCTTCAAGATAAAAGTTCTCATGCTACAACACAGAAAATACATTGTGATTCTCGATCCTTAAACAATATCATACATACAGCACAGTTACGAGATGTATATTTGGAGATCACAAAAAAAATTCCCCTACTTTTCAGAAGGGGGTTTTAGCAACTCATATTGATTATGTTTTTGTGTCTCCAAATGTACATATTACAACGGCTACAACCAGCTCCTTAGAATTTTAAGACCATAAGAGGGTCTCTATCTCCATGGGTAGTAACCCCCACCTTTCTAATGGTCCTGGAATGTGGAAATTCAATACCTCATTATTAGAGGATGGAGGGATTCTGAACTCTCTAGTCCAACTCCTAACCACCAGAAAATCAGTTCTAATCTGTTATAAGAACACTATAAATTGGTGGGAGGACACAAAAGCTGACCTGATCCTTTTCCTAAAACAATATAGTAAAAGTAAACGTAATTCAGCATATCTAACTTATTTGTAACAGCACCACCACCTGCAAAATCTACTGTCCATTATACATACTACAGGCCAGGACCTAAGTTCTCAAATCCGCTTAATCCAAAAAGAGATGATGGGGTTTTTAAAACAAAAGTTTGCCCAACTGTATAACCAGCACAAGTTTGGGATTCAAGGCACTGCACTGGAGATCTGCTCCTTTAACTAAAATGCCGACCAGGTAGAGAAAAATACGATGTCTAGCTTGCTAGATCAGTCTGGTTCTGTACAGAGTTCTGTGGGAAAAATATTACAGATAGTCACTAACTTTTCTATAAATCTATTTTCAGAAATACCCTCTAATCCACAGGAAATTCAGAATTACTCAAAAGACATTCAAATCCCGGTAGTCCCCCCCAGGTTCTAAATAAAGTGGGTCAACTGATTAAGTGAAGTGTTAGAAGGTATTCAACAGGTAAGAAATAACATCTCTCCGGGCCCAGGGGGGCTCCCTAATGAACTGTATGAAGTCACTGTAGGAGAATACCTAAGTGAAGAGTTGACAGTTGTGTATAATGACATGCTAGAGTCTGGTAATATTCCACTAAATTTTAGCAAAGGAACACTGAGTTTTTTACATAAAAAAGGAGATAGAATGGATTTAAATAATTGGAGGCCAATCTGCATGCTTAATACAGATTGTGAACTTCTTACTAAAATTTTAACAAAAAGGCTACTTCCTGTGGCAGAAAGAGTTACAGTATCTCTTCAGATCAAGCTTGTGCTATATTGCAATGATCGATACTGGACCACCTTATTCTTTTAAGAGAATTTTTTTCAAATGGAGACTTGAATACTTGCCCTGGTTATGTGGTCTCCCTAGACCAGAAAAAGGCATTTGAATCGATTTGTCATAATTTTTTGTGGGAGGTATTATATCACTACAAGGTTCAGCCCGGGGTGGTTAGCTGGATCAAATCTTTATATAATACAGCTACCTTAACACCAGTGGTAAATTGAAGAATAGGCTCAATGGTGTCGATTAAATGGGGAGTTAGACAGGGGTGCCCCATGAGTCCCCTACTGTATATTTTTTTTTATTGATCCCTTGCTACGAAAAATAAATAATCTTCAATCTATCATGCCCATAACTGGGCCAAATGTTCAAGCCTCTGCTAAGGCTCTAGTATATGCTGATGACTTGTGCCTTATGATGGCTGACAAACCCTCAGTACTTTCAACTATTTTGTTATGTTCTACCTTTGAATCAGCCTCAGAAGCATCACTGAATCTAGATAAATGTTGTGGGAGGGCATTAGGAATGCATCCTGAACAGGTAGTTAATATTGGGCCCCTGCAGCTTACCTCTAGTCCAATCCTGATTTTAGGGTCAAATTTGGCCCCCTAGGGATGAACCTGGTAAACTGGGAAGAAAAACTGGTGATTGGGAAAAATAAGGTTGAACAATGGAACAGGGGCAAAATAGGGAAAAAGAAAAGAGTATTTTTAATTAATACTTTTTTAGTCCCAGTATTTCTATACCTCAGCTATGTGTTTCCAGTTCCCAAGAAGCTAGAACCCCCACTCTTGAGTATATTTTTTCAAGTGGTCTGGGGGAGCTGCCTCAATCCAATCAAGAGGAATATTTTGTGCTTATCCATTGGTGAAGGAGGATTAGATATGGTCAATCACATTTTATTTTTTAATAGCATCTTTTTTATGTCCAATTTAAAACCCTTATTGATCAATGCTGGGAAAGGGCGGGAGCCCTGGTTATATGAAAATTGTAAATCCTGGTTCCACCTATGGGAACAGAATTCACTTCGGGTTCCAAAAGGTCCTGTTTCCCTACAATATCTTAGAGAAACCTTCCTTCATTTAAATCAATGGAAGGTAACCACCTTGCAAATCATCTCTGCCTCTATGCACAAATGCCTCTATAAAAATCTGCTGGCTACCTTATGTGGAGTTTATTTATTTATTAGATCATCAGTTTACAGACCTTTGAGTCAAAGACTCATTTATAAAGGCACCTCGTCAAGAGAGCAAGACATCACAGCAAACAAAACAGTACAGTACATAACACTTAGATTAAAAAAGCAACCAGTGTTACAGGAATTCACTGGTGGTACACGCTTGGTAATAGGTAGATCACAGTAGTCATAATATAGGTACATGAGTACCACATCAGGTAGCAACCAGAGATATTTTATTACATTAGTCAGCAGATGTTGCCAGAGATCCCAGGCATATACAGCAAAAGTAGACAGGGCAAACTCAGTCTAGGGGTGAGGGTAAGGGCGGGGGATTATGTGCAGTTGCAGCAGTGAGTGCTTGACAGATAGCTTCTGAGGGTGACCTTGAAAGGACCAAGCTCAGTGGAGTCAGCTATGATGACTAGGAGGAAATGAACTAGGAGGGACCCCGATAGCAAAAGGATCTCTGGGCCATAGAGGTCCTTACCCTGGGGACAATAAGGGAGGTTTTGACAGTGCTGTGGGTGGAGACTGAGGGGGAGGCATGCTGCAGGGAGGTGGTGACCCCAGGGAGAAGAGCCCTAGCAGGGTCTTGTTTACAAGAAGGCAGGTTTGGAAGCGGAGTCTTTCTTCAAGGTTGAGCAAGCTGGTGGTGGAGTACAGCAGGCATGTATGGGTGCACCTAGGGGCTCCCAGGCTTAGCCTGCAGGCCTTGTTTATAGAGAGCTGGATTCTTGCAAGAGCAGTGTTGTTGGCTGCAGCATTGAGGGGCAGCCCATAGTTGATTAGCCACAGGACAGAGGAGGTGATTGCCAATCTAAGGGCCTCTTGTGGTAGGCAGTCCCTATGGTAGTATAACAGTCCAATCCTGATATTGGTGGCAGCAGAAAGGGTATTGAAATGGGAATGGAAGGAGAGTGCCAAATCAAAGGTAATGCCCAGATACTTATAGGAGGAATCCTGTTCAATGGGGTTTAGTGTGCTAGGCAGTATCATGAGAGGGGCACCACTGGCTTTGCTTTGGCGATGCGAGAAGAGCATAGCTTTGGTCTTTTTTAGGTTCAGGACTAGCCTTTGTGATGTGAACCAATGCTCAGCTCTATCAAAAGCTTGTTGGAGGGTGGACTGGAGTGTTTTAGGGTTGGGATCAGAGGTGAAGAGCAATGTGTCATCCGCATAGAGGAGGATCTTACTTGGGAAGACTGAGGGGAGGGAGTTGAGGTAGAGACTGAAGAGGAGAGGGCCTAAAATGGAGCCCTTGGGAACCCCAGAGCTGACAGGTTGTGTGTGTCAGATAGGGTGCTATTGATTTTTACACACTGAGTTCTGGCAGAGAGATAGCTGGTGAACCATGCAAGGAGGCTGAGGGAGAAACCAAGGCATCTGATGGAGTCAAGCAGGAGGGGATGGCAAACCATATCAAAGGCCTTGGAGAGGTCAATGAACACAGCACTGGCAGGACTTCTGGCATCAAGAGCAGAGTACAGGAAGTTGGAGAATTCAAGTAACGAGGTTGTGGTGCTGTGACCTGCACAAAAGCCATGCTGTTCAGGGCACAGGATATTATGCATGGCCAGGTATTGTGCATGACCAGGTATTCAGCAAGCTGGTTGACAATTACTTTTTAAAGAGCTTTAGAGAGTGGGGGGAGGATGGAGATAGGTCAATAGTAACCCAGGGTCACTCGATCGCCACTCTTTAGGATGGGAGTGATGATGGCAGTTTTCCATGTGCTAGGGAACTGCCCCATAGAAACATAGAAACATAGAATTTGACAGCAGATAAGCACCTCTTGGCCCACCTAGTCTTCCCATTTCCCTACCTGATGGATAAGCTGCAATTCTAGTTAATCAACAGCTCACTTCCTCCTAGCCACCACTAGAATTGCCTTATGCCTGTCCCATACATTCTTGAATTCTCCCACTGTTCCTGACTCCACCACCTCAGGAAGGCTGTTCCATGCATCCACAACCCTCTCTGTGAAAAAATACTTTCTAACATTACCTCTGAGCTGTCCCCCCTCTATCTTCAAATTGTGCCCCCTTGTTCTTGCACATATCTTCTTCTGAAGGATACTACCCTCACATACTTTGTTAATTCCCTTGAGATACTTAAACGTTTCTATCATGTCCCCCCTCTCCCTCCTTTCCTCAAAGGTATACATATTAAGCTGCTTTAGTCTCTCCTTGTATGTCTTCTGGTGCAGACTCTGCACCATTTTGGTTGCCCTCCTCTGAACAGCCTCCACTCTGTCTATGTCTTTGCAGAGATAGGGTCTCCAGAACTGCATGCAGTACTCTGCATGGGTCTCCCTAACTGTCTGTACAGAGAGATAACAACTTCCTGTTTTCTACTGTTGATGCCTCTCCCTATGCATCCCAGTATCCCCCCAGCCCTTCTTACTGCCTTCTCACATTGCTTGCCCATCTTTAGGTCATCTGATATAATTACTCCTAGGTCTCTTTCGATTTTTGTTGTTGTTATTAACTTACCCCCCATTGTGTACTCTTCCCCTGGTTTTTTGTTTCCCAGATGCATTACCTTGCACTTCTTTGCATTGAATCTGAGCTGCCACATATTTGACCATTCCTCCAACCTTGCCAAGTCCCTTTTCATTCTTTCCACCCCACCTTGTGTATCAAACCCAGGCACAGAGAGCGGTTGAGCAGCTTGGTAAGTGGGACCAGGATAGCATCCAATGTCAGATGAAGTAGCCTAGTGTCCAGTAGGTCAGTGCCAGTGTTGTTACTACTGACGGATTTTTGCAGAATGAGTCTAGCCTCCAGTGGGGAGATGGTATGTAGATAGAAAGGAAGTCTCTGGAGAGTAGGCAGGGATGCTACTGGGATGGGGTCAAAGAAGTTACTGGGCAGGATTGAACTCAGGTCTGAGAAAGTGTGGTTTAGGCAGTATGCAATGCCAAGGGGGTCAGAACAGACAGTTCCATTAAAGGAGAGTTGAGAGGGGGGTGGAGAGCGGAATTTCCCATTCAGCTCTTTGACATTATCCCAAAAGCTCCTAGCCGGTCCCAGGAGGAGACAAGAGCAGATTGGTAGTACTGGGCTTTGGCCTGTTGAATGGCCCAAGTACACTTATTGCACTTGACATTGTATGCTTGCCTATCAGATGGCTTGCCAGATTCCACAGCAATGTGCCATAGGTTATCTCTCATTTTACGTTTGTGAAGGAGGAAGGGGGTAACCCAGGGCATGCTTTGCTTTTTGGTGTGATTTCTAGTTAAGGGGTCATAGAGGTCACAGGCAGTGTTAAAAGTACAAGTAAAAAAATCCAATGCCTCATCTATGGATGGTGCAAGCCTGATTGGGGACCAATCCAGTTGTGAGAGGCACAGTTTAAGGTGATGCAGTCTGCCCGGGAATAGGTGACATCACTGGGTGGTTTGTGGTGCAGGTTTGCTGTTGGTAGTGGACCAAGTGAATACAAATGGAGAGTGGTCACTAAGTGAGTTGGGAAGTACACTCATATCAAGCACCCTCTGGGGGCGGTTGGTAATGGTGATGTCCAGGAGGGTGCTGGTGCCACTAGAGGGGTTGAATCTATTTGGGGTGGTGACAAACTGAGACATGTCAACAGCGGAAAAGATATCTCTGGTTTGGGAGGCCATAGCAGAGAGCCAGTTGATATTCAGGTCACCAACAATTATCTGGGCCATTCTGGGCAGTAGGCCAGAGAGGTAGTCTGCAAGTGCCTGAATGATGAGGTCTTGCTTTCTGGGGGAAAATAGGCAATGGTGAGAAAGAGTGTGCCCTTACCAGAGTTGGGGGAGATTTTTAGCAAGAGGGCTTGCACCCTGTTATCAAGCTTGGGTGGTGGAAGTGCATGTCCAAAGAGGGAATCACACATGTAGACAGCACAACCACTTCCACGCTTATCCACCCGCTCTTCCTTGAAAAGGGTGTAACCAGGGAGGGAGACAAAGGAGTCAGGGTGGATTTGGATAACCAGGTTTTGACGAGTGCAACAGTGTCTGGTTGGTGCTGAGTAACCCAGCATTGGAATGCAGCAGCCTTCTTAAGGAGGCTACAAATATTCATGGAAGCTATGCAGAGTCCTTGAGCCTGGGCAGGCTTGTTCATAAGGTTGGGCACAGGGCCAGGGTTTGGATGAATGTTACCTGATAGAAGCAACAGGAGGGTGATTAGGCGCACCAAAGCGTGGTAGTGATTGTGGCATCTCCCCTTGCGACTGAACATGGGGCTGGGTGCTGGGGTGCAAGGGGTGAGTAGAGTACAAAGGGTGGGAAAAGCATAGAGGAGAAGAGACCAGGGTATAAGGTGGAAGTAAGAGGTAGCAGGGGTGAAAGTGTGGGGGGGATACTGAGGGGGAGAGGTGGTCACGCATCAGGGGGTCTGGTAGAGGTGTATTAGATAAGAGGGGGGTACTATGGGCAGAGTGTGATGGTCCTAAGTGAGGTGGGGCTGGTGTAGGAAGTAGGAAGAGGACCATAGTCAGTGTCAATGCACTTGATCCCAGATGCATTGAGGACGATAAATTAAATTTGAGCACAAGAGAGGATCACCACTTTAAGAAGTAACAGGAAGGACAGCCCCTTTAAGAAGTTGCTGTAATTGACTAGTGTGTGGCCTCAGGGGGTGGAGATCACTGGGGAACTGTGTTTAATAAAGGAGGGAGGAGGGGATAGGAGGGAGGAGGGGGTGAAAAAACTGTCCAGAGAGCAGTACAGCAAGGCAGTGGTCAAGCAGTGTTTTGAAAAAGGTGCCTTGGGTGCTTGCTTTCTAATGGGGACCATCAGCTTCCAATCGGGAAGTGGCCACAGTCCCCAGGAGCCAGTCCAATTACAGAGATTGAAGCCTGACAGCTCCGAGCTAGGAGGAGGGGATAGGAGGGAGGAGGGGGTGAAAAAACTGTCCAGAGAGCAGTACAGCAAGGCAGTGGTCAAGCAGTGTTTTGAAAAAGGTGCCTTGGGTGCTTGCTTTCTTAATGGGGATCATCAGCTTCCAATCGGGAAGTGGCCACAGTCCCCAGGAGCCAGTCCAATTACAGAGATTGAAGCCTGACAGCTCCGAGCTAGGAGCTGGCAAATTGTACCTGCTTTCCTTAGTCAGGGGGTGGCGGGCTGGATGCAGAGGTCTGGCCACCAGCAGGTAGCAGTGCCAGGGACACTCAGCTGAAGTGGAGAGCCTGGTTTGGGGTTGAGGCTGAAAAAGAGTAGAAAAAAAGGCAGCCCATTACTTAAAAAGTCAAAGACAAAGCTCAAGTAAATTGGAGGGCAGACTCTGGGCAATTTAGTGCTCAGGGCAGAAGTAAGTGCAAATAGTGGGAGAGCAAAGGTTCCTGCAGAGAGGTCTGGCCAAAGGTGCCAGGTGGGAATTTAGCAAAACAAAAGGCTGGTTCAGGAGGTTGATGGTGGGGGCCCTTGAATCAGACCAGGGAGAGCTGGAAAGGAGGCATGTGGTGGAGAGGACTCAGGGTAGTCTGGAATGGGTAGAGAAGATGGCAAAAAATGTCAGGCAATATTTACAGAATGTGCTGGTTCAGGAGAGTATCAGGAGAGGGAATCAGGGGTCCAGTAGAAGGCAGAGAAACAGTGTGTGGAATAGAGAGAAAGAAATGCAAAAGGGAAAAAGCAAGAAAAAGAAGGAAACAAAGAAAAAGTAGTCCGAGGATAAATGAGAGGAACTGTGATGGGAAAAGAGTGTGGCAGAAAAACAGCAGGCAGTAGTTGTGACATACACAGCCAGCTCTGAGTGCTCTGAGTGCTGTATTATTTTTTTTTATTACATATAAAATATGTGATGGGAAGGTCAGTTTGAGGAAACTATAATGTTGCTGAACTGACACATCCAAAAATCCCCAAAGATAAGTTCAAAGGACAGGAGGTATTTAAACTACAAAGATCTGAGGTTCAATTAGCATGTTAAATTTGCTTTGATCCCATGAAATGAAATTAGTCATTCATGGCATCCCAAGGGGAATCCTTTGATTTTGCTCTAGGTGTCATATGGAAAGAGCATGCATGGGTTATGAATAACCTGCCAGGAGCCAGCTCATTTCATCAAAGAGGTTGATGGCTGGGTCAAACAGGACCCAGACAAATTTTGAAGGCCAATATACATTCCCGGGGAACCCTCGAATTACATCAGAGAGATCTTTGAGGTGTAGATTCCAAGGCCCAGATGGGATTAAAGAGGCAAATACATTTTTGCTTTGAATACAGTGACTTAGATCAAAGAAACTTTTGAGATGTATGTGTAGCAGAGCACAAACCAGTTTTGTCTGGTTAACCTGCAGAGACAAAAGTCAGTGAGGTCACCTATTATGTTTATTAAATATTTTATTTAGACATTCTGTGTTATATAAAATATAGATTTTTGTTACACCAAGGCGGAGTTTAATGATCTCAGAGAGGAGGCCGGCTCAAAAATGCTTTTATTCAACTGAGCAAGCCTTAGAGACACAAGACAATATTATCTGACTGAGGAAGAATCAGCACTGTACTGAAAGAGAGTAAGATTAGACCAGTCTGAATGTATGTATAGTAGGAACTGCACTTTTACCTGTTTGTTTTAAGGCTATATGTGTTAGGATATATATATCTTAGTTCTGTAATTATTGTTCTATTTTGATATTTTTAAAGTAGAGATATTTTACAAATGGAAACTGCATGGAAAGCCTTGACATTTCTTTTTATTTTAAGTGGAACTTTTAAAGGTTATAAGTAACACTGTGTATGGGCTTACTGTATACCAAACTGGGAAATGGATAGAGTTCTCTGAAGTCCTGCATAGAGTTCTAAGGGTTCATTTGAAAGACCTGGTTGGGTGCCCGTAGGCAAAGATATCTGGCCCCCCCGAACACAGAATTATCTGAGCCTGATAATTGGGTACGCTAACAAGAGATTATCAGTTTGAATCCCTCCAGAGCTTGAGACTAAGGTGACTTGAACCCACAAAACAGACAAGAGGGTTACCTTGCTCTGTTCACTGTGCACAAATCATACGATCAGAGGTTGGCACTTTTGGAGTAGATGGCTGACCAGCTGAGTGAGTTTGTGACAGATTGGTTGGCAGTGGTGGCATAAAAAGTTTGGTGGTATAAGCTTCATTGTTCAGTGTGTTAGCTGGAAACCGTTCAGCTCACTTGGAAAAAAGAAAAGCAGTATTTTATTTCAAAAAAGAGACAAAACTATATTCCTTCACTTACAGTTAAGTTCCCACCCATTTTTTTTTCTGAAGTGCCAGTTAGAACAGTATTAGTAGTGAGGGAAGAAGAAAATGGCTTCCGACTACAGCAGGCACACTGTAGATTTCTTAAACAGTTGTGCGGGGACAGGGGAGTCCTGTTTGGGGTGAAAGCCAGTAAGCAGAACCTCATAGAGGCCCTGATAGTAACGGATACCCAGATCAGTGAGTCACAGACCGTGCCTGGAAGGGACCAAACCTCAAGTCTGGAAGGGCTAGCGGCCAGTGAGGGGTCCTGAGCTGATGAGGTGGACATCAGGGCCACTGTCAGTGAAGGGCCACAGCAGCAGAGCATGGTCACCAGTATCCTGAATCCAGAGGTACTCAAACTGCAAATTGAGTTGCGCAGGATGGAACTGGAGGCATAGTGACCACAGAGAAAGGCGGATCGTGAGGCAGAGCGACAAAAGAGGGAGGTGGACCGTGAGGAACATGAGTACCAGCGAGAGGCAGAGGAGAAGAGAGAGTGAGAATGCAGAGCTACAGAGGAGAGGAGAGAGGAGCGCCAGTGGCAACACGAACTGGAGAAGCTACGACTCCAACCAGCGGCACCAGGGCAGGTAAGTGGCTTGGGTTTAACTGGGACAGCAGGATTGGGTTACAAACTTAACTCCAAATTAATAGCTGAGTTTAAGGAAGGGGAAGATATGGATGTATTTTAATTTCTTTTGAAAAGTTTGCATTCAGGCTAAAATTCCTAGAGAGTCCTGGAGCTTCCAGCTATCCCCGCTACTTACCGGAAAAGCTCGGGATGCACTGGGTCAAATGGATAATGAAGACAGCAATGATTACAGAAAGCTAAAAGCTGCACTGTTAAAAAAGTTTGAATTAACTGCTGAAACATATAGAGCTAAATTCCGTAAGCTCAGGAGAGGCCCTGATATGAGCTATGAGGAGCTAGCCACGAAACAAAGTCAGTTTTTAAAATGTTGGTGGGAAGGAATTGAGGCAAACACTGTTGATAAAATTGAAAATGTGATTTTATTAGAACAGTTTTGTTGGGCATGCCCAGCAGAGTTAAAAACCTGGCTAGAGGACCGAGATCCAAAACCAGTGCAAGAGACTTGTGAACTCTTGGGCTGCTATGCCAAGAGCAGACCTGCTCTGAGAGCGAATGGGGCAAGTGCAGCAGTACAGAAAGGGAAAAGCGCACCTTCAGGGCAGCTTAAACTCTCACTGCCTCCACCGAAACCAGTTAGCCCCAGGTTTCAAAGAAAAGATTTCTCCGAAGTAAGAAATGTTTGTTGGTTATGTAAAGAAACTGGGCACATTGCCAGACAGTGTCCAAGAAGAGTAAGCAATAATACACAAAGTAGTACCAGAAAGGAAGTGGATTGTTCATGTGTCCCTGGAAGCATGCCAGTGAACATGAGGGAACACATGCACCCAGTCATGGTAAATGGTGTACAGACGCAGAGGTTAAGGGACTCAGGGGCATCCCTGACATTGGTAAAGGGGGATCTGGTACAGCCTGGTCAGCTTAAACTCAATAAATATGTGTCTGTACAGGACTTTGCAGGTGAAGAGAAAACATTGCCACTGGCCAGTGTTCTCCTGGACTGGGGTGAAACAGGGGGAACTGTGCAACAGGTGGCTGTAGCTAACACATTAGCAGTGGATGTGATCCTGGGTAACAATCTCCAGCAGGGGGTGGTATATGCAGTTACCCGTAGCCAAGCAGCCGGGGAAAATTGTAGTTTCATGAGCCCCCAAGAAGCCATTGGGGATGATACTGAGAGGCTGGTTCTCCAGCCTGTGTCTCCAGAGGGGGAGACTGATAAAAAGAGGGTAGAAATGTCCCCAGTAGCAAGTAACCACATAGCTACAGAGGGTTACTCCGAAGAGGAAGGGATGATCTCTTGTAAAAGGATTGGGATTAACAGTGATCCTGAGGGCCCTGATGCTAGTGCTAGGGACTCAAGCTTAGAGACTGAAGGGGACCTGTCCCATACCTTGGGAAGGTGTGAGGGGTTCGTAGCTGCTCAGAGAAGTAACCCTAGTTTAGAGAATCTGAGGGCTTGGACAGACTCGGATGGTGCACAGGGAGGTGACGGCAGACATAGGGTTTATTGGGAAAATGGACTTATGTATACACAGGCAGTACAGACAGAGGGAGTCCTCTGTGGAGGCAGTAAAATTGTCTCCTCAGCTGATCCCGGACCAGATCCAGAAAGTGAGGGAGGTTTTAGCAGACTTTACCCCCTTGTTAGTGCTAAGCCTGGACTATCCCCCTTAGCAACACACGATGTGGAGACAGAGACACAGATGCCCATATGGCAGACAGCATTTTGGGCATCATAGGCTGTCCAAAAGGACATTAGGAGGGAAGTGGAGGAGATGCTGGATTTAGGGGTAATCCAGAAATCCCACAGTCCCTGGGCCTCACCCATAGTCCTTGTACCCAAGCCAGATGGCTCAACTCATTTCTGTGTAGACTATTGTGGACTGAATGCAGTCACAAAGTCAGATGCCCACCCGATGCCCCAGATGGATGAACTCCTGGACAAGTTGGGGGGCGACCTACCTTATGACCATTGACCTGACAAAGGGGTATTGGCAGGTAGAGTTGATAAGACAGAGCTAGGGAGAGGTCGGCCTCTCATCACCTCGATGTTTATTTGAGTTCAAAGTAATGCCTTCCGGAATGAAGAATGCACCAGCCACTTTCCAAAGGTTGGTGAACCAGGTGTTAAATGGTGCTGAGGAGTACACCATGGCATACCTGGATGACATTGCCATCTTCAGTGCCAGCTGGGAGGAACACCTGTCACACCTTAGGGAAGTGCTGGGCAGAATACAGAGGGCTAGGCTCACTGTCAAAGCCGAGAAGTGCCTGGTGGCCATGGGAGAAGTGGCATACCTCAGGCATGTGGTAGACCGGGGACAGCTCCATCCTAACCAGATAGAAATAGAGGTAATTCAGGCATGGCCCAGACCAGAAACTCAGAAACAGGTCAGGAATTTTCTCGGAACAGCAGGGTACTACAGAAAATTTGTACCAAATTACAGCTCCCTGGCTGCTCCCCTATCTGACCTGAAAAGGAAACAAACGCCCAAGAAAAATTACCAGGGGTCTAGCCTGTGAGGAAGTCTTTACCAAACTAAAAGAGGCACTGTGCAGTGCTCCTGTTTTGACAAGTCCAAACTATAGTAAAATCTTTATAGTTCAGACAGATGCCTCAGATGCGGGTATTGGGGCAGTACTGAGCCAGACATCCAGGGAAGGGAGGAATCACCACATACCCTACCTGAGCAGAAAGCTGCTCCCAAGGGAACAAGCATACTCCACGGTGGAAAAGGAGTGTCATGCCCTAGAGTGGGCACTAAAGAAATTGGAGCCATACTTGTATGGGAAGCCTTTTGTGGTGCAGACTGACCACAACCCCCTGGTTTGGTTGACACAGATGGGGAAAAACAATGGCAGACTGCTCAGATGGAGTCTTGCTTTACAAGGGTATGATTTGAAAATTGTACATAGGGTCAGAGCCAATAATCAGAACTCAGAAGGACTGTCTAGGGTCTATGAGGAGTCAACTGATTTGGGAAGCTCATCCCATGTAGGGGATGGATCCCCCAAATTCAGTCTAGGTGGGGAGGAGTATGATGTAGACAGCCAGCTCTGAGTGCTCTGAGTGCTGTATTAATTTTTTTTTATTACATATAAAATATGTGATGGGAAGGTCAGTTTAAGGAAACTGCAGTCCTACTGAACTGACATATCCAAAAAACTCCAAGGATAAGTTCAAAGGACAGGAGGTATTTAAACTACAGAGATCTGAGGTTCAATTAGCATGTTAAATTTGCTTTGATACCAGGAAATGAAATTAGCCATTCATGGCATCCCCAGGGGAATCCTCTGATTTTGCTCTAGGTGTCATATGGAAAGAGCATGCATGGGTTATGAATAACCTTCCAGCAACCAACTCATTTCATCAAAGAGGTTGATGGCTGGGCCAAACAGGACCCAGATGAATTTGGAAGGCCAAATATACATTCCCAGGGAACCCTTGAATTACATCAAAGAGACCTCTGAGGTGAAGATTCTAAGGCCCAGACGGGATTAAAGAGGCAAATACACTTTTGCTTTGAATACAGTTACTTAGATCAAAGAAACTTTTGAGATGTATGTGTAGCAGAGCACAAACCAGTTTTGTCTGGTTAACCTGCAGAGAGGAAAGTCAGTGAGGTCACCTATTATGTTTTTTACATATTTTATTTAGACATTCTGTGTAATATAAAATACAGATTTTTGTTACACCAAGGCAGAGTTTAATGATCTCAGAGAGGAGGCTGGTTCAAGACTGCTTTTATCCAACTAAGCAAGCCTTAGAGACACAAGACAATATTACCTGACTGAGGAAGAATCATCACAGCACTGAAAAAGAGTAAGATTAGAACAGTCTGAATGTATGTATAGTAGAAACTGCACTTTTACCTGTTTGTTTTAAGGCTGTATGTGTTGGGATGTATATAAATTAGTTCTGTAATTATTGTTCTGCTTTGATATTTTTAAAGAAAGATATATTTTACAAACGGAAGCTGCATGTAGTGCCTTGACATTTCTTTTTATTTTAAGTGGAGTTTTTTAAAGGTTATAAGTAACAATGAGTATGGGCTTATTGTATACCAAACTGGGAAATGGACAGAGTTCTCTAAAATCTTGCATAGTGTTGTAAGGGTTCATTTGAAAGACCTGGTTGGGTGCCTGTAGGCAAAGATATCTGGCCCCCCGAAGTCAGAATTATCTGAGCCTGATAATTGGGTATGTTAACAAGAGATTATCAGTTTGAATCCCTCCAGAGCTTGAGACTACGGTGACTTGAACCCACAAAACAGACAAGAGGGTTACCTTGTTCTGTTCACTGTGCACAAATCATACAATCAGAGGTTGGCACTTTGGGAGTAGATGGCTGACCACTGAGTGAGTTTGTGACAGATTGGTTAGCAGTGGTGACATAAAAAGTTTGGTGGTATAAGCTTCATTGTTAAGTGTGTTAGCTTGAAACCGTTCAGCTCACTTGGAAAAAAGAAAGGCAGTGTTTTATTTCAAAAAGAAACAGAACTATATCCCTTCACTTACAGTTAAGATCCTACCCATTTTTTTTTCTGAAGTGCCAGTCAGAACAGTATTAGTAGTGAGGGAAGATGAAAATGGCTTCCGACTACAGCAGACACACTGTAGATTTCTTAAAACAGTTGTGCGGGGACAGGGGAGTCCTGTTTGGGGTGAAAGCCAGTAAGCAGAACCTCATAGAGGCCCTGATAGTAATGGATACCCAGATCAGCGAGTCACAGACCATGCCTGGAAGGGACCAAACCTCAGGTCTGGAAGGGCTAGCGGCCAGTGAGGGGTCCTGAGCTGATGAGGTGGACAGCAGGGCCACTGTCAGTGAAGGGCCACAGCAGCAGGGCATGGTCAGCAGTATCCTGAATCCAGAGGTACTTAAACTGCAAATTAAGTTGTGCAGGATGAAACTGGAGGCAGAGTGACAACAGAGAAAGGCGGATCATGAGGCAGAGCGACAAAAGAGGGAGGTGGACCGTGAGGAACGTGAGTACCAGCGAGAGGCAGAGGAGAAGAGGGTGAATGCAGAGCTACAGAGAGAGAGGGAGAGGAGCCAGTGGCAACATGCAGACTGGGAAGCTACAACTCCAACCAGTGGCACCAGGGCAGGTATGTGGCTTGGGTTTAACTGGGACTGCAGGTCTGAGTTACAAATTTAACTCCAAATTAATAGCTGAGTTTAAGGAAGGGGAAGATATTGATATATTTTAATTTCTTTTGAAAAAGTTTGCATTCAGGCTAAAATTCTTAGAGAGTCCTGGAGCTTCCAGCTATCCCTGCTACTTACCGGAAAAGCTTGGGATGCACTGGGTCAAATGGATAATGAAGGCAGCAATGATTACAGAAAGCTAAAAGCTGCACTGTTAAAAAAGTTTGAATTAACTGCTGAAACATACAGAGCTAAATTCCGTAAGCTCAGGAGAGGCCCTGATATGAGCTGTGAGGAACTAGCAACGAAACAATGTCAGTTTTTAAAATGTTGGTGGGAAGGAATTGAGGCAAACACTGTTGATAAAATTGAAAATGTGATTTTATTAGAACAGTTTTATTGGGCATGCCCAGCAGAGTTAAAAACCTGGCTAGAGGACCAAGATCCAAAAACAGTGCAAGAGACTGCTGAACTCTTGGGCTGCTATGCCAAGAGCAGACCTGCTCTGAGAGCAAATGGGGTGAGTGCAGCAGCACAGAAAGGGAAAAGCGCGCCTTCAGGGCAGCTAAAACTCTCACTGCCTCCACTGAAACCAGTTAGCCCCAGGTTTCAAAGAAAAGATTTCTCCGAAATAAGAAATGTTTGTTGGTTATGTAAAGAAACTGAGCACATTGCCAGACAGCGTCCAAGAAGAGCAAGCAATAATACTCAAAGTAGTACCAGAAAGGAAGTGGGTTATTTACGTGTCCCTGGAAGCATGCCAGTGAACATGAGGGAACACATGCACCCAGTCATGGTAAATGGCGTACAGACGCAGTGGTTAAGGGGCTCAAGGGTATCCCTGACATTGGCAAAGGGGGATCTGGTACAGCCTGGTCAGCTTATACCCAATAAATATGTGTCTGTACAGGACTTTGCAGGCGAAGAGAAAACATTGCCACTGGCCAGTGTTCTCCTGGACTGGGGTGAAACAAGGGGAACTGTGCAACAGGTGGCTGTAGCTAACACATTAGCAGTGGATGTGATCCTAGGTAACAATCTCGAGCAGAGGGTGGTATGTGCAGTTACCCATAGCCAAGAGGCCAGGGAAAATTGTAGTTTCATGAGCCCCCCAGAAGCCATTGGGGAAGATACTGAGAGGCTGGTTCTCCAGCCTGTGTCTCCAGAGGGGGAGACTGATAAAAAGAGGGTAGAAATGTCCCCAGTAGCAAGTAACCACATAGCTACAGAGGGTTACTCCGAAGAGGAAGGGATCACCTCTTGTAGGAGGATTGGGATTAACAGTGATCCTGAGGGCCCTGACGCTAGCGCTAGGGACTCTAGTTTAGCAACTGAAGGGGATCTGTCCCATTCCTTGGGAAGGTGTAAGGGGTTCACAACTGCTCAGAGAAGTGACCCTAGTTTAGAGAATCTGAGGGCTTGGACAGACTCAGATGGTGCACAGGGAGGTGACGGCAGACATAGGGTTTATTGGGAAAATGGACTTATGTATACACAGGCAGTACAGACAGAGGGAGTCCTCTGTGGAGGCAGTAAAATTGTCTCCTCAGCTGATCCCAGACCAGATCCAGAAAGTGAGGGAGGTTTTAGCAGACTTTACCCCCTTGTTTAGCGCTAAGCCTGGACTAACCCCCTTAGCAACACATGATGTGGAGACAGGGACACAGATGCCCATATGGCAGACAGCATATTGGGCATCAGAGGCTGTCCAAAAGGACATTAGGAGGGAAGTGGAGGAGATGCTGGATTTAGGGGTAATCCAGAGATCCCACAGTCCCTGGGCCTCACCCACAGTCCTTGTACCCAAGCCAGATGGCTCAACTTATTTCTGTGTAGCCTATTGTGGACTGAATGTAGCCACAAAGTCAGATGCCCACCCGATGCCCCGGATGGACGAACTTCTGGACAAGTTGGAGGAACGACCTACCCTACGACCATTGATCTGACAAAGGGGTATTGGCAGGTAGAGTTGACAGACAGAGCTAGGGAGAGGTCGTCCTTCATCACTCCGATAGGCATATTTGAGTTCAAAGTAATGCCTTCCGGAATGAAGAATGTGCCAGCCACTTTCCAAAGGTTGGTGAACCAAGTGTTAAATGATGCTGAGGAGTACACCATGGCATACCTGGATGACATTGCCATCTTCAGTGCCAGCTGGGAGGAACACCTGTCACACCTTAGGGAAGTGCTGGGCAGAATACAGAGGGCTAGGCTCACTGTCAAAGCCGAAAAGTGCCTGGTGGCCATGGGAGAAGTGGCATACCTCAGGCATGTGGTAGACCGGGGACAGCTCCATCCTAACCAGATAAAAATAGAGGTAATTCAGGCACGGCCCAGACCAGAAACTCAGAAACAGGTCAGGAGTTTTCTCGGAACAGCAGGGTACTATAGAAAATTTGTACCAAATTACAGTTCCCTGGCTGCTTCCCTCTCTGACCTGAAAAAGAAACAAATGCCCAAGAAAATTACCAGGGGTCTAGCCTGTGAGGAAGTCTTTACCAAACAAAAGGAGGCACTGTGCAGTGCTCCTGTTTTGACAAGTCCAAACTATAGTAAAATCTTTATAGTTCAGACAGATGCCTCAGATGCGGGTATTGGAGCAGTACTGAGCCAGACATCCAGCGAAGGGAGGGACCACCCCATAGCCTACCTGAGCAGAAAGCTGCTCCCCAGGGAACAAGCATACTCCACGGTGGAAAAGGAGTGTCTTGCGCTAGTGTGGGCACTAAAGAAATTGGATCCATACTTGTATGGGCAGCCTTTTGTGGTGCAGACTGACCACAACCCCCTGGTTTGGTTGACACAGATGGGGAAAAACAATGGCAGACTGCTCAGGTGGAGTCTTGCTTTACAAGGGTATGATTTGAAAATTGTACACAGGGTCGGAGCCAATAATCAGAACTCAGATGGACTGTCTAGGGTCTATGAGGAGTCAACTGATTTGGGAAGCTCATCCCATGTAGGGGATGGATCCCCCAAATTCAGTCTAGGTGGGAGGAGGGTGATGTAGACAGCCTGCTCTGAGTGCTCTGAGTGCTGTATTAATTTTTTTTTATTACATATAAAATATGTGATGGGAAGGTCAGTTTGAGGAAACTACAGTCTTACTGAACTGACACATCCAAAAAACCCCAAGGATAAGTTCAAAGGACAGGAGGTATTTAAACTACAGAGATCTGAGGTTCAATTAGCATGTTAAATTTGCTTTGATACCAGGAAATGAAATTAGCCATTCTTGGCATCCCAAGGGGAATCCTCTGATTTTGCTCTAGGTGTCATATAGAAAGAGCATGCATGGGTTATGAATAACCTTCCAGCAACCAACTCATTTCATCAAAGAGGTTGATGGCTGGGCCAAACAGGACCCAGATGAATTTGGAAGGCCAAATATACATTCCCGGGGAACCCTCGAATTACATCAGAGAGACCTCTGAGGTGTAGATTCTAAGGCCCAGACAGGATTAAAGAGGCAAATACACTTTTGTTTTGAATACAGTTACTTAGATCAAAGAAACTTTTGAGATGAATGTGTAGCAGAGCACAAACCAGTTTTGTCTGGTTAACCTGCAGAGAGCAAAGTCAGTGAGGTCACCTATTATGTTTTTTACATATTTTATTTAGACATTCTGTGTTATGTAAAATATAGATTTTTGTTACACCAAGGCAGAGTTTAATGATCTCCGAGAGGAGGCTGGTTCAAGACTGCTTTTATCCAACTAAGCAAGCCTTAGAGACACAAGACAATATTAACTGACTGAGGAAGAATCATCACAGCACTGAAAAAGAGTAAGATTAGAACAGTCTGAATGTATGTATAGTAGGAACTGCACTTTTACCTGTTTGTTTTAAGGCTGTATGTGTTGGGATATTTATATATTAGTTCTGTAATTATTGTTCTGCTTTGATATTTTTAAAGTAAAGATATATTTTACAAAAGGAAGCTGCATGGAGTGCCTTGACATTTCTTTTTATTTTAAGTGGAGCTTTTAAAGGTTATAAGTAACACTGTGTATGGGCTTATTGTATACCAAACTGGGAAATGGACAGAGTTCTCTAAAGTCTTGCATAACGTTCTAAGGGTTCATTTGAAAGACCTGGTTGGGTGCCCGTAGGCAAAGATATCTGGCCCCATGAAGGCAGAATTATCTGAGCCTGATAATTGGGTACACTAACAAGAGATTATCAGTTTGAATCTCTCCGGAGCTTGAGACTAAGGTGACTTGAACCCACAAAACAGACAAGAGGGTTACCTTGTTCTGTTCACTATACACAAATCATACGCTCAGAGGTTGGCACTTTGGAAGCAGATGGCTGACCGGCTGAGCGAGTTTGTGACAGTGGTCAGTTGTTCAAGCTATTCTACAATATTGGGCAATTAGCTCAGCAGAAAAAATTCAGTAGTGCAAGCAGTAAGCTATACAGATATCAGGCAGTCAGTTAAAGTTATCTACAACTCTGCTGTACTCTGGAAGGTAATTCCTACATATACAGTGCAGTAGTTTAAAGGTAAAATGTTTATTAAAGGTAAAATGTTTAAGCAGTAAAAATTTACAGCAGTACAACCCATAAGCTATATAGAAGTCAGGCCTAGCTAGTACAGCAGGCTAAACAGCAGAAAATTCCAAGAAGAAAAAAAAACATTTCCATAAGAGCAGTAAATTCAGAAGAAAAAAACTGTCCAGAGAGCAGTAAAACAAGGCAGTGGCTGAGCTGTGTTTTGAAAAAGGTGCCTTGGGTGCTTGCTTTCTCAATGGGGATCTGCAGCATCCAATCAAGAAGTGGCTACAGTCCCCAGGAGCCAGTCCAATTATGAAGATTGAAGCCTGACAGCTCTGAGCTAGGAGCTGACCAATCGTACCTAATTTCCTTGGTCAGGGGGTGGCAGGCTGGATACAGAGGTCCAGCCACTGGCAGGTAGCAGCACCAGGGCCTCTTGGCAGAAATGGAGAGCCTGGTTTGGGCTTGTGGCTGCTTTTCTTGGTCAGAGGATGGCGGGCTGGATACAGAGGTCCAGCCACCGGCAGGTAACAGCACCAGGGCCACTCAGTTGAAGTGGAGAACCTGGTTTGGGCTTGTGGCTGCTTTCCTTGGTCAGGGGGTGGCAGGCTGGATGCAGAAGTCTGGCCACACAGGTAGCAATGTCTGGGCCACTCGGCTGAAGTGGGAGTACCAGTACCCTTTGAAAAATGCCCAGTCCAATATTCAAATTCACTTAAAAAATGTTTAAATGCCTCAAGAATTCCCACCCACATGCAGGATTTTCATTGGTTATCATGCCATGGAAAAATAACCATAAAAAATAATCAGAAACATAAGCAAATTCAGGACAGAATATGTAGTAGATGACTCTGTATTAATACACTACAAACAATTGAGCATCTCTTTTTCCAGTGTTCCTTTGTTAAAGGATTTTGAGCTTACATTGCGAATCTGTGGGATGAACCTTTGTTTAAGTCCCTAACGTATGAAAATATCATGTATGGGCATATTTCTGCAGCATGGAGTAAATGGAACCGTAGCACTTTATATCTTATGTTTACAATTATTAAGTGGAACATATGGATGGTCAGATGCTTGTTCACACTCCTACAAAAAGACTGCTCTTACATTGAACTGAGTAAAAAAAAATTGTAAAAGATTTACAGAATGTATATATTACAGAATGTGCTCAACTTCCACAAAGGGAAATAGCAGAGTTATGGAAAGATATACTCTGGGTCATTGATTTAGATACAGCAGGTACATGAAATCTACTAAAAAGAGAACTAGATAAAGAATGCATCTAAATTTGGATTGAAATCTATGGATATTCCTTGTTATTTTTTATTTTATTTTATTTTTGTCCTTCTGTTTGTTTTTCTTTCAGAGTGTAAGGTATTGTTATGGTATATGTATTACGATTTTGTATTCAATAAAACTTTCCCCTACTCTTTTTTCTTTGAGAAGTGCCATGGGACCTTTAACATCCACCTGAACTACCACCAGAACAGGCAGATGGGACCTCAGTTTAACATCTCATCCAAAAGATGACACCTCAGGAGTGCAACACCCGCCTCATGCTGCACTGCAGTGTCAGTACTGGGATATTAACCCAAGTGCCTTGTGTGGGGATAGAACCCACTGCCTTTTGATAACCCAGCCTCAGAGGTGACTGTGCTACTTGCTGAGCCACTGACATTGAATTCAGGACAATCTTCACCACTAGGGCTGGGTGAAAATAGCAAATTCAGATTTCGCAGAATTTTCACAAAGTTCCACAAAATTTCACATTTCGTGTAATTTTATGGAATTCTCTGACATTTAGTAATTGGCCATAACTCAGTCAGTATTTCAGCTAGACAGCTATAAATTGGACATGAATATTGTTTTGGAAAAGGCTGCCAAGTTTTCTGACATTTGGATCAGGGCAGGGAAGTTATAGGGACTCAACATCTCACAATTTATTATTCATGTGAACATTTCTGAAAATATTTCTATGCTTACAACTTAGTCATCTTTGGAGCTAGAAGACTGAAAATGTATATGCATATTTTTTGGAAGAGTCATAGAAACTGCTAAATAGAGAAACAATTGGTTGTGTAAATTGTAAGTTACAGGAGTTCAGCATTTCACAATTTAATTATTTGTTTAACTGTATGAACATTTTCAAAACATTTGGATGTTTATTGCTTCACTGCTATTGCAGGTATACACTCAAGATCTGGCATGCCTACCAAAGTAAACATATCCTCAAATTTTATTAAGCTGTATAAATGTGGTTCAAGGGGTTTGAATTTATTGTGGATACATTTGAGATTACTAATTGGCAAAATTTGCTCAAAAAATTCACGGACACATGATAGGTAATGCCACTAGAATTCCACTTGTGGAATTTAATTTTCACAAAGTACTTATCACCACTGAATCACCTTACCTGCACTAACATCATGGCCATGCAATACCTCCCCAACACTACTGCAACAGCTATGTTTGGCATCATGCCCCATCATAACCAAAGATATCCAGTTGCTTCTGTCACAATGACCTACGTCACAACTAGTAAGGCTTGGTATCACATGGTATCACTGTTTTCAAATAGTGAAAATATACATTGTTATCCATAGGGTTGTTAATGGGTCAGCATGTGGCATTGTACAGAAACAATGCTGCATGTACATGTGGTTCCACAAGTTATTAAGTCAATGAATTCTAGAGGATGGCTGGCATACTGCATGAATTCAAGCTAGTGCACAGTGATGTCCATGACGATTCTCTATGGTTCATCACTCAAGATAGTAACCTGATACTTGGCACCACTGTACTTCTACTATGGAGACTCCTATGAATGCTGTCTTACTGCCACTTTACCCAATATTTATCTTACTCTATAATGCAACCCAAGTGTATAACTGGGCAAAATATATGGACGTGTGTTCAACAAAAATATCACATTCCACAATTTCACAAAAGCTCTTGAAATTCACTTTAATTGCCGATGATATTTTGTAATCTTTGGCTGCTTATAACTTGGCCAGCCTTTGACCAAGAGATTAGAGAGTTGACGCACAACCTCTTTTTTTAGGGCTACAGTGGGCAGAGCCCTGCAGACCTCTTGCTATGAGAAAAGGATCCCTGCATTCCTTGCATTCTTTGTGAAGAAATAACATGTTAGAGTGACAACACAGTCGTCTCTGTGTCTGTGAAGCACTCATTCACTGTTTCTATAGGTAGCTGGAAGGAGTGCATCCAAGGGTACTGAAGGAGCTGGCAGAGGTCCTGGCAAGACCTTTGGCAGACTTATTCAATACATCACTTGAAGCAGGGTGTGTACCACAGGACTGGAGACTGGCTCAAGTGGTCCCCCTCTATAAGAGTGGATCCAAGGATGAACAAGGGAACAATAGGCCAGTAAGCCTAACGTTCATAGTAGGGAAGCTGATGGAGACCATCTTAAAGGAGAGGCTAATGGCACTACTGGAGGTCAATGGGGTACAGGATCAGTGGCAACATGTCTTTATCAAGGGCAAATCATGCAAGACCAACCTTGTGGAATACTATGATTGGGTGACTAGGCAAACTGACGGGGGCCATGTGGTGGATGTCCTGTACCTAGACTTGAGTAAGGCCATCAATTCAGTACCGCATGGGAATAAGCTATGGGGCAGTGGGTCGAGAGCAAAACTGGTGGGGTGGGTGGGTGGAGAACTGGCTACAGGATAGGTGGCAGAGGGTGGTGGTGGGGGGGGAATTCTCTCCCTTAAGCCTGTGGCAAGTGGGGTTCCACAGGGGTCAGCGTTTGGGCCAGTGGTGTTTGGCATATTTATTATAGACATCTCGGTGGGCATCAGCAGCAAGATCAATCTGTTTGTGGATGACACCAAGATGGGAGTACTGGTGGATGACCAGGGGAAGTGGCAGGGGCTGCAGGAGGATCTGGTAAGGCTCAAAGTATGGTCTGGCAAAGGCAGCTTGGGTTCAATGCAAAGAAATGCAAGGTGCTGCATTTTGGAACAAAGAATCCAAGGAGAAGCTACCATCTGGGGGGGTGCAGCTAGAGGTCACTGAGGAGGGGAAGGATCTGGAGATGCTCATCACAGGACCTATGAATAACTCCACATAATACAGTAGAGCAAACAGAATGCTGGGGTGCATTGCAATGGGTATAACCTTGAGAAGAAGGGATGTGATTCTGCCATCATACAGATCATTGGTTAGACCACACCTGGAGTACTGCGTGCAGTACTGGTGCCCGCACCTACAAAGGGACATTAGGCTGCTGGAGGGGGTGCAAAGTAAGGCAACAAAAATGATTTGGGGTCTGGGGGAATTGCCATATGAGGGCAGACTGAGAGAGTGGAACATGTATTCACTGGAGGAAAGGATGGACAGGGGGACATGATTGAGACCTTCAAATACATGAAAGGGATTATCAAGACAGACACAGAGGGTCTATTCAGGAGGAGGGTGGGAGAGAAACTAGGGGCCATGACGTGAGATTGGAAGGGAGTAGATTCAGGAGGGAGGTGAGGAAGCATTTCTTTACAGAAAGGGTTGTGGCAAAGCGGACTGCACTATCAGCAGAGGTGGTGGCATGAAACACTGTAGAATGCTTTAAAAAGGGGTGGGTTAGGGCAAAAGGGAGGGTCAAGGAAGGGGAGGGGCAGCTGCTGAATTAGGGGAGCTAGCTGCAAACTCAAGCAGCCTCAATAGACCGTGATGGCCGTTTCTACTGGCAGTTTTTGTATGTTCGTATGTTTGTAGTTATAACATGGATTGAAAGGTAATTGGCCAAACTTCATCATCTGACCATGGATTATTGTCACTATTTAATCTACAGTCGGTGTGAGAGGGCCGTCAAGCAATATCCCTGGGCACAGCAGCACTTATTGTGTGTGGAAAAAGTGACTTTGAGCTGTGAAAGGCAGCCATTAAAAGTTCTACCCAAGTGAGAGACAGCCATAGCGCTGGCATGACTTGCTGAAGATGACCACCCTGACAGCATTGGTCACTGAGAGACACAGTGACAGCAACATCGGGACGTCCTGACTCTATTTCTCTGTGGTCAGTGTGTCTCTTGTCAGGTTTGATGGCATGTCCCTGTTTTTTCCTGGACACCACCACCCCCCCCCCCCCTGCCATTTCCATGGCTAGATAATGATCGTTCCCGGGCGTCCATGGCTGAGTGAGTGAAAGAGTTTGTAGCAGTGGCAGTTGTGTAGTGTAGGTGGGCATTCCTATTCCCAGGAAATGCATCTTTGTGCAGGGGCACACAGTCAAAATCACAGTCCGTAGCTACTATTCTCTGAGCAGCCTATGGCCGCACGACAGATAGAGAGAGAGAGAGAGACAGAGAGTGAGGTGGACATGCAGAACACAATACCTGCTCTCTCTCTCTGCATGACTGCCCAGATTTCACTGGAGCTGTTCCGACATACAAAGCAACAGAACCAAGGTCAGCCACCTACAGTGAGGCAAAAGGACACAGTGAGTGACAGGGTGAGAGGGAGCAGGAGGCATAAGTGGCTAGAAGTGTGTTAAATGTTATTACTAATGTCCAATGTTTTATGATATTATTTTTTATGATGTGTTCATGTATTTGAACTTGTCTTGGAAAATTTAATAAAGCATATTCAATTTAAGAAAATAAGTGGCTAGAGGTAGTTTTCTGTCTGTGTGAAAGGCTCCTGCATTTATGTGTCTGTGGTGGGGAAGTCAGTCAGTGGCTGTGCTGATTTGAGGTGCTTCATAGCAGAAACAATAACGTGGCTTGTCAGTGCTGCCTTTCCTACGGCAGTGTAATTCAGACTCTGCAGTCCAGTTTGTGTGCTGTCACCCAGAAGTCAGTGGTACTGACTATTCAGGGCTCCTCTTGCACTTTCCTCTGTTTGTTTGCTGTCACTGAGGAGGTCAGCAACAGTGAGTATTAAATGTATGGCATGGTAGAGCAATGTTTCCATGGGTGGCCTAACAGACACGGAGACAGAGACACACAGAAAGAGTAACATGCAGAAGAGAATTCCTTTTGTGTCTGTGCAGAAGTGCAGTCCTTGGGATCTGGTTTTAAATCCTGAATGCATGTACACTAGCAACAGGAAGCTCACTACACATTGTGCACAACAGTGGGGGAGAGAGAGAAAGAGAGAGAGAGAGTGACAGAGAGAGACACTGACACTATGAGACACTGGAACATTTAATTGACAAGTGCTGCAGTGTGCTGTCTCTCTCTCCTCCCTCTCTCGATTTTGCAGGGTCCTGTTAGGGCAAGTGCATTATCAGCATTCTAGTCCCTCGGGTGTGTTTCACATCCTGCCCACACCTAGCCTACACCTGCATTCCCCTGGGCCCTGGCAGCAGCAGCAAGCAAAGTGTATTGGGGGGGGGGCACGGGAGAATAGTGGTTGTTTCAAGTGTCACAAACCTGTTGATTGTAGTCTTTTTATATTTATAGTTTCTTCCCCCTACCTGACCCTCCTTCTCAGCACCCACCACCCCACTCCCCCTAAGAAACGTAACAGTGGCACTGGGGGGGTGCCCAATCCCCCAGCATAGGAATCCTCGTCTGTTCCTTTTTTTTTTTTTTAACCTGTTAAAAAAAAAAAACAATTCATCATGTCTTTTGTGCTGTTATACTGCCCCCCCACTTGACCATGTGACTCAGCATCCATGAACCCCCCCCCCAAGCCCACACTTACCAATCGGGGTCCAATGCCATAATCTTCCCTGGACCCCAGGTATGTCTTCACTCTTCAAAGCCAAACAGCGAACTGATGAAACAGGTATGTGGCTCAAAGTATTTCAATGGGGTTTTGAACTTAGTGCCCAACTTGGTCATTTTTGTATGTTTTTGCCAAAATTTTCAGACGGCCTTCTTTGAGACCTCACATCATGAACAAGGCACCATCATTAGGCAAATCTGTCCCGAAAGGTGATTTCACGGTCTCTGCACAAAATCACCTTTCGGGCTGGAGTTGAAAATTTTCTTTGCCCTTGTTCACGAGGTGGGGCCATAAGAAGGCTATGTTGAAAATTTGGGGTAGAAATATTAGAAAACAACAAAGTTATCAGTCTATGTTGAATTTTGCAAACATAGGCTGGTAACTTTAGTAATTAAGTGATAACACACAACGGGATATGGTTTATTCTGGATAAACACATGCCCAGGGGCGTAGTGAGTGGCCGAGTGCCTTACTGCCCCTAGAAGTGTGTTTTTCCAGAATAAACCACACCCAGGAGTGTGTTATTGTATTTATAAAATGGGCATATGTTGACAGATATTGTAACTTTTTTTTTAAATTAAGAAATATTAACACTTTTTCTGTTTTGAAGTAAAATAGTCCCTCTTCTGCACTGAAAGGAACTTTTGAAAGATACGGAAGATCAAAGAGAATGGGTAACAAGTTTTTTTCCCTGATTTGTCTTCCACTCACAGAAAACAAGGCAGAACTAGAAAACCTGCATGCTGCCCAATATCCCACACTGTTTATTAAGATTTATTTTTGTTTCCCAGTGCAATTAACTTCCCCTGCCAACTCCATGGTCCTGCCGTTGCCATGTTGTCAGTCCCATAATCCCCACTCCCCTGAACCCCCTCCCACTAACTGACAAAGACACCTTGTAACTTTGAGCATTTTTTTCGTTCACAGTCGGGGGATTGTGTGCATTTGAAAGCACACCATCTCTTGTGTTGTCAGTCTCATCCTATTGTAGCAACTAGTTGTGCTTTCCGATGCTCTCGCTATCTGCCAGACGGAAGTGAGAGACTGCCGGTGAGTCAACGAGAGCAGGTCCAGGAGTCCGGTGCAGGAAACAAAAAATACATTGGCATCTGTTACCTCTGTGGCAAGGTATCATTTGCATTTTGAATACCTCTCTGTAGGTTTCTTTGTCAGTGGTTTGGTTTAATAACAAAAGCGGCCACATGTCTACCTCAGATCTCTCATTACCGAGAAAAGATGGTGATTTTCGGTTAAGTGTAGGGAGGGTGGCACGAGGGAGGGTGGCACAAGGATACTTTTTGGGGGTGCTTACCATTTGGGGGGACTTGTTTTTTCCATGGTATATCTGAAATAAAAGACATAGCTGGCAAGGGGTACCAGCCAATCAGCTTCCTCTACTGTCTTTACCCATTTTATAATTTTCAGTGTTACCCCAAATTCACAACATAGCCATATCTTTACGGCATGTCATGAGTGTGACAGCTGTCATTTTTCAAATCCTGGCCAAAATGTTTTTTTACATCCCGAAAGGTGATTTTGCGGTATCTGCACGAAATTACCTTTCAGACAGGAGTTGAACATTTTCTCTGCCCTTGCTCATGAGGTAGGGTCATAAGATGGCTATGTTGAAAATTTGGTGTAAAAATACTAAAAAACAACCAAGTTATGAGCCCACATTGAATTTTGCAAATACAGGCTCAAATTTACAACACAGCCATATATTTACCACACCTCATGAGTGTGACAGCTGCCATTTTTCAAATCCTGTCCAAAATGTTTTGTTTTTTTAAATCCCGAAAGGTGATGTCACAGTCATTGCACAAAACTACCTTTCCACCTTTCAGGCAGGAGTTGAACATTTGATTTGCCCTTGTTCATGAGGTGGTGTCATAAGAAGGCTATGTTGAAAATTTGGTGTAAAAATATTTAAAAACAACAACGTTTTGAGCCTATATTTACTTTTGCGAACACAGGCTCATAACTTTGGTACGGTTCAATATTTTTACCCCAAATTTACAACATAGCCATATCTTTACAGCACCTCATGAATGTGACAGCTGCCATTTTTTAACTCATGCCCAAAATGTGTTTTTGCATCCTGAAACTTGATTTTGCAGTCCTTGCACAAAATCACCTTTAGGCCAGGAGCTGAACATTTTCTCTGCCCTTCCTCATGAGGCAGGGTCATGACAACACTATGTTGAAAATCAAGTGTACAAATATTACAAAACAATACATTATGAGCCTACATAACATTTGCTAATGCAGCCTCAATACTTTGGTAATTTTCAATATTTTTACCTCAGACTGCTCCAATACAGCTCAGTTGGCTCTGGCCAGAGCTTCTCTAGATTGCTTTTCTCCCAGCTGGCAACTTGTCTCTTAGGGATATACCCTGTTCAGAAAGATATACCCTGATTAGGATGAAACCAACCATCATTCAATTGGTTGCTGGGTTTTTCTCCAATATTTTTTTCCTCCCAGCTCACCTGTTGGGGGCAGTGCCTCTGTGAGCCTCGCACAGCAGTAGCTTCCCCTGCAGAAGGAAAAAGCTTCCTGGCCTAGCCGCAGGAGTTGCTGTGTTGGTGAAATCCACCACCAACCCTCCCCGACCGAGATGCACTACCAAGGGACAGCTATCTCGGCCATGGCCTGAATCCAGACGTGACTTCTCAGGCTCGCTTCTGAACCCAGGTCATCAGCATGGCAGTGCAACACCCTACTGTTGGGCCATGGAGGTGGCCTTAGAGCCTAATATTTAGAGTCAATGAACCTAACACATTTGGTGATATTCCAATCTCTATTTTTAAAGTTCCAAGGGCTCAAAATTCTGCAGTTTAGATAATTGTGAAATGTAAATTTAAGATGTCTGAATGTATGGAGGCTTATAACTCAGTCACCTGTAAAGATAGCGATCAAACACTTGAGAGGGGATTTCAAAACCTGAAGACCCAAGCACCAGTACGTGCTGTGTAAAGGAGGCTGCTATCCATGGCTAGCTAAATTAAGGCAGATTTAGTTATAGTTGTTTAATCCAAATGAAGGCCTATGCCTTCAGGCTACAGCCTGGCTACTCCCCTGTAGCTGGTACACTTCTGTATGAAACTTGGTAAAGTCCTCCTACTGCATGTGGCACCATTTGGACTACTGCTTTGTAAATTAGATGGAAATAACTAAAATCTCAATTTTGGTGATTTTTTTTAAATGTTTGTGGAAATGTTGGGAAATTTTACTGATATGAAATCAGAATTTCACTGGTGGAAGATAAATTTTGCCCAGCTCTATTTACCACCTGGAGAACAAATTCAGACACCCTACCCACCACCCTCCAATCCATCGAACCAGTGGGTTTCTGAGGGAGGGATGGATGGAGGGAGGGAGGGAGGGAGGGAAGTGGGTGGTAATAGTTTACAGACAGCAATCTAGATGCCTTCACAGCAGATATATTTCATCCTACATCACAGCCAACTGATACCTGAGTGCTACAAATCTCTCAGAGAGAGGGCATGCACTGTACATCCAGAGCACTGCCCGGAGGATGGCTGCACTATATTCCCCACAGCTAAACAGGTCCCTCTATGCAGCTCTGAGCTACACAGATGTACCACTTACTTGCCACTACTTGTAGACCCTCCCTGTTTTTCTGTCTTTCTGAAATCACAGTTACTCTAACAACCTTAGTGGGTCTGACTCCCTATGCAAGTTTATTAGCACTATATTTCCACATGTGTTCTATGTGATAAGGGTGAAAAAATAACTACAAGGAGCATATCGGCGAAAACAAAATGCTGAATACAAAAAAGAAGGCAGACCAACTTGGGCAACCATCAAAACCACAACCGCACATCTGGCAGTACATGAAATGTGGGAGGGCTTTGCCTCCCACACCCCCTGAACCCCCCTTAACTTTTTATAACTAACTATGAGACCGCAAAATGCCTGGGAAAGGTCGCGGTCCTGACACTCACTGATTTTGCACTGTTGCCATTTTTGCAGGTGCTCAAACTGAGTCCCTCTTATTGAGTCGCTTAATTTGAGTCACCCATATCACAGTATACCTTCCCCATTCTGTGGTTTAACTTCCCACTCCTCACTCAATGATAGATTGTTTCCTGTAACAACAATATTACCCTACCCTAGCTAGGCAGTCAGGACAGGTATAGGTATCAGTTATCAAATGGCAAGGTTGCCCTGATCCGGTTAAACAGTAATGAGAGGTACAGGTATCAGGTAACTAATGACAATGTTGCCCTAATACAGATAGGGACAGATCCTGACCAATAATTGGTTTTGCACCTTGTTGGCTGTCTTGGCTCTTTCAGACAGTAGACAGGTTGTCACATTCCACCTCTCTGGAGTCAGTTAAAGCTTTGCCACCAACAAAATGTGAATTCACTCAATTCGTCTCCAAAAGGGTGTCATCCATTCATGCTGGGATTTCGCTGAGTGGGCTGGGACAAGCTGGTGTCATTGAGTCTGTCCATTCCAGAGGTGCACACCTTGCCAGGGAGGGTTTAGACCAGAGGCAGTGGAAGAGGTACGTGGGGTGATTTTAGAGGAGAGATCCACCTTTTGTGAGCTGGGCCTGGGCCCGACAGGACTGCTAGCGAGCTGCATGGGGCAGCCAAGTATGGTGCTTGCTGGTATAATTTGTTGTTCCCTGTCAGTGGGGGTCTCCCTGACTACACTGAAAAATGCATTGATAAGACCATTCTGAAGAAGCCATCTTTGGACAGTAATACAGCAATGCTTCAGGCAAAAGAAGGTGAAAGCCCATATAAATTGTTTGTTGGTTCTCACTAGTTGTACCCTGCCAAGGTAGAATTCCCAGTATAATTATTGAATCTAATTTTAAATAGTTTCAGATTATTGCAATTTACCACATCTACTGGTAGTCCATTCTATCTGACACCCATTCATTGAGTAACCAGTATTTACTATGATTGATCCTATACAGTTCTCCAGTAATCTGGTATGGGTGTAATCTCATTCCTTCCTTTGTTACTCTGTTTTTAATGTTTAATGTTTTAAAGGGTGTATAGTGATGATAGCGACTGCATATGGGCGACTGTTAAAACAGCGACCCATATGAGCGCGCTATCATTATGAGCGATGGTAGGGGGATGGCTACTGTTGCAATGGCGAGAGTAGGGTGGGCGACAGGAAGGGAGGGTATGTGACAGGACATACGAGGACAGGGAACAGTGTTGTAACCCTGTAGTGTGCCTGCTTCCACCGAGCCAACTGTGTGGTGTGGTGAGGTGGGTAGGGTGGTGGGCTGCGATGGAGCAGGTCCTGGGCTCGGGACTGGGCGAGGGATAAATTTTGCAATGTCACGTGGTTGCCGGCCTTAATTTTTTTTTAAACCAGGCTGTGCCCCCTCCTCAACATGCACCCCCCAGAATTGAGAATCTTTAGATGGGGGGGTTGGGAAGGGGGCATAGCCCTCCGCTGAATGCACAGTTCCCGGTCGCCTTTAGGCATGTCGTCGAAAATGTTTTCTGTGATATCGCAGTTCATGATAATAGCAATTGCCTTTCGGCGGTTGCTATTATCACATAGAACCTTTAAAAGAGAGTTTGATTCTTTGTGACTCAGTGTAGCATAATCATGTCACCTCTCTGACATCTCAATTCAAAAGTAAACATATTCAGGTTCCTCAATCAATACTCATATGATATATTAGTTTTTCCCCTAAACGTTCTGGTTAATTGCCTCTGAACTCCCTCCAGCCATGCAAGCTCGAATTTAGTGTGAGGACTCCAAAACTGAACAGCATATTCTATTTTTTATTTATTTATTTAAGGATTCGGAGAAGACCTTTGAGCACAAGCTCTTTTACAAAGGTTCCACGTCAGGTTGACAGACAATAGACATATTACATCAAGCAGATATAGAACATACATAAGTTACAATATTACAGTGTTATCACTAGTACCATTGAATTAGTACAGCATCAGTAAAGGATATAGAAAAGCAATGGTGAGCTACGAAGGGAAAGCAGGGGGAGGACCTCCTTTCAAGTTGACGGGAGACTTAGAAAGGGTAGGCAGCCTCGTTTTGGGGCTTTGTCAAAAATAGAAGGGTGAAATAGTGGCTGGGAGTGTGCCAGGGAGGAGGGGGGAAGGAGACGGTGGCACCAGAGGGGAAAAGTACTTGACTAAATGGTCATACAGGGAAATGGGGAGGGAAGTGGTGCAGGGATGGAGTTGTGATGAAGGGAGGAACAGCAAGGGTGGCATGCTGAAAGCCACATAGGGTAGGATTGGCCCTAGGCATGTCAGAAGAGCTGGTGGGGCAGGAGGGACCTGGGGGGGGGTGGGGGGAAACAGAATGGATGCCTAGTGTCAGTTCGGGGGCAAGATGTAGGTTAATGGAGGGGACGAGTACCAAAGGAGGAGAAGAGTGGCTACGACGGAGAGCAGACACTAGCTGTACAAAGGAATGGAGTGCAGCAGGGCTGCCATATGAGCAACTAGGGGAGGCTAAGGAGGGGGATGAGGTCTGACCAATGACCTGCATAGGAGCACCAACAAATCCCTGTTTCTACTTGTCATATTGTATGCAATGCAGCCTTATATCTGACCTGATCCTGGCAAACTACAGACCAGTATCTAACCTCCTCTTTTTGCATATGTTTTATTTATTTATTCAGTTTTGGTAACTGGGTAAGCCCACTGGGCCTCTATGGTCCCTTTTTCAGGGGCAACCCAGAATTAGTTACATAAAGTAGGATATTCTCGCATATACAGTACATGTGTGAGCAGACAACATTTGGTCACATTCAGGATGTTTTACAACAGAGTATTAGACAGGGTAAATTCATTCATTAGGTTATAGAGAGAAAAGTGTGGTGTCACAGCTTGAGGTGCAACTCACAACCTGTGACATCTTTAATCCCCTTCAGGCAGCATTTAGGTTTCATCACAGCACTAAAACTGAGTCGGTTTGGGTACATAATGACCTGTTCAGGATGAGAAATAAAGGAGCGTGGTCAGTTCTTGTCTTTTCTTCTCAATATTTGATACTGTAGACCCTGGGTCACTGTTGGACAGACAGATGGAGTATGGTAGGCTCACTGGCACGGTCAAGTAATCTTCTGCTTTGAGTCCCTCGTTAGGAACAGGATATCGTGGGCAGTATTGGGAAATTTCTCTTCATGCCCTACGCCCCTGCCCTGTGAAGTACTCTGGGGATTAGTACTATCACCCATGTTGTTTGCAGTATACATGCTAACCCCAAGTGGGATCTTTAGATAGTACAACTTGTGTTTCCACTGCAATGAAGGTAATACCAAGCTGTACCTGCCCTTTATTTATTTATTTATTTATTTATTTATTTATTTATGTGAATCTTGGATTACAATACCTTTGAACCAGAGGCTCTTTTACAGCGATTCCATATCAAAATGGATTGATACAAAGGCAAATAACAAATCTGACAAACATTCAAGATTAACAATAAATACACTTAAGGTGGTAAAAAACAGTCATGTCAATACATTCTGAATCACAAAATAATAGTAGAGTATACAAGTTTGCCACCATATAGTAGCCAAGGGGCATAAAAAGACAGTTAGAGGACAGAAGCAACCAGAGGTAGGCTTTGTTGAGGGACAGATAGAGGACCAAGCAGTCGAAGGTAGGTTTTGCTGAGTGGGGAAGGGAGAGGGACTAGAACAGTTGGAGGACAGAAGCAACAAGAGGTAGGGTTTGTAGGGGTGGGGACAGTTGGAGGACAGTGCCAGGAGGTGGGAAGGTGGGGAGGGAGACAATATCCCTGAAGAGAGGACAGGAAGCAGTGGGTGGGAGGGAGGTGGAAGGAGGGTAAGCTAAGGTAAAGGGAAAAGAGGCACAAGGGTGGGATGGGATGGAGGAGGTGTGAGCTAAAGTTTAGTGGTGAGATTGGAGGGGGAGAGAGGAGGGAAAGGGGGTATGGAGGTGGAGGAGGGGGGGTTATCAGTGAGAGTTGACTGGGCTGTATCTGGTATCTAGGTTGGGAAGGAGGAATGGAGGGAGGATTCATATCAATCTGGTGGGGTGGCAGCCTAAAGGCGACAGTCACAGCTACTTAGTGCAGAGAGATGCTGTTTAAGTTTTCTCTTAAAAGGGCCTTTATGCCCAAGAAGGAAAATATGGTGAACATACTGAATATTTGTCTGGCCAAGATCCAGGACTGGATGGCATTGAGCTGTCTGAGATTCAGCCCTGACAGGATGGAGGTACTGGTGACTGATCCAGGCCTGAGGAAGGGTACAGAAGTAGCTGAAGTGATTTTAGGGCTGAGGCTCAGTCCTCTAGACTGGGGGCCTCCATGAAGTTGAAAAATCTACGATCATTCTTTGTTTTGCTTCCGGAACCCCACCGAGGGAGCACCTTTATGATGTATTGAGCTTACTGAATTGGTCTTCTTTGGAGGGCTGCTAAGGTACTCTCTCCTCTGCTTGGCTTTTAAGGTTGTCAAGGATCTCTCCCATCTCCCCACTCTACGTGACATCCTTACAATTAAATACTCAAAGAGGGTCCTGTGTTCCTCCAGCAATACCCTATTAGAGGTACCCAGAGTTAAATCCTGTGTGGTAAAGAGGTCTTTTGAATCCTATGCACCTTACCTCTGGAACTCCTTACCTTCTATACTACAGGATTGCTCCTCGCTTGGTGGATTTAAGAAAGGACTCAAACTTGTTCTGCTGGAGTGTAACCTTTGCTCCTGTAATCAGTGTCTGTTACTTGAATTATTATGAATTATTATAACTGCCCCAGTTTGGTCAGTCTGAATTATGTTAATATCCAGTTCTGACCTGTTTGCCTTGCCTTGTGTAATCAAAGAGTGTTATTAATATTTTTGTAATGTTATGTTATTCCATGTCTTGCTATATGTATTTTTCTCTCATCTTGTGTTTTGACTAGTAATATCTGATTGTTACATGTCATTAATTCTGAGTTGCCCCTGAAAAATGGACTCCTATGTCTCAGTGGGCCTACCTGCTGAACAAAATTAATAAATAAATAATTTCTAGACAACAGGCTGACTTTTGAGAATGATGTGTCAACTGTGGTCAATGGCATTTACCATCTCAGAACTTCAGCTGGTTGGAGCCTCTAATTCCTAGGAAGATCTGACAACACAGGAGTATGAATTTGTGATGTCCAGACTCGAGTAAAGCTCAGTACCTTGGGGTAAGGGGTGGTGTGTTGCATTGCCTGAAGCTGGTACAGAACATAGCAGCTAGGTTTCTGACAGGCCTTCCTAGATCCTTTCACATTACCCTGGTTCTATGCAAACTGCATTGGTTGCCAGCGAGGTGCTAACCTATAAATACCTGCACAGAATCGGCCCAGCTTATGTGATTGAACACCTGTCACCCTATCTGCCCTCCTGGCCTTTCCACTCCTCTGACAGGGATCCCTTGGAGACATTGAGGGCTCAGCTAAAGTCTTTTGGGACTGGGCACTCCTTTTTGCTGCCCTGATTATAGGAACATACTTCAGTGCCATCAGAGCGGTCCTGTCAGTGGAGGCCTTTAAGAAGGGCCTTAAATTCCATCTTGTTAAAAAAGCTTTTGACAATATTTGAAATGTTCATTGAACACACCTTCTGATTCTGTTCCACTGTGCCTCTGGTTTTAGCTATTTTGCATTTATACACACAATTTTCATCTTATTTATTGCAGTTATTGAATTATTTTTGCTTTGTTGTATGTTTTTGTATTGTATGGCACCCTGAGCCTTCAGGGATGGGCACCATATAAAATAAACTCTACTACTACTACTGCTGCTATTTGTAGTCATTTACCCTGCTTATTACCTGCCTTCTACCCCTAATGTCTATCTGCTGCATGGGTGGGATTCCCCATGGAGTGTGGCCTCTTCCATCATCCACTGGATCTCCATATGCCTGCTCAAAATCAGCTCAACAGTTACTCACAATTTACACTTTAATATTAAACATAACATTATTGCTTACTAGTGCCCTGCCTTACAAGAGTCACAGCTGGGATCAGCATCTGACTTTTGTGACTGCTGCTCCATACTGATGCCTCTAAATTTGACATTTGGTCCATGCACTATGGTCCTCTGCGTGAAAGGCTGCTTGAAAATATGCCCCGTAGAAGTCCATGTGTGCCTCATAACTGAAGGCTGGGGCAAATTAGGTTCCAAACACAAGTCTAGTGGCCAAATGTTGAATGGGGAAGCCCAATTGCACTGTGGGGTTGCAAGGAGTCTGGACAGTTTCTCTTTATGTGAGTTAGGGACATACTGTAGGAACATAGGAACACAAAGTTTATAGACAGAAACAGGCTGAGTGCCCAACAAGTCTGTCTGCCACTACCAGTGGTTGTATACACAGATCCCCTTAGTTCTTAGCCATCTAGTCTTTTCCTATGAGTACCTCTTGTAGGGCTGGTAACAACTGATCCTGGTAACTAGTTCCATAAAGATGCCATGTGCCAGGTAAAGAAAGATTTTCTAAGGTTTATCCTATGCTTTCCAGGATCTTGGTGCTAAAATTCTCACTAACCTTTGCACTGTAAATAAACATCAGTATTTCAAAATTTCAACACAAGCATTGTATGAAAGCTTTTAAAAAACAAGTTGTTTAAATATGAACATAAGGCATTATTGAAGTTAGCTAAGTATTCAGTTGAGGTATTATTACAATAATTGAAAAGTGGTTTTGAGGAAAGTGTGAAGTATAGCATTGGGTTAAAAATATATACCTGCTTGGTATTGGTTAGGAAGGCTTGAGTGCATTCATACACAAGCTAAGAAAGACGTTTCTAGAGAATACATAATGGACTGCAGTAAAATAACACATTTATCTCCACTAGTGAGCGGTAGGACCCATAACTCTCAAGTGGCAAAGCACAAGTTAGTTATAAAGGTCTTACCACTGGTATGGAGAGAAGTAAGCAATAACACATGAGAAGGCGTGAGGCTGTTGGGTAATTACCGCACACCCCTCCCCCCGAATCCATGGGTTGGAGGTATGAGGCATCAGACGAGTGCCCTTCAACCACAGGTGGGGGGGGGGGGTAATTACCCAGTAACTGCAATACCTGATGTGCGTTCTTGTGTTTTACAAAACAGCACAAAAATAATAAAAAACACAAGACTAAATAAGCCTTTAAATTAAGAATAAATAAATCTTCAGCATTGGTAAATCAGTTCTCACAGCAAACAGCTGGGTTTTCCCCATCAAAAAAGGTAAACTTGGCTGTCAGGCAAGTCACTCAGGATGTTAACTGAATTTTTTCTTTTGTTTTATCCCAGTTATTACTGAGGCAGCTTAGAAAACAAGTTCCAAGACTTGCAAGGCATTTTCCAGACCCATGCGGTTATTGGTCAGTTACCCCACAGGTCTAGACACCTATAGATTTTCTTGCCCAATTTATAAATATGTTGTTCTACTGGATCACATTATGTATTTGATTTTATACCACACCATTTGTAATGCTTTTACTAGTGCTTTACCTTATTTTTGGCTTTTTTCCCATTGTAAACTCTTTATCTAAGTCTTGTGTTATGTGTTCTATTTCCAGATTCTAAGTAGAAATAATATGGTCTATGTGAAATAAATTGTGTTCTAAGTGAAATAAATTGTGTTCCAAGTAAAAATAAATATTGATACAAAAATAACATGAATTATTTATCCAATGTATTCATCACTAATGTGGTCTATGTAATAGATAATCCACTACAGGATGTGCAGTCTGCTGTGATATAGGCACATCTTGGGCATGTAGTGAAGCACAAGGCCACAGGCTGAGTGAGTTCAACCACCTGAGGCATGCATATATTAGAGCATGACTGCATGCCCTGTAGTTGATTATATGTCTTATAAAATGTCCAGAAGGTTCTGAGGGATGAAAAGAGTGCAGGCATGTGGTAGCTGTAGAATAACACACAATTGTATGGTGTGTTTCATCTAATCCTCAAGCTGATAAAGGAGCGTGACTCCAAGTGGGCAGTCTATAAAGCTGCCCCATCTCCAACCCTTTGGAATGACTACCATCGTTTACGAAATCTCTGCAAGCACAGCATTAAATCTAGGAAGTTGGCCTACTTCAAATCACTGCAATCCAAACCCCAAGTGCTTCTGGTCCTCCTTTAATGCCTTCCTGCCCTCCTCTAAGAAGCAGTCACCTTCCCCACTAAATACCCAACAAGGCTCCCTGCTGAAAATGAAAAAACACTCCATGCACATTTCTCTAATCTTAGCAGCTACCTGGCTAAACTTCCCTCTCACCCCTTTGCCCACACCCCCACCCACCACTTCCGGCAGTCCCCCTTTTTATTTTAAGACCATGTCTCCTGTTGGGACACTTAAGCTCCTCCTAAGCCTACCATCAAGAGGGAGTGCTGGTAGTGATGGACTATCCCATTTCTTAAAACTTGTGATCCAAGACATTACTTATCCACTCACCTTCATCTTTAACCCCTCACTTACCACAGCCACTGTTCCCCCTGCCTGGAAGCAGGTCAAAATTGTCCCCAGCTATAAATTGGGTGACCTTAGTCTCATGGACAACTACTGTCCCATCTCCATTCTGTCCCTTCTTGGAAAGCTCCTAGAGAAGGCTGTAAACTTCTAATCACTGACTACATCTCCAAATATAATCTCCTTTGCCCACAGCAACACGGCTTCAGGAAGGGGCAAAGCACTACCATAGCCCTTGCCCTCTTCACTGATCATGTTCTAAGGAACATGGATGATGGGAAGCTAACTGGTACAGTGTTCGTCAATTTGTTCAAGGCATTTGACCTTGTCAACCACAACATCCTGATAGTGAACCTTAACATCCTTGGTTTATTCCTTGCCTCCACTGCCTGAATCACTAACTGTCTCTTTGGTAGGTCCCAAATGGTTTGCCTTAGTGATGCCACCTCCCCCTTTTTGTCTTTCACAGTGGGTGTCCCCAAGGGCTCTGTACTTGGCCCCCTCCTCTTTTCCCTCTTCATTAACTCACTCCCATCAGACAGCCTCTCCTGTAAGTCACTCCTTTATACTGATGACCTAAAACTATTCCAAAGCGACCCATCCCTCACATCTCTGTTCGAGTTCTGCATGGCCCATCATTGGTTCTCCACCAACAAACTATTGGTCAGTGCTTCCAAAATGAAGGCCATGCTGTTCAACTATAGACCAAAACTCTCCACCCTTGCCCACTCTGGCTGCCTTATCTCTGTCCTTTCCCTGGATGGTTCCCCCCTTGACACTGTTCTTGCCTTCAAGTGTCTGAGTGTAAACCTGGATTCATCCCTTACATACTTGGACCACATAGCCTCATTGATCAGGTGCATTAATCAGAAGATTGGGCTTTGCTATCACCAAATCGATCACCTTACACCTGAAGCCCACCTAGCTATTGCCTGTGGCAACCTCTTCCCCCCCTCCTTGATTATGGGTGTATGGTTTTCTCCCTTACCTCATCTGCCAACCTGAGCCGGCTCGACGCTACCTAAAATCAGATATGCTGCTCTGCCCTCTGCACCCCTCTCTCCACCCACCACTGTTCTCTCTACCAGTCCCTAAACTGTCTCCTCCCACAAGCATGATGCTCTTATCTGCTGGCTTGGACAGTCAGTGATGCCTTACACAATCCCCCCTACTCCCCACTATCTCTTCTTATCCGGCCCAAAACCTTTAGTTGCAATCTGCATCTGTCATCCCACCTCCAATTTGACCGTCCTACAATAACCACCAGGATGGGCCAAAAAGCCTTCTCCACGGCTGGACCCTCACTATGGAACAACCTCCCCCCCTCCCACGTTCCCCTGATCCCCCTCTAAATCTAAACACCCTGCTAAGAACCCACTTCCTGTCCTCCTCATCCTGCGACTGTCCACAGGCCACTTGCCCTGCTGTTCCTCCTAAGCAGCCCCCCCAACTCCTCCTCCCCCATCCTGATTACTGACTCACCGATCACCTTTTTCCTCCTCAACAGCGGCTGAGTATCTTCCTGAAATCAATCCCCCCTTGACTCTGTGTTCCACTGTGATGTTGCTGTCAGCCACTGTTTATCTATTGTTAGATGATGTATGTACATTGCTCTGTTGCATGTATGTTATTTAATCTTATTATGCTCACCTTGTTAGAGTGACATGTTGCTGTTTACCTGTATTTATTCTCACAACCACTGTATTATCTGCCTGATTTGTATCCATGTATGTGCCATTCCCTGGCCCAGGTCGTGCCTGAAAAAAGTCTTCGGATCAGTGCACCAGCCTGGTTAACAAATGAATACATAAATAATCAGGAAAATAGATTTTCACAGATTTTTCTTAACAGTTTTATAAATATTGTTATGATACTGTAATGAGTTACAATTGAGTTTATTAAGGAGTGTTAAAGATGCCCAGAAATGGAGCAGCTGAAGGATTGTGTGACACGAGAAATGGATATCTATGCAGCATTAGGCAATGATTAGCTATATAAAGTTTATATTTATTTATTAGATTCTATTTAGAGTCAGTACTTTAGAGTGCCTGCATCTGTCCAGGAGGGGAACCGTGGTCCTCAGTGAATGGTTTAAGTGCTACATTGGCAGCATTTAAACTAGCCAAGGGAGAGGCAGAAAGATGAAGGGAAACATAAACTGTCCCTCCTACAGGCAAACGAGGTCAGCAAAGAAAATCCTGAGGGGATGAAACCCCAAAAAGAGCCATATAAGAAAGGAATCTGAGGGATAGAAGACAAGAGTGATAATGAGATAGATAGTGGGGGAAACAGAGGGGGGCAAATGGGGAAAAAGAGGGTGTGGAAGCACAATTTGGAGAGCCATGTGTGCAAACAATCAATGTCTAGGCAACAAGATTGAAGACTTAGAGGCTACCATGGCAGAAGCAGGCCTGGATATGGCTGCAATTACCGAGTCCTGGTGCAATGAAAACCAGGATTGGGATGTGGCCATACCAGGGTATACTCTGTTCAGAAAAGACAGGGTAGATAAAAAAAGGGTGAGGAGTGGCTCTTTATGTTAGGGACAAAATGGAAGCCACAGAAATACAGGGAGAGCAGGGAGAAGCTGATGTACTGTGGGTCACCCTGGAAACATGTAAGGGGGCCACTATTTGCACAGGAGTGATCTACAGACCTCCAGCATGGGGGGGGCGGTGGATAAGGACATGATGGAAGCCATCTGAAGGATGACATGCAAGGAGAAGGTGTTGCTGGTGGGGGAACTACAATCTACCAGACGTGGATTGAAGCCTACCACCTGCAGCAGGTCAGAAGTATGGACATCCTGGACTCCTTGCAAGGGGTGTTCCTCAGGCAACTAGTTAAGAAGCCCACTGATAGGGGGGAGGTGATACTGGACTTGATACTAACAAATGCGGACATTGTTGCTGATGTCATGGTGGGTGACTACCTGCGGTCCAGCAATCACCGTACAGTGTGGTTCAATATAAGGACTGGGTCAGAACTGAGCCACAATAACATGAGGGTCCTGGACTTCAGGAGGGATGATTTCAGAAAAATGGGAGAATGCCTCAGGGATGCCCTAGCAGGGATTTGGGGGGGGAGGGTCAAGGAACTGTGGGCAAAAATATAGGAGGGCATTGAAAAAGCAACAAATCTCTGTGTCAGGCAGGTTAACAAGGGCAAGTGAAAAAAAGAACAATGCATCAGTGATTCATGTGGGCCCCGCTTCTCCAGGCACTCCAGCTCAACAACCTGCAGTCTCGATTGCGTCCTGCCTATGTCCAGTATTGGGTATCATGAGTAAACATCAGGGTAGCTCCCTGCAACAAAAGTTAAATCTAAAGTGTGATCATCTGATTGTCTTGTTGCTTTTTCTTTCTCAAACTGAACCCCCTCCATCCGACTTTGGATTACAGGTAATGTGTGTTGTGCATGTTGCTTTCTTCCAGCACAGGGCCCCAACCAGCTGCAACATTCCTGGCTAGCCCACCATTTTCCTACCTGGGTACCCAGAGTGTGTGACTGTGTAGGGACTTAAAGTGCATGAATAACTGTTTGATTAATATAGCCTTTAAGCCAATCAACCTGATTACACCCCTTCCTTGTTCAGGTCCCCTGAATAAATCAGATTTGACTTTTTTTTTTTGCTGCATTTAACCTGACTGTGGTTCCAGTTTGTGCCAAGAGTACTGTACTGTTGCTATTTACTGTGCATAATCTTGTTTTACAGGGGGTTCCCAGGGTCAAGCCAGAGGAACCAGCCCTGGTGGTAAGTGCAAACAGTGTGGGTACTAGTATGGTGTACAAGGGGTACTGTGAAAGTGATTATCGTATATTGCTCAGGCCACTAGAAGGGAAAGAGGGGGATTACAGTGTCCTGGAGGGCTATGCCCAGGTTAGTTTGACCACTACCAACCCTAACCTCTGAGTGGAGGCCCCCGTTTCAGAACCAGGCCCCTTAACCTGCTACTAGCCACGCAGGCAGGGGTAGTAGCCCTTGGGATAGCGCCATCTAGGGGTTACATCGTGGATGCTCACTGCTGGGATTTTGTGCCTTCTAGTGGCCAAAAATTACAAATTATTGTTAAAGATTAATGGTTACCCCAGTAGAAATGGCTGTACACCAGTTGGTGGGGTGGTGTACTGGGCAGGAGATCAACCCCCAAAATGCTCTGCTTATGCTGGATATTCCCCTGGGTACCAGTAAGGACACTGTAGAGGGAGCACTCTTCAAAGTTGAACGTTTAAAATACCCCGTGGTGGTGGGTTGACAGGCTGATCTGATTGCCCAAACTTTCATAAGCTTGGTAGAGTATAGTGACCTCATGGACAACTCTAAAGTGCCACAGACCATTGCCTCAGAAGGGGTCCTAGCTGCCAGAAGAGTAATAACAAAAAACAGTAAAGACAGTAAAGACCCTGCGCAGGATGAGCTCCCACCATTATCTGAGACTTTTGAGGAGAAATTTGCTAAGTTGTCGCTGGAGGAAGGGAAAACCATAGAGGACTTTAAGAAACTATTCCTGCCACGTGGGGGTGTTCCTTCCCCAACACCCCCTCCCACTCCAGCACCTGTTACTGCCCCGCCTTCTGTGCCAATGCTGGCCCCTATATCTGTACCCTCTATTAGTCATGATTCATATCGCCGGCTGAGGATGTTTTCAGGCACCTTCCCCACACCCAAGGGGAGGACAATTGGGAGACTTGGATAGAATATGTTGCCCCACAAATCCGAGAATGGCAATGCCCCAAACCAGAGAAGAGGAGAAGGGAGGTTGAAAGCCTCGGAGGCCCAGCACAACTTACTATCCATGTTACACAGGCTAGTAATTCAGAAGCAACTGCTCAAGATTTTTTGAATGCATTGGAAATGTGTATGGGAGTCCCGATTCGGATGAGGACCTGTGGGGTAGGGTCAAAAATATTCAGCAGTACCCAGGGGAGCCCTTATCCGTGTATGTGCCTTGACTCAAAGAGGTGCTACAGGAATGCCTAAAGAGAGGTGGCATGGCCCCAGCTAAGTTAGATCAGAATAGGTTGGACCAACTCCTCAAGTCAGCCGCATTCTCTGAATTATTACTGCTTCAACTACACCTTGCTGCTCGGTTGAATCTGCCTCCTACCTATGATGGACTGATGAAGGAAATTTGGAGGACTGAGAGGAGACATCCACGTGAGGGGGCCCTTCCTGTATCTGCTGTTGCTGCTACCCAGATGACCGAGGAAGTACATGTGAGTGATGCTCAGGGGCGAAATACAGTGCCAGTTGAACATTGGGAGGCTAGCAAGGATGCTCCGCCCTGGGGTGAGATACTGTGAGAGGTCCAAGAAATAAGGGCTACCATTTCCCTACAAGCCCATTCCAGAGATACAGTGGGCCCAAACCCCTCTCAGAGTGTGTCCGCTATGGGGGTGGGAGTGCACTCCCAGGTATCCCCTGTTGACAGCAGCTCAAAGATTGATGAATTGACTATGGAAGTGAGGGAATTACTGAGGCATCTCCCCATACTCACCACATACCAGACAGAGGTTAAATCATGATTTTCTGTTGGTGGTACCCCTGTCTCAGCCCCCAATGTGATGCCTCGGCCACGCCAGACTCTAGAAAGCATAATCTGTCATAACTGTGGGAAGGAGGGGCATATTAAGAAAGAATGCTGGCCCCCAAAAGACTTAGATAAGGTTGTATACAGGCTTCAACGGGAGCTCCGTAAAACGAAACCATGGCCGAGGGGTGCTGGAAATGACTGCAGTGAAAGCTCAGGAAATTCCAACTCCAACTTCTTTGTGGCTAAAGTCATCTGTACAAGCCCCTGCTACTGTCCCTCCAGACTGGTCCAAGATAGTGGGCCCTTCAATGGAGACTAATGTGTCTGTGAATGGTATTCCTACCCAGGTTGTGCTTGACAGTGGGTCGCAAGTGACCATTGTGTTTCAGGACTGATATGACAAACACTTATCTGATGTGCCCTTACAATCCCTGGAAGACCTACATGTGTGGGAGCTTAGCGACAAGTCTTATCCATATCTAGGATATGCCTGCCTCTGGTAATCTTTTCCTGCAACTGTCACTGGCGTAGAGGAGCAAGTAAAGACACTGGCCCTAGTGTGTCCCCCCACCAGACTGTATTGTGGGGTTCCCCTGTTAATTGGAACTAATGCTCACATGTTTGGGAGACTAGCAACTCTGCCATGAGAAACGAGGGCAGCTGACTGGACGGGCCCTAAGAATTCCAGCCTTAGTAAAAAGGGCTTATGACTGGCAACAGAGACCCGATGAAGTGGACCAAGATGAGCCAGTGGGGATAGTGTGGAAAAAGGAACCTGACTCCTTGTTATTGGCCCCCCACGCCCAGGGCACAATCCATGGAGAAGTCTGCCTAAAGAGAAACATAAAGAACAAAATATTAATGTTGGATGCATCAGGGGATGGAAAGTTGCCAGAGGGATTATTGGTCAAACCAACATCTTGCCTGCTCATGCCCACACCTATGCACGACGAGTGATGGTCCAGACTCAGAATGTGTCAGATGGGGAGATTCGGGTGAACAGAGGGTGCACCCTAGCTACAGTACATTGTGCTGACACTGCTGTATTGCCCAGCAACAAGTGCTCTGATGAGAAGGAGAGAGTGACACCGGACTTATTTGACTTTGGTGACTCCCCATTGCCAGCTGAATGGAAGGCTAGAATTAGCAAGAAACTCACTCAGAGGGACCAAGTGTTTTCATTAAAAGAATGGGACATGGGGTGTGTCAAGGGGGCAGAGAATCACATATGCCTGCATGATGACTGGCCATTTTGAGAGAGATCTCGATGTCTCGCCCCAGCAGATATAGATGATGTGAGGAGACACCTGCAGGAAATGCTCACTGCTGGTATGATACAAGAATCAAGGAGCCCATATGCCTCTCTCATTGTAGTTGTGCATAAGAGGAATGGGTCGGTAAGGATGTGTGTTGATTATTGAACCCTGAACCAGTGGACCATCCCCGATCAATACACCATGCCCCGTATACAAGATGCCCTGGATTGTTTGACTGGGAGCAAATAGTTTTCGGTATTGGATCTTTGCAGCGTATACTACCAGATCCCGATGGCCCCAGAGGACCATGAGAAAACAGCCTTCATCTGTCCTTTGGGGTTCTACAAATTCCCAAGAATGCCACAGGTGATTTCAGGCACCCCGGCCATCTTTCAGCGACTGATGGAACATGCGGTGGGAGATATGAACTTGCTGGAATGTCTAGTGTACCTAGACAATGTCATTGTGTTTGGGTGCACATTAAAGGAGCATGAGACCCAACTGTTTAAAGTCCTAGACCAATTGAAAGACTTCAGCCTCAAGCTGTCCATTGACAAGTGCCAGTTTTTTCAAACCTCCGTGAAGTATGTAGGGCACATAGTATCTGCAGAAGGGATAGAGACTGATCCCAGTAAGGTTGAATCACTGACTACTTGGCCCCAGTCCCATCATTTGAAAGAACTACAACGTTTCCTGGGGTTCTGTGTCTACTACCGCAGGTTCTTAAAAGACTATTCAAAGGTGAATCACCCGCTCTTGATTCTTACCCAGGGTTACCCTCCTACCAACCATAAGTATAAACAAGGGGCCATCAAAGAACCAGAGAAAGTGTACTTCCACACAGGTGAACTTTTTGGGCCCTGCTGGACACCTGAATGTGAAGCAGCCTTTCACGAAGTCATATACCAGCTCACCCACGCCCCCTCCTCGCCTATGCTGACCCCACCAAGCCCTATGTGCTGCATATGGATGCCAGTCTGCAGGGTCTAGGAGCTGTGCTGTTTCAAGCCCATGAGGATGGTTTGAGACAAGTGGCCTTCACCAGTAGGAGCTTGACCCCATCAGAGTGAAACTACCCTGTGAACAAGCTGGAGTTCCTTGCGCTAAAATGGGCTATCATTGACCAGTTTCATGAATACCTCTACGGGGAAAAGATATTGGTGAAGACTGACAATAACCCATTAACCTATGTATAGACTTCAGCTAAGTTAGAAGCCACTGGGCACCGGTGGCTTTCCACCTTATCAACCTATGATTATTCTGTTGAATACAGGCCAGAACTGAACCATATTGATGCGGACGCCTTGTCAAGAAGGCCAGTTTCCAAGAGTGATTGGGTCAGGCTGTCTGAACCTGACATCTGAGCCTTGTGCCAAAAATTTGACTGAGATGAACAGATGTCTGTGGACACAGTGGACTGTTTAGTAGATTGCTTGGGCCCTCCTGATACCTGCATACCGGCTGCCTATTGCTATTTTTCCGCTCTAGATATTAGTACACTAACTCAGTTTGACAATGACAGCATTCAGTGGGCTCAATCCCAAGATTCTATGATTCAGCCCGCAGTTCATGCCCTGCATGCGGGGAAAGATTTATCTAAGTTGCGATCCCATGACTTGCGAACTGCTCTATCATTTAAAGAAAGCCCCAGGTTGAAGCTACTCAATCAGTTGTTGTACAGAGAGACAGTGGATCATGTTAGTCAAGTAGATGGGCAGCAATTGGTCCTGACCACAGCCTTTAAAGATTTGGTACTGAGGTCCCTCCACAATCACATGGGGCACCTTGGTATTGACAGAACTCTCGACTTGGTACAATCTCGATTCTACTGGCCCAAGATGGGGGCCGATGTTGAGCACCATGTAAAGACCTGCAGTCATCTGCAAAGGAAATCCCTGCCTCAGAGAGCTGCCCCTTTGTCAATATTACTACCAGCACCCCTATGGAACTGGTCTGCATAGACTTTTTGTGTTTAGAACCTGATCAGTGGAATATTGGCAATGTGTTAGTGGTTATGGATCATTTCATACAGTATGTGCAAGCTTTTCCAACTAAAGATGAAAAGGCCTCTACCGTGGCCAAGGTGCTAGTGGAAAATGTCTTCGTCCACTATGGTGCCCCTCAGTGGATCCACTCTGACCAAGGCAGAGATTTTGAAAGTCAGCTAATCAAATAAATGCTCTCTCTATGGGGGTGTGGAAGTCAAGAACCACCCCTTATCACCCACAGGTGGACCCTCAACCAAAATGTTTTAACCACACCCTTCTAGACATGCTGGGCACCCTCCATACAAAAGCTAAGTGGAGCCAGCAGATTAACACCTTGGTACACACATACAATTGCACAAAAAATGAAGTTACTGGGTTCTCCCCTTACCACCTCATGTTCGAGAGGGAGGCCTGACTGCTCATTGATGTCTGCTTTGGGGTCTCTCCAGATGGGGTCTGAGCTGAAAAGTACCTTCAGTATGTACAGAAACTGAAAGCTTAATTGAACTATGCCTATCAACTGGCCCAAACAATGGCCGCCAAAAGAAATCTCTCCAACAAAGAGAGGCATGATAAAAAAGTAAAGGCTCAAGAGCATCGGCCTAGAGACTGTGTGTTGTTACACAATTTGGGACTGCATGACAAACACAAAATTGCTGATAGGTGGCACCATCGTCCCCATGTAGTAGTTGGAAAGTTGAATGATTTACCAGTGCACAAGGTGCACCCAGAGAATAACTCCAAAGCTGTCAAGACCATGCACTGTAACCACTTGCTACCTATCGGCCAAGTCATAATTGAGGCTGAACCATCAGAGATAGATTCCCCTGGGCCGGTGACTCATGCTGCTGCAAAAAGGAGACAGAGTCAACCTACCCCAGCAGTTACAGATTTAAGGTTTCCCCACCAAACAGGCCCAGGATGATAGTGACTGTCAGTCCACCTCTGACGAAAGTGAGTGTGACAATGCCTATTACCCCTTCTATGAATTGAGTCAGCTGTTTCAAGATAACCCTATGACTAATTGTGGGGATGAAGCTAGGCCTTCTGGACTGCCTAACCCCCCAGCTTCGTCCTTGGAGACAATGCCCCCTTAAAGTGAAGTGCAAAGTATTACATCTGAGGATGTGGACTCTCTGTGTTTTGTGAAACTGTGTGAATTGCCCAAAGAAGGGTCTGATGGGATGAGTCTCTCTGGTGGCACACCAGAATTTGAAGAACAATATGAGAGTGTTGACAGCCCCCTTCAGTGCCACAAAGCCTAATTGTGCCAGAGACTCCTCAAAATGAGCAACCTGGGCCTCCGTCAGAAGATAATGAGCAAAGTGTTGTGGAAACAGAGCCTACAGAGCAAGGAGCTGACAGTGCTCCAAGTTTGGACATTCCCATTCATGCAGAGGCACCCCTCACAAGTGATGAAAGCTCCAAAGTTATTGCTGAAAGTACAGAGAGTGTGGCCGCTCCCCCCAGAAAGACTGGCCGAGCTGTCAAGCCAGTGCTATGCTTTAGTTATGATTCCTCTGAGAAGCCAGTGGATTTGCCTCTCAATGTGGTTCACAAAGGGGTTTATGTTTCACCAAGCTCACTGCCCAAATTGAGCTTGACGGCCAACTCCAGGTTACTTGTTCTTCCCTCTCACCATGGAGCCCCTGCCCCATCCAGCCCCAAGTTAGCTGATAGAAAAGGACTCCCTCTTACATTGTTTAATCTACACGAAGTTATTAAATGAATCAGTATTACTTGTATGAAACATGCATAAGTATTGTCAATATGGATGTAGTAATGTGAAGTATATTGAAAGATATAGTAATGTAACAAGTTAATGATATATATCTGTCTCATTTATATTGCATTTTTTTAAATTGTGATGGTACAGACTTGACGCAGATGCCAAGTTTTCTTCAGGCAGGGAAGGGTGTAACCCCCCCCCCCACAAATGGGGGTTCCCAAAAAATTCTTTCTTGAGCTTGTCTAAATGCTCACTGCCAGGCTGGTGTCCTGCATTTTTGCAGTTTAAATGTGATTGCCAGAGAGTGCCTATATAGCCTCTGTGTACTGTCTCTTTAAGAGCTGCCAGGATTGCAGTCATAATTAATCTAAAAGGGAGCTCTTTTAGAAGATGTTCTTGTTTGCCGATCATTTGTTAGAGTAGTAATCATACTGCAGTTTGTTCTAACCTGCCTTCTTTGCAGAATGGACAGTTCTGTTTGTTTCCATCATCTTGGTCTTGGACTGCCAAAATGGGCCAATCAGTACATTTGGGACTCTAAAATGGAGCTCGCCTACAGGGGCTTGGTGGGGTCAAAACTTGCAGGAATTGTAGTTTTGGGCTTTTTGTGCCTAAAATAACCTGGAGGGGGAGCCGTTGTGACTGACAGACAGATCAGCCAACCAAACCTTTGGGATCTTGGGAAAGTCCCAAACTGCTTGCAGTTTCAGTTAGATCTAAGTTGGGAAATGAAGAGGTAACAGCTCGAGGTAGTTCAAGCAGCAATCCATAGTGGATTCGCACTGCAGAACTGTGGAAAGGCCTGAGTTTTGGCCTGCATGTCTGCCTGCTATCCCTGAAAGGGAACTTGTGCCTTTTTCGGACTGAATCCGAACTTGGAGAGCGAAGTAAGCCACTGAATTGTGACCAGGCTCCTACCTGAAGAAGACTGAAGATTTTCTGAATGTGATCGGCCTGTCTGAACGTCCAGCCACCTCTGAACTCCCAGATTATGCAGAGAGTTTGTAATTGCGGCCAGACAGCCTTTTGCCTGGTACACTGGAATTTACTTATATGTGAATGTGTTGTGTGCTTATAGTGGGTTGTGATTTGGTTCTCCACTGTAGTTTGAATTGTATTCTGCTTGCTGGAAGCTGCATTAGAACTTCCTTATGTGTAAATGTGCTGTGTGCTGCTAGTGGGTCGCAATTTGGTTCTCCACTGTGGTTTGAACTGTATTCTGCTTGCTGGAAGCTGCATCCAGCCCCATGGACTGAATCCAAAATCATCTCCATTGGGCCTGGGCCTTGCCACACTGGCCCAGCCTGACTACCCGCTGCACAGAGAATGCCATTGATGAGAGACCTGCCTGGGGATCAGCCCCTTGCTTAACACTTGAACAGGAATGACTCCTCTGTGATTCATGTGGGCCCTGCTTCTCTGGGCACTCCAGTTCAACAACCTGCAGTCTCGATTTCATCCTGCCTGTGTCCAGTATTGGGTATCATGAGTAAACATCAGGGTAGCTCCCTGCAACAGCAGCTAAATCTAAAGTGTGGTCATCTGATTGTCTTGTTGCTCTTTCTTTCATGAGCTGAGCCCTCCCGGCTCCGAATTAAAAGTAGTGTGTGTTGTGCATGTTGCTTTCTTCCATCACAGTGCCCCAACCAGCTGCAACGTTCCTGGCTAGACCACCATTTTCCTACCTGGGTACCCAGAATGTGTGACTGTGTGGGGACTTAAAGTGCATGCATAACTGTTTGATTAATATAGCCTTTAAACCAATCAACCTGATTACGCCCCTTCCTTGTTCAAGTCCCCTGAATAAATCAGATCTGACTTTTTTTTTTGCTGCATTTAACCTGACTGTGGTTCCAGTTTGTGCCAAGAGTACTTTACTGTTGCTAGTGACTGTGCATAACCTTGTTTTACAGGGGGTCCCCAGGGTCAAGCCAGAGGAACCAGCCCTGGTGGTAAGTTCAAACAGTGTGGGTACTGGTATGGTGTACAAGGAGTACTGTGAAAGTGATTATCATATATTGCTCAGGCCACTAGAAGGGAACGAGGGGGGTTACAGTGTCCCGGAGGGCTGTGTCCAGGTTAGTTTGACCACTACCAACCCTGACCTCAGGGTGGAGGCACTCATTTCAGAACTCAGGGCCCTTATCCTGCTACTAGCCACACAGGCAGGGGTAGTAGCCCTTGGGATAGCACCACCTAGGGGTTACAGTTGTAAGGAGTGAGCTGGTCACTTTTGAGAGCTCCCTGGGAGTGTGTTTGAGCATGGGCAGCCTGGGAGTATTGTAAGGCCAATGAGGTACCCCAGGGGCAAAGTTTTTGTCTGGTGAGCCCTGGTGTTTGTGGTCTGTATTTTGGTGTAGCTGTGTATCATTGCAGCCTTTGTATTTTTCCTGAGCCTGCTCGGCTCTGCAAATCTGCCTGGAGCTCACTTCTGGCCTGCTTAGGCCTAAGTAACTGCCGCTGCTTTGTGCTGCAGTAGTAAGCCTGTAACCTTTGTGCCTGTGCTTCATCGGCTTCCAGCCCCATGGAGCTGTAACATTTATTTATTTAATTACTTAAATAATTGTTTTTATTTTTCATGCTGGTGTCTTCCGTTCCTTGTGTTGCCTTTGTTTCTAACCTCCCTTGCCCTAGCTATAGTGTACTGCCTGCAGTTCCTGTTTCCAGCCCTATGTGTGTCCTCTGGGTATCATCTGAGGTCAGAAACCATCTTGTCCTTTATAAATTCAGCAGACAAGGTAAGAGCTATTTTTATTCCAGCTATGTATCCTGATTATGTTTTTCTGGCTTGTGTCCTCCTTCTGTTCTTACCACCAATAATGCTTCCTTAAAAGAAAAGTTTGATGTTCCCAAATTTAGATTTAAATACTTCTCCTGTAAGCAGGTTAAAGGAAACATAAACAGGGGTCATAATCAGGGCACAGAAAACCACAGCAGTGTAGGTTGTTGGCTTACCTACAAGACGCTGTGCTCTGTTTACTTCTAAATGCTTTCATTTGTGAGTCGCTAGATTGTAAACGTCATGACAGAATATAAACAAATCCCCCAATCTGTATTGAAATCTGCCGCTCCTCTAGCTTCCTAAAATGGCGGGGATGTCTGTACGTGATGATGTAATCTGAGCGAAAGCACACCCGAGGGTTAATATATGCAGTATAGGGACCTTATAAGTTACATATATAAATGTTATTAAAAAAGCACTGCTGCATAAAATCCTTTACAGTGCAGGTGTGACAGCCTTTTCACACCTGCACAGTAAAGGATTTTATGCAGAACTGTTTTCTTAATAATATTACTATATGTAATTTATAAGGTCCCCATAACGCATATATTAACCCTCGAGAGCACTGTCGCTCAGATTACATCATCATGTACAGACGCACCCGTCATCTTAGGAAGCTAGAGGAGGGACCGATCGGGGGACTTGTTTATATTGTGCCGTGACTTTTACATTCTAGCGACTCACAAATGACAGCATTTGGAAGTAAGCTGAGCACAAAGTTTTGTAGGTAAGCCAACAGCCTACACTGTTTTGGTTTTTACAGGCCGTATTTTGAATAACTTCTTTACGAGTCCTCTAAGGATGAAATAAGAAAGATCAAAACAAAAAAGGCTTTCAGCCTGGACTATATAGAAAATCGTTTTCTTAAAGATTCCCTACAGATTATTGCCCTGGTTTTAACTAAACTCTTTAACTGGAGCTTAAAAGAAGGAATTCTTTCCTGCACTTGGAAAAATGCAAAGATTGTTCCTATTTACAAAGGAGAAGGGGATACTTTTGTGCCTACAAATTGTAGGCCCACTGCCTTACTAACCGGCCTTTCAAAGGTTATGGAGCGACTGGTACAGAAACAACTTGGTGACCATTTGGATAAATATTCACTATTGACTAAGTACCATTCTGGATTACATATGGGTTTTTCCACAGGCACTGCACTCACCGACGTGGTAGATATTATAGCCTCAAAATTAGAGGATGCCCTGTTGGTGGGTGCGGTGTTTGTGGACCTGTCAAAGGCCTTTGATACTGTGGCACATGAACTGTTGGGAGAACGATTAGAAGAGGTAGGCCTTGTGGACAATTCGTTGGATTGCTTTAGATCTTATTTAGAGAACAGAACTCAATAAGTATATATTGATGGAATATTTTCTGATAAAGCCTTGGTACAGCGAGGGGTGCCCCAGGGCTCTATTTTGGGCCAACACTTTTCCTTATATATATATAAATCTGCTAGCTGAAAGTGTAAAGCATTTGAACATTCACTTATATGCAGACGACAGTATCCTGATCACTAGTGAAAAAACTCAGAGATTATGGAAGTGCGTATGCAAGAAGACTTCTCAAGGCTCTACACATGACTCTCAGACTTGGAGTGGACAGTAAATAGTAAGAAAATAAAATTTATGGTATTTCAAAAGGGGGGAAGGTTCAGGGTAAAAATAAAAAAACAAGTACAAATTATAACACCACGGAATGAAGTACTAGCCCAGGTCTCCGAGTATAGATACCCAGGAGTATGGATTGATAATACCCTAAAATTTGAATATCATATAACTGAAATAATATCAAACATTGATAAAAACCTGGGTGCATTTAGGTGGTCCAGCTTTTGTATAAATAAGTCAATGAGGGAGACAATAGCAAACCAACTCCTTCTCCCTGTGCTTGAGTATGGTAGCCATGTGTATGACATTGCTACAAAAGGTATGCTGTCTAAAATTGATGCAGTGTACGATCACTTGGCTCGGTTTACACTGAGAAAGGATTATCGTGAACACCATTGCAATTTATGAGAGGAACTTGGTTGGCTGTCCCAAGAAAATAAAAGAAGGCTAGTCTGGGCAAATCAGATTTATAAGGTTGTAAATATAAACTGGCCAACATATCTCTATAAGAAATTGGAAAGGCAAGCATATGCCCATAATTTTAGAGGTATAAATATGAGAAATTTTGAGTCCCCAAAATTTAAGAATAAATAATAATATGTGCTTTCCTATAATTATGAATAAAATATGGAACTCCCTAAAATCAGTTACAGTTAAGCAATATGAGAATATCAAGGCTTTTTCAACTAGTCTGAAAACTGAATTGAAGACTAGTTCTGAGTACTATGGGTAGATTCTCTGTCTATTAGAATATGAATGTTATTGTACCTGCCTGAAGGATGCAAAAATGTTAAATTTGTTATACCACTTGTTGGTGTATTAATTAGTGCTGTATAATTCTGAATGATTGTATTTACATTATATGTTGTAACAAGTTTCTATGTTGTCTTTGTTAAAATTTGTTACTATTTGTAAGCTTTTAGCTTTTGAAGCTTTGTAATAACAGGACCATCTTGTAAATAGAACGTAAAGTCTTAATGATGTGTTTTTTCCGTCTACTATCCCATATAAAAATAAAGATTTTTACTACTTACTGCCACCAGGACCCCTAGACACATGCTTAAGGGTTAGTTACAAGTGTGGGGCTCATCAGGGATCAAAATTTGTTTGGGCTGTGGATGTAGGTGACTCTTTTATGGGGTTGCAGGCAGCCGGGAGTCTTGATTTTTCCATCTGCTCAATTTGTGGGGGTTGCCATGTTTGAGCATGATTTGTGCCTTATTTCAGTGCCACCTTGTCTTTAGGAGCTGAATATTCATGGATTTGTGCCCACATGGGCTGTTTGGGGTGTGCTGATTGGTTGGAGGCCTGGTTGCTCATGTGGCAATTTGGTGGTGGGTGCCATTTTGTGAGAAGTTAGCACCGAGTGAAGAGATGACCTTGTGTCATGGCTGACAAAATTCTAGTGAAGGAGGCCCAGGCCCTTATACCTGCTTTACTTCTTGCTTGACTGTGGAAGTCAGCAGGATGAGGAGTTGATGATGAGAAGTGTTTCTGCTACAACTATCAGGGTGAGGGTGTATTGCAGTTCCAATTATGTCCAGCCTGTGCCAGGGGCCCCTACTTGGTATGTGTGATCTGCCAACTTATTTTGCTTTTTGGCTGTACCCAGCTGTGCATTCTGCAGGTACTGCCTCTTTGTAGGGAGCTTGGAGTTGTAGGATGTGACTAAGGCTATGCTCTACACTGTGGTACCCTCTGCTCCATCCCTTGATGTAATCATGGAGTTCGTAGAAAAGGAGACTCTGGGTGGCGCTGGAGGGCATAGCCATCTGCCCAGCCCTCATTTGCCCACTGCCGCTGACCCTCCCCATGGCAGAGGGAGAGGATGAGGTAAAGTGGTGAAAGCTGCTGACCCCCCAGGGCCCAGGAGATAGCCTGTACATCTCCACCTGACAGCCGTGGCAAAGGAAATGGTGGCAGAGAAGAAGCATCATGGAAGGGGTCCCCTTTGTTGTGGAAGTTGTGGGGGAGAAGTGGGAGGTGGTGTATGAGGATCCAGCTGTGATGCCCCAGGCCAGCCCATTCGTGGCCATCAAGTCACAGACCAGGATGTTTGTAGGCCCATTCCCCACCCTCACAACAGGCCCATGCTGTCATTGCTGGACAATATCCCATGCCTTCCGGCACTGAGCAAGGCCATTCGGCTGAAAATAAATGGACTGTTAGGTTCGGACCTCCTAAATGTGTGATATTGCAATGGTGTGTGGTTGCAGCTAGGAAGGGCCTACCAGACCACTGTATGGGATCTGCTAGACTGGTTGCAAGCAGTGAGATGGGTATGGAGCAGGATACGAATCAAGTAACCCCATGTCGAATATCCATACATGGCTGAGAGACTGTGGGACATTGTGGAGGAAAAAAGACTGGATTGGGTGTTTAGAGGCATGGTACACAACTTTAACTGCGAAATGATGATTACGACCCACCCTCAGAGGAAGTAACTCACTGTGTCAGGTCTCTCTGCCATTCTGCAGCCTGGGGCAGGTTCACCTTATTCAAACACTATGCCCTTTTGTAAGATGTGGCTGGTAGTCACATGAAACATTATATTATTGCCATGGATTCCTTTTTTGAAGAAATCACCAAACTGGACTCAGCCTTTTATTTTCCCTGCGGCGGAAGGCCCACCATCTGAATGGGAGTGCCAGCATGAGAGTTTATTCTGCTACCAAGACTAGTGTTGTTTGTTGAGTTTTAGTGACTGTTTACTGGAAAGGTTATCAAATTCTTACAAGAACCTGTTCCCAGAATAAGGATCTTCAGAGACTGTGCCTTTGTTTGGACTGGAACTTTTTGGTCTCAATTCTATGTATACTGCACTCAAGGAATCATAAGTATGAAGTTCCCCTTTCCTTTTAAGGAGATATGGAGCAAACGTGCAGTACTTTTTCAAAAATGCTCTCCTGTCTGGAATGAGAGTGTATGTATGGGTAGTGGATCATGTTGGTGGCGAGTGAGTGAGTGTGTGTGTGTGTGTTTGTGTGTGTGCTGACTGGGGAATTGTGTGTATGTTTAGAAGTTACTACTGTTTTATTAGTTATTGTCCTGGCATGCCTTCAGTTTAAAGTACTGCATTTAATATTGGGTTTGTTACAGGTAAGTGAGCTCAACTCAGTTTGGGTCCCCCTGGGTCCCCATTTTCTGGCATTCCTGTGGGGTAGACTAGTGGAAGGAGAATGTGCATATCCAAACTTAAGGGTGTCCTTCATAGTTTTGCTGGTGCCCCATTCCCCAGAGGGGAATGGATTTAAGGGGGGGGAATGAAAACCACCTCTTTTTGGGGAGCTAACTAATGGCCTGCTCTCCTCCTGCTGATTAGCCTAGTAGGTGGGACTGGCAGTAGATGTCCGCCCTGTGGGTGGTCTTGCCATGTACCCTGCTGCTTTTTAAAGGGGGGGGGGTAGAAGGTTTGAGAGGCCAGAGGATTATCAGCATACAAGTTGGATCAGAGATCGAGCCCTGACCTGGGAGTTGCAGCCTAAGCCTGTTGGTGCTGCTTTGTGCTTGGGTTTGTTGTGTTAGGGCTGTTTATGAAGTGTGACCTTGGGATGGGAGCCTGTTCGGCACTGGAAGGGTTTGTGAAGATGCTGAGGGCCTCGTCAATAATAGAGGCCTGTAGCATGGGGGACCAATTTGTATGAAATAGGTCATGGAGGAGGGTATGGGGGCTCAGGGCACTGAAGTGCATGCCCAGTATCACAGCTTGACATTTCAGATCAGGATTTACATAGGGTCTTGTTTCCAAAAATGAAATACTTTGCCAAGTTCTGTTTGCATTCTACTATCACAAACAGTGTTTTGCCTAATCCTGTTAAAACAGACTAAACTCATTCATGGATTAGTCTACCGGTACTCTGGTGCCATTTGGAACAATAAGCATGCTTCAGCATTGGTTGGCTGTAAATAAGAGCGGACCGACAAGGTTACTATAAATGAATATTGATTGGAGGCAGTATTGCTGCAGTGTATACTGTATTGCAATATAGACTGCTGCAGCGAGTGCTGGCATTTTTCAGAATATGGGCAAAAAAGTAGGAAATCACACAACAAGGCTTTTGATACCACAATGTCAAGCTTCTATGCAAAGCATATAAAGACATTCACATGGTGGATTGCTAACTGCCTTGAGTGCAGGAAGTTGATGGCTGTGGTGAATGAGCACTACTCCAAATAGAGAGGGGTACTTAGTGGTATCCTTCAGGGATCAGTGCTTCTGTCACTTCTGTTTAACATTTTTATCCTTGATCTGGAAACTTTGGGTCCCAGCAGGATGCTTAAAGGAGAACTGCACTGAACCAGTAAGTAATTTTTTATGTTTGCTTGCATGCATGTGCAAGAAACATAGTGCCATCATACGAGTTTTCCAGAGGTGTGTCAGCCTCTTCCAATTCAGTCAGTGTATTTGCAGGTGCGGTCGCAGAGCACCAATCACTGCTCCAGCTGTCTATGACAGCTGAAAAATGCAGTGGCATACAGTTGAAAGGGAGAGCTCCACTTGAGTGAGCAGAGCTCTCCCTCCACCACACACACACATACAAGCACGCACACTGTGTGCTCGCATCGCCTTCCCCTCCCCAAACTGTACAGCTGACAGGGTGCCCAATCCCCGTCGGATCCACGCCCCAAAAACATCAGGTGCCATGCTGAGGGCCCACCCCAGCATGGCAAAACAATATTATGGCGATAGAAGTGCAATCCCGTCGGCTCACTGTCCCAGTACAGGGTGCCGTGCTGAGAGCCCACCCCAGTGTGGGAACAGATGCCATGGCCGGCCGAGGTGCCCAATCCCCATCAGCTCCATGCCCGCCGTCCTTCTGCCACACTGGGAGCCCACCCCAGCTTGGCAAACGTCTCGCATCGTCGTTAAAAAAAAAAAACCTGAAATGCAAAAGCGGTCCCTACGCAGTGTCTCCACCCACCCATGCCCACCCACTGAGCACCTGCCTCCGCACCCCCTCACCCCATACTTACCTCGAGTCCGGCGCGATGATCTTCGGTGGATTGGGAACACGTCTGCACTCTTCGAAGCCGACCGTGAACTGAGGAAATGCCGGTAAGCTGTATAATGGGATAGATAGGGTTTTTTTTAACTTTGTTGCATATCTCAGGCATTTTTTGGAATTTTTGCACCAAATTTTCAACATGGGGTTTTTAGGACCCCTCCTCATGAATTCTTGCACTGTCATGGCGTTACTCGGGCCCAAAGGATGATTTCACAGCCACTGCACGAAATCACCTTTCTGGAATGATTAACAAAATGGCACTGCCAGTGTTCATAAGGTGGGCTCTCAAAAAGCCTATTTGGAAAATTTGGTGGAAAAATTCCTAAAAATGACTGTTTTATGAGCTTGCATTGCGCAGTTCCTACGCACACTGGCAAGTTTGCGAATTTGTAATATTTGCACACCAGATTTTCAACAGTGCCATTTTACCGCACGCACTTATGAGCAGTGCAGCTACCATTTTTCACATCTAGCCCCAAATGTGTTTCTGCACATGTAGCGCACAATGGCACAGTTGGTGTGCGAAAACAATGTTTGTGACAGATTAAGAAAATCACAGTGACACTGGTCATGAGCAGAGGTCTTAAATGGCTATGTTGAAAATTTGGTGACAAAACTCCATAAAATGACTGTGTTATGAGTGAACATTGCGCAGTTTCCATTCACCCTCGTAAGTTCATGAATTTGTAATATTTTCTGTCCAGATATTCACCAGTGGCATTTTTCCACACCTCCTTATGAACAGTACAGCTGTCATTTTCCACAACATGGCCAAAATGTGTTTTCACACTTTCAACGCAGAGATGCGTGGTCGCTGTGGGAAATCATTGTTCGGGACAGATAAAGAAAATCATACTGACACTGTTCATGATCGGAGGTCCCAAAATGCCTGTGTTAACAATCTGCTATAAAAATCCCCAAACTAGTTACATTACAGGTGTGCGTTACACAGTTTCTCCTTTTACTCGTGACTCTCAGATTTTTTAAGATTTCACAGCAGATTTTCAACATTGCCATTTTTTACACCTCCCCATGAACAATACCACTGTCATTTTTTACATCCTGTTCGGAATGTGTTTTTGCACCTGTGGTGCCAAATGCCATAGTTGCTGTGCAAAAGCAGTTTCCGGCTAACAAACTGATATTGCCACTGTTCATGAGTTGGGGGTCACAAAAAAAACATGTTGAAAATTTGGGGTGAAAATATCAACGAATGCCTGAGGCGTTAGGCTTTTCAACCATAATGCCCCACCCTGTAGAGTATGACAGGCATCAGGGGTGTGACTTGGGATTCTTGCCTGTCATGCTCATACCATTCCACCCTCACCCACACCCTGCAGCCAGTGAGAGGCATCAAGGTGTGCCTCAGACTCTTTGGGCCAAAACTTCACCCCATTCTCCTATACCTCACCAATCTCACCGTATTTCCTGATGGAATGGGGTGCGCATAAGGGCCAAAGACTCCAAGGCACACCGTGACACTTGTCAGTGTCTGCAGGGTAGGGTGTGGTGAAATGGCGTGGTCGTTATGCCTGATGACCCAAAGACACACCGCAATGCCTGCAACTCTCTGCAGGGTGGTGGTGGGGTTGGCTTCAGTTCAATACTTCGTTGCCAATCCTATTATGCAACTCTGTAACTTCTACACTACCAATGCCAGTGCCAGCAAGCAAACATTTGGCATTGACAAATGCTTGTTCCTATAGAATCTGTTTAAGTACTGGTTCGAATTCAGTTATTGTTCCATCTACACAGGCCTTTTAGAAACCTGAGTGGGTGTTTCTGCTTTACAATGTGGTGATAAGTACCATTTTAAATCTATAAGATGTAGTCTATGTCCCTCTTAGCCAGAGAGTTCTGTAATAGAACATGAATGCATTGTGCCAACAGTAGAAGAGCAGAACAGGGACATAAATTGCATCAAACAGTTCTAAAATGATTCTTGCCAGCAGCATGATAAATCAGAAGCACCCATTAGGATAACTAAAAAGTCTGCACAGTTAGAAGAATAACAGAATTTGAACCAGTATTCATAAAACAACTTCTACTGGGAAAATGGCTTATAGATTCAGTGCAGTTCTCCTTCAAGTTCACTGTTGACACTGAGTTGACCTAAGTGGTAAACTCCCTTGAATATGGGGACAGTCTTCAGAAGGACATGAGAAAATTGAGCTATTGGTCGGCCTCCTACATTCTCCTATTAAATGTAGCCAAATGCAAGGTGCTACACTTGGAGAAGAAAAAGAGAGGAAAGACATAAACACTGTCAGAGGTTTGTCTTACTGCAGTCTAGGTGGAAAAGAATCCAAGGGTCATAAGAAATGGGGGGAATCATGACATGCAGTGTGTGGCCATTCTCAAGAGGACCAGCAGAATGGTGGTAGTGGGGGAAGCATCACGAGGGAGGTAACCAGCAGATCAGGGGAAATAATCCTGACACTTTATAAGGCCATGTTCAAGTCACCCCTAGAGTACTGCATGCAGTGATGGACTCCTCAATACAAAAAGGATATTGAGACATTGAGGTAGTCAAGGGGGTGCAGCTTTGTGCCACCAGATGATCATGGGTATGAGGGCAAAAGCCATAATGAGAGGCAGATGGCCCCTTACATGTTTACCTTGGAAGAAAAGAAGCTGACGGGAGACATAATCTTCATCCTTCTCATATTTAAGGGTATCAGCATGATATAACATATAAAGATGTTTGACCTGGTATCCTTCAGTAGAATGTTGAGACATGCCTTGAAGTTCAGAAGTGGTGAACCTGTGGAACAGACTATCAGCAAAGTTGATTAGCACAAAGACAATCCCTGCCTTTAAGGAATGTCTGGACACATTTCCGCTTATACACCCTGGGTAGTTGTGTGGTTCAGGAACAGCTGTAAGTTAGCACATGCTGTCAGTATATGTATTCATCCCATGATGGACTGAGACCGTCTCTTCCAACATTTAATTACTAAGTTACTATGTTAACCTGTGTAAAGTTAGCTAAACTGAACTCACATTTAAAGTAACTCCCTAAACCTTGTTGTAACTGTTGGCCTGATTTTGATTGAGTCATGTTGGATAACATTAAAATGTTAATATAAAATAAATTCCCCTTTCACACTGTATGGAGAGCAGCAGGGCACCTTCCATATAGTGATATCAGTAATGCTATGGCAATGGGTGCCCCAGGGCATTCAGAGAGATATGCAGCCCCAGGGCTTCCATGTTTCTCAATCATTTTTGCATAAATTAAAAAAATAAAACTACTGTAGCTGGTAGAAACATTTCTAATATTGCTGCTACCAGAGGTAGATTCCTGATTTTGTTAAGGATGGGGAATAGAAGTACTGGGGTAAGGTTACTGCAGATTGTTTTAACACCTTAATGGGGACTGGTGCTGTTTAAACAGGCTTTAGACAATACCCAAGAATATCCTGCATTTCTGCAGTGTATAGCAAATATCTTTTTCTCTCGGTTATTGAATGCCATACATCACATTCTGCTACAGTGAAAAACCCAGCCAAATTATTCTTATACAAAAAAGTTCACACCCACATGCCTGTGATTAATCCTGACCCTAATAGGCCTATGAAAGCATGCAGGTATTGCGGAAGAAAAATGCTTATCTTAAATTCTAGGGCTGTTTCCCCAAGGAGTTTGTTTCCAAACAGCCTATGCTTGTTGGGAATTACCTGGGACGAAAACAGGGACAGAAATGTCTCCATGGTATTATATAAGGAGAACTGAGTCCTGTATAATCTGTAAATTGAATGTGCTTGGAACTTATTTCCAGTTATATTCTTTTATATATTTTTGTATATTTTTTAAAATGTCTGGTATCTCTACCTGCACTGTGTATTTTTGCTGCATGTCTGATCATATAACTCCATGTTGCATCTGGCTGGGGTTTATCCTGTAAACATGCTATTCAGATCAAAGTTCTTACCTGGTTAACAAATAAACTAAAAAATATTTGCCTGGGACCTCACTAGAATAAGACTTTGATCTCTGCTGGCTATATTCTGAATTCATGTTTGTGTATACATGCTTAATTAATAAATAAATACACATACTTGGGTGAATTTCAGTCACATGGGCTAAGACTCATATAAATCAAATGACTGAGAGCATCTATGAATCAAAGTCAAATTTAGACAAATGTTTACAGTAATTGGGATATGTCAACAGATTTGGGTTATGGAAATGTGCAAGTAGAAGACATACAGACTCCTTCTAAAATATCTGTGGAACAAAAGCAATGTTGAGTCTGTACCATAACCTAAGCCAGTTTCTGTGAGGACAGACTTAGTACTTCAGAAAGGCAAAGTTTATTTCTAAGGCACCCAATCTTGGAGGCACTGGGTGCTGTACATAAACATATAAAACATACAGTAGGTAGGAATAAAACGAAGTCAGAAATAAAAAAAAATATTTAAAACAACAAATGTGATATCAGAATCAACAGTTTAATAACAAAAATTCTAGGCTGGAAATCTCTCCATCAGGGAAAGCCAGGGAGAATAAATAGGTTTTCAGGCCACTCTTGAACTCCTCAACTGACGGGGCCTCCCTGATATGAGCTGGTAAAGAGTTTCACAGGACCGGTCCAGAGGCACTGAAGGCCCAGTGGCTGGAAGTTCTTAATCTGGTCCTGGGAACTTCAAGGAGGCCACTGGTCGAGGAGCAGAGAGAATGGACTGAGGAGGCAGGTGTCAGAAATTCAGCCAGGTAGCCAGGCCAAGACTGTATAGGGCCTTATAAGTGAGAAAACTCACTTTCAAGATAACCCTTCACCTGACTGGTAGCCAGTGCAGAGCTCGCAGCACCAGGGTTACATGGCTGGACCTAGATAGGCCAGTCAGCAACCTGGCAGCTGCGTTCTGCACCAACTGCAACCAGTGAAGGGTACCTCCAAAAACCCTGAAGTAAAGAGCATTACAGTAATCGAGTCTGGATGTCACAAAAGTATGCATCAGCGTGCGCAGGTCCTCGGGCAAACTAGGGGTTTGATCCTGGCAATGTTCCTTAAGTGGTAAAACCACTTTTGAAGACAGCCAGCACCTGAGCTTTAAGTGTCAGTCTGTCATCAAGGATCACACCAAGATCTTGCACCATAAGAGAGGCTGTCAACAATGCAGGTCCCAGTAATAACCCAGTGGCCACATTGGAGGCACTCCCATCACATCCTCATCCCAGCCCAATCACTAGTACCTCTATCTTGTCTGGGTTAAGTCACAAACAGCTGGGGGACATCCAGTCACTGATATTGGCCGGGCAGATATTAAGCACTTCCACAGCATCCGATGTTCCAGGTACAAAGGACAGGTACAGTTGGGCATCATCTGCATAACAGTGAAAACCCACACTGTGCCACCTAATGAGCTCACCCAGGGGCAGCATATACACTGCAAATAACATCAGCAGCAGGATCAACCCCTGAGGTACTCCATGTGGCAGGAGCCTCGGGGAGGAGGAGAAATTCCCCATCACTACCCGCTGCATCCTGCCAGAGAGAAAGGACTCAAACCAGTGGATGATGGTGCCGATGAGTCAGCAATACTCTCTTAGGTGATCGAGAAGCACAATGTGATCTACAGTGTCGAAAGCTGAGGAGAGATCAAGAAGCACAAGAACTGACCTGTCTCCGCTATCTCTCGCCCTGAGGAGGTCATTGTGCACCCTAACTAATGCCATTTCAGTGGTATGCCTAGCTTAAAAACCTGATTTGAATGGCTCATAGATGTCAAAGGACACAAGGTGCTCCTGGAGCTGTTGTGCCATGATTTTCTCAACAACTTTACCCAAAAAGGGAAGGTTGGAGATAGGACAGTAATTCGCCAGGATGTCAGGGTCGACAAATGACTTCTTCAGAAGGGGGTCTCATCAGAGCCTCTTTTAAGACATTCAGAAAAACCCTTCAGACAACAAACACTGGACAGTCCTGGTGAACACAGGGCTGACGGAACCAACACATCTCATCAAGAAATAGGTTGGAGCCAGATCCAGTTCACAATACATGTGCTTCAGCTTCAAGATAACCTCAATGACCTCAGACACCTCCACTGGTTTAAACTCCTCCCAGACAGGCAGCATGCCCCTGTTCCATCCAGACCAATCACTACAAGTTGCAATGTGACTCACTGATGGTATCTCCTGTTTGATAGTGGTCACTCTGTCTGAGAAGAACTGAACAAACTCATAACATAGAGTGATGGAAAAGGCTTTTTTGGGGCTGTAGACAGACTGGATGAAGAAGTCTGTCGACAGTCCTAAAAAGCTGAGCAGGTCGGTTCTTCCTGGCAGCAATCTCCCTGGACAGGAACTCTGCCTTCTTATGGTCGATAGCCCTCTAGTAGTCAGAATAATGAGTACACAGGGCTAGCTTGTCCACATCCAACTGGGTCTTCCACCAATGATGCTCCAACTTCCAATCCCTGATCTTCATCACCTTGAGATCCCCATCAAATCACGGGGATCTCAAGTGAGAGGATCTGGATCATACATGGATCGGTGCAAGACCATCAAGTGCCCCAGAGACCACCCTATTATAAGCAGTCACTGCTTCACTTGTACCCATCGCACATGCAGCGTCTACACTAGATAGATCAGCTACCACCAGTAGTCCCTCCAGGGACAGTCTGCTTAATGGGCGATAGCTGACCATCTCAACAGGGGAGGGACTCTCAGGGGGTGCCTGACCAAGAACTTCGTGGTGCAATGATCAGACCATACAAACTGATCAATCTTGAGGTTACTTACCTTGAGCCCCAGACAGAACACCAAGTCCAGCATGTGCCCGTGGTGATGGATCACGGAAGTAACTACCTGTGACAAGCCCAGCCATGACACCAACTTGAAAGGCCCTTGACATTCATATTTTGTAAAAGAACAAGTAAAAGAGAAAATAACTTTTACTTTACTGGGGAGAGGCTGTTATGTCTTCAAAATATGTTAGAATTGATAAGAAAATCACTTGAGGAGTTAATCAAAATGTGGCTTCTGACAATATCAAAGGTTATCAGACATTTCTTTGTTTGTTTAGCAAATATCTTATTCTCTCAGTTAGTGAAATACTGTACACCACATTCTGCTACTGAGAAAAGCCCACAGAATTATTCTTATACAAAAAAGTTCATACCCACATGGCTCTGATTAATCCTGACCCTTATGAGACTTTCAAAGCATGCAGGTATTGTGGAAAAAAATGTTAATGTTAATTACATGGGCTCTTCCATCTGGGAGTTTGTACCCGAGCAACCTATGTTAGTCTGGAATTACCTGGAAGGAGAATATGGACAGAAATGGATCCCTAGTATTGTAAAAGGAGTAGTGGGTCCTGTACAATGTCTACATTGAATGTGCTTTTAGTTTTAAAATAATTTACTCTTGCTTGTCTAACTTCCTTTACATAATTACTATAAGCTTCTCTATAGACTTCCCAATCCCTACTTTCTTTCAAATCATAAGCTTTTCTCTAAATTGGAATTTCATTAATTTCCTATTATATTAGAACATACCTCTCAACTGCTATGAAATTGGTATAGTGTTATAATACCTTTGCTAAGCAAAGGTTAACTGATGTTCTCAATAATGTTAGAGCTATTTCGACATGCAAACTATTGAAGCATTAAACAAATTTGATGGAAACATTTCTTAACACAATATATGTGGTCCACTGTTTCTAGACATATTATTCTTTAAAATAAGAAAGTGCTACACCATTCTAAATATTTGCTCTATATTTTGAAGGCCAGTGCTATGAATTCTAATGCTGAGAGGTTGAACATAAGAACATAAGAAAGTTGCCAGCAGAAGGAGACCACCTGGCCTATCTAGTCTGCTCATATTGTTGTTGTTATTGGGTTCTGGCTTTACACCAGGTGTATGTATGTGAAACATTGAAGTTGTTAGCAGAAAATAATATGTAATTTATTTGATTTGGGTCACCACATTTAAAGATAGGAACCACTTTGGTCAATTTCCATCCCTGTGGAAGGTATCCAGATTCCATATGGTAGGTACCCAGATTCCAAGGACCAATTGAACATGTACATTAGTGCCTCAGCAATTCGGCTAGCTGATGTTATTAGCAAAATAGGGTTAAAATCATTGAGTCCTACCACTATTATTCTCTTTCAGTGTTAGCAATTCTAGCTCCTCATACTCTTCAGTTTTAGAAAATTTCAAAGAACCCACATTGCTATTCATTGTCTCTCTTATTACTTCATCACCTTTGCTTTTGGTACCAAAAAAAATTCCCAGAATCAACAAAAAATGAATTTAGCTCTTTGGCCATCTCCTCTTCACTTAATAATTGCCCCTCCTTGTTTTTAAGGTTGATAAGTGTCTTGGCAGTTTGATTCTCATGTAGGTGTTTCATTGTATCCCAGAATTTCTTAGTGTTAAATTGCAAACTCTGTGGTTTTATTTTTAAAATAATTTATTTTTGCTTGTCTAACTTCCTTTACATGCTTATTAGGAGCTTCTTTATAGACTTCTTAGTCCCTACTTTTTTTCAAATCGTAAGCTTTTCTTCACTGTTTTCTTTTATTTGTTATTAGTGTTGTGTGAAATTTGAAAATTTCGCCCGGCTAAATATTTCACGGAATTTGCATACTTTGTGAAATATTTCACAGAGTGCAATGCAAAATTTCGCCTGAGGAGTGGGCAAAACATCACCCAAGAACTGGCAAAATTTTATGCTCAAAGGTGAAAGTTCACCACCCTTGGGCAACATGTCTTGCCACAATTAAGACACCCTTGTGTCTAGTGGACCCCCCGAGGCCAATCTTTGGCCAAATTGAAGAACCCTCCCAAGTCACCCCGAGTTATTTCCCCTCACCAGCCATGACCCCAGCCCCCAATATTTAAAAAAAAACAATCTCCTCCCTGTTCCTGTTAGTGGACCCCCCAGCTGATCACTAGCCAAATTGAAGAACCCTTCCCTCCCAGAGTCACCCCTAGTTATTTCCCTCCCCACAGTCCCAAGCCAGGACCCCAGTCCCCAATTTAAAAAAAAAGAAAAATCCCCTCCCCAGTCCCTGGTGTCTAGTGGACCTCCCAGCTCCCCACCCTGTCTTCAGTCAGATAGCACCCACCCTGTTCCCCCCAGTACCCTGATCGGGCCACCAGCACAGCCCTCCACTCAACTCCACAGCCGGCAACCCGACTGAGTGCTTCAATGAATGAGTGGGGATCAGAACTTCATTAAAAGCATATCTAAGATAAAGAAAGAGAAGAGGATTTGGGCCATAGTAAACATAGTGATGGTGCAAATGGAACAATTGCTTTAAAAATGAAACATTAAAAGCATGTTGCAAATAAACTCAATGCACAAGTAGAGCCAAAACAAGTTCACATGTTGTAAAGCAATACTTGACAGTTTCCAACAATCAGCTGTCCAAAACTGATCTCCTCCTCTCCTAATTCTAAAATAGTACTATGCTGTTACTTATAATCGCTGTTTGCACATGCTTAATGTCTGTGAATCTGACTCTGAACCCTTGAAAATAAACACCTGCCTGAAGGGTTTTGTGTGAAATAAAAACTAAACTAACTTGTCTCCTTAAAAACAAACACATAAAGTATGAAAACATAAGCTTCAAAAGGAATGAGAGTCTCACTTAAATGCAAGAAACCTAACATTAATTGTCACCCAAAAATGTCTAAAGATTTACTGCTAAAATGCTAATGATTACAAACATTGCAAACTAATAGTAGCAAATGTTAAGAAGAAGAAAGGGGCTACCACAATCTTTTTACTCCTATCAGGATAAAACCCTCACCCCACAGTAAAGAGCAAGTGGGATTCTTTATCAAACAAGAGCTAATCAAAGCTACCTTCCCTCTTTGGAGGTATCGCTTTATCAATCTATGTTCTATGAATCTATATTGATGGTGAGTGTTGTCATGAGGCATTTCCATCATGTGGTAGCTGGTAGCAAAATCCCTGTTTCTATTTTGAATCTTGATTGACATGCTTGCCAACTCTGATTTTTTTTATTTTTGGTTGGTTTTACCTATGCACATAGAAAGGGCCACAGACCAAGTTGGTCAAGTATATAATACCAACAGTGTCATGGGTGATCACATTGGTAATCTGCAATGTCAGTTCTCTAATACATGAGTTTTCCTTACACAAATCACTCTTTTAACAAAAAAATTAAGAGCTCTCAGGAACCACTTCCTTCTCCACCAAGAGAGCTGGAAAGGGCACGGAGACATGCAGCACCAGTTAGCCTTCTCCAGCATCACTGATTGGCTGCTGTATATTAGGTCAAAGGATTTTTCCCAAACTTGCTCATGCTGATTGTGTGCTTCCTGTAAAAAAAAAGAAATGCTACCACATGTCATGATGTCGAACTGCTAAAATGCCAGTGTGAAGCTCTTCAGACATGCTTTGCCATTTTAGAGGTATCAGTCTTTGATGCTTCTTCCAACCTCTAATTCTGCAACAGCTCACCCATAGTCCTTGCCACTGTATTTGCAGGGTCATTAATGCCTCTTTGAGTAAGGTGGGTGGGAGGGTTCTGTTTTAAAACAGCTGGTGGAAAACATCATCCTTAAGTGGGAAAATCCAGATGTAGAAGTCCTAGCAAATTACAAACCTACGGTACCTTCAACCTGTCATTTTTTCGAAATGTAGTGGAATCTAGAAGGTAGTTGCAGTGCAGATGCAGGCCCACTTTTAATATATTAGTATCAGTGGTCCTGTTCAGCCCAGTTTCCAGCCATACTATAACATGGAAACTGCACTGGTTAGAGTAGTTTATGATGTCCTCGTTGTAAGGTGGTAAAGACTCAAGACTTCTTAGTGGTGTGTCTCCTTGAGACCTCAACATCCTTTGAAATTATTGTTCATCTGTTGTTGATCTGTCATTTAGGGTCCTGAGACAGTTTTTGAAGTGGTATTATTTTGTTTCAGAGGTCAGAGCATTCTATTGCTTAACCTGGGAACAAACAACATGGGCACCTCAGAGGAAATGATTTTACAAATTATTCACAATGTGTAGTGATGAGGGTCCACTTGTCTTTGATTGGTGCCCTGAGTTGTATAGTTTCAGAAGGGTTGATTTCCCTTGATGTTTTGCAAAAGAGTATGTTTCCAGTGGGTGAACTTATCTAAACATACAAACTGGGTTTTCTCTGTTATGCAGATGGTACCCAACCATCGATTTCTTTTGGCTCAGACCCACATTAGTCAGCAGGTGAGCTGGCTTGGTGTTGTGACTGGATAACCTCCAGATGGCTTTAATTCAATCCAGACAAGATGAAATTGTTAATGTCTAGGGTCTATTCACTAGACAGAGAATTTGCTGGGTACTGGAGCATTCCATCACTGAAGGATCAGCTCTGAAACTTGTGAAGAAGGTTTGAAGCATTATGGTTTTACTACTAGTCTCTGGATAGTTTGATACCTTTTATTGAACCAGTATATGTCTTGTACAAAGATGATATAGTACTCAAAATGTCAGGGTCACACTGGTCCCTTTATCAAGTGCAACTGCATTCTGAACAGAAGAAGCTGAAATTATACTAGAGCTAAATTGTTACAATATAATATATGACAGGATTGCGAGAAGCATTCCTAGGGAGGGTACATTTTGTAAAGAACATCAGGTGTCTGTGATCATCAAGAGTCCACTCTACCAACTATAGAACATCATAAGGGTGAAGTCAACACAGATCCATGCATTTGTCACATTCAGCCTTGACTATTGTAATGTACTTTGTTGCCTTATCAAATCAATTCCACAAGCAGCAGATGGTGCAAAATATGAGAACTAGACCTTCTTCCTATATACTGCAGGTTTTTATTCTCCCTGGCTGGATGCCCCCATCAGGCCCACCATGGTAGCTTGCTAACCCCAACAATCCTCTTACTTGCTCCTGAAGTTCCCCATGGCTTCCCCACATGGCATGGTTATCACTCCCATCCAGAGCAAATGCAGTGTTGGGAGTAGCACTGGATGTGGGGCCTGATAGTGTTTGTTCCATCATGCTATTGGCTGCTATCTTTTCTGCCTGATTTGTGACTCCTGACCTATTACCTTACTTCTCTCTTAGTACCACACAGTAACCATCACTGGCCTTGCACATGAACTGTGCACCCTACCCCACCCCTGGTGGGGAAGCAAACTGCTTGTTCCACCTCCGGGCATCAATATGGCAGAACACTGGGTAATCATCACTCTCCAGGATGGGGTGCACTGCCATGGGCAGGGTTCTTCTCAGCAGACTGCCCAGTTGGCAGCATTTGGGGTCTGTTCCCAAACCCATGCTGCCATGGTAGAAAAATGACCTACTGTTGGACTATCAACTGTCTGACAACATCTGTCTGCTCCTGTGTTCCATGAACTGCACTGACTGCCTCTGTGGTGGAGGACTGAGTGAATGGACTAAGTTTTCTTTTATCTGTGGGATTTTCTGAGTCTCTACTGTATGTCCTGTCAGTCACTATATTCACCTAAGGGAGTGCTACTGGTGGTCACATTATTTAAATTGAAAACATAAGGCATCTGAGCATTCTGTTTAGTTGCACTGGCCTTTCACACCTGATCCCACTCCACCCACGTATCTACATGGGTAGTCTGGCTGGGGGTGAGCTTGAAGGCATGTTTGCACTATGTGTGAATATGAAAACATCCATGCTGCAGAGGGGATGTGGAAGGTGGCAATGTCTTGCTAGAGAAGACCCTGCAATAATGGTTGTGTGCTCTCCCTGCATGGTTTTCTGGACCTTTTTGGAGTTCAATTGCCTCTCCAGTTTTGGCCCCCAGCCCTCAAATATAGCATAGAGGACTGGGGATGTGGATGTGCCATTTGGTTTTTGGCAAATGTTATTTCTTTCCATATTCACCAATTCTCTGTCCCATGCAGAGCAGAGTATCCACTCAGGCACCTACCCAAACATCCAGTTGGATGCCAGTGTCCAGCCTCACTCAACCCTCTGGAATTCCCACAGCCCCTGCATGCTTCTTTCAGTGCACACTGTGAGGTGTTCAGAGGCTGTGGATTCAGCCACATGTAACTGAAGCCTGGGTTGTGGAGGTTATGCACCCAGAAGTGCACCTTTTGCATATATGCAGGCCTTCTTTGTGGGCTGGGCTCTTAATATACCTTGCAATAAACATTTATATTTTGAACATAAAGGATGCATGGCCATGACCATGGCCATGATGGCTGCTTAAAATGTGAGATCAATCTTGAACTTAAAGAATCCTCTGGCATCAGTACTATACACTACCTGATTTAACAGTGGCCTGAGCTTCTGTCTTTTGTTAGGTGGCAAGTGTTTGAATGGTGACTTTCTTTTGCATTTCAACTGGCAGGGGTGTGCTCATGTGAAATCTCCGTGTCATTGTAGCTCTGTGACTCTCAGTCTGTGGAAGGTGTGGCCTGGTTCCTGTGGTCATTCAAGAGGCCTCCTAGGAATCCATACCATGGTGGCAGTGCCTGCTCACAACCTGCAAGAAATAACAGTATTGTTAAATAAAATATTGTTGGGCCCTACTGTACTTAAGGCCACTGCATCACAAATGGTGCAAGACATCTCAGTCCTGGGACTGAGAGTGGCACAAAGTGAAACCTGAATACAGGAGGTAAAGGACATCTGACACACACTACAGGTCCAGCTCAGAGACTAGGCCTTTCAAATCCACCATCTGATGAGTAAGCTCAACAACATGAAAAGCAGGGCCCTATGAAACAATATTTGTTTTGTCGGGTTCCCTGAAGGTGCTGAAGAAGCTGACATTGTGGATTTCCTAAGAAAAGTGATCTGCAAACTCCTGAATGCACCAAACTGTCCTCCAACAGAGACTGAGCACGCCCATCACTCACTGATACTTTGCCCATCTCCAGGAGTCCGACCCTGGTCTACCCTAGCTAGGCTGTTGTGGTAACCAGTGAAAGAAAATCTCCTCTTCCTGGCTGTGGAGAGGGTCCATGCCACTGCCGAAGCTCAAACATAGCAACACCTCTAAAGGAGCAGCAGTTGCAGCTCCCACTCACTGCCTTCATCTCCAGATTGCCAGGGGATACCAAAGATCTCCAACAGGTATTGATGCCCTGCGACTTCCTTCGCCATCTGCCCAAATCCCTGCCCCACTTCCTTGACCTGCAGACCCTCTTCCCCAGTCTACCAGCTGAAAACGTAGGCCGCTTTGGTGGCAACCACTCCACTACCATCTGCCCCTTCTTCAGGAGCTGAGGTCCTGGCCTTTCTGCCTGAGAAAGCTCCATTGCCACTTCCGGGTCTCAGATTATTGGTGAGACATGAGTACTATTTGGTTATAATAATCTGTTTTAGCAAGGTCTGGGCCTGATAATGGTTTACCATTGATGGGAAGTGTGTGGGTGTAGACTCAGAAGGAGCCCCATGTTTTATTGCATCTAGCACAACTTTCTCTGACTGGTTCTTTGATTTCAGCTGTACGCTTCCATTTCAAACTTTTATTTTACTCCAAGTTCAAATTTTATTTAGTCAGTCAGTTATATAGCTGTTATGATAAAACATGAATATAGAAAAAATACAAAACATTAGATTTATAAAACAATACAGTCAACGTAAATGATACAGCCCGAAAAAGTAAGATTACATTTATAAAAAAAAAAAAAAAAAACATTGTTTGCGTTTCTTTGAGATCATAGAGCAATTTGCTTCTAGCATGTGCTAGAGAAATATATTGTATGTATAACAAGCATTTGTCAATACTGAATGTTGGCTTGCTGGCACTGGCATTGGTAGTGCAGGAGTACATAATAGGATTGACAGTGACTATCATATGGCCTGGCCCCTATAAGATTTTATTATGAACGGTGCTCCTTTTAATACAGTAACAAATCACAGTAAAACATCACAATCCATCCCAGTACTGATAACTGCAAAATTAGGCAGCCAAACTGTGTAGTAAATGCTTCTCGGAAATATATTACCAGATAGTAACATAAATCTGGGTGTGCACAATATCTTCGACCAACGTCTGTAGGCAGCACTCTGACTCCAAAATCATGATGACCACCCCCTCTGCTAATGGAGAGCAAGGACAAGGTTTACCTCCCCACCCTTAGTCATACATTATTTTTTAATTTTCTTTTTTTTTTAAATACCAAATTTTTATTAAACCACAATACACAAGTATACGTACATGAAGCAAGTTACATAATTAATGGTTTCCTTATCTTTAAAGGAAAAAAAGGAAAGAAAAAGAAAACCCTTCTACCCCCCCACCACCCCTCGTAACCTAAAATAAGAAAAATTACCCTCCTCCCCAGCTATCCAACCCAAATAACAATATATCTTGAACATACAAAGGAAAATTCTTGCCAGAGTATAGATTCATATTTGATACCCAAAAGTGCTAGTGGAATATACAAATGGTACCTAGACAAATAATACAATTTCAGGCAGCTAGAAAGAATAAAGTAAAAGGGGTTGTAAAAAAGAGAAGTAAAGTTAAGAAGGGGGAAGGGGAAGGGAGGAAGGGGAAGGAGGAAAGGAGTAGAAGCAGAAAGAAAGAACGTGTATGGGTAAATAGAGGGCAAGACAGAAAAGAAAAAAAAAAAAAGGAAACATTTATTCAGCCCCGAATTCCAAAATTAGTCTTAAGGTACTGAAGAAGCCTTTCCCAGTACCTAGAAAATTTAGATAGGGTTCTCGATAAACTAGCAGCCGATCTTTCCGCATAGAATGCGTTTAGAAACTCTTCCCACCATTCCTTATGGGAGGGAGTCCAATTCTCCCGCCAATGGCTCAAAATTAACAACTTAGTAACTGTGGAGATTAATGCTAGCTGATATTTCTGCTCCTTCTTTAAATTTAGAGCATATCTCCCCAATATACAGGTCTCAAAACAAAAGAATGGGGCAAGATCGGTGTATGGGCCCACCCAGATGGCCACCAGGGCCCACAACCTTTGTATTTTTGGGCAAAACCAAAACTTATGAGTAGTCGTCGCTGAAGGGTCATTACAGTCAGTACAAGATGGAGAGGTCAGCTTACCTACATACATTATTTTTTAATTTTTATTTTTTGATTTTATTGCACTTGGTTTCTCCACCACCACTGCCATACACTTACTATTCTAATGGTGCCCAGTCCCAAGGACAAGGTTGACCCAATCTTAGTCAATTTTTTTTAGTTTTATTGCACTTGGTTGCCCCACCACTGCCTTTGAGTAATACCCCAGAAATACCTAGTGTGGTGAGGGAGGCAGGGACAGTAACTCAAGCTGACTAGATAGACCAGATGGCCCGTTTGCTATCCCTCCCTCCCTCCTTGAGGCCATGACTGACCACCCACCCCTTATAGTCAGCTTATGGAGTCCAAGGACAAGATTTACAATGCCTCATAGTTATTGCATACAGAGCTGGACTTGGTTGGTTTCTGCCCCCTCCAACATATCACTTACAACAATGGATAACCCCCCTACAGTCAGCTTATGGAGCCCCTGCCCAAGGCCAGAGTTTATCATACCTTGTAGTTATTTCATACACAGCAGGATTTGGTTGGTTATACCCCCCCCCCATAGTCAGCTTATGGAGCCCCTGCCCTCCCAATTACTTACCGAACAACTCCCTGTAAGTCAGGTTTACTATACCTTTATAATTTACATACATTACAATTTACATACATAACAGTACACATCACCTAGGAATTCACCCCCAAAAGTACCTGACTGATGAGCTCACGACAGTTTCTTCACTGTCTGACAGAGGCCAGAGCTCAGTGACTGATGGAAACGTCAGTGCCTCGGTGGTGCTGGACAATCTGCAAACAAAGGAAGCTCCTGGGCTGGTACTGGTAGTGACTACTGCACTGATGCAGAGAGTTACAAACACCGCGAACAGTACTGTAGATTGACGGGAGGCATCTCTCACGAGTCACGGAGCAGGTTGGTGAGGTCGGCAAAAAGTTGGTTAAGAAATGGATTAGGACAAGAGAGGATGATGGCTCACATCCAATCAATCAGTTTTGGTCGGCTTAGAAGGAATCCAGATAGAGAGAGTTGGAGTAGGTATTAGGCTAAACCAAGGGAAGAGCAGCAAAGCAAGGCACTGGTTAGCGGCGGCGCTCTAATCTCTCTCTGCCCCGATTGACTGGTGCTCTGCAGTCTACTCAGCTCAATGCTCCCCTGGCTGGCCTGGCTCAATCTCTCCTCCTGGTCAGACTCTGGGGATGATGTGCAATGCGGCAAAGCTCCAAAATCCAATGGCTGCTGCGGCTCCTCGCTCCATACCGTAACCGTGTCCACCCTGGCTCAGCCTTCCACAGCTCTTCATTCAGCGATCGTGACCTGTACGACTGGATGAATCTGTACACTCTGCCAGTTCCAACTCGGCTGTCTGACTTCCAGTAAGCAAGGATTAGACAGCAGGCACATCGCAGCTATTTCTTCCAGCTCCTCAGAATCAAAAGCTCTGGGGAAGCAACAGACAGAACTACTCTTAGTTTTCAGGGCCATTTAAAGAGCCCGCCCGGCCCACTCCTTACTACTAGCCATGCCTCCTTTCACCATAGCGGACCTGATTGAGGCAGCAGCACATACTTCTCAATCAGGTCAGTTAGGCCACAATCACAGGTACAACAGGTATGTACAACTAGACCTCACCCCCACCCCCTCTCCCTAAAAAAAACTTTCAAAGGATTAAGAGCAGCTGGGAAAGCCCGTGAAAAAAACCAAAAAAAGACATTTGCAGACACGCCAGCGGCTCCTGCTACCCTCCCACTGGTCTACAGCATGCCATGGCATGCCAGGAGTATCAGTGGGTTAGGTGTGATCCCCCAACTGTTGCTTTCCCGACTCTCGCTGTATTGACCCCGCTCTCCTGTTCACGCATCTCCCGACTAGTACTGAATGCCAAATTGTGCGATCCCGTCATGTTTTACTTTATTTTTGATTCAAGCACTCAGCACTGTTTCCAAGCACTGCTGTTCAGAAATTAAGTCTGAAAGTTTTCAAGTTTACCTTCAGTCTATTTGGCAGCATCTTCTTGAAAGACATCGACAGAGAAGACAATGATAGTATTGCAGTCTTGACTGCCGGGGATTGGGGGGGGAGGTGCTCTGTCTTAGTCTCTCAAGGCAGTCTCTCAACCTGAGCAATATTTTCCATTGTAGCTCGGTGTTGCGGTCTCTCCCTCTCTCTCTCTCTGTAATCTGTGTCTCTGCTGGCTGCAGAAAGGGTGGGTAAGGGAGGAAGACAACAACATTTTCCACATGGGAACGAAAGTGTTGTGGTCAGTGAGGTAAACAGTACAGGGCTCGGCTGGACAGGGGTTGCCCATGGGATGAGATGCACTAACTGTCTCTCTCTATCCCTGCTGTCTCAATGTACGGGGGAGGGAGTGCCTGCCTTCAGCAAGGAGCTTCAGCTTGCTCTGTGTCCCATCATTGTCTCTGCTGCTGTTTTTTTTTTTTGGGGGGGCATAACAGATCACAGTATCATCATTTTTTTTAAATACTGAATTACATGTGTTAATGTACAGGGATTTCGGGAAAATATGAGTCGGGATATCTTAATGACGGGTGAGTAAAGATTCGGAATTAAATATTATGGGACAGTGATGCAGTCGGGAGATCGGTATCGGGAATGTGAATCTCGGGAGTTTAACAGTCGGGAAACAGTATGGATCCTGTATCAGTGGCTATGCCCTTGTTTAACAATAAAAAAAGGATGCTGATGCTGATCGTGAACCGGGTGATTGGTGCTAGTGAAAACAGGAAACTCTCGTCGGGAGGAGTGTCATTGGTGCCGCTGCATGAGAAGTTTGTCTCTGATTGCAGCGGCACTTTTCTTAGAAGTTTTGTCCACTTTACATAATGTTGGTGTCAGTGCGTGTCAGCGATAGCATGCTGCTTTATTGGGGAATGCCGGACGCACCTACTAATGCATGCCCTGCATTCGCCCACACTGACACACCTCCAAAATCTGCCACTACCGCAAGAAGTTGACTTGCATGCAGGCGCGGCAAGCCAACATAAAAAGGGAAAGACAACAGAACCATTTGCAATAGAACTTTACTATAGGTAGCACCCGGTTTACAAGACAAGGACAATTTTGGCAATTATTTGAATACACAGAAAAGTCAGATAAAGATATATCTTGGGTATCTATCAGCTAATGTTAAACAGTAGAGCTGCTTAGCATGAAATCAGGTGTACAGAGACTCGAACCTGGTTACCTACATTCCACAGTATAGAGCTGATAGTCTCTTAAATAAATGGAAGCAACATAAGGTGCTAATGATAAAAACCTTGAGACATCTCTACCATAATATAACTGCAAGCAAATACTAGCTAAGCATGACAGTGCATTCAAATCGGTTTGATTAAAGCAGTCCACCATTACACCCTATGAGGATCTCGTAATGTCACTTAAGATAGAAGCAAGCCATTTATTTATTTATTTTTTTATAAAATGGACATCTCATAACTACACGTTTATAGTAATCAGGCAGAATTTTTATCGGGACATGGATAATTTGACTGCACGTGCCCAGTGCACCTTTACTAACTCCCTGCTGTTCTTCACCTGTAAAGTAAAGGGAACAGTTGTGATCTGGTGCTCCCTGGCTCGATATCCTGAGCTGTGATCCAACCTGAGGGATCCCTGAACAGGCTCCGCTGACTCAAACCCCTTCATCAGCATTTTTTGCGATCCTTGTCAGATAACTTTTAATGGTGGACATTGTGACTCTGCTGTGGTTTAACAAATTTGTTACCATTACTTGGTTGCTCAGTATCACCATCTTTAAATATGTACAGGCCTCTGCTGATACTGCAGCTGATGTGGGAGTACTTCCATCATGAACAGGGTTTTGAACCTGCACCCTTCAAACTCTGGGTGTGCTGGTATATCAGCTCACTCAGGGGGCCCTCCCTTTCTCTTCTCCTTCCCATCTCCCGCTTCTTGGTCTACCATACCTTCCCACCCACACCCATTTTTGCTGCTGGTCTTTCTCTTATCTACCTCCACCCTATGAAGTGGTGCCCAGGTGGGAGGACTGCAGTCCTTGTGGGGTCCTACACTCCATTTCCTCCTGCTTACTCCCCACCATTTTGCTCTGAATTACTCTCCCCATGCTGCAGCGGTGGGACTCTAGACCGTACCTCATCTCCTCAAAGCTGCCTCCTGGGCTAATTGGAAATGGCCCTGCCTCAAAGTTGGTGCAGGAGGGATTATATGAAAAACTACAGTGGACCTTGGGCTCACAGCTGCTGGAGCCCTGCTCTTTGGGTGGTCTGGGTTGTAACTGTATCTCTCACCATGGTAGCCTTGTTTCTCCTCGGTCACTCTGTTGTGGTATATCCCTTATACAACAGTATGTCTGTGGAGGAGGCCGAGCATCACTATGTGATGCCATCTGGGTCTAGTAGAGCACCTACTAGACATCTGGTCCTGTGCTGCCCTTACGCTACATTCATGATGTATACGTGTATAAAGTAAACAAATGTCGATTGCAAGCCAAATCTCACCCTCCAGCCATGTATTCCCTTCCATCTTATTAATGACATCTATACTCTCAGGGATATAACTCGGTGCCCTTACAACAAGTTGTTAAGGTAATGGTCCATAGGTCTGGAGGGAGCCTCACTAAGAAACCCAATGCCAGCAGTAATGGGTTGGGCTATCTGTAGCCCTTAGTTTATGAATGTTCACAGCTTTAAGATTGGGGTACCAAGTGATTTTATGAAATAGTATGTAAGTAAAATTGATTATGTGCTGTGGGATGTTCATTCCACTATAAACAAGTGGGTGGATATTTTGCAGCATTGTTTTGCTTGCCCTACACGTGCCCCTCTCCTCCCCTATTCCCTACATAACCATCCTCTGCTCCCCCCATGCCCTCACCCCTTCCCCCATCTCTCAATGTACCTTGTGCAGTTAGTCTACAAAATTTTGAAGAGCTGTAATGTGCTGTTATAATACCAGGGGAGTGGTGTAGGGTAGTGAATCATTCATAAGCTCACTTGTTTTGCACTGATAGTTTGTGAAGCACTTTAATGCCAGCATTTGTAAACTGTGCTTATTGAACATCATGGTTTTCATTACTGTTTATCTTATTGCAGCATTAGAGTAAAGATAACAGGTAGAAATAATATGCATATGCTGCATTCAGTTGGTGGTTGAATTCTCATATTCTTAAATGGGAGGCAGTATAGCGTAGTGGTTAAGAGAATTAAGTTGCAAACCTAGAGAACTGGGTTTGAATCTTGCAGTCACCATTTAAATACTATGGGTGGGATATTCAGACTGCGCCAAAAAGATGCGCAATAGCAGGAGCAGGTGCAAGAGCAGTATGCCATTGTGCAACGTGCACGATATTCAAACCAACACAGCTGAATATCATGCCCCATGCACCATGGCGCAACCAGGGATGCGCAGTGGAACAGGGCCGATATGCAGTAGCACATCCAGTGATGCACAGGGACAAGGACAGAAAGCAGGGGTGCACTAGCCATGGAAGCGCCATGGATGGAGGAGCATGCAGCAGACCAGGCAGACCGACCCCCCCAAGGCCCCCCATGAACTGCACAACCAGAGGTGAGCTGGATGGACCACCAGCCCATGAACCCCAGCACTGATTCAACAGCAGAGGTACGGTTCCCCAGCACACTCCCCCGGCAAACAGTGACCGCAACACAAGGAGGGCTGGACCCTCCCACGCCACTGCACCCCACCAATGCTGACCACCCCCTGTACAACGATCCAAAGACACCCAGCCCAGAAGCATCACCAAACAGTGCATGGCACTGAAGGCATGCCACCACCACCACTGTGACAATGCAACCCTGTGCCCCATGGTGCCATGCATGACAGCCCCACCATGATCCCCCGCTGCAGGCAACACCAGCCACTGATGCAACTGCGGCATACATGATGCCCCCCTGCATGGCCCCCACCATGGCACAGCAAAGAGGTCTACCCTGCATCAGTACCCGAGGGACCCCGCATGTGACAAGTCCTGCCCTGGAAGCCACCACCAGCAGGACAGCACCCCCCACACCCACCCATGCACACACCCTGTCCCAGAACTGGCCCCACCAGACAGCACAGCTGCCCACTTTGGTACATGGAGGCATGCACCACACAGGATGCAACACAGGGCATGAACAAATCCCCCACCCTGTCCCAAGGGTACCCCATCACAGAGCCACACAAAGCGGGGCAACAGATGCCGCTGTTGCGTGTCCAATGATGCTGTGTACCTATGGCCTGTACACCACCATGGCGCTGGTGGGCTAGCCATGTGGTGCATGCACCATGAACCTGTCCACCACCAGCATGCAGCTGGAACACATGTGACAGACAGCAGACCACAGGCTCCGCCACTGACACCAGTGACAGCATGGAGGGGGACAACAACAGCACCGCCCACAGTGTCACCTGAAGCAGACATGCAATAGACCTGGAGACAGGATGCCAGCTGCCATGGCGCTGTGCCCAGAGGGTGGCTGGCATGGACAGCCACCAATGTCATGCCAGCAGACATGCATGTGTTAGGGGGGTCGGCACAACCATGTGTTGTCCAAAGCGCTGCTCTGCGATGGTGTCCCGGTGCTGCTGTGCCATCCGGGCCAGCCAGGGGTCCCATCACCCAGGGAGTGGCTGCCCTACACCAGCTGGACCGGCGTCCTCATCGTCCCCACTGCTGTCCCCCTTCTTGACCTCAACGGCTATCCCACAGTTGGTGGCCATGTTGTGCAGGATACAGCACGCCAGGAATAGCCCACAGGCCTTCGAGGGGCTTTACTGTAGGGCACCGCCTGACATGTGCAGGCAACGGAACCATGCCTTCAGCAGCCCGAACACCAACTCAATGACATTCCGTGTTTTGGCATGTGCCTCATTGTACGGTTGCTGTGCTGGGGTCATGGGGCACCGGTATGGTGTGAGCAGCCAGGGCCATAGTGGGTAACCACTGTCACCTGTGTGTAGATGGGAGTCATTAGCATGGTGGTCTGTGTCACTATGCCATGGGCCATCATGGCCATTACCTATGGCACCTCTGACAATGCCCCACACCCCCCCATGTCTGCACACATTGTCCAGCGTGGTATGCATACTCACCTACCAGATGGCCAATGGGGATGTCCTCACTCTCGAACCCATGATACAGTGCAGACTGGTGCCAGATGAAGGCATCGTGTGCTCCTCCAGGGTGCATGGCACAGATTTTGATTATGTGCCTCCTGGCATCTCACACCACCTGGCAGTTGACACTCAGGTAGCCCTTGTGGTTGATGTACGCCACCCCCTCCAGGCCAGATGGTATGCGGATGCTTACATGGGTGCAGTCTATGGCCCCAAACAGGAAAGGCAACCGTGCTACCCTGTGGAACTCCTGTATGTGTGCTGTGCACTCCACCTGTGTGCTGGGGAAATGTATGTACTCCGCAGCATGTGGCAGCAGTGTGCTGAGGAATTGTGTGAGTAGGCATGACGCGACCTACTGGGTTATGCCTGTCGTGCCCCTGTTGGTCTCTGGAAGGTGCCCGTGGTGAGCAGGCACATGACGGCTGTGACCTTCGACTCCACTGACAGCACATGGCTCCATCTTGTGGGTGCCTGCATCTCATCACTGCACAGTTCATAGAGTTGCCTCAGAATTGCCCGGTTCAGGTGGTACCGGCCCACAATCTCAGTGTCACTGTACTGTTTGAAGGTGGTGCGGGCTCGGTACTGTCTGTTCTGGGCATACTGCCGACGGGCCCTTCCACGGCCGTGCCTTCCTGCTCCTGCTTTCTCACACCCCTCATTACTGCCTCCATCTGGAAGGTGGCACTGGTCATGTCCCTGGCTGGTGCCCCCCCTCAGGCGGCTGTCTTCCTGTTCCCCCCGATGTGCATTGCTGGTGCTGCCCCTGCACTGGGTTCACCTCTGGCAATTCACCTCTGGGTGCCCTGCCTCTTGCCACTGCCCTCCGTCCACTGTGGCACTCTCAGGCCCTCTTGCACACACTGCCATGGGCACACCCACTCCTTCTGTCACTCAGGCACACCTCCAGTGGGCCCTGTCCAACTCCTAGCCACACCTTCCCCCTGCCTCCTGTCTTGCCTCCCTGGCACTCTGTCTTCGCTCTCCCACCTGTGGCTCCTGTGTGGAGCATTCTTCCTCCCCCTCTCTTGCTCACTTTTATTTTGGCTCATTTCTGCTGTCGCGCAACTTCCGCTTACTCCACTACTGTGCACATCGCATACTGATGAATATCGCACTGTGCATGTTATTCCTGGTTCTGCCCCCTGCAGTTGCACATGCATTCATTACTGTTGCGCTATGGTGCATTGAATGTTGTGCTGCGCTGCCGCTCCCACTGAATATCGCACTATGATGCATTTCCGCACTTGTGCTGGCACATCCTTGTTGCACATGGTGCATCTGCTCTGAATATCCCACCCTATGTGTAAATTTTGGGGACAATAACAGGCAAAATTTAAAAGAGGCTAGGTGCAGCACCATAATTGTTACCTCTCCCCCCACACCAGCTGATGATTAAAGATATTCAGTTTTGAATTCTTAAAGCTTGTTTGCTGTTTTTAAATATGGTAAATTTATGAGGTACTTACACAGTTGAATGTTATACATGACTCTTTGCACTTTCCTTTGTATTATTGCTCTATTTGATCCTTTTTTTTTGAATATGTGATTTGTACAGCTTTATGAAGATGTTAATGAATGTATAGATTGTAATCATTATTTGGGCTATTTTTGGGCTATTTAATATGCACAGTTATGTACAGTTAGCCATGCCCCCCGATGGAGCCTAGCAGTTAGGCACTATGTAGTGGTGATTGTCAAGTTGATTTAATAAAACACCTGCTTAATAGAACCAGTGTTGTGTATGCTTTTTTGTTTTCTTCTGGTATCTCAATGTTATGGTTCAAGTTGCACCTTTAGAGGAGGTTGGTGTGCACAGCTCCAGTTTCCAATGATGATGGTTTTATACTGGTCTTATTCATCTCAGTTATGGACAGGGGTGGAGCTGCCAGTCTTGCGGGGATCCACTCCCTCCCTATATGGTTTTCTGCTCATCCAAGGCCCCCGCCACACTTGATGTTTGATTATCGCTGACATCACATGCACCTCTTGGAAGACTCAGGGCTTAAACTCTCCCATAAAATGTAAATAAAATTATCTTGCAAATCTGATGATTGAGAACACAACTTGCTTTCCTGCAAGAAGCCAAATTGGTGGCCTCAGCAGTGCAGAAACTTTCTAGGGAGTGGTACTAGCTAAGAGCTCACAGTTGTTCCCAGACTACCAAGAGGGGGTATCTGCCTTGCATCACAGATCTTTCTGGTGGTCCACAGAGCAACGGCTGTCAGATGTTGAAGGGTGGTGGCTTCTCCTCTGCCTTTCCATCCTGGAGGACCCCATTGTCTAGGGAAACCTGTATGCCCCAATTTTGATTCCCTAGATTTTTTACTTCAGCTCTGCCTAGATGGTGGAATCCATCTCTGGGGTGCAGTTCCCTTGCTGCTGGGGGAATTTTAATGTCACCCAGCAGAACTCTCTGTACAGGTATGGGATGACTGCTGAACCCTCTCAGGCTGTCCAAGTGGTTCAGACCATGAGAACAAATTATTCCCTTATGGACATTTAGCACTCTCTCCACCCTATGGTGTGAGATTACTCATATTTCTCCCAGTTTCATGGATTCTACAGCCACCTTGATCTCTGGTTGAAAGAGAAATGCAATTGCTACCACTAGAGCTAGCATTGTCATCTCACAAATCTCTCCTTCCAAACCATATATGGCATATTCCTTCCAGACAGACACCCCATCTTATGGCACCCAGTAATACCTTCATCATCCTAGTATTACATTATGTTGAGTGTCTGCCATGCCCCCCCACTGGGATATGTATATACTGTACATACTGTAAATATTAGCTTAACTTTCCTGTAACCATTTTTTATCATGTGAATTTACTGTACATCATTGTGTTTATAAACGTTATTTTCCCCTGTATGTATAACTGTCTTATATAAGTGTATGATGTATCTGTTGTGTATCAACTATTGAACCTTGACCTTATCAGGTCCATCTTGTAAATGAGCCTTGCTCAATGATGTTCGCCTGAATAAATAAAGATTTGATGATGATGATGATGACGGTTCATGGCTCACAAGATCACCCAGGCAATGATCCAAGCCACAACACATCTGATTACCTTGTCTGACCATGTTCCAGTTTTGCAGATAGTGCTTTGGGGCCCTGATGTGCCAAAGTCCTCCTCTTGGCATATAGATCACTTCTCTTGCGGGATAAGGACTGGATTGGTCTGAACACTAAAGCACTTTGTTCTTTTTGTTACGTCTTTGTTGGTCCAATAAAAGGTATCAAATCATTTGCTTCTGGATCTGTTCTTACAAGGACCAATATGGCAAAGACTAAATTTGTATGTCTTGTAGGATAAAGGCTTTTTTGACTGTGTCTTGCTTGAGATGACAGATTTCTTTCAACACAATAACACTAGCCGTAGAACTGATTGAATGATGTGGGAGGTTTTCAAGGCCACTATTAGAGGTGAAATTATTTCCTGTACTCAGGCCACTGTAAAGCTTGAGAAGTGGAGCTGTCCTACGACATCACTTCCTCTCTCACTCCTCATAAAGTTTTGATTGTATAGTTTAGACGATGTATTGGACTCTCTGTAAAATGTTTATGTGAACTGCCTGTTTTCCTCACCTATTGTTACTCCTTGTACAAACTGTACCCAGGTCGCACCTGGAAACGAGCCTCAGCTCAGTGTGCCTTTTCCGGTCATCAAATTTTAAATAAATAAAAAAATACTGTTACACCACCCACCCCATGTCAGAGTCACCCTGAAGGCAGAGATAGCTGGCATATGTCTTCAGCTGGGCTCTCTCGTCTCTCACAGAGTGCAGCTTGCTTTACTTCAGATGAAACAGAGATACTGGGAAGAAGATGGGAACACAGACAAACTACTGGTATAGCTGCTTGATAAACAATGGGCAGAGTGTCATATCACTGCCCTTAAGGATCGCAAGTTTATGATACACCTAAAATCAGACCAGATTAGTGCAGTAATGTGTGATTACAATAAAGGCCTGTACTTCTCACAAGGCTAAGTGCACACTCAGCCGCTGGATGCTTTCCTGTCTGTCCTCCCTCTGCCAAAGCTATCCTCTGCTTATTGCACCTCTCTTGAAGTTCCTTTAATGCAGCAGGAGATACAGGAGGCTATTGCAGTGCTAAACTCTGGTAAGACACCTGGCTGGGATGGTCTTCTGGCAGGCTTTTACCATCACCTGAGTGTTGTTCTTTCCTCCGTAATGAGCAGAGTATTTTCTGATTCCAACTCCTGGCTTCAACTCCCTCTCTTATTTAGTGAAGGGGTCATTACTGTCCTCAGGAAGAAAAGGAAAGACCCCCCCCCCGACCTCAAGCTATTGCCCCATTTCCATTATCAATACCAACACCAAAATCCTAGCAAAGGCTTTGGCTCACCAGCTGGACTTTATTTCCCCTCTCTGGTACCTCCTTCCCAAGTGGGATTTGTACAGGGCTGGTTGGCCTTGGACCACATTCACTGTTTGACAAATTTCCTAAATAGGACCCAGACTTCCCCCGGTCCATCCCCAGCTGTGGAAATACACTTTGAAAAAGCCTTGACTTGGTGAAATGGGGGTACCTCCTTCAGGTACTTCACAAAATGAGTTTAGGCCCATCTTTTCTCGGCTGGATCCATACTCTGTATTCCACCCCTAGGGCAAAGGTCCTCATCAACAATCTCCTCTCCCCTCTTCTTTAAACTATTTAAAGGGATGAGGCAAGGATGCCCCATGTCTCATCTCCTTGTCATTTTGGCAATAGAGCTGCTGACAATTGTGATTCGTGAACACCCATTCCTTCAGGGCATAACCATGGGCTCTTTTTTTTTGTTTGTTATATAGGTATTTATCTCCTTCACTGCCTCTAGCTGCCCCCATCTAACCGACTCCCCCAGCTTCATCACCCCGGTCTCACTGGGACTTACCCACAGCCTGCCTGGTCACCAGGTGCACAGCCTGTGAGGGGTTGATCGTTATCCACAGCTGGGGGTGTTTTTCCTCCATTTTTACCCTTTCCCATTGCTGGGGTGCACATGGAGGACATGCACATGTGGATGCATGCGCACATCCACGGGAAGTCCCACAGCACCCTCCCTTCCATGGCACCCACAGTCCTGTACTGCCATTAGACCTCCACTTGGGGGCAGTCATTTGGCGGGAGCTCCAGTCCTCCCTCCCCAGGAGAGGAGAGCTTTCCTCTGGATGCTCGATCCTCTCCCTCCCCTGCTAACCCCTGACTGCCCGTGCTTGTTCCGGGGTCACTGTCATGATGCGAGGTGTGGCATCCAGCGCCTCAACCTTCAGCTCCACTGGGCCATCTGAACCATGGGCTCTTTTACTCACACCAGGATGTTATGCACTCATGACTTCTTAGTCCTCCTGGTTGATGACTCAACTGACATTAATCCTCTCATGTCTCTATTGCAAGACTTCATACTCTTTTTGGGCTTGAAGATTAATCTGATGAAAACTGAGGTTGTGCCTCTCACTACACATTGCTTTCAAGCACCCTTTTTGACAATGGGTCTGTATTTGTCCCCACAGTTTTTAATATACCTGCGGATCCAAGTTACCCTGGATGTGTCTAAAATATGTGCAGCAAATCTTCCCTTGCTCCTTAAAAACCTCCAGAAAGACTGTGACCACTAACAGAGGCCTTCATCTCTCTCTGGCAGGGAAAATCTCGGCTATTAAGGCTGGCACCAAAACTCATGCATTATCTCTCCCACCTGGCAATTAATATTCACAAATCATGGTTTGCCAAAATTGACTCTCTTGTATGGAGATTTTTGTTGAATGAGAAGCCTACCCATTACAGCAGAGCCAAATTAAGAGCACTTTGTAGTAAGGAGGGTTGGAATCTACCTTGGTTCTATGGTTACTATCTCATGTTTGTGGAGACACAAAGCAGCCCACAGCTCCACCCCAGAAAACCCTCTTGCCTCCCACTGGGTAGCAATGGAAAAAGAGATCTGCAACTTTGTGTTCCCTGCTGTATTTTTATACCCATCTGTACCACATCATTTATAGACTCATCCCCCCATAGCAGCATCCCATGCTAAGTGGAAGTCCCCATCTAGACTTGTTAAAACTCCTCTAACCTCTCTGCTTCTCTCACCCATCTGGGGTAACTAATCTCTCTGTATTACTAAGAAGCCAATTAATTGATGTGTGTGGCAAACTGGGAGCATACAGTTAATACGAGACATTCTCACGCCTGGCTTGACCCACCGTGACCCTTTCCGGAGCCTGCAAGTTTGCTATGGATAGCCTCTGACTGACATCTGGAGATTTCTTCAACTATGGAGCTCAGTCCACTCTTTCTTGTGCCTGCTTCCTGGGCAACCTGACTCATGTCCAACTTCCTCTGTGCTGGGCTGGCTTATATGTCCCAAGTGCAGGGCTGGTAAAATTTACTCAAGCATTAACACAAGATGACTGATCAAACACAATCAGCCTGTAAACACTGGGAAAAAGCATTCAATATTTCCTCTTCCTCCTTAGACTGGGAGCATAGTTAGAAGGCAGCTAAATTGGCCTGCTCAGATAGCAGAAACCTCCTCATACCCTTTACAAAATAAAGCATTGCATTACTGGTATAGGACGCCTGCCCAACTACAGTCATTAGGTCTCCTTTCCACAAATGTATGCTGGTGGTACCACAAAGCTGTTGCAGACCTAGAGCATGTGCTCTGGTGATGCTCATCCTTCATCACCTTTTGGTTCAAAGTATACAAAGACTTCCAGTCAATCCTGGGGTAGATCTCCCCTTCTCTCCATCTCTCTTTATGTTTGACCTTTCTCTGCCCACCTTGGCTCTTCACCGGCCTGAACTTTTATAGCTTGTAGTGATGGGGGTTGAGTCAAAATGCCTTATACTCCATAGATGGAGAACCATGGAAATACCAAATCTTTCAGAGTAGTGCAAAGAAGTGAACCAGCTGGCCATTTACGCCTGAATGTCATCAGTAGCCTGCAAATCACTATACACCTTCTATAATGTATGGTAGAGGTATATGAACTTCCACATGTGCATGGTGGAGCCCTATTTCCCAATAAGGGATGAGGAAGATCCGCTATGACCCTCATAAACACTCCCCACCTTTCTTAGCTCTCCCTTCTACATATACAATTTATTTTTAGATTGGTATTATATGTACAATGCCTTTTAGTGGAATAACAATTACTACTGTAGCATCATAATTCTGACTTTAGGTTCTTTTATATGTCACTGTTGATATTTTATCTGGGATGAGATATCTGTTGAATGTGTTTTTTATTGGAAATCCCTCAATAAAAAAGATTAATTTAAAAAATAAAGGATGTATGGCCTGATGCGACCTTCAGTTCTTACCATTTTCTGCTTTGGTACACAGAATGCTCACAGTGTACTGTACCTACTAAATTTGAAATGGACTGTGAGAAAGAACCAAGCCCAAGTCATTCTCTGCTGTAAAAATGATGTGTTAGTGTTGTTTTTAATCTATCTTTGCTGCTGCTCATTCTTCTATATTGTTACTGAACTGCTAAAAATCTCATTCCCCTCAAAGTAATAGGTTCAGTTCTAATTTAGCACTGTACTTCTAAGAATAATGTGTGGTTAGACAGAACCATTTTTTGAACATTTGTAGTGCAGAATTGCATTTTTTCTGTTGATTTCCTGAACTCTTTAGGGTTTGTGCAATTAACTGACGGGTTTAGGAAATGCTCACTGAATTTAAAGAGGGTTAATTATGAGCTCGACCTCTGGGTCTTAGGAGCAGCAGTAGCATATGCACTTTGGCTATCGGTGTGATCACAGCTAATTGTCTGCCAGGAAATGAAACAGAACTTATTTACATTTAGAGTGACGCCTGAGTCCTTAATCACCTCAAAGCATATAAAAATGAACTTTGTTGCTGGCAGTTCAAGAGGCATAATGAACCTTGAGAGGTTTCCCAGTGCCTCCTCTCTGTGGATGCAATCAGTTGCATCACATTGTCTGCTCACTTTGGGCTCCCTCATAAGTGAATGTTCCAAACTGTAAAATAAAATGCATTTGAATCAAATACAAACTAAATGCATTTAAAACAGACTTCTTAAAAGCTAGCTGGGATATATCAGGATACTAAACCATGCCCCCAAACTATGGTCCAGCCCCACCCCTTTTCAGAATTCTTGATACACTGCACCACTGTTTTTATGTCAGAAAAAGAATTACAAGAGTCTAGGCAGTCATATTCACTCTGCACATTTCTGTACAGTTTTTAGGTATTCATTCAAAACTATATGCCTTTTTGTTAACCTTTACCATTCTAATTTGTAATTACAAGTACTAATGAAGAAGAGCATAACAGTACTGTAATTGAAAGGGGCCACTTGTTAGTGGCTGTGACAGTTTTGTTAAATTCTTTTTGACTCCCAACTTGTCCTTGGCCGCTGTTGTCACCTTGCCTCCATCCCCTGGGACCCCAGCCACCGGCGTTCACCAAGGATTGTCCCCCAGGGTAAGACCACTGGGGGAGTCCCCCTCATAACCCCCCGAATAGTGCCTTATTGTTAGTCCAGTGGCAGTGAGTCCTCAGACTAGCTTCATGGGGCTTGGTGGGAATGGGCCATCGGTGTCCATTTTTTCCCACGTAGTGGGAAGAGTGGCATGGAATGACATAAGGGACATGCCCTCAAATCTGGCACACCTCCCAGAACTCTCGAACTTTGGCTGTGATGGCCCTTGGCCTCTGCCAGGGGTCAGTCATGCACCGAGTGCTCCCTCTCCCTCCCCCGGAGGAGGAAAGCAGTTCAACAGATGCTCGATCCTCCTCCCCCCTGGCCGGCCGACCCTCCAACTCCTTAAGCTCGTATCTGAACTCGGGTTGGTGGCATCACAAGCAGAAATCCAACTGCTGCACTGGCAGAGCAGCACATTTTAATGTGGTTAATTAGGCCATAGATTTAAGTATCTAACCCTGTTGACAGCTTAGATGAGACATGGAAACATAGACAATAACTGTGAAAAAAGACCATTGTTCCATCCAGTCTGCCCTGTTTTACCCTAGCCTGCCAAAAGACATATTGTCTAGATGGGATTTTTGCCCTCTCCTGCCCCCCCCCACCCCATACCCACAACTCTGCAGGCAGGTTGTTCCATGGCTCTACTACTCTGTATTTGTAAAATAAAACTTTCTAACATTACTCCTGAATAATTCCCCCATCACCTTTCTCTCATGTCCCCATGTTTTTAACTCTCAATTCCTGATGAATAGTTCTTCACAGTTTAACCTTTTCATTCCATTCAGGAACTTAAAGGTCTCTGTCATATTGCCACACTTCGTTTTGGCCTCCTGCAAGTTTACATGTTCAGTACCCTAAGTCAGTCCTTATAGGATCTGCCTTGTTGGCACTGAATCATTTTGGTTACCCAGTACTGCATTGTCTCCAGCCTGTCCATCTTTCCTTGTGTATGGACTCCAGAACAGGACACAGTGCTCCAGATGGGGTCTCTCCAGTGATCAATGGAGAGGTAGTATTACTGCCTTCCTCCTGCTATTGAATCCTCTCCCAATACACCACAACATCTTGGTTGCCTTGCCATAGGCCTTGTTACATTAGCTAAATTGTTTTAGGGAGTCGCTTATAATGAATCCCAGGTCCCTTCCCTCAGAAGTAGTGTCCAGCGTAACCCTCCCATCCAATATTCAGTCCTATTTGGTGTTGAATTTCAACTGCCAAACCTTGGACCACCTCTCTAACCTATGCAGGTCCCTGTACAACTCTTACCCCCCTCCTTGCTGTCCACCTTGCCATAGAGCATAGTGTCTTATATAAAGAGACACATCTTGCCCTGTATTTCTTTCACTGATGAATATACTGAAAATGACTGAACTCAAAACTGACCCCTGTCTCACTCAACTTGTGATTTCCCTCTCCATCGCTTTGACTCCATTTACCACTGCTGGGTACTGCCCCCCCCCCACCAACCACTCACCCAGCTAACCAGGTCCTTCGCTGCACTTAGATCCTCTCACTTCATCAGCAACCTTCTTTAAGGCACAGACTGGATTGCCTTGTTGTAGTTGAAGTTGAATACATCCACTGCTTGTCCCTTATCCAGGTACATGACAATACGCTCCCGACTATTCGCTCCCATTATATTCGTTCCTGGCAATTCACTCCAATGAAAATTAGCTCCGTTTGTTTCTCGCTCCTAATGATTTTGCTCCCGGTACTGATCTTACACAGAGTCTTAATTAGTCTAGCTTGTATATGGGGACCCAAAGTACTGAATTACCAATCGGTTACACTCTCCTGACAGCCTGGGGAATAAAAGTGACAGACAGGTTACACTCACCTACTGACAGCGCATGCCAGTTTTACATTGAGCCTCAGTATTGGGCAATGTTTACCTGCAATGATACGGGCCAACCAGAATGGGTGGCTACTAGTATAAAGCATACTAGCGTGTGTCTGAGGTTTTGTTTGCAACTGCCACCAGTGATAATGAATTGCCACTTCATCACCTCAGAGTGCCAAAAACGATAGGTGGTCCGAGAATAATTTTATATATACATTCCACAAACTAGGAGCACAGGATAAAGGGATATGGCAATGTGAGCGTGCCATTCAAAAGGTTAAGGTATGCAATGCCCGCGTTCACACAGTCTCAGTTGCTGACCCAACTATAATAAAGAGGTTTTCTACACACAGTCATGCACCTGACCCCTGTGCCATGGAGAAATCTGTTGCTGTTAGTATAGCAAAAGAAAGAACAGCAACAACCAGGATACAACTACACAAGTATTACTACATGCAAAACAGAATATGTCTTTAGCAGCCACAGGAAAGCTGATGAACCGTAACTTAAAAAGAACTGTGCAGAGAGTCCGGGTTCATGGTGCCCCACCAAACCCAAAAGATCTGGTTGAGTTGATTATACCTGACACTTTTAAAACCTACTCTCAGAACTCTGACACAGATAGTGTTACATTTCTTTTACAAGACAGTGGGCCTGGGAACAAGAGGATATTGATCTTTGGTACAGAAAAAAAATCTATGTTTCCTTGAAAGATCCAAGGTATGGCATGCTGATGGCACTTTCAGTATTGCTCCTCCACTTTTCAATCAGTTATATGTTATTATGGGTGAGCGCTTTGGGAAAAGTACAGCCTGCTATTTATGCTCTGTTACCGAGTAAAAGACGTGAGTGTTATGACAGGATGCTAACAGCTCTGAAAGAATTAAACAAAAATCTATCCCCAGATATTGTGATGACAGACTTTGAGAGGGCTATAATTAACACATTCAAAACAGCATTTCCTCACAGTAAGCAAGTGGGATGCTTCTGCCATTTCACACAGTGTGTGTATCGAAAGATACAGATGGAAGGACTAGCTGTAAAGTACGCACAAGAGCCAGAATTTGCATTGAAATGTAAATATTTGCCCTCTCTTGCCTTTTATCCGATTGATCAAGTTATTAAATGCTTCGAGGAAATTACCAACGAACAACGCAATGTTTTCCGGTTGCTATACCTGTGATAGACTACTTTGAAGATGTCTGGATGAGGAGCCACAATAGGAAAAGCACGGCGGGAGACAGCCCCAGTTTGAGCTTGCCTTATGGAATCACGCTGAAAGTGTCAGTGATGGCGAGCAAAACTAATAATGTGGTTGAAGCTTTCCACGAGGGATGCAGACTATTCTGTGCATGTCACATCCCACTCTGTGGAAGTTCATTGATGGTCTAAAAGGCGTACAGTGAAAAAGGGATGCAGAGCTAGAACAATTGATAGCTGGTAATGCCCCGACCATGTCTCAAAGGTGTATCGAGACAATGTTGAAGGTCTTGCCTGTATTACTGCTAAAATGGAGGAGCAAACTACTGAGGAGTTTTTGAGAGGCATTGCACATAGCTTTGAATATTAGACTTCAGACGCCAAAGGATTTTTAACGGTTTATTAATAAAGTATTGTTTTTAATGACTGAAGAACTGAATTACTGACTTCCTGTATTACAGACGGTTACTAAGGGGAACTAAGGTGACTGATTCACTTCCTGTCTACAGATGGTAACTAAGGTTGCTGGTTCACTTCCTGTCCTGTACTCCCAGAGTAATGGAGACTTCTAAGGTCTTAAGGTAAGAGCGAGCTGTTAAACTGAGAACTGAGTCAAATGAAATGTTGGGAGCGAGCTGTTACAATGAGAAAAGTGAATGTAGGAGCGAGCTGTTACACTGAGAAAATTCATTGAAATGAAATGTTGGGGTAGTGGTTGCAATTGGGAGGCGAGTTGGCGCGCCAGCGTAATGTTGTAGGAGCGAACTGTCATTGTAGCGAGTTGCCGGGAGTGAGTTGTTAGGGACCGAATAGTCGGGAGCGAATTGTTGTGCTCCCCCCTTATCCACTACTTTAGTTACCCAGTCAAACAATGCTATCAGGTTGGTCTGTCAAGTCCTTCCTACCACACACCTGTGATGTTTACTATCCCAGAGCCCATTTCTCTTCAGGTTGTCCACTAGGTCCTCCATGAATAGAATCTTCATCAGTTTACCCACAATGGAGGCAAAACTGACAGGCTTGGTAGCTACCTGTTTCCTCCTTGTTCCCATCTTTGTGGAACAGAAGTATGTCCACTGCCCTCAAATCTTTCAGGACCACCCTGACTACATTGCGCTATTGCAAAGCCCTGCCAGTGGTTCAGGCAATTCTGATGCCAGTTCCCTGAGCACCTTTAGAAGTTTCTCTTTTGGCCCAGAAGCCTTTCTATTTTCAGGGCTTCAAGCCCTTTTCTGACCCTTGTCCTGTAAATATCACCTACCCCATTTATAGGTAATTCTTCTTGAAGTAGACTTTATGATACATTCTGGCAAAGGCCTGCTATCCTCCACTGTGAATACTGAGCAGAAGTAGTCATTAATAATGACTGCCTTCCACTCATTCTCCTCTACTATTCTGCCCCTCTAAACCAGTCTTTTTTCTCTTTTCCCTCATGTATTTAAAATACTGTTTTCTCTTTCCTTGACCACCTCTGCAATAAAGAACTCTGTGTCTGCTTTTGAATCCCTGACTTCCTTCTTGGTTTTCCTCCTCTTTACTTGGTATTCAGTCCATTCCTCATCACCCTGATTCTCTTTGCATCTGATGAAGTCCCTTGTTTTGGCCCTCACTGCCTCCCGGACTTTCATAGATAACTTTTTTACAGATGGCTCCTGGTCCCCCTCATTGGAGGGCAACCTACTGAAGAAAGGCACTGGAGGATTAATGGGACAACTCCCAGTCCCCCTCATCAGAAGGGGCCCCCACAAAACAGCCACCAGAGGAGCAGTGGAATGGCTCCTGGCCCCTATTATTAGAGGGGTCTCCGTCAAGACAGCTGCCAAAGGAATGCTGAGATAGGTCCTGGTCCACATCATTGGAAATGGACCTCCTCAAGACAGCCATCAGAGAAGCAGCGGGATGGCTCCTGGTCTGCCTCATCAAAGATGGACTCCTCTCTAACAGCTTCTGAAGGAGCAGTGGGAAGGCTCACAGTCCCTCTCATTGGAGAGAGACCCTCCGACACAGCCACCAGAGGAGAAGTAGTATGGCCCCTGGTCTCCCTCAGAGAAGGAGACCCCTCTGTAACAGCTTCTGCAGGAGCTGCAGAATGGCTCCTGGTCCGCCTCACTGGAGAGGACACCCTTAAGACAGCCACTGGTGGAGTAGTGGGACAGCTCCCAGTCCCCCTCAATAGAGGGGACCCCTATCTAATAGCTGTTGAAGGAGTGGTGGGGTGGCTCTGACTTCTGACACATCCACCAGAGGAGTGGCAAGGTGGCTCCCAGTCCCTTTCATTGGAAGGGGATTATCTGAAACAGCTGCACTAGAAGCAGCTGAACAGCTCCTGATTCCCCTCACTGGAAGCGCACCTCTCTCTAGTAGCTGCTGGAGAAGCAGTGTGTTGGCTTCTGGTCCCTTTCATTGGAGGGGGACTCCTTCAATACTGCTGCTTGAGGAAGAGCAGAATGGCTCCTGGTCCTCCTTTTAGAGGGGGACCCCCTCTGACACAGCCACTGAAGGAGCTGTTGGACAGCTACATTCCTCATCATGGGAGGGGAACCCTCTGATGCAGCCATCAGAGGAGCAGTGAGACAGCTCACAGTCTCCCTCATGAAATGGGAATCCCTCAAGACAGCCACTGTAAAAGTGGCATGGTGGTTTGCAGTCCTTCTCAAAGCAGCTGCCAGAGGAGCAGTGTGACATCCTGCAGATCCCTTTATTAGAGGGGACCCCTCTTAGTCAGCCACCAGAGGAACTGAGGGACATTTCTCAGTCACCCTTCATTGGAGGAGGACCTCTCAAGACAGCTGTGATAGAAGCAGTGGGACAGATCCTGGCTCCCTCATTAAAGGGGACTGCTCTCAAATAGCCACCAAAGGAATAGCAGGATGGCTCCTGGTCCCCCTCATCAGAAGAGTACCCCATCAAACAGCTGTCAAAACAGGATGAATAGTATCACTGCACAACTCTACATAACACTTACATTTATTGAGATTTTACTATAATTAACATGAAACTAACTATTTCATCATTTGCACTGAGACAATAATAACATATTGTAAACCCTGCAGCACACCATACAGGAGATTGCTTTTATGAGAGCATAAATAATCAAAGCACCAGTGTTACTGAAGGCCATCAACCTGAATTTTGTAAAGTCTTAGTTGATTGCATGAATAGGGGAGGTTGTATTTCCCCAATCCAGATAGCCAAACAAAACTGTCCTTACCTTGCCCCCACCAGTATACTGCACTCACCATAGCAATGTTCCCCATCTCACCTCAGCATTTTCCCCAATCCCATTTCAGTACTTCTTTCCATCAGGGTTAGATTGGAGTACTGTAATTAAAAAGTATATAAATCAATATGATTTCTCTAACCCCATGCACCTTATTTTCCAGTTTTGCAACTTAACCTCTGTGCCGGTGAAAATTAAGAAGAAATGTGCTTTTTTTTACTACCAATGGACGTAATTACTTTGAAGTGAAGCAAAGTGAAAAGGTACTATATGTGTGAGCAGCAGTAAAACTAAATTTTTTCCTATACCCAGGTATACAGCATGGCAATCAACTTTCACTGATATGCATTTGATTTGCTGTAACCCCATCCAATGTTGAGTAAAATACTTCTAAAAAAGAAAGTTAAAGTTACTAGTTACTTTCAAATAAATGTAATCAGTTACAGTTATATATTACAAATAGAATAAAGTATGGGTAGGAGTATATAACGAGAAGTTTACAAACACCCGAGGGGTTAGATGCTACATAAACCCCAAGAGTGAAGCTCGAGGGTTTATGACTAACATCTAACCCTGAGGATGTAGTTACACCTGACCCATATTTTATTTTATATAATTGTTGAGTTTTCCTTTTTTCACCTCAGCAATTATACAAAATAAAATTAAGATACTGTGCGGTCCGGTCACAGTCCATGGTTCGTAGTCACGTTCATCTTTTTTTCATTCATTTAGAAGTTTATTTTTGCCAGGAGATTTAAAAAAGAGAATGTTGTGGTAGGATTAAAAAATAACTTACCACCGAATGCGAGTGGCGGTTTAGTGTCTCTTCGCTGTTCAGGGAGAAAAGAAGTGGAGAATGGTCGGCAACTAGTGCAGCGGGCACCCGGGCAGAGTGAGGGAAACTGTGCGTGTGTTTGCCATAATAAACATTCCTTTATTACAGCAAATTACACCACGATTTCCCTATGGGAAAAAAGGGAGACCAGTAATTATTTTTACATAAAAAGTAATTAGTAACTGCAATGCATATTATCAACTTAGTTCAATGATTTAATAGTTTGTGTGTCCAGAAATAGCTCTAAAATTATTAAGAACATCAGTAAACCTATGCAGAGCAAGGGTAAATTTGATTGTGAAAATCATAGCACTATGCAAAATTTATAACAGTTGAGAGGTATGAACATGGTTGTATTTACTCACTGAACATTGCTATCTGTTCATGAAACCCCAAGAAGTGTATAAAAAGTAGAACAGATTCTAAAGACAGTGGGCAGGATATTCAGACTGCGCCAGGCTGGGGTGCAAGTCTGAGTGCAGAGCAACTGGGATGCACCAGGGAGTGACCTGGGTGATATTCAACAGTGTTGTGCCATGGTTCAACACCATTGAATATGGCACTGTGGTCACCTGCATTAGAAACATAGAAACATAGAATTTGACAGCAGATATGGACCGCTTGGCACACCCAGTCTGCCCATTTCCCTACCTAATGGATAAGCTGCAGATCCTAGTTAACCAGCAGCCTACTTCTTTCTACCCCCCCCCAGAATTGCCTTATGGCTGTCCCATGCATGCTTGAATTCAACCACACATGGCGCAGTGGCACTGCACCAGCACAAGTGGCAACCGAGGAGCAGAGGGATGCGCCAGCACAAGTGCGAATGTGCTAGGCGCAGGAACCATGACATTCAGCGGTGGGTATGCAAATGAAGCCATTATGCATGCAAAGGTACAAATGGGGTCATTTGCATGTCATAATGGCACCATTTGCATGCGGAGCTGATCCCAGTAACTGCTCCTGGTGCCTGCCAGGTCTGCAGTCACTAGGGCCACGCCCCTGCCCTCGTGGCAAAGCACCCAACGCCTGATTGCCGGCTTTGTACAACCTCATAGTATCCCTGGTGGTCCAGTGGACCGAATCCAGCCTGATCGCGGGCTTTGTAAGAATAATATTATCCCTGGTGGTCCAGTGGAGAGATCCCAGCTCGATCACGGGATTAGTATAATTAGTATTATTATCCCTGGTGGTCCAGTGGACTGATCCCAGCCTAGTATAATTAGTATTAATTAGTATTATTATCCCTGGTGGTCCAGTGGACCGATCCAAGCCCGATTGCGGGCTTAGTTGATATAAATCTCCTGGTGGTCCAGCGGTAGCCCCCTCCCACCCGCCCTCAGATCCATCACCCGCCCCGGTCAGTGGCAGGTGGCAGCTTCCAGCTGCCCGCCGACTGATAGCGTGCAATCTGACTGTACTCCCATTGGTCCACAGCATGGGCCAATGGGTGTGCAGGCTGTACCATACTACACAATCCCGATATGTGAATGGAATCCATTTCACATATTGGGACTGTGTAGTATGATACGATCTGACGCCTCATTGGCCCATGCTGTGGACCAATGGGCTAACAGCCATACTGTATGCTGTCAGTCGGCGGGAGGCTGGGTGGTTGGTGGTGGAGCTGCCACCCGCCGCTGACTGGGGAAGCGGGTGGCGGAGTCTGGTGGGCGGGTGGGGAGGGCGGTACTGCTGGAGCACAAGGGAGATTCTATTTCAACTAAGCCCACGATTGGGCTGGGATCAGTCCACTGGACCACCAGGGATTATAATACTAATTATACTAAGCCTGTGATCGGGCTGTGGAGCAGGTCCACTGGACCGCCAGGGATAGATTATTTGAACTACGCCCACGATCAGGCGAGGGGGTAGGGTCCACTGGACCACCAGGGATTTACCATATATACAAAGCCCTTGTCCGGGTGTGGGGGCCCGGCGCCCGACCTGTGACTTTCGGTGGTCGGGTGGCCACCCACAGCAGGCGGCTGCCGTGTTGCACCCAGCAATACAGCGGCTGGCCTGTGGGTGTCCCCCAACATGTTCCTATCTTTTTCAGGCACATCTTTGCACCCCCTGTGCGGCGCAAAGCGGGTGTGTGCCTGCATATGCACCACACATCCTGGACTGAATATCGGGATGTGCCACATATGCATGGGCATGCCCCCTGCACTTGCACCATATACATTACTGGCACACCCCAGTGCATCGGGATTTGTGCAGCGCAACATCCCCTTTGGAATATCGCGCCAGGGCGCATCAGTGGGTTGCGCATAGTGCAACACTGTTGCGCCATGTGCAATCCCTTTGAATATCCCGGCCAATGAATATGTTAATTTATAATGCAGTACCAATCTGACTTTGCCAACCACTACAATCCCTTTACATTTCCATAAATAAGAGCTCTATTAACAAAATAAAAAACACACACTCAAACACACACCCTGCATCTACTGTTGCTCTCCGCAATCTTTTCCCCCACAACTGAATCCTGACTTTGCCAGCCACTACAGTCCAAGATATTCTTAATTTCTATAACATCTACCCTTACCCGCCAGCACAAACACCCTGCATCTACTGCCAGTGCCTTTGGCAATTTTCCTACTCAGCTGAATATCCGGACAATGTCAGCATCAACTGCCCCTTTAAATCCCACCCTTAACCCACCACCACAAATATCCTGCTGCATCTTCTGCACTTGGTGATCTTTTCAACATCTAGCCTGTATTCTCCTACTGACTATGCAAGAGCAACAACTACCCCTTTAAATTTCCACAATACAATCCCACTCTCACATAGCTCTTCCTACACTCACACACACACACCCTACAGATCTACTGCCCTTCCTTGCCTTGGTGATCTTTTCTCATTTCCCCACAGCAGCCTGAATCCTAACTTTGCCACTGCCAGCCACAGATCCACCCCACATCACATACAATAAATTCCACCAGCACACACCTGCTTACCCCAACACACAGTTTAAACAGTCTTTCCCACAGCTGAACCTTGACTTGCCACTGCCACTGAGACACAGTTATAATTATAACTAAGCCTGCCATGACTGTTATGCCACTGACAGTATGCCACAACTGAAGTCAGACAGTGTCACTTACAATCAAGTTATCACACAACACAACACTCTTGTTGCACTCCAGTACATACCCCTTCGATGAGGATTTTCTTTGAAATGGGTCGGTTGATGGTGATAGATTTGGCAGGTGGGTGGGCAGATGGATGATCTAGCAGCTTGCTCTAGCAGTTCAGCGCATGTGGTGTTGATGGAAATAGGCCCTGAGCCCAGCCTGCAGATGGACTACTTAACTTTTTCCCTGCAATGGTGAGGCAGGCCCTGATTCCCATGTGGTTCACAATGGCTACTGTAGACATTCAAGGGTGTAGCTAGTCATCTATAAATTGTATACCAACTGACCAATCTGTTGCCCCCGCAAACAAATTTCATCAGTTCCTATAGTGATTCTTAGCTGTACCACGTAGCAGTGCATAAGTAGTATAATTTGTGTATCAAATGTTCCAAATTGATTTATTTAATAATAAACCAACAAATAAAATGGTGTTTTCTGACTTTTGTTTGCACAGTACAGTGTGTCAGGCAATTCATTTAACAAGTTAGTGGCCATAACAACAAATGACCACTTGCCTAGTTGAGCATACATGAAAGGAGGCTTAAGGGCATTCTTGGCCGTGTTCTTGGTGTTGTATTGGTTAGAGATGGTGTGAAGGCAGTTTGTTAAAGCAGGGGGTATTAGCCCAAGAGTGCCTTTTTAGCTAGCAAACAGGTCTGGAGCTTTATTCTGCTGGGTAAAGGTAGCCAGGTAGTGAGTGCGTGAGGGTGCAACTATGAGTTTGGTTATCTGCACCAAGTACAAAGTGGCATGCCTTATTAAAGGTCAGCTTTACTTTGTTTAGCACCATATCACAGGCAGCTGCGTAGACAGGGAGCCCATAATCTGTAAGAGAACAGAATGCAGCTGGCCTCAATAAAGTGTGTAGCATCACCAGTGAGATTGCTCCTGGGCACCCAGTCTTCTGTTAACTATGGCCAACAGATTCTCAACATGGGGTGCAAAAGATAAGATGTCATCCAAAGTTCAAGGTATGTAAAGGTATCCACCTGTTCAAGGTTAAGCCTTGACCATTTCAGATGCCAAAGGGTGGAATTTTCCTCTTCTGTGAGAAGCTAGAGAAGAACATGGCATTTGAGTTTTTGTAGTTGAGGACCAATTTGTTGTTGGAGAACCGGCTTTCAAGTGACCTAAATTTTCTTTGAAGAGTAATAGTAAGGTTGCCCAGGTCAGGGTTTTTGGAATAGATAAGTGTATCATCAGCATAGAGGAGTACATTAGCTGTCTGATAAGCATCAGTCGGTTGATTTATGAAGAGACCAAATAGGAATGGGCCAAGATGGAGCCATGGGGACACCAATAGATGCTCCCCTAGAACGGTATTGAAAGCCTTACTAAAATCTAGGTAGGCCACATCCACCACTCCATCCAAACTAGTTCTTTGGTTACCCAGTCAAAGAAATATATCAGATTAATTTGATGTGACCCCCCCCCCCCCATGAATCCATGCTGCCTCGGCTCTTGTAACCCACTGGATTCAAGTTATTCCACAATCCTTTCCTTCAGCAATGATTCCATTACATTTCCAACTACTGAAGCCAGATTGACTGGCCTATAATTGTCTGCCTCTTCCCTGCTACCACTTTTGTGAAGTGGGACTACATCTGCCTCCTCCAGTCCTCCAGGACCATGCCCATTTCCAATGAGCTGTTAAATAGGTCTGTCATCAGTGCAGCCAGGAGTCAGGACCTCCCTGAGCTCCCTCATCTGGTCCCATTGCTGTGTCCGCTTTCAGATTTGTGAGTCCCTTCAGGACTATCTTCTCTGAAAAAGGACTAATGTCCACCTCCCTCCCTACAGATATCCTGTTTCATTTTTGTGGCCCTTCCCCATCTCCTCCCTCTGTGAACACTGAACAAAAGTATGTGTTCAGGATGCCTGCCTTTTCCTGGTCCCCCTTTGCACAGTTCTCCCTCTTCTCGTTTTAACCTTACAATTCTACCCTTGGTTTTCCTCTTTTCGTTTACATACCTAAAAAATGAAGTGTTCCCTTTTGTTTCCATCTGGGCTAGCCTCTCTTCAGTTTATGCTATTGCACTCCTTACTGCTCACCCTGCTTCTCTCTTTTTCACCAGATAAACCTCCCTATCCTCCTCCCTCTGTGTTCCATTATACCCACTGAATGCTAACCTCTTAGCTTTTACTTTTTCTGCCACCTCTTTCAAGAACCATAACAGTCTCTTTTTATGTTGCCTTGCTTGTACGCGCAAGCAATATCTTGCGGTAGCAGCACATTCAGAGGTACGTCAGTGTTGTGGCAAATGCAAGGAACGCATTAGTGGGTGCGTCCCTCAGCCACCAATCAGTGAGCATGCTGGTGATGACAGCAGTTTCAGAGAGCCACAGAGTTGAAAGAAATCAGCTGCTCCAATGAGGTGCAGTTTCCTCAATGGAGCGTCAGATGACAAGGCTTCATTATGTGCCTTTCCTGGTGAAACATTCCAATAAATATGGTGGCTCCTGCTGCCCACCACACAGTCCCCACAAAGCTGACATCAGGGATGCCCAATCCACCTGTTGGCATGTCCACCCCAATTCAATTTGTTGCTGATGGGGGTGCCCAGTCCCCGTCGGCATCATATCTCCCTCCACACTTTCTTTGCTGAGGGGAGGTCCAATCCCCATCAGCATCATGGTCCCCCCCTCACTTTCTTTGTCAACAGGGGGCCCAATCCCCATTGGCATCATATCTCCCCCCAACAAACTCTTGCACACTGGTAGCCCACCCCAGTGTGCCCAAACTTTTTTTGTTTACCTGAAAATAAAGAAAACTGTCCTGGATGTTTGATTTTGTTTTGTTTAACTGTGAAAAAAAAACATCCCTCGTCATCCTGCCGACCACCTCCCCAACCCACACCCATCCTCTATGCACCCCACCTCCCAGCACCCCCTCACCTCATTCTTACCTCCTGAGTCCGATGCTATAATCTTCTGTGGAGCGGAAACACATCTGAACTCTTCAAAGTCAAACTTCGAACTGAAGAAATGCCGGTAAGCTATATAATGGCAGTCAAAGGGGGGGTTGTTCAACTTAGGTGGATATCTCAGCCATTTCTGGGAATTCTGGCACTAGATTTTCAACATGGGGTTCTTGGGTCTCCACCTCATGAACACATGCACTGTCATATCGTTACTCAGTCACAAAAGGTGATTTAGCAGTCACTGCACGGAATCACCTTTCGGGACTCATTAATTAAACAACAGTGCCACTGTTCATGAGGTGGGATCCACAAAAGCCCATGTTGCAAATATGGTGAAAACATTCCCAAAAATAACTGTGTTACAAGCATGTGTTATGCAGTTTCCATGCAAGGTTGTAACTTCAACAATTTTAAATATTTTCACTCCAGATTTTCAACTATGCCATTTTTTCACACCTACATATGAACAGTATAGCTGTCATTTTTCACATCCTGCCCAAAATGTGTTTTCACACCTGTTGCACACAATGGCGTGGTCATTGTGGGAAATCCACTTTTGGGACAGAGTAACAAAATCACAGTGCCACTGTTCATGAGGGGAGGTCCCAAAATGCCTATGTTGAAATTTTGTTAAAAAAATCCTAAAAATAATTGCATTACAAGCTTGCGCTGCAGTTTCTATGCACGCTCATGACTTCCCCCTTTTTTCATATTTTCACTCTATATTTTCAACACTGCCATTTTTTTGCACCTCCTCATGAACAGTACAGATGTCATTTTTCACATCCTGCCTGAAATATATTTTCGCACCCATGGTGCCAAATAGCGCAGTCACTATGCACAATCACCTTTCGGCTAACACACTAATAGTGCCACTGTTCATGAGGTAGGGTCACAAAAAACCCATGTTGAAAATTTGGAGGGAAAATACCAACAAATGCCTGGAGAGTTAGGGTTTCCAACCATAACACCCCACGCTGTAGAGACTGACAGGCATCAGGGATGTGACTTGGGATCATTGGCTGTAATGCTCATGCCATTCCACTCCTAACCCTATTCTGCTGCCAGTGACAGGCATCGAGGTGTGCCTTGGAGTCTTCAACCCTAAAGTTCACCCCATTCTCCTATACTGCACCCATCTCAGCGTATTTCCTTATGGAATGGGGTGAGTGTAAGGCCCAAAGACCCCAAGGCTCACCGTGACACTTGTCAGTGTCTGCAGGGTAGGGTGAGGTGAAATGGCATGAATGTCATGGCCGATGACCCAAAGTCACACCCCAACACCTGTCAATCTCTGTAGTGTGGGGATGGGCTTGGCGTCAGTTCAGTACTTCACTGCCATTCCTATTATGCATCTCTCGAACTCCTGCACTACCAGTGCCAATGCAAGCAAGACAACATTTGGCATTGACAAGTACTTGTTCCTCTTGCTTTTGCTCATGTTTCTTTTTTGTTCTGTCTGGCTCAAGCTTGGGTAGAGGTGAGGTGAGCTTGGCAGCCTCAGAGTAGCGCTGAGCATATGATATGCTAGCTCTACTAGTTTCAACTAGTAAAGATTTTTTTTAAAGAGGAAAAATAGTGCAAGTCTGTAACTGTGTGGCAAATTGCTATTGAAGCTGCTGTTTTTGTCTGCCAGTTAACTGAGAGTGCCACTCAGTTTGTAATGATTGTAGTGGGGGGGGCACTCGCTAAACAAGGAAAAACATGTCAGTCTTATTTTGAGGTGGGCACTGTGATTTCTGTTGTGCAGTGGCACATTGTGCTGGCACTTTTTATTTTCTAGTCTCTGTTGGTAATTAATGTACCCTCCTGGCATAGGCATCAGCCAATCAGAGATCAGAAAATCTTAAGCCCATTTTCTAAGCAAACATATTGATCAGGATATCCTCCCAAAGTGTCTGCTTTGTCTGCTCCACAGTGAGAGACCCAGGGTCAACTATATCAACCTCTGCCTCCTACTGTTTCAAATTAGTTTCCAGTAATCTGTAATCCCAGTATGGGGTGGGTGGCTTTGGTAAATGTAGACGTTCTGTTACCAAATAGTTAAATTTCTCCAAGCAAAAGTGACAGATAATTTAGTCTTCTTCTGTGGCTCAATTATTTTCAGAGAAAATTCTCCTAGTAATAAAATCATCTTTCTAGATGTCTGTCTGAAGCCCTGACTCATGAATAAATGTCACTTGAAGTTCAATAGCCAATGGGATGCTCCCACAATCAAGCAGAGGGACAGAAACCTTTGTGTTATAGTTTGCTGCCCATCAGATTTTCCTGCCTTTCCCTTGGTTCACTCTGTGGTGATGTGGAGTTTAAAATTCTAATACACTGATGGGACCATGAGACCCAACTACAGCAAAGATATTCTGTATTGATTTGTTTTTCACTTTCAGCATGCTCTCTCTCTGCCAGGGAAGCAAAAATGAATGTTCCACAGCTCATAAAATTGCTGTTTTGCTACAAGGGAGATGTTTTAAATCTAGCTCTATCTCTGTCTGTCTTTCTGTCTGTCTGTCTCTGTCTGTCTATGTTTATTTGTTTTGATTTTCTGCTGGAAAGACTTTACATGTATGTGTGTTTGTGTATAGGTGTGTGTGTGTGGGGGGGAGGATTAATTCTAGAAGTCCTACATTAAATAAAAAATAGAGCTATGCATTGCCATAACTGTTAACTGTACTGTAATTATAACATGGGTTGCCAAAAATGTGCAATTCAATTGGTCGAGTCGCTTTGTGTGGCCATGCGTTAAATTCCCTTTTTAATGCACAGTTTTGCAGAGTGACTCAGAGAAACTGTGGTAGGGATTCATTCTGTCCTGAAGAAAGCAAATCAGAATGGCAACCATGTAGTAGTGTTGAAGCTAGAGGCAGTTCCGTGTACAGATGCAGCAAAATAAAATTTCGCCAGCAAAATGGTGTCAAAATCAGCAATTTCGCCATAAAATGTTTCATGAAATTGCAGCAAAATTTTGCCATTTGCCACCGACTCGCAAAATGGCAGTAAACAACCCATACACACACACAAATCAACCCCACTCCCTGGTGTCTAGTGGTCACCCCCTGCCGATCACGGCTGTAATTTACTAGATAGGCACCTCCAAGTTACCTTGGCCCCTGGCCATTTGTTTTATATTTTTGAAAAAATTCAACTAACTCCTGGTGTCTAGTGATTCCCCGGCCGATCACCAGCCATAATTTAATTAGATAGGCACCCCCCCACACAAATTACCTTGGTCCCCGACCACTTGTTTTATTAAAAAAGAAACAATTCAACCCCAACTCCCTGGTGTGTAGTGGACCCCCCACACCCCAACCCCATCATTACCTAGCAGCTCCCACCCAGCTCCCCAATCAGGGCCACTGGCACAGCCCTCTACTCACCTCCACAGCTGGCAGCCCGGCTGAGCGTGACTGAGCACTTAAATGAATGAGCGCCTACGAGCTAATTCATTCAAGCACTCAGTCATGTTCAGTTGGGCTGCCGGCCATGGAGGTGAGTGGAGGGCTGTGCCAATGGCCCAATCAGGGTGCTGGGGGGGCTGGGTGGGAGCCACTAGGTAATGATGGGGTGAGGGGTCCCTAGACACTAGGGAGTTGGGGTTTAATTTTTTTTTTAATAAAACAAATGGCTGGGGCCAAGGTAACTTGTGAGGGGCCTATCTAATTAAATTATGGCCAGTGATTAGCCTGGGGGCCACTGGACAAAAGGGAAAAACTATTTTACCCAGAGAGTAGCCAGGGGGGTGGGGGGACCATTAGACGCAAGGGGAACTGTGGAAAGTGGCCAGTGGCCACTAAATTTCACCATGGGAGGTGAAATTACTCCCCCAGGAGGTGAAATTTCACTGTGGGGGAGGAATTTTTCCTGCGGGTGGTGAAATTTCACCTGCAGGTGAAATTCCGCCGGCTTTTGGGGCAAAATTTCGCTTGCAATAGAGGGCAAAATTTTGCTTTCCACCCAGCAAACTATTTCACGAAATGTGCTAATTGTGTGAAATATTTCGCACATCTCTAGTTCTGGAGCAGTCATGGAGATAATCTGGAGTCAGAACTGGTAAGAACAGGCAAGAGACTTACAGTGCAGCTCATTAGGAGTCTTGTGAGAGAGAGAGAGAGAGAGAGAGAGAGAGAGAGACATGGGAGGGAGAGAGGGAAGTGCTGTACTGTATATCAGCTGTGGGTGGGAAAGTACATTCATGGTGTTCACATTCTGCCCTACTATAATACAGCAGTCACAGCATACCTTGTATGGCATTCACAGAGATGTAAGAGTGAAATGACAGAGTGGGCAGCACAGATGCAAGAGTGAAACGACAGGGTGGGCAGCTGCCATCTGCAGACTACATTGGGTGACTAGTACAGTATGCATGCATATGTTCGTGTCTCTGTCTCTCTGTTTGTGTCAGCAGTGAGCCATGTAATTGGGTAGAGGAGAGAGAGAGAGAGAGAAGAAGAGAGAGAGAAAGCAGTAGTTTTGCTCTGAAGGCGTGTGTGTCGGGGTGGGGGGGAAAGAAAGCATTTTGGAACACGTTACAATGTATGTTATTGCCAACAAATGTCAGAAGTCATGCTAATAGTAGATTTTCTGCATTTGTGTGTTCATAACATAACTCACGCATGCATTACTTGTTGGAGACTACTTTTCATGTCGGCAGGATACAACAATTCTTGTATTTCAAGAGGAATAAAACCCCTTCTGTGAAATAATGTTTTTTGTACAAAGAATCCAAGTTATAAGCGCAACAACCCACTCTAGGGTATGGGGTTATAGGGATTTAATGCACACTTCAGATGCTGTGGCCTCATGCCTCACAACGCACCCCAGGCATGCATTAAACCCCTATAACCCCACACCCTGTCATGGGTTATTGCTTACTTGATCATTTCATGCTTATTCAAGGATTTCTGACCAAGACTGTTTGAAGTATCTCTCTGTGTTTCTTAATAATATTTCACTGACATGTGCTAGAGTGATGCTTTGAAAGGTGTGGCCTTTACTTTACTCTGAATGCACAGAATAAACTGAGCTGCAAACTGAGACATTCTTGTGAAGGTTGCCAGTTTTCCCATGGCCATTAGCCATTCCTCAAATGTCGGTACTTGAGAAGTGCATCACCTTCTTAAAATAAGCCTTTTAGTTTCTACTGTAGCTTGCAGTAGCCATAGCTTTTGCTGTGTTTTCAGAGGCAGGTCTGGGGGATGGGGTTTACTCCAAATAACAGAAAAACTGGGGATAATGGGATTTGGCATTTTAGCACCTTTGAGCAGCACCTGATGATTCTAAACCAGATGGGGTGGATTAAAGTGCAGTGCCACAAGACATGCAGTAGCTCTGCACCAATTGCCCACATCTTCAGCAATTGTCACCTTCATAGGTTTTATAGGTTTACCGGAGCAAGGAAGACCTAAGTTCATAATGCTCGCCAATATTAGTGATAGCCCTTGATATTTTTATTTGTTAAATAATTGTCAATTCTATGCTTAAATTCCTCTCCAGTATTGCTTGCCACCACTTCCACTAGTAAGCTGTTCCAGACTTTCTGCACTGTTACTGAGAACCAGTATTGTCTTTTGGTAGATTGATAACCCCTACCTGTGATTTGTAATGGGTGTGCTCTCATATTGTAGTTTTGAATTTTAATTTCAAGGCCCAACTGTTCCCACAGAACAGGGTCGGAAAGTGCTTTAAAGATGAAGTACATGTCTCCTCTTAACCTACCGTACTCCAATGAGTACATCCCTAACTCCGTTAGCCTCTGTTCATATTACTGATCCATTATATTGCTGACTAGATTAGTAACCCTTCTCTGTACGCTCTCTGAGGCCTTCTATGAGACCCATACCTTTCAGTTGTACTGGGGTGCAGTACCACAGGTGCATAATTTTATTTTGGATTAGAAGACTATGACGGTTTCCGCATGCTTTGTGGGCATGTTCTTATTAGGTCCTCCATTGAGCCTCAGTTATCTGATGTCCCAACAGATTCTACCATTTCAGTCTGGGTGCATTTGACAGGTTGGGTGCTGCTTCCCTCATGTAGTCGTACACTGCTCCAGGTAGACCTCCATGCTTCCTAGCCCATGCAGTTAGAGGTAGTTTCTTATCTACTTTTGATCCCTCAGCCATACACATTGTGCATGGGCAGCTTCTTCTGCCCCTCTGTTGGTATAGGTGCCTAAGCTGAAGGTATTTCCAGAAATTGCTTTTGGATAACTGATACCTGATCTACAGGGAGGTAAAAGAGTCAAATGCATTGCCTTCTGGTGTGAGAACATCTTTCACCCTAAGAATATGTCTCCCTTTCCAATCCTGCCATAAGAAGGTTATCTATGAGCCACTGAGGGTTGTTCCAGAAAGGGGTGAGTTCCCCATGCTCAGGCATGATCCAGTGATTTGGACCACAATTTGCCACGCAGTATGTGCCTCCATTAAAGTGAGCCATTTCTTATGAGGTGTGGGAAGTTTATGGCCTAAGAGGGCCACAAGGTCAGCTCCTTGGAGCACACCTGACTCAATTTCTATCCACAAAGGTTTGTTGGGGCCCAGCTCTTGAAACATCCTGCGTGTTCGTGTCATAGAGAAAGCATAGGCATATTGTTGGAAATGGGGTAGTCCCCACCCACCTCTGTTCCAATGAGACCTTAGCTTGGCCCTGCTATTTCTTGGAAATGATATATCCCATAGGAAGTTCCCTATTATGGCATCCAGCTTCCAAAACCAGTTTCCTGGGATCTCTACTAGGATGTGGGCAAACAAGTAGAACACACGTGGGGCTAGCATCATCCTAATTGTTGCAATTTTACCAGGTATGGAGAGGTTCAGGTGCTTCCGCCTGTTCAATTCATCCTGTAACTTCAGTATTAGTGGGTCGAAGGTTTGGCCAGCAAGGGAGTTCTTATTGGGAGTGAGTTTTACCCCTAAGTATTTAATTCCTTTGGTGGCCCAACCCAGCTTCACTCTAGCGACAATATCTGGGGTTATGAGATTGTTGAGGGGGAGTACCTCTGTTTTCCCTTTGTTAATGCGAAGCCCTGAAATGTCTGCAAAGGAATCAAGAAGCTTCAGGATGTGCGGTACACTAGTTTCTATGCTTCTAGTCAATATCAAACAATCATCTGCATAGAACATGGTGTAATGTTGCTCTCCCCCCCCCCCATTTCCAATCCTAGTATCCCAGGTGTTCCCTTAGGGCACTGGCCAAGGCTTCAATTACCAATACAAAAAGCATGGGAGAGAGGGGGCACCCCTGCCTTGTTCCCCTATGGAGATTGAAAGGCTTGAATATGGTGCTGTTTGTGAGAATCCTGGTTGTTGGATTTTTATATAATGTTTGAACCAATCCCCTAAAACTGTCTCCAAAGTTACAATGCAGGAGGATGGCATGCAGGAATTCCCACGCTAAGGAATCAGATGAATAGCGGGGCAATTGTGGCATCCAGCACCTGCTGTGTTAAATTGTGAGATGTGAACCAATAGTCTAATCTGCTGGCCATTCTTTTTGCATCTGAGAAATATATGTAGTCTTTTATAGTTGGGTGCTTAAGTCACCAGGTGTCCTTCAACGTGTGTAATGAAAGCAGGTCTTTCAGGGCTTTAATGGACCTTACATGTGGGTCAGAGCTGGCATTAGACCTGTCCAAAAAGTGGTCCAGTGCTACATGACAATCGTCCCCACAAATATATCCATGCCTCCTATGTGCAAGTCCATTATGACTTCGGAGACCTGTTTGAAGAACTCCATAGAGTCTTTGTTTGGGGAATATATGTTTGCCATTAGCATTGTTCCTTTTGGAGTTGCCATTTTTGCTAGGACCCATCTCCCCTCCGAGTCTGCTTTGTGGCCCAATAGGTTCCATTTTAGTTGTTTGTGGCAGAGTATGGATACTCCCCTCTTGGTTGTCCCTGCAGTGCTGTGTACCTCCCAGCTGACCCAGTCCCTCGCAAGTTTCTGAGCTTCTGCAGTTGTAAGCTTTGTTTCTTGCATGAAAGCAATCTGTGTTTTCAATGTTTTTAACCTGGCTAGAACTTTTTTCTTTTAATGGGTGAATTTAGGCCCCTCACATTCCAGGAGGTGGCCTTTATAACATCTATATTAGCCATTATAGGATTTCATTTGTCTGACTTGTCTTCTAGTATAGTTCCCTACCAGGTCCATACTAAGTGCTGGACATTTGGCCTTCAGAACCCCTCTCCCTGTGGACCCTCTCCTACCATTAGTCCTCCTCCTTATAACTGATGCTAATTCCCAGTCATGACTTATGGCAAATCGCCATTCTAACATCTCTAAAACTCTGTTCTCTTGTTTTGTCTGGGGCTTGAGCCAGCACACTGTGATTCCAGCAGATCTGTGCGTTGGGTAACCCAGGACATTTGTATGAAACCTTAAACTTACAAACATTAGTAACATCATTTTTAACATTCCCGAAACAAAACTTATAATCACTTTTAACATCAAACGCTCTACCTGGTCATAACATTTATAGTACACTTCCTTTCTTGGATGGACCTTCCACAGCAGCCAGGCCTGTTGTGCATACATAAGCCAATGGCTTGGAAAGCCTTGCTGGGGTCAGAATTGAGTCATCTGGTACACCACCCAGTCGATTAACTCCCTTTGGGGCAATTGATGCCTTCTTACAATAGTCTATGGACCCTGGAGACCCTTCTCTTATTACCTTGTGGTTTGGATTACTCCTTGCTGCCCAGTAGAACCTCCTGTATAGGGGAGTGTGAGGGATTTTATTTTTAAAAGAATATGAAATAATGCTTAGTCTCACATGATTTAACTAAGTAGCTAAAATAAATGCGCATGTCCAGGCTTTGCAGGGTTACTTTAGGTGAAAAATATAGCTGTGTAGCTGAATAAAACCAGTTAGAACTGGTAGTTGCTGTCTGATAAGAAAGAACTGAATAAGGTAGAAAACAACTCCATATAAGGGAAAATGCTGATAGTAAGGTTTTGTAAGAGATAAGAAAAAGCTGTTGTAAGCATGCTTAGAATGAAATCACTTATAGCCACGCCTAAGTAAACTGTAAAATGTATATAAGCTACTGTGAGCAGTAATCGGGGAGCTTTCTCCTTTGCAGAACTCCCGCATGCATGTGAAAGATTTGATCAAATAAAGCGATGTTAAGACAAAACCCAGTGGTGTGGTTTTGCCCGCGTGATAGCGGGAGCGGTTGCTCAGGTAATACTTACAGTGAGAGAATTTGCGATCACAGTTTTGGCGTAGTCGGCAGGATGAGTTCTTGGGTCCATGTCACCTCATGATTGGGTTTTTCCCTTGGACAAAAAGAAGGATATTTTGTGGAACCCCATCAGGGACGTGGCGCTAAGGGCGGCGACACTCATCATCACTGTAAAGTACAAGAATACCTTGGAGCGAGTGTGCACTATAAAGGACAGGCCTAGATAATATGGGAAACAAGGGAACAAAATAAGCTGGGTCCAGAATTAGTATTATCTGGACCGCAAAATGTATGTTTGATAAGTTTGGCCAAACAAATTACAAGGGCAACTGCACTGCCCTTTGCCTTGTAATTTGTGCTGCAAGTATATACTGTTAGAGCCAATATGATTTTCACATTCAGGCTGCTTTTAGGAGAAAAGCAGCAGCTGATTAAGTAACGTTAGATAAGCAACATTTAGAGAAAGAAAAATAAACTACTGTGGATGTACGCACAGTAGGTGACTACAGACGGGATGATTTGAAAATCCTGCCCCCCATGTTGCCTATCTGTGTAGTTTCAAGTTTTTTCTGTATCAATTTCAAGTCCCCTTGCCTCCTACAGAGGCTGAAACATTTGATCCCAAACCCAGGTACTGGGAACCTCCACCAGATAGATCTCAACCTAGTACCTAGTACTGTTACAGATTTTTTTTGTTTTGTTTTTAAACTGCAATCCAGAGCTCTGGGAAAAGACTTGATTTGGCAGTTTTCTAATAATGGCCAAAAAAAACCTTTGAAAGGGTTAATAGCTGCAGTATTTGGTAATGATCATGAAGGTCCGCAGTCAGTTTTCTCACTCAGACCAGTGTATCAGAAAGAAGAAGGAAAATACCTTGGCACCGGGTAAGTCTGAATTTTTTATTTAAAGTTGTTTTATGTCTGTCTGTTTTATTTCTGTAATACATATACTAAACAAGGTAATGCTCCATCTTTCGTGCATATTTTCTAGCATTATATCTGTGTTCTGTAATTATGTTCTGTTGTCAAGGTTGCAAGATGGGATTGACTGCCTTGTTGCACAACATGTTACAGTAAAAAAAAGAAAGAAGGAGCTTCTTTGCCTCATATCTGACTGTTTTAATTCGTTTTATTTTTAATGGAACATTTGTGCTGCCTAGATAGGGTCAGTGAAGAACTTTTGTATGTAGTTGTTGGTTGGAGCAGGTAGTGTTGATGGTGAAGAGTTATGACGTCATATATTGCAATGTGCAAAAAGATTTGTAGTTTGCAAGCAACATGCCAAGCCACTGCTAGGTAAAAATGTAATGTGTTAACAGCTATAAATGGCTTTATCATACTTCTAGTTATAACCAGAAACTTTTTGCAAAATGGTAGAGTGCCATATTTTGGCTATGCCCCAGAAGGTGTAATCGTGTTATACTAGATGTGTTCACTTACAAATGGTATGTTGTGCTGTATTTTAAAGGAGTTAGAAGGTGTTTAAAAAGTGTTTTGTTCTGGAAAGATTTGGCATGGAGATATGTATAAATTTGTTGGTTTAATAGGTTGTCAGTGTTACAAGACGGGCAGGAGGCAGCACATATATCTAAAACACGTACAGTTTTCTAATGAAACTATGGGCATTACCTCAGCAAATTGGTGTAAAATAATGTCAGTCTTATTTTCTGTTAAGTATTTCTTTTAGTGTATGTGTACTGTCTTGGCCAGCAGTTTTATTGTATGCTCTATTATTATTTAAAGATATTTAATATCAGTAGTGTTCAAGGACACTAAAAAAAAAAAAAACTGGGTTTGAACGACCCTTGCATGCACGCTGTGACCTTTTGCACGTTATTTGACCTTCTTGTGTTTCAACATTCTATGTTACTACCAGTTCAAACTTGATGTGTATTCCATACCTAAAGCACAACTTTTCACACAAAATGTATGTTTTCATGAAAGCACACCAAGAGTGAACCATGTAACTTGATTTTTATTGCAAAACTAGTATTCTAAGTAAAAAGGAACAAACTTTTTTTCTCTTCTCATTTCTTCTGACTTGCAGCCAACACAGGCAATACTCCAGCTGGAAGGGGAGAATTATTCATCACCTCCCCATACTTTTTTATTATATTACTTCTTTATATTTATGCAGTACACTTTTGGAAAAGGACTATTACAGCTGTTATTGAGAGTTTACCATCTACAGTTAAAAACAATGGCTTTTGTTTTTATGTGTGACCATGGTGTAATAATTTTTTCCTTTTTAAAATACATTCCAAGAGATACATACATACGGTATTACCATCAATCCAGATTTTTTAGAAGCTCAGCTGACATTTTGTCATGCTTAGGATAAGGGAACCCAGGGACGCTTGGCTTCTTTTATCCTATGGAAATAATCTTGTTTTATTTTTAAACTTGTGTATGTTTGCTTTTGTTGTTTGTCTGTGTTTCTTCTCTTTCTTCTAGAGAAAAAGAAGTTCCCCATCTTTATAGTAAGGTATGAAACTTACTAAACTAATTGTAATATTATCTTGTTATAATTTAAAGTGTAGTAGGTGGGGATCATGTCACCATCCACAGCTAACCTTTTTATTGCTACAGTATTCCAGCTGTCTCTTCCACCAGTAGGAGCTTGGGGGAAGGGGGTAAGCTACCCTTCCTCTCTTCCAATGTAATACCCACAAAGGTTGCAAGGTACATCACTGTCCCCCCAAAGGGGTAAATAAAGAAATGTGTATTTGCCAATAATTGTTTCTTTTTACAGGTTTTAAAAGACCCAAGGTATTTTGACAGCATAACCCAGCCCAAGCCCTTCTGCTTTGTCTAGTGCAAAACAGTTAACTTACACCTATCATTAGTACAAGGGCTTCTGCCCTCAGCAAGTAATCACTTACGCTTGAGGGTGAAGTTGTGTATGTATGTCCACACATATTCATTCTTTGATTGTCTTTTTCAGCTTTTTATCCTGTCAAAATAAATGTAAACAACTTTTGTCATAGCCTTACAGCAATGAATGCATTTTTTTTCAACGAGTAAATTCACAATACTCTAACATTTCTGGACGCTAAGCTAAGTTTACATTCTATATGTGTTGTTTAAAATGTATTTTATGCATTATGCTCAATACTGAAATTGTTCTATTACAAATATGCTTATGTTTCACGTTTATGTTATAATGTTTTGATATACATCTTGCTACACTGTATCATGTGTGTATTCAGAAAAGTGCTCCACATGTATAACATTTTTAATGCTCATAACCAAATCTAAATACTGGGACCAGCATTGCTGACCCACCCCTACAATATATTCCAAAGCAAAACCAAAAGTAAAACTAATGCTCCATTTGTCTTATTGCTCACAGGTACCCTTGAAGAATAAGTGCACTCTATGCAGGTTTTGTAATTTTAAATTTTAACAATTATAATATGCAGAATTTAGATTGTACTCCAAACCTATGCTTCAAGCCTTACCCCACTCAGTACTTTGGATTATTTCACTATACAGGGTAAAGAAGCTAGACCTTTTCACTTGTCACAGGTGCAATAGGCACTGTTATTAAATTGGCATAGGCCAACAACATATGTATTTGTCCCACTAATTGCATTGTGTAACAGGCATATTGCTATGAACTATATGTTTAACGCGTGTTATTGTAACATTACAAGATTTTATAACTCAGGTCTCAGTCAGGCCTGCTTGCAACAGACAGGAAATAATGTTCATCACTGTCATAACTGCTTCTGTGATTTGAAAGCAGGGTGTAACCATACATTGTCATGATTTACAGATGGTCAAATGGTATAATTGAACCTCGGCCTGCACCCCCAGGTGTGCTTTGATGTCCCATTTTTATTTTTTCTTTCCAATTGCCAGAATTTAGGCTCTGTCACACCACTCTTTACAAAACAAAAAGTAAATGGTTTAAAAGATTGTTATTTATGTGTTTTAACTCAGTGTCTAACACACTTTGCAAGTTTGCAGGTTTTCACGGTGTGTGGCACACATAAGATCTCCACGCTCAACAGCAGTAATACTTTCATCTAAGTTGCCAAGACCTTCATCTTTTTCCTTAAAAAAGAAAACAACTGCCACAGTTTTGATGTTATCACCATTTTTGTGCCTGATTGGTTCCTTATAAGGACTATTGCATGAATCCAGTTATTATTAAATCAACTGAAGAAGGTCCAGTCAGTTCAGACTCTGCAATCAAGCTTATTGTTTCTGCTTACTATGAAGTTAAGTCTGGGGTAGGGGCAATCCCCTAACTTCAGCAAAAACATTTTTTCCAATTGATCTTCAAGCAAGACATCCATTTTCTTCACTGCTGCTTGTTCCAAACATGGCTGGTACTTTCTACAACCCTATTGCTCTGTTATGGACTGTGTTCTTAATGGTTTATTGTCAATTGTTACCTTTTTATGGACTGTTAATCTTTATGCCGGGGTATAATCAACTACCACGACACAAATGCCATGCAAGTGTGTGTGTGTGGCTCCATTAAAAGAACTCAATGAACTCAATACACAATCTAATCCACCCTGGCCAGTGTGTCGCAATCAGCCATCCAGCAGCCAGCAACATGAACACTGACTTTTCTACTGTGCTGGTGTTTGTTTTAAATTACTGTCTGCATTGCCCCATGTGCCTTGTGGGGTTACTACTGTTCTGCGAATGACATTTCACCTGTACTGTAACTACACCAACTTGTGGTTATTTATATGAACTTTATGGACTGTTAACTTTATGGACCGTTATGTTTTATAAGGACTTATCTGTCAAGAGACATTATCAACAGATTCTTCAATCAAGCTCCAAGTGTGTGCCACACCTCAACACAAGGTAGCATCTACCTTATTTACTCTCAAAGTGGATTCCATGAACTCTTTTTCATCAACAAAATTGTTATGTTATATTGTGTTATATGTGGTATCACATGTTAGCATTTTTTCACATATTTCAATTGTGGTGTTGACATCCCTCAATTCTGTATTATGTTTTACAAACTCACGATTTGTGTTCCGTCTGTAACCACCCGTGTACCAACTCCAGAACAGGATGCTTTTTATAAATGCCTTGACTATCTGTATGCTGGCAACCAGTTTTAAATCATATACCTATTCACCTAGTCTAACAGTCTAAAAGTAGAAATGTTTAGTTTTTTTTAACCTTCAGTTAATGACTAATATCTTTACATTTATATTCAATTTTTGTGAATGTTCGAGTCCCTCAGGGGCCTCCTATCTTCAAGGTGGAAATTATTAAAAGTGGCCAGTGGCCAAGGTTTTAGTAATCAGTGACCAAACTTTTATCAACAATATGTAGTTGGCTAACCAAAAGGTTGAGGAAATAGAAAGGTGTAAAATGGCTAGTGTAAATTACTAAAGGGCTAGTAAAAGGTAAAAATGGTTAGTAAATGACTAAATGATGCCAACATGTAAATTAGTATATCTAGTAGCAAAAGGCTGCAAGTGGCTAAATACCACCATGTCACTTAATATGTGTGTGTGTAAGACTTTAAAAGGGTTAATTGTAAGATTCTATACAATAAAGAAAATAGCTAAAAGCATAAGATGAGGCTGTGGCCAAAATATGCACACAGCTGTGTTTAGCCTTGACTGTTAAAAGTTTCTCATCATATAATTCTCTCGTGTTAAAAAAATATGTTTAACAGAAAACTGATAAGAAATAATGAGATACCTCATTTGGTTGCTGGTACAAGGTTACTTTGAGATTTGTAGCAAGATAGTCACTTCTCTCATATGCTTTCTGGCTCCCAAAACAAAAGTTATTTGTAATAAATATACAATTCTATCACCATTTGTTTTCCCGTTCTATAATGAGCCAGATGTAACAAAAATATAAATCGATAGCCAGTTGATACAGAGTATCAAAAGGGGGGAGTGTGAGGGATTTTATTTTTAAAAGAATATGAAATAATGCTTAGTCTCACATGATTTAACTAGTAGCTAAAATAAATGCGCATGTCCAGGCTTGCTGAAGCAGGGTTACTTTAGGTGAAAATATAGCTGTGTAGCTGAATAAAATTAGTTAGAACTGGCAGTTGCTGTCTGATAAGAAAGAACTGAATAAGGTAGAAAACAACTCCATATAAGGGAAAATGCTGATAGTAAGGTTTTGTAAGAGATAAGAAAAGCTGTTGTAAGCATGCTTAGAATGAAATCACTTATAGCCACGCCTAAGTAAACTGTAAAATGTATATAAGCTACTGTGAGCAGTAATCGGGGAGCTTTCTCCTTTGCAGAACTCCCACATGCATGTGAAAGATTTGATCAAATAAAGCGACGTTAAGACAAAACCCAGTGGTTTGGTTTTTGCCCTGTGATGACGGGAGCAGTTGCTCAGGTAATACTTACAGTGAGAGAATTTGCGATCACAGGAGTCATCATGGGGCAGCTGCTGAGCATCCATTGTGCTCTACTCTTAGTGGAATGGAGCCTTTAGCATCCTTTCTCAAACCAGTTGGAGCTGTGGGACTCGTTTCCTTCTTCCCTCCCTCTTTTCCCCAGCCCCCCCATATTGATACCTTGGACTTGTCCTCGGCTATGTCATGCTCTGCACGCTCCATATCCAGGGGCTACCTTACACCTTAAGGGAAGGATTGAGCATCTGGCTGCTGTTCTTTCCCCTCTCCCTCCTCCTCTATCCCTTGAGCAGCATTGCCTGCAGCATTGCCTGCTCCAAATCCAGAACAAGTAGTGACACGCTAGATCTAAAAATCCTGTCTCTCACCCTGGATGAAGTAATTCACCCCCTTGCAAAAATTCTTAATCTGTCACTTTGCCAAAGTCAATTTCCCAACAAATGGAAATCTGCCATAGTTACGCCAGTGCACAAAGGGGACAAAACCTCAACAGGAAACTATCGACCAATATGAATACTCCTCCCTCTCCAAAGCACTTGAATGAATAGTGGCAGACCAACTCTCTGATTACCTGGACAAATACAATCTACTCTGTAATCAACAGCACGGCTTTAGGAAAGGACATAGTACAACAACAGCCTTACTTGATTTCTCTGGAGAAGTCCACTCAGCCCTGGACAAAGGTGCCAAACAGGTGCAGTCTTTATCGATCTTACAAAAGCTTTTGACACAGTCCATCATGGCCTACTTACCTCCCTACTTTCTAGCCTAGGCCTGGCCGAAGGTCCTTGTGCTTGGGTAAAAATTTACCTGTCCAATCGGTCACAGGCTGTAAAATCTCTAATGAACTCTCCGACTTCAAACCAGTTCTCTCGGTGTACCACAGGGATCAATTCTTGGACCGCTCCTCTTTAGCCTGTTCCTAACCCTCCCAGATATCTGCCAGGAGAAAATAATCTTATACGCTGATGATGCTGTAATTCTCTTCCCACAAGCATCCAAACTCCCTACAAAAAAGCCTGCAACTTGCTTTCTAGTGTTGAAAGGTGGTTCCTGGATAGTAAACTTGTGCTAAACCACAATAAAACAAAGCCATGCTCTTCTCCAATCACCAAAACAAAATAGGCATATTCCACCCACCATACCAACCTCTCTTGGAATTACACTGGACCGAGTAAATACTTTCAAATACCTTGGCATCACTTTTGACCAAGGGCTTACAACCCATTGACAACACTGCGAAAACAGTGAACTACGCATGTGGAATACTGTTCCGTAACAATCAATTTCTAAATCAAGCGGCATTGAGAATAGCTATACAGAGTTCCACAATCTCAATCATTGACTATGGCCTTATTATTTATGGCTCAGCTACCTCCACTGCTCTAAGGCGATCTCAATCACTCTAAACAGGCCTGCCGGCTCCTCATGGGGCTCAAAGACTGACTCACACGCAGTGATCTGTACTATGAATCAGGATGGTTGAACCTATCAAATCGCCTTATTTATCTCACCTGCACAATGGCAAAAATATCTATCTTGGGACTGACTCCATTATGTATTCAAAACCTACTCCGACTGAATCCTGGCTCACGACCCTCCACCAGATCTGAATGCCAACCTTTTCTGGTTCCGAGATGCTGGACTGCACAGGGACAAAGATCTTTCGCATACAGGGCCCCGACATGGTTCAATGCTCTTAGTCCACCTACTCTATCCTCAACCTCACGCGAAGCTTTCAAATCCATGCTCTATGCCCACCTCACCACCACTAGCAACTGTGATTGCTCTAGATAAAGACTACTACTCCTCATGTACATCCTCACATCTGAGGCTCTTCCCTCCTGACTAATGAACCCTCTGGTACTCTACTACTTCACTATCTCCCACCCAAACTCACTCCTCCCCTTTTTCCTGTCTCCTCTCACTTACTCTCCTGCTCACCACCTTTCCCTCCTCTCTAGCCTCCTTTGGCACCTAATGATCACCCTCTCCCGAAGTTTCTTAACCTCGAAATTGTCTACTGCTTGAACCTGTTATAGCTTGTTTTTCTATGAAACTTAAAAACGTTACTGCCTTAAACTGTTAATAGCAAATTTATGATGTAACTTTCCTGTCTGGTTTTGCCTGTAATGTGTATCGTGCTTTGTTAAATGTTCTTTGTGACGTGGAACCTTTGTAAAAGAGCCCTGGCTCAAAGGTATTAATTCCTAGGCTAATAAACTAAACTAAACTAAACTTGTGCAGCTAGGTTTGGTTCTCCAGGGCTTCGCTGCTCAGGTTCTGCCCAAACCCAAGCTCCACCTTCCAATGTGTCTTTGGGACCTCTCCACTGAGTGAGTGTAGGTTTCTTGGGGTGACCCCTACTGGTCAGATCTGACCATATGTGGGGGATAGTTTATTTGGTAAAATGGACTCAGAATCAGGACCCCAGTGACAGCACCAAATGGAGGGGTAACCTGCTGAAAGAAAACATTATTAGCAGTCTAGTCACATATTCTGTACCCAAACCATAGCCACCTCTTGTTCCCTGGATCGGGATACAGAGGCCACCACATCAGTTGATTGAGACCCAGATTTAAGTGTATTCAGTGCCCTGGTGTTATATCCATGAGCCTCATTTCTGCATGTCAGGATAATGCAGCAGGCGCTGAGGCAGGGGTGTGAGTTTTTCCCATTCAGGACAGTAAACATTGCTGTTTGTCCCCTTATTGTTTGGGGGGGTTCAGAGAGAAAAAATGAGAGGAGTTGGTTCAAAACATCTTCTCCTCCCTTGGCTGTGGCATCGAGGTTGAGCTTACAGATTCTCACCTCATGGTCAAGATGCCACTGCATAGTTTGCTCAGTGTGAGGCATGGGACAAGGAAAGAAATCCTGTAACCTGTATTTGCCCTAGGTATCAAATGAGTATTACTCCAAAAGGAAAAGAGGTAAATAATCCACTGAGTTTAGGTTAAATCACTTTCGACTCCCCAAGTGTAGATTTAACCATGTTGATCCAACAGTCACTTCACTTCTGCTGCATTGACTCTCCCAACCTCCATAACGGCTGGTCCCTGACACCCTCCTCCACACAGTCGGCCCACTCCTGGCACAGCGGTGCCCAATCTGTCAGTGGCTCATGATGCAGGGCATAGGATTCTGACAATGGCATTTCTTTATTTGTAAGGTCCAGTGTTGTTGGGGCCAGCTCCCCTAGGGTGGCGTAGTGGTTTGAGGCCTTCACTGGTGTATCCCCAAGGGAGCTGGTGCTAACGTCACAAAAGTTCTGCCTTCTTTGCCTGCTTCCTGACTGGTTCCTTCAAAGAGGGGGGCTGGGGAGCATTCTGTTTGTTGACTTTTTTTGTTTTCCCCCTCTGAACTTGGTGCCAGGGCTCTTCTTTGTCTGCTGCAGGCAGGGCCCTGGGCTCTGGTGAATGCACCCTAGTTTCAGATATGTCCATGGGCTGCCATGCAGTGCCTGATGGTCACTGTGGGGACTGAATTGACACTTGCCCCATAAACTGAATGCTCTGCAAAAATCTTCCCACTTCACTAGGATCATTGAATATGATAATTTCCCCATTGTGTTGTACTTGTAGCATAGCAGGGTAGTGCAGGGATCCAGGGATATGCAGCTGGTAAAGTTTCTGTTTTACCCCTGCATAAGCCCTTCGTGTCTTCGATAATTCTGGGAATAACCTTGGTAAATCTGTATTGGGTGGTCCTGCCAGTTCATCTGCCCTTTACCCCTTTGCTGCCCCTAGGTACAGTTCCTTGGTTGGGTAACAGAGAAACTTGCAGGAGATGGGTCGGGGGTGATCCCCGGGCTTGGGCTTGGGTGCTAGGGAGCGGTGTGCCCTCTCTAGCTCCAGTGGGGGTTCATTATTCAGTTGAAGAATACTCAGTAATGTGTGGAGATCTTGTCCTTCCCCTCCATACCTTCTGGAACTCCAATGATTCTGATATTTTTCCTTTGGGCATGGTTCTCCATGTTGTCCGCCTTTGCTAGGAGATATTGGATCTGCCTGTAGTGTTCTCTTAGGTGTCCCTCATACTTGAAAAGCTGGGTGGATTGTTGCTGAATTACCATCTCCATGCCAGCCACCCTTGTTGTCAGACCTTGCAGATCGGCATTTGTCTTAGTAGTCGTTTCTTTCAGTTTGGCGGCATTCTGAAGGACCTTACTTAGCATCCGAGTTTTTGTTTCGAGCTCCTTTGCAAAAGTTTGTGTGGTCTCTTGTCCGGTCACTGTAAGGAGTCCCCATACAGTCCTTTCGGGAGCACTCACCACTGCCAGTTATTTATGGAGCTTCTGATCAGGCTGAGGTCTACCAGAGGACTGCTGTTCATTCGGCCCTATGAGCGGGAACCACGTTCTGCAAACAGTCGTTTCTTCAACTTGGCACTGCTCAGTGATGCCAAGGGCGATTTTGGCTCTGAAAGTCTCTTTGTGTAGCCCATAAATTCCAGTCTCTGTTAGGTTGCTCAGAATCGATTAAACTTCCACTTTTTTAATGAATGATCACTAGAAGGTGTTCCCCAAGCTCCTGCCTAGAAATTACCTAACCACTGTCTTGGATGTCAGGCTCTGCCCTCTCAAAAAGCCTTCTTATTGAATAATGCTAATATAAGCTGAAAATAACTTGGGTAAAATAGTAAATTGGTTATCTTACTTGTCATCTGAGGATCTGAAGAAAAGACAGTGCTGTGTTGCACTCAGGCATCAAAGGCAAAATTGTACCCATCTTGACATGTTATAGCTTGTGCATGAGCAGTAAGGTTTTGAGGGTTACACCTACCAGGAATAAGCTGAGAATCCCCTCTAAGAGGAGGTGTGTGTGGAGCCTGGCTTCACAGTTTAGATGAAGGTGCTGTCTGTATGCCTGAAAACAAAACAAAACAATATACCACAAAGAACCAGGTAATACATAGTGGCATATATTTCATACTATAAGGCTACCAGGCTAGCTCTAACAGATAGATGGAGAGGAAAGTAAATAGCTTGTACATCTGAGAGAGACCAGGGCTATTATGGGGAGGAGGAGGTATGGAGTAGAGCATGTTTGGGTAGTGAGGTGGGTTCACCCTATCCCAGTTCTTGGGTGTAATTAGGTAAGGAATGGGCCCCAGCACAAGTGATACTTTATTACTGTGTTGGAGACAACACTAGACAGGTGGTCTGGGGAGGCAATTTTGTCTGAGGAGTTCAGTAGTTTGGATAAGGTGGGAACGTCAGGCATTCTCCACCTGCATAGTATTAGCATTTTTTGGCTGGATACTCAGGAGGGCAGGCCATCTCTTTTGATGGAAAGTGAGTTTAGGGGCTGAAGGGGATGCCAAGGAGCCAGAACTTGGGATCTGGGGAAATAGGTTTGACTATTATCTCAGATGCAAGTTCACATATCTTGGACCAGAGAGGCTGGATTAATGTGCAGTCCCATAGAATGTGAAATTAGGTCTCCAACCTGTGATTGGCACCTCCAGCAGAGGTTATCGTCTAAGACCTTGATTTTGAAAAGGACAGCAGGGGTCCTATACTACTGGTGGAGAATTTTATTTTGCATAAGTTTGCTTTTAGCACCTGGGTAGGCATAGTGGGCTTGTGTTCGGCAATGATTCCACTATTGAGCGGTGATAATAGTGCGCAGGGCTTTATCCCATTTAACCTTATAATCCTGAGATTGGGAGATTATTGTATTCCTTAGGGCTGCATATATCCTGCTGGCCAGTCCTTTTTAAGGGATAGCCATCCTGAGAGTACATCTGAGGTGGGGTGAGGAGGTTTCTTTTTTATGTACGCTAAAGTGATGTTACATAGTTGGAGATATCTCCAGAAATCTTACCATGGGATATCTTTGTCCAGTGTCAGATTCTGGAAAGAGACCATGCCCCCATCCTCTGCTAATAGAATATCTCTAAGGAAGGTGATCCCTTTTGCTTCCCATTGGCACCAGCTAATGGGGCTATGAGCTATTTGGAGATCTGTGTTACCCCATCTGGGGGTCATATTTAGGGGGAGTGGTTTGTTTTTAATTGTTTGTGTACTTTTGTCCAATATTTAATTGAGGGGCCGATGGTTGGGTGGGATGCTGCCATCTGGGAGGGGTGGTTGTATAGTAGGAGGGTCAGGTTATAAACCGTGGCATATATTTTTCCCATATATAGCCATTGTGGGGAGGAAGGGTTAATAGGGGAGAACCATGCTAAGGTTTTTGCAGAAGGGCCATTTGTATCCCTTCAGCCAGGGAAGACACCAGCCGCCTTCTGTCTAGTGTGCCCTGAGCTTGTTGCAGCTCTACCTTGGTCTTTTATTGTCCAACAGAAAGTTGCCAAACATGGAGTCAATGGCCTTGTACCATTTGGGACTGGGAGGAATGTCTAAGGGTATATGAGAGAGTACATAAAGCAGATAAGGCACTGAGATCATATTTGACGCAGAGATTTTCCCTGCTAGGGTGAGATGAAGGGATTTCCACCTTTCCAATTCTGTCTTAAGATCTGCTGTCAGGGTGTTTCAAATTAATCTCCCACAATTTGGCTATTTCTGGGGTAATGCAAATCCCTAGGTATATTAAGTCCTTCAGAGCCCAGTGTAGCCCGTAGGGGGAAATCTGTTCTGGGGAGCAGTGTATGTCCAGTGATAGGACCTTGGTTTTGCCTTCATTTAGGTTTAGGCCTGAGTATGCTGTCAGCAGGGATAGCAGGGAGGGGAGTGATCTGGTGACGTACATCAGGGGAACCAGCAGCTCATCAGTATACATAAGTGTGGAGTATCTCCTTACCCATGCAGGAATGCCCTGGATAGTGGTGTGTTGCCCAACGGCTTCTGTCAGTGGTTCCACTGCTAATATGAAGAGAAGAGGGGAGAGGGGGCAATCCTGTCTGGTGCCTCTGCCTAAGAGAAACGGTACAATAAAACTGAGTTGATCAGGAGTTTTGCAGCGGGAAGGTTATAAAGGACCTTGACCCATCCCTGGAAGTGCTCCCTAAACCCTAGATGTGTAAGGAAGTCAGTGAGATAGTCCCACCCCAGGAAATAAAAAGCCTTTTCAAAATCAATGGATATTGCTGCCGCTGTAATGGGAAAGGATTTGACAGGATGGATCAAGTTGATCAGAGACCGTATATGGTCCCTGCTGTATCGACTGGGGATAAATCCTTCTTGTGAGGGCTGGATGAGAAGGGGTAGTAGTGGATTCAGTCAAGTGGACATGATTTTGGCAAAGACCTTTCTATCCGCAGTAATAAGGGAGACTGGTCTGTAACTGGAGGGCAACGTAGAGTCTTTGCCTTTTTTTGGTAGGGTAGTTATGACTGCCTCATGGAGGGTGACAGGGAGGAAAGGAGCCCAAGGATAGGGCTTTGTTGTACATTAAGCAGAGAAGGGGGATATACTACTCAATAAGTATTGCCAGATTTCCAGAGGGAATCCGTCTCCTCCTGGGACCTTCCTAGTATTCATAGCCTGAAGAGCTTTCTCCACTTCTGTTTTTGTTATGGGGGCATCCAGCTGTGCTGCTTGTTGCGGTGTGAGCTTGGGGAGATCCAGGGAAGACAAAAACTCTGTCACATGTTTGGAATCCATATGCCTGGAGGAGGAGTGCAATTTAGTGTAGAAGTGCTTCACAACGGAGTTTATTTCTTGTGGTTTGGTTTGTATCTTCCCAGTGTCATTGCTCAGCCCAGATATGTATCACTCTGCTTGTTGTTTTCACAGCCTGTAGGCTAGTAGCTTCCCCCGTCTCTCCTCCTTTCCAGAATTTGTGCCTTAGTCTGAGGATTGCTACTTCGGCCATCCTGGATAGTAGGTCATTTATCTCTATACAGAGTCTGATTATGGATCGGCCCAGTGGGGAATGTGGGTTGAAGTTTGGGATAACTTTAGCTGTGCTTTCTTCCTACTTTAGTTGGGCCACTAGGGAATTAAGAGACTGCTCTCTTTTCTTGCACTTTTTGGCAGCATACCCCATAATGTTCCCTCATGGGTAGCCTTGCAGGTCTCCCATCTGTTGCTAGCTGAGGTGTCAGAGGAGGGGTTTTCTGCAAGAAACTGGGGTACCTCTTTGCTAAAATATGGTTGTGTTCCAGCACAGTCAACACCTCGGTACAAACAAAAGATAAATATAACTGGTAGGGAGGAGCTGTACACCAATCAGGGTGAGCCAAAATCCATAGGAACAGATTGGTAAAAATAGCCCACTCACCATATGTATTCTAAAGAGATTTATTATTATATTTTTCTAGATCTTGTCTAGTAATGGTTATATAAAGTGCAAGCAATACAGTACACATATGCAGACATTTCAGATTATATCCTTCCTCAGTGCTTGTACTGTAAATATATAAACATGAAATCCATAGGAACAGATCGATAAAAATAGCCCACTCACCATATGTATTCTAAAGAGATTTATTATTATATTTTTCTAGATCTTGTCTAGTAATGGTTATATAAAGTGCAAGCAATACAGTACACATATGCAGACATTTCAGATTATATCCTTCCTCAGTGCTTGTACTGTAAATATATAAACATGAAATACATGTATTTAATATCATAATAAAGACATTAATAACGGTTCCAAGTAGAACTCGGACATATATATACTTTGTTGCAGTTTCACAATTAAATGCTCCCCATTCCATTCCTTTGTAACTTAATCTAAATAATCAAATAACTTCAATATACTTCATAAACAATATTGTATTTTTAAACATATATTAAGTTCTAAAAATACTCAAAACACCAGCCCGTTTTATATCAAACCCTCATAAATCAAAAACATTGGGCTCTTCCAAAATGAAATACTTATAAGTAGAACTTGCCTTGCAAACATGCTCTTGTATGTATACTGTATATTATTAGTTACACAGGTTCTCACAGCTCTGAAAAGTGAATAAATATGCTCTTCAACATTTTCTTTTCTCTACTTCTTTAACAATAAAAAAGATTTTTATTTTAATTCTCTAGTCAACTTGTAACTGCTGTACCTCAAAAGTAAGCTTCCACAAAATTCTGTTCATTGTCATATATAGTTTAAAGGCTGAAAAAACAAATCATATTTTTTTGCAAACTTTCATTTAGATTTGTGTAATTTAATCTTCATAGACCACAAACTTCAAACCCCAAAAAAGTATATACTTACGGCTTTACCTTGTAAACAACTTTGCATGGTACTCTTTTCATTGTAATGAGCTGTTGAAGAGAAAACAAACCTCTCAAACACTTTAAAAATATTCTAAATGCAGTCCTTAGTTTGAGGAGTCATTTGTTTGAAAAGAGCGTGAACTTACTTTTTTGAAAGTTTTATGTAGACGCTAGACCTCCATTCTGCTTTCTCTTCATTGGAGGTACACCTGGCGTCTTGTGCATTTGTTTTACGGTGTTCTTCAAAGGCAGGAATTGGGTCAGGAGTAAAACGTGTCATCCTGGGGTGTCTGTGCCTCCAGGTGCATGCGCAAACACTCGGGCACCCTACCTGAAAATTCAGCACCTAAGAACAGTGTCCTGTCCATAAATAAGTATATATAATACATAGATCAGATAAATTCTACCAAACCATTTTGAAATTAAAAATGATATCCTTTCTCCTTAGGCATTTTTTACTTACATTATCTTGAAGATATCTCCATCCCTTCCTACATTCCGCCGGAGGTTAAAAGGGATGAGGGAGGTCACGTAACAGAAAAAGAGGGGTAAACTTAAATTAGGGGAAATCAAATTCTCTATTTAATCTCCCAAAGACATATTTTTCATCTTTATACAGCGTTCATTGACAGGAGAAAAAAGAATTTTAAGCCAAATAGTCAATATCAAATGTGTGTGTGTGTGTGTGTGTGTGTGTGGGGGGGGAGAAGGAATTTGTGAAAGACTTTTAACCCTAACCTTTATTTTTTTATAACAATACCCAGACTTCAAATGGGAAAACATTTATAACACAAGGTCTTCTACAAATAACTATTCTAATAATAGTATATTATAACTTTTTTTATAAGATTGGCTGCCAATCAATTCCTTCATTCAACCCATATCTTATGTCATTAGCTCTAAATCTGACAATATAATTTTTATTTATTTATTTAACTCTAGGATTAGCACAATACCTTTGAGCTGAGGATCTTTTACAAAGGTTCCACGTCAGATGGTACAGTACACAATAAGAAACAGTAAATAATCATTTAACAATTGCTAAACGTGCAAATACAGTTAGGGGTAAAGGATGTTGGAGAAAGAGGGAGTGAGGTAGGAAGGAGTAGGGGTGAGGGGGAGGGAGATCAGAGAGTTTGAGATGAAGGGGATGAGAGAAGCAGGTAGGAGTAGTTGGGAGGGAGGCAGGAGGAAGGGGGTGGCAGCCAATGGGCCTTGTCAAGGACAGACAGATTAAAGTGCTAGGTTAGGGTGGCAGCATTTAGACCAAAGTGCTTGTTGTGGGGGCATAGGCAGGAGGACGGTGGACTAATTGGGTGAGCAGTCACAGGAGCTGGAGGCAAGTAGCGAGAGTCTTAGTCTGGACTTAAAAGCTCCAAGCATCAGTGCAGAAGAGATGTCACTACTAAGGGAGCTAAGCCAGCTGGGTGCCCTGTAGGAGAATGATCTTTGACCTTGAGTAGTGTGGCACCTTGGGATTTGTAGGGAGTATTGCTTGGACCTCCTTGTATTGGAGTTGCTGGATCTGGGTGAGAGGAGAGCACAGACACGGGGCGGAGTAATACCCATCGTTATTTTCTTAGCCATAATGCAGGTTTGATATTTTATTCTACTGTGAAGTTGAAGCCAGTTGGTCTGGGAGTAGAGGTCTCAAGTGTGAGTGAGACAGTGCAGTCCAGTGATGAGTTGACAGGCTTTATTTAGGGTGATAGTTACACATTTTAGGGAGGTGGCCGTGGCTGAGCCATAGAGGATAAGGCTGTAGTAGATAATACTAATGACTGAGCTTTGGACGGCAATAGACAGGGCATCAGAGGTTAGGTGTTTCCTATGTTGGAACAGTAGGCCCAGTTGAGTATTATCAGCCTTTGCCACGTTGTTAATGTGGACAGAGTAGGTGAGGTGGGAGTCTAGGGTGATGCCAAGGTACTTGAAGGACTGCGTTTGTTCCAGCATTACTCCTTGTTTAGTTTTGATTGAGAGTTGGTAGTGCTTGTTTTTGTTGTGGTGGTTGCAGAACATCATGGATTTTGTCTTCTTCTGATTGAGGATCAGTTTATGAGAAGAGAACCAGGCCTCGACAGATGAGAAACCCTGTTGGAGGTTTTCTTGCAGAGACTTAGGGTCATGGTGAGAGGCTAAGATAACTGCGTCATCAGCGTAAAGTAAGATTTGCTCAGGGCAGGACTCTGATAGTGATTTAGGAACAGGCTGAAGAGGAGGGGTCCCAGGATGGAACCCTGGGGGACCCCTGAGCGGACAGGTCTTGGATCAGAGAGGGAATCAGCAGTTCTTACTCTCTGGGTCTGATTGTCCAGGTAACTTTTGAACCAGCTGACAGTATTGAGTGAGAGCCCAGCATTATGTAGCTGGATAAGCAGGAGGCGGTGGTTAATGGTGTCGAAAACTTTTGTCAAATCAATAAAAATAGATTCAGTTAGTTGGCCTTTGTCCAACAAGTTATAAATAGCACCAGTGAATTCCAGGAGAGCAGAGGAGGTGCTGTGCCCTTTCCTGAAACCATGTTGTTGCCTGCAGAGTACGTTGTGTTTATCCAAAAAGTCAGTAAGCTGGTCAGAGACAATACGTTCCAGCATCTTGGAGAGGGGAGGAAGGATTAAAATGGGTCTTAAATTCTCGAGAGCAGTTTTGTCACCACCTTTGTGGATTGGGGTAATGGTGGCAGATTTCCACTTATCTGGGAATTGGTTTAGGCTTAGCGAGAGGTTTAGGATCTTGGTCAGGGTCCCTAGCACCTCTTCTAGAGTGAGAGACAGGAGTTTGAGATCAAGGGTGTCATTGCTGAATCTTGATTTGCTAATAGTTGTGGTGACATACTTGTGAGCCTGATGGATTTTGACCTCTTTAAAGTAGAAATGTGGCTTATTAGAGGTAGTGGTCGATTGGGACCTAGGAACTTCTTCTCCAGTGAAGAAATCATTAGGTAGAACTGAGCTGAGGTCAGTGAATGCTGTGTTAAATGAATCAGCATTGGTTTTTGGGTCAAGTGTGGTGTTACCATTAATACTGAGCATAGATGGGCGGATTTGGACTGTTTCCCATTGACTTCATTTAGGTTTTTCCAGAAGTCTCTACCATTCCCCCAGGAGTTGGTAAGGGCATTCTTATAATAGGCTGATTTCATTTGTAGGATGGTTTTGGTGCAGTCATTTTGTGCACGTTTGTAGTCTGAGATGTCTTTTTGCCTACCTGAGTTTCTGGCTAGTTCCCAGAGGTGGTCCCTTGTTTTTAGTTTCTTAAGGAGGTCACCAGTGATCCAAGGGTTACAGAGTGCCTTGACTTTGTGCTTTTTTAAGGGGGTGTACAAGTTACAGGCCTCTGTGAAAATTTTAATGAAGTGATCCAGCGCAGTATTCATGTTGTTTGCATTGAAGATGGGTGACCAGTCTTGATAGAGGAGGTAGGATTTGAGGTGCGTTAGCTGACCACAGGGCAGAATTCTGCTGACAATGGTTTTGGGGGGTGGTTTGGTGAATTTATTAGACCAGGTGCAACTGACAGGGGAAGGGTCGCTGAGAGAGTTGGGTAGGACAGAGGTGTTTGTGATCTGAGAGGGGTGACTAGTGAGGATCCAGTCCAGGAGTGTGCTGGTGCTGGTCTTGTAGTTTTTCCTGGTTGGCGAGTTGACCATCTGGGTGAGGTTGGCAGTAGCAGTGGAGTCCCTGTGCACCCCTGCTTCAGCAGCTAGCCAGTTTATATTGAAATCACCTAAGAGGATGGATTCTGTGTCTGAGGGAAGTGACCTGATGAAGTCAAGTACTGTGGACAGCCCAGTTCCCTGTTCTTTGGGAGGAATGTAGCTGGTGACAACTGTCAGGGCTTTGTTTTGGGCTCCTAAGAGGATTCTGATGGGTAGAATATGAGCAGCAGAAGAGTGAGGCAAAGTATTAATGGGATGACCAATGATGGTGTCTTTTAGGTAAATGGCACAGCCGCCACACCTCTATTAGATAACCGGTCCAGCCTGAAGACATTGTAGCCAGGGATGTTGATTGCCTGGTCCTGGATTGAGGGTTGCATGAGCCAGGTCTCAACAATTGCCAGGACATCTGGGCAACGTTGGCAGGTATAGACCTGCAGGGCATTGATTTTGGGGAGGAGGCTGCAGATGTTGATGGACATGATTGTGAGGGGCACCTGAGGGCTTGTTCTGGATTGAAGCCTTGGCGATGGTTGGGCCAGGGTTTGGGTGCACATTGCCAGACAGTAGCAGTAGTAGGAGCCACCAGCCTTAGAGTGCACAAATATAATTCCCTGATGGAACGCTTACGTCTTCTTGGCAGTCGGGAAAGCGTCAAGTGGTGCAAGCGTGGGGTCAAGATCAAGGTAAAGAGAGAAGATGGAGGGGGTTCCCATAGTCCGGTTAGGGCAGAGTGTGGTTCCTTATAGGTAGGTGAGATTCATGGCAGTAGGTTGGCCTCAAGGTGATGAGTAACTAAGTAGCGAAATGCTGGTTCAAGCTGGTAGCTGCAAGGGGGGGAAACAGGCTGCAGGGGTGTACAAGAGGGGGGAGGGTGGCAATAAAGAAAAGGAGGAAAAGGAGCAAGTGGGGGAGTGCATGCTGAGATGGTAATGGGGGTGCTTTAAGGTAAGCGGGTGTAGACAAGCAGGCAGGGTATTATGATATTATGGGAAATTGCAGGTGGGAAGAGGGTTGGTGGAGTAGGAAGCAGGTACACAGCTGGGAAGGGCCTGGCAGCAGCAGTGACACAGAGAAGCAGGGGTTAAAATAGAGGGAGGGCTCTATGGGAGGAGTAGAGAGGCAGACCAGAGTGGCAACCAGTAAGTGGCTGATCAGGGGAGGGGCCATGGGGGGTGGAGGTGGTCTATAATTAAGGTGGGGAGGGGTAAGAATAAAATTTCGGTTGCTTCCACTACAAATCAATGGGCGAAGCAGCCCTGAGAGAACAGAAGCTTTAGCAGGCACAAGTAGCCTATCAAAAGGAAGGAGGAAGGACAGAGTCCAATCACGGTGCAGAATCGCAAGCGTTTGGGCCAATAGCAGCGACTTTCATCTCCCCTGGCAATTCAGGATTGCTTACCAGCTTGCTGGTTCTCTCTGATGGCCTGAAGGTGTGCAGCTGTACGGCAGGATTCCCAAGTCGTGGTCATGACAGGCGTGGGTCGAGAAGCCCGAATCAAGGACAGGTTCTGGAAGGAGGGAGAAAATAAAGGGATTAGCTGTGGGAGGGAGCAAGCAAAAAAGGTGATGTGGGAGGCTAAATCGGGAGGTGGGGAGCAGAAACCAGGGAGATGGCAGAATGGGAAGAAGGAGAAGGAGCGGGGGGGGGCGACGGCCTGAGGCAGGTATCTTTTGAAACAAAGGATGGCTAGCCTTGGCGCCACTGGTGGGGGAGAGGTGGGGAGCAGGAGAAAGGGCTGGACAGAATAGAAGAGAGGGAGGCAAGCAGAGAGAGGGAGAGGGGTGAATCAGGCCCAAGAAGAAAAAAGAACAGCATCGGTGCAACAGAGCACAGGAGGGCAGAGCTGTTAGTCAATGCAAAGTCAAATTCAGCATTTCCTCGGAATCGAAAAACAGGCACATGATTTTAGATTAACAAAGCAGTACAGAGAGTAAAAAATTCCAGGCAAGTGGCACAGCAACAGTCACAGAATCAAAGCGGGCCAAAATTTCAGCCACTTCCACTACAATTCAATGGGCGCAGCAGCCCCGAGAGAACAGAAGCTTTAGCAGGCACAAGTAGCCTATCAAAAGGTAGGAGGAAGGACAGAGTCCAATCATGGTGCAGAACCGCAAGCGTTTGGGCGAATAGCGGTGGCTTTCATCTCCCCTGGCAATTCAGGATTGCTTACCAGCTTGCTGGTTCTCTGGGATGGCCTGAAGGTGTGCAGCTGTGCAGCAGGAGTCCCAAGCCATGGCCGCACATGTGGTGCTTCTCTAGTGAGGATTTTCACTCTGTAGTCACCCCCTTTTGGGTCAGGCTCCACTTTCTCCAAACCAAAGAACCGCAATTGAGTAATTTGATGGTTGTACTGAATGAAATGTCTAGCTATAGGAGATGTGACATCCTGTCTCCTAATGTCACTTTTATGCTCAGTAATCCTGTTTTTAAGAAGTCTTTTCATCTTTCCTATGTAGATCTTATCATACGGACATTTCAACAAATAAATAACTCCCACTGTGGAACAATTAATAAATTATTGAATTTCAACATCCTCATCTCTAGCTGTGTTTCTAATTTTTTTAACTCAATATGTATTGTTGCAATTTACACAGTGTCCACAAGAGAAACTGCCCTTGATTTGTTCAGTGGTAAAATAACTTATAGGTCTTGTATCCAGTATCTTATGATTAGTCCTCACTAATCTATTTCCTAACGTCTCACTTCTTTTTGATACCATCGGGGGGGATTTTGAGAGTTTTTTTTTTCCAGTAAGTGTTGCCTGCAAAATATTCCAATGTCTATCAATCACCCTTTTTATGTTGTAAAAACATCACTGTATGTAGTTGACATGACAATCCTATCACTTTGTGTTGTGCGTGCATTCATTTTTGTAGCTAATAAATCCTGTCGTTCTTTGTTATTCACCCTATCCATAGCCTTTATAAGCTGCTAAAGAACTGACTGAAAGGGGAACCAATGCATTATATAGGAATTCATCCTCTATCATATTTTTTATATTTTACCCAAGATTCATAAGAATTTAAGGGATCTCCCAGGTAGACCAATAGTTTCAGGGATAAATTCAGTATTAGAACCATTATCTGTCTTTATAGATTTCCACATTAAACCACTGGTAGAACAAATGGATTCTTATATTAAGGACTCAGTATATATAATAAAACAAGTAGAAACAAGGAATGAGACAGATCTATGTGTAGAGAGTTGCATATTGGTCACTTGGGACCTGAAGGATTTATATACATCTATACCCCATAAAGAAGGATGTGAAATTTTTTAAACAGCTCTGGACTCATTAAGGACTGAACAGATACCTTCTAATAGGACTATTATGAAATTAGCTGAAATAGTACTTATGCAAAACTTTTTTAGATTTGAAAAAGGTTTTTTTCTACAAATTAAAGGTATAGCGATGGGGTCCAGCATGGCCCCATCTTATGCAAACATTTATATGAACAGTTTTGAATCAGAATATGTTTTTCACCAAAGAAATGCATATAAGGACAAAGTACACATTTGGAGACGCTTTATTGATGACATTTGTGTCATTTGGATAGGCACAAAGACAGAGTTACAAGAATTTAATGTGTACCTTAACTCATGTACTGACCATTTAGTTTTCATTATGAATAGAAGTGACACATATATTCCAGATTTGAATCTGACAATATAAAAACAACAAGACAAGTTGGCAACAAAACATTTCAGGAAGAAAACTGACAAAAATAGCATTTTACATGCAAAAAGTTTTCATCTACAGAAGTTGAAAGAGTCCATACCATATGGACAATTGCTTCGAGCTAAAAGAAATTGTACAAATTCTGAAGAATTTGAAAAAGTCAGTTCAGAGATGGTCACTAGATTCCAACAAAGGGGTTATCAGCAGGAAGTTCTTATAAAGGCTATGGATAGGGTGAACAACAAAGAACAACAGGATTTATTAGCTACAAAAACGAATGCACAAACAACACAAAGGGATGGGATTGTCATGTCAGCTACATACAGTGATGTATTTCACAGCATAAAAAGGGTGACTCATAGACCTTGGAATATTCTGCAGGCAACACCTATTGGGGAAAAAAACCTTTCAAAATCCCCCCTGATGGTAGCAAAAAGAAATAAGATGCTAGGAAATAGATTAGTGAGGACTAATCATACGATACTAGATATAAGACCTATAAATTATTTTACCACTGAACAAATCAAGGGCAATTTCCCTTGTGGATACTGTGTAAATTCCAACAATATATATCGAGTTAAAAAAATTAGAAACACAGCCAGAGATGAGGATATTGAAATTCAACAATTTATTAATTGTTCCACAGTGGGAGTTATTTATTTGTTGAAATGTCCATGTGATAAGATCTACATAGGAAAGATGGAGAGTCTTCTTTAAAACAGTATTACTGAGCATAAAAGTGACATTAGGAGACAGGATGTCACATCTCCTATAGCCAGACATTTCATTCTGTACAAACATCAAATTGCACAATTGCGGTTCTTTGGTTTGGAGAAAGAGGTGCCTAACCCAAAAGGGGTTGTTTACAGAGTGAAAATCCTCACTAGAGTAGCATATTATATTGTCAGATTTAAAGCTAATGAAATAAGATATGGGTTGAATGAAGGAATTGATTGGCAGCCAGTCTTATACAAATGTTATAATGTACTATTATTAGAATAGTTATTTGTAGAAGACCTTGGCCCGGATATTCAAACTGCGCCAGGCTGTGGCGCAAGCCTGGGCGCAGCTCAACTTTGTTGCGCGGGGGTGTGGCCTAGGCGATATTCAACGGAGCTGCGCTATGGCACAGCAGCTTTGAATATTGCACCCTGGCCACTCCCACTGTGCATGGTGCAGTGGCATTGCGCCAGCGCAAGTGGCCAGAGTGGAGCATGGAGATGCGCTAGCACAAGTGCCATAGCGCCATGCACAGCACCTGCGATATTCAAAAGGGGACATACAAATGGGGCCATAATTTATGCAAGGTGCACAGGGGGCCATTTGCATCTCATTATGGCCCCATTTGCATGCCATTAGCATGCAGGTGCGCCGATCCCCGACGACTTGCACCCGGCACCCTGCCAGGCAGCAGCTGTCAGGACCGATGTCCCTGCAGCCTGATCACTGGCATTCGTGTAAAGAACCCCCCACGTTCATTATCCCTGGTGGTTCAGTGATCGTTATAAGCCCCATCGCAGGCATCGGGTAGTATTTTCACATCCATTGTCTTCGGTGGTCCAGTGATCGACATTGCCGATCGCTGGAGAGCCTGTAACTCATAAATACCCCTCATCATTTGGTACCAGGCTTTTCACTCGGCCATGCCGAGATGACTGGCTTCATCAGCCAGCTGGTGGTAGCACCACTGCGCCAGCCGTCATTGCCGACTGGACAGCTCGGTAGGGCTGCTCGCCCATTGGTTCACAGCATGAGTTAATGGTGTGCAGCCCATACCGCATTATTAGCGTCCAGATATGTGGAATGAATCTATCACATATCTGGATTGTGTTAGGCCAGTATGGTTGCATGCCCATTGGCTCACGCCAGAACCATCGGGCGAGCAGCCCTACCAAGCTGTCAGTCAGCGGGCGGCGGGCTTCAGGTGGTGGGAGCTGCCACCCGCCAGCTGATGGGGAGCGGGGCGGGGCCCAGTGGGCGGGTGGGGAGGGGGCACTAGACCATCAGGGTAGTAGGGTATTTTATGAGTTACAGATGTCCGCGATCAGGCAGCCGATCGGGTCCACTGGACCACTAGGGATATTGGATGGGGGTATTATACTGATGCCCGCGATCGGCAATAATAGAGGTCCACTGACCACCAGGGATATAGAAGGGGGCTTATTCTTCACACAAATGCCCGCGATCGGGTACATAGAGGTCCATTGGACCACCAGGAATATAGGACGCGGGGATTTCACTACATGGATGCCCGCGATGGGCATGGGGCGCCACAGGTGCGTAGGTGAAGTTGGCCACCCACCAGGTGGCAACTGCCGTGTTGCACCCTGCAATGCGGGCAGCTCACCTGTGGGTGGCCATACTTGTTCCTTTTTGGCTTAACTTTGTGTAAGCACGTAGGGGTTGGCGATGCATGACTCTGCACATCCCGGGCTGAATATCGGGCTGTGCAGGTTATGCATGGGCACGCCCCCCCTACCTGTGCCTGCATACATTACTGATGTGCTCCGGTGCATCGGGATTTGTGCGTCACACTTTTTCCTGTTGAATATCGCACCGGGACGCATCAGTGTGCAACACTGTTGTGCCATGCACAACCCTTTTGAATATCTAGGCCCTTGTGTTATAAATGTTTTCCCATTTGAAGTCCGGGTATTGTTATCAAAAAATAAAGGTTAGGGTCAAAAGTCTTTCACAAATCCCACCTCCCCCCCCACACATTTGATATTGACAACTGGGTTTAAAATTCTTTTTTCTCCTGTCAATGGACACTGTATAAAGATAAAAAATATTTCTTTGGGAGATTAAATAGATAATTTGATTCCCCTAATTTAAGTTTACCCCTCTTTTTCTGATACGTGACCTCTCTCATCCCTTTTACCCTCCGGCAGAATGTAGGAAGGGATGGAGATATCTGCAAGATAATATAAATAAAAAATGCCTAAGGAGAAAGGATATCATTTTTTATTTCAAAATGGTTTGGTAGAATTTATTTGATCTATGTATTATATTTACTTATTTATGGACACCGTTCTTAGGTGCTGAATTTTCAGGTCAGGTGCCCGAGTGTTTGCGCATGCACCTGGAGGCATGGACACCCCAGGATGACACGCTTTAATCCTCACCTGATTCCTACCTTTGAAGAACACCTTAAAACAAATGCACAAGACACCAGGTGTACCTCCAACGAAGAGAAAGCAGAATGGAGGTCTAGCGTCTACATAAAATTTTCAATAAAGTAAGTTCACGCTCTTTTCAAACTTAAATGACTCCTCAAACTAAGGACTGCATTTTGAATATTTTTAAAGTGTTTGAGAAGTTTGTTTTCTCTTCAACAGCTGATTACAATGAAAAGAATACCATGCAAAGTTGTTTACAAGGTAAAGCCGTCAGTATATACTTTTTGTGGGTTTGAATTGTGTGGTCTATGAAGCTTAAATGACACAAATCTATATGAAAGTTTGCAAAAAAATGTGATTTGTTTTTTCAGCCTTTAAACTATATATGACAATGAACAGAATTTTGTAGAAGCTTACGTTTGAGGTACAGCAGTTACAAGTTGACTAAAGAATTAAAATAAAAATCTTTTTTATTGTTAAAGAAGTAGGGAAAAGGAAATGCCAAAGAGTATATTTATTCACTTTTCAGAGCTGTGGGAAACTGTGGAACTAATAATATATTCATACAAGAGTAAGTTTGCAAGGCAAGTTCTACTTGTAAGTATTTCATTTTGGAAGAGCACAATGTTTTTGATTTATGAGGGTTTGATATAAAAAGGGCAGGTGTTTTGAGTATTTTTAGAACTTAATATATGTATAAAAATACAATATTGTTTATGAAGTATATTGAAGTTATTTGATTATTTAGATTAAGTTACAAAGGAATGGAATGGGGAGCATTTAAATGTGGAACTGGAACAAAATATATATATATATGTCCGAGTTCTACTTGGAACTGTTATTTATGTCTTTATTATGATATTAAATACATATATTTCATGTTTATATATTTACAGTGCAAGCACTGAGGAAGGATATAATCTGAAACATCTGCACATGTGTGTTGTATTACTTGCACTTTATATAGCCATTACTAGACAAGATCTAGAAAAACAGAATAATAAATCTCTTTAGAATACATTTGGTGAGTGGTCTATTTTTACCAATCTGTTCCTATACCTCTTTGCTAAGCCTCTGCTTGAAGTCCAGATTCCTAAGGAGCAAGGGATCTTGTCTCCATAAAGTGGAAGATGTCTGCGGGGGTCCCCATAGGATATGAAGGTGTACTGGGGCATGGGCAGAAATGATCATTGGCATTATTTTGGAGCCCAATGAGATGTGGGCAATGTGGGCTGACACCAGCCAGTAGTGCAGTTGGCTGAACATAACATGTAGTGGGGACTGAAAGGCAGAGTCCCTCGCCCGGGGGTGAAAGACCCGCCAGATGTCAGACAGTTCTGTGTCTTGCATAAGTTGGTTCTGGGAGAGGCGAGCCCTACAATAGAGTTCACTCCCATTTGAGGTATAGCCAATTTGAAGGACTAGAGTGAGGTTGAAGTCCCTTCCCAGCAGGATGGGGATATTGTCATTGGATGTGCCTGCTAGTGCCTGTGATAACTCATGGAAGAAGGTGGGGGCATCCTCATTTGGCCCATATGTGTTTCCCAGTATGAGCAGCCCCTCCAGTGTATTCATCAGGACAAACACCCACCTCCCATTTGCATCTTTCTTTGTTTTTTGCATGGTCCACTTAAGGTTTTTATGGGTGAGGATAGCAAATCCCCTCTTCTTGGTGGGAGTTGAGGAAAAGACCTCTCCTACCCATTCCTTGTCTAACTTATTGTGGTCAGCGGGATTTAGTACTGGACCGCAGCTTCTTTAAGTGGGAGAGTATCTGTTTATGTTTTATCGGGGTGTTCAGGCCCATGGACGTTCTGGGTATAGCAGTTTAGGTCACCCATATTTTTAGTGGTAACTGAGCATGTTTCTGAGGGGTTGAGCAACTACGGAGAGGAAGGCTGCTGTCCAGTCTAATAGCACACAAAAGGTTGCATTATGATCTGAAAATTCCATTATCAGTATGAGCTCCATATTTATTTATTAGAGCATCAGTTTACAGACCTTTGAGTCAAAGACTCATTTAAAAAGGCACCTCATAAAGAGAGCAATACATCACAGCAAACAAAACAGTACAGTACATAACGCTTAGATTAAAAAAGCAACCAGTGTTACAGGCATTCACTGGTGGTTCATGCTTGGTATCCTCATATAATATATCATTTCTAAGGTCCATAGGAATACCTGGTATCTAGTACATAATTCAAAGTCAACTGGGGGGCATGTCGGCCCAACATTGTAACTTAAGCATAAAAATGTATACAGTGGCCGAAGCCAAACCTTCTGTGGGGTGGTGCAGGTAGTTAGCCAGTATTAATGTTTCCAAGGGCTCACCTGCCACTCCTGGGAGTGGGGTGAGAGTTGGGATCTTGCAGAGTTACCCACTGTCATGTGGGTCAGTTGGTCAGGGGGTGATCTCCGAAGTGAGTGCTCTATCACTCCACTGGGTGACCATCAGGGGTATCCTTCATAGTGTTACTGCTTACAATCCCTGGCAGGTGTAGGGTGGTCCTGTATCACTCTTGCTGTTGTCTGGATGTAAGGGGGGATTCGTCCCCAAGTTCAATGCTCAGTGTTTTGGAGTCCCATGCTTTGGATGACGAAAGCTTGCGTTTGTGGACCAAGCTTTTAATGCTCCTGGTGTCTATGGTCTATTGCTCAGTGCTGAGCTTGGATGGGTGACTCAGTGGGAGGGGTCAGAGACCCACGATTTGCAGCTTTGATGAGGTTCTGAAGTAATGTGGACTGCTAGCAATAAGGAGTTATTAAAGGGCATACCACCTACAAAGTGCTCCTGTGCAACTCGAGTACCTTCTTATACCATGTAAAGCCCCCCTCCTTCCCCTTGACTTGAAGAATGGGGTGTTTTAGCTCCTCCCATCTGTGATGGGGGAGAAGGATACCTCATTCTGGTAAAGGCTACATTAAAACACCCTCACATTGTGCTCAGCAGGTTTTAATTCACCCAAAACCCCAGGCTCAATTCTGATTATGCGAGGGTAGCTGCACTCATCAGTTAGAATGCAACTGTGTTTCAGGACGAGGCTTTTTAATGCAGGTTTAGATAGCCTGTTGCATTTTCCTAGTCTGGACAGTTTTGTTAGGGCATGGAGGGATGCTGAACATCTCTAACACATTCTCCCACTTGGTAGTTATTGCCTCCCCGGCCCCCCCTCTCTCTTGGCTTGTAACACAAGGTGTGTCAGCTCCTCACCATTACCGGGGGGGGGGGGTATATGTTAGTATGAGTGAGAGACATCATTACTACAGTTTACATTTTGCCCCATAAGTTCTTGTTTCCCACATAGCCCCGAGTTCAGTTGCGAGAAAGGCCATAGTTGATGCCACATTTGACTGGAGTACAGATGGAGTCCCGGGCAAGGTACTTTACCCTATGGCTTCAAGTAGCCTTTTGCAGTCCCCTAGCCAGGGCAGATTATAGGGAGCAGGTGGCAAGCATGTGGACCTAGCTCACCTCTCGAATGTTCAAGCCTTGCACAAAAAGCAAGGGGGGGTGCAATAGAAGGGACGAGGCTCAAGCAATACCGAGCTGGGGCACCACGCATATACCATTACCATTTCATTGTGTCCCACTCCCCCCTCCCTGTCCCCCTCATCCTACTCTAGGAATGACCCGATGAACAGTTTAAGCACTTATCTGATCTAGCCTCATCCAGAGACAGTTGGGTGAGGTTCTGCGGTATTCAAGGGAGGTAGTCCTTGCTACAGTGCTTTCTGCTGCTGAAGGGCCAGTCTCAGTGCACAGGTGATGGCCAGGAGTGGAGGACAGTCAGCAGCTACTAAGTCAGCCCACAAACTGGAGTTGGCCAGTGGTGCAGTGCATTTGAAAGGCTCGGCTGTGGGCTGCTCTCCGGTACTAGAAGATGAGGATTCAGGTGACAGTTGACTCAAGGCCTAGCATTTGTTTGGAGAGTGAAAGGCCCTCAGGCTGGCTGCATCATCTGCGTTGATGTTAGATCCACTTCCTAGGCTTCAGGACCTGTCTATCTTAGCAGGGTGGTTGCGGCAGTTGCGAGTGGTGCTGGTGTGCCTTTTCCAATTCCAGGGAGGGAGTGACCAGGTTGGATCATTTACTTCGTGGTAGGAGGTCTGCTGTCCAGATTGTGGGAGTTCAGCAACTTCCATGCAATCTTGAGTGGAGGGGCGGTGATTCCCTTGCATCCTCCCCCCCCCCCAAGTAACAGAGTTCCCTCTGGAATGTTTTGTGTAGGTAGTCCATAAGATTCTCAGGCTGTGAAAAGAGCACCAGGGCCCCATTCTGCATGATGCACATCATGGCTGGATAGCGCAATGAGAAAGGTATATTAAGTGCTTGCAGGACCTGGTGGCATTCTGTGTAGGCCTTCCTACACTCCAAAAGGTCTCTGAAGTAATCTTGGTATATTTTAATCCATTGGTGTTTCCATACAAGTTGCCTTTTAGTGCAGGCTGCTGCTGTAATCATTTATTTTTTTCTAAAATCCAAGAAGCAAGCTAGGATGGGTCGAGGTCTTTCTCCGGCCCTGGGGAAGGTACTAGGGAACAGTGAGCTCTTTCTATGTGCAGGGTGGTCGAGGGGGTAGATCTAGTAGTGCTGGGAGCACTTGTGGCAGAAATTGTGCTGCATCCTTCCATTTGGCCCCCTCTGGAAATCCTATGAACCGGAGGTTGTTCCAGCAGCTCCAGTTATCTAGGTCATCCACTTTTTCTTGCATTGTATGCATGGCCCTGGTTTGCTCCTGCAGTATTTCCATGAGTTGCTGGGTTGCAGCCTCATGAGAGTTGATCCTTCTTTCTGTTTGGAACAATCTGGCTTCTATGGACTTTACTGCTTGGGTGTTGTGGTTAGTTGTAATAGTAAGCTGTGCCATTTGCCCCATAAATTGTGAAAACATAATCTCTAACCTTGCAGGATCCAGAGCAGTTGAAGGAGACAAAGCTATGCTGCAGCATTTCAGAACCTGTCTCTGTTTAGCACTGGTAAGTAGTTGCTGGCTCAAAATTACTTTTTAAGATGTAGCTAAAAGTTCTGTACCATCTGTTGTAGAGGGTTCTGTATGAATCGAGTCCCCGATGTAGGATTGTGTTGGATTATGCCTCAGAGGATGCAGAGCTAAGCATTCATGCTGCCATCTTAGATCAGGGTTAAGCCACACACACCCCCGGCAGTTGAGGAAATCTAAAACCAAGCCCCACCTCAGGTAAGGGTGAGGAAAGTGGTACAGAGCCAGCTTTGGTTCAGCTTTGACTTGTGGCCTGAAAATTTAGTTCAGCTTCTACAGTTTGGCTGAATTACTTTCACTCTTAATGCAGTAACTGGAATAGGGTAAAACAGACTACAAATCAGGATGGGGCAGGCTTAAAGTCAACAATGTATACAAATTACTGTAGCTTACTTGTGGTGAGTTCTGTTGGCATGCACCTACTGTATATTACTATTTGTTGTGGTGTGGCAGAATCTGAAAACACCACTAAGACCACAGTGATCACAGGTGAGCTACAGTAATATTTTCTGTTTATTGCTGACCTCAAGCCATATATCCCCGTAGTTTCTGATTCTCCTCTTTGTCAATTGTTATATTCTCCCTTGCAGTGCCATAGATTTAACAATTATATTTTTATGATTATTTTATCCAATAATCTCTGCTATAATCAGCAATCAATTCATGTCATGCTCCTTCGGCACCAGCCACCCCACCTCCCCTGAACTCCCAGTCCCATGAGTTTCCCTAACAGTCACTACTAATGCAAGCTGTCTGACCATTCCTCCTCACGCCCCACCATTTACTCTAACATGTCTTCTCCGCTCAGCCTCCCCTTATCCCCGTTATTTCTCCCTATACCTTATTGCCCTTCTTCCCCCACCCTTCACCTCCACCGCAGTACCTACTTCTCTCTCATACCTCCTTTCCTCACCCCACTGCCAGCTATCCCCATCCCTCTGAACTACTGACAAGGCTCTTTGTGGCTGCTTATTCCCCACTCCCACCTTCATAAAGTGTTTTTCTTGTTATTTTAACTTGTACCTATGTTTTGAGTTATTCTGTAAGTTCTGAATCCAAGCTGTTTCGTTCTTTGTGATGTACCTTTGCTTTCGCCTATTGTACTTTGTTTTGCAATCTATGATGTGGAACCTTTGTAAAAGAGCTTGCGCTTAAAGGTCTTTTCCGAATCACTAAATAAATAAAAATAAAAATAATATTTATGTTATGTGTTTTATATATTATATAATAAATAGTAAAATGACAATCATATAAAAGTGTGGTTTTATTAACTTTTTTTTAATTATATGACAACATGATTTGTAATAATGATATTCTTTTGTTTAGAAAAACTATTTGACATCTGTGGGTTTTATAGTAATGTAATATTATTATTATTTACTATTCTCATACCCCACCCCAAATTGTTGTACAGTAGGATAATAGTATGCTTCATTGGATTGCTGTAGAAGATTGTAAATAACAGCATGTGTAGAACTGAATTTGACTTACTATGGAGAGGACCATAATAAGGGTTGCTGTTTACGTACTTTGGAGGCCTATTTATATGGTGGCAGAAAAGAATAAGCTTTTGAAGCACATACCACTGTGTGCACCAGTACGCCTAGCATGCCTAGATAATGTGAAGCATGATTAAATGTTGTATTTGTGCTTCAATTCATTGTGAACGAGTCTTCAAAAGCAGAGTGCATTCTACATTAGAGAATGGCTAAAGATCAAGAGCCATCATCACTCGCTAATGAGTTGTGAAATAAGTGCCAGGTCACTGGTTCTTCTGCTTCTGCTGGTACTGGCAGAGGAGAGCAGTGGAGTGTGACCCCATGACGTGAGTGAAATGACAACACATTTATTGGAGAAGATGATAGTAATATAATATATAGAATATTACATATGGGGGAGAATGCATAACGAGGATTTAATGTACACCTGAGGTGTGGGATGATACATAAACCCGAGGACAAAGCCCGGGAGGTTTATCAAAGCATCCCGCACTGAGGGTGTGCATTAAATTCGAGTTTTGCAATTCCCCCATCATGTGTTATTTTATGTAATTGCTGGGTGTTGTTTTTTCTACAACCAGTTAAAAAAATGTCTGTGACACAGGGTATAGGTTGTAAATTTTTTCTAATTTTACTGAATTTGACATGAAATAGCATTAAACATATGGAAATAAAACAGTAAACTTTTCAAAAGCAGTAAATAAATGTTTTTAGAAACCCAGTAAGTAAATCAGTTTTTAAAAAGCTGTGAGCTTGCTTCTTTTATACCTAGATTGTGGCACCTGAGTGAGAATGGCTGTTGGTAAAATCATCAGAGTTACCAGTAAAACACTGTTTCTAATACAGAGAATGGTCTTTTTTTTAGAACTTTTTCTGGTTGCTTTAGTTCGCTGTTGTTTTGGCAATATTTTAATTAGCTGCTGAGGTTGTAGGTCACTCTGTTTTCTGTGGAGGGAGGGAGGAGGGAGGGAGAGAGAAGAGGGAGAGAGGGAGGTAGGGAGGAGGGAGAGGAGGGGAGAGAGAGAGAGACTGAAAATGTTAGAGCTAGGAACATGGAAGTGAATCAGAAGGTTAGTAACAGAAGAAATAATTGTTCTTGGGTTTTAAAAGGTCTTGGGAGCATTTTTTGGGATCTCAGAATTGCCCCATGAGGTGTTTGAATTTCTTGCAATTGACAAATGGTTTCACTGCACTGTGAGACTGTGCAAGCCAAGCTGGGAAGATGTTGGTGCGTGTTTGCCGTTATAACCAGTGAGTTATAACAGCGAATTATAACTAGCTTCTCCAATGAGAAAAATGACTACCAGTTATTACATAAAGATTTTTAATGCTTTAAATGACAGTGGCTCAGCAGGTAGCACACTCACCTCTGAGGCCGAAAGATCAGAAGGTGGTGGGTTCTAGCCACACACCAGGAACATGGGATGAATCTCAATACTGACACTGTAGTGCATCAAGAGGGGGGTGCTGCACTCCTGAGGAGCCATCTTTAGGATGAGACGTTAAACCAAGGTCCTGTCTGCCTGTTCTGGTGGTTGTTCAGGTGGATGTTAAAGATCCCATGGCACTTCTTGATAAGAGTATGGGAATTTCCCTGATGTCCTGGCCAAATTCCTCCCATTCACTAAAACATACCACCAACAGCATAATCTAGTTCTGTAAGTCAGTTTACATCTGTACAATTATTCCCTTTCCCTTGCCCCTGGGTTGCATGTGGAAACAAGCTCAGTGTGCCTCTACCTGTCACAAACTTTCAAATAAGTAAAACAAATAAAAACGTATAGTGTTTTTTATTTATATGACAACAAAACATGATTTCTGAATGATTATGTGATGAGTCATGAAGACGATAATACATAGCACTATCAAGTGCCTCAAGGTGAACAGGAAATTGTGCACACCCCTGACACACAGGTGGCTGTGATGGCACTAGCATTGACAGCTGGTGTTGTGTTGTTTATAATTATGTAGAATATGGTTAGCCTTTGTTCTGCATAAAAATAAGCCTGCTCAAAAACCTTGTTGTGCACATTATAAACCATTGTGCACATTCCAAAGTGTTGTTGTGGGCATTCCGAGCATTTGTTCTGCACAGTTCAAAGGTCATACTATTTTAAATTTCTCATTTATTCCACATCTAGCTACTTACTAACCACCCAGTGTCCAAAGTTGCATCTTTTAACATTAAAAAGTCTGTAAATTTGATTTTGGTCGTAGAACAAAACAAAGAAATGGCAAGATTATTTGTTTCCACTTTGGCAGGGGTTTGTCACTGCAGTGTACAAAAACACATACTATAAAAAATTAAATATGGGCAACCACACAACTCGGCATGCATTTCCATTTTGGGGCTGAGATGACAGCATGGACCTCTTGAGCTTCACTCTCGAGGTTCGTATGCTGTCATCTCAGACCCTCAATGGAAACACAGCCTTGTTGTGTATGGTTGCCTATACATTATTCTCTATTTGATGAGTCATGGTGTTAATAATGAATAGCACTGTCTATAGTACCTCAGGGTGGAATTGTCCACAGCCAAGGTCACGGGTAGCTAAGGTGGCACTGGTGGTTAGTGTAGTGTTGTTAATAAACACATGATGAGTCCTGAAGATGATAATAATTAGCACTATCTATAGTACCTCATGTGGAATTGTCCACAGCCAAGGTCACGGGTAGCTAAGGTGGCACTGGTGGTTAGTGTAGTGTTGTTAATAAACACATGATGAGTCCTGAAGATGATAATAATTAGCACTATCTATAGTACCTCAAGGTGGAATTGTCCACAGCCAAGGTCACGGGTAGCTAAGGTGGCACTGGTGGTTAGTGTAGTGTTGTTAATAAACACATGATGAGTCCTGAAGATGATAATAATTAGCACTGTCTATAGTACCTCAAGGTGGAATTGTCCACAGCCAAGGTCACGGGTAGCTAAGGTGGCACTGGTGGTTAGTGTAGTGTTGTTAATAAACACATGATGAGTCCTGAAGATGATAATAATTAGCACTATCTATAGTACCTCAAGGGAGAAAGACAATTGTCCACACCCATGGTGCACAAAACCACTTCCTAGAGTAATGGATACTAGACCTAGTGTACCATGTGTGCAGTGTGGAGACAGGGAAGATGGTGATGTCACTCACACACCACAGTGACCCATGATGAGGAAAACTTGATTCATGATGAAGGGAGGAGATGATGATGATGATGATTTTTTTTTTCTGAAGTCAGAGTCCTTCTGTGGTTTTCATGTTTCTGTAATTATTATAATTGGTTATTTTTATTTATACACTTGTTTTTATATGTATATGCTGAGAAAATGTGACTTCAGTGGATTTATTGTGTCATCTGTAAAATACTCACACTGCAGGGAATCTATTTGTTTTTTATGTTTAGTGGACTGGTGGTGGTTGTGGGGACCAATGGGTGGCACCATTGCAGCAGAAATTGGTGCCAGGGTGGTGATTTTGAGATTCTCTTTCAACCACTGTGGAATGACATGCCATCAGATGGCAGTGGGCAGGGCAGCAGATATGATATATGAGCAGAAAATGCAATCTGAGATAACATGATATGTTATATGAGAAGATAAATGAATCTGATATAATATGATCACCAGATGCACAGGATGACCACCATGAAAACTTGCTGCTTGCACTGCAGTGGTAGTGGAACCAGAGGATTTTTGTGAACTAATGAAACATGGTTTATAGAGAACTGATGGCAGATAAGGACCACTTGGCCCACCCAGTCTGCCTATTAGCTCCACGACCATGACCCCCAGTCCCTTTATTACCAAGGCCAGTTCATTTTCCACCACTACCACAGCTTGCTAAACTTGTACTTGATGGAACTGGCACAGTGAAACATTTATCTGCTCCTTTTCCCCTGCCTCCCTTTCTTTGTTCTTCATGTTTTCTACATGTATCAACAACACAGGTGCAACAAATTATAACATGACACAACCACCACCGGGTTCTACCAATGATGATGCACCATAGTCGTCAATGATGCTTATATTACCATGTGACATGCATGCCTGGCCCATGGACAAGCTGCAGTATTGTATGACTCAAAGTGATAGGGACTAGCTAAATCACCAGGTGACTCCCTCCCCCCCCTCCCGACACACCACACTCCATTGAGAGACCTTATGACTCATACAGTGTTATTTTTTTCAGTCATTGACTAGCTTGCATGCTCATGCAGGCCTGCTATACCACCAGTAGTCAGTAAAAAATATTTGTCAAATAAATATGCCACAATCAAAATTCCCCTATATTTTTCCCAGTCTGCTAAATTAAAATTATCCTACTCCTGCTGCAGGAGGAAAAATCAATAAAAATGAATAAAAATATCTATAGATTACTGTGCCCCTCTACTGCACCAGCACTCAGTAAAAATAATATTTGTGAAATAAATAGTACAAAAATCTCTTGGCCCTTTCTCAGTCTGCTAAGTTCATTCTGCCCTTATCCTACTATAGCAGAACATACAGCTTCCAATGCAGGTTTACACTGTGCACTCTCTCCTCTATAGCACAAGTTCACTCCCCTGAATTCTTGAAGCTACAGTTAAACAGTGTGAATTGACTAACTGTAATTATGTATGATTTCTTGTTGATTTTCAAAGGTTTCCAATCAAAAAACACTCCTTTTCACATAAGTGGGACCCATTCAAAAGCCACTGCTATGACAGGTCCTTCACACGTGAGAGAGAGAGAGCTGAAAATGGCACTGAGATTTGCATGTTACACAGAGTTCTTGATCTCCAGCATTACTGATTGGCTGCTGTAGGTCATGTGGCTTGCCAACAACTAGGATATGATCAGTGTGTGCTCCCCTCAAAATGTGCTGCATCCTGTTGTCAATGTACCAAAATACCAAAGAGAAGCTTAGTTTCTTCAAACCTGCTTCACCAGTGTCCAGTATTCCAGGTTTTGGCACATTCACTGAATACAAATTTGGCATCAGCTCATCCTTCTCCCCAGCCCTGACAGCAAGATCAGGCCACTATCACTGTACCATCTGCTACTGCTATTCTGCCTACCCATCCCCAGCCGTGTCATTCCATATTGGTCAACAAAAGAAATCCTCTTGCAGTTGCAGCCCAATACATACCCACCACTACCAGTCCACTGTATCTAAAACAACAATCAGATCCTCTGCAGTGTGGGAGTATTTTGCAGATTACACCAGAAATCAAGTGAAAGAATGTTGCAGTCAGAGTGGTAGAAAGATTCAGCGGGTCAGTGAAGTTTAGTGAACATTTGGGAACCAGCGTTCTGGCTAATCATTTAAAATGTGACTGTGTCATCCTCCTAACAGCCAGATACCCCCAATCCTCATTAAGGTCAGATGGGCCAATAGCAGCAGGAACAGTTGGGTTGTATATGAGGAAAGTGGTGGGATAAGACAATTCATTCAAGTACTCCAGCCACCGAGGCAACAACTTAAGATAACTGATGCATCCATAGGTACCTCCACTGCTTTGCAATGTCCAGCAATCAACAGCCAGAGACAGGCCCAGCATATGCACCCCAGCACTGGTGCCAAACATGTTGTAAAAAAAAAACACATACTGGCCAAGCCAATGCAAGCCTGCACTAAAAAGCCAGCTACTCCCTCAAGTTCAAAATGACAGGCACAAGTTATTGGAGAAATGATGGCCTTTCTTCTTCAGTCAGTCTGTATGTTGGGAGACATTGGCTTTTAAAGACTCTTGCAGGTAAAAATGCCCACATTTAGATAAATGAACATAATATTATAAGAATGAAAAGAAAAGAAATAAAACACAAGTCAGCCGGTTCCACAGTGCAACTGGTGATGACACCACCAAGAGCAACGCAAAAGCCCACTGGTTTCTTCTTACTTTTTCAAGTACTGCTAGTTCCAGAGACATTGCATCTTCAGTATGGCATCTGAAAACCACATATCCAAGTTCACATCATCCTCCCTCCCTCCCTCATGCATCATAGTTTGCTAACATATAAGAAAGGACAAATAATATTTATAAAAAATAATAATTACATGCATATAAAAACCATGGAAGTTGTCTGGTTCCTAAAACAATGCATTCACTTCCACATTGTCCTCCCACCATCACAAATCACATATCACAAAGCCTGAGTCCAATATTCTGTACATGTAAATAAGAGATAAATAATAATAATCATTACATTCAAAAAGCATAGAAGTTGACTGATTCTGAAAACAACCAATCCATCATCGTCCATCACAGAATCATGCTTTCCTGGGATACAAACAGTAAATGACAAAGAAAATAATAAAAACAATGGCATTTATCATATTGCACTCATATCATTATCATAGTACTGTTTATTATCACATCATAATCACATACCACCTCTTCTGAGGAATTTTGTTTACTAAATACAATGTAAAAACAAGAATGTGCATGCAGAACCTCCTGGTCTTACTACTTCTCTACTTCTGCCATCGTATTATGGATCCAGTGCCAGGCATGCTTGAGATGACATCAACAACTTGGATAGTGAAAATCCTGATGCAACTAAATGCATGTGGGAGCTTTTGCACACTGATAGTCAGCACCACTCAGATGTTTTTCAGGAAGACTCAGATGTATTATCAGAGTACACAATGCAGGCTTATCTAGCGGAGACACTGTCTAGCAGAAGTAGTGATCAAATCCAATTCTGGCAAGACAGAAAGTTATTTGGCCACTCTGGCTGTAGTTGCTTTGTATTTTCTTGGATGCCCTCCTACATCTGTTGCTTTTGACAGATGTTTCATAACAACTGGGGATATTGCCTCAAAACACTGCTCAGTCCTAGATTTAGAGAATCTTGAATTCATAGCCTTCCTTAAATGTAGCTTACCACAGATAGTCTAAGGGAATATTTACTTGATTATTCACATGTCCAACAAGTGACATGTACTACTATTCCCACTCCTATGTTTCTTGTTGGCAAGTCTCCTGAAACTGCACCTGGCACAAGTACCACAGTGTGAGTCACCACTCACGGCAGCAGTGACAGCACAAGAACTATTGAGTTACACACCAGCAGCTCAAGTCCTTCTTATAAAGTCACTGCAATGATTTTCACATTGTCATCACCAACAAGCTCAATACGATCATGTGTGTTGCACACATAGGGTCATTATCTGTTAGGTAGGACCTGTCACCCCACCACACCCATTGTGAATGGGACAGTGATGCAGTGAGTGACCGGCCACACATAGGCATGCAGTTCTCCAGTCTGACAAGATGTATTCAATAGACTACAAGCTAACTTTCTCAGCAACCATGCCAGCCCAGTGGTGCTGAGGACTGAGGTGCTGGACGCCACACCTCGCACCACGCCAGTGACCCAGGTTTGGGAATGGACTCGGGCCGCCTGGGGTTGGCCAGGGGGGAGGGAACAGACTCAGATTGAGTGGTCAGCAGGCAGCTCTCCTTTCCCGGGGAGAGTGGGCAAGCACTGCACAGCTTTGGTGGCCCCTAGTGGAGATTAGGGGCTCAGCTAAACAGTACACACTGCAGTGAGTATGGTGGATGTGGCAGATGTCCTGCAGGTAGGTGCTGGAGTGCACCTGTGCTGCGCTGGACATCATTGCAAGTCCGCACTACCAGGAACAGAAAAAGGAAAAACCCCTCTCACTATTGTTAGGCAAAGGTGGGTCTGGAGGTCATGACACCACGTTCCAATGGCGTGCACAGGATGCTTGCTTCGGACTCTACTCCAGTGTGGCAGCCCTCAACACTATAGATAGAGTGCCAGAGGAGTACGGTGGTCCCTCCCCAGGGGACTTAGATCCAGGGGTTGGGCTAGCTGGGCTGGAGGAAGGGGAGTCCCCACTGGAGACGAGCGGCCAGAGCTTCAGGTCAGATGGGTAGATTTGCAGTACTGTGAGTTCATGCTGGGGAGAGGCCAATGGAGAAGAGGTGGATAAATAGAATTGGAAAAAAAAAAAAAAACTTTCTCAGCAACCAGGCAGCAGTTGTATTCAAAGTAAGTTCAATTAACATAAAAATCTTTTTGCTAGGTAAAGATAAGGGGTTAGATTTTCAGATACCCTATCAGTTCAGCATCTGAGGGAAAAAAACTGGCACAAGTGGGTCACCTTTTGAGGAGCCACATTTTATCCCGCAGCCACAGTATTTTCAAAACTGGAGATGGTTTATGACTGGCTGCATGATTTATGGTAGCTTGCAGCCATTTTTATTGTTACAGCTGTGAGAAAATGTTACACCTGGTATGACCAGAGCCTTCACAGCTGTGCCAGCTGAAAATTCAATGCTCCACAGGTGCGGAGATTTCATCCTGCAGTGGTGGCTGCAGCATGGGATTTAGTTCCCAAACTGGCTGGAACTCCAGCCTCATGCCTTTATTAACCTAACAAAAATTTAAAGATGCAATCTTTGAAGGCCTATAAGCCTCTGCTTCAGATACAGATATCTCCTGCTTTTGTGTGAGCTACCATGGCACAACACTACCTTGATATAACAATCTTAAATTCATAGTGAAGAAGTGAAGAAAAAAGGCAAACAAAAAGGAAGAAAAAAGCTTCATCCATTGATGGTAAAATATTGTGAAGGGCAAAGTACTCCCCTCAATTTAATGTCTTCTAATTTATTTTTATGTTTTTGTGCATAATTTGTTTGGTAAAGTGTATTATGTTTGGTAAAGTGTATTATTATAGGATTAGAAAATGTATGGGTCAGAGAGAAAATAGTAATTGGTATGAAGTTAAAGCACAGACTAAAGAGGGCTAGAAGCCTTCAGTTCCACAATCAATATTAACTATTACTGTACCTCAGCATTGGGCAGTCATGGTCTTAATGGGTTGCAGACTCTGTCACATCACCATACAGCCCCCAGTCCCCCGCAGTGTCATGCCAACACAACCAGCCACAAGAAAGTTACAGTAATAAATATTTAATGCTGACATCTAAGCTTTTTTACCCGCCACTCTTATTTGCAGTCTGGCTTACCTCACGTCATTTACTGCATTGAAAACCAAAGGGGTTTGGCCACATTATTAAAGCTGAACTGAATTCATGGGGCCCAATTCAAATGCAAACCAATGCTGCCGATGGTCCACTTCTCTCTCCCTTAGTCTTCAGCTAGCAGAGGAAGGTCAGTGCCATCTTTTTATCAGATCTTCAGAAAGTAACTAAGGTGAAATAAAACTATTTTGTTATTTTAGGTTACATTAGCGCAACTCAATAAGGGAGAATAGTTGTTCCTTTTCCAAATCGAAAACTTCACTGCGATGTTTTTTTACAAGAACATGACTTGATTTAAATATTTTGCTACATTTTGGGGGGTTCTTTTTTGCAGCAGGTTGGTGACTTCTGTAAGTACAGTATGTAACATAGTATTGTGATGACTGAAGGGAGTTTCGATCTCTCTTGTCCACCTTTTCTGCCCCACAGCAGTAACTATCCCTGATTTGAGCATGGACACATCCCCCAAGCTTAACAGCTGGCATGCTACCAGTACTCATGCTGTATAGCTGTCAGTGGCATTCTCTCGCAGCAATCTGCCTAGTATAGCTTTGATAGCTTGAACAGCGATAGCTTTCGCAACCACTGAGAAGACTATTGCACATAATAACCACCATCTGTGTGGAATCATGTTTTCTAATGCTTCCTCTTATTTTAGCCCCCTGTGTTTGCGTGCATGCCCTGCAGTTATGCTTGAACTAACAAGTTCAAATATCAGCATACCCACCACCTTGTCTATCCCCTTTAGTATTCAGAACACTATAATCATATCCCATTTCACCTTTCTTTCCTCTGGGTTAAATATATAAAAAAAAGAATGTTCAATATCTTTCTTCGTTGTTCTTCCCTAACCTGCTAATCAGCTAGCTGGCCTTGTGTTGTACCCTCTCAATCTCTTCAATATTCTTTCTGTATTGGAGTGACCATAAGTGGATGCATTAATCTAGGTATTGTCTAATTAAGGTCTTGTACAGGGGGATGATTACCTCCTTTGACCTGTTCCTTACCCCCTCCTAATGCAGCACAGCATGGCATTTGCTCTATTGACTCTGGCAGCACACTGCTTTCTATGAACTGTTCACAGTATCCCAAAATTCGTTTTCTCAGATATAGTACTCACTATTGCACTACACTGTAGCATCTGTTCTCCAGCTGTAAATTGCACTTACTCACATGAAATCTAATCTCTTATTTCTTAGCTCATGTCACTAATGTGTACAAGTCCCCATATAATGTATCCCATCCTCTGCTGTGTCTACTCATTTTTTTAAGCAGTATTTTTGCCCCTCTGAGTTTGCCCAATGGCACTCTCCAGCCCCTTCACTGACTTTCTTATAAACTTACTAGTTATCCACTACTTGCTCAGAGCTTATTAGGTGGATGGCCAGCCATGTCAGTTAAGTGAGAGCCTGCAGGGGGAGGAGGTGTTGACTAGCAGCAGCACGGCATTCTTTTTCCTTCATTTTCTCCCTCTGAACTGGAATGTTGGGATGTGTGTGCCAACATGTAACCCTCTAGCCCTACCCCTGGATTGTATGTACTCCCACTGCAGTACTACCCAGCCTCCACCAGGTGGCAGTCCCTGTAGTGGGAACTGGTGTCTCCCCTCCCCAAGGAAGGAGAGATGCCATCAGGTGCTTGATCCTCCCTCACCCTGCCGGCCCACTGAGTGATCCTCGTCCATTCCAAAACCTGGGTTACCTTTGTATGGGGTGGAAGCGCAACCGCTCCTCCACTGAGCTGGCATTGTGTCTGCTCTTTTTGCCAATTTAGTCTCCTCAGTAGACTTCAGCTGCCTGCTGCTTTACCCACTTTTACATTTCATTAGTAAATTCTTTAGTGAATATGGTATGTTAAAAAGCAACAGGCCCAGCATCAACCCTTGAGGTGCTCCACTCATTACATCACTCCACTCTGAATGGTGACAATCTACCACCACTCTTTGGTTTCTATCTGTCAGATGACTTGCTATAGACCACCTGCATTCCTTGTGGACTTCATATTGTGCTACTGTCTCTATGTGATTTTCAAGCTGTACAATGTCAAGGACCTAGCCACTGATTCTGTATACGTGGACCAATGACTAGAGTGCAATAGTACAGAACTGTCTAGATGTGGAAATGTTTACTGGCATAATTATTTCAAATTTATACCCTTTTGGCAATTACTTCTTTTTTGCATACATTGTAATGCTGTTTTCCTTTACTCATATATAATTGATTAACCAATTCCTTAGTGTTTGACCTTTATTTTTATATTTTGACATAAACATATAATTTATTTATTCATATGCAATATATTCTATACTTTTTCTGACTTCATGCATGTTGCAGATAACATTTTGTTTTGCTTGCTAATAAATTCTTAAAAGTTTGTCATGTGATTTATGCAACTCTTTACAAACTGCAAGCCAAGACTTTGGCAGCTTATACAGAGAATGTATGTCATCATATGGATGTCACTGACCACAGAAACATAAAAAGAAATAAAATAACCAACCTGTTGACACTGTCGTACATGCTGGACCATTGGAGATCTTAGGGCTCAGCTCCAGACAGCATGGGCAGAGACTGCGTGCCTCAGATTTCATATTCAAGAGGAAACATATTATAAGAACCACCTGCCATTTCCCCAACATCCAACAGAAGCACCTCGACCACAGAGGGTGGTTGGTCTGGGATGTTGGCAGGTGGTTAGGAGGGGCAAATCGGGTGCCCCATCTCTCAGTGCTGTCCAACATATTACCTCCACAAATCATATCAAAACTACAAAAAGGTATCTGCCTCTATCTCCAAAATCAAACGAAGGGGCAGAGAACACTGCAGAGTAGGACACTGCAGCACAGGAGCTAGCACAACAAAAGTCACCCAGAACAGGAACCAAAGCAAAAAAAGCAAAAAGGAAATCCAAAAAACTTCTGATCATAGGAGACTCCATGATTCGGGGAGTTGATACCTATCTCCAGCCAGGGTTAATGGTCAGATGTCTCCCCGGTACATCAGCATGGAGAGACACTGACCACATTGCTAAAATTGTTCAGGAAGCAGGGGAAAACATTGACATCCTGGTACACATAGGGACTAATGATCTCACCAGCTAGTCAGTTGTGGAGACCAAGGAACACCTAACCAGAATAGGTGACAAACTATCATCCATTTCGTCCGGCATCTCCTTCTCTGAGATCCTGCCAGTCTGGGATAGGGGGGCAGATGGACAGAAGATCAGAGAAGAGGAGATAGGGGAGCTAAACATGTGGCTCAAGAGCTGGTGCCAGGAAAAAGGACACAAATTTGTAGGGAACTGTCAACAGTTTTGGGATCGAAAGTGCTTTAAATTTGATGGGCTGCATCTGACTAAGGAGGGAGTCAGTGCATTGGGGCAGAAGTCTGACATCTTTACAGAATATTTAAACTAGCAAATTGGGAGAGGGGTGCAGCACCCCATACGTCGAATGGGAAGAACACCCTTCCCCCCTCAGCTAGTGGTCAAGCAGGAGTTCAGCATGTTTGCAGTTCATTTGCATCACTAGGTTAGGAAAAAGGTCCAGCTGCCCATACGACACACAGGGGTAATGCCAGACCTCACCCAACAACTATCACACCGAAATCTGGCCAATGGAAAATCATGTACACAAATGCTCACAGTCTGGGAAACAAGATCCCAGATCTGCAGGCAATAATGACAGAGGCTAAACTGGACATAGTAGCAATTAGCGAGACATGGTTTACCAGTAACCACACTTGGGAGACTTCAGTACCTGGCTATGTACTGTTCAAAAGAGACCAAGTTGCAAAAAAGAGGGGGGGGGGAGGAGAGACACTGTATGTCAATGAAAATATCAAAGGTACAGAAATTGAGAATATACATAAGGAGCCAGAAGAACTGTGGGTCACCCTGGAAACAGGTAATAGGATGGCCATAAGAACTGGGATTGTCTACAAGCCCCCAGACCAGGGGGAGGACATAGACACATTACTGTTAGAAGGTATACAAAACATGACAGCTAAAGGGGAGGTTCTGATAATGGGAGACTTCAACATGCCAGATACAGATTGGTCAATACCAGCAGGAACATCTGCCAGAACTAGACAAATGGTGGATTCCCTGCAGGGGGGAAGGCCTCAAACAACTGGTACAACAACCCACAAGAGACAGGGCTATCCTAGATCTAGTACTGACTAACAGGGAAAGGATCACAGATCTTCAGGTAGAAGGTCACCGGGGGGCCAGTGACCATTACATGGTATGGTTCAGTTTGGCCACTACAACTAAATCATCCCATTCCAAGGCAAAAATATGGGACTTCAGAGGAGCTGACTTTGATAAGATGGCCAACAGAGTTAGCTAGCCCTGGCAAAAGAAATACAATTGAGGGGGTACACAGGCAAAGTGGGGAGGCTTTAAGGATGTAGCAATGCTTGAAGCAACATCCCATTGTGTTAGAGAGAAAAGGAAGTGCAAAAGAAGAAGGAAACTATTTGGTTCTCAAAAACAGTAGCAGAAAAGGTCAGAGCCAAAAGGCTGAAAGGCTGGCCTTCAGGAAATATAAGAGAATGCAGCGGGATGAAAATAGAGAGGCATATCAAACTTCCCTAAGGGAAGCAGGGAAGGCAGTAAGGCAAGCAAAGACCCAAACTGAGGAAACAGTAGCACAGACAGTAAAAGAAGGTGACAAGACTTTCTATAGATACATTAGTGAAAGGAGAAATTCCAAAGGGGGTATTGCAAAGATCAAAGGAGATAAGGGGGCATGTGAGGAGGAGGACCATGTAAAAGCATCTATCCTAACTAAATCCTTCTGCTCAGTAATTACTGAAGCGAAGGTAGGGCAGGACCCACAGCTCAGCACCATGGACATGGGGGGGAGGGAGGTAGGTACTAGTCCCTTCACAAAAGAAAGGGTCCTACAAGAGCTTGATAAGCTCAGGGTGGACAAGGCAATGAGACCTGATGGCATACATCCCAGGGTACTAAAGGAGCTAAGGGTGGAACTTGCAGAGCCATTATCAGAACTGTTTAGTGAGTCTCTGAGCACAGCAGATGTCCCAGAAGACTGGAGAAGGGCTCATGTGATCCCGCACCACAAGAGTGGTAGCAGGGAGAAGGCAGGGAACTACAGTCCAGCCAGTCTTACCTAAGTAGTAGTCAAGATTATGGAGACACTCCTTAAGGAAAGGATAGTGCAACACCTGGAATCCATAGGAGCACAGGATCCAAGACAGCATGGGTTTACAAAAGGACGGTCCTGTCAAACTAATCTCATAGATTTCTTTGACTGGGTAACCAGAGTAGTGGACCAAGGGAAAGCAGTTGATGTCGCCTACCTTTACTTCAGCAAAGCTTTTGATACTGTTCCACATAGAAGATTGATTAATAAGCTGGGTAGGCTCGGGGTGGTCAACTGGGTGGCAAACTGGTTGACAGGCAGAAAACAGAGAGTGGTGGTAAATGATATACAGTAAGAAGAGATGCAAGTCACAAGTGGGGTACCTTAGGGATCAATCCTGGGGCCAGTTCTCTTCAATATCTTCATCAGTGACATTGCAGATGGACTAGAGGGTAAGGCTTGTCTGTTTGCAGATGACACCAAGATCTGCAACAGAGTAGATGATCCAGATGGGGCGGGCAGAATGAGAAGAGATCTGGATAAACTAGCAAAATGGTTGGAAGATTGGCAACTGGGGTTTAATGCAAAGAAGTACAAAATCAAGCACATAGGGAAGAGAAACCCTGAAGCCACCTATAGGCTGGGAGGGGAGTTGCTGGCAGTCACAAGGGAAGAAAGAGACTTTGGCGTCGTCATCATCATCACTGATGACCTAAAATCATACAAGCAGACCACTAAAGCAATAGGTAAGGATAGGGGGATGTTAGGGTGTATTAGTAGGGGTATCAGAAGTTGGAAGAGGGAGGTAATAATCCCTCTTTACAAGACACTGGTTAGGCCCCATCTGGAGTACTGCGTGCAGTACTGGAGGCCACACCTTCTCAAGGAAATTAACCAAAATGAGGCAGTCCAGAGAAGGGCAACCAGAATGGTGCAAGGACTGCATCAGAAAACATATGAGGACAGATTAACGGAGCTCAATATGTATACCCTAGAGCAAAGGAGGGTGAGAGGTGATATGATCGAAACAGTCAAACACCTGAAGAGCATTACCAAGGTGAAAGAGTCTAACATGTTTCAATACAAGAAAAATAGCTGGACAAGAGGACACAGCATGTAATTAGAAGGAGGCCAATTAAGGGGTAATGTGAGGAAGTTCTTTTTCACAGAAAGGGTGGTGGATGCATGGAACGACCTACCTCAGGAAGTGGTGAATATAAATACAGTGCAGGGATTCAAACAGGTATGGGATAGGCATAAGGGAGCAATACAGATGAGTATGAAAAGATAGACCATTGACAGAGCAATGGCCGATGGCACATTTATAAAGTAGAAAAAGAAATGGGCAGACTGGATGGACCTTGCGGTCCTTATCTGCCATCAACTTCTATGTTTCTATGTTATCATGAAGCTTTAAGATGAGGTTGGTGTGGTCAGTAATCTCATATTGGGATGGTTTGGGCAAATATCAATCTTTTTGACCCAGTCCAAGCTGGCCCTAAATACAACTAAGACAAAGGTCATGCTCTTTGGTTGTAAATATACATTGAACCATATTAACTCCAACTGCCCCATTTCTCTAGGTCTATCAATCAAATAGTAGCCAGGACTAATATAGAATTAGTACTCAGGTATAAGTATCTGGGTTACTGGCAGAATGTATCTCCTTCATATGGGAAATGCTCATGTCAGGATGTTATTGAAAAACTTGGGCTCTAGAGCTTAATTGTTCTATATGAACAGGTATGTATTACCATCGTATGGTAGTCTGAAGATCATACAGACAATAATATTCACCTTACTTGATTATGGTGATATCTTAAATGCTGGTGCCTCCCAGGTCTCTTTGTATATATTGGATGTGCTCTATAATAGATGAGGTAGGGTAATATTAGATTGCCCCTCTGTTGTTGACCACTGGGATCTGTAAAAGAGGCTCAGTTGGATTAAATGATAGGAATATACATAGATATTTATTTTAAATATGTCCAAGGGAAGGCACCAGTGTACCTTGGGGAGAGGATCTCCAGGAAAGTACATTCAGGTAGCCTTTGACCCATGGCCCCTCTTGAGTACTTTATACCAAAACAGCTCAGAAAAAAGGGCTACATTTTGTTAGTACTGTCCACAGGCACAGAACTCATTGCCTGCAAGGCTTTGCATGCTGAGTCAGAAATTACCAACCAAGTATGCAATGAAGAACTGGTACTGTATCTGCTTATAAAACCTGCTGTGACTCTGAAGGTCTAACTTAAAGTGAGTTTCTCATTTTGAAGAAAACTTTCAGAAACATGTTTGACACAATTCAATTTATACAGTAACTGTCTGCATTTTCCTTCCTTTTATCCTTCATTATTGGGGTAATCTGCAAGGAAACATGAACCTTTCCACTGGAGCCTATCCACTTCTGCTGCTGAATCCCTTGAAAAAAGTCATTACTGTGTGCATATCTGCAACCAGATTTTCAGAAGACCTGACAAGGCCCAGAAAGTAAGCCCCTGTGCACAACTCCCTGGTGCAGGGAAAAATCCCACCTGTGAAAATGTTATTTCATCATGTAATGCACATGGGCTCATTTTCCTTTTTTTCTGCAGCTGTGCAAAAAACGTTACACCTGGTAATACCAGAAATAGCATTTTTCCACAGCTGCACAAAAAATAGGCACAAGCTGCCATAAATTGTGGGAAAGATTGCAAAAAGGCAACCTTTTTGAAAATTGAGCACATGTGGAAAAATCTGTGATTGCGCAAGGAAACCCTCCTTTGCGTAACTTTTGTTCCACACATGCGGAATTTTTCCACTTTTGAAAAATCTGGCCCCTCATCTCTCATCATTTAATGACATGAGATCTGTCTCCTAGTAGTTGCCTGTATTGTATTAAATTGCTTCCTCTACACCCTTCCCTTTGTTAAACGATCTGGGGCCAGATTGTCACCTGAAACCTTCTCCACATGAAACTTAACGTGGCAACAAGATGGAATTCCACCTATTACATGATGGAACGGCTACTAGAACAACAGAAGACGATCCACCAGTATGCTGTTGAGCATGGTATTGGTAAGGGAGAGGTAAACATCAGCCCAACTCAATGGTGCCTGACTGAAATTCTCTGTACTGTGCTGAAGCCCTTTGAGGAGGTTGCAATGGTGGTAAGTGCCGATGCAGCTGATCTAAGCCAGGTAATCCTTCTCAGTATCCTCATTAACCTGTAACTTCTTTGTGTGAGAAAAAGGAGGATACCACCACTCTCAGTCTAATAGAAAGAATAGGTTCACATTTCTGGAATGATACACATATTTCAAAAATTCATATGGATGACCACCGCATCGTGGCCACTCTCTTGGACCCTCAGTTCAAAGACACATTTGAGATATTCTTTGATGCACAAGAATGCAGTAAGGATCAGCAGTCCCATAAAGCCTGGCTTATTCCTTCGGTCTCTATTAGTATGGCACAAAAGAAGAACAGGAACACAAATAGAGCAGAACAACACACATCATAATCCTTTGTTGCAATCACCGTGATGGGCCAGGTGGAGGAAAGGGAAGAAGGATGACTCCAATGTGTTTCCACTGCTACCACTGAACATCACAGGAGTCATTTATCTTTTTCGCCAAGTCAACCTGCTACTATTGCTGCTGACCCGCTGCTGCACCCCTCAGAAAGACAATCATTAATGACAAACCATTATGGGAACAACTGACTATGGCTTGATGAAAAAGGACATACCATCAGAAAGGTGAATTAAAATTGTTGCCACAATTAGGGCACCACAACAAGGGTGACAGTGAAAGGGGCAATCTTGATTTTAGATCACCCCTCACTGATGCCACCCTATGCACCCATACTGCTACTACCCCCTCCAGGGCATGGCTGCCCTTGAAGGAGGTTATATATAGTTGTGGGGGGTGCGGGAGCAAAGCCTCCTGCAATTGGGAGAGCAGGTGGCAAAGCACCCTGCAAAAGGCAACAGTTTACCAGGAGGGCACTTTGGTGCGGTAACTCCAGGGAAACATAATGCCTGGTACTCTAATGCTGGCTGGCATGTTGCCTGTGCCGTAATCCGCCTCGGCAACATGTTTTTCACTTCGACATTGGTGAACCATGAAAAGGCATGGCAAGTCACTTTCTGACACAGTGGTGCTTGAGATGCCAGAAAATGAAATGATGCAGGATTATATGGATGAGAATGTGCCACTAGTGGAAGGAGACAAGTGGCTATTGTACTGGTTCCAAAAAATGACCATTTAGCTCTCTTTCACACAGGTTACTGTTGAACACCTCAGTTTCCCACCTGCAAATACATACTCAGATGTGATTTTCAGTGCTGCAGCAATATTGTCACCAACAAGAGAACATTCTTTTCAAACCAAAGTATACAATGGCAAATAAAGAATGATGGACTCTGATTGGTCAGTGCCCACCTTCACCAGTGATGTTATCTCAGTATAATATCACTGTATAAATGTCAGCATGAAGAAGAACTCAGAATAGAAAAAAAGAATCGCTGTGCCCATTCCTGTGGAACCCAGAAGTTCATCACAGCAACAGTTTTACAAAATGTGCCACAATGTGCTTTCACCCCCAGACTGACTGCTTGAGTACGGGTGCAGACCATAATTGCTGTTGCCCTCCTGATACCTATGCATTCTCCTTCCCTGACTCTAACCTATTTAAAAAAAAAAACACGTAATAAATGTTCTTGTAACAAAAAAGCCATAACAGTGGCTTCTCACTGTCCCAAAAGGGCATCTGTTGTAGCGCGTGCACAGGACAGTGCAATGCTTGCTCACCCTCCCATGCATGTGCTCCAAAACTGGGAAAAAAATACACATTTAAATCAAAACCAAATAAAAATGAACTAAAGTACCTAAAAGCACCTTTATCCCCCAAAACAGCATGCAGCAACTCCACTGTCTGATTATTTCCGTGGCTGTGCTCCCTTACTTCACACAGCAGCATCATGATCGTCCCACTCTCTGATCGCCATTGCTAACATAACAAAATGCTGCATTTTAAATATATGAATACAAAGAAACCACACACAAAAAAAAAAACAGGGCCAGCGTGTATTATGCCACTGTAACAGAGGTGCAGATTCAGACTGGTCAGAGAAGGAAACCTGTGGGGAGAGGAACACAATGCAGTACACACTAGTAGCACCATCTAGTGACCAAAATAGAAACTCTGGGCTTTTTTTTTAAAACATATACTTCCACATACCAAAAATGATTAAGAAAAGCAACTTATGTATATTTTTTATACTTTCTTCTTTTATTTAAAATAAAGATCCATTGTATAATAGCAATAATGCACACCTGGGTGTGTGTTGTGCTGGGATAACATTACTTCTTGGGTGTTGGAAGCACTCAACCTGTGGCCTCATGCCCAACCACCTGAAGCATGACGTTATTCCAGCAGGACACACACCCTGTCGTGCATTATTACTGAAATTCAGAGATGCTCAGTTTTTCCCCAAATCAACCTGTCCCATTTTCCAAAGCTCTTTTTGCCACAGCATATGGATGATAAATCTCCAAAATTTTGAGCTGGACTAAAGACAGAGGTGGAGGGAGAAATGGAGGCCTTCTGTGCTCATTCGTTTTTTTTTAACTAATTGCTTACATACCCACTGTGGGATATTGCACTGTTGTTGTCACTCAGTCTTCTTCAGAGTAATGTTTTCAGAATTTTTTGAAGGCTTACCTAGGCTGAACAAATAATTTAGGGGCAATGTTGCCCACAAAACTAGTGTGGACACTTATCCATGGCATTAAGGAAAGTCTTGTCCATGTGTGACACTGTCCCAATGGGCACACAGTTTCTGGAACCAGTAGCCCGCACTGTGGGATGCTGCACTGTTGTATTTACTCAGCCTTCTTCAGGTTATTGTTTTGTGAATTTTTGGCAGGCCTACACAGGCCAAATAAATCATTTTAGGGCAACATTGCCCATGAAACCAGTGTGTGAAACATTTATCCATGGCATAATGGGAAGCCTTGTTCATGTGTGCCACTGTTTCAATGGGTACACAATTTTTGCAACCAGTATTTTACACTGTGGGACTCTGTACTGACATTTTGTGGGCATACATAGGCCTTACAATTACAACCATTTTGTTTGAGCTTTGTTGGCCATGTACTCTTGTTTACTGCTAGCATTGTCCACGTTTGGCTCTGATGCAACACAGAACACAGCACACTAAAGGACTGAAGCAGCCAGTGCTGCAGTGGATGTCTAATCCAGGCTCATTTGGAGGAAACAAAGGTTGCAGCACTCACAGGAAACACTGGATAGATGCAAGAATAACACATTTTATTCCAAGTGCATGATGAAGATGCTAACTAGCAGCCCTAGCACTTCAACCAAAGCGTCTTTGTCAGGGAGCGTGTCAGAGGTGAGGTCATATCTGTTAAAGGAAACACTTAAAGAAATAGTATCACAATATAACAAATGTCACAGTGAAAAATAAATTTAAAACCTGAAACGAAAGTGTTTTTTGACCAATTTTTTGCAGGAAAAAAGCTCTCTCTATGCCTAAAGTGTGCAAGACAAATACCATTGTTAGTACAAAACAATTATAGATATAGATGGAAGGCTAACAGCAAAAAATATATTATGTGCAACCAAATCTTTTGCTAAGTAATAATATGAAAATACAGAAGGGAGCAGGGTTCTGGGGGAGCAGAGCAAGGTGGATAGAGAAGACGTTAGGGGCATAGCAGCTGTGGCAGTGGAGAATACTGATGGGGAAAGACAACAGGGACAGACGGGGGGAATTGTGTGTAGAAGGAGGAGTCAGGCAGGAAAGGAACGGCGGCAGGGACATGCAGGGGGAATTATGTGCTGGAGGAGAGGTCAGGCAGGAGAGGAAGAGTGACGGGCAGACAGGGGAAATTACATGCAGAAGGAGGAGTCAGGCAGGAGAGGAATGGCGGCAGGGACAGGCAGGGGGAATTATGTGCTGGAGGGGGGGTCAGGCAGGAGAGGAAGAGCGACTGGCAGATGGGGGAAATTACATGCTGGAGGAGGGGTCAGGCAGGAGACACATGGCGACAGGGACAGATGAGAATTCTGTGCTGGAGGAGGAGGAGTCAGACAGGAGAGGAATGGAGGAGGGGAAGCAGGCAGATGGAAATATGAGGGGAATACTAGTACTGGGGGATTCAATACTAAGCAGGGTGAGGTGAGGCAGCAGGAGGGAAGGCATAGTCATATATGGATGGAGGATATGCCAGGGATGACAGCTGAAAGAGTGGAATAATTGGTCCTGAAATATGCTAAAAGGGGAAGGGAGAGACCTCATTTAATTCTTCATCTGGGGACAGATGACCTGGCTGACAGTACATTGGAGGTAGTCCAAAAGAGGTTTGGGGATCTGGGAACTTTATGCGAAGGGGAAGGTAGATCAATAACTTTTTCAGAGGTATTACCAGTGCCTAAGGTGACCATGGCTAGAAAACAAAGGATCAAGGGATTCAATGAATGGTTAGGCAAATGGTGTCATGCCAAAGGGTACGGGTTAGTGGGAGGATGGGGAAAGACCTGGAAGGACGTAGACTATATGCTAAGGATGGACTTCACCTAAATGAAGAGGGCAAGAAGGTGCTGAAACAGAAGATTGGGGCGTATATTGAGGTAGCTCAACATTTAAACTAGGAGAGGGGGGTGGCAGGTGGATGGAGGACATACAGTGGTCAAGAGATGGGAAGCAGAGCAAGCTTACCCCAGAACAAGGGCGATGAACTAGGTAGAAGCAATAGAGGGGATGCTGGAAGTGGAGGGCAGAGGGATGGAGGAGGGATGGTAAAGGGATGGAAGGTGGTCACCATGAATGCTAGAAGCCTGAAGGATAAAATGAACAACTTTCAGACCCTCATGGTGGAGAGGGAGGTGGACATGGCAGCCATCACGGAAACATGGGCCACCCAATACCATGACTAGGACCTGGCTGTCCCAGGGTACAGAATATTCCACAGGGATAGGGAAAACAGGAGGGGGGTGGCATTATATGTGAGTGAGAGGCTAAAGTGCATTAGGGAGGAGGGGGAGGAGGGACAAATAGAGTCATTATGGCTGCTAATCCAGGATTCCAGGAATAAAACTCTCCGGATGGGAATGGTGTACAGACCACTCTCCCAGACAGAGGAGTTGGACAGGGAACTTGCGAGGCAGATTAGAAAGACACGCAGTAAGGGGAGTGTGATGGTTGTGGGGGACTTCAACCTGCTGGGGGTAGACTGGGGAACTCCAGCCACCAGCAATAAAAGGGAGCAGGTACTGCTGGATGCCTTTCAGGAAAGCTTCCTGACACAGGTGGTCAGTGAACCAACTGGAGGGGAACACCCTCGACCTAGTGCTCACAAATGGGGAGTTTATGAGGGATATCAAGGTGGATGCACCATTAGAGGGGTGTGACCATCCCTCAGTATGGTTCAGGTTGATTATGAGCAAAGAGGGGGTGGCATCCAATGCAAAGGTGCTAGATTTCAGGTGGGTGGATTTTGCAAAGTTGGGGTAGGTATTGAGTGGGAACCTGGCCAGGATCCAGCTGAGTATGGACACAGACCAGAGATGGGTGCTCATTAAGAAGGGGATACTAGGGGCTACCAGTTCCTGTAGCAGGACTCGGAGTAAAAATTACAGGGCAAAAAGGCCAAGCAGGATGAGCAGGGTGGTGTAGAAAAGATGAGGAGAAAAAGGGTGGCCTTTAGGAGATATAGGAAATCAGGGAGGGGGGAAGATTGGGAGGAGTACCTGCAGGAGGCAAGGGAGGTGACAGGGGCAGTAAGAACAGCAAATGCCACCAAAGAGCTGAGGCTGGCACAAGGCATTAAGGAAGGAGAGAAGAGATTCTTCAGGTACATCAGGGAGAAAAGGAGCTGTAAAGAACAGATAGTAAGGATTAAGAAGGACAGGCGATGGGTAGAAAAGGGGGGAGAAAAGGCAGAAGCACTCAATGACTACTTCTGCTCAATATTTACATAAGAGAGAGGGGGGAGTGCTACTCAAGAGGGGTGGGGAGACAGTAAAGGCTCGGGAGGGAATAATAAATGGGTGATCACTGAAGATAGCATGCTGGAGGGCTTGACAGTGTTGAGGGTGAACAAGGTACCAGGGCAGATGGCATTCACTCCAGGGTACAGAAGGAGCTAGCAGAGATCCTAGCAGGACCCTTGGCAGGCCTATGCAATGCCTCACTGAATTTGGGATGCATATCCAAGGATTGGAGGTTGGCTCACATGGTTTCCCCTGCATAACAGTGGCCCCAAAGATGAACCAGGGAACTATAGACTGGTGAGCCTCACATCCATCATGGGGAAACCAACGGAAATGATCCTGAAGGAAAGGCTGGTGACCATAGTGGAGTTCAATGGGCTGCAGGACAGTAGACAGCATGGCTTTGTCACAGGCAGATCCTGCCAAACCAACCTGATAGATTACTATGACTGGGTAACTAGGCAGATGGATAAGGGCCATGCAGTGGATATCCTGTACCTGGACTTCAGCAAGGCATTTGATTCGATGCCACATGGGAGACTTGGAATAAAACTTGAAGGCACAGGGGCAGGAGCAAAAATAGTGGGATGGGTGACAAACTGGCTGCAGAGAAGGCAGCAGAGGGTGGTGGTAGAAGGGGAACTCTCACCCCCAAGGGCAGTAACGAGCGGGATTCCACAGGGCTCGGTGCTGGGACCAGCGTTACTTGGGCCCTTTTTTGGAGACATTTCCATGGGCATCAAGAGCAGGATCAGCCTGTTTTCCAACAACACCAAGATGGGGTGGTGGTGGATGACATAGAGGGGTGACAGAGTTTGCAGGAAGATCTGAAAAAGCTGGAGACCTGGTCAGACACTTGGCAGCTGGGGTTCAATGCCAAAAAGTGTAAGGTACTGCATATTTCATATTTCAGTACACAACATGGTCAGACACCACACCCTGACTTAAATCTTGATACATTATACCACTAAAGTCTATTGACAGTACAGAGCTATAAAGTAAACAGTAAATAAGAAGAAAAGAAACAAAAAGGGGCAGAGATGGGGGCTGGGAAAGGGGCATCTCTGTTGCTAGCAGGTGCCATGGAAACATCTGCAAAGGAGCTGTGACAGGTTGGATTTTTTCCAGAGCTAAATTTCTTCTCTGCAAAGGTACTGTGGCATATTTTTCTTTCAGAGCTAAATTTCTGCAATATTGGGGTACTGGGCATATTTTTTGAGACTGCTCAAAACTTCAGAAGTAAGGTACTGTGGCATTCTTGGAGCAGAACTGGGGTACTGTTGAATAATTGGGATTTCTTTGGTGTTCATAATCCTCAAGAACTAAGGCCCTGTGACATTTATAGGGCTTCTATGGTTCTAAATAATTCTGCAAAATCAGGGGAAAATTGTGGGAATTTCTGAAATCTAAAGCTCAAGTACTGTTTTTTTGGGGGGAGCACTTTTTACAAGGGTATCTCTGGGTCTCAAATCTAAAAAGATCAAAGCAATGTGTTTTTAGGGTACTGTTTATCTGGTTCTGCAGTACATAGAACTCGGAAGTTGCTTCGGGGCCTGAAATCCTAGCTGCAGGAGTTTCAGTGTCTGGAATCTAAAGTCACTGGGGCTGGATACTGATATTTCAAGTGGGGGGAATTTTCACACTAGGGCCTGAAAACTAAAGCTTGCGATAAGCCATAGGGAAAATGGAGGGGCGTACAAATAGGAATGGTCAATGGAAAAGGGTAGGGGCAGGTCAGAGGCATAATCCACAGGCTACAATGGCTGGGGCATCTTTGAGAGGATGGTGGGGTGCACTGGTTGTGGGTCAGCCATGGTACTGGATATAGTCTGGAAAGTGGGGGCTTACATAGTACGTAGGCAGCTGCGCAGCTGAGGGAAGAGGTTAGATGGTGGAGATGGACACTAAACTTGGAAAGGGTAAGAGAGAAGAGTATAATGGAGGACAGGAGGGGCTCCACCAAGGGAGAAATAGAGATTAGAAGGGGAGCTGTGGTGGGCCAAGGAATGGTTAAAAAGGGAGCTATAAGGGGACAAGGAGCAAATACAGAAATAGGCAAAAGAGGATACAATGGAGAGTGGAGGAAAAGAAGGGAGTATAGAAGCAGGGTAGAAGGAGTGGAGGATGCATCTAATGGGGCTACAGGAATCCCAGATAGAGGCAACAAAGGACACAAGGGAAACCAGAGGGAATGACTGTAGGTTAAGTATAAAGGTCCAAAGCCCACACAGAGGGCAAGGGAGGAGGAAGCAAGGGGTGGAGCCCCAGCCAGGTGGATACAGGCAGTGGGCTTGGAGCAGAAAAATAGATATGCTCCACTAGGGGCACTAAATGGGGGAGAAAATCAGGAATGTGGAGTTGAGGAGTTTCCAGGAGACATAGGAGAAGCAAGCACGAAGGAAGATGAAGGAAAATTGGGAAAGGGGGACGCCCTTTCGGGAAAGAACAAGGAGGGCAGTAAACATAGGGATAGAGGCACAGGAGTGAACACACCCCAGAAAGAGTAAACCAAAAAGGGGAAGAGAGAGAGACAGGGAGCTCAGGCTCAAAAGGGCTAGGGCTAGATGGGGCTGGGAAAGGGGAAAGTTCTCTGAGAAATTCAAGCAAGGCACAGCTAGGGGCAATCAAAGGGGAAGAAAAAAACTTGTGGATGGTGGGGCAGAGGCAGGCAGCCTACCAGTAAACCCCTGCAGGGAGCATGGAGCTAGGGGAGCTCAGGGGGAAGACAGTACACTGGGAGATGAAAAGGGCAAAGGGGATAGTGAGAATAGGGTGGGAAATGAAATGGAAGGGGTTGGGAGAAGGATAGAAGGAAAATGCAAACAAGGTGATGGAGAACAGGGTCCTACTTGTTGGGGACTCTATAATAAAAGGAATTAGATGGGGGGGTTGGGCAAGAGTAGCACAGTATGGGTTGAGTGTCTCCCAGACATGATGGCAGCGGAGGTCATTCACTATACCCCTCAAGGGGGAAACAGCAGGATGAGAAAACACACCTGATGTTCCACCTGGGAATAAATAACCTGGTGGGAAAAAGCCTGTTGGAGGTGTAGGCAAGATTTAGAGCACTTGCTAGATACTTCAGCAGTCTGGGGTTCAAATCAGTGGCTTTCTCTGAGGTGTTGTCAGTACCAAAGACAAGTACTGATAGGAGTCTGAGGATTAAGGAGTTCAATGAGTGGCTGATGGGGTGGTGCAAGCACATGGGGTATGAGTTAATAGGGGACAAGGGATCCACGTTGGGGTTGAAAGCCTATTTGCTCTAGACAGACTGCACCTGAATAGGGAGAGTACGGCAGCACTAAAAAGCAAATTAGAGAGTTCATAGAAGAAATCTACAATTTAAACTAGATGGGTGTGTGTGGAAAAATCACACCAAAGGCAGGAGAAATGGGGCTACCAGCCCCCTGAGACAGTGCTAAAATACTGGGCATTAGGGAGAATAGAGAAGGGGAGATGGAGAGGGAACCTGGTGGAAGGGCTTAGCAGCCAACACCAGGAGCTTAGCAAATAAGACGGTGGACTTGGAGGCCATCTTGGGGGATGAAGGACTAGATATAGCAGCTATAAGCGAGACCTGGTGGACAGAGCTACACACCTGGGAATTGACTATCCCAGGCTAAAGACTGTTCAAAAGGGATAGGGAAGGTAAGAAGGGGGAAGAGTTGCTTTATACATCAGGGAAGACATAAGTGTAACTGAAGGACAAGAGGAGGATGGGGAAACTGAGCTACTGTGGGTAATGCTAGGCAGGTGGACAGAAGAATCCTCGCGACTGAGGGTGGTATACAGGCCACCTAAGCAAGTGGAGGAGGGTGATCAACAGTTAATTCAGGCAGTCATAAGGCTGGCCCTAAAAGGAGAAAAACTGCTGGTAAGGAACCTAAACCTTCCTGATGTAGACTGGGAAATCCTGGATGCAGCATCGTCAAGGGGCAGGGAGATACTAGCTGTGCATCAGGAGTAATTCCTTCAACAGCTGGTCAGGGAGCCAACAAGGGGCAACAATCTGCTGGATGTGGTCCTGACAAATGGGGAGAGTGTGGAGAAAGTGCAGGTGGGAGAAGCCTTGGGCAACAGCGACCACAGCATGGTAATGTTCAGGGTGAGGGCAGGAAGGGAGACAAGTAAAATCAGTACTACAGTCATGGACTTCAGACGCACGGACTTTGGCAAGATGAGAAGTATAGTAAGGGAGACAATGGAGGGTACAGAAAATATAGGAGCAGTGGAGGAGTTATGGCAAGCTATCAAGGAAGGGATACTGAAAGCTGCAGAAATGTGCATAAAAAAGGTTAGGAAGAGCAAATCGGGGAGAAGACCACTTTGGTTTACAAAGGAAGTTGCAGGGGACAGTCAGGGAAAGGAGGAGGGCTTTCAGAAAATTTAAGAGGATACTCAGCGAGGAAGATAAAGAAGAGTATAGGGAAAAGAGGAGTATGGCAGGGAAGAAGATCAGAAGGGCAAAAGTAGACACTGAGGAGAAAACAGCAAAAAAGGCCGAAAAGGGGGATAAAACCTTTTTTGAGATATGTGAGGGAGAAGAGAAGGGCAAGGCAGGAGATTACTAGGCTGAGAGGGGAGAGATAAATAAAATTGGAAAGGGGCTATAAAAAAGCAGAGTTATTAAATAAAAATAAATTTTAGCTCAGTATTCACGGAGGAGTAGAACGGTAGGGGACTTGAGCTGAAGTCGAATGGGAAGGAGGGCAAATGGGTGGATCTGAGCCCATTCACTGTGTATAGGGTTAGGGCAGAGCTAGACAGATTGAGGGTGGACAAGGCGATGGGGCCTGATGGGTTACACCCCAGGGTGATCAGGGAATTGAAGGAGGAGTTGGTTACACCCTTGACAAGGCTCTTCAACTTGTGCCTGGACACAGGGAGAGTGCTAGAGGACCGGAAGAGGGCAAACATTGTGCCTTTACACAAGGGAGGTAGTAAGGAGGTGAAGGAGAACTACCGATCTGTCAGCCTCACATCAGTGGTGGAGAAGGTAATGGAGGCATTTATCAAGGAGAGGGTGGTGGATTACTTGGAGGAGAGTGGCTTGCAGGAGAGCAGACAGCTGGCTTCATGAAGGGAAAGTCTTGCCAAACAAACCTAATTCAGTTCTTTGATTGACTGACTCAGGTAATTGACGTGGGGGAGGCGGTGGATGTGGCCTATCTGAACTTCAGTAAGTCCTTTGACACCATCCCCCATAGGAGGCTGGTGAGCAAGATGGAAAGCCTGGGGTTGGGTGGGAAAACAATAAGCTGGGTGGAGGCCTGGCTGTCAGGAAGAACTCAGAGTGTGGTGCTAAATGAGGTGCACTCCAGGACAGCGAGGGTGAAGAGTGGAGTGCCACAGGGATTAGTTTTGGGTCTGCTTCTCTTCAACATCTACATCAGTAATATTGCTCAGGGTTTGAGGGGGGAGGGTGTGTCTATTTGCTGACAATATGAAAATATGCAATAGGGTGGACACCCCATGGAGGGTGGAGGACATAAGGGAGGACTTAAAGACACTTGAAAAATGATCTGGGACATGGTAGCTGAAATTTAATGCCAAGAAGTGCACTGTGATGCACTTGGGGAGTAGGAACAGAAGAGCAGGGTACATCCTAGGTGAGGAGGAAATTAAAGTAACAGAACAGGAGAGGGATCCAGGGATCATAGTCTTCTCGAACCTTAAAGTAGGACTCCAATGTAGCAAGGCAGTGGAAAAGGCCAATGGAATGTTGGCATGTATAGGCAGGGGCATGGATACATTTTGTCTGGCCCCATTGCTTTGGATTTTGCCAAGATGGCAGCCACGCTGGGCTGACCACTAGCAGCAGCAGCATTTGTTTTGTTTTATATTATATTTTTAATTTAATTTACTGTCTCATTCGTTTTGTTTGTACTCTGTTTTGTATTTGTTGTGGTTTTTAGTTACCGGTAGTGAGTTAGGGAACGAAAGTAAGTAAGTAAGTTTGTATTGGAGTTACAGGTTACAGAGGTGGCCACAGAGTTTAAGGACTTACAAATACTTAAAAAATTACAAAGTTTTTCCCATATCCACATTGCAGCAGTTATTGCTGGAGAATCTGGTCTATTATTCGTGAGGCTAAAATAGTCTGCCTACCTGTCCTGTGAGCTGGAGTGAGGTGTGCACCGGAGGAGTTGGGGAGAGGGTCCGGAGCGGCTGGTGGGTGCTCCATTGGTGGAGAAGGAACCAGTGGAGTGGAGTCAGGGGAGCTGAAATGCTGTGGATGACATTTCAGCACTCGGATCAGTCCCGGAACAGCATCGTTCCCTGATTAGTGATGGACTGCCAGGGAAAAGTTCTTGCTTAGATCTTGACCTCCAAAGGGGCCTGAAGATTGTGTGGGTGGTGAGCTCTCTTGCTCGGCCTGGGAGGGGGTGGCCACCTGGCCTGACTAAGTCGGGCAGGAAAAGTGAGCCTGTTGTCCACTGAAGGGTGAGCAAAACTCACCCTCATTTCCTAAGCAGCCTGTGGGGCTGGCTGGTGGGCTGACACAATCGGGAGCTGTAGCTTTAAGCTCCACGGTTGGGGTGGCCAGCTTCCTGCTGGGTGTCAGTGTGGGGGACTCCCTGCATGCCCGGTCTTTATTAGGGCTCTAGCCACCTTGCACCCTATCCCTGCTGGCAGCAGAGGCAGCCGTGGGGGTTAGGTGTTGCATCAGTGGTTTCTAGTGGAGGTCTGCACTGGAATCTGGACCTTATTGGAAGATATTTTTTCTCATTTCTGGACTGCTGGATATTTCTCCTGGAGTTTGGACTGCTACAGGACCTTCCCCTTGGAATCTGTGAACTGGTCAGACTATTTTCTTCCCAAATTTATACACATATGGTTTTGGCAGTGAGAGTGCCTTTAGCTGCATGTTACATGATCTTCTGGTTGGCCTTTCAGGATCAAGTGAGAGTCGATCCTGTCTTTGTCTTTTGTTGGGAGCTCTTTGGACTCAAAAAACCTCTGTCAAGACTGAGATACTTTGGTGACTGTTTTATTCATGGACTTTCGTGCTGCTATGTAATTTTTGTTTAACTAGCATCTTGTTTTCCATTTACTCCGTGGCTGTGGAGTAGGGTTTAGGGATTATAAGTTGGCTGAGTGTAGTTGGTTAGGGGGCTTGTATGAGAGTTGTATGGTGTATAGGGTGTGTATGCTTAGTACGTATGAGAGGAATTTTTGTCAGTGGGTTAATTTAATTTTAAAGGTTTTGTTTTAACTATCTGGTTGGGGGGTGGTTGTGATTGTGAGGTGTATTCTTTTGGCATTTTCAGAATTCTAGTGGGGACTAGAATAAGCCAGGCAAGATGTGTTGGTGCCATGGCCCTGCTAGAATTACCTATGCTACCACTGGGCTCCATGACCTTCGCCCCTTTACTGATCTCCCTGTTTCTGCCACTGCAGTGAGATGCTGCAGGGAGTTTGGAATTACTAGGAGGCGAGGGATCTGCAGGAAGCCGAGAGCAGCTGAGGAGGGGGTGGTCAGCTGCATTGAGGTTGTCCGGTCCAGGAGACACCCTGGGTGTAAATGGAGCTGAGGGAGAGGCCAGACATGTTTGGTCTCCGTACCCAAGGTTCCCATTGGACCGATTGGGCAGGCAGCTAGAGGTCCAGCCGCGTCTTCTCATCCTCTTCGGGCAGTGCTTTGCAACGCCAGGTAGATAAGGAACAAGACCGCTATTTTTGCAGACTTGATTTCCGCTGTCGTCCTGGCTTGTATAACGGAGACCTGGCTTGGCGATGATGCTGGTCCAGTTCTTTCAGCTGCCGTCCCTACTAGGTACTCCATAGTGCACTTCCCGAGGAAGTATTGCAGGGGAGGGGGTGTGGCCATTGTTTTTCAAGCCAGCCTGGGCTTCAAGGTACACCCGGTTGGTGACACCCGATCTTTTGAGTGCATTGCTGTGCGTGGGGGCGCAGGTGCAGGTTGCAGGATTCTCCTTGTTTACCGCCCTCCTGGGGTGGGGGGAGATTTCCTGCAGGAGATGGTGGACTTCGTTGTTGACCAGGCATTGGAGTCCCCCATGTGTTTAATCCTGGGGACTTCAATGCCTGGATCGGCAACAAATCCTCGTGTTTTGGTTATGACATCCTACAGTTGATGTACTTACTGGGCCTGTCACAAGCAGTTGCTTCTGCAACCCACCAGCATGGCCACACACTCAATCTGGTGTTCCAGTTAGGTCTTGAGGATGATAACCTCAAGATTGGTCAGGTCATTTGGTCTGACCACTGTACCATGGAGTTTACATTTGGGGCCCTCCCTTGGAGATGGTCAGCTTCCACCCTTTAAGGGGATTGCACCCCGAGGTACTGTTAACGCTAGCTGACCCATCTCATGTTGATGCGCATGTGTGATCGGAGAGGCAGTGGCCACTTATAACAGGGTTGTTTACGAAGCTCTGGATGTTCTCATACCAGTTCGTATATGACCCAGATCTTCTCAATTGAGGTCCCCCTGGTTTGATGGGGACCTCAAGGAGATGAAGATCAAGGGTTGGAGGTTGGAGCGCCGCTGGTGGAAGACCCAGCTGGAGGCTGATAGACTTGCCCTATGTGCCCCCTGCCTGAAGTACCAGGGAGGCAATTTCCCATAAGAAGGCAGAATTCCTGTACAGAGAAATTGCCACGGGAAGTAACAGACCATCTCAGCTATTTTGAACTGTAGACAGCCTTCTGCACCGTGCCTGTCTGTAGCCGAGAAAAGCATTGTCATCCATCTTGTGTGAGGAGTTTGCTCTGTTTTTCTCCTACAGAGTGTCGGCCATCTGGTCAGGGATTTCGACAGGGAGGTATTTGCCTCACAGTGCTCAGGCTGAGGGTCTCGGAGGCACTTCACCTACCTGGGAAGAGTGTAGGCCAGTGGAGGTGTCTGAAGTGACTAGGGTGAGCTTAGAGCTGAGGCACACTTCTTACGAACTGGACCCAGCCCCAATGCTTTTCTTAATGGGATGTGTCAAGGTTGTTGGCCAGGATTGCCAGGTGCTCAATGGAGGAGGGGGTCCTCCCTGCATCTTTGAAACAAGTGCTGGTGAGGCCCCTCCTTAAGAAATCTTCCCTTGACCATGATGTTCTGGCGAATTACCATCCTATCTCCAACCTGCCCTTTTTGGGCAAGGTTGGTGAGAAGTTAGTGGCACATCAGCTCGAGGATCGCCTGGTGCCCTCAGACATCTATGAGCCATTTCAGTTGGGTTTTTGGGCTAGACACAGCACAGAAACAGCTCTAGTGAGGGTACATAATGATCTGCTCAGGGCTAGAGACAGAGGAGACAAGTCAGTTCTTGTTCTCCTTGATGTCTCCTCAGCATTTGACACTGTGGACCACATTGTGCTTCTTGATTGGCTCTGTGAGTTTTGTGACCTGCCCGGTACTGTCATCAGGTGGTTTGAGACCTATCTCTCAAACAGTGTGCAGCGGGTAGTGATGGAGAATTTCTCCTCCTCCCCAATGCCCCTGTCTAGTGGAGTGCCGCAGGGCTCGATCTTGTCGCCGATGCTATTCGTAGTGTACATGCTGCCCCGGGTGAGATCATTCAACAGTACAGTGTGGAGTTTCACTGTTATGCAGATGATGCCAAGCTGTACTTGTCTTTTGCCCCCGGAACATCAGGAGCAGTTTATGTGCTTAACAACTGTCTGGCTAAAATCAATGACTGGATTGCTTCCAGCTGGCTGAGACTTAACCTGGCCAAGATGGCGGTACTGGTGATCGAGCCCAGTTGCAGATGTGATGGGCTGCCACCTGAGGCTGACTCAGGGCTTTTCCTGGGTTCTGCTCCATTGGTGGCTGCCCTGAGGGTGCAAAATCTGGGCATGATCCTTGATAACAGATTGACTTTTGAAGATCACGTGTCAGTAGTGGTTTCTATCATCTGTGGAACATTGCCCAGATTAAGCCCCTTGTTCCATCCGAGGATCTGCCGATGCTAGTGCATGCTATTGTGACCACCAGACTTGACTACTGTAACTCTCTATACTTTGGGGTCATGGGAGGGACTCTCCGCAGACTTCAGCTAATGCAGAACGTGGCAGCCTGGTTGCTGACGGGCCTTTCGAGGTCCAGTCATGTGACTTCAGTCCTGCGGGCTCTGCACTGGCTGCCGGTCAGGTGGAGGGTCCTTTTCAAGGTGGGTCTTCTCACCTTCAAGACCCTATACAGACTGGGTCCAGGTTACCTGTCAGAACTCCTGACACCGATGACCTCTGCTCGCTTCCTCCGCACCTCTTTGAGGGGCCTCCTGGACGTTCCCAGGGTTTGGCTGAAAACCTCAGGAGATTGTGCATTTAGTGTCTCTGGGCCGACCCTGTGGAATTTGTTACCACCTTCTGTCCAGTAGGATCCCTCAGCTGAGGTGCTCAAGCGGAGGCTGAAGGCCCCCCTCTTTGTCCTGGCTTTTCCAGTTTCTTGAGTACACCCTGTACTAGTCCCTGTTGTGATAGTTTGAACCCCGCTTTAATTCATTTTAAATTGTTATATGTTTATTTAAATATTGCTACTGTATTATTTATCTGTGTAATCTCTTATTACAGTATGTCTTGTTTTAAATTTTGTTAGGTGCCCAGAGCCTCTGGGATTGGGTGCACTATAAATAAAATTGCCTTACCTTGCCATTACTAGCAGAAAAAGGGAGGTAATAATGCCCCTTTACAAAGCCATGGTGAGGCCACACCTGGAGTATAGTGTTCGGTTCTGGAGGCCACATCTCTGCAAGGATATAGATGCGTTGGAGAGGGTTCAGAGATGGGCAACCAAAAATGGTGCAGGGTATGCAGTGAAAGTCCTAAGAGCAGAGGTGTAAGGAGCTGGATCTGTACATGCTGGAGACAAGGAGGGTAAGGGGAGACATGATTGAAACTTTAAATATATAAAGGGGCTCAATAAAGTGGGAGAAGAGGGTTTATTTAAGAGGAAGGAGGGGGTCAAAACTAGAGAGCACAGCCTCTGACTGCAAGGAAAAAGATACAGGGGCAATGGGAGAGGGAGTTTCTTCATGGAGAGGGTGGTGGAACCATGGAACAGACTACAAGATGGAGTGGTGGGGGCTAAATCAGTGGAAGAATTCAAGAAGGCATGGGACAAGCATATGGGGCTGAGTATCGGGGAGGCGGGGGCTGGCAGGAAGGGGGAGGTGTTGGAAAAAAAAAGGGTAGAATAGATTGGCTGGTATGGTCTTTTCTACCATCAAACTTCTATGATTCTATGATTCTATGATTTTGGGGGAAAAAAAACACGGAGAAACTACCAACTGGGGGGAAGTGCAGCTGGCAGAGATTGAGGAGGAGAAGGATCAGGGGGTGGTCATTACGGGATCAATGAACAACTTGGCACAGTGTAGGAAGGCAGCAGCAAGGGCCAACAAAATGCTGGGTTGCATCGCAAGGGGAATAACGTAGAGGAGGGGGGAGGTGATTCTGCCACTGTATATATCATTAGTTAGGCCTCATCTTGAATACGGCATGCAGTACTGGCACCTGTACCTGAAAAGGGACATTAAATAACTGGAAGGGATGCAGTGCAGAGCTACTAAGATGATCCAGGGACTGGGAGACTTACCGTATGAGAGTAGACTAAAGGAGTTGAACATGTACTCGCTGGAGGAGAGGAGGGACAGAGGGGATATGATCGAGACATTCAAGTACATGAGAGGGATAAACAAGACTGGTACAAAGGGGCTATTCAGGGTAAGGGTGGGGAGGGACACTAGAGGCCATGACATGAGATTGGGGGGGGGAGGTTCAGGAGGGAAATGAGGAGACACTTTTTTACAGAGAGGGTGGTGGCAGGCTGCAACGCGTTACCAACAGAGGTGGTAGCCTGTAAAACAGTGGACTGCTTCAAAAGGGGCTGGTACAGGGCAAGAGGGAGGATAAGGTGGGGTGAGGAGGAGTGGCAGCTGCAGAACAGGGCTGCTTGCTGCAAAATCTAGCAGATTAGACAGGCCAAATGGCCTTTTTCTGCTGGCAAATTTCGTATGTTCGTGTGTTCGTAAAATAAGAGATCCACGGCACAGGTTTTACTCCAGGGCTCAATACCCAGGCACATAATTACAAGAAATGTACCAATTGGTTTGGATACTGAATAAAAAATTCTTATAGGGACACTGACAACCACACATTTTGAAATTTAGGAACAGCATAATATTTTAGTAGTTGTTGGTTAAGAGTGAGGCGTCAAATGCTGTAGTGTGGGTTTTTTGTGGAACGAAGGCTATGTATATCAATATTTTGTGAAAAAACATTGCCTGCCACATCAGTGTTACCACACTTCATGCCATGCTTTGTTTATAACGTTCATTCATCTTCAACCGTAACGTGCACACTCCCAATGAGACACAGTGAGTCTGTGTGATGCACTAAATTGAACGTTATTTGATGGTATTTTCTGTGCTGCCAGTGGCAGTTAAGTTTTCTGAGGTAAACGTATTTGTATCCATACAGTATGTCTTTCAATGTCAATTATTGAATTGCCTGCTTTGGTGGAGTGAAATTGTGACTAGCATTTAAAATGAAAGGTAGCTTCTCATTTTGAAACAGTAGTGATTTGATTGTCACTGTCTGTCAATTAAATGTTACTTTGCTAGTGGTTTTTGATGTGTGCCGTCTCATCCTTGATGTTCTGCCCTTAATAAAAATTATCTCTGAGGTGATGAGCATATTGAGTGTCAGCCCTCACTGCTCCCTGTGTTTTCTGCTCATGTCATATTTTATTACGTGGTGTCTGATGTATAGAAAAATGGGAAGTTTGGCAATGAGAGCTGGTACCCTTTTTATTAATCATTACTGAGGAGATTTGTTTTGAATAGTGGCGATCTTTCCATTACCTATTACAATGTACTTCTGCATGAATATGAGATGTGAACACAAGTGATACATCAGACATACTAATGTAGTGGCAGCCAGGATTAAAAAAAAATAGCGATGCCGGCCCACTGGCGCAGCAGAAAGATTCACTGCTGCAACACTGGCAACCCAGGTTCGGGAACAGACTCAGGCATCGGAGGGTTGGTGACTGCTCACTTTCTCCTGGGGAGGGGGAGAGAGGGTCTGCTGCTGAGTGCTTACTGATTCATGGTGGAGCCAGAAGAACAGCAATGCGGAGGGCCCCATTACCTAGGGGGAGTGTGATGGACGTCACCGTATGCTTCGACGTCAGTGGCATATCATGTTCCCATGGGGAGAAACAAGGAAAACATGCTCCCGGCTGACTGGATGATGGTTGCTGGCCCATGCCACCACAAAAAGCCTCAGACAGTTGGACCACCTCAGCACCACCCTGGCCAAAGTGTAGAGTGTGCTGACCAGTCTTCCACTGGCACCTTCCCCCTCGGAGGAGAGGGACCCATCTGGTGTAGGGTTACGCCGGGTTACCCGGGGAAGACTGTGATCTGAGGTGGTGGCTGGCAGTGGGGATGAGTATTGGAGGGGTCCATGGTGACCCGAAGGAGTGGCTAGTCGGGGAGCAGGGGAGCAGCAAAAATAAATAGCTTATACTAATGTATCTAAACTTTTAGTCAGAAACCTGCTCAGTGTTGTGTGCTGAGTTTGTTATGTGATCACACTGGTTTACATGTAGTGCAGCTCAAACCTTGTACTTAGAAAAAAAGAGGAAGTTAGTTGACATGCAGAAAAAAATCATAATCAGGCATTCAGATGCAATTGTCAACGAGAGACAGCAAGCAGCCGCATCAAACCGCAGAATAATCTATACATTGATTTCAGACTTGCAGTAACAGAAACAGCTCATAAAGGGAAAAAACACAGCAATTCATATGCCAATATCATATTTCTAACTTTGATTCCACTTTGCACTTCTACACAAAACAGGGATGAGTGGCAAGGGAGTCACGTGATGAGCTGATTCGGAGAGACGTTTCCCGAGCGTCTCTGAGGCCCCGCAGCATAAATTTTAAGTTTATTTACTCCGGGACTGGCAATAAACAATTTAAAATAGCCATCAAGAGCTCCGAGGAGATGGCGTGGGTGCATTCCTTGCCAGCTATCATAGGGCCACGAAGCTTTGAAGGCGGCGTTGAACAAATACTAGGGCATTGGCGAAGCTGGGCGCATCCTTGCCCGGAAGATGGAAGCCGACCCCGCGAGAGCCCCTAGGGCGAAGCCCAGCCACTAAGAGGCCTAAGTCCCAGTCAGCCACTATACCTGAGCAGGACGAGGAACTGGGAAGGAAGGGGCATGGTCTCAAATACAGAGGACATCTGGAATCAAGGCGCTACTGCAAGGGCTGGTGATCGATTTTGCCGAGGTAAAACCGGCGCTACATTCCCTGGCACAAAGAATGGGTGATGCTGAAGCCTGGATCTCTTCGCAGGAGAGGAAGGTTTCTGTGCTCGACTAGGAAGTGGGGACGATTCGGAAAAAGCTGAAGAAACTGGAGGAGAGGGTGGAGGATCAGGAATCAAGAAACCACAGAAACAACCTGATCCTGGCAGGGCTACCAGAGAGGGCTGAAGGCCCCGATTGTGTTTCCTTTATGCAGGAGCTCCTGTTAAAGTTGCTAGGCCCTACACCATTCGGGGAGGGTTACAATCTGGAAAGAGCTCACCGGGCACTGCAGGAGATGCTGCCACCCCGAGGCGAGGCCCAGTGATAATCAAGCGATTCCTAAATTACAAAGAAAAGTCCCAAGTGCTGCTTGCTGCCAGACAAAAGAAGTCTCTGCAATGGAATGGTGCTTCATTATGGTTTTTCAAGATCAAACGCCAGCGATTCGAGAAAAGCAAAAGGAGTATGCCGACATTAAGAAGAAGCTTTATCTTGCAGGAATAAAATTCCGACTTCAATTTCCTGCTACCCTGGTGGTGCATCTCCAGGCTGGAGAGAAAAGGTTTCTTACGGTGAGGGACGCTTTGGAGGGGCTACGGGTTGAGTTCCCAGATTTATTTAAACCCCCAACATGACTGCTTGTGGACAAAAGAAGGTCGGGCCCACCTGAGGGCTGTGACGGAAGAAGAGCAAGGGAGTTTAAACTTTTCAGGGCTGGTTGGCTCTATTGTTTTTGGATAAAATTCGGACGCTCAAGGGATTAGCCAAGACTGGGTTTATAGGACCCTCGATGGGTCACGAGGTGTCAATCCACATGATTTTGGCACATTAAGTAGTAGTCATGGGGGAAGGGGGATCACTAAACCTACTATTTGTGTTATTAGACCCAAGAATATCCTCGTGACCCTGGAACATCGGAGGGAGTTGTTAGAAGGGGGTGATGAGGGAATTTTTCTCACAAAAGGGTCATATAGCCAGTGCTATACCTGCTAGTGGGCACTGTTAGGTATAAAGTGGGCCTTTGTTAGCTTTGGGGAAGGATGGAGAGGGGGAATGGCCAAAGGGATCTGGATCCAAGTAGCACTAGTAATTGGAGGGATAGCACCCCGGGAGGCAAGGGAATTTAAAGCGGAGCAGTGCTGGCTCGAGATATAATCCATTAAGGAGAGCTTCGAGGGGGATTCCCTTAATTTCCTTTTTTGCTTATTTTTTCTTTCACTTATGGAAAACATAAGGGGGTGATGGACTGTAGAGAAGATGGGGCCTTCACATTCAGGATTTAAGGGGACCCAGGGGCCAGATCCCGGGCTCGATGTCAGAGGATGGGGCTGGGGGGGGCATGGGAGACGGGTTCATCCATGACTCAACATCAGGTAGTTGGTCGATCTAAGGATCGGAGGACAAAGGGGGGGGGGGACAGGGGTGGAAAGAGAGAGAGTCCAAGTATGGGAACAATAAGAATGCAGACCTTAGAGAGGCACAATATTTGGGCCTACTTAAAAAATTCTGATGTTTAATGATGGCATGTTTTAAAATAATCTCTTGGAATGTAAAAGGGCTCAGGGGTAGACGTAAAAGAATGGTCATTCTGCGATATATTGAACAATGAGGGGTACACATTGCAGCGCAACAAGAGACACATTTATTGACTGATGAGTTGGCTGGTCTCAGGAAGCGATGGGTGGGACAGGTATACGGAGTGGGAAAGGACAGGGCCTCCAGGGGTGTGGCGAAATTAATAAAGAAATCCTGCCCATATGAAGTGGTGCAAGTGCTGACTAGGCAAGATAGTCGGGGGATCTATTTGTCGGGCATTTTGCTTGGTAGGGCAGTCTCGGTTGCATCCATATATGGGCCAACTCCACCTGACCCTAAATTTTTCGCCTCAGTAGAAGGGGATATAGCTACCCTTCCCCCACACTCACTTATCTTAGCTGGTGACTGGAACATCTATTTTGATAACCAGGAGGATAGGATACCTCCACATAGCGGGCCGAAGACCAAAGCCCAGTTAGCCCTGGCTAAGTTTTTAGAGACAGCAGCCTTGGCCGATCCAATCAAGATTCTTTCAAATAGGGGCAGCGACATGACATTTTATTCGGCAGCACATAAGAGTCATACTAGAATTGACTTCTTTTTGGTTAATAGAGAGGCTCTTGCAGAGATTAGAGAAGTGCTGACTGAAGGTAGAACCCTCTCAGATCACTCTCTCATTCAGATGCAGTGGGAACCAAGGCCCACACCACCCAGACCTTACAGATGGAGGCTTCATGACTCGCTCTTGACAGAGGCCATGAGAAGGGATGAGCTAGAGGGGGCCTTACAGGAGATCATTAGGTTCCAGCTCCCCACACTGAGGGATAAAAGATTAGCTTGGCCTACCTGTAAGTTCTTATATGCCGAGGCAGCTAGGGCCCTAGCGGCAAGGGACAAGTCACCAGAAGGGCCAAAGAGGAATTCTTGATCGGGCGATAAATTCATTGTCACGGCTAGAAGGGTCCTTGGGGAAATAGACGCGAACTTAAAATCTGAGAAGGAACTGTCAGAAATTGTTTATGTGAAAACAGAGTTCTAGCTAAATAAGATAATCCAAATTCCTAAGCAGGGTGACGTCCCAGGCGTCTGGCAGCAAAATTAAAGGGAGGCAACCCAGGACAATCATATCAGTTCAGTATGAAGGAAGCTTGTTACAGACCCACAAGAAATGGCTGAGACCTTTGCATCATATTTTACAGAAATCTACCAAGCTAAAGACTTGGTGGGGGAGAAGGAGGCCAACTGTTATCTAGAAGGAATCCAGTTACCAATTCTAGATCCTGCCCAAGCCAAGGAACTAGAAGCTCCAATAAGAGCGTCTGAGATTGTTGAAGTGGTGAAGTCTCTTCCCCTAGGTAAATCATCAGGGCCTGATGGTCTTACTGCTAAATTTTACCAGACCCATATTCAGACCATACTCCCTGTACTCCATGAGTTTTTCCTCACTATAATGAGGAAGGGAATTCACCATTCACCACTCTACCAGGCGATGTTACGTTAATACCAAGCCAGACAAGCCTAGGGACGCATTAGGCAGCTATAGGCCTATAGCGCTAATAAACAAGATATTAAGATTCTTACTAGAATCTTAGCAAAAGGATCTTGACTATTGCTCCCAGTTTAATCAGTCAGGAACAAGTAGGTTTTATGTCGGGGGGGCAAAGGCGCCTCAGGAAAATCCATCATATCCTGAATTTTGCCCCAGACTCTCAGCTACCTTTGGCCCTGATTTCCTAGATGCTGAGAAAGCATTTGATCGGTCTCACATCCTTTCTCTTTGCTACAATGGAGAAAATGGGGTTCCCTGGGGTCTCCTTAGAGGTATTAAGAATTTATACGCTGCTCCAACGGCTAGAATATTATGTAATGGTTATATCTCGAAGGAATTCCAACTAAATAATGGGACTCGTCAAGGGTGTCCTCTTTCACCGATACTGTTTAACATCTATCTAGAACCCCTTCTGAGATCTATAAATAGGGATGTTAAGGTCCAGGGGATCAGGATTGGGGGAATGGAGCTAAAACTCTCAGTCTTTGCAGATGATATACTCCTTCATTTACAAGATCCAGTATCCAGCTTTGAGAGAGTAAGAGATTTAATAGACCGCTTTTCTAAGGTCTCTAACTACAAGTTGAATCTTACTAAAACACAAATTTTACCCTTGACACCACATGTATTCAGGGCAGATTTTTCATCCCTGGGAGTACAATGGAATACAGATAAATTGAAGTATCTGGGCATTTGGATTACAGCAAATCAAGAGTCGGGCCGATGCCAACAGGGGGACTATATTTCGCGTGTTAAGGGGGATATTACAAGATGGAATAAGCTACCTTTGAACTTTACGGCGCGTCTGGGCCTCATTAAGATGAATGTTTTACCGAGACTGCTATATCCAGTATATCTAGCCCCTTATAGTATTTCTAATAATTGGTTTAGTGCAATCAGAAGGCTAATTTCAGGATTTCTATGGAATGGCAAACCAGCCAGGATAAAGTATAATGTCTTGCGACTACCATATGAGGAGGGGGGCATCAGGTTACCTGACCTCCATGCTTACTATGTGGCAGGTCAGTTAGGCTTTATGGCTCAATGTGCGGAAAGCGATGAGGGGGAAAATTATCTACCTGCGTGGTTGCAAATTGAGAAGCAATTGATATCGAGCTCCGGCCTTACCCCCGAATCGATGCTATATGCTAAGCTTAAAAAAGGTTTATTTAAGGAGGGGTATGGGAACCCAATCAGGAAAACTGTGGAGGCCTGGTGGTCCTTTCTCACTCCGATACAAAGGTGCTATCAAACGAAGTCCAGAGACCAGCCCATACTGGGTAACTCTAATTTGGTTATAGGGGGTCGGGTACTTGGACATCGGTGGTCCAATTATTTGTGTGGTTTAAGATTGAAGGACGTAATGCAGGGAGATAAAATAGTCCTGCCATTACAATGCGAGGGATTGTCCTTTTTCCAAAGGTTACAGCTTAAACAAATGTTAGCAGGGTTTCGGAAGGGGATGGGGACCCCATAGATAACTTTTTCTCGTGGGGGAGTTTAAGGGAAGCCTTCCGGAAAGCTAACCCATTTTCACGAGTTTATAAACTTCTCTTGGACTTTCTGGGCCCAAATACCCCTACACAAATCCCTTACTGGGACAAGGTGATGGCCCCTAGAAATCTTAGGTGGGAAACTATTTGGAAGAGCACCAAATACAATGTGATTCCCAAATATAGAAACATGCAGATCTTTGTGGTTCACAACATATACTATACCCCTGTAAAGCTATATGGTAGGGGGCTGAGACAGACGGACCTGTGTTTCAGGTGTGAGAAGGAAGTGGGTGACCTGTTGCATGTAATGTGGGGATGTAGCAAAATCTCACCCTTATGGAGGGAGGGAGATTAAACGGGGCATGGATCCAATGCTGGATTACACAGCTTTTATAACTCCAGAAATATGCGTTCTGGGTGACTTTTCTCAGATTACAGGGACTGCACCCAAATTTCACCTTTCTTTAATGGTGTCGGTAGTCAAGGCGTTCTTAGTTAAGCATTGGAAGGACGATCAGGTTTGTGCATATGAACAATGGGTGAGAGAGCTTTTGGGGATATTGACCAAGTTAAAGAGACACTTACTCTCTGAGGGGAGACAAGAGCTATACGTTAAAAAATGGGCAATATTAGATGCGATCTACTCCCAGCAAGTTACAAACACTGGAACTCAGGTCTGTCTGTCAGATAGGGATTAGCAAAGGAAAATATGCTGGAGTGTTTAATGCCTATATTGCTGTGTGCCTTCTTGTACGATGTTTTTTCCTTTATTATCCTCAATATTCTTGGTAATATCTGGATTTTAAAATTTCCTAGATGGTCAAAATGGGGGTCATACTGGGTCCATTACCAAGATAAAAGGGGACTGGTTTTGGTCTGCAGGGGCTTAAGGGGTCGGGGACTCTCTCTCTCTTTCCAAGGGACACATTGGGAAGCCGTCCTGCATGAGTCAGGCTCCTTTGGGGGCCGTAGGATATAATACCCTTGCAAGTGGATATATAAGGGAAGATTGAGTCAATGAGGGGAAGGGTGTACTCTAACACTGGTCAGCATACTACATTAAGGCACTATTAATTCTAGAACTTGACCACAAGGTGGGGCGGCTCTCCAGTGTGCTTGTACATAGGGGATGTACATAGTTTGCACAGCCAGTTTTGGGTTGTGTTCCTGGCTTGGCCAGGTATGTGTATGTCTGTTTGTCTGTCTGGTTTACTGAAAATGAATAAAGGTGATTATAAAAAAAAAACAAAAAAAAGCAGGGATGAGTGGCTGTAGTGTGTTGGTTGTGGATTGGGGGGGGGGACGAGAATCAAACCCAGCTACACATACAGAAAATGGACTGCAGAGGGTGACTGATTAATGACTCCATAAAAAGAAAAGATGCAATGGCCCATTCCAGCAATCCCACCATAAACTCCCAGTCAACAAACATCAATAGAAATGCTATACCTCTGAAAATGACATGGTCACTGTCTTTCAGGATCACGTTCCACTGTATGGGAAGCAGAGAGCGCGTGTGTCTGCGCTACCTTGTGCATCCATGTGCACAGTGTAATCACTGTGTATGAGCATGTCGACAACCAAGCTGTGTCCTGATGCTACAAGCAAATCAGAATAAAACTTCCCTTCGGAATAGACATTGGGGGCTGCAAACTGTGACAACCACACATGTAAACAGGGCATAACAGATTAAGCATTTTAATTTAATACAAAAACTGTCTTACTGAGGAGGCATACCAATGAGTAAACAATGCTATCCTGTTAAAAAAAGACTAAAATACCCACGAATGGATGAACATCATTTAATGGTTGACATTGTCTCTTTAAACAAAAAAATAATTTGTATATATAGTAAAAATGTGCCTCTGGTGGTAGAGCTCCTACAGAGAAAAATATATTTTGGGGCATACAAAGGCCTTACAATTACAACCATTTTATTTAGAGCATTGTTAGCCACATACTCCTGTTTACTCCTAGCATTGTCCATGTGTGGCACTGACTGAACAGACACACGTTTTGGAACCTGTAACCCCCCCCCCCCCACACACATCATCCTGCTGTTTTGAATGCTTCAACAGCCCAGTGCATTATGCTGTTTCCTCTTATCCCATATCCTAATGCTTTTAAATGGTTGAACCAGTGCAAACTAGTCTGCTATTAAGAGGGCTTTGGTGGTCTTTATGCAGTTTGACAAAGTTTGTACAGTTGAACTTTGGGAGGTTTCCGCAGCCCTAATTCAGCTATTAGACTGTTTTTATAAATGGAATGTTCTGATATTCAGTAAAATATAATCTTATAGTATATCCTGATTAAGTATCATTATCATAAAAAGCAATGATCTGAGATAAAAAAATGTTCTTATGAACAAGATGTTATTATATTTCTTTGTATTTATGTATCTCTGTTTACTTAGGGCCTACAGTCTTTGTTATTTATTTATGTTACTTAATGTCTGTATCCTCTCATCTCTGCATCCTTGCAACTCCCTACCCCCACGTCTTAGCAAAATTGTTGTATCTAATTTCTGCTTGCTTACATGGCTTAAACATATTTCAATCAATAAATCCAGTTTTTAAATAATTCATTAATAAATAAATATGAACTCTTAAAGTGGGCTTCACTGTGCATAGATTTGCATCATTAAGTGTATTTCTTTCCACAGTCTTGTGCCTCTGTCATTTTCCTGTTTAAGCAGCTTCACTGAATATTGTGAGCCATTTATTTATGTAAAGGTTTTACCAGGGAGGCATGCTGAGCAGACTACTGCTCGATTCCAGATGCACCCTGGGGGTAGGGGGAGTGGGAGTGCATACATAAATACATATACAATACAATTCAAAGGTATACATACAAGAGAAAACATTTACGAGGCAGCGTGCAGTTATGTTTGACAGATGAATAGTCATATGGCAGAAGGCTAACACCAGGAAGGTTACAGCGAGAGGTATAGACAGGAAACAGAGAAATTAGGGATGCTATGTAGGAGAGGTTTGGCCCCTATGTAGAAGGTGTTGGTCACCTGGTTAGTGAGCTCACATGGGTGCATGCGCAGGTGGGGCAGAAGTATGTTTTGAGAATGGAGTTTAGGTGCCGTACTTGGGGGGCGTGCCAGATAACCGAGGTGAGCGAGTTCCAGATGTTGGGCATACGATACCTGAAAGCAGACTGGCCTGCCAAGGTTGTCATGAGAGGAATGGCCAGAAAAAGCAAGTCGTTCCTCAGTGCATAGCCCAGGGGTGTGTGGGCTGGGAGGAGCATGGTGAGATATGAGGGGAGGAACTGAGACCAGTATTTGGCCATGAGGCTGGCACAGTGGGAGAGATGCCAGTCCTGTAATGAGGGAAGGTCAAGGTTGCAGTACAAGAAACAGTGATGGGTATTGGGAGGACAGTCATGTGCAAAGCGACAGAAGGAATGGAAGAGAGGGTCCAGTCTGGCAAGGGTGGACTTTGGTGCAGCACTGTAGACAACATCCCCATAGCTGAAGATGGGGATGATCATCCTTTGCAGTATGGCACATTGAGCAGGCAATGGGATGCAACCACGATTGCGATACAGTGCACCCAGCTTGGGTTGAAGCTTTTTGAGGGTGGCATCAGTGTGTGCAGAGAAATCAGGCTGCTGATCTAGCCAAACCCCGAGATATCTGCAGGAGGAGCAAGCCTCAATAGAAGTCCCATCCAGGGTATGGAAGGAGAGTAGCCTTGAAGGTCTCTGCCTCATGCCGAAGGTCACAGAGATAGTTTTCTTGGTGTTGAGAATAAGCTGATTAGAGCGAAACCAGCACTGAACTTTGTTGAAATCCTGCTGGAGTCTGGTTTCTACACCAGAAGTCAAGGGGCCAGATGTGTACAAAACTGTATCATCCATGTACATGTGAGTGGGTGTATGACGGCAGGCAGAGGGGAGGTCATTTAGGAAAATGGAGAAAAGGAGTGAGCCAAGGACTGAGCCTTGAGGGACTCCAGAGGTAACAGGAAGGGGAGCAGAGATGGCACTGCCAATTCTGATGGATTGGAATCGGCCTAACAGGTAAGACTGAAACCAGCCAGTGGCCATGCCTGTGAGTCCTGTGTGAGAGAGCTTAGATAGCAGGAGTGTGTGGGAGACAGTGTCAAAGGCTTTGGTCAGGTTGACAAAAATGGCTGATGTGATTTTTGGCCCTGTCCATGCCAGTGAGGATGGAGTCCATGAGTCTTATGAGGGAGGTGGAAGTGGAGTGGAACTTCCTAAAGCCAGACTGGTAAGGGGTGAAAAAGGAAGAGGAATCAAGATAGGAGGAGAGCTGAGAGAGAACAAGTTGTTCTTGGATTTTGGCCAGGATAGGTAGCAGGGATATCGGGTGGTAATTTCTGGGGGCAGAGGAGTCACTGCCTTTAGGAAGCGGGATGACTGTGGCATGCTTCCACTCGGCAGGGCTAGTGGCTAGAGAGAATGAGAGGTTATAGAGAGATGCCAGGGGGACAGTGATGGCCAGGCTGATAAGTATAGCAATTTGGAATCCAAGTCAGTAGGGCATTTACCTTTATTGGGATTTGGGGCAAGTAGTGCTTTGTAGACTTCAGCAGGAGTAATCAGGCAGAAAGTGAAGGGGGTCCCAGCTGGGGGAGCCTTTTGTGGGGGTGAGGGTGGTGGTGGGGGGGTTTGGGTGGTCTGAGGGGTGAGGGCTCCCAGGAGTGATGAGGTGCAGTTCGTAAAGAATTAATTGAAGTGAGTGGCCACTTCGAAGGGGTCTGTACTCATGGAGCCACCTATGTTGAGTGCAGGGGAAGGAGGTTGAGAGTGAGGGGCAAAAAGAGATTTAACCACCTTCCAAAATTTGGAAGGGTGGCTTAGGTTAGACTGGAAAGTGTCGCTAAAGTATTTTGCCTTAACCCTGCGGATCTGTCTAGTGCAGGCCTTCTGAAGGACGCGGTACCTTTGATGGGGCACCAGAGGGCCGGAGACCTTGCACGCCTTCCAGGCTACATTCCTGTCTTTGAGTTAGTCAGATGTTTTCAGAGGATGTTTTAACATTTCAGAGCTACTTGCTTCTGTGGGCTGCTAAGTACTGGAATGTAAATTAGGATCAGAATATCTTCTCATACCACCTTTACTTGCTATGTCTTGACATAAAATGCATTCTTAAAACGCTAAAAAAAGACCAAGGTGCTCTTCAATATTTTACATTGTTTTGGTCCTAGCTAGTCCGGGACCCATGTTGTGCATCACACAATTTAGAATAGGGCACAAAGGGGCACTTTCCACTGGGGAACTTTAATTTCTACTAGTCCTACCACTGCACCCTCTACCTTGCTAGCCCCCATGGAACAGAGGATCCCTGGCCAAATTATAGCGCTACCTAATTACAGCGTTTCCTCCTTCTGCCTAGCAAGGAGAAAGACACTGTAGTATCTAACACGTATTTTCTAAAGTCCAGAACTATATTGTACTGCAGAGGCTGCACACTTACTGTATCTTGTGATTGACAATGATGTTTCTTTTGCTGATCTGACTTTCAGTGGGATGTCCACCCCACAATGGCACGTTGAGAAGGCTGCCACCATGTTCCCAAGGTTTGATGGTGGGTTAGACTCCAAACTAGGCCTGTAACTTACTTCAGCTTAAGCTACTTCAGCTGCCTGCGTGCAGATAGTTCAGCTCCTGCCACAGACTGAAGAAAACAACTCCTGGTGACTTATCAACCTCCAGAAGCTGGTCACACCATTGGGAACTACTAGCAAATTGGACAGAATGGGAGGTTCCCAGGTAAGTTAGAGTTAAAACTATATGGCCTGTACATCAACAGGGGAGCCTTAGCTCCCAAGGGGATACATATAAAAATTGGAAATGTCAAACTATAATCTGAACTATAATACCAGGATGCAATGAGCGGCCGGTCCTGGGCCCCCTGCTGTTCTCATGTTTTTTAAGTGATTTCCAAACATTTGTACATATTAAGACTGTAATCTATGTAAATGACACAGTAATTTACTATCCAGAAAAGTCCCACAGGGCCAGGGGAGAAATTGGGCAGGAGCCCACAGGAACTCTGTTCCATCACCTCTTACAAACTTGTTTAAGAGTTCCTGTACCTCTGTCATCTTTCTCCATTAAATACTATAGGAGAGTTCGAAAACCTAGTTGTAACAGTTTCCTCCCCACCTAAAAATCTATATGTGAGAGTTACACCACCTAACAAGCATTTGTCAATGCCAAATGTTTGCTTGCTGGCATTGGCATTGGTAGTGTAGAAGTTACAGAGCTGCATAATAGGAATGGCAGTGAAGTATTGAACTGAAGCCAACCCCACCACCACCCTGCAGAGAGTGACAAGCATTGGGGTGTGCCTTTGGGTCGTCAGGCATAACGGCCACACCATTTCACCACACCCTACCCTGCAGACACTGACAAGTGTCACGGTGTGCCTTGGGGTCTTTGGCCCTTATGCGCACCCCATTCCATCAGGAAATACTGTGAGATTGGTGTGGTATAGGAGAATGGGGTGAACTTTGGGGTCGAAGAGTCCAAGGCATACCTCGATGCCTCTCACTGGCTGCAGGGTGTGGAATGGTATGAGCATTACAGGCAAGAATCCCAAGTCACACCCCTGATGCCTGTCATTCTCTACAGGGTGGGGCGTTATGGTTGAAAACCCTAACACCTCAGGCATTCGTTGGTATTTTCACTCCAAATTTTCAACATGGTTTTTGTGACCCCCACCTCATGAACAGTGGCAATATCAGTTTGTTAGCCGAAAGCTGCTTATGCACAGTGACTACAGCATTTAGCACCTCAGGTGCAAAAACACATTCCAAACAGGATGTGAAAAATGACAGCTGTACTGTTCATGAGGAGGTGTAAAAAATGGCAATGTTGCAAATCTGCAATAAAAATATTAAAAAAACTGGTGAAGTCACGAGCGCACATAGAAACTGTGCAACGCACACCCATAATGTAATTAGTTTGGGAATTTTTTACAGCAGATTGTCAACACAAGCATTTTGAGACCTCTGATCATGAACAGTGTCAGTGTGATTTTCTTTATCTGTCCCGAACAATGATTTCCCACAGCGACCATGCATCTCTGTGCTGAAAGTGTGAAAACACATTTTGGCCATGTTGTGAAAAATGACAGCTGTACTGTTCATAAGGAAGTGTGGAAAAATGCCACTGGTGAAAATCTGGACTGAAAATATTACAAAGTCATGAACTTACGAGGGTGCGTGGAAACTGCGCAATGCTCACTCGTAACACAGTCATTTTATGGACTTTTGTCACCAAATTTTCAACATAGCCATTTTAAGACCTCTGCTCATGAACAGTGTAACTGTGATTTTCTTACTCTGTCCCAAACATTGCTTTTGCACACCGACTGCACCATTGTGGCTACATGTGCAGAAACACATTTTGGGTGACATGTGAAAAATGGCAGCTGTACTGTTCATAAGGAAGTGTAATAAAATGGCAATGTTGAAAATCTGGAGTGAAAATATTGAAAATTTGCAAACTTACGAGCATGCGTAGGAACTGCACAACGCACGTTCGTAAAACAGTCATTTTTAGGAATTTTTTCACCAAATTTTCAACATAGCCATTTTAAGACCTCTGCTCATGAACAGTGTCACTGTGATTTTCTTAATGTGTCCCATACATTGATTTCGCACACCGACTGTGCCATTGTGCGCTACATGGGCGGAAACACATTTTGGGCAAGATGTGAAAAATGACAGCTGTACTGCTCATAAGGAAGTGTAATAAAATGGCAATGTTGAAAATCCGGCGTGAAAATATTGAAAATTTGCAAACTTACGAGCGTTCATAGGAACTGCGCAACGCACGCTCGTAAAACATTCATTTTTAGGAATTTTCCCACCAAATTTCAACATAGGCTTTTGAGAGCCCACCTTATGAACAGTGACAGTGTCATTTCATTACTCAGTCCCTAAAGGTGATTTCTGTAAGTGATCATGTAAATCACCTTCGTCCGACACGCCATGACAGTGAGAACACTCGTGAGAAGGGTCCCAAAACCCCATGTTGAAAAATTTGGTACTAAAATTCCAAAAATGCCTGAGATATGCAGCAAAGTTGAAAAACCCTATCTATCTCATTATACAGCTTACGGCATTTCCTCAGTTCGCGGTTGGCTTTGAAAAGTGCAGACGTGTTCCCGGTCCACGAAGATCATACGCCCAGAGTCTGGAGGTAAGTATGGGGTGAGGAGAGTGTGGGGAGGTAGGGTGCGCAGTGGGTGGGCGGGTGGGGGCAGAGACAGCGAGGACCGTTTTGTGTTTCAGGTTTGTTTATTTTGTTTTTAAATGATGACAATGTGGGATGTTTGCCACACTGGGGTGGGCTCCCAGCGTGGCACAAAGACGGCTTTTTGGGGGAGTGTGGCGCCGATGGGGGATTGGGCACCCCCGTTGGTGATAGCATCTGTTGCCACGCTGGGGTGGGCTCCCAGCGTGGCACTCTGTACTCTCTGGGGGGGACCAGTGGAGCCGACAGGGGGATTGGGCACCCCCGTCAGCTATACAATGTGTAGCCATGCTGGGATGGGCACCCAGCGTGGCATGTGGAACTCTGTTTGGGGGAGTGCAGCACAGCAGTCAGACAATTGGGCACCCCATCGGCCATATACAGTGTGTGTGTGGGGGGCGCACGCAGCATGCATGCATGTGTGTGTGCTGCAGGTGTGTGTAGGGGAGCATGCATGAGCAGGTGATATCTTATCGCTGCTCACTGAGCCGTAGCTCCCCCTTTCAACTGTACTCCACTGCATTTTCGACTGCTGTCATAGACAGCTCCAGCAGCCATTGGAGAACTGCGGCCGCGCCTGCAAACACACTGACTGAATTGGAAAAGGGCTGCCACACCTCTGAAAACTCGGAAGATGGCACTATGTTTCTTGCACATGCGTGCAAGCAAACATAAAAATCTCCAATTTAACCATTGCAAGAGGTTGTCAACAAAACACCCAAGGATCTTAGAGAAGCTAAAAAAACAATTGGCAGTGCAACTTGTAATATTCAGGAGTCTGTCCAAACATGTCTGATGCCAGAGGACAAGAAAGTGGCCAGTGTCTTCTCCCTCTTCACGAAGGGGCTAAGTTCAGAACCAGGCAACAACCTGCCAGTTAGTCTGACATCAGTGCTAGTCAAGGTCCTGAAAACCATGATCTATTCAGAACAATGGAGCACTTGGCTGAGGACATGGTTCTTGCCTCATCTCAGCATAGTTTTATGATGGACAGTTCATGCCTAACCAGCCTGATCACCTTCTTCTAGGGGATGATCAGGGAGGTGGGCAGGGGCATGGCCATGGGCATGAGCATGTCTATATGGACTTCAGCAAGGCCATTTACTATGGTGCATGGTAAGCTTCTGGGCAAATCAGACCAGTGTGGGAAACTCAAAACGTAGACTAGCTTGATGTTAACTGGCTTGGATGAGAGCATGAAGCAGAGGGTAGTGTTGGTTGGGCACTACTGCAAGTGAAAAGGAGTACTCAGTATCATCCCTCTGGGACTGGTGCTGGGAACAATGCTCTCTAATATTTTCATCAGTGATCTTTAAGTTAGGATCTCCAGCAGGCTGCTTAAGTTCACTGATGACACTTAACTAGACAAGGACATGAGTTCCCTTGAGGATGGCGAAAAACTTCAGGAGAAACTCAATAATCTAGGCAATAGGTCAGATTCCTGAAGCCTCAAATTCAATGTAGCCAAATGCAAGAATCTACACTTGGGGAGGGAGGGAGGAAAAACAGAGGATGAACCTACACACTGTGTGGGGCTTCTCTTGCTGCAGTGGAAGAGGAAAAGGATCTGGGTTCATAATAGACAAGATGTTAAAGCAGTGCATGGACACTTTCAAGATGGCCAGTAAAATGCAGGTGTGCATCAAAAGGGGGTTGACCAGCAGAGCAGGGGAAGTAATTCAGTCACTTTACAAGGCACTGGTAAGGCTTCCATTTTACTATGTGCAGCTTTGTCTCTTTAATACAACAAGCATTTGTTAATGCTGAATGTTTGCCATTGGTATTGCTATTATACCAGGTGGAGCAGAACTACAGTTCCCAGCAGCCTCGGCTGCTGGCTTATTTATATGCGCTTTTTAGCGTTTAAAAAAAAACAACTTTTGTGGCCACTCAGCTCCTTCTCTCATGTCTCCGGAACCCCGATTAGGCAATTCGGGGATCAAGAAGCACAGGGGTAACCTCCATTTTGCCGCAGGATCAGCTTTAAAACAAACTTGTGCTTCCGTACATGTGCGACCTGGCATCTCGCACTTTTAGAGTGTGGCTACATGACTGTCATGCGTCTCTGCTCTTCTGGCCATCCACTTTCAGGAAAATACTGCAAGAGCTAGCAGGAGGGTTCAGAAGGTGGCACAGGACCCAGGCTGGTGGGGGTGAGCAGCGGGAGCATTTGGGGACAAATGGAAAGCCCCACACTTGTGGGGGGAGTGTAAGATTGTCCCATTCTGGAGTGGAGGCAATGAGGGAAGGGAGTCCCATACCTCTCAACCTGCTAGGAACACACTCAAGGACACTCCAGCCAAAAATCGGGGACAAATGACCAAAATCAGGGACACCATATTTTACTCAGCGTAGCGGTGTCGCGCCGCCATGCCACCCCATTGCATGACATGTTACCAAAAAGCAAAATAAAAAAGACAATGTTTAACATCTTTCTGGTATTTTATTTGAAATAAATTTTAAAAAGATGTATGCTTCTTGTCTTTATAAATGTAAATGCAATCTTTATTTTGAGGTGGGATGGTCTCTGTTGTACAACAGTGTTGCCATCTTTGCTGCTTCCAGGCCATCCTTAGTGTGCTGTACCTCAAAACATTCCCTGTCTTCATCTGTTCATCTGTGTGAGGTATTTAAAGGTCTCTGTCATAACCCCTCCCCGCCCCTGGTTGTACTTACTGAGGTTCTTTAGTCTCTCTGCATTCCTCTAAAACTGCTGAAAATAACTGCTAAGTTAAACACCTTGCAGTTTAGTATTATTTTTGTTTATACAGAAGATTGAGTTGAGAACACTAGGTTTTGGAAGAAAGATACTGGAGTGTATTTCCTGTTTTTGGGAACCCCCTTATGTTTGCAATCAGAATATCTAAATTCCATTTTAATATTCGCAAAAATACAGACAGCTTAAAACAGGGGCTAATTGTCTTGTTTTTTGGGGGGGGTGATGGGTGCTCTTCAAACCCTGTGTCTAGGAAGAGTATGTAGAGTTCACGTTTTAACTTTACATTTACCATCTTTTTTGCAGTATCTACCTATTACATAATTCATTCAATGTAGTCAACCAGCTAAAAAAATCTAAAAACAAAACTGTGCCCATGCTAGCCACTGACAACAGCCATAACACATGCACAACACATTCTGAGCACATACTGTACATCATTGGGACCTGACAGAATGCAAAACATTCCTGACAGACTTTAAAAAGGCCTTAAGTACCTCACAGGATGATTACATTTGTGAAGACTGTATATCTTTCTAGTATTTGTTTTATTTGGTCCAGGGATCTTATGACAACAAAAAAATCTCTTTGTTACAAAGCCTGGCATTCATTTCTTAGATCATGCACTCAGCTCCTGGAACTAGTTAAAAATCAAAAGACAAGTTATTTCTCATCCTGTTACATCAATCAATGCATACTTATAAGTAATATAAATTGTATAAAAATGCATTAATTCTTTAGTTAGAGTCAAAGCCACAAAAGTAGGGAAATGTGTCATTAGGGTTTCCATATCTAACACCCCACCTCCACCCTGTACACACCAACAAACGTTGGGGGTGTGCCTTGGGGTCATCAGCCCTAACACTCACCCCATTCCATAAGTAAATAAGCTAAGATGAGTACAGTATAGGAGAATGGGGTAAGCATTAGGGCTGATGACCACAAGGCAAACCCCCATCGCCTGATGGTGTGTGCTGGGTGGGGGTGAGATGTTAGGCCTGGACACTCTAATGTCATATTTCCCTACTTTTGTGGCTTTGACCCTAACTAAAGCATTAACACATTTTTTTGCAATTTATTTCCTTACTTTTTGAGATAGTATAATAGTATATTTATTTTACTTTTGGAGTGCAGGGTCCTTTGGGCAAAGGGACCTGGGGGTAATTATATCAGATGACCTAAAGGTGGGCAAGCAATGTGAGAAGGCAGTAAGGAAGGCTGGAGGGATACTGGGATGCATAGGAAGAGGCATCAATAGTAGAAAACAGGAAGTTGTTATCCCTCTGTACAGACAGTTGGTGAGACCCCATCTGAGTACTGTGAAGTTCTGGAGACCCCATCTCATAAAGACATAGACAGAGTGGAGGCTGTCAGAGGAGGGCAACAAAATGGTGCAGGGTCTGCACCAGAAGACATACGAAGAAAGACTAGGGAGCTTAATATGTATACTCTTGAGGAAAGAAGGGAGAGGGACATGATAGAAACCTCAAGTACCTCAAGGAATTAACAAAGTCCAAGAGAGTAGCATCTTCCAGAAAAAGAGATGTGCAAGAACAAGGGGGCACAATTTGAAGATAGAGGAGGGGACGGCTCAGGGGTAATGTGAGGAAGTATTTTTTCACTGAGAGGGTTGTGGATGCATGGAACAGCCTCCCTGAGGAGGTCATGGAGTCAAGAACAGTGGGGGACTTCAAGAATGCATGGGACAGGAATAAGGCAGTCCTAGGGGTGGGTAAGAGGAAGTAAGCTGTTGATTAACTAGGATCTGCAGCTTATCTGTTAGGTAGGAAAATGGGCAGACTAGGTGGGCCAAGCGGTCCTTATCTGCCATCAAATTCTATGTTTCTATGTTTCTATGTTTCGCTCCCATCCCTCTGCAGATAAGTATATATGCAGTTTGTAGCTGTGGGAGCACAAGGCCCTTCAGGCCTGAGCTTACATTTATACAGTAGGACAACAGTGATCAAACGGTCAGCATAGCCATCTTATAACCCTACCACATGTTCCTGGTACAGCAAATTTTTGAATCATTGCCAAAGCATAATTCTGCACAACTGCAACTCCATTCCGCACCACAGGTGCAGAAATGCATTTTGGCCAGGATTTGAAAAATGACAGCTGTGACATACATGAGGTGGGGTAATAAGAAGGCTATGTTGAAATTATGGGGTCAAAATATTTAACATTTCTGAAGTTACGAGTTGGCGTAGCAAAATTGCAATGAATAGCCATAACTTTGGCATTTTCTCATATTTTCACCCCAACTTTTCAGCATAGTCTTCTTATGACCCCACCTCACAAACCCATAGGTGACACTTTTCAAATCCATGCTAAAATGCCATTCCATGCCACAGGTATGAAAACACATTTTGTACAGTATGTGAAAAATGACAGCTGTATTGTTCATGAGGTGGTGTAAAAAAATGGGTATGTTGAAAACTTGGAGTCAAAATATTGAAAATTACCAAAGTTATATGCATGTGTAGAAAAATTTCAACAAACACCCATAACTCAGCCAAATATTTTAATTTTTTCACCAAATTTTCAACATGGCCTTGTTGGGATCCCACCTCATGAACACTGGCAGTGAAATTTTGTTATTTGATCCCGAAAGGTGATTTCACACAGGACCACAAAATCACCTTCCTGGTCGATTAATGAAACAACACTGACAGTGTTCATGAGGTGGGGTCCCAAAAAGGCCATGTTGAAAATTTGGTGAAAAAAATCAAAAAAATGCCAAAGATATCAACATAAGTTAAAAACACCATTGAAATACATTTTACGGGACTTTCCTTTATTCCTTAGTTCGCAGTTCAGCTTTGAAGAGTGCAAACATGTCCCGGTCCATAGAAGATGACATCCCATGACATCTGGTGGTAAGTACAGGGTAAGGGGCGTGTGTGGGGTGGTGGGTGCTCAGTGGGAGGGTCAGGATGGGAAAGGGGGACAGCAGGGACAACGAGGGACTGTTTCCTTTTTTTCAAGTAAACAAACAAAAAAGATGTTGGGGGACTGTTTTGTTTTTTCACTGGAAAACAGTGAAAATAAATATTTCGGGACACTGGGGGTGTTCTCCCCAGTGTCCCGCATTTTTGGGGGGCAGGCTTGTAAAACCGACATGTGGATTGGGCACCCTAGTATAAAATAAACAATGAGCTGCTGGGTGGGGGGGTGGTGGAGGATGAGAGATGGTGATTGGAGGGTGGGAGTGCCACAATATGCGAGGGACAGTGATCAGAAGGTGGGGGTGTCACAAGACACAATGGAATGTGATCAGAGGGTGGGGGGGTGCCACTAGACACCATGGAAAAGGGTGGCTCAATGCTAAATCTGCAGCCAGCAGCATGACTTCAGCTGCTGCTGCAGAATTCAAGAAAATCTCACTGTTCTCATACAGAGAACACGGGGGAAGTGCTCCACTCTCTTAGGTCTGTGGTGAATAGCTGAGCAGCTGAGCTTGTTTTTATTTTATTTAATAAATTGGAGTCAGTGTGGACTACATGGCACACTATCCAGGACAAAGGCAAAGGAATTCAGGAAGGCGGGGCAGACTGCTGAAAATTGGGATGTCCCGGGCAAATCAGAACACTTGCGAGGTTGTCAAGTGACCAGTGGGGTGACGAGGTGAGAGTTCAAGCAACCGAAAGTTGGTGACATCAGGCAGGCTGATCAGGACACCAAACAGCTGTTTGCTGGGCAGTGTCCTGCAGAGCAAAGGAAAAGCCGCCATATGATTGGTTCAGCTTTTTCTTTAGAACTAGACAAAGATTCCCCCATGAAGGCAAAACAGCATCACAATCAGCCTGGCTGTTGATTGGTGTGGCACTGTCTCACCCATTGAAGACCACTCTGCATTAGACAGATAGTGTCACACCCTTCAAAAGCCACTCTTGTAGCAAGAAGTTCGCTGTGTGTGCACACACAGCAAACTTTAAAAGGATAAAGAGGCCTATGCACTAATGTCAGGTGGTCCCTCCATGGCACATAACTGCCGCAGTGAGCACATGATGCCCATATGCAGGCCACAGCCACATGGCATGCTCGTATAATGCACAGAGGTACATAATGTGTCCCTGTGTACTACCTCTGTGACAGCACTACCCATTGGAGGAGGGGCATGACTACCTAATGGCATGTGGACGCCACACATATGTGCACTCACAATATGTAAAACATTGCCACAGAGGACCAAAAGTGCAGCACTGTGCCATGTGGAGGGCTTATTAAACTACATACATGCAGGGCCTATATGCAGTACATACAGTGCTGGACAGCCTGCTGGATTGAAAGGATGATGGTCATAGAATTGGGTGGACCACTATCGCAGAAGACCTGTAGTACTACACAGGTTTGCATCTGGCTGTGTAATATTATGTAAATAGTGCAATATAAACCCACAAGGCAGACACAACACAGAGACACTGTAGGACACCAAGGGACAAAGGAACACCCTTCCCATAACATGTGCCCCTGCTGCCTCCAAGATGGTACATGGGCACCATGCACATAGCATGCCCCACAGTGCCCAACTCCCCACCCTGTGGGTGGGCTAGCAGTAAGACCTGTGGCCATTGCATCCCCCCAGGGCACACCAAACCCACCATGGGGCTGACAGTCATGATCAGCAGTATGCCACCACTGACAGGAAGAAAGTTGTGGACATGAGGCATATGTTCAAAATATACTTTACCAAGGAGGGCATGGTTAGCCCTGAGCTTAGCAAGGGTACATAATCAGAAGACAACTATGTTCCTGTCAAAGGACAGCAACATACAGAGCAACAAATCACATCCCCTTCTGCAGCTCTGTGGGAGTGATGTGGAACTGAGATGCCATATAGTCCTCCTCCTCCTCCTCCTTCGAATCCTCACTGGACCCGATCGGCATGGTGGGGGTGTATCCCCTCTAGACCAGCATCATGTGGGGCAGTGGTCCATGATACCCTTGAAATGTGAAGAAGAGAGAGGATAGGTATGAGTTGGTTGTACATGCAGGGCCACAGCAGAACACAGCTAATACACAATCCCATCCCCCAGCCCCAGCATCACTTACCTTCGATGGCTCAGACAGGACCCAAAGCTCTCTTACATCATCTTTGCAATATGCACCCTGGCTGCCAACCCACCAGCACAGGTAGTCCAGCAGCTGCTGTGCTCACCTTGCCCCATTGGCCACCACCATTGCCACACCCATTGGGCTGCTCCTGACACTCCAGAACAATGCTCCCTGGCCTTCCACAGAAGTTCTGCTGAAACATTAATAAAGGAACAACATCACTGACACATCACACACAACACATGGCATGCATGACCCATCACCCATTTGTCAGTTTAATACATATCTTCCCTGGCTCTTTCAACTCCCATACTGCTCCACCCTCCTCAGAATCTTGATAGGTCATTTTGGCCCTAAGCCACAGCTTGCAGGGGTACTTCCCCACTCTTCCCATGGTACTTGCTGTAGCTGGTGCTGAGGCAGCCATCTTATTCAGTCTAGGTACAGTAATAGCGTGATGATGCCCTTGCATGTTGTATCACCCCACAGGTGTGCCAGGTACACACCCCTTTGAAAGGGCTCATTTCCGCATAGGATATCTGTGCAGCACCCATGTCAGGACTATGGTCATGGGCAGCACAGACAGGCATGTACCACACACCACCTGGCAGCCATTCCAGGGCCACTCAGCAGGATTACACAAGATGTGCCCAGGGCTACAAGTGAATGTCCTCCTGTTGCACAGTGAGAGGGAACATGATCAGCCATTGAAGGCAAGGCCACGGTCACATATATTCCAGTCATGGTTCATCATCAGTGCCCTGGGGAACACACACCATGTCAAGAGATTCCATTTAGACCATGTTACGATTACATAGCTGTGTGATATAGTCCATGCCCATGTGGTCCCACATACCTATCAACTAGTGGAGATGTCAGTCAAGACAAAGGTTCTATATGCATTGACATACTGTCCTTTCAGATGGTGGAAGGTGATGTCACGGGCATCAGTCCTCCATGTCCAGGGCACTGCACCAGGTCACTAACGTCTGCTCCTGTGTGTGCATGAGCACATAACATTCCTCACCACACAGGCCAACATATGGTTCACAAAGTAGACATTCTATGCCATGCATGGCATTCCCAGTGTACTGGGGGCCATTGACTGTATGCATGTTGTCATCCTGGCACTGTCTATGGATGAGGGGACATACCATCCATAACCACAAAGAGTATAACAGCATCAACTGCTAGATAGTCTGTGATTCCATGGGTATCATCTCTAATGTGTGTGCTAAGTACCAGTGTTCATGCCATGATGCTGTTATCTTAAATGGGTCCAGGCAGTATCACGTCAAAAGGGCGAGCCAAGAATGACAAACTGTCAAAAGACCGAAGGAACAATGGTGCCACTTTAGAATGACCTTGGTTTTGCCCTCACCCCGAGTTGCACCCCAGGTAGGAATCCAAATAAGGGATGTGGGACAAAGCCCCCCACAAGAAAACACTTTCCAAAAAGTGTTCGCCCTGTGGGTTCAGTGCTGTTGTGTCGGGTCACCATTATTCATTCACCCTTTTGACATGTAACTGGTCTAGGCTGAGTGCACTCCTCGTGCATGCAGGGACAGGGATGAGTGATTGAAGGGTGGGTATGCATACTCTACACAGGTGGCACACTGATGGATGTCTGACAGCTGCACAGTACTAACCCTGTCATTTACCCACTGCATAGGTGACAGCAGATATCCACTATAGCCATACCTGATGATCCTGCACCTGCAGGCACATGGAGCAGCGTAGGAGGCATACAGTGAGGCACACAGGAAGACAAGGTCCATGACTGACAGGATGATAGGGCTACTAAAGATACAGTTCTGGTGCTTGCATCTGATAGGTGGCACAATGATGTTTGTCCCAGAAAAAGCATGCAGAGTGTTCACATCATGTGCCATGTTGCATAACATAATTATGTGGCATCGGCTACCCATACTGTAAGGTGGACAGGGGGATGCACCACCAGGTAAGCAGGGAGAGTGACCTTCGAGGGGCGAGGAGCAGAGTCACTGTCTGAATAGGTGGCATGGCATGGACTCATGTAGGGGACATTCAGCCGCTAGGGGCGGTGGCATAGCACTGTGATGATGCTGCACTCTGAGTGCTGCACTGCCTCCAGAAGGGGGGATATCAGTGTCTGTGGCTGGGGGTTATATGTGGTGGGGGGATATATGTGTTGGTGAATATGTATGTCAGTGGGGGATGTACAGAATGTGCTTTTGTGGAACTCAGTGCTTGTGGTGGGTAGTGGGGGGCATCACTTCTTGCCCAGCTGCTGCCCTTTGTGTGTGGAGGTTCAAATGCCCAGATGCTGTGTCATGGCTGTGGCCTTTCTCCCTGTGCTGGCCCATGTGTTCTGGTGTGTACCAGACATCGGTGGCAGGTGGCTGTCCTCCTGCCTATTGGGGTTGCTGGGGCAGGCAGGTGTGTGTTGCATGGTGTCCTCTGGTGGTGCCTTGGGTACAGTCAAAGTGCCTGTACCAACCTGGCTAGGACATGCTCCATTACCTCTCCAGTAGGTCTGCTATGTGGTCAATTTCACAACAAATGCCTCGTACCTCCACAGTCAGCTCCTTCAGCTGCTCTGTGTTGTCCTGCTGTTCTCAAAGCCAGTCCCATTCAAGCAGCCTCACCTCGGGACACTAAGTGTGCAGTATACCCCTGCTGGCCACTGTTCATGTCCAGCACAGAGGACAAATGGAGCGGCCCTCATCCCAGTGTTGCTGGGATGATGTGTGTTTCCCCCTGCTCCACCCCATGTTCCATTTCTGCTGCTGGTGGGCAGACTGTCTCAGGTGTCTGCCCAACAGTGCTGGCAGGCAGTGGCTGCAGACCCACTATGTGTGGCTGCAGGCTTCCATGGTGCCCTATAGGCCAGCCCAGGCTGGCCATCAAGAGTGTGGTTGTGGCTGGGATTTGGACTGTGGGGAAGGGGTATTTCTTTCTGTGCAGGGGGTGTCCAGCTCCTCCTCATCTGGGAATGTGTCCATGTTGGTGTCCTCCAGCACACAGTTCACCTCTGCCATGGCCACCGGCTCCCGTAATGTACTGGAGGAGGGAAAGACAAGCCAGGTGTTACAGGCTGTGGTATAGCTGTGGGTGTACCAAGGGTGTGTTTTGTGCCCCTGTGGGTACAACCTACCTGTACCATTCTTCTGATTCTGGTAGCCAGTGCGAGTCTCTGAGCACTGACCCACATTCATAGGTGTTGCCACATTCACGTTGGGAGTGTTCCCCATCACAAAGTCTGGAAGGTGCAACACAAGGGTGATTAGCAATGCTGTGCTGTCCCTCACCCCCCCCGGCTGGTTCCAGCAGTATACTACATACCTGGTAGTGTATCCATGCTCTGCTCCTCAACATGCAGGAACATCTTTGTGAGGGTCTCTGCCACCATCCTCATGTCAATAGGGCAGAGGTTGTTCTCCTGTGTGGGTGGGCCACTGCCTGTGGTGGTCTGTGACCACATGACAGCTGCCAGCTTACACTTGAGCGTAGACTGGCGGTCACACCACTTGTGCTTGGTCACTGCCAGTGTGCATGCCTCCAGCCTGGCAGTGTTCATGGCAGCTTGAATATCAAGCTACAGCCTGGCTTTTGTTTCAGACTGTGCCGTCAGAGACTGTGCCCTATACAGAATGCCATAATGCTCCCATATGCCAGCAATCAAGGCTGCCACCTGTCTATTAGAGAAATTAGAGAATTGTGATCAGCCAGCACTGCGTGTCTGGTTCATCCCTGTGTGTCTGCAAGGCCGAGATCTGTGCTATAAGTTATCAGTGGTGGCATGGTAACCACAGGCAATGCCTCTCCCCTGCTGTCCTCTGACACAACATGACCTTCAGCTTCCATTTTGGCATCCACTTCTGCAGATGCGCATGGGGCACTGTGGATGTTCATATATGGTGGGGACACAGGGTCATGGCCACTTATTTTAAGCCTACGTAGTGTCTGCCTCGGCAGCCAGCAAGCATCTGTACACCACACCCATACCTCCACCTGTCCTGTGCACATATTTGTGAATAGCGTGTACTTCCACCTGCCTGCATGGTGCATAGGTGCATCCTGCTAATACATCGCATAAGGGTGCAGTTTTCATGTGTTCATGCATAGGCTCCAATAAGACTATCATAACAGCAGAAAAGAGGACCATTCAAATGATCAGCGGTATTGTGAATCAAAGCTATGATGGCAGGTTGAAATTCCTTGGCATGTTCATCCTAGAGACTCAGAGAGGATATTCTTTCACATACTCTAGGATATTAACAATAGTTGGAGATGTTGGATCTGGTGATACACCCTGAAGCTCAAAGGTGGTAAATTCAGAAGTAATGTTAGAGGCAATTTTTTTTTTCCAGAGGGTAGTGAACCTTTAGAATAGCCTACAGCAGACACAGTGGACATATAGACTGTACTGATCTTTAAAGAGTCCTTAATTTAACTCATTGCCTCCTAGAAACGTCTGTAGGTGTCAGCAAATCTAACTACAGTGTGTCCCAGAACACCTACAGAAGTCACCTACAGATTTCCTGGGTGCCCTAGAAACATCTGGAGAAGTCACTCACATATTTTAATATTACTTGCCAGCCAGAATTGATTAGAATTGACTGCGTAGTACCATTAGAAAGGTAATGTTGTGCTGAACAACCTTGCCACTGACACTTTGTGTGTATCATGTTCACTTTAGGAGTTATTCATATTTGTTTATGACATTTTGTCAATCTAGAACCACCTAAGCACTTTGAAAAAAAAAACACATTCTGGGTGTCTTAGCCAGTATAAAACAAAACCAAATTGAGTACAGCTGATTGCATAGAACCGTTGGAAGGCAATTTTGTGGAACAACTTTATGCCATGATACGTTGTGTGTGTCATGTATACTTTAGGAGTTATATGCATTTGTTTATGGTATGGTGTGTATGGCTGACATTTTTTCCATCAAGACTCATCTAAGCAGCTTGAATAAAATGCACTTTTTTGACACTTCAGCAGGCATAAAAAAAAACACATTGATTATAATTGATCGCATAGCATCGTTGGAAAGGCAATTTTGTGCTGATCATCTTTCATGCTGGTACTTTGTGTGCATCATGTATACTTTTGGAGTTATATGCATTTGTTTACGATACGGTGTGTGTGATTGAGATTCATCCCTCAAATCTCACCAAAGCACCTTGACTAAAATGGGGAAAAATTATGTTTCATAGTAAAAATATATATTTTTTTAACAAACATAATAGTAAAACACCATCTAATGTCTGTATGCTTAATTTGGTGTTGATATATGACATATTTTCCAATAAAAAATGGCTTATGTTGCCTTTTTTTAGTGAAAAAAATATTTTTTTTCTGGTTTCGGCCAGCATAGAAAAAAACTAAATTACATATTATTACATGCATACCACCATTGGAAAGGCAATTTTGTGCTGAATAACTTTGCCGCTCATACTTTGTGTCTAGCATGTATGGTTATTGAGCTATTAGCATTTGTTTGCGACATGCTGACTATGGCTTGATTTGCTTAGAAAGGCCCAGGATTCACTGTTAAAAGTATACAGGAGATTCAGGAGACAAGTGGTGTAATCTCAGAGTGAGCCTGTGGAGGCAATGAATTAAGACAATTTGGAAAACTGGAAAATGTAAGATTTGGACACAGTTCAGTTTATATTTCATATATTTTATGCAATTTTTCCCTCTCAGTTTTTTTCCCTCCCAAGTTCAAAAACTAGTGCTCAAATCCTACATAATTACAAAGCTCACCTGTCAGTAGCCAATAGGGTCCTCCTTCCTATGCTGCTTTATGGAGCCTCAGTCCTCTCCTCCCTGAAAGGTGCAGAGCTTATAGGTGTAAAGCTTCTGTATGTACTACAAAATCAGCAGGTTTGAATCTGGCACAGGAAACCATGAACACCACTGCAGTGTCCTTGCCTCACTACACTGGCTGTCTCTTGAAGAGTGCCTCTATCACCAACCCTCTGCCTGGCCTATAATACACTAATGAGTTGTCTCCCTAGCCTCAGCGATATACTGGCCTGGAAGCCCTTAAGAGGGCACCTCCAGTCTTCCTCCCTCCCCTTCCTGTAAGTTCCTCAGACCCAAACCACATTTGGTAGTCGGTCCTTCTCACACATCACACCTTTACTCTGGAACAATCTGCCTGCCCCTATCCAGGAGTGCCATACCTATCAGGCCCTCAAAGGGATACTCAAAGGACGCCAAACCTTAAAGCTAAATTGCTTTTGCCCCCACTGAGCCTACTTTGCCTCAACATTGCCAACAGGAGTTACAGTGCCAATGTTCCCTCATTGTGCCCTGAATTAGCCTCTTGAACTCTTTTGATGTTCTCTGTACTGTAACACTGCACAATACACTTCGTCTTATCAATTTGTGTGCTGAACTTGCTATGTAATATTGCTGATCCTCAGTGCTGTGCCTTTTGTAAATACCACTGTCACTATGTCCTTTGTGTCATTTAACTGTACTTGATCCTGTACCGTGCAAGTTCAGGACTTATCCTTTATGTAACTTAGTCTGTGTTGCTCCTGAAAAAGGGATGTAAGTCTCAGTGAGATAATCCAGTCAACAAAATCCAGTAACTGAATGAATGAATGAATGAATGAATGAATGAATACAAGATCACTGTCCATGGGACTTGATGAGCTCTGCCTTCCTGTCTACACTTGACATTATAATCCCAGGTTTATTGCACCATAAGTATCTCCATAACAATAGATTAAGATGCAACTCTAATGATCTTACCCTGTACAAAAATAAAGATTTTACCAAACTACCTAGCATACTGTTTTCATGCAAATGCCAATAGTGTCTAAATACATCACAAGCCTGATAAGCCTTAACAACTTTAAGTCCATGCTCAAGAATGCTATCTCCCCTCCCATTTGCTGCTTCTGTCACACCTAACCCACAGTAACCTTGCCTCCTGCTGTGGGTCATACCTATGGTCACCTCACTCTACACACATGGCCCCTGAAATACACTATACCCACCCACTTCTCCCTGCTCACCCACCTTAGACCACTGCCTTGGATCCCTACCCCACTCCCAACTCCTCCACATTATGTGCTCTCTCTCACCCACCCACCCATCTCCACGTCTCCCCCTCACGCCTTTTCCCTGATCCATTCAGCTAGCATACCCATCTGGATCCATCCATCCATCCATTCAGCATACCCATCCCAACTCAAGCTCTGTTTTCCTCACACCCTGTGCTCACTGTGACCTCTTCCCTGTCAACTGTAATGACTCTCCTGGGTGATATTACATTTGTACCTCTTGGATGATGACAAGACTGGCTAGCCACTATCTATGTTCAGCCAAGCTTGTTCAAACTTAGACTAGCGAACTCTACTTACCTGGGTAGCTATGGGTGCTGCATGCCCTGTACTCTGTATCTGTATCAATGTAATTTCTATGTATTGCCTTGCCTCATACTATAGTGTCTACCCTTTGTTATTAATTGATGATTATTGACAATGCTTAACTGCTGCTACTGTTTCCCTATGAATGTATCTTAATTTATTCTAAGTCCTCCTTGTTGATTCCTGACAATGCCTATTGGTTGCCTCTGTCCTCTGTCCCCCGACCCATGTACTTGTTTACCCTCCTTTGTCTGATGAGGATCCTTTGTAAAAGAGCTTTTAGCTCAAAGGCTGTAATTCTGCTTACTTAGTAAATAAAAAAAAATATATATATATTTTTTCAACATTGTCTCGGTGTTGTCAGGGGCTCTTTAGGGTAAGTCTAGAGAAATTTCTGCTTACCCAGGGAATTATCTGATACCCTAGGTGGTAGAATGGGTAAGAAATTCATATAAATATGTATGTGTATGCATGGCATACTTAATTCATCCGCGCTCGTGACGCAAGAGTGGGATGAAAATAGTGAACATACAGTCCCTTCCAATTTTAAATTACTACGTTACTCTTTTATGTTACCTCTGTCTTAGCCACCTATTCCTCCCTTCCTCTTACCCTGTCTGAAACACTGGCTCCCATTCCCTCTCCCTGCCTTCCTTCCAGGAAACTACTGTGGGCCAAGCTGTTTTCTCCTATCATTTTCCCAAGCTCTGGCCCTCTCTTCCACCGTCGATACACTCTGCCTCTTCCTTCTCCCTTAAGCCTCTCTGTTCTGGTCCTCCCTCAGTTCCCTTCTTCATACCCTTACTACCCCTTCCTGCAGCCTCACCTGACCCTTTTTATAGCGGTCCCCTTCCCTCCTCCCTGTTGATGGGTGCCTCCCCTCAGGGCAACATTCCCTTGACCACCTTTAGCCACAGTCTGTCCAGCATTTAATCTGCTATTGAGTCCTCATCTGGATTTGTTGGTCATTATTTTCACTTCTTCTTTGTACTGACCATGTTCCTTTTATAGTGATTACACTGGTCTTTCTGCAGTCTGCTACTGCCCAGCTATATTGTATTTTTATTACACTCGCACCCCACTGTACTGTGTGTACTGTATTTTGTATTATATCATGACCATCCAATCTGTATTGTATTTTTATTGCTCTTGCACCTTACTCTACTTTATATTCTGTATTTTGTATTTTATTTATTCTGCACCTGCGTTATACAAGCAATAATACCTGGCAGGGTGGGTGATATTGGGTAATACTGGACCACCTAGTGATGAAATGAGACCCAACACTGCAGGTGGAGGGCCTTATAGCCCTTGGAAGGTCTGGTACTGCCCAACACTACCCTCCCTGGAGGGTATTATTGCACTTAGAAAATGGGTTAGTTATTGGAAAAAGAGACAGATACCAATTTTAAGGTTTAAAATTGACCACATTAAATTTATTTACTTTTAAATAGTGGGAGAAAAAAATAGTTCATTTTTGGGAGGGGTGGAGAAAATAATTTAAATGTTGTAAACCTTGCAGTTCTACTTTCTTAAGTATGGCCTAGTTAAAATAATAAAGTTGAGGCCACTATTTATTGCAACAAAATAAAGTTGATTGGGCCATTGAATGTGCAGTTCATTGGCTTAAAATTGTTTTACAGGGCCTGCCTGCTGGCGCAGTTGTAGCGCTACAACATGTGGCACTGATGACTTCTGTTCAGGAACGAGTGCGATGCATCACAGGGTCAGATGGGGGAGGTAGGATGTGTGTCCCAAGGACAGCGCTACTCCTCTGGGGGGAGGGTTGTGGCTCCCTGGCGTGCCAGCAACATCCAGTGGAGACTGGGTGTGCAACAGCCAGGACCACAACTCAGTGGGCGGAGGCAATAGCGGATGTTTGCAGGTTGAGTCTGTGAAGCCCTGGACCTCTGCCTGAATGATACTCCAGGCATAAGCCTTGGTTGGGGCCTCAGGTGGATCTTGGTCTTTCCCCTCGGGGACCCCGCTGCAGGGGCAAGCTGCAGGCCTCCCAGTCTGGGCAGCCTGGGGGGATGCTGAGTGTTAGGTCCATTCACTGAAGAGGGGTACATCCCCAACCTGTAACCCAGGAGGTAAAACAGAGTTAAAAGAAAATGTTTTGTGTGTTCCAGTACTGCTGGGTGCTGTAGGTGGCAAACTGGAGCTGCATGTTGTAATGGTTTCTTTAGGTTGCTCTTCCTGGACTGCTTTATTCTTGTTCTGGAGTCTGTGTTTGATTTCTTCTGCCTGTCCCCCCGCCCCCGAGGACTGAACTCCAGCATCTTCTGTTTATTGTGGAGGCTGGCCAATAGCTTCCTAGGCTGGATTTGGATCTGTGTCCTATAACCGCCTGGATCTCTTGGTTTGTCAGACCTGCATTTCAGAGTAGTTGGATGGCAGTAGCCCAAATGCCATGATTAGTGTATTGGGTGGTAAGTCCTGCTTCTACACTTAATTTTGATATAAGGGAGCCTAAATAGTTTTTTCTCTATAGGGTCCAATGTGTACTAGTACAGCTCATTCTCCAGGTACTGCTGAAGGAGTCCACATGGATGAAGGTAGAATGATTTTGCATTGGGTGGCATCTTAGACAGGTATTTCCCAAAGGGATTTTACAGGACAGAGGATTGTCTCGGTCTTCATACACGAATCCCCATGTACTTTGCTTGCTGAGCTCAAGTGAATTTTGTGAGTTATTAGTCTCCTGGTTATAGGAGAGGTTTACGTATTTGGCTTCAACCATCTCTACTTTTATCAGGACGGAGTCTCTGGTGAGTTCTTTAAGTCCATCCTGGCCATGTGCAGTTAGAGGTAAAATCAAACTTTTTTGACCAGATCAGGCACAGTATTGGGAGAAAGTGCAGTGGAATTTTGCAGTTTTGCCAGGTTGATGCTGTTGATTGGTGGGTGGGGGGGGGTGGTGGTGGCTGATGTGTTCTTTTGGTCATTTTTTTTTTTTAATACAGACTGCAGGACATTGTTGGATAATTTAACTATTATGGTTTCCGATAATACTGATGTTGCAGCCTACTTCTGGCATGTTCATGTGACAGTTTATTCCAGCACAGAGAGCACAGTAACCTGCTATGGAATATTTCTCTCCTGTGGCCCTTCTCACCTCTGCACAACATTTGCAGCGATGGCTGTTCAGGTCTTCTAGACCTTCTGTTTGCCAGTTTATTTGAAGGTTGTTGTGTGCTGCCCCTTCAGTAAAGACTGATAGTGCTCATTTTGGGTTTGTTTTTAGTGTTCTGCTCCTGATGCTCACTCCGTTGCATGTCTACCTCAATGTTTGTGAGTGAAAAAAATATCTCACTTACGTGTTTTTCCTTTCTTTGGCATTTTTTAAGTTGTGGAGGAGTCAAGGTTTCTTCTGCAAACATCCTGTCTACAGTCTCTTCAGCTTTTAAGTCTAAATTTGCTCTCAGGTAATCTGACATTTTCCTAAGGCATTTCTGTATTGGCCTCAGGTAAAAAATTGTTCCCAGTTAGTAGGGGTGGCCCGGTGGGCGAAAGGATATCATGTTGGATGATGAGGCAGTTAGGGTGCTACTTTTGACTTCCTGGGCATCTAGTAAAAGTTGATGTACTCCCCTGGCATGGTTGCCAGCCAATCAGATTCCAAGAAATAAAAAGCCCATTTTCTAATGTATACTTCCTCCCTCTCCTCCCACGATACATCAGGAAATGAGCTGTTACCAGCTTAGTATGTGCTTCCTGGTGACACTTTAGAAATAAAGTTAGTACATGTGTACACAACATACTTATTCATCCATGCCCCCACAATGCAAAGCATCATGGGCTGCATATGCAAATCACCACAGAATGTTATGCTGGTCCAACTTTAAGCAGAATTGCATGGTGCGAAGGCCTCTCACAAGCTTGCAAAGGGTGCTAACAGAAGACATAGACACATGTTTTGTCCTACCAGGACTCCATCAGTATGCCTCTGCCTGTTTAACACCCCAGTGGAATGGACCAGCTACCCCTAAGGCAGTGTGCCTGGGATATATTGTGGTGAACCCATTAAAATAAAAACATTTAAAGACAAAGAACCTCTGTGCGTAAACACTGAGGCAAGGTTTCCCCAAAGGGCATTTGGCTGGGAAGCCAAGTTTCAAGAAAATACAAAATCACACATGCTCCCCACAATGCAAAGCATCATGGGCTGCATATGCAAATCACCACAGAATGTTATGCTGGTCCAACTTTAAGCAGGAATTGCATGGTGCCGAAAGGCCTCTCACACAGTTTGCAAAGGGTGCTAACAGAAGACATAGACACGTGTTTCGTCCTACCCGTACTCATCAGTATGCCTCGTCTATTTAACACCCCAGTGTAATGGACCAGCTACCCCTAAGGCAGTGTGCCTGGGATATATTGTGGTGAACCCATTAAAATAAAAAAACATTTAAAAGACAAAGAACCTCTGTGCGTAAACACTGAGTGAGAAGCCTTTCGGCACCATGCAATTCTGCTTAAAGTTGGACCAGCATAACATTCTGTGGTGATTTGCATATGCAGCCCATGATGCTTTGCATTGTGGGGGCATGTGTGATTTTGTATTTTCTTGAAACTTGGCTTCCCAGTCAAATGCCCTTTGGGGTAACCCTTGCCTCAGTGTTTACGCACAGAGGTTCTTTGTCTATACTTATTCATGCCTATTTATGAAGCAGAGGGCAGACAAGATGGACCTAGAGTCCCTTCCAAACATAAGCTACTGTGTGTTTTACTACGTTACTATATTTTGCACAATATTACTGATTCTGTATGTAATACCATGTTGATTTTCTCCCCTTGAAAAAGCAAGGTCTCATCACTGTAAACTACATACAAAGTTTAATATTTGCCCCTCTAAAAGATTGCAACTGTATACATTTAAAATTCAATCAGTCTAGCCATTTGTCCAGTAGCATTTTTAAATGTCAGCTAAAAGCATAAAGTTAGAGCCTGCACATTGAGATGGTATCAAGAAATAGGACAATGACTTGGGAGAGATTCATTAAGCACCATAGTCCAAGGCTGTTATACATGGAATGAATCTCCCTTGTTACTTGACATCCTTCAGATCATGCTGCAGGTGTATGCCCACTTTCATACTATCAAGCTGTATGTGGCAGTCATAATTTATATTCCTAGGATAACCTTAATTTACCACGTTTTTCTTTGGTACTGTTCCTGTGTTGTACCCTGGCTTGGCTGAGAATGGACATGTTTCAGTCCATTTACTAGGTAAAACAAACAAACAGAAAAGGAAAGCAGGATTCATGAAGACAAAAGTCAAAACCAAAATATATCCTAGCTCTTTTCGAAGAATGAAAGGTTAACCACATGGTTTACCCTGTTTTTTTTAACCTGAAGAGCTATGATTTATTTCATGCTTCACAAGATGTCAAAACCATTACATTGCTAAACATTTGGAAAGACATGGGACCCTTGAGACTAGCAATCCACTTTTCCAGTCAGTGCCAAGTGGTTCATAAATTTTGCAAATGTCTTCTGGATTGTTCATTAGGGATTACCTTCATACTAAAGGACTTTCAACAATCTCAAATGGAAAATCTAAGTCTAGATTCATACAAAGTTATAAAGAGGGCATGACAGAAGGAAGAAACAGGGAAGCAGAGGTCCTGGCAGAAGATTACATATTTTGGTATTCTGTTTATCTTATCATCAGTATTTGCCCTTGTTTAATGCACCACTGGAAAGAGGAAGCAGTCAATAATAGACTGATATAATTTAAAACTATGGTACACAGCACAACCAATACCATCAGTGGAGACAGTAGATGGACACAAAGGGAACAATCCAGCTAATGTACTAGTATGTACCGAGAAACAATATAAGCCCCAAGTGAAACTGTGACTGCACAGCCCACCACTGTGGCTGTTTTTAAAGCCATACAGGTGCTGCATACAAAAATTAGCAGAATTTAATAACACAGCCAATGTGATAAACACAAAATTAGACTTAGTTCTGGATGAATCTAAAGAAGTGACTACAACGGTGAAGAAAACGGCTGTGACTATTGGTTTAGTAAAGGAAAACTCATTACTCAGGATCAGAGTTGAAAACCAACAAAAATGCTCATGCTGCAAACTACATTAGAATTGTTGGCCTTTGAGAAGACAAGAAGGGGACAATTAATCATATTCTGACTACCTGCTTCTCTGAGGTCCTTCAGCTGGACTCAACACCACACAGCATTAATGCCTACCCTATGTAAAGTTTCTGGCATAGATACTGCACCTCACACACTCCTTGTGGTGTCTGAACTCAGCTGAATGTGACAGACATCCCTAGGCAGCAAAGTGGTTAGGGCCAGTTTTGGCACATGACTCCCAGGTGAGATTGTTCCTTAACCTTAGTGTTCCACCAACATGAGGCACAAACATTTGACACAGTGTGGGACCAGTGGAAGGAGCTGGGCTTCAACCACTTCTCTATGTTTCCCACCTGTCTTAGAACTGACTATGGGGGCAAAATATACTTTTTTATAGATCCTAAGGATGCAATGACAATGGCAGGTAAAATCAGAGGGGAATTTGATGCCTGGAGGGAACACATTTCCTCAGACTTGGAGTAGCTGTGTATATCTGGTATGGAGTGGTCACATAAGTTCTGGTCAGACTTTGACCAAAGCTGATTTTTTATACATTATCACGTTTTAGCACCTTAGACATGAATATTACTGATGCAAAAAACTGTATTTCCAGGGACACGTAGAAACATAGATACTGATGGCAGATAGGAACTGTTTGGCCCACCTAGTCTGCTCATTTTCCTTACCTACTACAACTCCGCAGACCCTTACATAATCCCTGGCATTACCCCCCTTCCTTGCTTTTAAGGTTCCCCTATTTTTACCCCATGCATTCTTGAAGCCCATTACTATTTTTGCCCACACCACCTCTGCTGGGAGGCTGTTCCAGGCATCCATCACTCTTTCTGTGAAGAAGTAGTTCCTCCCATCTCCCCTGAGTCTCCCCCATCCAGCTTCATACCATGTTCTCTTGTTCTTGTGCATCTTTTTTTTCTGAAAAATACTTCTCTCCTGAACTTTATTCATACCCGTGAGGTATTTGAAGGTTTCTATCATATCCCCCCCCTCCTTTCCTCCAGGGTGTACATATTGAGGTACTTCAGTCTCTCCTCATGGGGCTTGTGATGCAGATCCTGCATAATTTTAGTTGCCCTCCTCTGGACCACCTCTAGAGGCAGCAAACAGATCTTGCTCTTCAACTGTAAGTATGTGGGGTACAGAGCAAGGGAAGCAAGCCTGTAGGAGAATCCAAGAGACAAAAGGCTGCAATTACTGCAAATGAAAGTATTTATTGCCAAATATTGGAAGATAACAAAAATAGCTTGCTGGCAGCAGGTAACTCCAACCAGATGCCCCTGTGCTTCGACGTTAGGTCTTCCTTAGGGGGAAGGCTCAGATAACAACTGGATTGCTTTGTAAGTCCCCAAATCTATGACATCATTGGTCATGTGTTAAATTCAAATAAGTTGCAAGGTGCTATATTCCTTGTTACCTTCTTATATACAGTATTTCAACTTCACATTGGGATTTGTAGTAAAGCAATACAGAGAAAAAGAAACAAAACCTAAGGTTAAATAAAATTCACATTGAGCATCATTACATTATTTAGATACAATTTAATCATAATATCAATAACTGAAGGCAGAAAGAGTGAAAGGGAGAGAGTAGTAGTGGCAATACGTGGTAGGGATGAGGAAAGGAAAAGGAGGGGGAGGAACCAGGGGAAACAGATGGAAAGAGGTCTCAGAGGGTAAGGGAGCATATCCACCTGTCTTAAAATCTTTTGGCCACAGGAAGATTAACAGGATTAGCAGGAGATTAACCTGCGCTCTCCAATACTTCAGATGGGAGACCTTAAAAAGAACATAGAACAATGAATAAATAAATTTCAATAGTGGATCATGTATAATAGTTGACAAATAAGGTTTAACATCCAACTCATTATTCAGTCCTACTGGGTTCAATCTCTCAAGGGAGAAAATGCAAAAATGTTCTTGTCATGACAAATTGTTAACCTGTCATCACCCCTTTTACCAGACCTTGCCTGTTCTATGCCCATGAAGTGAAGGTCTACATGGTCCCTATTGTGTTGGATAAGAAAGTGTTTGGTTACTGGGCTGGAAATACCCCCATTCTTAATATACCTGAAGTGCTCTTATATGCATAGTTTTAATTGTCTAGTGGTCCTTCCCACATATATTTTAGTACAAGTGCACCATAAGACATAAACTCTAAAGATAATGGCACATATAATAAATTGTTTGATTTGCACTATTCTAGGGCATCCCTCCTGTGAAAACCTGTTTCCCTACAAACACTACTTGCATATGTTACAATTGCCACAATGAAATATACCAGACGGTTTAACAGGTAACCATGTCCTATTTTCTGGGGGGGGGGGTCAGAATAACAACTTGGAACCAATTTAGCCCTTAAATTCTGTCCCCTTCTAAATGTAATCCATGGCTTATTTCCAATGATATTTAATAATGTAGTGTTACTTGAAAGTATCAGCCAAAATTTAGTAAGCACATTACCAATTTCACCTGCCACTGAATTGAATTCAGTTATGGAAGATACACGGTCCACATTGTCATCATATTTGATCATAGATGTACGTAACTGTGATCTCTCCATAGATTTTGCTCTCTCCAGGGGTTTATCCATAACTTGTGGGGCATAACCACTGGTCAGGAATATTACCTTAAGATCCTCTGACTGTGTCAAAAAATATGATTCTAATTTACCATTGTGTCTAAGACTCAAGAACTGTCCAGATAGTGTACAGTTCTTGAGACTCTGCGGATACGAACTTCTGGCAGGCAATAAGCTATTGGTTGCATTGGGTTTCCTGTATGCTGAACTGTTAACCCTGTTCTCACTATTGACATTTAAGGTGACATCTGAGAAATTAAAGTTTTTTCTCCTGTATCTCAGTAGTAAACTGCAAATTTATCTTGTTATTGTTAAGCCATTTAGCAAATTCTTCAGCCTTAGATGTCATGCCTTTCCATATGCAGATGATATCATCAATGTAGCGACATCCCTAAACAATTTTATCCTGAAATGGATTTTTGCTTGCATTGAAAAATAGTTCCTCTTTCCAGAGACCCAGAAAGGGGTTGACATATGAGGGAGCCATGTCTACCCCCATCGCAATGCCACAACATTATAGATAGAATATGTCATCCAACATAAAGTAATTATGCGATACAGCAAATTCAAGAACATCCATAATCAATTATTTGGAAATCAGTTCATCCAAGGGAGTCTTGTCAATGTAAAATATACAAGCCCGCAACCTGTCTATATGTCTAATGGACATCCAGAAGGACTCCAAGTCTATCCCTAGCCAGAGATAGCCACGTTCCCAAGGGACATCCTCCAACAGATTCAACAGGTTCTTATTTTTGTTACTATTTTTAAGTGCACAACTTCTGTGACCTAGATAATTCATGATTCATACCTGTCTTAACTTACTTCTCCATTTTTGTAGGTTTAATAGTGGATTACAGAGTATCATGATATTGTAGACAGTGCCAAAAGTGTGTTTATAATTAGAAGTTGGAGATATTTCTCAGCAGTACACCCTATTGAGAGGAGGTAAGGGTAAGCAGGACATAGCAAACCTTCTGTCTGAATGGTCAGAAGAGGTAAACCTCGACCTTACTCGGAAGGGTTCCACCAAGCTAGTTTGACAGAAAATCTGCCGACTGGCTTTACAGCGATGGCACAGATGTCGACCATGATCGTGGTTTGCATTGTGCCATCTGGAACACTTCACTCCCCACACCCACCAGACTTTATTATAATCACCTCCACAGCAGATGTGTTTTGGGGAGGGGGTGTAAGACACAGTGAAGCTGTGCCAGGAGTCCCAACACTGTAGCCCAACCATTATAGTGACCCACAGTGTCCTGTTGTTTTGTCACTGTAAATGACTGGTCATTGTAATATTTTCGATGAAGCAATGGTATACCACTCCAAAGCAATGGATTAAAGTCTGGATGGGGTGCATAAAACCACTGCCTCTGTATCATGGCATGACTTTAGATGGAAGGTCTGTGCTTGATTCTTTCGGGTTGGGCCCGAGGCGGGTGACTCTGGCATCGACCTGCTGGTGGGCGGGTGAGAATTGCTGAAGTCTCCTAAACCTACTGGAGTGGTCTACCGGTGGATGGATATCATTCTGGGGGTTATTGCTAAGGGTCCAGCCTGGATCAAAATTCCACTCTGGGGGGGCTATTTCCATCACATGGTAGTTCGTGATATCGCCTTTGGATCAGAACTGTTAAAATTTATTTTGTTTATTTTAAAAGACAGCCTGACTCTGAGGTTCCGAGTTTCAGGGAGCCTGGAATTCTTAGTATTGGATGACCAGTAGACTTTTATATTATTTTAAATTTATTTTATTTTTATGCTTTTTTGTTATAGAGGTTTTCATTGGTTAATGATATTATTTGTTAATTAAGATAGGTTGTTAAGTTGAGTTAGTTCTTAGATATTTGTTGATTGTGATGTGTTTGATGGGGCTTAAAATGGTCAGGCACTATTTTCCCACTCTGCTCCGGGACCTCCATCCCTTTCACTGTCCCCGGTTGTCTGATGACATTTTTAATAACTGTCGTAAAGCGGGAATAGTGAGAAGGCATTTAGGGGATGGGTGGGCTGGACAGAGAGGGAGATTGAAGGGGGGTGGGCAGATAGGAATAGTTGGGTCAAGGAGACGCCCTGGGGTGAAATGGGATCAGGAGAGGGGTCCTTCTTGCCTGATTCCCATACCCAAGGGCTCCGCAGATTGTGGGCAGGTACTGCAATCCTCTCCGAAAACCCATCCAACTCGGGCGCGGTTATGTAATGCCAGGTCTATTAGGAACAAGACTGCTATTATTGCAGATCTTGTTGCAACATCTGACCTGGCATGTATCACCGAGACCTGGCTGGATGAGAATGCAGGTCCTATTTTAGACTCTGCTGCTCTGGCTGGGTTCTCGGTGATGCACCGTCCAAGATTGGATCGTAGGGGCGGGGGAGTGGCCATCTGTTTTAGATCAGATCTGAATCTTGTGGAGGTGTCAGTGGGTAACACCAGATCCTTTGAGTGTATCCTGGCAGCAGGTGCAGAGTTTAGGATTCTCCTCATCTACCGTCCACCTGGTGATGGTGGTGAATTCCTGAAGGAGTTCACGGACTTCATCATGGACATGGCATTGGAGTCACCCAGATGGTTAATACTGGGTGACTTCAATGCCTGGGTCGACGATGAACTCTCGCACTTTGGAAAGAACTTCCTCCAACTTATGTCTATGTTGGGCCTGTCACAGGTAGTTACCTCTGCTACCCATATAGGGGGACACTCTTTGGACCTGGTGTTCCTACTGGATTTGGATGTTTCACATCTGGGGGTTGAAACAAATGTGTGGACAGACCATCACACCATAAGATTTAGTTTTGCGGCACCCCCCTAATAGGCCTCCCCTAGGGAGATGGTCCAGTATTACCCTTTAAGGGAAGTAAACCCAGAGGGCCTATTAGCAGTACTGGACCTATCGGGTGTTTTGGGTGAGAGCATGGGTCCAGGGGATCTCGTTATTGCCTATAATAAGGCAGTGAGCAGGGCCTTGGACCAAATTGCTCTACACAGAAACCGCTCACCATCTGCCCAAAGACCTCATGGTTTGATGAGTCTTTGAAGGAACTGAGGAGAGGGTCGGTTGGCTAGAGAGGGCCTGGTGGAAATCCTGCCTGGATGCTGACAAACTTAGATTGATGGATCATTATGTTATCTATCAATCGGCAATAACCCGTAAGAAGGCAGAATTCCTGTCCAGGGAGATTGCTGCTGCGCGAAACCGACCAGCTCAGCTCTTTCGGACTGTTGACAGATTGTGCAATCCACTCTGTTTACAGTCCAGAAGAGATTTTTCACAAATAAAGTGTGATGAGCTTGCTCGATTTTTTGCTGATAAGATTGCCAGCATTAGGTCGGATATCGGCCAGGCTCACTCTTTAAGGGTTTGCGGTGATCGGCAGGGGGAAACAAACACCTGTGTCACCTGGTCTGACTGTGGTAGGTTGGAATTCATCAATATTGTGAGGATTGTCCAGACTGTACGTCCAACCAGCTGTAGTTTGGATCCGGGCACTACGCCTCTATTATTGGGTTGCGTAGATACTATCTGTCCGACCATTGCTGAAATTGTTTGGAAATCTCTGGAGCAGAGGATCTTTCCTGAACCCCTAAAGGAGGCGGTCATTTGACCACTCCTAAAAAAACCTTCATTAAATCCGAACTGCCCAGCTAACTACAGACCTGTCTCTAACCTGCCCTTTTTGGGCAAGGTTATTGAAAAGGTGGTTGCACTGCAACTGGATGACCACCTTACAAGTCACAATATCTATGATACTCTTCAATCAGGATTTAGGAAAGACATAGTACTGAGACTGCTCTTGTCCGGGTTCTAAATGATCTCCTGATAGCGAGAGATCGAAAGGCTCGTACTATTCTAGTCCTTCTTGATCTCTCTGCAGCATTTGACACTGTGGACCATGGTGTGCTTTTGGAACGCATGCGGTTCTATTGTGGAATGTCTGGTATGGTTCTGCAATGGTTTCAATCTTTTCTCACGGGGCGGAGACAGAGGGTTATCACCGGAATTTATTCTTCTGACGCTGTCTCTTTGCCCTGTGGGAATCCGCAGGGCTCCATCTTGGCACCCATGTTGTTCGCTGTCTATATGCTGCCATTGGGAGACATTATTAGGCAATACAGCTTGTGTTTTCATTACTATGCAGATGATACCCAGCTGTATTTGTCTTTTAGTCCTGGACAGGAAGATATAGTCTCTATACTTAACAACTGTCTATCCGAGATCAAGGATTGGATGAGTGCCAGCTGGCTAGGGTTAAACCCACATAAGACTGAGGTGTTGGTGGTGGACCCAGGTCACCTTGAGGTAGGTTGTAGGGCTGGACTTCCTTCAGGCGTATGGATCATGGTGCCCAGCTTTCAACCTCAGACCGGGTGCGTAACCTGGGCGTTATTATTGATGACAGTTTGACCCGGAAATGTCAGGTGTCATCTGTTGTCAAATCTTCCTTTTACCATCTTAAGAATATTGCTTGGGTGAAACACCTTGTTCCTCCAGCTGACCTTCCGATGCTGGTCCATGCCTTTGTTACCTCTCGCCCTGATTACTGCAATGCCCTGTACCTAGGGCTACTGGGGGTTGATATCCGCCGCTTGCAGCTAGTGCAGAATGCAGCAGCCAGGCTTTTGACTGGGACATCTATGAGAAGTCATATTACGCCTGTGCTGCGCGAACTGCACTGGCTGCCAGTTCAGTGGCGGATCACCTTTAAGGTCGGGTTACTGACCTTTAAAGCCCTACATGAACAGGGACCGTGGTATCTTCAAGATCTCCTTGTTCCCTACTGTCCCTCTCGCCCGCTCTGCTCCACTGACGAGGGATTGCTAGAGGTTCTCAGGGTTTGTTTAAAAACATCTGGAGCATGGGAATTTTCTTATGCTGCCCCTACCCTGTGGAATTCTCTACCACGTCAGATACGAAGCTGCCTGACCGTTGAGAGCTTTAAGCTAGAATTAAAAACTTATTTATTTCAAAAGGCATACTGAGAATGATTTTATTGTAATTTTATTGTGATAATATTGTTATTGTTGTTGTTTGTGTTATTTGTATGTATTTTAATTGTTTTTATTTGTACAGCGCTTTGGTATTGAAAAGCGCTTAAAAAATAAATTTTACTTACTTACTTACCCGGGTGATATTCCAACATTTTGAGGCTAGGTCTTCAGATCTTTCTTGGAGAGGTTCTGGGGGTAGGGGTATGCACCATCATATTTTCTGGGAATGCTCCATTATTAAACTTTCTGGATGGAGGTGGAGGAAGCTATAAAGAATATGCTGGAGTTTCTCATTCCTCAAGTCTTCAAGCACCTAGTACTGGGTCTCTCTCCAAGTGGGGTTAGAACAGCAAATAAAACGTACTTGTTTTTAATCTTGATTGCAGCAGTGGGAAAAGCTAAGAATATACTGGGCTTGGGCAAGGTGACCACTTGTCAGCAATCTTCTACTGAAACCTTATTGATATTATGCCTCCTGTTTAAGCCTTGCACAGTCAGTCTGTAACTCATGTTTTTTCTTAAGAATGCATTAAGAAGGCATGTGCTATATTAATTGGAATTGTAGCTTATGTGTAAACCCTTTTCATTATCATTTAATTTTTATTTTTTATACTTGTTAGCTAGATGAGCAGTACTGCTAATTTTCACAAGTGACAAGTTTAACACAGTAACAAACTGACATACAAAAAAACCCACAGTTAATACATACACTTTCTAAAAAGCCTGATAAAAAGCGTGCTTAAACTTAGTATACATTCTAAACTGGTTTACAAATGCATTCATTTGTGGTATCAAGCTATGCTTTTAGTCTTGATTTGAAGGTTCAGACAGTAGAACAATTGGACATTTCTATTGGAAGGGAATTGAAAAAAATGGAGCCCTATATAGAAGAGATTTTTGTCTTATCACCTTTTTGAAAAGTGGTAATTTAGAAACAAATTTACTTTGTGATCTAGCCTTAAGTATGTTGATACTTCTTGGGAATAGAGCCTGTACTGAGGTTGGGAGAAGGGCAATAGTCCATTTAAATAACAAAATGCCCATTTAAATTTTAATCCTATTTTTCAGAGAGGGACAATTGGGCATTTTTAACTGATCACAGTGATGCATTCTAATGGGTAGATTGGTCATGAACCTAAGGGTGCTATTGTAGGTAACCTTTAATCTATCCAGAATTCTCTCACTAGCAGCAGTGTAAACAGTAAGTCCATAGACTCAGCAGTTAAAGAAGGCTTTACTCTGTAAAGTAATCCTAATCTTTGGTGCATAGTTTTTATTATATTATTAATATGTAATTCAAAGGTAAGATTGCAATCTAAGGTTATCCCTTAGTATCTACAGTTTTCAACTAACTCAGTGATCTCACCATTTAAATCAACACTTGAAGAGACAGCCTCTATATTTTTTCTTGGACTTGCAAAAATCATAACTTCAGTTTTCTTAACATTTAAAACCATACATCTTGAGAGTAATCAGTTTTGAAATGGATGAAAATAATTTTGTACAACCTGCATAGCGTCCTTAGTTTGAACACTTGTACTATAGATTACTTCATCATCTGTATACAGGATCATGGAGGTTTTACTACAGGTGTCAGTGGCAGTATTCATAAAAAGGGAAAAAAAATGAGAGGGTCCAAAACTGAACCTTGAGTACCCCACATTTAATAATCTTGGGTTGTGAAATATTGCCTTCAATTCTAGTTCTATGGGTTCTGTTGTTCAAATAATTACAGAACCATTTTATCACATCACAGAAAAACTGTAAGTCAAGAAGGGTACCTTGCAACAAACGGTAATCAACAAGATCAAAGGCCTTGGTGAGGTTCACAAACAGAGCCACAACAGAATGCCCCTATCTAAGGCACCCTGTATGCAGCTAGTGAACACCAACAAGTCAATTTCTGTATTGTCTTTGGATTTGAAACCATGCTGAAAATTGGTAAGCAGACCAAACTTTTCAAGATAATTGGTTGTCTGATCAAAAATTATTTTTCTGGAATCTTTGATAGAGGTGTTAACAATGAAATTGGATGATAATTTGAGACATATACTTCACTACCATTTTTAAGGATAGGTTTAATGATTGCCGTTTTCCATTGATTGGGAAAGACTCAGTTACACAATGAGAAATGAAACAGGGTTTCCAAAGGCTGGGACAGAGTATCAATTTTTAATTTAATAAGCCTAAAATCAATGTCATCATGGCCAATATAAGGCCTAGGGTCCTGCCTCAACACATATCTTTCAACTTGTTCAGATGAACTTTTTTAAAATAAAATTTAGGATGCAAGTCACTTCCATCATGTTTTTGTTCATTCTTTAAAGATGAAACAGTAGAATTGATTCTATACCTATCCAAATCTCCAAAGAAATTGTTAAACATCTCAACTACTTGTAATGGATCACTAACCAAATGATTTTCCTCCTGTAAAGAAATAGCTTTATCTTTGATTCCTTTTCCCATCAGATTATTTAAAGCCTGACATGTGTTTTGGGGTTATCAAAATAATTGCTCTGTTCTGCCAAGCAGTATTGCATTTTAGCTCTTCTGATTTCAGTTTTACACTTATTCCTCAGCATTTCACATTCCTGCAGTACTGCCATTTCCCTGTTTATTTTATACAGTCTCCACATTTTATCTCTAGATTTCATTAATTTTAATAAATCTTGGGTTACCCACTTATTTTTGTTAGCCCTAATCCTCATTTTCTTTTTTGGTGCCACTCTGTCAACAATCTGTTTAAAAAGATTGGAAAAGGCTTCAAGAAGTAAATCCATATCTTTAATGGAATCCACTATAGCCCAATCAACCTCCATACAGGCCTCGCTAATTATTTCAGAGTTTAATCTTTTCAAATGTCTAGATTCAATATACCAGGGTGGATTTTTAGCTACTCTAGTTGACCATTCATGATTGACCTGGCAGTGGTCACTAATCATATCTGACAAAACACCAGAGTTAATGATGTTATTACTATGGATAATCATGGTTCAGTCCAAGGTGGACCCCTTACCAGTTTTAATGATTATGTCTTGAAATGTCACCAATTATCTGCTGGACACCTGAATCCAAGAATAACCTGGCATCATTTTTTGATCAATGGCCCAATCACAATTAAAGTCTTCCAACAAACCTGTTCTTCAGCTTTCAATACATTTTTAGAAGTTTCAAAAAATTAAAAAAGACGTTGGAAATACAAACACAGTTTGAGTCAAATGGTATGGTACATATGGTACATGTACTTAATCTCAGGAAGTATAAAATTATTATAGACTAAACAGTTAGGATAATTGATTGATTGATTTATATATTTATGTATTGATATTTTGTTGACATTGGAGGGGGAGGTGTACAAAAGTGCATTTTCAGAGGAAAAAGTCCTGAAGGGATTTACAGCTCTGAAGTTGGACAAGGATAATGTACCTGGTGGGATATATCCAAGGGCACTAAAGGAACTCAGGGAGGTGCTAGATACCCAACTGTTGGCCTTATTCAGAAGTTCACTGGAAACAGGAGTGGTTTCAGAGGACTTGAGAGCAGACATGGTCCCTCTGCATAAGAGTGGCAGCAGGGAGGAGGCAGGGAGGAGGCTAGCATCTATAGGTTGGTCAGTCTCACTTCAGTGGAGGGGAAATTAGTGGGAAACTTGCTAATGGAAAGGCTGGAAGAGTATCTTCAAACCACCAGGCTGCAAGATCATGTGAAGCATGGATCCATGTGGGGGAAGTCATGTCATATGAATATGATTGATTTTTTCAACTGGAGGACCAGGGAAATAGATTGGAGATGGTACTGGACATAGCATTCCTGGACTTTAAAAATTCCTTCAGCACTGTCCTGCACAGGAGACTGATTATGAAATTGAGCAGCCTAGGTGTGGGATCCAAAGTGGTGAATTGGGTTAGAAACTGATTAAGAGTTAGACATTAGAGGGTGGTGGTTAACAGAACTCACTCTAATGATGGTGAAGTGACCAGCAGAGTGCCGCAGGGCTCAGTACTGGGATCAGTCCTTTCCAACATCTTCATGAATGACATTGTAGAAGAACTGGAAGAGAAGGTATTTTTTGTTGCAGATTATACCAAAATAAGTGCTAGGGTAGACACTCAGAAAGGGGTAACAAAAATGCAGAGGGATCTTGGGAAACTTGAGGCATTGTCAAGAGCGTGGTAGTTGGGGCTAAATGCCAAAAAGTACAAAATCATGCACCTAGGGCATGGGAAACCAGGAGCTGAGTATAAGATGGGAGGTACTGACAGTCACTAAGCAGGAAAGAGACCTTGGGGTTATTATAACTGTTGGCTTCAACGTGGCAGGGCAGTATGACATAGCAGTAGGTAGGGCTAGTGGGATTCTGGGGTGCACAGAAAGGGTATCTTCAGCAGGGTGCTTGAGGTGGCATTGCCACTGTATCACTCATTGGTGAGATCTTGCTTAGAGTATTGTGTCCACTTCTGGAGGTTGCACCTCAGACAGAATGTAGGTTGGGTGGAGACAATCCAGAGGATGGCAACTAAAATGGTGCAGAAGTTGCACAAGAAGCCCTACAAAAACAGACTGAGGGATCTCAGTGTGTACATTCTGGAAGAGAGGAACACAAGATGGGATATGACAGAGACCTAAGAGTACCTCACAGGAGTGAACAGGGAAGCTGGTAGGGGGGAGTTTAAGAGGGTGTGAGGATGTACTCCTTCGCTGAAAGGGTGGTGGATGCCTGAAAAAGACTGCTAGCTGAAGTGGTGGAGGTGAAAACTGAGTGCTTCAAGCATATGTGGGATAGACATTGAGAATATTAGTAAATAGGTAGGAAGGAGGGAAGTTCACCAGGGACCAGAGGCCTCAGTCCACTCCCTCCTCTCCTCCACCAGGGGCCACCTTGCAGTTCTGAGGCCAGGTTAAAAACTTCCAGTGACCAAACTTTTGAGGTCAACAGACCACCCTCTGAAACTCATTTCCCATCTCTGTCAGGGAGTCTCCAATGGTGGAAGCTTTTAAAAGGGGTCTAACGACTCATCTTTTCAACCTGACCTTCCAGGACTAATCAGAGCTATTATATTTTAAGATCATATTCATTGAATTCTGAATTATATGTGGTATTTTATGTATTTCTTTGTAATTTATTTTATTTTGTATTATCCTGGCTGTTTTATGTAAGGCACCCAGAGCCTCCAGGACTGGGCGCCTTATAAATAAATGTGCTTTGCCTTGCCTCGCCAGTTAGGGTATGGTAAGAAGGACAATGCTGGGAACATCTTGGCATACTGGGTGGACCAAGTGGTCTTTTTTTGCTGACACATTCTATGTTTCTCTGGTAATGGAGGGCTAAGAGTACAACCTATTTTTAGCCTTGCCCAAGGGGATGCAAACTGACTGAAGTTGTACCAAATTAAGCCACTGGTGGCACTTTTAATGAGTGATGCACATTTGGCTAGGACACTGGGGCCATTCCCCTACTCTTCCTGAGAAGTGCCATGGGATCCTTACTGTCCACCTGAACAACTACCAGAAAAGGCAAAATGGACCTTAGTTTAACTTCTCATCTGAAGGATGGAACACCCCAACAGTACATCATCCCCTTGGTACTGCACTCAGTAGCCAGGGTAGAGGCAAATTAGGAATGAGCATGTCTAAAAAGCTCGTTTTCTGGCTTAAAACTATTAAGTCATTTTGGGGTCAAATTAAGAGCATCTAGAAAACTACTGCATACAGCACCACTAATCACAAGTGCACTTACAGTAGCATGGCACCACCAATTACTTGCTTACTCACTTGCATAGTAAGTTTCAGCTGGTAAAACACTGACAATCCAGTTTTCTCAAAACAGTACTCAGTGCTCAGTATTGACTATTTCATGAGTGGTCAGGGAACTGGTGAAACACAGGTCACAGACCACTTCAAAACATGAGTGAGCAAACAAGTACTCCACTGGTTGAAAATGTTGTAGATTCCAGATTTAAAAAAAAAAAATTGTCTGTTTGTTGGTTCTAGTGGCAGATGGACTATGTTTTGAAAATTTAAAGCTTGAGCAGAGAAAACCTGGACATTTAAACATTTACTGGGATAAAAAAAGGGCTACTTGGACTTCTATTGGGGAAGAGATTCTTCAAAAGACACTAATACGAATCTTTGTCCACACCCTGGGTCTCTTCATATTCCTGAAACTGATTGAATTATACATATTTGACTGAGTTGTGGAGTTGGAGTTGTGGAGCCCGACCCCTTGCTTCACTCTGCTTTTTTTGCTTCTGAACTTCTGATTTTATGGAACTGATGTTTATTATCTAAGGTTCAAAGATCTAATAGTCTACAGCTAGTAACACCAACTGCACTTGGAAACCAGAAGGAAATCACTAAGAAATCTGTTATTTTCTTTTTTTTTCTTTTTTTTTGTGGGAAACTTTTTCTTTTCTAGATTCAGGTTATTCTATAGTTAATTATGCCAACTGCTGATAAACAGAGAAAACAGATAGCTTAATCTTCAATTAGCTACTCAATAAGCACTTAATTACAGCTATTTTATTGCTCTCTTTGTTCTCTTTGAGAGACTGGCCTTTTGAATTGTTAATTTATCTTAATTTTAAGATTAAGAAGTCTAATCAGCTAGATTATGTATACAAGAAATGGCAAGGTGGTGAATAAGAATACAATGGGTAAGAACAAAGGGCTCAAACAACAAAATGGTAACAAGAGGGTAAAGAAGAATGGCTGTGTGTTTCCTCAAGACTTAGTGATTACGGCTTCTACTCCAAAAGAATCCCTTGGTGTATACCCACTGTCTTTCTCTCCATTTTATATTAAAGAGGAAACCGCCTATGATTATAGATCTAATGCATCTGGATCTAAGTCAGATTCTATTTACTTTAAACAGAATTCTTGTATAGAGAAGGAATCGAATCAGGGATTACCAATATTGAATAGATTTAGTCAAGCAGCTTGATTGATCAAACTGGCCAAGGGTTTATTGAGGGCAATGAAAGTGTAAACAAAGTATATCACGAAAATAAACGTTTAACAACTATATCTAATAATAGAGCTTCTGTTATTGATATGGGGGAAAAAGATTAAATTTCTCTCTTACCTAAATCATTTAGTAGAGGGAAAAGTATGGACTTTTTTCTTAAAAAGTCCAAGAAATCTGATAAGGATACAGCACTGAATAGGCAGACCTCAGCGCACTATATATGTGATCAAACAAGGGCTCATGTGATAAAAAAGTGCCTTCAAAGGACCAGAAATCTCACTACATCCAACTTGCATAGGCCTCTTCAGTCCTTCAGAATCTATTAATAGTATAGAGCACTATCTGGATCACTTAACAGACTCACAAATTTTGACAAACTGTCCAGAAAAAGTGTTCAATAAATTGGATAAAGAAGTTGAAGCAATTAAATTAGATCCTGAATTTCTTAAACAATGCCCAGATACAATTTCTAAGTATACTATTAAAGCATCAACACATCCAGTTATTGCAATACTTGAAGCAACATCCCATTGTGCTAGAGAGAAAAGGAAGTGCAAAAGAAGAAGGAAACCACTTTGGTTCTCAAAAACAGTAGCAGAAAAGGTCAAAGCCAAAAGGCTGGTCTTCATGAAATATAAGAGAACGCAGCAGAATGAAGATGGGGAGGCATACCAAACTTCCCTAAGGGAAGCAGGGAAGGCAGTAAGGCAGGCAAAAGCCCAAACTGAGGAAACACTAGCACAAACAGTAAAAGAAGGTGACAAGCCTTTCTATAGATGCATTAGTGAACAGAGAAAGTCCAGAGGGGGTATTGCTAAGATCAAAGGGGATAAGGAGGTGTGTGAGGAGGAGGACCATGTAAAAGCATCTATCCTAAATAGGTACTTCTGCTCAGTATTTACTGAAGAGAAGGTAGGGCAGGGCCCACAGCTCAGCACCATGGACACAGTGGGGGAGGGAGGTGTGCACTAGTCCCTTCACAAAAGAAAGGATCCTACAAGAGCTCAATAAGCTCAGGGTGGATGAGGCAATGGGATATGATGGCATACATCCCAGGGTACTAAAGGAGCTAAGGGTGGAACTAGCAGAGCCATTATCAGAACTGTTTAGTGAGTCTCTGAGCACAGTAGAGGTCCCAGAAGACTGGAGAAGGGCTTATGTGATCCCGCTCCACAAGAGTGGTAGCAGGGAGGAGGCAGGGAACTACAGACCAGTCAGTCTTACCTTAGCAGTGGGCAAGATTATGGGTAAGATTATGGAGGCACTCCTTAAGGAAAGGATAGTGCAACACCTGGAATCCATAGGAGCACAGGATCCAGGACAGCATGGGTTTACAAAAGTAAGGTCCTGTCAAACTAATCTCATAGATTTATTTGACTGGGTAACCAGAGTGGTGGACCAAGGGGGAGCAGTTGATGTTGCCTACCTTTACTTCAGCAAAGCTTTCGATACTGTTCCACATAGAAGATTGAGTAATAAGCTGGGTAGGCTCAGGGTGGGTCAGAAGTTGGTCAACTGGGTGGCAAACTGGTTGATGGGCAGAAAACAGAGAGTGGTGGTAAACGGTATACAGTCAGAAGAGATGCAAATCATAAGTGGGGTACCTCAGGGGTCAGTCCTGGGGCTAGTCTTCTTCAAACTCTTCATCAGTGACATTGCAGAGGGACTGGAGGGTAAGGTTTGTCTATTTGCAGATGACACCAAGATCTGCAACAGAGTAGATGATCCAGATGGGGTGGGCAGAATGAAAAGAGATCTGGATAAACTAACAAAATGGTTGAAAGAGTGTCAACTGGGGTTTAACGCAAAGAAGTGCAAGATCATGCACATAGGGAAGAGAAACCCTGAAGCCACCTATAGGCTGGGAGGGGAGTTGCTGGCAGTCACAAGGGAAGAAAGAGACTTGGGCATCATCATCACCAATGACCTGAAATCATCCAAGCAGACCACTAAAGCAGTAGGTTAGGCTAGGGGGATGTTGGAGTGTATTAGCAGGGGTATCACAAGTCATAAGAGGAAGGAAATAATCCCTCTTTACAAGACACTGGTTAGGCCCCATCTGGAGTACTGCATGCAATACTGGAGGCCACACCTTCACAAGGACATTAACCAAATTGAGGCAGTCCAGAGAAGGGCAACCAAAATGGGGCAGGGACTGCATCAGAAAACATATGAGGACAGATTAACAGAGCTCAATATGTATACCCAAGAGCAAAGGAGGGAGAGAGATGGTATGATCGAAACATTCAAATACCTTAAGGGCATGAACAAGGTGAAAGAGTCTAACATGTTTCAATATAAGAAAAATAGCAGGACAAGAGGACACAGCATGAGATTAGAGGGAGGCTGATTAAGAGGTAATGTGAGGACGTCCTTTTTCACAGAAAGGGTGGTGGATGCATGGAATGGCCTAACTCAGGAAGTGGTGGATATGAATACAGTGCAGGGCTTCAAACAGGCATGGGATAGGCATAAGGGAGCAATACAGATGAGTATGAATATATAGGCCATTGATAGAGCAAAGGCCGATGGCACATTCATAAGGTAGAAAAAGAAATGGGCAGACTGGATGGGCCTTGTGGTCCTTATCTGCCATCGACTTCTATGTTTCTATGCAACGTATTAAAAAGGACAGGACCCATGACCGATCCCTGCAGTACACCACTAGTGACTTCCCTCTCAGCTGCATGCTATATTATATATGTTATATATTATATTATTGGTTAGATATGACCAACAGATAAAATGGCAACACAAATAAAGTTTGAGCATGATGCTAATGACTATCACCTTAACCAAGTACTGTATACACTTGGCAAGAAAGAGAACATGCACAACAGCCACTATAATTTATCCAGATAAACACAAAGAGAGTCAAAAGCAATAATAGTGATAAAACTGCACTTGATTATACAACAGGACCCAGCATCACAGACAACTCTGGGCCAAGTTTTTTAGCCAAGTCCACCCCAGCCAATGGCATGGGAGCAGTGGTTAGAACAACCACAGATACCATGGTGAAAACAAAGGAAAATCCATTTTCAGCAGCCATTCCATCAAGGCTGCAGAAAATGAGGTGGAGAGGGCATGGAAAAGCAAAATGACAAAGCAACTACTAGATGCCCTTACTATGGATATGCAGGATCGGCGATGTAATATAAACAATAGTGATCAATCATCTATGCTGAAGTTGCCAGTAATCAACATTTCAAGTCATGCCATTAGTCCTATTGAAGAGCAAATTCTCAGTAGGTGCCTGACATTTGCTCCATCAGTGGATACAGATTTTTTTCAAACTACTGTGCACATGAACTTATTCTGTTCATAAGAACTTAGATGCTAAAAGCCATTCATTCAGATACAAATGGTACGGCTCCACAAAACAGTGTTGTAACAACTCCCCTTTTCCACCCAAAACCATCATATGGCCTAACACTAAGTCTAATACTGCCTGTATCCTTTAGAAAGTGTGAGGGTGATCTAGAATGCATGAAACAACACAACACAAGTTTAGTATCTGTTCTGCAGCTCAGCAAAAAGCCCACAGAACTATCCCGGTGCTTGCTGTTTTTTCTAAATGTTGGTTACTTTTCACTTGAGAATATAAACACCACAAACATTTTTGACTATTTATACTATTACAGTACATGCTGTTAAACTGTGCTCTCTTGCTTGGCCTCATCTAGTGAACATTACTTTTGCTAATTCAGTTTTTGTTGGTGACCACCCCCTCCCTTGATGTACTGTAGCACATTGGAGAAATAACTAGTTCTACAGTGATATGATGTCACATATATACAGTACATAAACATTGTTGGACATTTCTTCACAAATCTGTATGAATCATTTCTCCTTGGATGACACATTTTGTTTCATGTTTAATGCAATAAAATGCAAGTTAAACAAAAAGCTATGTAGAGGCACACAGTGACATAGGGCCATTTTAGAAGTGGGAATGGTCTACCTATTAAATCATTGTGTAGATAACTGGAATTGAACTTCATAAAGAATGTTGCTCTATATCTTTTAAGGGTGTTTCAGTATCCTCTATAATAATCTGACATCTAAGACATTGAATATAAACATCGTACTGAAGACAGAGACTATACAGTATGTTTCACTAAATAAGATATTTGATTTATGGCTTGCATGTCATTTGTAGCCTGTCTATGATCTGATAATAATAATCTGATGCTATATGCAGTCATAACACAGTCACCTACTTCATGAATAAGTCATTTACTGCTTTTTTGTGTTACTGCAGATGGCAAAAACCAGGCACCAGAACAAAAAAACATTAAAGAGCTAGTGTACTGCCTAAAATTAATATTCACTTTTAAAAGTAGGCAACGCTTACTTTTTATATCTTAGGTGTTTTTCCTTTTCACATCTACTAATTAGATTTTCTACCTGCCTGCATCAGGTGTAAGGTATAAAAGAACACTTTGCTTGGGGTCTGACATATGTTGCTCTATTCCTTTTCATGCCTCGTCAGCACTGTGACCTCACAGGCTATGGCATGACACCTAAGAGCCACTCCCTTGCTGTAAAATCAGTCACATATGATGTCACCTTGAGGAAGGTCACAGTGCTGATGAGGAATGAAAATGACTAGAACTAGATATGTCAGCTACGAGCTGAAGCACTGCTCTGTACATCTCAACTAATACTATTGGACCACAAACATTCTGATGATCAAATGGAAAAAGAAATAATACTGCAGGAACAAAAAGTAAGGAATGACTCATTTTAAAATGTAATAGCATTTTATGCCTATTTATGGCACTAACAGCTCTTTCAATTATCTAATTAATGTTAAACAAAGAATCTAGAAACTATGGGCTTGAGATAGTTTAAAACAATACCATTATGGGTGTTATTGTTCCAGAGATGGCCATGCATGACTTTCAGAATCAGTACACTTTTAATTCACCTGGGAATTAAATATATGAGATCTAGTGATATTTTCATGAATTAGCAAGTGTGTTACTAAAAATCATAGCACCTTGGCTTAAAAACTGTTGCTTGCTACCCCGATCAATACATTGCAAAGTTAGTCATTAACAGGCACTCAGACATAGCCCTCCCCTCAGCTTTTGACCTAAATGTTTATGACTGCATCTGCACCAGACCACAGTACAACTGTGTACTAGAGTTACCTTCCACAGTCAAAGCCCTGCTCTCTCATTTTCACACTTCCAGACAGGCTGGCATTGTTTAGAAATGACTAGTCAGAGCAGCTGAATCAGTGTTACTCCTGTGGTAATTTGCTTGTCAGCGTCTGTGATCAAACACAACTGTTACCCTCAAGTTTCTTTAAGCCAGGAGGAATGGCAGTTGCTAATTTTAAATGAAAAGAAAAACTGCATTTTGATCTTAGGGCAACTGTCTAAGAATTACCCAAACTTGACACCTGTTCACATGCCCCTGCATAAACATTCTTTGCACATTATGAAACTGCATTCTGCACCAAGTAAAACTGCACTCTCTTTTATTCACAGAAGAGATAAAATTAACCACTACTTTCAGAAAAGTGAGATCACCCAAAATAACATAATTTTACAGCAACAGCCAGTGACTCAAGACATCCCCTGCAGAAAAAGGTTCTAAATTAACCTTCAGACTTCTGGGCACATCATCTTTTTCACGACATTTGTGGAGTTTATATACTGTAGCATTTACTTAGCACAGAAAAGGTTAAACTTTTTACATAGTGTTGTTTTTATAGTTTGCCTACATGATTGCAATCTAAGGTTCAGGATATGCACTTTAATAGAGATAGTGTAGCAAATAGCCAACACAGAGATAACACAGGAGCCTGTTGTCGTTATCAAGGTTGTCTTGGGTAAAGGTATATTACAGCCAAATGCAGATAAGATTGCATTATCAGAATAGTATAAAGATATAGTCTGTGTGAGGTGTATTCTGTGAGTACAATAGGACTTTGAAAGTTATGATTAAAAAAGTGAGCAAAGGAGCAAGTCATATTGGAGGGTTGCACTAACTGGGTATTTCATAATCAAAGACAAGCTGGCAGGAATGGATCCAGTATTCCTCATAGCTGCCTGTGATTCTTTTTCAAAATGAGAATCTTTATTGTTTTATTTTTCTCAGATGAAAACAACAGGAACAGCAATAAAAAATGAAAAACATTATGGCATGCAATAGAAGCCTATAGTGTTACACCACAAGAAGTACACCCACAGTAACTTAAAAGCCAATACAAATGAATTTGGGAATGATTTTCAAAGGATGTAGATGCAGATGCAGGTGTATGTTCCACCTGTGTCTGCATCCACCTCCTTGCATGACAACTCTGGATCCCTTTATAAAAGGATCCAGAGATTTTGTGTTACTTTCTGTGCTTTGCATTTGCTTGCATAAAAAAAAAAATAATAATGCAAGCATACTTTTTGTGATGGTAGTTACACTTTTTCAGCACAACTGCATCCAAAGTGTGGATGCTACTAGATGCAACTGGTCTAGCAGGGTAGAAACTTCAGGCAGAGTATGGCCAAAAGCAGGATGTGGCCCTTCTTTGGAAGTCCTTCCTCTTATGTTCATGCGGTCCCTCGGAGGGCAGTGCTGATTGTTGTTTTTTTATTTACTTGCTTGTTGCTTTTTTCTAGGTTGCTGGAGAGCTGAAAAACACCTTTCAGGATGCTGATCTTTTAGTGGCAATACCTAGCTGTGCACCAAGTGGGGACCAGGGAAAACGCAGCTACAGCTAAGGGCAGGGCACACAAAAGGGTCATGGGACCAATCTCAGGGAGCGGAAAAAAGGCACCAAGCCAGAGGGATTTAAAAGTCCATGCATTCCCTTGTAGATCAGTTCTCCCTCAGACTAAATCATGGGAGGATGGTGTGGTACCTGAGGACTGGAGGAGGATGGATGTGATTCCCCTTCACAAAAGTGGGAGCAAGACAGAGGCAGAAAACTACAGAGCTGTCAGCTTTACCTCAGTGGTAGGGAAAATGCTGGAATCACTTCTGAAAGAAAGAATTATTGAGTACCAAGAGGCCAGTGGGGCACAGGGCACAGGACCCAAGACAGCATGGATTCACAGTGGAAAGGTCATGTCAGACAAATCTAATAGATTTCTTTGACTGGGTGACCAAAGTAGTAGATCAGGGAGGGGTTGTGGACATGGCCTACCTAGACTTTAGCAAGGCATTTGACGCAGTCAAACACAAAAGAGTAATAAAAAAATTAGCCAGCCTGGGAGTGGGTCTCAGGGTGGTAGCCTGGGTAAAAAACTGGCTGCACAACAGGACATCAGAGGGTAATAGTAAACAGAGTCCATTCCGAAGAAAGGGGGGGGTTACTAGCGGGGTACCACAGGGTTCAGTACTGGGTCCGGTCCTTTTTAATGTCTTTATAAGTGACATTGCAGAGGGAATGGAAGGAAAAGTATGCACTTTGCAGATGACACAAAGATCTGCAACAGGGTTGATACACAAGGGGAGGTGGAAAGGATGAGAAGGGACATGGCAAGGTTGGAGGAATGGTCAAAAGTATGGCAGCTTAGACTCAATGCAAAGAAGTGCAAAGTAATGCACCAGGGAAACAAAAACACAAGGGAAGAGTACACAATGGGGGGTGTACTAACAACAACAAAAATGGAAAGAGACCTGGGGGTAGCCATATCAGATGATCTAAAGGTAGGTAGGTAGGCAATGAGGGGATACTGGGATGTACAAGGTGAGGCATCACCAGTACAAAACAGGAAGTTCTTATCCTTCTGCACAGGCAGTTGGTGAGACCCCATCTGGAGTACTGCATGCAGTTCTGGAGCCGCATCTCCACAAGGACATAGACAGGATGGAGCAGTCCAGAGGATGGCAACTAAAATGGTGCAGGGTCTACAACAAAAGCCATACAAAGAGAGACTAAAGGAACTTAATATGTATACCCGCAAGGAAAGGAGGGAGAGGAGGGGCATGATAGAAACTTTCAAGTACCTCAAGGGAATCAACAAAGTCCAAGAGGGTAGCACCTTTCAGAAAAAGAGATGTGCAAGAATAAGGGGACACAATTTGAAGATAGAGAGTGAACGGCTCAGGGGCAATGTGAGGAAGTATTTTTTCACAGAGAGGGTGGTGGATGCATGGAACTGCCTTCCTGAGGAGGTCGTGGGGTCAAAAACAGTGGGGGAATTCAAGAATGCATGGGACAGACATAAGGCAATTTTGGTAGGGGTTAGGAAGAAGTAGGCTGTTGGTTAACTAGGATCTGCAGCTTATCCACTAGGTAGGGAAATGGGCAGACTAGGTGGGCTAAGTGTTCCTTTTTCTGCCATCAAAGTTTATGAGCCCAATTCTAAGACAGTTATGCCAGGTGTAAATCCAGTCCTGATAAAGCAAATCAAGTTACTCCAGTGATCTGTGACATGTGCGATTCCAAAAGAACACTTACGCCACAACCTGCAACTGCTACAGCAAATGCAAGTTATGCCACAGTTACGTCAAAGAATGCCTACACCACTGCGTAATGTGGCTTATGACATGCATAACACACTAGCACCATGGAACTGCTATTCCAGAACAGGTAGCATAATGAACCATGCCAGAGGATGGTAACATAAGTTAGAACAAGGAAAAGTTGTCCTAACCAGAGCACAGGCCATAGAAAGACCCTCCCCTCCACAAAGTCAGACTGCAGCATACCCCCAACCAGTAGGCCCCGAATGTAGGACTAATGGGCAAACAGTGGAACACCTAAGCAAATGTGCCCTAGGAAGTCCAGGACACAGTGAAATAGGTAGCAGCATGGCCAGTCTGGCCAATAGTAAGTGAAATACATACCTGGTGCAACATGTACCATAGCCTATGTTGGTTCATGCCTTTGTGTCCTCTCCTCTTGATTACTGCAATGCTCTATACCTAGGGTTACCAGGGGTGGATCTCCATCTCCTGCAGCTGGTGCAGAATGCTGTAGCCTGGTTGTTGACCGGGCTGTCAAGAACTTGCCATGTCACGCCTGTGCTGTGCGAACTGCACTGGCTGCCAGTGCAGTGGAGGCTCACCTTTAAGGTCATGTTGCTGACCTATAAGACCCTACATGGACAGGGACCGGTTTACTTTCAAGACCTCCTTTGGCCCTACCACCCCTTCCATCTGCTCCACTCCACCGACGAGGGATTGATAGAGGTTCCCAGGGTCCGTCTTCAGCTATCAGGTGCCAAGGCTTTTTTTTTTTGGCCCCGACCCTGTGGAACTCTCTACCTCATCAGATTAGAGAGTGCTTGTCCACCAAGACCTTTAAAGCCTCACTAAAAATGTATTTATTTAATTTGGCTTTTGGTGATAATATTTGGTTTTACTTCTGCTGCCTTTTTTAACTTTTTTAACTTTTTGTATGTTTTTATTGAGTTCGGTCTGTCTTTATAATGTATTCGCGCTTTGGTTTCTGAAAAGTGTGTTATAAATAAAAACTGATTGACTGATTGATTGATTGATTGAACTGATAGCATGTAGCACAATAGCCAAGCACAGACTGTGGGACAAGGCACCACACTGTGAAACAGAGAAGTGATGGGACATACAGTAGGCAACAGCGCCATGTACTATGGGACAGTTTAGAGGTACAGTATGTACTGCTGACAGTACTGAGAGTTGCAACATGCATACTGCTATGCCGCTATTGAGAGTTACGCCATGTCTTGTGGGTGTAACTTGTGACATGCGTAGTTCTGCATTTTCTGTTGCATCTGGTGATTCTCTTGGAATATGGTGCAGCTCACATGTTGTAGGGATTTTGGCATAATGTTACGCACTGGCGTATTTTGCACCTGTCTTGGAATCAGGCCCTATGTTTCTATGTTTCTTAGACTGCTATGTCGGAGGGCAGTGCTGATTGTTGTTTTTTTATTTGCTTCTTTGTTGCTTTCTTCTAGGTTGCCGGACAGCTGAAAAACACCTTTCGGGATGCTGATGTTTTAGTGGCAGTAGCCTAGCACACAGCAAGCAGGGACCAGGGAACACACAGCCACAGCTAAAGACATGGCACAGTTTCATTTTTTGACCCCATCTGCCACTCCCTACCCACCCAATAACTATATAGTCTACAAATCCACCAACTGACAGACATCACAGGTGGGGAGTAAAAGAGGTAGCTCTAAGGGTGTGTGTGTAAATAGTGCACTTGGGAGTCATTAGCCAGTGGTTGGGGGAGTAAACATTGCATTGGGGGTTTGATAACTGAGCAGCAAGTAAAGACAGAAAGTATCCTCAGGTGGGGGGGAGAGAGAAGAGGAGAGAAAAAAAAAGTAGGTAGCTCTTAAGGGGTGGGGCAAATAGTGCTTCTGGGAGTTGTCAGCCTATAAGTGGGGGGCTAAATTATTATATTGGGGATTGGTAACTCAGTTAGAAAAGCAAATATTGCATCTGGGTAATATTATCATCAGGCAGTGAGAAAGAAAGAGACAGAGAGTGAGAGAAAAACAAAACAAAAAAACAAGAGGGTAGCAGGTAAGGTCTACCAACAGAGAGTAGCTATGATGGGAGTAGTGCAGTGCAGTGGCTGTGGAGTGTCAGTTTTCAGGGAGACCTTCAGGAGGCTGCAGTTCTGCCCCATCTGCAGGTACCATGCTGGGCTGATGGAGGAAGTTGCCAGACTCAAGTCTAAGATGACTTGGGTTAGGAGGACTAACTCACCCATGCAGGGACCACTCAGTCCACCTTTGCTGCCTCAAAGGGTGTAGGGAAGGAGGAGCAGCTGGACAATAGTCAGCTTAGGGAGGGTTAGGGTGGTGGAGCATAGGCATATCCCAAATTCCATGCCACCATGGAACTCCTACGCCAGACTGGCAAGGCAGGACTGTCCATCAGAGGCATCCAAATTAGTGGCTGGGATGGATGTGGAGGTCTTCCATGATGGAGACCTCAAGAGGGGTAGCAGAGGACCCCAGAGGAGAGGAGAGAGCAAATCCTGGTGGGGGACTCGACAGTGAGGGGGATGGAGTTGGGGACAGGTAGGGATAGGGAGACGGTGGTAAAGTGCCTTCCCGGGCCACAGCACATAGAGATGGAAGGAAGATCCTAAGGACTGCTGGGAAGACAGGGAGAGAGGGAGAGTTGGATGTCATTACCCACTTCAGGGACAAATGACCTGTCTGGGAAGAGGCCAGAAACAGTTCAGGTGGAGCTCGAGAAACAGGGGAGGGATCTTGGGCAAGTAGCACAACATGTTAATTTCTCAGAGGTGCTACTTGTCCATGACAAAGGGGATGACAGGAGGCTCCTCACCGGGTACATTAACATATGGTTGAGAAAATGGTGTGCAGAAGAGGGATTTGGATTCATTAGGGACTGTGTCTCAACCCTCGAGGGATAAAGGCCTGTACAGGGATGATGGCCTACATCCCTCTAGGTGGGGAACTGAGATCTTCAGTGAACACTTTAAATGCTACATTAGTAAGAATTTAAACTAGCCAAGGGGGAGGCAGAATAATACGGTAAGACATAGTCTGTCTCACCCCATGCACACTTTCAGGGTCAGCACCAGGAATCAAGAGGGTGAGGACTCCAAAAAGAAACAAACACAATAAGGTAACCAAGAGGAGATGGAGGGGGGCATGAGGAAAGAAAACAATGGAGAAAATGGGAAAGGGCATAAGGGTAAGGTGAGTGGAAAAAATGAGAGAGGGCAAAAGGGCAGGATGGGAGTGGCAGTACAACATGGAGAGTCATGTGTGCAAATGCCTGAAGTCTGAGCAATAAGATGGCAGATCTAGAGACCAAAATGGCAGCAGGAGACCTGGTGCAGCAAAAACCAGAACTGGGATGTAGTCATACCAGAGTATACTCTATTCAGGAGGGACAGGGTAGGAAAAATGGGAGGAGGGGTGGCTCTTTACTTAAGGGAGAACATAAAGGCACAGAAATACAGGGGGGACAGAGAGAAGCGGAGGTACCATGGGTCACCCTGGAGACAGGGAGGGGGCCACTATTTGAACAGGGGTGATCTACAGACTTCCAGCACAGGGGGAGGAGGGAGACAATTATATGGTGGAAGAAATCCAAGGGATGGCTAATAAGGGTGAAGTATTAATAGTGGGTGACTTCAATCTACCAGATGTAAATTGCACACTCTCTGCTGCAGTAACAGTTAGAAGTAGAGAAATCCTAGACTCCCTGCAGGGGGAATTCCTCAGGCAACTAGTTAAAGGACCCATTTGTGACAGGATGATACTGGACCTGGAAGTGTGAAACAGGGACAGTGTCACTAATGTCACAGTGGGAAGCCACCTGGGGACCATGTGACAGGGTTTAATAAGGCCCTGTCCCATTTGTTATGCAGAAAGAGTTTAAATGCAAGGGTCTGTTCTATCCTCTCCTTTTCTGTCTCTTCTCTGTCTGGTTGCGCAACCAAATTTTCTTTTTGAGACCTGGGAACTGATCACTCCAACGGTTTCGCAGTTCTCTGCCTTTCGCTATCTCTCTGTCTTCCCTTGCTATTTCTGTATTTTCTTCCCCCTTGCATAGCTGCAGGTATAAAAATATATGTGAATCTTTATGTGGAATTGTCACTGATACTGAATCCCTTTGTTTAAAACTGTATATAGTTATACTGTTGAAATGATTGCAAAAAAAACTATTTGGAACTTCAGGGGTTAAATTGAGATGCTAGTGTGCAAACTTTACAGAGTTGTCAACAAGAGGTCAGTTCTGGGTCATTATGTTCTTTTTGTTGCACCTGCAAGAACATTGGAAACTGACAAGAACATTCTGTGAAAAACTGTCTCCTTAACAAGCTCCCTGCAAAGACTAGTTATACAAAGAGCAGCAATGTTTTGCAAGAGAGAGAGAGAGAGAGAGAGACTGAGATCTGAAACTGAGAAGAAACACTCAGAAGGACTGTTTTCTCTGTACTGCCTTTCTAAATAGTTACACTGAACACATTTTTATGTTTTATTTTGCTGTTATTGAGAAAAATAAAACGCTATTTTCAAATTTTGAAACTGCTCCTGATTTTCCTGTGCTTCTTGACCTGTGCCTCAATGACAGACCAGTGATCATTGTACAGTGTGGTTCAACAAAAGGACTGGGCCTGAATCTAACCACACTAAAATGAGGGTCCTGGACTTTATGAGGGCCGATTTCAAGAAAATGGGAGAGTGCCTCAGGGAAGCCATAGCAGGAATAGGAAAAATAGGTGGGGTAGAGGAAAAATGGGAAAAATTAGGGAAGGTCATTTAGAAGGCAACTAACCTCATGTCAGGCTGGACAAAAAGGCCAAGAGAAAAAAGAGACTGCTATGGTTCTCAAAGGAAGTAGCAGAGAAGGTAAAGGAAAAGAAGCAGGCATTCAAAACGTACAAGTTGACACAGACAGAAGAGGTTAGGGAGAATTATCAGGAGAAACAAAGGGAGGCAGGGAAGGCAGTTAGGAGAGCAAAAGTGCAAACAGTGGAAAACATTGCCAAGTCAGTTAAAAAGGGGTTAGGTACAAAATCCCGTCTAAAAAAACACCGAATAGTAAATTACTGCGAAAAACATCCCAAACGGCTGATTTTCCGATATAGTCGAAATCCCTCCATAAAAAATACTGAAATTCAGAAATATGCTCAGTTCTCTGCAACATGCCATAATCCAAGCACTTGGTAGTTTCTTGCACTTTGCAAATAAGAAGAATGACTTGCCACTGCTGTCCCCATTCTCGAAATTTGGAGCAACACATTATACCATTCTTTCAGGAACACTATATCAACCATATATATATATATATATATATATATATATATATTAAGGCAAAAACTCCAGTTAATGCATCAGTTAGGGTTGTTCCACAGCGACAAAAGTGAGGAAATTCAGTGTTAGGGTTGAAAACCCCTTTGGACCCCAAGCCCACCCCCAACACGGCATTGGGGTGCGCATTGAGGTCATCAGCCTAACTCTCACCCCATCACATGTGTAAAAGCAGCAGAATGGGGTGAGAGTTGGGACTAACGACACTCAATCATAATACTATATAAGCAACCTAATACCAAATTTCCTCACTTTTGTCGCTGTGGAACAACCCTAACTGATGCATTAAATGGGTTTTGCCTCTAATTTCCTTCTTTTGAGAATGATAACGAGAAATAGTGAATGTAATGCAGCGGGGTCGCGGGGCCCTCCAGGCCCCGCTCTCCCTCACATATCTTGTGACATAGTAACAGGAGCAACAACGCAAACCAAACAGAAGTGCTAACAGTAAGACATGGGTAACACAAGCGCGAATGAGAACAGAAAGGGGTTACATAGTTACGGTAACGGTCCGCCATCAGTGATGTCTTGTCACATAGTGACATGGTGCCTGCAAACAGAAATGTCAATGGGCATGGTGACGTAAAGCAAAACAGAAAGACAAACAGTACTGTAGACAGAAATGGCAAAAATGACAAGCATAAGCGAAGTGAAATGAAAACGCATGGTGGGTCAATAACAATGGTGTGCGATGGAACGGTAAGTGGAACAGGTATGGAAATCGCGTTTAAGGCAATGGTAACAGTAATGTAAGTGCACAGGCTGGTTTTCCCCAAAAGCTACATAGAGAAAGACAGTGAGTATAAAGAATATATGCATAATAATGGGTCTTGGAGCCGAAAATGAGGAGTTGGAATACTAAATAGCATATAACTCAGGAACTGTACGACGTAGAAAATAAATTTAAAAGTCATATGATTTATGACTTTCCTGGCTAGTTCAGAGCTTAGCCCCCATTGGGGGGCTAAGCATTTTTCTGACAAAAAGTCTGTATCTCACACCATTTCTGAGATACGGGCCCTGAAAGGCGCGGCAAACACTGTAATGTTATCCTATGGGAAAAAAGAGAAGTTTGGAGTGCCATAACTTTGCCTCCCTGTAATATTTTTGCACCAAACCACTGAAATGCACATCTGTGGGATGTTGGCTGTGTCCCCTGCAAATTTCAGTCCATAAGACCAAACCGTTATTTTGCATCAGGGTGCCAAATGATTCCTGTAATGCGTCAGGCGCTGTAATGTTATCCTATGGGAAAAAATGTCAACTTTGGAGTGCCATAACTTTGACGTGATGTAATATTTTTGCAACGCAACACTGAAAGGCACATCTGTGAGATGTCGGCTGTGGTCCCTCCAAATTTCAGCCCAAAACGCCCAACCATTCTTTTGCAGCACAGTGCCAAAGAATTGCTGTCATTCACAGACTAGAAAACTACTGTCGCAATTTGTAAAGCTTGTAAAATTTGCGACACTTTCATCGACACTAAAGTACTTTGAAAGTACTTTTCCAGAAATTTGAAAACATATTTGGGGTGTTTACCCAAAATAAAGACATGGCTAGCATCTGGGTCCGACTAGGTGAATACAAAAAGAATTAGGTTGCTAGAGGGTCCCACATTTAAATGCCAAGCATTTTTCTGATCACTAACTGAAAACAAAATGGTGGATTTGCGAAAGTAACAGGGCCATTTGCGAAAGTAAAAATGTATTTGCGACACTGTCAAACTTTTTGTTAACTTTTCCCATTGACTTATAATGGGAAATTGTTTTTTGAATAACTTTTGAACTGTTTAATATTTTTTCACCAAATCTTTGAAAGGCACATCGGGGACCCTGGCCGCACATTCTCTAAAGATTTTGGGCAGGTCGTGCAAACCGTGTGACCTGTAGGCGCGACCGTAGAATTCCAGAAAAAGCGTAAATGCACGCGCAGATCATGCTTAATAACTCCGCAGCCGTATATCCGACCAGTACGTAACTTGGCTGATCCCAAGGCCTATGGTTCTTGATTGTGTATTCCAAATTTCAGGAAAATCCATCAAACAGTTGCAAAGTTATTAAGGTGCAAAATGTTGGGTTTAACATAGAAATGGCTCCTCAACCTAACTATGGTAGCACTACTGTGCTACTAATATATATATATATATATATATATATATGTATAATATATATATATGTGTGTGTGTGTGTATATATATATATATAAATGTACATATACTGTATATATATATATAATACCGAATGGATTTAGTACAGCACTATAAGTAATCACTGTACAACAGAAAATATATGTTGCAAAACAGTTATTTTGCTGTCATTCACAGAAAAGAAACTCCCACTGAAAACCTATGCTAAGCTATAACTCTGCTTCTGTCTAAACAAGTATGAAATCACTCCAGAAATGAAATCATAGATGCATCAAACACTTTTTTATTTGTTTGTGGGGTGGGGGGGATTTGATGGACAATGCTGTAATAAAAGACAATTGGCTGTCACTGTCAAAACTGAGAGTTTCTACTGCCATTGTAAGCAAATGAGAATTGGCGCTAAAAACAAGTACAGCACACTGTGCTCCATTTACTTCCAGTGACTCGCAGTGATTGAGACGAGCAAACACTGTTTTGTGTGGGTGGTTATTTGACAGCCATGCTACACAAACACCATGATGTGATGTCAGTCTCGACCATTTCTCCACCAAAGACATTTTGAAAGACTGAAAATGGTGATCCAAAAATGGATACTGTGTGCTCGGCTCAATGAACTTGCATTGGCTCCCATTTACAGACATGTCAAAAAGTTATTTTTTTGTGTGACTTTGTTTGACTCCCATACATCACAGACACCACCAATGGTCATTTGTACACAAAAGAAATCATAAATCACATAGCAGTGGAGCCAACAATGAGTACTGTGCACTCGGCTTCATTTACTTACATTCCTTCAATTTTACAGAGATGAAGAAACAGTTTTTTGACAGTCATGGATCAGTAACACAAACATTACATGTCACTCTTACAAGTGACCATTGGTCCTCAAAAGAAATTGCGAATTAGTGCGAATGGGAGCCGAAAGCAGATAATGTGCAATGTGCTGTGTGTATTTGCATTGGCTCCCATTGACAGAGCAGAACAGAGTTTTTTGTTTGGGGTGGTTACTATCATGCCTCACAAACACCACCATTGCTGTTACTTGCATAAATGATCATTTCTACACTAAATCTATTTGGAAGGGGAGACAAAAATGGGTACTATGTGCTCAACTACCTTTTCTTAATTGGCTTACATTGGCAGAGCCGAGGATTGCAATCGGGTATCTCCATAATGATGGTAGTGATTACATTGATGATTCTCAGTGCCAGAAACACCTGACTACAGCAATGCACGTAAACAAACCAGGAGAGCCTAATGTGGTGGCAGGAAAACATCAAATTAAAAATACAACTTTTTCAATTAAAAGATGTGTGATTCTTCTTCAAAATGTGATAATTATTACTGGTTTACATGTAATGAGGTGGGATTTGGATATTCGGTATTTTTTTGTTTCTGTATTTTGATTAATCGAGATAATTTTTTTGGGATTTTGTCACTCGGTATTTTCTATTGCAGGAATTAGGACGGATCCCATTAAAAAGGGGGATAAAACATTCTTTAGGTACATAAGCAAAAAGAAGTGTAACCCTCCTGTAGGAGCTTACCTTAGTCACCTCCCGTTTGCCCAGTTCCCCAGTATCAGAGCGCCGGCGGTCCCCTGAATTCTCTGTCTGGCTCCTGCATGGTTTTGCAGCAGGGAATGGGGCCAGATGAGCAAGTCACTGAGCCGCCGCATTGTTCCTGTGCTTCGGTGCAGTCTGGCGGTCTGCGCATGTGCACTAGCATATTGTCATTTTGTGGCTGCTGCTGTGGCTGAACAGATGCCTCTCCCATGGTCCAGGTCCACAAGTTTAGCAGTACAGGATCTGGAGACATGAAGGAGGCATAAGAGGAGTCTTCAGCTATTTTATTTAAGAAGCACCAATGAGTGCTCTTGTTGGGAACCACCTCATGCATATTAATCAGGCTAATAAATATTGATGAGCCTGCTTGCTGCTTGGGGGGACTATGAACAATGAAGCTAGTGATAGGCTATAAACTGACTCAAAATATTAAACTCTGCAATTGTGTATTATGGCACAGGGGCTGCTATTAGACAGTGTGGCTATGGTTTAATAAAAATGTTTATACTGGCTGCACCAGAACTGGAAAGGTGGGACTTATGTGAACTGCAGTGGGAACTGTTTGGCCAGCAGCCATATTTGCAGCCTTTGACCCCTGTTTGGCCAACCAGAAGGTCAGAATTTTGCCAAGGACTTGTGGGACTTTGCAAAAGAGTTATGGGGGAAAAAGCTGGGGTAAATCTTGGCTCCTATTTGAAGGACCAATCAGGCATCCAAGGAGCCTGATGCATATTAATTTTTCAGTGGGACAGTGGTTTGAGCCAATCAGGAGCTGCCAAGAGCTCCCAAAACACAGGAGACTTTTGGTTCTGGGTTCAGTTCGGTGGGAGCCCCTCCTAGAGGGAGGAGGGCTCCATCCCATTGTGGAAGGATGGTGCTGCAAGGCTTGGGGAGGGCCTGGCTGGGGGTTGCCAGCTACCTGTCCCCCAGGGCCTGCATTTTGCCTTTCCCCATTTTGGAGGAACTTTGTTCAAGGAAGCCTGTTTTGCAACTTCAGCTATGAGAGCTGCAAGGCCCAGCAACTTTCAGCTGTGAGAGAGCTGCTAATATACGAGAGGGCACTGAGAATCTACACTTCAGCAGTGAGAAGCTCTACCTAAAGATTTCGGAGGGAGGAAAGTCACTGTGGATTTCAAGTAAGATGGAGATCTTCTTGGGGCTTTGTGGCCACTGGTTCAAGGAGGTACTAAAGTCTGTCTGATACCCTGTGTTTGACTCAACTTCACAAAGAGTGGTTGGACACTTGTCTAAAGGAATGGCCATGGAAGGGTCTGGTTGTGGAAAATGGTATGGGAGTCCTCCTGGGGTGCAGAGCTCTCCAGTATTGCAAAGGTTTGACTTCATAAGGTAGAAGAGAGAGTCTCTTCTGTTGTAAGCACCTGCAGGATGAGGAAGGTGATGTCCAGTATCAAGGAACTGTTGAGTAAAGGTCTGCATTTCAGTGCCAGGTTCTGGGTCCTCAGAGGAACCCATTTTGTGTACCCAAGTCTCACTGCGACTGTGTCTCCAGTGAGCACCCAGAGACTGCATCCTGATGGATAGGGCCACAGCTGATATGCTGGCAGTGTGGCAGAAGGTGCGAATAGAATCCGGATATGTCTATGCTTCCAGAAGGAGGAAGGGAAAAAGAGGTCTTCTATCAAGATCAGTGTTGGGAATCTGCCTGGTAGTATCACTAGCTAGGCACTGCAATTGTGCTTCCCTCGGAGGGGTCATGCTCGGACATGGGGGTCTGAGGCGTGTTGGCCCAGGTCCCTGTGCTAGTCTGTATTCCAGATTGTGAATTCAGCTTATCCAGAGTCTCAACTGCTAGAACAGCTGAGAGAGGTGCCAGCCTTCTAAAGCTGCAAAAGCCTGCTGCAAAAGAGAGGTCCAAGCTGCAAGATGCTTACTACATATCTCGAGTTTCTCAAGATTCAGAGTTCTGCTGTTCCAGCTACCCCAGAGTTACAGTCCCAATGCCACCCGAGACTGTCTGCAGAACTGAGTAGAAGCAGAGATTGTCCTGCATCTGGGGAACTATAAATAGTTGCTAAAAGTGTGCCCAGTTCTGAGGTTGAACAGTATGGATGTTAAGTTTCAAGTTTAATTGACTATCCAACGCACCAAGATCCAGCAAGTATTTACTGCTGTCCTAAAAGGGGTTTTGAATCTAATTTGTTTAAAAGTGCACAAACTCCAGCCAACCAGCTGCATCATACAGGCCTGCAACAATTAGTACTGGGTACCCAGCGCTAGGATTGCAGGGTCCTTATCTAGACTGGGGACTGGTACCAGTTGGGAGTTGGGTAAATATAACAGCACTGTATAAGCAGCCAGTCAGTCAGAAAGCTGATTCTGGTTCACCAAAGGGTTGTTGGGTATCTTGCACTAAGAAGGTGTTTCAAATTCAAAAATGCAAAAATGATTAGTTACTGTTTGCTGATACCAATTACTACATGCTAATTGCCAAATGCAATTGTTTAACCTCTGCCTCCAACTTTCCATTTCTAACCCTCCCCTGGTTAATAAAGTGTTGATTAACCACTTTTACAAATTCTGACTAATCGGCATATTATTTTACCCCATGTGAGAATTTTTTTTAGCATTTATTAGTGTAAGTCAAAAATTCCAAGTTATTGAAATTGTGGGTTTTGGTTACCGATAATCCATGTGTGGGGTGACTGTATGGGGAGATGGGTTGGTTCAGCATCCCAGGGGGCTTTACTATTAGAAGTCAGACCCACTTGGAATTTTACTCTGGGTGAAGGCACCGCACTATTTATTGTTCTATCTTGGGAAAGAAACCCTGTAACATCAGAAATAGGATCTAGGCCCCTCAACAATGTTCAGGTCTACAAATCAGGAGTAGTAGCCTGAGGTGGACAGTGCTCCTGGATTATAGAAGAAAAGCAAGGCAAGGATAATAAGACTAAAATGGGAAGTGGGGAACTGCGGAAAAGAACCAGAAGAAAAATGACATATTAAACAAGTACTTTTGTTCAGTATTCACAAAGGAAGTGGTAGGTGACAGGCCACTGATGTGGGGGAAAAGGGCATTAAGGGAATGGAGGTGGACATTAGGCCTTTTCTGGGGTAGTGAGTCCTTAGGGAAACAGGCAAACTAAAAGTAGACAAGGCTATGGGGCCAGATGTGGTTCACTCCAGGATACTACAGGAACTAAAGGAGGAACTAGCTTTGCCTCTGATGACCCTGTTCAAATTATCACTGGACAAGGGGGAAGTTCCAGGGCACTGGAGGAGGGCAGATGTGGTCCAACTACACAAAAGTGGGAATAGAGAGGAGGCAGGAAACTACAGACCTCTAAGCCTGACTTCAGTGGTGGGCAAGGTTATGGAAACACTACTTAAAGAAAGGATTGGGAATACCTTCAAACCAGTGGATTGCAGGATCCAAAGCAGCATGGATTCACAGGAGGGAGATCTTTCCAAACAAACCTGATAGAGTTCTTTGACTGGTTTACTGGGGAGGTGGATCAGGGAGGAACGGTGGTTGTAGCCTACCTGGATTTCAGCAAGGCCTTCAGCACTGTCCCACACAGAAGACTGGTAAGCAAGCTGGGCAGCCTGAGTGTTGGTCCAAAGATAGTTAAATGGGTACAAAGTTGGCTAAGTAACAGAATTCAGAGGGTGGTGGTAAATGAAGTTCACTTGGAAAAGGTATGGTAACCAGAGGGTGCCTCAAGGATCAATACTGGGACCGGTCCTCTTCAATGTCTTTATTAGTGACATCATAGGGGGCTGGAAAGATAGGTATGCCTGTTTGCAGATGACACAAAAATCTGCAACAGAGTGAACACACAGGGGAAGGGGGGGAATGAGGGGAGATCTGAAAAAGCTGGATGACTGGTCAAGTGTTTGGCAACTGGGCTTCAATGCCAAAAAGTGCAAAATTATGCACATGGGGAACAGAAACCTATGAGCAATGTATCATTGGGGGGGGTGTTAACAACCACAAAACAGGAAAGTGATCTGCTGGTCATCATATCTGATGACCAGAAGGTAGCAAAGCAGTGTGATAAGGCACTGGGAAAAGCTAGTAGAATTCATAGGGAGGGGTAGTACCAGCAGAAAGAGGGAGGTAGTATCACCCTGTATAGATCAATGGTGAGGCCCCACCTGGAGCACTTTTTCCAGTTCTGGAAGCCCCATCTCAGGAAAGACTTAGATCAGGTGGAGGCCAAACAGAGAAGGGCAACCAAAAGAGTGCATGGTCTGCATCAGAAGCCCGTCAAGGAAAGACTAAGCTAGTTAAATATGTACTCTCTTGAAGAAAGGAAGGCAAGGGGAGACATGATAGAAACATTCAGATACTGTACCTGAAAGGTATCAATAAGGTACAGGATGGTGGCATTTTGCAGAGAAAAAGATGCTCAGGGATGAGGGGGCATGATATGAAGCTGAATGGGGGGAACCTAGAGGGGATGTGAGGAAATACTTCTTTACAGAAAGTGTGGTGGACCATTGGAACACTCTCCCAGGAGAGGTGGTGCGTACTGAAATGGTAATAGGTTTCAAACATGCATGGTATGGACACATGGGGACCTTAGTAACAGGGCTGGGGTAGTAAAGCCAGAGATCAATTAAGGTCTATAGTAGAACAGTAGGTTGGGACCTTGGGGCAGAATAGGTGGGCCAGGAGGGCCCTTTCTGCTGACAGCTTCTACAGTATGTTTCTGTGTTTCTTGAAGCTACATGCAGTTGAAGCTCTTGGTTGACAAGTAGAAGAAAATAATTTTAATAAGCCAGGCTTGTGCTGACTCGGTGGTGCTGAGGGGCTGAGGCACTGGACATCTTACCTCGCGCGGCACTGGCGACCCATGTTCGGGAACGAGCACAGGTTGGCAGGGGAGGAGAAGGATTGAGTATCCGAAGAACTGCTCTCCTTCTGCGGGGAGGGGGCTCCACAAGAGTCAGCACCCGTACACCCCCTGGTGGAGGCTAGGGGGCAAGGTGCTAAGCTTTATCATGGGGTGGAGTTGGGGCAGACACCTGGAGGGAGTGTGTGCAGATGCATGCACACTCCCCTCTGCTGGTGTCAGTGCACATCACCAGCTCTCAGGAGAAAATCACCAAAACAAAATCAGAGGAGTGACATCCTGAGTTGAGTGGCTTGATGGCTGTCCAATGAGCATCAGCTCTGGAAATGCCTGTATCTGGATCCGGACAGGGTGGGGAGTAGGGGGCTCCCCACCACCCTGCTGTGGTGGGTAAGCCGCAGGGGGGAGCAAGGCAGACGCTAATGGAGTGCGGATGGCAGACAGCGGCTGGAAAAATCCCAAGGAGTTGCCAAGGACATTGGGAGCAGACCAGGTATGTCAAGGAGGGGAAAAAAGTTGGCGCTAATAAGCAAGGCCTGAATAAGGGGCAGAGCAAGCACAACTTGGAGGGCAAGTAAGAAAGAAGCAACCCACCTTCAGTTTTACACGCCATAATCCTACCACCTACAGTGGCAGCCAGAGATATGTTCCAGAATATCTCTAGATATGCTGGCACAACTTGCTAACTACAGACCTGGAAGAAATAACACCTTGTGCTTATGCTTCCCTACACTCTTCTTATGTACGCCTGTACGAAATTGCGAAATTTTGTTTTGCAAAATATTTTGAGAAATTTGCTTATTTCGCGAAATATTTCGTGTGATGCAAAATTTTGCCCACAAAAAAAACCAAAAAACAGCCCCACCCTCCTCTGCAGCACCCCCAAAAAACAAATTCAGCCATATAACCCCTATCCACCCAACCCTCTAGCAGCAACTCCCCTTCCCAGAACCCGCAGCAATGTGTTATAATAATAAAAAAATCCCCAATGGGTGACTGGCACAACCCGCGCACCTCAATGGCAGCCGCCCTCTTGTCTGGTTAATCTTATGTGTAATATACTCCCTCCTCACCCCCCCACCTGGCAGCACCTACTCCCCATCTCCCCCCAACACTGGCAAAGTTTGTTACAAAAAAAACAAACTCTTCAATGGGTGACAACTAGCCTGCCTGCCTCCATGGCCCAGCCCCTGTTGTCTGTTTAACCTCATGTATAATATGCTTCCTTCCCACCCCCAACCAGGCAGCTTTCTCCCCCCTCCTCCCAGCACCCAGTTACCCTTCCAAAAAAATTGGGAGCCCAGTACTGGCACAACCCTCCCTCCTCCACGGCTGAGCGCCTAGTAATGAATGAAACTGCTATAGGCTAGCATGGTAAAACCAGTAGATCATGTGATTTGCTGGTTTTACTATGCTAGCCCATGGCAGTCACATTCATTACAAGGTACTGGGCAGTGGGGGAGGATGGATTGTGCTGGCGCTGGGCTCCCATGATTTTTGGAAGGGTAATTGGGTGCTGTGGGTGAGGGTGGGAGGGAGTAGGGTGCTGCCAAGGTGAGATGGGCGGGTGGGGAGGAAATATATTATACATGAGATTAACCAGACAAGAGGGTGGCTGGCCGTGGAGACGGGTGGGTTGTGCCAGTCGCCCATTGGGAATTTTTTTTATTATAAAAAATTGCCGTGGGTTCTGGAGGGGGGGTGCTGCTAGAGGGTGGTGTGGATGAGGGTTACATGACTGAACTTTTTTTTTGGAGGGGTCTGCAGAAGAGGTTGGGGGCTTCTTATGAAATGCAAAATTACGATCACGGAATGGCGTTTCAGGTGAAATTCTGCATTTCACAGCGTAATTTCCCATTCCACAGGTGAAATTTTGCAACCTCATACTCGGTGAAAAATTTTGCTGAACAGGAATTTCACGAAATGTTTCACGTGGTGAAATTGTCGATTTCATGTCAATTTCGCTGGTGAAATTTAATTTCACAACATCTCTAAGTGTAGTAAGATTGTTCCTTATATACATGAATTACTTCAATTGATTATGTTTGTGGGCTCTACCTCCCCACTGCTGTTTAAAAATATTTGATGGGGTTGGCAGTAGAGATCCCTAACATAAACAACCAGCATTTGTCAATGCCGAATGTTGGCTTGCTGGCAATGGCATTGGTAGTGCAGGAGTTAGACAGATGCATCATAGGAATGGCAGTGAAGTATTGAACTGATGCCAACCCACCCCCACCCTGCAGAGAGTGACAAGCATTAGGGTGTCCCTTTGGGTGTTTGGTAGTGCAGTGCGGGAAAACATGTGGGGCAGGATGTGAGAAATGACAGCTGCACAGCTCATAAGGAGGTGTAAAAAAATGCCAGTGTTGAAAATGTGGCATGTAAATATACCAAATTCTACGAAGCTACTAGGGTGCATGGGAAATATGCAATGCACGCTTGCAACACTGCCATTTTATAGGTTTAACCAAATTTTCAACATAGGCATTTTAGCACCTCTGCTCATGTACAGTGTTACTGTTATTTCCTCAAAGTGTCCCAAGAAGTGATTTTGCACAGCGATCACGCTATTCTGCGCCAGAAGTGCGAAAACACATTTTGGGCATGATATGTCAAATGACGGCTGTACTGTTCATCAAGAGGTGTGGAAAAATGGCAATGGTGAAAATCCAGACTGAAAATATCACAAATGCATGACGGTACGAGCGTGCGTGCAATCTGCCAACACATACTCGTAACACAGTTATTTTATGGAGTATCATCACCAAATTTTCAACATAGGCATTTTAGGTCCTCTGCTCATCAACTGTGTCACTGTCATTTTCATAATCTGGCCCAAACACTGATTTCCCACAGCAACTGAACTATTGTGCACCGGAAGTGTGGAAACATATTTTGGGAGGATGTGGAAAATGACAGCTGTACTGTTCACAAGGAGGTGTACAAAAATGACAATGCTGAAAATCCGGCAGTAAAATATTGTGAATGCACGAAGTTACGAGCCTGCGTAGCAACTGCGCAATGCACGCTCGTAAAACAGGCATTTGTTGGCTTTTTTCCACCAAATATGGAACTTAGGCTTTTTAAGAGGGCACCTCATGAACACCACCACTGTCATTTCGTTAATGGGCCCCGAAAGGTGATTTTGCGCAGTGACTGCGAAATCACCTTTCGAGGCTGAAAAACACCATGACAGTGACAGAATTCATGAGGAGGGGCCCCAAAAACCCCATGTTGAAAATTTGGTGCAAAAATTCCAAGAAATGCCTGAGATATGCAACAAAGTTGAAAAAACCCTATTCACTCCATTATACAGCTTACCGGCATTTCCTCAGTTCACGGTCGGCTTTGAAGAGTGCAGACGTGTTCCTGGTCCATCAAAGATTGTAGCGCCGGCCTCTGGAGGTAAGTATGGGGTGAGGGGGCCGGTGTGGGGAGGCAGGGTGTGCAGTGGGTGGGTGCGGGTTGTGGGGGCAGGGAGACTGCGTGGGACCGCTTTTAATTTTCAGGTACTTTTTTAATTGACAACACAGACATTTGCCATGCTGGGGTGATCTCCCAGCATGGCACAAAGGACAGCTGGTGGGGACGGGAGCCGACGGGGATTGGGCACCCCGCCGGCCACGCAGACAGTTGCCACGCTGGGGTGAGCTCCCAGCGTGGCACCCTGTACTGGGAGGACAGTGGAGCCGACGGGGATTGGGTACCCCGCCAGCTGGTTCAATGACTTCTGCCACGCTAGGTGAGCACCCAGCGTGGCATGGGGAAGGCCTGGGGAAGTCGCGGACTCAGACTAGCCGGCATACTGACATGGGGATTGTACTCGATGTTGGATTCTTCAGATTTAGTGTGGTGGCGGCTTTGGCGCCATGTTTATCGAATGTTTCACTTGGAAAGGCACGTATGGAGGCGTGTCTTTATGCCGCTGCATGACGAGCTTGTCTCTGATTGCAGCGGCAATTTGTTTACAAGTTATGTCCACTTTACATAATGTTGGTGTCAGCGCTAGCATGCTGGCTTATTAGGGAATAAGGGACGCACCTACTGATGCGTGCCCTGCTTTTGACCAACAGCAGCTGCACCTCCAAATCTCCACTCTCCCAATGTGTTGACTTGCACGCAAGCTCGGCAAGCCAACATAAAAAGTATGCAATAACACACAGATTGCAAGCCTGAACAATTACTTCTAGGCCTGCGAGTCTCCATTTATGCCAACATATCTAGATACATTTGTGAGTGTTGTGATCCTGTTTTTGTTACCCAAACCAAAACCTGGAAGCCAAATGTGTGGGGAGGCAACGTGATTTACTCTATACTAGCCAAAGAGCAAATCTTAATCCCATTGTAGTGGTCATCACATAAATCCCACAATGTTAAGTAGAAACATAGACAATGATGGCAGAAAAAGACACAAGGTCCATCCACTCTGTTGTGAGTTTCACAGGACAAGAAGATAACAAGAAACCCACGTTATACCATCAAATAGGTTTTATTTGAAGCAACACAGCTTTGGAAAGAAAAAGATGGTGTATAAGCAATTAGCAAGTAATTACTGTAAATAACAGTCTCTTTCAAATATATCTGTAACAGTGCACTCTTATTAGAAGAACAATAAATTGCTGATAGTCTTCTGATTTCCATGGTGGGGGGGGGGTGGAGGGCTGGAATGGTATGTTCTTCAAACAGTTCTTTTTAGCTGATATACTCAGTACAACAGTCCCAGTTTCAGGCTAGCATATAGCCAGTTCAGACGATGACAGTTTATACAGTTCTTAGCATAAGATGCTCACACATTAGGCACTAGATAACCTGCAGCCCTCTAGGTAAAATCTCACTCCCAGGCCAATTATTTTCTTGCTCAAGATGCAATGTTAAAAAGAGAGTTTGGTTTGGCAATGGACTAGCAGTCAATTACAAACATTTGTTTTTATCTGGTCCATGGGGGTTGCTGTTTGCTTGCATTCTCTCCCTCAATTGTCTAATCCAATGCAGGTGTTTGGAGCTGGCAAGAGTCTTGTTACTGAATGACTTGTCACATCACAATTTTGAGGCATGGTAGATGGTATAAGACTTTACTCATTGCTGTCTTTCTCCTGAAGTCCTGTAACTATGAGTTGCTCAAAACAGACTTGTTTCTGTAGATGATGTGATGATGGTATCAGATGTTGAAAATACCATCTTGATTGTATAGTATTAGATGTTAAGCAATACCACATCTGTTGATAGCATTAGATGTTAAGCTATACCTCAGTTGATGGAATTGTTGTTGGAAAATATCACACCTCTTGATGGCATTTGATGTTGGGAAATGCCATCTTGCTGGTATTGTTGTTCAGACATACCATAATCTCTCATGAAAAATGTTCATATTTTTATACAATACATTTTACAAAGCAAACATTTTAGTCTCATGCCATCAGATATTGAGATGGCTAAGCTTAATTTTGCTTACATGTCAGCTAGAAACATTTGAAAAGCATGTTTTTGCCAAATCAACAAAACATAATTTGACCTTTGTCCTGATTTATTACCCTTTAACACATATTGGTTTTGTAACAAGAAACATAGAGGGGCAGTAGTGCTTCATTCATCAAAAAATGACTAATACAGGTGACATACTTGTTGACGCACATTTAGTGCTGCTATCTCATTTGTTCAGGAACAATGTTTCAGATCACAATGAATCTAGTCAAACAGACATAACCTTGAATAGTTAGAAGTTTAGCAGAAAACAATTATACTGTCATTTCAACCTTAAAATGACAGGCTTGCTTTTAGCAGAAACAGAGCACAGTTGAAATAGCAATACATGAGGCTGGCCTAAAATTCAGGTTCAAACATGACCTGAAAATATGTGACCCTATATTGCTCACAGATGCCACGGAAATTAATAGAGATTTTCTGTGATACAACTGTGTACACTGGGATGTATCTCTGGCTGCCATTGTAGAAGCAGCCTTCATTATAAACTTCCTCTAATATAACCTACCCAACCCCTTAAACCAAAACCATCCAATAAAAAATACTAGTAATTGTTTTCCTTCACTTCCCCCACCTACAGATTAGTCAGCCAGGATGTAATTCTCTTATCACAGTTTCTGCTAATGATGCTTCAGAATACTGCAGGAATACAATGCACGCCAAGGCAGTTAATTCTGTTTGTCATGTAGTAAAGAGTGACATGCTTACCGCAGAGTGTTGTACCTTGGCTGACTGTGCTATATACAATAAGTACAACTAGCAGTCCCCCTTCCCAAATTTACACAACCACACACCACAAAGCTGGCTTATCTTATTTACCACATCCTCAGCACTTAAACCCACCCACACACTCTAAAATAAATATATTACACAACACATTTAAACCATCCCATTAATAGTTAAAAAAATGAGTTTGCCAGCCCAGGATAAAGCAATCCCTTGAGTTGTGCTGGGTCAAAAAACAAAATAAGAGTTTATAGCCAAATCCATCCACAAAATCACAGAAACATTGTCTATGCAACCATCGTTTCTCCTAATTCTGGTCAAGATTTCTAGGGTATCGGCATGCCTCAGTTGGTAGCACCTCTGCCTCTGTGCTAGAAGGTTGTGGGTTCTAGTCTCACAGCAGGATTGAGCCCATGCCTTCAATGCTGGCACCCAAGTGCAGTATTGGGGTGAGTGCTGTACTGTTGGGGTGTGCTGTCTTTTGGATGAGACATTAAACCACGATCCCTTCTACCCCCCTCTCTGGTGCTGTCCAGGTGGAAGTAAAAGACCCCAAGGTACTTTTCACAATAGTAGGGGATTTTCCTGGTGTCCTGGAAAACATTCCCCTTCTCATATAACCTGTTCATGCAATTGTCCAAGGCTTTGTGTGCGAGTTAATGTATAATATGGCTGCCTCTACATGTTCCATCACTTCCACTACCAGTCAAGCACTGTTGTAAAGTGCTTTGGGATACAATGTGTAAGAAAAGTGCTTTATAAATGCTGACTCTTCTTCTCCCCCTCCTTCTTCTTCAATATTTCTAAGCAACAGGTTTTCTCAGGATTCTCACTCTTAGGTGTTCAAACAGTAAAGGCAGTGTTAAACAATGTGCTGATCTCAAGGAAAACACAGGGTGCAGTTAAGGAGAGTTGTCCCCTATCACAGGACACTCTCATCCACCAACAGCCTCACTGAAACATAGAAACATAGACTTTGACAGCAGATAAGGACTGCTTGGCCCAGCCACTCTGTTCATTTCCCTACCCATTGAATAAGCTGCAGATCCTAGTTAACCAATAGCCTACTTCTTCCACTGATCTGTGTAGTTTTGCATTTGTCTTCTGCTCAAACCTGGTCTCACTGTCAACCCTCTGCTAATGGGTTCTGTTGTACCAGTGCTCTGGGGAGTAGCATCTCTTCCTGGATGTTCCAACCTGAGTTCTGGTGACAAGCTACCACCTCTGTATGTCACATTCCTCAAGGGAAGATGGATAAGCTTGATGCCATAGGGATTTTGGAGACCTGGTGGACAGAACATGATTCATTGTGCAAAGAACCTGAAGTTTGTCACTAAACAAAAAGGATAGAAACAGTAGGAGGAGTTGAGGGCTAGTTTTTTTTAATCAAGAATAATACAAAAGCATCATGATATAAGACAGCTCTTATTAAAGATGGGCATAGACTTTTACTGGGGGATCTGTTATAGTCTTCCAGAGCAAAATGAGGAGAGTGATAAGCAAACAAGAGAAAGAATCATGAGGGCAGGTAATAAATGAAACATATTAGCCATGATGGGTCTAAATCACAGGGACAAAGTCTGGAATGCATGAGTAGCTAAAGCACAAATAGGCATATTGTTTATGGAGCACCTGAAAGCAAACAAATGAGCATAACATGTTACTCAATACACTAGGAAAAATGTCATTATAGATAAGCAGTCTGGAAGATGCAATAAAAGATTGCCTTACAAGGGAGCCACTGGGGAGCAGTGACCCCAATAAGGCAACATTATACAACAAAAAAAACTTTGTAGCTGAAAAGGATAATACAGCATGTTGAAATTTTGATGAGATGAGAAACATCCTGGCAGCATGGAACTGGGACGTCAACTTCCAAGGAAGTCATTGAAGAAAAAATGGGTGATGTTGACTACCAACATCAAAACACTGGAAAACAAATAACATCCTTAGTAGATCACATAATAATTAAAAAAAGTAAAGGAACCAAAATGGCTCACTAGTAAACAGAAAATATTAATGAAAGCTAATGTGAGATCATTTAAATATTTAAAAACCAAAGGAACCAAAGTAGCAGCATAACAATATAAATATAGCTGGAAGATCTGCAAATGGAAAATAAAGTGGGGAAATAAAAGAAATGAAATGAGAGTTGCTACTAAACTGAAAACAACAACAACAAAGTAACTACATTAGGACAAAATGCAAAGCTGTTACAACTGGACGTTCACTTGACCTAGGCAATATTTATTTATTTATTTAAAAGTTTCACCAGGAAAGACATACTGAACTAACAAAAGTTCATTTCCAAATGCGTCCTGGGGGAAAGAGAAAGGGGGGAGTACACTTGAAAATACATAGAGTCGAAAACAACGTGTTACAACTGTAAACAGCAGAGAAATAAATACGAAAGCAACAATGTACAGTAAATTGTGTGCATGGATTTAACCCATGCAAATGAATAAATAGATAATCAAACAGTGTGAGAACTTATAAACCATGCACCACTGGATTGAAACTTATAGCTGCAAGCTGAATGTGTGCCAGCACCGGGTAGTAGTAAAATAATACATGTTACAATGGGGGGGGGGAGAGAAAGCAGGCTTGAAGGGGAACATAGAAACAGAGTTACAGTCAAGGACTAAGAGAGGTGAGTTAGGTGTGGGGAGGGAGATAGATGAGCAGAAGGATTTGGAGTAAGGAAAGGGTTATGAGAGGAGGTGGAGGAGGAAAGCAGAGGAGGAGGGGGTGGAGTAGGGAAAGGTTGGTAGACAGGAGGGGTTAGAGTGAGATAGTAGAGGGGATGGGATAGGGTTGTGAGAGAAGGGGGAGGAGGAGCAGGGAAGCGGTGGTACAGAGAAAGGAAGGAGGGTAAGAGATTGGGGAGGAGATGGAGTGGATATAGGGGAGAAATCAGGTAAGGTTATAGGTTACAGTTACAGGTGTGGGAGGAGACGCTACGCAGGAAGGAGGATAGAGAATAGGGAGAGGTGGCTGAATGGATTGGGAGAAGGAGGGAGATCCAGAGCTTAGGGAAGCAGTAGGAGAAGGCAGACTGGCCAGCAGTGGAGGATCTAAGGGGGAGTGCAAGGGAGTGGAGTGAGAGCTGCCGAGGGTATAGGAGTTGGGGCGAGGTAGAGAGAGGGTAGAGGACAGGTAGGAAGGGAGGGAGCCAAACCAATACTTGGCAATAAATGAGGAGCAGAGTGCCATTCACCTAACTTCAAGGGAGGGAAAGGAGAGGGACATATAAAGAGTACAGTGATGAATACGTGTAGGGCTATCTAAAGCAAAGTGATAGAATGAGTTAAAGAGAGAGTCCAGTCTGGAAAGGGTAGATTTGGGAGCAGAGCTGTAGACTATGTTGCCATAGTCGAATATGGGGAGGATGATTTTCTGTATGACAGCTCTACAGGCTGGGAGTGGGATGCAGCTGCGGTAGTGGTACAATGCTCCCAATTTAGGGTGGAGTTTTTTACATATGGCATTAACATGTTCAGCGAAGTCAAGGTGGTTGTCAAGCCAGACCCTGAGGTACTTGAAGGGTAGTAGATTCTCAATTGTGGGCCTGTCTAGGATACAGAAGGAGGGGGACTGCCAATCCTAGAGAGTTTTTGCCGAGTGCTGAAGGTCGTAGAAAACCATTTTTTTGGTGTTAAGGGCCAGCTGACTTGAGTGGAACCAGAGCTGGACATTGTCAAAGTTCCACTGAAGCCTGGTCACAAGGTCAGTAGGGGAATGGCCAGAGGCAAACAGGACTGTGTCATCAGCGTACATGTGAATGGATGCTGAAGTGCACGCTGCAGGAAGGTCATTTAGAAAGACCGAGAATAAGATAGGACTGAGGACTGAGCCTTGAGGTACCATAGTAGTGATTAGGATGGCAGGGGAAAGGGAGTCCCAAATATGGACTGATTGGGACCTACCCATGAGGTAGGAGTGGAACCAGTTGGTGGCCAAGAAGGAGAGTCCTACTATAGAGAGCTGAGATAGAGGAAGGTGATGGGCAATGGTGTCTTGGCCCTGATCCATCCCTGTGAGAATGGTATCAGTTAGTCGGAGGACGGAAGAGGAGGTGGAGTGATTTTTTCAGAATCCTGACTAGTACGGGGTGAAAAAGGAGGAAGAATCAAGGAGAGGGAAGAGTTGAGATAGCACCAGATGTTCTTGGAGTTTGGTGAGGGTGGGGAGGAGAGAAATGGGATGATAGTTACCAGGAATAGAAGGATTGTCACCTTTTGGGAGGGGAATGACTGTGGCATGCTTCCAGGCAGATGGGACAGAGGCAGAGGAGAAGGAGAGGTTTAAAAACATGGGGATGGGGTACCAATGGCAAGGGCTGCCAGGTGTAAGAGTTTTGGATCAAGCCTGACAGGGCTTTTACTCTTGAGTGGGTTGAGTGCTAGCAGGGCATTGGTGGCGGCATCAGGTGTGATGGGAGAGAAGAAGAATTGGGCAGGTTGTGGGGGAGGGAGGGGGATGTTGAAGTTGGAGGAAAGGATGAGAGGAGGAAATAGGCACAGGAGAGTGGGTCAGAAATGAATGAGTCATTTGACTTTAGAACTGGGATGGTGGATTGGCCCTTGGGAGAAAAAAGGGCATGGACAACCTTCTAGAACTTTAAGGGGTGGTTGATATTGTTATGGAAGGTAAAGGAAAAGCACTCTGCTTTGGCTAACCTAGTTGCTCTGGTGCAGGCATTTTGCAGGGCATGATATTTCTGTATAGTAGTTCCAAGAGGGAACCTGAGGATTTGTGCTCCTTCCAAGCTAAGTTCCTGGTACACAGGCAGGCTAGGAGTTCAGCAGAGATCCATGGGAGGTGGGAGCCCCTGACCCTGGTTTTCCTTATGGGGTGTGATAAGCCCAAGTAGAGAGGAATTTGAGTTTGAAGAAGTCAAATATCACTTTCAGTAGGGCAGAAAAGATTGCTGGGTAATGAGCCACCACTTCTGTTACATATTTAGTTGACAGACATAGGAGAGGTACGATTAGTTACCAAGGAACTATCACACTTACAAATGAAAAAAAAAAGACCAGACAAACTTGATATTAATAAATCATCAAATCCAGATGGAATAGATATCTCACTGAAGGAGCAACAGAATGTAGGTGGCGGAATGAGTGCGAAACAACCAGTCATCTATCACAGTGGCAAACTGGTTGTTGAAACTTACTGCAGGGAGAGTGCTGCACGAATGTTGTGTCCCTTCCCTGATGAACCTAAACCATGGAGGTGATTATTATAACTTTTAGGTGGTGTGGTAGGTGAAGACCCCCACATGGGGGGTGCAGGGGGTACATCTCCACGCAAAGACCACTGACGTGCCCCTCTGTGTTCCGTGGTCTTGGAGTCAGGTGGCACAGGATTTTCCTTGCTGCTTTCCAAGGACTCGGGGTTGGGTGGCACAAGACGTACCCCACTACATTCTGCTGACTTGGGGTCAGGCAGCAGAAGATGTGCCCCACTGCATTCCATGGACTCAGAGTCGGGCAGCACAAGATGTTGTGGCTCATTCAGTTTTTTCTTTCCTGTTCCTTATGTAGTTCTATCTGTTATGCAGTACTTTGTCAGAGTGGCAGGGGAAATCTGGTGTGGGTGTAAGGCTACACGGAATCATTGAAGATTTACTATAGAGGATATACTTTAGAAGAGATGCTATAGAATCTTGGCCTACAGTTGTGACTATAGCTAATACCGTCAGGATAACCAGGGTCAAAATGAATGAATTAAGATGGGGAAATGGGAAGGAGCATGGGTCTGTTTGGAAGTGGAGGGGGCGTTGGAGAAAGATTCAAATGGGGAAATGGAAAGGGGCATGGGTATTTTTGGATGGGGAAGGGAGGCTCTGACAAATGGCTGGAGAGGAGGCAGAATAGTGGGATGTAATGGATGTGGGGCTGCAATGTCCATGAATACACTGTGGTGGTTGGGATGCTGTACAATATGTGTCAGATTAAGGCAAGTAGAAGCCGAGGTAAGCATTCTAAGGGATGAAATGGCCAGGTGGCAGAAGGACATGGGTACAAAGGAGGGCCGATACATCTATAATGGCAGCCAGGGGAGGAGGGAGTCTGCTAAGATGGAAATAGGGGGTAGAGGGACTGGCTGGGGATGTGGGAGGGCAGGGCAGGACTGGTGGGGGTTACAGGGAAAAGGGTCCTAGACAGGATGGGGAGGAAAGTAATGGCTGGCAGAGAGTGGTGAATACTGGTAAGGGAATTCCAAGGGCCCGAAAAAGGGCACACACACACCTCACCAACAGGGGGGGAGTACAGCACACAACGTAGGGGCTTTATGGTGTCCAACAGGTAGTCACCATTATCGGACACTGTGGTGGATGGGGTCCTAGAAGATGCAGGGAGAACAGCGGGCAGAGGCCAGAAGGAGTAGATGGGTGGCAGTGAGGGAGGAGATTGGAGTAAGGGTACCAGCGCTGATAAGAGCAAGGGGGAGAATAGGGGTGGGGTGGAAGGAAGAAATGAAAACTCAGTGTGGGAGATAAGGGAGGGGGAGACACGCAAGGATGAAAACCAGGTGATACAGGGAGAGCAGGGGCAGCGAAGGGGATCTAAGGAAGAAGGAAGGAAAAGAGAAAGAAGTAAGGAAACTCAGAGTGAAGCAGGAGTCTCAATGAAGCACTGGACTACAGGATCACACCAGAAAGGGGATGGATGTGGCTATCTGCACATTGAGGGTATTTGAAGGATCACTGGCAGGGGAAGGGCATAAGAGGGGACAAGAGTTCAATGAGGGAGGGGCGGGGGTAAGTGCGGTAGCAGCAAAAGCTAATAAGGAGGGAAAGGGAGGAGCAGCCGATGAGGAGGGGGTCAGGGCTCAAGGCGAGGAGTTAGGAGAGGTGGATGAGGGAGAGAGTGAAGTAAAAGAGACACCTATAGCTTGGATAAGAGGAACTGTGATGTAGAATAAACAGAAGGAAAAAGGGGGCAGGGTTATACTTATAGGGGACTCAGTCATAAAAGGTATCAGATGGGGGGGAAGAAATAGTACAATTTGGGTGGAATGCATGCTGGGCATGATGGCACTCGAGATAATACACCATATTCCCTCATGGGATAAGCAACAGGATGGGAAATTGAACCTGCTATTCCATCTAGGGACAAATGACTTGGAGAGGAATAGTCTGTTGGAGATACAGGCAAGATTTAAGGCACTTGCTAGGTTTTGCAGCAGTCTGTGGTTCAGATCTGTAGCCTTTTTGGAGGTCTTACCAGTGCCTAGAGCTTGTACTGAAAGTAGGCAAAGGATCAAGGAGTTCAATAGATAGCGAGATGGTATGGACAGATGGGGTATGGGCTACTAGTGGACTGGGGTTCAACGTGGGAGGACTAGAGTCTCTTTGCCCCAGACAGCCTGCACCTAAACAGGGATTGTGCAGCTGTACCAAAAGGTAGATTAGGAAAGTTCATAAAGAAAGCATATCATTTAAACTATACAAGGGGGCAGGGGAATTGGGGAAAAAAGCCACATCAAATGTCAAGAGAGACGTGGGGGCTCTTGGCCTCCCTCTTGGAAAGGGATGGAATATTAGATTCCAACATGCCCATGGGTAGGGGGCTGGGGGCAGCTTTAGTGGAGGGGATTAGTAGCCAGTGCTAGGAGCTTAGTAAATAAGATGGTGGTCTTAGAAACCATCATGGGGTATGAGGGACTGGACATAGTTGCGATTACTGAAACTTGGTGGACAGAACATCACACATGGGAGACAGCCATCAAAGGACAGGGGAGATAGGAAGGGGGGGCTCTATACATCAGAGAAAACATAAGGGCTACAGAGGGGCAGGAGAGGGAAGGAGTGACAAAACTCCTGTGGGTGACACTGAGCTAAAGGACTGGGGAATCCTTAAAACTAGGGGTGGTATGCAGACTATCTATGCAGGTGGAGGAAGAGGATAGGCAGATTACACAAGCAGTGACAAGGTTGGCTCTCAAGGGAGAAACACTTCTGGTGGGGGACCTAAACCTCACAGATGTGGACTGGGACATCCCAGATGCAGCTTCAGCTAGAAGCAAGGAAATTCTGGAGGCGCTGCAGGGCGTATTCCTACAGCAGTTGGTCAGAGAGCCGACAAGGGGCAAACAACCTGCTAGATGTGGTCCTAACAAATGGGAGAAATGTGGAGGAGGTGGAGGTGGGGAGACGCAGCTCAGCGCCAGTGACTACAGGACGATAAGGTTCAGGGTAAGAACAGGGAGGGAGGTAAACTGAACCAGCACAGCAGTCTTGGACTTCAGGAGCGTGAACTTCCACAGGATGAGAAGGCTAGTGAAGGAAGAAATGGTAGCAATGGAGAAGATAAATGATGTGGAGGAGTTATGGGGAACTATGAAAGACCAAGTACAGAAGGCCATGCAAATGTGCATCAGGATGGTACGGAAGGGTACAAGACAGAAGAGACCAGTTTGGTTTACAAGAGAGGTGGGGAGAGTGGTCAGAGATGTAGGATTCAGAAAATATAAGAGAACACAGAGGGAAGAGGACAGGGAGTCTTATAGGGAGAAGAGGAGGCTAGCAGGGCTGGAAATAAGGAGGGCAAAGGCCAGCACTGAGGAGAAAATAGCTAAACAGGCCAAGAGAGGAGACAAAACTTTTTTTAGATATGTTGGGAGGGGGGAGAAGGAAGGCTAGGCAGGGGATAGCAAGGTTGGGGGGAGAGGAGGGAAACAGTTAAAAAGAGAATTGTGATAAAGCAGAATTAAATGAGTACTTTTACTCAGTATTCACAGTGGAGGGGGAGAGCAGGGGGCCCGAGCTTAGGAGGAGGGGGGGAGGGTGGACCTGAGTCCTTTCAGTGTAAAGACAGTTAGGGAGGAACTAGGCAGGTTGAAGGTGGATAAGGCCATGGGGCCAGACAGGCTGCACCCGAGGGTGATCCGGGAGCTGGGGGAGGAATTGGCCACCCCACTGTCGAGGCAGTTCAACCTGTCTCTGGATTTGGGGAGGGTGCTGGAAGACTGGAGGAGGGCAAACGTGGTGCCACTATGCAAAGGGGGAAGTAGGGAGATGAAGGAAAAGTACTACCCGGTCAGCCTCACCTCGATGGTGGGGAAGGTCATTGGAGCTGCTCATAAAGGAAAAGATGGTGGGCTACCTGGAGGATAGTGGGCTACTAGATGACAGACAGCATGGCTTCTCAAAGGGAAGTCACGCCAGACAAATTTTGTTGTAACTTTTTTATTAGTTTTAGACAAGGAAATACACAAACTTACATCCAGATGGCCGAGGCCTATGACAGTAAAGCTGAGTACATTTACATAAAACATTAGACATTACCTATCCTATGGGGAAGGGGTGGGAAAACGGGGGGGAGGGGTGAAAAATTAAATCTCTACGTGGGGGTAAGGGAAGGAAAAGGTATCAATAGGTTACCTACAAATCAGCATACAGGAAATTACAGGTAGGATCCCTATCCATTCTGATCTACCTGCTAGAAAGGAAATAGAGCTTGTGTTCCACAGTTGTAATTAGATAGCGAAGGATAAGGGTAAAAGATAGGGTTATTAGTATTGGAAAGTCATAGGACATAAAAGAGACCTAAACATTTCAGTTTAACAGTGTGCTGTCATTATTTATAGCAGTGTGCAATCATTGAAATAAAGACTGTACTCACCAGAGGAATGAGCCTCAAGACAGGGTTTGCTGGACATAGGCACACGAGTCAGTTCTACTGTATCTGTGCAAGTCTCTCTAATCATTTTCATGGCATCAAGACAGGAGTCAAGCTATAAGTGTGTATATGTTCTGCAATCTCTGGCTATTACCTAGAGGCAGAACAGAGGAACACAAGCAATCCCAAAGACTCAGGTTCGTAACAAAAGTGATAGTCATATGACAATACAACCAATAAATCATTTTGACAAAATAAAGTCGTTAAATGCGTACTGTAAGACCTACAGAGAGTTTGACTTTTGCGTCTCTGTAAGAGGTAGTTGGAAGGACATATTAGAGTAAAGTGGAAATATTTAAGGGGAGCAGGAACCTCAGTTCTCAGTCATCCTTACACTTAGTTAGCAAGGTATTGAGCCAGCTGAATCCACCAGATTAAGAGGGGTAATCATCCTACACCTGTTTTAGGGTGAACATAAGTTAAAAAGGGGGCCCAACAGAGTCTAAATTTAGAAAGTTGGTATTTTTGCAGGTGTGAGATTCTATCCAATTTAGCCACTGCCAAGAGAGAAGCCAAAACTTCCATCTGTGTAGGGATCATGGAGGACCTCTATTTATAAAGCAGGGCTCTTTTGGTTTGCATAGTCAAAAGAGCTAACCATTTATATTCCAGGTAAGTGAGCTTAGGAAGATCAGTGGTAATACCCAAGAGATAAAAAAGAGGGCAGAGAGGGACTTGAAGTTTTAGTACTTTAGAAGCTACATCTCGTACTGAGTGCCATAAAGGCTGAATTAAAGGGCAGGTCCACAATTTGTGCATCAAATCTCTTGCTGGGGCCTGACATCTCCAGCATTTATCGGAGTCCAGGAGTTTAGCTTTGTAAAGATTCACAGGGGTTTTATACCATGAGTGTGATATTTTGTTTTGTATTAAACGAGATCTAGCGTCTCCCAGCCATTTGCGCGTATCCCTCCATGCCCGATTCCAGGCATCAGAGGTCATTGTAAGGTGTAACATCTTTTCCCACTTTCTTTTAGCATCTTCAGACTGAGAGGGCAGAGAGTCCCTAATGTTGGCATAAATACGTCCTGCTAGGCCTTTCGGGTTTTTAATCCATGATTGTAAAACAGAAGGACTGTCTTGTGTTTGGGAGGGGGGATTCAGAATGGGTCTTAAGGCTTCTCTAAGTTGTAGATACCTTCAGAACTCGGTCTGAGGGATATCCCATTTCTGCTGAAAGTAGTGAAATGAGTATATTGTGTTATACCTAGGATCCACAACATCTCCAATAGTGGAGATCCCCCTCTTAGCACAGTTCTTCCAAGAGATCCAATAACCCCCAATAGTAATGGCAGGGTTCTGCCAAAGGGGGGTGTGCATAATCAGGACAGGGTCCATCTTCAATCTCCGATGAACAGCATACCAGTTGGCTCGCGAAGCTTCTATTGTAGGGGAGGTGAGGGGAGACTTTAAACTGTTGGGATGGCTGGATTTGCTATTGGGGCATGCGAGTAAGAGAGAGGAGGGAAGAAAAATTCCTGAGCTGTCTAACTCAATTTGGAGCCACTGAGGGGAAGTGGGGAGATGAGGGGCCATCAATGTGGTCGTCTGAGCCAAGAGAAAGGCCTGACGGTAGCCCTCTAGCCAAGAGAGGTTCCCGCCTCCATGTTTCCAGTGTGTCAGGAGTTTGGCTTGACTGTATCTAGGTTTAGTGCCTTCCCATAGGAAGTGTCCTATTACTTTATCGATGGCTAAGTACCAGTTTTTGGGGAGGTGAATAGGGATATGCAGAAGTAAATAAAAGAGTTTTGGAGCCGTGACCATATTAATAGCAGCAATTTTACCTGCTAAAGTCAGTCTAAGGAGCTTCCATCTATCAAACTCTGTTTTGATGGAGGAAAGAAAACGGTGAATATTAATTTGCCAAATTGTATCCAGCAAGGGAGATAGCATTATCCCCAGGTAGGTTATCCCTTCTGGGGCCCAAAGAAAGTCTGATCTTTCCGCCATCTGTTGGGTACAGAATTTATTCAGGGGCATTAATTCAGTCTTGTTCTGATTTAATCTGAGACCTGAATATGCATGAAAGGATTCCAGGAGAGACAATAAAGGAGGTATAGATCGGTGGGCATCTGCTAACGAGAGAAGGAGGTCATCCACATACATAAGAGTTTTGTACGGTGAATTACCTACCATAAGCCCAATTATTTCAGGGTGGTTCTGAATTGTATAGGCCAGGGGTTCAACAGCTAGGACAAATAGGAGGGGGTAGAGAGGACAGCCTTGTCTTGTCCCACGTTCTAATGTTAAGGGTAGGGATAGCACCGAGTTTGTGTTCACTCTGGCTGTGGGTAGGTTATAAATGGCTTGTATTCTTGATAGAAAGATATCACCCATTCCGAGGTGTGCAAGGACTAGATATAAATAGTCCCATTCTATGGAGTCAAGGGCCTTTTCGAAGTCCACTGCAAGCACCGCAGCCGGAGAAGGAAGAGATCTAGCGGAGTGTATGAGGTTTAGAAGGGTTCTCAAATGATCCGAACTATGCCTACCAGGAATGAAACCAGCTTGTGAGGGGTGTGTAAGACGAGGGAGATGGGGAGAAAGCCTAGCTGCCATAAGCTTGGCATATAGCTTGCTATTGAGGTTAATGAGGGAGATCAGGCGGTAATTCCCTGGATTAGTGGAGTCCTTACCTTTTTTTGGGGTAAGAACAATGGTGGCCTCTCTCATTGATGGAGGGAGAGCACCTTTAAGTTCTATCTCCTGGAATACCTCAGTCAGAAGGGGAGAAATAATAGGGGCCATTGCTTGGTAAAAGTCAGCCGTGTAGCCATCTGCTCCAGGGGACTTGCCCAGCTTCATAGTTTGAATAGCTGAACACACTTCAGTCTGAGAAATAGGGAGTTCCAGAAGTTGTGACTCCTGTGCAGTAAGGGAGGGTAGCAGAAGAGAGTCTAGGAAAGGACGTGTATCCAGATTCATACACCTATGCGAAGAGGTGTAAAGAGATCTATAAAAGGACACCATACTAGAGTTAATGGTCTCTGGGGTGTTTCCCACTACTCCCTGCTTATCTTTTAGTCCGTATATAAACCTACTGGCCTGTTGCTTACGGAGTTGGTAAGCGAGGACTTTGCCTCCCTTATCTCCTCCCTCCCAGAAGGAGTGTCAAAGGTGAAGGATGGCTACCTCGGCTTTCCTGTTCAGCAGCTGATTAATTTCAAAACGAAGTCCCAAAATGGTCCTACCTATGCTGGAGTGGGTGGAGGGATGAGGGAGGGCCTTTAGATTGGCTTCAGCTATTGCCAACTCCTGTACAAGTCGATGCAGCTGGTGTTCTCGTTCTTTACGTTTGGCTGCTGCAAACCCCATAATGTTCCCTCACATTGTAGCCTTAAAGGCCTCCCACATATTACCCGGTGAGGTATCTGTAACAGGGTTCTCTTCAATAAATTGAGAGGCCTTAGTTCGGGCCCAGGGAATAAAGTCTGGATCTTGCATGAGGAGGGGGTCTAGTGTCCAATTTCGAGTTGAAGGGGCTACCAGATCCCATGGGACAAGAAGCTGGACCAGAGCATGGTCTGAAATAATACAAGGGAGAATTTTTACATCCAGAGTTTTAGATGTCAAGGAAGGGGCGCCTAGCCAGAAGTCTAACCTGCTATATGAGGCATTTGGGGTCGAGTGGAAGGTATAATCACTCTCTCTGGGGTGGAAAAGCCTCCAAATGTCTGTGAGACCCTGATCCAGAATCATTTAGTTCAATGCTTTCCCACTTCTGAGGTGAGATTCCTTACCCCCATCATTCCTGTCTATCGATGGAATTAATGTCAGGTTAAAATCACCTCCCAGGAGAAGAGGGCTATCTGGGGGATGAAATTCCAAAACCACCTCTGCAAGAGCATGGAAAAAACTCGGGGTGTCTTCATTGGGGGCGTATATATTACAGAGAGTGACCGGTCCAGATGGGGTCTCGTAATTCGCCAACACCCATCTGCCCTCCAAGTCCGAAGTTGTCTTAGTCAGGGTCCATGGGAGAGATTTGTGCAGCAGGATGATTACCCCGTGCTTCCTGGATGGGGCATTAGAGTGGACCTGTTGTCCTACCCAGTCCTTTAGCATGTATTTATAATCTTCTCCTGTTAATTTAGTCTCCTGTAGGAAGGCTATTTTGGAGTGAATGCGCTTCAGGTATGTCAGTATCTTTTTGCATTTCCATGGTGAGCTTAAACCTCGAACGTTCCAAGTGTGGAACGCAATTTCTGACATCCTGCCATGCTTATGGGCTAAACGACTGGAAAAACTGCCACTGAACAGAATTAACACAGTGAGATTTTCCCCTCGGTTATGTTGGAAGTTGTATTGGTGGCCACTGGCCACTGAAATTGGCTTAACTGAGAGTTACGAACCCTAATATGTGGGAACACACAAACCTATATTTTCTTGTATTTAAGCGAATTCAATATACAAATCGGACTACTGTCCTGTAATTTCTAATCCAACATTATTATTCAACATAACCTTTTAAATTAAATAACAGTTTGAGAACTGAGGAAGGACTTAACCAGTTGGAATACCAACAAATGGTATGTCCAAACCCTTCTGTGGGGTTTGGGTAGAGGGAAGAAAATCAGTTATCAGGTGCTCAATACAAAGGTTGTTATACAGTATTACACTAATTCTCCAAATAAGCAACACAACAATTCAATTCAACAATAATAGACTGCACCCCTGCCTAGAGCAAAACGGAGTTTAAATAGCCTTCGATACCTCTAATTTAACCCAGGGAACCCTGTGAAGTCTAGGATGTAAATCAGAGACCTTCCTAACCTAGGCCTCACAACAGAGAGCATCCATTGATCCTGGGGGGCAAGGATCCCTAATGAAAGGAGAGCTTATCGACCTCTTCATGGGGAGCCCTCTGGAAAAGTAACTCCTCAACTGAGGAAGGAGACATCCAGCCATTCTACCAAATCAGTAGTAATAACAGAATAGCCCAACATATATATTAAACTCCCAAAGAAGTGCCTGCTTGGGGGGGGGGGTCCATTGGCGGTCTGCCGAACAAAGAGATAAAGAACACGAACACCGGGACTCATATCCCTCAATTATGTGAAAACTACCCCACTACCCTCCTTGCATCCAAGATTTGCCCCAGGCCAGAGCCTGATTAACTTATCTGAAACTTGGCGTCCGTTCAACTCGGGTTGTCGTCCTGCGGAGGTACCAGCAGCTCCGAATCAGTAGCCGTGAGGTTGCGGCCTGTAGGGGAACCCGGAGCCACGGTGTGCCAGTCTGAGCCCTGCACAGACAGGGTATTTTCGGACATTGAGGCCCAGGAACTGTTATCTTCAGACAATACTCTAGATGAGGGTCAGGCGTAGCCTCCATTTCCTCTCGACAGTCAGTGTCAGGGCAGTCCTGAAGGGGAGAGAATCTATTTTTGGCAAAATATGGACTCGTATATTGTATTTCATCAGAGGCCCTATCACGGTCCTGTGGATGGTCTCGCTTAGCGTGCGGTGATTTTGGGGGTCTCTTCTGGATCTTTGAGTTGCGAGAGTCCCGTTCAGGCATCCTAGTTACTAGGGGAGGAAGAACTTGTAGAGTGGTTTGGTCTTCTTGGGGTATTTTCAGGGTTCAGCTGGTGTGTTGGCCGGTTACCTGATGGCCAGGTTCTATCAATAAAAGCCATAGCAGCTTCTGGGGAGTCAAATTGCTGAGAAGTGCCGTTAAATGATATCTTTAGGGAAGCAGGGTAGCGCAGGGAAAACGGGATCCTTAGATCATGTAGTTTCCGATGAGCCTCCATAAAAGCCTTTCTTTTATTTGCCAGTTCTATGGAGTAGTCTTGAAAAATCATAATCTGGTGTTGTCCCCACCATAGCTGCCCCAGTTCCCTAGCCCTGGCTTGGATAGCTTCTTTTTCAGCTAAATTAAGGATCCGTGCAGTAATGGGCCTTGGTCTGCCCCTCTGTATTGGTTTAGGTTGTAGAGAGCGATGAGCACGCTCAGTCATAATTTTGCTAGACGGTGGCAATTTAAGGATTCCTGGCAGAACTTGTTTTAGGAAAGGCAGAGCTTTCCCTCCTTCAGAGTCTTCAGGGAATCCAAGAAGCTGTATATTATTACGGCAGCTTCTATTTTCAAGATCGTCGATTTTTTCTTGCATTTGTCTGATTTGTGCTGCTTGATTTCACATTGTAGTACAGTGCCCCTGTAAAATATCCTCTTGGCTCGTCACTTTCTGCTCTGTCCTTTCAATTCTGGCATCTAATATCTGAATCAAATTCGCTGAGGTGTTGGCTGCCAGTGTTAAAGTGCCAATGCTAGTGATAATTGACGAAAATATTTCCCTGATAGAGGGTTCTTCCTCGCCTTTAACTGACTGCACCATGCTGCCTTAAGCACCCAGTCGGCCCAGCTCACTGAAGGGGATAACTTTGCAATCCTGCCGTGGATGTCTCCCAAATTTTTACTTTGTATAGAGGGAGACTTCCGATTGTTGGTAATGAAAGAAAGGCTCAATGGGGATCGAGACAAAAGTGGTAAAGACGGGTACTTAGCTCTAGGTTTTCAGCGTTTGGAAATTATGCCTGCATCTTGAAAGGTGGTTAGCCATGCCCCCCCCCCCAATCAATGCCAGACAAATTTAATTGAGTTCTTTGACTGGGTGATGCAGGTGATCGACCGGGGGGGTGGTGGACGTGGCCTATCCGGACTTCAGCAAGGCCTTCGACACTGTACCCCACAGAAGGTTAGTGAGCAAGCTGGAAAGTGTAGGGGTGGGGGATAAAATAACCAGGTGGGTGGAAAGCTGGTTGGCGGGTAGAAGCCAGAGAGTGGAGGTACATGGGAGTTTACTCTGGGATGGGGAGGGTGATAAGCAGAGTGCCCCACGGGTCAGTGCTGGGACCCCTCCTTTTCAACATCTACATCAGTGATATAGTGGTGGGGCTAAAGGGAAGGGTGTGCCTGTTTGCAGAAGATATGAAGATCTGCAATAGGTTGGACACCATGGGGGGGGGTGGAGGTCATGAGGCAGGCCCTGAGGACTCTGAAGGTATGGGCAGAGACTTGGCAACTAAAATTCAATGTCAAAAAGTGTGCTGTGATGCACCTGGGGCATTGGAACCTGAAAGCAAGGTACATGCTTGGGGGGGGGACATCAGGAATACAGGACAGGAGAGGGATCTGGGGATAATAGTATCTAGTAACCTCAAGGTGAGAAACCAATGCAGCAGGACAGTGGGGAAGGCAAATAGGATGCTGGCATGTATTGACAGGGGCATCACTAGCAGAAGGGGGAGATACTGATGCCCCTCTACCAAGCCATGGTGAGACTGCACCTGGAGTACGCAGTCCAGTTCTGGAGGCCACATCTGTGTAAGGATATACACAGGATTGAGAGGGTTCAGAGAAGTGTGACCAAGATGGTGCAAGGTATGTAGGGCAAACCTTACGAGCAGAGATGTAAGGAATTGGGGCTGTACACATTGGAGACTAGAAGGGTGAGAGGGGACATTATAGGAACTTTTAAATACGTCAAGGGGATCAACAAAGTGAAGGCAGGGTGTTTACTAAAAAGGAAGGGAGGTGCCATAACTAGGGGGCATAGCTTGAGACTGCAGGGGGAAAGATATAGAGGCAATGTGCGAGGACAGTTCTTCATGGAGAGGGTGGTGGAAGCATGGAGTAGGCTTCGAGAGGATGTGGTGGGTGCTGAAACAGTGTCGGGTTTCAAGAGCACATGGGACAGACATATGGGGCTGCATGGCAGTGGGAAGGGGGCTTCCAGAGGGGAGAGGGAAGGATAATGAGGAGAAAGGGGCAGGGTGGATGGGCCATGGGGTCCTTTTCTACTGTCGAGTTTCTATGATTCTAGGATTCTATGATCCTTTTAAAGCTCAGGTTAGGTAAAACAGCTTCTCTTTTCAGGCCTAAGGGGGCAGCAAGTGCTACTTTGCTAAATAGCTGGATCTGCTAGTACAGAGAACTGATTGATAAACTAAGTGTAATGGGATTACACATCAAAAAAAATGAAGTAATTAAAACTTTGTTGACAGGAGGCAGAGGAATGATTTTATATCAGAGTTGAGAAGGGTTATCACTGATGTCCCTTAAGATCTGTGAAGGGCATTTCATTTTTCTGTCTTTTTGTGAACCATATCAGCACAGAAATGGAGGTACGTATCATTGAGTTTGCTAATGATGACACAAAACTCACACGGGAGGTGGAAGCTTAAAAAGATATAGAAGTTCTAAAGATGGACTTGGACAGGATTGCAGAATGGGCAAACATATCCAAAATGAAGTTAATGCGGACATATTCGAGATCCTGTATTTTGGCATGAAAACATACACGAGATGTATAGCCTAAACAGAAAGTCCAAAAGAGCAGCAGACAATGGATGGGATCTATGGTAAACGATAATAAATAATTTTAGCTAAGTTAATGCAAAAAGGCTGCAAAAAAGTGTAATCAAATTTCAAGTTGTATAAAAATACATTTTGTTAGTAGATATAGTAAGGTCATCATGCCCCTGTATAGATTTCTGGTGAGACAACAACTGAAGTATTTAAAAGACAAAGAACCTCTGTGTGTAAACACTGAGACAAGGGTTACCCCAAAGGGCATTTGGCTGGGAAGCCAAGTTTCAAGAAAATACAAAATCACACATGCCCCCACAATGCAAAGCATCATGGGCTGCATATGCAAATCACCACAGAATGTTATGCTGGTCCAACTTTAAGCAGAATTGCATGGTGCCGAAAAGCCTCTCACACAGTTTGCAAAGGGTGCTAACAGAAGACATAGACACGTGTTTCGTCCTACCAGGACTCATCAGTATGCCTCGTCTGTTTGACACCCCAGTGGAATGGACCAGCTACCCCTAAGGCAGTGTGCCTGGGATATATTGTGGTGAACCCATTAAAATAAAAAACTATTTAAAAGACAAAGAACCTCTGTGCGTAAACACTGAGACAAGGGTTACCTCAAAGGGCATTTGGCTGGGAAGCCAAGTTTCAAGAAAATACAAAATCACACATGCCCCCACAATGCAAAGCATCATGGGCTGCATATGCAAATCACCACAGAATGTTATGCTGGTCCAACTTTAAGCAGAATTGCATGGTGCCGAAAAGCCTCTCACACAGTTTGCAAAGGGTGCTAACAGAAGACATAGACACGTGTAGTATTGTTGTGCTTTGGGTTCCATACTGCTACCCATTTAGCATTACAAGGCAGAGGAAGATTGACAGAAGCTGAGTTAGCTCCTAGAACTATAGATGAGGAAAGCAGGAAGAGAGCTTCAGGCTACCAGCACACTATTTACATAGAAACATAGAAGTTGACAGCAGATAAGGACTGCAAGGCCCATCCAGTCTGCCCAAAACACCCTCCAAGGAAGCCTCTACTTGCCTTCCTCCCTTCTAACACCTTAAAGGGAAGACAGTCAAAGTGAAGGTGTGAGTCTGAGAAGACCAGTGAGGAAGAAGTAGAGGAGATTAATGATGCTGGTGATGATGATGATGATAATGATGGTGATGTAACAGATGCTCCTGGGAATTTTAATCCCCCCAAAAAGTCAACAAGTACACCCCAATGACAAGTATACTATGGTTTATACTACAGTTCTTTGGTGGAAGAAGGCCAGGAAGCCTATCTAGACTTCATCTCCACAAAATACTCAGTAGTAGAATATAAACTTTCCTCCTTCAATTATCGTATTATTTATTTATTTATTTGAATATTGGTAACCGGGTGAGCCTACTGAGACATTACAGTCCCTTTTTCAGGGGTGACCTGGGAAGTGCAGTACATTGACAGAGACATGGTGGTTACAGTGGTTACATTTATATCAATTGCAGATTTTCTAATGAAATCAGTTACAGATAAGTATACAATTTTTGATTACATATAGATACATTAGCGAGAGCATGGTAGTTACAGTGGTTACATCTACACCATTCACATATACACAGATTGCATCATTTACAGGTACACTTACAAAATACATTTACAAATCCATAAGAGGTTCAGGTTGGGATAATTAGGCAGAGGTTTAAATGGGGATAATTAGACAGAATTTGGGAAGCAGAAAACAATAGTCATCAGAAACAGGCACAGGGTGATGGGGCAGAAAGGTACAGTAATAAGGAGTATGATTGAAAGAAGGAGCAGGATAAGGTAGAATGTGGTAGTGAGTTCTAGCCAGACACCGCCGAGAAGGCAAACGATCTATGGGCCATGGCCAACCGCGGTTTGGGCATTATGAGAAGGGGGATGGAGGTGGATCTTAGAGCACCCAGTGGTTGCCGGAGCTAAATGATATCTCTCAGGCAAGGAGGGGGAATAACAGTGAACAAGCTTGTACACTAGTCTCATGGTGGCACACTGGAGTTTATGTGCTGTCCTGTGCCCGCCGCTACCCCCCCTCCCTCCCAGTCCTGAAGCTCCTGTCTGGGGAGAAGATCTCCAACTCATCCCTGATCGGGTGCCCTGCCTGCTGTGGGCAGTGCGGCTTGCTGTCCTGTGCCCACCACTACCCCTTCCCTCCAGGTCCTGAAGCTTCTGTCTGGGGAGAAGGTAATCGCTGAATCCTCTGCTGCTTTTTTTAAAACTGGAACTTTCAGCACTTGACCGTACTCTTCTCCTGACTGGTTACCCTTCAGTGGACTGGGTGCTTGTGGCCAATCAGTTCCATCTCAGGTACCCCGAGCTTAGGAGTGCTGATTTTTCTGAGCTCTTCATAGCTGCCTATTGACTTCCTGCTCCAATTTTGGGGCTCATCTCAAGCCTTTCTGAAGCTTGCATTTATGTTAAGCCTTTGGATCTAATTTCTCTGTTCAGTATTAAGCCAGTGTTTTAATTTACAGCTTCACCCTAATTAAGTCTACAATTTATTTCTGTACCATTTTAAATTATTTCATTTTATCAAGCCATACCTGCTTAATTTCGACTATTTAATTTATCTTAGGAGTGGTTATTAAAGTGGGCTGTTGTGTCGGGGGGGTGATTTTTTCTGGATCTTTATGCAATTTAATTACTGCTTGGAACTTGTTTGTATTCTCTGCTCTCTCTGCCTATTCACTACTCTTTGGCAGCTGTAACCTTTTCCCTGCTCTGCACCTTTTCACTTGTAATCTCTAGGACCCCTCCTATTGTCCTTTTGTTCTGCCTATTTTCCCTCTGTCTTCTACCCCTGCTGCTCTGACCGCTGACCTCTGTGTGACCCCCGCCCCCGCTTGACTTTCTGCCTGTTAAAGCTTGCATTTTTTCCTCTTTCCCCAGATCTCCAACTCACCCTGATCGGGTGCCCTGCATGCTGTGGGTGGCGCGGCTTGCTGTTCTGTGCCCGCCACTACCCTCCTCCCTCCTGGTCCTGAAACTCTTGTCTGGGGAGAAGGAAATCGCCAAATCCTCTGCTGCTTTTTTTAAAACTGGAACTTTCGGTGCTTGACCACACTCTTCTCCTGATTGGCCACCCTTCAGTGGACAGGGTGCTTGTAGCCAACCAGTTCCATCTCAGGCACACTGAGCTTAGGTGTGCTGATTTCTCTGAGCTCTTCATAGCTGCCTACTGACTTCCTGCTCTAATTTTTGTACCTACCCACCCTGGCCCACCTCAACACCATTTAAATGCCCTTGCTTAGCCTGCCCCCTACCTCTATCTGAGCCTCTCCCAATTTGTCCACACCTGTTAAAGTGATATAATCCATTTTAAATACATTTCTGCTACTGTGTCATTTTCTCTTCTTCCCTACCCTTAACTCCTTTTCCCTGCACTAAGTACTGAAATTTTAAGTTCCTTAACCTTGCTGTTTAAATATTTTCCCTGATATCACTACAGTGATTTAAGTCCCTGCTTCCTAGCTGCCATAATATTTTTTCTCCTGGGGCTTGCCTGTGCCTACAATTGCCTTACTTCTTAAATATCTCATGCCACTTTGAGTACTTTATTTACCCAGGACAAGGCAACCGTAAACAGTACTTCCTCATCTGCCCTGCTTGCCAGGCACTTTAAATCAGTTGCTGCTTGCTCGCCTGGCACTTTAAACCAAGGTGCTAGACCAGGAAACACTTCCTCCTCTGTCACCTCTTGCTAGGATAGTAAGAAAATGAATATACTTCTGACTACTCTCATAATAGCTTCCATGGTTGGCCTGCTATTTGTAACTTGATTTCTCTGCCTCTATACTCACTATCGATCAGCAAAGCCTGTATTTACTCCTCTACCACCCTGAACCCCTTCGACACCCTACATACAGTGATCAGACACGTACCGACATTTTCACCCTCATGCTTGTTCTATTGTCTAACTATGAACGTCATTTGCTTGGCCTATTTGCTCACTCCGTCTCTATCCGATTCCCTTCCTGGCCCCACCCCTCCGCCCCTTCCCTCTCTCTTTTTTCCCTCTTGCTCCTTGCTGGTGATGTAGCAACAAACCCGGGGCCCCACAAATATACATATTGACCACTCTGACAACATCTGGGTAAAACACCCACCTAAATATCTGTAGCCTCCTATCTAAGCTCCCAGAGCTTGAGGCTTGGGTGTCCCTGTATCAGCCTCAAGTGCTAGGCCTCTCTGAGACCTGGTTAAAACCTTACCACACTGATGCTGCCTATAAACTCCCTGGTTACTCTCTCCTTTGACTGGACAGACCAGGAGGAAAGCGGGGTGGAGAAGTTGCACTGTATGTTCAAGACCATATCTTTGCCACATCCATCGGCTGATCTGCTCCCTCCTCCTCAAGTGAATGGCTCCTGGCTAAGATTATCCAAGGTGCATCCAAAAAAATACATCTTGGGTGCTGTTATAACCCCCCTTCAGGAGGCATCCCAGGTCTAACTAACTTCCCTGATGGCTTAGGTGGTCTCTCTCATTCCAGAGAAACCATCATTCTCAGTGATTTTAACCTTAACTGGTTAGGTGCTCCTCAGCCTGTGTATGTGAACTTACTAAAAATGCATCTCTTGGAGCAAGTCATTTTCTCCCCAACAAGACACAACTCCCGCTCTTTAAACCACACCACAATTGACTTGATTGCCACTCACCGGGTAGCCATGATCCTCCAGGTGGGCACTATGTCCAACTCTATTAGTGACCATACCCCAATGTACATTGTTTTGTGCTCCAAAGCAAATCATCCCCCGCCTAAATATCTGTCGTTTAGAAATTTCAACTGCCCTAATCTTGTACCTGTCTTCAGGGATGCAGAGGCTATTAACTGGTATGATCTCTATCTGCACAAGGATATCTCAGCTGCAGTTGCTTCTCTCTCTGCTACCCTCTGAAAACTGTAGGACAAACATTTCCCTCTCACAACCAGGAGGATGGGGGGGGGGGCAGAAACCATTTGCTATCAAAGGAACTCCTGGCACAAATGAAGTACAGGGATTGTCAATGGAGAGCCTTTAAATCATCCCCCTCCCCACAACTCTGGAATTCGTATAGAAAACTGCACAATTCCTGCAAACAGGCAGCAAATTCCCTAAAACGCACATTTTACCATGGCCAGCAATAAGCTTCCTTTAGTAATACTCGTATTTTCTGGGCCTCCTTAGGGTCTCTCCTAAACCCCAAGGAAAACAAGCAAATTTCTCAACTCTTATTCCCCTTGGGCCTTGTCTCGGACCCAGTTATAATTGCAGATACCTTCAATAAAATGTTCACTGACCTTTTCTCTTACCTCAATAAGCTTCCCCCTCAGCCTCCCCCAACCTAAAAAAGCAACCAGACTGAGCCCCAATACTTTAAACTACACCCTGCCACCCCCTTTCTATTTCAGGGCCATTAGGAAGGGAGTCATTACTAAGCTCCTAAAGAGCTTACCAGCCAGAGGCAACCCAGGCAGTGATGGACTCCACCCCATTTTTCTCAAGATTATCTCCCCATCCACTGTTAAACCACTTACCTTCATATTTAACCTGGCCCTCTCATCATCCACTGTGCCTGATGCATGGAAAGTTGCACACGTGGTACCTGTCTCAAAGGCAAGTGATTCCCTCTCCCCCGAAAACTATAGACCCATCTCACTCCTCCCACACCTCAGCAAATTATTGGAAAAAATCATCCACCACCAGCTATTGGAACATCTACAGAAATATAACCTCCTATGTCCCCTCCAGCATGGTTTCAGGAAGCATCACAGTACCTCCTCTGCACTAGCCCTCTTCTCTGATCATATCCTAACAGATATGGATAAGGGCAAGGCCACTGGAGCAGTGTTTGTGGACCTATCTAAGGCCTTTGACCTTGTCGACCACCATCTTTTACATTCCACAATACTTCAGTTTGGCTTCTCCCCTGATTCCACGGAGTGGTTCCGCAGTTATCTCTCCAGCAGATCTCAGGCTGTCCAAATAGGTAAAGACTTTTCTGCTACCCTACCTATCCATACGGGAGTCCCACAGGGTTCTATACTTGTCCCATTACTTTTTTCCATGTTCATCAATGCTCTCCCTGCTGACAGCCTGAACTGTCACACCCTTCTTTATGCCGACGACTTAGTCCTCTATCACAGCGATAAGTCACTTGATTCAATCTCATCTGCCCTCTCAATGTAACAATGCCTCTGAACATCATTGGTTCCTCTCCATTAGGCTCCTAGTCAATGAAAAAAGGACAAAGGCTATGCTCTTCAGCTCAAAACCTTTCCTTGCCAAGGTCACTAAAACCACTTTCTCCCTCCTGGTATGCACCCTAGTGAGCCTCCCCCTAGAAAATTTCCCCATTTTCAAGTACCTAGGTGTTACCCTTGACCCCTCACTAACCTTCTCTGGCCACATAAACAACACTGTGTAGAAAATACACCAAAAACTAGGTGCTGCTTACTGTATTAAGCAACTTCTGTCCCCTGATGCTCATCTTGCTATCGCACAAGGTAACCTATTGCCCCTTCTTGACTACTGCTCCCCTATATTTTCCTCTGTGTCCTCCACCCTATGTTCTCAACTAATCACAACTTACAACTCCATCTGTTGCTTTGTTCTTCAAGCCCCCTACTCCACCCACCATTGTTCACTCTACCAGTCCCTGGGGTGGCTCCCTCTGCAAGGTCACTTTGAGTATGCTATGGGCTGTGTTGTGGATAATGTGCTCAGGTGCAACCAGATGTCCCCCTATTCCCCATTGCTCACTCACAGGTGTCTCAGGATATCCTCAGTCCCTCCCCTGGAAGTACCACGTGTCTCCACTTTAATGGAAACTAAAGCTTTCTCAGTCTCTGCCCCCACCCTATGGAACAGTCTACTGCCTCCTATTCACTTGTCCCCCTCCCACCTGTCCTTCAAAACGAACCTAAGAGCCTGGCTCCTATCTGAATCCCCATGCAGTTGTATCCTGGACAACAAGTAGTGCCCACAGACTGCCCCTGGTGCTATGTATGTCTGTTCTATCCCATCTTGACCTCCTAGCTGTCTCTGGTTTCCTTTCTCCCTAACCTACAAAGTCTTCTTATCAAGTCTGTCTGTTAGTCTGTCAGCCAGTTCATGAGAAATGGATGTTTTGCTTCTAATTATAAAAGTTATTGCTTGTTATTTTTGTACCATTTATCCTCTGTAATCTGAGTTGTTACCACTGCCTCAGCTCAATTTACATTGTACCCCTATTGACCTCATATTGAGGTTTTGTACGGACATGTTTGACTCGTGTTTTGACCTTTGTCTATTGTTCATCACTGTGCAATAACTACTACTGTCTATATAAATTTATGGTTGTTGAACTATGTTGGTGCCACCTTGTGGCCCAGGTTGTGTCGAAAACGGTCCATTGGATCAGCACACTTACCCAGTTAACAAAGACATAAATAAATAAATAAAATAAAATGTTCATATGATAGCCAGCCCAGGGAGGAGAGGACATACTGTAACAATGGTGATGATGGACACTGACCCCTAAGGCAAACCTTCCCACCCTAAATTCCCTTCTTCAGCCCCTGGACCCCTGCGGCGGAATCACTTTTTCTCTCCTGACTCTTGACTCCATTAAAAAGATTATAGTGGGCCGTGTCTATCTGCCTTCCAAGGAAGCCTCTACTTGCCTTCCCCCCTCCTCATAACATCCCTTGCCAATTTCCTTCAACATGACCTCATACTTTGTGGTGACTTTAATTTAGACTGGAGGAACCCCAAATCTGACAAGATATGTGCTACTCCTGCAGATTGTAACCTGGTACAACTCATCAATGACCGAACAAGATTAAACACAAAATCGGGCAACCACTCCTTGCTTGATTGGGTGGTCACCAACTGTTCCCCCAAGGTAAGATCAGTGGGTGTGCTATCTGACAGCATCAGTGTCCACTCCCCTACATTGTGCATTTGGTGAAATAACTTCCCTAACCCCCCCCCACCTAAGGTCACCCTGGTCTGGGATATGCCCGACTTGATCCAAGTGCATTTCTCACCTCTATCTCATATACCAACTGGGGATCGATAAACACCCTCCTGGATGTCAACTAGGCCCTCAATTTCTTCGTGACCACCTTCAACAATATAGTTGATCATTATGCCCCCATGAAGAGGTGCAGATCAAAAGGGATCGAAGTACCCTGGCTCTCTAAGGATCTCAGGAACTTTATGTCCACTCATGATCGAGCTTGTCGTACATTCAAATGCAGCAGGCAATTGCTGGACTAGCAAGCCTACAGGCAGCTCAGGAATGCGTGCAAAAATACTATTCTGAAAGCCAAATGCACCCACTTCAGGGCACTCCGAACCGAGCATCTCTGCAATCCAAAAGAATTCTGGAGATAGGTGAACTCCTTAATCAAAGGTAGGAGCCCTGAGGCTCCAGGATCCCCTCACTTCCCAAGGCACTATCCTGACAGACCCCACCCCCCACTATTGCTGCTGGATTCAATGAGTTCTTCACTGATCTCCATAGATATACTGCACTCTTAGCCAACTCACACCCCCTCTCCTATCCTTGCTTACCTGTGAAAACTGGTACTTGTCCTGCTTTTCATCTAAAACTCACCACCCTCAATGAAGTTCATTGGCTTCTTGCTAATATTAAACCTGATAGCTCCCCAGGTCGTGACACCTTCAAACTCAAATTTCTGAACATGGGGCCTGCAGCCCTTTGCTGCCCTATTCACGACCTGTTCAACTGTTCTTTCCTCCCGAGGACTGTCCCTGATAAATGGAAGGTATTCGTGGTTGTTCCTGTTCACAAGGGTGGTCGCAACACAACTGCTGGAAATTTTTGACCTAGTTCTATACTCTGTCCACTGGTGAAAATCCAAGAACACATACTCTATAACCATCTTCAGGAATATCTAGACCACCACCACCTCTTTTCAAAATTCTAGCATGGGTTTAGAAAAAAATCACAGTACCCTCACTGCCTTAATACAAGTCACATCTGACCTGTTCCATGCAATGGATCAAGGCCTGGCCACTGGTGCTGTCTTTGTGGATTTGAAGAAGGCCTTCAAGTTGGTCAGCCGCACTCTCCTATTGCTGCAATTACACCCCCTTGGCCTTGACACAGGTGCCTTAATGTGGCTCCAAAGTTACCTTACAGGGTGCATGCAAAGGGCTAAGTGGGTCATATCACTATTGGATTTTAGACCTATAACCCATGGTGTCCCTCAGGGCTCCATCCTGGGCCCATTACTCTTTTCCCTCTTTATAAACAGCTTACTAAATAACTGTGGAGGGGCATCTGTGACCTCTATGCAGATGACACCTTTGTCTACCGTTCTTCATCTGACATCGGATGGCTCAGCAGTGTGCTAGCATCGGACCTCCCAGTTCTCGAGGACTGGTTTTGTGTAAACCAACTAGTCCTGAGCACCAAATAAACTAAATGCATGCTGTTCTCCTACTCCTCCTCCCCATTGCATCCCCACCCCTCTCTGTTGATATGCTCCCTCAATCCCTTGAAACTGTCCAGTCCTTTACATATTTGGGTGTCACCTTAGATACCTCACTATCCCTTGACACTCATGTCGCCCTTCTAACCAAAGCTCTAAACCAGAAGCTGGACCTGCTTTATCGCATATGTTCCTTCCTCTCGTCTGCTTCATGCCACAAGATTGCGGCCACCACCCTCCTTCCCCTCCTCACTTATGGAGCCCCACTATTACTCACAACCACCTTTTCTCATCTCAAACAGGCCTATCACAGGGTGGGGAGGTTTGCCTTAGGGGTCAATGTCTGTCATCACCATTGTTATGTCCTCTCCTCCCTGAGCTGGCTATTGTGTGAACATAAACTACAGTATGCCACCATGAACCTAGTGTACAAGCTGGTTCACTGTTATACCCCTCCTTGCCTTAGAGGTATCATTCAGCTCTGGCAACCCTATGTGCTCTAAGATCTGCCTCCGTCCCCCTTCTCGTAATGCCCAAACCGTGGCTGGCTGTGGCCTGTAGATCATTTGCCTTCTTGGCGGTGTCTGGCCGGAACTCACTACCACACTGTACTGTATCCTTCTCTTCACTTTAGAAGTTTAAGTCCTCCTTACTACTCCACCTGCCTGCCCCTTCACCATGTGCCTGTTTCCGATGAATATTGTTTTCTGCTTCCCAAACTCTGTGTCTAATTATCCCCACTTGAACCTCTGTCTAATTATCCCTACTTGAACCTCTTATGTATTTGTAAATGTATTTTGTAAGTGTATCGGTAAATGATGCAGTCTGTATATCTGTGAATAGTCTAGATGTAACCACTGTAACTACCATGCTCTTGTCAATGTATCTATATGTAATCATAAATTGTAAACTTATCTGTAACTGATTTAATTGGAAAATCTGTGATTGATGTAAATGTAACTACTGTAATCACCATGTCTCTGTCAATGTACTGCACTTCCGGGTCACTCCTGAAAAAGGGACTGTAATTTCTCAGCAGGCTCACCCAATTACCAAAATTCAAATTAATAAATAATAATGCATTTATTAGGTTTTTAATGCAAAGTGTACAATGTAGGGAAGTGAGTGAAAAGTTAGGGCTCATACAACATCATAGGTGCCTGGGGGAACTTCTGGGAGAGAAGGTTTTTTTTAAATTCAGTGGCCTTCCCCTGACCAAGGAAGGGATGAGTGTGCTGGGGCAGAAATTCAGTGTCCACTTTGGGCCTTTAAACTAGAAGGGGGGGAGTCTGACATTAGGAAACCTATCAGTAGCTGCACTAATGATGGGAACTTAACTGTCACCCTCCCATAAGCGACGTATTCTCTACCACAATCTGAGTGCAATAGTAGGATGCAAAAAAGACCACAGGGGACAGAAAAAGGGCCATGATTTTGGAAACCAATGGAATAATCCAAAAAGCAGGAAGCACACTAATGCTCCTAGTTCATGGAAGGGGATGTGCATCAATGTCAGAAGCCTGGGCAACAAGACAAGTGACCTACAGGCATTGATGGCAGAGTCCCAGGTAGACCTAGTGGCCATCATGGAGACTTGGGTGTCAGATGACAATGACTGGGATCTTTTGGCACCGGGGTATTCACTCTTTAGATGGATAGAAAGGGAGCCAGTGGGGGAGGGGTGTCACTTTTTGTTAAGGATGGATTAGCAGCCACAACGTTCAATGCCATCAGAAAGCAGAGAGTGGAATCCTGTTGGTAAAGCTAAGCTCAACACTGGGAAAGAAGGTCTATATCAGGGTGGTTTACAGGCCTCTGGGTCAGATAGGGGACAGCTGATGAGAAGATTTTAGAAGAAATCAGAGAAGTAACACAGAAAGGAGACACAGTGGTGGTTGGGCACCTGAACATGCTTGATGTTGACTGGGGTATTCCAGTGGCTAGATCATCAAGAAGTCAATCTGTGGTAGAAGCCTTAGAAGAATGCCTTCTCAAGCAGCTAGTAAGTGAGCCAACTAGACTAGAAAACATCCTAGATGTGGTCCTCACCAACTCATAGGTGGTTAGTGCTGTTAGGGTAGATAAACCACTAGCAAGCAGTGACCACAACTCTGTCTGGTTTGAATTATCCCTTGGGGATGTAAAAGCTCAATCCAGGGCAAGAGTCCAAAACTTTAGAGGAGCTAGGTTTGAAAAAATGATGGAACTATCCAGGGGAAAACTAGCGAGGATCCACAAGCAAATGGAAGTAGAAGTCACATGGAGGTGGATTAAACAAGCCATCTTAGAGGCTACACAGCTGTGCATAAGGACAGTGACAAAAAAGAATAAACTAAAAGACCCATTTGGTTCATTAACCAAGTCATAGCAGTGATTAGAATCAAAAGGGAGGGTTTCCTCAACCTTAAAACGAAACTGAGTGACAGGGAATGGCAGGATTGCATTCAGAAGAATAAGAAAGCCAAGAGGATGGTGAGACAAGCAAAAGCGGCGGCTGAACTTCTGATAGTGGAGGGGTCAAAGTGGAGAACGAGCACTTCTTTCAGTATATACAAGAAAAAATGAAAAAGATGGAGAGGTAGTTAAACCTAAAGATGCTAACAAGACAGAAGAAGATGATAGACAGAAGACCGCTGTTCTGAACAACTTCTGTTCAGTGTTCACCAAGGAACACAACGGCCCACTGCCTGACAGTAGTATTAAAGCAGTTGGCAAGGGGATCCCTCAAATGGAAATGCCAACATTCACCACCTGCATGGTTAAAGAGGTGCTTGAGAGAATAAAACAGGACAAATCACCAGGGCTGGATGGAATACATGCAAGGGTACTGAATGAGCTGGCATGGGAATTAGCAGATCCCTTGGCACATTTGTTTAATGGATGGTTACAGTAGTAGGGAGGTGCTGCCACTTATGTACTTGGGAAATCTATGTCCTTTTTCTGAGTTTTGTAATAAAGAACCAGTTTTATAGTGTCCAACAGTGTGGACTTCTGCTTCTTATGACCATTTGCACCAGAATTTTTTTTTTGTTGCTGAACATTAACTGTTCACTTCAGATGGGAGATGTGCTAAGGGACTGGGGAAAAGCTGATGTGGTGCCTCTACACAAGGGTGGGAGAAGAGAGGAGGCTGGTAACTACAGACCAGTTAGCCTCACCTCAGTAGTAGGGAAACTAATGGAAACCTTGATTAAACAGGACATAGTAGAGTATCTGGACAGGAGCAGCCTTCAGGACAACAGGTAGCATGGGTTCATAGCAGGTAGGTCATGTCAGACGAACCTGATTATGTTCTTTGACTGGGTGACTTGGGAATTGGATGGGGGCCATCCAGTAGATCTCCTCTGCTTCAACTTCAGCAAGGCCTTTGATTTGGTATTGCATAATCACCTGCTGGCAAAGTTGGAGGACATGGGCACTGCATAGAATATTGTGAGATGGTAGGAAACTGGCTTAAGGGCAGAAAGCAGAGAGTGGTTGTCAACGGCAGAGGTCTGGTGAGGGAGACATCACTAGTGGTGTACCCCAGGGCTCAGTCTTGGGTCCAGTCCTGTTTAATGGGTTCATCAGTGACATTGGGATAGATATACAGGGGGAAAATAGCCCTCTTCGTAGATGACACCAAGCTAGGAGGTAGTGTGGACAGCAAGGAAGTGGTTAAAATCTTTCAAAAAAGATATGCAAAGACTGGAAAAATGGTCTAGTGTCTGGCAGCTGAAGTTCAATGCCAAGAAGTGTAAAGTGATACATCTAGGCAAAAAAAATAAATAAATAAAATAAACAAAGACTGCATATTGGTTTAATGGGGTCAGACCCAATGCATCACAGGAGGAAAGGGACCTTGGTGTTATCATCTGTGTCACCATTAAGCAGACCAGCCAATGCAATATAGTTTATAGCAAGCTCAACAAAATGTTGGGATGTATTGGGAGAGGATTTGACAACAGGATTAGGAAGGCGATACTGCCACACTGTAGTTTCCTTGTGAAGCCCCACTTGGAGTACTGTGCCATTTTGGAGTCCATACCTTAAGAAGGACAAAAACAGACTGGAGACTGTGCAGAGAAGGGTGGCAGAAATGATACCGGGCATGCAGGGATTCTTGCATGATGGGCACTTAGAAGCATTGAATATGTACTCACTAGAAACTGGGGGCATGATAGAAACTTTCAAGTTCCTGAAAGGAATAAATAAGGTGGCTTGTTCTAAACTATTCAACATGGTTTCCAACTCAAATACTAGAGGGCATGAATGGAAGCTGAGGGGACGGAGCTTCAAGAGAGAACTCAGGAAACAGTACTTTTCAGAAAGTGTCACTGAGCCTTGGAATAAGCTGCCTGTGAAGGTCATGGGAGCTAAGACAGTGATAGCTTTCAGACTGGGCTGGGATAAAATGAATGCAAGAACAAAAAACAGAGAAATTAGACTGGGTAGAGGTCAGAATGGTAGCTAGGTCCTGGAATAGGAGAAGGTCTTGTGAAAGTCTGGAGAACTATTGAGCAGATTTGATGGACCATTGGTGTCCTTCTGCTATCAAATCTTTCATTTTTCTTTTCTTTATGTTCAGAGTCTACTTAGTACACTTTGCATTTCAGCCTTAATAGATGCATTAATACAGTAATTCATTTAATAATGTTTTTGAAAGGTATCTAAAAGAAGCTTCATAGTGATGCTCAGTGTACCTGTGGGACACTCACAATCCAGCTGCATAGTGATGCACACTGCACCTGATCTGTAAATTTTTTTGTGAGTGGTCATCTAGGCCAGTCATGAAGCAGCTACATAGTAATGTTGAGTGCATGAAACCTGTAGCTTGCTTCCCAAGCCACTCGTGAAGCAGCTGCATAATGACGCTTACTGTGCCAGACCTGTAGCTTGCTTTGTGCAGGGCCCTATGGGCTGTATGCAGAGCAACAGACATGTTTGGTTAACAGGGAGACCTGTAGCTTGCATTACGTAGGGCCCTACATGAAGCAGCACACATGACAGTAAGGCATGAAACCTGCCAATCAGATGTTCATAAAAAGGGATACTGACTACCTGTACCTCAAGTTCAGTTGACAAAAGTTAAAAAGTGTTGGAAAACAAAAAGTTGTAAATAAAACAAAGTCAGAAAAAATGAAGTTGTTGCACATGCGCATTTCATAGGACTTTGCATCATTTAATACGACTTGATATTTTAGACGGGGTAATTTTTTAATTTTCTCTAAAACATAACAAATGGCTCAGATTGCAATAAATTCGCTTATGCTGAATAAATCACATTGTCAGGGATCCCTCCCTTAAAATCAATTCATTTATGGCAATATGCTCAAATACAAATTTATCTTTGTTAGAATCTTTAGCGTGGAAATACCCCAAACTGGAAAACCTGCCTGTGTTCCTTACTTACAGACAATAGATGACCTTCCTTTTGAAGAAATGACTCAACTTTCACTTTCCAAACATACACTACTACTTATTTTAAAAAACAGTTTCCAAGGGAAAATGACTTTACTATGGGCATGCTAGTAATATTTAAGAATTTTGAGTGATTTTTTTCAATATTTGTAAATAATGATTGGTAGCAATCTTCAGTTGATTATAAGGTAAAACTATAAACTGCTAAAATGCATATCTTTTTTTAATACCGAAATGTATTCTTTTGCAGTTCTTTGCAGTTCAGCATTTTAAATACTATGACATCCTCAATCCTGAGGGGGAAACAACTCTCACTGACACATGGCAATTACTTTTAGAGACTTTGAACCATGTTTGGCTTACCCTTTAGACAAAATCCAACCTATGTGCTCAGATGCCCCTATACTTGCTGCCCTCTTCCAATCTGTGTCTCACCCCCATCAGCAGCTAATGCGCACTCTGGATGTGTGTCAAGCTGGTGTCCATAGCTAATATCTTACAGGAGGTCTTGCAGCTGTGGCCTACCTACCCCTTGTACGGACAACCCTTGGCCCGCTCAACTGTTAGGGGAATGTCCTGCCTTTTTTTTCATATATTCCATCTTTTATTGATAGTCATTCACATAGTAAATCTAGTTTAGTTTAAAACAAGTCCCAAACAAAAGAAAGTTATAGACTTACAGATCTCCCAAAAAGAACAGTAAGGTATGTCAAATGCATATAGTAGAGCTTGCAACACCTCTTATACTCTAATAAAATATCAAGTCTTTTAGTAAATGTTTAAAGTAGAAAAATAAATACAAAATGAGAAACATATCCTACCCCCCAACATTTAGCTTAAAACTGTTTGTTCCATTTCACATTTAGCTTTTGCCTGAGGAGCTATAACTAATACATAGATCTTTTAAATGTTTGTAACATTGTTCATGGTACAAAGTCTTCATTCATTGCTATCCGATACTCTGATACAGTACCCAGTATCTCCACATTTTTGAACTGTGGTGGATTTATTCCTGATTGATGCAATAAACAAATTCATTCTATAAATATTATTTACTATAGTGACCCATTGAGACTGCTGAGGAGATCCCTCCTGCAGCTACCATTTAGTTATAGTTTTCTTCATGGCCAGTAATAATATTAGTAGAAGTTTCCATCAGGGTGCTCGGATAGCTTGAAATAATATAGAAAGGAAAGCTAATTGAGGCGTAAGAATGTTTTGCTCCATAAAAAGAGCATTTAATAAATCATTAATCTCCTGCTAGAACTCAGATATTGTAGAACATGCCCAGAAAATATGTATATGTCTAGCAAGTGGCTCACCACAACCCCTCCAGCACTTCTCTGCAGGACCACAAAGAAATATTTTTTTTGTATGGCAGTGTTGATGAAATATCGCATGCAACATTTCCATGAATAGTCACACCAATAATAAGAGGCAGTTAATATGTAACTTTCAGGAGCATGCTTGATCCACTCCTCAGTGGTCACTCACTCCAGCGCTATTTATTCCAATGCTCTAACACTGGAAGGGTCGCTTTAGATAACAGTTCTAGTAAGCCTTTATAAACAGTGCCAAGTAAATGTGATCATAAAGCTCCTTGTTGATGTTCTCTAAATATCATGAATAATACAGGAAAGTGTTCAGGTAGATGCTGGAATTGTGTGACCATTCCGATTAAGTAGGACTTCACCTGTAGGTAGCGAAATTGCGACTGAGCAGGGAGTGAATACTTTGTTTGTAGTTCAAAAAAGGTGTAGAATCCCCAAGTTGTATAATACTGATGAATATATTTTAAATCTCTAGAGTGCCAATCCAAAATGCCATATCAAAAGTGTTAATGGGAAAAGTTTTGTCATGGGCCACTGAACGTAGCCACCATAGAACAGAAGATGGAATTAAACTAGAACAGCAACTTCTCCAATGCTTAAGGGTTACAGCTGTAAAACGGGTGAAACTGGTCAGTGGCACTTCAGTCAAGGGGTGAACAAATATATTTTCTCTATTTCAAACAGGTCATTTAAAGTGAATTCTAACATTTTCTATTGTGATGCATAATTCTGGAATATCCAGTAACATACAGTCTGAAGCTGTGAGACTAAAGCATAGTAATATAAATTAGTTATGTTTAATCCCCTTTATCTCTCTGCAGTTGTAGAATTGTATACCTTATAAGTGGCTTACACCCCTCCATAAAAAACTTGAAATAATATGGTTTCTTGTATTAAAATATGCTTTATCTGGGATTATAGGTAATGACTAGAAAAAAATGTAACAACTTAGGGAAAATATTTTGTTGAATAACTTATACCTTTTCCAATAAAGAATAGGGGAGCAATTGCCATTTTTGTAAATCCTGGATAATTTTGTGAATAATAGATTCATAGTTTAATAACTCCAGGGTTCAATAGTCCTTAACTAATGTGACCCCTAAATATTTGATTGCATTCCTATTACACCTAATAGGTAGTCTAGTTTTTAATTCTGAGGATGGAGAAAATTAAAGACCATTGAATCCATTTTAAGGCTATTTATATGAAAACCCGACAAAAATAAAAATAGTATTCTATTAGGTTCCAAGCTGCTGGAATGGATGTCTCAGGGTCTGTAAGGGTCAAGATTATGTCATCTGCAAAGATCGTGATTTTAATATCTTTCCCTCCCACTGGAACAATGGTTACATTCTTCTCTCATTGGATAGCCACAGCTAGGGGCTCAACAAAAAATGTAAATAAAAAGGTGGAAGTGGCATCCCTGTCGTGACCCTCTAGTCAGCGAAAAGGGGGAGGATATCATCCCATTCACCCTTCCTTCTAAACATGCTGAATCGTGGATAGTAATGTAGGGGCAAGCACTTCTAAATATTTTTTATAAAAGTCAACAGGGAAGCCATCGGGTTCTGGGCATTTACCCATCTTAGTCTGTTAGAAGGCCAGAAGCAGTTCCATCAATGTAATGAGGGAGACCAACTGCTTCTGTTGCTCAATTGTAAGTTTTGGTAAGGTTAAATTATTTAAAAAGTCCTTTAGTTTTAAGGGGCCAGGCGTAAAATCCTGTGTATACAACGTAGTATGACATTTGACAAAAATATTCTGAATCTCTTCACGTTTATGCAACAGATGGTGTGTATATACGGGTCCCGTAGTCTAATAATAGTAGCTTGACTTTTTTTTTGATGTAGTTGTTGGGCTATTCTTTGGGAACCCCATGCTCCACCCTGTAAACGTCCCACTAAAATTACATATCTACCATCTGGGTCAGAAAAGGTGTCTATGGCCATAAAGGCAATTCCCCTGGGAATCAGAATAACAACTCCCCAGCATGTTCTGCTAGAATGGGAGGAGGCCAAAACCATAGAAAATCCAAATGTGTAAAACTTTTGATGCTCCAAATGGGACAAATGCATCTCCTGTAAATATAAAACATCTGATTTTTCTCTACAAAACATCTGGAAAAGCCTAGCTCGCTTAATGGGATCATGAATACCATTCACATTATAAGTTAACATTATTGTAGGCTATAGTTGTGCCATGATACATGTATTCTAAAGAAATCTCTACATAGAATAGAAAGCTGTTGTACTCATTGAAATTCCATATCATCACAAGTCAATCTTTCCAGAGTACAGCAGGGTCTATAATAATTTGCTCATTTATCAAAACAGATCCCATCAAGCGTTCATCAAGAATTCCTACATCATGAGGTGTGCAAGGTATCTACATAACCATTCATAATCACAAATTAAAAAAGTAAACCCTCTGTCTTGTAATTTAAACATCTTTGCCAACAGGGCAATATACCAGAAAAACATGTGAACCATCGAATAGAACCAGTAAAACAGATATAACACCATTTACATAGCTCTTTTGAAAACCCCCAAAAGTAAATAGTGTTAAACCACTATGTAAACTATTATATGACTTCCAAGAAAGGGGGTGTAGATAACACCTACACTCCTAGCCCAACCTCCAATGGAAAGGGAGCATTGGTATGTGAGGTTATTCAGGTAGAAAAGGACCTGGTCCCCTATCACAGGAATTCCTGTGTATGTCAAAAGCCACCAGGTGATTAAAAAAAGATATTCTAGTAAGCAAAAGTCAAATGGTCTCTCTGGAGATCCTTTTCCTTTGTATATTTTGGGTGGAAGGATGTGTACAAATATAATATGTCATGCAGTCAGTTTTAATAGACATAAACTATTACAAGTTAAGAGATCATTTCAGTCCTTCCCTTCCCTCAAAATAGAAGGCGGGGAAGAAAAAGGGAGAGGGTTAAATAAAATGAGCAATAATCTATTCATAAGCAGTAGTGAATTATTATATACAACAAAGGATAAGAATGTCCACCAGAGGAGGGGAGACAGCAGTCAGAAGAGCACATCCCTGTTGCAATGAAGTCCCCAGCACAATCTTATAAGAGCAAAAAGGAGGAAGCATCCTTCAGATGGTCACCTGGGATAAAAAGAAAAAGGATCAGGACAAAAAAAAGGTGTTGGGGGGCTCCTACCTCAAATCTCATCCAGCCCCAGACATTTCCTCCTATGTTTCTATAACATACTGTTATAAAACAAGAGGGAAAGGGCACTCCCCAAGGAAGCTACTGTATCAAACAGTTTTAGATGTAAACTCTAGCTGTACAAGTTCTCACTTGTGGGCAGGTCTCAGTTATATCTCTATTAAAATGTTCCAGGGTCCCGTTCCTCTACTTAAAATTAAAGAAAGGGTAGGCAGGGACCAAGCAAAGAAAACTATCTGTTCCCCAAAGGGTAGGATGCATTTCCTATTAAAGCAAGTTTACCAGTTCAAGTCATTAAGCAAATTATAATAGGAAAAAAAATATGCTCTTCAATTTATTTATTTATTTTAATTTTGATGACTAGGTAGGTCAACTGAGACAGAGTTCCTTTTTTCAGTGATGACCCAAGGAATAAAGCATTCCAAGAACAAAACATAATACAATAATACAAATAGAATAGTACAGTGAGTCACAATATACAGTTAAGCCATAGGTAAAGAACAACAGTACCCGAATAGGCAATAACCAAAGGATTCAGGATTACAGGCAGTTTGCAGGTAACCAGGGGATGCAGGAGGCAGATTAACATTTTATACCATGTGCAGGGACATTTATGTCATTCACATACCAGATGTCAACAATTTAAACAGCAAGATAACTAAGAATAGTCAGATTCAACTGCATTTGGTTAGAGACATGGGGTTCAGGTTATAGTCAGATGTTATTCTAGGTAGAGGAGGAGTGAGAAGTGGGGAGAACTGCTTGTCTTTGAGATAGGAGAGAAGGGAGGCTGTTTGTGACTGTTGCGGAGATTGAGAAAGATGCGTAACATTAGTTACATCTGCATTGTGGGGGGTTGAAGAACTCATCCTTGCAGAGTTTTTTGAATTGGTTAATGGTTTTGCAGGAAAGTAGAGGGTGGGGCAAATTGTTCCAAATTCTGGGGGCAGTGATGGCGTAGGCTCTTTGGCCTATCTTTAGCCTGGCCTTCGGGAGCTCCAGTAATGGTAGGCTAGAAGATCTTAGAACACAAGGGGTAGGTTTTAGGGATAGAAGGCCCATCAGACTGGTGATCAACTTAACGGTGGTACAGTGCATAGGGAAGTCAAATTTGTTGTCAATAACATCTTTGTTTCCATCTTTGCCTCTCCCCTGTGGATCTCATATATTTAAAGTGAGGACAGAGTTTATTTTCCAGGTATACCTCCAATATCAGCATCTGCCCAAAAACTCACAACCCTCCCCAATCTCAAAATAGATCTTAGATTAAAGAAAGTCTCGAAGGGTGAAGACTATAGCAGTCTATAGTAATCTCTGAGCTACGAACTAGCTGTGATCTAATCAATATACACAGCAAGTTAGACTCAGTGCAAGCAGCGAGAGACTGTTCCACCAGGCTTCCTCCCTTCCCCAGTATTGACACTCACAGTTTGCAATGCTGTATAGGTATCCTTTTATCCAGGAGTTTTTCAGGACAATGAATTCTGGCTCCAAATTTAATCATACCATACCAGTGGGTAAGGGGGACTGATTGGGGGGAGTACTGTCCAGAAAAAGTGGTTCAGCTGGTCTCAAGCTATCATAGAATCAATTAGATGAAGCAGTAGTCGGGAATTACTGATTCAGCTCCCCTTCAGAACATGCTGGAACTGTTGAAGAAAATCCTTAATGGACTGTAGAGTCTCCAGGGCTTGATGTTTGGCTTGTGTAGTGGGAAGACTCTTGCATCAGTGCGAGAGGGGATGATGGAATCTCTGCAACCCACTCATTGTTGGGTCAGGGATGTAGTGCGGGGAAAAGGGGGATCATATGCCCCCATTTTTGGAAATCTTGATGTGTCTCCTCGATCATGTGATAAAGCACAGTATAATCAGGGTAAAAGACCAGGAGCTTAGCTGGGTACGGTGTTTGGAAACAGAGTCCTGCTTCATGGAGAACTTTCAGGTATGGGGAAAAAGCCACTTGATTTGCCTGCACTGCTGGGACATACAGTAATCATGATCGAAATATATACAGTGACCTTGCTAGTGTAAAACTCTTTTCTTCAAAGCGGAAGATAAAAGAGGATACATTGTAAAATACTGCCTTAGGACACTGTATTCATTTATGTCCCCTGTTACCAATCAAGCAAACTGACACTCAGCAAAGCCCAATAATCCAGAATACTGTATGTAATGAATGAAGTTTGAAAAACTGTGTTGAAATCATTAAAGAAATAAAGGCAAAGTGAGAAGGACAACTAGGCATCTCTCAGTAACATAGATACTTTTTTAAACTTTATTTGTAAATCTGACAAATTAAAAATTAGTTTGCTCTCCAGGTAGAGCTGTGCGGAATGGGAAAATTCTTAATGTGTGAAATTCCGATGAAATCTCACAAAATTCTGTGAAGTTTGCAGAATTTTGTCAGAATTTTGTGGAATTTTTTAAATGTAGTAATTTGGTCATAACTCAGCTGTCGTTTAAGCTAGAGATCTAAAAATTTACATGTGCACTTTTATCATAGAGGGCCAATCATTTCCAAATATCATGACATTTGGATGGACAATTTCAAAATTATAGGTGCTCAAATTCTGTCATTTTATTTTTTGTGTGAAATTTCATGAAAATGTGCATATACCTCAGCCATCTGTTGGGTCAGAGATCTTAAATTTGGCATGATTTCTTGATGATAATTGTTCTTATGTGCCAGATTTCATGACAATATGATGCATCATCTCAAAATTGTATGTGCTCAAAATCTGTCATTTTATTTTTTGCGGGAACTTTCATGGAAAGATTTCATCTGCATATAACTCAGGCACCTTTGGTGCCAGACACATGTAAATGAGCATGAATAGTATTTTTATGCTTATAAAATTGACTAAATATGGAGAGAATTGGATAAGAGATTTATAAGTTACAGGGGTTCAGATCTTTACTATGTAAATATTGGCAAAGTTTTATAAAAACTCGAAAATGTGGATGTTTGTAACTTCTATGCTCTTGCAGGCATATACTTAACATTTGACATGCATATCCATATTCAGTGTCTCCTGGTGTCTAACACAACTGGATAAATTGGTTTAGCAGTTTTAAATTTCCAGTAGAAAAAATATTGGTAACATTTTCTCATATATTTATAGTAGCATATAGACGAACCATCCAGAATCCTTTTCGTGGAATTTAACATTAACAATGCATGTATCACTACTTAATTTGACAAATTGGGCTAAGCTTTTTGCAGTCCTGCTGTTCCTCTTTTGGTGACTAATCCTCCTTCTCTTTTTGCATAGCCAGATTGACTCAGTAGAACTACTGATCCCACTGATATCCTCTTTGTTCTTTACAGTGACAAACTTCCCTTAAAACATGAGTCACCTAATCCTTTTCCTATTGACCTACCCTGTTGGAATAGCCAGAATTTTTCCTTCCTCCTGTCCTAGACATTGTTTCCATCCACTACATCTTTTTGAGTACCTCTAAGTCCCAGACTTGCATCTACATCAGACTCCCTGGATCATAAATTTACTGGACATGATCCTTAAATATCCTGCTTTCAGATTGGAATTCTTGACACTGTGTGATTCCTTGCTCCAACTTGGGGGTCTACCACTATTGTGCTACCAAGCTCAGCTGTTCATTTCATGGTGAAACTGTGCATCTAATTCTTGAACCTGGTGACTCCTGCACTACCTGCCTCTCATACCTCTATCTTTTAATTGGAATCCTCCAGATAAGGCTGAGTGAAATTAGCAAATTCCAGTTTTATGGAATTTTTCATGAAATTCTACAATTTTCAAAAACACTTGTGGAATTTGACTTTAAGTACAGATGTTATTTTATAGAGCTGTGTGAGTATCTTTTCCAGAATATTTGGCTTAATATTCAGTATGCGGGTCCCATATATTCATTGTTCATTATTCAGCCAGGAAAGCTGCCTTATTAGAGAATTGCTACAGAAGTCCTTAACATGGCTTCAGGTGTAGTAGTAGGAGGAGAGGTCACTGCACTTTGGCTTGTACACTGGTGCCTGAGGCTGGCTTGTGCTGCTGGCACTTAAGGAGGGGGATGCAGAGGTCACAGCACTTTAGCTTGTACACTGGTGCCAGAGATTGGTTTGTGCTGCTGGTGCTTTAGAAGGAGGATGCAGAATTCATGGCAGATTGGCTTGTACACTGGTGCCAGAGGCTGGCTTGTACTGCTGGTGCTTCAGGAGGAAGATGCAGAGGTGACAATCTCTGTATGGTAACAAAGGTCTCAAGAGGTAATACATGAACAACAAATGCTGCACCCTTAAATAATTGTGGCCATTAAAAAAATCAAGTAATAAAACATAATGATTCCCATAGAATACCACTGGAAATTTAACAGGCCATAACTCAGTCAATATATGGAGTTAGGTAACACTCTCTATATGGTCACAAAGGTCTCAAAGAGTACTACAAGAATATCATATGCCACTCCCTTAAATAATTGTGGCCATTAAAAAAAAAAACAAGTAATAAAACATAATGATTTGCATATGATAACACTTGAACTTCAACAGGCTATAACTCCATCAATATTTGGAGTTAAGTGACAATATGTATATGGTGACAAAGGTCTCATAGGGTGCTACAAGAATAATATATGCTGTAACCTTGAATAATTGTGGCCATTAAAAAAAGCAAATAATAAAACATAACAATTATCATAGGATAACACTGGAACTTCAACAGGCCATAACTCCATCAATATTTGGAGTAAAGTGACAATCTCTATATGGTCACAAGATCTCAAGCGGTACTACAAGAATAATATATGCCACTCCCTTAAATAATTGTAGTCGTCAAAAAAAGCAAGTAAGAAAACATAACAATTCCCATAGGGTAACACTGGAACTTCAGCAGGCCATAACTCTGCATTATTTGGAGTTGGGTGAAAATCTCTACATGGTCACAAAGGTCTCATGGAGTACTACAAGAATAACATATGCCACACCCTTAAATTACTGTGATCATCAAAAAAAGCAAGTACTAAAACATAACAATTCCCATAGAATAACACTGGAATTTCAGGAGGCCATAACTCTATCAATATTTGGAGTTAAGTGACCATCTCTATATGGTCACAAAGGTCTCAAGGGGTACTACAAGAATAGCATATGCCACGCCTTTAAATAACTGTGGTAGTTAAAAAAAGCAAATAATAAAACCTAATGATTCCCATAAGATAGCACTGGAACTTCAAAAGGCCATAACTCCATCAATATTTATAGTTAAGTGACAACTGTCAATCTCTATATGGTGACAAAGGTTTCAAGGGGTACTACAGGAATAACATATGCCACACCCTTAAATAATTGTGGCCATTAAAAAGCAAGTAATAAAAGATAACGATTCCCATAGGATAACACTGGATCTTCAATAGCCCATAATTCCATCAATATTTGAAGTTAAATGACAGTCTCTATATGGTCACAAAGGTCTCAAGTGGTACTGTAAGAAATGATGGTGCTGCAAATGCAGTAGATAGACTGTGGCACCCGAACACTGTTCTGACAGCAATCGAGTAATGCACTGCTTATCCAAGCAAAGGACAAACGAGCATACCTTGTTTTTGTCACCACAATGTGCATCCGCTTCATCATTTCCCTATAGTCAATAGTGCTTCTTACCCAACTGGATTAGCAGACTGCTGTCAGAACTGTGTGCTGGTGCTGCTCACTAAGTTTCAAGAAGGGTTCCTGCTATTCTACCGGCACCTCAATCCTCTTCTAATATGGAGGGCGCATGGCTTCAACTGAGCCATTGGAGTCCACACTCTAGTCTCGCTATATACTGAACTCTATGCTAAACACTCACAGTGAGGAGATCACATGATGTTCCTGGCTGTGAGCTCCAAAAACAGCCCCTGATTGGCCAACAAAGCTCTGTGAGATTTTGAAATCTAACTCACCAAATGGTACATCCTGAATAGTGGCTGAATAGTGAACTATTCAGAACACCCATCCGAGTATTCGGCAAGCCTATTATTTGTGGTATTTGGGAAATACTATTAGATCCATGCACAGCCCTAATATTTTGCAGTTTCTGGCAGCAAGCTATTAATAAAATCAGCATGAACAGTCTCCTTGTAAGGTCTAAGAACCTGCCAAATTTCATGGTATTTCATTCTCTAGTTTTAAAGTTTCAGTGGATTAAATTTGTAGTTAACATTCTTGCAAAATTTAATTTTTAAATGTTGAGAAAGTTTGACTGCTTTCAATTCAATCCCATTTAAATCTGCACATATGAACCTTTTCGAAATGACCATGTGGTATAGTAGTTTAAAGGTTCCAACTCTGCTTAGATTTGGATACTTTTTTTTTTTAATATTTGAGGGAAATACAGTAACTGAAATTTAAATTTTGGCAACATGTTTGGCAGGCTATAGCTCAGTCCCATTTGAAGCTAGAAATCTGAAACTATGTAAATACAAATGTAGTGATAGCCTGAATACTTGTCAGATTTTATAGCACTTCAATGAATACTATCAACATTATACTAAAATTACAGAAATCTAAATTTTGGCAAAATGTTTGGCTACCTATAATTCAGCTCCCATTGAAGATGTACTTCTCTAAATAGGCTCTATGATGGCAGCATAACAATCAAAATACAGACAGCCACGACAGCAACACCGGAGCGGCGAACACAGAAACACCACAGGAAGCACATAACGCAGGGCACAGCAGTGACAGCCTGCACAGCGAATGCCTCCCAGTGCAGGCCACAGATGGATGGCCAGCTGTGGCCCCCCTTCAGGTGACAAACAGATCAGCAGATGGCGTGTGGGCACCCTGAACCATGGCACAATGGTCCGCTGTGGCAGGCGATGCCCCCCCAGGGTCCTGCAGAAATGCCCCCCCGTGGCAGGCACCACACCTGACAGCAGAAATACACACCATCCCCACTGCTGCTGGAGGACTCACAATGTCTGGGAATGCATACAAGGGTGCCACGCACTCAGCAGCATGGCTCCCCCACTTCCGGGCACACAACAGCAGGGACCCAACCATGTGCAGCCGTCCCCCCATGAAGACAACCACAGGATACACCAGCAGGGTACAGTTGTGACAGCCAGGCCCGCTCAACCTTATTGAAGAATATCAGAGACATACCTTTGAGTCAAAGACTCCTTTACAAAGGTTCCATGTCAGTTGAGTGAAGAAGCAAAACAAAAATAGTACAACATATACAAAGGCAACAGTGTGTGGAGAGGTAACAAAAGTAGCAAGTACTACAGTCAGTACAGTATCAAACATGGTTACAGGTGGTTGAAACATTGCAGCTAGTAATACTGTGGCACATAGAGTTACCGGAATAGGGCAGAGGAGCAGAGTAGGAGCTAAAAAGAACGTGAACTACAGGACGGTGGCATAGCCATGCCCTGGTGGTTATTTGCAATTTCAGGCAGGACCATAGGAGTCCATTGTCATATATATGCACACTCTAGGGCAGCAATACCAGGGAGGTAAATATTCTGATTAGATACAGGGGTGCCTGAGAAAATCAGGGACAGTCACAGACTGAATCTTGGGTGATTAGGTCTTGGAGGTGGGATTTGAACAGGCCAAGTTTAGGCTCTGTGAGGAGGGAATTCGGGAGGGAGTTCAGACTGCCTGGAGCCAGGTACTTCAATGTTCTTTGGCCCAAGGAGGTTTTGCAGTGGGGTACCGGGAAGTGGGTAGTTACAGTTTGCCATGTGTGGCGGGTGGACTGGGGTGCTTGGAGTAGAGGGGTGAGAGCAGGAGGGAGTAGTCCAGCAGTTATTTTTTTAGTGAAGAGGCAGGTCTGATATTTTAGCCTCTCATCAAAGTTAAGCCAGTTGGTAGAGGTGTAAAGAGTGCAGGTATGCGTGAGCCTATCGCAGCCAGTGGCTAGCCTACAGGCCTTATTTAGGGCTATCCTAATTTTTTTGAGGTGCGTGTTGTTAGCTGCTCCATATACTATGATTCCATAGTCTATGAGGGGTAGTATAGAAGCCAATACAGCTAGATGTAGGGCTTCGGGGGGAGGCAGTGCTTGTACTGGTGTAGCAGATCAATACGAACATTGTCAGTGGAGCACAGATTTCGGATATGATTATGGTAAGTGAGCCTTGAGTCCAGGGTGATACCCAGGTATTTGAATGAGGTGCATGCTCAAGGGGGTTGTCTTGTGAGTTTAGAATGAGCAGGGGTAGCCTATGATTTTTGTTTTGGGCATGTGTAAATGCCATAGAGTTTGTTTTTTTGTAGCTGAGAACTAATCAATGCCGAACAAACCAGGATTCAGCAACTGAGAAAGATTTATGGAGGGCATTTCGGAGAGTGGTGTGGTTCATGTGGGAGCTGTGGAGGACAGTGTCATCTGAGTATAGAAGTAGCTTCCCAGAACATTCCTTGGGAATGGAGTTGAGGAAAAGGGAAAATAATAGGGGGCCCAGGATGGAGCCCTGAGGGACCCCTGAGCTGACTTGCAATGGTGTAGATTGTGTTTGGGCAATTTTAACTGTCTGGGTTCTCTTGGATAGATAGCTAGCAAACCAGCCAGGTGTCTCAGGGAACAGGCCTATCTGTGAGAGGGAGTCCAAGAGAAGCATGTGGTGCACCGTATCAAATGCCTTGGAGAGGTCCATGAAAACAGCGCCTGCAGTGTGGCCTAGGTCAAGTGATGTGTACAGAGCGTTAGTGAACTCCAGTAGGGCTGTGGTAGTGCTGTGGTTATATCGGAAGCCATGCTGCTCGGGACATAGGAGGCTATATTTGGACAGGTAGTCAGTTAGCTGGGTGGCTACAATTTTCTCCAGGGCTTTGGAGAGGGGGGGCAGGATTGAGATGGGATGGTAGTTCCCCGGCTGGGTGCGGCCTCCACTTTTAAGAATGGGTGTGATGAGGGCAGATTTCCACCTACAAGGAAACTGGCCCAGCGATAGTGAGCAGTTCAGGAGCATGGTGAGTGGGAGGAGGACTTCATTAAAGGTGAGCCTAAGTAGCTTGAGATTGAGTGTGTCGCTACTAAAGCATGATTTGCTGAGTGCTTTGAGAAGAAAAGGCATGACTTCATGCTGTGAGACCGTTTTGAAATGGAACATGGGGGTAGTGTGGGAGACAGAGAGCACAGGTGGGGTGGGGGAGAAGAAATTGGCAGGGAGGACACTACTGAGGTCAGAGAAGGAGACATTAAATGTGATAGCAATCATGGCGGGGTCTGTGGTGATAGACCCATTGGCTCAGAGTTGGGATGGGGGTGTGGTAGAAGCTTTGCCACTGAGCTCCTTGAGGGAGTCCCAAAACTTGCTTCCAGAGCCCCAGGAGGCAGTATGCGAGGCTTAGTAGAATTTGTGCCTCTTGGTAGCGCTGCCTATCAGTGGGCTTCCGAGTTTCCAGGGCAATGTGCCACAGGTAGTCACAGTCCTGCATTTGGTCTAGAAGGGTTTGTGACATCCATGGTGTATCTACCCCTTTGATGACCTGCTTGCATAGTGGTGCATAGAGATCACAGGCAGAGTTGAAGGTAGTGACAAAGTGTTCAAGGGCAGATTCAATGCACCCAGAGGTAGAGATAAGGGACCAGTCACTAATTACAAGACATTGCTTAAGGGACTGGAGCTTGCCTGGTTTAAGGCGGTGTTGGAGGATCATTTTGGGAGGTGTTTTTTTTTTGCAAAACAAGATCAGTGGCAAAGCACCGGGGAGTGATCACTCAGGGCATTTGGAACTAGCTGGACTTGAGCGGCTTTATGGGGTGCATTAGTTAACACCAAATCAAGGAGGGTTGCAGTGCCTGTCCTCGGGTTGACTCTAGTGGCAGTGGACACTAGTTGGGATAGGTTATGTGAGGCAGCTGCATCCCTGAGAGGTGCAGATATGTCCGCTAGCCAGTTTATATTAAAGTCTCCTAGGACAATAATTTTGGCCTTGTCAGGGAATGTCTGGAGGTGGGCAAGGATAGAGTGGAAAGCACTCTTCTGATGTCGGGGAGGAATATATATGGAAGAGAGGAACAGAGGTGCCCTGTTCTGTGCAAGTGTGATTTTCACTGAGAGTGCCTGGGCCCCGTGTTCAAAGGTTGGGGAGGGAAGGGGGAGGCATTGCAGTGAGTCCAGGATGTACAGTGCACATTCACCACCTCTTTTAGAGGATCTGTCGGCCTGGTAAGGCGAGAAACCTGGGAGTGAGACTGCAGAGTCTGGGGTTCGGCCATCGAGCAAGGTTTCTACTACCGAGATAATATCAGGGCAATTCTGGGCAACCCAGCCCTGGAAAGAGTCAGATTTGTGGAGAAGGCTACATATATTTAGTGAGGTTACAATGAGGCCCTTAGAGGTAGCTGCCTTGGGGAGATGCGGTTAAGCAGGTCCTGGGTTAGGGTGGATGTCTCCTGAGAGTAGGAAAAGTAGGAGGAGGATGTGTATGGCTGCCAATCGTAGTCATTTATGTGCAAGTTTAGAAGCCAGCAGGAAGGGGGAGGGGCAGCTTGTGGTGGTGGGGATGGGTAGCTGCCGAAGGAAGGGAGCAGCAAGGCAGAGTAGCGTCTAGTGCTGAACTGTGGTAAAGCCATCAGGGAGGACTGGGAGGGGTGGAGCTAGGCTGTCTGGCCAAGTGGGTGAGGTGCTGCCATAGTGGAAGAGGGTGAGGTTATTAAGATAAGCCCATGGAGTGGCTGTTCTAGCTCATTATGCCAAAGCATATGTAGTATGTGACCTAGCAGGATTAGGGAGGTAAAGAGTCAAAGCATAAGCCAGGGTACAGGGGAGGCACCAGCGAGAGAAATCATGATGAACACTTTTTTGGGGGGCACGAGAAAGAGGTTAAGGGTGCTAACAGACCACAATAAATTGGCCAGATCTGTTGGCTTAATGATAGGGCTTTGGTGTCAAGGGTCTGGGGTTTGAGGCTTCACAGGGGACAGTAAAACAAAACTGGGAAAAGGTGTTGGATGTCAGCATCTAGGTGTAGTTTTTTATTTCTTTTTTGGGGGGCAAAAAAGAGGTTAAGGGTGCTAACAGATCATAAGAAATTAGCCAGGCACATTGGCTTAGTGGTGGGGCTCTGGGCATTGGTGCCAAGGGTCCAGCATTTGAGACTTCTCTGGGGACGGTAGAACAAAACTGGAAAAAGGTGTTGAATGTCAGAGTCTAGGTACAGTTTTTCTTTTTTTCTTTTGGGGGGGCAAGAAAGAGGTTAAGGGTGCTAACAGATCACAAGAAATTGGCCAGGCATGTTGGCTTAGTGGTAGGGCTTTGGACTTTGATACCAAGAGTCCAGGGTTTGAGGCTACTCAGAGGACAGTAGAACAAAACTGGGTAAAAGTGTTAGATGCTAGGGTCTAGGTCTGTTTTTTTATTTTTTGGGGGGTGTAGGCAAGAAGGAGGTTAAGGGTGCAAACAGAACACAAGAAATTGGCCAGACATGTTGGCTTAGTGGTAGGGCTTTGTACTTTGATACCAAGGGTCCAGAGTTTGAGGCTTCTCTGGGGACAGTAAAACAAAGCTGGGAACAGGTGTTGGATGTCAGAGTCTAAGTGAGGGAGAGCAGAGTCTTGGCGGGTGAGACAGAGAGGATAGTGGAGGGAGAAAACAGGAGCAAGGCAGGGCTTTGTAGTGACTTCTAGTGGTCAAGGAATACAAGTTGCAAAGGGGAAAGTGGACACTTACAAATTAGAGGTGTGATCACGTCATCAGCAATAAAGGTAGCCGAGCTTGGGCGGGGTGGGGCAGTTGACATGCAGCGTCAAAGGGTAACACCCCTCTACAGGTGGCAGGGAAGGCTGTCTTTACCTATTCCAGCCTCTTGGAGTGCTTCCTATGTGATCCCACCCCTGGATGTGAACCCCCAACACATGACACATGTACTGTACTGCAGTGTTCAAGTTTAATGTGTGAGTGCATGCACAAAGAGACACATGACCACAAGGGCAGGGCCACCATACCCCACTGCCCCCACAGGGCAACAGTTCAGACAGATGCATGCAGGATTGCCCATGGCAGGCCACCATCCTCTGGGTGACCGCTGCAGCTGGATGTTCAGGGTGATACCCAGCAGGTAGTTGTGGAGCGTGTGCTGCCCATACTGCTCAACAATCTCCATAAGCTTTGCACTGTGGTCCCTGGTCCTGGTTCACCACCATGCAGCAACTGCTGCATCCGTAGCTCCATGAGATGCTGTTGCTCCCTGAGCACCTCAATGAAGTGCCACACTGTGGGGCATGACACCCCATCAGAGAATTAAATCCACAGTGCCAGCCTTCAATATTATCGTTGGGGGGGTGTGGCAGCCCCTTATGCACCACTGTGTAGCAGTTGAAGTCAATTGGGTAGGGAGGGGTCCAATGCACACCGCTGTGAACCATGTACTCCAGTCATGAGTCCTCAAAGCAGTCCATGTAGGTTGCCAACTCCTCCTCATTGGCAATAAAGACCTCCCAGGTGCACAGCTCTTCATACACGATGCAGACATCCTCAGGTGGCACAAACTCCAGGGCAGCCAGCATTCTCACATGAAGGATGAACTCATTGCTGGTGACATACAGCTGGGCGAGGGTTCTGAGCTGCTGCAGCTTGTGCCACAGGCAGTGGGAAAAATGGAAGAAACACCTATGCAGCCTGGCATGTGGGAATACTGCACGAAGGGTCCTGAATGCCACCTCTTCAAAGTCAATCATGATGGTGTGTGGGTGCAGGCCGGGGCACAGTTCCAGCAGCTTACACAGGACCATGGTATAGCACCCCACAGTCCTGCTGGACATGAGCACATATGCAGTTGGTAACACAGTGTCCACCTCGATACCATGTATGCTGTAGAGCTGGTGGAATAGGAGTGGGCAGCACCTGAAGGTGCCGTCAGTGAACCATGTGTAGCACCATTCCAGGTATTCCAGGTTGTGGGTGGTGCTGAAGAGGAGGAACCGTGCCAGCCCCCTGTCTGAGTCATGCAATAGGAACAGCTCCTCCCTGTCGGTGCACCGGTACTCCTCTGGGATGGCCAGCTGCATCAGGGTGGTTGGCTCCATGGGTATCCTCCGCACTGCCCTCCAGGCCCTCTGGATGACCCTCTTCATGTTACCCACTGATGACAGTCAGCCCCCCATAGTGTCAGAGATGCTGCTGCAGCCACCACCTGCTGGCTGCTCTCAGTCATTGTTACTGCCCGCTCCTTCACCGACGCACGTACTTGCCACACCTCCACGGCAGCACTGTCCGGCACATGATTATGCCACCCTTACAGGGATACATCCTCCATGTCCATGACAGTACGGGCATGGCTGAGGGACCAGCTGGCATGGTACTCCATGCACTTCCAATAGGTCACGGCCCCGAGGATGCACTCCCATTGGTACATGTACCCACAGTGTGCAAGCAGGTCCTTCCCACGGGCACTTTTCACATAGGTCAGCGGCATTTCTGGGGACTATCAACACCTGTTCCATGCTGCGAGCCATCTTCCATGGCCACCAGACTGCCTTTTGTTGTCACTGTTGTTGGGCGTCGCTGCACTGCACCCCGTCCACACAGGTGTTTCCATTCACCTGGTTGTGGGCACACACAGTGACACTGTTGTTGACCTCGAGCTGGGTGTGTTGCCTCCATTGTCACTGTGTGTGCTCTCGTCAGGCCATGCTTGCCGCTAGTGGGTCTGGTCCAGGCGCTGTGTCTACCATTGCTGTGGGGGTACACACCCTCCAAGTAGCAGCCACATCCCCCAATTACCATTCCACCAGCAGGGTTCCAGCCATGCAGTTTCGTTGGTCCGTGTCTGTCACACTGGCACACCTCACTGCGGAGCTCCTGTTGGCCTGGGACACCTGTCACTGCATTGTTGGGCACTGTACAGATGTCACTGGATGTGCTGTCACTGTGTTGCTGTTCACAGATGGGGGCTAAGTACTCTAATTACAGACATCGTGGAGACATTTGGATAAATTGTAAAATGATCTCAAAATAACTGAAAATTTAATTTTGATTAAATGTTTGCCCACCCATACCTCTGCCACCTTTCAACCTATGGCTATGAAGTTTAGTACATATTCGTATGTCATTGTGTTCAGTTTATGTTCCAAATGTGATATTAATTGGACATGTATTTTTAAAATTATTGCAAAATAACTGAAATTTAAAATTTGGCAAAATTCCATGGGTTTTTCACAAAACTTCTGTGGAATTCTGCAGAATACTACTACTTGAGCGATAACTATACCCTCAACAAGTAGCATTCATTCTTTAACCAAATCTTGTACTGTGTGACCTGCAAAATAGTATAGAATTTACATTTATGTATTGCTTTTCATATACCATATTCCCAAATGATTTTTGAATGATTTATCGACACAGGTTAGCCTAGCAGAGATGTCACATCTCATTTCCTATGGGGTAATGCTTCTGTTTGAGACAACTTGCTGCTGCTCAGTACCATTTATACTTTGATCTATTTTATGGTTGCAACTATAAATTAAAGTTTCTCTTAATTTGCCTATCATTTTTAAATAAATGAAAAACGAAACACAACAATCCTCTGTATAAATAAATGCTTTCTTAGTTCACCGCTGAATTGCTTGCAGTTGTTTGCAGTACTCCCTGTAGTTAGCAAGTTATGTTTCAGTCTTAAACCAATGCTGTCCGTTAGTACTGTGCTACCTAGTGAGATGAGCATACTCTGCCTACTAACCTTCCTATATGCTTCATGGTGAAGTAAAAAAAAAGACTATACCTATTTTTCATAGTCTTTGCTGTGGAATGGAAGAGTTGGGACTTACATAGTCTTTGCAATGGCAACACTTCACCAGAGAGGTGCATTATACTCTGCAAAGTGCAAATCTGAGAGCAGGTTATGTGACTGATTTCCTGTAAAAAAGTCTGCTCCCATGGTACGCACTGCACACCGGGTCATAATGTTGTATGCTTAATAGCGTACAGCATTATGGCGAAACATGGACCTGTGCGCACTCTGAGTTGGACCCCCGCCGGGGTTGGAATCATTAGAGGGGGTTCCAGGGGGCGCAGCCCCCTGTAATGGGGGTGTGTGGGGGAAGAGCCCCTGACAGAACAAGAAATATAAAGAAATTGCACAACATGATTCTGCCGCACAGCATTCTGTCATGTGACATTATGACCCCGTGCCTTACGCACTGCATCATGACATTACCAAGTGGCTCTACACTTGTTCAGATAGAGACTGTGGGCCCCAATTCTCAAAACTCAGTGCAGCCACAACAAAGGTGACTTGCACTAATTGCTGGTGTGTCAGGGACTCTGCGTCTGATTCTCTATCGGGTAGGGTCCTGGTGCAAAGTCCCACAGCTCGAGGCAACTGCAGCCATGTGCCAAACAGATGGCACATCTGGATGGGTTGCCACAAGCTGCAGGGCAACTGTGCACCACTCCATGACATCTGTGGTTGTCTAGCAGACCCCCCGGTCTGCTTGAATATTACAAGATTCATTCCCTGAAGGTCTAGTGGACTCCCCAGCCCTGATCCCCTTACCAGTAAATAAAACAGGTCCCTGTTGGTCTAGTGGCCCCTTCATCTGCCAAATATTACAATATTCATTCCATGGTGGTCTAGTGGCCCACCCCCCATCTGCCCGAATATTAAAATATTTATTCCCTGGTAGTCTAGCAGACCCCACAAGCTTTGCTCCTCCTACCAGTATATTAAACTGGCTCCTGGTGGTGTAGCAACCCCTCCATCTGCATGAATATTACAATATTTATTCCCCGGTGGTGTAGTGGACCCCCCAAGCCCTGATCCCCTTATTATTAAAAACTTCAAATCCCTGGTGGTCTAGCAGCCCCCCACACAGATCTGCCCCAAAAATAAGATATTCTGTCCCTGGCGGTCTAGTGGATCCTCCTTCATATCACTGAGCAGCCCATATTATATATATGTATATATAAAAATCCCACTGCAGTTGTAATAATGGCTTCAAAACCTCCACGGGGGCTTAATCTACCTCAAGGTGTAGTAAGATCACCCCAGTGCAAAAAAATGTATTTTGAAGCATTTTCGAGGTACGTGTGCCAAAATGCACAGCAGGCACGTCAGTGTTATCCTATGGAAAATTTGGCAACTTCAGAGCACTGTAACTATTGAACCATCATCAGTTTTGTGACCAAACCACCAAAAGGCACATCTGTACAGACAGGGCTTCCTACACTGCAAATTTCAGTCAAAAAAAAGCCCTAACCATTTTTTTTGCTATGAAATGGCAAAGAAACTGGCTCATTTGGGGCTTTAATTTCATAAAATTCCACAACTTTCACAAAACTCCCATAGGTCAACAATGTAGTGTCGCAACACTACTGGTACTTTCACAAAACTAAAGGTAGTGTTGCAACACTACTGGTACTTTTGTGAAACTAAAGGTAGTGTCACAACACTACTGGTACTTTCACAAAACTAAAGGTAGTGTCACAACACTACTGGTACTTTTGTGAAACTATAGGCAGTGTCACAACACTACTGGTACTCTTGCAAAACTAAAGATAGTGTTGCAACACTGCTGGTACTTTTGTGACACTAAAAGTAGTGTCACAAAACTACTGGTACTTTCCTCACCCACTTTTGAGATATGAGCGCGCTGAAAGGTGGTGTGGACACTGATATCTCAGTAATGTTTTCCATAGATGCCTTTTCCTGGTTTACTGGAAAAAGTTACACCAGTTCCATTGTAAGTGTAGTGTAATGTAACTGGTATGTGGTTGTGGGAGTGCAGGCCCTCCCGGGCCCTGCACTCCCCTAATGCTCAAAATATTTGCATAATGGTATGCAAATGCATGAGCGCGGGCCCTCTGGGCCCTGCGCTCCTACTTGCATATATGTACGGGGACATAACGCAGCCTTACAGACATGAAAATGAAACCTTGGAAAGCTAATTTGCCAATATCTTAGTAACCATAGCAGGTATGAAAAAAATTCCACTTCGAAGGTTTTTAAGACTTTGAAACCTCAACCCTTGCTTAGCTGCGAGTAGCAAAAAGCCCATATCTCAAACTGTTTTTGAGATATAGGCATTGCAAGGTGCCATGGGTGTTGCAATGTTATCCTATGGGGAATTTTGCAAGAAAATTGCTCAATGGAGACTCGTAACACAGTGAAGTTTTTGAATTTTTGAACTAAATTTTCAACATGGGCTTTTTGGGACCTCCCCTCAAGAACACTGGCACTGTGATTTCATTAATCTGTCCTGAAAGTTGATTTCACACAGTGACCATGCCATTCTGTGGCACAGGTGCAAAAACATGTTTTGGGAAGGATATACTGTTCATAAGGAGGTGTGAAAAAATGGCAATGTTGAAAATCTATTTTGAAAATATTAAAACTTGTCGAAGTTACTAGCATGCATAGGAACAGTGCAAACCCACGTTCATAGCATGGTAATTTTATTGTTTTTTTTTTACCAAATTTTCAACATGAGCTTTTTGAAACCTCCCCTCATGAACAGTGGCAATGTGATTTTGTTAATCCATCCCGAAAGTTGCTTTGGCAAAGCAACTGCGCCATTATGTGCCACAGGTGTGAAAACACGTTTTGGGTAGGATGTCAAAAATGGCAGCTGCACTGTTCATAAGGACATGTGAAAAAATGGCAATGCTGAAAATCTGGAGAAAAAATATTAAAAATTGGTGAAGTTATGAGCGTGCATACAAAGTGCACAACACATGCTCATAATGCAGTCATTTTGGGGATTTTTTGCACCAGATTTTGAATGTGGGCTTTTTGGGACCCCACCTCATGAACACAGGCACTGTCATTTGATTAATCAGTCCCAAAAGATGACTCCGTGCACTGACCTCAAAATCACCTTTTGGGACCGAGTAATGAAATGACAGTGACTGTGTTTAGGAGGTGGTGTCCCAAAAGCCCCATGTGGAAAATTTGGGTCCAAAATTCCTAAAATTGGCTGAGATATCAACATACGTTGAACCCCCCCATAGACTCCCATGATACGACTTACCTTGATTCCTCAGATCACAGTTCGGCTTTGAAGAGTGCAGACGTGTCCCCGGTCCAGAGAAGATCGCTGATCCCAACCTCCAAAGGGTAAGTATGGGTGAGGGGGGATGCAGGGATGTGGGTGGCAGAGGGAGGGTGGGGATGGGGGAGGGGACAGGAAGACAACGAGGACTGTTTTTCTTTTTGTAGGGTTAAAAAGACATTGTGGGTCAGTTTTCTTTATTTACAGCTTAAATTTATTAAAAAAAATATTTGGCACACTGGGGTGGGCTCCCAGTGTGCCACACTATTGGGGGGGACACTACCCAACTCGAGGATTGGGTACCCCGGTGTTGGGATAAAAAGAATGGGCTTTGGGGGGAAAGCATCCAGCACTGGGAGGGGGAGCATCCTGGTGTCAGAAACATATAATTTTAATAAACTGGCAAACTGGTGTTGGCTCCCAGTGTGCCACATAAGTTTTCTGGAGGGGGATACATGCTGCTGACAGGGGGATTGAGCACCCCCATCAGCAAAGAAAGTTGGCTGGGGGGGGACATCTGACACTGGGAGTGGGCATTCCGGTGTCAGAAAACAAACAAAAAAGTAGAAAACAATCTAGGCACACTGGGGTGGGCTCCCAGTGTGCCACATAATTGTTTGGAGGGTGGGAGGAGGCATACTGACATGGGGATTGGGCACCTTGTTGTTGGTGACTGTTTGCACAAGTTAGATGCAGGATCCTGCATCACAAATTTTGATGCAGAATTCTGTATCAAAGCTAAAAGATGTTTGGGGGTGATTTTCTTTATTTACTGCCCCTAGGTAAACACTGTCAGTTGTGTTTATCTATTCGGGGGCTCAGGAACACACTGGGAGCATCAGATTATCAATCTGACCCCAAGAAATACCATTTTCACAATCCTACTGTTGGAACTTGCCGAAGAAGCAGGTGCCACACTTTTGTGAAAGTGCCGGATCCATTTCTTCTGCAATTTCTGACACTATAGGGGACCAATCATGAAAATGGCATTTCTGGGGGTCAGATTGAAAAATATGATGCCCCAGTGTGTTCCTTAGCCCCAAATAGGGAAACACAACTGACAGTGTTTACCTAAGGGCAGTAATTATTGAATTTTGGGCGTTTTTGTCTGCCACTAACTGAAAACAAGATGGCAGCAGCTCAAAAACAAATTGGCATAGCTCGAAAGCTTTTAAAAGCAAAATAGCTTTTGTGAAAGCTTTTAAAAGCTTTCGAGCTGCACATATATTTTTCCAATAGGCTATAATGGGAAACGTTGAACTTTTGTAACTTTGAACAGATTAATATTTTTTTTCACCAGATCTTCAAAAGGCACTTCCTTGACCCAGTCCCCATATACCCTAAAAATGTCAGACCAGTTGGACAAACCATTCAGGCTATAGAGGTGAGCAAAGAATTCAAAAAAGTTGAGGATTTTTCACACTCTTCAACCCTCTGCAGCTCCACAACTGAAAATCTGACCATTACAAAAATTTCTAGATCCAGAGATTTATGTAATCCACACTGCAGATGCAAAATTTCAGGCAGATCGCAAAAACCATTGCAAAGTTATTAAAGTGCATAATTTGGGGTTTAACATAGAAGTGGCTGCGCAACCATAACTATGCCTGCCCTACCGGGCAGGGATAATGCATATGTATATTTTTAATAAAAGAGGGGTCAAGGCTGAGGAGGAGGGACTGCAGAACATTGGTGCAGGTTGCGCAACACTCCCAGAGGGCACATTTCTAAGTACTCTTAGACCAGCCCTGACTGGTCTAATGGTACTTAGAAATTTTCCCTCTGGTAGAGTTTCGAGAATCCTGAATTAGGGGATTTGGCAGCCTGTATCTGCCGCAAGCCCCCGAGCACCATGCCACAGCCCACTTTGCACCACACAGATGGTAAAATCCCCCTTTGGTGCATGCAACCTGCAGTTGAGATAGGCTGCATTTGAGAATCACTCCCGGTGCATCTTTTGGTGCAAGGGGCACTTTGTGCCATTCCTTCTGGTGCAAGCCCCTTGCACCAGTCTAGGAGCTTTGAGAATTGGGTCCCCAGAGTACAGTAGAAGTAAGATAAGTCTCTGAATGCTGAATGAAACAATTTAAATTTGGTTAAAAAATTGAAGTTGCTGCAGAAATCTTTGATCAAGTTTGACTGCTAAGAATATGTAGAAGGAATAAGGAATTCTTTTATTTAAAGAAAAACAGTTTTGGTAGTTATTTGAATAGATTTTGCTGTGCTTATTGCAAAGGTGCAGCTGAGCTGAATCTGTTGGGTCAGGGGGAGAATTAACTCCCAGTATAAGTGTTGTTTTACTAAATGTTTCAAACTATGATGTTTTTTTCAGTAATGCTTTTGCTTAAATGGTCTGTGCTGACCACTGATTGCGAGTGATCACTGATCACCATATCTGTGATTTTGAAAGTGAGCTGAATTCTTTCAAATAGGATTTTTTCCGCACTGTGCCAATCAACATAGGTATTTGTGTAGGACAGTGAAACAGCAGTCCTGCCTCATGCTGTAGTAAGAAATAATAAGAAAAATTGTTTTGAGCTGTGTGAGATGAGAGTCAAGAATTATTTTTGTATGACGGTGAAACAACAGTCCTGTTGTGTAGTTCAGTGGTTAGGCAGCACATGTTTAAAGAAACATATAAAAAACTTTTGAGTGCAGTGTGAGAAAACAGTCAGTTATGAGCTGAAGATGGCTGTGGAGCAACAGTCATTTGTGCATCTCAGTGCCTACATCACTTATTTAGTGTAGATGCTGGTGTTATATGATGAGGGGGCCTTGAGAAAAGAATAGATGTGAAGGTTTGGGCAGAGGAGTGCATTGTCAGGGTGAGAAAAAGGAAAAGCAGAAATTATCATTACCAGATGTGGTAGGTGCCAGCACACACCATTCATCATCACAGGACAGAAACATGGTGACAGAAGGTGGCTTGGCTGCTATAATCCTAGACAAGAAAGGTAGAAAGAGTGACCCCAACCTACCCCCACAATAGTTTCAACAGTTAAGGAGGGTAAGGCAGTCAACGAAAAGGTTGTCAAGGACAGAGGGGAGGGTAAGCCTGTGGCGAGCAGACAGAAGAAGTAGAAGAGACTGCGGGTGATGATGATGATTATGATGTAATAGATACTTACTGACAGCCTCAATCCAAAAGAAGCAAAACTCAACAAGTGCGACCACAACAAGAAGCATGTGATCCTGCTACTTGGCATAGGGCTGGAATCACTTAATGTGAATGGTGAAACTGTTCAAGATGTCCCCAAAAATTCCCCAAAACATCAATGAGCCACAAGCCAGAGAAAGTACTTGACACAACCCCCACTTCTGCCCCAGCACATTACCCCACCCATCCAAGTCATTTGAATAGGATTATTTTATTATTGATTCATTAGAATAGTGAAGTAACATGCCAACTATGAAAGTCAGATGTCAGCTATAATAAAAGGAGATCACATAATTGCACTTGTGGGCACAAAACTCACCTTAGACACAACCATCTAGCAATTTGCCTTTTGTGAGTAGTAGCAATGCTTAGTCATATACCTCTGGTGGGAAAGTAGTGGAAAGACACAGCTCTGGGGACAAAAAGTTATTTCATCAGCTAACAACAGTGCAGTTTTAAAGGTTGCCCACATACCACCTGTATTTCTGAAGAAGGGGTCTTAACCCCCGAGACTTTGGTGGCATGTGGGGGACCCTTAAAACTGATTATATGACAAAAATAAATAGCCTATAATATTACATTCAAAACTGAGCAAGTGACTTCATTGTTCCTATAACCAAGAGACCTTTAAACATGCCATTCAGGCAATTAGTGGCCACGTAGCATCTATAAGCAAAGCGGTCCCATGGATCTGTGTGCTAAGGCTGCCCTTGTGCAATGTACATCAGCAACCCGAAGCAAGGGATGATTCAGCTTACACTACTCTCACCGCATGGAACAAATGTGGACATTGCTTAATAATAATTGTGCTACAATTCATTCAAGAATCTAGAAAGTACAAATACAAAATGCCCGCCTCTAGTCCTTTGGCACAGATACGGACTCCCAGCACTTCGGGAGGAGGGGGAGTGCAATCCAGCAGATGACAAAACACTTGACTGAGATGGTGCATACGTAGCAGATGGAAGAAAATCAAATCAAGCTAAGGATGGGATTAAAACCCTTGAAATCCCAATCCTTTCAAAATAACCCCAGTAATGACTCTGACACACTGACCCATCAATGAAAACAATGTACACCACCATCACTATCACATCTAAAGCCATCTTGGTGGCATGTCCATCCCTCTATGGACAGTATTACATCACAGATGTATACTAAGTATGTAGAGGGGGATGAAAAAGAAGAAGTCACCCATAGGTCTGCAGAACATGTGGTGGAGATATGCCTGACTAACTCAAATAACTTGAACACTGATGATGAGCTTTTTTGTACTGGGAAACAAAGGCTCAGAAGAGGTTAACATTATCTTCTGTGGCAATGTGATAGTTATTTATTTGTCTATTTATTTATTTAGTGAAACTATACAGATCACCTTTGAACACAAGTTCTCATGTACAGAGGTTCCATGTCAGTTGCAAAGTCAAAAAGAAAATGATGCAAGTCTTATAAGCAGTTCCAAAGGAATGCAGTTGAGTCAGGTACACAACATACAAGACAGCAGAAAATTACATGCAGATTTGAACAACACTAGGCATATTGTTGTGCAAAACAGTCACATGATTAGTACAGATAGAAACTGATTTTATTGGTTTAATGGTTACAGTTGCATTGAACTACACGGGCAGACTGCAAAGGTCTCTTACAAACATATGAACGTATGAATTTGCCAGCAGAAATAGGCCACACTGGTCTATCCAGTCTTCTTGATTGTGCTGCTAGCACCCTCACCTTGCAGCTGCCCCAACTCTCCCCTTCCCACTTACCCCCCTTACCTTGTCCCATCCCATTTTGAAACTGCCTACTATCTTACAGGCTACCATCTCCTCTGGTAGAGCATTCCCAGGAGGCAGTATAGCGCAGTGGTTTAAGGCTGTGAGCTGCAAACCTGGAGACCTGGGTTTGAATTCCACAGACCCCACTTGCATACTGTGTGATCCTGAGCAAGTCACTTAACTTCCTTGTGCTCCCAGGTTGAACCTGAAAACAAGCTTTCAGCTTAATGTGTCTCTCCTGGTAAAAAAAAAAAATCCATTCTGCCTTGACCCTCTCCGTGAAAAAGTGTCTCCTCATTTCTGTTCTAAATCTTCCCCCTCCAACCTAAGGCCTCCCCCCCTCATGTCCCTCCCCCTTCTCAGCCTGAGTATCCCTTCAGTGCCTGCTTTATTATTCCCCTTTACATACTTAAAAGTCTCAATCATATCCCTCCAGTCCCTTCTCTCCTCCGAGGAGTACATGTTCAGCTCTCTCAGCCTCTCCTCGTATGATCTGTCCTCCAATCCCTGAATCATCCTTGTTGCCCTGTGTTTTACCCCTTCTAGTAATTTAACATCCTTCTTCAGATATGGCCTCCAGAACTGCACACAGTACTCCAGGTGCAGCCTGACTAGTGCCCTGTAGAGAGGCAGGATCACCTCTCTGCTCCTGGATGAGATCCCTCTCGTAATACAACCCAGCATCCTGTTGGCTTTCACTGCCACCCTCCTACACTGCTCTGTATTGTTCATCTTCCCCATTATAACTACCCTTAGATCCTTCTCCTTCTCCTCGGTGGAACCTAGCTACACCCCTCCCAGCTGGTAACTTCTCCCTGAGTTCTTTCTCCAAAGTGCAGGACTTTGCACTTTTTCAGATTGAACCCAACTGCCACACTTCCTACCTCTCCACCAGTTTGGTCAGGTCATTCTGTAGCCCCTGCCAGCCTGCTATATTGTGCACCACTGCCCCCAATTTGGTGTTGTCAGTGAATAGACTGATCTTGTTCCTGATGCCATATGAGATGTCCGCTATAAATATTTCAAACAGCACTGGTCCTGGTACCAATCCTTGCTGCACCCAGCTCATCACAGTCCTTGGAGATGAGAATCCCCCCTCCCCACCACTACCCTCTGCTGTCTCCCCTGCAGCCAATTCTCAATCCACTTAACCATCTTAGTCCCCACTCCCATATCTCAACTTCCCTCCCAACCTCCCATGTGGCACTGAATCAAAAGCCTTACTGAAGTCCAAGTATATGACATCCACCGCAAGACCCTTGTCCAATTCCCTCATGACCCAGTCGTAATTCTCAACTAGGTTCATCTGGCAGGATTTTCCAGAGACAAACCCATGCCGGTGACTGTACTGGAGCACATTGTCTTCCATAAAGATCACCAGCCGTTTCTTAAGTAAAAGTAATTAAGTGATTAATCTTTGGGAGATTCAGCAGAGTATGACAATTTGTTTAACCAATTGGCAGCCCTGACAGCAAATGATCACTTGCTCAGTTAAATATGCCAAAAAGGAGATTCAAAGGCATTTTTGGTCATGCTCCTAGTGTTGTGTTGATTGGAAACGTTGAAGCAATTTGTTAAGGCAGGAAGGGTTAGGCACAGGAGTGCCTTTTTGGCTAATAAACAGGTCTCAAGTTTATACCGCTAGGTAATGATAGCCAGTTTTTCAGGGTGTAAAGGGTGCAATCATGGGTGTGGTTATCTGCCCCAAGTACAAAGCAACATGCCTTGTTACGGATCAGCTTTATTCTGTTTAGCACCATGTAACAGGCAGCTGCATAGACAGGGAGGCCATAATCTATAAGTGACAAGATGGATCTGGCCATTATTGAGGAAACACTAGCACGAACAGTAAAAGAAGGTGACAAGACTTTCTATAGATACATTAGTGAAAGGAAAAAGTCCAGAGGGGGTATTACTAAGATCAAAGGAGAAAAGGGAGCATGTGAGGAGGAGGACCCTGTGAAAGCATTTATCCTAAATAGATACTTTTGCTCAGTATTTACTGAAGAGAAGGTAGGGCAGGGCCCACAGCTCAACACCATGGACACAGGGGGGAGGGAGGTGAGCACTACTCCCATCAAAAAAGAAAGGGTCCTACAAGAGCTTGCTAAGCTCAGGGTGGACAAGGCAATGGGACCTGATGGCATACATCCCAGGGTACTTAAGGAGCTAAGGGTGGAACTAGCAGAGCCATTAGCAGAACTGTTTAGTGAGTCTCTGAGCACAGGAGAGGTCCCAGAAGACTGGAGAAGGGCTCATATGATCCCGCTCCACAAGAGTGGTAGCAGGGAGGAGGCGGGAACTACAGACCAGTCAGTCTTACCTCAGTAGTGGGCAAGATTATGGAGGCACTCCTTAAGGAAAGGATAGTGCAACACCTGGAATCCATAGGGGCACAGGATCCAAGACAGCATGGGTTTACAAAAGGAAGGTCCTGTCAAACTAATCTCATAGATTTCGTTGACTGGGTAACCAGAGTGGTGGACCAAGGAGAGCAATTGATGTCGCCTACCTTGACTTCAGCAAAGCTTTCGACACTGTTCCACATAGAAGATTGATAAATAAGCTGGGTAGGCTCTGGGTGGGTTAGAAGTTGGTCAACTGGGTGGCAAACTGGTTGACAGGCAGAAAACAGAGAGTGGTGGTAAATGGTATACAGTCAGAAGAAATGCAAGTTACAAGTGGGGTACCTCAGGGATCAGTCCTGGGGCCAGTCCTCTTCAATATCTTCATTAGTGACATTGCAGATGGACTAGAGGGTAAGGCTTGTCTGTTTGCAGATGACACCAAGATCTGCAACAGAGTAGATGATCCAGATGGGGTGGGCAGAATGAGAAGAGATCTGGATAAATTAACAAAATGGTCAGAAGAGTGGCAACTGGGATTTAATGCAAAGAAGTGCAAGATCATGCACATAGGGAAGAGAAACCCTGAAGCCACCTATAGGCTGGGAGGGGAGTTGCTGACAATCACAAAAGAAGAAAGAGACTTGGGCATCATCATCACCGATGACCTGAAATCATCCAAGCAGACCTCTAAAGCAGTAGGTAAGGCTATAGGGATGTTAGGGTGTATTAGTAGGAGTATCACAAGTCGTAAGAGGGAGGTAATAATCCCTCTTTACAAGACACTGGTTAGGCCCCATCTGGAGTACTGTGTGTAGTACTGGAGGCCACACCTTCACAAGGACATTAACCAAATTGAGGCAGTCCAGAGAAGGGAACCAAAATGGTGCAGGGACTGCATCAGAAAACATATGAGGACAGATTAACAGAGCTCAATATGTATACCCTTGATCAAAGGAGGGAGAGAGGTGATATGATCGAAACATTCAAACACCTTAAGAGCATTATCAAACACCTTAAGGGCATTAACAAGGTGAAAGAGTCTAACATGTTTAAATATAAGAAAAATAGCAGGACAAGAGGACACAGCATGAGATTAGAGGGAGGCCGATTAAGGGGGAATGTGAGGAAATTATTTTTCACAGTAAGAGTGGTGGATGCATGAAACGGCTTACCTCAGGAAGTGGTGGCTATGAATACAGTGCAGGACTTCAAACAGGCATGGGATAGGCATAAGGGAGCAATACAGATGAGTATGAATAGATAAGCCACTGACAGAACAAAGGCTGATGGCACATATATAAGGTAGAAAAAGAAATGGGCAGACTGGATGGGCCTTGCGGTCCTTATCTGCCGTCAACCTCTATGTCTCTGTGTTTCTATAAAGCATTTAACAGCTACAATGAGGTTGTTCTGGTTATGGAACAGAACACCCAGTCTTCTGTTCACTATGGTCACCCAGTTGTCAACATGAGGGATATATAAAAATGTGTCATCCAGAATTATTCTGAGGTGTTTAAATGGTCTACATCTGCTCAAGATTTTATCTCAGGTTATTTCAGATGAGAGAGAGTAGAACTTTCTTTTTCTGCAGGAGACTAGAGAAGAGCATGGTCTATTTTTTTGTAATTTAGGACCAGTTTGTTTTGGGAGAACCAGCTTTATAGGGTCCTGAAGTTACTCTGGAGAAGGGTGGTGATGATGTCAAGGTCAGTGTTTATGGCATAGATAACATCATCATCAGCATATAGGAGTACATTGGTTGTTTGACAGGCATTGGGCAATTGGTTTATGAAGAGGCCAAATAAGAGTGGGCCCAAGATTGAGCCCTGGTGGACCCCAATGGATACTCCCCTAGTGTCAGACAAGGATACTGCAATCTTCATGCACTGACTGTGGTTAGTGAGATAACTGTTGAACCAATCTATTATGTTCTTAGACAGACCCAGGCCAAAGAGTTTGCTAAGTAGGTGCTTATGTTTGATCAGGTTGAAAGCTTTTGTAAGATCGATGTATATACGAACATACGAGGAAGGCAGCAGACAAAGACATAACTGTCTATTGAGTCTGCCCAAGTGTGCAGGTCTCAGTGTTGTGCACTGATGCTGCCCCCAACACCTGTCTCCCTCTTCCCTCCAAACTGATCCCACTGTTTTATCATCTCACCCTCTCCGTCTTGATTTTGCCCTTAAGTTTATCCCACCCCCCTTAAATCCCACACTGATGCCTTCAAAACCAGTTCCTCAGGCAGAGCATTCCATGCTGGCACCACCCTCTCAGTGAGAAAGTGCCTCCTCATCTCCCTTCTGAACCTTCTCCCTTCCAACTTTAGACTATGCTCCCTTGTGATCACTTCCCTTCTAATTTTAAACAGACTGTCATGACTTACCCGATTAACACCTATATATCGTTCCAACTAAGTCACCATTCTCAAGGGCCTCATGAAAACAGTTGACATATTCCAATAGTGCAGTATTGGTGCTGTGAAGCTTCTGAAAGCCATGCTGCTGGACACACTTGACACCCTATTTTTCAAGACATGTTATGAGCTGGTCAAAGACTAACTATCCTCTTGAAAGCCTTGGACAGGAAAAGAAAATAAAAACTGGTCTGTAATTAGCTAAGCTAGAGCAGTCACCACTTTTGAATACTGGTGTAACCAATGCAGATTTTTTACTTCTCAGTTAACTGAAGTAATGCAGATAAAAGTTAAAAACTTTAAAGATGGGATATGAAAGTTTCTCTCCCACCACAGCAAGTAACTTCATATCAAGTGAGGCACTCCCAGCCCAAATTTTGCCTAGCACCCTACTGATATATTTCGAGGGATCATTGGCTGATACACTCTTAAAGTAGGATTTAGGGCAGCCTGGTTCAGGGCCAAGCATTTGGGTGGATTCAGGACCATATCCCCTGCAGGGGGTCTGGGCAGTCTTAGCAGGGAAGGTGGAATTAGGTCAATAAAATCTGAATTGAAATAAGTGGCAATATCATTAGAATCAAGGACCTCACATCCTTCAACCAAGAGAATTTTAGATTGAATTTTTTCTCCCTTACGATGGAGCTCCAAGATGTTATCCCAGAATCTTTTGCCATTCCTTCAGTATTTTGTCTGCTGGAACTTGCAGGAGTCAGATTTGGCCTTTCAAATTATACTGGTGCACTTTTTGTGGCAAGCTTCCTTGTATCTTTGCAGGTGGACTGGAGACCTAGTTTTCCAGTCCAATGCCCTGAGATTGTCCCTCTCTAAAATGCAGTCTAGGAGTTCCAGGTTGATCCATCCAGATGGGTGCACATCTTCCCTTGTGTTTTTGAAGGGAACAAATTTATCACAGGCACATGTGAACTCAGAAACAAAAAATTCTAGGGCTGAATCAATATCCGGGAAGCTCCAGTCTATCTGGGCCAAGTGAGAATAAATTTGAACTGCCCACCATCAAGTGTCAGTTTCCAAAGTGTTCAGTTCTTCAGGACCCATCATTACTGATAGCCATAAGTAAGAAGAATATAATGCACACTTTCATTCCAACAAATAAGAGGCAGCACTCACAGTTATGAAAAAGTTATTTTTTACATTTTGAAAAAGTTCTTGTGCCAGTCCAAGCTATGATCATTCAATCAGGAACCAACTAATTGATACAGAGTGACCAGCTCCCCCAATGTTTCATGTCTCTCTTCAGTGTTAACCCTTAAGCTGCCTACAGAATTAGAATGCAAAGTAATTCTGGATTGAGATCAGTCCGCGGCACAGCAAGGGTTAATTGGTTGATGCAGTCACAATGGGAAAATGAAGCTCTTTAATTGGTTTTCATTTTAGTAGCCTATCCATAATGCATTCAGTAGCCCAAAAGCCTCTGCCTTGCAGGGTACTCTTCACTGTTGAAAAATAAATTCGACTCTTGAATTTTCAGCCAATCAGGATTTACTAGGAACAAAGACATCACTTTTCATTCATTTGCACCATTACGAGACAGACATTGCGCAGAGCAGATGCTCTACAGTGGGGGACCGTTCTCTTTCTTTTTTTTCTTTCCATTGGCTCAGATTATTAATAAGATCTTAATTTCATCTGCAGGTTTCGGATTCTTATGGTTCATAATTCCATCATAGCCATGGAGGAGGAAGGGGGGTCCAGGCAATATGTTTATATTTCTAATTGATTAGTGTATCTATTATGTTAACCCTTGCTGTATGCACTCCCGGAAGGGGGTCCAAATTTTATCAAAGGTTTCTGTATCTCCATCTTTCATATAGTGGATTGTTTCTAGATTCATTATATCAATTATAAAATTTACCCAAGTTTCAAATATCGGTGGGGCAGTGTCTTTCCATGCCATCCTTCGGATGAGATGTTAAACCGACGTCCCTTCTACCCATCCTGGTGTTGTCCTGGTGGGTGCCCAGGTGGAAGTAAAAGAACTCAGGGCACTCTTCGCAAAGAGCAGGGGACATTCCCGGTGTCCTGGCCAACATACTCCTTCCCACAAACCGGTTCATGCAATTATCCAGGCTGTGTGTGGGTGTTGATGCATGATATGGCCGCCACCACACATTCAGTCACTTCACTACCAGTCTAGCATTGCTTGTAAAGTGCTTTGGGATACACTGTGTATGAAAAGTGCTATATAAATGCTGATTCTTCTTCTTTTTCACTTCATTAGTATGCCTTTTTTTGCTATAACTGATGCGATTGTAAGAAACTTAGTTTACTCTTTATTTAATTTAACCATAGAGATGGTTAATAATGTAAACTGTGGATTTTGTTTTTAAGATTTTTTAATCATTTTTTGTACTGTATATATTATTTTTGACCATTAGTTTGATAAATAGAGGCACGCATGAAACACATGAATTAATGTGCCTGTGGTAGTTGTGCATTGTGTGCAATTTTCTGTGATATTAGTATTGAAGTGATGTCAACAAAAAGGAGTATAATATGTTTGCTATACTGTGTTTAACTGAATTACTTGAAATGTGTTTGCTTTTATGTTTATTGTAAATGATACTATTATCTCTTGCCATATTTTTTCTGTTATATTTATCCCTAAATCTTTTTTCCTATTTTTTAATTTATTTTTATTGTTTCTTATTTTCATTATCTTCCAGTATCTTTTTTTTTTTTTTTAAATGATCTCTTTTTGGCCCCTACAACTCCCATCGGAATTATCTGCTCTGGTCACGGATCCCCGCTACCCCCACCTCCGGATATGACCACATCCCCTTGGTCATCCCTGGCTTACCCCCCAGAGAGCAGGGCCACGGCTCCGACCCCCTATATCGGGCAACGCAACTGTGTCTAGTTGGGGGATCGCTTAGAGGCTAATCAGGGCACCCAGGGGCAGAGCGCCATTAAGACAGCGAGGTTCGAGTTTTAACTCCTTTAAGCAGGATGGGGCGTGCAATGGCGACCTCGTCCGCCCCATCCTGACATGCTGGCGGCGCCGGCGTGGTGCGGCCGCCCAGCCTCCCTGAAGTGCCGCTTTCGTCGCCCGAGTGCTGCCCTGCCCTCCCCAGAAGGAGGCTGTCAAGGGCGCTCAATCCTTCTCTCCCAGCCGACCCTCCAGCGACCTGGTCCGCTTCAAACCGGGTCACCGGCGTTGCAAGCGGAAATCCAACCGCTTCGCCAACGGGCCGGCACATCTTCCAGTATCTTATATAAATGTGATATTAATTGTTTTTTTTTATCATTTTGTAATAAAGAGTTTAACAGAGTTGAGTCCAATCTATTTTGCTTTTTCTTAATTTTTGTTATATATTGGCTTATTTGTATATATTGGAAATAATGAGTTTGAGGTATTTTAAATTCCTGTTACAATTGTTTGAAAGTTTTTATTTCTTCATTTTGCATTAGGTCTTTAATTTCACTTTTATCATGGTTTTTCCATATTTTATATACCTTATCCGTGGTTTAATGGTACAAAACTATGGTTCAAATAAGTTGGATTATATTTAGATATGGCTATGTGCTCTTGAATAATTGCAAGTGCTTTATAAAAGCTTCATATTGTGATTTCTGTTGTGATCGTTCTTAATTTTTTATTATTCTTTTTAGAGTAAGCAGAATATAAAACATAGAAACATGGACTTTGAAAACAGATAAGGACCACTTGGCCCCCAAGTCTGCCCATTTCCCCACCTTTTGGATAAGCTGCAGATCTTAGTTAACTAACGGCCTACTTCCTCCTACCCCCACTACAATTGCCTTATGTCTGTCTCATGCATTCTTGAATTCTCCCACTGTTTTTGACCCCATAACCTCCTCAAGAAGGCCATTTCATGTGCCCACCACTCTCTGTTTGAAAAAATACTTCCTCACGTTGCCCCGAGCCATCCCCCCCTCTATCTTCAAACGGTGCCCCCTTGTTCTTGCACATCTCTTTTACTGAAAAATGCTACCCGCTTGGACTTTGTTGATTCCCTTGAGGTACTTGAAAGTTTCTATCATGTCCCACCTCTCCCTTCTTTCCTTGAAGGTATATATATATTAAGCTTCTTTAGACTCTTTTCGTGTGGTTTCTGGTGCAGACCTTGCACCATTTTCATTGTGCTCCTCAGGTCTGTCTCCATCCTGTCTATGTCCTTGTGAAGATGGGGTCTTCAGAACTGCATGCAGTACTCCAGACAGGGTCTCGCCAACTGTCTGTAAAGACAGATAACTTCCTGTTTTCTACTGGTGATGCCTCTCTCTATGCATCCCAGTATCATCTCAGCCCTCCTTATTGCCTTCTCACATTGCCTGCCTACCTTTAGATCATCTGATATGACTACCCCAGGTCTCTTTCCATTTTTATTGTTGTTAGTACCTCCCCCCCATTGTGTCCTCTTCCCTTGGGTTTATGTTTCTCAGATGCATTACTTTGCACTTCTTTGCACTGAATCTAAGCTACCATACTTTTGACCATTCCTCCAACCTTGCCAAGTCCCTCCTCATCCTTTCCACCCCACCTTGTGTATCAACCCTGTTGCAGATCTTTGTGTCATCAGCAAAGAGGCATACTTTTCCTTCCAGTCTCTCTGCAATGTCACTTATAAAGACATTAAAGAGGACTGACCCCAATACTGAACCCTGTGGTACTCTACTAGTAACCCCTCTTTTTTCATAGTGGACTCCATTTACTATTACCCTCTGTATCCTGTTGTCTAGATAATTCTTTACACAGGCTAGCACCCTGGGACCCAGTCCCAGGCTGGCTAACTTGTTTGTTAATCTTTTGTGTGGGACTGTGTCAAATGCCTTGCTAAAGTCTAGGTAGGCCATGTCCACAGCCCCTCCCTGGTCTACTTCTATACGTTGATCACCCAGTCAAAGAAATCTATTAGATTCGTCTGACATAACCTTTCCACTGTGAATCCATGCAGCCTTGGGTCGTGTGCTCTGCTGGCCTCTAGGTACTCAACAATTCTTTCTTTTAGAAGTGATTCCATCATTTTCCGTACCACTAAGGTCACACAAGCAAGTCTGTAGTTTACTGCCTCTGCCTTGCTCCCACTTTTGTGAAGGGGAATCACATCTGCCTTCCTCCAGTCCTCAGGTATCACACAATCCTCCCATGATTTGTTAAAAAGGGTAGTTAGTGGTGTCACTAGTTCTCTCCTTAGTTCTTTCAGAATTCTAGGGTGAATCCCATTAGGCCCCATTGCCTTGTCCAACTTGAGTTTTAAGAGTTCTTGCAGGACCCTTTCTTCTGTGAATGGACTGGTATTGATTCTCCTATCCAGAGTGCTTCTTTTGTATGGTTTAGGTATGTCCCCCTCCTCTTCTTTTGTGAATAGTGAACAAAAGCATTTGTTCAGTATCTCTGCCTTTTCACTCTCACCCTCTGCCTACCCCCTCTCTCCTTTATTATGCCTCACTATCCCTCCCTTGGTCTTTCTTCGCTCACTAATGTACCTATATAAGCTTTTATCCCCCTTCTTAACTGAGTTGGCTATCTTTTCCTTGATTTGGGCCTTTGCTTTTCTGACTGCCTTTCCCACTTCCTTCTGCTTTAACTGATAGAGTTCTCTTTCCTGCACATTCTGTGATTCCTTATAATTTCTGAATGCTATCGTTTTCTCTCTAGCCTTACCCACTACCTCTTTTGAGAACAATAGTAGTTTTTTTCTTCATTTTGTTTTGTTTATTTGTTTCATACAAAGGCTTATTGTCTCTGTGATGGCAGTTTTAATTTTGCCACATTGTTCCTCCATCCGTCCTTCCTGCCTTTTTGCCAGTGCATTCCTTATGCACTCTCCCATTCTGACAAAGTCAGCTCTCTGAAAGTCCAGTACCCTTGCTTTTGTATGGCTTGACTCTATGGCTGTGTTTATTGTGAACCTCACTGTCTGGTGGATGCTTGTTCCCAGATGGCTACCCACTCCTAAATCTGAGATCCTCTCACCATCCCCATTTAAAAGTACCAGGTCTAAGACTGCTCCCTTCTGAGTGGGTTCCAACACTAGCTGCCTGAGGCATGCCCCCTGTAGGGCATCAAGAATGACTCTGCTCTTGGATGTGGCTGCAGCAAATGTGCTCCAGTTAACATCTAGCATATTTAGGTCCCCAACAACAATATATCCCCTTTTTCTACCATACTAAGGATGCCTCCAATCATTTCCTTGTCCATGTCCTCCCCCTGAAATGGGGGTCTGTATATAACCCTTGTGAGGATTGTAATTCCATTTTCTGTCTACAAGGTGATCTACAGTGCCTCCTCTCCTCCCTGTCTACCCTTTAGTTCCATTGCGTTGATCCCTTCCATTATGTAAAGAGCTCCTCCTTCTCCTCCTCTTTTACCCTCCCTGTCCCTCCTATAGATTGTGTACCCTGGTATGTTGACATCCCAGTCATGGTTCTCTGTGTACCAGGTTTCTGTGATTGCCACGATATACAGGCATCCCTCTTCCATCAAGGCCACTAGTTCAGGAAGCTTGTTACCCAGACTATGGGCATTGGTACTCATTGCCTCCATTTTGTGATGGCCTTACCACTTTTAGCCCCCCTGTACTTACTGCCTTTGCTTTTTTTCCATTTACCCCTGCCCTGCCCTATTGACCTCTCTGTCTTGGTGTTAACCTCACTAACTACCCTGTTTTGTGGGGGAAGTCTGGGAATTCCCTGCTCCTTTTCAGTGGCCCCCCTTAGCTAGTTTAAAAGCTTGCCAATGAAGCTTTGAACCTATCACCTGGGATCCTGGTTCCCCTCCCAGACAGATGCAGACCATCATGCCAGTATAGGCCTGTATCCCTCCAGGTGGGCCCCCAGTCCCCAATGAAGTCAAAACCCTGTGCTCTGCACCAGTGTTTCAACCATTCATTGAATCCCAGGGTGTGGAGTACCATAGCCTCCCCAATGCCATAGACAGGCAGCACCTCCGAGAAAGTTACCGTGTGTGCTACTTGTCTAAGGCCCCTCCCCAACTCCACAAACTCCTCCTGCACAGCTCTAATCCCATTCCCAGCTAGGTCATTTGTCCTTAGGTGGACAATGACATCTAGCTTCCTCTCCCATGCAGCTGCTCCTGTGATCCTGAGGATTCACTTCCTGTCCTTCCATGCCATGGTGCCAGGTAGGCATTTTACCTCCCTCTACCCTCCCTTCCCCAGTTCTATCCCCCTAAAACATGTCTAATTTCTGAATAGGGATGCACACTTAAATCTATTTGCATAGATTTTGAAGGTTCTTTTAGTCATTCCCAAATATTTGCAATCTGAGCAGCTAAACAATATTTATACATATCTGACAATGACAAGCCCCCTTTGTTTTTAGGTCTGATTAGGATTCAGTATACTATTCTTGGTTTCTTTTTTAACCATATAAAATTTGTTATTTTTTTGATTTTATTAAAATAGGTTTTCAGGATTGGTATTGGTAGTGTTTGATATAAGAATATTAGTTTTGTCAATATTTTCATTTTTATTATATTTAATCAACTGATGAGGGTTATGGATAAAGTAGTCCATTTATCTAAATCTGTTTGTATTTCTGTGTATAATGTATCAAAATTGGCTATCAGTAGTTCTTTTTGTATGTGATTTGGAATCCTAGATATATAATTTTATCATTTGTTTGCAAGCATTCATATTGATTTGGTAATATTATGTAATTCGGATTATCTAATTTTGATATTGTAGATTTACTCCAGTTTATCTTGTATGCTGAGATTTTTCCAGATTCTGTAGCAATTTTGATTAATTCTTGTTTGGGATTTGTCATGTACAACAGAATGTCATCTGCATAAAGACTAAGTTTGTATTCAATATCTTTAATAATTATACCTGAAATATTTGGATTGTTTCTCACAGAGATAGCTAACATTTACATCATCATTATAAACATGAGAGGAGATTGGGGGCAACCCTGTCTAGTTCCTCTTTGTAAAAATATAGGTTGAGAAAGATTTTGGTTCATTTTAATTTTTGCTGTTGGTTCTTTATATATTAACTGTAACCATCTCCTGAGCTGTGCACCAAACCCCATGTCCCTAATCACTGTGAATATAAATTTCCATTCTAGGTGATCAAAGGCCTTTTCTGCATCAATTTCTAATAATATTGTGTTATTGGATTCTTTGTGGTGTATTATATTTAATGTACTTCTTATGTTTTCTTTCAATGAACATCCTTTTATAAATCCATTTTGATCAGTATTTATTATTTGTGGTAATATTGTTTCTAGCCTTTAAGATATTATTTTAGTAAATATTTTATAATCTACATTTAAAAGGGAGATGAGGTGATATGATACACAGCTCAGTGGATCTTTCTGTTTCTTATGGAATACATTTATTATTGCTTCCTGAAATGTTTTAGATTTTTTTTTGTTGGGTTGAATGAATTAAATAGTTTCTGCAATATGGGTATAAGTAGTTGTTTAAAGTTTTTATATAACTCAATAGTGATCCCATCTGGCCTGGGGATTTGCCTTATTTTGTGTTGATTTATTGCCATTTCAATTTCTTCTGCTGTGATGTCTTGGTCCATATATTATGTTTGGTGATATTTTAGGCATTTGGATTTGTTTCAGCCAGTTATCTATTTGATTTTCTTCTATGTTTTTTGTTTCAGAAGTATGTAAATCTCCATAATATTCATGGAAACATTTATTTATTTAATTAGGTTCTTCTACAGTTATTCCTTGTGAGTTTTTAATGGCTAATATATAATTCTTTTTTTTTTTGCTCTTTTCTACTCTGCCACACTAGTAATTTTAGTGGTTGGCTGATAGATATATATCATTTGATCTTGTTTGCATGATCTGTCTCTCTTTTCTGTTGTTTTGTATTGTGTTATATTGTTCTTTTCTATTGTATGAGTTCATTGAAGACATTTCTGTCCAGTGTGTGGCTATGTAGTTTGTGAAGGGATTCTATTTCTTGTTCCAAGTATTTAATAATATTTTGTTTTCTTTTTCTAAGATTTTCTATACTTATATATTTGCCTCTAATCCATATCTTAAAGGCCTCCCAGATATTAATAATGGATGTTTCTCATTCTGCGTTGAGTTCAAAGAACTCTTGTATTTCTTTTTCTAATTGTGTTTTTATTTGTGGGATCTTCAAGAATTGCTGTAGCATTTTCCATGTTCTTTCTATATTATTATATCCACATTTTAGTTTCAGTATACATGGTGAGTGATATGATATGTGTAATCCTGGATAGTTAATATCTATGATCATATGTTTATTGACTCAGATATTAAGAAGTATTCAATGCGTCAATAAGATACTTGTGTTAGAGTAACATGAATATAATCTTTTGTCTGGCTATGTGATATGCCATGGTTCTATTAGTCCTAATTCTGCTATATATATTTTAACTATGTTTCTAGCTGTTCTATGTGTTTTGTCTAATTTAAATGTTTTGTCTTGTTCTCATAAGGCTAAATTAAAATCACCACCTATAATATACAGTGGGTTATAAGGGGATATGGCCATAAAAAAGTCATTGAAAAATTTGGGATAATTATTGTTTGGTGCATATATTGTAGCCAAAGTACATTTAAAACTAGGAATATTAATTTCTATTATTGTCCATCTACCTTGCATATGTTTCATATTTATTGATTTTTGTAGTTGCAAGTTGTTTATTAAATGTCATACCTACCCCTCTGGAGTTATATAAATAGTTAGTCATAATTCCACTGCCCCACCAATTCTGGAACCATTTTGATTCTTTCTGTGAAATATGTCTCTTGTATCATTACAATAGTAATTTTCCTTTTTTGTATAAATTTTATAATTTTGTTGGTTTTAACTTTATTTTTCAACCCCTTAACATTACAGGACAACATATTAATACCATTATTCATCTCCATATTTAATGTGTTTCTTTGAATCTTTCCTTTTACTTTTTGTATATTGCCTGGACCCCTATTATATGTAATTATTTTTAGTTTTACCAAGTTTATTGTGTTTTTTTTATTTTCTTGCAATTAGTATTTTCATGATGGACCTATACCCCTCTTTCCTCCTGTTTTTTTTTAATAGAAATCTTTTTGTCTTCAGATCTTCTCTCATTATTTTATTTTGTATGTGCTTTAAATTACTGAAGTCTTTGTTGCATCTATCTGAGAACCCTCCTTCCCCCAACCCTCTCTCTCCCTCTGTGTACAGAAATCTAAAAGATTTCAGCCCCCCTTAACTGTGATGACATTATATGTCGTCAGTTGGTACACTAAAGCTATGGCGTAGATGTGTTTCCCTTCATATTTTAATCTTATGTTCAGAGTTCATGAGTTTTTTAAGTACATATTTTATCCTTCTTTTCCTTTTTTCCTTTATGATTTTCATAAAGTAATTTAGTATAATTATGTCAGCACTCAGCATTACATTTATAATATTTTCTGCTTTCATTTTTTTAGTTTTCTACCCATTCGTCTTTCTTTTTCTTATTCCCCATATATGCCCATTAGGTTACATCAGTATTGATTGATTTTCTATAGATCGGGTCTGTTGTTCTCTTGTCTGATGTTTATGTCTGTGTCTTTTTCCCACCATATCCTGCTTCAAAGGCTTCCATAGCCACTTCTGGATCCTCAAATGTATGTAACTTCTCTTTAACCATGAATCTGAGTTTAGCAGGGTAAAGCATATTGCATCGGATCCCCTTCTGATACAGTTTTGTTTTTACTGGGTTGAAAAGTTTTCTTTTTTTATTTGTTTCGATGGAAAAGTCAGGACAGACACTGAATTTAATATTTTCAAATGGAAGGCCTTTGTCAGTTTGGGCCTTCTGAAGAATCAGTTCTTTATCTTGAAATCGGTGGGGCTTCACATACTGTATATGGTTCTTGGGTAAGCAGTGTCTGAAACTCTACTGCCCACTCTGTGAGCCCTATCTAATGAGTTTTTCTCCTCTGGATATTTCTTGTTCATAGCCACAGTTAGCATTTTTTCAAAGTAAGGGAGTGATTCTCCAAGGCCTTCCACCCCCTCAGGGACTTTTATTAATTCTCAGATTTCCTCTACATGCCCTATCCTCTTGCTCTGCAATTTTGTTTTGTAGTAATGTTAACTGTTTCTCAAACTTTGTATGCTTTTGTGGTATAGTGTTTGTTAGGTCTTCCAAGTTTGATATTCTTTTTTTTTTATTTTGTTTGATCTTATTGTAAGGTTCTCCATTTTGTTATTCAGTTATTTTACAGAGCTGGTGACATCTGAAATGGAAGTTTTTATATCCCCCAAAATTTGAACTATTTCATTTTTGAGGCTTCTCTTTTTTTTTTCTTTGGTATCCAGGTAAGGCCAACTAGGCACAAGTACCTGTTTTCAGGAGTGACCCAGGAGCACTGGGTGGTTAAGTGACTTATTCAGAGTCACACAGTATGTAAGTGGAGGTTGTGGGAATCAAACCAAGGTCTGCTGGATGTACCAAGCTCATTCACAGCTCATTACTCTAACCTCTGGGCTATACTGCCAGCCCAATATTTCTCCTTTAAATTCATTACATATTTTGTGATTTGAATCCCTGCTTTTTTCTGTGTTGTTGTCTTCTGTTACCCTTACAATTTTTTTAATCCTCCCAATTTTTCTGTTACTTCCTGATTTCCCTGTATCTTATTTTCAGCATGCCCAGGTTTTATTTGTTTGTTCATCTGTTGTGCTTGTTTCTGAGCTTTTTTTGCTCATTGTCTTTTTTAATTCCTTCCTCCATCTCTGGCGTTTCAGTGGCAGCCCCCTTTAATATTCCTCCTGTTAAAGTGACCTCATCCCCTTTATCCTCAGCATTTACTGCCAATCCTGTAAATTTCTTTGGGATCACACTGCTTTTTCGGTTTACACTTGTCTTCTGCTCATCATTCATTTTAAATATAGAGAATATGTTACCTGAAGATTCAGAGGCTTTCCTACCATCCTTTCCAGTCAGTGTTTCAGGTAGTGGAGAGATCAGCACTTCGCTGATTGTGCATAAATCAGGCAGGCTAGGGGATAAGCTTGGCAGCCAGTGGTTAATAGAAAGAGTTGGGGCTGCAGCACTTGAGTTCATCTTCATGCTTCCTTGTAAGTAATTTCTCCACAAAATGGGCATCAGTGAATTCTCAGGCATGCCTGATACTTTTAGACATGCCTTATGTTGTTTAGTAACTTATGACCTTCAGGGTTATTTCAGTATGGAAAAGAAGAATATGGAGTCATAGTGTTTTCTTTTTCCTATTGTTCTTGTAGCATGCCATGTCTAGTAGCTTTGAGTATCATTCACCTGGCCATCTTGGATTGCATCATCAATATGACACTCCACACAGGTGCCTCCCTGGGGGACCATTTTCTTTATTGTAGGTTGATTTTGTGGGTGGTGGTGGGGGGATGGGTGGTGGTGGAGACCAGAGGGGGGTTTGGGTGGGGAACTGGGCATGCTTGATAAAGACAGTGGGACTCAGGTGGGGGAAGGCAGGAGAGTGTGTTTGGCATGTGGGTGAGGGAAGGTATCTTTTGGGATGCACTCTGTCTGTGCAGAGTAGCATGCAGCAGCATGCAATTTACCTGCCAGCAGCATGGAAGGGAGAGGGTATTATGGTTTCTACTGTTTTTGGTGGCGAAAAGGGTGTTTTTTTCAGCACAGTGGGTGAGAGGAGGTTTTTTTAAAGTTTCAACAATTTAAAAAAATCTGCCAGCAAAGGTAATGTGTTTGCTGGGGAATTGGCGAATTTTGCAAATTTCTGTGGATTCACACCAACTTCGTCAGTGGATGAAAAATTCACAACATCTTTAGATGGGGGAGGTGACCTGTATGACAGGGTCAGGAGGATGCTGACAGAGACACCTTCCCCAACACACACACACACATACACACATATGCACACACACACACAACTTTTTTAGATGGAAGGATTGTTTTCTATTTAATAACATCATTTTTATTCCTTTAAAAAATATGCTACTGCCTGTTTCAAAATGAGACAACATACTTCTGGGTGTGCCATCATAGGGAATGTATGTACTTATTGTCCCTACCAACCACTCAGAATGAGTATACATTCCTTTATATAACTGCATATTCAGTAATTAATAATCACTTACAATGCAGAAAACATCTTGTTGAGTAGAGCTGTGAATCTGATCCTATTTTTATGCAGTTCTCCTGCTGATAGTTTCTGCTTCATCAGTGCAAAGCAATGGTTGGCTAATTCTATATGGGCAAACAAACCAAAGAAATGCACATCAAGGCAAGCTGTTCTACTCCTCATGATGCAAAATGCACATTATCTAACAAAGAAGGGATCACAGATCTCCAGGTAGAAGGTCACCTGGGGGCCAGTGACCATCACATGGTATGGTTCAATTTGGCTACTACATCTAAATCATCCCATTCCAAGGCAAAAATATGGGACTTCAGAGGAGCTGACTTTGATAAGATGGCCAACAGAGTTAAGATAGCCCTGGCAAAAAGAAGCACAGGTGAGGGGTACAGGCAAAGTGGGCAAGCATTAAGGATGCAATACTTGAAGCAACATCCCATTGTGTTAGAGAGAAAGGAAGTGCAAGAAGAAGGAAACCACTTTGGTTCTCAAATACAGTAGCAGAAAAGGTCAGAGCCAAAAGGCTGGCCTTCAGGAAATATAAGGGAACACAGCGGGATGAAGATAGGGAGGCATACCAAACTGCCCTAAGGGAAGCAGGTAAGGCAGTAAGGCAGGCAAAGTCGCAAACTGAGGAAACACTAGCACGAACAGTAAAAGAAGGTGACAAGACTTTCTATAGATACATTAGTGAAAGGAGAAAGTCCAGAGGGGGTATTGCTAAGCTTAATGGAGAAAAGGGAGCATGTGAGGAGGAGGACCCTGTAAAGGCATCTATCCTAAATAGATACTTTTGCTCAGTATTTACTGAAGAGAAGGTAGGGCAGGGCCCACAGCTCAGCATCATGGACACAGGGGGGAGGGAGGTGAGCACTACTCCCTTCACAAAAGAAAGGGTCCTACAAGAGCTTGCTAAGCTCAGAGTGGATAAGGCAATGGGACCTAATGGCATACATCCCAGGGTACTTAAGGAGCTAAAGGAGGAACTAGCAGAGCCATTAGCAGAATTGTTTAGTGAGTCTCTGAGCACAGGAGAGGTCCCAGAAGACTGGAGAAGGGCTCATGTGATCCCGCCCACAAGAGTGGTAGCAGGGAGGAGGCAGGGAACTACAGACCGGTCAGTCTTACCTCAGTAGTGGGCAAGATTATGGAGGCACCTTAAGGAAAGGATAGTGCAACACCTGGAATCCATAGGGGCACAGGATCCAAGACAGCATGGGTTTACAAAGGAAGGTCCTGTCAAACTAATCTCATAGATTTCTTTGACTAGGTAACCAGAGTGGTGGACCAAGGGGAGCAGTTGATGTCGCCTACCTTGACTTCAGCAAAGCTTTTGACACTGTTCCACATAGAAGATTGATAAATAAGCTGGGTAGGCTCGGGGTGGGTCAGAAGTTGGTCAACTGGGTGGCAAACTGGTTGACTGGCAGAAAACAGAGAGTGGTGGTAAATGGTATACAGTCAGAAGAGATGCAAGTCACAAGTGGGGTACCTCAGGGATCAGTCCTGGGGCCAGTCCTATTCAAAATCTTCATTAGTGACCTTGCAGATGGACTAGAGGGTAAGGCTTGTCTATTTTCAGATGACACCAAGATCTGCAACAGAGTAGATGAGCCAGATGGGGTGGGAAGAATGAGAAGAGATCTGGATAAACTAGCAGAATGGTCAGAAGAGTGGCAACTGGGATTTAATGCAAAGAAGTGCAAAATCATGCACATAGGGAAGAGAAACCCTGAAGCCACTTATAGGCTGGGAGGGGAGTTGCTAGCAGTCACAAAGGAAGAAAGAGACTTGGGCATCATCATCACTGATGACCTAAAATCATCCAAGCAGACCTCTAAAGCAGTAGGTAAGGCTAGGGGTGTTAGGGTGTATTAGTAGGGATATCACAAGTCGTAAGAGGGAGGTAATAATCCCTCTGTACAAGACATTGGTTAGGCCTCATCTGGAGTACTGTGTGCAGTATTGGAGGCCACACTTCACAAGGACATTAACCAAATTGAGGCAGTCCAGAGAAGGGCAACCAAAATGGTGCAGGGACTGCATCAGAAGACATATGAGGACAGATTAACGGAGCTCAATATGTATACCCTTGAGCAAAGGAGGAGAGAGGTGATATGATCGAGGCATTCAAACACCTTAAGGGCATAAACAAGGTGAAAGAGTCTAACATGTTTCAATATAAGAAAAATAGCAGGACAAGAGGACACAGCATGAGATTAGAGGGAGGCCGATTAAGGGGAATGTGAGGAAATTCTTTTCACAGAAAGGGTGGTGGATGCATGGAATGGCTTACCACAAGAAGTGGTGGCTATGAATACAGTGCAGGGCTCAAACAGGCATGGGATAGGCATAAGGGAGCAATACAAATGACTATGAATAGATAGGTCACTGACAGAGCAAAGGCCGATGGCACATTTATAAGGTAGAAAAAGAAATGGGCAGACTGGATGGGCCTTGCCGTCCTTATCTGCCATCAACTTCTATGTTTCTATGTTTCTAAAGTCCAATTAATCTGAATTCCTCTCATGGAGCAAATGTGTGAAATGAAAACCATTCTGTCATGTGAAAAACTGTTTTTCATCATGTGCCTCAATGCTATGTGCCTCTGTAAAAGAACTTGGAAACTATAAAAGTCTTATTACTTATCATCATTTAATTTATTTGACAGAGACATGATAAGTTTCCCTTATACATCTATTCGGCAACACCTACGTTAAAGACTGCAAATGAAAAGCAAAGTTTGGCCACAATGAATTTTACAGCTTCATAAATCAAACAGAAAAAGCTCCAAGTAGGAGTTTGATTTAATGGAAACATCACTCCTTTTTTTTATTGAATTAACCCGGATAAACCCACATGTCATTGATTTCCCTGTGCCAAGCCATCATGCCTCTTGCTACTTAAAAGCATGATTCAAAAACACCATAGGAAGAATCACAGAGGGCAGACTTCATAAACCTCAGAAGCAGCAGTACATGATCTTTTTATTTCAAGTTAGAGCTTAAAATCAAGTATATTTAAAGCTGAAAAACCAGTATATTTATCTAAAGTGCTCAGATCACTTAACCCCTTGAGGTAGAGAGGAGTCTTTCTGGACACTTTGTGATGCGGTGAATCTGCTGCTTGAGAAGGGGAGATGTTGATCACCAAAGACTTAAATCATGACAAGGGGAACAGTACCACTGGGTGTGAAGATACTTAATCGCCACTATAAATCACTTATGAAGTTTCAGCCAATTAGGACCAGAACTGCAGAGTCTCTTATCCTGCTTACAGTTGTCATCTCATGTGGGAAAGTTAAAGTGGAACATTCTACTTCAAAAGCAGCGGGAGAAGTGTAAAACTAATTTTTGTATGATCAACAAAAGAAACAAAATTAACCAGTCTAGCTTACTCACATGATTTTTAATAAGTTAATTGGGCCTCCATGGGATGCCTCTTATTGTATGAGAGAGTTCCATGTCAGTACGGTGACTCACAATGGGCTAATGTCGAAATGGTGACTTTTTAATAGCAATTCTAAAAATAGCTCATCCAGTCTATAGCGATGCTCCCAAAACAGTGACCTCCAATAAACCTTTGTGCCCACCTCTTTATCACTGTGATACAGAAACCCACCATGAAGAATGAGGGACATCCCCTTCTGGCTTCGGATATACTCCACAGACATCCTCTCAGCTCCTTCCACAACCATAATTAAATAGCCATCCAGTACGCACATATTTACATACATACAGGTGTACAGGTGTACTCACTTAATCACTTAATTGCATGCGGGTGGGTCCGCCTCCCACCCCCTATCTCTAATATTCCTAATCTGAGGTGCACCTGGATAGTGGGGCTATCAGCCACTCATGGCCGCCGTTTCCTTCTGCTCACCGTTTTGTTGCAGTTGCTATTATTGTAATTGCCCTTATAGGTTTGCCCGAATGTGTTCACTATTTTAACTTTGCAATCTTCACTTGCTACAGTATGGAAGAGTAATCTCATGAAGTTTTTGCAGCCAAAACTGCTCAGCTTCTCATTGTGGTTCTCACATCCAGACTTCACAAGATGACCAGCTTTCATAATAAAAGACATGACTTGGAGAACCTATAATTTATATTTTCTTTATATTTAATGCTTTTGTTTACTGAGTAAGTTCATCAGGTTATCAATCCCTATTTTTCAGGCATGATCCAGATACATACAGTTTATATACAGTAATCCCACTGATCATGGAACTCACTGTTTAAGAGATGGTGCAAATCCTGCTAGAATGTACAGAAAAGTTCTGCATTGTCAGGGCTGGTCTGCTTTGTTGACCATTTCCTATTGTGATCACATAGAAGAGTAGGGGAGACCATTAGAAACATAGAGAATGATGGCAAAAAAAGACCAGCAGTCCATCTAGTGTGCCCAGAGTTCCCTATCTGCCCCTGGACCTATTGTGCATAGGGGTTTTGATCTCTCCTGGTCCACCCTGCCACTCCCCTCCCTATTGCTACTGATCTGAGCAACCACCAGACCCAGCCATGCTTGAAACCATTCACTGTCTTGGCACCCGACACCTCCACTGGCAGACTGCTCCATGGCTTCACCACCTTTTCTGTAAAACAGAACTTTCTCATGTCCATCTTAAACTTTCCCCCCACCAGTTCCAGTTTTGACCTCAGGTCCTTGACTGTACTCCTGCCTAAATAGTTTCCTATAGTTCACCTTGTTTATTCCCTTCAGGAACATGAAGGTCTCTACCATATTCCCTTTCTCTCACCTGCTCTCCAGCTATTACAATGTTCTGTGCCTTCTCTATCCTTCCTTAGGTGAGGACTCCAGAACTGAGCGTGGTATTTCAGGTGCGTCCTCACCAGTGACCTATATAGAGGTAGTAGCACCTCCTTTTTCCTGTTGTCAGTATCCCATCCAGTACACCACAGCATCCTGTTAGCCTTACTATAGGCCTTGTTACATTGACTTGATTGTTTGAGGGAGTCACTAATGATGACTTCCAGGTCCCTTTCCTGTGCCATAATGCACAGTTCAACCCTTTCCATTCAGCACTCTGTCCTGTTGTTTTCTTTCCCACTTCGTGCATAACCTTGAATTTATTGGCATTGAATTTCAACTGCCAAATCTTCGTCCACCTATCTAGCCTTTGTAGAACCCCCTGTATCTGTGACAGGCAGGGTAAATAGGGCAGACTATATGTGCCTACCAGTCCTTTTCTACTAACATAGTCTACGTTTCTATGTTTCCATGAACATACTGAAGAGGAGAGGGCCCAGGACAGATCCCTGCAGTACCCCACTCATGACCTCCCTGTCTTCTGATTTAACACTATTTACCACCACCCTCTGCTGTCTCTCCTTCAACCAGCTTCCTACCTACCTATTTCTCTAGCTGTGCCTAGGTCCTCCATCTTCTTCAGCAATTTTCTGTGTGGCACGGCATCAGAAGCCTTGTGGTAATAGAAGTAGAGTGAATCCAATGTGTGGCCCTTTTCTACTACCTTTATTACCAGATAAAAGGAATCTATCAGGTTGGTATGACAAGACCTTCCTGCCACAAACCCCTGCTGTTTATTATCCTGTAGATTGTTGCTCTCTAGGTAATCTACAAGGTCCTTTTTGATCAGTGACTTCATCAGATTACCCACTAAAGAGATAAGACCAACAGATCTGTAATTTCCCATTTACTTCTTGTCCCCAACTTGTATGGTAGGACTATGTCCACTATCATCCAGTCTTTTGAACTATCCCTGTCAGCAATGAGCTACTGAATGGCCATACTAGAGGTTTAGCCAGTTCTGTAGCCAATTCTTTGAACACCTTTGGGTACATCCCACCTGGCCCTGAGGCTGTATCTAGCTTTAGAGCTTCAAGACCCTTCTAGACCCTTTCTCTGGTAAATACTGACAGCCTCATTTCTCATAGCAAATGCACTGAGGGTGGGAAATGTGAACATTTTATAGCCCAAATTGATTCCAGTCTCATCCAGCAGCATCCCCCAGACCACTCCTGTCACTGACCTTGTCATGGACTTACAGGTTACCTACCAGTTACCTGGGACCACAGTGTGGTGGAAGGCCAGTAGTGTCAGTTGTGTGAGAACTTACAGGGGTTGCCTTCTTGGATGGCCAGAATTTTCCTCCTGTACCCTGATGTTTTCCCTTTGGGTGGCAGTGTGCAATGATGCAGTCATGCATTTGTGCAGTGGCATGTATACATGACAGACATCCAGCAGCAACCCCTCTCCTCCCGATGCTCCCTACTGTGCTGCAGAATGGTCTTCACCAGCTGACAGTCACATAACAGGAACAACGTCCTTCACTCCCTGAGGAAGGACAACAGTCCCTGAACATTCAATCCTTCCTTCTTCATCTGGACCCTGATGGTTTTCACTCATCCCTGGATGCACATCAGTGGCATAACAAGCAGTAGATTAGGATTCTGCTTTTTAGGCAAGGTAAGGCAAATTTTATTTATAGGGTGCCCATTTACAGAGGCTCTGGGTGCCTAACAACAGAATAAATCAGAAAATAAAACAACAACAAAAAAAAAAGAAAGCATGTTAAAATGACAAAAATGAATAAAATTCAGAGTTACAGCTTTAGAATAAACTTCAGATGACTTAAACAGTTGGGCTGGAGTAGTTAATCCATAAAAGCCTGTCTAAAGAGGCGGGCCTTCAGCCTTAGCTTGAATATCCCAATCGAGGGGGCCTCCCGGACTGCAGATGGAAGCGAGTTTCACAGGGTCGGCCCAGTGACACTAAAAGCACGATCACCAGATGTCTTGGGCAGTACCCTGGGAATGTCCAGGAACCACCTCAAAAAGCAGTGGAGAGAGTGATCAGAGGTCACTGATGTCAGGAGCTCTGACAAGTAGCCAGGACCCAGTCCATATAGGGCTTTATAGGTGAGCAAGCCCACCTTTAAAAGGACCCTCCACCTGACAGGCAGCCAGTGCAGAGCATGCAGGACAGGGGTTACATGACTGGACCTAGACAGGCCCATCAGCAACCAGACTGCTGCATTCTCTGCATCAGCTGCAGCCTGTGGAGGGTCCATCCCATGACTGTGAAGTATACAGAGTTGCAGTAGCCAAGTCTAGATGTTACAAAGCTATATACCAGAGTCAACAAATCCTCCAGTGGAATGAGGGGCTCAAATCTGGTGATGTTCTGCAAGTGGTAAAAAATACTTTTGACTATAGACAATATCTGATCTTCAAAGGTCAGCCTGCTGTCCAGGATCAAACCAAGATTGCACACCCTTGGGAAGGCCAATTAGGTCCAAGTGGCAACCCATCATGCCTGTGACCTGACTCAATCACCAGTACCTCTGTCTTAGCCGGGTTTAGTCACCACCATCTGGAAGCAATCTAGTCATTGATTTTAGCCTGACAGATGTTAAGCACATTAACAGCATTGGATGTTCCGGGTGCAAATGACAGATACAGCTGGGTGTCATCTGCATAGCAGTAAAAGTCCATACTGTAATGTCAAATGATTTTACCCAGCGGTAGCTTGTACACTGTGAACAGCATCAGTGACAAGATTGAGTCCTGTAGTACTCCACATGGCAGGGGCACTGGGAAGGAGAAAAAAAATCCCCATCAAAACCCTCTGCATCCTATCAGATAGATAGGACTCAAACCATCTGATGACAGCACCGGAGAGTCCACAAAACTCAGAGCCAATAGAGAAGCATGGCATGGTCCACAGTGTCAAATGCTGAATAGAGATCAAGGAGCACAAGAATTGACTTGTCTCTTCTATCTTTGGCCTGAGCAGGTCATTATGCACCATAACTAGTGCTGTTTTTTCCAAAAACCTGACTGAAATGGCTCATAGATGTCAAAGGACATAAGACAATCCTCGAGGTGTTGTGCCACCAAATTCTCAACAACCTTGCTCAGAAATGGCAGATTGGAGATCAGACAGTAATTCACCAGGACACCTGGTTTTTACCCATTTTTAAAATGTAGTTTTCCAGAATAAGCCAGCTAAGATGCAGTCTCAGTCCTGCCTGTACCCATTTTTACTCCATATTAATGCAGGATAGCACAGTGGAGATATAATGTCTCATTTTCACTGGGGGCCAAGCATTTACCCATTTCTACAATGTATTTATCCAGGATAGGCCAGCTGAGAGGCACTATTTCATTTTCAGTGAGCACTGACATTTTGACCCCAAATTTCCAACATAGTAATGTTATGATCTCATGTTATGATCAAGAAAGATGGGATTTTTTAAATCCCATCTGAAAGATGATTTACAAGTGACCGAAAAAATAAGTTTTGGTAGGGATTTGAAAAATGACTCCTGTCATGTTTACATGGGGGATAACACAAGGGATATGTTGAGAACTTGGGGCCAAAATCTGCAACAATAGTTATGAGTAAATATTGAATAAATTCAACATTTCTGCACAACTTCTATTTTTTTTCACATTTGGACCCTCCAAATTTTCAATATAGTCTTTTTATGACCCTGTGTTATGATCCAGACTGGTGGAATTTTTTAATCCCATCCAAAAGAGGATTTGGCAGAGTGACTGCAAAAACATTTGTCAAAGGGGATTTTAAAAATGACACCTCTCACATTCATGAGGTGGGGTAACAAAAGGGATATTTTGAAAATTTGGGTCCCAAACTGGCAGAAATCACAAAGTTATGAGTAAATGTTACAATAATTCAAGGTTTCCTCACAACATTGTTGTGTATTGACATTCTGACCCAAAATGTTCAACAAATATTGATATGCTACCTTCCCCCAGACACCACACGAGGACGGACCCCCCCCAGCTCCGGTGGAGCATATTGCAGTGGGTCACGAGGGTAGGGTGACTGCTACCTCCCCAGACACCACACGAGGACGACCCCCAGCCTCCCATGAGCATATTGCAGCGGGTCATGAGGTAGGTGACTGCTACCCTCCCCAGAGCCACCACACGAGGACTGATCCTCCCAGCCCCGTGAGCATATTGCAGCGGGTCGCGAGGGAAGGTGACTGCTATCCTCCCCCAGACACCACACGAGGACGGACCCCCCCAGCTCCCGCGAGCATATTGCAGCGGGTCGCGAGGGTAGGTGACTGCTACCTTCCCCCAGACACCACACGAGGACGGACCCCCCCAGCTTCCGTGAGCATATTGCAGGTACACAAAGTAGAATTTCCAGGATCTGCAGCCTTTGTCCGTTTTTGGCGCCATCGCAATTTCAAACTCCTGTTCAGAGCTGCAGATTTACAAATGCTGATTGTTTTCTCTTGGTCTAACCTTTGCTTGTGAGATTTCTTGTATCAAAAAGCACAGTTACTTTAATCAAGTCGGTTATTTGCTTATACATGATTTCTGTCCCCCTGTTTCACTGTGTTTCTGATTAAGCCAATGTAATCCTACTAGCAATTTACTACCTTGCTAAAGAACACTAGCTTAACTATAGAGCTTAATAAATCATACCATCTGGGCAGCATTCTAACACTATTGCCCTATTTTTGCCTGCAACTGTGCATCCAGGGGCACAAAGCTAGTTCGGGGTAGATGCTAAACGTTAACTGTATAAGAAACAGGCAAAATCTCTCAAAAGAGCAGCTGTTCTCCAAAAACTGAATGAACACAATTAATTTTTTCAGGGGACTTTCTTGAATTGATAAGGGAAGTGAGCGGCTGCACGACAGCAGGCAACTGCTGTATACACTAGAGGGGTAGCAGCGCCAGATTTCAAAAATATAATCCCTGGGGCCATCTTGATAATTACAAGAGAAGCAAGCGGCCAGGCGTTTCAGCAAGCGGCTGTCCCTAGTCCAGGCAAGCAGCATCTGCTTTTTGAAAGAATTCAGATAAAATAATCGCGGGGCCTTTTTATAAGCAAGGGGAAGTAAAAAAAGAAAAATAAGGGGCTGAAAGTAATGCATTTCTCATGCACTGGCAGTACAGTTAAAGCATATCCAATTAAAAAAAAATAAATAAATTGTGTTTTCTTGTAGAGAGCTCTCTCGATCTCACACTTAATTTACCTGGCAAGTAATCTCCGCCCCTATACCTGGGCTATAAGTAACCCCCATTTCCTCTTCTCCTCCACAGCTGAGGTCGCGAGGGTAGGTGACTGCTACCCCTCCCCAGACACCACACGAGACAGACCCCCCTGGCTCCCCGTGGAGCATTGCAGGCACGCAAAGGAGAATTTCCAGGATCTGCAGCCTTTGTCCATTTTTGGCGCCATCGCGATTTCAAACTCCTGTTCAGAGCTGCAGATTTGGGCCCCGCCGGTGCTGCGTGCTGTCTCCCCACCGCCCCCACCACCACCCTTGGTTAGCTCTCTGCTTTATAGGTAGCTAAATGGTCAGGTGACGTGCCATAACCTATCAGCCCACTTTCAGATCTGCAGCTTATCAGATCCCACCAGCAGAGGCCGCTACCACATATTCCAAGCTTGCTATTTAGTAAGTCTAAATTCAACCATGCTCCTATACATTATTACAATGTTGTCCATTGCAATTCTGTTTGCATCACTACCCCAATCCACACAATCCCAAAATGACCCTAACCTGCTACTATCTTGCACTGTCTCACCCTTCCCATTCCCCCCCATCAACCCCCCCTGTGCACCATCTTCACGCCCACCTTATCATGCACTACTAACCTTCCATTGACCCCCCTCTTTTAACCTGCACCTATTTTCCCTAAGCAACCTGATGACTTCGGTCTATGACCACACCCCACAATTCTCCCACCTCAAATCCAAAAACAGAAATAAATGGCACACTGCAATGAGATACCTCACCCTGCTGCTTCTCCTGGCAGGTTACGTAGAAACCAACCCTGGGCCACCAACCCAACCCACCCCACCCCAAACCCTACCAAAGGGTCTTAGCCTAGTTCACCTCAACATCCGTAGCCTATTTAATAAAGTGCCAGAACTGCAAATCACTGCCCAAACCCTCCAACCTGACATTTGTATTATTTCTGAAACATGGCTTAAACCTCATCATGAGGACTCAGAGGTAGCCATCACCGGCTACACAGTAATAAGGCAGGACCGACACGGCAAAAAGAAAGGCGGTGGAATAGCCATATATATAGCAAACGACATCCAGTACACCCCTGTCCTGGTCCCTGGACATACTACTCAGATAGAATCAAAGATGATAAAACTTGTCTTACCGCACACCTACTGAATGTACGTGGCAGGATTTACTTCACCCTGCTACCCCAGCAACCATCATCACAGACCACCTAGCCACTCTTAAAGCTATGGCTACAGCCGTGAGCTCTACATCCCGGGATCTAAACTACAACTGGCTTGCAAAGATCATGCAAAATTATGCAGCAAGATAAAGTCTCTAAATTTCTCCCAACAAATAGACCAACCCACCTGCCTAAACCCTAAAACACAAAACCACTCCCTCCTAGACTGGGCTCTTACAACTCACCCTCACAGGATAGTTAAAGCCGGTCTCCTACCAGATTCCCTGAGTGACCACCACATGATCTATATGATCAGAAAGGTGCACAGACCTACCAACCACCTCCCCCCAAGGACCCTCCTCACAAGAGCTTACAAATCACTTTGTCTAAACTCCCTACTAAATGACCTCGCCTCTGTTGACTGGTCATTCATCCAACGAGCCACCTCCATTGACCATGCCTTCAACAGGTTCAGAAATCGAGTTCTTGTTGTCTGGGACTACCATGCCCCCCTAAGAAGCAAAAGGGATAGGGAAACCCACTTCCCCTGGGTCACTGCCGACATCATCTCCTTATGTCATGCCAGAGACCAAGCCTGGAAAAAACAAAGGCAAACAGGCTCCCCAGAATCCCTACAGTATTACCGTACCCTCCGTAACAATTGCACAAAAGCCATAAGGCAGGCTAAAAAGAACTACTTCCGGGCTGCCCTCTCCTCCAATCTTAGCCACCCTTCCAAATTCTGAAATCCATTAAGAACCTGCTCACTCCCCTGTCCAGCGCCCACCCTTACACTTACCATCCAGGGCAAAAGCATTATCTGAGCCAAGTAAAGTTGCCTCAGCTTTCCAATATTTTTTTTCCGACTGTACTAAATCTCTTCTAACAAACCTGCACATCACCACACCAGACTCTAGCCCTCTCGGACCCCACTGCACACCCACGCCACCTCTTCTTTCCATCCAGTCTCCACAACAGAAGTCCTAGTCAGCCTACGCTCCTTGACCCAAATAAAGGCAAATGCCCTCTAGGACTTGATGCCAAACTCCTATACCTCTCAGCCCCTGCCATTGCAGCCCCCCTAGCTGACCTCCTGAACCTTTCTTTTTCCTCTGCACAAATTCCAACAGTGTGGAAGGAGGAAATAGTCATCCCGCTACCAAAGGGTGGTGATCTTTCTGCGCCCAGGAGTTACCACCCGATCTCCTTCTTACCAGTTCTAGCTAAGCTACACGAGCACCTAGCCCTCTCCCAACTCACTCAATTCCTTGAATCTACCCCCTTCTTCATCCCTTATCAGTCGGGTTTTCGCAAGTCGCACTCCGCCATTACAGCTCTACTAAGACTCACAAATGATATTGCCTCAAGTATGGACAAGGGGTTCTTCACCACGGCCATATTCATTGACCTGGCCAAAGCTTTTGATACCGTTTCCCACCCTAAGCTTATATCAAAGTTGCAAGACGCCGGCCTCTCCAATCTTGCCACCAACTGGTTCAAAGCCTACCTGACAGACAGAAAACAGGCAGTTCAAATTGGCTCTCACATATCCCCTCACTTGTCTCTATGGGGGTCCCTCAGGGCTCTGTCCTGGGCCCTACTCTTTTCCATATTTCTAAATGACCTCCCACTGTCATGCTCCAACTCAGCCATACAAATGTACGCAGATGACACAGTACTATACGCCTCCGGCCCATCCATTGAGGCCCTAAACTCTGCCCTTCAACAGGACTTTGATGCCGTACAAAACTGGCTAAGGTCTAACCAATTCATCCTAAACATAAAGAAAACCGTCTCCTTAACCTTCGGCACGCAGCCTAGACTCTCCCGGCTAGTTGCCCACCCTGCTTTCCATACCCTGGACGGATCCACCTTGGAATCATGCACTTCCTTCAGATACCTGGGGGTTTGGCTTGATCATCACTTAGATTTCTCCGTCCACATTGACTCCCTACTGAAAAAACTACACCCAAAGCTAGGAGCACTATATCGCAATAAAGGCTGCCTAGCAATCTCGGTCAGGAAGAAATTAGTGCTCAAAATGATTCTTCCTATTTGTGACTATGGAGACGTGGTCTACGCTGTGGCCCCCCCATCCGCCCTGGCCAGCTTGGCCCCCTCTTTCATTCCTTCTGTTGGCTCATCCTAGAATGCCCCCTCGACCCACCATTGCGACTCCATACAGCACCCTAGCTCTCCCATCACTGGAGTCCAGGAAGCAACTCCATTGTGCCAATCTCAGGCCAAGCACTGGAACAACTCCTCCCCCATCTCAGCTCTGTCTTGTCAACGCACCCCCCCCCAGGCATACTCCCTAAGATGCTCAGACTCTAAGCTGCTATAAATCCCTTTCATGCACACATCAAAGGGCCAATCTGCTTTCAAATACTGACTGACCAAACTATAGAATGACCTCCCTGTTGGTATTAGGCTCTCCCCCACCCCAAGGCTCCTGAAACCTCTCCTCCAGGCCCACTTCTCTGACATATGCAACTGCAACCTGCAGCCCAGACCTGCTACCATGCGGCACCGTAACGTGCCCTGAACTGTACAAATAACCAGTACTTACTATAATAATTATACACCTACTGTCACTGTCTGTTATGCCCTGCAGTCATAGGCCCTAATCTATGACATAGCAATTATGTACTTTATAGCAACTATTGTACCCTGCCTCTAAGTCCAAAATTGTAAGTCACAAATGTTTGTCTAGTCCAGCCTGTAACTGATCTGGACCTGCTGTAACCGAATGCTACAATCTGCACAAAATGACTAGCAACTCACTATAACTGTTGTATACCTATTGTCACTGTCTGAGATGCCCTGCAGTTGTAGGCCATACTGTGACTTAGCAGCTATGCACCTTGATCTTTAGGTGTAAACCTGTGTATCTCTAACTAATGCGTTAGTCCAACCTGTAACCTTTCTGGATCTGTTTAAAATCACCCTATACTACTCTGAACCTGTAATACACCTTTGTTTGTGCTCCTGCTTGTATTGAATGTAACCCCCAGGTCGCATCTGGAAATGAGCGGTCCCCGCTCAGTATGCTTATCTGGTAAATCTCTTAAATAAATAAATAAAAATCAGCATATATATATATATATATATAGCAACATATATATCTTCCCACCAGCGCCGCTATCTTCTATTCGTGGGCATCTCCATATCTCAGGGACTTCTATACAGACTATTAACATGTTCTTGATGGACAGGATTATAAAGGCTTTTATTGTATATGCTAACTGTACACATCTTGCTCCTTTGGTTATTGTATAGATCATGCTACTGTTGTTTTACATATATTTTACTTGTATATGTGCCATTGGAATGTATACATCCTGCTCCTATTGTTATTTTAAACATCTTGTTCCAGTCATCTTATGTATATTTTATTTGTGTCTGTACACTTGTCCCTGCAAACTGCAGGTCCACCTTGTAAATGAGCTTGCTCAATGGTGATCGCATGGATAAATAAAGATTTTGATTGATTGATTGATATATTTATTTATTTTAGAAATGTTGACTGGGAGAGGCAAACTGAGCCAAGGCTCATTTACATGTATGACCTGGAAAAAGAGAAGGGGAGAGCATAGTTACAAAGAAATACAAACCAGGCTGATAATGATACTGTCAAAAACAATGACATAAAATGCAAATGTTGAGTATAGTATAGACAGTAATGCCAAACATTGTAACTGGGTGCCCAATAAAAACAAGTGTGCAAATAAGATAAATTCAAAAAGTGTGGGAGAACCTGGATGATGGGATATTGAGCCAGTGCTGAAAGGTGGAGTCAGGAAGGGCAATGAAGGGTTCAGGACAAGGGCTGGAAGGAGCAGGGTGCATGAGGGAGAAGTTGTAATTGGCATCTAAGGGAGGGAATGGAGGGGGAGAGAGAGAGATGCACAGTGTCTTTTTTGACCCCACCTTATGATCAAGACAGGTGGAATTTTTTTAATCATGCCTGAATGGTGATTATGTAGACGGACGGTGAAAATATGTTTTAGAGGGGATTTGAAAAAACAACACCTGTTATGTTCATTAGTTGGGGAAACAAGAGGGCTATGTTGAAAATTTGGGGCCAAAATCTGCAAAACAAATCACAAAATTATGAGGAAACAGGGAAAAAACTTCAATGTTTCTTCATAACATCATTTTTTTTAACATTTTGATCTCATGTTTTCAACATAGTGTTTTGATGACCCCAACTTGTGAACAAACAGGTGGACTTTTTTAAATCTGAAAGGTGATTTTGTGAAGTGATGCAAAAACATATTTTGAGGGAATTTGTAAAATTTTATCTACCTCGTTCATGAGGTGGGGTGCCAAAAAGCATATGTTAAACATTTAATGTCAAAATATTAAAAAGCTAACAAAGTTGTGAGTAAAAGTTCAAAATGCATTAAAAAATAATCAACCAAACTTACCGTGTTTCCCTCAGTTTCTGTTTGGCATTTGAAGCAGCAGGCCTTTCTGTCACTGTTGAAGGACCTGATAGGTAAGTGAGGGTGTGGGGTGGTGGTGGGGGTGTAGAGAGGGTGGTTGGGAGAGCTAGAAGGTCAGGGGGGACAGACAGATGAAAAGGGACAAAATGATGAGGGGCTGTTTTCTTCTTTTCAGGTACTTGGTTGCTTGGTGGCACTGGGGGTAGGCACTCTAGTGTTGCATAGTGTTTTGGGGGGTGGCCATCACCGGGGGTAGGCACCCCAGTGTCAGACTGAATGAGTGATGGGGGGACAAATGCTGGGTCAGGTGGGAGGAGGGATACTTATAGTGAGGTGGCCACCCACTGCCAGCGAAGTATATAAGGTTTTTTGGAGGGATAGCTGGTACCGGAAGTGGACATCCCACATTGCCATGGGAAAAAATGTGTGGTTCCTAGGAGATGGGAGGATGGATCACCAAGGACATGAGTGGGAGGTGGGCAGGTTGAATAGCAACAGCTGACAGGATGGTGTGATTCTCATGATAGGGTACCGGGGACATGACTGGGAGATGGGCAGGTTGAATAGCAGTAGGGGGGATTGTATGGTTCTCAAGATGGGGCACCGGGGACACAGGAGGTGGGTTGAATGGCAGAAGTGGCCTGTATTGTGCATTTTTTCAGGACAAGGTACCGGGGACATGATTGGAAGGTGGGTGGGATGAATAGCAGCAGTGGGCAGGATTGTTTGGCTTGCTAGTGGCTGATGGGGAGAAAAAGCTGGGTCTGTGCAGTGTGGATGATCATGACTAGTTGAGATGCTAATAGACAAAAACTTCTTACAATAGGAGAATCTTCCTCCATTCATACTGTATATAAATGTTTCTGTCCATCAGCAACCAGAATAGCATCATCACCAGCCTGCTTTTAATACACTGCTCAGAGCTCGGCCTCCTCAATGCTCGATTCAGTTGGGCACAGTATGGTGACACCTTCCACAACCGTACAGTGCTGGCACCCTGCCAGTTTGTTTGCTCTGCACATGCACAAGCAAACATAAAAATGAGATAATGCATCTAACCAGGACTTTTCTTGAAATTTGCCCATAACCATCCTCAAATTTATACCACTTGTTTTTTCTCTAAAATGTGCCTGTCACTAAGCCACCTGCCACAAACTGGCTTAACACACTTCACGACTTCTGCCACCAATCTGCTGTGAAGGCATCACTCATCTGTTCCCTTCTTATGCCCCTTATGCATTTGCTCATGCAGTACTCATCAAGGACTGAACATAGGAACCCCTGTACTCTTCAGGCAGTCCTTTTTGTGCTTTTTATTTATAGACATTTCAATATAATTTTACATTGACATAAATACTCCCACAATGTCAGGACTACTGATACGCATACATATCTAGCTATCTGTTTTACATATATATATATATATATATATATGTATCATTGTAAAAAGACTTTGTTAATGCACTAGTTAGGGTTAAAGTGACCAAAGTAGTGAAATGTGGCATTAGGGTTTCCAACCTTAACACCCCACTCCACCCTGCAGGCAGTAATAGGATTGAGGTGTGCCTTGTGGTTGTCAACCCCAACACTCACCCCATTCCATGAGTAAGTAAACTGAGATGGGTACAGTATATCAGAATGGGGTGAGCATCAGGGTTGACATCCACAAGGCACACGCCACATTAACTGCTGCCTGCAGGGTGGGGATTGGGTGTTAGGGTTGGAAACCCTAATGCTACATTTACCTACTTTTGTTGCTTTAACTCTAACTATTGCATTAACAATTTTTTTTTTTTTGCAATGAATTTCGTGACTTTCTGAGATAGTATAATAATATTCTTATTTGCCTGTGGGAGTGCTGGGCCTCCCATCCCTCCATAATTGTTTTATTTTTCCAGGTCTTACAGTCCCATCCATCCATAATTTTTGGGCCCTGCTCTCCCATCCCACTTTAGATGCATATGTGTATAGCAGATGTGCATAACTGTGCCATTTTTACATATTTTGATCCCAGATTTTCAACATACCCTTCTTATGACCTCACCTCATAGACAAGGGTATTGAAAATTCTAAAATCCAGACCAAAAGGTCATTTTGCTAACTGACCCTGAAATTGCTTTTTGGGCTAGATTTGCATAATTTTACCAACATTGTTCATGAGGTGGGGTCTCAAAAAGGCCATATTGAAAATTTGGTATAAAAATATGCAAAAATGGCAAAGCTATTAATCAAAGTAAAAACTCAAGTGAAATACATTGTAACTCACGTATTCCAAATGAAGCTTGTAAAAAAAATGATGTCCCAAATTATTTTTCATGAGTAGAAATCCTTTATCATGAAAATGACAAAAGCTCAAGAAAAAGGATCCATTCACACAAAAAAGAATTAGAAAAAAACAAAGTCCCAAATCCTTTTTTCGCAAGTAGAAATCCTTTTTCATGAGAATGTCAAAAGCACACCAAAAAGGATCCATTCTCACAAAAAAAGAATCAGAAGAAAACTAAGTCCCAAATCCTTTTTTGCAAGTAGAAATCCTTTTTTGTGAGAATGAAAAAGGACTGACAAAAAATAATTAGCGAGTCATGAAAAAGAATTTAAAATGATTAAAAAAAACACCTCGCAGGGTCATTTTCACACCAGATTGCTGCAGAATCATCTAATGGAGTCCCGATGACCAAGATACATGTGTTGGTGTCTCTTGAGGAGCTCATTTTTGTGGGTTTTCAAGGTGTTGTTTAAAAAAAGAAATCAAGATGGCGGCTCATGAAAAAGGAATTTTTGCTCATTAAAAAGGATCAGCCTCTCATGAAAAAGAATCCTTTTTATGAGACCAAATTATTTTTTCATTCCAGAAATCTATCCTGGAGAGTGAAATTCCCATTGAAAATAACTGTGACTTTAAAATTGAATAACTTTAGAACAAATTAAAGTTTTTTCACCAAATAAATTAAAGGCACTTCCGTGATCCAAGCTCTTTCTGCCCTAAAAATTTCAGACAAAAATTCTAAACCATCTGGGTGCAAGATGATGACAAAAAACAGCTAAAAGTTGCAATTTTTAAGGTTTTTGCACTAGCCTTATCTTGGAATTCACACATCCTTCCAGAACAAAACATGGTGGGTCAGATATTCAAACTGCACCATTGTGTGGCAAAAGCCCCTGCGCTGCTCAAAAAAGTTGCGCAGGGGTGTGGCCAGGGCGATATTCAATGTAGTTGTGCTATAGCGCAACTTCTTTGAATATCACCCCTGTACACCACTGTGCATGCGGTGGAACTGCACCACTGCAAGTGGTCAGGAGGAAGCATTGAGATGCGTGGAAGCAAGTTCCAGCTGCGCCACGCGCAGCACCTGCGATATTCAAAGGGTGACATGCAAATGGGGCAATAATCTATGCAAGGCACGGGGGGGCCATTTGCATCTGATTATGGCCCCATTTGCATGCCATTAGCATGCAGGTGAGCCGATCCCCAATGACTTGTGCCTGGTGCCCTGCCAGGCAGCAGCAGTCGGGGATTGATGCCCCCTGCAGCCCGATCGCGGGCATACTAGTAGTGTCCCCAACCCCCCAATAGCCCGATCGTGGGCATAATAGTATTCCCCATAGCCTGATCACGGGCATGATGTAAACCTCCCCACCCCAAATAGCCTGATCGTGGGCATAATATAAAAGGTCCACCCCCAGCAGCCTGATCGTGGGCATAATATAACAGGTCCCCTACCCCAGTAGCCCGATCATGGGCATAAAGTTAATGTCCCCCTTAGCCAGATCGCGGGCGCATCCTTACCCCAAGTATGTCATCCCTGGTGATCTAGTGGCCCCCACCCCACCCACCCACGGAGCCCCACCACCCCGCTCCCCTGTCAGCTGGTGGGTGGCAGCACCACCTGCCTGCCGCCCGCTGCCCACTGACTGACAACTCAGTAGGGCTGCACGCCCATTGGTGCAGAGCATGAGCCAATGGGTGTGCAGCCTCATACAAAGGCAGGTCCAGATATGTAGATTGATTCATTCACATATCTGGACTGCCTTATAGAGCAGTGCTGCATGCCCATTGGCTCATGCTCTGCACCAATGGGCATGCAGTCCTACCGAGCTGTCAGTCGGCAGGCGGCGAGGCAGCAGGAGGGTGAAGATGCACCACCTGCCGACTGGCGAAGATGGCAAGAGCGATGGGTAGTGAAGATAGGGAGCCATAGATCACCAGGAGATATTGAAGCATGAAGATATGACACGACGGCTTCATGGGTCCACTGGACCACCAGGGATCTTGAATCTTGGGATGACTTAATGCCCGCGATTGGGCTAAGGGGGATAACCAAATGCCCATGATCGGGCTAAGGGTGGATGACTAAATGCCCACGATCGGGCTAAGAGGATGACTAAATGCCCGCAATCGGGCTAAGGGGGAGGAGAATAACGAATGCCCACGATCGGGCTGGGGCAGACAATAACTTTATGCCCGCGACTGGCTACTTTAGGTCCACTGGACCATCAGGGATATTGGACATTGGGGGGGGTCTGATGCTCGCGATCGGGCTACTTGGGGGGACTTCAGCCCACGATCGGGGCATGGAGGGGCGCCACCAGGTGCGGCAGAAATGAGTGGAGGGCCACCCACAGGTGGCAGCTTCTGTGTTGCGCCCTGCAATGTGGCAGCTCACCTGTGGGTGGCCCTCGACTTGATCCTCTTTTTTTTGGCATAAAGTTGTGCAGGCACAGGTAGGGGGTTGCTTCTACATAACTCTGCATGGCCCAGCTGAATATCGGGCTGTGCAGTTTATGCATGGGCATGCCTCCCCACCTGTGCCTGCATACATTACTGATGCGCCCCGGCGCATCGGGATTTGTGCAGGTGCACTTCCCCCTTTTAAGTATCGCACTGGGCACATCAGTGGGTTGTGCATGGTGCAATACTGTTGCGCCATGTGCAACCCTTTTGAATATCTGGGTCGGTATGTCAAGAGATCTACCCCATGAGACCACAAATGCAAAATGTTGTGCAAATCTGTTGAATGGTTGCAAAGGTATTAAATTGCAATATTTGAGGTTTAACATAGAAACCCCAGCTCAACATTAACTATAGCGGTGCTACTGTACCACTATAAAATATTTAACAGAGAGAAAAATCACAGAGAAAAATAAGCATTTTAAACATTACTATGTAATTCACAATTAGAGATGCAGCAAAGTTTAAATTCGCCTGCAAAGTTAACTCGAAGTGGGTAACCTCGAATTTGCTTAGTACTATGTGAAATTACGTGGAGTGTCCCATAGAAAAGGTTCACTTCGCCTTGTTATTATTACTTCGTGTTGTCATTCCACCTTAAATGTGAAGTAAGGTGGAGTGACAACAATATTGGCAGCATCCCACCCACACAGTCACCAGAATGAATGTGCACCCTCAAAGTGCTACTGTCTTGTGCCCAGAAAACTCCCCAGTGCTGATGAAGTGAAATGAGAGTGTAACAAGAAATGCAAAGTCTCCCAGAATTAATAGTGCAGTCAGTCATGCATGCAGTGGTCAGGTCACACACAGAATCACCAGAATTAATGTGCATCCCCAAAATGATACTGTCTTGTGTCCAGAAAATTCCCCAGTGCTGACGAAGTGAAATGAGAGCGTAACAAGAAATGCAGTCTCCCAGAATTAATGGTGCCATTCAAATGCACAGACAGATTAAGATTGCACTGCACACTCAAGGGATGCATACGAAAAGGCACAACAAAACCTAACCAGTGCTCACAAGTCATAAATCCAAATCTGGAAAGGAATACATTTAGCCAGTTGTGGGATTAGTGCATAGCAGTAACAATCCACTACCAGTAAAGATACCACAAAGCAGTGTAAAATATTTATGCAGGTGCGGTGGATAGAAGGTTCACACTGCTGCAATTACTCTGTAACACAATAAAAGGTGTCTGATTTAATGGCACGCATCGCACACACACTCACATGCACACTCAAGTAATGCGTAGCAAACTGAAAACCTTTAGTAATATAACCGAATGTTTTAAACAGACAAATTGTACACTGCTGCACCACAACAAGCAACAAAAAATGTCAAGAATTACTGAAAATATTACTGTGTGTACATTAACACAGTTATACAAGAAAAATATAACCAAAACAGAAAGACTGCCTTTTTCTCCCAGTTAATCTACTACACCACAAATACACCCCTCCCCCAAAGCACAGTACACAGACTGACTGTTCTAAATTAACATTAAAAATCCACACACAACAATAAACACTCGATGATATGAGCACAGAAGGGTTTTCTACAATCGATGTACTAAATTTTGAGCAAAAAATATTACTCAGAAAGGCATTTTAAACAGCTTTTAGAGGTTTTGAATCGCAGAGCTCTGAAAGCAAACTGTCTCCAGCTACCACTGCACACACACTACCCAGGCCAGAACTGAGGCTGTGCTGAACAATCTAGAGCTCATGTGACCTGCAATCCCATGAATAACTGCAGAATTTTATTTGGAGCTCAATACAGGGTGAAATGAGGTGAATTACATTGATTTCAATGTACTTCACCTTAAAATTGTTGGAGAAGTGGTTTGGGGAAGGCAGAATAACACAAAGTCATTGGTTTCAATGGACTTCACATTCCTCATTATGAAGCAAAGTACTCCACTTCACATTGTGGAGTTCTCCACAGATTCCGCATTACTCAGTGAATCACTTCGCAGAGCAAATTGGGGCCACTTTACCCACCACTACTTACAGTACTGTAACTCACATGCTGTACTGGAAGGAACGCAAATGCCTATGGTTGTACTTCCCCGATGGGCTGTAGCACAAAACTCCTCAACTTAAAAATGCTTATTAATGAGTACAATGGTGGAGTGATGAAGCCTGGAGAGATACTACAAAACATCCTTACAATACATCCAAGTACTAGTAAAAAAATTAATGTGATCTGTGACATGATCGTGAATCGTGATTGTGACCATGATGATGAAGAACGTGATTCAGTGTCGATGGTGTGAAATAACCAATATGGAACTGTATTGGGAATGTGAATGCCTATGGATGTACTTCCCCGATGAGCTGTAGCACAAACTCCCTGACTTAAAAATGCTCATTAATGAGTACAATGGTGGGGTGGTGAAGCCTGGAGATACAACAAAACATGCTTACAATACATCCAAGTAACTAGTCAAAAAATTAGTGTTGTGATTCGTGACATGATTGTGAATCATGATTTGTGACTGCATTTGTGACCGTGATGATGAAGAACGTGATTCGGTGTCGACGGTGTGAGATAAACAATATGGAACTGTATTGGGAACGCAAATGCCTATGGCTGTACTTCCCTAATGAGATGTAGCACAAACTCCCTGACTTAAAAACGCTCATTATTGAGTACAATGGTGGGGTGGTGAAGCCTGGAGAGATACTACAAAACATGCTTACAATACATCCAAGTAACTAGTAAAAAAATTAATGTTGTGATTTGTGACGTGATCGTGAATAGTGATTTGCGACTGCATTTGTAACTGTGATGATGAAGAACGTGATTTGTATCACGAGTGACTCATGATGATGGTCCTGACTTAAAAACGCATATTAATGAGTACAGTGTTCATGCAGAATTATGCACCACACCTGTCCAGTACTCTGAAGGGATGCCAAAGAAACAACTGTGACTTAAGTTACAGATGGAGATTGGGCCCTAAAGAGTTGCAAATGCACAGACAGATTAAGATTGCACTGCACACTGAAGAGATGCAGACGCAAAGACACAACACCTAACCAGTGCTCACCATCAGAAATTCAAATCTGGAAAAGAATACCTTTGCTGGTTGGGGCGGGCTGCAGGGGGAGCAGTATACCTCACTGCTGCAGTAACAGTCATTAGTACTAGTACCAGTAAAGATACCACAAAGAAGTACAAAAATCACACAGCTGCAGTGGATAGCAGGTTCACATTGCTGAAATTATTATGTGGCACAGTAAAAGGTGTCTGATTTGATGACACGCATCACACACATACTCACACACATACGAAGTAATGCGTAGCAAATTGAAAACTTCAGTAATATAATCACATATTTTAAACAAACTAAAATTATGCACTGCTGCACCACAACAATCAACAAAAAATGGCAAGAATTATTGAAAATATTAGTGTATACATTAACACAGTTATACAAGAAAAATATCACCATACAGAAAGCACTGTCTTTTTCTTCAAGTTAATCTACCTACACCACAGATACGCCCTTCCCCCAAAGCATACTTTCACTGTCTCTCAGTACACAGACTAAATGTTGTACATTAGCATTCAAAATCCACACACAAACAATAAATGCTCGATGATATGAGCATATGAGGGTTTCCTATAATCGATGAACTAAAGTTTCAGCAAAAAAAGACTCAAAAAGGCATTTTTAACAGCTTTTAGAAGGTTTGAATCACAGAGAGCTCTCAGAGCAGATTGTCTCCGACAGCTTCCTACAGACACTACCCCAAACTGAGGCTGCGCAGAACAATCTACAGCCCATGTGACCTGAAATCCCATGAATCACTGCAAAATTCACCTTTGGAGCTTAAAAACAAGGCAAAGTGAGGCAAAATGCATATGTACTTCACCTTAAGAAATGGTGGAGTAGTGATTTGGGAAGGTGGAGTAACACGAAGTCATTGGTTTCAATGGACTTCGCGTTATCCATTATAATGTGAAGTATTCCTCTTCTCGTTGTGGAGCACTCCATGAATTTGCCTTCACTCCACAAAGTTGGTAAGAAACAGCCCACAGATCATATGTCTGACTGTCTGCAGGTCCCATGATGCAGGCAGGCAGTTAATTAGGCAGGAAGTCAGTGAACTAGTTTCACTATCTCTCTGAGAAGGAGCTGTTTAGTCAGCACTGTTGGTGGATGGTGTGCTTTTTTGCATCAAATATAGATATTGAGCTTTTTTTGTGCTTTAAAGTTTTTAGATTGTGTTGTTAAAATTTTGCAGCTAGTTTGAGTTTATTTGAAAGCTTCATTTAGTTAAAAAAGTTGTTTATTCTTGTTACTTAGTTTGAGTTAATGTAGTTTTAGTGCTACTAGTTCTACTAGTACTTTTTTGTTTTATTTTTGATTTAAGTTTACTTTTAGTTAATATGGAGAGATGTGGCCAAAGTGGTGGGCAGTGGGGGCCCCGAATGTGTGGCGGTCTGGGCCGACCATTTTGCCTGAACCGTGGTTCGTTTCGACAGCGAGTGGTCCCTCACAGGCACAGCGGCACAATGCTGAAAGTGGCTGTTTGGTGCCAGAAGCAGCAGCAGTAGCTGCAGCGAGTGTTTCAGCCACTGTCAGCCCTGCAGCACTGGAACAGCAGCAGGAACCACAGCAGCAGCAGCTTGTTGTCCCTCCACCAACTGCAGCACAGCAGGCGGCATTATCTGGTGCCCCCCACTGCCTGTGTCTGGTCCTCTGGCAGCTCTCCCATCTGGCACTTTTTCATCTGCCTCCCTGGGGACTCAATGGTAGTGAAGTGCAAGTTGTGTGACGCACTTGTACATCGGGGTTCATGGGAGGCCACTTGGGCATGGGAGGTCAGGGAATGCACCTTTTAGACCACCACTGTGCCAAGTGGGAAGCAAAGCTGCAGGAGGTACCAGCCACTCCTGCAGCTGAAGCTGCTGAAGTGATAGACCATCTGCTTGCTCGGCATCACAGACAAATGGCCAGGGCAGCAGAAGTGGTGGCTCCTGTAGCTGCCTGTGAGTGCAATCCCTTACAACAGCTTGCCACACAGGCTGACCTGGCTGTGTTGTAGTTTGACGTGGAAGTCATAAAAAAATGTAGTGAAGGGTGCAGTGAAGCAGCTCAACAGGATCGAGGGTCACAATGCTGAGATAATCAGATTGTTAAGAACAATTAGTGGTGGTCAGCCCCAGACCCCACAGGCCTGGTAAACAATTATTATTTCACAAAATCCCCCCCCCCCTTTATTGTCAGGCTGTATTACATTTTGGTTTCTGTTTACTGTGTTAAATTTTCATTGTATACATACCCACAACAACTATACTCAAAATACCCTAAAGTCCTTTACAATGGCAATACCCCCCACATAATTTCCTATCTTCTGAATATTGCCAGCTTATAGTATACATCATTTAGCATGCAGTATTAGTGTCCCGATGTGAATAACAATCCCCTGAAAACATTTTCAGAAAATTAACAATGATTTCTTGATGCTCATAATCATAAATCTCCAGCTTCCCCAATGTCCCACCCCCATTTTTTTTTCCGCAATAGAAACAAATTATTTGTTTCTTTATTTTATTTTTTAAAATTCCCATGGTCATCAACTTTTTGGATGCTATGTGCTTTCATTTTCCTTTGCATTTGCAGTGCAGAAACGCACACTGCAATACACTTTTATTGAAGCGGGTGGTGCATCACCTTAGTGTCACCTGTAGTGTCAGTGTCAGTGGCTCAGTAGGTAGCACACTCGCCTCTGAGGCCAGGAGATCAGAGAGCTGTGGGTTCAGTTTCCACACCTGGCACTTGGGCTAATATCCCAGTACTGACATTGTAGTGCAGCATGAGAGGGGTGCTGCACTTCTGAGGTGCCGTCTTTTGGATGAGACGTTAAACCGAGGTCCCATCTGCCTAGATTGGTGGTAGTTCAGGTGGATGTTAAAGATCCCATGGCACTTATCGAAAAGAGTAGGGGAATTTCTCCAGTGTTCTGGCCAAATTTCCCTCATTCACTAAAAATACCACCAACAGCTTAATCTGGTTCAAGGTCAGTTGGCATTCATCTGTATCCCCCTTCCCCTGGGTTGTGCCTGAAAATAGGCAGGATTTGTCTAGTGCACTTTCCCGGTCAACAAAAACTAAATAAATAAAATAAACAGTGAGATTGTGCAGCGTCCACAGTTTTGCAGACCCTGCTATAACATTTTAAAAATAAATTAAAGTAAGTAAGAACTCTTAGAAACTGCTTTTGTATTATGGAAAGCATAATGGTGGTGTGATACATTTGTGAGAGGTGTGATTTAGATTAAAATTATGACTTTTTTCCTTTCATTTGGTTAAAGCAGCAGTGCAATAATCACCATACCATTAAATCACCTACCATGCCCCAACCCTCCCCTCCCAAATGTCCTATCTTGTGAATGTCCCTCTGTTTTAATGCCACGAAAAGTCCAGAAGAAGAGTAAGGCCAGAAATGTGTCACAGAGTCCCAACTTAAGTGAGAGCATTGCCTGGTGATGCCAGTTGCTGCTGCTGCTGTCATCCCTCTGCTTTAATGTCATGAAAAGTCCAGATGAAGAAGAAGGCCAGAAATGCGTCACAGAGTCCCAACTTAAGTGAGAGCATTGCCTGGTGATGCCAGTTGCTGCTGCTGCTGTCATCCCTCTGCTTTAATGTCATGAAAAGTCCAGATGAAGAAGAAGGCCAGAAATGCGTCACAGTGTCCCAACTTAAGTGAGAGCATTGCCTGGTGATGCAAGTGGCTGCTGCTGCTGTCGTCCCTCTGCTTTAATGCCATGAAAAGTCCAGATGAAGAATAAGGCCAGAATGCGTCACAGTGACCCAGCTTAAGTGAGAGCTTTGCCTGGTGGTGATGCCTGCTGCATCACTGATACATGCTGCCCTTTGTGTGTGCCCTCATACCACAATGGTGAGTAATTGCTTGCCCAGTGTAATTTTTTGGGGCATAGACACAGCCATTTAATTTCCATTGAATCTTGTTCTGTGTTGTAAGCAGTCCTTCATGTTGTTCCTTTCAAGGGAATCATAATACATATGGAATGTTTCCACTTTACCGTGGTGGACATGATGTTCACATCCACATGCCAGGTATATGTTACAAGTTCGACATCTAATGTGGTACTGTAACATTTAATTTTTATTCGGGTGGTGGGGGGTTACTGCTGTGGTTGACTGAAATATCATCATTTCTGATTACTTTTATTTTTTTTTCCGTCAGGTCATAGGCACACTTATGTTCTGCATGTTTTGGATGATTGATGACTTTGGCTGTACGGAAACTGTCAAGCCATGTAAGGTAAGTATTTATTTATTTATTTATTATTTTTTGTGGGGGGAGGGGCATCATTTGAAAACAAGTTTCAGTCATGTTTTTGTCTTCTTTCCAGGTCTTCAGCATATCCTAACTGTTGTCTGTCCTCAGACTGGAAGATGCCACCGACAGCAGTCCACAGCACCTGAATGTTACCTGAAAACAGATGAAGAAATGATTAGGAGTTCATTGCACGACCACATTCAGTTCCCAGCATGGCTGTTCCTGTCTTCTGTTATATACTGCTTAAAATATCAAGCTAATAGTAAACCCCTTATCCAGCTTAAAATACCAATCTATTAGTAAACCACTTTTCCAGCTTAAAATACCAATCTATTAGTAAACCACATTTCCAGCTTAAAATACCAATCTATTAGTAAACCACATTTCCAGCTTAAAATACCAGACTATTAATAAATCCCTTTTCCAGCTTAAAATAGCAAGCTATTAGTAAATCCCCTAACACGTTTAGTGAGTGACACGCACTGGCCCACTGTTGTACTTATACTACATCACGGGTTTTCAGGACCAGGATAACATGTTGTACAACCCTGACATACTGAAGTATGCCTGTCCCATCTGTAAAGAAAAAATATATTGTCTGGCCTGTATGTCACTGCCATTGAATGCTTTACACCAGAGGAAAAAAATGAAAACAAAAAATGAAAGAGGAAATAAGAGTGATACTTACCTATATATGTTATCCTTTAGGTGGTAGGAGTACTGTAGTCCTATAAGTTTACACAGTCTGTAACCTGTAAAAACAAAATGAAAATCAGTTGCCTGTACTTGGTGACTGGCATCTTTAAAATGGTAAAGGAAGGATTCACAGCACTGTGCAAGTTAAAACCATAGTGCATGGCATTAGTACATGCTTACTGTAAATTGGTGATAAGAAGCAGGGTGGCTGTGGCTGACTGAGGGTTCATAGCTTGGGCACAGGTACAACATCTCTTTCTCTCTCTCTCTCTCACTCTCGAGAAGCAGGATGGCTGTGGCTGGCTGAGTGTCCATAGCTTGGGCACAGGTACAATGTCTCTCTCACTCCCAAGAAGCAGGGTGACTGTGGCTGGCTGAGGGTTCATAGCTTGGGCACAGGTACAATGTCTCTGTGTGTCTCGCAAGAAGCAGGGTGGCTGGCTGGGGTGTGTTACTGTTTTTCAGTCTCAGGAGGATATCTGTCATTCAGTAAGCAGGATTTAAATGGCTACAAGTTGACATTTGTGTTTAGGGGACTGTGGGTAATAATGACTGCACACATTCTGTGAACTGTACCCTCAAAATCAAGAAAGGGGAAGTCGAAATATAACGATATGTCATTATTTGTCAATTGTCATATGATAGTCAAGGCCACTGTTTTTTGTTTTTTAATGTGAAAAAATGGTAACATTACGGAACTGCAACAGCCTTTGCCACAGCAATTTTGCCATTAGTCCCTCCCACCAACATCCTCCTCATCATCAAGGAGGAAGCAGCCTTCACAATCCTCAATGTCGGAGTTGTACCCACTTGTAAATTATTTTTCCATGACTGCATCATCAGCCTCAATGGTACTAGGGTTGTCAGAACCCTCTGAAGTTCTGGGTTCTAGTTCTAGTCTAGAACTTTTGAAAAAGTTTTAGTGTTCTAATCTTTTTTAGAACTTTTTAGAACTTGAACCCTATTTTTTTATTGTGCTGCCAGTAACGAAGATAGTAATAAAATACATGTAAAGGAAAAACTGTTCAAAATAAGGGGAGAGAAATTATCTTGTGTGACATTGATAGGAATACAACTAGGTTTATCTATAGTTTCTTCTGTTTGCTAAAGTCAGCAACTTAATATGTAACAGGCCCACCCACCCACCCATATGTTAAAAGTTTTCCTGCTGCAACTGCATCATAGTTCCTTAGTGAAAGAAAGAGGCACATTAGCCATTTATGTACTCAGCTATATATACTCATCGTCATGAATTAGGAGAAAAATAACTGATATTACCTAATTTCAGCTATTTGCTGCTTTCTGTTTTAAATGAGTGAATCAAAAGTTGCTATGTTTAAAAGAAAGCTTTTATAACAAAGTCAAGCCAAGTACTACAGCAGCAACATGTGGAACTGTTACAAAACATATTATGTCATAACATATTCAGTCAAGACATTGGAATAAAAAAATATTTGCAGAAACCACAAGAAGGCTGCTCAATCCTAAGTTGTGCCTGTGTGAAAAGCTGAGCACCAGAACAAAAGACACAGCACCAACACTTCAAAAATATACTGTATTATGCGTTTTAACTGAGTAGCATCACAGTACAGAAAGCATACATGCAGGACAAAACAGTTTAAACAGACAAAAGGTCCTTTTGTCTGTTTAAACTGTTTTGTCCTGCATGCATGCTTCTGTACTGTGATGTTATCAGTTAAAACGCACAATACAGTATATTTTTGGAAATGTTGGTGCTGTGTCTTTTTGTTCTTAGTAAAAAAAAATATGCCAGTCATTGTTGCTGGCAAAATGCATGCAATTTTCTAAGGTAATGCATACATATACCAACATTTTTGTTGGCAAATTGAAGTAATACATACAAAAAATTCTAAGATGATGCATTTTTGCAGTTGATACTTTAATAAAATCTGTATTTCAGTCACATAAATAAAAACAGTGGTTTCCTCACCACATACTAAGGAACATTTATGTAGCTGCAGCAGTTGGCATGTGATGTTTAAGGGACAGTGTCTGTCAACCCCATTATGTATCAAATTATCACTACTTATAAAGCAAAAACACTATGATACGTCACATTCTGTGAAAACTGCTGATGCAGATTTTCTTTTATTTCTGATTCCTTTATTCTTTTTTTAAAGGGGACAGGACAATTGTGCTAGGTGGCAGCAGTTTGCAATGTATTTAATAAGAATATATATTATGTGTACAGTAGGTTCGGTCTGTCGTCATTTTTTTCCTCACCATCCCCAGCTGATCACGAATCTGTAAATGAAAGAAAAACAACACCCACCTTTCACCCCATCACCCATTCCACTTTTCTTCCACCACCCTCATCTGTGCAATAGCACCCATGCCACCCTTACACCCATGTTAAAACCAACCCACAACCTTCACCCATGTACTAGCATCCATTTTTCATTTATGGCTAACATTTCTGTAACTGAAAAAATAATAAACAGCTACCAATTAGAACTCATTGTTTTGTCCTCTTTAAAATTGAAAAATAGACCATCTCCTGTCCCAGCCCATGCTGATGCACCACAAAGTCACAGAAGGTAAATCCAAAAAATATATGTTTGCACTTTAACTATAAATAATATGATACAGAAAGGATTGACGTGACAGTGTCCCTTTTATGCCAAATTTGGGCCTGTTCCCACTGATGTTAAAATTGCCCTGTATATAAAACTTGTTGACTTTAGTTTAGACCCTAGCTACAAAGCAGTTTGCCATGAAATGGTGAAAGTTTTGGAGGTATACAGTCCAAGGTAGTAGATCGAAAGGAGAGACTCGACAACCAAAGTCATCACAGTCTGTAAAAGTTTCCTTTTGGTGCAGAGAGACTCGTCCCACAGTATTTTACCAGCCACCACCATCTGAGTTGCCATCATCACCATCAACATCCACAACATCAATCACTTCAGGATCAGTTTGTATACTCTTGTAGGGATACTGAAATCTTGACTTATTAACTTTAATAAAAGTTAACGTGTGTCCATTTTCTGGCAGCAACCTATTTCTGGTGTCTGTCACAATATTGCCAGCTGTACTAAACATGCGTTCTGAAGAGACACTTGTTGCAGGACAACCAAGATATTTACAGGCTTCATCATACAGCTCTGTCCAAATTGACTTTTTGATCTCAGTATTCAAAGGGCATGCATCAATAGGAATAGGCAGTTCTTGCAGGTAACTGTCTACCATGTTGGACAGAGACCGCTCAGAAGAGGAATCAGCAGAAGCAGCTGGTATGGCAGCAATTTGGGAAAGGTTTTGCCACAGATTTAGCTTGCTACTAAGGGCTGAAGAAGTGGCAGTTGTGGAACAACTACTGTTAATGTTTGGTGACTTTTCCAGTTTTGTATCCCTTGTGAAGATGAACCTGCATGTTGTGGTGATGACAACCTGATGGTACTGTGCGTGTCTGTGTTTGACTCCTGTGAGTGCTGCAGCTCATCTAGTAACATACATTTGTACTGCTCTATATCATCTGTTTTGGAAGATGTATAGCCTTGAACCTGGGATCTAAGAGTTGCAAGGATGTAGTGTCTTGATTTCATCATTGCAACTAATTTGTCATTGGTTTTGAAGCGCCAGCTCATTCTCTTTACAAGATTCCCATGATATAGGCGTACATGTTGTCTGCGCTTCAGATCTGTCTTTTTCTATTTGTAGATTTAGAACACTAAGATGATGTGAAATGAGCATTATGAGTGGGATAACCTGACTCACAGATGCACCTTGGAAGACATGTCCTTGTAGCTGTCTCAAAAGGAGCTAGGATACAGCACACTGTCTCCATTAATTTCCACTGCAGCACAGACAGCATAATGCCATCTCCAATAATGTAACTGGAGCAGTACTCATGTACAGCTTGCTTTTGCTCCAAGAGGTGCTGCAGCATATAAAGCATTGAGTTCCAACGAGTGGAAACATTTTGAATCAGCTTCGCTGGGGCAGCTTGTGTTTTTGCAGTTCGGACAATGTCCGTATAGCCTTGGTTGAATGTGAAAAGTGAGTCACAATTTTTTGCAAACAGCAATCATACCATCCACTTGTGTTTCATTGCTGAGAAATCCCGTGACAATTAAGTGTAAGCAATGTGCAAAGCAAGAAGCATGCAGAAATCCTCCATCCTGTATTGCTTTTAAGATGTTGACTCCATTGTCACTTACTATGAAGCCACATTTTAGACCGTGAGAATAAACCCATTCGTCAAGGAGGTCATTTAGTTCCTGCAAGATGTTTGCAGCAGTATGAGTTTGCCCAAACTTCTTTATATGCAGCAGCGCCATCTTTGGGGTGTCTTTGTTTTGAAGAAGCACAAGAAAACGTGACCCAATGAGCGGTAAGGGACATGTAATCTATGTTTTGAGTGCTGGTCACATATCTGTTGTGACATGAATAACCCCACCCTCTGCAGTTTTAAGTGCAAGCATCACTGTCACTTTTAAAGCCTGATAAATTTTTGGTATTTCAACATAGGAAAAGTACCTTCGATGAGGAACATTGTATCAGGCTCAATAATGTCATGAGCTCCTAAAATCCTCATGATCTACCAAAGAGTATGGAGAAGGGCTCCGGCTAACAGTTCACCAATTCGGTGATTAAGATGAAGGGTCTTTGGATGATTTCTAGTAAAGGTATTCTTCCTTTCAAATGCCTGAGACAGTGTTAGCTGCTTGCAACATGTCCCTGCTGGTTTATTATACACTGTGCTTGATGGGCAGATGGGCGCAGAGATGGTGGACTAGGACTTATACATTCAGTGCCATCACTGGATGTGCAACTGAAGTACTAATGATGCTGGCATTGGTGGTAACAGTGATCCTAGGGCTGGCGGTGGTTCTGCCTGCATCAAGTTCAGACAATTCAGTATCCATTTCAGATTCCTGATCCTGACCCTTCTCACGTGCGGTCTGGAAGATGGAGGACATGGGTTTTGGTTTTGGATGATCAAGCAAAACGAATGCTTTTCAGATGGTGTTTAAGGCTGTAGTGCCAAGGCATGACACAACTTTACCACGGCTTACACTCTGTTTACACAGGGAACAAATTGCTCTGCATGGATCAGTTTTACTGACTGAAATAATTCCACACCTCAGATGTGACAGATTTTGTTCGAGTGCTAGGAAGATAGCTAAAGACTGTTTGTGTCTTTTCACCTGTCCTAACAGAACCTGGGACATGCTCCTTGGTGCTAGAAGAGTGGACAGAAGACTCTGATGGATTTTCATTGCTGGCCAACACAGAAGTGGTGGATTCAATGGATATGTCCTTTTCATTGCCAACAGTGCTGGATGTATTTGCAAGTGCACTACCTGATTCATTGTCAGCAGACTTGCTCATTTCACTTTGTTGAGGAAGTAATGATTTGTCACGAGACACAACAGTGTGGGACTGAGACAAAGAGCTACTGTCTGAGTCAGAGGAGGGACTCGCTGTCACTTGTATTATTGCTGCTAGTCACAGGGATCTTTAACGGCATGAATGGCATACCTTATGGTGCCTCCATGTGACCCCAGCAGCTGTACAGGTTTTCTTAAAAGGTCCCCTTTACCACACTTCACTGTTGCTCTTTTGCTGTTTGTTGAATTTTTATCACGTGAAACATTTTGGTTATTTCTGTTAGCTTTCAGGATTACCACTACCACAACACCTGCTCCAACACCAGCACTAAATGCTTCATCTATTTGGTGTCAGCCATAACAGACAGTAAGTACCAGTACTACCAGTCCAGTATACTGCAGTGAACACACCAACACCCAAACAATTCCTGTGTAACAAAGCAATGTGATCTGTAATCGCTGGCTACAACTCCAAAATTTTATTTTGGTTGTGTGACACTGTGATACGTGGACTGAAAGTAATTGAAGAATATGACAGTTTGCAACTAAAGGATCCCAGGTTCAAGGCTTACAGAATAATTGGGCTGCTGGGCATAGGCATACACATAGCAATCAAAGGGCACACAGCAGCAGGGTGATGGGCTGACCACAGGAGACGGAGTCACATACGCAACCCAGGGAATGAGAATTATATTTCTACGTTTCTGTCATGTAAGGTTAATGCCACCACACAACTGGCCACTGGGCTTCTCTCTGTAACACACACACTGGGTAGGGTACAGTGCAGTCAAGGGGCACACAGCAGCAGGGTGATGGGCTGACCACAGGAGCCGGAGTCACATACGCAAACCCAGGGAATGAGAATTATATTTCTACGTTTCTGTCATGTAAGGTTAATGCCACCACACAACTGGCCACTGGGCTTCTCTCTGTAACACACACACTGGGTAGGGTACAGTGCAGTCAAGGCACACAGCAGCAGGGTGATGGGCTGACCACAGGGGCAGAGTCACTGTCGCAAACCAGGAATGAGAATTATATTTCTACATTTCTGTCATGTAAGGTTAATGCCACCACACAACTGGCCACTGGGCTTCTCTCTGTAACAACACACTGGGTAGGGTACAGTGCAGTCAAAGGGCACAGCAGCAGGGTGATGGGCTGACCACAGGAGACAGGAGTCACATACGCAAACCAGGAATGAGAATTATATTTCACGTTTCTGTCATGTAGGTTTAATGCCACCACACAACTGGCCACTGGGCTTCTCTGTAACACACTGGGTAGGGTACAGTGCAGTCAAAGGGCACACAGCAGCAGGGTGATGGGCTGACCGCGGGAGACGAGTCACATCGCAACCCAGGAATGAGAATTATATTTCACGTTTCTGTCATGTAAGGTTAATGCCACCACACAACTGGCCACTGGGCTTCTCTCTGTAACACGCACACTGGGTAGGGTACAGTGCAGTCAAGGGCACACAGCAGCAGGGTGATGGGCTGACCACAGGAGATGGAGTCACATACGCAAACCAGGGAATGAGAATTATATTTCTACATTTCTGTCATGTAAGGTTAATGCCACCACACAACTGGCCACTGGGCTTCTCTCTGTAACACACACTGGGTAGGGTACAGTGCAGTCAAAGGGCACACAGCAGCAGGGTGATGGGCTGACCACAGGAGACAGAGTCACATACGCAAAACCAGGGAATGAGAATTATATTTCACATTTCTGTCATGTAAGGTTAATGCCACCACACAACTGGCCACTGGGCTTCTCTCTGTAACACACACACTGGGTAGGGTACAGTGCAGTCAAAGGGCACACAGCAGCAGGGTGATGGGCTGACCACAGGAGACGGAGTCACATCACAAACCAGGGAATGAGAATTATATTTCTCGTTTCTGTCATGTAAGGTTAATGCCACCACACAACTGGCCACTGGGCTTCTCTCTGTAACACACACTGGGTAGGGTACAGTACAGTGCAGTCAAGGGGCACACACTGGGCTTCTCTCTGTGACACACACACTAGGATTACTTCAGAAAGATTTATTTGCCTTTTTTGGCCCCCTTGTATGCTTGTTGCTGGCAGCTGCTGCAGTTTCAAATAATCACATTTCACATTCACAAAGGTTCTTATAATCTTCAGTCTTCTTATTTTTTTTTTAGTCTCTCTCTGAGTCCTCCTCCAGTCCTCCTGATATTGGTCTCATCAATCCCTCCCTATTCCCCAGTCTCTTTCCCCAATCTTGATTAATCCCTCCCGATTCCCTCCTTCTGTCCTGAACCGGCCCCTAGTCCCACTCCCAGTCTCCCGATTTTTAGCTTTTTTCTTGTTCTCGGTCTCACAGGAGAAAGTGGCCACGACTGGACAAGAATAGCGGACGCGCTAACAACTTTGCTACAGTTTGCTGGTGCTGTCTGCTGCTGCTGCCTCTGTGTCCGATGATCCTCAGTCAAATGGCGCTCCTCCTTGTGGTGCATCTCTTTAAATACCCCCACAGATCCTGCTGCTCGCGTTGCTTACTCGACCCCACGTCGTCTCGCGGTGATTCGAACCCTTTTGCGAACCGTTTAGTGTTCGAGTTCTAAGTTAGAACTCAAACACCAGGGTTCGAGGAGGGTTCGAATCTTTGCCGAACCTGTTCTGACAACCCTAAATGGTACACTGTTTGATGCTGCCACCAGGATGGTCTGCTTCACCTTCATCATCAGCACAACCATCATCGTGACTGGGTACAAACATAGATGTGGTTGTCCTACTTGGTATGTGACCTTCATTCATTTTGATAAATGTCAGCATGCTGACATTTGTAGGTGATAGGTTAGTATGATAGTCACACACTATGGCCCCCGCAGAACTAAATACCCTCTCCACATTTACAGTGGAGGGTGGGCAGGTCAGGTACTTCAGTGCTACTGATGTCAGCACTGGCCATTCATTCACCTTGCCACTCCAGTACACCAAAGGATTGTCCAATATTGCCAGATGCCTGTTTTCTGCCAAATAGGCCTCAACCGTTGTCTGTGATGCACGCATTCCTAATGAATCGTCCATCTGTTCACAAGATTCATCTAGGTCACAGATTCTTACTTGGGGCAAGGCACCCCAAAGTGAATTAATGGACAACTGTGCAGCGACACCACCCCTTGCTGGTCAGCCACCTTACTGGATGTACTCAGTCCACAGTGACCTTCAGCCTTGTTATGCTGTGGTTTGCAGAACTTTGCATGTGACTTCTGTGCCCCATGAACCAATTGAACCAGCTGTCCAGTCAGATTTTGAACCTGATCGTGCCCTCCCTCCAGTACTGATGCAATGCCATGCTTGTAAAGTGGGTCCAGCATTTTTGGGTAGTCCAAATTCTGGAGACTGCTGAATAGTGGCGATGTGTTGATTGCTGTCTAATATTGTAATCATGTGTTTCAGTAATGCATAGCTTGCTCTATCTCTGACCACATCAAGGCTAGGCTGCAGATTCACCTAAGTCTTCCTCAGCATCTGGAGCAGTGGAATGGCTTGACTAACGGATGCAGTGTCAACACTCACTGCCTGTGTGGCATGTTCAAACGGCCTCAAAATTAATATTACTAGTCCATGAGTCTCCATCATTCAGTTGTCCTAGCCACTGAGGCCCCTGAACTGTCACGGTTAGTGTGCATAACTAGGTTCTCAGAGATGGCTTTGTACTGCTCATATAACCGCTCTGCCATATAAAGTGTTGAGTTCCATCTCTTGACAACTTCAAGATTGAGGCAGTGCTGAGGGAGGCTGTTTTGAATCTGCAGCTGCCTAAGTTGGTCCTGGGCCTTTCCAGAGCGTGCAAAGTGGGCACAGATGTGGCATGCAACAGACAGCATTTGCTTTATTTCAGGGTACTGCAGAAACTCCCGTACCACAAGATTTAAACAGTGGGCCATGGAGGGAACCCTAACAAAGCCACCATTGCTGATACATTTAACAATGTTTGATCCATTATTACTAGCTATGAAGCCAGCTTTTAGGGACAGGGGTGTAACCACTCATCAGTTTCTGTCAGTACAAGTCTATCATGTTTTCACCTGTATGCAACCCTGCTACACTACATATTGCAAGCGTGGCATTCTGTTTAATGTCATGAAGGTTGCTACCACCACAGCCTGACTTATTATACTGCTTTCCCATCCCACCATCACAGACAACCTTAGGTAGCTGCACCCAATGTGTAGTAATACACAGAGAGGAACTACCTGCCATTTTGCCACTTGTCCACATATCCATGCTTAAGTGAATGTAAGGTGATGCAGAATGTTGAAGGGCATGTCTTACAGAATCTGTCACTGTCCAATATAACTCAGGGACAGCAGAGGTAGAAAAGTATGTCCTAGGTGGGATCTTCCATTTAGTATATGTGCATGCTGCAAAGCGCTGGAATCCTGCATTCTCCACAAAGAGAACAGCAAAACGTCAATTGCCAGCATTTCTGCTACAGCAGAATTGAGTTCACGTGCAACTGCATGATTTGGTGGGTATTTACTGTTGTGTGCAAAAAGGCTGTGCAACGTGGGCTGCATTGTTTGGTGTTTTGCACGTGGCATGCCAAATAGCTCTCCTTTATGAACTGACATGGATGGGTTACCTTTGACATTTGATGGTGGGTGCACAGGTGAGAAGCCAATAAATGTGGTTATTTTCTCTGTTTTAAGCACTGGGGTTGATGTAGTAGATTTACTGCACTGACCACCACTGCTACTCTGACCACTATTTGAACATTCAAAATCATCCTCCTCCTCATGCCTGTAGTAATCCTCCAGTGTTATTTCATCACTTTTACCAACATGGCTACTTACACTGAAGGAAAGGGATACCATGCTCACTAAGGTGGATGAGGTTGAATGCCCCATTACAGCATTAGCTCCCCTCTGGTGCTGAGTCCACAGTGCCATGTGTCTGCTCTTGAGATGAATATGCTGGCCCCCAGTGTCCAGATGGCTACCCTTTTTACCATGCTTCACACACACTTGGCAAAGCTGGCAGATTGCCACTGTTTCATCGCTACCATCTTGTACAAAAAAAATCCCCAACTAGAGATTTTGATGCCCTATTCTTCATATGTTGCTGTTGGTGCTGCATATGGAATGGCAGTTTTGGTGGTGATGAAATGGGGGATGTACTGCATGATTTCTGGTGTTGTGCACACTTGGACTTTGACGCAACATCACAATCTATGACTATTACTTCAGGGTCAGCAACAGACACAGCTACATCAGAACTTTGAGGAGGGGGGAGGACTGACTAACAGACTGTTTACAAACAGCCACCTTCACTTTCTTTTTGTCCAGTTCCCAAATGGAGTCTCTAGCATCATCATCATAATCATCATCCACAAATTAACTTTGGATGCTGTCCTCCTGTGGAGATATTCCAAACACAGTCTCAGTATTATCATCCACAATTTTTTCATCAACATCTGAATGTTTGGATGGCCTAACCTCAAGATCAGTGGAAACATGAGAATGTGAGTCATTAGCATGATCAGAATCATGTTCAACTACTGTGGGGAGTGGGACATCAAATACAGTCAAGTCTGCATATTCAACATTTTTCCCACCTGATAAGTTTGCCCAGGTTGAACTTGTAGCAATACTCATGCTGTTATCAACCATGCTGTCACTAACTTTACTACCACAGGGACAACAGTATCTCCAACCAGCATTAAAGCAACTGATTTCGCTGTGAAAAACAGAGTCATAGAAATCCCCTTACTTGCAGCAACTACTACCTGTCACAAACGCACTCCACAGGTCAGGCTCTCTGCTCCTACAGTGCCAACCTCTGAGTGCAATAAGGCAAACAGGTAACAGACAGTGTACCCTCCTGTCTGCTTGTGGGTCCGAATCACCTTTGGTCTCAAGTTCTGGGAGAATTCAAACTGTGAACCTTACGCTAGAGTACCCAAATGTACAGGCTCATATAATATTCTCTTTGGGGGGATGCAATATATCTTTCGCCTAAAGCCACCTAACCAGGTATCCAAAATTAACCCTTTAAAACTCTATAAAAGACCTTTGGTATATTCTTATCTTTTCCCAGGTTAGTAACACCACCAAGCTTCTGAACAGTTTTTGTCAGTCTTAACCCTCTTTACATCACATGCAAAAAAGAACTGGCAGACCCAGGCAGTCTTTTCAAAATAAAGATTTTACTAAAGATGATAAAAATATGAAAAATGTAAACACAGAACAATATATCAAAGAGCATACAATCACTTCAAATAAAACAATAAAAAGTATAAAACAAAAACTCTTACCACAATACATTTAGACTTTTTTCTATCAAATGTATTACTTCTATAGTGCTTATAGTTATATCAGACAGCTGTGTCTGTCTAGAGTCCCAAGATGGTATGTTCAAAAGATCAGACACCAGTATTAGTTTAAACTGTGTCTCTCCACACCCCTTCTGTGAGTTATCTAGCACCTCCTTTTAGAATATATAAAAAAAAAATCACACACAGGATGTCCTATCAGGAGGTATTTTAAATAATATGACTTCAACAAAAACTAATTTCCCAAATTATGACAGTCTTTAATCAAGCCTTTCCTTTGAACTGGAGGCTGGTTTCTTATTTTCCCAAGGAACATCAAAGGTTTTTACAACTCTGCCATACGTCACTTAGGTGCTTATACAGCCATGCACGGTAATGTCCTGTAATAAACTGTATATTTAGCTTCCCAACTTCAGAGGCAGGAGGTCATAAAAAGGCCATAAAATGCAATGTCTCAAGGAAGTTAATTACATTACAGAGATCTCCTGGTCAGTTCCTGTAACTGAAACCTGGGGGGCACCCACGGAGCACAGACTCACATACTATATTTTTATATTACAAATATCATACAACAATCATAACCAGCTGGCCAAGCATCACAATCATCCCCACCTAGACTGAATTTGGGGGCTCTATCCCCTGCATGGGATGAGCTTCCCAAATCAGTTCACTTCTCATATAGACGCGATAAGCCATCTGTGTTCTGATTGGTCGCTTCAGCCCTATGTAAGACTGTCATGTCATACCTTTGCAAGGCAAGACTCCATCTTAATAGTCTACCATTAGTTTTTCCCATTTGGGTTAGCCAAACCCGGGGGTTGTGGTCAGTGTGTACCTCAAAATGCTGCCCATATAAGTATGGCTCTAACTTCTTTAGGGCCCACACTATGGCAATACACTCTTTTTCCACAGTATAGTAAGCCTGCTCCCTGGGAAGTAACTTTTTGCTCAGGTACACTACAGGGTGATCTTTCCCTTGGTTGGAGGTCTGACTCAGTACTGCCCCAATACCCACATCTGAGGCATCAGTCTGGACTATAAAGGGTCTGCTATAGTCAGGACTTGTCAATACAGGAGCACTGCACAGTGTCTCCTTCAGTCTGGTAAAGGCTTTTTCACAGGCTGTTTCCCATGTAATTTTCTTAAGCATCTTTTCCTTTACCAGGTCAGATAGGGGAGCAGCCAGGGCACTGTAATTGGGTACAAATTTCCTATAGTACCCTGCTGAACCTAGAAAACTCCTGACCTGCTTCTGCATTTCTGGTTTGGGCCATGCCTTGATCACCTCTATTTTTACTTGGTTAGGATGGAGCTGTCCCCAGCCTACAACATGCCCAAGGTATGCCACTTCAGCCATGGCTACCTGGCACTTCTCAGCTTTGACAGTGAGCCCAGCCCTCTGTATCCTGTCCATCACTTCCCTAAGGTGGGACAGGTGTTCCTCCCAGCTGGCACTAAAGATGCAATGTCATCCAAATATGCCATGGCGTACTCCTCAGCACCATTTAACACCTGGTTCACCAACCTTTTGGAAAGTGGCCGGGGCGTTCTTCATTCTGAAAGGCATCACTTTAAATTCAAATAAGCCTATTGGAATGATGAAGGCTGACCTCTTCCTAGCTCTGTCAGTTAGCTCTACCTGCCAATACCCCTTTGTCAGGTCAATAGTCATAAGGTATGTCGCCGCTCCCAACTTGTCCAGGAGTTCATCCGTCTGGGGCATCAAGTGGGAGTTTGACTTCATGACTGCATTCAGTCCACGATAGTCCACACAGGAATGAGTAGAGCCATCTGGCTTGGGCACAAGGACTACGGGTGAGGCCAAGGGGCTGTGGGATCTCTGGATTATCCCTAAATCCAGCATTACTTCCACCTCCCTCCTAATGTCCTTTGGAGAGTCTCTGACACTCAATATGCAGTCCGCCATATGGGCGTCTGTGTCCCTGTCTCTACACCGTCTGTCGCTAAGGGGGTTAGTCAAGGCTTGGCGCTAAATAGTGGGACAAAGTCTGCTAAAACCTCCATTACTTCCTGGATCTTGTCCGTGGCCAGCTGGGGAGACAATTTTACTGCATCCACAGAGGACTCCTGCTTGCTTTCTTCCAGTAAGTCCAGAAGGAGATCTCCTCCATCAGTCCCCTACTACATACTGCAAACACCATGCCGGCCCTATTAGCATATGGCTTCATCATGTTGACGTTGTACATTCTTTCTGTCTGTCTTCTGTCAGGTAACCCTAGGATATAGTTTACATCATTTATCTTTCTGATTACTTTGTACGGTCTGGCCCACTCAGCCTGCAGCTTGTCTTTCCAGACTGGAATAAGGACCATGACTTCCTGACCCACCATGTATGAGCAAGCTCTGGCTCTGCGGTTGTACCACACTATTTGTTTCTGTTGGGCAGCTGCCAGGTTGCTCTGGGCTGCTCCTATAAGCTCCTTCAGCCTTTCCCTAAACCTAAGGACGTAATCCACTATGGGAGTTCCCTGGGTGGTGTACTTGCCTTCCCAGTCCTCCTGGATCAAGTCTAGGGGCCCACGTACCCGGCATCCATATTAGAGCTCAAAGGCGGAAAATCCTGTCGACTCTTGGGGCACCTCCCAGTATGCAAACAACAGGTGGGAAAGGTATTTCTCACAGTCACTCCCATGCCGTTCAGCAAATGCTTGGAGCATTGACTTCAGGGTACAGTTAAATCTTTCCACAAGCCCATTGGCTTGGGGGTGATAAGGTGTTGTGCACTCCTGCACCACCCTACACCTCTCCTACAAACATTTCATCAGGTACAACATGAAGGAACACCCTCAATCAGTGATAACCTCCTGTGGAAACCCAACATAGGAGAAAATCCCAAGTAAGACATCTGCCACTTTGTCTGTCCTCAGTGAGGATAGGGTGACTGCCTCTGGATACTGGGTGGCATAATCCACCACAGTCAGGATGAACCTCTTCCTGGAGAAGCTAGGGGTATTTAAAGGCCCCACAATATCTATTCCCACCCTTTGGAATGGCTCCTCCACAATGGACAATGGAATCAGAGCAGCTTGGGTTTTCTTTTACCTGCCTTCCCTATTTCTTGGCACCGGTGACAAGACCTGCAATACTCCTTCACCTGCTGGGTGAAGTTGGGCCAATAGAAATTCTGGGCCAACTACTGCATAGTGCACGTGATTCCCAGATGACCAGACAAGGGAATATAATGTGCAATCTTGAGCAACTGCTCACGATACCCCTGGGGAATGACAAGCTGCCTGCTTATCACCCCTCCCCTCTGTCTTCACAGCCTGAGTATACATCAGTCCCTTTTCCCAATAAACTTTATGTTTACCATCACCTTCTTATGCTCTGTCAGAGTCTGCCCAAGCTCTCAGCTTCTCTAGACTAGGGTCACTTTTCTGAGCAGCTACAAACTCCTTACACATTCCCAAGGCATGGGACAGGTCCCCTTCAGTCTCTAAACTAGGGTCCCTAGCACTAGCATCAGGGCACTCAGGATCACTGTCATCCCTAACCCTCTGACAATGGGTCACCCCTCCTTCTTTGGAGTAACTCTCCGTAGCTGTGTGGTTAACTACTACCGGGGAAATTTCTACCCCCTTTTCATTAGTCTCCATATCAGGAGACACAGGCTGGGGAACCAGCCTCCCAGTGATATCCACCATGGCTTCTGTGGGGTTCAGGGAACTATAATTTTCCCTTGCCACTTGGCTATGGGTAACTGCACACACCATCCCTTGTATGAGATTGTTGCCAAGGATGACAACAACTGCTAAAGTTTTGGCTACAGCCACCTGTTGCACCCTTTCCCCTGTTTCATCCCAGTCTAGGAGAACACTAGTGAGGGGCAATGTTTTCTCCTCACCAGTAAAGTCTTGTACAGTTATAAATTCATTGGGTATAAGCTGACCAGGCTCTACCAGATCCCCTTTTACCAATGTCAGGGATGCCCCTATGTCCCTTAACCCTTGTGTCTGTACACCATTCACCGTGACTGGGTGCATGTGTTCCCTCATGTTCACAGGCATGCTTCAAAGGACACACAAACAACCCACTTCTTTCCTAGCCCCATGTTGTGTACTGCTTGTATTTTTGGGATACTGTCTGGTAATATGCCCAGTTTTTTTACAGCCCCAACATTCGTTTCTTTTCTCAGAGAACTCTTTTCTTTGAAACCTGGGGCTAACTGATTTTGATGGAGGCAGTGAGTGTTTTAGCTGCCCTGAAAGTGCACTTTTCCCTTTCTGCGCTGCCACGCCTACCCCATTCGCTCTCAGAGCAAGTCTTCCCTTGGCATAGCAGTCCAAGAGTTCAGTGGCCTCTTGCACTGTGTTGGGATCTCGGTCCTCCAGCCAGGTTTTCAGCTCTGCTGGGCAGACCCAAAAAAAACTGTTCTAACCAAATAGCATTTTCAATTTTATCTACAGAGTTTGTAACACCATCAAACTTTTGAACAGTTTTTGTCAGTCTTAATCCTGTATGCGTCACATGCAAAAAAGAACTGGAAGACCCAGGCAGTCTTTTCAAAATAAAGATTTTACTAAAGATAATAAAAATATGAAAAATTTAAACACAGAACAATATATCAAAGAGCATACAATCACTTAAAAGAAAACAAGGAAAAGTACAAAATAAAAACTCCTACCACAATACATTTAGACTTTTTTCTATCAGATGTATTACCTCTATAGTGCTTATAGTTATATCAGACAGCTGTATCAGTCTAGAGTCCCAAGATGGTATGTTCAAAAGATCAGACACCAATATTAGTTTAAAATGTGTCTCTCCACACCCCTTCTGTGAGTCATCTAGCTCCTCCTTTTAGAATATAAAAAAAATCACACACAGGATATCCTATCAGGAGGTATTTTAAATAATGTGACTTCAGCAAAAACTAATTTCCCAAATTATGACAGTCTTTAATCAAGCCTTTCCTTTGAACTGGAGGCTGGTTTCTTATTTTCCCAAGGAACATCAAAGGTGTTTACAACTCTGCCATATGTCACTTAGGTGCTAGTATAGCCATGTCCTGTCCTGTAATAAACTGTATATTTAGCTTCCCAACTTCAGAGGCAGGAGGTCATAAGAAGGCCATAAAATGCAATGTCTCGAGGAAGTTAATTACATTACAGAGATCTCCTGGTCCGTTCCTGTAACTGAAACCTTGGTGGGGGGGATGACACCCTTGGAGCACAGACTCACATACTATATTTTTATATTACAAATATCATACAGCGATCATAACCAGCTGGCCAAGCGTCACACTACCTTTGCCTTCTGCTGCGAACTACCATGGCTATGACCACAACCACTCTTAACACTGCTAGACTTGCTAGCTACTGATGAACTTGCCTCATCATCATCAACTTCCACTAATAATAGTCTTCTTGGCAGCAGCACCACAGTCAGAATCAGTTTTGCATGACCATCTCTTTGCAGGCATTTTTTAAGGTTACACAGACAATCAACAGCAACTTATTATTTCTGCAGTTTTAGGGGAATGGGAAACAAAAAACTAAAGAGATACAGATGCACAGGCACAACACAAGACTTTAACCAGTCTTCAAAAATCCAAAAGTCCAAAAACAATACCTTATTTTGCTGGGGGGGTACAGCTGAAGCTACACAGAAGCTGGAAAAAATATTGCAGACAGGCTTTGAAATTCATAGTACTGCTATTGCGGTGCCACAATAAAATGTGTATCAATTTACACCACGCACACAGATTAAAGGTCAGGCACAGACACTTTAACTGTTCAGTAAACTACAATACAGACAGTTGTTTAAAATGACTGAAAAAAATGCCCAGCAAACAGTAAAAACTTATAAAAAAGTTAGGTGAAGTTTTACTCTGTGTACCTGAACACACAAATAATAGAAAACTGCCTTTCTCACTAATCTTCCTTGTAGAAATGCTACACCACAGATCCGCCCCTCCCCACAGAACACACTTCTACAGTGTTTGTCAGTATAGAGACCAAATGTACTAAATTAACATTAAATATTCACACAAAATCAATAAATGCTCGATGATATAAACACTTAAGAGTTTACTACAATCAATGTACTAAGTTTTGACACAAAAGTTTGTGGCAAAAAATATGTTATTAAAGGTTTTTCAATGGTCTGATTCTCAGAGTTCTAAGAGTAAACTGTCTCCTGCTTTGCACTACACACACTATGCTTAACTGAGGCTGTGCAAGACAATATTGGGCCCATGCAACCTTACATCCCATGAATCACTGCAAAATTCACCTTAAAGAGCAAAAAAAGAAGACAAAGTAACGCAAAGTCCATTAAGAATAATAGGAACTTTGTGTTACTTCGAGATACAAAGTTATTCGCTTCGCTATTCAGAATACTGCATGAAATTTAGGTTCTAAGCGAAATACTACGTGTAGCAAATGTTATGCAATTTTCCCACCTCTATTCACAATCCAGTTAAAATCCTTAAAAGTCCTGCTACTGGACAGGAAGGTAGAGGCACAGCTACACTTACAACCACAAGTTAGATACCTTTGGAACTGCACTCTACCGTTAAGACAGAGTACAAAGGAGAGAGAAAAAAAGTCAACAATAGTCATGTTGGGAATGGCGCAATGCAGTGGCTGCGGGGCAGCAGTCTTCAGGGAGATGTTCTGGAGACTGCAGTGCTTCCCCATCTGCAGACGCCTCACTAGGTTGAGGGAAGAGGTTGCTCATCTCCAGGATGAGTTGGCTAGGGTTCGGGAAGCCTCCTCTCCCACCCAGGGACCACCAAATCCACACCCGTTGCCTCAAAGGATGCCAGGAATGAGGGGAAGTTGGACAAAGGTGGGCTCAGGAGGCAGAGGGAGGTGGTGCAGAGGTGCATCTAATCTGAGGTTCCAATCCACAACTCCTACGCTGTTCTAGCAGGGTGGGACTGTCTCAATGAGACATCCACAGTGGTGGACAAGGTGGATGTGGGAATCCTCCACAGTGGAGACCCCCAGGGGATGGCACGAGACCCCAGAGGAGAAGGAAGCAACTCCTAGTGGAGGACTCTATTATTAGGGGGATAGTCCTGGGGGTGAGAAACATGGAGGTCAGGTTCCTACCAGGTGCCATGGCTTGGAGGGATCGGAGGTGAATCCAAAGGACTGCTGTGGCAGCAAGATATGAGAGCAAGCGAGATGTCATTGTTGACCTGGGGACGAATGACCTGGCTGGGTGATGAGATGACAGCAGTGCAGAGGATGTTCACAGAGTGGGGGAAGGCTCTTGGTGGCACACACAGTAACTTTCTTGGAAGTGTTACCAGTCTATGGCATGGGGGAGGCCATGGTACTTCGCACCAGGGGATTCAACGAATGGCTGAAGGACCACCTGGAGAGATGCAGGCTTGTACGGGAGGGATGGCCTGCATCCATCTGGGGGGGACTGAAATTCTTAGTGAAAGGTTTAAATGTTTCACTGGCAAACATTTAAACTAGCCAAGGGGGGGGTGGGGGAATTAAATAAGGAAATACCAACTGCTCACCCCACAGGTTAAGGTAGACAAACAGACAGATACTAGAGCTGAGAAAGGAACATTTAAACAAGCCAAGGGGGATGGTGGAATTAAGCAGGGAAAAACCAACTGCCCATACCCCACAGGGTGAGGTAGACAAACAGGCTGATACCAAGGCCATGGAAGAAACAAAAGGATACACAAAGGAGGGAAATAGCAGGGGAGGCATGGAGGGAGGACATAGGGATCTGGATGGGGGCAGCTGGTACAGGCGGGGGGGGCAAGACATGGAGAGTCATATGTACAAACGCACAGAGCCTGGGAAACAAGATTCCAGACCTAGTGGCCTAGATAGTGGAGGCAGACCTAGACATTATTGCAGTCACTAATTTTTATTATGTTTGGTTGCGCGCAGTGCAAGAAACATATTGCAGCAGCTTGGTGCCAAAGCAGGTTCTAGAGGTGTGGCACTGTTGTGGCCAATAGTGGCACAGCATTTTGGGGTGTGTGTGATGTCCACCAATAAAGGGGGACACAGCCGGTGACACTAGTTTGGAACGTTGCCACCAACTTGAAAGAAAATAGCTGCACCCTCCCCCCCAACACACTCATGCATGCATATTGCGTGCTAATGTGCTCCACCTCCACACTGTATGGCCAATGGGGGTATCCAATCCCCCGTTGGCTCCACTGTTCCCCCCCTCAACAGACAAGCAGGTGCCACACTGGGAGCCCACCCCAGCGTGGCAACAGTCCGTATGGCCGACGGAGGTGCCAAATCCCCCATCAGCTCCACTGCCCCCCGCCCCAAACAGCCTTCCAGCTGCCATGCTGGGAGCCCACCCCAGCGTGGCAAAAGTCCCACTTCATCCAAAGGGAAAAAAAGAAACCTGAAAGAGAAAACCTTCCCTCGCTGACTGTCCTGACCCCCACTACCCCCACTCGTGTCCACCCTCTGCACACCCTGCCTCCCCACACACACCCTCACCCCATATTTACCTCTGGAGTCTGGTGCGATGATCTTCAGTGGACGGGAAACATGTCTACACTCTTCAAAGCAGACCGCGAACTGAGGAAATGCCGGTAAGCTGTATAATGTAATAAATAAGGTTTTTTTTTCAACTTTAGTGCATATCTCAGGCATTTCTGGGAATTTTTTCACCAAATTTACAACATGAGGTTTTTGGGACCCCACCTCATGAATTCTCTCACTGACATTTTGTTAATCGACCCCGAAAGGTGATTTTGCTGTCTCTGCGTGGAACCACCTTTCAGGACCGATTTATGAAATGACAGTATCACAGTTCATGAGGTAGGCCCACAAAAACCCTATGTTGAAAATTTGGTGAAAAAATTCCCCAAAATGACTGTTTTACGAGCATGCGTTGCGCTGTTCCTACGCACGCTTGTAAGTTCGCGAATTTTCAATATTTTCACTCCAGATTTTCAACATTGCCATTTTATCACATCTCCTTATGAGCAGTACCACTGTCATTTTTCACATTTTGCCCAAAATGTGTTTCCACGCATGTAGTGCACAATGGCGCAGTCAGTGTGCAAAATCAATGTTCGGGACAGATTAAGAAAATCACAGTGACACTGTTCATGAGCAGAAGTGTTAAAATGGCTATGTTAAAAATTTGGTGAAAAATTCCCCAAAATGACTGTTTTACAAGCATGCATTGCGCTGACCTGAAATCATCCAAGCAGACCTCTAAAGCAGTAGGTAAGGCTAGGGGGGGATGTTAAGGTGTATTAGTAGGGGTATCACGAGTCGTAAGAGGGAGGTAATAATCCCTCTTTACAAGACACTGGTTAGACCCCATCTGGAGTACTGTGTGCAGTACTGGAGGCCACACCTTCACAAGAACATTAACCAAATTGAGGCAGTCCAGAGAAGGACAACCAAAATGGTGCAGGGACTGCAGCAGAAGACATATGAGGACAGACTAACGGAGCTCAATATGTATACCCTTGAGCGAAGAAGGGAGAGAGGTGATATGATCCAAACATTCAAACACCTTAAGGGCATTAACAAGGTGAAAGAGTCTAACATGTTTAAATATAAGAAAAATAGCAGGACAAGAGGACACAGCATGAGATTAGAGGGAGGCCGATTAAGGGGGAATGTGAGGAAATTCTTTTTCACAGAAAGGGTGGTGGATGCATGGAACGGTCTACCTCAGGAAGTGGTGGCTATGAATACAGTGCAGGGCTTCAAACAGGCATGGGATAGGCATAAGGGAGCAATACAGATGAGTATGAATAAATAGGCCACTGACAGAGCAAAGGCGATGGCACATTTATAAGGTAGAAAATAAAATGGGCAGACTGGATGGGCCTTGTAGTCCTTATCTGCCATCAACTTCTGTGTTTCTATGTTCCCGCTCGCTTGTAAGTTCATGAATTTTCACTATTTTTACTCCAGATTTTCAACATTGCCATTTTACCACACCTCGTTATGAGCAGTACAGCTGTCATTTTTCACATCTTGCCCAAAACATGATTCCGCGCATGTAGCGCACAATGGCGCAGTCGGTGTGCGAAATCAATGTTCGGGACAGATTAAGAAAATCACAGTGACACTGTTCATGAGCAGAGGTGTTACAATGGCCATGTTAAAAATCTGGTGAAAAAGTCCATAAAATGACTGTGTTACGAGCGACCATTGCGCAGTTTCCAAGCACCCTTGCAAGTTCATGGATTTCTAATATTTTCAGTCCAGATTTTCACCACTGGCATTTTTCCACACTTCCTTATGAACAGTACAGCTGTCATTTTTCACACCATGGCCAAAATGTGTTTTCACACTTCCAGCGCAGAAATGCGTGGTTGCTGTGGGAAATCACTGTTCAGGACAGATTAAGAAAATCATAGTTACACTGTTCATGAGCGGAGGTTCCAAAATGCCTGTGTTGACAATCTGCTGTAAAAAAATCCCCAAACTAATTGCATTATGGGTGTGCGTTGTGCAGTTTCTACACAGGCTTGTGACGTCACCATTTTTTTAAAATATTTTCACTGCAGATTTTCAACATTGCCATTTTTTTCACCTCCCCATGAACAGTACAGCTGTCATTTTTCACATCCTGTTCGAAATGTGTTTTCGCACCTGTGGTGCCAAATGGCATAGTTGCTGTGCAAAATCAGTTTTCGGCTAACAAACTGATATTGCCACTGTTCATAAGATGGCGGTCACAAAAAACCTGTTTTGAAAATTTGGAGTGAAAATGCCAACGAACGCCTGAGACGTTAGGGTTTCCGACCATAACGTCCCACCCTGTAGAGACTGACAGGCATCAGGGGTGTGATTTGGGATTCTCGCCTGTAATGCTCATACCATTCCACACCCTGCAGCCAGTGAGAGGCATCATGGTGTGTCTTGGACTCTTTGGCCCCAAAGTTCACCCCATTCTCCTATACAGCACCCATCTCACTGTATTTTCTGATGGAATGGGGTAGCATAAGGGCCAAAGAACCCAAGGCACACCGTGACACTTGTCAGTGTCTACAGGGTAGGGTGTGGTGAAATGGCATGGCCGTTATGCCTGATGACCCAAAGGCACACCCCAATGCCTGTCACTGTCTGCAGGGTGGTGATGGGGTTGGCTTCAGTTCAATACTTCACTGCCATTCCTATTATGCAGCTCTCTAACTCCTACACTACCAATGCCAATGCCAGCAAGCAAACATTCGGCATTGACAAATTCTTGTTACAGTAGTTCCACTGTAGAAATCTGTCTTTAAAAATATTTGTGGTGTAATCTGAGGTTGGGCTCAGGTTTCACAAAAGTCAGTAGCCACCAGCAGTCTCGGAAGGCTTGCAAGAATTTGTTGGTGCTAAAATAAAGCAGCACTGCAGCAGGTGCAGCTGTATTCATTTTTATTACAATAGTTCTGCTGTAGAAATCTGTCTTTACAAATATTTCTGGTGTAATCTGAGGTTGGCCTCGGGTTTCACGAAAGCCAGTAGCCATCAGTAGAATCGGAGGCAGTTGGCAGACTGCACTCCCACTGCCCACAGTTTAGGGCTAGGTAGTGACGCCATGCTGCACAGTTGCACTGTTCGCACACCCTTGCCTGCCCTGCATGAGTGCTGCCTGCAAGAATTTTTTTGAGCTAAAATAAATCAGAACTTCTGTACATTTACAAATAAACAACACTACAGTAGTTCTGCTGTAGAAATCTGTCTTTAAAATATTTCTGCTGTAATCTGAGGTTATCCTTGGGTTTCATGAAAGTCAATAGCCACCAGCAGTCTCGGAGGGCTTGCAAGAATTTTTTGGTGCTAAAATAAAGCAGTACTGCAGCAGATGCTACTTGCAAGAATGTTTTTGTGCTAAAATATAGCAGAACTTTAGTACATTTACAAAGTATTAAGTACATGAGTGTGTTTAGAACTTGTTGGCATAGACAAAAACAATGGTAGGTAGAGGTGGAAAAAATGTACTTGGTTCAGCCCATGCAAATCTACAATGGAGGAACAGGTTGGTAACGCTGAACATGAATTTGAGTGACAATCAGTGCATATTCGATGCCCAAAATTATTCTTTATGCCTTCCAAGCCTATTTCTTCCAGCACAGTAGTACTGTGGCTGACAACGGAGAAAGTGATACAAGAAGCACAAGCAGAAGGACACTGTTCTCAATTCCCACCACAGCCACCAGTGTGTCCCCATCTCTCACCAGTACCATCACATCTGTCACTACCACCACCACCACTATAGAGACCCTGTCTTCCTCTTCCACAAGTGGCAGCATGACTACTACAGGCAGTCCTACAACTGTCACTCCAGCCACTATTGACGCTATGATCCCTGCCATTACTGCCACTACTGTAACACTATCACCACAGTCTGGTATCCCTGCCGTGGTGCATATTACCAGTATGACCACTACAATAGATACAGTTACACCTCCTGCTTCTCAGCTTTCAGTACTCCTGCAAAAGTTGTAGAGGAGGACCAGTCATCTGGTTCTGAGTATTTCCATCCACATGATGAATTGCCCAGTGACACATCATCTTCTTCATCAGAGGCAAATGTGAGTGACTTTGAAGATGAGACAGAGCACACTATGTACCTCGATAGCAAAACAAAAATTGGTGACTGGCAAAACTGCATGTAGGAGTAGCACTAGTAGCAAGGGTACTAGTAGAAGAAGCAGTAATCATAAGTGTCCTCCCTCTAAGAAGACAAAACTCGTAACACTGATGTTTTTTTGGCAGGCTCTGTCACAGCCTGAAGGACAGCCAAGTGATGGCAGCACTGGCTTAGCACCATTGGGGCAGTGGTCACAGGGCAAGAACATGAGGACAAGACAGGCAGATCTATTGAAAAAAGAACAGGAGGATGAGGTGCTACCAGAATCACTGGTAACCACAGTGTTAAAAGTGCTGTGTGGCTACATTTCACTGTGTTAAAGGAAGACACAAGGCATGCAGTCTGATCTTTTTGCAACACCACTATAAACCAAGGGAAATCACCCTCTGACTTAATCACAACATCATTACAGAATCACTTGAAGTTTAAACATCCTGAAGCATATTGAAGCTCATCTGGGTCTGGATCCAGACCCTTGGTTTCATCAAGACCAAACCTCTCTGGTGGACAGTCATGCACTGTAGGCAGTGGTGGTGGTACTGACAGATATGATTTCAAGCAACTCAGTCATCACAACACTCCTTCCCCCTCACCAACACAGAGTCTGGCCACTACTCTGGTGGTCACTTCTGACTCCAGTGATACTACAAGGCAAAGACAGTTATCGGCACTTCGCACACTAACGATGTTGAAGCAGCCCTCATCGATGTCTCCCATTGCAGTTCCAATAATGCATTATTAATTAATAATAATTCCTCTGCATGCATGAACAAAGAATCATGCTTCATATCCAACAGCACAGCAAATCACACAGCTGATTGCTGAGATGATGGTGTTGGATCTCCAGCCTATGTCAGTTGTGGAAGATACTGGGTTCCGACGGCTTCTCAACTATTTGCACCCACATTATCAGATCCCATCTTGTACTACATTTTCTCAAAGTATATTGCCACATCTGTATGATGCCATGAGATCTGCTGTTGCTGCTCTGCTTGCAGAGGTTGTTGGTGGTGTTTTTCACTGCGCATCAGATATCTGGACTAGCGGTAACTCTCTGCATGCCTATCTCTCCTTAACTGTACACTAGTGTGTGCAACACCCTGCTCCTGCTGTTTCTGATGCATCACCTTGTGGCTCACCCTTGTCCTCCCAATCTGGTAGTCTCATTATGTCAGCTTTGCTGAACATCAGACTGATGGAGGAAGATCACACAGTACATTTCTGCAAGACATGTTGTGATCTTGGACTGGTGTTTACAACAATTTAAAAGTTGTTTTTTTTTTGTTACCGACAATGGCACAAACATGATATAAGCCATCAATGATGGCCATTTTGTGAATATTCATTGCTTCGCACACACACTAAATTTAGTAGTGGCTTATGCACTGCGTAACAGTACTAGGACAAGCAACATATTAGCCACAGCCCATTCCATCCGCAGCGATTTCCATCACTCTGTAAAAGGCACTAACAATTTAGAAGTTCAGGAATGCCTTGGTCTGTCCCAATATAGTGCAATACAAGATGTTAGCACTCAGTGAAATTCTTCATACCTGATGCTTTCACAACTGCTGGAGCAAAAACAGGCACTACATGAAATGTCTATGGAGGCAGACATTGGAGGGGTCCTAGGACATCATGATTGGTTAGTTCTTGAGGGCATGGTGAAGGTTCTCACAACATTTGAGAGGAGTACACATGATCTAAGTGCTGCTACAGCCTTACTTAGTTAGGTTATCCCAGCTGTGCATTATTCTCAAAAGACCGTTACAACAGATTTGGCTGGCAATACACTACTCAGTACACAAGAGGTCACTGAGCTTGTTATTCATCTCGATGCAGAACTTGATGCAAGGTTCACCACAGTCATAGATACCTGCCATCATGTATTTGCTACCATGTTGGACCCTAGGTTCAATTGAAAGATTCTTCATATAGCCATGGACAGCCACAGGGTGACTCATTTTAGGCAACAGCTTAGTAAAGAGTTAAATAGTGTCATGCAGGCAGTGAGACACTCAGAAGGGGAAGAAGATGCTCCAGTTCAGGTTTCTGAGAGAGAGAGAGAGACAGGCATGTGGTGGTTTGGAATCAGATTACACTGGTGGAGATGGGGAAAGAATGCATAGTGGCAGTGTAGATGAAAGTGACTGGGCATTACTCAGCACATCATTGCATCAACAGCAACACAATTGCTCACAGTCTCCGCCTCTCTCTGCAGAAAATTTACTTAATGGCTACTTTACAGAATCACTTGAGTCATTTGAAGTTGATCCACTGGGCTGTTGGGTTCAGAAAATGAACTCCTTTCCTCACCTGGCACAACTTGCTGTAAAATGCATAAGCTGCCTTCCTACAAGTGTGCCTTCCAAAAGGATATTTAGCACTGCTGGTTACATTGTTGAGCCACACCATTCCAATCTGGACCCTCAACATATTGAACAGCTAGTGTTCCTTAAGCTAAACTTACCAGTAATTAGCGACAAATATGATCTGCCCACATAAAACTAGTGGTACAGTACAGCTCTCAATCTGCCTAATGTTACAAAACTGTAATGTTGCTCTTTGTTTGGTTCACCCTTTCTTTTTTCTATCACGTTAAATATTTAATTAAAAGGGTACCTCTCTATTCCCTGACATATAACTGGAGGACCACCATGAGGGACCTGTTAAACTAGAAACATTTAAATACTGTATCATGTTTTAGTGACCACACAGTCAGCCCAGATTGTCCATCCCTGCCTAATCGGTCTCACCTGCAGACCCTAAAACAACCCTGCTGCCTCCCTGTATCTTTTGAAATACACCTCAGCATTTTGCCTATCTCATGCATGCTTCAAGCCCCACACTGTTTTTGGTACCATCACTTATGCTGGCAGTCTCTGTCAGTGATCTACCATGCCTTCCGTGAATATTTCTTCACATCCGTCTTGAATTCCCCCTTCAGCTTCATCACATGCCCCCATTGCCCTCGGTACTTGTGCTTGTTCTAATTTGAAAGAGACTCCCCTTATGTGCCCCGTCTTCACCCCATGAGGTACTTGTATAGGTCTCTATCATGGCACATCTCTCTCTCCCCTCTCTTCCAGGGTGCACATACAATGCACTTGCACAAGTGCCATTTTAGTTGCCCTAGACAAGACACAAGACATCACCTCATCTGCAGCCTTTGCTCAATCTATGATGACCGTGTGTCACCTGACCTCTGACCAGTGCAGTATTTTGTTGCATTTTTGGGTGACTGAAAGGCTGTTGGGGAGTGTTCATGGCAGAATTAACTATTGTACTTCAAAAGGGAAGCAAGTGGTGGAGTTTAACAGAGTTACAATGTCTTTTTTTTTAGAACCACTTATCTGGAGTCAAATAATGAGTATCTGGTGCCCTGATTATGAATATTCATCTGAAAATTCAAATTAAGGTATTTGCACACCCCTAATTTACAACAAACCTAGAGCCAGCTGCCCAAAGAACAGACCCTCTAATCTTCTTACTATGCATCGTGTGCCAGGGTTTAGGCAACCCTTGTGGGTGGAGGTTACACATATAAGATTAGCTCATCATCCAGAGTGACACCTAGGTTGTGTTCAATGTGCCTAGCTTTGAAAGTACTCATCAAATGTGGGTAGCCTGAGGCTGTTCTGGACAACTGACCCGAGATAAACTGGACCTACCAGAAGTAATTCAGTTTTGCTAGAGTTCCACTTCAGTTCATTTCAGCAAAACCTCTGTCCAAGACAGCAACCAGGAAGCCATGTCTTGGTATAGTGAAAGACACAGTTGAGTATCATCAGCATAGCTATGAAAACTCAAACCACACTTTCAAATCACCTCTCCAAGTAGACACAGAAACACAATGAATAACATTGGAAGCAATACTGATCCCTGTGGTACACCTGATTCATTGTGGGGGTGTATAGAACATTCCCCAAAACTATGGACTGTTGGTGTCCATTAAAAGGAGAATGGAACCAACACAAAATGATTCCTGTCATTTCAGTCACCTTCCTCAGGTGCTCAACAAGCTCCCCGTGATCAGTGATATTAAATACAGATAAAAGGGCAAAGACAAGCAAAAATAATGGCTCCTTTCAACCTCTTGCAAGGAAGGTATCATTCATACCTCTCAACAGGGCTCTGTTGGTGCTGTGTTGGGGCCAAAACCCAGCATGGAACACTATTATTGTACTTAAGGAACTGCATGTTAGAGATTGGCCAGCAGCTTGGGAGATCATAAAGACTGAGTAACACCTTCTTCAGGTAAGGCCTCTCTGCTGTCTCTTTCAAGATCAAGGGAGGTACCCCTTGCTCTGGGAGGTATTGGGGATCCCCACAAATAAAGGAATCAGCACCTCACATCCAGCTTTCCCCCAAACATGATGGATGGCACATGTCTGGTTGGATTAATAGTACACAGTGATTACCCCTTTAGTAAGGGTTGGTGGCCCCATACATCCTGTCCAGAGCAGTTCTCCCCATGTCAGGAAACAGCTTCTTGGTTAATGGGGCCTTCCATGCCACTGCCTTTATAAATTAGTCATGAAGGTTAATTAGTCAGAGTACCCTTGAGTGGGAGTTTGTATTTTTAAGAATAAATTGGCCTTCTCTGATTTGTCTGTGCCCCCCCCCCCATCCTCCTTAGAAGAATGAACTGATTGTGCTACATCTTTTCACTTCTCAGGAGGGAACAGTAATGCTGTAATATCTTCCAAAGAAATCAAAGTCTGCATGACTCGAATGATCCATTATTGACAATGGAATTGTGCTTCATTGCCCCTGTGTGTCTTGAGTCCCAGAACACATGGAACAAACCATGGCTAGCCCACTCACAGAGCTGAGGACCCTGTTGTACTGACACCTCAAATGCAGGTAACACTACACTATAGCCACTGAATAAACGGGTGGTTACACAGGTGTAGAAAAGAATATAGAGCAGAAGAAGATGAGACAACTATGATCCTGTTTTGCTGCTAAAGGGAAAGGGGAAATTGTTTAACCAGGAAAGGCACACTAAGACAAAGCTTGTTTCCAGGTGTGACATGGGACACAAAGAAGTTAAGTGACTTGCTCAGGGTCACACAGTATGCATGTGGGGGCTATGGGATTCAAACCTAGGTTTCTAACTTTTCAACTCAGTGCTCTAAACCACAGTGCTATACTGCCTCCAGTGCAAACTTATTAAGAGAAAAGAAAGCTAAATACAGAAAGTGTGTGACATAAAGCTAAAATATGCCTAACATATTTTTTAAAGTTTCCCATGTGACAACAAGGCCTCCTTAAGGAAGTGTAAAGTCTACAAAACATGTTTGCTGTTGCTATTAAAATCTGTGGCCATAGTAGCCACGCTACAGAGGCTTACAAGGTCTTGTAAGTAATGCAAAAGGAGAACAATCTCCCACAGTATTAGCGAATGCAATAAGTCATTGCTCACTGTAAAAGCTCAACTGTTTACATGTTACAGAGGTTTCTTGAGCAAGGTAAAGCAGTATACCGTACCAAGCCCCAATATATGTACAGTCAGCAGTACTGCATTAAATACAGTGCTCGGCCAGCTCTGAGCTATATTCAGACAGTGCACCCTAATGGAGTGCACTAACTGACTGAATGGGGAGCAGTGCCTGTGCAGTGCTAAGGGACTATGAAATGTGCTGACTTGGCCGAAGGCTGCATATGGCCCACAAGAGGTGGCGCACACAAATGGGATAGCTCCAGGGATTCTGTGGGTCATATTTAGCCCTAGCATACAAATGAGCCCATTGGGCATGCATGGCACTAACACTGCATTCTCATTATTGGCCTGTTTGCATGGGCACAGCAGCCCCCTAGTGCCCATGCTGGGAGGTAGTGGTAGAGACTCCCTGGCATCTAGTGGGACCCCATGCCCCAGTCGCCCATGTTCTGCATAAATACACCCCTGTCACATCCCTCCCTGGTAGTCTTGTGGATCCCACCCCTTTGAATGCCTATGTATTGTAGAAACACCCCTGTCATATCCCTCTCTGGTAGTCTAGTGGACCCACCCAAGTGCCCATGCATTGTAGAAACATTCCTATCATACACCTTTCTGTTTGTCTAGTGGAACCCCTCACCCCAATTGCCCAGGTTTGATACATAACTGGTATCCCTGGTAGCAGCCCCTGACCAAGTGCCCACGCTCATTGGTGTGTTACCCCCCCAAGAAGGACCCACCACCCACACCCCTCACCCTGGTCACCAGTTCTTCGGTCAATGATGGCAGCCAGCAAAACCTTCTGCTTACCTCCTTAGCCAGCTGTCATCTGACATTCATACAGCATGATCACAAGTACTCTTTATAGTATTTGTGATCATGCTATGTGAATGTTAGACAATGAACGGTTGAAGAGTTGAATGGAGGGCTGTGCCGGTTGCTGTTGACTGAAAAACTGGTGTCTGTAGTGGGGGAGTGCAGGCAGGGAGTCCTCAGTGGGTGGGCGGGTGGGTAATATCACATGGACAGGGATGGCATTCAGTTGGTTGGGTCAGAAGCCCACCAGGGATACCAGTTACATATCAAACCTGGGTGATTAGGGGAGAGGGGTCCACTAGACTAAAAGGGAGGTCCTACAATACATGGGTGTTCAGGGGAAGGGGTGTCCACTACACTACCAGGGAGGGATATGATGGGGGGGGGCTACAATACATGGGTGTTCAAGCAGAGGTGGGACAACTGGCAGGGCTTTTAGCTACAGACACCCGCTTTGCATTCAGGGGGTGAGACACAGCCTTAATACACAGTTCAGGCCAAGTTTTAGCAGGGGGTAAACAGTGCTGTGCTGGTGACTGTTTTAGCACTGCTGAAACCTAAGAATATACTGCTGCATCATTTATGCATAAGGGATACCTCATGTGCAGAGGCAAAGCAGTATCTTTTGCATGATCGTACTGCTGGGTTTGGGCATTCAACCAGGGGCCTCTGAATATGGCCCCACCCTAAGTGCTGGCACTTGTCCTGGTATCTTGGCATTAACCCAACTAATTCCATACTATTTTTTTGGGAAGCAGAGAACAACTTCATGTAGGAGCAGCAAAGCCATGGTCTGTTGTGATATGCAGTTAGAGTCTGTGTGTCACAGGGGGACTGGTTTTGCTGCAAAAAATGCAGCAAAATGCAGATACAAACAGCTATGGTGGTCACAACTTCCTGTTTCCTCCCCGTTCCCTCTGATGTACATCATGACTTGGTCACCTGACGGGTTTCACAATAGCTTGCTTAGCTATATACCTGCTAAATTTGATATCATTTGGAGACATACTTTAAAAATTAGACCAAAATAACCAAATTTTAAAATTTGGGAAAATTCTGAAAAATTCTGTGGAATCAGAACAGTAATTCCGTGGGCATTCTGCCGACAGAATTGTATATTCTGCACATTTCTACACAGTCCTATGGACCTAACTTCAACATCCAGACTGGCGCACTGGGGGTTAGGAGCTCACTGACATACTGGAGGTCCAGATTGTCAAAGGCCCTATACTTTATCAAGAGGATCATGTGGTCAACATGCCACCTAACAAGCAGCCAGCCTAGGACTCAAAGTGAGGGAGTAATATGGTCTGACTTTCTAGCAGTACACAGAAGCATCTCTGCAGAGTTCTGAACTACTGCTGCTGATGCAACTGATACCAAGATAGCACCCTGTACCCTACCTCATTAGAATAGCACGTCCTGAACAGCGTCTTATAAACAGCACTGTCAGGACTGCATAATGCCTGAATAGTGACAGAGGTAGAATAGCGTATAGCAACTACCGCTACCCCTGTAGCTATCCAGGAACTGTTGATGGTGCACAAGAAAAAGAAAAGTCCACTAGCTGGCCAAGCTGTTCCTGTGGTGGAGTGGGTTAAGGCAGCAGCAGCTTAGGCAGCACAGAGCAAGAGACCAGGGTTCTGTTCTTGGTCTCCCATCACATGCAGTTACATTTTCCCCCAAAGTGTGTTTTTATTTCTGTTGTGACAGAAACCCCCCCCCAAAGTTTCTCCTTTACCCCGAGATCTGCCCCACCCCCCGAGTTGGTTATATAAAGTCCGGGCAGGGCAGGGAGCAGAGCCCCACTTTGTAAAACTGAATAGCTTTTCAGTGCTGGTAGCGGTCATCAGTGTGGTTTACGACTGGTACCAGTGGCACTCTTTTGTTCTACCATTTGAACCTGGTGCTATTAACAGTGCTGTCATTGTTGATGCTGTTCAAACCTAGTGCCCACTTCAGTAGGTGAACCAAGATGAGATGAAAGCTTGGAGCTGTGTGTGGAGATCTGCAGTATCAGGCAGGGGGACTCAGTCTGCCTATAATTTAAAGATGATAAAAGCAGACCTTAATGACAGAAGACTCCTGCGAAACAAAAGTCAAGTGATCACTGAGAATTACTCCCAGACTACGAATCTCCCCCACTACCTTCAGTTGTACCCCATCAAAGATGGGGAGTGTAAGGCTACTAGTCAAAGCTGATAACTACTTAGCACTCTCCACAAGGAGTGCTTCATTTTTTCCAGTGTTCATGGAGGCCATTCAGAATCTGATCTTCCCCTAACACTTTTCCAATCTGTGCACTGATGGCACTCTGTCAGATGCAAGTTCTGGTATAACTGCTTATCATCTACATAGCCAGCAATTTCATCCTTGTACCACAGTAAAGGCTGCTTAAGTCTACATGTCCATAGGGAGCTTTTTACCATAATGGTGCACCCTGTCTTTGACTATGCGGATGTGGTCTATGGCATCGCCTCTTCCACTTCCCTCGCCAAACTCAGTACCCTCTGTAACTTGTTCTGCCACTTTGCTACAAAATCCCCCCTTATACCCATCATTTTACCCTCTATTCTTCCCTGTCCATCCTCCCTTAGCCCTCATGTCACCAGGCTCACTGCACCCCTTTCATATCCAGATATTGGTTTGGCTCCCTTCCCTCCTACATTTCTTCTCTCCTCTCCCAACTACCCCTTGCATCCTGTTCCCACCACTCTAGAGAGCATTGCACTTATGCAACTCCTCACTCCCACTTCTCCACTGGGCAATCTGCCTTTTCCTATTGACTTCTCTCTGTTTGGAACCAACTTCCTTCCTCCTCTGCCTCTCCTCATCACCTGGCTCCCTCAGGCACAAATTGAAACTTCAGCCGCACCCTACCTGTTCCTAATAACCTTCCTCCTGACACCCCCCCCCCAATTCTGAGCCTCTACCACCCTTAGCACATCACCCAGACAGGACCCCACTACCTGCCTTTGGGTTCACTATCACACTACCTCCGTTTTTCCGATCTCTATGAAGTCTTTGGGTTTACTACCACACTACCTCTGCCTCACTACTTCCATTTAAAGCTGCAGTTTAAATTAACTTTGGGAGAAGCTGCAGTAACCGGAGCTCCTCAGGGCTCAATTCTGATTTTTATTTCAAGGTCCTGTGCCAGTCGGGGCTCCGGACTTGAAATCTGGGGACTGAACTACTGAAACCGGAGCTCCTTGGGGCTAAATTGGATTTTATTCAAGACTTGCGCCAGTCGGGGCTCCTGACTTGAAAACTGGGGCTTTGATATTTGAATTACAATACTTCCCACCTAGCCACTCCGTTCCTTCCTCCCCTTAAATGTGTTCTTGTCCCTCCCACTCTTTTGGTTGGTCAATTATTTTGTTTGTCTTGGCTGGTTGAAATTACTGCCTGTCCCTCCTCTCAGCTGACCCCTAGCGGAGGTCACTATGAATTGTTTCTTTTCACAATAAATTGCTACGTGATATGCCTAGCTTCTAACCCAATCCCAGTCAGATCCAACCCTCTGCCGACCACCTCGTGGAGGTCTGTTTATTTTTGCTAACTTGTGATTCCAATTGTTGCACCCTAGCTTCAGAATTTATTGTCTCCGATGTCTGCATTGCTAGTTGTGTACTGATTTCTGCTTGCTAAGTATCACTATTCTGCTGACTACTGCATCCTAATCAAAGATTTTTTCCACCGCCACTGCTTATCTGCAGGGTTGTAGCTACCTGCATGTTGCAATATTACCGTATTGCTGTTATTCAGCCCTATCTGTACTCGACCCCCCTACTTCCTGTCTGGGCTTGCTGGCTTAGCTAAACGTCTGAACACCCTTGTTTCAGCATGCCTTCTCCCCAGTGGCTGAATGCTAAGGGCCTAAAGATTGCCCACCTTAATATCCGCAGCCTTGTCGTTAACCTCCCAGACCTAATGGCCTGGGTCACCCACTACAATCTGGATATCCTGGGGATCTCTGAAACCTGGCTTAAACCAGCCCATCCTGACTCTGTCTGTGCCCTCCCTGGCTACCTTACGATCAGACAGGATAGCGTGGAAACAAACCGGGGGTGGGGGTGGACTACTGCTTTACTATAAACCTGACCTTAAAGTGTCTGTCATACCACACCCCCCTCCTCCTCCTCTTGTGAGTACCTTCATGCCCTTCTTTTATTGGGTAACACAAAGAAGCTCCACCTGGCCTGTGTTTACAACCCACCCAAAGGTGGTGTACATGGTCTTTCCCACTTCCTTGACTGTCTCATTCCCAAGGTGGGGTCAAATGAACCCCTGGCGTTCAGGGATTTTAATCTAAACTGGCTGAGTGGGAATGCCAAAGTGTACAACCCCCTTCTGTCTGGTCTCGCTCTAGGTCAGTTCATCACGGAGCCCACCAGACTCTCCTCCTCTGGGGTGCAGGACACTCTTCTAGACTGGATGTTGAGCAATAGGCCTGACCATATCTCAGCTTCTGGCCTCTTCCCTGATTCCATCTCTGACCATTCCCCCACCTTCTGTATCTGGAAGGTCCCTGCCCCCCGGGTTCCACCAAAAGTCATTCAGATGAGGGACTTTTCAAAATTTGACTTCAACAACTTTCTTACTGATCTCCGTAGAACAGACTGGTCCATGGTCTATGCCGAATGTAACCCCTTTACTGCTCTTGACTGCTTCCTAGCCATATTTGCCCCGTTACAAGACAGATATGCCCACTCATAAAAATGAGGGTGAGGGGCACTGTCACCAAATGGTTACAAGGTGACCTGTTTGCCCTGATGAAGCTTAGGGACAATAGCTGACTAAAATTCAAGGACTCTAGGGACAGCTCTGACCTCGTGGTTTACAGGCAGCTCAGGAACTCATGTAAATGGACGATCTGCATGGCCAAGAGTGGGTTCTGTAAATCCACCCTTGAAGCATCAGCCATGAACCCTAGGAGTTTCTGGTGCACCATCAAGCATACCCTTAATGGTCCCGCCTGCCCCCAGGTCTCCGACCTGCAAATCGATAGCGTCAGCTGCAACAATGCCCCCAATCACTGACACTTCTGCACATCTGGCCGAACTCTCCTAGACATCCCCAGGGTCAGAACCAAAGTGGACGGTATGTCATTTGCCCTTACCGCTCCCAATCTGCGGAACCAACTCCTTGAGAGTGCAAGCCTACAATCAAAAACTTCCGCACTAGGCTTAAGGCCCACCTAGCAGTTGCCAGCTCCTGTCACTGCATCGGCTCCCGATAGGAACCCAGAGATAAATGACAAACCAGGTTCCTATCCTCCACCACTGCCCTAACTATATCTCAAACTGCTAGTATTTTCACAATGTTATTACTGTTGAACAACCTCCGTATTACATTTGTACTGCTATACTTCTGCTCTGACATCTCAACTGTGTTGTTGTGACTCCTGTAACCCGAACTAACACTGTATTTTGCCTCTTGTCTTATGTAACTCCCATGTTGCCCCTGGAAAAGGGACCTCCAGGGCTCAGTGGGCTAGCCCGGCCACCAAAATTTAATAAATAAATAAATAACTATAGCCAACGCCTTTAATGTCCTTTTCTCAGACCTGTCTGACTTCACTTCCATGCCTTCAGTTACAAATAATCTGGCTCCCAACTCTGGCACTGTGTCTCATCCTCCTCCCCTCCCTTCTACTTCAAGTCTGTCTCCTGTAATGAGACACGGAAGCTCCTTGCTGGTCTCTCCCCTCACTCTGGCGCTGGGCATGACAACCTTGATCCCAAATTACTCAACCTGGGAGCCCCCCTCTTGGCCCGGCCCATCTCCCACATTCCCAACTCATCTCTCATATCTGGGTCCATTCCAGCCATATGGAAGGTGGCTCATGTGATCCCAGTACTCAAGCGTAGTGATCCCAAAATACTTGAAAACTATCACCCTGTAGTGATTCTGTCTGCGGTAAACAAACTGCTTGAAAAGGTTGTGGCTGCCCAGCTTGCTTGCTTGCTTCTTCCAAACCTCTGGTCTCCTCTCCCCCATGCAGCACGGGCTCCATAAAGGGCACAGCACCTCCACTGACCTTGCACAGGTCACCTCTGAAATCAGAATGTCGACTGACCAGGGCAAACTCACAGGGGCTATCTTCATTGATCTGTCTAAGGCCTTTGATCTGGTCGATCACACTCTCCAGGGCACTGCCCTTCAGTCCCTCAGCCTTTACCCCCAGTCCTAGCCTGGTTCTCCAACTACCTCATGGGTAGGCAACAGTACACAAAGTTCCAGAAAGCCCTCTTTGGACTGGTACCAGTAATCTGTGGGGTGCCTCAGGGGTCTGTTCTCGGCCCCTTACTGTTCTCCCTTTTTATCAATCAGCTGCCCTCAGTCCCTGCATCCGGACACATCACCCTTTATGCTGATGACCTTGTGCTTCTAGCTAGCTCCGAGGATATCAGAGACATTAACTCTAGACTAAACTCTAATTTTGACCGCGTCAAATCCTGGCTCAAGGCTAATAAGCTCGTTATCACCCTCCAGAAGATGCAGGCTATGTTATTTGGCTCCTCTGCAAAGGTCAGAGTGCATCAAGCTGATCTCAAATTCACTGGCACCGAAGGCACCCCTGTGTCAGTTATCGACTCCTTCAAGTACCTGGGGGCTAGTCTTGACCCTCAGCTGGACCTCGCCCTGCACATACATAGCTTCTGCAAGGCCACTAACTGGAAACTGGGACTGGCGTACAGGGCTAAGAGCTGCCTCACCCCAGCTGCCCGACTTACCCTTGCAAAAGGGGGTTTCTCCCTACACTCTGCTATGGGCTCACATCTTTCGTGAATGCCCCAAAATCCTGGCTCATGAAATGGGACACTGCGTATAACAACGTGTGTCGCTTTGCCCTATCATCCCCCTGGCTCACCCATCACTGCCAGCTCTACTATAGGCTGGGGTGGCTCTCCCCTAGTAATCATCGTTCCTTTGTTATGGGCAACTTTACTGACAACATCATCAGATCATCAACTCCTCCGGCACTTGCTGAACTGCTCCAGCCCACTCCCTCTGGCTATTGGCTGATGTCCAGTGACTCCCAGGCTCTTGTGATCCCAAAAACCCGCTCCCTCTCAGGGGATCGTGCCTTTGCAGCCCTTGCCCCCAGAGCCTGGAACCTTCTCCCTGCTCATGTAAGAGCCGCCCCTTCCCACAGCTGCTTCAGGTCCTCCCTCTGGGGCTTCCTTAAACAAGCTTCTGCCTGCCTTTGCTCTCAGCTGTTCCACCCTCCATAGTACACCAGTGCTCTTCTATGACTGAGTGTGTGCATATGCCTTCTGCCCGCTTTGCTCTTAACTGTCCCACCTCCACGGTGCACCAAGTGCCCATCTATGACTGAATGTGTGCTCCTTAGCGCTCTCCTCAAATATGCCCTGCTGATTCTTTGATTTCCTTGACTGCTTTCTGTGATTGCCTTGCCTTAACACTGTATTTGTATTATATTTGTTCCCTTGCTGGTACTTGGCTGAAGCTCTCTGCCCATACCTGTCTGTAACATGTTGACTGATGCTACCTTGTCTCTGTATCTGTATATTCCTGAGTTCTTTGATTGTACCTGACTGTAACTTGTTGATTGCTATTACCCTGTCTCTGAATTGTTATTGCCTGTACCTTTGTAATTCTCCCGGGTCGTACCTGAAAATAGGCACCTGACTGTCTAGCGTGCTTACCTGGTAAACAAAAGCTAAATAAATAAATACGTTTATCCACCCCCTATAAGGCCTGGCAATGAGTCATCTCATTGTGCAGTCACAGGTTGTCATTATATCTTGCTGTCACTTTTACTTTGCACTTGTATAAGTGATTTCATTTGCTGTAACCGCACTTTATTCATTGTGCCTACTATTTAATATTTATATCATTTGTACCATCCTTTTTTCTGAATGCTGTTCTATTGATTTGTTATTATATTTTGTGCTGATATTTCTTCCACTTCCCCATCCCTCGTGTTGCACCAGGAAACAAGCCTCAGCTCAGTGTGCCTCTCTCAGTTACCAGTTTCCATACAACTAAGTAAATAAAGGGTCCATGTCAAGATATCGACAATAATGTTGTTGACATTCCTGACAGCGATGGGAACAATGCCGACTGTCGGCATTGTTCCCGTCAGGACAAAGTGTTTTTTTCCGGGGGACTTCACCACCCCCCCATCTCTAAATAACAAACTCCGAGTCGGAGTTGGTTCAGGGTCATGGCAAAACACCGGGAATCGCAGTGCCAGTGTACAACAGACCACCACAGCAACCTGACAAGATTTGTCACTGTGGTGGTTTTACTGTAAAATATTCATTGTGCTGATGGTACACCATAAATAAATAGCCATGAAATCTCATGCTATACCATCTTATGATCCTACCCTGCAGAGGCATACACATTATGTACAAGATGTGTGACAGCACAGACCCCTGAAGGGCACTGAAGCCAAGAGCAATTGCGCATGAAAAAAATGAAATGCACTGAGCACTTCCAACTGCTCTCTACCACTGAGGAATGACCAGAGCTATTGTAAAGCAGTCCCAGTAAGTCCCCTAGCAACTCAGTTTGGTCCAGCAACTCCACAAGGTCCACTGTGTCAAAGATGATAACTGTTCAAGGAAAATCAAGACAGAGACTTGAGCCTAAATTCCTTGCTAGGTATAGATCATTGCAAACTCTGACCAAAGCCATTTACGAGGATTTATGATGAACACAAGACTGGAATGGCTCAGTGATGTCATTACTCTCCCGGTGCCCAACTAGTTATATGGTCACCACTTTCTCAGCACTGTTTGCTAGAAAGGGAAGGTTGGAACCAGTCTGTAGTTGACAAGATCATCAGGATCTAGCAATGCCTTCCTTAGCAAGGTCTCAATACTGCCCCCTTCAGAGGAGCTTGCAGAGTACCCTGATGCAGAGAAGCATTGATGCCTGTCAACACCGGAACAGTGGTAACATAGAATTTGACAGCTGACAGAGACTGCTTAGCCCACCCAGTCTGCACATTCCCCCCCGACATTATCACTGCAGACTCTACTTGATATAGAGCTCAAGCTCCCCTCCGTCTTCCCTTCCACTACAATTCCCTTGTGCCTATCCTATGCATTTACGAACCTATAGTGAAGCCCACCAGGATGAAGCACAGTGTCACAGGTTTCCTGCATGACAAAAGGGATTAACTCCCATTGAAAGTGCATTGTTTGCTGCAGTAACTCTACTGCAGAATCCTGCAGAGTTGGGCTTCATCTTGGTGAGCTTCACTGTAGGTATGCATACTATAATACCGGTGCTGCTTAGCTCCGCCTACTATACACAACAATGCTTTATGTCAATTCATTGTACAATCTACCTGGCTATGTACTGTAAATACTAGGTTTATTTCACTAAACAGATTATCCTATTATGTCCTGTAAACACTATGTATATGTATATTTCTCCCATGACCCATCCCCCCAGGATGCAACTGGAAATGAGGTGTTACTCAGCTCAGTATATCTGTCCTGGTGAAACTTTTGAAATAAATAAATAAATAAATAAATAGATAAATAAAATAACTCTTGAACCCCACTACTGTATTCACCCCCACCACCTCCACTGGAAAGCTGTTCCTGGAATCCACCAATCTTTCTGTGAAGAAGTACTTCCCTCCAGCTTCATAGCATGTCCCCTTATTCCTGAGGGTATACCACTCCGATGGCAACATTTTGACAGTGCGCAACACTACAGTGACTACAGCACCACATCTCTGTAGTGTCTGTGCTATAACCTGGCACTGTCTGTCGGGGATCCTGCACCCCTCCCCCAAATCAGCTCCACCTTGGAGCTGATAATCCTTAGTGGGGTTGGTGTGGGGGGCACAGCCCCACACATGGGCGGTTCAAGGGGCAAAACCCCCCGAAGAAAACACTTAGTTCTCTTTGAAACTGGCAGCAGACTGCAAAATGCTGTCGACCTGCCAGTTTCGCTGTCTGGTTGTTTGACAAACTTTTTGTCGACGACCAGTCATGGATCCTTCCTGAGCACATTTTTCCCCCAAAATACTTCCCTACTGTACCTTATTTACCCTCATGAGGTATTTAAAGTTCTCTATCATCTTCCCTATCTCCCTCCTCTCTTACAGGGTGTACTTACAGAGGTCCTTTAGCAGACCTTGAGCCATTTTGGTTGCTGTCCGCTAGACCATCTCCACTCTGTCTATGTCTATAAGCCTTATCAGGGAGGAGGTGGTGGTGGAGTGTCCCTTCCTGAAGCCAGACTGGAATGGCGTGAAGAATTTGAAGTCCCTGAGGAAGGAGGTAAATTGGGTGAGCACAAGGTGCTTTTGTAGTTTTTCTAGGGCTGGGAGGAGGGAGATAGGGCAGTAGTTAGAGGGGGAGGTAGGGCACCTCCTTTTGGCAGAGGGATGACAATGGCGTGCTTCCATGCATGGGGATGGCAGCAGCAGCAAAGGATTGGCTTAGGAGTTTGGCATGCGGAGTTACTATAGCGGGGGCGGAGAGGTATAGAAGTTTGGGGTCTACTCCATCCGGGGATCTGCCTTTTGAAGGGTTGAAAGAAAGTAATGCATCTAGGGCCTCAGTTGCAGAGATGTCTGTGAAGGAAAATGAGTGAGGCCTAGTCTGGGTCTTTATGTCTGTAGATGGTGCGAGAGGTGTAGTGTTGGGCAGGGAAGAGAGGAGGGTGGCAGCACAAGTGGAGAAGTACACATTGAACTCAGTGGCGACTGCTGTGGGCTCTGATAGGAGAGAGTTATTAACTTTTAGCGTTGAAGTGGGATTGGCAGCCAGTGGGGTGAAAAGGGAGTGAATGACCTTCCAGAATTTTGAGGGTTTATTTAGGTTTGACTGGAGGAAGCTGCTGAAGTACTCTGCTTTTGCAAGACAAGTGGCTCTGATGCACTTGTTACAGAGCATGCGTTATGTGGAGAGGTGTTGTGGGAGGCGTGAGGATTTATGCGTTTTTCAGGCTTTGTCCTGTGCGATTTGACATGCAGTCAGTTCTTGGGTGATCCAAGGTAGGTGGTTTCCTCGTACTCTTGTATGACGCAGTGGGGCGTGTGTGTGTTCCAGATGCTGAGGAATGTGTTTTTAAAGTGTAGGAAGGCATAATCAGTGGAGATCATAGGAGGGGCAGGGGACCAGTTTGCTAGCACAAGGTCATCTAATACAGGGGCTAGATTGAGGGATTTATAGAAGCGTTGGACTACAAATTTAATGGGGGATTGTGGGTGGTGGATTTTACACACTAAGAAGGTTACATGGTGGTCGCTGAGAGAGTCAGGAAGAATACTGGCTTGTTTGACCCAGTGGGGGTATGTGTGGTAAGGACCCAGTCGATGAACGAGTGGTTACCAGATTTTAGGTTAAGCCGGGTGGATTCAGTAATGATTTGCGAGAGGTTTAGGGTGGAAATTTCAGTCCTGGTTTTGTTAAGGGCAGGAGCTAGCCAATTGTGATTAAGATCACCCATAATGTAGAGTTCCCCTGTCGTGGTTAGGCAGGAGGTTTGCCTGAGGAGGTCTGTGACAGCAGAAGCTGGTGTACCAGGTCAGCACTATATCCCAGCAATGTAGATTGGTAGTGAGAAGGGAAGGACAAGCTGAATTAGTATTACTTCAAAGACTTTTGTTTCAGACTTGGTCAGGACCACTGAATAGTGCAAGTCTGAGTTTATGTAGATGGCTATTCCGCCGCCTTTAGAGGCTCTATCCTGGTGGGCCATAGTGTAGCCTGGGATAGCGACAGAGGAGTCATTGATGTGTTTGTTGAGCCAGGTTTCGGACAGGGTGAGGATATCTGGAGCATAGTGGACTGCAAGAACCTGAAGAGAGTCAAGCTTGTGGACAAGGCTTCTTATATTTAGGTGCAGGAGGCACAGGCCACGTGGGAGAAGGTCCCCACAGTAAGGTGAAGAAAAGGCCGATGTTGGAGTGGGGCATGGGGGGGTAGAATTGGGGCCAGGGTTAGGGTGGATGTCACCTGCTGCAAGGAGCAGGAGAGTGAGAGTTAGGTAGTAAGCGAATAGCTGTATATGACTGACTGCGAGCGGTCGTCTCTTAGATTGATGGCGTGTATGAGCTGGGCATAGGAGAATAAGTTGAAAAATGACCCGGGGGAGCGATGGGCTGAAAAGAAATGGGCTGGGACATGTGGCAGAGTGTGTCCATGCTTGGGTGAAAGGGGAGGTGGACGCCGGACTGGCGGGGTGAGACAGCTCAATGAGGTTTGGCAGAATTTGGGAGGGGGGCATGGGAGAGGTGGGTGGCATGTTGGAAAGGGAGGGAGGGAGAAGAGAATAGGGATGAGCAGGGTCAGGTGGCCTGGTAGAAGGATCATGGTGTGGATCAGGTGCTAGGAGGACCTTACTGCTGTGGTTACTTAGCGGAGAAGGTAGGTGCTATAGTTACTTAGTGGAGAAGGTGAAGGGCTGGGATGCGGGATTACTTGGTTTGTTCACCCTAGTGTCATACGAACTCACAGGCTCGTATAATGTTCAACATTGCCTTGTTTTGTGTCCCATCTTTTGCTGTACACTGTATTGTTGTTCCTGCTGCTTTTGACTATCCACTGTCTTTGTAACCTCCCAGGGTGTGCCTGAAAACAGGCAGTTTATTGTCTAGTGCAACTACCCGGTTGTTAAAGACTACATAAATAACTAAATGCTTTTAGAGTTAAGGTAATTAATTGAAAAGCCACTTACTTGCATCTATAATAATGTATTTTCCCCAGTGGAAATACCAGTGGATTGGAATAAAGCAATTGTAATGCTACTCTTTCAAAAAAGGGTGATAAGAAACTGTTGTCCAGTTATAGACCCATCAGCTTGATGGCAATATTGAACAAAACTGGGGAGAGATTTATTAAAAACAAACTAGAAAAGGAACTTGTAAACCTTGGAATTCACAACAGAACTCAACATGTGTTCAAAAAGAATAGGGCCAGTATTACCAACATGCTATGTTTCTATGAAAAAGTCAACAAATGCATTAATGAAAATACACCACTGGACATTATGTTCCTGGACTTTTAAAAGGTTTTTGATAAAAGTCCCCCATTCTGTAGTACTACATAAAATGGAAAGCTTGGGATTGGACACATTATAATCCTATGGATACAGAATTGGCTATATGGTAGGACACAAGCTATACAAATCAAAGGTGTGCTCCCTGGTGAGGGTGCAGTGACTAGCAGGGTCCCTCAGGACTCGGTTCCAGGCCTTTCCCTTTTTTTCATTATTGATATTAATAAAAATATCAGCAGCTTTTTAGTTAAATTTGCTGATGACATTAAATTGGGGGATCCAGTCAAAACTACTCTAAAAAAGAACAATTTAGTACAGGACCTCTTCAGGGTCCAGCAGTGGGCCATAATGAATAAAATGAGCTTTAGCATAGAATAGATAAATGCTCAGTTTTACACCTCAGTAAAAATACTGTAATTCAAATCAGGATTATTATTTAAACACCACTCATATTAAAGAGGTTGACACTGAAAAAGATCTGAGTGTTAAAATTGACAGGAAGCTCAAATTCAATACTCCATGTGTGAAGTTGTGGCGCAGAGCAAATCACCTGGTAAATTGTGTTAAAAAAGCTTTTGTGACCCAGAATAGACAGTGCATTATACCCATTTATCAAACATTTATCAGACTGCGCCTGGATTATTGCACTCGGTTGTGGAGTCCATGCATGAGGAAGGATGTGGATGGGTTGAGAGAGTGCAGCACAGAACCACTGTGTTAGTATCTGGTTTGCAACACATGACATATGAAGATAAGCTCGAAACCTTGGGGATGTATCGATTGGAGCAAAGACGTGCTAGAGGGGACCTGATGATGATGATGTATAAGATATTGAACTACACCGAGTCAGTAAAGGAAATGGGGCTAGAAATTCATGTTATCCTGAATGGCTATTTTTGCTCCTTGTTCATGGTGGAGGGGGAAGGAGGGCAGATTAGGGAGAGGGGGAAAGCTGGGAAGGGGTGGACAACAGCCTATTCAAAGTAGAGGGGGTTCTAAAGGACAATCCTAAAGTGTCAATGGCTCAGTAGGTAGCACATTCGCCTCTGAGGCCGGGAGATCAGAGGGCTGTGGGTTCAGTTCCCACATCTGGCACTTGGGTTAATATCTCAGTACTGACACTGTAGTGCAGCATGAAAGGGGTGCTGCACTTCTGAGGTGTCGTCTTTCGGATGAGAGGTTAAACTGAGGTCCCATCTGCCTGGATGGGTGGTATTTCAGGTGGATGTTAAAGATCCCATGGCACTTATCGAAAAGAGTAGGGGAATTTCCCTGGTGTCCTGGCCAAATTTCCCTCATTCACTGAGAAAAAAAAAATACCACCAACAGCTTAATCTGGTTCAAAGTCAGTTGGCATTCGTCTATATTCCCCCTCCCCCTGGTCATGCCTAAAAATAGGCAGGATTTGTCTAGTGCACTTACCTGGTCAACAAAAAATAAATAAATGTCCTTCCGGGGATGTGATCTCCAGATCCAGACACAGTACAATAGGTGGGGTCTTTTCAGTGATCTTTACAGGGGCAACATCACCTCCTTCCCTCTCTCTGCTGGTGACATCCCTCCATATTCACCCAGCATTCCACAAGCCCTTCTGACTGCCTTTTTGCACTGCTTGGCCACCTTTAGGTGATCAGATATGGTTACCCCCAATCTCTTTCCTGTTTGATATTCGTCAATACCACTCCACCCATTCTTACTCTGTTCTAGGATTTCTATGCATTATTTTGCACTTTTTCACATTGAAACCCACCTACAATACCCTTGACCACTCCTCTAGTTTTCTCAGGTATCTGCACATCCTTTCCATCCCCCCTGGAGTATCCACCCTTCTGCAGATTTTGGTATCATCCCTAAAGAGGTAGATCTTCCCTTCCAGCTCCTCTGCAGTGTTACTTAAAAAGATATTAAGAAGGACCAGTCCCAGCACTGATCCCCAAGGCATTCTGCTGGTCATCATTCCTTCCTCAGAGTGAACTCTATTTACCACTACCCTCTGTCACCTATCCCCTAATCAATTTCTTATCCAGTTTACCACCTTTATAGCCAATCCTAAGCTATCTACCTTGCCTACTAGTCTCTTTTGTGGAAAGGTATCCACAGCCTTACTGAAATCCAGATAGGCCATGTCCACCCACTCCACCATGATCTAATTCGTTTATCACCCAGTCAAAGAAATCTATCAGATTCATTTGGCATGATCTCTCCCCATGAACCCATGCTGCCTTGGGTCTTGTAACCCATTGTATTCAAGATATTCCATAATCCTTTCCTTCAGCAGTAATTCTATTAGCTTTCCCACCACCAATGTCAGGCTGACTTGCTTATAATTGCCAACCTCCTTCCTGCTACCAGGATGGACTACATCTGCCTTCCTCCAGCCCTCCAGAATCACTCCATGTTCCAGTGAGATGTTAAATAGGACTGTCGGAGGTGCAGGAAGTACCTCCCTGAGCTTCCTCAGTGCCCTCAGATGAACCATGCCTGGCCCCATTTCTTTGTTCACTTTCAGATCAATGAGTCATTTAGGACTCTCTACTCTGAAGAAAGACTAGTGTCTACATCCCTCTCTCCAAAGCTTCCATTACTTTTTTTGCCCCTCCCCTTCTTCCTCTGTGAACACTGATCAAATGCATTTGTTCAGGATGTCTGCCTTTTCCTGGTCCCCCTCTGCACAGCCCCCCCCCCATCACTTTCTAATCTTATGATTCCACCCCGTCTTCCTCCTTTTGCTTACATCCCTAAAAAATGCCTTGTCCCCCTTCATTACCACCTAGGCTATTCTCTTTTCAGGTTGCTCCTTTGCACTCCTTACTGCTTTCCTATGTTTCCCCCCAATACACCTATCTTCTTCCCTCTGTGTCTCCTTATACCTTCTGAATGCTACCCGTTAAGCCTTTACCTTTTCAGCCACCTCCTTTGAGAACCGTAGTTCTCTTCTTCCTCTTGATTTTGCTCACGTTTGATGCAGAGGTTTGTTGTAGAGCTGTGTGGAATGAGAAGATTCTGAGTTTACGGAATTTTGATGAAATGTGAAATTCCATGGAATTTCATTGGAATTTTGCTGAATTTTTAAAATTTATTAGTTTAATCATAACTTGGCCTTCTTTTGAGCTAGAGCTCTGAAATCTGGCATGCTTACTGTCTAGAAGTTCTAAAGATGTATTGTGAAATTAAGATAGATTGTCTCAAAACTATAGGTGCTCAAAATCTGTCATTTTATTTTTTGTGGGAAATTTCATGAAAATGTTTATCTGTATATACTTCAACCTTCTATTGGTCCAGCGATCTTACATTTGACAAGATTACTTCATTATAGGTGTTCTAGCAATGTACCAAATTTCATGACATTAGGATGGATTGTCTCAAAAGTATAGGTACTTAAAGTCTGTAATGTTATTTGATGTGGGAAATTTCATGAAACTTCTTATCAGCATATTCCTCGGCCACCTATTGGGCCAGAGATCTTACATTTGGCACGATTACTTGATGACAGGTGTTCTAAAAATGTATCAGATTACATTACATTAGGCTACATTGTCTCAAAATTATACGTGCTAAAAATCTGTCGTTTTACTTTTTTCAGAAAATGTCATGAAAAATTCTATCTGCATATAACTCAGGCACCTTTGGAGCTAGACATGTGTAAATTAGCATGAAAAACCTTTTTGTAATGGTTATAGACTTGTCTGAAGATGTAGAGAATTTAAAGATGGAGAGAATTGGATTAGAGATTTTTTAGTTACAGGGGTTCCACATTTTACTATGTAAATATTTGCAACATTTTGTGAAAACTAAAAAATGTGGATGTTTGTAACTTCTCTGTTCTTGCAGGCACAGAATTAACATTTGACATGCATATCTGATGTCAGTCTATCCCGGTGTCTAGCACAACTGGATAAATTGGTTTAGCAGTTTTAAAGGTACAGTAGAAAAAACTGATTGGTAACATTTTTTCAAATATTTATGGTAGTATGTAGATCAAGCATCCAGAATTTGTTTTGTGGAATTTAACATTCACAATGCATGAATCACTGCTTCATTTGATAAGCTGGGCTGAGCTTTTTGCAGTCTTTCTGTTTCTCTCTGGTGATTATTTTGCACTCCCTTCTCTCTTAGCATAGCCAGATTGACTCAGTAGAACTACTGATTCCACGGATATCCTCTTTGTTCTTTACAGTGACACAATCGCTTAAAACAAGAGTCACTGAGTCCTTTTTCTACCAACCTATCCTTTTGGAATAGCCAGAATTCTTTCTTCCTGGTGCCCCAGACATTATCTTCCCACACCACAACTTTTTTGAGTGCCTCCATGTCCCAGATGTGTGTGTACGTCAGACTCCCTGGATCATCAGTTTATTGGGTATGATCATTATATTGTATATCCTGCCTTCAGGTTGCAATTGTTGACACTCTGTGCTTCCTTGCTCCAATTAGGGGGAGGTCTATGACTGGTGTGCTACCCTTCTCAGCTATCCTTTTCTTGGTAAAACTATGCATCTAACACCTGAACCTAGTGACTCGCTTCCTGCAGTACCTGTCTCTCATACCCCATCCTGTAATTTGAATCTCCCAGATAAGGGTAAGCAAAATTAGCAATTCTGATTTTATGGAATTTTCACAAAATTCCACAATTTTCTCAAAGACTCATGGGATTAGACTTTAAGTACAGATGTTATTTTACAATTTTTGGAAGCAAGCAATTAATAAAAATGACACACGTAGTCTCCTTGTAAGGTCTAAAAACCTACCAGATTTAACGGCATTGCATTCTCCAGTTTTAAAGTTCCAGAGGTTTAGATGTTTTTAGTTTACATTCTTGCAAAATGTAATTTTAAAATGTTGTGAAAGTTTGAGTGTTTTTAATTCAGTCCCATTTAAAGCTGTAAATATGAACTTTTTCCGAAATGACCAGGTGGTATAGCAGTTTAAATGTTTCAAATCTGGTTAAATTTGGATATGTTGTTTTAAAATTAGAGTGAAATAACTGAAATTTAAACTTTGCAACATGTTTGGCAGGCTATAACTCAGTCTAGTTTGAAGCTAGAAATAAAACAAAAATAAGTACATATATAAATGTAGTGATAACCTACATACCTGTAAAATTTTATAAGATTTCAATGAATACTGTTAATATTATACTAAAAGAACAAATATAAATGTTAGTAAAATGTTTGACTATTTATAACTCAGCCCCCTTTGAAGTTTGAGATTTACAATGTGGTGCACATACCCACGTTATATGTTTCTGTAAATCCTGAAACTGTGGAGACATTTGGATGAGAAATTTTAAAATTAGATCAAAATAACTGAAAATTAAATTTTAATTAAATGTTTGACCACCCATAATGCTGTCCCCTTTAAATCTATGTCCCTGAGTTGTGATACACCTATGTAAGTTGTTACTGTGTACATACCAAATTCGGAGTCAGTTGGATGTGTACATTTAAAACCTGAGCAAAATAACTGAAATTTAAAATGTGGCAACATTTCATAGAATTTTCATTCAAATTCTGTGAAATTCCATGGAATTGGAATGGTAATTATGTGAGCATTCTGTGGGCAGAATTTTATACTCAGCACAGCTGTAGTTTGTTGCCTTTACTATGGTCACTTTTAGCTTTGTCCACTGTTTCTCAACCCCACTAAGGCCAACCCCCCACCAGGTCATCCCATTGGCGTTTACCCATCTTGATAAAATGTGACCTCCAGAAGTACAGGACCCTTGCCCTTGTGCAGTTAGATTCTTCAGCCATTCTTATATTGAACCACACCATACTGTGACCACTGGTTCTCTGGTGGCATCCCACCTTGATGTATGCAACACTACCCCTGTTAGTGAGTACCAGGTCCACTATAGCCCTATCACAAGTGGGTTCACTGACTAGTTGCTTGTGGAATACCCCCTGCAGAGAGTCTAGGATATCCCTGCTTCTAACTAAAGATGCTGCTGGTAGGCTCCAATATCTATCTGGCAAGTTGACTTCCCCCACCAGCAGCACCTCCTCCTTTTCTGCCATCTTGCCAGTGGCTTTCACCAGTATTTTATCTAATTCCTCACCGTGTGCTGAATGTCTGTAGATTACTCCAGTGTGAACAATGGCTCTGTTCCCCACTTCCAGCATGATCCACAGTATCTCTGCCTCCCTTGCATTCCCTGCATCTCCATTGCTTTTATGCGTTTCCTCATATAAAGCACCACACCCCTTCCTTTCCTTCCCACCCCTCCTTCCTGAACAGAGTATTGCCTGGTATAGCTACATCCCAGTCAGGGTTTAAAGTGGACCTTGACTTGGTAATGGCCACAATATCCGGGCTGGCCTCTACTTCAATAGCCTCTATGTCCAGAATTCTATTTCCTAGACTTCTAGCATTCAGAGACATGGGCTTTCCAATTTTTTTCCCACTCTGATTGTTACCTGCCTTTTTGCCCTCCCTCATTTTCCCCAATTATTTTAATTCTCCCATTCCATTCCCCTTTGTCTCTATCACCCTGTTTCCTTTATTAATTTGCACCCTGGGGATTCTTTTTCACTTGGATTTTCCTTACTTTCTACTTCAGCCTGTGGGGTGTGGCAGTTTCTGCCTCCCGGATTTCTTCTGCCCCCCCCCCAGCTAGTTTAAATGTTCACTGAAGTAACATTTAAACCATCCATTGAGGACTGTGGTTCCCCTCTTGGATAGATGCAGGCTATTGCCCTATTATAGGTCCTTATCCTCCAAGTTGGGTCCCAGTCACAAATGTAGCTGAACCCCTCCTCTCTGCACCATTCCTTCAACCATAAGATGAAGCTTCTGGTGTGGAGTTCCCTCTCTTCCCCATGTCATAGACAGGTAACACCTCAGTGAAAGCCACTGAATTTGCTACCTGTCTAAGACTCCTTGCCAGCTCCGTTAATCCCCCCTGCACTATCCCAGCCCCATCCCTAGCCAGATCATTAGTCCCCAGGTGGACAATGCCATCTAGCTGTCCCTCCTGTCCTGCTGCCCTAGCAATCCTCAGGATCTGCTTCCCATTCCTCTGGGCTGTAGCACTGTGTAGGCACCTAATTTGCCTCTCCCCCTTTCTTATTCCCAGATCTATCCCCCTCAAAGTCAAGTCCCCCACCAGTTGCTTCCTCCTCCTCCAGGTCCTCTACCTCCCTCCTTGGCTTCTCTACTATGGAGAGCCTTCACATCACCCCTGGTCACTACTGCAGCTGCCTATTCCCAGCAGTACTGCCCTACCAGAGCAGTGAAGGAATTCTGTAGTGGTAACAGTTGAGGAATGTGCCTCTTCTTACTCAGCTTTGAGAAGTTGACTTGTGGCAAGGTTCAGTAAAGAAGTGGTACATTCAAACCAGCATCTGCTTTGAGCACATCATTCTCATCCAACAGGACAAACTCTTCCACTGCGCTACTGGGACATCCATCTGCTCAGTGCTATCCCTGCAGCATCTTATTGGGATAGAGTAGGAAATGTAGTCCTGGATGCTGAAAATCTTAGTCCTGAAGAACTCGTTAAACTGGTCACATTTCTCCAAGAAGATTTTTTTCATGTGCTGTAGCCTCGTGTACTCCGAGTTTGCTCCAATCAAGGTCTTGTACAAGTGGAAGATCACCTCTCTTGACATTTCCATTCCCACTTAATGCAACACAACATTTAGTTTTGTCTTTTAACTGTAGCAGCATACTGCCTGTCTGGCTTCAAATTATTCCTCACCATTTCCTCAAGATACCTCATCTCAGGTTTTCTGACTCCTGTAGCATCACTCGAGATATAGTATATTTGTGACCTAGATTCCTCACTCTTAGGTGTACTACCTTGCACGTCCTCATATTAAATCTAACCCCCTCATTTTGCAACCCACACCCTTAATGTGTGCAGGTACCCCAATAGTACATACCCTCCCATTATGTCCACACTTATTGCCACTTTAGTGTCATTAGCAAACGTCAAAATTCTGCTCCTGAAATCCTGCTCCTGGTAATTATTACATACAGTGAAGAGCAAAGGACCAAAAACTGACCACGTAGGTACTCCAGTCTCAACATCCATCCACTCTGATTGGAGATCATCCATCACTCACTCCTTGCTTCCTACCTGTAAGTCAACTGACAGTCTATTTCCTGTAGACTTTGTCAACTCTATGTTGTGCTACTTTTCCAAGGGTATTCCATACAATACATGCCTTGCAGAAGTCTAGATAGACTAACCATACTGTGCTTCTCTTATTTATGTTTCTAGTACCTCCTTAAAAAGACAATGATGCCATTGGGATAACTAAACAATACTATACAGTATATACACAGTACAGCTTATGTTTCTGTAATTTCCACCCTTATTTCTTTATTACTAAGGGCATTTGCATGAAAACAGGATTTTTGTTCTGAGATGTTTCCTTGGCTATACCTGACATAAAAATTATATTTATGATATTACAATCTGTTGAAGTGGAGATAATTATGATGTCATAAAGAGGAGATTATTACAGCAGGTGTAGACAAGCAGCCAAAGAAAATGAAGTCCAGGGGATTGGGGTCTTGTTTTCATGCAACTGTCTTCAGTAACAAAGAATCAAAGTACCAACAGTACTGAGTTGCACTAAGCTATGGAACTTTCATTTTTGTGCAATAAAAGGCAGTTATACTGTACATGCTAAATAATGTACATACAGATGCTGCACAGTACAGACACATGCATACATGCAAGTACATACATACATACACCTCAAAAAATAAACAAGCATAGCCTACACAATACACACTCAGAACTTTAACCTGATCAGTTCCTTTGCTAGGGCCTCTGGAGTTGGCATGATCACTTCTCAGCTTGAAGTAATGTTTCCAAGTTGCATTCAGACCTCAGAGTCTAAGCTGGAACTTTTCAAGTTATCAACAATATAAAACTTCAAACCATGCTGAAGCTCTATCACAAACAACAGCAATGACATCTAACAATTTCTTTCATTCTACAGAAACTGTAGTGAGAACAAAAAAAATGTCCCACACTGGCATACCTCTTAATTGTCCCTGATTCTGCCTCAGAAGTGTCTTCTGTGCTTCATAACATTTGTGTTTTTGTGACTGAACAGTGGGGACTGTAAGCACAAAATAATGTCAAACATTAAAGTTACAGACTTGTTCTTCTTCAGAAAGTGCATATTACACTAATCCCATTATTCCATCAGCTTTCTGAGTAAATATTACTAATTTTTAAGATATGTCCCTGATTTGGGGTATTTGTCCCTGATGTTTTTAAGCCATGTCCCTGATTCATGAGAAAGAAGTTGAGAGGTATGCACACTGGGGATCAAACTCAGGCCCCCTGACCACTATTGCTTGGTTGCCTGTACTGCTACCATTGTATAAAGGCTCCTTGACAGGAAATGTATGCTTTGGCAAAGGACATTCAGCACTATGTGCATCCCCCCCAACACACACACAGCTACAGTGGATTTAGTAATGAACCACTCAGTTAATCTGAAGTGATGTTCCCAAGCTGCATTCAAACCTCAAAGTCTCAGCTGGAAATGTTTGAGTATTCAGCAATATAGAACTTCACACCTTGTGGAAACTCTGTCACTAACATCAACAATGACATAAAATCATTTCTCTCATACTACAGAAACTGAGTAAGAAAGGGAAAAAAGTTTCCATACTGGGGATTAAACCCAGGCCCCCTACCCACTACTGCTTGGCAGTATGTAGCTTTACTTCTGTACTAAAGCTCAGTGGCAGGAAATGCATGTTGTTGAAAAGGACACCCAACACTGAGTGCACAACCCTCCCCCCACCTAGCTGCAGTGGATTTAGCAATGCACCACTCTGTCAAGCTGAAGTAATTTTTCCCAAGTTGCATTCAAATCTGAAAGTCTCAGCAGGAACTTTTCAAGTTTTCAGAAATACAGAAATTTAAACTTTGTGAAACGCTGTCACTAACTTCAGCAAGGACATCTAACAGTTTCTGTATACTACATAAATTGTTGTGAGAAAGAAAAAAATGTTCTGTCCTGGGTATCAAACCCAGGCTTGTGTAGGTCTGAATCCCAACACCGGGACCTAAAAGCTGTATCACTGACATCATTAATGACATCATGCAGCCGAATCACTCATATTGGGCCCTATTCACAAAGGAGCAGAGTGGCTATGTGCAGCATAAATATGGTGCATAGCCACCCTGCACCACCCCATGCCCACTCTGCCCCCTGCATGGGATTCCCAAACCACAGGTGCCCCCCATACACCAGATCCCTCAGCCAATTGCACAGCTCCACACTGGGGTGGGCTGGGCCAGGGGCCATGCCAGCACTCTGCAGCATTCACCTAGGTGTGGAATGCTGTGCTCAGGGGGCTGACAGCTATGCTATTCCAAGGCAGCTGTTAACCTATTATGTTCCCCCCTGGGTAGTGAGGATCCACGGACCCCATGAAAGGGACACCCCTGCTGTCAGAGGACTCCTCAGTGGGCTGTGGGTGCTGAATTGGGCACATTCTCCTGAGTGCAGTCAGTGCACTGCACACCAGCTGCCAACATGGCACCCTATGGGTGCAATTGATCCACTGTTGAGATCCAGGTTGGGCAGCTGATTGGCCACCTGTCCTGGTCCACTGCTCTGCACCTGACTGCCCCAAGGGATCCTGCATGCCAGGGCCGGGGCTACAGTAGGGAGCCATGCAGAGGCTGGTGTCAGTGAATGCAGCCCTTGCGTGGGTCTCCCATGGGTGTGGAGCTGCATGGGAGGGATACGTGCCTTTGGCACTTAGTTCCTGCCCTTTTGTGAATAGCCCCCATTGAAAGTACCTTTGAACTTGACTAAATGCAAAAAAGAGTATGCAGGACAATATTAGGCACTTTCAGTTATGTTGTTGGTGCCTAAAAAAAGGGGAAAGAATTACTGAACATATACAAACCACAAACTGAATTGTGCCTGAATGTTATATTTTTCAAAGATTTCTGTATGGTTTCAAAGACTCTTTAAAGATCGTATCAGGTTGATCTGGTAGGGTCTTCCTTTTGTGAAGGCTTTGTTGTATAATAGACAACTGCCCTTTACCTTCCATATGCTGAGCTACCACATATTTTATGAGTGACTTTATCACATTGTCAAGCACCATATCACCCCTTGTGGTCGACACACTGATGGCGAAACACAGAAAAAGACCATTACGGCGATGTTCGTGGTAATGGTCCTTTTTCTGTGTTTCACCTTCCCCCAGTGTTCCGACCCCTCCCCAGACCAACTCCAACCTGGAGTTGGAATCCTAGAGTCCAGAAGGTGCAGGGGGTCACAGCCCCCTGCATGGGGGGTTTGGGGGGCACAGACCCCACAGAAAACAGTGCAGCAAGAGGTGGCACAATACGTGCATTGGTATTGTGCCACCACTGTGGGGGAGGTCGGCATTCTCGCGCCGACGAGGTAAGATTCACAAGCCAGTAGGTGACATTGTCCCCAATTCAAGAAGGAAAGAATAAGATGGCATCCTTACCTGCAATAAGAAATATGACCATATATCTCCAGTTCTTCATGGACTACATTGCTTCTCAGTTTCATTCTGGATTCAATTTGAAATTGCGTTTGTTACTTTAAAATCATTAATAGGCTTGCCCCTACCTACCTCACTGATATAGTCTCCCCTTACACCTGCACCACCACACTTCAAATACTGGCCTCCTTTATCCCTTCCATCAATCTATCCATTGTTGGCAGAAGCACCTTCATTTCTGCTGCTCCTGCCATCTGTGACTGCATACCTATCAGTCTTCAGTCTATATCTAATCACCTCTCTCCATCTTTAAATCTGTTATACACTACAAACCTGCCTCAGCTCCCAATAATATCAATCTTGTTTTTTTGCTTTATTATCATATATTTGCTTATTATAACTACTGTATTTATTAGTACAGTAACATAGTAACACAATACAGTATTGTGCTGATAGATGGGACTTGCATCATACAGTTCTGAAATTCACATACCACCAGTGTATGAACCAACAACACAAATTGATTTTACTGAAAGGCCAGTAAGGCCAGTAAAGACTGAAAAACAATATAAAGGGGTTCAATATTTAAAATAGCTTATATTGGAAAAATGACTTACTGGATTGATGCAGCCCCAATGTATGGCAGTGACTTTATCCAATTTGAGAATCATGTTGTATTATATTTTCTTTTACTTGATTTTATGGTTCAGCTTTCTCATTTAACATATTGTATTTCCTGTTTGGTGAGTTATGTCCACGCTGTAAACTGCTTTGAGGTAACATTGCGTAAAAAACAAGCATTTGTCAATGCCGAATGTTGTCTCTCTGGCATTGGCATTGGTAGAGATGCATAATAGGAATGGCAGTGAAGTATTGAAGTGAAGCCAACCCCATCCGCACACTACAGAGACTGACAGGCATTGGGGTGTGCCTTTGGGTCATCAGCTATAACGATCATGCCATTTTACCTCACCCTACCCTGTAGACACTGACAAGTGTCGTGGTGTGCTTTGGCGTCTTTGGGCATTATACTTACCCCATTCCATAAGAAAATATGTTGAGGTGGGTGCACTATAGGAGAATGGAGTGAACTTTGTGGCCGAACAGTGCAAGGCACACCACGATGCCTGACACTGGCTGCGGGGGTGGGGTGGGGATGGAATGGCATGAGTATTACAGCCAATGATCCCAAATCACACCCCTGACACCTGTAAGTCTGTACAGGGTGGGGTGCTGCAGTTGGAAACCATAACACTGTAGGCACATGTTGGTATTTTCACTGCAAAATTTTCAGCATAGGCTTTATTGTGAGCCCACCTCATGAAGAGCAGCACTATCAGTTTGTTAACGGAAAGGTGGTTTTGCACAGTGGCTATGCCATTTGGCGACACTGGGGTGAAAACACATCTTGGGCAGTATGTGGAAAATGACAACTGTATTATTCATGAGGACATGTAAAAAATGGCAACGTTGAAAATCTAGAGTGAAAATATGAAAAATTGGTGAAGTCATGAGCGTGCATAGAAACTGTGCAACACACATCCATATGCCAATTATTTTGGGGATTTTTTTAACCACATTTTTAACGTAGGTATTTTGGGACCTCCCCTCATGAACAGTGGCAGTGTGATTTTGTTAATTTGTCCCAAATGTTGATTTCCCACAGTGACCATGCTATTGTGTGGCATAGGTGCAAAAACACATTTAGGGCAGGTTACGAAAAATGACAGCTCTACTGTTCATGAGGAGGTGTGAAAAAATGCTAGTGTTGAAAATCTGGCATGAAAATATTGCAAAATGGCAAAGTTACAAGGGTGTGTGCAAACTATGCAACGCACACTTGTAACACAGTCATTTTATGGAATTTCATCACCAAATTTTCAACATAGGCATTTTAGGACCTCTGCTCAAGAACAGTGTCACTGTCGTGTCCTCAAACTGTCCTGAAGATTGATTTCACACAGTGACCGCATTATTCTGCGCTGGATGTGCAAAAACACATTTTGGCCAGGATATATAAAATGACAGCTGTACTGTTCACAAGGAGGTGTGGAAAAATGCCAATTCTGAAAATGTGAAGTGAAAATATTACAAATTCATGAAGTTATGAGCATGCGTGGAAAATGCGCAACGCATGCTCGTAAAACAATCAATTCTTTGGATTTTTTCCAGCAAATTTGCAACATAGGCTTTTTGAGAGCCCCCTCATGAAGAGTGGCACTGTCGTTTCATTAATTGGTCCCCAAAGGTGATTCCACACAGTGACTGCGAAATCACCTTTGGGACTGAATAACAAAATGACAGTGCAAGAATTCATGAGGAGGGGTCCCAAAACCCCATGTTGAAAATCTGGTGCCAAAATTCCTAAAATGGCTGAGATATACCAAAGTTGAAAAAAACCCTATTTATGCCATTATACAGCTTACCGGCATTTCTTCAGTTTGCGGTCGGCTTTGAAGAGTGCAGATGTGTTCCCGGTCTACCGAAGATCGTCGTGCCAGACTCCGGAGGTAAGTATGGGATGAGGGGGGTGTGGGGAGGCAGGGTGCACAGAGGGTGGGTGCAGGTTGTGGGAGGGGGAAGGGAGACTGCGTGGGACCATTTCCTTTTTTACAGGGGTTTAAAAAAACAAACAAAAAAACATTGTGGGACGGTTTTCCCTTTTCAGGTGATTTAGCACACTGGGGTGGGCTCCCAGCCTGCCACCTCAGTGTTTTGGAGGGGATGCTTTAGCGGATGGGGCATTGGGCACCCCCGTCGGCACATACTGAAGGGGGGGACAAGGTCCAAGGGGGATTGGGCACTCCCTCAGCATACAACAAAAGCAGGGGGTGACATTATGCTGATGCCATCAGCAATATAAAGGGGAAGGGGGATAGAAGCCAATGGGGATTGGGCCCCCTGTTGGCAAAGAAAGACTGTTGGGGGTGTGCGCATGATGCAGAGGGGGATTGGGCACCCCCTCAGCATTCATTGTAAATGGGTGGGTCTTTATGCCAATGGGGGGGTGGGCTCCCCCGTCGGCATTGTAACAGGCGGCAGCAGCAGCAGTCACTGCTGCCATGTTGCCTGCACGTAGGGAAGCATGTTGTAGTCCGCTGCATGAGAGCTTCACTCTAATTGCAGTGGACCTTTTCTTAGATCTGGAGGCCACAAGATGTCAGGGCCTGTTGCTGGCTTATTGGTGAATGAGGGATGCACCTACTGATGCATGCCCTGCATTTGCCCACAGTGACCGTGCCTCCAAATCTGCTACTAGCACAAGATGTTGGCTGTGCAAGCACGAGCCAACATAAAAATATAGAAACATAATATATTGCATATACACATAATTTACAACCAGCATGGAAGGGGGCAGAGGACTGCAAGATTTGTTATTTATTTACTTGTAATTTGTTAACAGAGTAGGATCCTCGAGCATTAGATGCCCATTTTCAAGGGGGATCCAGAGAGGCAAACGAGCAATAATAGAGAATTAATATGCAGTACAAAATAAATGTACAATACATCTTTGTACACAGTAATCAGATGGCATTACACTTGCACATAGACAAGCCCAAACAGTATTTTTTTAACAAAAGCTATAGTATCGTATTATGCTTCTCATATAAAAAGTCTACATTACAGACACAAGCAGTCAAGGGTTCAAAGCTGAGATGATCGTGGAGACAAAAGAGCTTGCTATCTATAGCATGAAATATCCGTAGATTAGATATAAACAACCATAGATACTGGTCATTGCATGCTATGCAATTTAATTGCCTGTGTAATGATTCTAGTCAAATGCTTCCTTCCTAAGCCCATACAGATTCATTAATTCCCTGTGTGCTTAAGCTGCAAACCTGCATGTAAATACTTGCTACTCACTGGATGGGGTCTACTCTGCTGCCTTGGGCCAACAATGATTGTTGAAGTTGCATGACTGAAATGCCTCAGGTTAAAAGAAGAGTCAAAAGAAAAACATTAAGTAGACAGATATGTAAAGTATGTTGTCTGACAGTCAGTAATGCTCCCAAGATGGCAGATGAGCAGCAAATGAGGTCAAAGAGAAGCTGGATCCTGATGTGAAATTAAAACTACTTTGCCTACAAAATATGACAGAGTTACAGTTCACTACCACTTTAGCTTTCTTTCAGTGGCACCTAAGGAGAACTGAAGCATTTTAGGAACACTGTTGTGTTTGCAACCTTCTGAAAAAAGTCAGCTACAAAGAGTCCATTGAAGCACTTTACAAATTAAGTATTCAGTTAGTTTCTGACTTATGTTTATTGTTTTGCCTTTAAAATCTCAGTTACTGTGCACAGCATTGGCTTTGCTGAAGCAATGCACCAGGGGTCATATACTCCTAACAAAACTAGAAGTGTTGTGGGAACTAAGAGCATCGAAAGCATTGTTACAAAAGCAAGGTACTATAAATCCTATGCAAAAAAAGTCACGTTACACTTTTTGCACTGAGTGTTCAACACACAGAAGGAAAGAAAGACATTAGTGCAGCTGGGGGGGGGGGGCACTTTAGAAGAACATTGTACACTGACATGCTATTATGAGCATATTGCCAGTAAGGAACAGGTTGTTGGTTGGGCCCCATCAGTGATATTATCCACAGCCCCCCTTGCGTATACTGTGTGACCCTGAGCAAGTCACTTAACTTCCCTGTGCTCCCAGGTTGCACCTGTAAACAAGCTTTCAGCTTTCGTGTGTCTCACCTGGTTAAACAATTGGGAAAATAAAATATCCAGTTGACCTCTTATTAATCATAGTAATGATAATTAATAGTAACTGCAGTCAGAATGAAAAAAGGAGTGCTGTATCAGCATGCATGGGGCAAGTCAAAATGTTATATTAAGAGCTTGCAGAAAGGTAAAATAATGTTAGAATTTCTCCCATGAGGTCTGCTTCAGGAATGCCGTATTAAAAATAACCTTTTTTTTTTCTCTTTCTCATTCCTATTTGATATTAGCTTTATTTATTATGTATGTATTTAGAATTTTGCACACCAGTATAGCTTCATTTAGGTGCCAAATCTCTTTTTAAGAAGGTCCTGGAAGACCTTATAACAGCTGAGTTATTACAGATAAGGTACATAGAACAAGTTGCATTCTTGCACATAAATTTGGGCACATGCTTATAATTTGTGTTTAATTCAACTTTATTCAGGACACAATTAACTTTCAGGGATCACAATTTAAGTGCAATTTTGTTCTTGTTCATGTGTGTTTATTTTTTAATCAAGGCTTGCAAACTACACTTACTCTTTTCTTAAATGTTTATTCCTTCCTGAAGCCTTTAATAAAATAGGTCACCATTAGAAACAGGTATGCATTGCATAAAGGCTCTCCAGGAAGGAAGAAGAAGAATCAGCATTTATATAGCGCTTTTCATACACAGTATCCCAAAGCACTTTACAAGCAATGCTAGACTGGTAGTGAAGTGACTGAATGTGTGGTGGTGGCCATATTGCACATCATCACCCACACACAGCCAGCCTGGATAATTGCATGAACTGGCTTATGGGAAGGGGAATGTTGGTCAGGACACCAGAAATGTTCCCTGCTCTTTGCGAAGAGTGCACTGGGTTATTTTACTTCCACCTGGACAACACCAGGATAGGCAGAAGGGACCTCAGTTTAACATCTCATCCGAAGGATGGCACACCCCAGCAGTACAGCACCCCCCCCAATACTGCACTCAGATGCCAGCAATTTTTAGGTGCAAGTCCAATCCCAGTGTGGGACAAGAACCCACGACCTTCTGGTCCAGAGGCGGATGTGCTACCAGCTGAGCCACGCTGACACATGGAAGGAAGGAAGGAAGGATAGGAGGATCTTTTTCTTATTTCTGCCTATAAAATATAGCATTTTATAAATATCTTGTTGTGCTGCTCGTCCAACCCTGGGACTAGTCTATTTACGTTAATGTTACTATTTCCCCAAGTGCTTTACAAAACTTTGTATGTTGTACAGTGTGAATAGCTGCCTATCTCTCAGTATCAGTGTGGGTGTGTTGTTGCAGAGGTGATTTTTCCTACTCTGGATTATGGTGATGTGGTTTCTTCTTCTGTTTCCAACTATGCAATCTTAAAACTGATTACCCTTTTCAATGGTTCATTAAGCTTGTCCTCCCCCCCACCCATCACTGCATATTTTACTGTACAAGCAACTGGTTTGGGCTCCTCCTGAGGCTGATGTCCTACAGTAAGGCCCTCGCTGCACTTTGCCTTTCCAGTTGCCAAATTCTGTACTGAGAAACAAGCGAGATTTTCAGCTCTGCTTGTGACAAGTCCAGTTCCCTTCAGATCATAGAAACATAAAATTTGACAGCAAATAAGGACCACTTGGCCCACCAAGCCTGACCATTTTTCTTCTCTGCCTGTAGCGTCACAGGAGACCCTGCTTGATTTCAGTATCCCGTAATATGGGCGATGCAAATTGAGTGACTCAATTTGAGCGCCTGTGGGAATAGCGACTGTGAAAGAATAGCGAGTGTCTGTGTATAACGAGTTAGTAAACAGTGAGGCAGAGTCAGCTACAAAATGTTATGGGACTTTGTTGGGCAAGCCAGTTCTCAGCTGCCCATCTGGTGTGGTGGCTATAGTCCCCACCTCTGATGCTGGTGGACTGGGGTTTGGTACTGGCTATGCTTTTCTTTGGGGGGGGCATTTCTTTTTTAACTTGATGAAGTCCCATTCCCCTGACTTCATTCCCTTCTGCCTGCAGGTTGACTCCCCCAATGTTCTCTGTCTCCCAACTTGTGTCCTCCTCCCTGAGCTGTGTCCTCCCTCGAGTTTCTCCTATCCCTTAAACACCCCCTTCTGGAGTTGGTTATAATAAATTGGGGGGAGCAGGAGGCATAGCCTCCTGCACAAAAAATTTGTAAATATCGCCCCCTGAACAGAAAGTTAGGAGCCATCACTGTTATTTGTCTTTGCTGTAATGCACATCGACGTTTTTGGTTTTCAGCGATGTACATTTGCTGTTACTGTCGTTGCCATTGTGCAGTCGCTGAAATGATATAGAATCCTTGATCTCCGACTCCTCCCATCCAAACACACACACACTCTTTCCACTAAGATTCTCTTATGCCTATTTTATGCATCCAACAGTCATTCAGTGAAGGAGTAGTTTCAAACAACTCTTTTAAATTTATCCCCCTTCTAGATTCAGTGCATGTCCCCTTGTTCTCATGCATTTTTTCTTCTGAAAATTACTCCCCTCCTGTATCTTATTTACTCCCATGAGGTATTTCTAGGTCTCAATCATACCCCCCTCTCCCTCCTGTGTTCCAGGGTGTACATATTGAGGTCCTTTAGTCTCTTGTGGTAGGGAACCAGTTTAGTTGCCCTTCTATGGACAACCTCCACCTTGTTTATGTCCTTTCTGAGATGTGGTCTCCAGATCCAAAATGGGAAATAGGTTAAAAAACCCACTCTTTAAGTACAATGTTGGTCAAGCCTCCATTTATTACAGACCTGTGGAACGGTCTTCCTGACACCTTAACTACTACTCTGATTTACTGGTCAACTAAGATGTGGATCAAGGAATATCATAGGGCCATCTAGGCCCTGCCACAACTATCCTTAGTTCGACCTATTTCTGTGCTGTGCTGATCACTGGATACTCTGATTGTCTGATGTGCTAATGTAAACCTCTGTGACTATGTTTCTACTGTCACAGTTGTATTATGCTGACACTTCCACACTTTTATTGTTTTATTGGTATCAGTGCTTAGTGTTTTATTGTTACTGCTGCAGTTTACTATAGTAACTTGTAATGTATAAATCCCATTGTATAGGTGGCTGGAGCTACCATCCCAGCAGGAGACATCCATTTCTTAAAATTACTAAGAATGTGGACTAAAATAAAAATGTTATTATTTTTCAGCCCCTGAGGGCATTCAAAATCATTTAATTTGCTAATTGAAGTGCCACTATACCTGAAGAAAAGAGTTGTGAGATGGGACGCCCAAGAAATGCTGCTAAAACTGATTTGGTCCAGGCAGGGCCTTCTAAGCCACCCACCATTCTACAACTGCTGAATGCTGCTGATGAATCTCTTGCAATGCTGGAATTGCTCCAGAGTGGTTATCTTGTTGAGGCAATTGGTGCAAAAACTAGATGAAAAAAACTGGACCCCTACATGGAGAGGCTGGTTACCGTGGAAGCAAAATTAGAGGAAATGGTAATAAAACTATTTAATTCAGCTTGTGTACTAGAGAGCAGGGCCTCTTAAAATACTGAATGAGCAACTAGAAAATCAGGTGTGTGCATCTAATAGGTGAAGGTGCTGAGTATTCTGAAGTAGACAGCAGGTAACAAACCAGCCACCTTCATTGAGACATAGCTAGCAGTGGTAATTGGTCTACTTACAAATATACAAATATGCCAGCAGATAAAGGCCTTACGGTCTATCTAGTGTGCTCAAGTGTGCTGGTCTCCTGTGTGTTTATGGAGGGGCCTACTCCTCCTCCCCAGTTCTCCCACAATCTCCCTCGAGTACCCCCTGTCCCCCCCTCCTTCATCAGCAACTTTCCCCTTCACTCTGTCCCATCCTGTCTTGAAGCTATTGACTGTTTTCAGGGAGACCATCTCCTCTGGCAACTTGATCCACTTGGCCGCCACTCTCTCAGAGTGAAAATGTTCCTCCTCATTTCTCTCCTGAATCTTCCCCCAGCCAGTTTTAGTCTATGCTCCATAGTGGAATTGTTTCCACTAAGGGTAAAGAAGCCCTCAGTGCTCACCCAGTTTATACTTCCAAGGTACCTGAAGGTCTCAATCATGTCCCACTCTCAATCATGTCCCACTCTCAATCATGTCCACCATCTCCAGTCTGTCCTCAAGAGAGTACATGTTGAGCCTCCTGAGCATCTCTTCGTAGGTGTTGCCCTGTTGGCCCTGATCATCTTTGTTGCCCTTCTCTGGGCTGTCTCCAGCAAGTTGACATCTTTCTTAACATAAGGGCATGAATGCTGCACACTGTACTCCAGGTGTGGTCTCACCGGTGACCTATACAGTGGCAGGTCGGTCTCACCAGTTATGTGTAGAGCGGCATTATGACCTCTGCCTTCCTGCTAGTAATGCCCCAAGTTATGCAGCCTAGCAGCTGATTTGCTTTTGCTTTTGCTCTCCTACAGTGAGCCGAGTGCTTCAGGTCACCCATGATGATTACCCCCCCCCCCCCAAGTCCTTTTCCTTCTCTGACCTGGCTACCTGCACACCACCCAGCCTGTATTTCATCTCTGGATTCTTCACTCCCAAGTGCATAACTTTACACTTTTTAGCATTGAACCCCAGTTGCCAAATGCCCAACCACTTCTGTAACCTAGCCAGGTCTTCCCTGAGTTCCTGTCTCCCCTACTCTATGTCCACCCTCCCAAAGAGCTCTGTGTCATCTGCAAACAGACAGATTTTACCTTTGATCCCATCTGCTATGTTAATGATGAAAATACTGAACAACACTAGACTGAGCATTGAGTTCTGTGGGACCACATTGGTCTGTGTCCTAGCTTCTGAGAATCCCCCCACCACTGGCACCACTTTTTGGCTTCTGTATTGCAACCAGTTTTTGACTCATCTAGCAAGCTTTGCCCCCACCCCCAGGTCTTTCAGCTTCCTGACCAGTCTTTTATGAGTAACAAAGTCAAAGGCCTTGCTGATGTCCAGATACAGGACATATGCTGCTTGGTCCTTGTCTAGTGTCGTGGTCACCCAGTCAAAAAAGTCAGTTAGGCTTGTCTGTCAGGACCTCACCACCACAAACCCATGTTGCCTCTCATCTTGTAGCCTGTTTTCCTTCAGAAAGCTCACCGGATATTCCCTGGCCTACTTATTCCCCCTGTTGGCTGACCTCCTAATTAAAGTAACTACCCCCTCCCTGAGCTTCCTCTCTCCTTCCCCAAACTAATTTTCCTTGGGAACCTTCCACACAGTAGGCTGTCCTCTTCTTTCTCCCTTTGTGTCTTGTTTTCCCATTTCTCCTACCCTCCATTGTGTCTTCCATCCGATCCTTCCTATGTGCTATACAGATCTCTACCAGTACATGCTGAAATGACTATGTATGTATGCATGTAGGTTTGTAATTGACATTGTAGGTTTGCTCCAATGCCTACTGACATTGTATTCTTTTACATGCTGTAATGATCTCTGGCATACTATGTTATGTCGTACCACTGAAATTGTATATGTCCTACATGTCCAGGACCATCTTGAAAATGAGTTTGCTCAATGATGTAACTGCTTGGTTAAATAAAGTTTGATTGATTGACTGATTGATTGATTGATTGATTGACTAGTCTTTCCTTCAGGACAGTCTCCATCAGTTTCTCCTACTATTGATGTCAGACTGATCAGCCTGTGGTTCCTTGGTTCATCTCTTGGCCCACTTTTATGGAGAGGCAAAACACGTGCAGTCCTCCAGTCCTGAGGCACACTCCCAGTCTCCAGAGAGGTGTTAAACAGGTCTGCTGGGGACCCAACAATACCTCCACTAGTTCCCTTAGGACCCTTGGCTGCATGTCATCTGGCCGTGGGGATTTATCCACCTTCAAGGCCCTTAGGCACTTATTCACCGTGTCCAGTTGTATTACCTCATCCGTGACTCCCCCTTGCCCATTCCCACCCCCTTCCCCCGCAGCATGGGTCCATTCTCTCTCTAGTGAAGACTGAACAAATGAACTTATTATGTACCTCCTCTTTCTCTTCACTTCCCTCTGCCCAACCCCCCTTCTTTTTTAATCTGACAGTCTCATCTTTTATGTCCCTCTTCTCCCTTATATATTTGAGGAAGGCCTGCTTACCTGATATTAGTCCATGTGCTAGCTACACTTACTTTGTAGCATTTGCCTTTCTAACCAACCTGCCTGACATCCTTGATTTATCATAATAATCCTCCCTATCCTCCTCTTTATGAGTACTTTTGTACTTCCAGAAGGCTGCCTTCTTTTTCCTTACATTTGTCACCTCATTTCTGAAGCAGCTGGGTTTTTGGCATTTGATTTCTTGCTTTTGAATATAGCACACTAATATTGGCATCCATCAGTCCCTCCTTTATTATGGCCCATTTCTGTTCCATCTCCATCTCCATTCTGATACCGGAAAGATGACCTAACAGAATTTCTCCCATCCTACTGAAGTTAGCCTTCCTGAAGTCCAAAACCCTCATCTTGGTCCTGACCATCCCTCTGCCCATGTCCACGTAGATCCATACCACATGCTGGTCACATTTTGCCCATGCGCTCAGTTGGACAACACCAGATCCAGGATGGCCCTCTCTCTAGTGGGCTCCATGACCATTTTGTGTCAAGAACCCACTCTGGAATGCATCCAGCAGTACATGCTCCCTGATACTGAAAGTAACCAGGATTTTCCAATCCACCCCAGGCAGATTGAAGTCCCTCATTATTACTACTACCTCCACCTTGCTTGCTATTTCCACGATTTGGGACCCCGGTACCTTGTCTAACTCCTCACCTTGTGAAGGGGGTCTTTAGACCACCCCCATCCTTAGTTTCCTCTCTTAATGGATTGTACCTGCACCCATAATGCTTCTGCCTTCCCTTCTGGTCCTTTTTCTCTGGTACAAGTTATCCCCTTCTTCACGTACAGAGCCACTCCCACCTTCCCATCTCTATCCATCCTATGCATTTTATATCCGGGGACTGTGAGGTCCCAGTCAGTTTGGTGTGGCCCATGTCTTTATATGATGACTGTTATGTCTTCCTCTCCCTAAGCCAACAGCACCTGAAGTTCAGCCATTTTGTTTCCCAGATTTCTGGTGTTCAGAAACACTGCTCCCACCATGACTTGGGCCCCTCTTTGCCTCTAATCTGCCCTTCCTTCCCCCCAGACTCTTCTTCCTTCTTTCGCCTTCTCTACTATCTCTTCTTTATTCTGCCCTGATCATTGGTGAGGCCTATTGGCTTCCCCCACCAGGTACTTGAAGGTGCTTGCACCCTACTGCACCCCTGCCAGTTTAAATTGAGTTTTTTTCTCATTAATTCCTCAAGCTTGCCCTTCAGGGCCCTCGCACCTTTCTTACTTAGATGTGACTGATATGGTGCATACAGGTTCTTGATATACCTGGTCCCTCCCAAGTCATCAACTTTCCCACGTCCATTCACTTCACATCATCCTTTGAGCCATACATTAAAATCTTCTGTTCTTACTTTCCTGGCACTGTTAGCCCTTGGTATTGGTAGCACATCTTAGAAGGCTACTTATCTCCCTACCACACTGCAGTTCTTTCCTACCTCCCTGGACCTCTCTTACATCATCCCATCACATTATGCAAGGTCATTCGTACAAAGGTGCACCTTAGTGTAAGGTTGCTCTCCCTCTTGCCCCATGTCTGAGATCCCACTCTCCCCGCTGTCATCCCTGGCAAATATTCTACCCTTCTACAGTTTGCCCTTAACTATTGAATCTCCCAAGGTCACCATACTTCCCCACCATCCTGTGCCCTTCCCCAGCCCATACTGCTGCCCATTCCTGTTTGCCCCCTCTTTCCCCTCCTGCCCATCCTGCATTTCCTCTCAAACCCTTGTACCAGATATCCCAGTCCTAGCTGTGTCCCCCTGATCTTCTTTTCTCCCTGGCCCTCCCCCTACTTTCCTCTTCTACTTGCCCTCCAACCTGTCCCCTCACCCTTCATTCCCCACTGCCTCTTCTCTGCTTCACCAGCCTGCTCCATCTCATCTGAACTCTTTATCACCCACCCCTCTCCTTACCTTCCCTGAAGTCCTTACTCCTAATACTTACCTCGCTTCTTATCTCACAGTCCTTACCCACCCCCCATGTTCCTCTTTCTCTCCATCCCTCATCCATTGGGAGGAATGAATTCCACACTGGCACCTCTGGAGGTGCTCCAACTGCACACTCACCCCTTCCTGCCTCACCCGTTTTCCTTACTGATATCCACTCACCAACCCTGATCCTTCCCTCCCACTGGGGGAGAGGGATCCTGAGGACCTGCCTAATTCCCTCATCATCCATTCCCCCCATGTGGCCCCTCTCCCCACCTGAGTTCCCCCTCCTGGTCTCTTCCCTTGCCTACCACCAAGCCCTACAGCCACTCTACCCACCATCATTACCCTATGACCTCCCCCACCAGCACACCTATCACTTGCCACAGCTGCCACACCCCCTCCCTCAGCTGCCCAGTATGCCTACAAACCAGGCATCCCCCCCATCTCCCACAGAGCTCCCAGAAACACAGCTGCCCCACATCACATGTACCCTACTCACCTCCCCCGTCTCCACTGCATGTCCCCACTCCACATATTGAAGTTCTAAGCCCTTTTTAATAATTTTCTTAGTCATTCCCTTAACCCTTATGAAGCTATGAACCTAGAGATGAGATGGCTGTGAAGCTGCTACTCCCTAACAGCTGCACCCTTATTATGAGGCCCAAAATACCTTCCAGCTGGCCGTAGGTAGAGATGGCTGTGAATGTGCAATTCCCTGCTTGCCAAGGCAGCTAACCCTAGATGCTCCAAGTGCCACCAATTTCTTAAGCTGCAATATAAATGTAAGCTGACCCTAGATAGGGACCAGCTGCAACCACACCAATCTCTTAGTCTACAGCACAAATATGAGTTGATCCTAGATAGGAACCAGCTGCACTCCCTTTTCTGTAGTACCCTTGTGGGCTGGTCACAGACAGGAACCAGAACGGCATCCCTAATATTCTCCTAATCTGTTTTACATTTACAAGCTGACCCCAGCTAAGGATCAGTTGCAAACTGTTATCAACACCTGGCAGTATATTTCCTGTCCCCCTTTACACTTACCTACACTCCATTGACCAGCATGGCCTGTGGCATGCGGTCCTCCCTGCAGAACCCCTGCAAACTTCCCCAGATCTCATTGTGTTAGATGCCACACTCCTGCTCTGTGGCACTCATGCTTTGGGGTCACTAGGTCTTGTGGGTATTATATAGCAACTACAGCTTCCCTATTGGAGGACTGCAGCCACGTGGCCTGCTCGGCATCCTGACTACTCTGGCTCCTTAGTCCAGCACCCGACCACTGCCCCCCTGTGCTGGCATCCTCCCTTCTCTCTTCCCTGTGGTCCCAGATCCCCTAACACAGCACAGTAATTAAAAACATTGCCCTGCAGTGTCCAAAAGTCAAACAAAATTGTAAGCCCCCAGCCAATTACAGTAGCTCCTTGCTGCTTTTGGTTCTTAAACTTTTCACTCACTCCATTGCTTCCGATCAGACAGGGCTCGGACTACAACTTCCATGCTATTTATGCACTAAAAACTACAGCCTCCTTATTAGGTTAATCTCCAGTATAATAAGTGCATACTGAATTACTTCTCAGTTGGCCCATTCACAGGACGAGGGCCCGCACACTTATGTTTGTCATGGCTGCATGAATATTTGGGATAAAATTCTTAGAGTGGCAAGAGACCAAGTCCAAATCACACTGGAAAACCACAAGGTACTTTTCTTCTCAGACTATTCTTTTACCACTAGAAGCATGACCTTTGAGGGGGTTATCAAGAGGCTGACTGAGGCAGACCTACACCTGCTGTTTAACATATCAGACAAATTGTACTCCTTTACTGATCCTCAAGCTCCTTCTATTTGTCTTGATAAAATGTTTAAACAACCCTCATCTTCTTGCCATGTGGAACACAACTCGGAAGAGGAAGATGCATGAAAAATATAACTTTATTGAATCCAAACTGTGAGTAAAGTGGTCAACAGGACATAGCATTAAAAGTAAGAATCTAACTGGGCCACAAGTCAACGTACTGTATACTCTGTAATGATTTTTCTAGTTCTGCCTCCATTACATAGACTGTATTTTTGGACTTCCATTCTCTTTGAGACTGTCAGAACTGGAGGGGGGTACTTACTCTAATTGTTCACAATAGTACAGTTATAATACCAATTTACCACACAAATGGACTAAGAAACATAGAAACATAGAATTTGATAGCAGATAAGGACCACCTGGCCCACCTAGTCTGCCCATTTCCCTACCTACATAAGCGCTATATCCTAAATGATATGCAGCTTGCCTTCTCTTTCCTACCACTAGGGTTGCTTGCTGTCTATCCCATGCATTCTTGAATTCCCCTGCTGTTTTTGCCCCTGCGACCACTGCAGGGATGCTGTTTCATGCATCCACAACCCTTTCTGTAAAGAAATAAAGTACTTCCTCATGTTACCCCTGAGTTCCCCCCCAGCCTCATACTGTGACCCCTTGTTCTTGCACTTCACTTTTTCTGAAAGATGCTTCCCTCCTGAACCCTGTTTATCCCCTAGATGTACTTGAATGTCTCTATTATATTCCCCCTCTCCCTCCTTTCCTCAAGGGTAAACATATTGAGATCTCTCAGTCTTTCGTCATATGTTTTCTGGTGCATTCCTTTTACTATTTTTGTTGCCCTTCTCTGTACCACTTCCATTCTGTTGATGTCCTTTTGGAGATGTGGTCTCCAGAACTGAACACAGTATTCCAGATGTGGCCTTACCAAATGTATGTACAGTGGTATCACCACCTCCTGTTTTCTACTGGTGATGCCTCTCCCTATGCACCCCAGCATCCCTCCAACCCTCCCCACTGCTTTCTCACATTGCTTGGCTACTTTCAGGTCATCCATTATGATTACCCCAGGTCTCTTTCCAATTTTGTTGTGGTTAGTATCTCCCCCATCTTGTATTCCTCTCCAGGAATCCTGTGCCCCCAAGTGCATGACTTTGTACTTTTTTGTATGGAATTTAAGCAGCTACGCTCTTGTACACTCCTCCAACTTGCTTAGGTCCCTTCTCATTCTTTCCACTCCTTCTGGAGTGTCCACCCAGTTGCAGATCTTGGTGTCATCTGCAAAGAGGATTCCCTTCCCTTCCAGCCACTGGGCAAGTCACTAATGAAGACATTGAAGAGGACTGACCCCAATACTGAGCCTTGTGACACCCCGCTGGTCACCCTCCACTTCCAGGATTGAACGCCGTTAACAACCACCCTCTGTGTCCTTCTGCTCAGCCAATTTCTGACCCAATTCATTACATTGGGACCAACTCCCAGACTGCTCAAATTATTTAATAGCTTCTTGTATGGGACAGTGTCAAATGCCTTGCTAAAATCCAGTTAGGCCATGTCCACGGATCCTTACCCCCCCCCCGCCGCAATCAACCACCATGGTTACATAGTCAAAGAAATCTATCAGATTTGTTTGACAAGATCTACCAGCTGTGAATCCATGTTGCCTTGGGTCTTGTGCCCTGCTGGCCTCAAGATATGCTACAATCCTTTCTTTTAGTATTGTTTCCATTATTTCCCTCACCACTGAGCTCAAACTGACCGGACTGTAATTCCAGCTTCCACCTTGCTCCCACTTTTGTGTAGTGATACCACATTTGCCCTCCTCCAGTCCTTTGGCACTACTCTCTCCTCCTTTGATTTGTTGAATAGGGCTGTCAATGGTGCCCTTAGTACCTCTCTGAGTTCTTTCAGTATTCTGGGATGCATCTTATCTGGACCCATTGCCTTGTCCACTTATAGTTTCGAGAGTTCCTTTAGGACTCTCTTCTCCATGAATGGACTGGCATCCACCTCTCCTCCATGTGTGTTTCTACTGCCCAATTGTGGTTCCTCCTCTTCCCCTTCTTTTGTAAATACTGAGCAGAAGTATGCATTCAGAATTTCTGCTTTTTCTAGATCCCACTCTGCACATCTCCCCCCCCCCCCATTTAGCCTCACAATCCCTCCATTGGTCTTTTTCCTCTCCCTGATATACCTGAAGAAGGTTTTGTCTCCTTCTTTTACTGATTGTGCTATTCTTTCTTCAGTTTGCGCCTTTGTACTCCTGAGCGCTTTTCCCACTTCCTTCTGTTTTGCCTAATATAGTTCACTGTCTCCCTCCATCTGTGTTTCCTTGTACTTTCTGAATGCCTGTTTATTTTCCTTAACCTTCCCTGTCACTTCTTTAGAAAACCATAGTTTTATTTTCCCTTCTTTTTGCTTTGTTGACTTGCTTTACATTGAGGTTTGCTGCCTCTGCTATGGCTCATTTAAGTGTCTCCCTCTCTTTCTCTACTCCCCTCCCTCTACCTTCGCCAGGATTTTCTTGACGTGTTCCACCATTTTTGCAAAATCATTCTCTTTTGAAATCCAGGACCCTTACTTTTGTGTGGCTAGACTCTACTGCTGTCTTCTCCTTAAACCACACTGTATGGTGATCACTGGACCCTAGATGGCTGCTCACTGACAGATCTGTTATTCTGTCACCACTGGTGAGAACCAGGTCTAATATTGCTTCCTTCCATGTGGGCTCTTCCACTAGTTGCCTGAGGCATGCCCCCTACAGGGCATCCAGGATGTCTCTGCTCCTGGTAGTGGCTACTGTATAGGTGTTCCAGTTAACATCTGACTTGATGTGTAAATTACCTTGTGTATGTTTAACACAACCTTATACAGATTATCTTGTTATGAATAGTTGAGCTGCCTTTACATTTATTAGCAGCTGGTTGATTTATTTATTTATTTTAATTGATACTGCACCACACCCCCTCTTCTCCTATCTCTGGATCCTCTGAAAGGAGTCAGCATGAGCCAAGTCATCCTCATGCTAAGGGACAATTTCCAAAGGCTTGGGAAGTCTGTCTTCTTTATGATATACTGTTCAGTATGTTGTACACCTCTCAGGGAGGCCTAAAGGCTTTTCACAGGCTGCCAATGGGTCTCTGACCCTGCTACTTAGATGTTTTATCCTGTCTATATTCCTGGTTCTAGTTTCCATAACTCCCACCCTTTGAGAGCCATCCTAGGTCTGTGGTTCTGTATTGGAAAGTCAGTTCCCTAGGTTATGATCACTTTAACCTATAGTAGATTCTTTGAGCTGGTTGGCATTAGGGTCGCTGATCTATAATTGAAGTTCTGTCCTGTTGAATTTTTACTGTTATTTTGCATGATGCCTTTTTTTTCTTTTTATATAGTCAGCTGCTTACCTGATCTATTCTTTTTTATTTAGTTTTTGTTGACCGGGTAAATGCACTAGACAAATTCTGCCTATTTTCAGGTACGATGTGGGGACGGAAATACAGATGAATGCCAACTGACCTTGAACCAGATTAAGCTGTTGGTGGCATTTTTTAGTGAATGGGAGGACATTTGGCCAGGGCACCGAGGAAATTCCCCTACTCTTTTTTGATAAGTGCCATGGGATCTTTAACATCCACCTGAACTACCACTAGAACAGGCAGATGGGACCTCGGTTTAACATCTCATCCGAAAGATGGCACTTCAAGAGTGCAGCACCCCTCTCATGCTGCACTACAGTATCAGTATTGGGATATTAACCCAAATGTCTGGTGTGGGAATAGAACCCACAGCCTTCTGATCTCTGAGCCTCAGAGGCGAGTGTGCTGCGTGCTGAGCCACTGACACTGCGATTTTGAGTATATTGGTGAGAGAGACACCATCCCATTGCTTGGAAGTAGTTTTTGTAACATCCCTTGTTTGTCCATACAAAACGTTGGCATTACAAAAATGGCACCTGTGTGTGGCATGAAATGTGAGAAGCCTGAATTCCCCCATCAAATTGAAAAAGGTACTTGCAAGGCTGAAGTAACTGTGGGCTCAGCTTGCAGTTATACATCAGACCTAATTGGTAGCCCTGGAGGACCTTAAGCTGTGCAGGAAATGGGTTGAGTTTGAGTCCCCAGCTGTGCCCCTTCTCCAAATAGGGAGTCTCTAAACTCCTCTGTAAGTCCCTAAAATGGTATCTGGGTAGTCAGGACTTAAATGCCTTGGGAGGTAGCAGCTGCTTAAGTTTAAAACACTCAAGGGTCCCATTATCTTAGGGAGTGTGTATGGGCATAATGGTGATGCCCCAGACTTTTTTAATAGTATTTGACAGTCCCTGTAGGATCTGGCATCTTGGGACCTGCTGGTTCTCCTGGGATGGGAATGTATTATTATTACGGAGCCCATTCTTGATAGATCTCTGGCACATATCGAACCCCATATGAGAGTAGCCACAGAGGTCAAGGCCAGTATAGCAGAACTCTCACTCAAACATCTGGTGCCTATTCCACCCTTCAGAGTGTGACTACACTTGCTTCTTTGCTTCCCGTGCCTCTTCCAGCAGGTTGGACTTTTGGCAGTCCTCTCACCAAATCTCCCAGGTAGCAATGTCCTTAAATATTGCTCACTGTTATATTTGAGACCATGCTTCCATTTTCCCTCATGAAAATGTGGGGACTTGAACCTCCTCATTCTTCTTCCTGGTGGCTAGATCCACTTTTGCTTTTGGATGGGGACTTCTTAAATGGATGGAAGTCAAAGCACTGGACTACTTTGCTTTTTATGACTCAGGTCAGATCATTTCAACCACTCCCAGAGAGACCTTCAAGGCCACCATTCAGGGGAAAATTATTAGATACACAGCCATAAGGTGGTTACTGGAGCAAAAGCTCACTGATTAGGGAGACACTATAAGACTGGCCCCCTTGCTTGGCCAATGCCTCACTAATGGTGGAAATTATTGGTCTGAGGATTCAACTAAATAACCTCTTCTCCCAGAAGGCTGAGCTAGTTGTACTACATACTCAACACCATTATTGGGATGACAGGGAGAAAATGAGAAGCCTCTTCTCTTACGAGATGTGGAAGCAGCAAGTGGACTGACAAGATCTTGACCAGAAAGACTCTAGATGCAAGGTTCATACTAACCCAGAGGTATAAATAAGTTGATGAAGCAATTTTATGCTACCTTGTACTCCTGTACTGGAGTATTTCCTGGCTCATTGTATGACATCTCCTTCTCCTTGCTGGATATCTCATGGATGTTAAAGGCCAACTGTGCAGTTAGAAGTCCCCCTTTTGGTCACAGAAGAGATAAAGGTTTTGGCTGCCCTGAATCCATGTAAAACCCCAAGGGGGTGATGGCTTACTGGTGGACTTGTATTAGGACCTGAGTTAACAGATACGTCCAGTCCTGCAATGAGTATACACAGAGGACAATTCTAACAACCAGCTCCCCTACACCTTCAGGGTTGTGACTATTATTGCCCTTCTGAAGGAAGGAAAAGATCCTTTGTCTTCCACTAGTTATCAGCCAATTCCCTTCTTTATAAATGCCAATGCCAAAATATTGACAAAGGCATTGGCAAGTTAGCTTGACAGCATCATCCGGACACTCATGTGCAACTCCCGTGTTAGGTTTGTGAAGGGTAGGTTAAGTGCTGGTCATCTCCACATTCTGTCTACTCTTCTACACACTGCAAACAATGGGGCCTATGCACAAAGGTACAGAGCACCTCCATGCCGCATATGTGAGGCATGGAGACACTCCACACCCATAGTGACCCCGCATGAGATGTACTAAGGGGGGAGCAGCCCCCATGCACCTGATCCCCCACCTGCATGGACCACAACATGCAAGGGGCAGGTGGTGGCCATGCCAGCATTATGCAGCATGCACATAGCCACATAGAGCTGTGCACCAGGGCACATAGGAGGGTAGCCAGTATGCCAGGATAAACCCTGCCATAAGTCTCCTAAGTGCCCCATGCATCCATCCCACACCAAGGAGACCACTGCCTCCACAGCAACTGGCCACCAGTGGCCACTCACCCCAACACCCAGCTGAGCCCCCACCCACCTTATGTATGCCAACCCCCTCTACACACACACACACACTCATGGGAACAATGGCCCCTGGGCTGCATGAACCCCCCCCCGCCCACCTCTGTGGCTCCCCATGCTCTGGATGATGTGGTTGACTGTTGTGACCCCCCACACACACACATACTCACCCTCATGGCACCCCTCACCTCCATACCATTCCATCTGATTGGGGGTATGACATGGCCGGTGGCACATCCCACCTGTCACCTCCATGGCCACCGGCCATGCAGACATCCATGGGGGAGTGCAGACAATGCACCCCCCACCACGTAAGTGATCCACTGAGGGATCCAGGATGGGCATCCCATTGGATGCCTGCCCAGGTGCACAGTTCCACCCATGGCCACTTGCGTATACCCACCGCTGGGGGGCAGGGCAGCGGACAGGTGTCTGGTAGTCGTGAATGCCACTGGTGCGCACCTGTCCACAGGTGTGGAGTTCTGCAGAGAGGATATGTGCCTTTGGCACATAATTCCCACCCATTACAACACAGGCCCCATTGTTCCTACTCCCAATATAGGGTATCACTACAAAACACAGAAACTCGGTTTCCCATGTTTCTCAATCCCAATGCCGGCTGCTCAATACACAGTTGCCTGATATCAGGAATTTGCTTGTGGCAGCATTTGATCTATAAATTAATGGTGGTACAGGAGGAAAAGCTCCCTGCATTGGGGGTGCAGGGGGCAAAGTCCTCTGAAACATGAAAGAAAGTTTGCCATGGGCAAAATCCCAATTTCGGGCACCCATGTATCATGCAGCAGGCATCGGGATTGTGAAACTCAGGGAACCGAGTTTCTGTCTTTCATAATATATCCTAATATAGCCATCGCAACAGATCTCAAAAAAGTTTTTGATTTGGTTGCATGGGAGTATCTCCACTATACACTCCACCAGATGGGTTTTCTGTCACTCGTTCTGTGCCTGGACATCCGCCCTCTTTAAAATCAACCAGTGGTGAAAGTGCTCACCAAACAGTGTGTTGCTCCATCATTCCATTGCACAAAGGCATGAGACAAGGCTGTCTTCTCTCCTTGATGCTGTTTGTCTTGGCCAGAGCCCTTGGTTGTTATCATTCAGACACATGCAGATGTGAAAGGTATTCCACTGGGGTCCTGTGATTACAGAACCAATTTATGCACTGATGAGCCGTTGGTAGTCTTGTCCAAAGACCAGGCTGGTATCTCCCTGCTACTCAACTTATTACAATCCTTTGCTCACACACTGGGTCTTAAGGTCAACCAAACCAAAACAGAGGTCCTTCCCCTGAACATACTCTGTAACCCATCTGTATTTATGGCCCTAGGTCTCATATGGTCCCCTTAGTCCATTAAATATCTCACTATTCAGATCACTCCAGATACTGCTTAACTGTGCCAAGCCAACATTTCCCCACTTCTGAAGTGCCTCCTAGCTGAGAGTGTGAGATGGAAGCACCAAAACCTTACAATGACTGAAAAATTTGCAGCTTTGAAGATGGTAATGTCACACAAAACCTTGTACTTCCTATCTTAGCTTCCACTAATTATCCCCAATCCCAATCAATTGTTCACCATGATGGACACTATGATCAGCAAATTTCTTTGGGAGGATAAATCCCATTGTTTCAGTTGGGCAAAACAGTGCTTCCATTGGAGCAGAGGGGGATGGAATTTGCCATGATTCTTTGGGAACTATATAAACTTCCTAGGTGCACATATGTGCAAGTGGTTCTCACTTCAAAATCTTCAGTAATGTTGAACAGTAGTGAGTTGCTGCTTGTCGAGGACTTCAATCTGCCTGATGTAGATTGGACCTCATACACAGCAGCCACAGAACAGAGTAAAGAATTCCTGTTCATGCTGCAGGGGCAGGTCTAAATCAGCTGGTAGACTCACCCACCAGAGACAAAGCAACCCTGGACCTGATGCTCACAAACAGCAACAGGATTTCAAACATTCATGTGGTATCAGTCTGGGGACCAGCGACCACAGGTCAGTCTGGTTGTCAGTAAATAAAGAGGAAGTTAAAAGTCACACAAAAGTCAAGATATTTGATTTGAGGAAAGCAGACATTCCTGAAATGAAATCCAGGATCAAGACCATGCTTGACACCAGTAACAAGGAGGATACAGAACACTTCTGGGAGATCTTAAATAATGCCTTAAATACAGTCACTGTAACAACATATTGACTGTAACTGAACATGTATTATCTATATCCTTCAGTGCCCATGCAATCACCTATATGTAGGAAATACTCTAAGGGAGCTAAAAAAAATACATATCAGATCATAAAAGTAGGATAAGAGTCTAGGACAAAAATTCATCAGTGGCAAGGCTTTTTAATGAATGGGGACACACACTCATGCAGCTTAGGTTCTGGGGACTTGAACAACTGCAGGTGCCAAGCTAGGTGGGGACTATAAAAGACTTATAGAAAGTAGAGAGACATGGTGGATCTTTGAATTGGGCACCTATACTCAACCATGGGACCTAAATGAAGAAATAAATTGGCAAGTGTGTTGGTAAACAACAGGACTGATAGATACAACAAACAGATACATACTATACCTTTGATACTTGGCCTGCTCCTCCATAAGCCCACATTTATTATGTGTGCTTCCTCCCCCATTCTCCCCATAGATAAGAAAACTATGGCATGGAGAACTCTCTTGTCAGTGATTAACAGAAGGGCAGAAAAGGAGATACAGAATCAAGAAAAACACAAAGATTTCTCCTATCTAGAACAGAAAACTTTATAAAAATCATTATATTGCCAGGCACTAGCTTAGGTACCCGCATGGAAAAGTGATTGTTATGCAACGTTGTTGCTATGCAGACATTGTCATGGCATCATCTGCTGACCAGGTCAGCACGTGACTCCATGCGGGTACAAGAGGGAAGGGCTGAAGCCTCACTCTTGCTGCCATACACAAGCTCAGTCCGAACAAGAAAGTACATGGAGGACACCACAAGTAAGAAAACTTTCATTTCCACAGTTATGATACCATAAAGCTAAATTTAATAGCAGAAAAGCAACATGACTTTGTGTTTACAAACAACTAGGACAAGTCAAAGCTAGAAATATCCAGTTTATGGAATTAGGAGCGCAAGCTCACCCAAATATACATTCAAGTAAGCATGTTTTAATCTTAAGAATTAAAGCTATGTAAGTATGAAATGAATGCAGCAAACTGCATGGAAGTAATTATTTTTGTCACCCCAACAGAAGGCGAATAAATCCTTAACCAGCACTAGCAACTAGAGAAAGGGGTGAATGCTCCACTGAATGTAAGCATTTATATTACTGGTTGGCAAAAGCACAAACACCGCATGTATGGTGAAATGTTTTGGCAAAACACAGGTTACAGCATGTAATATTTGGAATATATTCTGGCTCTTACTTAAATGTTTAGAGAAGAAACGAAAATGTTATAAAGCATGACAATGATCCTTACATAGGTTTGGTTTACGCATACGGGTAACTTAGTGGTGCACTCCATAGTAATATGTATTTCTCTTGAAAGATTTTAAAGTGGTATAAATGCAGATACTTGCCTGAGAAAGTGTAAATGCTGTTGTACAAACATGTTATACTTACTTTCAAGTAATGAGATACAGGCATTGACTTGGAAGGATTTCAACATATAAAATGTATGACACGAAAAATGTTAATGGAGCATTTAAAGGTACTGGGACATCGCACATAAGTTTTGAACAAATGGACTTAAATGAATAGCAGTATTGAGAATGTTTTATTATAATGAAATTTGCTTTGCTTAAGGTGGTCCTAACATAAAATACAAGGACTTGTGGCAGACCGAAAGGATGCTAAAGCACAGACATACTGTAAAATAAGTAGCCATTCGTGGCAGATTTGACTACTGGTATAAGCAAGAAAAATGCCAGAAAGCTTAACTCTTGGCATAATTGAAAGGATAAAAAACTAAAATTATGTTGTATAAGTTTATTTAAACTCCCTAAATGTGTAGATAATCATTAAACATTTTAAAAAGTGTACACTGTATAAAAAATGGATAAAAACACTAAAATCTTATTTATAATTGTTTAACAGTTCTCCAGAAGAAGCCACTGTATGGAAAAACATTGGGGCCATTTAAACTTTTGATTGAATAAAGAAAAAAGAAAATTATATTGAAAAATGGACTTTTGTGTATGGCTTGTTTTTTAACCAGAGCGGATGTACTCATCTTCTCCTTGATGTAATTTCACACTACCAGCAACCAAGCTCCACATCTAAGAACTTTTTGGAAAATGATACAGATTACCTTTGGGAACCCCCTTTTCTATTGGTATTAAAACTCTTGACACATATATCATGGTAAGACCCAACAATATGCTATAAAGTCCAACCACATCAATTATATGTGAATAAATGACTTATCACATGATATCTTAAAAAGGAAGACAATTCACACATTGTGTTCTTTATGGTTATCATGCTCTTTTCTTTATAACTCTCTTATGTGATTTTGACCAGTCAGGGCTCAGAAGTGCAGGAGATGGTGTACCTCTAATCATGTGTACAGTGTGTTCTCATTGGGGAGCATTACAGGGCTGTGTTACATCACAGCATCGTGGGTGGGAACACTCAATAAACAAGAAACATGTGGCATGTACTTGTTATACAATTTTTATTTATGATGTACAATCAGTTATAACACTGTAGTAATTTAAGTACCATCTTTTGATTAGTTGATTTAAGGTAAAATATACATCACAAACCTTTCTTATGTTTCAGATGTACTGTATGCCATGGGAGTGCAAGTACATTTTGTAAATAAAAAGTGTTTTCTTGACCCAACATGAGCAAAATAAATGACGTTTATTACTGAGGGTGCTAAGAAATGTATCTCACACATTTGGGCCACACTAAGTATGCTCAGAAATGTATTCTCATATGTGAGATGCCATTTAAATTTAGATTATTATTGATTAGCATACTGATAAAAAGCTATATGGCATCTGAGCATTGTGGATTAGCATCCCTAATGCTGAGCCATTGAGCAGAGGGGCACAGTTTACATTTTGTACTTTCTTCTTTTGTATCTTTTTACTATTTCTATCATGAAAAGCTCAAAATCCCATGTACTGTACATAGGACATCCCATCAGGAAACTCAAAATATGATTATTTGATGTAAAATGTTGGTGATATTGTTCCCTTGAAGACTTGACTTCATTTCATTCAGTCACCCTTGCAAGTGCACAATAACTGCTACTTACCACACCAAACAATAGTCATATTTTGAGCTACCTCATGGTATATTCCTTATTTATAAAACAGATGTGAAAATACATTTGCCAAGAAAACATGTTACTGTGGGCAACATATAGGATAGTGCATGGGGAACGGTTGACAACAGGGCTATTCTTTCACCAAGTTGGCACTATGACGACGGATTACCTCGAGAGCGCAGCTCGAGAGGTAATCCATTGTCATAGTGCCAACGAGGTGAAAGATGCCCTGTTGTCAACTGTTCCCCATGCACTTTTCTTTATAGTGTATGGTGGAACGTCGTTTTTTAGGAAAAAACAGTTACTAGAAGGAAAAAAGAATTTAAATTGTGAACGTTTTCACACTAACCATTAATACTGCCCCCGATATTGCTGCTTTCACCATGTGTCCTGTCTATGGAGTGAGCCCTAACTGTCAAATGCTGCGCGAGGACACAGTGTGACGTTCGCAGTACAGTAGAAAACATCATTCTGTTGTACTGCGAACGTCACTAGTGTGTTACTACAAGGTTCTGAAAATGATCGATTTCGGTGGAGAACGATGTTCCACCATACACTATATGAGCAAGATAAATAAAGTTGGTCACTAAGCATGTTCAGAAATACTATTATCACATGTAAAGATAAATTTCTGAGCATGCTACTTGACTAAGGGCCAAATATTCAAAACTTTGCCCTGGGGCTAAAGTAGCACTGCCCAGTGTGCTAAATTAGCCCAGACCCAATAGTTTGCTGTGTTCAAAAGGGATAGCCCCAGTGCTAAACCTGCTGAACATAGCATGCTAAGGAAGCTGGGAAAACTGGGCTGGGAGTGCAGTGCAAAAATAGCCCATGAATAAGATTGCTCTGAATATAGCAACCAGGAAGTGCAAACCACAGCAGCATCCAAGATCACAGCAATGTGAAGGATGGTAGAGGTGAACTATGTGGCCAATGTGTGTGCTAGCAAAGGCATGGAGGAAGTAAAGCTGCAAGCAGCAGCGCATGTGAAATTACATTGTGCAAAAATGTACAATATTTCTGAAATGTATGTGCAGCACAAACACATTTGTGCAGGTTTAGTGCAGAGCTAAGCCATTTGCCTGAGGCAAAACATTGCTATATTCAAAGGTGACATGCAAATGAGCCTACTTAGGTAGTCTGTGGGCAAACATCCAGATTAGCATCTCATTATGACCTGATTTGCATGCAGTTTGCCCAGTGCTATTGCAGGATCCCACAGCTCCACCTGTAGGTCAGTCTGGAAGTACAGGGGCTGGCTGGCTGGGTCTGCTCACGGCTCAACCTGTAGGTCAGTCTGGCAGTGCATGGTGGTAGCTGCAGGCTACATTTGTACAGTACAGCATAGCATATTGTGCCCCAGGGAACTACACAGCACTGGCACAGGTGGTGGTGTGCATGCATCTTTCAAACTGTAGTTCATGCTACAGTGCATAGCAGACACTACAGTAGCAAGGGGGCTAGTAGTGTGAGGGACACGGCAATGCCTATGGTGTGTAGGGTAATGATGACCACTGCACTGTACACAGTGACAGGCCCAACTTGCAGGTGTTTATTGACAGTGGACATTACTGTTATGCTGTTGTGTGATCCGCAGATGCTGCACCACTGGCATGGGATGCTCACAGTGACATATACATGGCTGGCTGTGTGTGCTGTGGTGTCTGTACAGATGTGCAGTATGTGGCTGGGGGGGCAAATATGATCAGACAGGCACACTGGTGTTGGGGTATTCCCAACACTGGCCCATGTGCACTGTGTGGCTTATCCCAGCCTTGTGGCTGCACCCAGTCTGTGGTGCAGCCTGGCCACTTGTACACACTCCCCTCAACACCCTCCAAGCCCACAGTGCTGCACGTGTGTGCTGGCATCTGTTGGTGTCCACAGAAGGGTGATCTGCAGGTGTGTGCTGTGTGGCCACACAGCCATGGTGTCCACTGGGAGCCGGGTCACCACTTTCTGCCTAGCATGGCTGGGACTGGTGGCAGATGATGGTATCATAGTGATGCCATTAGTGAGCAGCATGTTTCCCCATGTCTGGCTTATTTCTTTGTGTCATACTTATTGGTTAGGGTCACCCAAAGCCACACTAAGCCACAAAGTCGTGCAAAGTTGGTTTGCTCAGAGTTAAAACTACCTTTTCCTGGGTGGTAATTTGCATGGCGCAAAGTGTTGTGCTAAGTCATGCAAAACCATTTTGTGAGGCACTAGTCACTGAATATAGCATTGCGCTGACACACACCCTCAGTTTGCCCCTTGCATACATTATCATTTTGCCTGGCACTAATGCAGTTTGTGTGCACTATTTGACTTTGGAGTATAGCGGACCCGCACTAACCCGGTGCTAAACCTGCACAAACAGTTTGCTCCCAGCACAAAGGTTTGAATATCTGGCCCTTACTTTATTTATTTTCCCTGGAACACCTATGAGAATGAGCCATTATGGGTCAGCAGGCCTTTCCTGGTAAAACTCTTTCAATAAATAAAATGTGAAATGCTAATAATTTATTAATTCAGTATACAGCAGTCTGTGTAGTTTAATTTTGCAATTTTTTTTACTCTTGTAGCTTTTTACCATTTGTATCACAAAGTACCTAAACACCTGTTGCATAAATCAAATATGCCATGAGCTGACTTAAGATATTTAAGATATCTTTGTTATCTTCATTTGAGGATATTGGTCTATTGCTATCTCACCCATGGCTTTGTCACTTATGAGATATCATCAGACCAATACCTTCTCATGAAGATAACATTTATATCTTAGATCAGTCCATGTCACGTTCCCAGCACAGGATGTTTCATAATTAGAAATTCTGCTTCTAAATAGCCCTGTAGTAAAATTGTCACTGAATGGCATTTTCTTTCCCTGTCTATGATTGAGGTGGGAGAGTGAGGGAGGAAGGGGAGCAGATAGAAACATCCATCATGGGAGATTCACTACAGAGTGCCTCACTCTGGATATGTAGTGTATAAAAATGCATTTTCCACTTGAGGTTGCCCTTTTAGAGAATTCAGTAAGGCTTTGGGGGTATTAGGTCAAAATATATAGGCCTTTGTGTCCTCATGCTTGGACTAGTGCAGCTCCCTGTACCTAGGGCTACCTGGGGTGGAAAACCGCCGTTTGCAGCTAGTACAGAATGCAGCAGCCCGGCTTTTGACAGGAACCTCTCGGTCCTGCCATATTTCTCTGGTGTTGCGCAGTCGGCACTGGCTGCCGGTACAATGGCAGATCATCTTTAAAATCGGTCTTCTGTCTTATAAAGCCCTACATGGACAGGGCCCAGACTACCTGAAAGTGCTTCTGGTACCTTACTGCTCCAGGCGATTGCTACGCTCAGCTGGCGATGGGTTGCTAGAGATTCCAGGAGTTTGTTTAAAATCTTCTGGGGCACGGATGTTTATGCATGTGGCCCCTTCTCTTTGGAATTCTCTACCCCACCAGGTACGTGAGTGCATGACCATGGAGGGATTTAAATGAGCTCTGAAAACTCATCTTTGGCACCAAACATTTGGTGACTGATTGGCGGTATTTATTTTAACTTTGGTTGTCTGTTGTATCAACTAAGCTGCTATAATATGTGGTATGTTACCTTGGTTTTGGAAAGGCGCCATAAAAATAATGTTTCATTATTATTATTATTAATTTTATTATTATTTTATTATTATTATTATATTGAAGCTTATTTATTGATAGTTTATAAACATAACATGTAAGGAGTTAAAAATGCTAAATGCATTGTAAAAATGCATGTACAAATTGCAGCAGCAGTTGCAGGATCACTGCCCTTTTAATATTAATGGTCTGTTTTTGTAATAGTGATTAAGGATTTGGCTAGCATGGAAGCCTCAGCTGGAATAACAACTTTAATTATTAAAAAGCGTATTAAGTAAGAAAGTGCAGGAGCAGATCTGATGTTTTTATGGGAATATATTTCAGTGACTAGGACTGCAAACTTGTACACCTCTGGATTTTACACCCATATAATTGGTGAGTGGTAATGACGTGTTCTTTTATAATAACTGGTGAGCAATTTTTTCTATGGGCTCAGCCAGTTATTTCTTGTAATAACTGGCTGTTTATTATGTGAGACATTCACTGCCTCAAACACTCAAAGTGTGAGGCCCATTCTCATGGCTATGCAGCTGCTGTCATTTACCATTCTCATTGCAGCTGTGAGAACCATCCCTCTCAGTAACATTACTTTACATTTCTTAGAGTTTATAACAATTTGGGGGGGACTTTTACTGTTAAAGTCAAAATATTAGCAGCACTGTGCCAAAAACAGTGGATTTTGTTGTTTGTTTCTCTAAAGTTTTAACAACCAGAATTTTTGCCTGCTGCTGTGGATTCTATGTTGCCGTTTTCTTGGTTTGCCATTTTTTCAGCAGTTCCATTCCTGACTTTGCAATTACATAAATTACGTGGAAAACTGCAAATCCTTGTACTCCTTAAGTTATTTACAATAATGATTCACGAGTTGCCCTATATTCATAAATCAGCTTCACAGTAACACACACTGCACCAGAATTGCAATGTACTTTCTTAGTGGTCCTGTGTTTTTTCCAAAAAAAATTCCTTACTTTTTGAGATAGTATAATTGCATCCTTATTTGCCTGTGGGAGTGCAGGGCTATCTATGACCTGTGCTCCCATCCATACATAATTTTTGAGATACTGTAATCATATCCTTATTTCCCTGTGGGTGTGCAGGGCTCTCTGGGCCCTGCTCTCAGATCAGTTCACAATAGTATTAATATTTGCATGTGGGAGAGGATAGCCCTTTGGTCTCTGTGCTCACATCCATCCATAATTTTAAAGATATTGTACTCGCCTCCCATCCTGTGCTATGCAGCACCAAAGAAAGACCTTGCATTGCAGTGTTATCCTTTGGAAATCACAGGGACATCTGAAACCTGTATAACGCCAAACCAAATTAATATTTTTTCACCAAACCAGCAAAAGGGACATCTGTAGAGCAAGCCTTTCGTACCCTGAAAATGTCATACAAAAATTGGAAGCCATGTTTTCATAGTGGAGTGACAAGGAAATGACTGTGTACACCTCACATTACAATGTTATCCTATGGGAAACAAAGGAGAATGTAAATCCCCAGTACTCCAGAGCAAAGTAATCTGCTTTCACCAAACCAGAAAAAGACACATCTGTGGAGCAAACCCTTCATACCCTGAACATTTCTGACCAAAATTCTATACTGTTTCTTCAGTGTGAAGTTACAAAAAAAAACTGTATAAAAATTATTTTTTCACAAATTGTGAAACAGGATTTAGTTTACAGTTTCCTTTTTTCACAATTTGCGAGAAAGAAAAACAGGTTACTAACCTGTAATAGTACTGTAGTTCTAGGAGTTGTATATGATGTACATCCACACTTCTGGCAGTGTTCCTTTGCCTTTAAGGCTTGCCAGAACATATTCAAGATGGCGCCTCCCATCCACCAGGGTGATAACTCCCTCAGCACTGCCCCATGACATCAGATCTTACCTGCTGGAAGCAAGACTGGTGTGCCACTTGCCAGGGGAGACTGGGTGGGTCAGTGTGGATGTACATCATATACCACTCCTAGAACTACTGTTACAGGTGAGTAACCTGTTTTTCTAGGGATGTGGATATCATGTATTATCCACACTTCTGGCAGACTCCTAGCAGTTCTTCAGTAAGAGGGGCAAGGTACATACCCCCTATTTAGGTAATATAGATTGGAGAACTGATGCCCTCAAATCAGCACCCTGTCATGACTCAAGGATGATGTGGTAGTGGGAAATGAAGGTGTGTGCTGACTTTCAGGTAGCAGCCCTGCGTATATCCTGGATAGGGACATCCCTGGAAGCAGCCACCAAGGCAGTGGTATGATGGGTGGAATGAGCCCTTAGCTCTACGGGAGGCTCCCTACTCGCCAACCTATAGCAGAGGTTAATGCAGGATATAATCCACCTGCTAATCATCTACTTAGCTCCCAGTCTGCCCGGTGCGGCTTAAGCATAGGTGACAAATAGCTGGCAAACCTCTCCCCAAACTCCAGCTGTGCACTCCATATAATATTTATTTATTTATTTATTGAATTGTTTCTCCAGGAAAGATATACTGAGCAACTTAATGCTCGTCTCATGGTACGTCCTGGGGGAAAGGGGAAAGGGATATACAGAGTACAAGTTCAGGTAAAATACATACAGATGGTGTAATTATACATACAGTTATAAAACAGGAACATGAGACAATATAGGCTGTCGTAGAGTTTCTGTGCAGGCAATTCTTGGGAGCAGCTTACAAAAATAGAAACAGTACAGGTAACGAGCAATAGGATACAAGGTTGGCAATACATAAAATACAGACAGTACACTAGTACAACATGCAGCAGGGTGAACACATAGGAAACAGCCACCCTATGCAGCAGGGTGAACACATAGGAACCAGTCACCACTATTTAAGAGCTAGTCTATAAGTGGAAGTATAAGTATGAGTATAAGTGCAAGTAGGGTGGGGTGGTGAGAAAGAGGAGAGGGAGAGGGACAGAAAAACAGAGAGGGAGACAGATATGGATATGGATAATATGCAAGTGCTTGCCGCTGGTCCAAAGTATGGACCCTGTGCTCAGCCTCCTAGGTGTGGTTGGTGAAGTACACTGGGAGACTGATCACCTGGTTAAGATGAAACTCAGACACAACCTTCAGGAAGAACTTCTAGCCAACGTGAAGACAACCTTGTCCCTGTGGAAGACCAGGTAAGGAGACACCACTGAGAGTGCCTGGAGCTCACTGATCCTTCTGGCTGATGTGATAGCCACCAGGAAGATAGTCTTCCATGACAGGTGAGAGATATCACACCTGTGCATTAATTTAAATGGCTTGCCCATGAGCTTTGCCAACACCAGCAACAAGTCCCAAGACGGTGGTGGTTCATGCACTGGAGAGGAAATGTGGCCAAGGCTTTTGGAAAAGCACCAGACCATCTTTCCCTGCACCACCGATGGCATACCAGCTTGTGCCCAGTATGCAGCGATGGCTGCCAGGTGCACCTTAAGGGTCATTGACTGAAGGCCTGACTGAGAGAAAGACCAAACATAGTTGAGAATGCTAGCCATTGAACAAGATAGAGGGTCAAGCCCCTTGCCCTGGCACTAAACGGAGAACCTATTCGATTTGAAGGCATAGCATTTTAGGGTCGACTCCTTCCAAGAAGCCTCGACCATTGTGAGGACATCTTCAGAAACAAGAAGACTTGGTTTGCTGGCCAAAGCACCTAGCATCACCTCAGCTCTTTCCTTCTAGATTGCTTGAAAGGACAGAGCAGATAACCTTACTAGAGCAAGGGAAAGGATTGACTTATTTTGGCTAAGCAGATTTACTGTGTGTTGTTATTTTTATTTTGTACTCACAGGGATTGCTACTGTTTGTTGCTAACATTTCATTGCTTTATTTTTCTCTGATTAAAATTGTTGTTGCTGGTATACATTCTTCTGCATTATTACAAGGTGTGCCTACAGGTGTATGCTAACAGATTACTGCTGTAATCTTCTGATTCAAATTGTCTTTTGCAAGGTATACCTTCTGTTACTGCTTTATTTTTCTCTGTAGCAAAGTGTTTCTTACAGGGTATATCTTGTCTGAAATTATTACAGGTAGTACTTTACAGGTTTTACAGTTTTATCTAACATTAGGATAAGCTTTCAGGGTTACTGCATTTGTTGTTGACTGATTGTTTCTGCTCTTACCTCCTTGTTCTTTCATCCGTGGTTCTTCTTTTCCAGCAGGGGAAGGTCCCAGCCACCCAGCCCCATCCCCAACCACCCTGCACTACACTCCTTTTATAGGGTACCACAGCCGTGACATTTCCTGTGGCAAAGCAGGAGGGGGCGGAACAGTGGGGCATCCACAAGGTGAGCTCATTTACAGGGGCACCAGTAATTTAACTTGTTATAACAAGTTATACGAAAACAAAACACAAAATCAATTCATTACTTGCATTTTCTTCCTTCTAATTACTCTGACCAGGTTATAAACCCAGCAACTTATCTGGAATGATATCATTAACTGCAGGTACTGTGGAACACTTTTCAGAAGGACAGTCTTACGGCATTTAGGACACTGTCCTACATGCAGGACCATTGGAGATCTTAGGGCTCAGCTTCGGGCAGCATGGGTAGAGATTGCACTCCTCAAATTTCATATTCAAGATTAAATACATTATAAGAACCACCCACCATTTCCCCAACATCCAGCAGAAGAACCTCAACCGCAGAGGGTAGTTGGTCTGGAAGATTGGCAGGTGGTTAGGAGGGGCAAATCGGGTGCCCCATCACCCGGTGCTCTCCAACATAGTACCTCCAAAAAAACATATAAACACGACAAACAGGTATCTGCCTCTATCTCCGAAATCAAACAAAGGGGTAGAGGACACTGCGGAGCAGGAGCTAGCACAACAAAACTAGTCCAAATCAGGAACCAAAACAAAAAAAGCAAAAAGGAAATCCAAAAACCTTCTGATCATAGGAGACTCCATGATTCGGGGAGTTGATGCCTATCTCCAGCCGGGGTAATGGTCAGATGTCTCCCAGGTACATCAGCGTGGAGAGACACTGACCACATTGTTAAAACTGTTCAGGAAGCAGGAGAAAACATTGACGTCCTGGTACATATAGGGACTAATGATCTCGCCAGCCAGTCAGTTGTGGAGACCAAGGAACACCTGACCAGGCTGGGTGACAAACTATCATCCATTTCATACGGCATCTCCTTCTCTGAGATCCTGCCAGTCTGGGAGAGGGGGGCAGATGGACGGAAGGTCAGAAAAGGGGAGATAGGGGAGCTAAACATATGGCTCAAGGGTTGGTGCCAGGAAAAAGGACACAGATTTGTAGGGAACTGGCAACAGTTTTGGGAGTGAAAGTTCTTTAAATTTGATGGACTGCATCTGACTAAGGAGGGAGTCAGTGCATTGGGGCAGAAGTTTGGCGTCTTGCAGAATATTTAAACTAGCAAATGGGAGGGTGCAGCACCCCATCGTCAAATGGGAAGAACACCCCTCTCCCTCAGCTAGTGGTCAAACAGGGATTCAGCATGTTTACAGTTCATTTGCATCACCAGGTAAGAAAAAAGGTCCGTCTCCCCGTACGACGCACAAGGGAAATGCCAGACCTCACACAACAACTAACACACCAAAATCTGGCCAATGGAAAATCATGTACACAAATGCTCACAGCCCGGGAAATAAGATCCCAGACCTACAGGCAATAATGTCAGAGGCTAAACTGGACATAGAAGCAATTAGTGAGACATGGTTTACCAGTAACCACGCTTGGGAGACTTCAGTACCCGCTATATATTGTTCAGAAGAGACCGAGGTGCAAAAGGGGGTGGAGGGCCTGTATGTCAATGAAAATATCAAAGCTACAGAAATTCAGAATACACATAAGGAGCCAGAAGAACTGTGGGTCACCCTGGAAATAGGAAATGGGACAGCCATAAGAACTGGGGTAGTCTACAGGCCTCCAGACCAGGGGGAGGACATAGACACATTACTGTTAGAAGATATACAAAACATGACAGCTAAAGGGGAGGTTCTGATAATGGGAGACTTCAACATGCCAGATACAGATTGGTCAATACCAGCAGGAACTTCTGCCAGAACTAGACACATGGTGGATTCCCTGCAGGAGGAGGGCCTCAAACAACTGGTCCAACAACCCACAAGAGACAGGGCTACCCTAGATCTAGTACTGACTAACAGAGAAGGGATCACAGATCTCCAGGTAGAAGGTCACCTGGGGGCCAGTGACCATCACATGGTATGGTTCAAGTTGGCCACTACAACTAAATCATCCCATTCCAAGGCAAAAATATGGGACTTCAGAGGAGCTGATTTTGATAAGATGGCCAACAGAGTTAAGCTAGCCCTGGCAAAAAGAAACACAGGTGAGGGGGTACAGGCAAAGTGGGCAAACATTAAGAATGCAATACTTGAAGCAACATCCCATTGTATTAGACAGAATAGAAAGTGCAAAAGAAGAAGGAAACCACTTTGGTTCTCAAATACAGTAGCAGAAAAGGTCAGAGCCAAAAGGCTGGCCTTCAGGAAATATAAGGGAACACAGTGGGATGAAGATAGGGAGGCATACCAAACTGCACTAAGGGAAGCAGGGAAGGCAGTAAGGCAGGCAAAGTCCCAAAATGAGGAAACACTAGCACAAACAGTAAAAGAAGGTGACAAGACTTTCTATAGATACATTTGTGAAAGAAGAAAGTCCAGAGGGGATATTACTAAGCTCAAAGGAGAAAAGGGGGCGTGTGAGGAGGAGGACCCTGTAAAAGTGTCTATCCTAAATAGATACTTTTGCTCAGTATTTACTGAAGAGAAGGTAGGGCAGGGCCCACTGCTCAGCACCATGGTCACAGGGGAAGGGAGGTGAGCACTACTCCCTTCACAAAAGAAAGGGTCCTACAAGAGCTCGCTAAGCTCAGGGTGGACAAGGCAAAGGAACCGGATGGCATACATCCCAGGGTACTAAAGGAGCTAAGGGTGGAACTAGCAGAGCCATTAGCAGAACTGTTTAGTGAGTCTCTGAGCACAGGAGAGGTCCCAGAAGACAGGATAAAGGCTCATGTGATCCCACTCCATGAGAGTGGTAGCAGGAAGGAGGCAGGGAACTATAGACCAGTCAGTCTTACCTTAGTAGTGGGCAAGATTATGGAGGCACTCCTTAAGAAAGGATAGTGAAACACCACGAATCCATAGGAGCACAGGATCCAAGGCAGCATGGGTTTACAAAAGGAAGATCATGTCAAACTAATCTCATAGATTTCTTTGACTGGGTAACCAGAGTGGTGGACCACGGGGAAGCAGTTGATGTCACCTACCTTGACTTCACCAAAGCTTTTGACACTGTTCCACATAGAAGATTGATAAACAAGCTGGGTAGGCTCAGGGTGGGTCAGAAGTTGGTCAACTGGGTGGCAAACTGGTTGATGGGCAGAACACAGAGAGTGGTGGTAAATGGTATACAGTCAGAAGAGATGCAAGTCACAAGTGGGGGTACTTCAGGGATCAGTCCTGGGGCCAGTCCTCTTCCATATCTTCATCAGTGACATTGCAGATGGACTAGAGGGTAAGTATTGTCTGTTTGCAGATGACACCAATATCTGCAACAGAGTAGATGATCCAGATGGGTGGGCAGAATGAGAAGAGATCTGGATAAACTAGCAAAATGGTCGGAAGAGTGGCAACTGGGATTTAATGCAAAGAAGTGCAAGATCATGCACATAGGGAAAAGAACCCCGAAGCCACCTATAGGGCGGGAGGGGAGTTGCTGGCAGTTACAAAGGAAGAAAGAGACTTGGGCATCATCATCACCGATGACCTGAAATCATCCATGCAGACCTCTAAAGCAGTAGGTAAGGCTAGGGGGATGTTAGGGTGCACAGGGGTATCACAAGTTGTAGAGGGAGGTAATAATCCTCTTTACAAGACACTGGTTAGGCCCCATCTGGAGTACTGTGTGCGGTACTGGAGGCCACACTTTCACAAGGACATTAACCAAATTGAGGCAGTCCAGAGAAGGGCAACCAAAATGGTGCAGGGACTGCATCAGAAGACATATGAGAACAGATTAACGGAGCTCAATATGTATACCCTAGAGCAAAGGAGGAGAGAGGTGATATGATCGAAACATTCAAACACCTTAAGGGCATTAACAAGGTGAAAGAGTCTAACATGTTTGAATATAAGAAAAATGGCACGACAAGAGGACACAGCATGAGATTAGAGGAAGGCCAATTAAGGGGTAATGTGAGGAAGTTCTTTTTCACAGAAAGGGTAGTGGATGCATGAACGGCCTACCTCAGGAAGTGGTGGCTATGAATACAGTGCAGGGCTTCAAACAGGCATGGGGTAGGCATAAGGGAGCAATACAGATGAGTATGAATAGATAGGCCTCTGACAGCAAAGGACAATGGCACATTTATGAGGTAGAGAAAGAAATGGGCAGACTGAATGGGCCTTGCGGTCCTTATCTACCATCAACTTCTATGTTTCTATGTTTCTAGAAACACCCAAGGCTTGGAATTCTAGCTACTCAGGAACCAGGCTGTCAGGTGCAGGGATTGAAGGTCCGGATAGAGTACCTTTTTCCTGATTGGAAGACAGCAAGTCCGGGTGGAGAGGAAGATGCCATAGGAACCTGCTGCTAATATTGAGGAGACCAGGGCACCAGAACTGACAGGGCCAGTCCAGAGCCACCAGGATCATCCATGCCTTGTCCTTCCTGGCTTTGATCAGCACTTTGTGGATCAGAGGGAATGGAAGGAAGGCATAGAGGAGGCACGGGCTCCAGGGCCTCAAGAAGGCATCCCTCTGCAGTGTTCCCTGCTGATGGGGGGTGGGTACAATACAGCCTCAGCTTTGCGTTCTGCCTGGGAGGTGAACAGGTCCACCAGAGGTGTGCCCCAGTGGTAGAACAGGCTGTGTACTACCTCTGGATAAAGAGACCATTCATGAGATGTCTCACCAACATGGCAGAGGGCATCCACCAGCTAGTTGGAGGTGCCAGCCACATGGATGGCCAGGAGATTGGCATGCAAGCTGAGCATGAGGGTCCAGATGTAGAGAGCTTCCTGCAGAGAAGAAGGGAGTGCGGCCCACCCTGTTTGTTGAGGTAGTACATGAATGTGTGGAACAAAGGCTGTCAGCATCAGCCAAACTGCCAAAGCTTCAGCAGAATGATATGGCATTGTGACTCCATGGGGGGTCCATAGTCCATGGACCTGTGGTCCCCCAGGTGGCCACCCCAGCCCATCAGGGAGGCATCAGTTATGATGGTGACCATTGGCTTTAGGTGGACAAATGTGATCCCTTACTGCAAATGTTCCAGGACTAACCACCATTGGATGGCATCCCACATTGACTGGTTCACAGTGACCAGTGGGTTGAAGTGGCCCTGGTGCTGAGACCATTGGTGGGTAAGTTCCCATTACAGAGAGCCCATGCTCCACCAGACCTAACTGACCATGCTGTTACATGCTGCCATGTTTTCCAGGAGGCATAGGAAGTCCCAAGCAGGGTGCAACTGCCCAACCCAAAATAATCAGGCAAAAGAGGTAGAGATCCTCCGCCCGGTCCACCCGAAGCTGAGTCATGCCTCTGCAAGAGTCATGCACCACCCTGATGAAGTGTATCATCTGCAAAGGTATGAGGTACGACTTCAACTCATTGACCAGGCAGCCAAGGGACAAGCAGGTCTGGAGGACCAGGTCCTTGGACTACTCCAACTCTCCCCTGGAGGGACCTGTTATAAGCCAGTCATCCTGGTAGGGGTACACTTGGACCCCTTGGTGCCTCAGGTAGGCTGCCACCACTGCAAGGCACTTAGTGAAAACCCTGGTAGCTGAGGAGAGGCCGAAGGGCATGGCTAGGAACTCGTTGAGGACTCCCTCTGCATGGAAACACAGAATCCTTTTTCAAGGTGAACATTTAACTTTTCCCATAGGAAATAATGGATAACTTTGAAATGTAATAACTTTTGAATGGATTAATATTTTTTACGAAACCTTCAAAAGGCACCACTGTGACCCAAGATCTTTATACCCTAAACATTTCAGACCAAAGTTCCACACTGTTTTTGGACAGCAGTGTGACAAAGAATTTGGCAAAAAAAATGGTAACTTGCATTTTTTTTGACACTCTGTATGTCCACACCTACACCCACACATCCGACTAGAATGAAACTTACCACATCAAGAGATCTTCAGTCCCTGATGGTGCATGCAAATTTCAGGCGAATCACTTGAAACAGTTGCAAGTGCAAAATTTTCAGTTTAACAGAAGTTCTGATTTAACCATACATGTAGGGGTTCTGTGCCCCTATAACACGTAAGCAATAACCCACTCCAGGGTGTGTGGTTACTGGGGATTAATCAACACCCTGGGTGCGCTGTGAGGCATGAGGCCAGGCCGAGTGTCCTCACAGCACCCAGGGTGTTGATTAATTCCCAATAACTGCACACCCTTGAGTGGGTTATTGCACTTATAACATGGGCTACATGTGGACACAAATGGACAAAGGACAGTGGTGCAACAGGTATGAAAATGGGGAACTTTATGTTGTGTCCTTCCGCTACTTAGGTTGCAGTATTACACTGTGTTGAGTGTTCTGCCACACAAGAAATAGTTCTACAAACAGAACTGAGGTATTCAGTGAAAGAATTACCCGAACAGTGTGTGGTGAAGGAGTGTCAGACAACAGAATCAAGGAGCACCCCAAACTTGTTCATTCACAGTAAGAATCAGACTGGAAGGCAACCATTCATTCTCCCAGCAACTGAGACACACTGTTAACTGCAGCACAGAATTGCCAGCATCATGAAGTTTAATTAATGTTAACAATGTAAACACATGGAGAAATGCTACATGGCTATACTGCACAACTACTGAACCAGAGAGAGAGAGAGAGAGAGAGAGAGAGGAAAGACACAGAGAGAACAGAAACGCATCTCAGATAACAATCTGACTGCTTCTCAGAAGCATCAATGGACATCACAGTTCACTCCATCTGTCTCCATGTGATCAGCTGCTGCTGCTCTCTCTCTCCCTCTCTCTCTGGAAACCCACACTACTGAATTGCTTTGCTATCTTGTCTGTGCCACACAGTTATCACCTATAGGATCAGTGAGGGCTGCTAATGCCTGAAGTGTGTGCAGGGCTCTGTGCATTTCCTAGGTGGGGGTGGTGCCCACTGCCCACCAAACCAGAGAACAAGCTGGACTGACTCACAGTGGCACACATCAGTCACTCAGACTCTATGTTCACTGATGCTCACAAGATTAACAGCACCACTTCAGGGACAGTATCGGGGGAGGGACAACACCACAAGATAGCAGCAGACAGCTGCTCTACGCGAGGAGTATGGATGTCACTTTGGGGGAGTCAGTGGGGAGAGAAATCGCTGTGTGGGAGCAGACATTGACAAGGAGCATGGAGCTCACCTGGGCTGGTGGGTGGGGAGAGACATCACTGTGTGGCACAACATATTGGGGAGGAGTACGGAGGTTACCTCGGCAGCTGGCTGGTGAGAGACATCAGTGTTTGGGGAAGGACAGATCACCCAAAAACATCAAGGTGAGCTGGGCGGTGGGTGGCAACAGATATTATTGTGCAGGATGAGATATTTAGTTGGACTACTGAGCACTGCACACTGTCGACAAGCTCCCATACTTATGTCTCGCTTGCTGGCAAAATGAATGGCTGCCTCATACTGTGGTTCTGAGAATGTGATAAGTTCGGCCTGCACTTTGATTTAATTCTCTGAGACCACTTTACCACAAACTATGCAGGTAACAGAGATTTAATGAATGGCCAGGTGATCTCCGTCTGCCAATCAGATCACACAGCTCTACCTGCCCATGATACATATATAAATAACTATAATTCAAATGTACAAATATATATTTAAATTTATAATTACTGTAATAATGTAATAACTTATACACACACACACACACACACAAATAGTCAATAAATTGGGTAAATCAATCATGTTATTTGGGGTTTAATATGTATTTTTCACTTAGAACACAATTTAACTTAGAACAAGTTATTTCCACTTAAAATCTAGAAATAGAACACAGAGTACTATTGGCCAGATAGACAACTTACAATGGAAAGAAAGGCAGTTTTAAGCTAAAACAAGATAAAACACCAGTAAAAACATTACAAATGGTGTGGTAAATATCAAATACATAACGGGTTGCAGCTGAATAACATAAATGTGTTATTCCACTGCAATGTATTATGTATTCCATTATTTCATTGCAACGATAAAATTGTTTCTTAAAATTCACTATTACACACATGGTAATTTGTGTGTGTCAGGCTAAGTTGTGCCTATCCTGTATAGTACACGGAGGGACTGAGAGATGAGGCGAAGGGTAGCAGTCAGATGTGAGCATCAGTTGGCAACCTGCTGGATCCCACAACTAACTGGCACTTTTTCTCTGTAGAAACAAAATAAAAAATAATTAAAAAATTCTTCAAAATAAAATGAAATAAACATTTAACAAATAAACTAGATGTGTTCACTTTTCCACTATAAGGACAGTATTTGTGTGTGCTGGGCTGGGTTGTGCCTGCCCTGCAGAGTATGGGGAGGGACTGGTAACCCCGACAGTGGGCAGCAGCCAGCATATGGAGGACAGCTGGCAGCTTGCCAGGGTCTGCTACTAGTTGCCACATTTTCTTTCCAGAAAGAAAACAAACAACAGTTTGAAACAATAACTCCATGTGTCGCAGTCACATTTCCTGTATACTGTAAGTATAGCTTTTGTGTTTGTTAGACTCTGTTGGGCCTACCCTTGTAGCCTGGACAGCGGGCATCAAGTGGCTGTGGGCTGGAAACCTGCTGCAGTGAAGCAGCAATGGAACAGCAGAGAGGAGAAGGAGCTTGGGGCAGGATGGAATTATCCCGTAGCTGCAAACAAAATGCAAGTGTGGGTAGGTTAAAACTATGGAAAGTACTGAACAAACAATCCACAAAGTATCACACATTGCAGATGCCACTCACAGTGACATAGCAAGGGGCAGGACTCAGGCAAAAAGAGCTGGAAAAAAATTGCAGCAGGTACAGGAAGTGAACGTGGGAGGCAGAGGATGATTCTCAGGACAGGAATGGATACAGACTGATTGTGAGCATGCACCTTGTAGATGTGCAATGGTACCAGCAAGGATGCGACACAGTAATGCTGCAGTAGGAAGCAAAATGCTGTAGTATACTACAGGGAACCATGAAACTCAATGGCAATCATGCCCTTGGCACCTCTGCAGCAGCATGTCTGAGGAGGGGGAATATAAAAAGGAAGGGGAACAGGTGCGGATTTCAGGCATGTAAGAGGTCAAAAAAGGCAGACAGTTGTTCTCAAAAATAGAAAGCATCTTGTAAAAAAATCAAGTGAAGCAAAAGAAGTGTCACGTAACAAAAATAAACAAGCAGAAAAAGAGAAGGAACAGAGAAGTACCCCAGGAGACATGGTAGAGCTGAAGAACTGGAATTTGACCCATTCCCTCAACCAGATGACATGGTGGAAGTGGACATGAAAGAATAAGACCATGATAGTGGCACCAAAGTGCCAATAGGACAGATCAAACTGCTGGCATCAGAGTGCAGGAAAAAAATCACACACACGTAGCTTAGTTACTTAGTTGGGTGTAGGGAGAGTACATGACTGAGAACAAATGGCATTTATTGAAATTGCATAGGTTTCAGTAAGAGAATGGATGCTACCTATACAAGGCATCATCAGCAAAACAGCTGAGGATAGAGAGGACAAAAAGAAATGAACCGTTGTTCACACGGCAGCAGAACCCCACAATCTCACTTTAAAAGTTTCTTTAGTCCAGTAATGCTGATAACGCCCAGTGGCTACAAATCCCTATCCTTCTCCAACACTGGAAATATAAAGCCAATAGGCCCAAGGCAAAAATTTCAGCAAACACCATTGTGGACATTCATAGGTGATTTCATGCTAGGTAGACTTTCATCCATAATGCTTGCCTTATTATTTATAACCCTTTATCTATTCTATCCAAAAGGAAGTTATCGAGTTTGTTTTTAAAGGAGTCCATATTTTTACTAGACACCACTTCCCTAGGCAGAGAATTCCATCCTACCACAACTCTGTTGCTGAACCAATATTTTCGTGATAAAGTCTGCCATTTTTGTGTTCCAAACTGGAAGGGGTGCTCCCTGGGTTCATATCTTGATTTCCTCCAGACTAGTCCAAGTTCTGACAAGAGTGCAGGATCATTTATACATCTGTATAGTAGACAATAGTCCCCTCTAGTTCTTCTATACTCCAGGATAAATAAATTCAGCTCCCTTAATCTCTCAGGGTAAGTCTTCTTTTCCAACCCTTCAACTGACTTAGTCGCTCTTTTCTGTATTCGTTCAATATTATGTATATCTGCTTTTTATAAGGCCCAGACCTGAGCACAGTACTCAGGTTTGGTCTAACCAGAGCACCATAAAGAGGGATTAACACCTTCCTATCCCTACTTGAGATGTGTCTCAGAATACAATTCAAAATTTGATTTCCTTTCTTATTACTTTGTTACAATGTGTACTAAATTTTAAGTCTGAACTAATTGTTACCCCAAATCCCTTTCCTCTTCTATTTATTGAGTACAGTATTATCAATTTGTAGGGAGAGGGTTGTTGTTTTACTTTACCCAAATGCATAGTTATACATTTGTTTTATTTAATTCAAGTTTACTCTTTACAGTCCAATGATGTATGTAATTTAGTGCTTCTTGTAGATCCTGCTGGTTTTTACTGTATTGGTTATTGCACCAATTCTGCAATCGTCCACATTTTGTCAACCAAATATCTTTATTTTCCAGTTTCAAGGAGGTTATGTAGATGTTAAAAAGGCAGGGTCCAAGTACCAATCCCTGGGGGACCCCACTAGTCACAGTCTCCCAGTTTGATTTTTCTCCTTGTATCACCACTCTTTGCCTTCTTTCACATAGCCAAGCATCTATCCAGTTTATTATATTGGTGTCTAGTGCATACTGTTTAAGGGAAAGTATTAATTCTTGATGTGGGAGTTTGTCAAAAGCTTTAGAAAAATCCAAAAAAATAACGTCAACACAATTTCCCGCATCTAATGCCTTCCCAACCTTTTCGTAAAAGTCAAGAGATTTGTCTGACAGAACGCTTCTTCAGAATCCATGTTGTAGTGGGTCCTGCAGTTTGTTAACCTCAAGGTACTCAACTATATAATTCTTTAGAATGGATTCCATCATCTTACCCATGACCGATGTCAAACTAATCAGTCAATAGTTTTTTAACTCAGATTTCGATCCGCTTTTGTATATAGGAACTACCATCGCTTCTCGCTAATTTTGTGGTACTTGTCCTGTATCTAGGGATTTTTGGAATATGTGGATTAGAGGTGGTGCAAGTTGTTCTGCCAATTCATACAGTACCCTGGGATGAATTTCGTCAGGTCCTTGTGATTTGTTTATATGTACTGTTTTTAATTTATCTAGAACATCTTGTAGTTTAATCTGTATCCTCCCTGGTCTGGAAGTAGTATTGGGAGTAGTATTTAGTAAAGTAACTGGATTAAAGACAGAGCAGAAATATTTATTTTGTAACTCTGCACAGTCTCTATTACTAAGTATTTCTCCTGCATTATTTTTAAAAGGTCCAATAATAGTACTCTTTTGGTGTTTATTTTTTATATAACGATAAAAGGTCTTATAGTTGCCCTTAACAAGTGATGCAAGTTTTAATTCGTAGTCTTTTTTTGCTTTTTTAATTTTCCATTTGACTTTTTAATAAACTCTCTATACTGTAAGTTGGGTTGTTTATTTATTTCATGTTTAATTTTTTTGAACCATCTGTTTTTTTTATTTATCAATGTTTTAATTCTTGGAGTTAGCCATTTAGGGATATTTTTGTTTGTTGAGTACTTAGGGTACTTTGGTATACATATGTTTATAGTTTTGTGTAGTACATTGACCAAGGAGTCCCACATTTTATGAGCTGTGTGATTTCTGAGTTCTTTCTGCCAATCCCAATTTGTGAGGTATTTCCTCATAGCAGGAAAGTCAGCCTTTTTAAAGTTTAGAACTGTAGTTTTTCCTTCCCTAAGAGTATTTGGTGCATCTTTAATTAGGAACTTGACTGACTGGTGGTCACTATTTCCCAAAGGGTTACTAGTGTGCACATTTTGTATTGTCTGTCCCATGTTAGTTAAAATCAAGTCTAAAGTGTTATTTCCCCTGGTGTTTTCAAGAACAAGCTGAACAAGCCCTATTTGATTTAGAGCCCCCAAAAGTTGTGTACTTCTTTTGTTTGTACCTTCAAGTTTTTTCCAGTTTATGACTGGGAAATTAAAATCCCCGGTCAATATTATTCCTTCTGACGGATCTAGGTTATTGATGACTTTTAATAATTCTAGTTCTCCATCTGGGCTCATTGAGGGGGGGGGGGTCTATAAACCAGACCTAATTTAATTTTTGTTTGTCCCCTGGGTATGAGTTTTAACCACACCATTTCCAGGCCATCTTTAGCTCTAGTTATTTCCTCACATTGTATAAGATTTTCTATGTATATAGCTATACCCCTTCCTTTTGTTGATTGCCTTGATAGGTAGTATAGTTTGTAACCGGTTATTTCTTTATCCCATCTATCTTCGATAGTCCACCAAGTCTCAGTTATTAGTGCAATTTGTATGTTGTTTTCATATAATAAGCATTGTAGTTCCTCAAATTTGTTTGTTAGACTACGTGCATTTATTAAAATGCAGTTCCATCCTCTTTGAGGTCCATAGTTGTAAATGTTAAGTTGTGAGTCTCCTTCCCCTCTTCCTCCAGTTTAAATGAAAAGAGATAACATTGTTTATTTTCATACTCAGAATTCTGATGCCTGTTTTATTTAAGTGTAATCCATCACTTTTAAAAAGAGTGTTTTTTCCCAAAGGTCCCTGAATTGTCCATAAATCCAATATGATTATACCTACAAAGGGTTCTCAGTTTCATATTAAGTATCTCAGTGCCTGAGTTTTTAAATTCATGTCTCCCGTGGCATGGGATTAGACCTGCAATAATTATATCACATCCTTTATTTTTCATTGTATTTACAATGTGTTGATAATCTTGTATGATGTTATCTATACTCATGAGCCCACATCGTTTACACCGACATGAATTATGATTAAAGGGTCTTGTAGTCCTTCCATCAAGCCATCTAATAAGTAACCAATGTCTGAGATTTTTACCCCAGGTAGCGAGCTCACAGTAGTGTGCATTTTTCTGTTTTTACACACTATTGTATCAATTCCTCTAGTTAGGGAGTCTCCTATTATTAGGATATCTTTTTGTTTTATTTGTGTTGTGATTTCTTTTTCTGTTGTGGAATCTACTTTGGATGATATTGCTTTTTTTATATTTTGGCCAACATTACTCTGTTTGGATTCCTTATGTACTTTGTCTATCCTTTTATCTGGTAATAATGTTCGACCTAAACTTGAGTCTTTTAGACTTTGGTTAACCTTCAAACCCTCCCCCCCCATCATGACTTTCTTCCAAGGACTCGTGTGTAGCTTGCCTTTCCAGATCCAATGTCTTATATCTATTTTCTGTTTCTGGATAATACGTTAACAGCTGATTTATTTCCTCTTTTTTGGTAGAGCATTTATTATCACCATGTTTTTGTGGTGTCTCTGTTTGAGACTCTTTTTGGGCCCCTTTGTGTAGTAGCTCTATATCATTCTCAACTACGAATGAATCTATGTAAGCTTCTAATTCTCCGATCTCTCTCTGGACTTCTAATGTTTCTATTTGGTTACTACGACATGCTAGTTATTGCCTTGCTGGCATTCTTCTTTGTGAGTGATATAGGTTTTCTGTTGCTAATGCAAGTTGCAGTGTTAAAGGACAGTACCAAGTGCCCAGCTATACATACTGTACTTCTTCACAGTGGCACTTTCAGATTTGTATCACAGTGTCTACAAGACTATGTCACATGTCCTGAATACATCAGGTGCACTGGTTGTTTACATCACCACTGACAAGCTGACTAGTGGTTAGACCACCAATTATATGGTATTTAAAAAGTTTATTAGCCAGGATCTGCAAGGACACATTGTAAGATAGAGCAAGCCGAAGATCCATCTGCCCCACCCCCCTTTTGGGTTTCTTTAATTCAAATGCTGCAGGACATTCAGAGGGACTCCAAGATGTACATTGTGTCCTGTTTTATGTTGTATGTTGTGTTTGTTGGGCTGGCCACCCACAATCTGTACTTATTTTTATGTCTTCTGTTGTGTGTGATCCCCCCCCCTTTGTGTACATCATGGATCTCCTTCATAACTCTAGCAGCCTTAAGTTATGGAAACTAAGTGTGAAGCAGAAATGTATTTAAAAACAAAGAAAATGCTGGCTTGTAACTTCAAGTCTTCAATTAATTAGTTTAAAGCCTCTTTGGAAAGCAGGCATTGCGACAGTGCGGGGCGTTTTTAAGAAGTCTGCTCAAAACGCTCGAACTATTGCAAGGATGGAAAAGGCTCTGGAAGCAGTCTTTAATTTATACAGTCCGCCTGCATTATAGACAGAACGGACAAAAGAAACAAAATACAAGTGAAGTAAAGCCTTTCTTTATGGAGATAGAGAAGTCCAGACTGCTGCTGTTTAAATTCATTCTGAGCTCTGCCTTTGTTGTTTAGTTAGCAGTCTGTAGAAAACTGTTTAAACCGCCTGAAAAGTACTGGTTTGGGCACAATATCCTATCGCTAGTGCTGCCATTTAATTAAAGTAAATTCTCCACAAGACACAGAAGGAGTTCCCCTTAAAAGCACTACTGAAAGAGAGTATTGGTAATGTGAGTAAACTTTGTTTGTGTGCCTCTGCTTCTTGCTGAAAACACTCACATTACCAACACCTCTAGGAAGAAATATGTTTGGCTGTACTAAAAGAATTAAGTAACACTTGACTTACCTGTATAAGGCAACTTAAATTATACCAAGGTAGTTTTCTTTTAAAGTTTCTGTGTAGCCAAAATGCTGCTGTTTCAGAAGCTCCTGCTTCATTGTTCCCTATGGACCGCCGCTACCAGTTTCCTGTTTTATCCCTTACAAAGAGGAACTTCCCTTCTGTGAAAGTTAAAATATTGAGACAGCTCATAAAATTTGTTTTTGAATGTCAAAATGTTTTTGGAATGTTACTTTATGTTTAAATAAAATAAGATATTTTATTTTGAGAAAGACTGAATGGATAAAATTTTAAAACTGGAGTAACGAGGTCACATGTCTGTAGAAACTGCTATATAAGCAGAACTACCTAGAAAGCTAGCAGTGTAAGGGAGGGTGTGAATCTGTTAACACTCAGTCCTGAGATAGTCAGTACTACCTCTGATATGTAAACTATGGACTTTTTGGCTTGGTTTATTATTTTGTCATTTCCAGTCCGCTCTAGGTAATAAATTTTTAAGTTTATTCTGCTAATTTTTGTCCGAGCACTTTGTTTATCCCACACCATTTCACATTTGGTGTCAGAAGTGGGATGCGGGTTCGAGGAGGACCTGTTGGTGGATCTGAGGGCAGATTCTGAGTGTATGCAGTCGGACAAGGCAGGAGAGCGGACTATCCCAGCTACAAGGTCATTTATATTAGCCACACGGTTGCCTTTATTGTCTTGGCTGGAGCCGACGGTTCGAAGAAAAGTGGCTAAGGTAACAATGGAGGGAGACGCTTTGGAAATGGAAATGGACAAGGATACAAAGGCTATTGAGAAGGGTGCACAAGCAACTGAACCAAAGGAAGAAGAGCCACCAGAGGGTCCCATGAGTTGTTACGATGGTTGTGCTCGAGACAGACAGAACTGGAGTGAGAAAGGAGAGACCGAGTTGAAAGAGAGAGATTGGGCAGAGAATGCTACTAGATGGACTGACACCTCACGGGCTATTCAGGTACTCAGTTCAAGATCTCCTTCAACACCCTGGGGCCAAAAGACATAGGTTAGTCAAAATGACTGAGTCAGATGATATAGAAGCCTATCTTTAACATTAGAGAGCGGCCGCTGCTTGTGCCTGGCCTAGAGATCAGTGGGTGGTCAGGCTGGCACCATATTTAACTGGGAAGGCACAATTAGCCTACAGTCATACAGACCTTGCACACATAAATGACTATGATTATGTTAAACATGCTATTTTAAAAAGATATGACATAAGTCCTGAAACCTATAGACAGCGTTTTAGAGCATATAAATTCCAAATGACAGATACACCTCAAGATTTGTATACACATCTGAAAGATTTATGTCATAAATGGTTGCAACCTAACATAAGAACAGTGGTACAGATTGTAGAGAACATTATTTTGGAACAATTCATCCGGGTCTTACCCCAAGATGTGCAGTTATGGGTTAAGGAACATCGCCCTGAAACCTCAGAGACCGCCATAAGGCTAGCAGAAGGTTACCTGACTGCCAGACCACAACGCTCTAAAACTTTTATGAACTCTAGAAGCCAGACTGCGACTATAAAACCTAGTAGCAATGTGAGATCATTTAGTCCTCCTATGCTGCACCCTAGTGGTAACATTGGGAATAAGAACTACAATAGACCAAGTAAAGGTTTCAATCATGAAATAATATGTCATGAATGTAAACCAAGGGCCATATTGCTCGGTTCTGTCCAAATAAAAGGTTGAAACAATTCATCTAGCCCTTGCTAACCATTATGTTACCACTGTAAAGATTGGAGGAAGGACAGTTTCTGGCCTAGTAGACTCTGGCAGTAAACAGACACTGATTCATGCTTCACAGGATAAGCCAAAATTAGGGAAGCAACCACCGGAGTGAAATGTGTCCATGGAGATGTTCACTGGTACCCTTTGACAGAAATGGACATACAAATAAATGGGACTATGCATAAAATGAAAGTGGGCATAGTACCTTCTTTACCTGTACCAGTTATAATTGGACATGATTACCCTTTCTTTGACTCTTTGTTAGCTATGAATATTGGGGCAGCTGCTATACAGGATAAAAAAATGCAAGAGATGGAACTGGGACAAATATTTCCTTTTGAGGGGGAGGTATTTGGGACCATTGGCAAAAGTAGAAAAAGCAAATCACAAAAACAGAAGGATAAAAAGGCTTGGAACCAAAAAGACACTGGACTAGAGACATTAACAGAAAACTTCATGTTACCTAATAGAGAGTTTATAAGTATACAGAAAGCTGATAAAACACTAATCCCTTTTTTTCCACAGGTAGTGTCAACAATACCTACTGAGTCTCAGCAACCATATTTTATTATTAAGGATGAATTATTGTACAGGGTAGGTATAAATTCCCATACAGGGGAGGTGGTAGAACAACTGATGTTCCCTGTCCCTTTCCGAGAAAGATTACTATCCCTAGCTCATGACCCTCCTATGGCAGGTCATCTGGGCAAGGACCGAACATTACAACGTTTGCTATACCGGTTTTATTGGCTGGGAATACATGAACAGGTGGCTCAATACTGTAGAAGTTGTCCTGAATGTCAACAGGTTGCAGCAATAGGCCGAAAAAACAAAGTGCCCCTGTTACCAATGCCCTTGGTTAGCAATGTATTTGAAAGGGTTGCAATGGATATTGTAGGCCCATTGCCGAGAAGTACAAAAGGGAATCGCTTTATATTAGTGATGGTAGATTATGCTACAAAATATCCTGAAGCGATACCCCTTCGTACTGCCACTGCCACCCGGATAGCAGAGGAATTAGTGAAAATTTTCAGCCGTATGGGGATTCCAAAAACCATTCTAATTGATAGAGGCACTAATTTTTGTTCAGAGTTGTTACAAAAATTGTACCAATCTTTAGGCATTAAAGCAGTTTTCACCACCCCCTACCATCCACAAACAGATGGGTTAGTTGAGAGGTTTAACCAAACTCTAAAAAGAATGCTCAGGAAATACGTGACAGAGGAAGGTAATAAATGGGACGTTTATCTACCCTATTTGATGTTTGCATATAGGGAGGTGCCACAAGCCTCGACGGAGTTCACTCCATTCGAGTTACTGTATGGACATAACCCAAGAGGCCCATTGGACATTATTAAAGAAGAATGGGAAGACAAGAAGGGGAAACATAAGATAGAACCTTTAGAATATTGGCAACAACTGAGATGAAGGTTAATAACCTATGTAAAGAACGCACATCAAAATAATTTACAACAACAAACTAAACAAAAAGAATACTATGACAAAGGAACAAAGCTCAAAGAATTCACTGCAGGTGATAAGGTTCTACTTTTATTACCCTCCTCTGAGAAGAAGTTACTTATGAAATGGCAAGAGCCATATCAGATAGTGGAACGTAAGGGCCCAGTAACTTATTTGGTGGCTTGTCCTGAAAGGAAGAATAAAAATAAAGTATATCATGTCAACTTGCTAAAACCCTGGGTGGACGAACTTCTCTCCTGTAACTATGTCAGCCCTGAAACATCTGAATTTGAATCTGAATTAGACATAGCTTATAAAAGGTTAGAGGGTTCGAGTAACCTATCAGAGGTGCAAATTAACCCACATTTAACTACCCAACAAACATATACATTACAAAGTATGTTAGAGCCCTATAGAACACTATTTACAAGTTTACCCGGAAAAATTACACAAGAAGTACATCATATTGTGGTATCTGAAGACACCCCTATTAGGCAAAAAGCGTACAGAATCCCTGAGAAATTAAGGAAGAAGCAGTACAAGAGATCAAAAGATGCAGGACCTGGGATTATAGAACCATCACATAGTGAATGGACTTTTCCTATGGTGATAGTGGAGAAAAAGAAGGTGGAATTAGGCTTTGTTTAGATTTTCGACGCCTAAATGCCATATCCAAATTTGATTGTTACCCAATGCCCCGGATTGATGACATCATAGATCGCTGGAGGCAGCTCGTTATATCAGCACCTTAGACTTAATAAAGGATACTGGCAGATTCCTCTAGATCCAAAGGATAAAGAAAACAGCCTTCAGTACACCGATTGGCCTATACCACTTCACAGTGATGCCATTTGGCCTGCATGGGGCGCCGCTACATTCCAACGGGTAATGGATAATATTCTGCAACCTCATACAGAGTATAGTGCGCTACCTGGATGATGTTGTGGTTTTAGTCTTCATGGAAGAACATCTACAGCATCTCCAGGCTATATTATGTACCCTGTCAGAAGTCGGGTTGACACTAAATCCCCTAAATGTTCATTGGCAATGCAGGAAACCAGGCATTTAGGTTTCCAAATTGGAAATGGGCTGGTAAAGCCAGAAATCTCAAAGATAGAAGCAGTAGCCAATACCCCCCAGCCAAGGACAAAAACAGATGTAAGGTCCTTTTTAGGACTAGTTGGCTACTACAAACGATTCATTCCTGATTGTTCCACAATAGCAGGACTTCTAACCGACCTCTTAAAGAAATGTAAGCCAGATAAGGTAAACTGGACACCTGAATGTGAAGAAGCATTCAGCAAATTAAAGGCTCGGGTATGTTCTTCACCAGTCCTACACTCTCTTGACTTTAACCGGCCATTTATAGTACAAACCGACGCATCCAATTGTGGTATAGGGGCGGTACTTACTCAATTAATACAAGGAGAAGAGCATCCAGTCATATTTATAGTCGGAAGTTACATGAGAGAGAAAACATTATTCAGTTATTGAAAAGGAGTGTCTGGCAATCAAGTGGTCAATAGAAGCTTTACGCTTTTATTTATGGGGTATGGAATTTGAGTTATGGGTAGACCACAACCTCTATGTTGGCTTCATGTGATGAAAGATAAAACCCTTGTATAATGCGATGGTATTTTAGCAATGCAACCCTACAGGTTTACTGTATAAAATATAGAAAAGGTTCAGAGCATAAGAATGCTGACTTTCTATCTAGATATGGAGTAGAAACTGTACCTACCTATCTTCAGGCCTCGGGGTAAAAGAAAGGTAGTGATTATTAAAAGAAATAAGTATTTTGAAAGTATCTATAATAGTTTTTTTTTTTTTGGGACCCCGAGGTGGAGCCTTGGTGAGGGTGGGCTATGGCTCCATCTCTTGAGTAGAGATCTGAAGATAGGTATAGTAGTAGTTTTGTAAACCAAACATAATTTGTTTGGTTTTGGGTGGGAGGAATGTAAGAGAGAGCAAGTCAAGATCCATCTGCCCCCCTTTTGGGTTTCCTTAATTCAAATGCTGCAGGACATTCAGAGGACTCCAAGATGTACACTGTGTCCTGTTTTATGTTGTATGTTGTGTTTGTTGGGCTGGCACCCACAGTCTGTACTTATTTTATGTCTTCTGTTGTGTGTGATCCCCCCTTTGTGTACATCATGGATCTCCTTCATAACTCTAGCAGCCTTAAGTTATGGAAACTAAGTGTGAAGCAGAAATGTATTTAAAACAAAGAAAATGCTGGCTTGTAACTTCAAGTCTTCAATTAATTAGTTTAAAGCCTCTTTGGAAAGCAGGCATTGCGACAGTGCGGGTGTTTTAAGAAGTCTCTCAAACGCCGCACTATCGCAAGGATGGAAAAGGCTCTGGAAGCAGTCTTAATTTATTAAGGTGTCCGTCTGCATTATAGACAGAACGGATGAAAAGAAACAAAATACAAGTGAAGTAAAGCCTTCCTTTTTATGGGAGATAGAGAGAAGTCCAGACTGCTGCTGTTTAAATTCATTCTGAGCTCTGCCTTTGTTGTTTAGTTAGCAGTCTGTAGAAAACTGTTTAAACCGCCTGAAAAGTATTGGTTTGGGCACAATATTCCTATCACTAGTGCTGCCATTTAATTAAAGTAAATTCTCCACAAGGCACAGAAGGAGTTCCCCCTTAAAAAGCACTACTGAAAGAGAGTATTGGTAATGTGAGTAAACTTTGTTTGTGTGCCTCTGCTTCTTGCTGAAAACACTCACACTACCAACACCTCTAGGAAGAAATATGTTTGGCTGTACTAAAAAGAATTAAGTAACACTTGACTTACCTGTATAAGGCAACTTAAATTATACCAAGGTAGTTTTCTTTTTAAAGTTTCTGTGTAGCCAAAATGCTGCTGTTTCAGAAGCTCCCTGCTTCATTGTTCCCTATGGACCAGCCGTGCCCAGTTTCCCTGTTTTTATCCCTTACAAAGAGGAACTTCCCTTCTGTGAAAGTTAAAATATTGAGACAGCTCATAAAATTTGTTTTGAATGTCAAAATGTTTTGGAATGTTATTTTATGTTTAAATAAAATAAGATATTTTATTTTGAGAAAGATTGAATGGATAAAATTTTAAAACTGGAGTAACGAGGTCACATGTCTGTAGAAACTGCTATATAAGCAGAACTACCTAGGAAGCTAGCAGTGTAAGGGAGGGTGTGAATCTGTTAACACCCAGTCCTGAGATAGTCAGTACTACCTCTGATATGTAAACTATGGACTTTTTGGCTTGGTTTATTATTTTGTCGTTTCCAGTCCGCTCTAGGTAATAAATTTTTAAGTTTATTCTGCTAATTTTTGTCCGAGCACTTTGTTTATCCCACACCATTTCACACACATGTACCTGCAATGGGCACAGAACCTTGGGTGCCGCAGTGTTAGTGGATTTTTGGGGTTGAATGGGATACTATTGTACTTAAATTGTTGTGTTTACTATGATAGCATCAGTGGTATGCTATATTTAGCATGGTCCTACTGTCTTTCTAAACTATTATTGTGTATCATCGTTGACTATTTGTACTGTATTAAGTAACATATTATGCTCTGGGCTGTAACTATACTAGATATGTCTACTAACTTTAACTTGTCTGTATATTCAACTTCCTGCCACATTGCACTTCTGCTATAAACTTCACTCTGATTTGTATTATACCCTGTTGTAAAACTTATGCTGTCCTTCCCAGGACCGTCTTGCGAATAAGCTTTGCTCAATGGAGTCTTTTCCTGGTAAAATTAAAAATAAATAAAATAACAAATATGACAGTGGCTGCCTATTTGGTCAAGCTCTCCATTTTGTTTTCTCCCCATGATTTAGTGGCAGCAGCAGTAGTAGCAGTCACTGGTCACCAGGACTCTCGGATCACCATAGACAGGCAGCTTTATGCATCTGTGAATTCGACAATGACCATCATGAAGAAAACTTCCTAGACTGCTTTTTGTAAAAGATTAGTGAGTCACTGACACCACACTTATTACCCCCAGATTTTATAGCATGACTTAATGTAAAGAACACTGTAACAGTAGCTCAGGACAGTGACTATACACCTCTTCCATGCTTTGCTCACTGTATAAATCTGGTGGTTCACAGATTCTTAGATGAGGAAGACACCATGGTGCAGACTTGTGTAGGTGTGGTCAAAAACATCTATGGCTATTTTAGCCATTATGTTAAGGCACGGGCACTGTTATACAAGTTTCAACAGGTGGATCATCTCTCCTCTGCAACCTAAACAAAATGCGACAGCAAGTTGGAATTTCATCTAATATACGATGCAGTGGCTATCAGATCAACAGAAGGCCATATACCAGTATGCAGTTGAGCATGATATTTGCAAGGAAGAGGAGAGATAAACATAATCAGTGGTGAGCAATGGAGATACCTCTACACTGTGCAGGAGCCCTTCAAGGAGGCCACATGAGTCATAAGTACTGTTACAGCTGGTCTATGCCAGGTAATCCTACCGAGTATGCTGACTGAACTTGTTCTGATGAAGTTTCAATACGCAGAGAACAAGGATCCCTCTTCTATGCATCTGGTAGAAAGAGTAAGAACACATTTCTGGAATAATATACACATTTTGTAAAGCGTAGAGTTGACTACTATATTCTGGCCACTTTCTTTAATTCTCACTTCAAGGACACATCCAAAACATTCTTTGCTGCAAATGAATGCAGTAGGGATCAGGTGTCCTCTAAAACCTGGCATATCCATATGGTCTCTGTACTTATGACACAAAAAAGTTAAGATCACAAGTAAAGCTGAAGAGGAACAGTCATTAGATAGATAGACAGACAGACAGACAGACAGACAGAGACAGATATTTTATCTCCAAAGTGCCCATTTCCAGAGACTCTGGGCACTATACAATATAAAACCATACATTTAAAATCATACACAAATATACATATAAAGGAATACAACTGGGATCATACAATTATCTATCTATCCAATAAAACCAGATATTAATTTTGAAACATAATCAATAAAACGCTTGCTGGAACAAATGTGTTTAAAGCCCTTTTTAAAGGCTTCCACAGAGGGAGCCTCCTTTATATAACCAGGCAAGGAGTTCCACAGGGCAGGTGCAGCCACTGAGAATGTTCTATCCCCAGAATGCTGCAACCTAATCCTAGGAACTCCCATGTGGCCTGCCCCAGCAGAACAGAGGGCCTGGGCCAGACGGTAGGGGACAAAAAGATCTTGCAGACAGATGGGACCCCTTTCATGCAGGGTCTTATAGGTTAACAGCCCTATCTTGAAGACGACCCTCCACTGGACCAGCAGCCAGTGCAGTCCCCGGAGGACCAGGTGATATGCTCACACCTTTTCACCCCCGTCAACAATCTCTCTGCCACGTTTTACACCAGCTGCAGCCTGCAGAGGTTGCCTTCAGATAACCCTAGGCACAGGGGATTACAGCAGTCTAACCTGGAAGTGACGAAAGCATGCACCAGCATCGTCAGGTCCTCAGGCAGAATCAGAGCTCGAATTTGGGTGATATTTCCGAGATGATAAAACTCACTTCTAACCATGGCCAGCACCTGAGCATCAGGTGTCAGGCCATTGTCCAGGGTCATGCCCAAATTCTTCACCTGTCTAGAGGGGGGTAGGGGCACCCCCCCACACTAGGTTGGGGGTAACACCCCACCCCCTCTCTGTCTCAGTGACCGGGATCCACAACCAGTACCTCAGTCTTGTCTGGGTTAAGCTTGAGCCAACTGTGAGCCATCCACGGCTGGATTTCCTAGAGGCTGATGTTAAACAGAGTCCAACACCGGGTATTGGGCGCACAGGACAAGTACAGCTGGGTATCATCTGCATAGCAGGACAAACCCAGCCCGTACCACCTGATAATATCCCCCAATGGCAGCATGTACACCATGAATGATAAGAGCGACAAGACTGAACCCTGTGGAACACCACAGCATAGAGGCTTCTGGTTAGATGAGGCAATTTCCGTTGTCACCTTTTGCTCTCTGTTAGGTAGGACCTGAACCAGCTGATGAGATTACTGGACAGGCCACACCAGAACCACAGGCAGTCAAGTAACACCTCATGGTCCACGGTGTCAGACACCACAGAGAGGTCCAGGAGGACCAAGATGGTATGGTCCTGCCTGTCCCTTGCCATCAGGAGATCATTTAACACCCTCACCAGGCAGTCTACACACTATGCCATGCACAGAACCCAGACTGGAAAGGCCCATTGGTGGAGGAAGTGGCAAGAAGTCTCTCAAGCTGCATGGCCACCACCTTTTCTATAATCTTCACCTAAAAATGGGAGGTTCAAAACCGGTCTGTAGTTGTTGAGGCAGTCTGGGTCCTGAGAGGGCTTTTTCAAAAAAGGTCTAACCAAGGCCTCTTTCAGGGCCAATGGGAAGATCCCACTCCTCAATAAACTCCAGACAACCTCAGCAACCACAGGTCTAATCAGGTCCAAACACCCAACCAAAAAGCGGGTTTATTATCATTATCACTTGCATGCACACTGACAGGCAAGGTGGAGGACAGGGAAGAGGAAACACATGAATACTATGGTGTTAGCACTGCTACTGATGAATGTCAGTGAGGGTTACTCATTCTTGCCCCCAGGTTAACACAGAATTCTTGCCGCTTGACTTGATGGAAAAATCACAGCATGACTTAGTCTGACTGTGACACAGTGGAGCCAGAAATGCCAGCAAATAAAAGTATGCGTGAATATCTGGATGAGAACATGCCATTAGCAGAAGGAGATGAGCCACTAAATGTCCATATTATTTGTGTTTGGACAGTACAGACCCCCACCACAGCCTTTTGCATTGGATGTTCTATAAGTCAACTTGCCTTGACATACCTATATTGTACTGGTACTAAAAACACACCATTTAGTCTCCTCTGATAGAGGCAGTTGTTAATTCAGTTGTCCACCTGTAACTACATACTCAGAAAATATTTTCAGTGATGGAGGTGTTACAGTCACTCACAAGAGAACATGTTTTTCCACACAAAAAAAAGTAGATGCTCATGTTTAAAAAAAAATAAATCTGCACAGTTTTAGCAAGATCTCATCTATTCCAATGTTTATATATGATAGAGCTCCTACTCTACCAGTTCTGAGATAGGAAGATGATGGGATGAATGGTAAGGGTTTCTGTGTCCATTAGTTACCAGTGCCACATGCCCATCTTCATGCTGCCCTTGCTGTGTTCTTCTTTTCTCATCTGCACTACTGCTCCTTTGTCATTAATGCCCATTTTTTAACTGGCTGCCATGCCTGGAAGTTATCCATCTACTGTACTCCACAACACCTCACCAATGTCTGTAATCATCTCCGACAGACTTGAAGTTTTTATGGCTTCTGGTATGCCCTGTGCAAATTGTGCAACTGACCCCCAGGTCTGCCTCCTGGAGACTGAGCCTTTATCTGCAGCGCAGGAATAACCCACATTGTTTGGTCCTTTATGCCATATAATAGGCTAGATTATTCCAGATTTGTAGTTTTGAAACTTTTTATAGGAATCTTTGCAGGTCAGTGGCCAATCACATATGGGCTTCTTGATTTACCCTTGTCATTGTCAGCTTTACAAGTTACAAATACAAACATTTAATCTAGGGGTTAAAATTGGCCAAGTAATCTGTATATGGCACTTATCTTTGCACAATGGGAAGCATCATTCATGTTTGGCAGTGTCTGAATTGACAATATTTTTGGAACCAGTAGCCTTAATACACTGTGGGCTTCTGCACTGTTGTCTCAAATGTTTGAGTCTACAGAGGCTTTATACTAATACCTAATTTGGTAGCAAAACTGGCCAATAAATCTATGTATAACACTTATATTTGGCATAACTGGAAGCCTCGTCCACATTAGACAGTGTCTAAATGGACATTATTTTTGAAACCTATAGCCTTCCGTCTGGGCTGCTTCACCATTCTGCTGTTTTGTGTGTTTCTCCTACAGACAAGAAATGAAATTTCAGTATCTCCCCATACTCTCTGTCCACAAAACAATAGTTTTCTATAGTTGAACCAGGGTGAAGTACAGTAGTTTGAAAATAAAATAACCGTGGTGAAATTTACCTGGTTTGGTCGACTACATTTGCAAGATCGAACTTTGGGTGGTTCACACAGCTCTATGTGCAAACATTCTGTAATATACATATATAATTATGAAAAACTATGGTGAAAAAGAAATTCCATCTAGGAGGTCTTATGGATTAATAAACCATGCACCCAAAGGGTAAGTGGAGTATTATCTCAGCCCCGAGATGGATTATTTTTCAAGCACAGTGTGCGCTCACTTTAATTAGCATTATGTCACTAACATGATTTCAGCCAGTCAGCACACAGAACCACTGTTTCTCCTATCCTGTGTACAGGCTGCTCTCACGTGTGAGTGTTAGAAGGGAGCACTCTGCTTCCGCACAATGAGGACTAGCATAATAAAATAAATAAAAAGTCTCCAAAGTTATTCTAAATCACTTCAGCTAAACTCAAGGGATTTACATAGAAAAGAATACGTGTGTGTGTGTGTGTAACCAGAATTTTATACATGCTCAAGGTGTAGGATGCTACATAAACTCCGAGAGCAAAATTCAAGAGGTTTATAAAAGCAGCCCACTGAGGGTGTGTATAAAATTCTGAGTTACAAACATCCACCCATGTCTTGTTTTATAATTAGACCAGCATTTTTAATAAATTATCAACTTGGGTGTTTAACTTGAAGAAATATGAACAAGAAGAATCATGTTGTAAATTGTTATGTGAAACTGCAAACTGTTTGAGTGCAAAAAGCAATGTTTATTATTTACGGCTGATAATCTTGTTTTGAGAGGAATTTTAATTTGCTTACATAGATGGCAGCTGTGGGACTGCTGCATGTACTGTTACTGGAGCGAGCTTGATTGACAGTTTGTGGTTACAACCACATGGTTGTAACACAAAATTACAACCCTATTATCTGAGAATTAAGAATGCTGGTTAGTAATTAAAATAAGATAATAGGGCCTTCAAAGAGTGTAACTTATGGTCTCCTCTCATGAGGTTTGGGCAGATAGAACTGCTAAGATTTGCTTTACGTACCTCTCATTCAAATCTCACACTTGGAGTCCCTTATATGGTAAGAGGCACCTCTCAAAGACCTTATTAACTTAAAACAATGGAGCAACATTTGACATTCACTACAGTGGGGTGCCCATTACATCAAGAGAGCACCACGAAAAAGGATTGGAAGCGCTTTTGTTGGTGTAAAATGTAATTTTATTTCACTGATGATTAAAATTAGATTTTTAAAGACTCAATTCAGACAAAGATTTTACTTTGTAAAAAAAAAAATTATTTTATCCTGTCTCACTAATGTTTTGAAGACAACGGTCCAGATTTGCAAAGATTGGTGCAAGCTGCGTCAAATAGCAGCTTGCGTCTATCTCCGGTATGCCAGGGCTTCTGGGCCAATTCACGAGCAGGAGTGGTGTTGCTCTGCTGTCACAGTCACAGCGACATCTGCTGCCCTGCACCAAAGAGAAGGTGCATGGGAAGGGAATGATGGAGGCTTGTGGCAGCCGCTGCCCCTGTGGTTGTCAAACCCGACAGCTGACAGTGCTCAAGGCATGTGCAGCCCCCACCCAATGGACGAGGGTGTCCAGTCAGTGGCATGCCAGTGGAAATGGATGGTGTGGGAGGGCAGCTGGGGAGACAAGGCTGGGGTGGGTATTGCTTCTTTGTGCCCTGTCCTGTGCTGGTGCTGTGGGTACACTCCAGGGTGCATGCCGCAAGTGCCCTGTTGTCTGGAGTTCCTGGTACGGGTGTCAATATCTTGACAGCCAGCAGGTTGTAGGGAACAGGTAGGGAGGTGTCACTTCTGTGTGGTACACTATGTCTCGGGCTGCCCACATACACAGCACAGAATGGTGGGCAAAGTTGACCATGACTGAGTGTGCACAATGCATTGTGGGGTGCCGTCATCCCAATGCCCAGGTTACATGGCTGCCGTGTGTATCTGGTGTGGCGCACGGGTCATTAGGCCAGTCTTTTGCTGGTCTAAGCATTGACACCAGCGTCACCAGCTGCAGAGCTTCCTGAATCCCACCTTCAGGGATATTGCATCTGGGAACTGGCACAAGTCCCCTTACACCATGGCACACACACCCTTTGGATGTAGTGCTGGTGCAAGACCTATTTGGCACACTGGATCCCGCCATTGTGGCAGCCACCATTCCTGAACTGGGAACTTCACAGTTTTTGATGCAAGGTGCCCCTTGCATCAAATCCAATTGATGCAGGCACCTTGTGTCACCTTTCCAGCTTTTGTGAATAAGGCCCAATATATTTAGCATATGATGATACCCGGTGGAGCTGTAATATCTTTAAATAGTCTGCTTCCTGTCATTACAGCTACTCTAATTTAGGTTCAACACTGCTGAGTGATTCATGCTTTGTTAGCTTTTTGCTCTAGTCCTCTTCTTCATGGGGCTAAACAAAGTCCTCGCCTGAGTCCTGTGTATTGTTGGTAATGGGAGAAACAATATTGGTACCTGTTAGTTGCTAATTTATGTATTCTGTTTTGTCCATGGTAGAGCTGTATGGAATTTTTAAATTCCACAGAATTCAGTTGGAAGCCACAGAATTCTGGAATTCCAAAAGCAGTTTGTGTTTTTTTTTATGCAAACTGTCAATTAATAATTTGCAGCTTATATAAACCACAGTTAAGCATTGTGTGGTTTATGTGAACTGTGGCTTAGTTTATAATTACTAATGCTCCCCTTTATTGACCGGACTGACACCGCTTTCGAATGCTATAATAACTGGCTGGTTATTATGGAATGGAACCAGGTTATTACGGCATGGGTGTCAGCCAAACTAAAAGTGAAAGCCACTGCAGTCTTGCACTCATAGAAACAAAATGCCACTTAAAGGACACTGGCATTTTTCCTGTTTTTTTTTCCTTACCACACAGCACTAAACCCGACCAGCAATTATATAAACTAAAGTATGGGGCATCATTGGGGTGGGTTACATTGACCTGTTCTATTGACAGGAGGAATGTTGACCAGGATATTGGGAAATATTCTCCACTCTTACAATGTGTTAGAGGTCCTTTAACTTGTACCAGGACAGCCACTAGAGACATCCTATTGTAAAGGAGGCACCTCATCAATGCAGCACCCCACTAGTGTAGCATTACCATATCAATATTGGGTATTAGCTGCAAGCTACTGATGTGGGAATTGAACACAGAACATTCCACTCTTCTAACCCTAGATGCAACCATGTTACCTACTAAGTCCCTGACACTGACCCATGTCTGCTCATGAGTAAGTTAGATAAGCAGCAAGTCCCTTAACAGAATTAAAAAATGGATAACTTGTATCAGGGGCTGAGCTAGGGTTTCATAGTGATAGAAAATTTTAATATATTGTTTATGCCCCATTACTACTGGTGTTTCCCCCTTCCAGTGGCCACCACTCAGTCATGTACACAACCTTCACCAAAACTTACCCTTTGCCATGGTTTACTCCCCAAGGCAGGGCTTACCTGGCTGGCCACACCAGGCAAAGTGTTGGTCTTCCTTTGTGAGGACCTCCTGAGTAAAGGGTCTATCAGTCAGGCCAGGACCTGAGTGTGCCCCATCATCCTACAATACTGCTGGGGTTTGTCCTGTTTTCTATGCTGCCTGATCCTTGAGAATGAATGTGCACTAGGGGTCTAAATGCATGTACATGCAAGCATGTCAGCACAGATTTCGACTGGTGTCCTCCTCTCCCACTGCAGTACCTCTGCTACACAATTATTTGTGAACACCAGGTGGCAGTATTGTGGCAGAGGCAGTGATCAGTCCTCCCCAGAGGAAGAGTGCACCTTCGGGGATGCTCAATCCTCTTCCCCCAGCTGGCCCCTAAAGACCTGTGCTAACTTTTTAACCCATGTCACAGATGCCACAAGCAGTGACACTCTGCTGCACAAATGGGCTGGTTTGCATGATAAGAATTTTTTATTGTCTCATTGTTTCCTCTGTCTCATATGACAATCCGGATTGCCATGGTGGAAGTACTACTGTGTGGATACAATATGAACTAAGGTAGTCAGAGATGTCTGCCTCAAAGGTGCAGAAATGTACAGTCTTTGTATTAAAGAAAGACTCAAGACTCCTATTTTAATAATAATCACAGTACATTTTATTAAGATTCAGTATGCATAAATGCCACCTATCCTTAGCCAGAGCCAATGTCTCGTGGCCTTGGGACCACTTCATCAGGGCATGCAGAGTTCAATACTGCTCTTATTATTTTGCACAACTCTTCCAGTGTCCTTATTCTTGCTGTGGTTCCTTGTAAGTTTCAAAAAGCTTGTCCAACCACATCACTGTTCTTCCATTCCAAACGTCTGCATTGTGGCCACATTCATTGCTCAAAGTATGCTGCTGCTAAAGTGATGCCCACTTGCAACAGTGATAGCCATCACCACAGGGATTCATGGTGTGCTACCAACCAAGCCAATATCAGATGATCCCGGAAAAGCCACATTCATCTGAAAGTGGCTTTTCCAGTCAATATTGCGATGTGGTGCACCATACTGTACCTACTAGCAGTGATGGCAAGCATTATACTATCACCTCTTGTACTAGCCTTTATGCAAACTGAATCCTAATAAAATAAATTGTGATTAATGAAACAGGAGCCTTATGTCTTCCACTGATACAAAGATTGCCATGGTGGAACTCTTCCCTTGGCTGGGAGGGTGAACAAGCAGCTGACTTTGTGTCGAGACCAAAACTGCTCTTCAACTGACCATCCGGGGTACATGTACTGTGGGCTGGCTGGTCCACAGTCTCCCCTTTCTCTCCCTCACTTAGAGCACAGCACCTCACCTCCACAATGTAACTGGCCCCCAGTTAGTCCCAGTGAAGCAGTTTTGTTAAGGAGCTGGAGTTCTCCCAGATAAATGCAAAATGGTCCTTTATTAAATTAAAACTAGGCTGCAACAGCTGCAACTCATTAGTCCAAGGGAGCTGCAGGTGCTACTTTGATACATATTGTAGCATGATCTATTACTGACTTGTGCCACAAAATATCATAAATGCAAGAAATGCAAATGTTAAAATGCTGTCATGGGAAAGCTTAATGATTCAAGCCCTGAGTGTTATTGTTTTACTGGATACTGAAAAGTCTAATTTATTTAACATTTAATACGTTTGTCTGTACTGTATGCACCCAAGATAGCTCAACTGAAAAGATTAATCTTATTAGCAGTAGGATTCTGTTGCTGTTGAAACGGCTTGAAGCGTGGTGAGATTTAGTAACTATCTGAAGGCCTCACTCTGAGCCAGTAAGTACAGGATCCAAACCAGGCACTGTTGGCTCACATTCCCTTTTGCACTAACCACATACATTTTACCTGCCTTTGTTGACATAATTGTTTATAGTTCAGAGTATCACTGAATTCCTATGTAATATGGTTTGGCACTCAACCTGAGAGCAGTACCAGTATGTGAATGCTTGTACAACTAGTTTATACTTTGGCTTACACTTTCTTGCTGCTTCTGCTACAGGAACTACCACCCTGTTGGGGTACCATTAAGATGCAAGAACTCTCAGAAATGTTCCAGCCCCTTGAGGTTCCACAGGGATGATGTCTTGGAGACAAAAGGCACCTTACAGAACAAGGCTTAAAAGAATAATGGCAGACAAACAACATCTTCCTGAGAAGATGAGAGACCTAGCCAGATTGAGATAGATTGATAACAGAAGGGAAACCACCATCTAGCTCCTACTCTCGGCAGAACTAAACTGTAATGACCTTTGGCATGGAGGACAGGAAATAAACTCCTGTGGAGGAGTCGTCTGGGGTGCCAAGGCCTAAGTTGTCATCCCTCCATGCTAGGGGCAGTATTAGCAATGGCTTGGATGCTGCACTATAGACACTCAATACAGCGGCATTGTTTAGAGAAAGAACTCTCGCTCTAACCCTCTAATCATATAAAGTTGTGAGGTGCTGCTGAGTGTTCTGATGAAACAAAAGAGGCCCTCTCCCCTCTTGAGGAGGAACCCCTCCCACAAGTCATGTTATGAGGAGACTAACATATGCTGACTGGAGGTCACCCAGCCTGAACCCTATGAGAGGCTATCACTTTCACTGAATGAAAACGAAAGGAAATGGGAACAGATAGACGTCAGGTGACTTGCAGGCAAATGCAGGGAGGATTTTTTTTCAGGGAGTCTCCCCGAGTCGAATTTGCATGACCAAAGAGACGCTTCGAACAGAGTCTCTCACTAAGGAATGAAATGCCATAAATATAGCCCCTGAAGGTGCCATGGAGTCAATCTGCATAGATAAAGTGGCCCTTCATGGTAAGAACCCCACCCTCAAAATACTGGACTGCAAGGGGGTAGGCATCAAGAGGTACTGCTGAGTTGATCTGCGTGACCACAAAAATCCCTGTTTGGTGTGGCTCCCACTCTCCAGGAGCAGGCTTCAGTAGCAGCAGGAGTATGTCAAGCCTCCTGGTCAAGGAGACCAGGAAGACCTAGAGTAGGATAGGCTAGGAACAGGTATATGTGAGGCAGTGAAAGGAACCCACAGGGCTGACACTGGAGCCATGAAGGCTGGAACCATCATGACAAAATGAAACCAGATACTGTAGGTTGACTGAGAGGGTGGATGCCTGGTATAAATATAAATGATGGGTAGGTGGCAGGTGAACAAAGAATCCATGTAGCAATGAGAAAAAATAATGGCCTGGCTGAGGGGTGACACCCCAAGTTGCAAACATGGCTGAACAGAATTGTGGTTAAGTAACAATCCAAGGTAGCCTTTGGCTAGAAAGCATAGGCAACAACACAGTGATAGTAAATGGTTAGCCAACTCTGAACAGTGAACAAGCAGGAAGACATCTAAAACATTAGGTAGGCATGACAGAACAGGAGTCAAGAGGCCAAAAAAAAAAAGAAATGCATTTTGTATACAGGCAAATAGAGAAAGCGCAAAGGGGCAGATGGAGAGCATACACGAATCATGAACAGCCATGACAGGAGAAGGTAAGAAGGGGAAAAACAAAAGAGAGATGATGGAGAATGAGAGAAAAACTGGCACAACAGACAGTACTCCAAACAGAAAGCAACTGTGAGATGAAACAACCAGGAGACAAGGAAAGGAGCTGAGATGGAACAGGAGCAGACATGCAGCTACAAGGTATGGACTGGGAGGGAGGGAGAGAGGAAGGGTTAGAAGCCACACAGAAGCAGCAAAAATCTGAGCTTCTGAGGGATGCTTGGGCCTGGGGCGCCATTGGGAGGCAGGGGTGGCAGTTGCCCCCCCGCGTGCAGCCAGGCTAGTATTTTTTCTGCTGCTCCTCTGCTGCATTGCAATTGCAGCCATCCAGTGTCTCTGGACCAGCCAGCCTGCCAGTGTCTTTGTTTTTTTTTTTTCTTTAAATACACCCCTCTCCCCGCAGGCAGCAACAATTGCGGCAATGAACTGGTCCATCCAATCCTCTGATGGCTCATGGCTTGTCCCGCTCCTTCCTTCCAAAAACTCCAAGTCCCAGTGTGCATAGTGCTAGCTGCACCTCAGTGTGCATGTGCCGAGGCAGGACTTGGCTACAGCAATTGGCTAGGGAGGCCAGGGGGTGGGACAAGTCGTGACCTCAACCCAATGTCACATGTAAGTGGGAGAAGCCTGCCCTGAGATGTAAGTGTGAGCAGGGCCAGAGGAGGCAGGAAACAGATGGTTGGAAGATGGGAAGGAGTCTAAACTGAGAGTGTGAGAGTGAGAGTGAGAGTCCAGTTCTCTTCTCATTGCGCATTGTGACTCGACAGTCAGTCACTCAAGCTGAGGTAAGAGCGAAGGGGGGAGTCAGGGAAAGTTTGTGTGAGCTCAGCAGCTAGCTCTGAGATAGCTCTCTCTCTCTCTCTGTCTGCAACGGGCAGCAAGCAGTAGTGATGCAGGGCACACCACACGATGGGTCAGGTAACAAGTTCAATTGGTCGTTGATTGGGCAGGCAGCTGGGGCCCCAGGCACTGCAGACAGACAGACCTAGGGAGCTAGCAGCATGGAGACTGGATCCCTGAGTGAGAGTGGAGGAGGATCAGGCACCAGCGTCATGATGTCCAGGAAGACAAGACAGTAAAAGCAGCACTGCAGGTATGCAATTTGCTTGCTGATGAATTGATGGTGGGATTTTTGGAGTGTGGGATCCTGCTTGGGGGCTTGGGGCTGGCTTTTAATAGTAAAAAAACTAAGTGTGTCATGGCTGAAGGCTCTTAGGCTCATGAGAGCTATGATGAAATTGAAATGATCGCTGGTCCCCTCCCCACTGCCCAGAAATGAAGTAGGCAGTAAGTAGCTGCAGCTGCTCTATCAGCAGAGGAGCAGGTCAGGACCAAGCAAAATAAAACCCAGGCAGTTGAGTCCACCACTGTTGGTCCTGAGGCCATCCTGGAGTGAAGTCCCCCTAAAATTAAAACAGATATATTCATAAATAAATGGTGCCAGCTTGAATGCTTTAATCAGATTTCTACTTGTATTTGTGTGTAGGGAGGTAGGGTTAGTGCAAACACAAACATATTCATATGACTGATTAATTTAACTTGTTCTGACTGAATGGCTTGTGCTTGTGCCAGAAGAGTGCCATGTACTATAAGTAAAATCTCTCTCTTTCTGTAAGTAACCTTAAATGTATGTACTGCATAAGTGTATGCCTGTTGTCTTCTTCCTCTTGGGTTATACCCCACCATGTAAACAAGGCATTGTGACTGTCCCTTGAATTATTGCCAGACAGAGCTTGACGATTATGTCCATAGAGCACAGAGCTCACCTCAAGAGAAGGGGGACGGGGTACAGAAAATGTAAATGTTGGCTGGGCTGGGCAGCAGGCATGGCCAGTCCCACCCAGTCCCTGTTAGGAGTGAAACAGGAACTAGAACATGTGTTGTGACTGCCAGCTTTTTTTGGGGGGGTAGGTGGGCATTAGTGCCTGCTAGAATCTGAGATGGGTACCTCCCAGTTCTCCTCAGGAGAGGGGAACATTGAAAAACAATTCTGCCAGTTTGGTGGACCACTCTGAGTCACCCTCAGAAGATGGGAAAATTAATAATTCCACCACCAGCTTGGTCATTCACCATCTCTGGGTCCCCCACTGAAGAGGGGGAGATAAAAAATAATTCCATTGCCTTTGTGACCATCTTGAGGACCTCCTCTGAAGAAGGGGAGCTGTCTCTTAGCACTGAATGGAATTCTAGCAGCTCAGCAGCAGTCTCTGGGACCCCCTCAGGTCAGAAAGAGGGAAAGGGAGACATGAGGCTGAAGCACCAGTCCAGTCCATTGCTGCAGAGAGCTCCTGTACTGATCTATTTGTGTTTAATGGCCACTCTCAGCACCAATGTACAGTTGTATTTGCAATGCAGCAACCTGAGTGCTCGAGTTGCTTCGGTGCCCCGCCCCAACTCAGTCCCTGGCCCAGTCCCCACTCAGCCCATGGCCCACTCCCACAGCTCCTCTGCCCGGCGGTTGTTGCGCCTCCACCCTCCCCTGCTGAAATCTGAAATGGCACCCCTAGCTGGGGCATGCACAGTTTAAGTACTACTTCAAGGGGGTGGCAAGTGTCTACCACTTCCCCTCCAAACTGCAAGTGGAGCCTTTAAATTCTAATTCACTGATAACTTTGATCCTTCTCTTAAACATTTTCCTTCAGAAAATGTGATGGTTGCTCAATTAGTAACAATCCAGTTTGGGGGTCAAAAGTTCAAACTGCACATCCTCTGCTAAGACACAAACAAGGATACAGCTGGAGGGATGGACACGATGGATCCTATGTCTCTTCCATCATCACAGTATTACGTTACTACATAGCGTGGTTTGCTCTGTATGTTGTTGGAGCTATCATTCTTTGGATAAGATAAGGAGAAAAATACACATTTTAGAAGGTGAGGGACAGTGACCCTTGATGCATTGGACAGACCTCTGTCATTTGATTTTGCTTCCTGATTGCAGAGAGTACTTGTTTGTAAATGATAAAATAAATATGCAGTGTTTCAAAAATACCATCAGTGATAGCGGTACCTTGTGTTTTAACTAGTCTAACTAAACTTTTATTTTGATGGTTACACTTCAGTTGAGTTGAGTTGCTACATTATGTACAAAGACCCAAAGCTTTCTTACTAATGCCTGTAATTTTTTGTCAAACTTCTGGTGAATGTTAATGAAGACATGGCACACTGCATGACTGGCAGGTTAAAATGTATTCACGCCTATAGGTTTCTGTACCCTCAGTTATTCTTGACTATAATCATATCCTGGAGTTATTTTCACGGTCTTGCTTCATTAATGTGCATTGTGCCGTCAGGTCCTTAATCACACCCTTACTAGCTTAAAAGATCTCCTTCCCGGTTAGTGACAGCACTGTGCTGTACTTGATGAATGCAGAATGAAATAAATAGTTTTTTTAAAAATTACCTAGTATACAAATTTGTAATCCTGCAGACCCTGCTATTAAATCTTCTCAGGAATTACTGTTGAGTATGTTGTAAAAGACTACAGCATATTTTTGTTTTAATCTGTTCATGCTGAGCATCTCACAGTCGGTACTATATACCGTGGCAAAGTATTTAGCCAACAACTGTTACACCAAAGCAAAATGTTGCTCATTTTTTTAAATGGTTCTAATTATTATGCAACATACTCACACCCTCTGTACATTTTTTCTTGTAGCTAAAAATGTAATTGGCACTTTTTTATCTTAAAAAATTAATTGGCTCAGAGAAAGATAACAATTTCTATTGTTTGCTTGGACAGCAAGAAGCAGAAGAATTAGCATTACTCCTGAGAGCTGCCATTGGTTAGCTGGAGGGAAAATGGATATCAATTATACATAATCTAAGAAGCCTCTGCATAATAATCAGGCCTAGTAGGGGCTTTGGGGCTGCTTCGTTATTCTATCGTAAACAGAAGAACCTAGATAGAAATGTCAGTCAAGAGTAGCAGCGTCATTTCTTCCTTTTTAACACCTTCACATTCTATTTGCTTAAATATGCAAACAAGGCTGTTTAGCTGAGGGTTGAGTCTGTGCTAATGAGCTCTCTGCACTAACCCTGAAGTAAATGGGTTCTGTTTCACAGCTGCTCAGGATACAGTTCCTCTGGGCATGCTCAGGTACTGGAAAATAGCCCATTTGAGACACAAGAATGACAATAATTTCACACTTAAAGATATAGCAATCCGTTTTCATTTCCTACAGTAGGAGTACTCATGAAGATGTATTGTTTTTGGAACTCATATAGGCACAAAACAATCTATTGTTTTGAAACTTATGTTATCAGAAGGAAAATATACTGTACTGAAAAATGAATAATCTTTTCTCCATAATGGGTGCAGATCTAAAGTTGTTAGGATTGTATCAGTCTCTGGGCAAAGCTACTTTTCAGAAATTACTTAAAACAGAACTACTGCAAAAAAATGGTTTTAAAAGAAAAAAACTGAATGTAAAAATATTGGGGAAAAAATTATACAATACCTCCAAAAGAGTATTAATAGTAAAGTTACATTTTAAAGGTGCACTGTGTGGTAGTGTGGGTCCCAATAAACAGATCATACAACCAGATAGGATGCATAAAAAATGCATATGTCTGCATTTATCATTTTATTCAAAAAGAAGAAAAAAAAAATAAAATAAATAAAAATACTAAATTTAATATATACAGAAAGGAAAAATAAATGGTGTTAATCCGTCACACCTCTTCAAACATCAGGAGATAATTCTTGCAAATAAAAAAATTACAGAATTCCTGAGTTCTTTCCTTTCTCTCAAACAATGTGGAAACTTGCACAATTTCTTCTTGGAACCTTCTCTCTCCTTGGCCAGAACCTTACTGACCACCTATCTCTTTTGTTTCTCCTACAGTGACCTTTTATAATGCCACAGGGTGACCTCATCAATCATGTGATACCTTAATTAAGATGAACAATGGCATTGTCAAGCTTATATATATAAATATATATATATTAAACCAACTAGTATCATTCTAGCACTTTGAGGGTTTACCCAAAAAAACATTTATTTCCTCACAAGGTCCTAAAACAAAAATATAGACTTAATTATAGGACTATGATGTCAGAGCATTAGCTTAGCTCCTCCCCCTTCTGACATCACTCCTCCTGGAGACCATATAAGCTGCCATTTCATGAGTTGCCTGCCCTATAGAAGGACCTCTGCAACTAACATGGGCACTCAGGTAACAGTTTATTTTAGTACAATACCTTTTTTTTTTTCCAGTTTCCCTTAGTTTTACAGCCACTGCTTCTTAATTTACTAGCTGAAGTTGCAGCAGATACTTGTTTCACAACTCAGCCCTCTGCTGTTTAGAGGCTTTTGTTTACAAATGAAACAGCTCCTTCTTGACATTTGTTTTGGGACACAGCTTGTTGGACTGCTTCTCCCAGTAGCCACTGAAGGTTTGCTGAGCATAGCTTTTCAATATATATGTATTGTTTTTATTTTAACAAGATGCAATTAAGTACTGATAGAAAAAGAAAAAAAGGGACAGTAAAGGATAGATAGAAGATTGCCAGGTTGGCCACCCTGACAAGAAAGTATAGGATAGATATTGAAATATAATAGAAGATAGGATAGAGTGAAAAGAAATAATGGGGGGGGGTTATTGCATCTTTAAGTGATTGGTTATACTTCACAACAGGACCCCCTGTTACACTCCTCCCACCACAAGAAGGCAACATAATGTTTGTTGTGTTGACTGAAACCCCTCACCCTGTGAAGGGTTGGAACTTCAGCCCACCCACTCCAGAAGTTCCCCCCAGGGACCCTTAAAAATAAACAGTATTCAAAACACTACTCAAAATCAGACAATAATGTTTACAAGTCATACTTTTCCCTGAGGTTGTGCCATCTTGGCACCTTGTGACACACATACAACTCCATTATCTATATCTGGAACAGGGTTACTAGCTGGATCAGCACCAAAGCGTGATAAAAAATCAGCGTTCTGATGCTGAGAACCAGCTCTATGTCGTACAGTAAACTTATAAGGTTGTAATGATAAATACCACCTTAAAATCTACCTTAAAACTAATCTTGGGAGACCTAAACACCAACTGGCTCAGCCCCTCGTCTGACAATATAAAGGACGTGCTTGCAGCCCTTGACCTGTCTCAAATGGTCACTCAGCCCACCAGACTTAACCAAGCGAAGGGAACTAGCTCCCTCCTGGACATAGTTCTTTCCAATCGGCCACACAAGTTGGAATCTGTAAAAGTCCTAGCGGACTCACTTAGTGACCACTCCCCTGTCATCTGCTTCTGGTCCTCCCCACACTCAGCCCTGGTGTGCAGCACCCTCGACGCAGATTTCTCCCAGGGTCTTGACAACCTCAAACATCACCTCGCACAAGTCGATTGGACTCCAATGACCATAGCATCTGACATAAATTCTGCTTTAACTTACCTCACTAGGGCCTTCAACAATGCCTGCGACCTATTTGCCCCATCACCACATCTAAAAAAACGGGTCATGCATGGATATCCCTGCACTGATCCAGCAACTAAAACAGAGAGACAATCTCTGGCACATAGCAAATGAGTCTGGTCGGGTGGCAGACAGGCAAGCCTATAGAGCTGCTCGCAACCAATGCACCTGGGCCATCAAGCAAGCGAAAGCCAGACACTATCAGGCTGCTTTGACATCCTCCTGGGGCTCATCCAGAGCCTTCTGGGACAATATTAAAGAACCGAATGGCAAAACCCGCTCCCCCCCACCGTCTCAGATTGCCATAAATGGGGCAGTCTCGACAGACCAATCATATATCGCAGACTGCCTGAATAAAACTTTCACGGACTTAAGTGCAGTTCTCCCTGCCCAATTCTCTGACCCTGTCCCCTTGCCCACCCACACACTCACCTCCCGGCCACTATTCCACTTCTGGACGATCTCACCCCATGATGCCAAGCCTTTCCTACTAAAATCTCTCGCCTCGCAAAACCCAAGTAATGACCCTCTTGACTCCAGGATACTTCGCCTCACGCTGGAGGTCATGCTAATCCCCCTCACGATTGCCATTAATAGATCTCTATGCCTTGGCCAATTCCCAGAAGCATGGAAACAGGCCGAAGTCACCCCCATCCATAAGTCTGGGGACCGAACACTACCAAATAACTACAGGCCTATCTCCATCCTTCCCCCCCTCTCCAAAGCCTTGGAAAAAATAGTATCCACTCAGCTAGTAGAATACCTGTCTAACTACGACATCCTATGTCCTGAGCAGCATGGGTTTCATCCAGGCCACAGCATCCACTGCCCTTCTGGAATTCTCCCACCATATACACTCTGCGCTTGATAAGGTCATTTTGCAGGGGCAGTTTTCATCGACCTATCAAGGCCTTTGACACGTGTACACCCCTGCTGTTAAACTCCCTCAGCCAACTGGGATTTTCATCTGGCCCCTGAATTGGTTCTCAAGCTACCTGCACAACAGATCCCAAAGAGTTAAGCTAAATAGGACCTTCTCCACCAGCCTACCCGGTACTCTCAGGGTCCCGCAAGGCTCCATCCTTGGACCCACTCTTTTCAGTCTCTTCCTAAACACCCTCCCAAGCTCCTGCTCCAACAAAATACTGCTTTAGCGGATGATGCAGTGATCTTAGCATCACACTCAGACCCACTGCTACTCAAAGCACGCTGCAAAGCACATTCCTCCAAGCTGAAAAATGGTTCAGTAACCATCGGCTAGTACTGAACCTGAAAAACAAAGTCAATGCTGTTACTTTACATCGGCAAAATAGCGCCAAGGATACTCCCTCTCATCACCCTAGCACACTCCTCCCACTTGAACAGGTAACAACATATAAGTACCTGGGCATCACTTTTGATGCAGGCTTTACATTCCACGCCCATCTAAAAACCTGTCCTCAGCCATGAACTCCAGAATTGGGCTCCTTTACACTCCACAAAGACTGCCTCCCAGAATCTGCCTTAAAATTGGCCATCACCTCATCTGTGTTGTCTCTGGCCCGACTACGGACTTCAATATACGTGGCGGTAGACCCTTCGCCTATCTAAAGTCAGACCTCTATTAACAAAGCCTGTAGGCTCCTGACCCGGCACCCACAGCAGAACTCACCTTGCCTGCTATACTCTGCCACTAACATACTCACTCTTGAGGCAGCTGAAATACCACACCTGCCTTTCTGGCTAAAAAATCCCTGTCTGGATTTATGCCCACCGGGGCTCGCATCCTGCAACCAGCCGTCCGGCGGTGCTAACCGTAACTCCACCAAAGCCACCTTCCTAGTACCCAGGGCAGGACCTCTCTCTGCCAAAGATCCTTCCAGTCATAAAGCCCGGCCTGGTTTAACTACCTTCCTGAGGGAATAGCAAAGATCCCGGATTGGCCGTTCAAAATAGCCCTCCGTAAACACATTATTGACAGCGGTGCTGTAAATGCCTGTAGTGGAACATAACCCTGTCTCGAATAGCTCCCTAAGTCCTCACTGTGCTCCATGGACGACTGGGCAACTGTAACAACTGCAACTGTAACAACTGTGTGTATATAATGATGCGTGTAACTCAACGTATGTATGTATCTCACCTGTATGTAACCTCTGTCTAAAACTGCACTTAATTGTTGTCTTCCCCCCCTTGTGACAAGGTACCTTTGTAAACGAGTCTCTGACTCAAAGGTTGTAAAACTGATTATTTCAATAAATATAAATAAATAAATAAATAAATAAAATACGGGCATTTTTATCTTTCATCAAATTTAGCCAGCATAAGGGATTATGATCTGTTATAATCGTAAACTGATTTCCCCAAAGGTAATATCTCAAGGCTTCTACTGCCCACTTGATGTCCAGACATTCTTTTCTCCACTGTAGAATATCTTCTCTCTTCATGTAATTTCCTGCTGAGGTATAAGATGGGGTGTTCTCTCCTGGCTATGCTGGGTCAATACTGCCCTATGCCTGTGTCAGAGACATCCGTCTGTAATTCAAATGGTTTAGTGAAATCAGGGCTACATAACACGGAGCTGAGCATAGGATGGCCTTGATTTTGTTAAATGCCTCATCACAGACGGGACTCCACTTTACTTTATTGGGAAATGGTTTTTGGTCAGATCTGTGAGAGGAGTAGCAATGGTGGAAAAATCCGGATGAAGGTCATAATAACTGCCAGACCAAGGAAAGACCTGACATGGCGCTTTGTCATGGGTAGGGGACTGTTAGCCACAGCTTCAATTTTATCTACTTCTCGCTAAATCCTCCCATGTCCAATAATGAACCCCAGATAGCGTGTTTCTGTCTTAGCTATAGCACATTTGGACTGGTTAATGGTCATTCCAGCATCCTGGATGCTTTGTATCACAGCACTAAGCTGTAATAGATGAGTCTCCCAGTCAGGGCTATAGATGACCACATCATCCAAATAAGCAGCACTATAGCCCTTGTGAGGTCTCAAGACATGATCCATGTACCGTTGAAAGGAAGCCGGGGCTCCATGTAGGCCAAACGGCATCGTAGTGAACTGATATAGACCAAGAGGGGTACAGAAGGCAGTTAATTCTTGGGTTTTGGGGCCAATGGAATCTGCCAATACCCTTTGTTAAATCTAAGGTGCTTATGTATCTTGCAGACCCAATCTGATCTAGAGATCATCGATCGTGGCATTGGATAGCCATCAAAATCAGATACTTCATTAATTTTCCTAAAATCTAAGCATAACCTGATGCCCCTTCCTTTTATGCACGACCACTAATGGAGAGGACCAGGACTGCATGAAGGAACTATCACCCTGCTTGTTCCATTTGTTTTATCTCAGCCACACTTGGCCTGATCCTTTCTGGTAATCTATATGGCTTCTGATGAATTGGTTTAGTTTGGGTAACTCTGATCTCATGGACTACGCCTTTGGCTCTCCTGGATTCTTTGTGAATGTACGTGTGAAATACTTCAAGAGATGATCAATCTCTAATCTCTGTGCAGGGCTTAAGTCAGGATTGATATGCACTTTAGTGTCAGTAACAGATTTATCAATCCTGTCATATACTATATCTAGCTCTGCTCTATCAGGATCGGTCTGGATATACAACACTGGGGTTTCTGTTTTTCTACCCATTTTCTCAGCAGGTTGGCATGGTAAATTTTTTACCGGTTATGCCCTGGCATCTCAATGGCATAGTTTACCTTGCCTACCTAGTGTAAGATCACATATGGTCCTTGCCAAGCATGAGCAATTTATTTTCAGTGGAGGTAACAATAGCAACACTTTTCCCAGGTTCAAATGCTTTATGCTTTAAGCCCATATCATAATGTTCTTTCTGTTTGAGTTGTTTCTGGTCAACATTTTGATGGGCTATAGTCACATATTTCACTAGCCTTTTCCTCAATGCAGTCATGTATTCAAGTATATTTTTGCATGCTACATTAGACCCCTGTTCCCAATGTTCCTTTACCACATCTAAGGGACCCCTAGGGTTATGCCCATATAACATAGTAAAGGGGGATAACCCTGTAGTAGCATGAGGCACCTCTCTATAGGCAAACAGCAAATAGGGCAAAAACTTATCCCAGTCCCGGCCTTCCTCCTGCACATACTTCTGAAGCATACATTTCATTGTCTTGTTAAATCTTTCCACTAACCCATCAGTTTGGGGATGGTATGGAGATGTTCTAACAGCAGATACCCCTAGCAATTTGTATAGTTCCTGCAGCATGATGGAGGAAAAATTACTACCATGGTCTGTCAGGATAACCTTGGGTATTCCCATCCTGCTGAAGACTTTTGCCAGTTCTTCTGCAATCGAGGGCAGTAACTGTCCTCATTGGTATTGCTTCTTGGTACCTGGTTGTGTAGTCACAAATGACTAAAATATACTGATTCCCTTAGAACTTTTTAATAAGAAGTCCCACCACATCCATTGCCACCCTGTCAAATGGAGTAGTTACATATGGTATAGGTTGTAGGGGCACCATATCTTTCTTCCCTCCCTTGGCAACCAATTGGCACTGGGGACAGGACCTACAATAGGCTGCAACATCCTGGTGGACCCCTGGCCAACTGAATCGAGATAGAATACATTGTACTGTCCGGTCTCTACCTTCATGACCAGCCATGGGAATATCATGTGCCAAGTGCATTATTTGTTCCCTATATTTAATGGGTACCACTAACTGTTCAAGTTCCTCATTTGTACCAGGCTCTACAACAACTCTATACAGGATATTGTTTTTGATAATAAATCAAGATTGTCCAGGATGTCCAACCTTGTCCACCTGTAAAAATAAAGATGTTAAAGATTCATCGCATTTTTGGTCCTGTACAATATCTTGCACTAGAGTCTCTGGGATATTAAGTTGACCTTTAGCCTGATGATTTTCATTCCAAGTCTTTTTTTCTCTTCGCCTAGTCTTCTTGGACTTTGACCTTACTGACAGTCTCAAAATAACCATTATCAAAAGGAAAGACCTCCTGTAAGTCTTGTGTTTTGGCCTGGGACCTAGTAACCACATTAACAGTTCCTGTAGAAGTCTTCTGCTGCTGCATTAAAAGGTCAAAATGAGGAAAGTCTTGCCCAACAATGACAGGTACTGGGAGTCGTGGAACAAGGCCTACCAACATGTCATGGCTTTCTGTATTTACAGTTATATTAAGACATGCTGTAGGGTATCGTGTATGTCTCCATGTACACACCGCACAGTAGTACTTGAATCACTCTGGGGCATATTCAGTGCTAGATCAACCCTGATCAAAGTTTGTATACTGCCTGAGTCCAGCAAACCCAAAGTCTGTTGTTCCTCAATACCCACAGAGGTCACATACACCAAAATTTGCTAGGGCAAGATGTGCTAAATCAGATCTTTTATTTGGGCAGTTCTTACAATATGCCCTTTTCCAAGACAACCATGGCATATTATTTCTGCATATGGAACTCTCCCACCTCTCCCTTCGATAGAACTGTCTTTGTTAGTAGAAGCATTAAAGGTGGTCTTACCAGCACATTAGATGGTCCTGGATTGCCCTGGTTACCTCTGGTTCGGTGCTTCTTGCTGCTAGGTAATCTTCTGCCAACTTAATGGTGTCTTCGGCTGTCTCGGGTTTATGTTCTTTACCCATAATTGCACTTCCACAGGTAATATCTGGATGAATTGTTCAATTATTATCAGTTCCATGATTTGGTCTACAGTTTTGGTGGTGGGTTGTAGCCATTTTCCACAATAGTCCTTCAAGCGGGCATAGGTTTCTCTTGGGGTATCAAGCTTGCCATTTTCTGAGACCGAAATCGTTGTCTGTATGTCTCCGTGCTGATATTATATTCTGCGAAGAATTTCTTCTTTAACTCTGTCATAATTTGAGCTATCAGCTCCACTTAGCTGGCTGTAGACTAGTTAGCCCGTCCCGAGAGGTATGGGACCAAACGAATCACCCATTGGTCTCTGGGCCAGTTGCAGGTTTGGGCCACCCTCTCGAAAGTTGTCAAATAGGCCTCAATATCATCCACCTCTGTCAACTTAGTTAATTTAATGTCTCTAGGAACAGATCTCTCCATCTGCCCCTGGGTCATGTCCTGGATAGCTTTTAAGGTTGCCATCCATTTTTCGTCTTGTCTCCGTCTCTCTTCAGCCTGTATCCTCCGGTCTTCATCCCTCTGTCTCTGGTCTTCTTCTCTCTGGCGCTCCATCTCAAGTTGGCATAAACAAAGCCATTTCAGTAGTTCACTTGGATCCTCTGGTGCTGGGGTCATCTGGCTTTCCTCCTTCTTTGGATTACCAGCCGCAGCTGTGGCTCCTTCTTCCATCTTTCTTTGTCTGGTAGCAGGTTCGATCCCTGGCAACAACTGGACACCAGTCTTCAATCTGTCAGACCTGGTCAGATGTAATGCATCCAACTCCACTTGTTCTGGTTGTTGCATCTGCTAGGGTATTTTCAGCGCAACACCCCCTCTGGAGTACCTTCTGACACCCCAGAGGTTGGAATCCCACTTCTGACACCAGGTGTGGTAGTGTGGGTCCCAATAAACAGATCATACAACCAGATAGGATGCATAAAAAATGCATATGTCTGCATTTATCATTTTATTCAAAAAGAAAAAAAATAAAAATACTAAATTTAATATATACAGAAAGGAAAAATAAATGGTGTTAATCCGTCACACCTCTTCAAACATCAGGAGATAATTCTTGCAAAATAAAAAAATTACAGAATTCCTGAGTTCTTTCCCTTCTCTCAAACAATGTGGAAACTTGCACAATTTCTTCTTAGAACCTTCTCTCTCCTTGGCCAGAACCTTACTGACCACCTATCTCTTTTGTTTCTCCTAGAGGAACCTTTTATAATGCCACAGGTTGGGGGGCGTGGCCTGACACTGAAGAAGATCTGATAGCTACGTCCTAGAGTACAGAGAGGTGATCTTGGTCTTAGGTATCTTTTTATGTTATATCTAGACTGACCTTTTCCACTCTGTACATCTTAGATGACAACTTTACATTATTGTTATGGATTGTTAATGTTTAAAGTAGTTAGAAATATTAAAGTTAAAGAGAGCTGCATTGAAACAAATCAAACAGAGAGGATATATTTTTCCAAACTACTTAACTTAAAAATACCTGCCAATACGATGTTAATAGGTAAGACTCATTATAACCTGATCAGTATGATATTATCTAACCTAGATTTGCATTATTGTCCCTTGACATTACTCCTATTTTATAGTACACCAATAACTTAATGTAAGTACTAATCTAGCTTTATGCACTTGGAATGTCAAAGGACTTAATGCGCCAAGTAAACGTAAGCAGGTTTTAAATTATCTCAAGAAACATAAAACACAAATTGCGTTATTACAAGAAACTAAACTTCTAGAAATAGACAACGACAGGCTGAAAAAAGATTGGGTTGGTCAGGTGTATACGGCATCGGCTACTACAAAAAAAAGAGGTGTTGCCATACTAATACATAAAAAACTGAAGTGAACGCCATCTAATATTTTGAAAGATACTGAGGGTAGATGGCTTATTGTAACTTTTAGTACACCATCAGGGACAATAACTATAATCAATATTTACGCACCAAATTCAGATGACCCCCAATTTTTTCAAAACCTGATTCAAATATTAATCTCTTTAAATTTAAATAACTCCCATTACTAATTGAGGGACTTTAATCTTACCTTAGATGCATTTATGGACAGGAATAATAATTCAGTGGAATGTCATCCTAGAAGTTCAATTATCATTAAGTTAATGCGGGACATAGGCCTATCTGACATATGGAGAACCCTTCATCCCAGAAATCGGGAATATACTTTTTATTCCCCACGTCATCAAACCTATAGTAGATTAGACTACTGGTTAACCTCCCCTTCAATAACTGCTAATGTAATTGAAGCTGACATTCTCCCAATAATTATATCGGATCATGCTCCTGTTAAACTTTTATTTGTATGGGGTTCCCCACCCATAAAATCCTCTACATGGAGATTAGATCCATTACTATAGGACCCAGATTTTGTGCCCTGGATAAAACAACAAATTGAAGAATTTGTAGAATTTAATGACACAAAGGATACATCCATAGGCATTATGTGGGAAGCACTTAAAGCTACACTTCGGGGCAAAATAATTAGTTATGCAACTCATAGACGGAAACTTAGAGAACAGCAAATCAATAACCTAGAAAACCTATTGAAAGAAAAACAGAAACTATATTACAACATCTCCCAGCCTAATCCTTCTTCGAACCTTCACCATGATATATTGCAACTACGAATGCAAATTAACTAACTAATCTCTAGAAAAACAGAAATTGCTCTCCTTAGAATTAAGCAAAAATTTTGGGAAGGAGGAGAGAAAGGGAGTAAGATTCTTGCATACAGATTAAGAGTTCAACAAATCGGAGCGTTATATCGCTGCCTTAAAAGACCACTCTGGAAAGATTCTAAATAGTGAAATTGATATTAATAAAGTAATGGCATCCTACTATAAAAAACTCTATTCCTCACCGCATTCACCTTCACCCTCAGATATATCCTCTTTTCTAGATAAAATAGCTCTCCCTCATCTCTCGAAGGAGGCAATAGACTTCTTAGATTCCCCATTTAATACAGAAGAAATAAAAAAGGCCATATATTCTCTTAAATCAGGGCGCTCCCCGGGCGGAGATGGTTTTCCAGCCGAATTCTATAAACTTCTAGAGGAACAATTAAGCCCTTTATTATGTAAGGTATTTTATGAATCTTCTCAATTAGGATATTTACCACTCACCATGACAGAAGCAATAATTACTACCCTTCCAAAAAAAGATAAGGACAACACTATTCCTGCTAATTATCGTCCAATTTCATTATTAAATACAGATGGCAAAATTTTTGCTAAGATCTTGGCAAGTCGGTTGGAATTATACATTCCTAAATTAATTCATAAATCGCAGGTGGGCTTTATTAAAGGGAGGATGGGTTCCGATAATTTGCGCTCTTTAATCAACCTTATTTACAAAACTAAAACCCTTAACTCTCCAGCGGCAGCAATTGCCATAGATTTTGAAAAAGCATTTGACTCTTTAGACTGGAACTTCCTCTTTTTGGTATTATCTCATTTTGGTTTTGGTAACCAGTTTTGTTCTTGGATTAAACTTCTCTATACTAGACCTCATGCTAGAGTATTAACCAACTCTACATTATCACAATCTTTTATATTAGAAAGAGGAACCAGACAAGGATGTCCTCTTTCACCATCTCTTTTCATTTTAGCTCTGGAGAAACTCTCACCGCTTTTCTCAGACAAAACAATGACATAAAGGGCATCTCTATAGGTCACTCACAATACACAACATTATCATATGCAGATGATATGTTAATATTGCTAGAGAATTTAAAAATATCTGGGGAATTGCTTAAAAATACTTTCAATCTTTTCTCCAGACTTTCTGGACTTACAATTAATCATCAGAAATCTGAGATATTACCTTTAAACAAATGTTGTGTACCCATACTGAATATACATTTGGGTTTTCGCTGGTCTCCACGATTTATTACTTATTTGGGAATCAAAATATCTACTGAATTAGATAAAATATGGGAATACAATCTGGGTCCATTATTGACTAATATTAAAAGAGATTTAGATAAATGGAAAAATTTAAATCTCTTCTTATTGGGTAAGATTTCTGTAATCAAGATGAATATCACACCAAAAATGTTATATTTGTTTGCTTGCATACCTCTTAAAATCTCTACATCTCTTTTAGAAGGTATTGATAAAGCGATAGGAAATTTCTTATGGGAAGGTCATATTCCTAGATTTAACCGTACTAAATTAAGATTACACTGGTCTCAAGGTGGTTTTGGACTACCATGGTACACGGCTTATTTTTGGGCCTTCAGAGCATCACAAACTATTAAATGGTTTATTAAACCTAATCATAATGTACCATTGTGGTATGATATGGAAGCTTCTTTATCGCAAGGATTTATTCCTAATAGCAATATATACTCTGCATTACCAACCAAATTAAAAAAAACATCCTACAATTAATGCATCGGTTTATTACTGGTTTAAAATGCATAAATGGTTGAAATATGACCCCTCTCCCTTACCCTTTACACCTATTTGGGGAAATCCAAAATTTTTGCTAGATAATAAGCCATTATATTGTAAAACATGGATGTACAAGAATATTTTATTCTTAGGTGATATCCTAATTGATAATGGTAACACACTGAATTCATTTAGGGATATTCAAATAAAATGGAATATTCCTAAGAAGGAATTTTGGAAATATTTACAAATTCGGGAGCCATATCTTCTAACTTTCAATACTTAAATAATTTATTGTTACCGTTCACATATATGAAGACATAGACCAATACCTCTCATGGCTTAGTTAGCAAAATATATAAGCAGATCAGAGATATGTTACCAAACCAATCACTTCTAGCTAGGGGATAAATGGAATCAAATTCTAAATACAAATATTACAGATTTTCATTGGAACAACTGTTGGAAGCTTTGCCATAATGCTTTTAAAGATATGTGTAGCAGATTGATTCAATTTAAAATCTTGTACTTATGGTATAGAACACCATCTCATCTATACAATATAGGATTGGTACCCAACAACAATTGTTGGCGATGTAACTCAACAAACGGTAATCTTCTACATATATTATGGTCCTGTCAACCCATATTTAATCTATGGCAAATTATTCAGGATTTGGTTAATCAGATTTTCAGGCATAATATTATTCTTCAGCCTAATTTATGTCTCCTAGGTATAACAGATAATAATATAAACTTAACAAAATACCAACATAGATGGTTACAGATTTTATTTATGCAAGTTAAAAGACTGATTTTAACTCATTGGAAGACTCAATCTATACCCACTCTTAAGGATATCCCGAATAATTTGACTTGCATTGCCTCTTTGGAAAGAATTTCATTTTTAATAGCAGATCGAATTAATGAGTATCATTTGTGCTGGCAGGATTACTTAACTTTTCTTCAAAATCCCAAAAGATAAGTATTAGATAATTAAAGGAAAAAAATAAATATATATATTTTCCTCTCTTTGTGCAGATATATTTGTATTATAATCAAACTTGTATAACTTATATGCAGCTCTCAATTTAATGCAGTATTTCATGTATATTAGTCACAACTTTTTTTTTATTTTCATTTATAATCTTTTTTCTTCTTTTCTCTATGTTAAAATGTTGTTACAGTACAATTGTGTAATTTAATATGCTGGAAATTGCATAAGACAATATGTTTAATATTTTATTACCTATATAATCCAATATACAATGTGAAATATTGTTTATCTCAGACAAACTGCATTGTACTATTTGTTAAAGATAAAACTTTAATAAATAAATTAACTGCAAAAAAAAAATAATGCCACAGGGTGACCTCAACAATCATGTGATACCTTAATTAAGATGAACAATGGCATTTTCAAGCTTATATATATAAATATATATATATTAAACCAACTAATATCATTCTAGCACTTCGAGGGTTTACCCAAAAAAAACATTTATTTCCTCACAAGGTCCTAAAACAAAAATATAGACTTAATTATAGGACTATGATGTCAGAGCATCAGCTTAGCTCCTCCCCCTTCTGACATCACTCCTCCTGGAGACCATATAAGCTGCCATTTCATGAGTTGCCAGCCCTATAGAAGGACCTCTGCAACTAACATGGGCACTCAGGTAACAGTTTATTTTAGTACAATACCTTTTTTTTTTCCAGTTTCCCTTAGTTTTACAGCCACTGCTTCTTAACTTACTAGCTGAAGTTGCAGCAGATACTTGTTTCACAACTCAGCCCTCTGCTGTTTAGAGGCTCTTTTGTTTACAAATGAAACAGCTCCTTCTTGACATTTGTTTTGGGACACAGCTTGTTGGACTGCTTCTCCCAGTAGCCACTGAAGGTTTGCTGAGCATAGCTTTTCAATATATATGTATTGTTTTTATTTTAACAAGATGCAATTAAGTACTGATAGAAAAAGAAAAAAGGACAGTAAAGGATAGATAGAAGATTGCCAGGTTGGCCACCCTGACAAGAAAGTATAGGATAGATATTGAAATATAATAGAAGATAGGATAGAGTGAAAAGAAATAATGGGGGTTATTGCATCTTTAAGTGATTGGTTATACTTCACAACAGGCCCTCCTGTTACACACTGAATCACATTTATTTATTTATTTATTTATTTATTTATTTAAAGAGATTTACCAGGAAGGCATACTGAGCAGAGTACCGCTCGATTCCAGATGCGCCCTGGGGTAAGGGGATTACAGGAGTGCAGTACAAAAAATACAAAAATACAATAATCAGTACATGCAAAAGTAAGCAGGTAGCAACAGTGGCCAAAATTCAGCACATGAGTTATTTGCAGCTAGCATCAGGTGGTCCAGAAGGGTGGATGCAGAAGCTGAGATGCATATGGAAGGTACAATGAAAACGGATGAGGAGTATAACAGGCAGTGTTGTATTAGCATGGACAAACATAAAAAAAAAATTCACATTTACATCGTGTGGTTAGAAATACAATACTATTTGGGTAGGCAGGCGTATCTATAGCAGCAGTTGAGAGAAAAAAGTGCTGAGTAGAGTGGGCCTGAAGCTGTTAAGAGACATGCAGGGAATTATTTAGCGATGGGGAAAGCATGTGCAGTTGGTAGCAAAATGCTCTTTGAGGAGGGCATTACGTTGGGGAGTGCTTGTAGAGAGTCTGATGTCGGCTGCCAGTGAGTTCCATAGTTTGGGCAGTCTGAAACTAAAAGCTACCTGACCTGATCGGGTGGATCTGTGAGGAATGTGAAGGAGCCTGGCGTCAGTGTTTCTGAGGTCGTAGGTAGGTGGGGGCGGTGGTTAGAGATGTTGATAGATGGGGGCAGCATGTGAGACCAGAATTTAGCAGTGATTCTAACACCCGTGCAGCAAACGCCCGATTTTGGAGTGACGGGAGGTCGAGGGACCGGTAGAGGTCGCAGTGATGGGTATTGGGAGGGAGGTCCAAGGCGAACCGGCAGAAGGAGTTGAAAATGGGGTTTAACCTGGCTAAAGATGTAGGGGGGGCGGCGCCGTAAATGATGTCGCCGTAATCAAAAATTGACAGGATCATTTTTTGCACCATTTCTTGCCTGGTTTGTAGGGGGATGCAATGTTTGTTGCGGTGGAGAGCTCCTAGCATGGGATGTAGTTTTTTTTGCAGTGTGTCTACATGTGCAGAGAAGTCCAGGTGCTGATCTAGCCAGATGCCGAGGTAAAGATATGTGGAGCATGCCTCAAGTGGAGACCTATCAAGGTATAGAATGTGGGCACATCGGTAAGCCGGATAATTTTGCTCGGAGCCAGATGTGGGAGACAGTTTTTGAGTTGAGGAAGAGTTGATTCTCCAGAGCAGCATTGGATGGTCGAAATCCTTCTGGAGGTAAGCTGATACGGTTGCACCAGATGGGCCAGGCGAAAGCACCGTATACGTCCACGTACATGTGGATGCGGATTTTGTGCAGAGGGCAGATCGTTTAAGAAAATTGAGAAGAGCAGTGGGGCCGTACAGACACCTTGAGGTACGCCACACTGGTGACAGGGAGGGTGGGGATAGAGCCATACCGATGTGGACTGCTTGGGATCGGCCAGTTAGGTAAGAGTGGAACCAACTGAGGGCAGATGTTGACAGGCCAGTTTGGGCAAGTTTGGATAATAGTAGGCGGTGTGAGACCATGTCGAAAGCTTTTGCCAGGTCAATAAAGATAGCTGCGGTTATGTCACCTTTGTCAATGCCTGTGAGGATGGAGTTGGTGAGGCGAAGGAGGGATGTGGTGGTGGAGTGGTTTTTTCTGAACCCAGCCTGAAAAGGGGTGAAAAAGGAGATTGTATCTAGATAGGTGTGCAACTGGGATAGGACAAGGCGCTCTTGAATTTTGGCAAGGATTGGGAGCAGAGATATAGGCCGGTAATTCGTTGGGGAGGAAAGGTCCCCACCTTTGGGGAGGGGGAAAATAGTGGCCTGTTTCCAATTTGTGGGGACGGAGCATAACTTAAAAGACAGGTTATAGAGCATAGCTAGGGGCAGGCTATGGCTGGGGCAGAGCTGTAGCATTTTAGAATCTAGCCCGATGGGCATTTTCCTTTGGATGCGTTTAGAGGTGAAAGAGTTTTCAACACCTGGTCAGGGGTGACCGGGCGGAGCGAGGCGGGCCGGGGAGCACTGGGGTGGTCAGGGGGACCTTGGGGACAGCAGGGGTGGAGGGTGAGGATGGGGTGGGAGGAGAGTAGGGAGGTAGTGGTAGCGGAGAAAGGGCATTAAACCTCGGTGGCAACCAGGGAGGGTCATTTATGGTTTTGCCTGCAAGGTTGAGGGTGGGGGTGGGAGGTTTGGTTGGGGGGCTGAGGAGGGATTTTATGGATTTCCAGAATTGCGAAGGGTGGGTGTGGTTTTTATTAAAAGCCGTTTTGAAGTAGTTTGATTTGGACTGCCGGATGAGTCTTGTGCAGGCATTTCTGAGAGCCCGGTAATGCTCCTTGGCTGGTTGAGAACTGGTGGCCTTGAAAAATTTCCATGCTCGGTCCCTGGCACGGAGCTGTTCCATAAGTTCAGAGGTTACCCAGGGCAAGTGTGAGCCTCTTACTCTGGATCTCCGTAACGGGGCATATAGGTCCCAGATAGCAAGGAAGATTGAAGAGAAGTAGCTCAGGGCCTCGTCCATGGTAGTGGCATATGGGATGGGAGACCAGTCAGTAGTGGACAGGGCGAACAGGAGTGCGGGGAGATCAAGGGAATTGTATGCCCTGCAGTGCAGCAGACGGGGTGGGGGAGCCAGGGGATGGAAGATTTTACGCACTATATAGATCATATGGTGGTCGCTAAGAGAGTCTGGTAGGAGGCCTGCATTGCGTATCCTATGTGGGTGGGTAGTGAGTGCCCAGTCCAGTAGTGAGTGATTGTTTGATTTGTGGTTTAGGCGGGTGGGTTCCCCTATCTGCTGATGCAAGTTTAGAGCGTTTACTTGGCTGCGTGTTTTGAGCTGCACTTCCCAGCCAGTTCAGATTGAAATCACCGAGGATGTGGAGTTCGCCACCTCGGTGAGGTCCTCAGGCTGCCAAGGTGTTCGAGGATGTTGGTTAACGGTGTGTTTGGTGGGCAATATGACCCAGATATGTAAATAGGGACAGAGTGGGGTAGGGTGAGTTTGATCAGGAGGGACTCTATGTTTGTTAAGGGTATTAGTGAGGTAATTACAGAATACTGGAGGTTTGAGGCAACATACATAGCAGTGCCGCCACCCTTCTTCATCCCCTGCCTGTCTTGGCGGATTAGTGAGAAGCCGGGTATTGAGAATTCCTCGTCCCGGTGATGGGGCTTCAGCCAAGACTCTGTGATGAGTACGATGTCTGGGTGAAGGGCGAGGACAAATGTTTGGAGGGCAGCTATTTTATTTAGGATGCTGCAGATATTAACATGCACGATTCTGAGGCCTTTAGGGAGGTGTGTGGGAGGCGCCGTTGGTTGGGCAGCTGTGGGTGCCTGTGGGCCAGGGTTCTGTTCAACGTCCCCTGCTAAGAGCAGTAGGAAAACCAGGGCGTGTCTTAATAGCGCATGAGCTTAATTGGTGTGCCTTGGGTGGGCGACATGCTGGAGTGGGGTTAGTCTTGGGGCAGAGTGGAGATGGAGAAATAGGGGCGGGTGTTGTGGTGTGGAAGGAGGGAGGATAGAGGCCCCCAGGGGCCAGTTGCAGCCCTGGTGGAGGAGGTGACTAGCTGGAGCTGAGGAGGAATGGGGTGTTGGCTTTGGGGTTGGGGTGAGAGGTGACAGGGGTCAGGTAGGGTAGGGTTTACTGAGGGAGGGAGGATGAGGCTATGCAAAGCATGATGAAACTTGCAGTGAGGAACTGCATTTTTTTTTTTCTTGGGAGTAGAGGAAGGAGATGACAGAATGCTCAGCGGTGGCCACTAGTGGTTGGGAAATATAAGGGACTAGTGGGAAAGTGGGCTGATTGGTTCACGAGCTACCACACTATATGAACCTAGCAGGTATGACAACACCACACTATATAAAGAAAAGCTGACCAAAAGGGTGGTGGTGGGGGTGGTGGGAGCCTGCGCATAGCGCAGGCGGGGCTAAACTTTCCTCCGAACAGGAAGCAGCTGCAGAACAGAAAAGAACACCGGCTACTCTGGCGTTGAGACTTGACTTGCTCGGAAGTGTCCTGTCCTTCAGGCTGTGTGTGGGCTGTGGGAGGGCTTGGGACTCCTGCCCTCGCGAGAGTATATATGGGTAGATAGATAGATGGATAGATAGATAGGGTTCCACCCTCAGAATGCGCCAGCATTCCTGCGACGGGCAATTAGGGTGCCAACTGCCAATCGGCAATGTCACTGACCACTTTTTTTGTGGGGAACTGCGTCCTCATGTAGGGGGCAGTGCACACCACACTCCACTACTTCAGGATTCCTACTCCGGGGGGGGGGTGGACCTCAGGAATGGGGTAACAAATTTGGCATTTTGTGCCCTGATTACCCAGTGCCATAATGATGGCGCTCTGAGCACCATAAGGGGATAGACTGTTTGATAGATAGATAGCTATATATAGGTATAGATATATATAGAGAGAGAATAAATGCTAGGAAAGTGTGGTATATGAGGATATAATGGCATTGAGGGGACTAATTAACCAATAACCCATGAGCCTGAAGGGTGAGTGGGTTTATTGAGCTAATTAACCCCAGAGATGCATTATATCCTCATATACCACACTTTCCTAGCCTTTGTTTTATATAATACATAAGGATGGTCAGTATCTTTTTTTAGATCACATTTGTGATAATTTCTGGGTCTGCTTTACATTAGTTTTTTCCTTCATGCTTTTCTGTAGTGCAGTGTCCTCCTATATAAGGAAGTGTGGTTAGTGCAGTCAGTCCCTTACTTGTGTACTTGGCTTAGAGGATCTGGGATAATATGCAGTTCCAGTTGTTATGGCAGAGGGTTTGGGTGAGTACATTCCTTTACAGCTGCAAAATGTACGAAAAACTGATACCCCTCATAATGCGGGCCACTGGAAGTGAGAGCAAGCACCAGTCACCACAACAGGGTCAAAGTACAAACTGGTGCTGAAGTACTAGGAAGCTCGTGTATACCTTCCACCATCCCCGTTCAGCTAATGCCATATTTTAAAACTTTGCAGAATGCTGAACTGGGGAGTTGTTTCTTAATTAAAAACAAGGGCTTAAAGTTACAGAAATCGTGGTTGAAAAGCCGAGCCTTGATACTGGGCATGCACCTATGCATATGCATATCCCAGTATCACATCATAGCTGAACAGGGATGGTGGGAGACATGCATGGGCCTGGTGATAGACTGGTCCTCCAGAGGGAAAGTCATATACCATGGGTAGCTGTGGTATACAGGGAAATAAACAATAGGCTTTTCAATGAGATTCAAGTCCCATCCATGTAATATATATTTTATATATTGCCCAGATGCAAACATGGAGAATGTGTATAAATCACCTTGAAACTGCTTAGGATGGGAGAGCTTTAAATAGGACTTGAAGTACCAGAAGACCTCACAAACAATTTGCATAGTCTGCAAAGGCAAGCCACAGACACAGATTTCATTCAATGTAAGACTCACCAGAGTTGCATATTTGACTGTCAGCTCAGCAAAAGAGGTCAACTAGACAAAGCTAAAAATATTTTTGGTCATGGTGAGCCTCATAGAGTAAGTTATTTTAAAAGAATAGTACACTAATTTGTTTTTTCTCACTATGACCCCACAAATCGGCATTGTTGACTAGCTGACCTCTTCTGCTGGCTTAAGATAAGGGCTATGCCACACAGATGAGTCCTAAAAGAACAAACTATACCTCTGTGATTTGTAATTTCAGCCTTTGCAGATTGTTTGGGAGTCTTTCCAGTGCCTTACGATATTTCTTAGACCCCACTCAGTCTGCATTCCTTCTTGGCAATTTGTAAATATTGCCCATCATACATTGCCATAGGGAAATATGTATAATTCTGTGCTAACATGGTAAAAAGTTGTCAGGCTGAATTTTCATAACTTTGCAGCATGATTTTGTCACAGTTATACTAATTTGCATCAAGACTGGTAGCCCACAAAACAAGGTTGTTCTAACTTCTTGACACAATTACTGCAAGATTGGCATCAAAATTCTGATGCATGCATCAGACTATTTAAAAATTGGCCACAAACTTTCTGGTGCATTTACAAGAATGCACTGTAGCAATAAAACAGCCACAAGTGATGCACCGGTACATTTACAAATCCAGGCTGTTATCTTGAAAAACAAATCCTAAGATGGTTAGTCTGCCACTTGCCAGCTTGATAGAAGAGCTTTGAGTCCAGTTTACATTTCTATCAAGTTTTCAACTAGATAATACAGGTACAGTCAATTCTAGATGTAATCTCCTCTTCAGAATAAGGTACTGCAAAGCTATGGTCTTATCTGGCACAACTATCTTGCAATAATAATTAACCAAATTAAAATATATAAACCTCAAATTGTATCTTTTCCAATTTGTTGGCAGTTTTAATTGCATTAAAAAGAAAGATATACAGATGTATTAAAGACTTGATCCGATATAAGGTGCAGTTTATGTACAAATATGATGGTCTCATAGTTCAATGATAATTGCTGACTGAGATCATTAAAATAGTAATTGTATTGGCTACAGTATGTGACATGCAATAACGCTGCAGTGAAAGTGTTGGATAAAAAGCCAAACAATACTGAATAAGGCCCTTGGAGCTCTAATGGAATTTCTAAACATTGGGACACTGCTCTTGAGGAAGGCGCAAACTGAGCTCAGACTCATAGAAATAGAGAATCTGAGTGCAGAAAGAGACCGAGGGTCCATCCTGTCTGTCCATATTATACTACCTTACTGTCCATATTATGCTACCTCACCACACCTATCTACTGTACTGGTTGGTTGTTTCCCCATACCCCTGCTCCTGCACCCCTCAATCACGTGTTGCCCCTGTTATGGATTATAAGTCCCCTTGCCATGTCCCTGCTGTGTTTAAACACATTTAGGGTAGCTGTCCCCACCACTTAGGCCATCAGTCTGTTCCACGGCTTGACTACCCTTTTCTTTTAAGTAAAATTTCCTTACATCTCTCTTGAACATCCTCCCACCATCAACTTCAGATCATGTCCTCTGGTGACTGCACCCCAAAAACTTACAAACAGATCCTCACTGTTCATCCTGTTTATACCCCTCAGAGGTGTATATGCTTCTGTGATGTCCTCCCTGTCATACCTGGCCCCCAGTGAGAATATATTTAGAGCCACCAGCCATTCCTCATTGGATCTACCTTGTTGGCACTGAATGATCTTGTTGACCCTCATCTGCACTGACTCAAGTCTGTTTATGCCCTTTCTTAGGTGTGGACTTCAGAACTAAACACAGTACTCCAGATGAGGCCTCACCAAGGATTTGTCTGGGGCAGCATCACTTTGCTTCTCCTTCTGTCAATATACCTCCCTATATGTCCCAGCATTCTTGACACCTTGCTATTTACTTTGTTACAGTGTCTGGTTTGCTCAAAGAAGTCACAGATAATGAACCCTCCCTCAATCAATCTCCTCTGTTGAAGTAGCCAGCCTAAATCCTCCCTTCCAGTATTCTATGCATGGGTTCCGTCTCTCTAAGTGCATTATCTTGAACTTCTCTGCATTGAATCTCAACTGCAAGATCTTAGACCATCTCTCCAGCTTCTCTAGGTTTATCTGGAGCTCCCACACCACTGATTTACCCTGCAACAGAGCTTTGCATCATCAACAAAGAGACACATGTTGCCACTGATACCCTCCTCTATGTCACTGATGAACATATTAGATAGGGCAGGTGCAAGCATCAATCCCTGTGGCGGTCCGCTCATGACCTCCCATCCACCAACTTGCCCCCTGTCACTGCTACCCTTTGTTGCCTCCACTCATTCTAGTTTCCTACCCACCTGACTAAATTGTGCTGCACTCCAAGGTCCTCCAACTTTTTCAGCAGCTTCCTGTGTGGTACCTAATCAAAGGCCTTGCTGAAGTCAAAGTAAAACAAATCTACCACTTCTCCTCTGTCAATCACTTTATGACCCAGTCAAAAAGCAGAATCAGGTTGGACTGGCATGACCTTCCTGACATAAACCCATGCTGCTTTCTATTTTGCAGTCCATTATCCTGTAAGAAGGCCAGCAAGCGTTCCTTGACTATGAACTCTATTAGCTTGCTTAAAATGGAGGTATGACTGACAAGTCTGCAGTTGCTCGGATCCTTCCTGTTCTCTCCTTGTGGAGTGGTGCTACATTAGTGGGCCTCCAATCCACTGGCACCATTCCTTACTTCAGTAAGTTATTAAATAGTCAGATTAAATGTGCTGCCAATTCAGTAGCCAATTCCCTCAGGACCTGTGGGTGCAGGCCATTCGGGCTCAGTGCCTTACCTACACTGAGTGCTTTCTGTCCCTTCCTCACCTGGTTTACCATTATCTCTATCATGTCAGTTTCCTAATGTCCCCATGTGGCAGCCTTGATACTGCTCTCAGGTAGAGCTCCATTGTCCTCAACCATGAATACCCAGCAGAAGTATTTGTTCAGTACATTTGCTTCCTGCTCGTCATCTACTAACTTTCCCTCTCTCAAACCTGACTATCCTTGTTTTTATTTTGTCTTGAATGTATTTAAAAATTTTTTTGCAGGCCAGTTGGCGCAGCAGTTGGATTTCCATCTGTAATGCTGGCAACCCGGGTTCGGGAACGGACTCGGGTCACTGGAGGGTTGGCCAGGGGGAGAAAGAGGGAGCGTGCACTGACAGCTAGCCTTCTATGGGGGGGGGGGAGGGGGATGGTGCAGCTTGGTGTCTGCTGACCCCTTCTGGAGGCTGGGTGTTCAGTACGACATCTGACCCACAACGCTTTGGGAGAGACAGATGTCGGCGTAAGCCTAGACGTCATGGCATGTCTCTCTGTGGAGGAAACCCCATGAAAATGGTACCCTGGCTGGTGAGATGACGGCCTCCACGGATCCTGACTCCCAGGCTCCCAGACCTCTACCAGCTGCCTCAGCAGCACCCAGGGTCATTGGATATGGGCGAACAGGCTCATCCCCTACGAAAGTAAGTGACCCTCCTGACAAAGGGATATGTCGGGGATACCTGGGTTGGCTGTGATGTGGGGCGGTGGGGTCGGGTGCACCGAAATGGGGCAATCCATATGGGAGCCCAAAGGCAAGTCCAGTCGAGTGCATGGGGGGATAAATACTATAGTACAAAATATATATATATATATATATATATATTTTTCCCAGCCTTTTGCACCCTTGGCAATCTGCAGCACTTTATCTGCCTTTGCCCTCCTCACTGTCACCATAGCTTCTTTCAGTCTTTTCTAAAATTCCTGGCATTATTCCTCCTTCTTTTTCCTCTTATACATAAAGGCCCCTTTTTTTTCCCCTTACATCCTGACCCACCGACTTAGAAAACTAGATCAGTTTTTTATGCTTGTTTCTTTTGGTGACCTTCCTTGCACAAGATTTGGCCCCTTTCAGAGGTGTCATCTTAATCCGACTCCACAGTTCTTTACCACTTTAATCTAGCCAACACTGAACAATCTTTCCCTAACCAGTTCATTCATCTTGTCAAAATCTGCTCATCTGAGGCCCAGAGCCACTGTCTTCAAGGGGTGCCATTGTTCCCCACCATGAGTACACACCATACACTGTTGTGATCACCGAACCCCAAAGGTTTTCTGACTGCCATCCCATCTCTAAACTGTTGAGTACCAAGTTAAGTATGGTGTCCTGTCATGTGGGATCCCTGACCAGGTGCAACAGTAAGCAGTCCTGAAACATATCTAGCAGGGCTTAACTTCTGGTACCCTTTGCCGCAGGAATATCCCAGCCAATGTCTGGCAGGTAGGTTTAGGTCCCCCACTAACAGTAGATCCCCTTTTGCTGCTCCCCTACTGATTTCCTCCTCCAGTTCCCTGCCCTTTTCTTACTTCTGTAGTCCATCACCAATCATGTCCCAGTGACTGAGTGGAAGAGTGAAGGAGTGGAATAGATACCTGACATCATAGTCATTGGCAGGCATCAGCAGACGGAAGCAGAGAAGTGAAGGACTAAGGCAAGGCACCTGTTCACTATTGTGTATAAGTCACTGTTGGGAAACATAGAAACATAGAATTTGACAGCAGATAAGGACTACTTGGCCCTCCCAGTCTGCCCATTTCCCTACCTAATCGATAAGCTGCAGATCCTCGTTAACCTACAGCCTACTTCCTCTGACCCCAACCCCCTAGAATTGCCTTATGACTGTCCCATGCATTCTTGAATTCCACCACTGTTTTTGACTCCACAACCTCCTCAGAAAGGCTGTTCCATGCATCCATAACCCTCTCCATGAAGAAATACATCCTCACATTACCTCTGAGCCGTCCCCCCTCTATCTTCAAATTGTGCCTCCTTGTTCTTGCACACCTCTTTTTCTGAAAGATGTTACCCTCTTGGTCTCTGTTGATTCCCTTGAGGTACTTGAAAGTTTCTATCATGTCCTCCCTCTCCCTCCTTTCCTTGACGGTATACATATTAAGCTCCTTAAGTCTCTCTTCATAAGTCTTCTGGTGCAGATCCTGCACCATTTTAGTTGCTTTCCTCTGGACTGCCTCCATCCCGTCTTTGTCTTTGCATAGATTGGGTCTCCAGAACTGCGCACAGTACTCCAGATGGGGTCTCATCAGCTGTCTGTACAGAAGGATAACAACTTCCTGTTTTCTACTGTTGATGCCTCTCCCTATGCATCCCAGTGTCCCCACAGCCCTCCTTACTGCCCTCTCACATTGCTTGCCCACCTTTAGGCCATCTGATATGACTACCCCCAGGTCCCTTTCCATTTTTGTTGTTGTTAGTATCTCACCCCCATTGTGTACTCTTCCCCTGGGTTTTAGTTTCCCAGATGCATTACTTTACACTTCTTAGCATTGAATCTAAGCTGACATACATTTGACCATTCCTCCAACCTTGCCAAGACCCTTCTCATCCTTTCCACCCCACCTTGTATATCAGTCCTGCTGCAGATCTTTGTGTTGTCTGAAAACATGCATACTTTTCCTTCCAGTCCCTCTGCAATGTCACTTATAAAGACACTGAAGAGGACTGGTCCTAGTACTGAACCCTGTGGTACCCCACTAGTAACCCCCCCTTTCTTCAGAGTGGACTCCGTTTACTATTATCCTCTGTGTCCTGTTCTCCAGCCAATTCTTCACCCAGGCCACCATCTTGGGACCCACTCCAAGGTTGGCTAACTTGTATATTACTCTTTTGTGTGGGACTGTGTCAAATGCCTTGCTAAAGTCTAGGTAGGCCATGTCCATAGCCCTTCCCTGATCTACTACTTTGGTCATCCAGTCAAAGAAATCTATTAGATTCATCTGACATTACCTTCTTGCTGTGAATCCATGCTGCCTTGGGTCCTGTGCCCCTCTGGCCTCTAGGTACTCAACAATTCTTTCCTTCAGAAGTGATTCCATCATTGACCCTACCACTGAGGTTAAACTAACAGGTCTGTAGTTTGCTGCTTCTGCCCTGCTCCCCACTTTTGTGAAGTGGAATAACATCTGCCATCTTCCAGTCTTCAGGTACCACCCCATCCTCCTATGATTTGTTAAAGAGGGTAGTCAGTGGTGTCACTAGTTCTACCCTTAGTTCTTTTAGAATTCTGGGATGAATCCCATCAAGCGCCATTGCTTTGTCCACCTTCAGTTTTAAGAGTTCGTTCAGAACTCTTTCTTCTGTGAATGGGCTGGTATCAGCCCCCATATCCAGAATGTTTCTATTGTATGGTTTAAATACCTTCCCCTCTTTATTTGTGAATACTGAGCAAAAATATTTGTTCAGTATCTCTGCCTTTTCATAGTCACCTTCTGACCACCCCCTTCCCCTTTATTAAGCCTCACTATCCCTCTCTTGGTCTTTCTTCACTCCCTGAATGCTTTCTTTTTCTCCCTAGCCTTCCCTGCCACCTCCTTTGAGAACCATAGTGGTTTCTTACATCATTTTGTTTTGTTTATTTGCTTCACACAAAGGCTTGTTGCCTCTGTGATGGCAGTTTTAATTATTCCCCATTGTTCTTCCACTCCTCCTTCCTGCCCATTTGCTAGTGCATTCCTTAGGCACTCACCCATTTTGGCAAAGTCAGCCCTCCTAAAGTCCAGTACTTTTGCCTTTGTATGGCTTGACTCTATTGCTGTGTTTATTGTGAACCATTCTGTTCGATGGTCGCTAGTTCCCAGATGGCTACCCACTTCTACATCTGTGATCCTCTCTCCACCTCCATTTGAGAGAACCAGGTCTAAGATTGCTCCCTCTTGAGTGGGTTCCAATACTAGTTGTCTAAGGCATGCCCCCTGTAGGGCATCTAGAATAACCCCACTCTTCGAAGTGGCTGCTGCAACTGCACTCCAGTTAACATCTGGCATATTCAGATCACCCATCAGCAATATCTCCCCTTTTTCTACCATTCTAGGGATACCTTCTATCATTTCCTTGTCCACATCCTCCCCCTGAGATGGGGGTCTGTATACAACCCCTGTACGGATTTTGGTGTCATTGCCTGTCTCCAAATTGACCCACAGTGCTTCCTCTCCTCCCCATTTACCCTTTTGTTCTGTTGCTTTGATTCCTTCCCTTATGTAGAGAGCTACTCCTCCTCCTCCTCTTTTACCCTCCCTGTCCCTTCTGTAGATAGTGTATCCTGGTATGTTTAACATCCCAGAGTGGAAGAGTGGAACATCAAAGGTAGGCCAAAAGTGAGAATAGGAGCAGTACCAATCTGAGGTAGGAGTATAAAAAGATTTAAAAAAGACACAGGAAAATGCAAATAGAAACAATCAAAAAGGTGGAAAAGTAGAAATAGCTGCTCAAGGGTAAGGGTACAAAAGTAGTTCCAGGTAACACAGGGAGAACAGAAATTGAGAATGCTGGGAGTTGTGCACTGTAGTGACTATGGGGCAGCAGTTTTCAGAGAGATTTTCTGGAGACTGCAGTGCTGCTCCATCTGCACACATCTTTCTGGAATGATGGAGGAGATTGCTAGACTTCAGGCTGAGTTGACTAAAATTTGGGGGACCTCTTCCCCTATGCAGAGGCCACCAGGTCTACCTCCATTACCTCAGATGATGCCAGGTAGGAGGAATGGCTGGACTATGGTGGGCTCTGGAAGGGTCGGGTGACAGAAGCACATTCCTTAACCAGTACCACTACATAATTTCTAGGTTACTTTGGTGGGGTGGGACTGCTTGGAGGAGGCACTTGCTGTAGTGATCAGGGAGGATGTGGGGGCCTTCACTAGTGAAGACCCCAAGGAGGGTGGCAGAGGACCACAGAGGAGAAGGACGCAACCTCTGGTGGGGGGCTCACTTGTGAAGGGGACTGATTTGGGAATATGAAAGGGGGAGAGAGGCAGGATAGGTGAATAGCTGGTGCTACAGCCTAGAGGGATGGGAAGCAGATCCGAGGATCACTAGGACAGCAGGATGGGAGGCAGAGGTTAATGTCATTGTCCAACTGGGGATTAACAACCTGGCTAGGGATGGGTATGGGATAGTGCAGAGGGAGTTTAAGGAGCTGGGGAGGAGGGCTTAGACAGGTAGCTCGGACAGTGGCTTTCGCTGAGATGCTGTCTATGCAGGAAAAAGGAGATGGATCTCCATACCAGGAACTTCAAATCATGGCTGAAGGATTGGTGCAGAGAGGAAGGCTTTGGCTACACTGGGGACTGGGAGGATAAGGGCCTATGCAGGGGTGATGGCCTGCATCTATCCAGAAGGGGAACGGCCATCTAAGCGGACAGTTTTAATGTTACTTTGATGAACACTTAAATTAGCTGAGGGGGATGGCAGAAGGAATCTGGGAAGCAAAAACTACCCACCCCACAGGCTGAAGTAGACAGTAAGGAGAACCCAAGAGGGGATGAATCCCCCAGGGTGAAAATTAATAAAAGAGGCAGGGGGGGTAGAGATGATGAGGAAGGGGACAGGAGCATTGAAAAGAGAGGGGTGAAGGAGGGAGGGCAAAAAAGAAAATGTGTGCAAAGTCTAGGAAATAAGATTATGGACCTAGAGGTCACTGTGGCAGAGGCCAGTCTGGATATTGTAGCAATTACTGAGTCATGGTGCACTAAAATCCATGACTGGGGCATGGCTACACCAGGCTATTCTCCATTCAGAAAGGACCAGGTGGGAAGGAAAGGAGGGGGTATGGTACTTTATGTGAGGGAAAACATAAGAGAGACAGAGATAAGGGAAATACAGGGGAGGCAGAGGTACTGAGGATCACCCTGGAGATGGGGAATGGAGCCACTATTTACACTGGAGTGATGTACCGACCTCCAGCACAGGGAGAAGAGTTAGATAAGATATCGGTGGAAGCCATTGGCAAGATGGCATAAAAGGCAAGGTGCTACTGGTGGGGGACTTTAACCTGCCAGATGTAGACTGGAGCCTCCCACCAACAGCTTCAGTTAGAAGCGGGGACATCCTGGACTCTCTGTATGGGGTGTTCCTCAGGCAACTAGTCAGTTAACCCACTTGTGATAGGGCAATGATGGACCTGGTACTCACTAACAGGAACAGTACTGTAGATGTCAAGGTGCGAGGTCACCTGGGGACCAGTGATCACCGTACAGTGTGATTCAATATACGAATGGCTACAGACCTAAACTACACAAGGGTGAAGGTCCTGAACTTCAGGAGAGCAGATTTTATGAAGATGGGTGAATTCCTCAGGGATGACCTGGCAGGGGGGCATGGCCTGGGTGAGGTGGAGGAACAGTGAGCAAAGCTAAAAGGGAACATAGTAAAGGCAACAAACTTCTGAGTTAAATAAGTGAGCAAAAGCAAGAGGAAAACAAAACTGCTATGGTTCTCAAAAGAGATGCCTGAAAATGTAAAAGGCTAAAAGTAGCATTCAAAAGGTATGGTGAGATGCAGAGAGAAGAGGATAAGGAGGTGTAACAAAGGAAATAGAAGGAAGCAGGAAAGCAGGAAGGAGCACAAAGACACAAACTGAAGAGAGAATGTCCCGGGAGGTAACGAAAGAGGACAAGACATTTTTTAGGTATGTAAAATTTAAAGAGGAAGACCAGGGGTGGTACTGTAAGGTTATGAAGAGAAGTGGGGGACTGTGCAGAGGGGAACCAAGAAAAGGCAGACATCCTAAACAAATACTTTTGTTCAGTGTTCACAGAGGAGGGAAAGTGGGGGGCACAAAAAAGTAACAGAAATTTTGGAGGGAGGGAGGTTGACAATAGTCCCTTTTTGGAGGCAAGAATCTTGAGGAAACTTGCTAATATGAAGGTGGACATAGCAATGGGGCCAGATGGAGTGCATCCAAGGGTACTGATGGTGCTCAGGAAAATACTGGCTGAACCTCTGATAGTTCCGTTTTACAACTCACTTGAAACAGGAGTGTTTCCAGAGGACTGGGGGAGGGTGGATGTAGTCCCACTACACAAAACTGGTAGCAAAGAGAAGGCTGGCAATTAGGCCTGTCAGCCTGACATCAATGGTGGGAAAGTTAATGGAATAACTGTTGAAGGAAAGAATTGTGGAATATCCTGAATCCAGTGGGTTACAAGTCCTGAGGTGCCATGGTTTTTTGGGGGTGGGGGGGGGTAATATCAAATGAATCAGATAGATTTCTTTGATTGGGTGACAACGGATTTCGATCAGGGTGGAGCTGTGGATGTGGCCTGCCTAAATTTCAGCAAGGCTTTCGACAATGTATCACATAAGAGACTAGTAAGCAAGCTTGGTAGTTTAAGAGTGAGTCCGAAGATGGTAAACTGGATAAGAAATTGGTTAGCGGATAGGTGACCAAGGGTGGTGGTAAACAGAGTTCACTCTGAGTAAGGAAGAGTGATCAGCTGGGTGCCTCAGAGATCACTGCTGGGACTGGTCCTCTTTAATGTCATTATAATTGACATTGCAGAGGAGCTGGAAGGGAAGGTCTGCCTCTTTGCAGATGACACCAAACTCTGCAATAGGGTGGACACTCTGGGGGGGGGGTTGGAATGGATGAGCAATGACCTGAGAAAACTTGAGGAGTGGTAAAGGGTATGGCCACTGAGTTTCAATACAACAAAGTGCAAAATAATGCACTTAGTGCACAGAAACCCAGTGGTGGAGTGCAAAATGGGTGGAGCGGTGTTGACTGGGGATACTTTTATCGGATAACCTAAAGGTGGCCAGAGAGTACAGCAAGGCAGTTGGGAGGGTTAGTTGGATGCTGCAGTGCATAGGGAGAGGTAACACCAGCAGAAAGTAGGAGATGATGCTGCCTCTCTACAGATTACTGGTAAGAACCCAGCTAGAGTATTGTGTCCAGTTCTGGAGACCACATCTCTGGAAGGGCCTAGACAGAGTAGAGGCAGTCCAGAGGAGGGCAACTAAAATGGTGCATGGTTGGCATCAAAATCCCTATGAGGAGAGACTAAATGACCTCAATATGTAAACACTGGAACAGAGGAGGGAGAAGAGGGATATTATAGAGACCTTTAAATACCTCACAGGGTTAAATAAGGTACAGGAGGGAACTATGTTTCAGAAGAAAATGTACTAAAGAACAAGGGGACATGATAAAAAGCTGGACGGGGGTAGATTCAGGAGAGAAATGTGGAAGCACTGTTTCACAGAAAGAGTGGTGGATTCCTGGATCAGCCTTCCAGCGGGGGTAAGGGGAGCAAAAACAGTGGTGGGGTTCAAGAATGCATTGGATAAGCACAAGGGAATCATAGTAGAAAGGAAGTGGAGGAAAGAGAAAGAGCTGTAGATCAGGTACGGTCTGTGGTAATAGTATAAGTAGGGAGAAATGGGCAGACTGGATGTGCTAAGTGGTCCTTATCTGCCATCAAATTCTCTGTTTCTAAACCAGATACAGGTCTGAATCTTGACAGCTTTGAAATCTTAATGTGACTTTTTGCAGCACCATTAGCGTATTCCTGTTCAGAAAGTTACCAATGGGATTGCACAGTTCTTTGCGAGTAACACAGGGATCATAGTAGTTGTACTGAGTAGTGCTTGTTTGTTTAGAAGATATAAAAGCACTAAAAATATTTTCTAAAGAAACAACCCAGAAGCAGTTTTAAGAAGAATGTAAGTAGGGGGTATGCAACAGAAGGGATGAGTTAGAGAAGTGAAAAAAAAAATATCTAGTGGGAGGAACATTGCTGTTTTAGCCTGCAATAGACCTAGTAACCATCCTTCACTGGATGGGGCTATTGAAGTTTCAGGGCTGTAGGTGGAGACAATGCTCAGGGCCAGACAAGTGAGAAGGCAGGAGCAGTACAAATAACAAACACCAACCAGAAGCAATCACAGTAGAGTCATCTTTCCAAAGATGAGTCTACTATAAGGAAGGGAGGGGGAAGCAGGAAGCAGTTTTGCTTCAAATTGTCACTACTGATATTTAGTAATAGCAATGAGGATGGGGAAATTATTTGGCTGAAGACAAGAGAAAATGTGCTCCCTTTAACGTTATGCAAATGTCACTGACTGCTCACTCTGAAGAGAAAATCCATACCGAATAGCCTATAATATGCCTGTTAGGGACACTGGTGCTCGGACATCTTTTTGATTTCAGAGCAGGGCAAGCCTGTGGAAAGGAAAAGAAGATGAGCAAGTGGTATCTCCATGGCTGCACAGTGCAGCAAAGGTGCTGGAACAGAGAAGGTTATAGGCAGATGTGTAGTTCCAGCTGTACATATACTGTATAAACAGGTGCAGAGATGTAGTGACTGAAAGGTAGGAAGGCCCAGAGCTAGAAGACTAGGTCAGAGATAATGTGTGGCAATGAAGTTGCTAGCAGAAGGACATGCTGAATCATATTTTGTGTCAATATTGCCAGATGGATAAGTTATGTTTTGAAGCAAAGCCACTGGTGGGACCAGATCAAAGGAAGGCAGCCATCACTAGAACAGCTATCAGTCTGGGATCTGGGGTGGTACAGAGTCTGAAGGTTGCTTTGGATGGGTCCACAACAAGACTACTAAAATAAACCAAGATAAGGGATGCACTAACTTGCTTTGAAGAATGGCAACAGCTAAAATCGGCACACAAAAAGGGTGACAAGTAAACATAGCGCAAATGAAAGCACACAGATGAGGAAGCTCCACCACACAAATAACATTACAATACACACATTCATTAATCATGCATCAAGAAAATAAAGAAACAAGAGGAAAAAAAAAGTAAATGTAATACAACATCCTGGCAAGTTACACTCCATCACACAGAACTACATATACAAACACAAATAAATAAAAAGTAACAAGCGCAACTGTGTAATGCAAAAGTGAACACAAATTACACCTGCAACTGAAAACTGTAGGCTATGCCCCGAAGAAAATCAAGAGCACTCCTATTACCATAGTCCATCATAAGTGCCGCGATCCTCTTAGCAGTGTCCCTATACTTCTTTCTTGAAGAAAGAATATCGTGACTAGAAACAAACTGCTCTATCTTTACCTCAGTCAGTCCTTGCTCAGCCTGTAACCCTTCAATAAACGTCCAAAATGTAGGATGGTTGGCACCAATAAGATTATTAAAACTACGGTGCCAAGCTTCAACAGAGTGGAGATATTTAAGAAGGAATTGAAAACACACTTATGGAGAATAGCCTTCTTGGAAAGTTAAATGTATTGTAAAATGTGTGACATTTTATTGTAATTTATTATGTTTTTATGATATATTTTATAATGTTTATGGTCTTTGATGCTTTGTATTGTATGTTGAAGTTTTTATTAACTTGTTCAGCGCCTTGATATAGTGAAAGGCGCTATATAAATACAGGTTACTCACCTGTAGCAGGAGTTCTAGGAATGGCATATGTTGTTCATCCACACTTATTGGCAGGTCCCTTGCTGCTTTAAATCTTGCCGGAAGGTCTTCAAGCTGGCTCCTCCCACCACCCGGGTGGTAAAACTCGCTCCGCCCATGATGCAGATCTAGCCGCTGGAAGCCAGGTTGTGCGTCGAGGCCTGGGAGGCCGGGTGGGTTGTGTGGATGAACAACATATACCATTCCTAGAACTCCTGTTACAGGTGAGTAACCTGTATTTCTAGGGACATGGATATGTTGTTCATCCACACTTATTGGCAGACTCCTAGCAGTTCTCCAGGAGGAGGGAGGCAAGGCGCACACCCCTATTAGGTAGAAAGACTGGAGAACCGAGGCCCCGACCAGCACCCTGGCACGACCCAAGGTCGATGTGGAAGGGGAACGGTAAAGCCTGCTTCCGGGCAGAAGCCCTGCGGATATTCTGGACCGGAGTGTCCTTGGAAGCAGCCACCGATGCAGCGGAAGGACGGGTTAAAAAGAGCGCTTATCCCTCAGGGAGGCTCAATGCCCGCCCACCTAAAGTGGAGACCTTGCAGGGGTGACCCGCCCGCTCATCTTCCACTGGGCTGCAATCTGCCAGATGCGGCTTCAGTGAAGGTGATGAACAGCTGGCGAACCTCTCCCGAACTTTAGCTCTACGCTTCACGAGGTGAGCGTTAAAATGGTTCCCATGGAACCTGAATACGGCCTCCGAGGTGTGAATGGGGATAAACCCCGGCAGAGGCAATATCCCCGAAGGGAAGACTCCGCCACCGCCTCCGGAGGAACTTCGGGTGGGGCGCAGGACAACCTAGTCCCTGTGGAAGACCAGATAGGGAGGTTAAAGGAGCGCCTGGAACTCTCCCAGCCTTCTGGATGGTGGAGTGGCCCCAAGAGGTGTTCTTCCACAACAGGTGGGGGAAAACACACCTGTGCAAAGGTTCGGATGGCTTGCTCATGAGCTAAGCCCATACCAGCAAGGATCCCGCAGAAACGGGGATACTCTCCCAAAGGGGGAGGCGTGGTCGAGGCCTAGAAGTGCCAGACCACCTTCTCCGTACCACAGCTACCCTCCGGCCCGCACCCGGAAGACAGTGGTGACCGCAGAAGCACCCAGAGGGTTGTCGACCGAAGCCCTGGTCTAAGGATGGACTGCAAATGGTCCGGAATGCTATGCCCAGGGACGGGGAAGGGCGCCGCCCTATCCCATCATCGGAAGAAGGAAAAACTTCTCCCAAAGGACAAGCATCTTGGCCGACTTCTTAGCAGGACGCCTCGAAGGTCGAGGACCTTGCCGAAGACCCTAGGCCTGGCCCCTAGCCACACAGGGGACGGCCAACAGGTGCAGGGATTGAAGGTCCAGATGGATAACCTTCCCCTGACAAGGAAAGACAGGACCCGTGGACTAGAGACCATCTCGGGAGCCTGGGGCTGAGACTGAGGAGAGCTGGATACCAGCACTGGCAATCCAGTCTGGGGCTACCAGTATCACCTGCGCCAAATCCCTCCTCGCCTTGCCCGTAGGTCAAGGGAAATGGGGGAGAGGCACGGAGGGGCCCGGGGTCCGTGGCCCCGATGGCATCCCCTACAGCAAGCCTTGCTGAGGGGCGGGCAAAAAAACAGTCTCGGCCTAGTATTCTCCCCGGAGGGAAAAGGGAGAAGATCCTGTGCTACCCCCGGCAGGGGAGACACTCATGAGGCGCAGCCTATGCCCGGCTCAGGGCCGCAGCCAGGGAATTGGGCTCCTGCCATGAAATGGCTAGGAAGCCTCGACTGCGCAACCGCCCAATGCGGAGAACCTCCTTGCACTGAGACAAGGGGATAGACCGAACCTGGCGGAGTAGGTAGCACATGGTCTTGGAATAATCCAACTTGGACTTAGACCACTAGACCCCGTACAAGCAGAGTGAGCGGTGCCGGCTAATCGGACCGTCTGTCTCCAGCGAGTAGGAAGGACATCAGGACTCACAAGAGGACCAGAGGCGATGCAGTCTGTATTCCCCAAGATGGGCACCCACCCATCCAAGAAGCATCGGTCGGAGAAGACCGGCAACTCAGCTCGAACAAGCAGGATAGTCTCCTGCTGAAGTTAGAATGGTCCAAGGGAGCATTCTCCTAACTCCTGGGCTGTAAGTCACGAACTGGTCCGTGGGACACAGCGTTGTGACCTCTGGCTGGTCCCTCCCACTAAGGGAAGGCCGCCCTGAGGCCCAGGAGGAGCAGGAGGTCCTGGCAGGACGTAATTTCCCGGACAACCCGACCAGCAAAGGAGGAAGAACCTCGCCCTGTTCGCCCGGAGCTGAGCTCGGACTCAAAGTCAAGCTTAGTCCCGAAGAAGCTTCACCGCTAAGATACAGTTCTCACTGGTTCTCGAAACGGGAGACCAGTCTGCCTTCTGGGTGGGTGATACTGGACCTCTTCCATGCCGCAGAGACTGCTGAGCAAGGAAGTGTTAGAACTCGTAGCAGCTCCCCGAAGAAGGGGTGGAGCCTCCCCAAAACGGACGGAACGAGGAGTAGGTACATCCTGGAGAACAGGAAACAGCTACACGCCACGTTCTGAGGATGGAATGTCTGCGGAAGAGAGACCATCCAGGCGTACGGGAGGATGGACGCAAGCCCCCATCCGTAAGAGACCAGGAATACCTGGACGCGAACCCAGGGTTGAATGGGGGGGGGTCCACGGCCTTCCTGATCATCTCTAACTAGAGAGCCAGGCATGTCGGACGACTGACACAGGGGCAGTGAACTCAAATTCCCCATGGGGCAATGGCTCAAAGGGGATCCGCTCGCAACTTGTAACAGGATCCACCTAAATACCTCCAGAACGAGGTGCGGAGCCGTCCCCCCACGGGAAAACCCGGGCTGGGACGACGGAGCTGGAGCAATGCCCCTTGGCCCATCACTGAGCAGGCTTAGAGGGGGAGGGAGCTGAGGAGCCCCTCGGTTTCCTGCCTCTCCGCTTCCTTTAGGAGGAAGACGCTGGTTTGGCAACAGGCCGCCCAGTGCATGCCTGCTAGCCCTCATGCTGGGCCAGGGGGGGCCCCAGGGCTCAGGGGACAAAGGGGCTTACGCAAAGGCTGACGGCTGCCCTTGACCCCGTGGGCGAGAGTGACCGAGTCCGGAGTGGCATCGGACTTCTCGGGCCCATGGATGTATCCCTCCACTCCAGGGCCGAAAAGGTCAGTCCCCAAGAAGGGGATGTCCGCCAACTCATGCTGGGTTTCCAAGGAGAAGGATGTTAACCTCAGCCACGCCCTGCGGTGCATGGCCACTGTGGCCGCCACCGATCTGGCACAGGAGTCGCCTAGATCCAGAGCCGTCTGGAGCTGCTGCTTCGCCACCGCCCTACCCTGGTCCCGCACCTGTAGAACCGTGGTCCGCAGGTCACCTGGGAGATGAGGGAGAACCTCATCCAGGGAGCCCAAAAGGGTGTGGGAGAAATGTGCCATCAGTGCAACCGAGCTGGCCTGACGGAGGCCTAGGGAGGACGCAGCGTAAACCTTACGCCCGACATAGTCCATCCTTCTGGACTCCTTGTCAGGGTTCTGTCCACATCCCCAGCATTTCCAAGACATTGGAAAACGTTGTCAGTAATTACCCCTTCAGCCGAGGGGTGCTCCAAGAAACCGGGCAGAGAACCGACTGGGATAGGATACTTCCGAGCTACCCTGGCCGAAGGCACAGGGCAATAAGTAGGCCACCGCCATAGATCCAAGGCTGGGCCCACAATAGCCTCAGCCACTGGGAAGGCCTCCGTGGAAGAACCTCTTTGATCCAGAATCTCCAGAAGGGATAAGGAGCCCGATCAGAGACGGGCTTAAGCTGCATTCCAGTAAACTCTGAAATGAGCTGAAGTAGACCCTTAAAAGACGATGGGCTGTCGTCTACTGGATGTTCCTGGGAAGACCCGGGTTCCTCCCTGTCAGAAAACATGGCAGAGCCTGCTCCAGGCTCCGCAGGGTCTGCAAAAAGCTGCCGCAGGCCCGAGGCACTCTTTGTACCGGCCGGGGCGGCAGGAGTGAGGGAACCGAGTGACTGCAGGACAGGCCACGGTCCGCCTGTCTGGCCAAGGCGAGGGCAGCGAGGATCGAACAAGCAGCCGGTCCTGGAGAAGGCTCCTCCACCGATTCGAACGGCTACCGACCAAGTGGCGACTGCTTGCTATCTGGAGAATGAATCGGGGTCGATTGAAACCCAGACAACTGCTGTCACCACATAAGTTCCTCGTAGCACCGACGCCAAAGGCAACGAAACCGCTCCTCATCCGAGGAGAGGGACGAGGAAGAACGGCCAAGCCACTTAACCCGGTGCTCCGACCGAGAACGCCGAGATCGGCGTGAGCGGCTAGACTGAGAGGTAGACCGAGACCGAGACCCAAATCCTCGGGGTAACCAAGGGCGGGCCTGGGAAGAAACGGGGAGCACCCGCTCCTGCCTCGGCTCAGAAGAACGGACCGAGGGCTGTCGACCCGAAGTGGAGGACAAAGCCCGACTTCCAATCGGGCAGCGGAAGATGGCCTCAGCAGACTCTCAAAGACGGGTCGAGAGACTGACAACGCCGAGGGATTTTGGCCGCTGACCTGACGGGGTACCGTGAGGCCAGAGGCCGGCCGATACTACTCGACCAAGTCGAAAGGCCGGCCAATGAGGGAGGGGAAAATTTCCCGCTCCCGACGAAGAGACCCCGCTCGCGGCCCTTTAGACATAGGCCGAGAGACAGGCCAGGTTCCCTCTCCCTTGGAGGAGAGGGAATGACGAAGCTCCCTGAACGAAGCTGAATGTAAGGAATCCAAGGAGAGCGGGATAAGCTCCGCAACCGAAGGAGAGGGAAGGGGAATGCCCATCCCTTCCCCGGCAGGATAAGACTGCAGAGAAACAGTCTAAGCGGGCACCCGCCGGTCCAATGGAATCTCCGGAGTGGAAAAAAACTACCGGATGTCCGAGCCCCGAACGGGCCGCACGGTCCTCCGGAGAGCTGACCGAAAGGTCAGAACAAAAGTTGCAAGCCCGAGGATCGTGATCCAAGTCCAGGCAAAAAGAGCACGTGGAGTGCGAGTCCCTTCTGGAGGAACTAACCGTACGTCTCTCGGGAATGGAAAAGGCCCTCGCCGCAGCGAAGAAGAAAAGATCGAAGATTCAAGGATACTTTAATAAATTTGAAGACCGAACTTTTCAGGAACCAGTCAAAAATGCAGAGCGCTAAGGAGGAAACCTGAGCTTCCAAGCGGTAAGGAAGATCTGGCGTCATGGGGCGGAGCCAAGAGTTTTACCACCCGGGTGGGTGGGAGAAGCCAGCTTGAAGACCTTCCGGCAAGATTTAAAGTGGCAAGGGACCTGCCAATAAGTGTGGATGAACAACATATCCATGTCCCTAGAAATAAAATTATTATTATTATTATTAATAGTTTGAGGAATACTTGACTTGGCCGCCTCATGACAGTTCCAAAATTCAAGGGCCAACGTCTTTCCCCATGGCCAACAGGATGGACAATCCATGCGTCTTCATGGTAGTCCAGAAGTGGTTCCAACAGTTCTGCATTAGTTTAAAAAAACTCCCACATTTGTAACCACTCAAATATGGAAGCAACATCCTTAGGTGGGACATAAGCAAATGTGGGCAGCAAATGAACATGCAAAGCAAAATCCTCATCCGTTACGTACCTCTGACACACATCACTTAGTTACTGTACTTTACACCACACAGCCTGGCACAAATGAAAAAAAAACATCCTCTATTGTCAGCAGTAGGAAAAAAACAGATGAAAAGGACTTGACAGCAGCCTGTTCGAAGTCCACCATTACAGACTGGGGAGACAAATGAGGATTCAAAACCTTCAACTCATTCCAAACATGAGAATATGCACCACATGTCCTCGAACACATCAAAATGAAAATGCTAGGGATAAAACACCTAAACTCAGTAGCATGAATGATGAAACAATGAGAAAACAATGGAGGCGATGTTTTAAATGTCCCATCAGCTTACCAATTAGGACACCTCTCCATGTAATGAAGAGTTTTAGCTTTTGAAAATATAAGAAATCTCTTACCTCCAATACCCCTGTCAGATAAAAGAAATGGTTCACCTTTATCAGTCCACGTGTACTCCTCAGGAATAACCAAGTCAGTGACTGAAGCAGGCTGTGGAGGGGGTCAAGTAGCTACTCTGCAAGCTCTCTGAATTATTTTTCATATATTTAATACAAGGAGGCTTACCACCAACTGTAGCAGACACTTTCCTGGTGCAAGCCACCATGATCTGATGTGAAGTCTCAGAAGTAGAAACAACTCTGTCTTATCTCAGTGAAAACCTGCCTTACACATGTAACCCCAGGTGGTATGCCATTTGACTCCAACAGCAATACCAGGTGGGCTGGGTTCGGGGAGGAATAGGTTACTCGGCACAAAGGCTAGGTTTTGTTACTCTGCACAGGGGCACCCAAGTAATTCCGAACACAGGAAGCAATAACTGTAATGTCCAATACCAGAAGTGGGATTCTAAAGTGTGGCTTTTTATTCACATTCAAACAGAATAAACAAAGCATAGATGGACCCCCATGGGGCTACACTTCTGGTAATGCAGATTAAAAGAAAAAAGAACACTTCCTCAACACTTTAGCCCTCAGGCTCTGAACCCACCGGGCACACAGCCCGGATTGCACGCTGCTTTGGGTTACACAGCCCAAACTTGTACACTGTTCTGGGTTTTCCCTGGCTTGATTCCTTTGCCGCCCACTCGGACACCTTCCATACTTCATGGAAACATTTTCGGGTGGCTCCCTAAACCACCTAAGAGCACCACGGCTCCATCAGGGAAACTTCCTTTCAATCCCATGTCTGGGTACTTTCCTCAGGTACTGGCCAAGTACCTGAGGGAAAGCAAAAGGTGTCTCAGAGCAAATCCGTAGAGGTGAATTTGGTTACTACTGATGGGGGTCTCCCACCTCTCACTCCCACAATTCATACCTGGCCATTTCTCTGGACAGTAAACACCTCATGCTGTAAAGCTTTGCAATGTAGATTCTTGCTAAATGTATATCACATTCCATCTGCTTGTCTTGCTTCCCATTTGTGCTGGATTTGAACATACAGTACTTTTAAGTGGCATTGTCCATTTCTTTAGACCCCCCCACTGAGTTAAGCGGTCCAATCCCCACTTTCTAACTGTTTTTTCAGAGCGAACTCACCCTTTGGTTGCAGGTGCCCCACAGGCGATTCCTCCACAAGGAATTTCTCTCTCAGAGCTTCTGGTGCCTCAGCACAACTTGAATAGGTAGCTTCTTTCCCTTAGCCAGACACAGGAGGGTTGCCCCTGGAAAACCGGCAAAATCCTTCCCCCCATCTCTTGAACCACTGAAAGCGGTCTCCACCACTTCAATTACCAGTTCCTGTGCTCCTCTTCAGGTGGAAACACACACCTTCCAAAAGTAGCTCTGAAACAGAGCTTAAAGCTCTGACAGCCTGCACACACTCAGCTGTACTACTGTCTCTCACTCAGACTGCAAACAGACTGAATTCAAAATCCCCAACATTCTACACTAACCTCCAACTGCAACATTCCAGTGTGGCTTATGCAGCTGCAAAAGTTCTATCATGATGTCATCCCTCAGTCTCAGTTGAGACTGAGAACAGAGTGAGACAGTGTGAAATCCATTTAACTGGAGTTTCACAAGCTGTCTTCACTGCCTACCACTAGGTCTTACTGGGATTCTAGTAACCCCGGGTAACGGGGGGGGTTACACACAAATCTCCCCAGGGTCGGGAACATGATTATGGAATTCTATGCATTTCAGAACAGAATCCTCAGATGTACGATTCCTAGCTAGACATTTCCCTTTATCATAGTCACTACATTTCTAATATATCTTATCTGACAGAACACATTCTTTACGCTAGAGATAGTCATCATGCAAAAGAAGGAAACTGCCATTTCGACTCTTCGTGAATTCCAAAAGCATTCTCACACCACTAGTGGAATGAATACACAGTAGGGGAATACAGCAATCCAACTTCATTCATTGCACACCACACATAAATTCAATACTCTAATAATGACAGAAACAAAGCGCTTGTGACAACATAAAAGGAACCCAGTTAAGAGAAACCCAGTTAACCACTCTGTGCAGTAAAACACCTATGTATGGAGTAGACAGGGAGAGAACACATACAACAGCATCACCCTAATAATCACAGAAGTCAAGTCACCGGCACCTAAACACAACTCAAATAAGGAAAATATAACAACCTGCAACACAAATACTGCCAACCAGAAAACACAAAACTAGATTAAAAAAAAAAAATTCCATGCATAATATTATGTAGAACCCCATTCCATTCATCATATCACACACATACTCCTACACTAAAACCACTGTAGACATGGCATAAATAACACACCAAAACACGGTCAAAACACTTCAAAACTGAAATCGACTCCCAACACTAACATTACAAAACCAAAATCACATGAATACATTGCCCACAATTACTCATTATACTCCCAACAACACTGGCAAACTCCATCTCTTGCTGTAAGCAGTGCACGCTATTACACAGCAGCTCTTTATTATAATGAAAAGCTTAAAAACACTAGATTTACACCAATTATGTTTAAACTTTATTGTTTTTTAGTGTTTTTATTACTTTTTTACTTTCCCCTGCTGTTGGTCTACTAAGTATTGCAGATAATGCAGTAGTTCTTTCACAGTCTTTCAAAATGTGTCTGACTCTCCTCTACTAATCACACAACTGCTGTTTGTGACATCACAGTCTGTTGTCATGGTAAACACTATGATGTCATAAACAAAGGCACTGTGAAGTCACCAGGGGAGAGGGAAATATTTTCAAATGTTTTCTATACAGACTTTTTAGATGGACAACCAAGATGTGCAATGAATCCTAAAATAGAACATTGAACATGAAAAAACGTATTCTCTAGTAAACTGCAACAGCTGAAACATCTTATTTATGAAAGCACATGCTAAAGTACAGAGTTGCTCTTTAAATACATAGAGCTACCCTGACTTACAATTTAAATCCAATGTGCATTTCACTGCTCTATTATATAAACGCTACTTTGACGGGATGCCACTTTGGATTGGGCTTTAACCATAAGAGTGAACTACATACATGCCAAGCTGCCAAAAAATGGCCAGGCCGGGGCCAGTAGAGCCAAATGTGGCATTTGATAGACTAGTCTAACAGACAAGGTCACCAACAAAATGGAGGTAGTGATGAATGTGTGACCCGGCACACCAAAATAAAACAAGGAAAAGAAACCAAAATGAATTAATTCAGAACATATAAAAAAATAAAACTTGCAAAACAAAATAATTATGGAAAATAAATAACACAAGGAAATTAGGAACTCTGAAATAAATAAGCATCTGTCACAAATACAAATAACATCTATCTGGGTACTTCAGATGCTTATTTTTTATAGCAATATACAAGTAGTATGGATAATAATGAAAGGTCAGAGCAATCCAGGCAACATCTCATGACAGAAGGGTAGGATGGAATGGCTAAGAGAAACCTACACTGCACAGACAGCTGTCCAGTCACCCTCATTCAATTACTACAATATAGGTTATATAGCATAATGGGAAGAATACTCTCTGTTTTCAGCAGTGCAACATGGGTGATGATGACACATTAAGGCAAACCCTTTTATATCTTAGAAACAGAAACAGAAACAGAAAATAAATGATGGCAGATAAAGTCTTAGCAGCCCACCCATTTTCCCAAACTTGTCTAAAGGACTCTGCCCCTGTCAATCCCTCTTACTCTCCCCATCTGCCCCCTTATGCACTATTCATATTTGCCTATACCATCCCCTTTTGACCACTCCCACTGTTTCAGCCCTGATTACCTCCTCCGGACATTTGCACCTGTCCATCACAACTCATTCTGTAAAAAAAAAAAGCACTTCTTGGCATCTTTCTTGAACCTCCCTCCACTAGTTTTAAGGAGTTACCCCTGACACCTGTGTTACCATACATTGTGACTGGTTCTCTGCTGTCCACCTTGTTTATTCAACAGATACACCTGACTGCCTCAATCATCTCTCCTCTCTTTCTCCTGTTCTGCTACGTGTCCATGTTAAGATCCTCCAAGTGCTCCTTGTAAGGCCTGCCCTGTTGCACCTGTATCCTTTTTGATTGCTTCTCTCTCTCTCTGCCATCTCAATCCTGCAATCCTATCCCAGACCTACATCAACTGTGGACTCTTCAACTGCACACAATAATCTGAGAGAGGGCAAACAGGGCTCTATACATGGACTGCAATTCCTTCCTCCTGCTAGTGATCCCTCTCCTGTGCACCCCAGCATCATATTTGCCTTACCCACAGCCCTACTGCATTGTGCAGATGCCGTCATGTTTTCCATTAATAACACCCCAAGGTCCCTGTAATCTGATATGCTCTCCAATACCATCCAGCTTCAGTTGCATGAGTAGTTTGGGGGGGGGGGGATTTCCCACATATTAAGAAAAACAGAAGCATATGTCTCATTGTAATAATTCCTCAAGTTTGACTGTGCAGTTGAGCATATGGGTGAACAGTGTACAGTGCAGCTTGACATGTTATGTTTGTGGACATACATTATCCAAGCTGTGGAGGGCAAAACACAAATGTTTTTATTGGTTGTGAATTTCTTAGCTTATACAGCCTTGATATGTAATATACCATATGTATTTGTGTTAGGATTCAGTATAACAACTATCAATATTTTGCTTAGAATAAAGCATCATTATTTTTATCTAATTTCTTAAAGTATGAATATGGCATTTCAAAATATGGATTAGGGCTTGATCCTCAAAAGAATCTGTACCGACAGAGGGGTGCCTACGTATGCCAGGGGTGTGCAAATGTCCCACTCTGCACATGTGGAGACCTCCACCCATTCCCAGCCCTTGGGTGTATACCACCTCTGAACCTGATTCCTGTCCATGTGTACTGCTACACGTCTGGCCAGGTCAAGAGCAGGCAATGTGGTGGGGGTATGCCTGCGCCCAGTCTTAGTGCATAATCTGTGCTGTGGTGGGCTGGTGGAGGGGGCACAGACTACGCAGCCTAAGGGGCTGTCATAGCACTTCTGTGCCCCTCTCTATCCAGCAGCAGTACTGTCTCTCAGACCTACTCAACCCCCACATCACCAGCTCCCAGCCCTCTATGTAGGTTGGAAGGGCTGTGTGGTCTACAGGCTCTGGCTGGTCACACTGGCATGACTTGATATTGTTACAGTGTGGACATAGCAGTCCATGGAGAACTGACAAGGACTGCCATGTCCTGTGATCCCCTTTTCCATGCAACATGAGGGGTGCATTACAGTGTTACCCTGGGCATCTGGATGCCCACTCTCCTGTAGAGCATTGCCCCCTATGACACTCCATGCCCCTTTTTCTGGGTTCTTCACATTCAAGCTGCAGGAGGATGAGGCTTGGGATCTCGTCCTTCATGCAGTAGCATTGGGATGTGCAGCGGCACAGTTGGGATATACTCAGTTTGAGCATATCCCATCTGCCTAATGTGGAAGAAGTCTGACTGACTTCTTTGACTGGATTACTAAAACAGTGTTCAATGGCCAAGTGGTGGATATCCTTTACCTGGACATCAGCAAGGCCTCTGACTCTGCCCCACAAGAGAGTGATCAGAAAGTTGGCAGATCTAGGGGTTGATGAGAAGATGACTAGGTGGATGAAAAACTGGTTGAGTGGCAGAACCCACAGCATGGTGGGAGATGAGCTCTCCAGGACCAGAGAGGTTGCCCCTAGGGTCCCACAGGGCTCGGTGCTCAGACTGGTGCTGTTCAATGTATTTATCAATAATATTAGGGATGCCATTAAGGGCAAAACTGGTCTATTTGCAGATGATACCAAGGTCAGTGGGAGGGTGGACAAAGCAGAAGGGATAAAAGTCCTAAAGGATGATCTGAAAAAGCTAGCAAGGTAGTCTGGGACTTGGCAGCTTGCTTTCAATGCAAATGAATGCAAAGTTATGCACATTGGAGCCAAGAACCTGAGGACTGAGTACAGCCAGGGAGCGGTCCGTAAATCTGTATCAGAGGAGGAAAATTACTTGGGAGTGATGATTATTAGTGACCTGAAACACTCCAAGCAATGTAGGAAAGCAGCAGCAAAGGCGAATAAAATGTTGGGCTGCATTGCCAGAGGGATCAGCAATAGCCAATAGGAAGCAATACTGCCCTTGTATAGGTCATTAGTGAGGCTGCATCTGGGAGTATAGTGTACAATACTGGTGCCCATACCATAAAAATGACATAAAACTGCTGAACACAGTCCAAAGGTGGGCAACAAGGATGAGAAAGGGCCAACAGGGTAAGACGTATGAGGAGAGGTTGAGGGCAGTGAACATATATTCCATAGATGAGAGGGGAGGGGGAGAGAGAGAGTGGGGAAATGATTGAGGCCTTCAAGTATTTGAAAGGAATAAATACGGTGGACAAAAATGATCTCTTCAAATTGAGAGGAAATCAAAACATGAGGGGACACAGTCTCCGACTGGGGGGGGGGATTAGGACATAGACTAGGAGGCACTTCATCACTGAGAGGGTGGTGGGGGGGTTGGAATGTACTTCTGGAGGAGGTGATTACATTGAAAATGCTAGGCAGATTCAAGAGAGACTGGAAGAGAGTCATAGGGAAAATAAGGGGCAACAAAGGAGAAGAACGGATTGGGGAGGGGGGCAGGGTCAGTAGCCTATGCTTAGAGCCATGCATTATGATCAGAGTACATAGTCCTAATGCCCTTATTCTGCTGGCTTTGTCATATGTTTTGCTGTCAATGCACCCCTTCTGTTTTTATTGTGTGCTTTTTAGAAAGGGAATTTGCAAGTGTCTAGAACTGGAAAGGCTCACATCACTTTCACCCTACTTTGATATCATTATGATGGCTTTTTTGTTTCCTAAGCCTCAGAGAATATAATTACAGCATGCAGAAGTTAGGGATCTTATTGAAGATTTGTTCTACTTTTTTTCTGCAGATGGTGTTGGTAAAATGAATCTTATATGAGACAACAGTAAAATGTGTTGTTCTGTCAAGGTATTTCACATACAAAATGAACACTTGGAATATATAGACTTGATCGGTTAAACAGGAAGTGAAACACAAAACGTGAATAGTACATGGAAATTCAGCTTCTGTAGTAGTTTTGAAATGAAGAGTTATTTCCCAGAGGTCTGTTTCAATACCTGCTGAACTGTTGGCATTTCTTTTCTATAGTATATCTTAATTAGAGTTTACTGTGCAGGAAACAACAGAGATAACTGAATTTGCAATGTATGAGTTAGTGTATCTCATTCAGAACTCTGAAGGCTGCATAGAAAAGGGTGGCATCATTTATTAGTGAATGGTTTGTTTTTTGTTTTATTTGAAAACAGATTCACTTCTCTTCTGTTTAGACTGACAATCAAAATTTTCAAAGCACTTTTGTCACATCTGTATGATAGATTGAAGCCAATACATTTTTTTAAGTTTAATGGGGAATAGATGGGGCAAATAAAGGTCCATAAAATACAGCATTCTTTCTCTAGAACTAGATTCCACCACTCAGCTCTCATGCTTAACAACGTCTGTTCCTACTGAAGTTGTCATTGCACCACAATGCACAATTTCAGCAGCCATGTAATGATGGAATCAACACATGCCAACATATTGTGCTCTTTCTTTACAATTTAGTGTAACTCAGAGAAACATATTTCTGAAAGGCAAGAACCAGAAGGTCCTAAAACTGAAAGCCCTTCATGTATCTGTAGCTTAGGCATAGGACAGAGTTTCCCACAATGCTTTACTAATGCACCTCAACTAAAGACGGTTTTGGACTCTTCAGATTTGGGTTTGTTTCTCTTCAAAGCTGAACCCAAAAGGGTATTATTAGGTGCATGCATTTGAATTAACTGTTTGTCCTTGTTGTAATGGCATTAAGAGTTACAGACCCCATATTCAGAGTTGTACGCAAGCATAGCGTAGAGCAACCTGTTGCACAGCACTTGCGATAGTGCATGGCCAGCTGTGAGTGATATTCAGCCAGTTAGTGCATGCAAATGGAGTGCACTAACTGACTGATTAGTGGGCCATGTCCGTACAATGCTGAGTGGATATGTGCTGCATTGACATGGACCAAGGCTCCATATGGCCTACAGGTGATAGCGCTGCCCATAACAGGATAGTGCCACTGCTCATGTGGGCAATATTCAGCCTGAGCATGCAAATGAGCTCATAGGGTATACAATGTGCAAAGGTCCATCTGTGTGCCCATTATGGTCTCATTTGCATGGGCACATTGGGCCGCTAGTTCTGATACAGGGCAGCAGCAGTAACACTGCCCTGGTAGTCTAGTGATTCCCCCATGCTGTTGGTATTCATTGTATTCTTGATAGTCTAGTGATTCCCCTACCCCTCTGATCACCCATGCTGTAGGTATTATTGATATTAATGGTAGTTTGGTGGTCCCCCTACCCCCTGATCACCCATGTTGTAGGTACTATTTGTATCCCTGATTGTCTACTGGTCTCCCCCACCCCTCAACTGTTTGTCAACCCCCTACCCACCCACCTGTTTAGGGCCCCCATGCTGCTCCCCCCTCCATTCCAATTGTCTTCACCAGTAAGAAGGGTGCAGAGAGGCAGCTGGCTGAGCCCTTCCTGCACCTTTTCTGTTGGTTGCAGTCTGACGATCACAGAGCAAGATCACGTACCCCAAGATGGGGGTATAAAGATGCCATGAGGGTGGAGAAAGAGAAAAATGATTCAAAGGAGGACAGAATAATAATGCCATGTGTGTGGGGAAGGATGATTCAATTAGAACCTTGAAGGGGGTGGTTGAGGATATGGGTACTATGAAGGTGGGGGAAGAGGGAATTTATTACTTTGGGTAGAGAGAGGAAAGGGATAAGGGTGCTACATGGAAGGAGGGAAGAGGGAATTTTAAAGTGATTTAATTGGGGAACGAGGAAGGGGTAATGGGGCTTTCTGATTGTGAATGGAGAATTTAAATTACTTTGGAAGTGAGTTGGGGAAAAGGATGCTACAAGATTGAGTAGAAGGATTCTAAATATTAATTCAAGAGGAAAGAAGCAAAAAAGGGCACAATAATGATGTGATGGAAATTTAAGAATGACCAGGTAGGATGGAGAACAGGGATCAGATTGATATCAAGGTGAGCAAAGGAAGAATATACAGTACGTGCTTCTTTTTTTTTTTTTTTTAAGAGAACAAGGGCATGTTTTGCAAACAACTGTTTTATGATAATATTAGGGTTCAAAGGCAAATAGCAAAACGTCTTAAAATGAAAATTAAGATTGTTAAATCAAGTGGTCAATGTCTGTTTTTTGCAAGAAAGTTAGTACGGCCTCCTAGTTAGGTTACCTATAGTTAGGGAAAGCAACCCATCCTGCTAGATTTGACAGAATCCAATTCTACTTTTATAGGCACAGGATTGGACTGACAACAGGAACTTCCTGTTTGGGAGCAGGAAGTGAGTGGTCACACAGCCACCAAAGACTCACCATCCTAGAAGGATAAGAGTAGCTCTCCGCCCCTTCCCCCCAGCTGCTGGAGGTCTGACTCAGAGCAACTAAGGAGACTACTGAGAAATATAGGAACTTCTTGTCTCAGAACAGGAAGATCAGGAGCTTAAAGGGCACAAGAGGCAGTAAGTAAGAAGGGAGAAAAAAAAAAACAGAGGAAAAAGAAATTATTCCAAACAACAGTTAAGGGGCCAGAAATAAGACATGATGGGAGTTGTGTAGCAGCCTTCCGGGAGACGTTCTGGAGGATGCGGTGTTGTCCCATCTGCAGACACCTCTCTGGGCTGAGGGAGGATGTTGCTCATCTCCAGGCTGAGTTGGCCAGGATTTGTGGGACCTCCTCTCCCACCCAGGGACCACCAGAGCCACTGCCATTGTCTCAGAGGTTGCCAAGAAAGAGGAGCAGTTGGACCACAGTAGGCTCAGGAAGGGTGAGGGTGGTGGAACAGAAGTGCATCCCTCCAGTTGTACCTCTTCACAATTCATATGCTATTCTGGCAAAGTGTGGTTCCTCTATGGAGCCATCCACAGTGGAGACCATGGAGGATGCTGGGAACCTCCACAAAGAGACCCACAGGAGGGTGGCATGGGACCCCACAGGGGAAGGAAACATCTCCTGGTGGGGGACTCCATTGTTAGGAAGGTAGAACTGGGGGAGGAAGAGGAGAAGGAGGTAAGGTTCCTGCCTGGCACCAAGGCTTGGAGGGACAGGGAGTGAATCCTTAGGATCACTGGAGCAGCTGCAGGGGAGCTGGATGTCATTGTCCATTTAGGGACAAATGACCTGGCTAAGAAGGGGATCAGAGCAGTGCAGAAAGCGTTTTTGGACTTGGGGAGGGGCCTTAGACAAGTAGCACGCATGGTAACCTTCTTGGAGGTGCTGCCTGTCTGTGGCATGGGTGAGCTAGGGTGCTCCACACCATGGGATTCAATCAGTGGTTGAAAAACTGGTGCAGAGCTCAAGGATTTGGCTTCACTGGGGACTGGGGGTCTACCTGGAGGGATGCAGGCCTATACTGGCATGATGGTCTGCATCTGTCCAGGAGGGGGACCAGGATCCTTAGCGATAGGTTTAAATGCTTCATTGGCAAGCATTTAAACTAGCCAAGGGGGAAGGCACTATAGAGGAGAGGAGAAGGGAAATCCTAGCCCCCCCAACAAAAATCAGGGTACTAAGTGAGGTAAACACCAAGACAGAGATGTCGATAGGGAGGAGGGCAGGGGTAAATGGAGAAAATGACAAATGCAAAAATGACAGTAAAAAGGGGAAAGGCCATCAGGAAATGGAGGGTGATGAGTACCAATGCCCGTAGTCTGGGCAACAAGCTCCCTGAACTGGTGGCCTTGATGGAAGAGGGATGCCTGGATATCGTAGTGTAACCCCCTTGTTCCCAGGGGTTACTAGAATCCCACTAAGAACCAGTGGCAGGCAGGGAAAGGCAGCTTGTGAGATGCCAGTTAAATGGGTTTCACACTGTCTTACTCTGTTCTCCGTTTCAGCTGACCTGGAGTGATGATGTCACCATAGAATTCTCACAGCAGCATAAGCCACAATGGAATGCTAGCTGCAGGGGGCTAGCAGTAGAACGTTGGGGAATTCAAGTCAGTCTTCAGAGAGCAGTCTGTGTGGAGATTCGAGAGAGTGAGGAGTGCTGCAGTTGGCAGCCCCTCAGAGCTAAGCTCTGATACAGAGCTACCTCAGACATCTCGGTTGTATGTTCTCACTCTAGAGAACAACACAGAAGAGACCAGAAGAAAGTGGTAGAGACCATTCCTAGAGTAGTTCCAGTGCCCTATCCCCGGAGGGATGGGGGGAATTCCAGGAATTCAGGGGCAATCCTTTGTTCCATCCTGGAGAGGGAGAAGCTGCCTGAAAGCGGTCTTGTTTGTGAGTACTTGACACATTTGTGGGAAGAAACTCTGGGGCACCTGCATATCTTTGGTGAGTTCTACTCTGAAATACAGACAATGTTCACTGAGACAGAGATTAGAGTAAAAGTGTCTGCCTACTGTGGGGTCAAAGGAAGACTTGCCAAGTACAGAACTTTTAGTTTGTGTATTGGCTTAGAAGCATCTGCAACAGTGGTGGTCTAGGGTAAAGACATAGCCACTTACAGAACTTTTAAAGTCAGGACACCTCCAGAGTGAAATGTAGAATGTTAATTGTGCTAAACATTTCTAGAGAGCAGCTACAACCAATATTCGTAGAAAGGTGTTGTAACCAAATGAATGGCCGCGTATAGATTGGGAGCTGGGAGACCCCCCCATCTGGAGTAACCAGGTTTACCTCTCTGGGTTCAGTTTGGGCACCTAATGGTTTTCTCTCAGGCACTTGGCAAGTGTCTGAAGAAAGCACCCAGATGTGGGATTTTGGATTTTCTCTGAGAACTATAAAGTGCTCATGGGTGGTTTAGGGAGCCACCATCAACCTCCATGCAATATGGAAAAGTGTCCTAATACTGGCTGGGGTGCCATGTCAAGGAAGAGAAGAGAAATGTACCAGTTCAGGCCATGTGTGCCCAGATCCGTTCAGAACCTGAGGGTTCGTAGTGAAGAAGTGTGCTCTGTACCTCTGTAATCTGCATTACCAGTGAGTGTAGCCCTGTGGGGCTCCATCTTTGCTTTGTTATTCTCTGTGTTATGTGAATAAAAGTCATATTCTAGAATCCCATCCTGGTTTGGGACATTTCAGTTATTGCTTCCAGTGTCCGGATTTACTTGGGTGCCCCTGACCACAAGTACAAACCTAGCACATAGCTGAGCAAACGTTTTCTCCCAGGGACCCAGGTTGTTGGCCATGTTAAATGGTCCCCCCAGGTATAAGCCAGGTAGTTGCCACACTTGGTTTGCCTGTCTGAAGGATGGCAGGCTCTGAAGGAGAAGTAATGGGTCCACAGAGTTTCTGCAAAAGATAACTAGCAGTGACTACCCCCAGCCCTCTTGGTGGCACCTAGATGTGAGAGGAGGCTTGGAGTGGGTCAGACGTTGGTCAGTTGGGTGGCAAACTGGTTGACGGGCAGAAAACAGAAAGTGGTGGTAAATGGTATACAGTCAGAAGAGATGCAAGTCACAAGTGGGGTACCTCAGGGATCAGTCCTGGGGCCAGTCCTCTTCAATATCTTCATTAGTGACATTGCAGATGGACTGGAGGGTAGGTTTTCTGTTTGCAGATGACAACAAGATCTGCAACAGAGTAGATGATCCAGATGGGGTGGGCAGAATGAGAAGAGATCTGGATAAATTAGCAAAATGGTGGGAAGAGTGGCAACTGGGGTTCAATGCAAAGAGTGCAAGATCATGCACATAGGGAAGAGAAACCCTGAAGCCACCTATAGACTGGGAGGGGAGTTGCTGGCAGTCACAAGGGAAGAAAGAGACTTGGGCGTCATCATCACCGATGATCTGAAATCATTCAAGCAGACCACTAAAGTAGTAGGTAAGGCTAGAGGGATGTTGGGGTGTATTAGTAGGGGTATCACAAATTGGAAGAGGGTGGTAATAATCCCTCTTTACAAGACACTGGTTAGGCCCCATCTGGAGTACTGCATGCAGTACTGGAGGCCACACCTTCACAAGGACATTAACCAAATTGAGGCAGTCCAGAGAAGGGCAACCAAAATGGCGCAGAGACTGCATCAGAAAACATATGAGGACAGATTGACTGAGCTCAATATGTATACCCTAGAGCAAATGAGGAAGAGAGGTGATATGATTGAAACATTCAGACACCTTAAGGGCATTAACAAGGTGAAAGAGTCTAACATGTTTCACTATAAGAAAAATAGCAGGACAAGAGGACACAGCATGAGATTAGAGGAAGCCGATTAAGGGGTAATGTGAGGAAGTTCTTTTTCACAGAAAGGGTGGTGGATGCATGGAACGGCCTACCTCAGGAAATGGTGGATATGAATACAGTGCAGGGCTTCAAACAGGCATGGGATAGGCATAGGGAGCAATACAGATGAGTATGAATAGATAGGCCATTGGCAGAGCAAAGGCCAATGGCACATTCATAAGGTAGAAAAAGAAATGGGCAGACTGGATGGCCTTGCGGTCCTTATCTGCCATCAACTTCTATGTTTCTATGTAGGAGAAGCCCTGCTGACAGAAACAAAAGGGGGGCCGGTGAGGGGAGGTTACAGTAGCAGTCACAGAAACAAGGTACACAGAGAACCATGACTGGGATGTTAACATACCAGGGTACACAACCTACAGGAGAGACATGGAGGAGAGAAAAGGGGGCGGGGTAGCTCTCTATGTAAGGGAAAGGATAAAAGCAACTGAACAAAAGAGTAAACAGGGAGGAGAGGAGGCACTGTGGGTCACCATAGAGACTGGAAATGGCACCACAGTCCGCACAGGGGTTGTATACAGACCCCCATGTCAGGGGGAGGGAATGGAAAAGGATACGATAGAAGGCATCCTTAGGATGGCAGAGAAAGGGGAGATACTGTTGATGGGGGACCTGAATATGCCAGATGTTAACTGGAGCACCTTTTCTGCAGCTACATCCAAAAGCAGGACCATTCTCGATGCCCTTCAGGTGGCATGCCTCAGACAGCTAGTTTTGGAACCCACTCATGAGGGAGCAATCTTAGACTTCATACTCTCAAATGGGGACAGTGATAGGATCTCAGATCTAGAAGTGAGTAGCCATCTGGGAACAAGTGAGCACCAAACAGTGTGGTTCACGATAAACTCAGCTACAGAGTCAAGCCATACAAAAGTGAGGGTTCTGGACTTCAGGAGGGCTGACTTTGGCAAGATGGGAGAGTGCCTTAGAAAAGCACTAGCAAACAGGCTAGAAGGAGGGGTGGAGCAACAATGAGGAAACATCAAAACTGCCATCACAGAGGCAACAAGCCTTTGTGTGAAGCAAATAAACGAATCAAAACAAAAGAAAAAAACACTATGGTTCTCAAAAGAGGTGGCGGTGAAGGTTAGGGAGAAAAAGATAACATTTAGGAAGTATAAGGAAACACAGAAGGAGCAGGACAGAGAACTATACCAGTTAAGGCAGAAGGAAGCAGGGAGGGTAGTCAGAATAGCAAAGGCCCAAACTGAGGAAAAGATAGCCAACTCAGTTAAGAAGGATAAAACCTTTTATAGGTATATCAGGGAGCATAGAAAGACAAAGGGAGGGATAGTGAGGCTGAATAGAATGGACGGTGGGTGGGCAGAGAGGGACATTGAAAAAGCAGGGATACTGAATGAATACTTCTGCTCAGTATTCACAAAGAGGGGGAGAGGGAGGTGCCTAATCCAATTAACAGAAGCACTCTGCATGGGGGGTCGATCCCAGTCCTTTCACAGAAGAAAGGGTTCTGAAAGAACTCCTAAAATGGAAGGTGGACAAAGCAATGGGGTCTGATGGAATTTACCCTAGAATTCTAAAAGAATTAAGGAGAGAACTAGTGACACCACTGACTACCCTTTTAACAAATCATGGGAGGATGGTGTGGTACCCGAGGACTGGAGGAAGGCAGATGTGATTCCCCTTCACAAAAGTTGGAGCAAGACAGAGGCAGAAAACTACAGACCTGTCAGTTTGACCTCTGTGGTAGGGAAAGTGATGGAATCACTTCTGAAGGAAAGAACTGTTGAGTACCTAGAGGCCAGTGGGGCACAGGACCCAAGGCAGCACGGGTTCACAGCAGGAAGGTTATGTCAAGCAAATCTAATTGATTTTTTTGACAGGGTGACCAAAGTAGTAGACCAGGGAGGGGCTGTGGACATGGCCTTCCTAGACTTTAGCAGGGCATTTGACACAGTCCCACACAAAAGATTAATAGTCAAATTAACTAGCCTGGGAGTGGGTCCCAGGATGGTAGCCTGGGTAAAACATTGGCTGGACAACAGAACACATAAGGTAATTGTAAATGGAGTCCATGCTGAAGAAAAAGGGGTTACTAGTGGGGTACCGCAGGGTTCAGTACGGGGTCCAGTCCTTTTTAATGTCTTTATAAGTGACATTATAGAGGGACTGGAAGGAAAAGTATGCCTCTTTGTAGATGACACAAAGATCTGCAACAGGTTTGAAACACAAGGATGCATGGAAAGAATGAGAAGAGACTTGGCAAGGTTGGAGGAATGGTCAGAAATATGGCAGCTTGGATTCAAAGCAAAGAAGTGCAAAATAATGTACCAGGAAAACAAAAACCCAGGGAAAGATTACACAATGGGGGGGAGCTAGTAACAACAACAAAAATGGAAAGGGACCTGAGGGCCTGAGGGTAATCATATCAGATGACCTTAAGGTAAGCAAGCAATGTGAGAAGGCAGTAGGGAGGGCTGGGGGGATACTGGGATGTATACGGAGAGGCATCACAGGCAGAAAACAGTTGGTGAAACCCCATCTGGAGTTCTGCGTCCAGTTCTGGAGGCCCCATCTCCATAAGGACATAGACAGGAAGGAGGCAGTTCAGAAGAGGGCAACTAAAATGGTGCAGGGTCTGCAAGAGAAGCCATATGAGGAGAGACTAAAGGAGCTTAATATGTATACCCTTTAGGAAAGGAGGGAGAGGGGGGACATGATAGAAACTTTTAAGTACCTAAGTGGAATCAACACAGTCCAAGAGGACAGCATCTTTCAGAAAAAGCAATGTGCAAGAACAAGGGGACACAATATGAAGATAGAGGGTGGATGGCTCAGGGGCAATGTGAGGAAGTATGTTTTCACAGAGAGGGAGGTGGACGCATAGAACAGCCTTCCTGAGGAGGTTGTGGGGTCTAAAACTGGGAGAATTCAAGAATGCATGGGACAGACATAAGGCAATTTTTGTGGGGGGGGGGGGTAGGAAGAAATAGGCTGTTGGTTTACTAGGATCTGCAGCTTATCCGTAGGTAGGGAAATGGGCAAACTAGGTGGGCCAAGCCGTCCTTATCTGCCTTCAAAGTCTATGTTTCTATGTTTCTAATATATGCAACAAGTGTTATTGACTTCAGAAGCCTAGCTCTGCAGGTCCTAACATTTTCCTCTTAGATCATGAACCCTAACATTAATGTAGTTTTATGTAGTTTTTTTGTAGTGAAGTAGTTTATTATGTATTATCTTTTATTTTATTGTGAGTTCTCATTGAGTGATGAAGATAAGGAAGCAGCGTGATGCTGAACTGATAAAGATATATTCATGCAGCAGTCACAGGTAGCAACACATTAAAACAGTTTCCTGTTTCTGTGTAAATAGGTTTCTTTTGCTGTGAGACTCAAGTGATACAGGCAACTTCAAAACAGAATCAGATGTTGGCAACATGCACGTGAAACTCGAGTGGCGATGACAAGGCAGCAGTGAGAAATGAGTGACGAACAACTATGGGGGCAGTCAGGTAGCAAAGGAACAGGGATGGCCTCAGAAGAAAATATTTGTTAAAGAACATAAGGTCCCAATGCTCACTCACAAGTGACTGTTGCTGTATATTGTGGCACAGTTTAGTGACAGTCCCTTGCCTGTGACCCACTTGAAGAAGAAGAATCAGCATTTATATAGCGCTTTTCATACACAGTATCCCAAGGCGCTTTACAAGCAATGCTAGACTGGTAGTGAAGTGACTGAATGTGTGGTGGCAGCCATATCACACATCATCACCCACACACAGCCTGGATAATTGCATGAACCGGTTTATGGGAAGGGGACTGCTGGCCAGGACACCGGGAATGTTCCCTGCTCTTTTGCGAAGAGTGCCCTGGGTTCTTTTACTTCCACCTGGACACCCACCAGGACAACATCAGGATGGGCAGAAGGGACCTTGGTTTAACGTCTCATCCGAAGGACGGCACACGCCAGCAGTACAGTACCCCCCAATACTGCACTCAGATGCCAGCAATTTTTAGGTGCAAGTCCAATCCCGGTGTGGGGCAAGAACCCACGACCTTCTGGTCTAGAGGCGGATGTGCTACCAACTGAGCCACACTGACACCTGAGCTATGATCAAATGAGGTGGACAGCCCTTCCATGCCGGAGTGCATCAAAGTGTGCTGGGGTATAGAAGGTGGTGAGGCTGACATGTAAATAGCATGCTGCATCATTCACATAATCAACTACCATTTGTGCAGTGGTGCCAAACTTCTTCAATGCCCCCTCCCACAGAATGTTTTTTCACAGTTGGTAGGGATGTCAGATTGAGGGGCCTGCCACACATGGATTTTGGGGCGCTGAGATTTCTATAAGACAAAACAGTTAAATGGATGCATGTGAGAAAATGGGGCTAGGAAGGGGGAGTTACACTGGGCAACCAGGGACTTCAGATTGTCTGGGTCTTGGGGTGCGGTGTACTACCAGGGAAATGTTGTGGAAATAAACACTGGACTTTGGAACTAAGCCAACAAATGGCCCTAAGGTGTCAATCAGGCAGGTGGGGGAATGGTATTGAGTGCTGGCATAGTGCATGCATTTCTCTGCATTGCACTGCACATTGCACAGACCTTCGTGAGCTTGTACAGCGTACCATTACTGCGCACAAACCCAGTCTGTGCACAGTAAATGCTGAAATGCCTCAACTGAATTCCAGGATTTGCATGATGTGGTCTGCCCCCATCGTAAATCTTTTTTTTTGTTTTGTTACTTTCTTATTTATTCCTCCTCTCCTCCCCTCGGCTCTGGTCTCCTCAGGAGCACCAAGGAGTCATCCCCCTACAGTCTGCTCCTACCTGGACAGTCCTCTGTCACCCAAGTAGCCTCAGTTTACCCCCCCCCCCAGGTGGGGACGAGGTAGGCCCCAACACCCCGATATCTTCAGTAGCGTCGGTCAGTGGGTGCCAGGAGAGAGGCCGCAAATCGAGGGCAAGCTCCGGTGCTCCATCTCTGCCAGAGCTGAAGGGTATTTTCCCGTTTTCTAGGGAGTGGCTAGCACCCTGACGTCAAGGCATTGGTACCGACATCTTCCACTCACGACTCCTTCTCACACTTCAGTGCTTGCTGTGTTTCTGGTTTCTGTCAGAGGCCAGCCGAGCACAGAACAGGGACCCCTGTCCCTCTTGGGAGAGGAGAGCTCTCCTCCAGATGCTCGATCTTCTCCTGACCCCCCGACCCCCAGCAACCCGGCTCACTCCCCAACCCGGGTCACCGGCGTGGCGCGAGGTGTGGCGTCCAGCGCCTCAACCCTCAGTGCCACTGGGCCGGGCCCCATCATAAATCTAATGTCCTCAGTATAGCAATTTCATTGGCTGGCACAGTTGGTTGCATTTCTGTGCCCCATTTTGTGGCCAACAATTTACAACTGAGAACTGAGCCCTTTTATAGCCTTGCATGGCATAGCATCCAACTGCAGCAGAAGCTCTCAAGCTAATATTTCTGCTATAAACTTTGTCAGCTTTGCTGACCTGCAATGGTCATGGCCAAACTGTTTTCTGAGCAAGTTTAGATAGTGTTGTACAGGATGGCATCTATGCAAGCAATAGAGTATAGCTATATTATAGAGAGTGCAACTTAACATCCCTCTTCTGATTTCAGTCAGGTATTGTCTGTATTCAGCCTAACAAGGAAGAATTCATTGGGTAGAATCCTAAACAGTAGTTTGTTTTTTTTTAATACTATAATTTTAATATATTTTCAACTGTGTACCAGACACAAATTACAGGTATATTCGAGTTACAGTACATCATAAGAAGAAAATACAATGTCTAGAAAGGATCCATCTACTGTAACTGTTATTACAACATAATGGAGGGTCTCTTTCACTTTAAACTGTACTAAGAGTCCAGAAATACTTCAAGAAAAGACCCTTGCAGCAAACCCATGGACTAACTAGATGATAATAATGTCCTCCATTTATACCAGGTGTAAAAGAAACACCAAATAACACCGAAGGTGTTTTAAGAGTCCATGTTCCTTACCAAAAAGCTAAGCACTGACATAATATTGGACTGTACTACAACAGAAGATACATTTTACTAGGCAAAGCAACTAAACACTTTAAGAATGTTTACAGAATATACACAATGAAATGGCTGAAAACTCTTATTAAGTAAACAGTAACAGAAGTACTATTTATGCTCCAAAAAAGGTTACTAAAGCCTTAACATAAAGGGTTCAGTCCTCTTCCTCATCTTCTTCATCTGCAGAGACACAAAAGTGACTCATAAAGTCCCGTTTGACAGCCTCTAACCATTTTCCCACATCAGTGTGGTCGGAGAACAGAAATGTCTTACTGGCGTAATGGACCCGAAGACACGCCGATAGTAGCAGAGTGATTTATGCCAAGTGCCCGTAGGCACGCTCAAACTGCATCAAAACTTTTGCGCCTCTGGGGAGTTGCGAAACTCAGATCTGGAAAGAAATATATCTGGGCTCCTGAATCCAGTTTAAGAGGGCCCGAGGATTTTTCAGCAGCAAGAACCAAGTCCCAAATTGGTACTCCAGCAGCAATAATCATGATGGTACGAGGAGTATTATCAATTGGACATCTGCGTGGGTTAAGTCAGTAGGTCTTAATGATCTGATCCTGCAAATCCAAATTCAGCTGTTGGGTGATTAAGGCCAAAGTGAACCCCAGTAGATCATCTTGCTCCAAATCTTCTGGTACCCCAAGTAAGCGAATGTTGCTGGCTAGCATGTTGTTCTCTAATGTCTCAAGCTGTAAGTGCATGATCTAATTTTCGGACAAAATTCCTGCCACAGCTGCTGCTGAAGTATTCACAGAATCCACTGCTTGTTTGGCATCAGAAGTAACTGTATCAACCCTGGATTCTATGGCAGTAAAACGGGTGCCAAGACCATCCATTTTTTTATCGAGGTCCTGAATTGCTTGTAAAAGAGCACTGTTGTAGGGTTCCAGGGCCCTATTCCCTTCTGCTACTAGGCCTCTGCCTGATGCGGTCTCCTGTGAGATGTTCCCCTTGCTGGAGTCCGACTTCAGATTTTGTTGTGTTTTACCCATTTCAGCTCAGATTTACTTCTCCAATGTCATCTAGGTGAACTCCAAATTGCAAAGGACAGAGATTAGAGTCGAATGCCAAGGGAAGAAATTGCCTGTGTAGGTATTTTATTTAGAAATAAACAGGAGCTCCTGTTGAGCATGTCTGCTCTGTTTAGCTGCTAGACACCCCCCCCCAACAGTAGTTTATTGAGAACCTTTTTAAATATAGCATTGCCAATGAAAATGTTATATAATAATATGCAGCTTCTTAATCTTTGGGATCTGCAACAAATGACCAAAAACAAGTATGCAAAATCACTGTTGGTTTTAACCTACATCTTTGGTTTTATTTCCTTGTTTACTTTTTTGGCTGGGTAGGCACTTTGGAGAAATTAACATTGGAGAAACAAGTCCTTGTTTTTAGTTGCACCAGGGATCTTACACTCAGTGCAGCACAATACAGTACAGTACAGAGAAAATCCGTAGAAACCAAAATGACAGGTATAGGATCTTACTTGACATTATACAACATACTGGCTATCATATATCATCCAGAATAAGTAATTGCAGCATGAGATGCTAGGAAATTCATTAGCTTGACATTGAGGCTGGCATATGATATTATTTTGCTAAGTTCTAGGTGGAGTTCATTCTGCATTCTGGCAGCAGTAACTCTAATGGCACTTTCTACCATTACTGTTTTTAGGAAATGGATCTGTAAGAGCCTCTCATTTCAGGGCATTAATAACTGCTCACGTAGTTGAGACATGCATTGGACAGAAACTTTGCTCATTTCTAAAATGTCAAAGGTAATTCAATTCTCCTAGTGCTAATAAGTGTAGGTACTTGTGATGGGGTACAAAGTGAAGATGCCCTTTGAAAATATGTGCCCATATAATAACGAGTCATAAACAGTGTATGGCAGAACGCTGTATAGATGTTAATGCCGTGTGGGTGTATTTGCTGTTCTCCACTGTAGTGTGGACTGGATTTGTCTATATTTAGTAAGGTGGGGTATGGAGGGCACATCCGCCTACATTGGGAGGTGCAGGGGACAAACATTCCAATGAAAGGGCTATGTTATGAATGTAGAATTGCTTGAGAAGGTATGTTTAGTCATGGAGTGAGAAGTGTGCTGGGTCAGGAGCTGTGCTGGCTTTATGGCGTGGTAGGTTAGGGCTTGTTGTGTGCTAGTTTGTATAGGTGTGTGATGCTAAGGGTTGGTGGTTCGAGTCCCATGATTGAATTGGTGTTGCAGGGTTGTGATAGTGTGATATTTGTACAGTCTGTGGGGTTTGGTTGTGGTTTTTTATTTTGTTTTTTTGTTTATGTAATAGAAGTTCGTTTTGGTTATCAGGGGTGTGTGGGGTTTACCTTTGTTGTGGTGCAGGTGGTTCTTGTGTAATCGTTAGGGGATTTGGTTATTTTTACGTGGTTTGGGATCTGATGTTTTATGTTTTGTTTGCACTGTACATTTATTTATTTTTTATTTATTGAAATCTTGGAATTACAAACCTTTGAGTCAGGGACTCGTTTATAAAAGCTCCACATCAAAAATACACAAGGTAAAAATGCACGAAACAAACAAGCAATGCAAATACAACAGAAGTAAAAAGGTGGAAGTAAAATACAGAATTACAAATAACACAAACGAAGCAGCATAGTAGTGCTAAACATGACAAAGAAGGTGCAGTATACATCAGTTTGCAGGAGGAAGAAAGTGCCTATAAGGGAGGGAAGATAATATAACAAAACTTGAGTAGAATAATAACAGTATAATACAAGTATGATGAGGACAAGACATAAACTAAACATGAGAATACCAAAATCAACATTTGAGAGAAGGATTAAGACTATATTATCACAAAAGAGAGATGTAGGCCTGGATACATAGGTATCAGGGGAGTGGCATTCCAGGGACATTGTCAAACCTAGTGGTAAGGAAGTAGCAATTTATTGGGGGGGGGGCAAAGAAACAGGTAATGCACAGAAGACAGGGAAGGGAGAAGAAGGAAGGGGAGGTCAAGGGTAGGAAGAGAGTGGATTGGTGTAGCAGACAATAAGGAGAGCAGGAGCAGGCAGGGAGGACAGGAAAGGGGAACAATTCAGAGGGAAGTGTAGTTAAGTGGAGAGGAAGGTGGGGTGCTAGGTACATAGCATGGGTATGCTTATATTTCTGTTTATATCTGCACGTTTCTTTTTAGTATTTTGCATTGTTGCAATTTCTGGTGTTTAGTGTGTGATAAAGAGGTTTTCATTGTGTACTTTGGGTTTGTCTTTGGTGTTTTTTTTGGGGTGCAGTTTACGCAGTTTTCACTCTTCAAGGTTTTAGCATATAGCTATCTTTGGTGGTGTTATTTTTTGGTAGTGTTTCTTGTCCTCGCTATCTTTGCTTTCAGTATAATGACCTTGCGATTAAACCAAGAACTATGATATTCTGAAAGCCTGAATACATTTTTTTTTTCTGTTTTATTTTTTTTTTAAGTTATTTGTTTTCTATTTTTATTTGTCTACTACTGTGCATATTTTACTGAATAAGAACATTTTGCAATTTAAGTGAGGTGCCCACAAAGCAAAGTTGGGCATCACTGCTAGTCCAAACAACACAAAATAACATTCTTATTCAGTAACAGGCCCAAAGAAGTAGACATATAAACTTATTATAAATCACCACATTTGACAACACAATACATATAGTGCAGGTACTTCTTAATGCAATGAAATTAACATTTTTTTTAACATATAAAAGTTTATTGATTTTCCACTTATCAAGGCAAATATCTTCCAAGCGTCAAACAAGCGGAAGTATACACAAGCAAAGTGACATTGCTTTGACAAGAATAGAGAGCATTTATGTAATAGGAAAATACAAAGTCTCAGCTATCATCTTCACTGGATAGAGGTGATAACTTTAAAATATCAATTTAAACCATATTCAACAAGTGCTACTATTATAAACACATTTCTCAGCTGACAGTAAGAGAAGAAAGAAACAATATGTATTCAGAAGGAGCACAGGGTTGAGTACAAGAGAAGAGAGTCGAGAGCATCTCAGGTACCCGCTGTCCATCCATATACTATTGTGCTGGGCGAGGGAGAGTGGAACTAAGTGTATGAGGATGGGAGTATTAAACTGGGGGTTGCATGGCTGAGGCAGAGGCACCTTACAGATGGGGGTATTAAGATAGGGCTCCCATTTGTGGTAATAATTGGTAAGCTGACCACGCTTAGCGTATGTGAGCCTTTCCATGACTGCTAACTTAGACAATGCAGCATGCCAAGCAGAGGCTGAGGGAGGTGTGGACTGCCTCTATTTCAGTAACAGCAGTCGTTTGAACTCCAGAAGGGCAACCAGGATCCAGTCCCTATGAGCGGGGGGCAACTGGCATAAGGATATTGGGTTACCCAGGAGAAGCATGGGGTCCAATAAATCGACAGGTTGACCCACTACCATGGAACAGTCCACCATCACAGAGGACCAGAAGGGTGTTAGGTGACGGCATGTCCACAGAATATGGAGGATATGAGCCGGGTACTGTTGACATCTCCAGCATTTCGCATGCGGTAGTATATCACAAGAGTGAAGGCCGGCTGGAGTCTGATACCATCGGAGCAATATTTTGAGCTGGATCAGTTGGCTCCTGGTGTCCTTGTAGGTGGAGTGAGCCAAACGCAAGCAGTGAGACCAGACTTCTGGAGAGATGAGGAGCTGTAATTCCTTGCCCCACCTGTTACGGCAGGATTCTGAGTGGGATGGTTTGGAGTCCCTCAATGTGTGGTAAAACCACCCAGCCAAACCTCAGAGAGTGGGTTTAGTGTGCAGAGTGGTGAGCCATTGCCACTTGGAGTCCTGAGGGTGGGAGGACTTGAAAGTGTGAACTGCACTGCGGAGTTGAAGATATCTCCAGAAATCCTTTATCGGGATATGATAATGCACCCTCAATTGATCGAAGGACATTAAGTCAGGGGAGCTACCCACATACAGGTCCTGGATAGTGCAAATGCACTGCTGTTCCCAGCTTGGCCAATGCAGTGGTTTCCTGTCCATGGTTAAGTGGCGGTTGTTCCACAGGGTGACATACCGTATGCAGAAGGGTCAAGCCTGTCTTGGGGTGCCAAAAAGAGTCATAGTCTGGTGCCAGGCTCTTCTGGTCTCTGCCATAACTGGAGTGAGCATGAAGAAAGTGGACAAAGACTCCAGCAGCAGGAGGCCTGGAGAGGACCCATGTAGGATTCGGGTTTCTAGCTGTACCCATAGAGGAGAGAGAATTGAGATGGGATGAACCATTTTGTGGCCTTCGCACACAAGTAAGCTAACTGATACCCTTGCAACCATGGTATCCCAAGCCCGCCCCTTGTCCAGTGAGCCCATAGTTGGTTGCGGCTCCAGCATATTTTTTTGCCTTCCCAAAGAAAGGATGAGATCAGACTATCCAGGACCTGGAACATTTTGGGTGTAATGGAATGGGAAGATTATTGAAGAGGTAGGCTACCCTAGGTAGGGGGAGCATACCAATACCTGCTGCCTTCCCTTTCAGGGCTAGATTGAGTCTACGCCATCAGTCAATCTCTGCCGAAAGGTGCAAGGTCAGAGGTGAGAAGTTGCTGGTTTCCAGGCTCCGCCAGTCGGTGGAGATTCTTATTCCAAGATAAGAAAAGCCCTGTGGGGCCCAGACCAGGTCCATCCCTAGTAAACAGTCACTAGTGCAGAGTGCATTTAGGGGAGTGAGAATGGTCTTTTCCTGATTGGTATGAAGCTCTGACAGCTGGGTGAAGCCCCATAAGATCTCTAGCACCTTCAGGAGAGTCTTTGGGGTGTGAGATGGTGAGCAGCATGTCATCTGCGTAAGAAGAGTTCTTCCCTACCTGTACCCCTTTAATTTTGTTAGAGGAGATAAGTTTCCTAGCTAATGTTTTTTTTTTTTTTAGTTGTTTAACCAGGAGTGACCTGGGAGCACAGGGAAGTTAAGTGACTTGCTCAGGGTCACACAATATGCAAGTGGAAGCTGTGGGACATATTGCACAGACTTGTCAGGCAGTTTGTGAGGTACTTACTAAGTCGATCTCCAGCTCCACACCGCTCTGCCACCATCAAAATGTCTTACCCAAGACAGATAGTCATTCAAAAATCACAGAAAGAACAAGACTGATGACACAGCCAACCCAAGAGTCACTGACTTGACCAACCACAGCAGCTGCAGCACATGCTCAGATCTCCCCACCACACTCCACATGACTGTGACGAGTGGTCCTCCAGCTCCTGGGCTCATCTTCACCCTCTTCTCCTCAGTCTTTGATTTGCCTGGCACCATCTGTTCCTCCAGCTGTTTAAAACTACAGTGCACAATAGGCAATGGCATGGCAACTTGGTGGGGGGGGACTAGGGCAGGAAGAGAAGTAAAATGATAAAATTCTGACCCTATTAATATTATTGATCCCCTCTGTGGGGCACCAGCCATGCAGAAAAAAAAAAGTCTTGCTTTTCATGGACCCGGAACCGGACTATTGTGGCAAAGTCCATATTTATCTGGGCCCATGGATTCAGCGTTCAGTCCGGGGGTTTGAATTTCACATGGAACAGTCTGCCCAGCCCTAGTAGCAGTCCTACCTTCTTTGGATGGCATGACACCTGGAGCTACAGACAGTGTGAGGAACCTGAAGGTCAGTGTGGACTGCAAGCTGATATTAGAATATCAGGTGTCAGCTGTGGTTTGCAGTGGCTTCTGCCATCCCTGGAACATCTCTTAGATCAAGTACTTTCTTGATGTGACTGACCTAGCAACACCAGTTCATGCCTTAGTCATGTCAAGATTGGATTACTGTAACACTATATATCTTGGGTTATGCATGATGTTGTAGCATCACTTGCAGCTAGCTCTGAAGGTGGCAGTTTGGCTGGTTGCTGGGACCTCTCAGTTCAAGCATATCATGCCAATTCTCCATGTTCTGAACTGCTTGCCAGTGCAGTGATGCAGCAACTTCAAGATATACATGTTAACTTACTAGGCCCTGCACAGTCTGGGTCCGGGCTACCTGAAAGACCTCCTGATAATATACTCTCCTGGCTACTCCCCCAGTCGGTGAAGACAGACCTCTTGTCTGTTCCAAGATCTCACTTAAAGTCCTCGGGAAACAAGACATATGGAGTGGCTGCCCTGATTCTCTGGAACACCCTTCCCCTGGAGGTGAGAGGTGCTCCTTGACTAGCCATATTTAAGTCATGATTGAAAACCCATTTTTTATATTGAGCTTTGGGTCTTCTGCTGTCGTGTAATCTCTCTCTTGCTGTTTTAATATATTTTTGGTTTTTGTATTGTTTTTATCATAAATGTTTTTATGAACCTGCGGTAGACATTGTGAAGTACCCAGAACCCTCAGGATTGTGTGCCATATAAATAAAACATCCTTGCCTTGCCATGGCACAACAAGGGAAGGTGGCTACAGTGACTAGTATGATCAGCAGACTTATAACTGTTAAAATGGCTATATACAGAACATTTATCTTTACAGTCTAATTGCTTAAACACTACAGCAATGCCAATTCCAGTAATAGGTTTTGGACAAGTTATGTTACTATAAGCATGAAGAAGCAGGATATCATGTTTAAGCATATTTGCTGAATCCACTTACACACTAGAACAGAAAGAAAAAACAAAGAATGGAAGCTGGATATAAAAACAATATGGAATGAGCTGGTGCAATGGTAGCACTACTACTTCTGACGCCAGCAACCCGGGTTCGGTAGCGAGCCAGGGTTGCTGGAGGGCTGGCTGGGGGGAGAAGGACTTAGCACCCGATGGGCCGCTCTCCTTCTCTGGGAGGGGTGGGTTGCAGATCTCGCTATAATACCACCACCATGGTGACCACGGGTGGTGGTGCAGTCAGATGCAGCAGATGCATATGGAGGGACAGACGCCAGCCGAGGGCTGGTGCAAAGGCACATCCCACTGTGCCTTTGTGACATCGGCCCTCCTAGCATGCCGACATCCACAGGGGGTGGGACCAGGAAAATACCACACAGTGGCGCTGGTAGATGGGTCCCAGCGTTGGCGTTAGGAGGAACCCGAGGAGGCAGCTCAAGGTGCATGTCCCGCAATAAGTCTGGAGGGGATAGGGGAGACTCCTCCACCCCAGCCAGGGAGGTTATGCAGAGTGCTCAGGGTCTAGGGGCAGGGCACCCATCTGAGCTAGCGCTCTTCGTGGGAGTTCAGGACGCAGGGTCGCATTGGGTCCCTGAGAGAGGGGCTACTGCGGTGCAGAAGGGGCATAAAGAATAAGTAAATAAAGAAAAATAATATGGAATGTAAGAAAATTATTAGAACTGTGTAGAAATGGGCAGGCCTTATAGCCTAGAGGTAAGCATGCTCACTCATCACATAAATGATCTGGGTTTGTAACCTGACCCTTGGCTCCCAGCTGGACTGGCAAGAGCTGAGTTATTGCACAGTTCCCTAGGATGTTCAATTTAATTATTTGTAGTTTTTGACAGGAAAGCACACTGGGCAGTAACAGCTCATTTCAAGGTGTGTCCCGGGGGCTGGGTTATAGGTGCCTATTTTATTGAAATGGGGCATGTTAAGCAGGACAACGTGGACAATCGCCTATTCTTATGACATGATGGACCTAGGGACGTCACCTGTTTTTATGACATGATTCCATTTCCTAGGGTCCCTTCTGACCTTAAAATACTATGTAAGAAATGGTATCCCATCAAAATAGCGAACCACATATAATGACTCAAAAACAATGAGGCAAACACAGTGCTTGTCATTTGAGCGATGTGGTATTTACAGTGCATGTTAGTGTAAGTTTAGTGCTGTTGGGGGTATTGCTCTTGTGTTGTACTTTTTATGGCTCGGAGATGTTTTTTTTTTTAGTTATGGGGATTCAAGGGCTGTGGCCCCCTAGAGGGTGGGTGCAGGGGCCTCCCCCCCCACAAGTGACTTTTAGTGGGGTGTTCACCATCGTTGTTTGGAACTGTTTGGCAATGCACCATTATGATTGTTGCTGTTTTTGAGTCACTCATATTGCCCCCCGCAGTTTTGCAGGCGTGGTTTTGACATGGAACTGTAAGCAATAAGCTACAACAGGGTATGGGTGCATGTTGAATTTCTGGCCCTCTTGATATATAATTGTGCACTAACATAGTATTTTGCTATTACTTAAGCGTGGGCTACCTGCAGGGTAGCTGGATCGGGTAGTGGGCGTATTGCCTATTTTTGGCTGGGTAGGGTAGTTCGGGTAAAGTACTACCCTACTTGACTTGACAGTGTAATTCTCATGTCGGGTAAACTGACATGGGTAATAGGTAAAGAACTTGGTAACAGGTAAAAAACTTTTAAAAAGACATTAAGGGCAGCCTGTGGGGTCCTTCAAAGAGCTTACAGCAGAATCGGAGCACATGACACCAGTCTGACACCTGATTGGTCAGTGGTGTCTTTGCTCCATTTGCTGTGAGTGTGAGCCTGTGTGGTGTGCAGAAGGCAGCCAGCAGTTGTGGAAGCAGCAGCTCCATGGGCACTCTCGTTCTAGACTGCAGCTCAGCAGAAATCAATTATGGGTCATAGCCAACTGGCTGTAAAAGAAGACTTTAGTGTTTACTTAGGTAGTTTGAACACTCACACGAACAAAGGAGAAGCAAAGGGAGAAAGGAAAATAGTGGGGTGGGGGACTGACAAACAATCTCAGCCGGGAAGGGGGACAGCCTGAGACATGGAGGTGGTGCTGGGGACTGGTGAGAGAACAGAAAAGGAGCAAAGTGGGAGAAAAAGACAGACAAAAACAGAAGGCACTGGCAGCTGGTTTGAAAATTAAAGTGCGCTGTTTGGTTTGTTAGGTGCCCCAGACCTTTGGTAACAACAGCTGGTTCAGTCATAACAGCTGTGCCTCTTGTTCCTACCTCAGCAATGCCTCCCATGGGTATAAATTTTGGAAACGGCAGCAGGCTCAATCAAGAGCATCTGCACCTCTTGTACCTGCCTCAGCAATGCCTGCTATGCCTGTAGGTGTAACAGCTCAGGGAACATAACAAACAGTGTAATAGTCAAAAACAATCTTTCACATGATTTTTATTATGGTCTGGGTCAGGTAATAGAAGAAGAAGAATCAGCATTGTTAGACTGCTTTTCATACACAGTGTATCCCAAAGCACTTTACAAGCAATGCTAGACTGGTAGTGAAGTGACTAAATGTGTAGTGGTGGCCATATTGCACATCAACACCCACACACAGCCTGGACAATTGCATGAACTGGTTTATGGGAAGGGGAATGTTAGCCAGGACACCGGGAATGTCCCCTACTTTTTGTGAAGAGTGCCCTGGGTTATTTTACTTCCACGTGGACACCCACCTGGACAACACCAGGATAGGTAGAAGGGACCTCGGTTTAGTGTCTTATCCAAAGGACAGCACAGCAACCCCCTAATACTGTACGTGGATGCCAGCATTTTAAGGTGCAAGTCCAATCCCTGTATGGGACGAGAACTCACAACCTTCTGGTCCTGAGGCGGATATGCTACCAACTGAACCACGCTGACATCAGTAGGGTACTAGAATGAATTGGGTAGTAACTACCTGACCCTAAACAACTACTCATTTTTCATTTTGGTATTCTTAGGGTAATTTCCGGTAATTTAGAGGTACCCATGAGTGGTCTTGAGGGTCAGGTATTTCACTACCCACTCATGGCTACTATTATTCTGTATATTTATTTATTTAGTTTTTGTTAAATAGGTAAGTGTGCTAGGAAGACATGCCTGTTTTCGGGCATGACCCTGGAGAGTTACACAGGCAGGTTCAGTACAGGATCAGATTACATACAATAGCAAGCAGTTGTACCAACTGGGAAAATTTACATTAAACATTAAGGATAATGAGGATCTTATGTGGGGAAAAAGGAACATAATTACATATGGGTAAAATGATTTGGGCAGCCCATTGTTTGAGATGTTGAAGATAACAGTGCCAAAGCTATACTCCCTAAGGGAGGACGGGGGTATCCAGCCTAGTGTGTCACATAATAAATAGTGATGAGTTAGCCAGGGGATGCCGATGTGAAGTGACAGATATTGTTGTACATGATGTCCTTCTTCAGGACAGTAGTCTTAAGGCACTTTTACACCCAGTTCCCTGTAATGGAATGAGCATTACAGAATTGCTGTTCCATTTCTAACAAGCATTTGTCAATGCCGAATGTTGAGCTGGCTCAGTGGCCCTGTGTCACTCGCTCGTTCTGTTTCTCCCAGTGCTGCAGGCTGCACCTTTGTACGGGGCTCCTGGCTGCGTTGGCATGTTTTTTCTGCCCACAAAGAAATCTGCAGCTGTCCTGACAGAGCTGTGTTGAGGTGGGTCACTAGCCCTCTCTCAGGCGCTCATTCTGTTTCTGCTGGCACTGTAGGCTGCCCTTTTGTACTGGGCTTCCGCCTCCGTTGGCGGCTTTTTCTGCCCACAAAGAAATGTGCAGCAGTCTTGACACAGGTCCATTGAGCTACCTCACTCCCCCTCTCTTGCTCGTTCTCTTTCTACCGGCGCTGCATGCTGGCCTTTTGTACAGGGCTCCTGCCTGCATTGCCGCCTTTTTCTGCGCACAAAGCAATCCGCAGCAGTCATGATAGAGGTCTGTTGAGTTCACTCACTCCCCCTCTTTCACTCTCTCATTGTGTTTGTCCCAGTGCTGCTGGCTGCCCTTTTGTACTGGACTTCTGCCTGCATTTGCACCTTTTTCTGCCCACAAAGAAATCCACAGCAGTCATGATAGAGCTCCGTTGAGCTTGCTCACTGCCCCTCTCTCACTCCCTCGTTGTGTTTCTCCCGGCACTGCAGGCTGGCCTTTTGTACTGGGCTTCTGCCTGTGTTGGCACCTTTTCCTGCCCACAAAGAAATCCACAGCTGTCCCGACAGAGCTCTGCTGAGGTTGCTCACTCCGCCTGTCTCACTCTCTCATTCTGTTTCTCCTGGCGTTGCAGGCTGCCATTTTGTAGTGGTCTTCTGCCTCTGTTGGCACCTTTTCTGCCCACAAACAAATCTGCAGCAGTCCCGACAGAGCTCTGTTGAGCTTGCTCAGTCCCCTCTCTACTTGCTCATGCGTTTCTGTCAGTGCTGCAGGCTGCCCTTTTGTACTGGACTCCTGCCTGCATTGCCGCTTTCTTTTGGGCACAAAGAAATCTGCAGCAGTCATGATAGAGCTCCGTTGAGCATGCTCACTCACTCCCCCTCTCACTTGTTCATTCTGTTTCTCCCGCCGCTGAAGGCTGCCGTTTTGTACTGGGCCCCTGCATGCATTGCTGCCTTTTTCTGCCCACAAAGAAATCCATAGCATTCCCAACTGAGCTTCGTTGAGTTCACTCACTCTCCCTCCCCCACTTGCTCATTCTATGTCTCCCGCTGTTGCAGGCTGCCCTTTAGTACTGGGTTCCTGCCTGCATTGGCGGCTTTGTCTGCCCACGAAGAGATGTGTAGCAGTCCTGACACAGATCCGCTGAGGTCGCTCACTCGCCCTCTGTCACTCGCTCATTCTGTTTCTGTGGGGGCTGCAGGCTGGCCTTTTGTACTGGGCCCCTGCCTGCATTGCAACCTTTTCCTGCCCACAAATAAATCTGCAGCAGTGACGACAGACCTCCGTTGAGCTAGCTCACTCCCCCTCTGTCACACGCTCATTCTGTTTCTCCTGGTGCTGTAGGCTGCCCTTTTGTACTGGCCTTCTGGCTGCATTGGCACCTTTTCCCGCCCACAAAGAAATCCGTAGCTGCCCCAACAGCGCTCCGTTGAGGTCACTCACTCTCCCTGTCTCACTCGCTTATTCTGTTTTTTGTGGCGCTGCAGGCTGCCCTTTTGTACTGGGCTTCTGCCTCTGTTGGCATTTTTTTCCGCCCACAAAGAAATCTGCAGCAGTTTTGACAGAGCTCTGTTGGCCTCATTTACTCCCTCTGTCTCACATGCTCATTCATTTTCTGCACGCGGTACAAGCTGCCCTTTTGTACTGGGCTCCTGCCTGCGTTGCCACCCTTTTCTGCCCACAAAGAAATCTGCAGCAGTCACGATAGAGCTCCGTTGAGCTCGCTCACTCACTCCTCCTCTCTCACTTGTTCGTTCTGTTTCTCTGGCCGCTGCAGGTTGCCCTTTTGTACTGGCCCCTGCATGCATTGCTGCCTTTTTCTGCAGACAAAGAAATCCTCAGCAGTCCCAACTGAGCTCTGTTGAGCTCACTCACTCTCCCTCCCTCACTCGCTCATTCTGCGTCTCCCACTGCTGCAGGCTGCCCTTTTGTACTGGGTTCCTGCCTGTGTTGGTGGCTTTTTCTGCCCACAAACACATCTGCAGCAGTCCTGAAAGAGCTCCATTGAGCTCGTTCACTCCTTCTCTCTCAGTTGTTTATTCAGTTTCTGCCAGCGCTGCAGGCTGGCCTTTTGTACTGGGCTCCTGCCTGCATTGCCGCCTTTTCCTGGCCATAAAGAAATCTGCAGCAGTCACGATACGTCTCCGTTGAGCTTGCTCACTCCCCCTCTCTCACTTGCTCGTTCTGTTTGTTCCGGTGCTGCAGGCTGCCCTTTTGTACTGGGCTCCTGCCTGCGTTGCCACGTTTTCCTGCCCACAAAGAAATCCGCAGCTGTCCCGACAGAGCTCCGTTGAGGTCGCTCGCTTCGCTCACTCCCCCTGTCTCACTCACTCATTCTGTTTCTCCTGGCACTGCAGGCTGCCCTTTTGTACTGGGCTCCTGCCTCTGTCGGCATTTTTGTCTGCCCACAAAGAAATCTGCAGCAGTCATGACACAGCTCCGTTGGCCTCACTCACTCTCCCTGTCTCACTTGCTCGTTCCATTTCTGCCAGCGCTGCAGGCTGCCCTTCTGTACTGGGCTCCTGCCAGCATAGCCACCCTTATCTGCCCACAAAGAAATCTGCAGCAGTGACGATAGAGCTCTGTTGAGCTCGCTCAGTCCACCTCTCTCGCTTGCTCATTCTGTTTGTCCCACCGCTGCAGGCTGCCCTTTTGTACTCAGGCCCTGCATGCATTGCTGCCTTTTCCTGCCCACAAACAAATCCGCAGCAGTCCCATCAGAGCTCCGTTGAGCTCACTCACTCCCCCTCCCTCACTTACTCGTTCTGTGTCTCCCGGCGCTGAAGGCTTCCCTTTTGTACTGGGCTCCTGCCTGAACTGTCGCCTTTTCCTGCCCACAAAGACATCCGCAGGCAGTCCCGACAGAGCTCAGTTGAGCTCGGTCACTCCCAGTCGCTCGATCCTAATCTGTCCCAAACACAGATTTCCAACAGCGACTGCGGTATTCTGCACCAGAAGCGCAGAAACATATTTCAGCCAGGATGTGAAAAATGGCAGCTGTACTGTTCATACGGAGGTGTGAATAAATGCCAGTGTTGAAAATCTGGTGTGAAAATATTACTAATTTGCAAACTTACAAGGGTGCATGGCACCTGCACAATATGCTCGTAACACAGTCATTTTATGGAGTTTCATCCCAAAATTTTTAACATAGGCATTTTAGGACCTCTGCTCATGAACAGTGCCACTGTGATTTTTATAATGTGTCCCGAAAATGGATTTCCTACAGTGACCACGCTATTCTGTGCCGGAACTGCGAAAACACATTTCAGCCAGGATGTGAAAAATGACAGCTGTACTGTTCATAAGGAGGTGCAGGAGAACGGCAATGTTGAAAATCTGGAGTGAAAATATAAATTTGTGCACTTACGAGCATGCGTGCAAACTGTGCAATGCAAGCTCGTAACACAGTCATTTAATGGAGTATCGTTGCCAAGTTTTCAACATAGGCATTTTAGGACCTTTGCTCATGAACACTGCCACTGTCAGTTTCTTAATCTGTGCAGAACACTGATTTCCCACACTGACCGCGCTATTCTGCCCGGAAGTGCGAAAACACATTTCGGCCAGGGTGTGAAAAATTACAGCTATACTGTTCACAGGGAGGTCTGAAAAAATGCCAGTGTTGAAAATCTGGGGTGAAAATATTGCAAATTCACAAAGTTACGAGCGTGCGTAGCAACTGCGCAACGCACGCTCATAAAATAGTAATTTTTCAAATTTTTCCCACCAAATTTGCAACATAAGCTTTTTGAGAGGCCATCTCATGAACACTGGCACTGTTGTTTCGTTAATTGGTCCCAAAAGGTGATTTCACACAGTGACCACGAAATCACCTTTCAGGGCCGATTAATGCCAAGACAGTGATAGAATTCATGAGGAGGGGTCCCAAAAACCACATGTTGATATGGAGGTAAGTATGGGGTGAGGGGGTTGGGGAGGCAGGATGCGCAGTGGGTGGATGTGGGTTGTGGGAGGGGGTGCAGGGAGACCGCCGAGGGACTGTTTAATTTTTTACAGGTTACAAAAAAAAGAGAAAAAAGACATCACGGGACCGTTTTTTATTTTGCAGGGGCATGTGGCATGCTGGGGTGGGCTCCCAGCGTACCAAGGAGATCTTTCTTTTGGGCGCTGCCGACAGGGGAATCGACACTCCGTCGGTATACCAACAAAAGAGGGGTTATTACATTATGCCGGCGAAGTTAGGCACCTTCGTCAGCACACAACAAAAGCGGAAGGGGGTACATAATGTCGACGTGGAGTGGGCTCCCCCATCGGCAACATAAATATTGGGGCACTGCAGCCGATGGGGACTGGGGCCCCCGTCGGCAAATAAACATGGTCGCGGGGGCACATACAGCCGAGGGGGACTGGGCACCCCCTCGGTAGGGGAGGTTAATATTATTCTGAACACGGTGGCAAGCCACTGCCATGTTCACAAACAATATCAGGGTTTCAAGATCCCGCCCTGCAATGACGGGTCGCTCCCTCATTGCAGCGAATGGCTGACGCTGCAATGACGAGGTGGCCCCTGATTGCAGTGGCTAATTTTTTACAAGTTGGTGGCACGCTGGCTGAACTAGTGTCAGTAGCAGCATGTCACGGCATTGGGGGAAGCGGGACAAGTCTTTACAGGCTGTGGGGGCATTGGCCACAACAGTGCCATGCCTTCACAACCTGCTTGTGGAGAAACCTGCCACAACATGTTTGTTGCACATGCGCGCAGTCAACATAAAAATGTGTGTAATAGCAACTCATTCTGGAATGAAAGTGAGCGCTCACCCCAAAATGCATTTCCAGCTTTAGTGGATTCGCTGTCCACTGTGCCATTTCAATGTGCTGTGTACTTTCTTCCTTCCAGCACAAACATTACCATTTCAGTGCTGCACTTACAACACGTTCTTCAAACAGAACTTGAGAACATTAAAAAAAGGATAACTTCCATACAGAATTCATTTAGGTAGGATGTTCCCTAACAAATTCTGTTGAAAACATTTACAATTGACTCTCCATGCATAACTTTGGATGAATTTCCTCATGTTTTCAGCAGAATTCATTAGGGAAACTCTGCCCCAGCACTTTCACTACCAACATTGTCCTTGACTGCCATCACCCTCGCTCTACCAGCTCTGTTCTCAGCTACCTGTTCTTCCTTTGTTCTAAAAATGGGTTAGTCATAATGATTAAATTGAATGATGTGTCTATAAAAACTTGCTGTCCTGGCATTATGAGGTAGTGATGTGCTATGCTGCTATAATGTTTGTATATTAACCTCTAAAAAAAATTGAACAGTGCGTTCAACATAGAGCTCTCAACTAATTCTTAACTTATAGTTAGCCGAGGTTAAATGAGCGCTAGTTGAGATTTTCACATGCAAATTTTCTATCGCTCAACTCATTAATATACAGTTGATGCTCAATTAAACATTAACTCAGTTGATGCTCAATTGAGCGGTTAACTTTGATTTCTCCTATATGGCAGTTCCGGGGTCCCTGCAGCAGCAACTGCCAGAAGCCCCCCCCCCACCACCACCACCATCATCCTCCTAGCTCCCTCCTCCCCAGTTCTTCCTCTCCATCCCACCTCATGGGCCACCTGTGCCCCTTCTCTCTCTAGGTCCTGCCACCACTGTATGTGTGTGTGTCATCTTCCAGTAATTGCCCACTAGCCTACAATGCCCTTCCCCAATCCTCCTTCCTTCCATGGCCACCATATTCCCACCCCAGCCCATACCTTCCTGTCTGAAGCACAAGGTACAGCTTCAAGCCAGTGCCCCACAGTCCATTACTCTTTGAAGGAAAAGAAGTCTGGCTCATCACATGTGGCTAACAGCCTCCGTCATTGCTTTCTTCCCACAGGGGCCTGCATGATGCAAGAGATCATGTTTGCTTTGGAAAGGGGGTGGGCATTAGGTATGACAACCCCCAAGGAACACAACACCACTGATTCATTAAGATGCCAAAGCACTCAAAATCCTAATGTTTTTATTTGTGTACTTTGTGCACTTTCCATTCTTCCACCCTAATGTCTGCATTAATGTAATTCTTTACCATATCCCTCCTTTTGTGACAATGGAACAGAATAGTGGAGATATTTAAAACCCTGCATCACCAACCACCTAACAAGTGAAAGCCTACAATTGTCATAATACTTGGGGTTGCACCATTACAGGTTAGCATCTTAGCACAGATAAGAGATCTCTTACCTGGTTCCTGTGGAGCCTGGGATAAGGGGATCTCAGAAGAACAACCAGTCATTCCTGTAAAACAAGAACAGCAATGGGGGGGGGGGGTCACAAAGATCTGCAGCTCTTTATGAACCAACTATGACAAACAATGTAGGTTAAACAAAAAAAATAATGCTTATCATGTCAGATCTGTAGACATAGAAGGGAAAATGGGTCAGGATGAAGAATAAAAATACTGATCATCTGAGTCAATTAGGAAGGACCTTTAGAGATTGAAAAAAAAAGTGGGTTGTGGGTGAGTGTCTGTGTTTGGGGGGGGCATACTGGACCAGAACCACACCATCGACCTGGATTTTAGAATGGATTCAGTCACTCAGGGGCCATCATGAAGGGGGAGGATTCAGTGCCCCTAGGACTGATCTCTCTTGGGGGTGGGGGCAATGTTGCTCCAACCATCAATCAACACAGGGCAGGACAAAGACAACAGCTGTTATGCTCCTGCACCATTCACAGGGCTCTGGACCAGCAAACTGGTATTGAGTCTTGGGGGTTGCCATGGCTGATGAGAAATTCTGGAAGGTGGGGATGGTGATAATGACCCTTCCTCCTCTCCGCCCCATGGAGGAATCTGCAACTGCACCGAAGGCCAAGGTCAGTACCTGGGATAGTGGGTGATATTGCTAGGTGGCTGGTGGCAGTATGGTACTTCTCAGTGGTGCTGGGTCTGCAGTGACTGGGGCTTCATACTGGCAGTTGCCATTTTCCTCATTTGCATACCAACCCCCCCCCCTTCTGACACAGTGCATGGTCTTGTTAGATCTTGACATACACGTCGGCCAAAGAATCTCTGAACTCTATCCCACAAGGCAGCATTAAACCTGCTAACAAGTTTACAAATTGTTTAACTGACCTTTGTGGACCCAAGTGACCCTCAGGCCACTGGCATGTGTATACAGGGGACCCTATGGGTAAAGTGAAGAGCCTCAGTGATTATTTAGTGATGCATTTCCAAGGTGCAGCTTAAGTAACCCCAGCCAGGTCTATGTGCCTGAACAGTATGTTGTATCAAATCCTGTTAAACAGATACACTATACTTCAATAAATCACTTAAAAAAAAAAGAAAAAAGCTGGGAAAACCAATATGTTTTCTATGAAATACAAAATCACACATACCCCCATACTGCAAAACATCTTGGGCTGTATATGCAAATCACCACAAAATGTTATGCTGGTTCAACTTTAAGCAGGAATGCATGGTGCTGAAAGGTCGCTCACGCAGTCTGCAAAGGGTGCCAATGGAAGACACACATGTTCCGTCCTACCAGGACTCATCAGTGTGCCTCATCTGTATGACACTCCAGTGGAATGCATCAGCTACCCTTAGTTGATCGGGTTTGGGTTGTGATGAGCCCAATAAAACCAAAAAACAAGCTAAAAGAAAAAAAATCTTTGAACCAGCATAGCATTTTGTGGTGATTTGCATATAGAGCCCACAATGCTTTGCATTATGGGGATATGTGTGAATTTGTATTTCACTGAAACTTGGTTTCCCGGCCTATGCCCTTTGGGATGACCCTTGTCTCCATGCTTAAGCACTAATGTTCTTTGTCAATATTTTTTCTGAGAATAAATAGGACTTTGTGTACCCCTCAATCTGTTTAGTTGACTAACCTGCAGCTCAGACACTAGACACACCCCCTTTCTCAAACCCAGACACTAGCTCCCTCTCCCTCCACAGGCCCCCTCCCTACACAGCATGTGACATTAGCATGTTTCCCTTACAGTCCCACGTGACAGTAGCACCCCTGACTGTACACTCTCCATAGTCCCCAACACTAGCCTGGCACCCTGCATAGCCCCAAACACTATATCCCTCCCTCCACTTCCTGATACAACTCCACCACACCAACCCCCCTCTTCCATCACAGTCCCTCTGAACACCCCTCCCTCTCTGACACCACACTTTTCTGAGCCCATGGATATCTCTTCCATCCTGGGGTCCCCAGACTCCCAGAAACCACACCCCTTCCTCCATAGCCATTGGAGAATCACTCACATCCTTGTTGCACACCTTCTCTGCAAGCTCCCCCAGACACCACATCCTTAGACACCTAAGGCACACATACACTATCCCTCCACAGGCCCTGACAATAGCCCCTCCCTCCTCCCTCCACAGATCCTGACCCCAGCTGATTCATCTTCCAAAGCCCCAAACACTAGCACTTCCCTGTCCCAGACACTAGCCCCCCCCTCTCTACAGTTCCCCGCAACACTTGCCCAGCCTCCTTCCTTTGCACTAGACACTAGCCCAACCCCTTCACTGGGGTCAAAACTGGCATCATCCCACTAGCTAAATGCTGGTAGACTTTGTATCTAGCTAGTAAGCCAGCCTTGTGGTACTGTACTGGAGAAGGTAACACTTCAGTAAGTACACCAACCTGGGAAGTGAAAAAGTCTGTGGGGATTTTCCCAGTCACTAGTCCTGCTGGCTAGTGGCTGCAAAACTTAATTTTGATCCCTAAATTAAATATGGCATACCTGCTCTGTCCAGGTTACAGTGTCCAAAGTTGGATTGTCTTGGGTATGAAGTATTCCAGTAGGACCTAAAGTGAAAGCACAGAGTAGGGTGAGGAGACACAATGGGTCGGAGGTCCTAGAGAAGAGAACCCTCAGCAAAGTCTGAATACTGTCTTTTTGTCTTCTTTTTGTCTTTTTTGCTAGTATTGCAGTAGAAATTTTATTACAATTTTGGGTAGTAATCAGTAGTAATAAAGTAGTCTGTCCATGAGCTGAAAAATTTAAATGAGCTATCTACTTGAAGACTAACTTAGTAATAATTAAAGTATTCAGTTAGTAGGTAGGCTTATATGCAAGTTAAGGCAGTGTTGTGAAGATTATGATGACCTAATGATTACTTCTGAATAGTTTAGAGAATACCAATGAATACTAATGAAGACTAGTTGAATACTTCATAGAAATGGTAAAGTAGTGCTCAATTAGCATTCAGTACTGGGTCCAGTCCTTTTTAATGTCTTTATAAGTGACATTGCAGAGGGACTGGAAGGAAAAGTATGCCTCTTTGCAGATGACACAAAGATCTGCAACAGGGTTTATACACAAGGAGGTGTAGAAAGGATGAGAAGGGACTTGGCAAGGTTGGAGGAATGGTCAGAAGTATGGCAGCTTGGATTCAATGCAAAGAAGTGCAAAATAATGCACCTGGGAAATAAAAGCCCAGGGGGAGATTACACAATTGGGGGGGAGGGGTAGTAACAAAACCAAAAATGGAAAGGGACCTGGGGGTAGTCATATTAGATGAGCTTAAGGTTAGCAAGCAATGTGAGAAGGCAGCAGGGAGGGCTGGAGGGATACTGGGATGTATAGGGAGAGGCATCACCAGCAGAAAACAGGAAGTTGTTATCCCTCTGTTCAGACAGTTGGTGAGACCCCATCTGGAGTACTGCATCCAGTTCTGGAGACCCCATCTCCGCAAGGACATAGACAGGATGGAGGCAGTCCAGAGGAGAGCAACTAAAATGGTTCAGGGTCTGCAAGAGAAGCCATACGAGGAGAGACTAAAGGAGCTTAATATGTATACCCTTGAGGAAAGGGGGGCATGATAGAAACTTTTAAGTACCTCAGTGGAATCAACAAAGTCCAAGAGGGTAGCATCTTTCAGAAAAAGAGATGTGGAAGAACAAGGGGACACAATCTGAAGATAGAGGGGGGATGGCTCAAGGGCAATGTGAGGAAGTATTTTTTCACAGAGAGGGTAGTGGACGCATGGAACCGCCTTCCTGAGGAGGTTATGGGGTCTAAAACTGTGGTAGAGTTCAAAAATGCATGGGACAGACATAAGACAATTTTTGTGGTGGGGGGTAGGGAGAAATAGGTTGTTGGTTAAATAGGATCTACAGCTTATCCTGTAGGTAGGGAAATGGGCAGACTAGGTGGGCCAAGCGGTCCTTATCTGCCGTCAAACTCTATGTTTCTAAATGGGGCCATATGATTACTTTTGAATTGTATATCTGAATACCAGATGAAGACTAGTTGAATACTTTGCGGTACTTGTAAAGTAGTAATACTTACTATTCTATTGGTATTCATATAGGGCCATATATGCAATTTGCGCAGTATGTTACATGCTCTAGCTGTGCCTGCCAGCTAGCACAGGTGCAGCTCATGGGGACAGGGTTAGTGTATGCACCAGCATGCATATGGCCTGTATTTAGGGGCAATGCGTGTGGCTTGGGATATTGCCTGCAGGCATCCTGTTGTAAGTTCCCCTGAAATCAGTGGCTATCTTATCATAGCATGATGGTATCCACATACTGTTTTCTCCATCTCTTCTGATGTGCCATGAGGTCATGTGGACATCAGATGGCATCTAGTTACCCTTCATGGTCCTATGTGGATGTGTAGGTGAGAAAGACTGGCATTCACTGGTGTATCCAATTTTATAAATTAAACAATGCAGTTAAATTGAAGTTTATAACAAATGATGGGTCCTGAGTTTTCAATGGTACAGACACATAATTTAAGAAAGATAAACTATAGCTTTATGTCAAAGAACTGTATAGAAGAAACTAGTGATATGTAGTTCTGTCTTGCCATTTTTTTTTCCACTGGTAAAAATGCGAGAATACTTGAAAAGTGAAGCGAAATCCCTTGTTTGTTTTGTTAACTACTTGAAGCTTGCAGTGGGTCTGCTGATATCTAAATATATTATTCAACCATTGCAGTGAATGTTGGAATGAATATTGGGGGGGAAGGGAGATTCACAAATGTTTGCCACAAGCTGTGACATTGGCAGCTAGTGGCAACGGCCCCTGTGTCCTGGCCTCTGTGCCCGATTCAGTATCGTACACCATCCAGAGCTTGCATTCTGCGGCTTATGGCATCTGAACAACAAAGGTCACAGCCACAAAGAATGCTGCAAGCCACAGTACAGGCGGGTGTCAGATGCGCCCGCAGAAGGGAGGCTGGCAGTGGCCTTGCCCCAGCCCAACATGCCCAAAGTCCCCACAGTAGTGGAGTAAGAGCCCAGTTTGGGCTATTGCCCCCCCCATCTTGAACCCCAATACTGCCAATATAAAAGCCCTTATGGGCTATTGGAAAAACCCTACCCAGCCCCGATGCCCAATCCGCCCCCACCCCAAAATGCTTTTCCATTCCAACTGTAATAAATTATGGTCCCATTGCGGATATACTGCTGATGGTCAGTGCCCCCCCACCCGATCTTGCTAGTCCACCCCACCCCCATACACTGCCAGCGGCTGGCACAGCCCACCTCTCACCACCACGCCAGCTGATGACCGAGCTGTGTTCAGAATGCGTGACAGTTATTTCATGTGCTCGGTGAACGACAGCTGCTGACATTCACTGAGCGCATATATTAACTGTACACACTCTGAACACAGCTCAATAGGCAGCTGGTAGCAGTGGTGAGAGGTGGGCTGTGCCAGTCACTGGCGGAGCATTGGGGGGAGCGGGGTGGGCTGGCATTGTCAGGTGGGGGGGGGGCACTGGACCACCAGGGATATAAACAGATTAAGAAACAGTATGGTCTCTTACCTGGCCAATCCAAGCTGGGCTTAGTTGTTCCTTAAAACTGATCCTGAGGAATGCCTGAAAAAGGAAAACAATGAATTTAAACAGGATGCTAAGGAACAAGGGTTCCATTTAAACCACAGTGTGACAAGATCGCCAAGTGAGACTTGCAGTAAAGATTTTCCCTTTTCAGTGCTTCAAGTCTGAAATCAATTGCAGCTTGTGCTATCTGATGCCAGTTCCAGGATGCTGGCAAAGGGCTTCAGTTCTTTCACATCACACCCACTTAGAATCACCAGCAGAAGAAAAGAGGTGGTAATGCCAATGTATTGATCTCTGATGAGATCACTACTGAAAAATACAGTACTGTCCCATATCTGCACAATGGCTGTTCTCTGCCTGAATAGTGCTTGTCTTACACCGGTGGTATTTTTGTATTATGTCTGTAAAGGGTGACTGCAAATTGCCTGAAAGTGTGAATAATGAGACTGAAAGTGTGCATACTAATGAACCCTTTACAGGCACTTACAGGCCTGAACAGTCACAGAACTACAGCTGCAGCTTAGATGGCAGCTGTACCTGTACTGGTCCTGCACAGCACCTGTTCAGGACCTGTACCCGACAAGCTCAAGTAACTGTTAGTCCTTGCACAGCACCTGCACAGTATCTGCCCCTTCAAAAACTAGATAATTGTTATCCCTACCCAGCTCCTGTACATGCCCTGTACAGTACCTGCAGATATGCATTTAAAGGAGTTATACAGGGAGAAGTGCAGCCCCAACCACTGCACAGGTCAGGGCTTTACCTCTCCGATCTCCCATGTAGGCACCATATGCAATTAATACTTTTATTACCTGAGCACTCGTAAAAATCTCCTGAACCTCTGATGTGCCTGGCATTTTAATTACTGTACTCCTGAACACCCCAGAGCTTGCAGGTAAAACTGTGAGAAAATGACATTGCAATGCTCGCTCCATAATAATGTCTTCACATACAGAAAGTTTACAATGACTAAATCTCTGATGCCCTGTACTGTTTTTATAGAATTTGCTGGAAACTCTCAGACTCTGTAAACTTTCCCGCTCGCACCAACTGCAACCTCTACCACCAACACACAGTGTTGTGTACTACAAGAAACTGTGCCACCTACTGGCCATGACTAAACTGAAAAGAACTTTGTTTATGTACATTAACATGACAACCTTTTAACATCTTTTCTTTTAAATTACTTTACATGTGGGTCCAGTTCCTAACAACAATAATACACGACAGAGTGTGGTATCTCACAGGATATCACTTCTCGGTTGCATGAGGGCACACAGCCACTGGCCTTGTGCCTCACAACACCCCCGAGGCATGATAATATACCATGCTATAACATACCCTGCATGTATTATTGAATAATTATACAATGGATAGACAAGAATCCTCATTGTCTGAAACAGTATTCTATTTATGTTTTATTTTGAATAAAGGACAAGTAAGAAAAGTCATAGTAACTGTTTACTGTTTACTTCACATAAGCCATACTGAGAATGTATAAAATAAACTCTGGTAGGCATTTTTTTGTTCCCATTACCTTTCTTTCACCCCCATGTTGTTTGGTGCACAGAAATTATTAAAAGAGATTGCTTGCACAATGTCGTGAGATTAACAGAAGCGATACAGGTACAGCCTCAGGTGTAAAATCTTAAACTGTACCATTACAGTTTCCCCCATTCAATATAAGCAGTAATTAAAGGTTTTGCTTACCTAATTCTAGGTGAGCCTAAGGTAAAGAATCCAAGTAGACAGGGACCTGTAAAATAAGAATCAAGAGAAAAGGATCACAAAGGATCTGTAGTTCTTTGGGAAAGAAAGACAGGAAAGGCAAGACGGGTAAAGAATATATTAACATGCAGGGTACTCCATAGACCTGCTCATAGGATTGTGAGCGATGGCTGAAAAGAAAAAAAATAAATGGACTGAAATAACCAAACAGAGGATTTAAAGTACATGTAAATTATTAAAAGAACTCCAGGCTCATAGCTCCTTGTTTATTTATTTTTTGTCCAGGTTCCCCCCAATCCTCAGACCTGCCCTGCCTGAAGTCCCTCCATGCCCAGCCTTGCCCCCATGGGAGGGCTGCCAGGAGAGCGCCCCCTCCCAACAGACACTTCTGGTAAGCTCCAGCTTACCCCTAGGGTCAGGACCATGGGAGCGGCCCCCCTCCCGGACAGAGGCGCTAGAGAGGTAGAAGACTTGGTTTGCTGGCCAAGGCACCTAGCTTCACCTGAGCTCTTTCCTTCTAAGACTGCTTGAAAGGCAGAGTAGAGAAACTTACCAGAGCAAGGGAGAAGGATTAAGACTTAGTTTTGGCTAAGCAGATTTACTGTGTGGTGGTGTTTTTATTTTTACTCACAGGGATTGCTACTGTTTGTTGTTAACATTTCATTGCTTTTATTTTTCTCTGATTCAAATTGTTGTTGCTGGTATACCTTCTTCTGCATTATTACAAGGTGTGCCTACAGGTGTGTGCTAACAGATTACTGCTGTAATCTTCTGATTCAAATTGTCTTTTGCAAGGTATATCTTCTGTTACTGCTTTATTTTTCTCTGGAGCAAAGTGTTTCTTACAGGGTATATCTTCTCTGAAATTATTTCAGGTGGTGCTTTACAGGTTTTACAGTTTTATCTAACATTAGGATAAGCTTTCAGGGTTACTGCATTTGTTGTTGACTGATTGTTTCTGCTCTTACCTCCTTGTTCTTTCGTCCGTGGTTCTTCTTTTTAGGCAGGGAAAGGGCCCAGCCACCCACCCCCATCCCCAACCACCCCACGCTACACTCCTTTTATAGGGTACCACAGTTGTGACATTTCCTGTGACAGAGCAGGAAGGGGCGGATCAGTGGGGCCTCCACAAGGTGATCTCATTTACAAGGCACTAGTAATTTAACTTGTTATAACAAGTTAAACAAAGCACAATTAAACCATTACTTGCATTTTTTTTCCTCTAATTACTCTGACTAGGTTACAAACCCAGCAACTTATTTGTAATGGATTTCATTAACTGCAGGTACTGTGGAACAATTTTCAGAAGGACAGTCTTACAGGATTTAGGACACTGTCCCACATGCTGGGCCTTTGGAGATCTTAGGTCTCAGCTCCGGGCAGCATGGGCAGAGATTGCATCGCCTCAAATTTCATATTGAAGAGGAAATACATTATAAGAACCACCCGCCATTTCCCCAGCATCCAACAGAAAAACCTCGACCGAGAGGGTAGTTGGTCCAGGAGGTTGGCAGGTGGTTAGGAGGAGCAAATCAGGTGCCCCATCACTCTCTCTCCAAACACATTACCTCCAAAACCATATAAACACTACAAACAGGTATCTGCCTCTATCTCTGAAATCAAATAAAGGGCAGAAGACACTGCAGAGCAGGACACTGCGGCACAGGAGCTGGCACAACAATACTCACCCAAATCAGGAACCAAAACTAAACAAGCACAAAGGAATCAAACTTCTGATCATAGGAGACTCCATGATTCGGGAGTTGATACCCATCTCAGCCAGGGTGATGGTCAGATGTCTCCAGGTACATCAGCATGGAGAGACACTGACCCATTGCTAAAATTGTTCACAAAGCAGGAGAAACATTGATGTCCTAGTACACATAGGGACTAATGATCTCGCCAGCCGGTCAGTTGTGGAGACCAAGGAACACCTGACTAGGCTGGGTGACAAACTATCATCTATTTCGTCCGCATCTCCTTCTCTGAGATCCTGCCAGTCTGGGAGAAGGGAGCAGATGGACGAAGGTCAGAGAAGGGGAGATAGGGAGCCAAACACGTGGCTCAAGGACTGGTGCCAGAAAAAGGACACAGATTTGTAGGGAACTGGCAACAGTTCTGGGAGCGAAAGTTCTTTAAATTTGATGGACTGCATCTGACTAAGGAGGGAGTCAGTGCATTGGGGCAGAAGTTTGACGTCTTTGCAGAATATTTAAACTAGCAAATGGGGAGAGGGGTGCAGCACCCCATACGTCGAATGGAAAGAACACCCCTCCCCCCTCAGCTAGTGGTCAAACAGGAATTCAGCGTGTTTGCCGTTCATTTGCATCACCAGGTAAGAAAAAAGGTTTGTCTCCCCATACGATGCACAGGGGTAATGCCAAACTTCACCCAACAACTAACACACCAAAATCTGGCCAATGGAAAATCATGTACACAAATGCTCACAGCCTGGGAAATAAGATCCCAGACCTGCAGGCAATAATGTCAGAGGCTAAACTGGACATAGTAGCAATTAGTGAGACGTGGTTTACCAGTAACCACACTTGGGAGACTTCAGTACCTGGCTATGTATTGTTCAGAAGAGACCGAGGTGCAAAAAGGGGGAGGAGGCCTGTATGTTAATGAAAAATATCAAAGCTACAGAAATTCAGAATACACATAATGAGCCAGAAGAACTGTGGGTCACCCTGAAACAGGAAATGGGACAGCCATAAGAACTGGGGTTGTCTACAGGCCCCAGACCAGAGGGAGGACATAGACACATTACTGTTAGAAGATATACAAAACATGACAGCTAAAGGGGAGGTTCTGATAATGGGAGACTTCAACATGCCAGATACAGATTGGTCAATACCAGCAGGAACATCGGCCAGAACTAGACACATAGTGGATTCCTGCAGGGGAGGGCCTCAAACAACTGGTACAGCAACCCACAAGAGACAGGGCTATCCTAGATCTAGTACTGACTAACAAAGAAGGGATCACAGATCTCAGGTAGAAGGTCACCTGAGGCCAGTGACCATCACATGGTATGGTTCAATTTGGCTACTACATCTAAATCATCCCATTCCAAGGCAAAATATGGGACTTCAGAGGAGCTGACTTTGATAAGATGGCCAACAGAGTTAAGCTAGCCCTGGCAAAAAGAAACACAGGTGAGGAGGTACAGGCAAAGTGGGCAAGCATTAGGATACAATACTTGAAGCAACATCCCATTGTGTTAGACAGAAAGGAAGTGTAAAAGAAGAAGGAAACCACTTTGGTTCTCAAATACAGTAGCAGAAAAGGTCAGAGCCAAAAGGCTGGCCTTCAGAAATATAAGGGAACACAGCGGATGAAGATAGGGAGGCATACCAAACTGCCCTAAGGAAGCAGGTAAGGCAGTAAGGCAGGCAAAGTCCCAAACTGAGGAAACACTAGCACGGACAGTAAAAGAAGGTACAAGACTTTCTATAGATACATTAGTGAAAGGAGAAAGTCCAGAGGGGTATTGCTAGCTTAATGGAGAAAAGGGAGCATGTGAGGAGGAGGACCCTGTAAAGGCATCTATCCTAAATAGATACTTTGCTCAGTATTTACTGAAGAGAAGGTAGGGCAGGGCCCACAGCTCAGCATCATGGACACAGCGGGAGGGAGGTGAGCACTACTCCCTTCACAAAAGAAAGGGTCCCACAAGAGCTTGCTAAGCTCAGGTGGATAAGGCAATGGGACCTGATGGCATACATCCCAGGGTACTTAGGAGCTAAAGGAGGAACTAGCAGAGCCTTTAGCAGAATTGTTTAGTGAGTCTCTGAGCACAGGAGAGGTCCCAGAAGACTGGAGAAGGGCTCATGTGATCCCACTCCACAAGAGTGGTAGCAGGGAGGAGGCGGGAACTACAGACCGGTCAGTCTTACCTCAGTAGTGGGCAAGATTATGGAGCACTCCTTAAGGAAAGGATAGTGCAACACCTGGAATCCATAGGGCACAGGATCCAAGACAGCATGGGTTTACAAAGGAAGGTCCTGTCAAACTAATCTCATAGATTTCTTTGACTGGGTAACCAGAGTGGTGGACCAAGGGGAGCAGTTGATGTCGCCTACCTTGACTTCAGCAAAGCTTTTGACACTGTTCCACATAGAAGATTGATAAATAAGCTAGGTAGGCTGGGTGGGTCAAGTTGGTCAACTGGGTGGCAAACTGGTTGACTGGCAGAAAACAGAGAGTGGTGGTAAATGGTATACAGTCAGAAGAGATGCAAGTCACAAGTGGGTACCTCAGGATCAGTCCTGGGGCCAGTCCTATTCAACATCTTCATTAGTGACCTCGCAGATGGACTAGAGGGTAAGGCTTGTCTGTTTGCAGATGACACCAAGATCTGCAACAGAGTAGATGATCCAGATGGGGTGGGCAGAATGAGAAGAGATCTGGATAAACTAGCAGAATGGTCAGAAGAGTGGCAACTGGGATTTAATGCAAAGAAGTGCAAAATCATGCACATAGGGAAGAGAAACCCTGAAGCCACTTATAGGCTGGGAGGGGAGTTGCTAGCAGTCACAAAGGAAGAAAGAGACTTGGGCATCATCATCACTGATGACCTAAAATCATCCAAGCAGACCTCTAAAGCAGTAGGTAGGGCTAGGGGGGTGTTAGGATGTATTAGTAGGGGTATCACAAGTCGTAAGAGGGAGGTAATAATCCCTCTGTACAAGACATTGGTTAGGCCCCATCTGGAGTACTGCGTGCAGTATTGGAGGCCACACCTTCACAAGGACATTAACCAAATTGAGGCAGTCCAGAGAAGGCAACCAAAATGGTGCAGGGACTGCATCAGAAGACATATGAGGACAGATTAACGAGCTCAATATGTATACCCTTGAGCAAAGGAGGAGAGAGGTGATATGATCGAGACATTTAAACACCTTAAGGGCATAAACAAGGTGAAAGAGTCTAACATGTTTAAATATAAGAAAAATAGCAGGACAAGAGGACACAGCATGAGATTAGAGGGAGGCCGATTAAGGGGAATGTGAGGAAATTCTTTTTCACAGAAAGGGTGGTAGATGCATGGAATGGCTTACCACAAGAAGTGGTGGCTATGAATACAGTGCAGGGCTTCAAACAGGCATGGGATAGGCATAAGGGAGCAATACAAATGACTATGAATAGATAGGTCACTGACAGAGCAAAGGCCGATGGCACATTTATAAGGTAGAAAAAGAAATGGGCAGACTGGATGGGCCTTGCGGTCCTTACCTGCCGTCAACTTCTATGTTTCTATGTTTCTAGACTGCGACGGTAGAGCAGGTTATCATGCCGGGGGGCTGAATTTTTCCAATGCTTTGCTCCCTGAGGGTGGGGACATGCAATGATGTCCAGCGACTGCCCTGCCCCCCCAATGTGATGGTGCCGGTTGCAGCAATACCCCAGCCTTCATCAGAGGTCCATAAAGTGCTGCACACTCTTCCCTCCCTCTCCCCCGAAGTCCGCAGGATACTTGATCCTTCTCCTCCAGCTGGCCCTCTGATTCCTGGGTCCGTTCCCCAACTTGGGTCATTGGTGTTCCAAGCAGATATCCAACAGCTGGTTTGGTGGGCTGGCTCACAGCTCCTTACTTGAAATAATATGAGAAACAAATTGTGTGTGTGTGGGGAGTAGAGATCGGTCTGGCTAGGATAGAAGCTCTTAAGATTGTAAAGAAAAGGCAACTAAGTTCTTTGGCAGAACAGCCCATAAATGTAGTCTGAGATGCAAAACTGAACCATTTGTAAATGTGCCCCATTATGACCATAGTTCTTTTTGGGTGTCTTAAAAGTTAAAGTCTAGTCTTTACAAAGAAACAAAATGATTACTCAATGGAAGAACCTCCATGGAAGACTAGCAAGAGGCGTCAGTGAACCAATTAAGTGAGTGGGTAGGTACAGGAGCAGTAATAAATTGGGGTGGGGGGCTCATAGTTTCCTAGATAGAATGTATATCCATCATAAGGACACAAAGAAAACTCCTCTTGTAGCAGGTGCGGGTGCCCCGGCCATTACGGTACAGTCAACCCACCCAATATAGGTTAAATAGAGGATCTTACCTGAGCACTAGGGATCCAGAGGTAGGAGTCTCTGAGAAATATTGTCTGTTGCACCTGTATATAAAAGAATAGAAAAAGGATCACAAAGGATCCGCAGCTCAGAGAGGGACAACAGGATAGAAAGCACAGGATAAGCACAAAACTATACTTATCTGATGGGGTAGGAGTCTGTGTCTTGTATGACCTGCAAAATAAAAATTTAATTAGGATAATTAGGAAACAATGCAGTGGAGCAGAACAAAGGAATGGAAGTGTGGTTTGGGAAGGGGAAAATGCAATTAAAAATAAAAAGCAGTCCCCAGCCCTTTTCCTCATCCCAAATTCCTAAATCCAGGCCCCCATTCCCCACCCTCTGTCAGTAGCCCAATCCCCCCCCCCCCAGCACCCACAATTCAAGTCCCACGATGGAGCGACCAACACAACCCACCCACTTCCACAGCTGGCCACCAAAATAAGCTCTCATTTGCGCTTCAAAAATGTAATACCTCCAACACCCCCACCCCCTGCTGACAGCACCCACCAACCATCCTCTCAAACACTCAATTCATATATTAAATTAATTTTAAGGTGACTGGCACAAACCCACCCACCTCTACGGATGGCTGCCAATCTCAGCAAGTGCTCGTTTTTTGGTTTTTTTTTATGTCCCCATCCCAAACACCCCTACAACCCCTGCTAGCAACACCCACCAGCCCTCCTCCTCTACAGCACCCAATTCATATATTAATACCTTAAGGCCACCGGCACAAACCCACCCTCCTCCACAGCTGCCCACCTGCAGAATGAAGTGTTCCCACCAGTGTTTGCTTGCTCTCCAGTCTCTGTACTAAAATGTTCAGCTGATCACTTCATTTCAATAAAGAGAGCAAGCAAATGCAGAATGCTTCATTTAGCAGGCGGCTAGCTGTGGAGGAAGGGCAGATTTGTGCCATCGCCTTAGTGAATTAATATTTGAATTGGATGCTGGGGGTGGTATTGGGTTATTAACAGATGGTGTGAGGACAGGGGGTGGCTGTGATCTAGTAATTTGGGCTGTGGAGGAGGGTGGGGAACTGTTAATTTGCATTTTAAATTACATCCACCTTCCCCAAATACTGAATATTTGGGACTTGAATAGAATATTCATATAAGGTATTCGCACGCACCTAGTGACCAGTATTTTACTATGGTAGCCATAGGTAGGCTACTGAAGGCTCGGGGGGAGAGACTATCAAGCCTATGGGTGAATAAATAGAAGGCATGGTGGTCTAGTGGGCTAGGAAATGCCCTGGGAGTGGCACTATGTAAAATTTAGCTCTGCATGGTCTTGGGCCATCTCCTGGATAGTTGAGGCTAGCTTTTTTTTTTTTTTAATAAATTAATATCCTTTACTGGGGTCCAGTGGGGGCTCCCAGAGCCTTGATGTCTTTGTTGGAGCAACGCAGTATGCTGGGGATGCTGTTGCAGCCTGCTATAGTGCTATCGCTAAATGCTAGTGCCTCTGCAACTCCCAGCCCATACAGAGACCAGACTGCGGCGTACTGCACACAGGTCAGAGAGAAAGACAGTGAGAGAGAAAAGGAACTAGTGGGAGGTGAAGGAGGCAATAGTGGAAGAGCCTCCTGCCACCTTCCCGAACTACTTCTTTGGTGGCAGAAATTGTACATGCCTTAATTAGGCGGGGCTAGCAGGGCAGCAATGAGGAGCTGCTGTTAAGAAACCAGTCCACAACAGTACAGCTAGGGGGGGTGAGAGAAGACAGAAAAGGCAACAGAAGCAACGGTGGTGGTGCCCCACAATGTAAGCCGCTCTGGGGCTCGCGGCAATAACCAATGGCTACATTCTATTTTAATTGTAAAAGCCTGCAAGATGCAGGCAAGGGAACGATCTCAGAGGAGAGTAAAAGACAGCTGCACCGCAGCTTCGGGCAAGCCATATGGGGCTGCAACTGAAATGGGGGTAGAAAATAAGATATGGGCTGGGAGAGCCCACAGACAGAGCACATGGCATCCAGCAGAAAATGCCAAGGGGCATAAACAAACATATAATCAAAAAAAGGACAGTATATATTAAAGAAATGGCTACCTGGGGGGAAGAAGCAGCAGTCCCAGGAGGAAAACTCCAGGCAGGTTATGCAGGCCAGAGCTGACGTTGTTGGATGTTTGACATCGGCAACAGGAGGCGGGATCAGTTAGATAGTTTATTTATCTTTTTATTTATTTAAAGCTGCAGTGCAATGAAATTAGCCAAAAAAATGTGACCCTACCTTTATTTCACTACAAAATGTTCTAGGCATTTTCCAGTTTGGGTACAGTTTTCTAATTGCACTGAAATTTGAGTATGAATGTTTTAATTGAGTTTTTCCCCCTCAGGAAAAAGAGATACTGCATTTTGCATAATACTGTACGTGACAGGGTGCCCCTGTCATGAGTAGGGGCTCTGATAGTCCAACCCCCCCCCCCACTTAGATCTGGACTGTACTGATAGGCTTGGGGAAAAATGCACTTTAGTGCTTTAAAAGCAGTTAACATATTAAAAGTGCTGAAAAATAAAGTACAGCACAGTAAATAAATAAAGGAGCATCATGTTAAGACCTGATAGGATGGTTTCCCAAATAGAAATTAACAAGTGGGCTATAGGGATCAGCTCTGCAAAAGTGAACGTGCCTGTAGCGCGCTTTACTGAATAAAATATGGGTCTCACGATTTTGTTTAGTCAGGGTGTTTGAAGTAAAGCACTTCTAGTTCGTGCTTATTAGAAATATGTTTTTGTAGATATAGAGGATTAAAATATATCCACGAAGGTATGAGAGCCAGCAGTAATGACAGAAAACCCACTGCTCTCGACCCGTGCTTTACTGTGTTTAAAAATATATCCCCGGAGGAGGGAGACATAAATGGAGCGGTAACATTAATATTTACTTTTCCCGCTCCACCGTAGATAAAGGCTGTCTTCTCCATTATGTAAAAACTAGCTAGTCTGAAAAAGCAGTTTAGGTAACATAGCTCTCTGAGAAAGCTGTAGTATGCTTGTTTCAGGGGGATATGTCACGGGCAGGAGCGAGCAGCTGGCTTGGTTCAAGTTCAGTCTTTTCAGCCGCCGCTCCCTGCCAAATTTAAATTCAGGCTTAGAATGAATAATGAAAAATAAAAAGAAACTCTCTTTATAGATAGAAAGCCCCAAGAGGGAGGGGAGATGACAAAACTGGTGCTTAAGTAAGACAGGAGCATGTTTGCTACTGGCTCTTTCTCACACCCTTTATCTGACATGGGTAAGTGTTTAATAGGGCCCCGCTGCAAGCTCAACCAAGTGCTAGAAGCAGAAAACAGCTTCTTGTAAACTGTAGCATCGTTTCCCCTAGTCGCAAAGGTGAGCCTCATAAATACAGTCTTTAATGGAGCAGGATGCTCCCTCTGTTATAAAGTTAAAATAAGAATCCTGCTTCGGCGCAATAAGGGTATGCTCTGAAGCACTCCCAAGCTAATGTGCAGTTTTGAAGGGAGATTGAAAGGAAGTTGAGTCAGTTAGTGACACTATGGGCAGAGAAAAGAAAGCCGCGTAGTGTCTTAAGAAAAACAAATAAAGACTTTTCGGCTCTCAGAAAAGTGGCAATTAAAGATGCTTTCGGCAATCCAGAGATGTTGTGCCCGGGTCTGTGTGTGAAATAAATAAGCACAGGAGGTAAAGGGTCAGAAATAGGGCCGAAACGAAAGATGACCTAGGGCTTGACATTTCAGCCATCAGGACAACAAAAAGAAAAGAGAGGAAGTAGCAGGGGCACATAAAAGAGACTGAGCGCAGAGCCCTGTGGTTAATTTCAAGATACAAAAGTATGCACTTTAGAAAACCTTTAAATAAAGTTGTCTGGGTCTTTGTGTCTGCGATAAAATCATTTATTCTTTAAACAGAAGATTCACAATTCTCCTAGGCTGGCAGGAGAAAGAAGACAGGCAGCATTTCCCTCTGCTTTCTTTATTCCTATGCTTAGCAAACTGAGATGCCTGTAGAACCTTGGGAATTGATTAAACATGTAAAAGTAATTACCTGTGGGAAGCAGTGCATCATAGGTTTTTCTATAGGGCTGGCAAGCCTGACACTGACCCTTTTTATATGTTCAGTGGCTGCTGATGTCACGGCCAATAGGAACACACCTAGACTTATGAGGTAATGACTAGGGTTATAAAAGAGATATCTCAAGAGACCTCAGGAGATGCAGGAAGATAAGGTATCAGTCTAGAGCTGACTGTGCGAGGTGTAAGACCTTAAGATGAGAAAGCATGTGTCTACACCCTAGAAAGCACTGATGTTATTGAACCAATAACAATTTTCTTATTTTCTGTTATGGATGATGATGATTTTATGACAAAATATAATAAAATGATAAATGCCAACCTAGCATTCTTTATGCACTAATTAAGTTGTCTGCCTGCAATTTGTATCCTGAACATCGACCCCACTACACTGTACATACCTCTCAGCCTCCTGGCTTGTAAATCAGAGACAGGCTTACAAAAGTGACAAATGACCAACATCACGGACACATCCTAAAAGGGACAAAAACAAGATCCTGCGTCAGCATGTGGTCTGAAAGCAAGGCAAAATGGTTATATTAAATGCATGCTGAAAATAGAGCTAAAAATCGTAACACGGCAAAAAAGAGAAAAGAGAAAAGAGAAAAAGGCAACGTCAATGAACAAAACGCACCGCATGATCAAAGTTGGAGTGGTGATTAAACACTGGTAGTGCTCGCTCTAACTATTAATCACGAGGTCACATGTGGTGCGCATCCATGAGAATGAGTGGCACCAAGCCAGAGGTAAACTCATTCATGAATTAATTCAAAATTTGGTATCGCATACCAAGAAAAGGTTAGAGCTCCTGCCATTCATGCCAGTGATCCATTTGAAAGTATTCCCCTTAAAAACGAGCCCTCTGAAACATTTAATTTTCTTTATAAAAGCCGAAGACATGTTTCTGGGCATGAGCATTAGTGTCAACTCCAACGTGTATGCCCAGAAGCACAGCACTCATTTTTCAAGGAGAATAATTTCAAATGGATCACTGGCATGAATGGTAGAAGCTCCAACCATCTATTACTACTGTATGCAATACCAAATTTTGAACTTGTGAATGAGTTTACCCATGGCTTGGTGCCATTCCTTCTCGTGGTTGTGCGCTACATGTATTTCAAGCAGACCGAGCATATACTTTTGCAGGAAATGTGAAATATCTTGGGGTTATTTTAAAACCTCATCCCATGAACATTTTCTATAACAGGGCACCCATATGCACACATTCAGTGGACACACTGTACAACAGGGCACAAAGCTTACAGTGTGCATTTAAAAAAAAAAATCACACCATCAGCTCTCAGAAAGCCTACTGTGATGTGTAGCCTAATATAAATAGCATTTTCTAACAGACATCCAGACTGTAACACTGAAGTTTTTTCGTCATTTAATGCTGTAAATCCCTACTTTTTAGTGACTATAGTTTTAGGAGGAGGGGCAGAGGAAAATTTTGAGGCAAAATCTGGGACATCCCTGAAAGTCAGGGACAGCTAAGAGGTATACATAGAAATAAAGAAATAAAAATAAAGATTCATGGTGGGCTGCATATCGGGTTCCAAGATAAGTACATTTGACAGGTATTTTCTTAACTGTAGCTGAAACTAGCTTTTAAAATATTTTTCTTTGCACTGGTGCTTTAAAAGTTTCACTAGGAGAGTACTGAGTAGAACTGCTTATTTTCAGATGTGCCTGTGTGTGTGTGGGGGTGGCAAACAGCATAATAATTATTACAAATTCAAGTGCATAGAGAACATTACAGTTAGAAGTTCAGATCCATACAGGTAGCGGAGATCCAGATTCTGGAAAGTGAATGAGGAGCACCTGTAAAACAACTGATGGAAATGAAGATGCTATCTATCATTGGGCGATAGTGGAGAATAGCAGCCCACCACTACTTGTGTAGCATAAAGCATTTGTGAATACCGCCCATGCTTACTTGTGTAGCATAAAGCATGTTATTTTAGTTTTTTTTTTTTGTTCAGTTATATTTTGTATTTGTTTATTTGAGTTGGAGGGCGGTTGTAAAGTGGGATGCGAAGCCCCCCAACTCAAATAAACTACTAAAAATATAACCGAAATGCTGTTTTGAGACAGTACCATAAATGGAAATCTATACTAATAGCATTCCGCCAGTGGTCCTGTATGCTACACTATCATCTGTCATGCACCTACACACAGAGGGCAGAGTCCTATTACCATGCCCCAGGTACACAAAAGGCAGACTTATTTGCTATGCCCCATACAGAGATCATGGGCTCTGCAGTGTCCTATGACGAGTTCAAGTCTATAATTGACCTTAGAAAATGGTGAAATCATTTCTAGTGCTCTGATTGGTGCACAGGTTGCCGAAGCCGTGTCCTTATAGACTGTTATTCTGGCAACCTGCACTACATGTCTGCCAATAGCCATGCCATACACATAAATCAGTGAGCCCACGCTGCCCAAACCACTTTCAGCAACGTTCGAACACTCACAAAGCGGCAGTAAATCCATCGCAGAAACCGGACCATGAGGAAACAACTGATTCCCCTACCGCCACAACACAGCTTTCAAATCATACGCCCACTCCTCCTTACGTCATTTAACATATAGGGAAAACACTAACCATGTCTGTCGCCCGATCATGTTGTGTCACTTGCCGTCTTTGATCTCCACAGTTTCCCTCCATCCTGTCCCACCCCATCGAAGGCCCGGCTCCAACGGCAACAACTTCAAAACTGCAAACGAGGAAACAGGGGTGTAGCCAAGGATTTCAGATCTGCACACCAAGTGGACCCACTGCTACCCTTCCCCCCCCCCAGTTAAGGTGTGCTACTCCCCACCACACCGGGTTGTAGCCAGACAATAAACAAATGTACACCAGGACTGTGTTTGTTGCCTCATTTGGCACAATAAATACAACTTTTGTATCTCATGACAGTGGTTGTTGCCATGCATGGGTAAATACAAATGCCATGCATTGCTCCCCAAGACACCCACATACCAGCCCAGAGCCTGTAAAGTTGTATTGTCCTTGGGGTGCAAAAACAGTATTAGTGACCAGTCCTAGTTTTGACTCCTATGAATAAAATTACAGAAAGGTTCAGCATTTTCTTTGTTAGTTTTCATGGAAAAAGGAAGCAGTTCAAAGCCTATTTGCTACCCCCCTTAAATAAAATTGCACACCATGGAGTACTTGGAGTATGCCTGGCTACACCCATGCGAGGAAATGCTTATTTACGGCAGCCACAATCACTCAGACTTATGCAGGGCTCTGAAAGTAAACAGAATAATATAAAAGAGGAAACATTAAAAACAAAAGGCGAAAAAATAATTTCTAAATCTTGGCATCGGAGCGACAAGAAACATCTGACAGCGCCATGCTGCCTACTCCCGTTCCCTGTAAGTGAAACTGCAAACTGCATGGAGAGTTCTACAAAAATGTAAAGGGAGAGAAAAAAAAATGAAAATGAGCATATTCTTCAACATTTTGTGTGTTGGTGTGTTTAGCTAAGTTGTGGGAAGTGGACATACAGACAGACACCAACCCCTATACTGACTCTTAATTAAACAGTTGCATTCCAAGCCAATGGCAAGGACTACTTTTCCTTTTTTCTACTAATATGAGCATATTTTTTTTACTGTTTTATGTACACTTTCTATGCATATTTTTAAATTAACTTCTTTACAGGGAGGCCCATTTTATGAGCTCAATAAGACACTCTGAGATGTGGGTTATGGCCTGATAAGAGCAATTCCCACATGCTAAAGGCACTTGGTGCAGGCGCATCGTGCCTTATAACGCACCTGGGGCTTGCTCTTATCAGGCCATAACCCACACCTCATCGTGTCTTATTGCTGGCATAACACACATACACTGCAGTACAGGGCCCCATCCTTGCCCTCCCTCAGTAGATGGGCTAATCACTGCCCCCCAACACACACACACACAGACACACACACTGCAGGGGTGGCCCAGTAAACAGCTGTTTTGACCCCCCCCAAAAAAGGACCCATTCCTAATCCTCCTTATACCACCATGTGCAGATCCACACCTTTTGTACAGAAAATATCCTCCTAAGTCACATACTGCTTACATCTGCTACTTCAGAGCTTAACTGGACCACAACATACTACACTGACAACTATTTGTTCATCCCCTCCCCTACTTGGCCCATTTCCTTTCGTAAGCTGTCTTCTTCCACTTGTTTCACCCATAAATGCTAGCTTTTATGTTTGCTTGCACGCATGTGCAAGAAACATAGCGCCACCATACACGAGTTTTCGTAGGTGTAGCACCCCCGCTTCCAATGCCCTGAGCGTTTCTGCAGGCGTGGTCGCATCGCACCAATGAATGTCCCAGCTGTCTATAACAGCAGTTCTGATGCAGTGCCGTACAGCTGAAAGCAAACGACTGCTACAATCAGCAGTGGTAATGTGTAGGTAATTTGCATACTGCCGTGCAGTCAGCAGCATGCAAACTGCCTTCATGTCACCACCGCTGACTGTAGCGGTCGTTGTATGTGCTTTCCCCCCCCTTTGTTGCGTGCCGAGGGGGTGCCCAATCCCCCTCGGCTCATGTACACCCCCCCAAGCACACTGTATGTCAGATGGGGGTGCTCAATCCCTGTCGTCTCCAGTGCTCCCCAATAAAGAAATAAATGTCCAGGTGCCACGCTGGGAGCCCACCCCAGTGTGGCACAAGTCCAGCATCCTCATGTGTTCCCCCCCACACTGTATGGCCAGTGGGGGTTCCCAATCCCCCGTTGGCTCCACTGCCCTTCCAAACTTCCAGGTGCCATGCTGGGAGCCCAACCCAGTCGGCAAAAGTCCCATGTCGCCTTTGTAAAAAAAAAAAAACTGTAACAAAAGAAAAACGGTCCTCATTGACTCTCTTGCCCCTCCCCAACCCAGACCCACCCTCTGCGTGACCCCACCTCCCCCACCCCTCACCCCATACTTACCTCCACAAGTGGTGCATGATCTTTGGTGGAGCCGGAACACGTCTGCACTCTTCAAAGCCAACTGTGAACTGAAGAAATGCCAGTAAGCTGTATAATGGAATAAACAGGGTTTTTTCAACTTTGGTGCATATCTCGGTCATTTTTTCAAATTTTTGCACCAAATTTTTAACATGGGGTTCTTGGGACACCACCTCATACATTCTATGACTGTCATTTGGTCATTCAGTCCCGAAAGGTTATTTTGCAGTCACTGCGTAGAATCACCTTTCAGGACTGATTAACGAAACAACAGCGTCACTGTTCATGAGGTGGGCTCTCAAAAAGCCTATATTGCAAATTTGGTGAAAACATTCCCCCAAATGACTGTGTTACGAGCGAGCATTGCACATTTTCCACGCACACTCACAAATTCGTGAATCTGTAATATTTTCACTCCAAATTTTCAACACTGGCATTTTTTCACACCTCCTTATGAACAGTACAGCTGTCATTTTTCACATTCTGGACGAAATGTGTTTTCACACTTCCGGCACAGAATAGCACGCCCACTGTGGGAAATCAGTGTTCGGGACAGATTAAGAAAATCACAGTGACACTGTTCATGAGCAGAAGTCCTAAAATGCCTATGTTGAAAATTTGGTCACAAAAGTCCTTAAAATGACTGTGTTACAAGCGTGCATGGCGCAGTTTCTACGCACCCTTGTAACTTCACAAATTTGTAATATTTTCACTCCAGATTTTCAACATTGGTATTTTTCCACACATCCTTATGAACAGTACAGCTGTCATTTTTCACATCCTGGCTGAAATGTGTTTTCAAACTTCAGGCACAGAATAGCGCAGTCGCTGTGGGAAATCAGTGTTCAGGACAGATTAAGAAAATCACAGTAACACTATTCATGAGCGGAGGTCCCAAAATGCCTACATTGAAAATCTGGTGCAAACAATCCCCCAAATAATTGCATTACGGGTGTGCATTGCATAGTTTCCATGCATGCTCGTGACTTCACCAGTTTTTTTTATATTTTCACTCCAGATTTTCAACAGTACCATTTTTTTACACCTCCTCACGAACAGTACAGCTGTCATTTTTCACATCGTGTTCAAAATGTGTTTTCACACCTGTGGTACCAAATGGCGCAGTCAGTGTGCAAAATCACCTTTCAGCTAACAAACTGATAGAGTCACTGTTCATGCGGTGGTGTCACAAAAAGCCCATGTTGAAAACTTAAGAGTAAAAATACCAAGAAATGCCCAGGGCCTTAAGGTTTCTGATCATAAGGCCCTACCCTGCAGGGTCTGACAGGCATCCACCCTGCCCTGTAGGGACTGACAGGCGTCAGGGGTGTGACTTGGGGATTGTCGACAGTAATGCTCATGCCATTCCATCCTCACCCCCACCCTGCATCCAGTGACAGGCATCGAGGTGCACCTTGGACACTTTGGCCCCAGAATTCACACCATTCTCCTATACTGCATCCATTTTAGTATATTTCCTTATGGAATGAGGTGAGTGTAAAGCCCGAATACCCCAACGCACACCTCAACACTTGTCACTGTGTGCAGGTTAGGGTGAGACGAAATGTTGTGACTGTTATGGGGGACGACCCAAAGGCACACCCAAATGCCTGTCCGTCTCTGCAGGGTGGGGTGGAGTTGGCGTCAGTTCATCCGGTGGTGGGTTTGGGGGCTGGACAACCATTGGGCTTATTGCTCAGTGGTATGTCGCTTACTACCTCTGATCGGGTACGGAACCTGGGTGTTATTTTTGACGATGGCTTGACCTTAAAATCTCAGGTATCACCTGTAGTCAAATCCTCTTTTTATCTTCTGAGGAATATCGCCCGGGTGAAACACCTGGTCCCACCGGATGATCTACCAACACTGATCCATGCCTTTATCACTACCCATCTTGATTACTGTAATTCCCTCTACCTAGGGCTACCTGGGGTTGATATCCGCCGCCTGCAGCTGGTGCAGAACTCGGCGGCCAGGCTTTTGACTGGGATCTCTAGATCCAGCCATATTACGCCTGTGCTCCGCGAACTGCACTGGCTGCCTGTTAGGTGGTGGATCACCTATAAGGTTGGTTTACTAACCTTTAAAGCCCTACATGATCAGGGACCCGGCTACCTGAAAGATCTCTTGGTACCCTTTTGCCCCCTCCGTCCTCTCCGCTCTGCCAACGAGGGATTGCTGGAGATTCCCAGGGTTCGATTAAAAACATCAGGATCTCGTGCTTTTGCTTTCTCAGCACCAACCCTGTGGAATTCTCTACCTCATTGGTTGAGAGAATGTCCAATCATCGAGAGATTTAAAATGGAGTTAAAGACGTATTTATTTAGTTTAGCATATCCTAGTTATGGTTGATTAATTTATGACTGTTTTAATTTATATGTATGTATGATCCTTTTGTACAGCGCCTTGGTTTTGAAAGGTGCTTTAGAAATAAAGATGATTTGATTTGATTTAGTTCAATACCTCACTGCCATTACTATACTAAATCTGTCTAACTCCTGCACTTCCACTGCTAATGCGAGCAAGCAAAAATTCGGCACTGACAAATGCTTGTCTTTCTTTGCATACACTCATGCAGAGGTTGTAAAAAAAATGTGATACCTGTTTTATCTGAAAAGATCTACAGAAAATCTTGGTTCCTGCTGCTCTGCCACATTTCTTGTTGACCATGCCATTTTTACACGAATCTGATGCTTAAAAAAATGTTATTTTTGTCAGTTAAACAAGTAATTAGTGCCTTTCTCCTTCATTTTATGGGTTAGACTGCCTGGCTGAAATGCAGTGTTGCATTAATTACTGTCCCCTGTGAAACCACATCTGAGTAACATTGATTCCCATCTATGAATGGGGAACACTTCTGGTGATGCACACATGCTTTAGAGTGTGATACAGATAATGCAGCACGGTCAGTGTGAGGCACTGAGTGGGTACCTATTATTATCAAAGAATAAATATGTTGGGGGTGTAAATGAAATCTATTTCCCAACTGTACTGTCTGTCTTTTCTGTCTGGTGTGCAGCAACATGTTCTGATTTGTAATTGCTACCTAAGCATCAGATTCAGGTAAAAACGGCATGGTCAACAAGAAATGTGGCAGAGCAGCAGGAACCAAGGTTTTCTGTAGATTCAGACCCTTCTGACCCTAAATCCTTCTAAAAGTAACTCCTATGATGGGCTGGACACCAAACTCCTCCTCTCCACACCAGTCATAGCATCAACTCTAGCTGATCTCCTAAACCTCTCTTTTACCACTGTTACTGTCCCCCGGGCCTGGAAACATGCCGTTGTCACCCCCCTCTTGAAAGGGGGCCCCCCCTCCCTCTCTGCAAACTATCACCCTATCTCCTGGTCCTGACCAAGCTACAGGAGCACCTAGTATTCACCCAACGTACCTCCTTCCTCTCTAATTCAAACTTCTTCACACTGTTCTAGTCTGGGTTCGGACAGATCCACTCCACTGCTTCCTCCTTGTTAAGGCTCACTGACTCCATCCTCTCCAGCATGGATAGGAGCCAGGTCTTCTCGGCTATATTTGTCAACCACGCTAAAGCATTCGACACTGTATCCCACCCTTTGCTAATAACTAGCCTCTCTGGTGCCGGCCTCACTGCCTCAGCTACTAAATGGTTCAGTGCCTATCTCTCAGGAAGAACACAATCAGTAAGAATTGCAGATGCTACATCCCCCCCCTCACCCTGTGACCACTGGTGTCCCCCAAGGCTCAGTCCTTGGTCCCATCCTGTTCTCCATTTTTCTCAACAACCTGCCTCAAATCTGCTCAGTTTCATCTATTCATGTGTATGCCAATGACACCATCCTGTTTGCCACTAGCTCCTCCCCAGATGAAGTAGCATCCAACCTCCAGACCGATTTTAATAAAGTTCAACACTGGTTCAGATCGCACCAACTCATGCTCAACGCTAAAAAGACTGTTACTACGTCCTGCGGCACACGTCAGAGGCTGTCCCGACTCCCCTTGCTCCCGTCCTTCCACACACTGGATGGGACTACACTGGTAGATGTTGCTTCCTTCCATTATTTAGGGGTATGGCTCAACCGCCACCTTACATTCTCTGATCACATTGATGCCATCATAAAACAACTCCGCCCCAAGCTAGGTGACCTCTACAGGAACCGCACTTGCCTCCCATCCTCGGTTAGACGGGAACTAATGCAAAAGATGATCCTTCCCTCAATTGACTACTGCGACATAGTCTACAGTGCAGCACCTAAAGCCACTCTATCCAAGCTAAACCCCCTTTTCAATGTCTTCTGCCGCTTCGCTCTCAATGCTTCCCCCGGCTCCCACCATTGTGATCTCTACCATTCCCTCACCTTCCCTTCCCTCGAAAATCAATGCTTACTGCACTGCTCCAAGTTTGTCTCAAAATTCTGGCTTGGCACCTTCCCCCCTTACTTCTCCTCCTCACTGTTGCTGGCTCCCACTCCACCTCACTCCCTCCGATCCCTTGACACCCGTCTACTAAATATTCCCAGTTGTAAGACCTCAGCTGGAATAACAGCCTTCTCATACCATTTTCTAAAACTCTGGAATGCTCTCCCCCCTCAAATCCATCTCTCCTCCTCTACATATTCCCTATCAGCAGCCCTGGCAATACTTTCCGGTAAACTGTGTCTGTACTCCTAAAAAAAAAAAAAAAAAAAATGGCTCCCTCCCCTACCAATTCCCATGCCTACCAGCGTACTTCCTTCTCTGGACACTGGCTATATACCCAAAGGCTCTTCCCGCCTCTCGCACTCTCTGGCCTTACTAGACTGTAGTTCTCGGCACCAATCTGTGCTCAGTGTAGGTAGGTTGTCTGTCTAACTGCTGTATATACTAAATGTTTACCCATTGCTGTAACCAAGTAATTCCAAGCTCCAATACATCTGTTCAATGTATCTATTTCGTATGTAACTCTGTTCATCTAATTAATGTATCTCTACTGTGATAACCTGCTTGTTATCCTTCCTGTATACCCTTTCCCCCAAGTCACACTGGGAGATGAGCATCGTTTTGTTCAATGTGCCTTTCCTGGTGAAACAATTGCAATAAATAAATAATAATAATTATATTGGTAATTTCTTTTATTGATGTGTAATTATTGTGATCTAAATGGCCCAGCTGTATCAAAATTTTAAACATTTTCCCTCCAAGATGTAAATTTCCCTCCAAAACACAAGCATAATTCAGATTGCTTTGCACGGCATAACTGGGTAATGCACTACAGTCAGTCATACTTGTTCTCATGTTTATTTATTTATATAAGAGTTTAACCAGGACGGCATGCTAATCAGAGTATGCTCAATTCCAGATGCATTCTTGGGACAGAAATGATATAGAGAGGAATGGCAGGATGTACTATTCAGAGGGAGAAGGCATATATATTTATTTATCTAGCACTGGCATGGTTAACTCACCTGCTCAGAAAGCATGTGCAAGTGGATGTGGTGGGACTCTAACCTAGATATGCTTACTCAGCCCTTTTTACATGGCCTGCCCTACATGGAGCATTGGCATGGTTGACTCGCTTGCTCAGACAGTCAGTGTGCAAGTGGAAGTGGTGGTACTCAAACACAGTCCACCTTAATGAGCAATTTTATATGGCCTATATTGTTTTTGACTGTGTAATGCCCTCTAGGCATATGGTTTGTCACACCTAGGTTAAGGTCCCACCACATCCACTTGCACAGTGACTTTCTGAGCAAGTGAGCGAACCATGCCAGTGCTACATGGGCGCCCATGAGAACAACAAATTATGACTGCAGAGTGCATAACTAGGTAATGCCCCCCTACAGTCATAGTTTGTTGTTCATGAAATTGGAAATAGAAACAAGGGAGGAAAGAAGGAAGGGGTTAAAGGCAACGTATGAATGATAAGTGATGGAGGGTGGGAATCTACGTAGCAGAGGGAAAATGGAATGCAGAACATATCAGTTTATGGTAAGCATTGCACACATCTAGTCAAACAAAATCCCAAACATCATCCCTTTAATCATGAGTACGACATATAAGTACCAGGTTATTATCTCTTCAGTAAAGATCGGGGCAGTAAAAAAGAAGGGTAGTGCTCCACTACGTTAAAGAGGGCATAAAGGCTAGAGAGGTGAAGAGTATACCGGTGAAAGCCAATGCACAGTGTGTCACGTATCTTCAATCTATCAGTGGCACAGAAATACTCACAGTGGTGATCTGCACAGCTCTGGTACAAGGAGAGATAGTGGAGAGGGATCTGTTGTATGAAATGCACATGAAGAGAACTACAGGTGAAGTTGTCATGCTATGTAATTTCAGTATTTCATGCATGGACCTAAAGACCAATGCAACTGCTTCAGACAGAAGCAGAGGCATCTATGTACAGTGCAGTACTGGGGGTAGGTATCACACATATTTCGATCACAACAACCACACATAGTGAGATTATGAATGTAGTACTCACCAACAGGGACAGAATCACATACTTCCTGGTACAAGGGCAACTGGAGTTCAGCAAGCATCACGCAATGTGCTTTCATGGGGGACAGTGACTCATTAAAGTCACACAAAGGCTAAAGTTCTTGATTTCAAAAGGCATGCATTTACTGAAATGGGGACCTATATACACAAGATCCAAGCAGGAGGAGGATAGGGTAGACTATGTGAACAAATCAAAAGAGGGGACCCGATCAGTCAGAGCAGACAACATCCAACAAGATTGGGCTGCAACAGGGCACAGGAGTGGGAGAGAAAGAGAGAGAGAAGAATTTGTACGGATCAGATTGTCAGGATAAAGGCTGACAGAGCATTGGCATAGAAGTGGGTGGACATTGTAGAAACACTAAATGAGGATGTCTGTGTTTACTAGAGAGAAACTGGTGCAAATCACACTAGGGAAGGGAGCATTGGACACAGTGGGAGGCAGAGATTACAGACGCGGCAATCCGAAAGATCAGAGTGCTGCCAGGTCTGAGGCACCAGGTCCATACGGCATACACCACAGAGTGCTGAAGGAAATAGCAAAGGTTCTGGCAGGACTACTGGCAGACCAGTTCATAACCTCCATGAGGACTGGTTGCATTATCCAGAACTGGAGAACTGCACATATGGTACCCATCCATAACATTGGTCCCAAGGATGGGGCATGAAACTATAGACCAGATAGCATCTCTTCCATTGTGGGAAAGCTCATGTTGTAACATCATCAAGGTGATGCTGGTAGCATTTCTGGAGGAGAATGGCCTCAATAGCAACAGGCAGAATGTTACCCTCACGCCCCCGAGGCAAACAAAGCAGGACCATTCCCCAAGCCAGGAGAATCAGTCATTCCTTACCCACGAGCCAGGTGAAGTAGGGACATCCCCCCTGCCACTGCATAAAATGCAGGATCATACAATCCATCCTGCCCCTTTCCAAAAGCTGATCTCCATCACCACCCCATCCCATACTGGTCCCCAATGGATTGCTCACCCACAGTGGCAGCAGGATGCTGTGTATTCTCTCCCTGCCTTGAGTTCCTTCCCCTCCCCTCCCCACAGTCATTTTCAATAAATGCAGCAAAATTACCCCAGAGCACAAGCAGACTCATTAGGACCCTCTCTGCTGGTTGTTGAACTTCATTCTGCAGGCAGGCAGCTTCTCTCTTGGTCCTCGATCCTTGTCTTGTTGTTGCTGGCTTGGACAAACTCAGGAGCTGTTGGACTGAGTCCTAGGTGTTGCAGAGTGTGAGTGTAAAGTCTAGTGCAGCTACTGATGTGTCTTGCTGGTGGGCAGGGTGGCTTGTCTGGCTAGCAGTAGTGGCTAGTAGGTTACTGGGGTTGGCTGCTACTGCTCTCTTATTTCTTATTTCTGTAACTGTTACCATTATATATTGTCTACCAGGAGGCTGAGGATGCAGATTGCTTTTTTTTCCTCTCTCTTCTTGGTGCAAAAGCTGTTGATGGTGTTTGATTTAATGGTCCTTAAAGCTGCTAATACTCAAGTCTGGGCCTTGAGTGAGAGAGCTGCATTGGATGCCATGGCCATTGATTTCTTAAATGCTCCTTGGAAGCTGCACTCCAGTGCTCCACTTATTGCTCATTGCTCGCTTGTCAGGACAGATTGCCTGGACTTAGTCGCATCGCTTGGATCGCCGTAGACTCGTGCTCAGCACAGTCAGCAGATCTGCAGAGTCGACCATCCATCATTCACCATAGTAAAGTTTAAGCACCCACTGAAGGGTGAGAGGAGAGCTGGGGGTTCAGTTTGCCAGTCCGAGAAAGAAAGTGTGTGAGCGGGCGGGTGGAGGCACGGTGGCAAAAACAGCACTCCTTTGAGTAGCAGCATGGCCAACAGTCTTCTTCCTGGCTGACTTCCTGTGCAATGCTGTGGATGTTCCTTGTTTCCTTCCTCTTGCGGAGTCATGCTGAAAACACCACTGAATTTATGGTTCCTAACTTGCACTTCCATGGCTGTTCCCCGGCTCTGACGGCAGCCTCAAGCGGGCAATTGTGGAATACGAGAGTGATGGCAGGATGAAACAGAATTACTTCAGGATCACCTGAATTGTAATACAGTCGGTGAAAAATGTTAATGGAGCAGGGTTACTGTCAAGGAAGGGACATAACATTTCCCACAAAGCATGTTATGGCCCAAAATTGAATTTGGGGGGTTGTTTTAACCAGGAGAGACACACTAAGCTGAAGCTTGTTTACAGGTGCAACCTGACAGGTGCAACCTGGGAGCACAAGAAGGTTAAGTGACTTGCTTAAGGTCACACTGTGCAAGTGGAGGCTGTGGGATCCAAACCCAGGTCTCCAGGTTTGCAGCTCACAGCCTCAAACCAGTGCTCTATATGGCATGTGCTGAAGAGCATAGGATGGGGGGGCACAGATTTTAATGGCTGAGGAAGATCAATGGCCAACTGCAAGTGCTGAGGAGAATTTCACGAGAGGGTGGGTGAACTCTGCTTTGGGGGGGTGCTGAGGCCAGCACTGAGGGGTGAGGGAACTAGGAAGATAAAAGCCAGTGAGGGGTGCAAGACCATCGTGACTGCAGACTTTACCTGGGGACATGGCTAGGACTTGGGGAGCATTCTGCCATAGCTGGGGTTTAACTTAGGAGTTTATTGACATGGTTGGGGGAAGGGGGTTCATAAGCTAGGGGGAAGAATGGGTGCTCACAGGAGCCTGAGGTCGAGTCTGAGAAGCTTGTGGTGGGGGTTGGGTCTGAAGCCTGCCACCATCCCTGGGTGAAAGTGGGCCAAGCAGCTAGCCACAGCAAAAAAGCAAGTTACTGTTGCTGGGTGGACTGTCATTTTCTGCTATCAACTTTCTATGTTTCTAGCACAATCAGCTTAACTGCATCAAGATGCTTTCTGAAACTTTAAGTTCTCAATCTGTGCTCAACTGCATTTCGAATTAACATATTCTAAAACTAAAATCCTCAACCAGTACTCAATTACTAATTTAAATACTCAACAAGCATTCAACTGCACAAGTTGAGTGTTTGGTGAGTGCTGGTTTAGTTCAAGTGCTCTACCCCTAGCGCTCAACCAAATGCATCATGTCAATACATTTTTTACTGATGCTCAGCCTACTACAGGTGAAGCGTTGATGAATGCTCAACCACACATTTTTGTAAGGGAAGCCCTGCTAATGCTAATTTATGTACTTGTTTATGTCCTATAAATGCTAATTTATGCACTTGTTATCATACCTGGATTGTCTGATGACTGTATATGTTCTCTGTATACTGCTTCCTTCTATTGGTTGCTCCTGCTCCTATTGTAACCACCCACCCCGCAGGGCATGTCTGGAAATGAGCTGTTTGCAGTTCATGTTGCCTTCCTGGTGAATCTCTTATAAATAAATAAAATTATGACTCTAGATCATCTGTTTCCAGCAATTTGCAGATAACATTTACAAACCACCTTAGCTGGCCAACACTCCTTTGCTTTCTGCCCCTCCACTGTTTGGAATACTATTCCTTATCATCTTAAATCTCTAACTGGCATCAGTACTTTTAACGTGTCTCTTAAAACTGAGTTCCACGATTTATACAATGGCACTTGCTTAGCAGGGATTTTCTGCATTGTATTTGATGTGTGCCGTGTATGTTGTTGTTGAATTGTACTGCTCAGCTTATGTTTGTATTGTATTTTTTTATTGACCATAGGTAGTTTCTGAAAAAGGAACATAACTTGCAGTGTGCTTACCCGATTTAGAAAATAAATGAAAGACAGTGAAGTGAAGAGCTGTTTTAAATACAGTGTGTTTTTTGTAAAGTGTTGCTGTGGTGAACTGTATGCAGCTCAGCTTATTAAGAGAGCTGTTTTCTGGGTGGATCAGTACAGTTTGTCTCTAAGAAAATAGTTCCTGTTCGATGTGGTTTTGTTGAGTAGTATTGTAGTGGATTGATTTCATCAGATGTAAAGAGGATGTTGCTAGGTACAGGGGATTAGATTAGGTTAATTATAAACTGTACAGTTTCTAAGAAATTACTCAATGGTCAGGTGGTGTGTTTTGACAAATGAAGTTTATAGATTTCGTCATTTTCTTTTTTTGTTAATACTGCTTTTTGCCCCCACTCCTTGAGCTATCCTTACCTTACTCCTCTTCTTTGGGTCTTGCACTGTGCTGTTGTCAAGAACTCTGCCCCATCAGCCACTACCCCACCATTCTGATCTACACAGAGTTGAGCCTGAGGGCCCCTACAGCTATCATATAGGTGGCTTGGTGCACATGCTTTTCCCCTTGTTTCCCTTAGTCCCTCCCTTCACCCCATGGTGTGTGTGGTGCTCTGTTTGCAATGGAATCACAGCATCCCTGCAGTAAGAGGCAAGCTCCCTGGCCCAGCCTCAGGGTGGTTATTGGGATGCCGAAACTTGTTGCCAACTCTTCAAGATGGAGGTGCACTGCTGAGCATCAGCTACCTCAACTTGGCTATCCCCCAAAGCACTGACCCAAGTCTACTCCTGAACCTGGGTCACCTGGATGGCACTGTAACTTGCTGCTGTTTGGCCATTGGACAATTGCATTTGGTCACTTTCTTAAACCCCATTTTATAAGTTATGATAAGTACCAAAGGATCTTTTACTGCTATGTGGATTGTCACCAGAGAAGGGCAGAAAGGACCTTGGTTTGTTTTAAAATCAGTTCTAAATGACAGTGCCTCAGCAGTACATCACTCCACTAGTGCTGCACTACCGAGTCTGAAGTGGGTATTATTCCAGCTACATATGGTGTTGGACTAGAACCCTGAACCTTCTGAACTCCAGGCCACAGAGGGGAGCATGGAACCTTCTGAGCTACTGACAGTACAATGCCTACAAAGTTTCATTTTCAGTTTCATGACAATGCGTCTGAAGGAATGGCAAAGGCTACATGGCTCCCCTCTTGTGGTCCAGGGGGTAGGTAGCCAAATCAGTAGAGCCCTCATAAATATCCCCAACATCTAGAGGTACAGGCAAGTGATAACACATGAGAGGGTCTGTGTTGTGCTGTAAACAGTCACATCCTGGTGTGTGTTGTGAAGAATGAGGTGAGGCTGAAGGCTTTCAACCACCTGCGTCATGAAGAATGAGATGAAGCTGACTACCTTCAACCACTAAGTGCATAGGTTATTACAGCCTAACCCACAAACCTGGGTGTATATTTTTGTGCTTGTAAAACAGGCATCAGAACAAGAAAAAAACAATTAAAGGCAAACCATTTTATAACTGAAAATGAAACTGATTTTGGCTGGTCCAGCTGTGAGGTGTAGAGATTTAATGATGTAATGTGGGTGGCTGCTGAAAAAATAAGCCAAAGTGTGGGTTCTGTTGACATAATTACATTGGTCTGAGTAGTGATTACCGTATCAGAATACAAGATATTTCCAACCAATTTTACTATAACACTTCTGCAACCCCCTAATGATAACTGTGCTCAGATAAATTATTTATTTTATTTACTTATTGAAAAGTTTCACCAGGAAGGGCACACTGAACAACAAGCTGCTCGTCTCACTGTGCATCCTGGGGAAGGGGGGGTAACAGAGGGAAAAATATCATAAATAAACTACAAATAAGTACAACCAACTGACATTAATACAGTTTAGATGGTGATGTGAGACTTGGCAACAATCATGACAGATTATATAATGTACCACATATAAGCGATAAAGAACCTCTGTGTGCAAACACTGAGGCAAGGGTTACCCCAAAGGGCATTTGGCTGGGAAGCCAAGTTTCAAGAAAATACAAAATCACACATGCCCACACAATGCAAAGCATCATGGGCTGCATATGCAAATCACCACAGAATGTTATGCTGGTTCAACTTTAAGCAGAATTGCATGGTGCAAATTGTGTGAGAGGCCTTTCGGCACCATGCAATTCTGCTTAAAGTTGAACCAGCATAACATTCTTGTGGTATTTCATATGCAACCATTATGCTCTTGCGTGGATGTGAGTATTTTGAAACATGCTTCCCAACAAATGCCCTTAACCTGCCTCAGTGTTTACACACAGAAGGTTCTGTCTTTAAATAGTTTTTTATTTTAATGGGTTCACCACAATATAACCCAGACAGACTGTCTTAGGGTAGCTGGTTCATTCCAGTGGGGTGTCAAACAGACGAGGCATACTGATGAGTCCTGGTAGGACGAAACACGTGTCTATGTCATCTGTTAGCACCCTTTGCAAATTGTGTGAGAGGCCTTTCGGCACCATGCAATTCTGCTTAAAGTTAAACCAGCATAACATTCTGTGGTGATTTGCATATGCATCCCATGATGCTTTGCATTGTGTGGGCATGTGATATATAAGCGATGTTCAGTAACCACAAAATACATTAAACCAAGTAACATTTTTTTTTTGCAGTTAATCTTTTTATTAATGGTTCAGCACACCTGTCGCAGCAGGTCATACACCAAGCAATAACAGTAAACTAATACAGTATTACAAACAATATCTAATAGACTGGTTGTTATCCAATATACATATTCAGGCACCACAGTATTTCAGTCCATAAGTGATAGGCTATTAAAACCAAGTAACATTAATACCGTTAAGTGGTGAAGCAAGACATAGTAACAACATAACAGGTTACATAAAGCACAGTACCTGAAGCAATGATTCAAATAATTGCATTAGCGAAGTACATTCGTTGGCAACAGAGGGACAGTTTGATGCAATCCGTTAGAGTGTCAGCTTAACCAAGGGGGCTAAGGTAGATTAACAGAGGGTAGTACAGGGCAGGTGAATTGAACAGAGAAGGGAAATGGTAGTAGGATTAGCTGCAGGTACAGTTTACCGACAGGAAGTTATTTAGGACTAAGGATAAGGAGTAGGGGAGGATGATAAGCGGATTGGGGGGAGGGCTTCCATAGCTTAGGGAAGTGATGCAATAAGGCTGACTGGCCAACAGTAGTCAAGCGATGGGGTGTTACCAATAGATGAGAATCACATGATCTAAGGCAATGGTCCAGAGGAGGTAGAGTGGATAGTAAGGAACAGAGATAAGTGGGGAGAGTACCAAACCAAAATTTTGACACAAATTTGGCATAGGGAATATACCATTGGCTGTCTTAATGATTTATTTTAATTTCAGTTTTTGACCTCTTGACCCCATGTATGGCAGAGCCATGAGTGAGGTCAATAAAAAACAAACCATGAAACTAAAAAGAAATAATTTATTCTGAGGCAGCTTATGGCATATATCATTTGTACAGTGACTCTGCCTGGCTACTGTGGTAAGATGGTCTGGAATGTTGAAACATGCTACATAATTCTAGAAGGAGGTGATGCAGCTCAAGTGAAAATATTCATTGTTAAGTAAGTTGGAGCTCTCTATTTCAGGAAAATAAATGCATTTACTTGACAATGTTTATTCTCAAAGTTGTGAAAATGTATAAAATGGGTAGGGAAACTACTGCTGAGGAAGAAGTCAATGTGGATGTTTGAGTTAGATTTCTTTGATAAACCAAGTGGTCTGAATGAGCATTTTGATCTGATCCTACATATCACTTGAATGAATTACTGTGTTCTTATTTGCCTAAAGCCTGTATTTCATTATGAACTCTCTTTTGCAAGCAACTAGTACAGAGAAAGTCTCAGTCTTCCTGTGTTGGAACTGAACTTTGGATGGTACACCTCTATCGTGCGACAGTCATTTTGTCGACACCAGTAGGGGCTCAGGCAATACGGCACCTGGTTCTGGAGCACCAGGCATGGCAGCTCCCTGGAGCCAGAGTGCCAAAGCGCCATGGAGAAAAGATCACTGTTTTGCAGGGGCACCACCACCCGCACCCCCCGAAAGAAAATCTAACTAACTCCAGAGCAGGCATGCCCCAAAAGAATGAGAAACTATTGGGGTGCAAAACACGAAAGTGCCAGGTGATCAAAAATCAAGATTGCCCCAGTCACTCTCACTGTTTTTGCAGTGCCTGATTTGCGGCAACAAAATGAAGTCACTGCTCTAATGGCATACCAATTTGGATCATGCTGGAAGTTGTTCAGAGTGATTGAATTCCACTACAACAGATTGGTATTGTCTTTGCCTTATATTAAATTGTACTTAAAGGGACAAAGATTAATTGGATGGTGAACACAGTGACAGCCGCCACAGTGATACTGGAGCTGCGACTGCACAGCTGACGCAAAGACAGCATAGAGCAAACTGCAATGCTGACAGCCACCACAACAACCACACTGCAGGGGACACACGCAACGGCCTGCAAGTGCAGCCACCCACCCTGCACAGCACTGCTCCCCGGCAGCCCTGATGCAGGAGACGGCACTCCACCCCCCACAGGACAGTTCCACCCACCACAGGCCACTGGCCAACCCCCCCTCAGGATACCATGGCCCGACATCTCCTACTGGACCCCCACCTGGGACATGCAGGCAGTGAATATCCCCCCCCCCAGTGAATGGGGCACAGATCACAGGACAGCACCAGGAGGCAGCAAAGGGGAGACACAACATCTGCAGTGCACATTTTTATTGTGGACAGGCCATGGCATGCGGCTCAAAACAGCAGTACAGCGGACATCCAGCACCCATTCACCACCACCAACACCACCACCACCCATGGCCCCACAACCAGATACAGTCCATCCAGGCCCCTGACCATACTAGCCCTCACCTCTGAGGGCAGGTCACTTGCAGCCTTCCACTGACAGGATGTCCATTACACCTGCAGCCTGATGTTGACTGTGATGCCCATCAGGTAGTCATGGAGGCATCACTGCTCATACTGCTCCACTATTTCCATGATGCGGTCATTGCAGTCCTTGGACCACCTCCTGGTGCTCCCGCCATCCTTGCCACACAGCACCTGCTGCATGTGGAGCTCTGTGAGGTGTTGCTGACCCCGGAGGACCTCAATGAAATGCCACACTGTGGGTTGTGCCATGCCCATCAGGGAATTAAAGCCCCTGTGCCATCCCTCGATGGTATTGCTTGTTTGGGGCAGTCCCTCCTGTGCCGTGGCTTAGCAATTCCAGAAATCAATGAGGTACATAGGGGTTCTGCGCACTCCACTGTGGACTGGGTGCCCCAGCCAGGAATCCTCAAAATAGTTGAGTTAGGTCACCAGCTCCTCTTCATGGGCAAAATATATCTCCCAGGTGTGCAGCTATTTGTACGCACTGCAGATGTCCTCAGGTGGCATGAAGGCCAGTGTGGCCAACATCCGGATGTGCAGGGCAACTCGTCATTGGCTACATACAGCTGGGTGAGGGTGCCATGCTGCTGTATCTTACGACACAGGCACTATGAGAAGTGGAAGAAGCACCCACGAAGGCAGGCATGGGGGAACACGGCAGTCAATGCCTTGTATGATGTCTGCTCAAAACTGATCATGATGGAGTGGGGATGTAGTCCTGGGCACAGCTCAAGCAGCTTGCAGAACACCATGGTATAGCACCTCACAATCCTGCTGGACATCAAGACATAGACGGCTGACAGCACTATCTCCAACTCCACACCATGGATGCTATATAGTTGGTGGAATGGGCATGGGCAGCACTGGAATGTCCTGTCTGTGAACCGTGATGTGCAACTGGCCAGGTACTCCAGGTTGCGCCTAGTGCTGAATATGAGGAGCCGAGCACACACACACACACACCCATGGAGTCATGTAAGAGGAATGGTTCCCCTGTGTTGGTACTCCTGTAGTCCTCCAGTATGGCAAGTTGTGACAGGGACATTGGTTCCACGGGTGTGTGCCGCACCCTACTCTGGGCTATCTGGATGACCCGTCTAAGATTCCCCATGGATGGCAGGCATCCCCCGACTGCATCAGTTAGCCCACTGTAGCATGCAGCCACAACCTGCTGGCTGATCTCAGTTGTGTTCACCGCCTGCTGCTTCACCACAGCTTGGACTCATCGGACTTCCATGCCAGCACTGTCGGGCACATGGTTGTGCCATCCCAAGAGAGGTATGTCGTCCACATCTGCCACTGTCCTGGCATGGCCAAGACGCTGACTGGTATTGTACTCCACACATTTCCAGTAAGCAATGGCGCCCCAGGTCTGCTCTTGCTGGTACAGGTAACTGCAGTGGGAAAGGAGGTCTTTCCAATGGGTGCTCTTCACGAATTGCAAGGGCATTGCTGCTGTCTCCCAGTGCAGGTTCCACCTGTGTTGCCATCTTTCCCATCCCCCCATGCTCCCTTCTGTGGGTGCTGTCTTTACATGTCATTACTCTGTGACTGGTGCACCCAGATACTTCTGCTCACCTGTCTGCGGGTGCACACTGTGTCACTGTACTGGCCCATGGGATTCGTCAGGGTGTTCCAGTCTGCTGTACCTGTTGCTGTGAGGGGTCTCATCAGGCCGCACATGCCGCAGGTTTGCTTCACAGACCACTGTATCTGCCATCGCTGTACTCATGCATTCCCATTGTGGATGTGGCTCTTTCCCCGATGCACTGTCCACCATATTGTCACTGTCCTGAGGATATGCTTTCAATACTCCACACCTGCCACACTCAGGTATATCGCTGCCCTACACCTGTTGCTGTACAGTCCTTGTCACCAGGATGCCTGTCATGGTAGGGATTTCACTCTCCTGGTGTCGCTGTTTTGGAGTCTCTGTTCAATAGGTAGTGCTATTGGTTCCATATTAAATTGGCATTAAAACATCTGATTGATGTGGTGTTAATGACTCTATATCCATGGTGCATTGATAGTATAGTACTTTTTTAATTGTTCTTGTTCTTGTTAAGGTTCGTTTATTGTATTCATTAACTTTTCATGTGAAACATAGAAACATAGAATTTAATGGCAGATAAGGACTGCTTGGCCCACCTAGTCTGCAAATTTTCCCTACCTGTTTCATATACTGCAGATCCTAAATGATCTGCAGCTTACCCTCTCTTTCCTATCACTGGAGTTCCTTTATGTTTGTCCCATGTGTTTTTGAATTCCCTTACAGTTTTCGCCTCTACAACCTCTGCCAGGAGGCTGTTCCATGGATCCACCACCCTTTCCTAAAAAAATACTTTCTCACATTACCCCCAAGTCTACCCCCCTCTATTTTCATATCATGGCCCCTTGTTCTTGAACAACTTTTTTTTTTTTTAAAATGCTGCCCTCTTGTACCTTATTGAAACCATTGTTTTTTTATGTGATCTGTACTCTATTTGAAAGTAAAACGCTGCTTGTGGAGCTTTTTTAGCCAATAAAAAATCGATCGATTATTTAGTGTGCTTGTCAATTTTTTATATATGGTAAGAATGGTGTTTTGAGCAACGTCTGTCTGCTTGTGAGTGCTGTTATTTTGTTGTTATCTCCACCACACTCATGGGTATCTGCATTTTTCTGTTTGAGTGGCATATTACATGCAGCCCAGTTATTGCTTTCCTGTCTAAGTATGTCCTCTGAATTAGAGGGCACAATCAGTAGTTGCAGACCAAATGAGGATGTGTAAATAGATTACCTGTTTTCCTGGGAGGGAGACAGTAATCCCCTGTTGAGTGTTTACACCATAGCCCCAGGATCATCCACACCTAGCACTTCAAGCACATCAGATACACCACAGGATACAAGACACGCTTTTTGTCATGTTGGAAAGTAATATATGTAAAGCAAGAAGGCTATACTGGTAGAGTTTCATTAAATGCATATTTGGATGTAAACAGAGTACCAAGTGGGTTGAGGATCACTAAACAACCAGCTTTTGGCCATGATCGAGAATGTATTATGCAGAAGTGGCAACATGCCTCATTAGCAGCTTCAGAAGTTTATATTAAATTGATACTGGAGTATGCCATTGAGATCGAGGAAGCAGTTAAGAAGGACAATCAGGAAAAGGAGAAGTTAGTGCAAACATTTAAAGAGTTATCAGAATACACCATTTTTAGGGACCAACTAAGAGAGGCAATTGATAAATGTGACATGAAGATCTCCGCTATAAAAAATAAAAGTTTGAATGTGATGAAAGGGACTATAAAGAAGGACGTATTTTCAACTGGTTTAAATTTTCTAAAAAACTGAACTCAATTTCGAAAACAAATGCTAATGATTCCTCTGCTACTAGTGGTTCTGAGTCCGATAATGGCTTGGTTGCCTCTGGAGTTTCTACTTCTTCTCCTTTTTTTAGGACAGTCTCCCAGTCTGGAACAACAGTATCAATGGAAACAGAACAATTATCAACAGTTTCCACTGAGGAGGAGCCCGAGGCTGGTGAGGTTCCAAAAAGACATAAGTGGACCTGGCTGGGTAGATGGAGGTCAACGAGGAAGTCATCACAACTAACGGAAAACTCAGACACCTCTCTCTGCACAGCAGACAAGTGATTTAGTTATTAACATCTTTAAATGCACATTGTCATCTGTGGAATATTCAGTGTTGGAGAAAGGTGTAGATGATGTGCCTACAAGATTTACAAATAATTTTGAGACTTTTGTGGACTTGCAACATTTTATGCAAACTTTAAACTTGAAATGTAATTTTTCAAAAATAGAAGACACTACAATTTTTGAAAATAATGCTGATTTTGCATAATTCCATGGGAAATCTACTTTTAAGCCTCAAATGAATCCTGCCATCAAGTTATATAAGGATCACTGTGAAAGGGATTTAAAAATGGTGTTTAATTTGGGGCAACATCATGTTTTTTCAGATTGTACCACTGAGGAGTTCAATGCTTTGAGACAACTTTGAGACCGGGCTTGGAAGGCTCACAAAGTCTCTAAATCAAAATGCTGACCATGACAGATATCGAGCCCCCAGAAATGCCTGCTCCAAGGCTATAAGGCTTGCTAAGTCTGAATACTTTAGATCCACCTTTGATGCTAACATATGTACCCTGTCAAAATTTTGGAACGTTATTAACTCCCTCTTCTCTCCCCCCTCTAAATCCCAAACTCCACTCATCTATGTCAATAATGCCCTTACATCTGCACACCTCTCAGGTGCCACTGAATTCAGTTCTTACTTTACCTCATGTGCTGCTGCTCTGCTAGCTTCTCTTCCTCCTACCCAACCAGTCGCGTCTTTCAGCAGTAACTCATACCCAAGCACCCTCCCTAGCGACCACTTTTCCTTCTCCCCGGTCTCACCTCATGATACTTAAAAATGCTCTCCTCACTCTCAATCCATCTAAGGGTTCCTCACCTGATGGCATTGACCCCAAACTTCTCTTTCTCTCCACTCATGTCATTTGTTCACCACTTTCTGCCTTACTAAACCTTTCCTTCTCTCTGGCCTCCATCCCTGACCCATGGAAGCAGGCTGTAGTTCTCCCACTACCCAAGGGAGGTGACCCTTCTATGCCTGGGAACTATCAGCCAATCTCTCTCTTACCTATTCTCGTTAAGCTTCAGGAGCACCTGGTCCTCTCCCAACTCTCCTCTTACCTCTCTGACTCTGCCTTTTTCACTCCCAACCAATCTGGTTTTAGGAAAGATCACTCCACTACTGCTTCCTTACTTAGGCTCACCGATTCCATACTCTCAGGTATGGACAGTGGTCTAATCACATCTGCAATCTTTGTTGACCTTGCAAAGGCTTTTGACACTGTTTCCCACCCTCTCCTCCTAGAAATGGTTTAGCTCCTACCTAACAGGCTGGACACAGTCAGTCAATATTGCTGATTCCACCCCTCTGACTTCAGATTAATGCTGGCATACCCCAAGGCTCTGTCCTTGGCCCCCTACTATTCTCCATATTCCTTAATGACCTCCCATCAGTGTGAACCTCCTCCTCCATCCATATGTATGTTGACGATGCTGTCCTTTTCTACTTTGGCCAATCGCCAACTGACATCGCTTCCACACTTCAGCATGACTTTGAGAAAGTTCAGCAATGGCTAAGTTCCCATCAGCTTTTCCTCAATGCCAAGAAAACAGTCTCCATGACCTTCAGTACTAGGCAGAGACTCTGTAGGCTAACTAAAGTGCCCACGTTCCACACCCTTCATGGCTCTACTCTAGAGGACACCTCCTCCTTTAGGTATCTTGGGGTCTGGCTAGACCAGCACCTAAACTTCACTGAATGCATAGACTCTATCCTGAAAAAGATGTGCCCTAAATTAGGTGCCCTTTATGGGAACCAAAGCTGCCTATGTCTACAGGCCAGGCAGGACATTGTCCAGAAAATAATACTACTCATCTTTGACTACTGCGACGTAGTCTACAGTTCCACACTGAAGTCATCCTTAACCAGACTGGACACCCTTTCCAATGCTTTCTGTCATTTCACTCTGGATGCCCCTTCCTTTACCCACCACTGTGATCTATATCGCTCTCTAGCTTTTCCTTCCCTGGAAAACCGCCATCTAGCCCACTGCATAGAATTTGTCTCTAAATTCTGGTTTGATACACTTCCCCCTTACCTTGCCTCCTCACTGTCCTCTCTCCCCACTGCCTCTCTCTTCATCCTATCAGGTGACTCCCACACCCTAGCTGTACTGCGACACACCACCTCTATAGGCCAATCATCATTCTCCTATTGGTTCCCTAAGCTCTGGAGTTCAATGTCTCATCAAATCAGGCACTCATCTTCCCCGTGGTCCATCTTGACCTCCCTCCTCAACATCCTCTCTCCATCCTGCAGCTGTTCTGCTCCTAATTTCCCCTCTGGCTCCTCACTCCTCTTAATTGTCCCTCTGGCTTCCCCATCTCCTTTCCCAGCCTAGCTCCTAATGTGAGGAGAAATCAAAGAAACCAATGTACTTTACTGCACTTCCTTGTCTGCATTGTATGTATTAGTCTGCATTACAGTTAAGTTGCTCCTCTCACTTCAAATCCTAATGTTTATCTAATGCTACTGATATATTGTTTTTTTTACTTTGTTGCTTCTCTGTTTTATATTACCTTTGGAAATGTGTTGTTGAGTATTGTATATTTACTTTCCTATAATACTGCATGGAAATGTGCTTTTGATTACTGTGCTCCCATGTTCCCCTTCCCCCAGGACCCTCTATGAGATGAGCGATTTTATATTGTTCAGTGTGCAGTTCCTGGTGAAACATTTCAATAAAATGAATAAATAAAACAAATAATTTAGCAATCAGAGATATTACTATTAAAAAGGCAGATGAAGGGAAATCTGTGGTTGTTATGAATACCAGTGATTATAATGAGGAAATACTTTTCCAAATATCTAATAGAGAATTTTATGAGAAACTTAACGCTGACCCCATCACTTCTTACAAGCAGGATCTATATTTGTATATTTCAGCAGCCTAGGTTTCAGGCTGTACTTCATAGGATGAGGCAGATTTTCTTACCATCCATTTTCCAGTTAGTGACATGCTCTATACTGTATACAGCCAAAAATACACAAAAATCTGTATATACCCCCTGACTGACAAACAGTGAATGGAATTGGTAGCCTCACTGAACCCCTTAGCCAGTTTGTTGATTACTATATTAAACCCTATAGCTTGTAGTTACGGCTCCTGTGTTAGGGTCACTGGGGATATGCTGTTTATATTGTGTGATGTAGCTGTGGAAGAACACTGGATTTTGGTTACCATAGATGTACTGTATCTTCATTATACACTAATATTCCACACATAGGTGGTTTGACAGCTCTACAAAAGTCATTTAGGGAATGCAGCTCTTTACCAGAACCCAAAACAGAGTTTTTGTTAGAACTCACAGATAAAGTTTTTAAATATAATGTTTTTACATTCCTTGATGATTTTTATTTACATTAAAAAAAACAGCAATGGGAGTGGCATTAGCACCCAATTATGCAAATATTTAAATGGGTGAGTGGTATGGTCTATGTAAGATCTATATGGATTTATGTCATTAGGGCAAAAGCACAATAACGATTGGCAGCAGGGTGAGTGTACATCAGCAGAAATCAATTTTGGTGATGTACACTCACCGTGCACAAGAAAATGGCGCTGGGGACTTAGATTTTAAATGTTCATGTGGGGGGTTATGCCCCCCCACACCCCCCTGTGGGGGGCTTTGCTCCCGGCTCCCCTAACTTCCCCCTTCCCCATTGAGATCAACCACCCCCCTCTGATGTTCTTTGACAATGCCGTGAGCTGCTCTAGTTTCTTTTTCTACTGCCATCCCCCTATCTTCTCACCCTTCCTTCCTGATTTCTTCTAGGTTTCTGAAATGATTCCTTGTATGTGTTATTTATTTTATTTATTTATTTATTTAGTTTTTGTTGACCGGGTAAGTGCACTAGACAAATCCTGCCTATTTTCAGGCACGACCCGGGGAAGGGGGTACAGATGAATGCTAACTGACCTTGAACCAGATTAAGCTGTTGGTGGTATTTTTAGTGAATGAGGGAAATTTGGCCAGGACAACGGGGAAATTCCCCTACTCTTTTCGATAAGTGCCATGGGATCTTTAACATCCACCTGAACTACCACCAATCCAGGCAGATGGGACCTCGGTTTAACGTCTCATCCAAAAGACAGCACCTCAGAAGTGCAGCACCCCTCTCATGCTGCACTACAGTGTCAGTACTGGGATATTAACCCAAGTGCCAGATGTGGGAACTGAACCCACAGCCCTCTGATCTCTCGGTCTCAGAGGCCAGTGTGCTACCTACTGAGCCACTGACACTGCACTTGTGTGGATATTCATGTATCCTATTTACCGTGATCCAATACCTGAACTGATGAATATGGTTGTGTGCTCTCTTTAATGTTGTATGCCCTTGTTTAACATGTTTAACATGTATGTACTCTCCTGACGTGGAACCTTTGTAAAAGAGCCTTGGCTCAAAGGTAATTGTAATCCTAGATCTAAATAAACAAATAAAGGATTCTTAACTCAAGGGGGGGAGGATGTCGAGGGTGGGTGTGTGTGCAAAATCTGGACCACAAAAGAATTTTGGGGTGGGCGCACAAAAATGTAGGCATGCCCGGACCCAAACCCAGAACCTTCGCAGCTTTATGCTGCCACCCACCCACCCACCATGCTATAGGGCCAGCTCGACAGCCCCATGCCAGCCACACCAGGCCAACCCTCCCTCCCTTCCATCACACTTGCCCCCCCCCACGTGCTTATATGTATAGCGACATCCTGTAGCTATATTCATGAACCTCTCCCATCCAGTCACCTTTACTCAGCAGTAGCCCTGTCGACATGTGCTGGGATTGAGCCGCCGTTATTGCAAGTGCTCAATCACTGATGACCATGTCACAGGCTACCAATCTGGATATATGCAATTCAATAGTTATTCTATTTTTCTAATTTATTGATTTATATCATCATTACATTGATGATTTGCACTTTCTTTGGAAGTGTACAAGCGCTCAGTTGGAATCATTTGTTGAATATCTAAGTTCCGCTAATGAACATTTGAAATTCACAGTTAGATTTGATCTACATTGTATCCAGTATTTAGATCTTAGCATTATGAATGATGAGCGGTTGGGTGGGGGGTCTGAAGATGGATCTGTATAGAAAAGAAACTGACTGAAATGCTTTACTGCATTTTGATAGTTGCCATCCTAATCATAATAAAGCTACTGCTCCATGCAGTCAGTTTCTTAGGATTAATAGAATTTGTACTGATGCAGTAGATAGATCAGCTAGACAACAGGAAATGACCATGAGGCTTGAGGAAAGGGGATACAGTGTGGGAAATGCAAGGCAGGTGACTTTTTTTAATACTATGACTGCATAACAAAGAGATAACATTGAAATTAATCCTGTGAATGATGTTGGTAGGGCTGACACTGTTAACACTAATATTGCTGTTGATGTTGGCACTGACAGATATATTAATTGTGTTTATTGTCCCGCCACAGAACAACGTGAACAGCTGAATTTTGTCACAACATTCTCTTGTAATGTGATCCTCCTTAGGGACATTACTGAAAAACATTGGTATATTTTGAATGACAAAGTAAAACTGGCACCATATGTTAAGAAGAAACCTAGATGTGTGTGTCGAAGGGGAAAAACTGTGGGAGATTGGATAACTTTTAGTGAACAAAGGGACAAATAGAATCTGGTAGCAAGACTTGGCTACCCCCTTCCTAAGGGGAATTTTGTATGTGAAAATTGCAAATTTTGTACATATATTCTGAAAGAATATCATTTCAAGAATACTTATACAGATTACACATATGAAGTTAGACTTTTTTTATTGTAATACTGAGAATCTGATTTATTTTGCTAAATGTGACTGTGGCAGTCGGTATGTGGGGAAAACTTGTCATAAATTCAAGACCAGGATTGGTGAGCATATTAAAGATATCAGGAATGAGAATCTGGATAATTCTTTGGCTTGTCATATATCAGAAGTGAAAGATACACATAAATTTAAATTTATAGATATAGATAAGTGTTGGCTACCCAAACGTGGTGGCATTTTGGAAAAACTAATGTTGAGGAAGGAGTCAATGTGGATGTTTAAGTTAGATTCCTTTGTTAAGACAAGCGGTCTGAATGAGCGTTTTGATCTGATCCTGCATATCACTTGAATTAATTACTGTGTTCTTACTTGTCCACAGCCTTTGTTTCATTATGTACTTGCTTTTGCAAGCAACAAGTATAGAGAAAGCTTCAGTTTTCCTGTGTTGGAACTACACTTTGGATCATGTTGGAAGTTGTGTATAGTGACTGATCTCCACTACAACAGATTGAGATTTTCTTTACCTTATGTTAAATCGTACCTTAAAAGGACTATGATTAATTGTAGGACCATTTTGTCCCATATTAAACTGGCATTAGGACATTTGAATGATGTGGGTTAATGACTCTAAATCCATGGTGCATTGATAGTATTGTGCTTTTTTAATTGTTCCTGTTAAGGTTAACTTATTGTCCTCATTAACTTTTCACGTGGTTTTGTATTCACTAACGTATATAAGTAGCACCTCTGTTAGTTGTGTTTTTATGCCTTGATAAAGCACGGCTGTGCAAAACTGTCAGCTTGTTATATGGTCTGCACTTTGTTTGTGAGCACAGCGCTGCTTGTGGGGATTTTTTAGCCAATAAAAATAAATCGATTAATTATTTAGTATGCGTGTACCTTTTTTGATTTATGGTAAGAATGGTGTTTTGAGCCACTTCAGTCCGCTTGTGAGTGCTTTTATTTTGTTGTTGGCTCCGCCACACTCATGGACATCCATTTCTTTTCCTATTTGATGGAAATTACTGCATCCTGATTGGTCAGCAGCTGTGCAATATCAGACTACTACCACTACTACAGGTTAAAAAAGTGCTGGTAATCAGGACAAAGCACACTATAGAATCATACCTTTTCTAGAAAAAAGTTCTGACTGCCCTTACAAACAGGGCCAAATCCTTCATTCTCACTAAAATAGTCATTTAGGTCCTAAAAGTGTAACTCCTTCAAAATATACATCTGTAAAAAATAATTAAATCTTGTTTCCCTTTATATTCCCTTTATACGTATACAGAATTGAAAATATTAAGTATTACTCATAGTTTTACTTTAAAACATCCTTCCTGACCATCAAAAAGTCCTCCTCTATCCCTATTTGCTTATCAGGGAAATACTTGCTGCTTTTAAAATGGGTTGAACATTTCCTACTCCCTGACTGGCTAAATAAGATCTGAGATCCATATGTTAATGCAGTGTCAGTGGCTCAGCAGGTTGCACACTTGCCTCTGAGGCTGGAAGATCAGAAGGCTGTGGGATCTAGCCCCACACTAGGCACTTGGGTTAAATCCAGTACTGACACTGTAGTGTAGCATTAGAGGGTGCTGAACTCCTGAGGTGCCATCTTTCAGATGAGATGTTAAACCTAGGTCCTGTCTGCCTGTTCTGGTGGTTATTCAAGTGGACGTTAAAGATCCCATGGCACTTCTCCAAAAGAGTAGGGGAATATGTTTTTATTGAAAGTCATACAAACCATAACAATATATAATAAATACACATAATGAAAAAATACCAAATCAATATAAACATAAATTCATGAAAACAGAAAGTAAATAATAAACAGGTATTACTTCATACTGAAATCTGACAGTTTTATTCAGAACACTTATATAGGTAATTTATGTAACAGGAACGTCTGTGTTCATAATCCATAACTAATTCCTCCATCCTTTGTATATTAGTTTTTGTTTCTGCATAATAAATTTCTTTTAGTTCACAAGTCATTTTTGATAATAATTCTATATCATTATATCCTTCTGTTTCAGGGTAAAGAAACAGTGGCTATTCCACAAAAAAAAAACATTTAAATACTGCAAAAATAATATTTAAAGTGCTACTATCCCATTTATCCCATTCTTTTGTATAGATACCATAAATCAAAGTTCTGTAGTTTACAGATGAAAAACAATGATCCTGCCACTGTAAAGCTACAAAATCCCAGAAGTCTTGCATCTATGAGCATGTAAAAAAACAGATGTTCCATCATTTCTAATTGGTGGATACAGCCTGGTCTAGAACAGATCCTTTCTTCCAGTTGTTTGTGCCTCTGATTGTCCTTAATATTTCGTTTTTCATGGCAACACAACCAATGAATGTCTCAACTTAGGCGGAATTCTTGTACCAATAATTAAGTTTTGTAAAGATGTTATGCAATTTGCAGGGCGTTTTGGGAAGGCAATGGGTTCTGTAAAGTAAATCCCAGATACTTTCTCATAAACCTGTGTTTTTGTAAGTGTGATTATTGAGGAGCCCATAATACTCCATGTTTTCATTTTTAGAAACAGATCTCTTAAATAAGGTGCTGCCAATAGTTTTTTCTATGCAATTTCAAGTGTTCCAGTCTCCCATTTATGGAACCAGGCGGATATGGCTCCGTATAACTTTGTGACCACGATTCCCTTTATAGATTTGAAGTGGCTTAATGTTGGTAAAAATAAATTGACAATAAAAGAACAGTAGTGGATTAACCATACTGAGACCCCCTTTTTTAACAGGAAGGTACAGAATATTTCTTTTAATAGGGTTCAATCGGCTCTCCCAAACTGCTTAAATAAATATACTTAAATTGTGGTTTCCCTTGATTTGGGGGTTGGGGGATGATATTACTGATAAATGTAAATATAGGAAGAAGATATGTTTTAGTAAAGTAAATTATTTTCTGTTTATTCATTGTCCAGTTATTCCAGTTCTGCACAATTTTTTTCCCGTCTCAATTTTTTATCCTAGTTTAGTAGGTCCATAGCTTCAGAACTAAAGTCTATTCCCAATATTTTTATTGGATCTCTAGTTAGGGCTATCCCTGCGACTTGTGTGATAAAGGATTGTTTTTTCCCAAATTCTTTTCCTATACATTTATTCTGGTTCAGTTTTGCTCTGGGTACTAATCCATATTTTTTGCAAATTTGTATAGCTTCTATAGCTGCAGATTCCGTTGGTACCATAATAATAATAATATAATCTGCATACGCCATTGCAGAGTAGGGAATGGTTGCATTTTTGACCCTGATTACTGGGAGAGTTTGGCTTAACTCATTCTTTCCTGATGACGCCAAATGGCGTCATAAAAAAACATACCTCTTTTTCCTGATGACGCCACATGGCGTCCTAAATCATGTGCTGTAGTGCCTGATGACGCCAGTTAGCGTCCATATCTTTCTCTTGGTGCAGCTCAAGCATTTGTTTACATTTGTTGAATTGAGTTGTACCAGCTAATAGGGGACATCATACCCTTACTGATTTTACCTAATATAATATGTGTTCCCATTGGCCATTTTTGAGAAAACAAGCCTTAATACATAAATAAATAAATTTACTATTTTTTGTATGTGCTGTGAAAAATGTATTATGTTCATTCTGCCATTAGTTTGTATTGTAACAACAAATCATCTTGTTTTAGTGTAACATGTTAAGCTGATCAGGTTGACACTATAATTAATTTCATAACTTATAGTTTTTTTTTTTATTTGAGCAATCCGATTTGCCATCACCACTTTGGTGTATTTTTTTGCCTTTTGGGGTATTTTTCTACAATAACATGTTGTCACTGATATCGTAATTGTTATAACTATTAGTCCATTTATACCACTAAGTGAGCTGAATATTTCTGTATTTAAAAATCGAGCTCTGTGATTGGTTGGATTCTCTGACATCATCAATTCTGAATTTAATTGGTATAAAGAGATTGTCTTAGATGCAGGCACCGTCCCCTTGATTTAGCCTTAGTTGTCAAAGCACCAGAGAACCTGCACGCAGATCTTTTGTTGTGCCTTCCACTATTCTATTCAATGTGTGTGCCTGAAATGTTACACTAAATCCTTATTTAGCATTCAAGCAAGGACTCATATTTTTTTACAGCCATCACTGGAGGGAAAGTGTCTCTCTGGGCTCTGGAGTGTACAGTGATTTTTTTTTTCGATGTTTCAGTTAGGGGTCACAGCCCTCACCTGCACCTGCCCTAGCCCTGTAGTGCGTCGCCATTTGGTCATATTGATCCTCACTGTTGTCATGCTTGCTCTATATTTATTGTACACGTCACTATTTCCATTAACCAGTCAGAGCACACATTGGTGCAGGAAGAGCAGGGTGACTGGAAACTTAAATTCAAGATGGAGGTGCTGCTCTCATCCTAAAATACTCACTTCATTTCGGTGACAAAACCTCGATTTGCAATCTGTATTTACTTTATTTGTTTTTATTTTTATTTACGATAAAAGTTTTCATAGGTGTTACTTTGTTCATTTGGGGATAATTTCTGGTCATCCTGTGTGATCACATCATATGGATCCGGCTGGCATTCCTGATGGGAGAGAGTGTTTCTTGTGCATGTACTACATGCGGTCACATGAATTCAGCACCTTTTATTACTTTTTAAAGAGTTTATGTTCGGATTATGGCTATGTTAAAATCTATGTGATGTTGTCTCATGCTATGGATGATAAGTGGGTTAGGGTCAGTAGCATGTTTGTCTCATGCTCTGCACTTGAGTTTTCTCCCTAATACACAGTTGCTTATTGTTTAAAATGAAAAAATAATGGTGTTGCCTTCAACTTATCTGGCATCAGTCCAGCCCCAATCTCTGATGCACTGTAAAGGTCAAATCAGTTTTGAATCCCTCCACAGTCACTGGTATTGTCCATCGATTCATATGACGTCAGTCCAGACTCAACCTCTGATGCACTGTAAAGTGTTCTTCAGGTTAAAATCCCTCCACAGCCACTTGTAAGATCTAGCTCCTTACCATGCATCAGTCGAGCCCCAAATTGTAGTGAATAGTGAAGTGCATTTGAGGTTCAGATCCCTCCTCAACTGATGGTGTTGTCCATCGACTTACCATGCATCAGTCCTGACCAATCCCATAATGCACTGTAAAGTGCATTTCATGTTCAAAACCCTCCACATCCACTGGTGTTGTCCATCAATTCGTATGACATCAGTTCAGCCCCAATCTGTGATGCACTGTAAAGTATTCATCAGGTTCAAATCCCTCCACAGCCACTTGTAAGATCTGTCTCCTTATCATGTGTCAGTCAAGCCCCAAACTGTAGTGAACAGTGAAGTGCATTTCAGGTTCAGATCCCTCCACAGCTGATGGTGTTGTCCATTGACTTACCATGCATCAGTCCAGACCAATCTCATAATGCACTGTGAAGTGCATTTGATGTTCAAAACCCTCCACATCCACTGGTGTAGCCCATCAATTCATATGACATCAGTTCAGCCTCAATCTCTGATGCACTGTAAAGTATTCTTCAGGCTCAAATCCTCCACAGCCACTTGTAAAATCTCAGGCTCAAATCCTCCACAGACACTTGTAAAATCTATCTCCTTATCATGCATCCATCGCTCCAAACTATAGTGAACAGTGAAGTGCATTTCAGGTTCAGATCCCTCCACAGCCAATGACGTTGTCCATTGACTGATCTGGTGTCAGTCCAGCCCCAACCTCTACTGTACTGTAAAGTGCTGTTCAGGTTCAAATCCCACCAGAGTCACCAATTTAGTCCATCTGTTCATCAGTCTTCAGTCCAACCTTTATCTCTGACACTCTGTGACGTGCATTACTGATATGGATCTCTCCTCAGTCACCATGGTGTAGTCCATTGTGCACATCAAGATTCATTCCAACACTACCCTCAGAGGCACTGTAATGTTCTATTCATGTTCAAATCACTCCACAACCACTTTAGTCCCTTGTGCTCATAATGCTTTAAACCATCCCTTACCTCTGATGCACTGTGATGTGATCAGTGCCAGTGTATGACTTATACAGTCCATTCAAATGAAACATAGCACACAGTACACATGTGCACCAATGAGCATCACCCATGGTGCAGGTATACCCACACTCCTTCCCACCTACACAGTGCACCATACTGAATGTTGCAACATATCACATGTGTATGCAGGCAAACCATGTGACACAGCACATAGTACACAACCTTACAGGTGCCCATGTCATCACCCTGTATGTGTACCCACAATGTTTCTACATGGCATATGGACACCATTACCAGGTGCAGCAGCCCACCTGCTTCCTACAATTGAGTATACCCCCAAGGACAGGTACCAATTCATGATGCAAAATGACTGCAGTGCCTATGAGCATCATTCCTTGGTACAGGCACACCCACCCCCTTCCCCATGACACAGTATACCCCAAATTGCCAGTGCATTTTCAGTAATTTCATCATCCTATATGTATACCCATAATGTATCTACAGTGCCTGTTAGCACCATTATTACATGCATACAGCCCCTCTCATTTCCCCAGAACATATGAAGTGCATCTGAGCCTGTATTATGAATGCAGGACCCCCACCACCACTAACACACAGTGCTTCACCATACAGTCATTCCCTCACCTTAAACCATCCCATAATACAACCCCCCAAAAATAAACTATGCCAGGAAATTAAATAATACACAGATTTATGTAACATGCTGTTTACTGAACGACTGTGAACCTTTACATGAACAACATCATGCTTCATTTACAGCATGATAAAGCAAACAGCACAAATAAAATATAGTTTCCTATACTTATTATGGGATTTTATTACAAAAATAAAATAAAATAAGTCATTTCAATGAAATTACACATTTTAACTACAGCACATATGCAATTAATCATAGAGAGACCTCCAGCACTAACAAATGTCTCCATTTCCTGTGCCAGCTCACTGACCTACACTGGAAGGGTTCTTCCTATTTACATCACTTGACCTCACAAAGCACTTCCTTCCTGCATCACTTCCTGATATGTCCTTCTAAGGTAATTTATAAATATGTTCCTACTAAACTAGGGGAAAAACAAAAAAAAATTGATAATCAGAATCATGAGCTAAAATCAGTGAATAAGAAGAATTAAACACTGCAAAATTCTAACCAGTGGAGTGGAACAAAAAACTCAAACTGTAATAACAAGAGATTCAGATATTGATTTCTGACTAAAAAATGGTAAAAAACTTGCAAAATTTATATTTAGACAATGACAGATGTTTACTGTATATTTTTAACAATTTTAATCAACAATTTTACAGAAATTTAATATTTTTGCATGACTATGTAAACAGAGCATAATTATATTTAGATAAAATCATCAGAATTTATTAAAATATGAAAACAACCTCACGCAACATTAAATCCAATTAAATAGACATTACCAAACCTCACTCATTTTCAAAAACTTTTTGTCCTGAAAAACTTTTCTTTTTACAGTTTTAAAATTGGATGTATGGTTTTTAAGATAGGTAGATTTAAGCACAGTGTGTTTGTATGAATGCTGCAGATCTAAAACCCCTTCAGGCACACAGGTGTTCTAGCAGCAGGCAGAGGGTATCTGAACATTCTAAGTGACAATAGGATAGAATGAGTTAATGTTCTAAGCAAGGGGTCTATAGTAAATAAATATAAGAGAGGACTGACTGGGCGCCCTTGATGAACTCCTTTTTGTACTGGGACTAAACGCCCACATCTACCATTCACCTGAGGGGTCACTGTTGCTGTTTCGTATAGTGTTTGAAGCCATTTTATGAAAGAAAATGGAATTCCATAGTACTGCAAAGTTTACCACAAAAAGGTGTGGCTTACCGAATCAAAGGCTTTTTAATTTTTTTTAAGTTGTTTAACCAGGAGTAGCACACTAAGGCCCTGTCCACACTACACCACTTATAGTCTGTAACGGTTCCAAACCGTTACAGACCGGAACTGAATACAGTGTGTCCGCACTGCCGGGTAAACAGTCTGAGCAACGGTTTGGAACCGGGCAGCCTGGCCCATTTGTGGGTGCCCTGTAACGTTACAGTTGCACCCTATCCCACAAGCAGTTACGTATTTGCATTGGGGAATACTGGAACTACATGCTCAGCGTCCACACTATGGCGGTAACATTACAAGGGCACAATCGTTTTCATAACCATTGTTCAAACCACCTCATAAGTGGTTTCAACAATGGTTACGAAAACGCCTTCTGTGACGTTACAGATGTAAACGCAAACCGTTTTGGTAACGGTTTGAGCCCTCTGTAACGTTACAGAGGCATAGTGTGGATAGGGCCTAAGCTGAAAGCCTTTTTACAGGAGCGACCTGGGAGCACAGGGAAGTTAAGTGACTTTCTCAGGGTCACACAGTTTTCAGGTGGAAGCTGTGGGATTCAAACCCAGGTCTGGTCTGCTGGATGTCACCAGATTTGCAGCTCAGAGCCTTAAACCACTGTGCTATACTGCCTCCCTATTTGCTGATCTAATGAGAGAATGTACCCATCTAGCCCTGATATGTTATCTTGCTTGAATAATTCCCTTAACAATATAAGTTAGTCTGACATTGACCTACCTGGCACAGTGCAAGATTGTGCCCGTGTGATCAGCTATGTGGCTACGGTTAGCAGCCATTTGTTTAAAATTTTTGCTAATGCCTTAAAATCTATATGTAATAAATTAATGGGTCTCCAGTTTTCTAAATTATACTTTTCTCCTTTTTTGTATAAAAAAAAATGAGAATGCCATCTGCCATGTCTAATGGCATTGCTGAGGTTTCCAAAATATAGTTAAACACTTGTGCCAGTTCGTATGCAATCTCTGTATTCAATAGTAATAATTCTGGTGTAAATCCATCTTTCCCCTGGTGATTTCTCTGTGGCTAGGGAGGAGATGGCAACTTCTACTTCTTCAGCTGTGATGGGTATAGTGAGATTTGCTAGCAGCTCTGCTGAACAATCATTAAGTTGTATGGGGTCTAAAATATCAGCTATTTGAATTTTGCAGATGGTTTCTTTTTGAAACAGTTTGACTGAGAATTTTGTAACTTCCTGCAAAATAAGATCTTGGTCAGTTTTTAAAACATTATTTTGGTTTAGGACTGCCTCCATTTTTTTCTTTCCCACTCTTTCATTGCAGCTTAAGAAGGGGAAAATGATATGTGATTTCCCCTGTGTACCAAATGTTTGTTGCATTTTTAAGGTTTTTGCCTGTTTATTATGAAATTGTTGCATATCCCTTTTGACTGTTTTTATTTGTTCTGAAAAGTTACGTTTTGTTGACTGAGCTAAAGACATTAAATGCTGCAGTTGTTTCTGTTGTAGATACTGAAAATAGTCTTTATTTCTGCACGCTTTGCTTATGGTCATTAAGAATTGTTTAATTTCTCATTTTGTATCTGACCACTACATAATGGGGTCATCATACATATCATAAACTGACTTCCTTATTGTAATAAGGTATTTTAAGTTCTGGATCACCTCCCCATGAATTAATAAAGATGAATTTAACTTCCAAAGGCCTAATCCATGTTTAAAGGTTTGATGGTGACCTATTGCCATGAACAACTCACAGTGTTCCGAATATGCTACTGGAAAAACCCGAACAGAATGAATTATCATAGATTTGTTGATAAAAAAGAAATCTATATGGGAAGTTAGTATCCCTTTGTGGAAAGATGGATCTGCTCTAGCCATTTTGACATGGTAAGAATCAACTAGGTTGGCTGTTTGTCAAATATTTCTCAAACAGGACTTGTCAAAAAAACTTTCTTTGTGCGGGTATGTTTATTTCTATCTTTAGCTGATAATCTGCAGTTAAAGTCACCACCCCAGATAACATTCTGTGATGAAAATAAGTAGGGTTGAATGGCTTTAAAAGTTTCTATTCTGTCTGTCTTGGTCTGGGGGGGCATACATATTAATAAGTCTGTAGTGATCATGTTGCATAGATATATCCAAAACCAAAACCCTACCTAGGATCAAATCTACTCATTTGATATGGTGCACTGAAATATTGTGAAATAAGAATGCAATGCCAGAACAGGCATCCGAGCCCACTGACCAGTGTGACACCCCTGAATACCCATTCCTAGTTGCTTGTGAAATTTCAGTTAAAGTGTGGAGTCTTGTGTCTTGCAGAAAAAAAATATCTGCTGTATTGTGCCTTAGTTGTGAAAAACCTGCCTCTCTTTTACTGTAATTCTTTATACTATTTAAATTATAGTATAGAATGTTAGAGGCCTCTCCATGTTAATTCAGAGATTTAGCAGTAAACATCATGGTGGTTTCCTTTTAGATTTTCTTGTTTTCCCTCCTGCTTTCTTTCTTCCTTCCTTCCACTTTTTTCAATTTTTTGTTATGTGTGTACTGTCTTCCTCTTCACTCAGCTCTGTGTCAGATACCCCATCTGTTCTTCCTATACTTAGCTATGATCCTCTGAATTATTTTATGAAGTTTCTTGTGCATTCTGCAGTGCCTGGAATCTGTTAGATGTGGGGGTAGTTATAATTTTGGGCATTTCTGATGCCAGCTGTGACCAGGCCTGTCTGCGCCTTGTCGTCATTTGCTTGGTCTGCCTCTCTTGGGGTGGAGGGGGTTTGGGGCATATCTATATCTGGCTGACTCAAAGTCTCCTCACTGGGAGGTTCTGCGACCAAGACAGCTTGGTCCGTGTTCTCTTCAGTGCTGGTTTGAGGAAGGGGGGAGGGAGATGTCATCCCGAAGTATACCTGCAGTCCCCCATTTCCCTTGTTGTTGCTGATCTACTGTGTCCTCTGGATCTACTTCATGCTGTGCCTGTTCCCAGTGTGTAGTGTGTGAGCATCTAGCAATATTCTCCAATAGACATTGCTCTTCTGAATCCTGGGAACCCTCTTGTCTGTGTGCTGCACTGGGACATGTGGAGTATGTATGTCCCTTTTCCCTGCACAAGTTACAAATAGCTATGCTTCTGCATTGGCCGCTTGTGTGCCCCAGTCTATTACATAAAATGCACAGTAATCTGTCACAGACACTATTAATGTGGCCTGGTGATCTGCACATGTGGTAGGTTTTGTTCTGGCCTGCAAAGAACAAAACACCTCTGCCCCTGCTCAGCAAAAAGTCATTGGGTAGATGTTGCAACCCTGTGTCATCTGACCACAAAATAACTTTAATCCTCCATCCCCAATCCAGATATCTTCTGTATCAAATATAGCATCTGAGTGTCCCACCACAGTACACCTCTGCTTTAACCAGAAAATTAAATCCATGACACTAACTCCTTCACTTCTGAAGAGAACTGTAATGAGTTTGTGTGCCAGTCTAGTCAACGGAATAACTTCAAATGGGGACCATAATGGTGTATTTTTAACTTCCCCATATTTTGCCCAGAACTTTTTGAGCCCACTATTAAGCTTAAAGCTTACATCAAATGAAGACTCACCAGATACATGTATTAAGGCATAAATTTCTGAAGCAAAAAATGTCATATTCCCTTTCAGTAATATTTTTGCCACAAATTTTCTGTTGGGGAACGCTTCCCTTCCCCCTTTGTACAGTATTCTGATTGCATTGTGGCGTTTAGCAGAATATAGAGGAGTCGGAAAAAAAGAAGAGTATGACCTACAGTTCTGTCTAGGCTGTTCTGAATTTTCACCCTGTGGTGGAGCTTCTTGATATCTGGAGTCAGATATATTTTCTACTGAATTAGACAGACTTGACGCCTCACTTAATGAAGCCATTGTTTCTTCTCCCCTCATTGTGTGTGTGTGTGTGTGTGGGGGGGGGTCAGGGTACCTTTGTTGTTGCTGGAATATTTAAAACTGGGTTCTGAGTTATACCCAGTTACCAAACACTAAAATAAAATAAATAAAGATTAAGTTCAATTGGTAACTTTAAGGCTGAGTTTGGAGTGTCATTGCGGTTTTCTTCTATTAGAGCCCCAGGTTGCCGCTTTTCTGCAATAAGCTCAGGCTCCTTGTCTGTCTGTCAAAACGATTTTCCCTCTAAGTTAATATGAACAGTATTTTTTTCTTTAGAAGGGGGCTTTACTATGCTTACCCCTGGAATCCATATTGGGGGGAAACTGGAGATCTACTCTCCTGACTTTTGTACCTTTGCCCATCCTGCCACTTTCAGTGCCTTTCCTACGCTTCATGGAGCATTGTCCTGATGCTCCGTTCTGTCTACCCAGGATGCCTTCTCTGTGAGTTTAATGATTTTCCTCCCAGTGCTCTGCTCTTTCCATGCTGAAAAGGAGAAAACTGTAACAGCTTGTTGATCACTATGCTCGAACTGGAAAATGATCTCCGATCTGTCCTGTGAGCTTGGTTGCTCTGCACTCATTGTCAAGGCCTGGTTGATATGCGAGGCCAGGTCTGAAGAAATATTGGCAGCTGTTTCAGCTCCTGCTAATGCCGCTGACAGTTCATTTTTCCTTTATAGAAATTTCTTCTCCTCCTCCTCAACAAGAGTTTTTAAAGACTGCGCCTGCAAATGTGATTCCTCTGATTCTGGTAAGGTTGTATCTTTAGTTCCTGTCTTGACCAATTCTTTTCTAGTTTGCACTGTCTTCTCCTGCTGTGCTGCATCCAAGTTTTCAGCTGCCTCAAAGAATTCATCTTCAGTCTCCTGCTGTAGCAATGCTGGGGAGGAGACCTGCTCCCCTGCTGCCAATACATCCATTCCCTCTGGAGGTTCTCCCAGAGTGGTCATCTCCATCTCACTCACAGGAAGCAAGGCCCCCTGCAGGCAGAGTAGGGGAATTTTTTATTTATCATAAAAACAACAATCATAATACTAACATACTAACATACTAAAATGCCAGCAGAATTGGCCTAACGGTCTTTCACGTCTGCTCGTTTGGTCAGCCCCCACCCAGGGAGCTGACCTTGCTGCCCCCCTCGCCTTCTCAGGCTTCTCCCTTCCCAGTTCCGTATATTGTCACTGCATTGGATTTTGCTTCCAGAACTCTTCCCCTGTACCTGTCCCACCCCCTCTTGAACCCCTCCACCGTCTCTACCTCCACCAGCCCCCTAGGCAGCGCATTCCATGGCTCCACAACCCTCTCAGTGAAGTAGCACCTCCTCCTTTCTCCCCTGAATCTTCCCCCCTCCAGCTTACACCCATGCCTCCTAGTGGCCCCTCCTCCTTCCTTCAAAGCACCCTGACTGTTTCCTCCCTATTTACCCCTTCATGTGCCTGAAGCCTCTATCTGTCCCCCGGTCCTTCTCTCTTTCCAATGTGTACATATTTAGCTCTTCGAGCCTCCTCATAGGTCCTGTACCCCAAGCCCCAAATCATTTGGTTGCCCTCCTCTGGACCCTCTCCAGGAGTTTAATGTCTCTCTTTAAGTGTGGCCTCCAAAAGCACGCAGTCCACGGTGCGGCCTCACAAGCAGTTATACAGAGGGAGTATCACTTCCTTCCTCCTGGAGGTGATCCCCCTAGCGATGCATCCTAGCATCCTGTTGGCCTTGGCTGCTGCCCTCCTACAAGTCTCCGAGTTGTCCATCTTGACATCCACCACCACCCCCAGGTCCCTCTCAGCCATCGAGACTTGTAGAACAACCCCCCCGGGTGTACACTTGGCCCGGGTTTCTGGCCCCCTGGTGCAGTACCTTGCATTTCCCTGCATTGAACCTCAGCTTCCACTTTCTAGACCATCTTTCCAGAGCCTCCAGGTCCCCCTGTAGGGACACCCTCCCCTCCTCCCCATCCACCACCGCCCCCAGTTTTGAGTCATCCGCAAAGAGACTCATCTCACTCCTGATACCTGTCCTTATGTCAGAGACATAGGTGTTGAACAGGAGGGGCCCAAGGACTGATCCCTGTGGGACCCCATTAATGACCCTCCTTGGGGATGAGACTATCCGGCCAACTATGACCCTCTGGGTCCAGTCCTGGAGCCAATTGCCTATCCGTCTGATCATCTGATTCCCCACCCCCATTTCTCCCAGCTTATCCAACAGGCCCACGTGAGGAACAGAGTCAAATGTCTTGCTGAAGTCTAGAAAGAGGACGTCCACTGGTCTACCCAGATCCAAGGCACTCATCACCCAGTCATAGAACTCCACAAGGTTTGTCTGACACGATTTCCCTGGGACGAATCCATGCTGTCTATCGTCCAGGCACCCTGACTTTTGCAGGTCCCCCCTAGCCTCTCCTTGACAATGCCCTCCATCACCTTGCCCACCACTGATGTCAGGCTGACAGGCCTGTAGTTCCCTGCCACCTCCCTTGATCCCCCCTTGCGGACAGGCACTATATGCACCACCTTCCAGTCCTGGAGCACCCACTCTGTCCTCAGAGAGATGTGAAAAGCTCCACCAGGGGTTACGCCAGGACATCCGCAAGTTCCTTCAGCACTCTGGGATGTAATTTATCTGGCCCCGATGCTTTCTCCATCTTAAGGGACCTGAGGGCTTCCCTCACTCTCTCTGCTGTGATTTCCACTTCCGCTACCTCTTCTCCCTGTTTAGCCTTCCCCCCTCTTGCCAGTGATGCCTCCCCCTCTCCCCAGACCCACCGATCGGTGAGGGTCCCCCCCTCCTCAGTATCATTGTCTCCTCCCATGTATGATGCAGCACCCCCATTTTCCTTGGTGAAAACTGAGGTGAAGCACTCATTTAAACATAGAAACATAGAATTTGACGGCAGATAAGGACCGCTTGGCCCACCCAGTCTGCCCATTTCCCTACCTACTGGATAAGCTGCAGATCCTAGTTTAGTACCTCAGCCTGCTCCCCCGGGTCTTGTGCCCATCTCTCCCCTGTTTTAATCCTGCTAATCTGCCCCTTCACCCTTTGTTTTTTCCCAATGTATCTAAAGAACCACTTGTTCCCTCTTCTAATTTCCCTGGCCAGGTTCTGCTTCTTCCTTGCCTTAGCCGCCCTCACCACTCTAGTGGCCCTTCTAGCCATCAGCTCGTACTCCCCTCGATCCCTTTCACTCCTTGAGCACTTGAATTGCCTATAGGCTGCCTTCTTCCTCAGACCACCTCCTGCACCTCCCTGGTCCACCAGCAGGGTTTCCGGGCCCTACCGCGTTTACTCTTGCACAGGTGCTGGTAGCATCCTGCACCCCTCTTCTGATGATTTCCCACCTACTATCAGCGTCCATGTCTGACCCAATCCCATCCAAATGCTCCTTAAGGATCCTTCCCATTTTCTTAAAATCCGCCCCCCCGAAGTCAGTTACCTCTGTCTTTGTGCAGCCTTCTACCCCTCCTAGGTCCAGACAGAACCAGATCATGGCATGGTCACTCCCTGCCAGCGGGTCCCTTACCTCCAGGCCCCCAATCTGGTCACTGTCTGCCAGGACCACATCCAGTACCCGTGCCTCCCTGGTCGGTTCCCCACCTGCTGAGTTAGGAATGCGTCTTGAAAGACATCCAACAACCTCTGTTCCCTGGTCACCGAGGATGTCATAGTCTTCCAGTCTGTTCCTGGCATGTTTAAGTCCCCAACACCACCACCTTCCTGCCCAGTCTGCAGTGTCTCCCAACATCTGCCACCAGACTCTCCTCCAGCTCCTCTGCCAGTGCAGGGGTCCATACCACACTCCTATTTTTACTCTCTTGCCCCCTTGTTATCAAGGTACCCAAATCGCCTCCACAGTTCCCTCCACCTCCTCTACTCCCCCTATGCCAATGCAGTTTTTGACTATCATTGCTACCCCTCCTCCTTCCCTCCCCCCTGTCCTTCCTGAACATAGTGTAACCCTCCAGGTTCAGGTCCCAGTCATGTCCTGTGGTGGACCAGGTCTCAGTGACCGCTGTCACATCCACTGCTCCCTCAGTTAGCATCACCTGGAGCTCAGACATTTTATTGCCCAAGCTCCTGGCATTTAGCAGGACTACCCTCCACCCTTTCCCTATACTTCCATTTCCCCTGCTCGTGTTCCCATAGGGATTCTGTTATCCCCTGGTCTGCACTTTACCAGTCGGCCTTTTCCCACATTCCTCCAGCTCCCCAGGGGAATGGAGACAGAGTACCTCCTTTATCGGCGCCCCCTTGACAGCCTTTTCTCCCATCCCCCACTTTTCACCAATGAACCCCTCTATTTTCAACTTAAGGATTCCTCTCCCCTCCAAATTGAGATGGAGCCTATCTCTAGCATACAGCTCCTTATCCTCCCAGGTCTCCCCCCAATCCCCCATCAACCCATACCCTGTGGCCTCACACCACTCCCTGAGCCACTGGTTTATCTCCTGATCTTCCTTTTGTGTTCCCCACTAGCCCTTGGCACGGCAAGATTTCTGAGAAGGAAACTGTGCATCCTATGTCATGACAGACCCTGGCAGCTCCTGAATCTTGCCTGTATCTCTAGCTCGTATTTCCCTCAATGTCATTTGTACCCAGGTGGACCAGTATGTCCGGGGAACCCCCACAATCCTTTGCCAGCTGATATACCTCATGCTTGGCCCTGTGCACCATTAGTCCAGGGAAGCATTTTGTTCTAACTGGCCAGGCTTCTCCCTCCCTATCCCATTTGATACTCCGATCATAGAATCCCCCAACAGGAGCACTCTGACCACTCCTTTTCCTCCATTTCCCCACCTTCCATGTCCCTCATCCTTTCTACTGGCCCCTCCACCCAGCCAGCTCCTTGTTCCTCCTCCTATCTGGGTGCCACATGCCGCACCCTCCTTATTTACCCTGGCCACCCCCTCCCCTCCGATCCTATGCCTCTCATCCTCCCGAGTATCCTTCTGTACCTCGCTAACTCCCCCCTCGCTGCTCATGACTGGTCCTTCTCCCCCATCCGCTAAACTAGCCTGGCTCATTCTCCCTTCCTTCCAGTCTCCGTTTAGTCCCTCCCTGCTTGTCATGCTCCCCTGGCCTTAACCCTCAGCTCCCTTTACTGTATCCTCCTTGTACTTCTGGTCCTTCTCCTTGTCCTTTCCTCCCAACTGGTCCTTCTCCTTGCACTTTCCTCCCTCTTCCCCCTGCCCCTCCTGTTCTGATTCACTGCTCCCCCCATTTTCCAGCATTCCAGGTTCCCCCTGTTCCTCCTGCTATCCGGCCCCTGCCTCCTGCCCACCACTCCCTTTCCATCTCTAACCACCCCTGTTGTGGCTACATCACTGCCCTCATCCTCAAGCAGAAGAAGAGAATTGAAGTGGTTACTGAGCGTAAGGTCTAATCCACCTCCCCACCTTGCTTCCTTCTGTCCAGCCCCAGCCATCTGCCTACTTCCCTTAGAATGTTGTCCCTCTGGCCCCCCTTTGTGAGGGTCCCCAGTTACCTGCCTGCTTCCTTGGTAGTGTCCTCCTTTTGGGCTCACTCTGCCACGGTCCCTATGTGACCCCTGAGTATTCTCCTGCACTCCTTTCCCTATGCCCCCGCCCCCAGTGCTTGGTGCAACCCCGAGGGAGATCCCCTGCCCCCTTCCCCAACCATACCTCCCCCTTTCCCCCAGCTGTCTCCTAATCCCCACAACCTCCTCCCTAAGCTGTGCCAGCTGGTAGCACACTGGGAAACCACCGAACTTCCAAGCCCAGTCCAGTATCATGGCTGCTCCACACCCTGTCACCCACCACCCTCCCAAAGATGCGGCCCTAATGACGTGTGGTCCCATCCCCCTCAAGTAGGTTTCCTTGGGTGAGCCACAGGTTCCCCACTAGTCCAAGATACACCCCTACTGCCTAATCAGGTCAGCCACTAATCCTAGATACAGTTCCACAGTAAACGCGTAACCCTGTTACTAGGTGCAGTACAACACAGTAAACTTATAAGGGAAATGAACAACTCCCTAAGCTCCTCTCTCCCAGCCTTTAAATCCAACCCCTAGTGGCTAGAACTACATGAGCTGCACCTGCAGCCTTTTCCTTCAATTGCAGGGCAGGTGTTCCCCTATAAATTAGCAGAACTCTGGGGTGGGGGAGGGTGGGTCTTGGGCCTACACCCGACTCTCGAGAGAGTGTATCAGCCCTGTGTCTGCCCCTCCAAGCCTGGCAGCCAAAGAACCAGCCCCAAGCAAATCCCACCACATAGGTTTTAAATCAGAAGAACTAGGTCTCCACCAGCGCAGCCTGTTACAAAGTGAAACATCCAACAAATGAGTCCACTTACAGCCACCAAACTAGTTTTAAAACTTCCAACAGCCCCCAAAACAATACCCTGCTAGCCCCTTAGAAGTAAGAAAGAAAAGAAATAACCTTCTACCAAGTAAAATCCACAAGAAACCCTGTGAAAACAACAAGAAACAGCTACTGTCCTGGAACACAACTGATCCTGTCCCCTTCCAGTTCCTTCCACATCAAAACAATTTAAGGTTACAGGACATCAAACTGAAAATCAAAACATTATCATCAATTTATATACAAGGATTAAACAAAAAGGACATACAAGTGGATAAAGAAACCGTAATCCATCATACTGTTCCCATATTCCTCACAATAAACTAGCTTTTATATACATTTCATTACTTCCAGACTACTTAATTCAGTACCAAACAGCATATTTTGTGTTTGAGCCCTGGGGGTAAGGGGCCCCCTCCTTCCCCCTTCCCCCCCAAGGTCTGTTATCTACCCATTATCTAATTGTCTATGGAACTGTGAAGGCATAGTTTGTGCTTCTTGCACATATATATTCAGAACTTCCTGTCTAACAATTAGTTCCAGTTCCCGGTGTCCTGGCTAAAATTTCCCTCATTCACTCAAAATAGCACCAACAGCTTAATCTAGTTCAATTTCAGTTGTTTACCATCTGTATCCCTCCCGCTGGGTTGCACCTGAAAAAGGGACTTCTAGCCTCAGTGGGCCTACCGAGTCAACAAAATTCAATAAATAAATAAATAATTCCCAGTAATGCACAGGATAGAACAAATTTAGGCAGTGAGAAGTGGAATTTGGGCCATTCACGTACAGAATTTATGACCCAGTTCACTCATCCCTGACTGCCATTACAAACAAGGCTACCACCTGTACTCACTGAGAACCTTCAATAAGGCTCTGAAAAGTACAACTGACTTACATTTTTAAAAACTAGATCAATAATTAAAGATTGTTTCCTCTCATGATCCCCTCCTTCTATACATACAGTAAACTTAAAAAATGAAGCACTATTCACAGTTTTGATTTGGTGTTTCTTTGGTGACCATGAGAAATCCTCCATCTAATCCTTACCAGCTTGACAGGGCAATCTCTGCTGCTTACACTGCTTCAGATACAACCAAGACCGTGGCTTCGTATAAGACCTTCTGTTGTGTGTGAGTGGTGAAAATTCTGACAGAGGACCTCTGTAGCTGTTGGAATTCCTGTCTTCCATAATAAACAAACATTCCATCTATTGAATGTGTGGAAAGGCAAATGATTAAGAGGTATGGATGGACTCATTTTTACTAGTTACATATAACAAAAGAAAATACTATACGTGTTTTTATTTTTTTAATGCAATTTTTTTTGTTTTTTTAAATTGTTTCTGTTTACCCATTTTATAAGCTTCTGTTGTGTGTGTGTTTGTGTAGGAAGAGGTGAACATTCTGCCAGTAGACTTCTGCAGTTTGAATGCTTGCATTCCATGGTGAACAACATTTCCAAGACAGGTGATATGATAGAATGATGGGGATGGACTACTTTTTACTAGTTACTTTTAATAAAAGAAAATACATGATTTTAAACTTCAAAAGCTGGCATTTTTTAAAAATGTCTCAGTATCCTCATTTTAGAAGTGCAGTGAGACATATCAGGGTGGGGGTAGCTCTGTGCAAAGTTTAAAAACTCTGCAATTCATGTAGCATGGAGCATAGCGCCACCGTTCCTGCAGTAAAATTTGTGGAATTGCATGATTTTTTCTATGCAAATTGTTGCACTATGCACGCACTACACAGGTGTGACAAATTTTGCTACGCAACACATGGCAAAAATTCACCCCGAAGTACAAACTGCAGCAATTTGTGTAGTACAATTTGGTATAGAAAAAGAAAATCAACTTAATGGGGGGTGGGGAATGGAACAGAGAAGCTAGTAAAATTGCTTAGTGCTCACTACACAAATGCTACATGCTGTGTGTAGCAGCTAAATTCACCACAATTCATGGATGCAATAAAAATTCACAACACGCCTAAGTGTAGGCAGGCATGTGATACTTGTACTTCCAGGTGCTGAAGGCACTTGGCATAAATGCCTCATGCCTCACAAAACATGTTGTTGTGTATTTATAACATAACTACCCACACCCTGTTGTGTTTTATTGCTTACTTACTACGCAGTCGCACCTGCAGATGAAAGATAACGTAGAGGTTAGATATGTCACAACCACTATTTGCAACCTAGGATCCACTCAGACAGTAATTTTCACAATGATGATAGCATCACATTGTGCAGCACTGAAACCAGCAGTTGAAATTGCAATGGCAGCAGTTTTAAAAGTTTTACTGCAGCTTTTAAATTGAAGTTGTATAAATTAAATACAGTGGGCCGCATATTCATAGCTGGCCACAAGTGCAGGGTAGTCTGTTGGCTATCTCTGAGCAATATTCAGTCAGTGTGCACTGACAGAGTGCATTAGCTGACTGAATATCAGGCCATGCTGGTGCAGCACTAAATGGATATGTGCTGCCCTGAAATTGACCAAGTTTGCATATGGCACACAGGAGATAGCACTACCCAAAACTGGACAGCGCCAGGGCTCCTGTGGGCCATATTTAGTGCACACATGAAAATGAGCTCACTGGGCAAGTAAAACACTAACGGGCCATCTGCATGCCCATTATGGGTTAATTTGCATGAGTGCAGCAATCCCATAGTGCTCCCATGATCAATGATACCTAATGTGTCCCTGACGGTGTAGTACCTCTCCCAGTCACCCCTGTATCAATAATATAATCATCGCCCTGGTGGTATAGTGGATTCCCCACTCACGCATGTATCCATAATATAACCGTCTCCCTGGTGGTATAGAGGACACTCCCTGACTATAGTATTGTATGTGTGCTCATTGATATTCAGATGGTGGCCATCCAAGAAGGTGAGCAGTCAGCTGTGATGGCCATCATCTGTGTATGTTGTACCAGTGACTGTGGCGAGGGGAGTGTGGGTGGGGGTCAACAATAATGGGTGGGTGCTGGTGTATGGCTGGGAGGGGTGCAGATCCACTATACCATTAGGGAGACATATTATTATTACAGGGGAATCGGGGGAATACACTATACCATCAGGAAGATGTTTATATTACAGTGGTGATCTGGGTCACGGGGGAACATGAGACTACCTGGGATGGGCAGCTGTAGTACAGCCACCCGTTTCATTCAGTGAGTGTGTGTGTGTGGGGGGGGGGCATGGCCTTAGTGCTGTGATAAGATGTTTTTTGGGAGCAGTAAACAATGCCCCTCTGTTAGTTCTTTAGCACTGCTGCAAACTTTTGAATATACCACTGCACCATTATGCATGAAGGACTCCCTTATTTGCATAGACGCAGTGGTATGGGTAGTGCAGTCATGTTGCTGAGTTTGGCCAGTGTTCTGGAGGCCTTTGAATAGGGCACTGCCTGGAGCACCACCACTACAAACTCAGGTTAGAGCAGCCACTAACCCATTAACGCCCATGCTAACCCTTAAATATCTCTAAACTCAAAATACACAATTTATTTCTGGTTGTGAGAAGGCAGGACATTCCTGACTCACTTGAAACATCACTATCTGTGAGTTATGGCCTTGCCTTTTCACATTTGGAGATACGTGTTATATTTTGGGTCAGGTCATTGTGTATCCTATATAAATACTAGGAGGCAGTATAGCGTAGTGTTTAAGGGTACTGAGTTGCAAACCTGGAGACCTGGGTTTGAATCCCATCAGCCCCCACTTGCATACTGTGTGACTCTGAGCAAGTCACCAAACTCCCTTGCACTCCTAGGTCACACCTGAAAACAAACTCTGGCTCAGTGTGCCTTTCCTGGTTAAACAATCCCACCCCCCCTCAAGTATAGTACAGGGTGGTAGTATAGCCTAGAGGTTAGAGTAATGAGCTGTGAATGAGCTTAGTACATCCAACAGACCTGTGTTTAATTCCCACAACCTCCACTTGCATACTGTGTGACTCTGAGCAAGTCACTTAACCACTCCAGTGCTCCCAGGTTGCCCCTGAAAACAGGCACTTGTATCTAGCGGGTCTTACCCGGTTACCAAAAGACTAAAATAAAAACATTCAATTTTCAAACTGGCTGGTGTTTTGTCTGATAGAGCTGACATTGCCATTGGTAGCTATTTACTTAACTTAGCTAGAAATATGATACTTCCTTCCAGGCTGGTCATCTGGAAGGTGGACCATGGAGGAGGGCAGCTGCAGGTTGTCAAGGGGAATGCAAGTTGACTGCACCAGGGACTCACCACAGGTAGGGAGAAGGAAGCAGAAACCACATGAAGAGGAGAGGATTAGGGAGGAAATGATGGATTGGAAAGAGAAAACAGAAAAGAATTATGTGGATATACTAGAAGTGTTTGCAAATGTTTATGCAAGCACAGAGTAAATAGGTTTACTTATAAAAGCAACTCAAAATAAAAAGCCTGCAACAAGTATATAAGACACAAAAAATGCAGTTGTAATGAAAGGAAACAGGTTTGCTTTATATTGTTAATAACGTAACATAGAAACTTAATAATGTTAGGTTAGAATGAACTGTGTGGCTCATCTAACATGTTCTAAAATATATCAGGAGCAAAGCAAGGTTCAAACTATATGTAGCGTGTCTCAGCAGGACTACTGAAAAATTCTAATACTCACAATTAATGCAGAGTTCAAGAAATCCACCCTTAAACTCTCAAGTACCCCATTATGATGACCTGAGTATACTAACATCACTGTTTAGCTTCTGGCATTGGTATTGTAGTGACTATGGCAAGAAAAAACTATTGTGGATGACAGGCTTCGGTAGTGAACTACTGTAAATGGCTTTGCATGTGGGAGGGTGTCTTTGCAATAGGAAATCTTGACATGGATTTTTCCACATTAAGATGTTCGTTTTACATTCCTGTTGACACCATATATCAGGACAATTTCTGGTGACATGCCTGATCCGCAAATCACTTATCAACTGATGTAGGGCCTTCCAGGACATCTCATGTTAGGAAATTACACTCCAGTGCTATCAGTCATGGCACTGGGCCCAGTGCACTGAGGCCATCACCCGATGGCCAGCATTATTTCTTGTTCCTTCCTTTTCTCCTTGCCTACCCTTGAGGATTTTGAGTCAGACAGCACCCCCCCAAATATAAAGATGTGCTATGTTTGCTCTTTTTCTTGGGTTACCAAAAGGCAGACACAATGTGGGCTTACCTGCTTCCTTCCTTCAAGGACTGGAAGAATTTCAACAGATTCTGCTACAGCCTCCAGCCAGCATGCAGCAGAGTTCAGCAGCTCCTCAGTTACTGCACTATTGGGACACCACTCATAACTAAACATTTCTTAAATATAAGATTGGATCCTCTAGAATAGTGATACGTCCTTGTGAGCAACTCAGATATCAAAATCTGCGGAAAAGGTGCATTTCCATGCAAGTATAGTTCTGATGCTAGTCATACAAACCTAATGGAAAACTGCACTTCACTTGTAAATCATTTTTCCCAATAGAAGATGTTTTTGAAGGAGCAGTACAGTCAGAATTTGCAAAAACATATGTTGTACAGAGTGTTTTGATTTGTGTGAGTATACCTAGTGCCCTTCCCTTTGTCTGCTGCTATGATTTTTTCTGAATTGGCCTGCTCATTTTACATCCCCTGGGGATCTCCATCTTAGCATGGTTTACTGCTCTTCTTGATCCTACAATGCCTTCTGTCCTGTGTGTCAGTATGCAGGGATCAGTGATGAGTAAGAAAGGGAGCATCACTAGCAAAGCAGCAAAAGACACTGCAAGGATTATCCAGTCTGATGAGAGATGTGGAGGTGTACCACATTTGCATAGTAAAACACCAGACGTACCATTTTAGTGAATCATTCACTGCAAACTGTGGGTGGTAGACAATCCGTGCTCTGATAAATGGTCCAAGAGGTAAGATCTAAAGCATATGGCAGCTAGAACAGAAAGACCAGTGACACACAGCTTATCTAAAAGAAGGGAGTGGGCTACCGAATCAAAAGCCTAGGTAGGGTCAATGAATATGGCAACAGTATATGGGTGCCTGATCCGTGCCATTCAGGGCGGAGTCAGTGACACATTGCAGAGAAGAAATGGTAGAGTGATTATTATGGAAATCAGACTGGAATGGGTTGAAGAAATTAGAATAGCCAAGGAAATCCACACATTGGGAGTAGACAAGTTTTTCTTGCAGCTTGACAAGAATAGGAAGAAAGGAGATGGGCTCTAAGTTGCAAGGAGAGGAAGGGTCCCCACATTTGAAAGGAGGAAGATCCTTGGCAAGCTTGCAGGACTGAGGTACAGAACTGAGACAGAAAAAGAGGTTAAGTAGGTGGGTGTGAGGGCTGACAAAAGCAGGGGCAGAAAGGTGAAAAAGATTAGGGTCCAAGCCATCTGATGTATGAGAAATGGAAAGGTTAAGGGAGGACAGAAAATATAGAAACATAAAATGTGATGGCATATAAGGACCTTGTGGCCCACCCAGTCTTTTCAGTTTTCCCTACCTATCCTGTCACCGCAGACCATACTTGATTTCTGTCTCTCTTCCCCACTTGCTTCCTAACTAAGATTCCCTTTTACCTATCCCATGAATCCTTGAAGCCCACTACTGTTTTGGCCCCCACCAACTTTGCTGAGAGACTGTTCCAGGCATCCACCCCTCTTTCACTGAAAATGTACTTGTTCACATCTTTCCTAAATTTCCCACTTCCAGATTTATTGCATGTCCTCTTGTTCTTGTGCATCTGTTCCTCTGTTAAATACTCCCCTCCTGTACCTTATTCAACCCAAGAGGTATTGATAGGTCTCTAACATGTCCCCCATCTCCCTCCTTTCTTCTATGTTGTACATTCTGAGGTCCTTCAGTCTCTCCTGATGTAGCCCCTGCACCATTTTAGTTGCCCTCATCTGGACAACCTTCACCCTATGTCTTTCCTGAGATGTGGTCTCCAGTAGTGGACAGTAGTTCAGATGGGTCTCACCAGTGATCTATACAGTGTCAATAACATCTCCTTCTTTTTGCTGGTGACACCCCTCTCTGTGCACCCCAGTATCCCACTGTCCCTACCTACTGCCTTGTCACACTGTCCCGCAACATAAAGATCATCATATGCAATTACTCCTAGGTCTCTTTCCTGTTTGGTGACCGTCAATACCTCTTCTCTCATTGTATACTCAGCCTCTGGGTATTTGTGCCCTAGGAGCATGATTTTGCACTTTTTCAAAAGGTATCCTGTGGAGCGATGGTGGAGAAGTTAGAACAAAGGTCTGAAGAAGGAAGAGAAGGAATAGACTGAGGTAAAAGAGAAACAGCCAAAGAATGTGAAGGGGGGAGTGCACAGGTTTGAAGAAAAGCACAAAATAGGTGATTTGATCCATTATAATGATAGGCACAGTCAGTAGTTGTAAAAGTAGGTCTAGTAACTAGAGCCTGACTGAACATAGATTCCTGAACACTGAACTAAACATAGACCCCTGATACATCCGTTTTACATTTAACAGAGGCTTTTCTTGTTTACTATTGAGTGTGACAACACCCTTTGTATAGTAGTTCTTATGATGAACTACCTGAAGTTGAGTCTGCATGCAATTTGAGGTTCTGAAGGGAACTTCCTTATATAAGGACAAAGGTTAAATGCAATATTCACTGTAGCAAATGTTAGACTGCCAGTACACATTCCTTCTTTCCAATCTGACTGAATCACCAGTATCCTATATATTGCTTTGTGCACAATAACACATGTTATATGCTTGATAATAGAAACTACTGACTCTAGAAAGATAGCCACTAGTCTGACTGAAAGGCAAATATGGCAACATGTATTACAGAGCTATAAAGAAACTCCTTCTGCTGCTGTGACTGACTCAGCCCTGCCATGGCTGCAGAATACTACAAAGTTCATAACTATTTATCTCAGGTAACAAATCTGAATTTGGTTCCATTTATTAGAAAATGTAATACTAAAATACACGTTGCATGGCATTATCAAACCATGGAAATTTTTGCTAGCTGAATCTGTATTTACTTGCTTTGCTATATCGATATAGAGATACTAGATAAAGTGCTTAGGTAATGACAGCAGAAAAAGGTCCATTGGCCCATCCAGTCTCCCAGTCCTATCAAACTAATCTGCGCTGCCCTAGTAGCCATCTGTCCCACTCATCATTTTCTAACTAATCCCATATGCCATCTGTAACTATTCTACAGCTGTAATGTACTTTCAAGTTTGCAGTGTAATTATACTTTAATTGCAATAAGTATAACATTCTGAAAAGTGAAACTACATTAAAACTACAAGGTAGTGACCCATTTGATCAATGTACACACAAACTAATCACCCTACAGCTGTACTTTAATTGTATGATACAGTAGCTACAATACAGTGTGGTTACAGAAACTTAATGTAAAATGTAAATAAAATGCATTTTATGCAGCTCTCAGTAAGGGGACATTCACTTATAACCCCAGCACAGATTTAACTCTAGACCTCTGTCACTGAAAAATAAATGCCTTAACCACTAGATCACACACCTTTCTTATACATTTTTAATGGGACATTGTTCATGGACACTGTTCACTTTTCTCTACTTTGTACAAAGTTGTGAATGACAGCTTATAGTAAACACTGCAAGCCCGCTGGTCAACAATGTCAGCCAATGGGCTTGTAGTGGGTACTGTATGCTGTCATTCTGTGACACATTAGACAGTGGGCAGCCATGGAGGTGTGCGATGGGCTGTGCTGCCTGACGGCTTCATGGACATGCTGGGACGGGGGGGCAGGGTAGGGTGTGGGAGCCACAGTAGGTGGGAGTGTGGGGGGTCCCCTACACTATCAAAACTGGGGCTGGGTGAACCGTTATGTTATGTGGAACAGGGATCGGGACAGGGCTGGGGTGTGGGGACCAGTACCTCTGGCACTGTTGGGTAAACGTTTATTATTTATTGGAATGGGTATAGGGATGGGGGAACAATACCTATGGTACTGTTGGGATACATTTTATTATTTATTGAAATGGGGATCAGGATGTGGGGGACAATACCTATGGCACTATTAGGGAATATTTTATTATTTATTGGAATGGGGATCAGGATGGGGGGGGCGACTGCATTATGGAACTGGGTTGGGAGACAGTGGTTTGTGTTTTGGCCATGGATACAGCTGACAGGTGCTGGGGATTGGGTTACACGGGACTGGGTGGGGGAGGCCACCTGGTGCATCCTGCTGGGCGCATCACTGCTGTACACATGCAAATGGGGCCATAATGACATGCAAATGGCTCATTTGCACCTTGCATGCCTAATGGCTGCATTTGCATGTTTCAGGTTGAATATCTGGAATTTGGGCACGGTGCATCTGGGGATGCACTGCGCATCCCCATTCCAGGTATTCAGGCTGACCAGGGGGATGGGCTGGTGCTTTGACAGCAGCCCCCATTTGTGAGACCCACTTGAATTGCTATATTCAGATGAGATGCATGATCGCACATCTCATTTGAGCATAGCAATTTTTCGTACCAGCCCATTTATTTGGGTGGTGCATCTAGATGCACCAGCCATCCCCTGGGCTTTGAATATGGGGGCCAAGGGCTCTAACCTGACTTTTTTACATATTGAATATCAAAACTGTGACTATGGGCATGCACATTAGTATCATCGCTAATGTGCATGCCCATAGTCATGGTTTCAATATTTAAAATGTTAAAAAAAGGGCTAGAGCCCTCATTTCCAAACAAAGAACCATATTACTGAAATATGAAGACAGCTACTATCAGGCACAGTATTTATCTCACGCCCCTCAAAAAATATCAGATTCATTCACACATGAGTTTGCCCATGGCTCAGCATGCCATGGCACTTGGGGATGTGAGGGAGTGTTAACCAGAGTGCTTCAAGGTGGTAAGTTCGAGTTTTTATTTATTTATTATTTTTACTTGCCCAGCTCCTCAGCTTTGGAGAGGGCCTCGTACCCCCTCCTACTCCATCCGCCAGGTCCTGAAACCAGGATTCCCCTGGTTTCATTATGCTCATTATGGCCAGGGCTGTATACATTTTTCCTCCATTTTCTCCCTCACCCCTGAGGATGCCGGCACAGAAAACATTCATCCAGATGAACGACATGCTTACGCATGCTGTCATCAAGTGCCTGGCAGCGTCCTCCTTCCCTGACTCCAGAGAGCCATGTGCCCCTACTGCCCATGCTTCCACAGTAAGAGGAGCTATGGGTGCTTTGTGCTACCTGGTAATCCACCCCTGGAGGAGGAGAGCCTCTGTTGGAACACTCAATCCTCCCCCCCATCTGACCCCCGATGGCCCGGATCTGTTCCCGAACCCGGGTCACCTGCGTAGCACAAGGTTTGGCATCCAGCACCTCAGCCCTCACACCACTGGGCTGGCAAGTTTAAATTTTTTAACAAAAAATAAATAAATCTTACTGAAATCCTGTAGCTTGGAAAAAATAAAAAAAATGAAAGTACTTTAAAAGTGAACTGTCGATTAAATAGATCAATGATTGTTCATCCAATGACAGTGTCCCTTTAAACTGTTTGCTCAAGAAAGATTCCAAATTTAAAGGGTCCCAGCAACACATGACCCATCTTAACTATAATTTGCACTATTCCTTCCGAAAGTTAGACTACAGTATTTCTTTTGTGATGCAAGCTGCCACAAATTGCATCAACTGTTGTAAACACTCATGCTGTTGAAACTAAAGTGTGCAAGTTTTGGCACAGGTGTGAGTAAGCTGACAGGGGTGAAAATTAGCCTATGCATCAACAGCATCCCAATTGAATATCCAGCCCCCTGGTTTTATCTGATGGTCGGGTATAGTGTCGGAAAGACTACTACTGACTTTCCCACAAAGCAAGTTTTCAACTCCCATTACTGAAATGATATAACCAAAAAACTGGATTTCTGAAGATGTTTTGAAGTCTTTTTAATTGTGTCAAGAAAATCTATAGTTAATGATCTTGAAACAATTTATGCAATTTAAACAAACTTAGTGTTGTCTTCATCACCTCTGGAAATTTAAACTACAATACATTTCCTTTTTGTTGATGTTTAGTTAAAACAATAACTCTTGTATGCATCCTTCTTAAAAATGCCTTATCATCCTCTGAATTACCATGAAAAAGCCAATGAACAGAAACACATCAAAATCAGTTCAAGTGTTGACACTAACATTCTGGGATGTGGTGCTGTTGAAAGCTGACTGTAATCTTTAAAAAACATCATTGCTATTGAGCTAAAAATCCATCGACTGTACACAATAGCAATGAGATTCAAATGATTCAGTGATTTTCTAGTCAAGCAGGCAATGATTTGTTAGCCTCTTGCATCAAATTATTTTCTGAAGTACTTTAAGTATGTTAACCTTGAGTACCTCGAAGGTAGTTGCCAAAAGACACCGGGGTTGGGAGTAAGCACACCCAGCACTGGGACACACCCCACAGAAGCAACAGTGAGGAACTTACAATATGGCCAAGGTGTGGGAGGATCAGCAGAGAGGGGAAGGAGGGAGGTACCCACTCTCAAGGGAATACAGACAGTAATGAGGCAAGACAAGCACCTAGGGAGGGAACAGGGCTCGAGGCATGGGAGAAAAGAATGAGAGGGGGTGAAGGTGACACCAGCAGTAGAGGGAAGGGGATGAAGTCCAGGGGGAGAGCAGAACTCAGGGAAAGGATATGGAAGAGGGGGGTAAGGGGAGCAGGGAGGAAAATGGGATGCCAGGAAAGGAAAGTGAACTGGAAAATCAGAAGTACTAAGAGAGGGAAAGGGGTAGAAGGGTCTTATTAATAGGATACTCAATAATTAAGGGAATCAGATGGAATGGCAAGGGGGACAGGAGCAGTGCTATTTGGGTTGAGTGCATACCGGGAATGACGGCACTCGGGGTCAGGCACAACATGCCCTCAGGTGGTAAACGGCAAAGTGTGAGGCCCCACTTGGTGCTGCATCTGGGCACCAATGATCTGGAAGGGAATAGTCTTAAGGAGGTGCAGGCAAGATTCAGGGAGCTTGCCAGGTTTTGTAGTACAGAGTTCCAGTCTATTGCTTTCTCAGAGGTGCTACCTGTGCCTAGAGCAAGCACATTGAAACAGCAGAGGATTGAAGAATTCAACCAATGGTTGGCTGTTTGGTGCAAGCAGATGGGGTTTGGGCTGGTGGGGGACTGGGGATCAGTGTAGAAAGATGAGAGCCTATGTGCCCCTGACAGACTTCACCTGAATAAGGAGGGGGCAGCAGTACTAAAGAGGAAGGGGAGTTTATTAAAAGAACATATAATTTAAACTGAATTCGGTGGGGGGGGGGGTTAAGGCACAGTCAACTCATGGAGACCGAAGAGATGAGAGGCATCCAGCTGCCCCCCTAGGATGGAGAAAGAGAACTGGAAAATAGCATGACCAAAAGGAGGGTAGAAGGGGATGGTAGAGAGGTGGAGGGTATTTGGCGGAAATGATTGTCCCCAAATGCCAGGAGTTTGGGGATCAAAATGGCAGACTTGGAGGCCATTATGGTGGATGAGGGACTGGACATAGTGGTGATAGCGGAGACCTGGTGGTCACAGCACCATACCTGGGAGACAGTTATCTGGAACTGGAGTTTAGGAAGGACAGGACTGGAAGATGGGGGGGGGAGTGGTATTGTACATCGAGGATAACATTAGGGCAATGGAAGGGCAGGAGGAGCAAGGGGAGTCATCGGTCCTGTTGGTCACATTGAATAAACAGACTGGAGCATCATTAAGGCTAGGGGTGTTATACAGACCTCCTACACAAGGAGAGGAAGGGGGGGATAGGCAAATGATGCAGGCAGTTAAATGGATCACTCTCAAGGGGGAGCTTCTGCTAGTGAGGGAACTAAACCTCCCCAATGTAAACTGGGAGATACTGGCAGCAGCATCACTCAGGAGCAGTAGGATTCTAGCGATGCTACAAGGTGCGTTCATGCAACAGCTAGTTAGAGAGCCCACTAGGGGAGATAACATACTGGTCATGGTCATCACCAATGAGGAGAGTGTGGAAGAGGTGGTGGTAGAGACAGCCTAGGTATAAGTGATCACAGGACAGTGAGATTCAAGGTAAAGTCAGGGAGAGAGACAAATCGGACCAGCATGAGGGTTATGGACTTCAGACGGATGGACTTTTCCAGAACGAGGAGGATATTTAGGGAAGAAATGGAGGGGAAGGGGAATTTAGGAGATGTGGAGGAATTATGGGAATCTATTAAAGAGGGGTTACTGAAAGTCACTGAAATTTGCAATAAGAAGGTGAAAAAGGGCAAAAAATGAAGGATGCCACTCTGGTTTACTAGGGATGTGGAAGGGGCGATTAGGGAAAGGAAAAGGGCATTCAAGAAGTATAAGAAGACCAAGAGGGAGGAGGACAGGGAGAAGCTGAGGGCAGCAGGGCAGAAAATAAGGAGGGCTAAAGCTGACACTGAGGAGAAAATTGATAGGCAGGCCAATGGGTGGGGGGGGGACCTTTTTTAGATATGTGGGGGAAAAGAGGAAGGTGAATCAGGGGATAGTACATTTAAGGGGGAGGAAGAATATAACTGGAGGGGGACTTTGAGAAAGCAGAGGTGCTGATAGCTACTTCTGCTCAGTTTTCATATTGGAGGGGAGGGTAGGGGACCTGAGTTGAAAGGGAGGGGGAGGGAAGATAAAAGGATGGATCCTAGCCTATTCTGTGAAGACAGGGTAAGAGAGGAACTAGGCAGGTTAAAGGTGGACAAGGCGATGGGGCCAGATGGCTTGCACCCAAGGGTACTCTGGGAACTGAAGGAGGAGCTGGCAGCACCTCTAATGAAGCTGTTTAACTTGTCCCTGGATACAGGGAGTGTGCCAAGTGACAGGAAGAAGGCAGATATGGTGTCATTGAGTAAGGGAGGCAGCAAAGGGGAGGATGAAAATTATTGTCTGGTCAGCCTGACCTTTGTGGTAGTAAGGTGATGGAGGTACTAATAAAGGAAAGGGTGGTAAACTACCTAGTGGACAGCGGCCTGCAGGATGATAGGCAGCATGACTTCATAAATGGGAGGTCATGTCAGATGAACTTAATAGAGTTCTTTGATTGGGTGTCGAAGGTAGTCGATCAGGGAGGGGCAGTGGATGTGGTCTATCTGGACTTCAGTAAGACCTTCAACACCGTCCCTCACAGAAGGCTGGTAAATAAGCTGGAAAGTTTAGGGGTGGGCTGGTAAATAACTAGGTGGGTAGAAAACTGGTTGAAGGACAGAAGCCAGAGGGTGGTGGTTAATGGTATACATTCCATGGAGATGCAAAGTGATGAGTGGGGTGCCCCAGGGGTCGGTATTGGGACCCCTCCTTTTTAATATCTACATCAGTGATATAGCAGATGGGTTCGAGGGGAGGGTGTGCCTATTTGCAGATGATACAAAGATCTGCAATAGGGTGGACACCCCAGAGGAGGTGGATGCCATGAGGCAGGACCTGAAGAGGCTGAAGGGTGGTCAGAAACTTGACAGCTGAGATTCAATGCCAAAAAATGTGCAGTGATGCACATGGGGGCCAAAAACCTGCAAGCTGCTTACACTCCGGGGGGGGGTAATTAAGAAAAGTGAGCAGGAGAGGGATCAAGCAACCTTAAGGTAGGTAACCAATGCAGCAAAGTGGAGGGGAGAGCAAATGGAATGTTGGAGTGTGAGATCACATGATGTGGCCGATGTGGTAGGACACTGTCTGCTGGAGCTCCTGCTTCCCTTGCCTATAACTCAGCTTTTTGGCAGTTCTTTCAGCATACACGGGCACTAATTAAACAACCCATGTCCGGAGTGGTCAGCGACAAGAAAATTCCAATTTTAGAGTGGATCTTGTTGTTGCAAAATCCGTTATGGAGGCAGAAATGAAGACCGCTCTTCCCCGGCACACCCCACCACAAACCCCAGAGAAAGCAGCCAAAAAAATATCGCTCTCAATCAGGGGGATCAGTGAAAACCTCTGCGGCTACTGCTGAGCAAAGTGCATTTACCCTTCAGAGGTTCCTGGCAGAGTTTTCCCCCTTCCGAGATGAAGTTAAAATCATCACAGCAGAACTCAAATCTGTGATAGGCACGCTGGAAACTACTTTGAGATGTCTTGGAGATGTGGAGGCCCGAGTCATTTCAATCAAGCACAGAGTTCAAAAACTGGATCCTGAACTCATAACTATGAGACAGAAAATGTCTCATCTGGAAAACAAAGTGGAGGACCTGGAGGGGAGAAGTCGTAGAAATAATGTCGTGATTATTGGATTACCAGAGCGTGAGGAGGGGACTGATTCTATTGCATTCACTCAGAAATCAGTGGCCAAAATTGCAGGCCCTTGTCCCTATGGCCCTTACAAAATTATCGAGAGGGCACACTGGGTGTTGCGACCTAACCCACCCCTTGGGGCACTTCCATGTGTATTCATGTTTCGTTTCTCAATTTTCTTGAAAAGCAACATTTTTTGAGCAAAGTGAGAGACACTAAACAAATAAAATGGGAGAATATTAAACTAAGAGTAACTCAGGACCTTCCACTTTCTGTCAGGCAGTGAATAGCAGAGTTCCACCACGTAGTCACCAAGTTGATGGCAGCAGGAATAAAATTCCTCATGGGATACCCTCCGAAGTTTCAGGTGAACCACGGTGGCATGTGGGAGACTTATGAAGACCCCAAGGGAGCTGAAGCATCTCTGAAAGAGAAAATGCCTGAGTTGTTTTGTAACTGTTGAACTCATCAGCTGCTCTTGGGATTCCAGTGTCATGTTTGTGGCAGCAGTCTTTTCATTTCTTGCGATGTGTTGTAGCTTGTGACTTTATTTACTGGGACTTAGGGGGCATTTATTGAGAGAATCATTCTCTGGTAATAACCGGAGAACAGGAAGATATCCCTCAGACTCCTGACAAGCCTTTAAATGCCACCACACTATAAATCCCAGCAGGAGCTGTTTAAGGAACTCTACTTAACCAGAGCAGCACAGAGGTTTTCCTGGCTCTCTTTACTCGGCTCTCTTTAGCATGGACTCTGGACTTTCCAAATTGTTTTGATTTAACATGGGGGTGCAGTTTACTCAACGTAGTCGAGAACATGCTCTTCCTGCATTTTGACTACTGTTAGTGCCTGTGGGAGAATTATTTTCTGGCTTATTTTTCGGGGGGAGTTATATCTGAAGTACCTTTTGTTTACTCGTAAGCGGTTAAATACTGCCTTGCTGAATTTGTAGTAGGTCTCCTCAGGCTGTTCTCTTATTTGGCCTTGTTCACAGGGCTTTAAGATAGGGCTTAAAACTCCCTGATACAGTTGGAGGTCAGCTCCCTCCTACCATGATTATCAATGTACCTCGAGGGGTCTGACCTCAAGTTCTGTTTATTCATGGGAAAAATAGGTCTGTGGGAAGGGAACAGCCATGTTTTTAGAGGCTACCTTTTCACCCTACTTAGTTTCCTAACTTTTTGACTCTCACAGTTTAACTTTCCTCTAACTGAAGGCATATTGGAGGGAGTCTAAAAGCAATAAAGGGTGACTATAGCTCGGAATATGGCCGGCACTCCATGGCTTGGAAGTTTAATTTGGGAACATCCCCCAGTTTATTGGGACGTATTTATCAGTGGCGAATGAGGGCTAGCTTGGGATCTGGGGGTATAGGTTTCCTTTAAGGGCAGTGCACATAACTCACTCCCACCCCTTTTATTTTTTTTTATTTTGGCTGGATAAAAGCTTTCTTATGAGAGTTCAAGGTTTAAGTACCTAAGGTATTTTTTGGTTCTGATTATTATAGAATATGGAGTTAAGGGCCTGAATATTGATATTGTTACCTAATAAGATTCCGGTTCCGGGTAGTGGGATAATTGGATTATTAGGTTTTATAATCTCTAGGATTAATAGAGCACAAGGTTTGACATTCGGGAATTCAGTAAGGGACTTTGATGGTAGGTAGCGAGAGGGAGCAGGAGCATGGGGAGACCACGGACTGATAGGTGCGTATCATGTTCTGATGGTACTTTGTGTTGGGTTGGTGGGCTGGGTTTTATTTCTGTGGGTTTTGGGTAGGAAGGGGGGGGGGTTTGTGAGACAGAGGAAGGAAGGGGCATAGAGTTGGTTGGGGGGGTAATATTAGGGACCTTGCTGACATAAGTATAATTTGGGCAATCCCACATGGATGCTCTGTCAGCCTGTGGTTGCTAACTCAGACACAGGAAAAGGTAATTGCATAAGGCTTGTTGGCAAATTATACAGCTTTGATCTTGGGGAAAGTAAAGGGGGTTTGAAATAAATCTAAGCGGTATAAAATTTTAAAGCACCTGCAACTATTGGGGGGGAATATATTGTTTTTGTAGGACACACACTTGCTGGAGACAGAGGGTCATTTATTCAGGAGGCAATTCATAGGGCAGATTTACACAGCAGGGGACAGTATGGGTAGTAGGGGTGTGGTGATTTTGCTTTCCAGAAATACATCCTTTACTTGTGAGCAATGTATTAGAGATCCTAGGGGCAGATTTATTTTGCTTAAAGGGTTGCTTGACTGTATGAAGTTACTTATGGGTAGTGTCTATGGACCTAATGCAGACTCACTTAGTTTTTTCATGGATTTGCTCAATGTTTTGATGTCTTTTTTCCACCTTCCTATAGTGTCAGGTGAGGATTGGAACTTGCCTTTCTCCCCCGACTTGGACAAGTCTGGGAAGAAACCTCAAGGCCTTACACCAGCACAACGAGCTATTAGAGACCTGCAGGATCAGCTAGGTTTATGCTATCCATGGAGGACCATGCATCCTGATGTGAGGGAATTCTCTTTTCAATCGATGGTGCATGGTTCCCTATTGAGAATCGATAATTTTTGGATGAGTCGATCTTTTTTACCAGGGATCAGAGATTGTAGAATTGACCCAGGTGTGGTTTCTGATCACTCCTTGGTATTTTGTAGTTTTGTCCCGTCTCAAATGTTCCTAAGCAAACTATTTGGAAATGTAATAATCAGTTACTTAAGGATGAGAAGACAGTGGAAGAGATAAAGAAGAAGATTGAGCAATTCCAGGAAACAAACTTGTACTCTACTGGGAGGGCCAAGATAGAATGGGGAGTATTGAAATATGTCTTAAGAGAGGAATTGATTCAAATGGCAGCCAGGCCAAAAAGAATAGAGAGTCTAAGGCTCTGCAATTACTGTCCCGTATCTGGGAGTTAGAGAAGAACTTGTCCCCCTATACCCCAGAGTATGTACGCTGCCAGCTCGAAGGGTATAGACACCAATATAATGTGTTATTAAAGGAGAAGGCGGAGTATGCCATTCTCAAGACAAAAGGGAAATATGTAGACCAGGGGAAAAAGCTGGGAAGCTCCTGGCCCCGAGATTAAAGAAAGAAAAATCCTCTAGGATCATCCAGTGTATCAGGGCCAGAGGGATAATTCAATCAAAACCCACCCCCAAGTTATTGTGAGAGAATTTGAGGAATATTATTGAGACTTGTATAATCCTATGTCGCCGTTACCTGGAAAGGAGGAGACCAAACAATATCTGGCCTCCACTCCACTAGTAGAAATTCTCTTGGAGCTTAGAGAAGGACTTGTGTCCCTCTTCTGGGAGACTGAGATCCTAGAGGTAATTAAATCCCTCCCTTATGATAGGGTGCCCAGCCCTGATGGATTTTCTCCAAATTTGTTTAAATGCTTTGCGGAATACTTAATCCCCTGGTTTAAAAGGTTATTTTCAGAGATTACTAAATCTGAGGTAATAGATTCCCAATTATTAGAGGCACTTATTATCGTGATTCCCAAGTCTGATAAACCACCAGAGGAGGTAACTACTTACCGTCCTATTTCATTACTTAACTATGACATTAAGATTCTGGCAAAACCTTTAGCAAATAAGATGGCTCAGGTCCTACCCAGTATCATACATGAAGACCAAGTTGGGTTCATGGCAGGCAGGATGTCTTCAGACCACCTTTAAAAACTGTCCCATATTTTCTCTACGTTCAGGGACTCCAGTACCCTGATGGGCCTGTTGTCCCTGGATGCAGAGAAAGCTTTCGACAGGGTGGACTGGCAATTTTTGTTTTGTACTATGGAGAGAGTAGGTTTTCTCCCCAGATTTTATTAAGTGGGTCTCTTCACTCTATAATGGACCGAGGGCAAAACTTTATCGCAATGGGGTCCTCTCTGCCTCACTTCCATTATTTTCTGGTACCAGACAGGGGTGTCCACTATCACCTTTGCTTTTTAATGTATATTTAGAACCCCTCCTTACTAGATTGAGGATTAATCCCCAAATACAGGGTGTGACTATTGAGTCACATGAATTAAAAGTCTCAGCATATGCTGATGCCATTTTACTTCATTTGGCTCATCCCCATTCTTCCTTTCCTGTGGCCCTGGAAACAATCCAAAGGTTTAGTTCATTTTCCAATTATAAACTTACTGTTAGTAAAACTACAGTGTTTCCAATTAACAACAGACTACAGAAAGGGGATATAGCTGACTTGGGTTTGCAATGGAGCTTGAAAATCTTAAAATATTTGGGAATAAAACTGTCTAGAAGCCTCAATAAAATGAGACGCCTTAATCTGGATGCCCTTGTACATATAATTAAGCAGGATTTGTCTCGGTGGAAGGGTCTTCCATAATCGATGTGGGGGCATATTAATATCATAAAAATGAATGTGCTGCCCAGAGTGTTTTATCCCCTGTATATGATAAACAACTGGGTCCCTTTGAAATGGTTCAAAAAGGTACATGCAATGGTCTCAGAATTCATATGGCAGGGCAAGGTTCCTAGAAGGGCCTATCATAAAATGGCAGCCCCCAGGTCTAAAGGGGGGGTTGAGACTCCCACACTTTGGTCTATATTTTTGGGCCAGCAGTGCCAGTAAATATCTGAACTGGCTAATTACCCATGAACAAATGAAAGCCCAAAAATATATCCCTTCATGGTTAAGTCTGGAGTTAGACTGGATCAGGAGGGCTGGGGAACCAGCTGCCATTCTTTATTCTAATTACAGGTCTCTTCCCAGGTTCTTAGCTGAGTCTCCTATAGCTGTCTCACTCATAATTCACTCACAGCTTTGCTCTTTTCTTAAGTACAATAGAGGTAAAGAGTCTAACCAACCTCTCGTCAATAATCCTAGCTTCAAAACTGGAGCGAAGTTGATAACCAAGTCATGATTCCCTCAGATGAAGGATGCCAGAATAAAAGACTTCCTTACTGATGAGGGATGTTTATCAGTAAAAGGTATATTAAGGCAATTTCACTTAAATACAGAGCACGTGTTTGAGGTATTCCAGTTAAGACATATGCTCCTGCAAGTTCAAGATAGAATGAGCAGAACTGTGAATGAAACAGGTCCATTTGAAGCCTTAGCCCCAGCCGCCTGAAATCTCCATGCAGTGTCTACCTTATACGCCTCATTGTATGACTTGGCTTTTCCAGAAGTTAAAGAGATCCTCCCTACTGGTCTACATGTTTCCCCGACTTGGCAAGGAGATGGCCTGATGTATGGTCGGACACTTATAAATATATTATGCAGGACCGTCTAAGGTTAATACAGTTTAAAATAATTAACAATATGTACTGGACACCAGTGAGATTACATAAAATTGGGAGACTATCTCACCCTCTATATAACAGATGTCATCAGGAGGAGGGCTCCCTAAAGCACATTTTTTGGGGTTGTCCACTGGTCAGGAATCTATGGGACCTGATTAAATCTGAGGCAGATCCCCTACTGGGCTTAGATGATCTATTTATTTTGGAGATTTGTCTAGTAGGGGATTACAGGAGAATTAAAGTTACACACAGAAGGTACTATATGGCATTAATTTCCTCCAACCTTAAGAGTCTTATATTGAGGCACTGGTTAGATGATTTACCCTTGAGTTACGTGGAATGGCTGGGGTTTTTGTTTTTGAATCTTTGAGTAGAACAAATGGGTGCGAGTATAAGAAATGCTCTCCACAAATATGGCAAGATCTGGGATAGGATGCACACGTTATATTTGTCCCAGGTTGGAGCCCTCTCTACTGGATGACATCTCAATATCTGTATGACCCTCTGTGTGGTGTAAAAGCTAATAAACTATTTGGAAGGTACCTTTCTCCCATTATAAATTCTAGATCTGACAGCAAGGTCAGAGGGGAGGGTAGGTACATTTAGAATAGTTTGCTATAAGTTGAAGCTGTACTGTTTTTTACTGCACCTATTGTGTATAATGGAAACATAATAAACTTTAATTAAAAAAAAAAGAATGTTGGAGTGCATAAGGAGGGGCATAACTAGCAGGAGGAGGGAGGTACTGATGCCTCTTTATAAAACCATGGTGAGGCCACACCTAAAGTATGAGGTCCTGTTCTGGAGACCACACCTATGCAAGGAAGTAGAGGGGATTGAGAGGGTTCAGAGAAGGCAACAAAGATGGCGCACGGTATGAAGGGGAAGCCATATGAGGAGAGGTGGAGGGAACTGGATCTGTACTAAATGGAGACTAGAAGGGAGAGGGGGGACATGATAGAAACTTTCAAGTATGTGAAGGGGATCAATAAGGTGAGGAAGGGGAGCTTATTTAAAAGGAAGGAGGAGGCTATAACAAGAGGGCATAGTCTAAGACTGAAAGAAGAAAAATTTAGAGGCAATGTGAGGGAGTGTTACTTCATGGAGAGGGTGATGGCAGCCTGGAATAGGCTACAAGAGGAAGTGGTGGGGGCTGAAAAGGTGGAGGGATTCAAGAGGGCATGGGACAGACATATGGAGTTGGCAAGTGGGGGGAAGGGGAGGTCCCACGACATAGATGATGAGTAAGGGGGGGAGGGCAGACTCGATGGGCTAGAGAGGTCTTTTTCTGCCATCAGAATTCTATGATTCTATGAGTCTATGATTAACATTCATATACATTACCTTAATTTACAAATTATAATCTAGAAATCAAAAGTAAAATACATACACCTAAAAAGGAACTTGTTAAACAATGAGTTAGCAACTCACTGCAATTAAAGTTTAATGATAAATACACTAAAATGTAATTTAGATTTGGACTTTGAATGTTCACAATTCTAATTTGAATTAGTGATCTGCGTTCCGTATTTGCCTGTTGTCTAATGGCAAAATGTGGAACTGACATGTGACCTTATTCATTGGCCTGTTTAATATGCTGTCTCACAAACCTAGTTCTAATCTTAAATTTCCTGTACTTCTTCAGCCTTTTTCCTTTCCATCTGTCCCTATCTGTAGTATTCTGTGCTGGACAGTGGCTGGTGCAGTGTCAGGTTATTCAGCTGAAAAACAAAACATATAAGAAAAAGTACACACTTCGAGCTCCTTGGGCTAAAACTAATACTATACGTGCAGCTGTGATGGACTTATGGACAGTGTAAGAATACACCGTGTATTGGTATACAACATTCTGTTTTAAAAATACTAACATGATGAGTCCAGTGGGGTGTGCCTAGAAGCTTTTTACATTATTTTATAGAACTGCCCAACAAGTAAAACAACTCAAAAAAGATTTCCAGGACTGAGCTATTAAGAAATCAAATGACCACTTACAGTTTTGAACAGTTAATGTTCAGATATATCGAACTATGCCCATAACCTTTGTTATATAGACTAAAAGGGAAAGGCTGTTTGTTGGTTCATTTGTTTAATTTCTTAGGTGGCATTTTGCCAAAGTATGCAGACCACCTTCCAAATAAGTAAAACTTACATAAACAGCAGAGAATCACATAAAAATATTAGGACAGTGTAGGATATTTTATTTATACAGCGCCCTTCCCTGTACTCTTAGTGCTGTACAAAAATATACAACCTCAAAAACATCAGGCTAAAAATAAATACAGTAAATAACATAGAAACATAAACACTGTCAGCAGAAAAAGACCATTGGTCCATCCAGTCTTCCCTGTTTACCCCACATGCAGATACATGATTACATAGAAACAGTGTTAACTAAATAAATAATACACATCTGAAAATATCCTCAAAATGGAAAATAAATATAACTAAAAAATGTAAGTCTAATAATAGGCCCAGTGTAGGCTGCACAGATGAGCCACCGCCATTTGTAACATGGCAATATCGAGCAATCTCAAAACAAGGAATTTTATTGGTGGAAACACAGCACATGATACAAGTTGCAGACGGCATTAATTTTCAAGTAACGCCCACTCCAACTTGAAATATTATTGCACACCATTAGTTCTTTTTGAGCAGTAGATCTCGCAGTGATATTTTCTGAATTTCCCACCCACCCATCCACCCAGTGGCCACTTGCTGTTTCAATAAATGAGTCGTTTAGCAGTATCACGGTGTAAAGTAAAAAAATGGAGAACTTAAAAATTACCTTGGAACTCATTGGCAACATGAAGCAGGAAAGGGAAAGTAAAAGTGCCAGCAATCAGGACAGTGCAACCATGCCTTCAATGTGCCCCTGTAACAGCATGGCACCTTTCAATGTAAGCAATGTTATGGTTTATGGCTGGGTGAATTTTAATTAGTATTCATCACCGGAAAAGTGACAATATGTGCCAAACATGTTTTAGCAATTTAAAATCATTGTCCAACTGTTTGTCTGAATTATGAAAACCAAAGTACTTGCTTTGTTAGCAATACTTTTTCTTTGATCCAATGTTTAAATGTTTAACAGCACTCTGGATAAGAAATGTGTGCAGTTTAAAGAAACTACCATTGTGTGCAGTTTAAAGAAAGTACAGTTCCATGCTTATAGAACACTAGCATTTGTCTGAGTTTTCAAATTTAGGTATGCAAAATGTGCAGTGTATACATCCCAGCATACAGCGTGGCAGTACTAAGCATCGTGTAGAAGTGTGTTCTTGTGAAATGTTGAGGGATAGACTATTAAATTTACCATTTAAAAATCTGCAAAAACAAGTAAAATGTGTAATACCACACTGTAGATGTTGTTTATGCCTGTATATATTTAGTAGCATAAGTATAATAATATATCTTGCTCTGTTGTTGGCGTGTTGTCCTTCTGAAGAGTAAAATATTGAAACCACAATGTTTTCTTTGCATATTTTATTTAAAAAAAAATAAACAAAATTAATAATAATCACTCCCCAATAGCACTTGCCATGTTACAAGCACATTAAGCCACTTCGAAGGAGGCATCTACTGTGGAATTAGTGCATGGCTGGGTCATTGTAGGCACTCGGCCTGCGGCCTTATGCCCCAACCACCCCCCCCAACCATGCATTAATTCCACAGTAGAAGCCTCCTTCGTCATGGCTTAATGCTTACATAGCTGCCTTGAAGCAGCTTAATCTGTGGATCTTCTGATTTGAAGATGGGTATGTTCTCCATAGGACCAAGGCAGCTACTGAAAATGCTGTCTCTATTACAGACTTTTAACTTTGAATGGGGGGACCAAGAGCAGCTCCTGGTTCCTGGACTGAAGTGTTCTATTTGCTTGATGAAGAGTCAGTAGCTGACAAAGGTAAATGGGGCCCATTCTGTTTAGATCCTTAACAGTTATGACAATCACCCTGAAGTTGATCTTCTGCCTAGTTGACAGCCAGGGCAGGTTGTGCAGTGCCAGGGCAGTGGATATGTTCTGATTTACGCATGGAGGGCAGGAGATGAACTGCTGAGGACTGCATCATCTGCAAACATTGGATCTGTCCATTGGTTAGGCCCTTATTCTACACACAACAGTACTCGAGGCACACAATTATGAAGGCCTGTGCCATTAAAAAAAAAAGAGAGTAAACATAAAATCACGGTCAAAAATGGTAGTCAGCAGATACTATTTCAGCTCATTATGTCTTTCCTGATAAATCCTTTTCGATAAATGAATAAATACATCAAACAGAGATGCAGATGATGCAGTCATATCAAAAGCTTATAGTAATCCACAGTTTTGGTGCTGCATAGAACTCTGCACAGGAAAATCCAATTGTCAGTGACTGTCTTTGTGACACTGAACAAGTCACTTGACCTGCTGTGCAAGGTCCAGGAAGCCATTATCAAAAACAGAATAATAGCACACTTGGCTGAGGCCATGGTTCTTGCAACCTCTGAGCATAGGCATAGATCATGCCAAACCAATGTGATCATCTTCTTTGAGGGTGCGACCAGGGAGGTGGACTGGGGCAGGGCTATAGTACAGTACAGTTCACAATAAACGTATTGTGAGTCAGTTTAAAACCCATTCTTGTTATGTGATTGCAGTGACCTGCCAACTAGTTAGTTTGTTTTTCTCCCCTCAGCTGTAGAATTGGCTTCCAGCTGAAAGTAGATTCAGGCAGCTCATTCAAAATATATGGATAACTGAATATCCCATTTATAAATAGCTATCTTCTGGCCTGGTGGCACTGAGGGTTGAGGCACTGGATGCCACACCTCACACCATGCCAGCGACCCATGTTCTGGAACGGGCATGGGCCATCGGGGGTCAGCAGGGGCGGAGAAGGATCGAGCATCCAGGGGACTGCTTTCCTTCTCCGGGAAGGGGGGGTTCCCGAGTGTCGATGTCGGTTGCCCTCTGGTGGAGGCTGGGGGACTCAACACCACACCACAACGTGGGGTGGAGCTAGGACAGATGCTCTAACCCTAGCGTCACTGCACGTCCTAGCTCCAAGGGAAGCAATCTCGAAAATCACCAGCCCCCGTGTATGAGCCAGGCCTGGTGCCTGACCCTCCAGCCACAACAGTTCCACTTCAGCAGCCCCACTCTGGGGGGGGGGGGCTTCCTGGGGTAAAGGTCAGGTTTCCAGGGCTGGGGCAAGCCCATTAGTGGGGCTGGGGTCCAGTGGCCAAAAAGAGAATAATAATAAAAAAAAAATAGCTATCTTGGATTCAGATCACATTTAGGATTTTTGGTTACACATTAGTTGCCAAAAATCCTAAATCTTAAATATTAAAATGTATGATACTGAACATACACTTTCAGGCTGTTCATTTACCCAGTGTGGACAATGGATTTGGGGATACTTTATCTTATTCACAGTGGCAGAGATTCTTGGAGCTGGCACCAGCGGCAGAACAGCAGCCACAGACAGTCCCTCCTTTCCTTTGGAAGGTGGTGACTGAGACTTGGAGATGCATAGGTAATTCCATTGCACCAAGGTCAAGGGAGGCCTACCATGGAAGAGTGGAGCACTACCTTGTGGCTCAGGAAAAAGGCCGGGTGGCTAGACATTTGGCTGATCACAGTGGATCAGTTGTGTGCATACATTATGTGGGCAAGAGGGAAGGCCTGTCACCAGCAATGGTGGGACGCCATCTTTTGGGATTGTCATGGTTTGATAAGGTGGTGAGGTTCACTGACAACACCTGGGCTTTCAAGGTGCACAAGGTTTTGGAGGGCTGGAGGAGGTCGGTGAGTGCTCAGCTGGATGAGAGGCACCCAATTATTCCGGTGATTTTGGCTCACACTTGGGGTCCTTGCCTACGGTGTGCTGGATCGTATATGAGGCAAAACTTTTCAAGACAATTTGATGGCATTTTGCAAGGCATTCAGAGTGTCGGAACTGACTCAGCTAGCGCAGGCTAAAGGGACATCAGGCCTGTTAGCCAGAGACATGGTGTCCTTGGCAGAGGGGGGGTTATGTACAGTTAAGGAAATCTAAGACAGAACAGAGGAGCGCTGGCCACAGGTACCTGCTGAAGGTCTTTCCTGGGTCTTCTTGGCAGTTTGCAGACAAGGTCAATGCCTACATAGACTCCTACCCGCAAGTGGGTGAGGCATTCTTTCATCACGAAGATGGCAAGCTGGTGTCGGCTTATCAGTTTTCCTACATCCTAAATAGTACCCTTCAGCAGGTGGGGTTGGACATCTAAGAGTTTGGCACCCATTTCTTTCAGATAGGAGTAGCAATGAATGTGAGGAGTCTGGAATTGTCAGATGAAGAAATCCAGGTGTTGGGGCAATGGAGGTCCCAGGCATTCTTACGCTAATTAGAGTTAATCAGGAGATGTGTACCTTTATGGAACCTGTGGGGGGTGCAATAGTGAGACATAAGGAAATGTAAGCCTCCTGCTGTGGCCTTTTGTTGGGGGAGGAAGGGCAAGTGCAGGCAAAAGGATTGGACAGAATGCTGCAGTCTTTAAGACAGGTCTTGGAGGAACAGTTAGGGCAAGTGGCTTGGTGGGTCAGACTTGGTCTGGCCTGTGGAGGCTCAGGAGGAGCGCAGACCGAAGGCACAGGAGGAGAGGAAGGGGGGAATGAGTCCACTTCTCCCAAAGGACTCATCACCTCCAGTCAGCATGAGGCCAGGGGAATGCAAGACTCGAACCCAAATGGGGGGTCATGGTCTAACCTCATCAGGTTATTCTGCAAGGACAGCAGTGCCAGAAGGGGAGCAGCCGCAGAAACCTTGGCCATATGACCTACCCTGTAGCTAAGGGAGATACTCAGGCACACACCATGGGTGGCCCAGCATTGAGGGCAGGTGTGGGATGCCGGGTGAACTGATCATCCTCCTGGCAGTGCATGCGGCTCAAATGGCGGTAAAAAGAACAAAAAACACATGGCTGTGGCCATTTCCTCCAAGATCTGTATCTGAGACTTGATTCAGTGAATGGGGTTGTGGGGGGCTAATGTGGTTGTGGGGGGATACCAGACAATAGAGAGGCTGCAAAAGCACTGCAGCAGCTGGTCATTTGTCTGGGGCTCCTCCCTCCCTGGACCCGGTCATTAATAGAAGGTGCCACCTCCTGGGGTTGGCAATAGGCACTGGCAATGCCCCGAGAGGAGGTACCGCCAGGCTGCCCTCAGAGAACTGGCATCTGTGGGGGGGGGGCAGAGGGGTTAAATGAAACCGTAGGCCAGCAGTTCTCCCTCTATCTCCTCCTTTTGTCAGATTCCCACTCATCTGCCCTAGTAAAGGTAGGGTAGGGTGCCAGGGCAGGTAGGGTCCCCTTTGACCCACTGGGGTGACTGCATTAGGGACTGGGGAGTGACTTTTCTCAGTTTTCCCCTCTCAGAAAAGGTGTTTCTGGGTTTTCACCTCCTCTGAAGGGATGCAAACTTAGGAAGTGAAATATAGTGAGTAATAAATGATTTAAAGAAAGGAAATGTACTGAACAAGTGGTAGTCATGAGGAGTAACAAACTGTTGCAGCTATGTGTGGCAGCTCAGGAGGAGCACAGACCGAAGGTGCGGGGGGGGGGAGGAGAGGACGAGTCCAGATCTCCCAAAGGACTCGTTGGCTCCGGTCGGCATGAGGCCATGGCCTAAAAGTCTTGGAACTGAATGGGGGGTCATGATCTAAACTCATCAGGTTATTCTGCAAGGACAGTGGCACCAGACAGGGGTCAACCGCAGGAGCCTTGGCCATATGATCTCCCCAGTAGCTAAGGGAGATACTCGGGCACACACCAGGGATGGCCCAGGATTGAGGGCAGGTGTGGGATGCAGGAAAACTATGCATCCTCCTGTCAGTGCACACTGCTCAAAAGGTGGTAAAAAGAACAATAAACACATGGCTGTGGCCATTTCCTCCAAGATCTATATCTGTGTCTTGATTCAGTGAAAGGGGTTGTGGGGGGGCAATGGGACAAGTTGCCGAAAATCCTAAATCTTAAATATCAGGATTCCACATTGGATTTGAGTATTGAAATCCAAGATACACAATCTAAAGTCTTAGCTCTGTTTTATTTTGTTACCCTCCTAATGCCCAGAGAGGCCCACCAGGACCACTGCTGCATAGCCATACCCCCTCGTAATACATCCAATAGCACCAAACCTCCATCCTGTGCCCAAGCCCCCTGTGAAGTATAGTTAAGTTTGTAAACTGTGCTGCTGCTTTTATATAAATATACACATTCTTGTCCCCCACACACTCCAAATCACAAACTTACCACCCACCTCCCCAACCTATAACACTCCAACCCCTGACTTTTACTGACAACCCACCCCACCCTATACCACCCTCTAGCCCCCACTTCCCACATTACAGTGGAGCCTTCCAGGATGCTAAGCAACACTGCTGAATTCTGCAGCAGAACTACTGCAGTAAACAAGGCATACTTGTGATACTGCATTGTATTCTGGCGGGCTTCACTGAAAGTATTTTTTTAGTTTGCCTTATAAAATGAGTAGGGAAAATACTGCATCTTGATTAGTTAGGACCTGTGCATTGAGAGAGAACAACACTTGGGTAAAAAATGCTAGCAATCAAGACTGCACGCTAACAAAAGCAATGCCCTTTTTTTACATTCCTGATTGCCATTACAAACATGGTTGCCACATTTACTGACTAAAAATATCACCTAGGTCCTAAAAATTAAACTTCCTCAAAATAAAGGAACAAAAACACTGATTAAATGCTCTTACCTTTATATTCCCCTCCTTATAGACATACACAAATTAAAATGAAGTATCACTCATCATTTTATTTTTTGGAGCTTCTTTTCTGACCATGGTCCCCCAACCCATGCTTACCTGCCTACAGAACCAGGGAAATCTTTGCTGCTTTGCACTGCACCAGCTACAGCTGAATCCCTGGCTTTACTGAGGCCTTCTGTTGTGTGTGTTTGTCTGCGGAGACGTGAGCATTCAGCCAGTAGAACTCTGCAGAAATTTGAATTCCTAGATTCCGTAACAAACATCTCATCTACTGAATGTGTGAATAGACAGATGCTTGCTGGGGAGGGACAGCTTTTTACTAGTTACTCTTAACAAAAGAAAATACCTGTTTTTAATAAAAAAAAGTTGCCTTTTTGGTTTTTTTAATTCTTCTCAGTTTACCTATTTTATAAGTGCAAAAATACTTGTTTTTAATAACAGTCACCATTTTTTTTTATTTAAATTTTCTCAGTTTACCCAGGCACTTCGAGATGAGTGTTATCTTGGCACAATGCACATCAGAAGCCGAAGGCACTCTGGCTGTGGTGTTGTGACTCAGTACTTCCCTGAGCGTGTACCCCGTAATGTTTTATTGTTTACAATTGGGTCCCACTGTGGAGCGAACAACATGATCATCTTAGTAGCAGTATCTTCCTAGTATGAATGAATGATCATGTCCTGCTATAGTGAAACCTGACTGGCCATGTTACTTTAGCACTACATCATCATTCATTCACAGCAGGAAGGCACTGCAACTAGGATGAACATAGCGATCACTCCACTGTGGGACCTAATTATAAGTCAAGCTAACAAGACACATACTGTAGCTTAAGTGGTTGAGAGAGGTGGGTGTTAGAAGGTCATTTAGAGTGGGGGATTGTCAGTAACACCCAAAGGTTGGGATGCTTACAGGGTGGAAGGAGGTGGGTGATCAGTTAATGATTTTGCAAGAAAGGGGGATGGGTATGTATGTGTTCATAAAGTTAGAAGCACAGTGCACACACTTACCTGTACTATGCAGGGGGCTTGGGGAGGAGCTAGGTTGGGTGCTTTAGGGTGTGTTCAGTGGGAGGCTGACTAATTGAAGGGTAGGTGGAGGTGGGTTTATTTTTTGTTGTGGCTAGTTTTCCATTAGCAGGTTATAAAGACCTGCCACTAGAGGGATCTTGTTCTTTCATTTAAAAGAGTCTATCCTCTTAAAGTCACAGTTGCTTTTCTTGAAGTCACAGTTGCTTCACTTGCTATATACCTTCCTTGTACTGCCTCCGTACTAAATCCTATTTTGCTGAAATATTCGCCCAGGATTATTTCAGCCGTTCCTGCTCACTCTCAGCTCTTTTTTCACTCCCTCTCCCTGCCTGTTTCTTTTTTTTCTTTTTTTCTTTTCTTCTCCCTACACCAGATATGAGTTCCCTTCCCTACCTGCTCCTCCCCCTTCTCTCCCTCCTTGTCCTTCCTCCCTTGTTCTGTCTCCCAGGCACCTGCCACCCTCACCCTGTACCCACTATCTACTTAATCAATACCAGCAGCACCTTGGGAGTGCTTCACTTTTCGACCAGTCCACCCTATGGGCCACCACTTGGAAATATCTGGCTGCTTCTTAACGCCACTAAGATTGGTCTTACTGCCAGCCTTTCCCTACTGTACCACATTGCATATCATCAGGGCTGTCATAAGGACTCTACCTACTGCCCATACACTAAATGGAAATGCAAATTATCACTACTGGACCTGCACCTCTGTTCAATGAGGCTCCTCCTACTTCTCCTACTGGTTTCGGCCAACGTCTATCTGAACCCTGGCCCAGGCTGTTCAAGCCTTCTTAAAAAGGCAGGGGCCCTCAGCATTAACATCTGCAGCCTGTTACCAATTTTTGATGCATTCCAAGCCTTTATCAGCCAACATAATCCTGACATTCTTGCTGTAGTTGAAACATGGCTGACACCAAATGTTCCTGATCTGGCAATTACCTTACAGGGCTACAATGTTTTCAGACTGGACCGTGTATCTAAAAGTGGAGGGGGCTGTGCCATCTACATTAAGGATAATCTCCTGGGGCACCTTGTTCCAACCCCCGTCCCTGCCTCCTCGGCCCAGCTTCTACCCATTAAAATTCTTCTAGGTCCCAATCAAAAAGCCCTCACCATCATCTCTGTTTATATCCCACCTCGAAATCAAGATCTTGGCATCAAAGAAGTTCTTAACTTCGTCAGCTCCCAACCTCCTGGCTCTGAACACATTCTACTTGGTGACTTCAATATAAACTGGCTCGCATCTGAAGTCTACACTCATAAGGATGCCCTTGCAGCTGCCAACCTCTCACAATTGGTCACCATACCAACTCGGATAAATTACAAAACTGGCACCGGTACCCTGCTGAACTGGGTTCTCACCAATCACCCTACCAGGATCTCTCGTACTTCCGTTCTCCCAGACTCTCTCAGTGACCACTCCCCGGTTATATGTGAATGGTCTAATTAATTTCTAAAGCCACCCCCTATAATCATTACCAGCAGAGTCCTCCCCCGTGGTCAACTTACCCATCTCAAACAGTACCTATCCTTGCAAGACTGGCTGACCATCTACAAGGCGACGGATGTTAACCTAGCCCTCAACTACTTCATCATCACCTTCAATAAGGCCTGTGACTTCTTCGTTCCTTCAAAAAAGTGGAAAACAAAAGCCCTCTGTAACCCTTGGATAACTGCGGAGCTCCTTTCCCAGCTGAAATCTTGGGACCACCTATGGGCAGTGGCTAAAGCCACAGGCAAACAATCTGACATCCAAAAATACAAACATGCCCGTAATGCCTGCACAAAATCCATTCATCTCACGAAAAGCTCATATTATAAGGACGTCCTCACCAACACCTGGGGAAATGGTCATGCTTTCTGGGACAATATCAAGGACATTACTGGGAAATAATCAAAGTCCCCTCCGGCCATGTTAATTGCTGAAGGGTCCACTACCCTTGATCCCATGGTCATTGCAAATACTTTTAACATGTCTTTTACTGACCTTAGCACTGTTCTGCCACCTGATTTCTTCACAGTCAGTCACACCCCCTCTAACACACCCTGCACTCTGTCAAACCACCCTCATTTTAACTTCAGGGAGATTAAGATGAATGAAGCTCGCCGCCACATCGCCTTAGCCATCTCCACTTCCAGAATTAGCAGTGACACCCTGGACCTTAAGCTGCTATCACTTACACTTGACGAGGTCCTCAGTCCCCTATCTAAAATTCTTAACCTCTCTCTCCACACCAGTACATTCCCTGAAATATGGAAAACTGCCACTGTGACCCCGGTCCACAAAAGTGGGGATAAGATCTGCTACTCTAACTACTGCCCGATCTCCATATTGCCACCACTATCCAAGGCCCTAGAGCGTATTGTTGTGGATCAGCTCACTGATTATTTGAACACGTATAATATTCTGTGCACACAACAGCATGGTTTTAGAAAAGGGCATAGTACCACCACTGCCCTGCTTGAATTTACCAGTGCAGTGCATAGTTCCCTTGATAAAGGTTTTCTCACTGGGGCTGTCTTCATCGACCTCTCGAAGGCATTTGACACAGTCCATCATCGGCTGCTGTATGACCAACTACTCCTTTCTGGCCTCGCACCGGACTCAGCTCGCTGGTTCAGAAGCTACCTTGACAACCGCTCTGAAAGAGTAAAAATTGCCAGTGCTATCTCGGACACCTTGCTTGTCCGCTCTGGAGTCCCTCAGGGGTCCATGCTAGGCCCTCTCCTTTTCAGCCTCTTTTTAAACTCCCTACCACAATCCTGCTCAGAACAAGTCATCCTGTATGCAGATGATGCTGTTGTCTTTTCTACGCACAAGAACCTTTCACCACTACAACACAGACTCCAACTCGGATTCAGTGCCGTTGAAACATGGTTCTCCAATCATAAACTAGTCCTCAATCACAAGAAAACCAAGTCATTACTATTCTGCAGTTCACATAACCATTACAAGCAACACCCCCTTGCCATCTCCACCAAGCAGGGGACTATTCTCGAGCAAGTTTACTCATTCAAATACCTAGGGATTCTGCTTGACCCCAATCTCTCCTACACAGCTCACATTGACAGCGTGGCTAAAGCTGCTAACACATGCCTTGGTTTACTCTACAAGCACAGGCAGCACCTCATCCCAGAGGCCCTGAAGATTGCCGTCCAGAGCTCTGTGGTGTCCATTATTGATTATGGTCTCATTATCTATGGCTCCACCATGATGTCCACCCTCCGACGTATAACAACTGCACTTAACAAAGCATGCCGACTCACAGCTGGTGCCCATCTCCTCACCCACACCTGTGCCCTTTATGAACAATCCAGATGGCTCCAACTCTCCAACCGTATAAAGTATCTCACATGTGCTATGATGGGAAAAATAAACCATGGCCTCACACACCCCCGGTGTTGCCACCTTGTTACATCAAAACACCAACCGACAGAACACCAGGAGCTCTACAACCCAGATTCTACAAGTTCCTCATTGTCGAACTACACAGGGCCAATGCTCCTTTGCCTATAGGGCTTCTCTATGGATTAATTATCTCAGCCACACCATATCCTCTGCCTCAACACTAGGTCTGTTCAAAACCAGGCTCTGGGCCCATCTCATTGCCTCAAGCTCCTGTGACTGCCTCTCCTAGCTGATGACCTACACAGCTTTAATCCTAACTTATATACTGCTTACCCCAGGCCCCCCAGTCCCCTCCCCCCAGCTCCAGAGGTGCCACTTCAAATCTCAGGTCTTCATACCACCTCATTGTCTCTCCTTGTCCCATTATAGCACTTATCCCCCCACCCTGTCCCTTTTTATCATCTATCCTCCTTCCCATTTATTTTTGACAAATGCCTCCGGCTGCATCTTCAGCCTCCCCCTCTCCTCTCCTCTCATCCCTGTTTCTCTGCCGCCCCCGGGAGCCTGACACTACCCATTCCTTGTGGGCACATGCATCCTAGCTGTGTTTACCATTTTACTATAGCCACCTATGTTAACTACCTACACTTCTTCATCCTCCTCCACACCTTACTCTTCCTATAATTGACCCCTTTCAATAGCACTGTTTGTACATGAATTGTTTACTGTTATTTCACTGTTGCTTCCTTGTTGTTTGTTATTTGATGTAGAACCTTTGTAAAAGAGCCTTGGCTCAAAGGTACTTGTAATCCTAGAAATAAATAAAATAAAAAAAGGGCAAGGGAGCAGGGGCTATTTAACATCAGAATTGGATTTCAGACTAGGATATCCTAGGATAGTCTGAAATCTTGTTGTCAGATCAGCTTGTGTGCTATCTTATCATCCCCAATTCAAAGCTTAGCAGAAACTACCTAACAACCAGATATCAGTGATTAAGAGTTCCTATGCAGACCTTTAATAGCTTAGATGCCAATGATCTGCAAACTGGTTGAATAAAATGTTTAATGTGAACTGTACTGTAAAAGTCTGATTCAACTTCAGCAAGGCCTTTGGCACTGTAACATATGGTAAACTGCTGAGCAAAGTACATCAGTGTGGTATACATGAGAAATCAGTGTGGTATACATGAGAAATACACAAGCTGGATTGTTAACTGGTTTGGGGCAGGAAGCAGAGGATTGTCATGGATGAATTGTCATGGATGGGCGGTACTCCAACTGGAAATGGGTAGTCAGCAGAATCCCTGAGGGATTAGTGCTAGGGAAGTTACATTTCAACATTTTCATCAAAGATCTGGAAGCTTGTGTTTCCAGCAGGTTGTATAAGTTGGCTGATGACACTAAGCTGTCCAGGGTGAGGGACTCCACTGAGGATGGGTACAAACTAAAAGAAGATATGAACAAGCTGGGTGATTGGTGAGACTCCACTGGAGTCTCAGATTCAGTGTAGCAAAATGCAAGGGACTATGCTGTAGGAGGAAAAATCAAAAACAGGACTTGCACACTGTATGGGGCTCTTCTTGCTGTAGTGCAGGAGTCAAATGACCTGGGTGCTCACTATAGGCAAAGGTATAAAGCACAATGTACAGTGTCTCAGAGGCATCTACTCTTTGGAGGTAGAGAAGTATGTCTCACCACATGTAGCCAATAGAATCATTCATACCATTATTCATGCAGAGCTCTGTGCGAAGCAACAGATCGTACTTATTTGGCATTAACAAACTGGGGACAGTACTTAACACCTGTACATATAGAAGGTAAAGAGGTTTCAGAACTGATAGACTCTGGAAGTAAACAAATCCTGGTAAGGGCCGACTTACTTTGAGGGGCAGACAATACAGGGGTTGAGACTGGTGTGACTTGCAATCATGGTGATGTGCATTGTTACCCCTTGAAGGAGGCAACACTGCAAGTCCAAGGTTTGACCCAACAGTTCATGGTTGCTTTGGTCCCCAATCTGCCTGTGCCTGTGTTAACTGGACATGATTATACTGCCTTTGGGACGTTGCTGTCTTATGTGGCAAATGTGTGTGCTGTCACTACCAGGGCCCAGGCGAAGTGAGAAGAGACATTTTCACAGGTATTCCCCTTTGATGAGGAGCTGTTTGAGGTTGCAGGCAAACCAAAGAAAACAAAAAGAGAAAAGAGGCAGACAAAGTTACAATTGACACAGTGACGCTAATGAGGACTTGTTATACTGTGTAGAATAAAGTAATTTTGCTGATGAACAGAAGGTGGATATAACCTTACAGGCTTTTTTCCTACAGGTGGATAAAGAGGGGCCTGAACAGACAAGCACCATAGGGTACAATTGGGAATGTTATAGAGAACCTGTAAAAACCCAAAGACGGGGGAGCTGTTGATCAGTTGGTAGTACCAACCCAGTATCGCCTACAACTAATCTACCTAGTACATGATGTTCCATGGGTAGGGCATTAGGTAGGGACCAAATTCTTAGTAGGCTGCTACAGTGCTTCCTTTGGCCTGGCATACATGAGCAGGTAGCAGACTATTGCAGAAGTTGTCAAGAATGCCAGAAAGTAGCCTTGATTAACAAAAAAGAAAAGGTACCTCTGCAACCCATCCCCTTGATTTCCACACTGTTTGAGAGGATAGCCATGGATATTGTGGGGCCCCTGCCCAAGAGTGCCAAGGGTAACAGATTTATCCTTGTGATTTGCAATTATACCACCAAGTATCTGGAGGTCATCCCCTTGCAGACCATAACTGCTGAAAAGATAGCAGATTAATTAATTAAGGTTTTTAGCAGGATGGGAATTCCTAAAAAAATAATCACAGACTGGAGTAGTAACTTCTGTTCTGTACTGTTGAGGCATTTGTACCAGACCCTAGATATAGGAGACATCCATACCTTACCCTACCATCCCCAGACAGACGGTCTAGTTGAACACTTCAACCAAACAATGAAAAAAAATGCTTCAAAAGTTCGTACAAGAAAAAGGTAAAACCTGGGATATCTATTTCCCTTTCCTCATGTTTGCAGAGAGGTACCCCAAGCATCAATGGGTTTTTCCCCATCTGAACTATTATATGGCAGGAACCCCAGGGGTCCCCTGGATGTTGTAAAGGAGCATTGGGAGGATGGCAAGGGGTGGGTACCCATACTACCCTTGAGTATTTGACTCAGCTATGGCAGAGGCTGTTGAGATATATCCAGTTGGCCCACCATCAAAATCAGGAGAGGCAGAGACATCAAAAGGAACGGTATGATCAGGGTGTGGGCAACAAAGTCTTGCACCCAGGAAATTTGAGTTCTTTTGTTATTACCCTCATCTGACAACAAACTAATGATGAAGTGGCAAGAAGCCTATGTAATAAAAAGGCAGACAGGACCTGTAAATTACGAAATGGAACTACCAGACAGGCAACATCAACAATGGATACATCATGCCAATCTCTTAAAGAAGTGGTGTGACAGATCCGAGCCAAACACCACCCCAGCCATGTATGTACACCCCGGACAACCTGATAGTGAGATAGATCTAGCATATCAAAGGTTGGAAAAGACTGGGGTGAGCCAAGCTATGTACATTAACCCAGAGTTGGAGCCAGTTCGAAGGAAAGAGTTAGACAACATTCTGCAGATGTTTCAAGGGACATTTACTTGTGAGCCTGGAGAGCCCATGGGGTGGAACATCACATCCATGTAACCCTATAGATGCCTGTATGGCAAAAACCCTATCGTTTGCCAGAAAAAGGTGAGGTCATTAAGGAGGTCCAAAAGATGCAACATTTGAGGGTGACAGAGGAATCCAAAAGTGAGTGGGGCTTCCCCATTGTTGTAGTGGGAAAGAAAGATGGAAGGGTGCAGTTATGCCTGGATTTCCAAAGCCTGAATGCCATCTCAAAGTTTGATGGATGTCCTATGCCTCGCATAGATGATATCATCGTCTTGGCAATACGCAATACATCAGCATATTGGATCTCACAAAAGGATACTGGCAGATCCCTTTAGATAAAGAGGCTACAGAGAAAACTGCCTTCAGTACTCTGATGGGGCTGTTCCACTTCATCATGATGCCCTTTGGATTACATGGTTCCCTGCCATGTTTCAAAGATTTATGGATGACTTCCTAGACCACGCATGTCCTATAGCATGGCCTACCTCAATGATGTGGTAGTGTTTAGCCCTACTGTAGTTGGAAGGAGCATGTACAACACCTCACTAATACACTAGATGCCATCAAACAGGCAGGCCTTACCATAAATCCTACTAAGTGTTCCCTGGCAATGAGGGAAACTAAGTATTTAGGGTTTTTAATTGGACATGGGCAGATTAAACCCGAGATAGGAAAGGTTGATGCTGTGGAAAAGAGCCCCCGCCCAGTCACTAAAAAGCATGTCTGGTCATTTTTGGAATTGGCTGGATACTATAGGCCATTTATGCCTAACTTTGCAACTATTGCCAGTCTTCTAACCAACCTAAGAAAGAAAAATAAACCCACTAAGATTGTTTGTACCCCAGCTTGTGAAGAAGCGTTTTGTGCCATAAAGGCAAGTTTATGTTCCTCACCTGTTTTAAGAAGCCCTGATTTCTCCATCTATTTATAGTACAGACTGATGCTTCCAACACTGGTATTGGTGTAGTTTTGTCACAGATTATTGAGTGAGAAGAGCACCCCATAATATACATAAGCCGGAAGCTCCATGAAAGAGAAACCAGGTATTCCACAATAGAAAAAGAATGTCTCACCTTAAAATGAGCAGTAAAAGCTTTGAGATTTTATCTGTGGGGATCAGACTTTGAAGTATGGACATATCATAACCCACTTTGTTGGTTGCAGGTTATGAAAGACAAAAATCCCCGTATTATGCGGTGGTACCTTGCCTTGCAACCATACAGATTTACTATCAGGCATGGGTCTGGTACCTTAAACCACAATGCAGACTTTATGTCTCAATATGGAGCAGATCCTAACTATCAAACACCATCCTACCTCGGGGTATAGTATGACAATGAGTCAGAGGATAGCCTCTGATTCTCTGTTACTAACTGTATTTTTGACTTATCGTATTAGGGACCCTGAGGTGGAGCTTTGGAAGTGGGTGGGCTGAAGCTCCATCTCTCCTAGTGAGAGATCTGATTTGATCAGGATCAGACCAAAGTGACCAGACTATCAGTGGTTTGATTTAGAAAAACCTACAGGGTTTTCTCTTAGGTGGGGAGGAGTGTGTCACAGGGTCTGTGTATGCTGTGTGACCATGTCTAAATCTTAAGTCTGTTGCAACAGCAAGTGCTAATATTTCTTTCTCTCTTTCTCATCTATCTGTTTTTCCTCTGTTTGTTTTCCCCATCTACAGGCAGGCTACCTGTAGATGTCCCTTACTGTCCCTGCTGTACTCTTTTGGTTACTACACTGTATACATGTGCACCCCCCACCCCGAATAGATCGAGGTGCACTGGAAAGTCATAATAAAAGCACTTCAAACATTTTAACTAGGGTCCCTGTGCAATAGTGACACAAGGACACACAGGAGACTGTATATAAAAGAAAAAAAGCCAGATATTGGGGTTTCATTATGTAGTGAATAGGCTTTAATGCCTCATATGTAAATGCAAAACGACAGAGAGTTCATGTAATATTTCTGCCTCCATGTTTAAGTATTTAAGATAGCATTTATTATGGGATATGGTATTTAGTAATTAGGATGGCTGTTCAGCGTTTTGTTTGTTTGAGGAAGCCGTTTCAGTCAGCTGTATCTATTTTTCTTTGCACATTTGCACTGCCCGCTTTAGCACAGCGTGAGCCTGCTTTTGATGTATGGTACGCTCGCTGACTGTGTGGTGCGGTGCAGGGCTGAGTCAATTGAAGGAAACCGTAGGAAAGTTTAGGTGGAGCGGATGTAGGCTAAGCACAGGTATGTTTAGTGCTGTATCCCTTTTTCTGCAAACTGCTACTTGCGGTTAACTTGCAATGCTAGCTTTGTCACTGCACGATAAATGCAATATGCAACATGAAATAAGAAAAGCGCTTATCTAAATGCATGGACAAGCAGAAGGAAATTGTGGCTCGCTTTTTCCATTTTGCAAGAGTCCTCCACAAGCGTCCTGTGCAGTTACTATAGAGCTGGCCATCCCTTTCTTACTCTGTTTTACGGAGCAGAAGGCTTGTGGGAGGAGTCTGTTTTGTGGGGATAGCAAGAAAAAGGCTTACGTTTGTTTATTTTCATTTATTCTTTATTGATTGCGTTGAAGCACTACTTAGAATAATGTTGCAATATTGTAGCATAGTGAATTGAATGATTTTACTGATTTATCACTTTATTTCTGGCAAATGCTGGGATAAGAGGTGGAACTTAGCTCAGTCACATGGGGACCTACAAGATAAGTAGAGTGCTGTTCAACTCTAGAGTCAGTCTGGTATAGGATTTGGTGAAATGCTGACCTTAGAAAGTAACCTAGCATTCTTCTGGTGGCACAGTGCACAGTGCTGTTAACTGTGTTGCCTTTTATTTTTATTGTACTTTTTCTCTTTATTTTGTCATCCAGGTTCTCTTTTGTTGTTATACTGCTGCAAGAATAAAACTGATTTTCATTCTGACAAGTGTTTTCTGAGTCCATCAATACCCACTGTCTCACAGTCCAATAGCCCATCTCTGGTGACTGTCTAGTTGGAATTAAAAGATAACATGCCACTTACTAAAGAATAACAGGGCTTTTTATTGATGAAAAACAGAAACTATACAGACAAAGTGCAGTAAAAAACAGTCGATCAAATAAATATCTCAAGTTACAGACTTGGGGTGGGATGTTCAGAAGGGTTGTGCATGGCGCAACACAGTTGCGCCATGCGCAACCTGATATGTGACGACATGATATTCAAAGGGCGTGCCTGGCATTAAATCCTGATGCACCAGATTGCATCAGTAATGTATGCTGCTGCAGTGGGGAGGGCGTGATCATGCATGCTCTGCACATCCGATATTCAGCCGGGATGTGCCGAGCCCATGCAGGCGCAACCCCTACTTGAGCTGCACACAGTTGAGCAAGGAAAAAAAAGGAGCAACAGCTGGCCACCCACAGGTGAGCTGCTGTATTGCAGGGCTCAACACGGCAGCTGCCAGCTGTGGGTGGCCACCCGAGCTCTGGTGGCACCTTGAGTGGCGCCCCCTCCCCCATGCCCGATCATGGGCATGTATTACAATAACACGTCCAATATCCCTGGTGGTCCAGTCGACCACTCCCAGCCCGATCGTGGGCTTTAGTAGTAAAATAACTTGTGCAATATCCCTGGTGGTCCAGTGGACTGCGTCCAGCCCGATCGAGGGCTTTAGTAATAAAATAACTTGTCCAATATCCCTGGTGGCCCAGCGGTACCCCTCCCCACCCACCCACTGAGCCCCACCACACCGCCCCTTCCCGGTCAGTGGCGGGGCAGCTCCCCACCCACAAGCCGCCCCATCACCCGGCCGACTGACTCAGACAGTCGGAGCTGTACGCCCATTGGTCCACAGCATGGGCCAATGGGCGTGCAGCCCGTACCATACTACACAGTACAGAAATGTGAATGGATCCACTTGTTCTTGTCTTGAGCATCTTGTCTTCTGAAAAGTACTTCCCTCCTGTTCCTTATTTACCCTGTGAGGCATTTAATGGTCTCTATCATATCCGTCTTGTCCCTCCTCTATTCCAGGGTGTACATGTTGAAGTCCTTTAGTCTCTTCTCATTGAGCTTCTGATGCAGACCTTGCACCATTTTAGTTGCCCTCCTCTGGACTGCCTCCAATCCTTCTATGGCATTCCAGAGATGTGGTCTCCAGAACTGGATATAGTACTCTAGCTGGGATTTTACCAGCGAGCAATACAGAGGCAACACCACCTTCCTATTTCTATTGGTGATACCCCTCTCTATGCACTCCAGCATCCCACTAGCCCTCCCTGACTGCCTTGTTGTACTGCCTGGCCACCTTTCACCCGCTTTGCTGTATTGATGTACCTGTTATACCTGTTGTACTCTCCCGGGTCGTTCCTGAAAATAGGCATATAACTTGTCTAGTGTACCTACCCGGTAAACAAAAGCTAAATAAATAAATAAAGTCATCCAATATGATTACCCCCAGGTCTCTTTCCTGCTTGGTGGTTATCAAGACCACTCAACATTAGAAATGTAGAAACACAGAGTTGATGGCAGATAAGGACTGCAAGTCCCATCAAGTCTGCCCATTTTTTCTACCTTATGAATGTGCCATAGGCCTTTACTCTGTCAATTGCCTATCTATTCATACTCATCTGTATTGCTCCCTTATGCCTATTCCACACCTGTTTGAAACCCAGCAATGTATTCATATCCACCACTTCCTGAGGTAGTCCGTTCTGTGCACCCACCACCCTTTCTGTGAAAAAGAACTTCCTCACATTACCCTTGAATTGACCTCCCTCTAATCTCATGCTGTGTCCTCTTGTCCTGCTACATTTCTTATATTGAAGCATGTTAGACTATTTCACCTTTTTAATGCCCTTAAGATGTTTGAATGTTTCGATCATATCACCTCTCTCCCTCCTTTGCTGTAGGGTATACATATTAAGCTCCGTTAATCTGTCCTCTTATGTTTTCTGATGCAATCCCTGCACCATCTTGGTCACTTTTCTCTAGACTGCTTCCATTTTGTCAATGTCCTTGTGCAGGTGCGACTTCCAGTACTGCACCCAGTACTCCAGATGGGGCCTAACCAGTGTCTTGTAAAGAGGGATTATAACCTCCCTCTTACGACTTGTGATACCCCTACTAATACACCCCAACATCTACCTAGCCTTACCTACTGCTTTAGTGGTCTGCTTGGATGATTTCAGGTTATCTGTGATGATGATGCCCAAGTCTCTTTCTTCCCTAGTAACTGCCAGCAACTCTCCTCCCAGTCTATAGGTGGCTTCAGGGTTTCTCTTCCCTATGTGCATGATCTTGCACTTCTTTGCATTAAACCCCATTTGCCACTCTTCTGACCATTTTGTCAGTTTATCCAGATCTCTTCTCATTCTGCCCACCCCATCTGGATCATCTACTCTGTTGCAGCTCTTGGTGTCATCTGTAAACAGACAAACCTTATCCTCCAGTCCATCTGCAATGTCACTGATGAAGATATTGAAGAGGACTGGCCCCAGTGCTGATCCCTGAGCTACCCCACTTGTGACTTGCATTTCTTCTAACTGCATACCATTTATCACCACTCTCTGTGTTCTGCCCTCCAACCAATTTGCCACTCATTTGACCAACTTCTGACCCACCCTGAGCTCACCCAGCTTATTAATCAATCTTTTATGTGCAACAGTATCAAAAACTTTGCTGAAGTCAAGGTAGGCAACATCAACTGCTCCCCCTTGGTCCACCACTCTGCTTACCCAGTCAAAGAAATCTATGACATTAGTTTGACAGGACCTTCCTGTTGTAAACCCATGCTGTCTTGGATCTTGAGCGCCTAAGGATTCCAGGTGTTGCACTATCCTTTCCTTAAGGAGTGCCTTCATAATCTTGCCCACTACTGAGGTATGACTGACTGGTCTGTAGCTCCCTGCCTCCTCCCTGCTACCACTCTTGTGGAGCAGGATCACATTAGCCCTTCTCCAGTCTTCTGGGACATCTCCTGTGCTCAGAGACTCACTAAACAGTTCTGATAATGGCTCTGCTAGTTCCACCCTTAGCTCCTTTAATACCCTGGGATGTATGCCATCCGGTCCCATTGCCTTGTCCATCTTGACCATTTTGTACTCTGCCTCTGGGTTTCTGTGCCTGGAGTGCATTATTTCACACTTTTTCACATTGAAACTTAGCTGCCATATCTTTGACCAGTTTTCTAGTTTTCTCAGGTCCTCTGTTCATCCTTTCCGTACTCACCCTCCGAGTGTCCACCCTATTGTATATTTTGGTGTCATCTACAAAGAGAAATACCTTCCTTTCCAACTCCTCTGCAGTATCACTTATAAAGGCATTAAAGAGGATTGGTCCCAGCACGGATCCCTGAGGTATCCCTCTGGTCACCCTCCCAGAGGTCACCCTCCCTTCCTCGAAGTGAACTCCATTTACCACTGCCTTCTGCAAATTATCCCCTAACCAGATTCTTATCCAGTGTACCATGTTTGGACCCACTCCTAAGCTGCCCAGCTTGCCTACTAGTCTCCTATGTGGAATGGTTTAGAAAGCCTTACTGAAACCTAAGTAGGCCACGTCCATTGCTCCACCCTGATCTAAATCCTTTGTCACCCAGTCAAAGAAATCGATTAGATTCATTTGACATGATTTTCCCTCTGTGAAATCATGCTATTTTGGCCTTACACCCCACTGGTTTCAAGATATTCCAAGATCCTTCCTGATAAACTACAATGGGAATCTGTCAAACATAGAAACACAGAAGTTGACAGCAGATAAGGACCACAAGGCCCATCCAGTCTGCCCATTTTTTCTACCTTATAAGTGTGCCATAGGCCTGTACTCTGTCAATGGCCTATCTATTCATACTCATCTTTATTGCTCCCTTATGCCTGTCCCATGCCAAACTGAGTCTCCAGAACCCACAAATATCAAGTTTTTCTTGGCATTTCAATCATTTGGGTCCTGGAGATTTTCCATATTCTTAGTTTACAGAAAGCTTCTTTCATATAACGGGGGGCAGAACAGAAGCTTTAACTACCTTCAGAGGCCCTCTTTCCCAAAGAAGTAACCAGGTCTTACAGCTGTGTGTTAGCCATAATGCTCATATCTTCCCAGAAGCAGTCAGCAATGGTTTAAGATTAGACCCATAAAAAAAATCCCCATAAAACCTACTGACTGTATTATATTTAAACCTCCCTGTTTAAAAGGTAAATAGATGAAAGACCTTTTCAGAAGATTATGCCTGCTTCACTGTAGGGTATGAAAAAGACACTTAACAAAGCAGCCTATGGGGGATGTAAGTAACAGAGAGGAACAATGGAATCAAAAAAATTGTAATCACATAAATTCTTTTTTTCTTCACTATCTGCCACCTATTCCATTTGGCCACCTTCTTTTTACCTAATTCAGTTTTTTTTAATTCAAAAGAGCAAAATTTCTGTCACAAAATTTGATCCCTAGAATGGTAGTAGTTTCCTTCTATAACCATAAATTTGGTACTGTGGTGGGACCTGGTAAGTCCTGTCTAAGTTGTTAGCCCACACATTTATCTACATTTATGGATGCCCCTGAAAATAACCCAAATGGCTGTTATTTTTAAGGGCTTGTTGTGTCAAGGATGCATTCTGGACAAGGAGGCACATATTAACATATACAATAGCCACATACAGTACGGCACTTTCCTCATTTTATAAGGGAAGGGCTAAAATGTCCTGATTAATGACCCAGAGTAAAGGAACTACACAGAAGGCATAGAGGACGGGACTTAATGGACAGCCCTGTCTGACCTCCTTATATATCATACTAGCTTTGCCACACCACCCATTAACCACTAGTATAACTAATACTGAATTATAGACATTGTAACCAAGAGATGAAATTATCTGAAATCACATAAACATGTAACAGATACCACAGATAGCCATGAGACACAAAGTTAAAAGCCTTGTGTTGGTCTATGGACAATAAATACCCATTCATCCCACCTGAAGTGTCACTCTCTACCACCTGTCACAATAAGGTGGTCCTTGATATGCCTGCCAGATACAGCACAAGCCTGTGCTGGGGGCTATCAGATGTCTAGCCACCTGAAGTAATCTACTATTTAGGCTTTTTGCTAAAATCTTAAGGTCTGTATTTAATAGGCTAATTGGCCTTCAGTTTTGAGAGATTCCTTTTCTCCTCAGTTTTATGCAGATGTATCAGTAGGGCTTCTCTCATGCTATGTATAAGATGTTTAGTAGCAACCATGAAATTAAAATCATACGCCAATTATATCAATCTGTATAATTCACTCATAAGCCCATCCTTCCCTGGAGCAGTATTATTGCCAAGGAAAGAAATGGCTGAGGCAGTTTCAGTGCCACAGATGTATATAGTGAGCATCAAAGACATGTTAGCAGTGAGAGGGGGAATTTGGACCTGTGAGAAAAATGTATCGCTACCTGAGGCAGAGGTGAAAGAGGGACCAAAAAGATCTGCTGTATAAGCTGAAACTAACCATAAAATCAAAGAAGAGCTGGGAAATTATATTGAAAAATCATCACAGAAACATGGATGTTGTCGGCAGACTAGGACCTCATGGTACACCTAGTCTGCCCTTAAGTTCCCTGCCTACTGTGTTACCGCAGACCCTACTTGATCTCCGCCACCCCCATTACTAAGGTCCCTTGTGTCTATCTCATGCATGCTTGAATCCTGCCACCATTTTGGTACCTGCCACCTCTGCTGGTAGTCTGTTCCTGACGTCCACCACCCTTTCTGTAAAGAAAAAGAAGGACCTCGTCACATCCCCTCTGATCTGAATCACAAACAAAAACAACAAACTAGCAACTCATTCTGGAAGAAACCAGGAGGGAAAAACATAAAGGACAATCATCATACATACGTAACCCACAGGGTTACCAGGAAAAAAGGAGAAAGCGAAGAAAACAAAAAGAGCACAGCAAAAGGAAAAAAAACAACATGATACAAAACTTCCTACTACCATACTCTGTGACCAAAATTAAATATCAAAAAATAACATGGAAGAGGAAACCATATAATATCAGAGAAGACTTGATCATAATAGTATGCGTGTTCAAACCTTACTTAATCAGCAAAATGCATTAGAGTAACCCATCTATAACAACCTAAGTTGTTCACGTTTAAGTACCTTACAATCATTGTTATAAATCTCTGAAACAGCAGATTCACACATTTTAGAAAGCAATATATAAGTCATTCTTAGCCATTGTAGCACTAAGCAACATCTTGCCTGCCATAGGCAAGATTTTAAGCCTGCAAACAGGCATCACCAACGTGCTATTATAATAACTCCTTAAAGTTGTTGTAAAGTCACCTAGAACTAAATTCTCATAGGTCAATCTTTCCAATCATGGAAGCTCCCATTTATTTGCTAAGTATTTCCAAAACCTTATCACAAATCCACAGCCAAAGAAAAAAATGTTCTGTTGTTTCCAAACTAGCATCACAGTCTGGGTATGGACATGCTCTTTATTCCAGGGATTTATGTTTGTTATTCTCTCAGACATTCAACCTCCCATAAGAGCACAACCACAGAATATTCCACATTTGTCGAGGGATTCTTTTATCCACCAGCTGTTTAATCACCTGGGGATTCTTCTCGATTCTGCAGTATTTAAATTCTGGTTCCTGTGGACCAGTTTGTAACATTATATTGACTCATACAGTTGTTTCCTGGATGAAGAATGCATTAATGAACAGGACATTTTCTATTTATATGATTTCTGTAAACACGGCCTAAAGAAGTCAGGAACTGCTACATTATGGGTTAGTTTCACTTTTGTTTCCTGCTAAATGTTCAAGAACTTTTCTGACAAGTTCTTGATTCTGTTGTTAATGCCATAGAGCACTAGTTCCAAGGTAAATTTCAGGGTTCCTGCCCAAAACAACACATTACAGGATTAAACATATGTAACCCTCCTTTTCCCCTGGGCAAATATGTCATGTTCCTCTTCATGGGGCTGAGTCAACTCCCCAAGAACATTTGAAAGAATATACTATTCTTAGTAGTCTCCAGGTTGGCAGGTAAAGGGAAGACATAAGAGGACTGGAACTAAAAACTGTTTAATAATGAAAACCCTCTGAAATTTAAAGAGTTTCCATCCCTCCCACCTAGATACTTTTTGTGGATAAATCACCACATTTCTTCAACCAATTGATCTGAGGCATATCTGCCAAACCAAACTTGCCTCCCAATATTTTGATGGGACCCTCCACAATCTGGATCCATACTACAACCACTGCCTCTGCTGGTGCCTCCCCTAGACTAATCCCTGTGCTTTTTGATAAATTTAAACTGGCACCAGATACAGTGGAAATTTTGTAATGGTACATAGCATCAGTTCTCCACTATTCTGATCTACCACATGTAAACAGATATCATCTGCAGAGCCCAGCATTTTCAGGCTACCCATTCCCAAAGGCCATTATGTTCTTGCATTATGTTTATTATCCATAATACTAAGAAGAAAGGGATCCAAGGCAAAAACATGAAGCAGGGGATTCAATGGGCACCCTACCATACCCAAACTTTTTTTTTCTTTGTCTTACTTGCCCCCTGGTCTGCCTCTCCTTCCAGCTGCTCCTGACTCCCCCGACCTCCTCGCCCTGACCCCCTTCCACTCACCTCAGATCGCAGCCAACCCAGGGGTGGCCCTGCGTAACCCGTCACCGGATGGGTCCCTCTCCTCCGAGGGAGAAGGCGCCAGGAGGGGGATACCAGTGAGCTATTCAATCAGTCCCCGGGTGCTGCTGAGGTGGATTCCGGGGTGTCAGGGCATATGAGATGGCGGGAGCTGGCAGCCATCATCTGGCTGACCAGGAGGCAGTTTTTCCACTTTTCTCTCCGGGGGCGTGCCATGCCACGGACGTCTAGACCAAAGCCGACGTTCACCACGCCCCTTGTACAGTGGGGCTCGCTTGAGTTGTTGCTCTCCCTGCCTCCACCAGGGGAAGCAGACAGCGAGCCATGTCCCTTCCCTTCCCCTTGGAAAGGCGAGCAGTCACGGGACACTCAAGCCTTCTCCCCCCAGCTGGCTCTCCAGCAACCCAAGTCCATTCTCGAACCCTGGTTGCCAGCATCTCAAGCAGAAATCCAACTGCTGGCACAATGATCCAGCTCATATCCAAACTTTTATAGAGACAGACCACCCAGTCCTACCATCAATGAGGAATTCAACAGATGCTGATTTATACATTGCCTTAATCCAGGAAACAAAGACTTCAGCAGTCCCACACCATGTCAAGACTTAGATAGAATTTGACAGCAGATAAGGACCGCTTGGCCCAGTCTGCCCATTTCCCTACCTAATGGATAAGCTACAGATCCTAGTTAACCAACAGCCTACTTCTTCCTACCCCCATCCCCTAGAATTGCCCTATGACTGTCCCATGCATTCTTGAATTCCACCACTGTTTTTGACTCCACAACCTCCTCCGGAAAGCTATTCCATGCATCCATAACCCTCTCTGTGAAAAAATACTTCCTTACATTACCTCTGAGCCTCCCCCCTTCTATCTTCAAACTTTAAACAGGTACTTGTGACTAACCTTATCAAAGGCCTTTGTCTGATCTAAAGAAAGTAGATAATCTTATTTATTTATTAAAAAGTTTCACCAGGAAGAACATGCTGAACAAATTGCTCATTTCCAGATGTGTCCTGGGGGAGGGGTACAGAGGATCAATTTCAGCAAAATGAAATTACACAATGTAAGGTGCTAAGCATACAAAAATATAAGTTACAGGGGATAATTACATTAACATCGGTACAATTTTTACACAGACATTGGTAAAGAAGAGATTACATGAGGACATAAAGCAGTTAAACAATAATTAGAAAGGCAACAATGATTATAAATTCACAGCAACATGTAAAAAATGCTAAGTGCTTAGCAGGACTATCTACCTTAATGGGAAATGGGAGGTGGGCTGGCAATAGGATCATTTGTGTAGCTTGGAGTCAGGGGAGTTAGAGGCAGTTGCATATTGGGAGGCTGAAAGAGCGCATGAGTGAGGAAAGGAAGTATGATGAGAGAGCATTACGAATATTAGTAGGAAGTGAATTCCAGAGTTTGGGGAAGTGGTGGAAGAAAGAAACCTGACCAGCTGAGGTGGACCCCTAGGATACGACGAGAGTGCGTGCATTGCTGCTCCAGAGGCAGTGGGGGGGAGAGAGTAGGGACATCAGATAGGAAGGTAGTCACACCAAGCCAGTACTTACCTGTGAAATTGGTTCAGTCTAACAAATGCCAGTCAGTGAGGGAGGGAAGAGCAAGAGATTGATATAAGGAGCAGTGGTGAGTGCGGGGCAGGGCAGATTAGGGCAAACCAGCAGAAGGAGAGGAAGAGAGTGTCCAGTCTGGAAAGGGACTTTTTAGGGGCAGCACTGTAGACTACGTCGCCATAATGAAAAGTTGGAAGAATCATTTTCAGCAAAATTTCTCTATGGGCTAGCAAAGGGATGCTTTCACGATTCCAGTGCAAGGCACCAAGTCTGGGTAGTAATTTCTTGTAAACAGCAACTATGTGAACAGAGAAGTCAAGGTGTTTGTCAAGCCAGATCCCAAGGTACCTAAAGGAGATAGTGGCTTCCAATGTAGACCCATCTAAGGTGTGGAAGGAGAGGGAGGAGGGGAGCCTAGACAGTCTCTGCCTCATGCCAAAGGTCATGGAGACTGTCTTCTTGGCATTTAGAAATAATTGGTTAGATCATAACCACTGCTGGATATTATTGAAGTCCGGCTGCAAGGTGGACTTCACCATGGGAGCAGAAGAACTGGAGACATACAAGACAGTGTCACCCACAAACATGTGAATGAATGCAGATGAGCAGACTGAGGGGAGATCATTTAGGAAAATGGAGAAGAGAATCAGGCCAAGGACTGAGCCTTGTGGGACACCAGTGTGGATGGGAAGGGGAGAGGAAAGAGAGTCCCTGATTCTGACTGGTTGCGATCTGCCCATAAGATAGGATTGAAACCAGTTAGTGGCAGAAGTGGACATCCCAGTGGCAGAGAACTTGTCCAGAAGGAGGGTGTGGGAGACAGTGTCAAACACTTTGACTAGGTCAACAAAGATAGCTGATGTGATCAGCCCCTGTTCCATATTTGATTGGATGGAGTCTGTGAGCCAGAGCAGAGAGGTGAAAGTGGAGTGTTTTTTTCAGAATCTAGACTGGAAAGGGGTGAAGAAGGAGGAGGAGGAGTCGAGATGAGGAGTGAGTTGGTGTAGAACCAAGTGTTCTTGTAATCTGGCAAGGGTAGGAATGAGGGAGATGGGGTGATAGTTGTCTGAGAGGAGAGGTCACCAACTTTATGTAAAGGGATTACAGTGGCATGCTTCCAGGTGTCAGGGACAGAGGCTAGTTTGAATGAAAGATTTAACAATGCTGTGATAGGGTAAGCAATGGCAGGTGCAGACAACTAGAGCAATTTGGCATCAAGGCCATTGGGGCTCTTGCCTATAGATGGGTTTAAAGCAAGTATTGCCTTGAGTACTGTAGAGGGGGAGATAGTGGAGAAACAAAAGGGCATGACAGGGGGGCTGGAGGGTGGGAGGATGGGGGTGAGGGTAGGAGGGTGGAGAGGAGGGATGAGGCGCAGGTAGTAAAAAAGTTATTGAACTCCGCAGCTATGGAGGTTGGGCCAGATAGGGACATGTGGGCTACCCCGAGGATAAGAGTTTGGGGACTGTTTTAGGGGGGAAAATAGTGCACTAACCACTTTCAGAACTTGGATGGGTGGTTAATGTTTTCATGGAAGGTGTTGGAGAAGTATTGAGATTTGGCTTGCCTAACCAGCCTTGAACGTATGTTGCGGAGGTGATGATAGATTCGTTAGGCTGCAGTGGAGGGGGAGCATTTGTGGTCTTTCCACACTCTGTCCCAGCTCCTTAAGCAGTACAGGAGATCCGAAGTAATCCAGGGAACATAGGAACCATGGGATCTCGTGCATTGGAGAGGGGCATGGCGATCCCAAATATGGAGGAAGGCTGTTTTAAAATAATCAAGCACAGAATCAAGCAAGGTAACAGTGTCGATGGGGGACTAATTAGTGTTGGATAGATCAAGAAGTAGCGGGGTGAGGTTTAACGATTTGAAGGAGCGGATGAGAAAGAAATTAGGTGGGAATCGAGGGATCCAGATTTTACGTACACAGTATGTGATATGGTGGTTGCTCAAAGCATCTGGCAGGACCCCTGCATTGATAACATGATGAGGGTGTGAAGCCAGGACCCAGTCTATGAGGGAATGATTATGAGTTTTGTTGTTTAAACCTGTAGGATCAGTTATAAGTTGAGACAGATTTAGTGTGGAAATGTCTGCTCTGGCAGGGGAGTGGTGTGAGGCAAGCCAGTTTAGATTAAAATCCCCCAGTATCAGCAGTTCGCCTGAGGTGGCATGGGATAAAGGAATGTCAGAAAGTCTGTGACAGAATTAGTGCATAGCGCAGTGCAGCAGTAAACTCCTGCAATAAAGATCAGGAGTGAGGAGGGGTGGGAGATTTTGACTAATAACTGTTCATACATAGAAGGGGTTGTGGAGGCCAGGACAGCAGTGAATTGAATGGATGGGTTGATGTACATGGCTACACCACCACCACCCTTTCTGGCTCTGTCCTGACAGATGAGGGAGAAACCAGGGATGGAGACCTATTCATTAGGGATCTCATGGCTGAACCAGGATTCAGACAGAATGAGGATGTCAGGCCAGAGGGAGAGGACTAAGGGATGAATGTGGTGAAATTTGGGCAGAAGGCTCCTAATGTTGAGGTGGATAATTTTTAGACCATGGGGTACTTGGGAGGGATGAGTGGAGGTAGATCTGGGGTTAAGTTTGATGTCGCCCACAAGGAGCAGCAGGAGGGCAACCAAATGGTGAGTGAGCATGTAGAGATGTTTTTTTGACCGCCGGGGGATTGGTAGTGAAAATTTCTGATAGGGGGGAAAGTTGTAGGGAAGGGCTGAATAGGGCTGTTAGGGGGCAGTATGGGGTAAGATAGAGGCTCCAGGGGCCAGAGGTATAAGGGAGTAAAAGAAGAACAGAAGTTGGTGGAGGAAGCAGAGAGATGTAGAGAGTCTATTAGCACTGGGGGAAGAGGGGTGACTGGGGGAGATGGGTGAAGAGATGTGGGATAGGAGGTTATTGTGACAAGGAGGGTAAGAAGATAAAAGAGGTAAGGAGTCATAATGTAGGAGAGAGGGAGATAAAGGAGAAGGTAGGGAAGCCTCTAGTGATTGTCTTTATAATAGCTAATGGAACACCAAAAGTTAGAATATGAATTTGCACATCAGATAACTGGCACTGCAGTACCACAGCAACCACCAGGTTGTATGAATAATACCTGCAATATGAAGGTGCTTTTAGTGGCTGAGTGGCCTAGTGGTAGAGTTGATGTCAATGACCAGCAGCCAGGAGATGGAGGTTCAAATCCTGCACCAGGGTGAAGGTGCACAACTGGAAGGAGGGAAGGGAGATACAAACTCTGGGTAATTGGTAGTGGGGGCTAGAAGAAGGCAGATAGAAGGAGGCGGTAGAATAACTTTAATGTTCCAGCACTGAAAGGGGTGCAATAGCTACCTCTCCTGGGCTAAGTTGGTAACCTGCAGATGGGGAAGTGGGATCATTACTCAATCACTTATGAGTAAAGGAAGGAAAGAAACAGGTTTGTGCTGGGTTAATGATAGTTGATGTTACATGGGTTAATCTCCAATGCATAATTTTTGTAAAAATTGTACAGTCTGATTTCAGTAGGCATATGGGTCTCTTATTGTTCAATTTTCCTTTATCTCTTGCCTTAAATAATGAAATCAACAAGTCCCTGGAAAACTCTCCAGGTATCTTTTTAAACTTAAGCAACGAGAACAAAGTAAAACTAGAAAAGCTGCCAGCTTGGTGGCAAAGGTTTTAAAGAACTCAATTGGGAACCCATCCCAACCTGGTGATGCACCTGTTTTTAAGGATGCAATTATTGTTAGTAACTCTTGTTTTGTAATGGGTGCTATCAAATTACGGTCATCTGTAGCGGTGAGATCAGAAATAAGGGTAGGTGTTAAAGATTTTATGTCTGCAAATGCTATTGCTGGTTGACAAAACAGCTCCTGAATATAAGTATCCACTAACCTGGAAATCCGGCCCCTCGACTTCTGATGTGGAGACCAGATTCCAGCAGGACTTCAATGCAGTTCAGTGCTGATTTCACTCAAATCAGCTCTTTCTCAACACCAAGAAAACTGTCTTCATGATCTTTGGCACAAAGCAGAGACTTTCTAGGCTCCCCTCCACCCCCTCCTTCCACATCCTGGATGGGAGTACTCTTGAGACTTGCACCTTCTGCAGATATCTCAGGGTCTGGAATGACCCGCACCTAGACTTCTCCGCACATATTGATGCCATTTATAAAAAAGCTTCACCCCAACCTGGGTGTGTTGTACTGCCATCGTGGATGCATCCCACTATCAGCTCACCTGGCAATTGTGCAGAAGATGATTCTCCCCATCTTTGACTATGGAGACGTAGTCTACAATGCTGCCCCTAAGTCCTCCCTATCCAAACTGGACCCCCTTTTCCACTCCTTCTGTCATTTTGCCCTTGACTGTCCTCCTACCACTCATCACTGTCTTATACCAAAACCTAGATCTCCCCTCATTGCAGGACCAGTGGCAATCTCACTGTGTCAGTATCACTGCCAAATTTTGGACACAGTCCCTTCCTCCTTACCTCGCCTCCATCCTCAGCTCCTACCTTCTCGGGTTACACACTCAGGAATAATGACTTGCATCTCCTGGTCCGTTTCACTCATGTCCACCTCAGCAGGCTAGTCAGCATTCACATATCGCATGCCTAAACTTTGGAACTCACTCCCCCAGGATATCTGGCACACACCTCCCCCAGTCAGCGCCTTAACTACCTTCTCAGAATAAATTTCTCCCCCATCTGATCATGCACCAATGTTAGCTCTTGACTCTGAAATCAGGAATCCCAGTAATAGGATTGTATTATTTTTATGTAATTGTTACTATATTTAATTGACATATGCCTTGTAATTGCACTCTGCTATGATATGGGGGTGCAGGAGGCTTCAAGGGCCTGCGCAAAGGTAAGGTTCAAGCAATGTAGGGCCAGTAAGCCATGTTGGTGGACCCGGTAGGTGCAGGAGGTGGTGAGGCAGAAAAAGGCTGCCTATGCATGCTTAATGCGCTCAAAGGGGGCTAGGGAGCGGGGAGAGTATGATTTCCTGGCTAAGAGGGTCACCAGCGTGGTAAGGGGGGGCCAAGGTGAAGAAGAAGCTTAACCTGGCCAGGGATATCCACGGGGAGGGAAGGGGTTCTATAGATACATAGGGGAGAAAAGAAAAGTGAGGGCACAGATCAGCAGAATTAGAACTGATGGGTGCAGGAAGATGGGGAACAAGCAAAGGTGCTAAGTGAGTACTCTGCCTCTGTCTTTACCGGGGGAGGTGGGGGGATCTTTCCAACCTGATGGGAGGGTAGAGGAGCCCACTGAACCAGGAGGCCAGTTGGAGACTGAAGGACTGGATGAGACTAGGACAGGGGATGGGTCGTATCTAGAAGGGGAGGAGAGGATGCATGAGGAGGGGGATGGGAGGGCAAAATCACAGCAGATAGGGTGAAAGAGGCCCTCCAGTCGCTAAAGACTGAGAAGGCACTGGGGCCAGATGGGCTGCATCCAAGGGTACTTAAGGAACTGGCAGATGTGCTGGCAGCTCCACTGGCCTCACTCTTCAACATCTCCCTGATGACAGGGTGGGTGCCTCAAGATTGGAAGGTGGCTCATGTGGTGCCTATCCACAAGGGGGGGTCCAGAGAGGAGATGGGGAATTATAGGCCCATTAGCCTTACGTCTGTGGTATGCAAGGTTATGGAGGGCATTATCAAGGAAAAGCTGGGGGGGGGCAACTGGAAAGGTTGGGGCACCTGGATGATAATCAGTATGGTTTTGTTCTGGGGAGGTCGTGCCAGACTAACCTGGTGGAATTTTATGACTGGGTGACAGGTGCCCTGGACCGACATAGGCAGGTGGATGTCCTCTATCTGGATTTCAGTAAGGCATTCAATTTGGTACCCCACAATGGCCTACTAACAAAGCTGGGGGGATGGGGGGGCAGTTGCTCAGGTGTGTGGAAAACTGGCTTACGGGGTGAATACAGCGAGTGGTGGTTGGAGGGATAGTCTTCTCCCCAAGGAGGGTATCAGTGGGGTCCACCAGGGTTCAGTTCTGGGGCCACTCCTGTTCAAATCCTATGTCTCAGACATAGGGTGAGGTGTTAGGAGTAGGTTGAGTCTCTTTGCAGATGACTCAAAACTGGGAGCACTGGCAGATGGGCAGGAGGGGAGAGGGGCCCTGCAGGGGGATCTGGATATTCTGGGGGGGGTGGTCAAAGAAGTGGGGGTTAAAGTTCAATGCAGGGAAATATAGGGTGTAGGGTGCTGCCTCTGGGGGTCAGAAACCCATGACATGCATACACCCGGGGGGGAGGGGACCACACTGCAAGTCACATCGAGTGAGAGGGACTTAGGGATAGTGGTGGACAGCAAAATGAATAACACAGAGAATTGTCGAAGAGCTGCAGCAAAAGCAAACAGGGTACTGGGCTGCATAACCAGGGGGATTACCTCCAGGAGGAGGGAGGTGGTCCTCCCTCCGTATAATGCCCTGGTTAGGCTGCATCTTGAGTACTGTGTGCAGATCTGGAGACCCCATCTTAAGAGGGACATAGCGCTGCTGGAGAGGGTCCAGAGGAGGGCGACCTGGATGATTCAGGGCATGGAGGGTAGGACCTATAAGGAGAGACTGGATAAACTCAATCTGTAGACATTGGAGGAGAGGAGGGACAGAGGGGACATGATAGAGACTTTCAAGTATGTAAAGAGGATAAATAAGGGTGGAGCCAGGGAAGTGTTCAGGCTTAAGAAAGGGGGAACTACCAGGGGGCATGAGTGGAAGCTGGAAGGGGAAGTACTGGGGGGAGCGCAGGAGACACTTCTTCACAGAGAGGCTGGTGAACTATGGAACGCACTGCCCAGGAGTCTGGTGGAACAGACCATAGTGGAAGGATTCAAAAAGGGTTGGAATAGGTACAGGGGGAAGCTAAGGCCAGGGAGGGCCACCTCTGGGGCTGGGGGGGTGGTTGAAGGAGTGAGCTCCTAGTAGGGGGCTAGCTTCTGAGCAGACACGATAGACCATGGGGCCTTTTCTGCTGACTTTTACTATGATATTATGATATTTTACTGGCTAATGACCTGTACAATCTGCCTGTAGCACTGCATTTTTACCTTGTAAGAATGTCTTGTAAAGATGTCTGAACATGTCTATTATGTGTGTACTCCCTTCACCCAACCCCAGGGTGCATCTGGAATCGAGCAGTAGTCTGCTCAGCATGCCTTCCTGGTAAAACCTTTAAATAAATAAGTAAATAAATAAATTTCTAATGGATCAGTAACACATATTTTAACTCTGATTGTAAACAGGCAGCTTGGTTGTACTAGTTATGCTGCACTTATAGCTTCAAATGCTAGATCAGATCAGCATAATTACCAGTGCCATCACTTGCTAGTGATATTGCCTGTTATAACTGCTTCTGTAATTTTATATAGTGACTATATTCCGATTGTTGTTTTTGCCTTCCATATTGTTGAAACCCGGCTTTTATGTCAGATTTCATAGCCTCCCTCCAAATAGCTATGTCATCATATAGACATTACACAGACACTTGTGCTTGCAGTAAGGAACATATCTCACTTTGAACTTCAGGTGAAAGAAAGGTCGCTACATTTAACCTCTACCTTGCAGAAACATGACGGGAAGCAAACTCACTCTGAATGACCACCTTTAAAAGAGCATGGTCAGAGAATTTCACTGGGACAGTGTTAACTTGGTGAACTACCAGACGAGGAGACAGGAAAATGAAAGCAGTTACAGAGTTTAAATTGCCTCTATGGCAGGTACTGCTTCCTGAAGGGTGAAAATGCCTATTATTCAGTGGCCAACGCAACCAGTACAGTGTTATGCTTGTGCAACTGTGTTACTTTGTTTTGGTTGTTCATACTCTCTACTCAATGAGGAATTGCCACCCTGTAGGGTATCAAATGCAAGGAACCCTCAAAGAAGGTTCCACCCCTAGAGGTGCGGTGGAAAGGTTCCCTTAGCTAAAGGTACCTTAGGAAGAAACCCCCAAAAGAATATTAGCAGTGGTCATTGATTACGAGGTACAGAAGCAAACTGACAACAACAGGCAGCTTGTAGAAACATGAATGAGAAGCACAGGTTAGCAGAATGGCATGGATACAATGAATTGCACTAATGAAAGCAGGGAGCTTCTTAAGGAGAGAGGGAACGGCAAGCAGGATCATCATCCACCTCCACCCACCAGAAGAACTTACCTAAGTAAACCAGGGAATACTTCTAAAATCTAATTAAGTAATATGACCTTCGGCACAGAGGAGAGAAAAAGACCCCTTCCCCTTTAAGGAGAAAAACTCTGGGGATCCAAGGACTAGGTCACGTTCCTTCCAGTCGTGGGCTATTTTTATTTAGTGGCAGCTCAGCTGCTGCAATTTGAAATTCAGTCCAAGGTGGTGGAAAATGCTCCAATCTGGAGGAAGGCTCTCACTCTGTCCCTCAAACTGGAACACCATGAAGGGTTCCGAGTGTTCTCTGCAACAAGATCTGCAAGGCAGGAGGAGAAGGAGTGCAACAAGGCACTCAGCCAGCCTACCAATCTAAAAAACAAACCAGGTGAACCAGAAGCAATCGAAGGGAGAAAAACTAGAAGGCGCTGCCAAAGCAATCGGCTAGCTAAACGTAGAAACATAGAAATTAATGGCAGATAAGGACCAATAGGCCCATCTAGTCTGCTCATTTTCCCTGTCTCCTGTAAAAGCCGCAGACCCTACTTGATCACTGGATTTACCTCTTTGTTCCAATTGCTAGGGTTCCCCATGCCTGTCCAATTCATGCTTGAATCCCTCCAATGTGTTTACCCCCACCACCTCCTCCACTGGGAGTCTATTCCATGCATCAACCACCCTTTCTGTGAAGAAATATTTTCTCATGCTACCCCTTAGTCTACCTCCTTCCAACCTCATGTCATGCCCACTCGTCCTGGACATCTCCTTTTCTGGTGCCCCTTTTTGTTCATGGCCTCACTCCTCTTAGCTGAGTTTTTAATTCTACATCAGGAGATGCCACTGATACACCTGCATGGTTACAGTTCTGCCTAGAGGGAGGACATTCCCACTAAGGGCCAGATGAGAAGGACCCCACCCCAAGGTTCACGCTCTCAAGATATGGACTTCGGGGGTGCAGAGTGAGACCGTCAACTGTAGGGCAAGCCCTGAGTCATAGTAACTAATGGAGGTGGTTGGCATGCCTCTGAGTATGGATGAGACAACATAAAGGAGAGCTTAAAGGAAGTGTGAACACTGTAGACCATCACATAGGTCATACATATATTACAGCAAGCACAAAGCAGACTGAACCCCCAAGGGCAGTGTAATCAATGATCAGACCTTTACGGTGGTCTGTGAAACAGAACACAGCAGCAATTCACATGACTTGCAGAGAAGGTAAGCCAATCAAGTCCAATAGGGAAGCCAAATTATTGTGATCAGCAGAATTAGCAGATTATCCAGCAGTAGCCAACAGAGCTTTTAGACAAAGCAGTAATGAATTACATACAATTCAAGAAAGCCACGAAGGGTGCAAGGCACAGATAGTGCTTGTTATGGATAGCTGAAAAGCCAGAAAGGCAAGAAGCAGCACATAAACAGGAGATTCTGTTAACTTACTTAAAGCATGCCCCTGCTACTAGGGTCATGATGCACTGCCGAGACATCACAGTCCTCCGCCACAGGAATAACAGTAAGCCAAAGAGCAAGGCACCATGAGACCAGGCAGCCATGAAATAGCAGAAAGTGTCAGTATATGAATGCAGCATTAGGCCCGGTGGAGCTAGCACTGAGTAAATCAGGAACAGGGCTGTAAAACAGGGAGTAGCTGCTAGCTGAGCAGCAAAGCTAGGACCAGGTGTTAGCAATTAAAGAGGAAGCACAGGAGGCAGCAACTGCAGTGGGAGCAGAAACATGCAATAACAATTGCAGGAAATCTGAGGGTTAGTAGGAGCCTGAAGCAAATGCACATGAGAGACACAGTGCAAAGGGCAACAAGATGCTTGGAAAGTAGAAAGCCCCAAATGAAAACACAAAAGAAAAACACAAATGCGGGAGAACAGAAAAAAGAAGCACTCAGGGAAGCACACAGCAGCAGCAGCTGGAGGCAAACCAAAAACTAACCAAGGCAGGAGAGATACACAAACAGAATCCAGCAGAAAGCAAGCAGAGCACAAAATAAAAGCAAAAGCAAAGCTGGTGGGGGTTGGGGCAATGCCCCAGCAAGCCCCAAGGGAGAAGACAATCCAACAGAGCCTCTGGCTAGCAAAGATAAAGTGCTTCAGAGGAAAGTTGGGAAGAACTGCTTATAAAGCTCAGAAAGGGTGTGTGGCAGGTTGATCACCAATTGAACTACAGGCCTAGCCTTTCAACTACCAGTTAACTAGTTACACTTACTGCTTTTTTCAAAGCCACAGATTCACAATATATCTTCTTCCTGCTATGGTGATGGATTGAAAAATCTAAGAAAAAATTTAAGTCACCTCCAGAAATAATATGGCTAGGTGTAGCTAAAAAGGGCTGAAAGGTTTCAAACAAAGATAGTCTGTCAGCTTTTTCATTGGGGGCATAGACATTTATACATCTGAAATGCCTATTTTTCCAGTGACTATCTATGAACAACGCTCTGTCAGGGACTACTTCAACCAATCTACTTAAAGTTCAATCCCTGAAAAAGAAAACCCACCCCATCTGATCTATTCTCCCCAAATAACCAAAGCAAGGATCCCCAGCAGCAATCTTTCTTTTCTTGCATCAAATTGCCTACTGTATTCATCCAAGTCTACCACAGGAAAATAATATCCAGATTTTCCTGTTGCAACAGAGAAAAAGTAGCTTTACAGCTTTTGGAGGTTTTAATGCTTCCTACATTTAAGGAGGCCATCTTTAACTGTTCCATTATAAAGAAAAGAAAAAGATAGAAAGAACAACATCAAATTATCAAGTCTCATCTCCATCACCCTGCCCTTCACTCTATGTCTTCTTTCTCCTTCAGGGATGGCCTTGTCGCTGAGCCAATGCAGGGCACAACAAGTAGGAGAAGTGGGTGGAGGAAGCACTGGAATCCATTTCCTCCATGTCTGAATATCGCCAGTTCTTTTTCTTTTGTAATACTTCAAATTTGTTTGGCAGCAGGAGTTCAAGGGGATCTTGTGAAAATTTGAGTAGTCTTGTACTCCACCTTGGAGGTTTAGGCACAAATTTGGGTGAAGGGAGCATTCTGGCACCTTCTTTAGTTAAAAGAGTAACTTCTGGATTTGTGGGCTGTGATTCCATTTCCTCTTGTGCTGATATCAAAACAGGAGTCTGAGTCCCAAGACACTCATCAGGCCATGGTTTGGCCTAAACCCAGACTGTCCAGGGGTATATCTGGGTTCCCCTGGGCACTGGCTCAGGATGAGGTGTTTGGGGGTTTATGTCCATCAGCCTAGGATGTAAGGGGGTCAAAGGTGCACTGGGTTCATTGCTGGATCTTATCAGAGTGTCTGAAGTAGCTCCTGGTGGATGAAAGGTGGAGCTAATCATAGAACCGGGCCATTGAGCTGCACGGACAAGATAATCATGATCAGACCTATTTGTTCTGTTGCATGAGGCCCATGGACAATCTCTGAAAGTATGACTTTTTTCCTCATAGAGATTACATCATTGCCAGTTCTGGCAGGACAAGCTTATGTGGGCAAATTCACCACATGGTTCACATCTAAGTTTATCACAGGCACTTGAGAGATGAGTTCTGTTGCCACACTTGTAGCAGGCCTTTGGTTGGCCTATGTAGAAGCTCAATCCTTGATCACGGCCTATAAAGAAACTGTTTGGTAAATGTAGAACCCCTGACACACCATAACACAGTTTAATTCTCCAACTTCCTGTCCATAAGCATTATGAATCAATAATAGCTTCGGGGAGGGGGGGGAGGATATCACATGGGTCTGGTATGATTTACCGACTTGCATTTTCCTGTCTAATACTATCCCAATCTTTTTTTATCGACTACTGTAATCCCACCTACACACTTGCCCATTCTACTATCGGCTGACACATAGTACAAGTAATTGTTGGACTACATGGACTTTTTCAGAGTTTGCAGCACTGAACAAGCATACTTCGAGCTGCATAAATTACATACCGACTAGTTTACAGCACTGAATCGCCGCGTTATGCACAAAATACTTCGAGCACAATTTGAGCTGCCTAAATTACATACGGACTAGTTTACAACACTGAATAACCACGCTATGCACAAAATACTTTTAGCTGCATTCAGCATTCAATTGAAAACAAATAAAAAGCACCAAACAGCATTATTTACATACAGCTTTTCAGAATTTGCAGCACTGAATAACCCTAGTTTTAAACTGCATTAATTATGGCACTAATTGTTTACCTGTACAAGTGCTAAAACTGATTTGCAGCAGTAGCTCCAAACTGCATTAATTACATATGGCTTTTCAGATTTTTCAGCTACTTCGAGCTGCATTCAGCACTGAATAAAAAAGTACAATTAATTGTTTACCTGTGCAAGCATACTTCAAGCTAAATTAATCACATACGGACACTTTGGCAGTCCTGCAGCCTCTTTTCGGTGAAGGTGATCTGCAAAAGTTTGCTGGACAGGTGCATTGTCTACTAATTACATAAGGACACTTTTAAAATGGTAGTCTGTTTTCAGCCTCCTGCTAGCCAATTTTGACATTAGCAAACAGACAGAGAAGCAAGATCTTGCAAAGACTATGTGAGAGGGATGCGCACAATATGGTGCTGTAAGGACAATAAATATTTGACCTGACTGTTTTTAATTGTCTGCAAGAAAGATTTGGCCTGAGCGTTTTTAATATTCTACAATAAAGATTTGACCTGAGCATTTTTAATATTCTACAATAAAGATTTGACCTGTGTGACATCTACCGGTAAGCGCTTACAATGTTTCCCATTTCAGTTTCTGCTGATACTTGCTTAAATGCTGCTGCTTGCTACTACGAATCCCTGCTTACAATGATTTTCTGCATAGAAATGAGTTTTATGCTGAGACTTGCTTAAAATTAGTTTCTGCTGATATTGGATTAAATGCTGCTACTTGTTACTATGAATCCCTGCTTAAAATGAGTTTTCTGCTGAGATTTGCTTGCTTGCTGAGAATGCTGCTGCTTGCTACTACGAATGATTTTATGCATAAAAATGAGTTTTCTGTTGAGACTTGCTTAAAATGCTGCCATGTCAGGATAACGGCGTTCGGTAATTTACATGTCGGTGAACTTGGTTTATCGGGCAATAGATGTCGGTCAAATATTTGTCAGCAACACACATTACGGTCAATCGTACGGATCCCTATCACATCTCTGCACCAACCTAGTGAATATCTCCACATTCACTCTCTTGTTCCTAAATATAACAGTCATCATTTTAATCGAGGTTTAGTTAGAGGAATGCTGTAAAAGGGATCCATAATAGAGTTGTTTTAAGTTGATGATATTTGAGCCTAAATGTTACTAAATCTTGTGGGGATTTTAAACTGATATCAAAGGTCTCTTCTGAAATGTGGATTAAAGCATAATATCAGATGGAGAAAACCTAACAGAAGCTGTTGGCAGAAAAGGACCTCCTGGCCCATCTAGTGTGCCCTAAAGTCCCTACCTTACTGTGCTACTGTAGACCCTATTTAATCTCCGGCCTTACTCTCCCCCCACCTTGTTTCTAAGGCCCCATGTGTCTATCCCATGCATGTCTGAATCCTGCTACCATTTGTGTACCCATCACTGCTGCTTGGAGGCTGTTCCAGATGTCTACCACCCTTTCAGTGAAGAAGTGTTTCCTCATATTCCCCCAAAGTCTAACAATTTTTTCAAAGCAGTTCTCCCCACAAATACCCTGTCCAGGTTCTTTGACATTTGGGAATGGGAACATTGTTTAACCAGGAGTAGCACAATTCCTCCTCTATATCGTAAGTGCACCACATTTTTTCTAGATACTGGTTCTTGTCTGTTTTAAAGAAATCTGAAAATTTTAGACCAGGCCAGGGAAGTGGACTATACCTAGTTAAAGTCTCTTCCTCCTTAGGTTCTGAGATGTATGAATTTTTTTCAGAATTGCCAGTCTAAAAAGCACCTGATGTGGATTAATTAGTGAAGCATGGGAAGTAGACGGTTGTGGTTCACTGACTTGTACATTATCCAGTGTCAGAGTATTACTGGAAGAGGTAGTTGGGGCAGCCAGAGGTTGCTCCTCTAGCAGTTCAATGTATGTATTTGGAGTGGTGGTATTTTCATCATTACAAACTTCCTGCATGTTGCTACCATTTTCATTTATTAGGAGGGAAAAGGAGGGCATTATTTGTAAGGAACTCACTACTTTTGTCCCACCGGAGTGCTCAGCTGGTATATGACTGGCTTCTGTGGATTTGTTTTCATCAGATGAGTTCACTGTCCTGACTCAGCACTCTCAGTTCTTCACACTGTATCCATGTCCTGCCCAGCATTTATTCCATACATAGTCTGATTCATTGTAGAGTCTAAAACACTATGCTGTCAGCAGTCCACAGGTCTGAAGTTTTCCAACACAATGTTCCCTTCATTTTTTTCTATGTCAATGCACTCCACTGTAACAGCAATTTTGGACATTTAGCTGCTCATCTGTGAATATCAAGTTGGGTCCTGGAAGGATCTGGGACCCAGAGCCCTGTCACTGCTTTCATTCAGGCAACACTGAGCAAGAATTTATCTGGCATCCAAGGCTGCTCCTCCTTGTTCTGTGACTGCAGTCAAAAAGCTTTGCTGATCCATCCCCATGCACTTGGCAGCTCCCTTTGATCTCCCACCAACTGACTGTGAAGCTCTGCCAGCTCCTTGTCAAGTGCTGGCTATGAAATACCAGCAGTCTCCGAAGTCTGTTCTAGTGAAAGATGCTGCTTACCTTCTGAACTTTGTCTTTGTTTAAGTACAGCCTTCTATCTATCATATCTCTCTTCATCCTCATATAGCAGGGTTACCAACATTTTCCTCCTCTCTACCATCTCCTTTCAAGCTGCTCTTCAGCTACAGCTATATCTGTTGCTGTTGTCTCAGGTCAGTAAGTTCCCTCAATGTTCGTACCCTCTAGCTAGGGAATATTTTCTGCTGGTTCTGGTACTAGTTCCTGGCTCACCATCACAATCTCATCCAGCTTAGGGGCTCCAACTGGGAGGGAGAACAACTCCACAGACTGCTGCACACCTTCCCCGTCAACCTTTGAGGCTTCGAGATCCTCCATCTTAGAGTTAGAACCAACTGCACCCCCTCCAAGTCCAGGGGAATTTCCCCAGTGTTACGGCCAACATTCATTCTGTCAATAAAACAGGTCCATGCAACCCACCCCACAGAATGCACATAAAAACAAGTTACAGCAGCTTAGTGTGCCATTCATGGTCAAGAATTACAAGTAAGTAAATAAATAACTACATCAATCAATCAATCAATGACCCTACCTCATGAATCTGATAGATGATGTTTTTCAAATCCTGCCCAAAAGTGGACTTCCGGCGTGATGGCTGCCTGAGTAGGCTCCCTCGCGATCAGCTCTGCTACCCGCCCTGCTCAAATCGGGTTTTTCGGTAGTTCTTAACATCTCCGGTGCCCTAAAAGAAATCGGAAAGAGGGGAGATCTGTAACTCCATCGGGAAGCCAGAGAAAAATCGAAACCTAAGGGAGAATGGATGTAGAAATGAAAAAGGCTGCCCTTAAACACACACCTCCGTCTACCCCCAGCAAGGAGAAGTTGCCTAAGCAACCTAAGGGCCAGACAGAAGATTTGAGTCTGCATAGCCAGCAATCGGAAGCGCTTAGCGAGAGAATATTTCTCAAGGAACTAACACCTATGAAGGAAACGCTATTGGTGTTAGCTTCCAAACTAAAAGGTGTAAGGGCAGCACTGGATCAGCTCACTATACGGACCTCGGATAACGAGACCCGTATATCCTCGCTAGATGACTGGCGGCAGCGTCTGGAGCCCGAGCTGGGGCTTATGAGGCAAAGGCTCAAGAAAGCCAAGGAAAAAATGGAGGACCTGGAAGGGAGATCGTGAAGGAACAACCTGGTAGTGCTGGGACTGCCTGAGGGGGAAGAAGGTTCAGCACCCGTGGTGTTTGCTCAGAAATTTTGCAAGAAATTAGTCGGGCCCTCCCCAATGGTCCCACTTATATAGCTGAGCGGCACATCGCTCTCTAAGACCCATACCACCTGCACGTTCTCCTTCCAGACCCTTCCTGTTTAAATTTCTTAATTTCCTGGACAAGCAGTATATTGTTACCAAATTGAAGGATTTACAGGAGATTAAATGGGAGGGTAGAAAGATCAGAGTAGCACAGGATCTACCTTTCTCGGTGCGACAGAAGAGGTCTGCCCTTCATCCTGTGGTCTCCAAGCTCATCTAGCGAGCATAAAATTTAGAGTTCGATATCCAGCAACTCTACAGATACTACATGAGGGTAACTTAGAGGAGGCATCTGAGTTCTGCAAGCTCAAGTTTCCATACTTGTTTAAATGAGACTGTAGCGACATCTAGTGGTTGCTGGATGTAATTGGAAGTGCACAGTTTGAGATGGGTGTTTTATAGAAAGGCTTTCTAATTTGTATAAAGAAATATTTTGTGTTAATCAAACTTACTTAAAAGGTAAATAAGAATAGAAATGGCCTGTGATACACAAATATGAAGGAGAATAAATGGGCCACATATAAGCTTTTAAAAGAAAAGGGAAACACCTCCTATATAACCCAAGGTGTTAATGGGTTGGAACCCCCTAGTATTAGGAGGTTGTTATATTAAGTTAAAAGGGGGGTTCTACCTGTTTTTTCTACCTGTTTTTTTGTTCTGCATGTAGCCAATAGGCTAAAATAATAGTCTGGTTTTAACCATTTAGGTTCATTAGGATCGGTGAAAATTTGAAATCCTGTTTGAAAGTTATGATTTTGGAAAGTTGTGAGGTCATTGTTTGTGCTGATAGGTTGCTGGGGAAGTCCCTTAGTAGCTATTGGGTGGCAGAATTATGGACCCTTAGGTAAAGGTAGTTATTTTTTATGGGAGGACAACACGAGTCCTAGCAAGTATAGTGGAGAAAGGCACGTATGGGATTTGGGTGGTGGGGGGGAATGGGCATCAGCAGCGAGTGAACTCTTCGGGTGGCATGGTCATCATCATGCCAGATAAGGTGGTAGGAGTGCAGTCACTTGGACTGGGGGATAAACGAGGAGAATTAGCTGATTGGGTAGATTATGAAGGGTTAGTTAGGGATAAAGTGTTGGGGGAGGGAGGAGAGCTTGAAAATGAAGGTTGGTGGGAAGAGACTGGGGGGGTGGGTAGAAGGTGTGTGGGACAGGGGGTGGTAGGGTAGGAAAGGGGGAAGGGACCAGAGCCAATTTTACTATAATTTCTACAGGTGCCAATAGTGTAAACTACTATCCTAATGGATCTCCCAAATTACTCATCTTGGTATGAAAATTATATCATGGAATGTCAAAGGTGCTAGGTCTAGGGTAAAGCGGCTTCAAATAATTAAACACCTAGCAGTGTTGGATAGTCGTGTTGCTTTTTTGCAGGAAACGCACATGTTGGAAGCAGAGAATAACCTACTAAGAAGAGGTAATGTTGGAACAGTGTATTTGGCAGGGGCATCCACAGCCCAGTGTGGTGTTGCAATACTAGTTACTAAGGGCACTCAGTTTCTTGAAATAGAAAAAGTGGTTGACCCCCAGGGCAGGTTTATTTTCCTGAGGGGGATTTTAGAAAATAGGGAAGTACTTCTAGGAACAATCTATGGACTGAACAAAGATGACCCAGAATTTTTTGCCAATTTATCACTAACCCTGGCTCCTTTTGCCGGTTTACCCATAATTTTAACAGGAGATTGGAATGTGGTAATGGACTCCACCCTGGATAGATCCTCTTCATTAGGATTTACTCTTTCCCCAGCCCAAAGATCTCTGCAAGATCTTATAGAAGTTTATGGCTTAGTAGATCCCTGGCGGGCTTTGAATCCCAGTATGAAAGCGTATACCTTCTATTCCCCTGTGCATAAATCCTTTTCTCGGATAGACTTCTTTTTGGTGAATCAGAGAGTAATTATGGGCCTTCGGGGCAATGGGATATCCTCCAGGGTATTATCTGATCATTCCCCAATTTGGCTGGAAGCCAATTTAACCCCATGTAGTCAAAAATATACTATATGGAAATTAAACTCTAAGCTTCTTAATCAAGATGATGTACTAAATTGGATTAAAGATTTTATAAAACAATTTATGGGTCAAAATGAAGGATCTATCCCTGATTTTGACAAAATATGGTGTACCCTAAAATGTGCTCTTCGGGGGGAATTTATTAGAATTTTGGCTACCAAAAAGCGAAAGCAGGACGCAAGAACCAAAACTCTCTTAGAGGAGATTAGGACTTTAGAAATGTCATTATCAAATCCTCCACTTGAGGAGGAGATGATGCGTTTAGTAGTGTTGCGGAATGAGTATGCGGAAATTTTGAGGAAAAGAGCTGAATATGCTCTCTTTAAAACCCAAGCCAAGTACCTTGAACAGAGGGATAAAGCCAGTCATCTTTTGGCAATGAGGCTTAGAAAACAAGAGGAATCCCGTTTGGTTCCTTTTGTGCTTTCCCTAGTGGATGATACGGTCTTAACTACCCCCAGGCAAATTGCTAAAGAATTTGAGCAATATTATATGCAATTGTATAGCCCTCCTGAACCCAATCCTCCACCTAATGAAATCTAGGATTATCTGTTAGCCTCATCACTCACTTCGCTGGAGGTAACCCAGCAGGAATTTTTGGCACGTCCTATTTCTCAGCAAGAAATTAGGGAGGCTATTAGGTCTCTAATTAAAGACAAAGCCCCGGGTCTGGATGGGTTCCCATCCAATTTTTATAAGACTTTTGAGGAGGATTTGTGCCCTATTCTTCTGTAATTGTTCAACTTCATATGTGAAAAGGGGATTACAGATACAACACTTTTGGAGGCCATTATTGTGGTACTGCCAAAACCAGGCAAGGAAAAGAATAGGGTTACAAACTTTCACCCCATTTCACTAATGAATTATGATATAAAAATGTTTTCCAAAATTTTGGCAGCAAGGGTGTCTAAAGTCTGGATAGGGCTATTGAGCCCTGGGAAAATTGGGTTTGTGCGGGGCGGAGTAGTATCAGACCACATTCGTAAGTTAGCACACATCTTCTCCGCATCCAGAGATGCAGATAAACCAATGGCTTTGGTTTCCCTGGATGCAGAGAAGGCATTCGACAGGGTCAACTGGGCATATTTGTTTGATGCCCTGGTCGTAATGGGTTTTCCAGCCCCTTTCATATCCTGGATCAAAGCCTTATACTCAGATCCTAGAGCAAAAGTTTACTGCAATGGAGTTTTTTCCTCGGTTTTCCCTTTAAAATCAGGTACTAGGCAGGGTTGCCCACTTTCCTCATTATTATTTAACCTATATCTGGAGCCGTTGATACGACAGTTAGAAGATTCACCAAGTTTGCAGGGTATTAGGATAGGGACGTTTCACTTCAAACTATCGGTTTATGCAGATGATATTCTTCTGCATGTCACTAATCCCTGCGAATCTATTCAAACTGCTCTCCAGATAATTCACAGGTTTAGTAAGGTCTCGAATTATAAACTTAATATTAGTAAGTCAGAAGTAATGCTCTTGAATCCCTTGCTTTTTAAGGGGGACATTACGCCGTTAGCAATGGCGTGGACTACCCATCTTAAATACTTAGGAATAACTTTATCTACATCAGGATCCCTGATGAAAAGGTTGAATTTGGATAAAATAGTGAAAGAAATCCAATTGGATCTAAATAGGTGGAATTCTATGCACTTGTCCCTCCAAGCAAGGATTAGTGTGATTAAAATGAATGTTTTGCCAAGAGTTTATTATCCACTTAACATGTTAAATGTTTATCTTCCCATAAATTGGTTTCATAGATTCCATAGCATAATTTCTCAATTTATATGGAGGGGCAAGTCCCCCTGGAGAGCATATAATCGTTTAAGTGCTCCAAAGCACCTTGGGGGTCTAAAACTTCCTAACTTATACCACTATTACTTAGCTAGTCACATGGCTAAATATATGAGGTGGAAGGATACTCCTTTGGACATAGATAACGTTGCTGAATTTCCCATCTGGTTGCAGTTGGAACAGCACTTATTAGCGGGATTGTCCCCGGAGAGCCTCTTATTCATAGCCCCGGGTAAATTACCAAGTAATCTACAAGGCTCGGTATTATATGTCTTACTAAAGGTCCATTTGCAGTTTTGTAGGTCAGTGAAATACAATAACCAAATGGACCTGTCTCAACCAGTGTTTAATAATCCTAATTTTAAGGTAGGTGATAAGATAATTGTTGCCCCCAAAGGATGTCCTGGCCCCAAAATTAAAGTTAGTGACCTGGTTGTTGATGGTAAATTAGGGGGAATGTCGGAAATACTAAATTTCCTTCAGCTTCCCAATAAATATTTCTTCTTTGTGCTCCAAATCAGGCACATGCTGATAAAATGGTTTGGCTCAGGAATATGGAATACGCAACAGGTGCCCCCCTTTCAAGAGCTCCTTGAATGTGTTAAGCAACCGCACATGGTATCCCAGTTAGTCTCATTGTTATACGGGAAACTTAATCCGGAGGCATCAGGTCACTCTACTTACTGGGTGCGTAACTTTCCACACAATAATTTTTCATGGGAAAACATTTGGGATGGAGTCCGCTTATATATTACAAATGATCACTTAAGATTAACACAGTTTTACATATTGCATAATACCTATTATACTCCAATTAGACTGCATGGAATGGGGAAGATACAGAACTCAATGTGTTTTAGATGCGAACAGGAAACTGGGACGTTACTACACATATTATGGGAATGTCCCAAGGTAGCCTGCCTCTGGAAAGCTATTTGGGAAAGGGCCGACCCTTTATTGGGGTTGCAGGAACATTTTTCACCACAGGTATGTATAGTGGGGGACTATACTACTATCCCGTTCAAGGAGAAGAGATACCATATGGCCATTATCTCTTTGTCAGTTAAAAGGCTTGTCCTTCGCTATTGGAAAGACTAACATGCAATCTCCTACCTTGAATGGGTAAAATAACTCCTACACAATTTAAAAATGGAAAAGGCAATTGCGAGCTTAAGGGGTAAACTCCCCCTGTATAAATCCAGGTGGGGGAAACTTTTCACACTTTGGTCCCTCCCTTCGGTATCTTAGGAAACCAAATTAAAAGAGAAAAATCAAGGAAAGAACAGTAATACCCTATAGGGATAACCTATAAGGATCCACAGGAGGCCCTTTTAGGAGAGATTCATATGGACGATATCCTTACTCCATGTTTTACAGATAGTAGGGGTTGATGTGTTACCTAGTAAAGTAACGGCACCATTGGGGAAGGTGAACATGGCTCTGGGGGTGGGCTGGGAGGGATTAGGGGAAGGGGAGGAGGTCTGGGGGGGAGTATTTTAACCGCCGATTAGAAGGCGTGAGTAGGTTAATTTGTTTTTCATGCACCCAATATATGGCAAACTGTTGAAAGGTTATTTAGGTACTGTATTATGCCTTGTTCAGGACTCATGCCATTGTACCAAAGTAAATTGTACTGGAGAGTTGTACTCCTGTTAGAAACTGTTGATGTGGTATAAAATCAATAAAGTTTATTTAATTAAAAAAAAAATCCTGCCCAAAAGTGATGTCACTGAGTGACTGCAAAATCACCTTCCGGCTCAGTGAAAGACTTGAAAAATCTCACCTTCCTTGTTCATGAGGTGGTGTCCCCCCAGAAAGCTGTGCTGAAAATATGGGGTAAAATTATTGAAAAATAGCAAAGTTGTATGTGAAAATTGATAAATTTCAACATTCGCTCATAACTTTGTCATTTTAACATCTTTTTTCTAACATATTTTTTCACCAAATTTAGAAAATAGTCTTTTCATGCCCCCACCTCCTGAATCTGACAGGTGAAATTTTTCAAATCCTGCCTGAAAAATGATTTCGCGCAGTGACCATGAAATCACCTTTCTGTTCAGACTTGAGAAGTTTCACCAACCCTTTTCATAAGGTGGGGTTCAAAAAAGGCCATATTGAAAATTTGGTGCAAAATATAAAAAAATGACCAAGTTATGAGTAAAAGTTCAAAACACATTTTAAATACATTGACGGCACTTACCTTGATTCTTCAGTTCCCAGCCAGCATTGAAGGAAAAAGATGTGTTTCTTGATAGACTGGCCATGGCCCCTTCCTAGGTGAGTGAGGTGTGTGGGGGATGAGGGGAGGTAGGTGTTGAGTGGGTGGTTGGTTGGGCTGGGTGGGGGTGTGGGGGTTTGGGAAGGTAAAAGTAACTGATGGACAATTTCTTTTAGAGTAAACAAAAAAAAAATAATCTGGCCAGAGGCGATAAGGCTGTAGACGAAGCTGCAGAAGAGGGGCCAGAGGAGCAGAGATGTGGAATATGTGAGTTTGGGGGAGAGGTGCATAATTTGGATATGACAACAATTTAAAACCACATTAGTAATTTATCAAAAAATGGTCAAAGCTTACTGAAATATATAACTAGCATGGAAAGGAAAACAGAAGGGCATTTACTGGTATAAGATTGATTTCATATTATCATTAAAAAAGGTTTTGCTAATTATTAGTGTTTAATTGGTATAGATTTCCCACTACATGCATTGACAGTGGTACTGGTGTGATCTTGAGCTTGATTAGAACATCCTGAGCTACAGGACTTCAAATTGAAATATTGAGCTGGACTCCACTTCAGAAAAGATGTTGCCTCTTGGTTGGACTATGCTGGGTCTATAAACTATAAAATAAATGTTATAAATTATAGAAGTAGCTTCATAGTGAATATAGAAATTCAATAGAAAAAGTGCCATAGCTTTGTTTTGACAGTTCTAATTGTCAAAATGTGTAGGGAAACCATCAATGTTTCTGATCCACAGGTCATTTTAAATCTAAATGCCCTAACCATTCAAAAAGCTAGACTAAAATAGCTAAACACATCTAAAACTGTTCCCAGAATGAAAGAAGAGACTAAACAATCAAAGGTTTATTATTTCTCTTAGCCAAGTAATCCCTTTGATTACATCTAATACCTGCCAAAACCCAGATGGTATGCCCACCCATCTCACAGTATGATAATGCCATATTGTGAAATCTGCCCATTAATAGTAATTGCCAGCTAGTGAATCTGTTTGAACGACTAAAGCTTCTGATTGTCTTGGAAAGGAAGGGCCAGATGTACTAGGGATTTTTTAGGTAATTCTTTGTTGCGCAACTGGATAGCTTGAAAAATTTTAAATAACTAATACAACATTTTATATTTCTGCAGATGAAAGTCTCCCATATCTGTGTTTCAACCTGCTAAACTGTTTGGGTCTCGATATGCTTGGTATGAATATTACTGTGGGTTGCTGGGTACTATGCTGTGTAGTCACATTTTTTTTTAAATAATAGGTATACTGTATATGGATAGAGTCTTGATATGATACTGGCTACATTATTTACTTTCCAAAAGGCAGTGTAATAATTTTAATTTAGCTCCCAATTAAAGACTATTGTAAATGTCTTAGACCCCACACATGCTGTAAAGCTAATAAACCAAGGGAAACTTGTTTATTAAGTAGTGGCTATATGGATATGTACATTAAATAATGTAATACTGCAAAAAGCCATATTGAAGAGTATATATATATATATATTTATAAAATGGATAAATCTAGTAGCTCCCAATCCAGTCCTCCGATTGTATAAAACACATCACATGACCGTATGTATATCAGAGCGTGACCTCACACCTGCACTTTTACCCCCCCAAAAAACAATTTTGCCATTTTATAAGATAGATAACTCACTCTACAGTGTGTGGCCGTGCTCTGGTATATGCATGCCTTGAATGGTTGACGCACACCAAGGCGTGTGTATATCGGAGCATGACTGCATACCTAAGAGTGGGTTATTTATTCATATATATATATATATATATTGCAAAATACTGCATTAATGCATCAGTTACAGTTAAAGCAACAAAAGTAGGAAATATGGTGTTAGGGTTTCCAACCATAACACCCCACCCTGCACAGATTCAGAGGCATCGGGGTGGCATTGGGGTCGTAACCCCAATGCTCACCCCATTCTCCTATGCTGTACCCACCCAGCTTATTTTCTAATGGAATGGGATGAGCATTAGGACTGACAACCCCAATACCACCCCTGATGCCTCTTGGTCTGTGCAGGGTGGGGGGTGTTAGGGTTCCAGCCCTGACTTCCCCTGCCTACCTCCACAGATGCACTCTTCATCAAGCCAGAAGCCACCTCCTTTGCTTAATAAACCAGCCACCAATTAAAAAAAGCAGGATCAACCAGGTACAACATGGTTTTAAACAAAAAAAGTTGGGGAAAAAGTAAAGAAATAAAACCACTGTATGGCTTCCTGCTTACTGGGAACTGCTGCTGCCATGTTAAAAAAAATTTCAGCCCACCCACAAAAAAAAAAATGCTACCAATCAAATGCCACATTTGTCAAGGGATACATGTAGAGACCCTAACTACCATGCTAGCATCCTTACATACCACTACTACCACTGGGCATAGAAAAAAAAACAGAGTAAATAAAAATTAAACAACTATAAAGAAAAATAAAAGAAAAAAAAAACTACACCAAAGCAAGGCGTTACATAAATGAAATATACCAAGGCCCCACTGGAAATATCATTGATATTTTTCCAAGTGCAGTTTGACCATATGACGTCACGAGTGTATCACTGATACTTCCCTGAGTGTAGTTTGACCTTGTGACACTTGTGATGTCATAAGGTCAAACTGTACTCAGGGAAATATCAATGATATTTCCAGTGGGGACATGGCATATAACAAACAAAGAGTAAGTTATTGGGAAATGGATGCCATCTTCTTTTCTTCAGCCCCCTTAAATAGGCTCCAATACTGAAAGTAATTAGAAGATGTGAGGGAGCCCTTTAAAGTGAAACACTTTAAGTCAGTTTCTGTTTTTCAGACTTCCTTTATTTTATATCCCCTAAATTTCACTCTAGAGTAGAGCTTGATCTTGGGGCATTTCTTTATCAGTTAAACATATAGTTACATGTTATTTTACTTGTTTTTTTTCCCAATTTTTTCTTTCTTAAGTTTTTTTTGTCTTTCAATAATACATATTCCACATCATTTTAGCATATACACATACTGTTCATCCAATATCTGCCATAAATCTTTCTGTCCCTAAACAACTGCCATGAGCTTCTGAAGAAGGACTGGTTGGTTCGAAAGCTAGAGCACTTTGTTCTTGTTGTTACATCTATGTTGGTCCATTAAAAGGTATCAAATCATTTGCTTCTGGATCTATTCTTGTAAGGACCAATACGGCAACTACTAAATCTAGATTTCATAAATCTTTCTGTTCATATCTCTTTAACATATTTATTTTACTTCACTCTTTAATCACATTTTATACATTCTGTAATCAAATAAATGTGTTTCATTGATCAATTAAACACATTAATTGATTACAGGATATGTAAAAAGTGATTAAAAGTGAAGTAAAATAAATCTGTAAAAGAGATGTGAACAGAAAGGTTTATGGCAGACACTGCATTAATGGTATGTGTATATGCTAAAATGGTATGAAATATGTATTATTGAAAGACAAAAAAACTGAAGAAAAAATTGGGAAAAAACAAGTAAAATAACATGTATATATATATATTTAACAGAGAAAGAAAGACCCTGAGATCAAGCTCTACTCTAGAGTGAAATTTAGGGGATATAAAATAAAGGAAGTTTGAAAAACAGAAACTGACTTGAAGTGTTTAACTTTAAAGAGCCCCCTCACATCTTCTTATTACTACAGACCATGGCATATCTCTTATTTATAAATAGATAGATATTCACAAATATATATAGCTACAGTCAATTCCACTTGTGTGCCTTTTGGATGTGTGCATATTTCGGTTATGTGCACACATCTCTGAAGTCCTGATACTATTTGTATTCCCTCAATGTTAAAACTTTTGTTTGTGTGCACACTGAATTCCGGTTGTGAACCTTTATTTTTGTCTCATTCCAATGCTTTTCTGTGAGTTTTTCTGTGGGTAGTGTGAGTTGTTAAGTGATTGTCAGTAACCGGGACATGTTTAATCACTTAATCACTTAACTGCGTTCAGCATGTTAGACATGGAAGTGCTCCTGGTGCTTGTAAAAGGTACTAATAGTCTTAACAGGTGATACTAGCTGCTGGAAATCTTTATTAAGCTGGCCTTTCAGTAATGTAAGCATTCAGCACTAAACTGCTTACCTACTGTCTTACTTTATCTGCGCGATGGATGGCCTCAAACGCAATGTTCTTTCACTGGAGCAAAAAGTCAAATTGCTTGAGAAATCTGAAACAGCCAGCCGAAAGGACCTAGCAGCAGAATTTAAAGTTGACATCTCATGTTTCAGCTAAATAATCCACAACCATGAATCAATTCTCACTGACTAGTGCAGTGGATCCCTGAAATGCCACAAAAGGAAATGGGACAACAAAGACTCCGATGTGGAGGATGCCCTCCTCAGCTGGTTTTCCACTGCCAGAGACAGAGAGGTGCCACTCTCTGGCCATACTCTGCTGGAGAAAGCAAATAGCCTGTCGCAGATCATGGGGCTGGACTTTGAACCAACATCAGGCTGGCTCTTTAGATGGAAGGAGAGGCATTCCATCAGTTACTGGCGAGTACATGGTGAGAGAGCTGAGGCAGACCAGCAAGTAGCCAACAACTGGGTATGAACAGTGCTACTGACCCTGTTGTCACAGTATGATGCTAAAGACATGTTTAATGCTGACAAAACAGCATTGTTCTTTTGGGTAACACCTGATGGCACCCTGTCTTTTAAGGCTGAAAATCTTACCGGACATAAGAAAGCAAAAGAACATGTGTCCGTATTAGTGTGTTCTAATGCCGATGGAACAGAGAAAACACCACTGTTAGTGACTGGGAAATCAGAAAAGCCCAGGTATTTAAAGGGGTCAATGTAGCAGTACTACCTGTTGAATACACTGCAAACTGTAATGCATGGATGACATGTGATGTGCTCTAGGACTGGCTAAAAAATATTAACAAGAAAATGCAACACCAACGCAGAAAGATTGCAATGATAGTGGACAATTGCCCAGCCCACAAGCCACTAAAATTGAGATTTGTCCAACTTTATTTTTAACCCCCCAAACTGTACATCCATCATTCAACCAATGGATCAAACTGTAATTTACAGTTTAAAACAGCAATATCAGCGACGGATTGTGTCTAACATTTCATCGACATAGACTCTGGTACAGAAGCCTTTAATTGCCAGGCACAAAAGCTAACTGTTCTGGATGCCATTCAGCTTATTAATCAATCCTGGGCTGATATCTCAAGTGAGACAATCAAAAACTACTTTCCAAAAGCTGGTCTGTACAATCTGCTGAATGACATCAATCCTGCTTTTTCATGCAGATCCTGAGACCCCCCCCCCCCCTCGAATGTTACTGGATGAATTCCAAGCCTTCCTCAACATTGACACTAATGAGCCAAAATCAGGAGAGCTGACTGATGCTGAAATCTGTGATTCGGTGTTGGGGGCAGATATACCATAGCTGAGGAAGATGAGGATGAGGATGAAGAACGGCCATCGAGCACTGGGGAGATGTGGGTGCTTATGCCCAAGGTCCGATGTCACATTGAAAAGAAAGAAGACAGGGACTTTGGGCAGTTCTACTCTTTTGATCAAAACCTGGAAAGGTTTGCTGCTAGAAACACTGCTCAAAGTAACATAACAGATTTCTTTGCTTAGTTTGCACCACAAAGCAAAACTGTATGACAGGCTGTAATGCAAATAACATACAGAACTGTACTTCGGTAAAAAATACTGTATAAAATGTTTTTTAAACCTTTTAAAGTTTTAAAGTTACAGACAATATTAAATTATGTGAGTACAGCACTGTATATCTTATTAAAACATTGCTATACTTTTCAAAAGCATACAGATGCCTTTTTGGTTTACAGTGTGTTGACTGAGCAGAAAAACAATTCAAAAATGGTCATTCTGGATAAGTGCAATTTTGGTTGCATGCACAAAATTTGCATTCCCCAAGCATGTGCACACAACTGAAATTGACTGTATGTATGTATATATATATATATATATATATATATATATATATATATATATATATATATATATATATACACACACACACACACATATACATACGTATATACATATATATATATATATAGATATACACACATATATATATATATGTGTATAATAGTGGCATGGTAGTGCCACTATAGTTAGGGTTACGGCCACGTCTATGTTAAGCCAAAAACAATGATGCAACCGCTCTGGCCTAAGCCATACACTGAAGTCCTTGTTGCTGTTTTAATTTATTTTATTCAATTCCATTTACAGTTGTGCCCCAATGTTTCACCATCCAATGGCTTCTTCTGGAAAACTGTTGAATAATTAAAGTATTTTTTATCAACCAAATCCATTTTTGTCTATAGTAATTACAATCAGATTTTATTAATTCATTATTCTGTATTTCTTTAAATTATTCACATTACGAACTCCCTTAGTACTCAGAAAATATATACAATAAGTAATACAATGGTCTCTAAGCACCTATTAGACCAAACCAGTAATTATAAGTGCCAGAATGGCTACCTACTTTCATCTGGACCTAAGCCTTTCAGTGTCTGCCACAAGAGTTTTTCCTACATATGTTGTTGCCTGATCTGAAATCAGCATCAATGTATAAATTTATGTATATATCCACCCTATTAGTGAACTCTAAACAAAAGTTCTAGACACAAGTTATACACCTTGCATCCAACTATGGGCATTAAAGAAATTGTATTCATTCCTATTAATACATTTAATACAGCTTTTTCATTGTTGAACTTATTAATAACCTTTTTAAATGCGAGAGAAATCAGTTCCAAGCATTTAGAGTTTCAACGCCTTTTCAGTGCTAATCATAGCTACTGTCCCTTTAAATGGATCAACCAAAATGCCCATAGAATCACACTGCTGAATTGTAAATTACATAATTCTTATCATTCAGTATTACTCATAATCTCAATAAATCATACATATAACCAATGTGTTATAGTAGCCACTTCAAATGATATTCATATATTCATCGGTGTTATCCCACTTCTAACAGATAATTGTTTGCTTACTTCTAATGGAGCGTGTAGCTTCTCTCACGCTTCTGGAGTGACAAATGTTCTTTCTTTGGGTTTCTAAGAAAGTTTTAGAATATGGGTCATTAGAGACGGCTTAAGCTTATCTTTGAAATCCCATTATATCAATGCTAAACATTTACCTGGACTAATGCGGTCTTCTGTTGGAAACGCTCATTTCTTTTACTATGACCAAAGTCCAGATTAGTTTGCACTGCATTATAAAGTAACAATTTATTGTTACATTCAAGTTAAATAGCTTCCCTCAACCTTACAAGGTTTAATGGTTAGATTCTTACTTGTTAGGCTGGCTCATCTGTGCAGTGGTTGGATTTCCACTTGCAACGCCGGCAACCAGGGTTCGGGAACAGATCCAGGTCATCGGAGGGCTGGCCAGGGGGAGAAGGATGGATCATCCCAATGACTGCTCTCCTTCTCCGGGGAGGGGTGGGTGAATGTCCGGTGCTTGTCAGACCCCTGGTGGAGGCCAGGGGTACCGCAGCAACAGGCATGGCATTTGAAGGAACCAGGGGGTAGGATAGATGCTGGATGTCATTGCACATCTCTGCCCCCCTAGAAACACCACAAAAAATGCTCCTGCCATTCTCCCTTGATAACACCTGCCTCTGCCTTGATTAGCCTCCAGGACTGGCCCTTGGAACTAATCCCATCATTGTGGCACCGTTAAGGGGGTCGGTGTCACAACCCCAACCTGGGGGAGAAGCAAGGGGTATCCGAGGGTCCGCAGTCCAAGCTGATTTCCATGACCAGCTAGAGGTACCAGGCTGATGGCAGAGGGAAAAAAAGTATAATAAATAAAACAAAAAGATTCTTACTTGGTGCACTGTCAGTGGCATCACACAGGCTTCTAAAATTCAAATGCAGCAGCAAGAATGTGACTGTTGCACTGCCCTCTTATACTCGCGTGGAAATGTGTTGATCTAATCAGCAGACATAGCATATGCCACATCATTACCTAGCAACTTTCGCTGCCTGGCAACTGCTTTGCTACGTGGGCAAATTGGGCTAGAAATGTCAACTTTTTAAACGGTAACTTATTCTCAATGTTGTAGCATGTTAATATTCCTCTTCATTTTGGTCACTGATGAGAGAGAGCCTGTATATAGCCTTAACTTGAAAATTTAGCTGAGAGAGATGGAGTGCAGAAGGGAAGTAGTGTGTGGGGGGGTTCAATTATAAAAGTAAAGCTGAATTATGTAGTTAGGGGACATAACATACCTTGTTGGGGATCACAATTCCCAGCATACTTGCCAGTTGATGTCCTCATTTAGGCCCCATTCATTGTGATATGTCCCTAGTTCATATAGTTACCTAGTTTTTTTGCTTTCAATTAGTTTTTTAAAATCACCACCTCTCTCAGGTTCCTATACAAGTTCTAAACCCCCAAATTTGAGCTGAACCACTGTGTGCCCTCGTTCATTGAAATGTCGAGCTACTGATGAGCTCTCATCTTTTACTCTTATCTTACTTTTATGTTTGAAATTTGTTTTTTAAGCTCGCTGGCTGTTTGTCCAACATAAAGATGGTCACAGGGGCATTGTAAGACACAGATCAGTCCTATCGAGCTGCAATCAATATGCTGTTTAATCACATATTCCTTACCCGTGTATGGGTTTTTAAACTTCTCTTTCTTACAGGTATTGCCGCTTGCCATGCACCTATTACAGGGGTACATTCCATTTCTCAATGGACCCAATAAAAGTTGTCCATGTACTGGTTTTTCGTATTTGTGCACTGTTTTCACTAATCTGTCCCTAATGCTTGGAGCTTTCTTAGAAGTGATGAAAGGTTTATGCACAAATATTTATTCAGTTTATGGATTTTCTTGTAAGATTCGCCAGTGTTAAGTTATAATCTTTCGAAGTTGTGGCATTTCATGACAATGTGTCATGCTGAATGTAAATTTTCTCTCCTTAATAAGGCTGTGTCTTTTTGTTTGTGTACTAATAATGTTTCTCTGGGGATTCGTGAGGCTCTGATTTGTGCCTGTTTTAGGTCCTATACACACTAGACTTTTTAAACCATTTTAAGCAAGTTAAAATGGTTTAAGAATCACTAACATGGTTTGCGGCCACATTACAGCACGATTTAAACCATTTTTAAAAAACCATGCTAAAACCCTGCTAGGTACCTCGTTTCTAGCCTGGTTTTAAAAACGGTTTGAGTTAAACATGGTTTGACTTACTAGTGTGGACGCACTGAAGGGTGCTGGGCTTCTAGTTGTGATATGCACTATATTGGAATTGCTTGGGCTGCTAGGATACACAGCCATCTGTGGCACAGCACAGTTGTAGGTATAGTAAGGTTTACAACCCCAAAAAGTACCCAGTGTGGACAGAAACAGGGTTGAGGAACCATGTTTAAACACAGTTTCATCACAATGTGGATGCTCTAACACAGTCACAGTTGCTGGAAGTCACAAGAGAAGAAAGAGACTTGGGTGGCATCATCACCAATGACCTGGATACATCCAAGCAGACCTCTAAAGCAGTAGGCAAGGCTAGAGGGATGTTGTGGTGTATTAGTAGGTGTATCACAAGTCGGAAGAGGGAGGTAATAATCCTCTTTACAAGACACTGGTTAGGCCCCATCTGGAGTACTGTGTGCCGTACTGGAGGCCACACCTTCGCAATGATATTAACCAAATTGAGGCAGTCCAGAGAAGGGCAACCAAAATGGTACAGGGACTACATCAGAAAACATATGATGACAGATTAACTTAACTCAATATGTACACGCTAGAGCAAAGGAGGGAGAGAGATGATATGATTGAAACATTCAAACACCTTAAGGACTTTAACAAGGTGAATGAGTCTAACATGTTTCAATATGAGAAAAACAGCAGAACAAGAGGACACAGCATGAGATTAGAGGGAGGCCGATTTAGGGGTAATGTAAGGAAGTTCTTTTTCACAGAAAGGGTGGTGGATGCATGGAACGGCCTACCTCAGGAAGTGGTGGATGTGAACACAGTGCAGGGCTTCAAACAGGCATGGGATAGGCATAAGGGAGCAATACAGATGAGTATTAATAGATAGGCCACTGACAGAGCAAAGGCCGATGGCACATTTATAAGGTAGAAAAAGAAATGGGCAGACTGGATGGGCCTTGCAGTCCTTATCTGCCGTCAACTTCTGTGTTTCTATGTTTCTATGTAAGGCTTAAACAGGGGTTATAAAATGGTTTTCAACCTGCTTTCACATGTGTGTACAGGGCCTTAATGTGTTATACTTATAGCCCCTTGCTCTAAACCTATTCAATGTTTCTTCCTGTTTTGTTAAAAATTCAGTTTGTGTGCAGCAATTACATTTGGTTCGTGAAAGTGTGAATAAGGGATGCTGTTTTTCAGCCCAGTAGGATTAAAGCTGTTATTATGGAGTGTAGTGTTTTGGTCCATTTCTTTCTGGTAAAGTTTAGTTTCTAGATTTGTTCCTTTCTTCATTATGATAACATCAAGAAAATTAACCCTATAATGGCTGCATTCAGCTGTAAATTTTAAATTTGCGCCACATTTATTGAAGTACTCCAAAAAGTTATCCAATGTTTGTTCTTCCCCTTGCCATAATAAGATTTCATTGTCAATAAATCTCTTCCAAAATACAATGTTCTTATAGAATATGTTTCCCTGCTCTTCAGTGTGTAAGATGAATTTTATCTCAAAATCATACATGTACATGTTGGTGAACCACGGGGCATTGTGCTCCCCATTGCTGTCCCTTTCTGTTGACCATAAGACATCTTTTCAAATTTGAAATAATTATTATCTAAAACCAGATTTGCCATATCCATAATGAGGCCTGCTTTTGGCCTTTGATCATTTGGTCTTGTACTCAGGAGTTTACCTAATGCCTGCACCCTTTCCTTATTGGGAACTGAGGAGTACAAGTCCTTGACATTGATGGTGACCAAAACAGTTTGATCATATATGATCCCCTGTGTGATAATTTGTTCAGTCATTTCCAGGACATGTGTGGTGTCCCTAATGTAAGTAGACGTTTGTTTAGTAAGTGTTTGAATGTGGAAATCAATGTACTTGGAGAGAGACTCCAGAACAGAGCCTATCCCCAAGACGATTGGTCTTCCTGGTTGACCAAGTGGATCCTTATGAATTTTAGATAGCGAGTAGAACTCTGGAATTCTACTTGATCCATTCAACAATAATTCTGCCTCCCGTGTGTGCAACCAGCCTAATGCTTGAACTTCTTCAACGACATCTTGTATTTTCTGTCGAATCTCATTAGTGGGGTCTTGTGTCAACTTTATGTAATTTTCTTCAACATTTAACAGTTTCAGGCATATGTTTCTGTAATTATCTATATCCACAAGAACAATAGTTTCCCCTTTATCTGCTAGTTTAAAAACCAGTTGAGTGTCCCTTTCTAATCTATCTAAGATATCCCGTTGTTTTTGTGAGATGTTTCTTCTATTGTCTCTAGATTTCATTTCCTTTTGGAGCATTTTGTCCACTTCTTTTTGTACCGTGTTGATATAGGTTTCCACCGCATGACTTGCACTGATCTGGGCCATTTACGTGGACTGCATGCCCATAGCAAGTTTTAAATGTTTTTTTTTCTGGATTTCTATCATGTGTGCCTGCAAACTGTGTTTGAAGCCTAAGATTTCTAAAACAATCTTTGTAGATCCACTTCAAGCTGAAATTTGTCTAAGTTTTTTGTGATGGAATATGAAAATCCTAGACCAAGGGTGTCTATTTCTATCTGTGATAAAATTCTTTTACTCAAGTTAAATATTATGGTCTCCCTCTGTTCCCTTTGTTTAGTGCCCTTTGACCTCACCCTACATTCCCTCCATTTTCTCCTTCTGTTTCTCCTATTGTTTTGTCCTGTAAATTATACCTTCTGGTGGGGGGAGGGGTCCAGGGGCAGTTGTCGTTCTGTTTGGGATACACCTGATGTCCCTGATTGTTCCATATCTCTCTCTCTCTTGTCTGTCCTGTGGTGTCTTCTTGCCTACAAAAGGGCCTCTATTTGGTCTCTGTCTAAACGTACTTGTGGTGTAACTATCTGAGCTGTCCGAGCTATTATTGTCATTCTGTGTGTGTTGGTACTTAATCTTTTTATATGTGTATACTTTATTGTCTCTGTAGTCTATTGTATCTCTATGAAACTTTTTCATTTTTATTTCTTTGATGCTTTTTTCATATTCCAAAAGCTTTTCTTTTGTATCTTCCAGCCAATTGTTAAAGTCTTCTAATTTTAGTTGTATTTTAAGAGTCTCTTCCTGTTCATGTGCCTCCTCTGTTAACTTTCCCCGAGTCTTAATAACTGCCTCAATCAGGGCATACATGAAATCCACACTACATCTAGTGTGGATCCCGTTCAATTTCTTTGCCAATTCTTCATCATTAATCCCTAGGTTTGATTCTATTGGTAGTTTGAGGCCTCTGGGTATTCAATCAATCAATCAATCAACTTTATTTAACCAGGCATTAACACTGTTGAGAAAAACTCATTTTCAAAGTGGTCCTGGACATTAATACAATACAGTACAATTCATAAATTACAGTTACTATGGAAAGCGAAGTAGAAAAAATAATCATGTGTAAGTGACAATCAATATAGCACTATACATGCTGGTCGGCATAATTAACATGCAACAGTACATCATAGTAAACTTATAGGAGTGAGGATAGACGACAATCCCAGATAGTCTCCACTAGGTAAGAGCTCACACCTAAAAGATAATAAGTAAGGAGGTATTAATGGAGTAAGGTAGTAATGGGGGTGAAAGAGTAGGCAGCCAAAAGAGGGAGGCCAGAAAGAGCTAGTGGTAAGGAATAGACTGGGATAATCAGGATTAAGGGAGCTAGTCTAATGGGTCCATGGTTTCCGCTGCTTACAATGTGTGGTGGATGAGATACTTAGGTGTAGGATTAGGGAGCAGCACCAGTGGGTTAGGGATCATAGAAGTCTAAAACAGCTGCATAATTCCTTCAGATAATCCATTATTAGAGCTTTGAATGTGGACATGCTTGGTAGTGAGGATAGTTTTAATGAGCTTTGCATAGTGTTCCTAAGTAAACGGAGTGAGGAGTTCATTGCTGCAGAGCCATAGTTTGTTTTCACTCTAGGAATCTGGAAGCAAATTATGGAGAAGCGTCTCAGGCCATAGGAACCCTTGGCCCATTTGAAGAGGTGCGAAATGTAAGCAGGGAGGTTATCAGATAATGATCAGAGCAGAGCATTCCTTTTTCTCCTAGTTGAGAGTGAGGTCCATCCCAACACCTGGTATAGAAGACAGTGATGTGTACCACAGGGTAGATTATGGATAAATCTTAAGGCCTGGTGGTAAAGAGTGTCAAATTTGTTAAGCATCATTGAGGGGCAGTGACTGTAGAGAAAGTCAGCGAAGTCCGGTACAGGGAGGAATGTGAATTGTACTAGTCGCCTTCTAGCTTCTAACGTAAGCAGATGTTTAATGCGATAGAATAAACCTAATCGCTGTCTTAGTTTCTTAGAAATTTCATTTACGTTGCACTAAAAGTTAAGTTTATTGTCCAGCCAGAACCCTAGGTATTTAAAGGTGTCTACTACTTCAAGGAGGTCATCTAAAAGTGTTCGTATCTGTGGGATATGTATACATCTGGAAGTGGACTTTGGGGTGAGAATCATTGTGTTAGTCTTTTAAGCATTGAGGAGGAGTTTATGAGTGATGAGGTTGTATTGGAGGGTGGTGAAGTCGTGCTGTAAATACTCATGGGCCAATTCCAAAGATGAATTTGTGGTGTATAGTACAGTATCATCTGCAAATAAGTGCACATTGGCTGTGCCCAGCTGCGAGTCCAGATTATTGATATATATTGCAAAGAGGATAGGGCCCAGGATGGAGCCTTGGGGGACTCCGAGTAAGAGGGATTTTTGTGGGGTCAAGTCGCCTATAGCTTTGACTTGCTGTAGCCTATTGGTTAGGTAGCTGGTAAGCCATTTGATGGCAGAACTATCAAGTCTGATATTCAGTGCAGAAAGCATGATGGTATGATTCACAATGTAGAAGACCTTACTTAGATCAAGAAAGAGGGCAAATACAGGCTTCTTAGAATCCAAGGCCATTTGCCAGTCTGTAGTTGCTTTTGCAAGAGACAATACTGTGCAGTGTTTGGCTCTGAAGCTGGACTGAACCAGGTTTAGCAACGTTTGTGAATCCAGATGTTCTCTAATTTGGACGTTGACAATTTTTTCAAGTAATTTAGAGAGGACAGATAGTATAGAAATAGGCTGGTAATTGTTCAGATCACTCGGATCCCCAGACTTGAATAAGGGTTGGATGTGAGCAGTTTTCCATGACACAAGTAGCTTGCTCTGAGTCAGGGAAGTGTTGAATAAATGGGTAATGGGGGCAGTCAGGTAGGTATGGCCAAGTTTTAGGAAGTAAGGTTCAATATTATCAGCACTGGCACTCTTTTTAGTATCCAGAGAAAGGAGAAGGTCCTCAACTTCCTTGAATGTAATTGTGAGGAAGCTGAAAGGAGAGGGATGGGGTTGGTTATGGTTGTGGTTATCAATAGGGTCAACAGTGGATTCTCCTGCTGGGTCAAGTTTGCTGATAGGTGAGGTGTCAAAGGAAAGCCCTGCAGTGGCAAAGTGTTCATTAAACTTCTCTAGTATATCAGCTTTGTCTGTGTAGGTGGTCCCAGCAGACACAATTTTGTTTGGGAGGGGGTGTGACAGTAGAGTGACCTTTGACCTTTTTGAGGATGTTGCAAAATTTGGCCGAATTGTTTTTTATTGTCTTCTAATTCTTTTTGGAAGTATCTAGCTTTTTCTGATCTAATTAGTGTAGTACAAACATTCCTAGAGGTGCAGAAGAATGCTAGCCAATCGGCCTCCAGGTGGGATTTCCTCACTTTTTTCCACCAGTAGTCCCTATCCCTAAGTACTTTCTTCAGGATGGGTGAGAACCAGCAGGGAGTTTTATTTTTTGATTTGATCAATCTCGGTGGGGCATGTTTGTTTATTAGCCGCAGTAAGAGGTTGTGAAAGATGTTAAATGCCTCATTAAAGGTGGGTGCCAGATAGAATTCCTGCCATCGAATGCTGCTTAGATCTTTCAGGAAAGTGATCTGGCAGAACTTTTCAGGCATCTTTTCAGTTTAAATTTAGAGGCCAGTTTTGTTTGGGGAGAATGTCTAATACAGGCAGTAGCACAGTGGTCGCTTATATTGTTAAAGAATACTCCAGTATACAAGACGTTATGGGGTTTGTTTACTAGCATAAGGTCCAGAAGGGTGCTGCACTCCTGTTTTTTTCTGTTGGGTCTGGAGATTGCAGTCATCAATTGCAAAAGGCCATTGGCATCACAAAGCTCCTTTAGTTTCTTAGAGCTGTCATCAATCCAATTTTGACTGAAATCTCCCATTAGAATGTACTCAATATTTTTACTTATTTATTTAGCTTTTGTTGACCAGGTAAGTGCACTAGACAAATCATGCCTATTTTCAGGCACGACCCGGGGGAGGGGGATACAGATGAATGCCAACTGACCTTGAACCAGATTAAGCTATTGGTGGTATTTATAGTGAATGAGGGAAATTTGGCCAGGACACTGGGGAAATTCCCCTACTCTTTTCGATAAGTGCCATGGGATTTTTAACATCCACCTGAACTACCACCAATCCAGGCAGATGGGACCTCAGTTTAACGTCTCATCTGAAAGACGGCACCTCAGAAGTGCAGCACCCCTCTCATGCTGCACTACAGTGTCAGTACTGGGATATTAACCCAAGTGCCAGATGTGGGAACTGAACCCACAGCCTTGTGATCTCCTGGCCTCAGAGGCAAGTGTGCTACCTACTGAGCCACTGACACTGATATTAGCTGAGTCAAGTAAGTTTTGAAGGTGTGGCAAGAGTGCTATGCCCCCAGATGGTGGTCGGTAGCATGCTGCCATAAGGAGTGATTTCTCGCTGGAGAGTGATAATTTTAGAGCCAGGCATTCAAATTCTTTAGCCTTTGAGGTACAATTAAAGACTGTGACTGCAAATTTGCTCTTAACATATATTGCGACCCCTCCTCCTCTAGTCGGTCAATCGCAACGGTAGATGATATATCCGGATATGTTGATAGATTTGTCCAGGGTCAAGGGTGTGAGCCAGGATTCTGTTATCATGAAGAAATTGGGTGATGCGTGTAGTGATCAGGTCTGTATAGAGTCAATCTTCTTTAGCAAACTACAGACATTGATATGGAGATAGCTAATCCCTTGATATTGAGGGAAGGCCATAGGGTTGTCCAGAGAAATAGGTGGGCCTGGGTTTATTTCAACATTTCCTGAGCAGAGTAGGAGAAGCAGTAGTAGTTTTTTAAGGTAATATCTTAGCCTGCTAAATAGTCTTTTGTTACTCCTTCTAACATACGTTGGTTTAGTGGCGGCTGCATTATGGGCAGGATTGCAATTTGCTAAGGAGAGAACATAGAAAACTGAAATGGCTGACATTGTCCATGGCATTCACACACGTTCTTTAGTTAAGGTCTGGTGGAAGGAGGGGCATGACCATAGTGGAGATGTCCCTGATGTAAGATGCCATGGTCTAAAAAGGGGGGTATATCTTGGTGGGTGATGAAGGAGGGATTCTGGCCCTTGTCTGAGTTGCAAACAGAGATTTTGGGTGAAGCATAACTTAGTAATATGAGGCAGCTATAGAGGAGGATAGGCACAGAAGGCATTTTTAGCAGGGAGATATTTCCTTTTACTGGTAGTGAGCACAAGATTTGCAACAGTTTCTTGAAAGAGGCAAGAACTGGTATTGTGCAGAAAGTTGATAGGGCTGATAATATCAGCTACTTAGGGTAGGGTTGTCTATGGGTGGTGACTAGTGGGTGTGTCTGGGTATATTAGGTCCAATAAGCAGGAAGGGGGTTGGCCTGGCACTCAGAGTGAGAGCATTTAATAGAGGCCAGGGTCAGGGCGGGTGGTGTGGGAAGAAAATTCTTGCAGAGTGTATAGAGAGCAAGCGGGCCAGAGGTGCTCAGAGCAAGAGGCAGCTTTTGAAAAAAAGCCATGGGGAGCAGAGTCTGAGGCAGTCAATCAAAGGCAAAGCCATAGGATTCAGCAGTCAATCACTGGAGAGCCAGGGAGTTATTGTCCAATGGTGGCTCCAGGATATTTACCGAGTCTGTGAGCAGTCTTACCCAAGAAAGGAAGCTCTGAGGCAACAGGCATTGGGAAAGCGGCTGGCTGGCTTCTCAGCTGCAGCGCCTCAGGGGCGAGTGATGACAGCCAAATCAGGGGTGCTGAGAGCCAACAGAGGAAGTTCAGAGGTAGCAGGCATTGGGCATGTGGCTGACTGACTTCTCAGCCATGGTGCCTTGGGGCAAGTGATGGCAGCCCAATCAGGGGCACTGGGGACCGAGAAAGGAGGCTCTGAGGCAGCAGGCATTGTGCGCATGGCCGGCTGGCTTCTCAGCTGTGGCACATCAGGGGTGAGTGATGGCAGCCCGATCGGGGTGCTGGGAGCTGAGAAAGGACGCTCCAAGGTGGCAGGCATTGGGTGCATGGCTGGCTGGCTTCTCAGCTGCGGTGCCTCAGGGGCGAGTGATTCATTTAACCTCTAAGTACTTAGCCAGTGTAAGGCCATATCATTCAAGTCTGATGTCCTTAAATCTAATGTTCTCTATTTTTTGTTTAATATTCCTGGCTGTATCTACTTCAGCTGAGGTCAGATCCCTATCACCTTTCATGGTCTGTAATAAAGTTGCCCTCTCAGCATCAGTGAAACTGCAAAAGGAGTATGCAGCTTCAGCACTCCCACCCACATCTGCAAAATTTGCCATGATATAAAGTACTTCTTACAGGTTGCAGTGAGATCAATCTTTATATAATATTCAATATTTCTGTTACTCACAGTCCTTTACTTACAAAGTTATATATTCCAATATGAATAAATGCTCACTGGAGTTCAATGCTGTGGATAATTCCTAAGTGCCCATGTAGGGCTTAGGATGCCATCTTATTATGGTAATGGGAAGAACAAACATTGGATAACATTTTGGAGTACATCAATAAATGTGACCCAAATTTAAAATTTATAGCTGAATACAGCCATGATTGGGCTAATTTTCTTGATGGTACCATAATGAAAGCTGGAAACTAAACTTTACCAGAAAGAAACAGACTGAAACACTACACTCCATAATAACAGCTTTCACCCAACTGAGCTGAAAAACAGCATCTCTTATTCACAACTTTTATGAACCAAACGTAGTTGCATCACACAAACTGAATTTTAACCAAAACAGGAAGAAACACTGAGTAGGTTTAGAGCAAGGGGCTATAAGTATAACACACTAAAACAGGCACAAATCAGAGCCTCACGAATCCCCAGAGAAACATTATTAGTACACAAACAAAAAGACACAGCCGTATTAAAGGAGAGAAAACTTACATTCAACATGACACATTGCCATGAAATGCCACAACTTAGAAAGATTATAATTAAACACTGGTGAATCTTACAAGAAAATCCACAAACTGAACAAATATTTGTGCATAAACCTTTTGTCACTTCTAAGAAAGCTCCAAACATTAGGGACAGATGAGTGAAAGTGCACAAATATGAAAAACCAGTACATGGACAACTTTTATTGGGTCCATTGAGAAATTAAATGTACCCTGTAACGGTGTGTGGCATGTGACAATACCACTAAGAAAGAAGTTTAAACACCCATACATGGGTTAGGAATATGTGATTAAACAGCAGTTTAAGTGACAGGTGGATAATTACATTCTGGATGGTAACATTTTACAGTACTATGGGTAGCAGGACAGGAGCATCTCCAATGGGCTTACCACCCCCTTCGCTCCTAATTTCCTTAGAATATTGATTGCAACTCGATAGGAGTGATCGATGTCTTACAATGCTCCTGTGACCATCTTTATGTTGGACAAACAGCCAGCGAGATTAAAAAGCAAATCTTAGAACATAAAAGTAAGATAAGAGTAAAGGATGAGAACTCATCTGTAGCTTGACATTTCAATGAACAAGGGCACACAGTGGTTCACCTCAGATTTTGGGGTTTGCAGCTTGTACAGGAATCTGAGAGAGGCAGTGATTTTAAAAAACTCACTGAAAGCAAAGAGACCAGGTGAATATATGATCTAGGGACATATCACAATGAATGGGGCCTAAATGAGGAAATCAATTGGCAAGTATGCTGGGAATTGTGATCCCAAAAAGGCATGTTAAGTCCTCTAACTACATAATTCAGCTTTGGTTTTATAATTGACCCCCCCCGCACTACTTCCTTTCTGCACTCCATCTCTCCCAGCTAAATTTTCAGATGAAGTCTATATACAGACTCTCTCTCATCAGTGAACAAAATGAGAATATTAACATACTACAACATTAAGAATAAGCTACTGTTCAGAAAGCAAAACAAAATGGTTATATTAAATGCACGCTGAAAATAGAAAATAGAGTTAAAAATCTACGTTTCGACCTTAGGTCTTCTTCAGGAAATATCTAAAAGAGAAAAAAAAACAAGTTAGTGTTCAGAAAGTTGACATTTCTAGCCCATTATGCCTGCGTGGCAAAGTGGTTGCCAGGCAATGAAAGTTGTTAGGCAATGATGAGGCATATGCTATGTCTGCTGATTAGATCAACATGTTTCCATGTGGGTATAGGTGGGCAGGGCTTTAGTCACATTCTTGCTGCCGCATTGGAATTTTAGAAGCCTGCAAGACACCAGTGAGAGTGCACCAAGTAAGAATTTTACCATTAAACATTGTTAGGAGAGGGAAGCTATTTAACTTGAATACAACAATAAATTCTTACTTTATAATGCAGGGCAAACTGGCCTGGACTTTGGTTGTAGTAAAAGAAATGAGTGTTTCCAACAGAAGACCACATTAGTCCAGGTAAATGTTTAGCATTGATGTAATGGGATTTCGGAAAATAAGCTTAAGCCATCTCTAATGACCCATATTCTAAAAATTTCTTAGAAACCCAAAGAAAGAACATTTGTCACTCCATAAGCAAGAGAGGAGCTACATGCTCCATTAGAAGGAAACAAAAAATCCTCTGTTAGAAGTGGGATAATATCATTTGAAGTGGCTACTATAACACATTGGTTATATGCATGATTTATTGAGATTATATGAGTAATACTGAATGGTAAGAATTATGCAATTTACAGTACAGCAGTGTGATTCAATGGGCATTTTGTTTGATCCATTTAAAGGGACAGTAGCTATGATTAGCACTGAAAAGGCACTGAAACTCTAAATACTTCAAAAGACTGTAGGAGAAAGATATTTGGGGGTGAGGGTAACAAGTGATTTGAAATTTAGTATGCATTGTGGGCAAATTGTTAAGAAGGCAAATCAGGCATTAAACTGTATTTTCAGACACATTGGGAGCAGAGATAGAAGGGTGATCTTTCCCCTTTATCAGGCACTGGTGAGACCTCATCTGGAATACTGTACGCAGGTCTGGTCCCCATATACAAAGGCAGACATAGTAAGGTTGGAGGGGGTGCAGAGAAGAGCAACAAAGAGAATTTGTGGAATGGAGAACAAAACTTATCAGAAGAAACTACAGGATTTGGGGTTATATACATTGCAATACTGAAGATTTAGGGGAGATACGTGTATGATTTACAGGACATTTCAAGACAGTCAACTTTGTAAGAATTTGAGAGTCATAGTCAAAAAAACATATGTGTATGCAAACGGGGCACGGGCTACAACTGGAGAAGGATAAATGGAATACCATAAAAGGAAAAAAACTGGTTCAGTCAGAAAGGGGTAAGACTGTGGAACAGTTTACCTAGGGACATAGTACAAAACAAAACTATGGACTCATTTAAACTTGGACTAGACAACTTTTATAAGGACAAGAGCAAACTAATATAGTGTAAGATAGCAAAACAAACATTAAGGACGAAAGTCTATGCAGCTTGTATAACCTAAGTAACCTATGTAACTTGGAAGTGACTTCTCTCGCATTTAACAAGGTTATTAATAAGTTCAATAATGATAAAGTTGTATTAAATGTATTAATAGGAATAAATGCACTTTCTTTAATGCCTGTAGTCAGATGCAAGGTGTATAACTTTTGTCTAGAACTTTTGTTTAGAGTTCATTAATAGGGTGGATATATATACATAAATTTATACATTGATGTTGATTTTAGATCAGGCAACAACATACGTAAGAAAAACTATTGTGGCAGACACTGGAAGGCTTTGGTCCTGATAAAAGTAGGTTGGCATTCTGGCACTTATAATTACTGGTTTGGGCTAGTAGGTGCTTAGAGACCATTGTATTACTTATTGTACATATTTTCTGAGTACTAAGGGAGTTCGTAATGTGAATAATTTAAAGAAATACAGAATAATGAATTAATGAAATCTGATTGTAATTACTATAGATAAAAATGGAAGTGGTTGATAAAAATTTTTTTTTAATTATTCAACAGTTCCCCAGAAGAAGCCATTAGATGGTGAAACGTTGGGGCACAACTGTAAATGGAATTGAATAAAAGAAATTAAAACAGTAACAAGGACTTCAGTGTATGGCTTAGGCCAGAGTGGTTGCATCATTTTTTTTGGCTTAGACTTTCACACCCTGGTGACCAAGCTCCATGTCTTCTACTACTGAATAAACAAATAAGATTACCCTTGGACACCCACCTTTTTTCACTTCTATGTTAAACCCAAAAGTTTGCACTTTAATAACACTTTAACCATTTGACCAATTTTCCTGAAATGTTGCATGTGCCAGCTGGTACCATAGATCTCTGGAAATGGCAAGTTTTGTTCCAGTCGGTTGTGCGGTTGCGGAGCTGCAGAGTACCAAATAATGTGAAATTTACCATTTCTGTACAAATTCTTTGCTCATCTCTAAGTCTGAAATGCTTTGAGGGTGCAGTCTGAAATTGTTAGAGCATATTGGGTCTGGGTTACTGATGTGCCTTTAGAAGGTTTGATGAAAAAATATTAATCTGTTCAAAAGTTATTAAACTTTAAAGTTTGCCATTATAGCCTATGGGAAAAAATATATGTCCAACTTGAAAGCACTTTTGGCTTTTGCAAAAGCACTTTTGACTGCCTCAAATGGGTTTTGTACTTTCACACTTCCACCATCTTGTTTTCAGTAAGTGACTGGTGTAAAACATTGTAATTCAAAAAATACTTCACCTTGGTAAACACCAACTGTGTTTACCTAGTTGGTGCTCGGGGAACGTGATTCTGGTGTTAGTTTTTTTTTAAATGCCTGGAAATATGTTTTTTCAATTTTGCCATCACGTTTTGCAAATCTGTGGCACTATTTTTGCAAAATTACCACAAATTGCAGCAGTTTTCACACAAATAATGGCCAAGTTGCATGAAAACTGCCAAACTGCAGCACTGTTTTATGACAACTGCCACAATGTATGGCACTACAGTAAAAAAAACTAAAAACATTGGCCCCACTAAAAAACCAAAAACTTTTCTGCCCACTTTTTGGGCTAAATAACTTCAGAATAATGTTTCTCAGCCTCAATTTGTTGGTGTTTATGTAATAAAAGGATTGTTTTCTCCTTTATCTGCTCTGAGGGGGCTGAGGCATGTTTTATTTAACAAAAATGTTTCTGCCAACCTCAGGGTACCCAATCCCCATGTCAGCAGTAGAAATACACCCCCTACCAGTGTGGGACACTGGGTAGCCCACTGCCAGTCCTGAACATTTTTTTTAAATGCTTCTGCCAACATTGGGGTGCCCAATCCCCATGTCAGCAGCAGAAATCAACCCCACACCTCCACCAGTGTGGTACACTGGGGAGCTCACTCCCAGTGCACTGAAATATTTATTTTTCATTAACAGCTTTTCTGCCAACATCGGGGTGCTCAATCCCAGTGTCAGCACTACACCCCCACGACTGTGTGGGACACCAGGAAACCCAATCCCAGTGTCCCTAGTTATGTCTTCCACTCCCAAGTACTGTAGGGACACTGGGGAGCCCAATCCCAGTGTCTTGAAATAGTGCTTATTTGTGCCTGTAAAAAAAGAAACCAGTCCCCCAATGTCCTTTTTTTCAAAGAACTTGAAAAGAAGAAAACAGTCCCTCATCATCTCCCTATCCCCCTCCCACATCCCGACCCTCCCACTAAGCAACACACCTCTCCATATCCCCCTTTGCCCAATACTTACCACCGGAGACTGTCGACCACCATCGTCTGTTGACCAGGACACATCTGCATTCTTCAAAGCCGAATCACGAATAGAAGAATCAAGGTAAGTTCTTTATAATGGCTGTCAATGGCATTTTGAATTTATGTTGGTATCTTGGCCATTTTTGGTTATTTGTGCACCTAATTGTCAACATGGGCTTTTTGGGACCCCACCTCATGTACACTGTCACTGTTGTTTTGTTAATCGGACCCATAAGGTGATTTTGTGGTCAGTGTGTGAAATCACCTTTCAGGACTGAGTAACAAAATGACAGTGTCAGTGTTCATGAGGTGGGGTCCCAAAAAGCCCATGTTGAACATTTGGTGCAAAAATAACAAAAAAATGCCAGAGTTATGTGGGTCAATGAAATGTTTCTATGCACACTCGTAACTTCGGCAATTTTTAATATTTTCACTCCAAATTTTCAACATGGCCATTTTTCCACATCACCTCAGGAACAGTACAGCTGTCATTTTTCACATCCTGCCTGAAATGTGTTTTCACTACTGTGGTGCAGAATGGCATGTACACTGCATGAAATCACCTTTTGGGACAGATTAATGAAATGACTGTGCCAGTATTCATGAGGTGATGTCCCCAAAAGGCCATGTTGAAGTTTTGGTGAAAAAATTCCTAAAAATGCCCCAGTTATGTGCGTCCATTGAATTATTTATTTATTTATTTATTGCATATAATCGGAATTACAATCCTTTGAGTCACAGACTCTTTTGCAAAGGCTCCACGTCGGTTACAGGGGGTGGATGGAGAACAAAATACAAGGAAACATACATAAACAAGCAGTATTCACAAACAGTACTGGCAGTGCAGTCCAGGCTTTAACTTAGTTTACCAGAGACAGTGGTAGGCAGCTTTCTGGATATCATTTGTTAGAAACGTGTAGGATGCAGATTCATGAGGTCTAGGAAGACCCTGTGTCAGTTATTAGGGGGGTTTGGGAACACACGAGGTGGGCAGGGTTAGCCACAGTCACAGTTTGCAGACTCAAGTAGGTGAGCTTTGAGGCCTGCTTTGAATAGGGAGATGCTATGGGTCTGAGAGAGCTGGGGAGGTAAAGCATTGAGCCAAAGGGGAGCACGGTACTGGAAGGATATTTGCCCCAGTGATGTTCTACAGTGGGGGACCTGGAATGAGGAGTTTGCTGCGAGCCGTGTATTATGCCTGAGGGGGGCTGGGCTGATTATGGGGAGAAAGCCAACGGGGGCTAGCTGGAGATGTATTTTTTTTGCGAGGATGCAAGTGTGATACTTTAGTCTTTGTTGGAAGTTTAGCCAACCAGCCAAAGCATAAAGGTCACAGATATGAGTTAGTCTGTCACTGCCGGTGACTAGTTGGCATGCTTTATTCAAGACAGTGTTAATACTACATTGTGCGGTGGCTTCTGCTGATCCATATATCACTATCCCATAGTCAATTAGGGAGAGGATTGAGGAGGAGACTGCAAGATGCATGGCCTGTGTGGGTAAGCAGTGTTTAAGTCTGTAGAGGATGCCCACTCTAGTGCTGACAGCTGAGGAGAGATGTTGAATGTGATTATGGTAGGAGAGGGAGGTATCTAATGTGATACCCAGATATCTGAAATTTGTAACGTGTTCAAGGGGGGTGCCTTGTGTGATTTTGATTAGGAGTGCCGACTGACTGTGTGGGCTTTGACGGTGTGCAAAGATCATGGATTTAGTTTTTTTTGTAGTTGATGATCAGGCGGTGCTCATTGAACCATATCTCTAGCTCCCTGAAGAAACCCTGAAGGGCTAGTTTGAGGGCGCTTGGTTGTGGGTGTTTCCAAAATAGTGCCGCATCATCAGCAAAGAGAAGCAGATGACCACTGTATGCCTTGGGGAGTGAGTTTAAAAAGAGGGTGAAAAGAAGAGAGCCAAGAATAGACCCCTGTGGGACCCCAGAGCACACTGTTTTGCATGAGGAGATGGTGGTATTTAACCTGACTTGTTGTGACCGGCCTGAGAGGTAATCCTTGAACAAGGCAGTTGTCTCTGGGACCACATTCAGTTGTGGAAGGACACAAAGCAGAAGTTCGTGACTGACCGTGTCAAATGCCTTGGTTAGATCCACAAAGATTGCACCTGCAATTGATCCTTGGTCTAGGGCCTCATGGATGAACGAGGTGAGCTCAGAAAGTGCAGTGACTGTGCTATGGCCAGTCCAGAAACCATGCTGAGCCTGGCAGAGAAGGTTGTGTTTAGTTAGGTGTTCTGTTATCTGGTCCGAGACTATTTTTTCCAGTGCTTTGGAGAGAGGTGGAAGTATTGAAATCGGTCTGTAGCTGCTTGTGTAAGTGGGGTCGCCACTCTTCAGAATGGGAGTAATTACGGCTCTCTTCCAGATTGATGGGAACTGACTGAGGCAAAGAGAGAGGTTGAGAATTTTAGTAAGGTGGGGTAATATGACATCCAGTGTCAGCCGAATGAGTTTAAGATCTAGTGAATCATTTTTGTAATGGGAATTGGCAATAGCTTTGGTAATGTAATGTTTTGTCTCGCAGCAGGAGATGACTCTCAGCCTGAAAGGTGGTGAATCTACATTACGGTGTGTCGGGGAGGGTGGGGGGATAGGGTGGAAGAAATTAGGAGAGAGGATATGGGAGAGGTCCGAGAAGGTGGAGTTAAGGGCTTCGGCTATAGTAGAAGGATCCTGTGACATCTCCATTTATAGTGAGTTGGGAAGGGTGGGGAGCGGATTTCATTGAGTTCTTTTATGTTGCTCCAGAATTTTTACCGCTCCTCAAGAGGAGGTTAGGGTTTGTTGGTAGTAAGTAGCCTTCGTCTGTCGTAAGGCCCATGTACATTTATTGCGGGCCTCCTGGTATAGCTGTCTCTCCTGTGTGCGTTGAGAGTCAAGAACCTTATGCCAAAGGTTGTCCCTCTGTTGGAGCAGGTTAAGTAGTGAGGGTGTGATCCAGGCGGTGGTTCTGGTTTTCACTACTTGTTTGGTGAGGGGAGCAAAAATGTCACAGGCCTTGTTGAAAGTGGTTATAAAGTGGGCGAGTGCTAGGTCTACTGACTGCGTGGTGTAAATTAATTCTATGCATGTACATAACTTTGGAATTTTTTAATCTTTTGGCATCAAATTTTCAGCATAGCAATTTTTTCACACCAGCTCATGAACAGTACAGCTGTCATTTTTCACATCCTTTCCAAAATATGTTATCGCACCTGTGGCATGGAATGGTGTTGCAGTTGCGAATAATAATGTTTTGCCTTCCATTTCACAAATTCTTTGTACCAGGGTACATGAGGTTGGGTCATAAGATGGCTCTGCTGATAGTTTAGTCACTGCTGTTTGACACATGGAAGCACAGGGCTTAGAGGGCTCTGCACTTCTAAACCTACATACATATGCGCATCTATGGAGGGACTGGGGTGCAGGGTCCCATTGTAAAATAAGGATACTATTATACTATCTCAAAAAGTAAGGAAATTCATTGCAAAAAAACTCCATTAACGCATTAGTTAGGGTTCCTATTACAGTGACAAAAGTATGGAAATTTGATGTTAGGATTCCCAACCCTACCACCCCCAACCCCCACCTTCCACATACCATCAAGCATCAGGGTGTGCTTTGGGGTCGTCGGGCCTAATTCTCACCCCATTCTCCTATACTGCACCATCTCAGCTTCCTTACACATAGAGTGGGGTAAAAGTTAGGCCTGACAACCACAAGGCACACTCCAACACCTGTTGGTATGTGGAAGGCAGGGTGCTGGGGTGGTAGGGTTAGGAACTCTAACATCGAATTTCCATACTTTTGTAGCTGTAATAGGAACCTAACTGATGCATTAATGGAGTTTTTTGCAATTATATATACATATGTATATATACATATATATACTGTATATATTTATTTTAGGGTTGTCAGAACCCTCTGAAGTTCTGGGTTCTAGTTCTAGTCTAGAACATTTGAAAAAGTTCTAGGGTTTTAGTCTTTTTTAGAACTTTTTAGAACTCAAACCCTATTTTATTAATTGTGCTGCTAGTAATGAAGATAATAATAAAATACATGCAAAACTGTGGACATTCTGCCAAGAATGAAGATAATAGTGTAATACACATGAAATTGAGGATAAAAAGAAATACAGTCTGTTCAATATAAGGGAAGAGAAATGAAAGAAACAATCATGTAAGAGTCTGATATGACTATAGCGCAGCCTTAGTTTTATCAATGGTTTCTTCTGTTTGCTAAAGCCAGCAAGTTACAGGTGTTGACTGCTGAGAGTCAGATTGCTAACAGGCCTACCCATATGTTAAATGTTTTCCTGCTGCAGTTGCATTACAGTTCCTCCTGAGTGAGAAAAAAATGGTACATTAAATATTTACGTACTCAGTTAGATATATATATATATATATATATATATATATTTATACAATGGAGTGAGAGCTATTCCAGTGCAATAAATTCAGATATTCTCACTGCAGTGAGATAGATGCTGACTGGAGTGAGATAAATGCTCACTGCAGTGAGATAAATGCTCATGACATCAGTGGAGTGAGATATATCCATTTATTCTCACTCCACTGCCGTCACCTAATTAACCCTACAAAAAAACTCCTACAACCAATAAACAAATCAACAAAACATCTATAAAACTCACCTGAAGCCCAGTAACACAATATCAAACTCTCCATGTTCACGTGCTCTTATTCAAAACCTAAACATAAAATCTCCGGCAAAACGACTTTACTATCCCTGTGGAAAGTAAAAAAAGCCTGCTATTAAACTCATATACAAAAATGAAGAGAACTTGTCAATCAAACAACATTCATCGAACAGAAACAAAAGCCTGCCAAATGAAACAAACAAGTATGACTAAATATACAAAAAAGACCTCGATCGAAAATGAAATTGTAGATTTATGTACACAGTTTGAATGGGACATGGAACCCCTACTCGACCCTACTGAACACCTTATACCAGAAACCCAAGAACAACAAAAGCCACAGAAAAACGCCTATTTCCTAGATCTAGACTACATCGAAAAATACATTCATAGCACTAAAAATCAAAACACAACAAAGAAAACAGAAACGGACCTCAAACATCTACAACAGTTTCTACTACAGGATTTGGAGATCACAACTCCCATTACTAAAATTGAACCAGAAGAACGGGACAGCCTGTTATGCCATTATTTTATAGCAGCACAAAAAAAGGATGGCACTGATTACGAACCCCTGACCATTCGCTCCCGTTTCCAAAGTATAGAGAGGCATTTAAAAGAAAATCGATACTCGGAATCTCTCTCCACATCTCTGAAATGTGAAAAAACACAGCAAGTCATATTATCTGAACAAAAACATTTAAAACAAAAAGGAATGGGAAACAAACCATTTGCAGCAGGTGACACCACATATGAAATATTAACAAAATTATATGACAGCAATCTACTAGGACCTGACAATCCACAATCGCTCATCAATTCCATGTGGTTAATTGTCAATTTATATTTCGGAATAACAGGAAACTCTGAAGCTCGAAACATAAAATGGGGAGATATAACTTTAAAAAAAGACAACCAAAACACAAATTATCTGGAATTCTCCACTGAAAGACAAACAGAAACCCGTAGTGGCTCAAACTCCAAAGACATCAGACTAATAAAACCATGAGCCTATGAAACCAGAGACCCTAAATGATGTCCTATAAAAATATATCTAACATATGGAGACAAATGACCTTACAAATGTAACACCCCAGATGCACCACTATTTCTATCAGTACATTACCCCATTAAAATACAATCCCCATGTTGGTACAAAAACCAATCTCTAGGGATAAATACCATTGGAAAGATTGTAAAAATAATGATGCAGGAAGCGGGACTAGAAACCAACCGAAGACTCACAAACCATTCCATTTGGAAGCACCTGGTGCAAAAGCTGACGGATTCTGATATTGCCCCCACAGAAATAATGCAAGTTTCTGGACACAAAAAGCTTGAATTTCTCAACACATACTCCAAATTAAATGACAAAAAGCAAAGAAAAGTATCAGACTTACTGAGCAACCCAGTGAAAGACGACGAAAAACCCTCTACTTCCAAACCTGCATCTCACAGCACTCTGAACCTGAAACCTGGAACACCTGCTGCCTGTTACGTGGACATGCTCCCAGCCTGCTTCAACAATACAATCATTAACACATCACATATAACATTTAACATAATACAAGGTATGCCAAACTAACAACTGTCACTTACTACTACATACTTGAACAACACTAAACATTCTTTTTTATCTCCACAGGACACCAATATCAACAGATAGCCAGAAAAAGAGACAGAGACTTAACATCAGACTCTGATATGGACTAAACCCCAAACTATAAACTGAAACAGTTAGACACTACAATCAACACTCCCCACATTATTAAACAGTGAATAAAACTGCAAAACACTAAAAAAAAACTCATTATGTCTGCACAAAACATTTCCCCACAATAAATAAATAATCCAGATCTCACAAATTACCAATTAACTTTCACCCCTCAAACACTACAACCAAACGGAATGTACATACCATTATTTCAAAGATGCTCTCACCCCATTTGTATAAATAGCACACATGTGCTCAGATATTCAAAAGAGTTGTGCCATGCGCAATAGGGTTGCGCCAGCGCAAGTCTGAAAATGCGCCATTCTGCAATATTCAGCGGGAGGCAGTTGTGCCCCCCAAATCACACTGAGCAACAGCGCAATGATAATGAATGTATGCGCAACTGAAGGAGGAGGAACCATGCATAAATGGCACAGTGCGATATTCAATAACATGTGCCATGCGCAATAGGGGAGCCAGCGGAAGTTGAGCCATAGCAGAAATGAGCCAAAATAAAAAGGAAAAAGGGAGAGGTGCAAGAACGCTACAGGGAAGGCACATAAGGCTGAACTCTAGCAAGAGAAACTGGGCAGCAGGGACACACAGGCCAGGGAAAGGGCACCTGGAACCCACAGGCTCAGGGGAAGGTGTGGGGAGCCACAGTGCAGAAGGGAAAGTACTTGCCACAGCAGTGAGGCCAGCACAGTCAGGTGTTCCCAGTGCAGGGAAAGTAGCAGCCAGGATGGGGGAATACAGAAACAGCTGTCGGGGTGAACAGCCAAGGATATGGCCAGTGCCACCATCCAGATGGAGGCAGTAATGAGGGGGGTGAGAAGGCAGGCAGCAGGGGGGTGCGGCCATGGAAGGGCCCATTGGTGGTATGCCCCCAACAGGCAGTACCGAGTCCGCACCAGCTTCGAGCTGTATAGTGATACAGAGATCGTGGCTGTTCACACCCTACCAGTGGCCTGTGACCCCATCGCAGCAGTGCTACAATGAGGCACACGCCACCACATGTAATGTCATTGAGCAGGTGTTCGGGATGCTGAAGGCATGTTTCCGTTGCCTGAACACCTCTGGCGGTGCCCTACAGTACAGCCCCTCAAAAGCCTGCGGTCTATTCCTGGCCTGTTGCATCCTGCACAACATGGCCAATGAATGTGAGATAGCCATACAGGTCGAAGAGGGGGACAGCGATGGGGACGATGAGGACACCGGTGACAATGGTGATGGGCAGCCCCCCCTTGGGCAACGGGACCCTCAACTGCTCTGGCTAGCACAGCTGCACCGGGACACCATCACGGAGGAGCACTTCAGCCAACCCAGGTAAGTCATGGGGCCATGTGCAACCACCAGTGGCTAAGGCACAACCCACAAACACGCATGGACACACACCAGGGGTGCATGCCATCAAGGGAACTGGCCGGGCATGGAACCACACACACCACCAGGGATGGGTGAGGTCTAACATGCCACGCGGACACACACACACACACACGCACACACACACACACACACACAATGCACCAGACATGCACAAAGGGTAGGAGACACAGTGACCCAGAACGCCACCCCTAGCCACACACATGTCCACAGACCACCATGCCTACCGCCTGTCATTGTGCGTGTGACAGATGCTGAGCACCATTGCACATTGGTGTACAGCAGAATGCAGGCATCATCATGCACACGCAACTGCAGACAGCAACCGGGAGGGTGTGCAGATGGACTATGTGTCTGCATGCAGGGCCAGGTACCCACCCGTGCATTGCCCGCTGAATGACACAATGCACACAGGCCAGCACCAGACAGTAGCCAAGTTGGGAGACAGGTCAGTCATGTGCCACAGTGTCCCGGCTGCCACAGATGCATGGGCAGCCCCGCTGAGACCCACCAGCACTGACAGGCTGACCACTGGCCTCATGGGGTGGCACCGATGGTCCCCAAGGGGTTCCACTGCATGAACGCGACCGTGCTCACACAGGGGTCTGCAGCACACCAAACATGCCTGTGCCAGGCATGCTCGGGATGCCCACAGCTGAACCCGGTGTCGACAAGGATGGTGTCACATGACGCCGGGAATGGGGGGTGGACAGTGCACTGCGTGGTGTCTGTGATGCATGGGCAAATATCTGTGTGCCCATTGTGGCCATAACAGCAGTGAATGCCTATGTCTGCCTGTCAATGGCAGCGGTCACAACCTCCCACAACCGGTCCATCCCTGCCAGGATCAGAGCAGTGTCTCTGCTGCGATGCTCCTTTGCCCACTCCAGAGCCGCACGCAGTGCATCCACCGACGTCGCAAGCCGCATCTGCTGGTTGACTGATGCTTGCAGTATGTGGGTGTGCTCATCCAAGAGGTCATCTGCCTCCTCTGCATCCTGTCCCTCAGGACTCAGGGTGTGCACAGCCCTGATGCTCAGCACCCCTTAAGGGTGGGCACTGCACACCAGGACCAGGTCTGGGCATGTCTACAGGCAGTGCACTGACTCCACCCCCTGACCCTGTACCCACAAGCACATTGGCTGACTGTTGATGCTGCCTCTCTGGCTGCCACTCCCCAGGGCTCACTGGTGCCACTGCAGTGGCCACAACAGTCCCACTGTCCTGTACGCACACCAGTGCTGCCACACTGGTGCTGACAGGCCCAGGCTGGGACTGTGATGACACGCAGGCCTCCACAGTGGCACCGCCCACAGCCATGGCCACAATGTTACCTGCTGTGTGTCCATCCCGTGGCACACACTTGTCACTGCCCATGGTGTTAGCGACATCATCACCGGTGACGGACCTGGCACCAGCCCGAGTCATAGCATGCCGGCATCCATGGATGCCAGCATGCTGGGACATGGGCAGGCCCTCCTCTGCACCTGTTCCAACAACATCAGTCTGGACAGCCAGGTGGGCCCACAGTCGCACTGAGCCACGTATACCTGTGGAGGTGGATGGACCCTCCTCCATCTCCATCTGACTGGCCTCAGTGGACAGGCTCACCACCACTGACCCATGCGGACGCTCAGGATCTGTAAGGGAAAACAAAGTCACATACTACATGTGACCTACCCTGCCCCCCCAATAGATAGACCATGACCTACCATGCAGTGATGGGCTACCACCCATCTGGAAGCCACCATCTGGAGCACCCTCAATGGCACAATGCTGCATGCTGCCAGCAACCCTCTCCTCCTGTGGGGTCAGGCGTAGCACCTCCAGCTGTCCTCCACCTGTCGCAGCTCATGCTGCCCTGATGGCAGCCACCTTCTCCTTTATCCTACTCCTGTCTGTGCCCATCTTCTTCTTGCACTCCCGCACGGAGCGCTGATGGCTGCCATGCAGGTTCATTGCATGCACCACTTCCTCCCATGCAGCAGCACGGGCCTGTGGTGTTCCCTGTCATCCACTGAGAAGCAGCTCCTGGTCCAGGTAGGCCCCAAACAGGGCATCCATCTCGGCCTTGGTGAAATTAGGCCTCCTCCTCCTCCCACCACTCTGTTTCTCCTCTCCCACAACTCGCTCGGTCATGATTTAGCCTGTGAGAATGAAAGTTGTTACCTGTGACTGTGCAGTCCCATGCATGTCCCAAAATCCACAGTCCACACTCCCAAACAGCATGCAACTCACCAATAGACTGCAGTAACCGACTATGGCCAGTGCAGCCCAGTGTCACACTTTTATAGCGCAACCCATGCAAATGAGGCGAGGCGCAACTTTAAGTGGATGCAAATTGCAGTGCTGCACCATTGAATGGCTGATTAGCTGATTTGCATATGATGGCTGAATATCGCGCTGTTGCACTTTGCGCAATTGTTTTGAACTTGCTAAGCTAAGGGCACAGTTCTGTGACATGCACAGTACACACCTAACTGCACATGCCCGGGTTGCTGACGCAGGTGCCTGCCGTGCTGCTGATGTGCTGTGCATGGGAGGCAATGCAGGGCACAGCCACCATTGTGCCAGTGGCACTACAGCGATGTTCACCTATATGGTGCTGTGGCACTGGGGCATTGTAGGTGCACTGGGGCAACAGCTCGGTAGGCCACTACTGGAGGTAGCACACAGGCACCCAATCACGTTACATGCATTGGGTTCCAATCGCATTGTTCCTGTCCGTGCACCAGAGACCCTTGACCCTGTGCCCGACCTTTGCCCCTAGACACCATGCATCATGCATGGGTGCACCACTATCGTGCTGTTAGGTGACAGCACAATAGGGAATGGCAGCGCTGTACCACGTAGCATCTGCACGTGGTGGAACCATGCTGCAGAGCGCCATTTTGTACCTACTGAGCAAGAGAGATGGCAGGGAGGAGAGCTGCCCAATGGAGCCAGATTGAAATGGCAAACCTGGCTGCCATTGTTGAGCTACTTTTTGGCCCACTGTTTGGGGAGGCACCCCTGGACAGGTCTAGGAGCCAGGTGAGGCAGGAGGTGGCCAACGCCGTGGAGGAGGCCAGAGGAATGGGGTGGATGGCAGAGCAGTGCTGCCACAGGTATGGGGACCTGAGGTGGAGGGACCCGGACCTGCTTGCCTGCTCTGCGGGCACGTGCCAGGAGGGCACAGTGCCACAGCCAGGTAGGTGTAACATCCATACACTTTTATCTTTCATATGGGTATCACGGGTTGCATGTGTCCAGAACATGGGGGAGACTGTCCGTGTTGGCTGTGGTGTTATCAGGGTGTGGGTGGTGGGTCTGGCTGGGTGAGATTGCACACACATGGGGGCAGGGGGACTTTGCTACAGGATTGTACTGATGTTTCTCTCTCCATGTTTGTGCCTTAGGACCAGAAGAGAGACCACTGGCAAGGGAGCGGAGGTGCCAGCTGGAGGACCAGACCAATAGGAAGGCAAAGGTCCACAGCACCAGAGGGACCAGCCTGATGATGGTGAGTGCCTTACCTCCATGATTACTATTGCATGCTGTGTAACAGGGCAGGCAGCAGGGCATGGCCACCATCCATTGACACTACTGCCATGCATGCAACTTGTTACAGTCAGCACTGTCCAGTGGCACTGCATATCTGGGAGTGCGTCAATGGTGGTCCATGCGTTGCACCAGGCACATGGCTCTGCCACTGCCTTTGCACCACATAGCCATGTCACTAAACAGTCATGGTGGTGCTGTGCAGGACTTGGCCAGTGGGTGTGTGCAATGGTCTGCATGGCTGTATGCACCTGGGTGGGCAGGTCTTGTGGATGTGATCACTGTGGATGGTCATACGCCATCACAGAGGCATGTCCCATGGCCGTATGCCATGCACAGTGGGTGGGCTGTATGGGGCTGTGCATTCATACCTATTGACTGTGCTCCCTTATCCTAGGTGTCTGCCAGCTGCAGACAATCAGGGAGGTGCTGCAGAAAATACTCACCATGGCCAAGGCATCGCTGGACATCCTGCGGAGGATTGAGTGGCTGGGGGGTCCGGCGGAGACATAGAAGGTGGAGCAGCCAGATTGGGTAGCGGGGCTCCCACTGATCATATATATGCCTCTGATTTCTGCAACCCCCCTGGACCCACCCTTACACCTCTCCTTTCCTGTACCATTTGTTCACCCCTGCCCCTTACTCACCCCCACCTTGTTTGTGGCGCTCCCCCCACACATTTGTACATAATTGTAAATAGTTTTGTTTGATGTTTTTGATTACAATTCTTTTGATATGAATACTGTGGTGGTCTCTGATTTGCAGTGGGCTATAGGCACTCAGCTGCAGTGGTGTGCATGGCATCAGGGGTGGTGCAGTCATGGGTATGTGTGTGTGTCCATGGGGAAGTGACCATGGTGTGGGAGTAGCTATCAGTCAGTGTTTGTGGTGTGTGTGTTGTTCCCTGTGCATTGGATGACTGTGTGCAGTGGTCCATGGTGCATGCTCTGTGCCCATGGTGCACCTGTCAGCCCGTCCATGGCCTGTGCAGCTGACACCCTTGCATGTCTGTGACCAGCGCGGTCTGCTGACGTGTCAGTGGTGGCTGTCCATGCAGGGCAGCCACTGTACCTGTCACAATGCTGGGTTGCCTCCTATCACTGGTGTGGTGCATGTCTGCCTCGGGTGACACTGTGGCCTCCGCTGTTGTTGTCTCACCTCCATGCTGTGGCTTGTGTGTGTTGCAGGGGATGTGCACCACTGTCTGTGACTTGTGCTCTAGGCAAATGATGGTGGCATACAGGTCCACAGTGCCTGCGCAGGGTGGCTGGCACTCCTGTGCCATGGAGGACTGCTGGCCGTGTGTACACAGTTTCATGGGCCCGTGCTGGGGGCTTGGTTGCCCCGCTACTGCATCCCTGTATTGGTGTGCCCTTGGGTATGGGTGGGTGTTTATCCATGCACTGTGTTGCATCCGGTGTGGTGCATGCTTCCACACACCACTGTGGGTGTCTGCACTGGCTGTTGTAGCCATTGCTGGGTCGGGGTGTGTCCTTGGGAGGGTGTGCAAGGTGCTGTACCACTGGTGGTGGGGTCCGGGGCATGCCCTGTCCCGTGTGGGGTACCTCATGTGCCGACGCATGGTCGGGCTCTCAGCTGTACCTTGGGGGGGCTGTGCATGGTGGCACTGTGTATGCCATTGTTTCATCGCTGTGTGCTGCCACACGCTGATGGGTGCTCATGGTGGGGCTGCCTTGCATGGTTCTGTGGTGTGCAGGGTTGCATTGTCACAGTGGGGGTGGTGGCATGCATGGGGTATCCTGCACTGGTGGATGCTGCTCCTGGGCAGGGTGTCTGGGGGTCATGGTTCAGGGTGTGCTCTGCATTGGGGGATGGTGTGGCACTGGGTGGTCGGCCCTCCTTGTGTGCTGGTCACAGCTTGCCAGGGGGTATGATGGGGCACCATGGCCCAGCTGTGGGTTGGTTGCTTGTCTCCATGGGCCAGTGGTTATTCCAGCCTTCCCCCAGTTGTGCAGTGCATGGGGTGTGGGGGGATGATGTCTGTTCTGCTGTGTGTTCCTCTGCCCATCAGTGGCATGGGTGGTGGGCCCCTGCATCCCAGGTTGTGCTGTTGCATTGCTGCCCTGCTGCTGGGGGGCATCCCTTGTTGTGCTATGGTGCCTCTGGACTGCTAAACTGAACATCCCTTGTTGCGCTATGGCGCATCAGATATGCTCAGCTTCCCTTCCCTAGTTGCGCTATGGCGCAGGTGGTGCGATATTCAGTTGTTGGCTGTAGGCGCATCTTGGCTGGCTCTGTTTTTGAATATCATGCCTCTTGCACATGGGAGCAATGGACTTGCACTTGCTTCTGCTATTGCGCACTTTTTGGGCTTAGTTTGAATATCCAGGCCATGATGTGCATGTCGTGAGATATGGTAAATATTCTCACTCCTGCAGAGTGAGCTGTGCATTCTCACTCTGCAGAAGTGAGAATATTTACCATATCTCACTCCTGCCCATCATGTATCCCCATATATACATATATATATATATATATATACACATTCTGAATTCTTTCTCATCATCATGAAGTAAATGAAAAAAAATAAGGGATATTACTGTACCTAACCTCAGCTATTTGCTGCTGTCTTTTTTAAATAAGTAAATTGAAAGTTGCTATGTTTTGAAGAAAGTTTGTATAACAAAGTCAAGGTACTACAGTCGCAGCACGTGGAACTGGTGCACCACAGATTATGTCATAATGTAGTCAGTCAAGACATTTGAATAAAAAAATTATATACCAATCATTCTTGTTGGCAAATAATACATACAATTTTCTAAAATAATGCATACATATATTCCAACACTCTTGTTGGCAAATTGAAGTAATGCATGCAGCCTTCTAGCATAATAAATCAACTGGCAAGCTTATACTTAAGCAAAATGTGTATTTCAGTCACATAAAGAGAAAAGTGGTTTCCTCACCACATAATGTCTTACAGAATATTTAATGTAGCTGCAGCAGTTGGCACGTGATGTTTGAGGGACAATATACAGAAGGTTAATCTAAAAATATGGGTTTTCAAGTCCACTAGAAATAATGAGGATTGACAGTCACAGTGTCCCCTTCTTGCCAAATTGGGGTCTGTTCCCACTGATGTTAAACTTTTCTTGAAAAACAAAAATTGCTGACTTTAGGCCCTAGTGCAAAGCAGTTTGCCACTAAAATGGTGAAAATGTTGTGGGTATAATTATATGGTCCATGATAGTAGATCTAGAGAGGAGAGAGACAACCAGCCCATGTCAGTTTCAGCACAGTCCAAGTTTCCTTTTTTGCCCAGAGATACCCGTCCCTGTCCCACACAGTATTACTGTTTACCAACCAGCACCATCTGAGTTGTCATTATCACCACCACCATCAGCATCCAAAACATCAGACACATTAGAATCAGCTTGTAAACTCTTGTAGGGATATGAAAAGCTTGCCTTATTGACTTTAATAAAAGATAACGTGTGTACATTTTCTGGCAGCACCCTATTTCTGGTGTCTGTGACAATATTGACAGCAGTACTAAACATGCACTCTAAAGAGATGCTTATTGCAGGACAACCAAGAAGGTATTTACAGGTTTCATCATACAGCTCAGGCCTTATTATTTTTTTTTTATCTCCAGTATTCAAATGAGCATACATCAATAGGAAGAAGTGGTTCGTGCAGGTAACTATCTACCATGATAGACAGAGAACACTCAGAAGCAGAATCAATGTAAGCTGGTATGGCAGAAGCAATTTGGTAAAGGTTTTGCCACAAATTTAGCTTGCTACTAAGGGTGGAAGACACTGCAGAACAACTACTGCTCACTTTTGGTGACTTTTCCAATTCTGCATTTCCTTGTGAAGAGGGACCTGCATGCTGTGGAGCTGACAATGTTAAGCAGCTTTGTGTGTCTGTGACTGTGTTTGACTCCATCTCCAGTGAGTGATGCAACTCATCTAGAAACTGTAATTTGTAATGCTCTACATCTTCTGCTTTTGGAAGATGTATAGCCTTGAATCTGGGATCTAAGAGAGTTACATGTATGTAGTGTTTTGATCTTGTCATTACAACTAATCTGTCATTGTTTTGGAAAAGCTCGTACATTCTCTTTACAAGATTTCCATGATACTGTTTACATGTTGTCTGAGCTTCAGATCTGTATTTCCTATCTGTAGAATCAGAACACTCAGATGATGTGAAATCAGCATTATGAGTGGGGTTACTTGACTCAGAGATGCACCTTCTGAAGACATGTCCCTTGTAGCTATCTCAAAAGGAGCTGGGATGCAGCACAGTGTCTCCATTAATTTCCACTGCAGCACAGAAAGCAAAATGCCATCTCCAATAATGTAATTGGAGCAATACTCATGTGCAGCTTGCTTTTGTTCCAGGAGGCACTGCAGCATATAAAGAGCTGAGTTCCACCAAGTAGACAGATTTTGAATCAGCTTTTGCTGGGGCAGCTTGTGTTTCCTTTGCAGTTCGGACAATATCCATATGGCCCTGGTGGAATGTGAAAAGTGAGTCACAATTTATTTGCAAACAGAAATCGTACCATCCACTTGTGTTTCATTGCTCAGGAACACCATGACAATTAAATGTAAGCAATGTGCAAAGCAAGAAGCATGCATAAATCCTCCATTCTGTACTGCTTTCAAGATGTTGGCTCCATTGTCACTTACTATAAAGCCACATTTTAGAATGTGAGAATAAATCCATTTGTGAAAGATCACATTTAGTTCCTGCAAGATGTTTGTAGCTGTATGATTTTGCCCAAACATCTTTTTATGCAGCAGCACCATCTTTGGGGTTCTTCTTGAAGAAGCACAAGAAAAAGTGACCCCATGAGCAGTAAGGAACATATAATCTACAATTTGGCTGCTGGTTCACATATCTGTCATGACATGAATAACACCACCCTCTGCAGTTTCAAGTGCAAGCATCACTGTTGCTTTTAATGCCAGGTAAATGTTTAGTATTTCAACATAGGAAAAGTATCTTCTTTTGCTTTATCTGCTGCCTTGTCACACTGTTTCCCTACCTTGAGGTAGTCAGAAATAACAACCCCAATGTCCCTTTCCTGCTTGGTGCATGCTATATCCTCACCCCCCCAACTGATATGTTGTTCCAGGGTTTTTGTGCCCTATCTGCATTATCTTGGACTTTGCATTGAATTTCAATTGCCAAACCCTTGATCATTTGTCAAACTTTTGCAGGTCCCTCCTCATTCTGTCTACACCCTCTGGCATGAACCACATTTTCAACATAGACTTTTTGGGACCCCACCTCATGAACACTGACACTGTCATTTTGTTACTCTGTCCTGAAAAATTATTTCACTGTTGCTGAAAGAAATCACCTCTTGGGACTGAATAATGAAATGGAAATGCCATTGTGCATGAGGTGGGATCCCAAAAAGCCCATGTGGAAAATCTGGTGCAAAAATACCCTAAAACACCTGAGTTATGCATGATCATCGAAATTTTCCTTTGCACATGTGTAACTTTGCCAATTTATATTTTCACTGCAAGTTTTCAACATAGCCACTTTTCACACCACCTCACGAACAGTACAGTTGCATTTCTCACATCCTGCCCAAAATATGCTTTTGCACCTGTGGCACGGAATGGTGCGGTCGATGTGCAAAATCACCTTTTGGGACTGAGTAATGAAATGACAGTGCTAGTGTTCATAATGTAGGGTCCCAAAAAGGCAAGGTTGAAATTTTGGAGCCAAAGTAACCAAGAATGCCTGAGTTACACGCAATCAATGAAATATTCCCACGCATGCATGGGCTGACTGGGCCAGTATAATATATATACTGTATATATGTCACCAACTTGACAACTTGTGTTTTGCCTTCTATATTTTACCTTTTCAGTCACCATTGACAGTACAACCTTCTGAGACCAGGAACACTTTACATTAAAGATAAGTTATGCCACTAAATTCTAAACCTGACTGAAATACATTGCATGGCATACCTGTTTCCTCAGTTCGCAGTCTGGCTTTGAAGAGTGGAGATGTGTCTGCGGTCCTGAGAAGATGATGGTGCTGGAGCTCTCTGTGGTTAAGCAAGGGTTTGGGGGATGGGGGTTCACAGTAAGGGTGCAAAAGACATTGATGGATGGTTTTCTTTTTGCAGGGAAAAAGAGGGTGGGGCACAAGACAATGATGGATGGTTATCTTTTTACAGGTATGAGACACTGGGGAGTTGGGCACCCTCAGTGTCACTGTAATGTATTTTTTGGGGGTGTCAGATCATGAGACTGGGGGATTAAGCACCCCCACTGTCACTATTATGTTTCTGGGCCAGTGTGGGGTCAGATCCTGACTCTGGGGGGGCACCCCCAGTGTCACAAAACAAAGAGAAATTACCAAGGATGCCTGATTGCAACACTGAGCTTGGGCACCCCAATGTCACAGTATTATTTCTTTGGGGTGAGGAGGGGTGGTGGGTGCTGATTGAGAGGGAGGGTAGGGTGGGGAATTGTATAATATAAAAAAAAAATAAGAAAAGCAGTCAAAAAAAACATTGAAATACATTGAATGGCATACCTGTTTCCTCAGTTCACAGTCTGGCTTTGAAGAGTGAAAATGAGTCTGTGGTCCTGAGAAGATGACAGCGCTGAATATCCCTGTGGGTAAGTAAGGTTTTGGGGGTTCACGATAATGGCGCAAAAGACATCAATGGACATTTTTCTTTTTGCAGGGAAAAAAGCAAAAGGGGGCAAAAGACATTGATGGATGGTTTTCTTTTTATGGGTATGTGACACTGGGGGGTTGGCACCCCCAGTGTTATTATAATGCTTTTTTTGGGGGGTTCAGATTGTGACAATGGGGGATTGGGCACCCCCAGTGTCACTATTATATTTCTGGGCAGGTGTGGGGTTGGATCCTGACACTGGGGGGTTGGACAGTCCCAGTTTCACCAAAAAAAAAAAAAAAAAAGAAATGACCGAGGAACTCTGATCGTGACACTGGAGGATTGGACACCCCCAGTGTCACATTTAGGTTTCTGGGGGGGGGGTGCTGACTGACAGGGAGGGTTGGTGGGGGAATATTTATAATATATATAAAAAAAACAGTAAATAAATGAGTGCTGGTAGTCACGGTGGAACACAACCCACTCCAGCATGACCAAGATGGCCACCATATCCAACTGCGCATGCGAGACTGCTAAAGCATGCACAGCGGAGTGCAGTGGCCATCTTGAACACAACAGAGTGTGCCGTGTTCTGCCATGACTGCTGACACTGTAAAATAGTGCAATGCTGCAGTCAGTAGGGACAACATGGATGGACTGCTTCACAGATGTGGAGGTGACTGTGATGCAAGTCCAACATGTTGTTCATTTGGAAGGAATGCGGAGTCATTTTTCTAAACAATCATAAAAGGACTGCAGAGCTCTGCCCACTGCAGACCTAAAAAGAAAGAAAATATGATGTGTAACTGTTTTCTATATTACAGGTATACTGGCTGGCTGTTTGGTAACACCAGGCTACCCACTGTCACTACATATTGGAGAGAGGGTGGATGGACATGTGGAGGGGGGCATTTAAGTATGGCGGCATCAGGGGTGGGCACTAGTGCTGTGCAGAATTTTCAAATTCTGGCAGAATTAAATTCCACAGAATTTTCACAGTTCTGCTGAAATTCCTCCGAATTTCAACACCAACACAATGAAGAAATTCTGCAGTAGAAAACAGTTGTGGAATTATTTTCTGTGGAAAAAATGCTGTTCCTCAGAATATTGTTCTGCGGATCATAATATTTTCTTCGGAAATTGTTGCACAATAATTTTCCATTGAAAAATTGCTTTTCCATGGAATAATATTCCTCAGATCACAGTAGGCAGAATTCCTCTGAAGAACCAGCGAAATTCCAGCAGAAATTCCATTGGCAGAATGGGCATTCCATGTTAATTCCACCAGCAGAATTCTGCATTCCGCACAGCACTAGTGGGTACCCCAGTGCCACTCAATATTGAGGAAGGGGAGATTGTAGGCCAGTACAAGGGGGTGGGCACCCCAGTGTTGGAAAAATCTTTATGCATGTGGCAGCAGAATTGGGCACCCACCATCGTAAACAGTGTCAGGAGGGAGGGTGGATACTGGCTGGCAGGGTTGGGCACTCGCCAGCCTTTCTTTAAAGAAAGACATGTGTCAGGAAGGGAGCATACCAGCTGGTGGGATTGAGCACCCACAGGCTGCTTTTAAAAGACACGGGTCAGGGAGGCGGGGGGGGGGCCACTGTGGGAGTTGGGCACCTGCTGTCCATTTTGTATATGAGGTCTGGATGGAGAACGGGCATTCTACCAATAGCAGGAGGCATTATCAGTGTGATTGAAAGTGTTTTTTCACACTGTTTTCCTCAGCCATGGCTGACAAAAGCAGTGTGAAGGAAATTACTAGTGATCATTTTACTATCACAAAAATGCAACTATGTATGAAATGTTCATTTATTTAACTGAGCATGTTCAGAAAACAGAACCGTTTTTAACTGATATTTAAAAAAAAGATGTAAATTTGAACTGATTGATACACAGTTTTATATATACATTATATTCATTGCAATTGGTGTCCCTCAAGGATCCATACTTGGTCCATTACTTTTTCTCTGTTTCTCAACAATTTTCTCACTATGCCTGGCCCTTGCTCAGCCCTAATGTATGCATACTATATGTTTCTGTACACTACGTAGTGCCACAGACATATCCTACATCAATTCAAGCCTGAAGATGGCTTTTGATCTCTTACAAACTTGGTTCAAACAAAACAAAATCCTAATGAATGCCAAAAAGACAGATGCCATGCTATCTGGCTCAGTGCCCAGAATCAAAGCCAGTCCCTCTGCATTAGCTATCCCTGGTCCAGATGGCTCCCCTCTGGAAGTAATAGACTCTTTCAAGTATCTTGGAGTAACCCTAGACCCTACACTGGATTTTAATCTGCATCTGTCAACTATATTGAAATCAGTAAACACAAAGTTGGGTCTTGCTTACAAAATCAGGAATATTCATACCACAACTGCTAGACTGACTATTGCCCATTTGGTCCTTTGGCCAAGTCTAACCTATGTACTAATGACATACCTAGATGCCAGCAAAAAGGGGTCTTACAGAAATGGAACATGTGTTAAAAATCATCTGCTGTTTAGCCCTATCTGTATCCAGACTTACCCATGATTGCATGCTCTATTCAAGTCTCAGCTGACTCTCCCTTTCATCCTATCATTGGTACATCACTGGTCATACTATAGATAACATCATGAGAACATGTGCACCAGTGACACTGGCCAGCATGTTAAGACAAGCCACACAGACCTATCCCTTGAAGTCTGCTGATTGGTCTCTTCAAAAATGGGTGAGCATGCTTTCGCAGCATCTGCTCCCAAGCTCTGGAACTCCCTGTCAATATCTGTAAGGCACTCTCAGTCATACCAGGGTTTCAAGAAGGAATTTAGTATTTTCCTTATGTGCTCAGATGAGCACACACATAACTAATGTAAAATACACATGCTTATCATGGCTTTATCTTTCTTCTACAGATCATTTATGCACTTATTTAGGATTGTCTTCCAAAATGCTTTGTACTCTGCACTGTTTTATGATACTCCAGTTTTTGTCTAACTATTGTTGATGTTTTGTATTGCTGTATCACTTGAAATTGTTGTTTCTTTGTCTGTAACTCTCCTGGGTCATGCCTGAAAATAGTCTATGCTATTTGTCTAGTGCACTTATCTGGTAAGCAAAAACTAAATCAATAAAAAAATTGCGTTAATGCACCAGTTAGGCCTCAACTTCAAGATACAAATGTATGGAAACATGATGTTGGGATTTTCAGCCCTAACTCTCCAACAGTAACAAAAGGACAAAACCAACAAGCAAGTACAGATAGCTATCAGCAGGAAAGACTAACAACATGCTATACAACTGTTTCCAAATGACACAAGTGCCATAGCACTGATATAGTACCTTTGAAAATATGCATACAGCAGGCTGCATTTTATAAAATCATACTTCTTCAGTGCTATCTAGAAACATAATGGTGTGATTCAGTTACCGAGGCACCAAAGGTGACCTGTTGGAAATCCACCCTGGATCTCTGACAGGTCAAGGTACTTCCTTCTAGCACACTCCTCCCTCCCTCCTATATGCCTTCTAACCCCCCCATAATTAGCAACAGTAGGCTTGCTTCCACCCCCCATGGGATTCTCCTTGTCCTGCCTCACCCCCTCAGGCTATAGATTGAAATGGACTTAAGAATGAAACCAGCACATGTGCAACCAAATAAACAAACATCTGAAGTCATAGGTTGCTGGCCCTTCCAATGTGCTATACCAGGTGGGAGGGAGCTACTGTAGCTGTATTGATGAAAGTAGTGCTATAGCATGGAGTGTTATCATGTATGTTTATTCATGATGATCCAACACCACAAATGTATAAACTGTAAGATTTTACTAACAATTATACACAGAATGTTTTAATAAAATATATTTACAAAAAAATAGACAGAAGGGGTACAGCTCAGGTAAGCGAAGGTAGATGATTGAAGGAAACAACAGATGGGGAAGGTAAAAAAGGAAGAGAAGAGTCAGGGGGATCATCAGAGAAAAACACAGGCAGAAATAGGAGGAGGAAGCAGGGCAACAGGTAGGGGAGTTGAGGTGTACAAGTAACAAATAGCATTTCCTGAATACCTCAAATAATATGCTATTCCTTATTCAGGGAAAAAATGAGTAATTGGCACTATTTGTGGTGGTTCGGCATTTTGCTATTCAACGTGAGTTCAGGATCTTCTGAGATTTCCTGTCCAATCAGAGGCCACTTTGGAAGCTCACTGAAAGCAGGTCATGTGATCCAGCACTTGCAGGAGCTTCAGGCAGGACAGACAGACGAGTCAAGCTGCAGCGAGAGAATCTACTTCCATCCACTTGTTAAAACTATATAAAAAAAAGAATCAGAAATCTTGACATTTTTTGTTCCCTTTCTAAATCCCAGTCTAGAGAGAGTTGCGTTGTTCACTGTATTGTGAAAAATTTGGCTTTTAAGAAAGGGAAAATGTTAAGGCTGTTTACTAGTGTTTACTGAGAAGGCGTGAGAGAGAGAGAGAGAGAGAGACAGGCAGGCCACATCAGCGCGCGTGCGCGCGCACACACACACACACACACACACACACACACACACACATATACCGTGTGTATGCTAAATAAGATTTAAACCTGCAGTATAGTGAATACTAACAGCCTAAGGAAGGAGGGTTTTATAGAGTTTATTTTGATTAGAAATCTAAGATTTTTGTAATGTAGTTGTCTGAAACAAAGGACAAGGCAAATAGTCTAAGTGAATAGCAATTAGCTTAGGAACATCTTTTTTTTCTGTTGTTAGTGGCTTGATTTCATGCCCAGGAAGAGATTTAAAAAATGTATTTTTCTTTTCCTGAGGAAAAATCAGGCTTGCCTGTTATTAGTCAACACTCAGTGAGACTTGTCAGCTCAGCATTGCTGAAGTGACTTGACTTCATAATAAATATAATTTTCATTCCATATCAGAAATCTTACTGTGAGAAACCCAGGCTTGGGTCTCTCCATGGCCACTTAAGCAACTGCGAGTGCACCGTAGCTGGTCAGGTGGGACTAGTTGCCTGACTCACACAAGTCACTGCTTCAGTTAGCTGCTTTTCTGGTCTGTGTGTGTGCACAGTTGTGCACCGAAGATGTTTTTCTAAGTTTGTATCTGTGTGCCCAACAAGAGATATATTTTTTTTCCTGAGAAAAATCAGGCTAGGCTAATATTAGTTGACAATCAGAGCTGTCAGCTCAACATTGCTGCAGTGACTTGAATTCATAATAATAGCTATAATTTAAATTTCATATCAGAAATCTTCCTATGAGTAATCCATGCTCAGGTGCCTTCATGGCCACTTAAGCAAGTGTGAGTTAACTGGGAGGGTGGGACTAGTTGGCTGACTTCCACTGGCCACCACTTCAGTTAGCTACTTTTCTGTTCTGTGTGGACAATTTTACACTCAAGACATTTTTTCTATGTTTTTGGCTGTGTGCCCAAGAAGAGACTCCCCCCCCCCCCCCGAGAAAAATCAGGCTGGACTATTATTAATTAACACTCAGTGAGACTTGTCAACTCAGCATGAAGCAGTGACTTATCTTCCTGTGAGGAGCACAACCGTGGCAGATAGATGACATAGTATCAGAAAATATAGTTGGTCCAGCAGCCCCAGCAAGGCTGCAGCAGATGTAGAGCAGCAAGCAGCAAGAGGTGGTCAACAGCAGCATACTGTAGAGTGATGCTCAGGGCACATTCAGCATATAAAATTATGTTTTACCCCATCAAAGCCTACAGTCTCCACCAGCACCAATATGGCATTAACTAACACCAAGGAAAAAAGTAAAAGTAGCATTCAAAGTACTAGTAGTGCTGCTAGGAGGACACTGTCATTAATTGCCACTGACAGTACCAATGTGAATGTGTCCACTTCATCCCTTGCCACTGCCACCAGTACCATCAGGATGAGGACATCCTCCTTCATATCCACCACTGCTCTGATCCACCACACATCTATGGAGACTACTAGTATTCCTATTTCCACTGCAACAGTGGCCCTTCCAGCCACTGCTGCCACTGTGACTGAGACCACTCCTTTCACTGTAACTGAGATCACTTCTACCACCAGGCATGAGACTACTCCTGCCATTGTGACCCAGGCCAGTCCTGCTACTGTGACCCAGACCACACCTGCCACTGTAATCATGGTGACCACCAGTACTGCTACGGTGACAACGGCACCACTACCACTGTGGCACCAGCCAGTTGCACAACTATTTCCAGTACTGAGTCCACCCCTATTGTGATACCTCTTGTTCCTCAGTGTGTCTCATCTACTGTCAGTGCAGATGAGGAAGAGACATACACATCTAGATCTGAGTACTTTCCAACAGTATATTTGCCCACTGATACATCATCTATAGAGGCTAACTTAAATAGCTTTGGTGAGGAGGCAGAGTATGGGGAGTACTTTGAGACGGTAACGCAAGAAAGTTTGGTGGCCAAAAAAACCTCAACCTCTTGAGGTTGCAGTGGCAGAAGAAAGCAGGATATGGCTCTCTCCCCCCCAAAAAAAACTCAGTAAACTACCCTTCAGCACTTTGTTTAGCAGGATCAATCCCAGCCTGAACAGAGAAGTACAGCAGGTGAAGGGGCACCAGTGGTGCCAGGGGAAAACCCACATATTCAGGTCCAAACAAGAAAGGCTGGTGGGGACGAAAAGTGTGATGGTAGTACTGGTGACACTAGTCACATGAATGGTGTCAGGGGCAGTATGAGCATGATATGATTGCATTTCACATTACTAAAAGAAGTTAACAGAAGTGCAGTTTGCACACCGTAGAATGCAACTATCAGCAGGGTGAAATATCTGGAGAATTTAACAATCAGCTCCTTAATGAACCACCTAAAGGCAAAACATGCCCAGGTTTTTAAAGCATCAGGCTCTGAGCTTGTAGTTCAATCACACTCATCTTGTGGTGATGATGCAGGTGGTGTTGGTGGCACTAGCAATGCCACAGAATGTTCTGCCTCTGAAAAACATATTGCTGTGCCTGCTGCTGCTATCACTTTATCTCCCTCAATACCAAAGAGTCCTCATGTAACCCAAGCACTCCTGCTAGGCACCAGTCCTCTGCTATTTCCATACTATCTTGCAAGCATGGAACATGCCCCCTTCCACTGTCAAGGCCAATAGTGGATTCCACATTTTCACACACTGTGGTGCCAAAGAGGGTGTGAGAATGACAACTGCCACACTACTGTCTGTCTGTGCGTGCAGTTTTCCACTGCACCTCAGACATTTGGAGCAACACAACCTCCGTGCATGCATGCATATCTCTCCTTGACTGCACACTAGTGTGTGCAAAATGCCATGTCTCCTGCTGTGGATTCCTCCTTCTCTGCCTGTGTCACTGGTTCTCTCTTCATCCTTCCACAACCTGGCAGTCACTGTAGGTCTGCTCTTCTAAATGCTGGGCTAATGGAGAAAGATCACATGTCACCCAACATCCTGGTATTCATTCAAGATATGCTGCTGTCATGGACAGTTGATATCGATCTACATGTTGTTGTTTTTTTTATTTTATCACGGATAACGGGGAAAATATGGTGAAAGCAGTTGCAGATGGAAATGTTGTCAGCATTCATTCTCTGACCGCACCTTGAATCTAGTGGTTACACCTGCACTATGTCACAGCACTAAGGCTAGCTAGACTGTCTCCACAGCACACTCCATCTGTGCTCATTTTCATCACTCCATAAAGGCAAATGTAACCCCTAGATGGCGCTATACCAGGGGCTACTACCCCTGCCTGATTTGCCACTAACAGGTTGAGGGGCCTGGATCCAATGGCGGGTGCCTCCACCCAGAGGTCAGGGTTTGCAATAGTTAAACTAACTTGGTCACAGCCCTCTGGGACTCTGCAACCCCCCTTTCTTCCCACTAGTGGCCCACACAATATATCAGAATTACCTTCACAGTATACACTTACCCCCAGGACTGGTTCCGGCACTGGGACCTCCTGTGAAATGAGATACAGTGCAACAATCACAGTACAGTACTTTAACATAGACAAATACCTCAGGCAGTATAACTTTGCTGAAACAAGCAGCTCTGATTTATTTAGGGGATATAACAAGGAAAGGGGAAATCAGGTTAATTAGCTTATCACTCTAATAATCTATTTCCATGGCTCTGTGCACAGGCCTATCCCTATCAGTTACTGTCCCTGGGTACCCAAGCCCTAGTGGCTAGTCCAAACCGTGGCAGCTGGTAGGGGCCCTTTCACACAGAGAAAAGGAGAATTAAACAGTCAGCAGTACAGTAATTCCATTTGGATTTAATGTGGCAATTCAACAGGGAGCGAACCTGAATTAGTACTCATGACCTCCAAATAAGATAGGGTCCTTCAATGTCAGTAGGGCTCACTTGAGGTACACAAACCTCTTCACACATCCATATAAAAGAAAGCACTATACCAGGCAGGCTGCATCTGTATCCCGATCGCAATTACTGCACAATACCCGGAGGAACACACAGCAGATTCAGTTCCTGACAGACTGAGTGCAATTTTCAGCAATTCCTCCAGTCTTCTACAGGGTGAGCCTGGTTTCTACTCTTCAGAGATCCTTTGATTCTTTTCACAGGATGGATTCAGTCCTAACAAGCAGTTACACAAGCTGCAGACCGGAACTCTGGGCCTTACACACGCTTTTGACTAAAACTGCACACTGAAAAGCACAGGGCTCCTTCCTTCTTCACTGCCAAAGCTCAACTGAAACTCCAACTGACAAAACTGGCACTTCCTTTGAGTTCCTCCCAGTTCTTGACTGGATTGGCTGTCACCACAATAGACTGCTGCTGTTGGTCCAAAAGGCACTGAAGTCTAAACTACATCTCCCAGAGTCACTGCCCATACAATCCTCTTGTGGCTGGCTCAGATTATGAGTCCAAGTTCTGATTCGTCCAAGGCACCATTTTAGAGCTAGCTTACCCCACACGATTGGTCCAGTTCAGCAGTTCAAAACTAGAATGGGAACTAGCAGACACAGTTCTGACTGCAAAGAAAGCAGGTTAGACAAACTGTATTTCATTATTACTCTAAATAATTTCTGGCAAACAGTTACATCTTTCAGATAGGTTCCCTTTGCACTCCTAGTGACTGCAAAATGAAGTGAATTGGCAGCAGCTCGAGTGGTACTCAGAGAAGCACACAGTCCCCCATACAACTAATTATGTCTGCAAGCAGACAGCTCTTAAAGAGACAGTACCAGAGGCTCTAAAACACTCACTGATAAATGGCTTAAATGCCAAACACCATTCAGGCTTGGAGCATTCAAGCAAGCTCCTGAAGTCTTTAGGAACCCCCATTTGCAGGGGTTACACCTTCCTGGCCTGGGAAAGCTTGACTCGCGTCAAGCAATATTCCATAAGTTTCAACTGCAACCATATACATTTGCATTAGGCTCGCACATGTAATCATCAGTCAATATATCATTTTACCAAGAACACATTTCTGAAACATTGCAGTACGTCACTCTTTACACAGTATTACATACACATTGTACCATAACTCAAGTTATTACCTCTTGTACATGAAACCTGAAGAGAGGGGGCCCTTCCCTATCAGTTACCTTGGGGCTAGATGGGGCAAGGGCACCATACTTAGAGGGCAACACAAGTAACTTGGAGTTAGCACTGATGCTCAGTTTGGGCAATGAGCCTGGGACACATACACTCCTTTATGGACAACATTGAGAGGCAAGTCCACGGGCCTCCCAAGTGAATCATAACTGAGGTGCACCACAGGCTTTACAGCTCGACCAGTCTTTCTAGGGGAACTGTTATAGTCTCTGCACTCTGAGCCTCATTTTCAGCATTGTCCTCACTTGTCAGGGAGTCTCCATGGGGTAGAGAGGCTAGAACTTGGGGCACTTTCAGCTCCATGAGTTACAGTTTCTGAGTCCACAACATTTGGCTCGCATGGAGAGCTTTGGACACTGGCAGTGGACTGTCAGGGCACTCAAAATACTCTTCTTGTTTGGGTGTATCACCAGTCTGCCCAATCTATCATTTCCTCCCTGAAAGCTCAAACAGTTCAACCATGCACAATGATTCCATTTCATCTGATCTGATGCTTTGCACTTCACTTTCTGGGAGCATTGGCTCCAGGGATGAAGCTGGGGCTTAGACAGTCCAGAAGGCCCAGCTTTGTCTCCAGTATTGACTAGGGATTGCCCCAAACAATTGACTCAGTTCGTAGAAGGATAGTATTCAAAGTCACTCTCACTTTCTTCCGTATGGACTGACAGTCATGCTCAACTGGGACTTGTGGAGGGAACACTTTAACTTTGCTTCTGTAGGTGCAGACTTTCTTGATCTTTTCTTAGCAGCAGCTCAAGTCACTGGTCCAGAGGGGCATCTTCTAGGGGCTCAGACTCAATTAAGATTTGTCCAATGGGCAGTAAATGATTTCTATGCATTGTTTTACATCTTTGAATTATTCTCAGGCCTTACTTTGTACACTGGCAGATCATCTAGTTTGCCCACTACAATGTGAGGGAGATGGTGCCATCAGTCAGCAATCTTGTGCTTGCCATGCAGTCCCAGATTTCTTAGCAATACCCGATCTCCCTCCTGGAGTTCCCATGCTTTCACCTTTTATCATACCTTTCTTTGTTGGCCAGATTTCTTTTGGCAGCCATGGTTTGAGCCAGTTGGCACGCATGAGTTAGTTGGGCCTTTAACTTTGACATACTGTAAATAGTTGTCAGTCTGAACCCCATCAGGAGAGACCCCAAAACACACATCTACTGGTAGTCGAGCTTCTCTTCAAACATCAGGTGGTAGGGAGAATCCAGTGGCATCACTTTTGGTGCAGTTATAAACATGTACCAGGGTGCTAATTTGTTGGCTCCATCTAGGCTTGTCCTTTGGGTGCAGGGTGCCTAGCATATCTAGCAAAGTGCGGTTGAAACGTTCAGGCTGTGGGTCCCCCTGGGGGTGGTAAGGAGTGGTTCTGGACTTTCGACTCTCACAGAGAAAGCATCTCTTTGATCAGACGACTCAAAGTCTCTCCCTTGATCAGAATGGATTCTTTGTGGAGCCCATAGTGAACAAAAAGTTTCTACAAGTACTTTGGCTACAGTGATGCTTTCTGGTCTTTTGGTGGGAAAGCTTGGCATATCTCGTGAAATGGTCAGTGACCACCAGCACATTACTGATATTTCTTTGATCTGACTCCAAACTAAGAAAATCAATACAGACCAGCTCCATGGTGCACTGGTGGTGATGTTAACAAGGGGCAGCCCTCTGGGGCAAAGCTTTCTGTAAGCAGCATCACAAGTTTGAATGTGTTGCTCCACATCAGCCCCCATCTTAGGCCAATAGAATCTGGATCTCACCAAGTCAAGTGTTCTGTCTATACCAAGGTGCCCCATGGGTTGTGCAAGGACCTCAGTACTGAGTCTCAAAGGCAGTGGGCAGCACTAGTTGTTGTTTGTCTACTTGTCCCCTCTGTCTACTGTTTCTCTGTATAACAGTTTATTGATCAGTTTCAACTTAGGACCTTCTTTGTATAACAGTGCAGTTCTCAAATCAGTGGAGCGTAATTTGGACACATCTTTTCCTGCATAGAGGGCTTCTAAAGCTGCTTTGATCATGGGATTGAGCCCGCCGAATACTGTCATTGTCCAGCTGAGGCAGTGCACCAATGTCTATTGCAGAAAAGTGGCAATAAGCAGCAGGTATGCAATTCTCAGAGGGTCCCCAAGCAATCCACCATGCAGTCCACTGCGTCCGTGGACATTTGTTCCTCCCTGTCAAACTTCCGGCAGAGTGCTCCGAATGTCAGGTTCTGCCAATCGGACCCAATCATTCTGGGGAACAGGCCTCCGGGAGAGAGCATCAGCATCTATGTGGTTCAGACCTGCTCGGTATTCGAGCATAGTATATGTAGATAATGCAGAAAGCCACCTATGGCCAGTGGCATCCAACTTAGCTGAGGTCTGCACATAGGTCAAAGGATTATTGTCAGTTTTTACTAGTATTTTAGCCCCATACAAGTACTCATGGAATTGGTCAACAATAGCCCACTTCAAAGCTAGGAACTCTAACTTATGTACAGGATAGTTCTTTTCGGATGGGGTCAGGCTTCTGCTGGCAAAGGCCACTGGTCTCAGGCCATTCTCATGCTCTTGGTACAACACAGCCCCCAACCTTTGCAAGCTAGCATCAGTGTGCAGGACGTAAGGTTTTCTTGGATTGGCATAGGCCAGCACTGGAGCATGGGTAAGTTGATATATGATCTCATGAAAAGCAGTCTCACAATCAGGAGTCCAGCGGGCCCCAAATATTTCACTCGGATGAAAATACACTCTTTCAGTCTTGAGGGACGCTGACTTTTGGTATTTTTTGTGGGTTGGGGGATACCCTTGAGTAAGGTTAAGTAAAGGGCGGATCACTCTTGAATAGTCCTTGATGAAGCGCCGATAATAACCACAGAATCCCAGGAATCTTTGCAGTTCTTTTAGATTTTTGGGCTGTGGCCAGGTGGTCAAGGCCTCAACTTTACTTTGGGTCGGTCTCTATTCCCTCGGTGGATACTATGTGTCCCACATACTTTACTGATGTTTGAAAGAATTGACACTTATCAATGGACAGTTTAAGGCCAAAGTCCTCCAGTCGGTCCAATACCTTAAATAATCTGCTCTCATGTTCCTCCAGTGAGCTGCCAAACACAATAACATCATCTAGGTATACCAGGCACTCTAGTAAGTTCATGTCCCCCACTGCACGCTCCATCAATTGTTGAAAAGTGGCTGGGGCACCTGAAATCCCTTGAGGCATCCTCATGAATTCATAGAAGCCAAGCGGACAGATAAAGGCTGTCTTCTCACGGTCCTCTGGGGCCATCAGGATCTGGTAGTACTCACTGCGGAGATCCAGCACAGAGAACCACTTGCTCCCGTTTAGGCAGTCCAAAGCATCCTGAATGCGGGCATTGTGTACTGATCAGGGATAGTCCGCTGGTTTAAGGTGCGATAATCCACACATCCTTACTGTTCCATTCTTTTCCTCACTACCACAATGGGGAAGCATAAGGGCTTCTGGATTCTTGTATTACACCAGCAGCTAACATCTCTGCAGATGCCGTCTCACATCATCTATGTCAGCAGGTGCCAGGCGTCGAGACCTCTCACGAAATGGTCTTTCGTCATGCAGCGGATATTGTGCTCAGCTCCTTGCATGCATCCTACATCCCATTCCTTTAAAGAAAACACCTGGTCTCTCTGGGCAAGCTTCACTGATCCTCACTTTCCATTCAGCTGGCAGCGGGAGTCGCCAAATCAAACAAGTCAGGCGTTACTCTGTCATTCTTCCTTGAACTCTTGCTGCTGGGTAGCACCGATAGTGTCTGCACAATGCACATTAGCCAGGATGCAACCTCTGTTTACTCGAATGTCTCTTTCAGACACATTATGAACTTGGACCATTACCCTTCTGGCATAAGCATGGGCTCTAGCGGGCAAAATACTAGGCTTGACCAGCAGTCCCTCTGGCAATTTTCCATCGCCTGGTGCATCCAACATTAATATTTTATTCTTAACATCCTTTCTGATACGGACCTCTCCCTGTAAGGTACACTGGGCATTTGGCACCAGGATCAGAGACTCAGGATCCTTCTTCCATACAATTCCGACCGGTTCCTCTGGTTCTGTTTTTTCAGCATCTCTCTGTGCCTCATAGGCCTTCTTAATTAAAGCCGGAACTCTTAAAGCTCTACTAGTCTTTGACCCCTGTTTTTCATAACACAACTGTGCCAGCCTTCCGAACATATGAGCATTTGTTCCAATCAACAAAGGGAACCATCATACAGTCCAGTGGGGGACACACTAAGGCTAGGGTCTCTACTTGTTACGCCACTCCAGCCACTGGAGGTGGGGAAAGACAGCCAAGTCCTGATATACCCGGAATAGGGGTAGGCCTTCTCACTTAACCCCCATACATCAGTCCTTCTAATGGTTGTAAGGGTACATCTGACAAATGCTTCTGATACCAATCCTGGAACATAATTGTCACTTGGGAGCCACTGTCTAATCACAGCTCTTGTAGACACTCCATTCACCTTTACAGTGGTCTCCATGGAGGGACCCACTATTCTGGACCAGTCTGGAGAGGCGGTAGTGGGGGCTGGGCAACTGACCTTGCCACAAAGGACGTGAATTAGCATTTTGGTGCCCTCACTGGGATCATGTCGCACCTCTTAACCACTGATTTCTTCTCCGAAGCCTCCTTGTAGCCTATATGCAACTTTTGTCAGTGTCTTTTGGGGACTGGCATTCCCTTTTCATGTGCCCATCTTTCCCACAATTATAGCAAAACATACTTTCTGGAGTTTGAGCTGGCCGAGGCGCCACACTGCTAGCCAGGGCGGGGGTATTACTAACTGGAAACCTTGGTGCCATCTCTGTCTGTGGCGTGATAAGCATTTGGAGACATCTCATCAGTTTCTCCACTTCCATGGTCAAGGAATCGAGTTCGGAGCTGTTATCAGCAGGAGATACATGGGTGGGTACCCCACCCCCATAGCAGATGCAGTTGGATATAGGTCAGGGCTCATCTTGCAGGCGTGGCCTTCATAAAGGGACTGTTTTGAATTCCCGGATCTCTCTCAACAGTTCGCCCCATTGTGACATATCTTTTCCTTGTCAGAGCACTCATTGACTGCCAACCTCTGCCCCTGAACTTCACTTGATGGGTCACCCTCAGTCACTCGAATCGAGCCGCAGCTATTGGTGCAGTTCCCTCCGAGGTCGTCTTTTCTCAACTCCTCAATTTCTCTCATTAACTCATCATAGGAGGGTGGGGATTCCAGTCGATCTGCCAGGCGTAATTGAAGCAACAGCAGTTCTGAGAAGGGGCAGACTTAAGATCCTGTCCAGCCTGGTTCGTCCAGTTCAATCGCTGGCAAACCACCCTTTCTGAGGCATTCTGCAACAATTTTTCCAGCCGAGATACATACACAGACAACAACTCCCTTGGTACTGTTGTGCATCTCTTACTCTCCACCATAGGTCCTCATCAGAATCTGGGCTCCCACACATTCTCCAAGGCCTCAAGATAGGCCTGTGCAGTCGCTTCAGGGTTACTGGCCCGTTTAGCACGGATGGTAGCCAGGGCAGGACCTCGGAGGCTCTCACTAACCCTCTTTACGCTTTTGGCCTTCCGAGCATTGCCATTCTAGCACTTGGGGCAACATAGTTCATCCAGGTCTCCCAGTCATCCTCCCTTGGGGGTGGGGAGGATGCCAGAGAAGATCCTCAACCTTCAGTAAGAGTCGTGACTAATGGCAGGTGCAGAAATAGGAGTCTGCATTGGTTCAGCCACCATTACGGGCACTGGAGCAGGAGAGGGTGTTGGGGAGGAACACCCCAGGTGGCAAGAATAGTTTCTTCAAGTCCTCCACAGTTTTCCTTCTCCAGCAACCATTCAGCAAATTTCTCCTCAAAAGTTTCAGATAGTGGTGGGGCTGATTCCCCGGTCTTTACTGTCCTTAGTTATCACTCTCCAAGCAGTGAGGGCTCCCTCTGGGGTAATGGTCTGTGCACTTTGGAGCTATCTATGGGATCCTTAAACTCTACTAGGCCAGGAAAGTGTGGGTGAGCAGATTAGCATGCCGACCCACCACCACAGGGTTTTGTAAACCTTCCACCTTGGAAAGTACTCCTGCACAGTGTCCGATGATACCAAGGGGATGTCCAGGATAAGCATAGCATTTTGGGGGTCGATCTCCTCCCCAGTACACCACTCCACCAGCCGGTGCACAGCCACTTCTGTCGGGTACCCATTTTTTCTTAACAGTGGTTCAGTAAATATGGCCACTAGAGGACACACAATCCCAGCGGTGAGCCTCCAAGATGTAACCCCTAGATGGCGCTATCCCAGGGCCACCCTGCCTGATTTGCCACTAACAGGTTGAGGGGCCTGGATCCAATGGCGGGTGCCCACCCAGAGGTCAGGGGTTTGCATAGTTAAACTAACTTGGTCACAGCCCTCTGGGATACTGCAACCCCTTTCTTCCCACTAGTGGCCCACACAATATATCAGAATTACCTTCACAGTATACACTTACCCTCAGGACTGGTTCCGGCACTGGGACCTCCTGTGAAATGAGATACAGTGCAACAATCACAGTACAGTACTTTAACATAGACAAATACCTCAGGCAGTATAACTTTGCTGAAACAAGCAGCTCTGATTTATTTAGGGGATATAACAAGGAAAGGGGAATCAGGTTAATTAGCTTATCACTCTAATAATCTATTTGTGGCTCTGTGCACAGGCCTATCCCTATCAGTTACTGTCCCTGGGTACCCAAGCCCTAGTGGCTAGTCCAAACCGTGGCAGCTGGTAGGGGCCCTTTCACACAGAGAAAAGGAGAATTAAACAGTCAGCAGTACAGTAATTCCATTTGGATTTAATGTGGCAATTCAACAGGAGCGACCCTGAATTAGTACTCATGACCTCCAAATAAGATAGGGTCCTTCAATGTCAGCAGGGCTCACTTGAGGTACACAAACCTCTTCACACATCCATATAAAAGAAGCACTATACCAGGCAGGCTGCATCTGTATCCCGATCGCAATTACTGCACAATACCGGGAGAACACACAGCAGATTCAGTTCCTGACAGACCGAGTGCAATTTTCAGCAATTCCTCCAGTCTTCTACAGGGTGAGCCTGGTTTCTACTCTTCAGAGATCCTTTGATTCTTTCACAGGACGGATTCAGTCCTAACAAGCAGTTACACAAGCTGCAGACCGGAACTCTGGGCCTTACACACGTTTTTGACTAAAACTGCACACTGAAAAGCACAGGGCTCCTTCCTTCTTCACTGCCAAAGCTCAACTGAAACTCCAACCGACAAAACGGGCACTTCTTTGAGTTCCTCCCAGTTCTTGACTGGATTGGCTGTCACTCACAATAGACTGCTGCTGTTGGTCCAAAAGGCACTGAAGTCTAAACTACATCTCCCAGAGTCACTGCCCATACAATCCTCTTGTGGCTGGCTCAGATTATGAGTCCAAGTTCTGATTCGTCCAAGGCACCATTTTAGAGCTAGCTTACCCCACACTGATTGGTCCAGTTCAGCAGTTCAAAACTAGAATGGGGAACTAGCAGACACAGTTCTGACTGCAAAGAAAGCAGGTTAGACAAACTGTAATTTCATTATTACTCTAAATAATTTCTGGCAAACAGTTACATCTTTCAGATAGGTTCCTTTGCACTCCTAGTGACTGCAAAATTAAGTGAATTGGCAGCAGCTCGAGTGGTACTCAGAGAAGCACACAGTCCCCCCATACAAACTAATTATGTCTGCAAGCAGACAGCTCTTAAAGAGACAGTACCAGAGGCTCTAAAAACACTCACTGATAAATGGCTTAAATGCCAAACACCATTCAGGCTTGGAGCATTCAAGCAAGCTCCTGGAAGTCTTTTGGGAACCCCCATTTGCAGGGGGGTTACACAAATAACCAAAAATAAGAGAAGTGCAAAAATGCCTTGATCTGTCTCAATATTCCTTGATACAAGATTTCAGTAGCAGATGGAATTCATCATACCTGATGCTGTCTAGATTGCTAGAACAGAAGTGTGCACTTTGTGACATGACAACGGAATGCAAAATTGGGGGAGTTCTAGACCACCATGAGTGGTCGTTGGTTGATGCCATAGTGAGAGTACTTGGGCAATTTGAGAGGAGCACACATGATCAAAGAGCATCCACTGCCACTATGAGCCAGGTGATGCCAGCAGTGCATATACTGAAAGAATCCATGGAAATATATGTACATGAAAACAGATGGGGCAACTGTGCTCACTGAACAGCTGCAAACTGAACTGGATGCAAGGTTTGCTAAAGTGCTGGATTGCCGCAGCCACATTTTTGCAGCCGTGCTGGATCCCTGCTTCAATTCTGAGATTCTTCACATGGCTATGGATAGCCACAGAGTAATTTATTTTTGACATGAGCTGTGTGACGAGCTGACTGGTTGCATGAGGGGACTGGTGACACCAGCGGCTTGCACAGAAAGTCATGAGAGAGTTGGAATTCAATCTGGCAGGTCTGGTTCCAATGGTGAAAATAGGGAAGAAACACCCATTAATGAAAGTAGCACAGATAAGAGTGAGTGGGCACTGCTCAACGCATACTTATGTCAAGAGCAACAGAAGGGGACACAGTCACAGCCTTTTTGTGTGGACAATCTGTTGAATGGGTATTTTGCAGAGACTTTTGTGCCACTTCAGACTGATCCATTAGGCTACTGGGCACAGAAGATACATTCATACCCTCACTTGGCACAACTAGCTCTGAGTTACATCAGTTGCCCCCATGAGTGTGGCATCTGAGAGGATATTTAGCACAGCTGGTGATGTTGAGCCTCATCGTTCAATACTGGACCCTGAACACATCCAATAGCTTGCTTTAATCAAGCTTACCTTGCCATTACTTGGGTACAAATATGAGTTACCCCCATAAAAAACAGAAATATAGTCTCTCAAGACTGCTTTTGCTGACTGTTTTTCTTCATAGTTAACCTGTGTATTTTTCTCCCTATGCCTCCTTCCTGCAGTGTTTAATGCATGCACCTTCATTATATATAGATTAATGCATGGAGTGGTGTGTTTAATGAGATTTTATACCCCCGAGGTGTTGTATGCTACATAAACCCTGACAGCGAAGCTCAAGGGGTTTATTTCAGCATCCAGCACCGAGGGGTGTGTAAAATCTCAAGTTAACATTACTTAATTATTTATTTTATATAATTGCTGGGGAGCATTTTCTCACTACAGCAATTATATAAAATACATTGGTGTTCAGACGTGGTTGTCTGGTTGGGATGAGATGTGGTCTGCCCCCGGGGTCCACCGTCTGAACAGTGGGGTTAATATGTGTGGTTTTACTGGAAAAGAGTTAACAACTTGTTATCAGGAAGAGTCCAGGATTGGCCTTTTTAAGTGCAATCTTAGGAAACATCCCTCTGCATTTAGTAGCTTTGACTGCCTACTATAAGTCACTCCTCTCCCTATCTGGCACCTTTCCTGTCCTTCTCATCCCCTTAACACCCTTCCCCCACCCCCTCACTTCACCCACCTCATACCTGAACCCCTTCTTTTCTCACTACCTCCCTTCCTCCCACCCACCTAATCTTGATACTGCTCCCACCACCACTACCCTGCCCTCTCAACCCTCCTCTACCCCGCACCCCTATGGTATTCAATATGATCTCACCTACCTATCTCACCCTCCCTTTCATGCCTGCGCCTCCCTCTACTTCCCACCCCTTATAAGTGTCCGCCATTTCCTCTCTCATTATATTGTACACCTCACCCTCTGTCCTCTAACAACACCTACCTCCGGCAGCATCATTTTCTTACTATTACCCTACTGTTGTCTTGATCTTTTTATTGGTTATATTTTTCACAGAATGTATGAATTTGTCTCCACACCTCCAAGTTCATCCCCCCCCACCAGTCAAACTTGTTTTTTTTATCACATTTTGGGTTACTTACGCCATTCCTCTGAATGTACTAACATGACGGTTTCTACTCTGCATCAGTTGTACTTATCTTGTTGTTATCAAATTGTATGTCAAAATTATCGTTTTTGTATGCCATTGTATTAATATGCTTTTCTGATGTAGAGCCTTTGTAAAAGAGCCACTGGTTCAAAGCTGTTGAAATCCGAGATATAAATAAATAACTAACTAAGTAAATATTGGAAACGTTCTGTATTTTTTGGCTTTGTGCAAATTGCAGCTGCTGACTGAGGGAGTGGCCTCTCTTAAGCCCTATCGGCCAGGTTGCAACTGTTTGATTGCTTTCTCTTGCAGAGCAGAAACAGGCCCAGTAAAGAAAACACTACTATTGGTTCTCCTAAGAAAACACACCTAGTATTTAGGATGAAAAAACACTACTATCAGTTCTCCTGCAAACACTGACAATCATTTTTCACAAATAATTGTGACAAAAAATTACCCTCCCTAGCTTGGGATTTAGAGAGGGGAACAAAAAATGTTTTTCAAGTGTTAACAAGTGGATCAAAGTAGATTCTTTCTCTGCAGCAGCTCAAGTCATCTGTCTCTTCTGCCTGAAGCTTCTGTGAGTGCTGGGTGACATGATCTGCCTTCTGTGAACTTCTAAAGTGGCCTCTGATTGGACAGGAAGTCTTAGGAAATCTTGTTTGACAGCCAGTTCCAGTGCCAAATAACAAATAACAAAGCATGAATAACAAATAATCTGGACCCCTAAATAGAGATACAACAAAGTTTTGATTTGACGGTGAATTTCTAGCAAAGTTTTAAAATCTGCCTCTGCAGCTCATTTTACGAAGTTTCCCTGTTTTATAGCAAATTTGTCACTTGTAACTCCATCTTGCTTTTGTTTTTCTTAAGTGCAAATTGCACTTTAAAAAAACCTGAAAGCAAAGCAAAGTCAGAAATGGCACCCCCTGCCAATCACCTGCCCGATTTTCCCCTTGTGTCTAGTTGCCACCCATGTATGCTGATCACCAGCCCAACATAATGAAATTCCCTGGTGTCTAGTGCCCCCCCCAACCAATCACTGGCCCGACATAGACATAGGGCAGTGTCAGTGGCTAAGCAGGTAGCACACTCACCTCTGAGGCCGGGAGATCAGTAGATTCAATTCCCACACCTGACACTTGGGTTGTCAGAGGGCTGTGGGTCAAATTCCCACACCTGGCACTTGAGTTAATATCCCAATACTGACAATGTAGTGCAGCATGAGGGGGGTGCTGCACTCCTGAGGTGCCGTCTTTTGGATGAGATGTTAAACTGAGGTCCCATGTGCCTGTTCTGGTAGTAGTTCAGATGGATGTTAAAGATCCAATGCCACTTATCGAAAAGAGTAGGCAAATTTGTTTTTATTGAAAATTTACAACATAACATTATCGAGACAAACAGAACATTAGTGCAAAACCTTGTAGTGTTACCAGTAAATTTCACATTGTGAAGAACACACAAAAGAAAGACATCCTTTTTAAATACAGAAATACAATATTCCCTTATGTTACTGGAACATCATTGTCTGTTATCCAAGGTAGATTTCTCCATAATTTCAATAATCCTTTTTTGTTAAATGCTGTGATTCTGCATAATATACTCTTTTTAATTCTCCAGTTATTTTATCAAACAGTTCAGTGTGTGTAGCATATTTTTGTTGTAGGGTATATAAACACCTAACATTCCAAATGAACAATTTAATGGTTGCAAAAATAACATTGAGTGCTCTTTTCCCATTTTCTCCATACCCCTATGTAGAGCCCATGTATCAATACATTATAATGAACTTTCTCAAAACAGTTTTCATTCCATTGTGGAGCCACACGCACAACAGAAATAAATGCTCCATAGTTTCTAGCTCTTGAATTCATTGTTGCCTGGTACACATACGATCTTCTACCTGCTCATGTTTCTGATTTCTCCTTGTGTTCAGCTTATCATGGCCACATAACTAAGTAACATCTACCATTTTTGCTCGTCTACAATTGTGCGTGATATGTGTCTGTACAGAATTCAAACATGCTACCTGGCATTTAGGAAAAACCTGTGTTTCGGAGTAGTGAGAGTCTAATATTTGTTGATACAGATTTTTCTTAAGGCTTTTCAATACCTGCAATGGTGTAATTTTCCATGTTTTTAGTTTGACAAACATATCTTTTAAATAACCATATGCCTGTGCAGAGGCTCTAACTATTTTTCATTTACTAGTAGTCCATAGTGTAAACCATGTTGACAGTATGAAAAGGGATGATTCAACCCATAGCTTTCCAGAATTCTGTAATATGGGTTTAACATTTGTATGTAGATATTGACAGAAAAAGAAAACTATGGGGTTTACCATGTTCAAGCCCCCTTTATTAATGGGTAACTATAAAATATTACGCTTTATAGGGTTTAGGTGGGTGCCCCACACTGCCTGAAAGAATATGCTTAATATAGTTGTTTCACTTCCTCTGGGCAGGGGAAATACATTACTTATGTATAAGAATAGTGGCAGTAGATATGTTTTAGTTAGATGAATTCTCTTAGATTTAGTAATTTTCCACCTATTCCAGGCCTGTACCATGCTTTTATCCTGTTCAATTTTCCTATCCCAGTTCAGTATGTCCATAGGAGTTGTATTATCAAAATGGATACCTAGTATTTTCATAGGTTCATTTACTAATTTAACGCTGGCTACTTGTAAAACTTCTGTCTGGTGTTGACCTAACTTCTTACCCTTACATTTAGCCGTGTTTAATTTTGCTCCAGATATTTGGCCATATCTACTACACATCTTGATCGTTTCACTTACTGATTGCTCATTTTTAACTAATATGCAGACATCATCCGCATGTGCCATTGTGGAAAAGGTTAAAGGGCATGTAGGCAGTGTAAGTGGACTGACCAAATTGTTACAGTTTATTGATCTGATTAAAGGGTCTATGCAAAAGGTGTATAATAGTGGGCTTATAGGGCAGCCTTGTCTTTCTCCTTTTTGTACTGGAATTAGGGTCCACATTTTCCATTTACTACCGGAGTAATGGTTGCATTTTGATATAGGGTCTGTAGCCACTTTACAAAGATTGTTGGGATTCTATATTGCTGTAATGTAAACCAGAGAAAATTGTGGCTTACTGCATCAAAGGCTTGATGCTGATCCAGAGATAAAATAAAGCCTTCAAGATTTACAGAATTATTTATATCAAAAATATTCCTTAGCAAAATTAACTGGTCAGTTATTGTCCTACCAGGTACTGCACATGATTGCATGGGTGATATTAAGTATTTTGTTAATTTAAGTAATCTGTTATTTAGAATTTTTGTTAAAATCTTGAAATTTGTATTTAAGAGGCTGAGAGGTCTCCAATTACTTTATTTCTGTTTATTCCCTGCTTTATGTAGAAATATCAACATGCCCTCTGCCATTGCTAGGGGCATATTTGAGTTATATAAAATGGAATTAAAAACATTAATAAGTTCTGGTACCAAATCCACTTTAAACAGTTTGTATAATTCTGCTGTGAAACCATCCTTCCCTGGTGCCTTTCCTACATTCAGGGGAAGTGATGGCTTGTTCCACTTCTGCACTGTCCATTTTCATGACCAATTCTTCCCTTAGATCTTCTGGACATTCTGGGATTTCAAAAGTCTCAAAAAATTGATTTAGGGTTGTTGTATCTGTCTGTGCTCTTTTAAGTAGGTTTACTGAATATTGAGATACTACTATAATGATTCCCTTGGTTGTGTTGTGTATTTTATTATTGTCATCTAAGACAGAAAACATTTCTCTTTTTTTGAATCCTTTCTTTGCAGCTAGAAAACAGACATATTATTGCCGCTTTCCCCAGCGTCCCAAATTCATGTTGTTTCTTTAGCATTTCAGCTTGTTTGTTATGAAAAGTTAACATAACTTGTTTAACAGTGCTTATTTGTTCTGAAAAAATATGCTTTATATTCTGTGCCAATGACAGTAAGTGTTGCAGTTGCTGTCTGTGCTTTAAGTATGAGTGGTATTCATTGTCCCTATTAGCTTTACTAGTTGTTACCAGGAGAATTTTTAAGTCTGTTTTAGTGTGCATCCACCATAAGACTGGGTCTTCATACATTACAGAAACGGATTTCCTTATGATTATAAAATATTGCAGTTGTCGCATTATTTCTGCTTTTTGCAGTAAGGATGAATTTAATTTCCAAATCCCTGCTCCATGTGTGGGGGGTTGTTCCCAATGTTACTTGTAACTCAGAATGAGCAGAGTATTCTACTGCTTTAGTTTCTGCTGAAATGATGGGGAGTGTTTTACTAATAAAGAAAAAATCTACCCTTGTAGCCAGATTTCTTCTGTGGAAGGTAGGGCCTGTTGTATTATACTTGTGATAATAAGCGTCTATTAGTCTTGCAAATGGTTATTGTGGTTTTGAGGCTTGTCATGTCACAACAAATCTTTTTTAAGGCAGTTCCTTTGCTTCTGCCTTTTGAAGACAGTCCACAGTTAAAATCACCTCCCCAAACAATGTTCTGGGAGGTGAAAAGGTATGGTAGAATTTCTTGAAATAAACTGACCCTATCTGCTTTCTTTTGCAGAGCATATATGTTTATTAACCTGGTATACGTATTTTGATATTTTATATCCAGTACCAGTGCTCTTCCTGGTATAAAGTCTATCAGTTTCAAAATGTTAATGTTAATATTATTGATAAGTATTCCTACTCTGATACAGGCCTCTAATCCTATGGACCAAAAAGATGGTCCTGTATACCATTCCTTGGTTACTAGCCCTGTTTCCCTTACAGTATGCAACCTGGTGTCTTGTAACACAATATCAGCTTTCCTAGGCCTAATGTGTGAAAAGACTGCTCCTCTTTTTTGTTTATTTTCAATGCTGTTCACATAGATGGTACTTCATGGAAGAATTTGCAACATAGGTGATGTGAAAGCATGGGGCTGGATTTATTCTCAGGGGGCTTGCTCTCTTGAGGCTGTTTGTTCTGCTTTTTCCTCCCTCCCTTCCTGCTTTTTCCCCGCTTTCAGTTTACTTTTTGATTTCTCCTCCAATTCTCTTAATTCACTTTCTGAAACAGTTTCATGGTGTCTTGGGCTGGCAAAAGAGTCTTCTGAATCATCAGAAGCTTCAGTGTTCCTGAGTAGTGCAGCATATCTGTTCAAGATTGTGACTTTAGAAACTTTTGCCACTTCAGGAGCTGGTTGCTGCCATGCCTGACAGCACCTGGTTACCATTTTTAACTGTATTTTCTGAGGCCTTCATGGACAGTGGTGGCATAGAGGTTTTCTCTGTACTAGTTTGCAGGGGTACAGTCTCTGACACTTCTATTTCTGTCAGTTCCATTTCTGTAGTTTGTGTATCCTCAGCACCCTGTTTAATACTATTCACTGACCGCTCTGCATCTAGGACTACTAGTGCTGACTCAGTACCTTCAGATCCTGCCTCAGTTTTCTGTCTTTCTGTCTGCTCTTCTGACTCATCCTGGGGGGGGGGGGCGCTGTTTGCAGTAATACAGTCACCATTTTAGCATGAGCCCTCTGTGCTATTGCAACCAGCAAACGCTGTTTTTTCTGAATCTGTAGTGTCTGTTTGTGTGTGTGCAGCCCGAGGGCAAGATGGGTATGTATGGCTTCTCGATTCACACAATGTACATATTGGCTCACTTCTGCAGTGGTTGCTTGTATGCCTCAATGAGTTACATATTGTACATCGCAGTTTATCACAGATATTACTGATGTGCCCAGGTCTACCATATTTGTAGCAGGTTTTGGGTTGACCTGCATAAAAAGTACCCCTCTATCCCTGCCCAAGAAAAAACAATTGGGTAAATGTTCTAAGCCAGCATTAGTAGACTGTAGTATTATTTTTATCTTCCAGTCCCCAGTCCAGACATGTTCTGAGTCAAATATTGTCTCTGGGTGGCCTATAACTATACATCTCTGCTTAAGCCAATAGGTGAGGTCAGTAACAGTCACCCCCTCATTCCTGAAAAAAACAGCAATGATCTTATGTGCAGGTTTTGTTAGCGGTATAACTTCAAAAGGTGACCACAGGGGGGTAGACTTAAGGGTGTGGTATAGTGACCAGAATTTTTCCAAGCCACTCTGCATTTTAAAGCTTACATCAAAAGAAGCTTCTCTTGATACATGGATTAGTGTAGATATTTCAGCAGCTTGAAAGTGCATACTATTTTTGAGCAATGATTTAGCCACATACAGTCTATCTGGGAATACCTCAAGTTCTCCTTTATATAGTAATTGTACTACATTATGTCGTCTGGTAGGATAAATAGGCTCATGAAGTAGTGTGGCACAGGGACGCTGTTGTGGCCTTGTTTGTTCTGGCCCCCTGTTGCCCCCACTTCCCTCGGTATTAGTTTCATTATTGTTATTTTGTTCTGTGTTTCTATTTGTTTCTTGTGTAGCTCCTTTTTTTGCCTTCACTGGTCTGTCTGCTTCTTCACTATTTATTTGCTGTTCAGTATTCCCTGCTACATTCCCCAGCTATAAGTTTGGGTTTTGTGTTAATGTCAGTTCCTATGGTATATTTAAGGGAGAGTCATTCATTTCTGTTTGGTCCTCTGTAATACATTCCATACTTTCTTCTACAGTCTTTATAGCTGCTGCTGTACTATTTTTCTTAAATGCTTCAATGTCTTTTTTATTAATGGCTGAAGGTGTTCTTACCCCTGGGATGCGTATCGGTGAGAAACCAGAGATCCAGTTCCCTTCTGGAGATGTTTTAGCCCAGCCAGTCACTTAAAACACTTTGTCAACTGAGCATGGAGTGTTGTCAGCTGGTTCTGTTTCAGCCCAAGTTGATTTATTTCCAGTTTTTTTTTGCCGTGTTTTTTTGCAAATGCCTTTCCCTGTGTTGTGAGACTTCCACTGTGAGCCGCAAATGAAAAGACCATCGCATTCTGCTGATCTTGCACCCTTTGGAAAATCATCTCTGGTTCTGTTACAGCTGGCACTATGTTCTTGTTTTGAGTGGCAGTTGCACTGGCAGTACTTGTGCCTGTGGTTCCGTTGCTAGGGAGGGCCTCTCTTGCATCAAGAAGGATTTGCCCATTTTTGCTGAAGCTTTCCATAATCTGTTTTTTGCGCTCATTAAAGGGCTCTTCTTCTTTCTGTAGGAATACTTGCAATGTCTCAGAGCCTTTTTGTTGTACTCCAACAGTTTGGTTTTCTGTCACAGCAGTTACATTTTGCTCAGTTTGCTTTCCATTAATTTCCATTTTTCTGCAGTAGAAATATCTTTACTTTTACCTCCTTCTGAAGATCCCATTATATCAAAAAATATTTGTGTCTCTTGTTTCGAGGCAGAGGAGGAGACTTGCTCCTCAACCTCCTGCATTTCCATTTTGTCTGGGTTCCTCAGGCAGACTGCCTGATTGGCAGAATTTCCCCTACAGGTGAGTAGGAAATTTCCTCAGTGTCCTGGCCAAATTTTCCTCATTCACTAAATAAACACCACCAACAGCTTAATTTGGTTCAAGGTCAATCGACATTCATCTGTGGGGGGGGGGCGTGGGTAATTGGGGAGGGCAGCTGCAGAGAGTGGAGTGCTAGCTGCACACTTGAGCAGACTTGATAGATCATGTGGCCTGTTTCTGCTGGTAAGTAAGTAAAATTCCCTGGTGTCTAATACCCCCCCAAACTAATCACCGGCCCCATGTAAAATTAAATTCCCTGGTGTCTAGTGGTTCCCCCCGCCAATCACCAGCCTAATGTAAAATTAATTTCCCTGGTGTCTAGTGGTCCCCTCACCATCAATCGCTGGCTCACTGTAAATCATAATGTTTCCCCTGGTGTTCAGTGGTCCCTCCACTCACCCGCACCTATGCCAGATCAAAACATATTCCCTGGTGTCTAGCAGTCTGTTCCCCACCTGCACCCATGCCCAATGTTTCAAAACTTATTCCCTGGTGTCTAGCGGACCCCCCACCCCCACACCCCGGCAGGTAGTGCTCCCCACCTCACTCCCACCAACCCCAACCCCAACCAGGTGACCTGCACAGCCCTCTGCTCTCCACCACACCAGCTGCTTGACTGAGTTGTCAGTGAATGAGTGCTTACTTGAACAAGCATGTGCTTATTCATTGACAGGCCAGCTAACACTGTGGACCCCAGCATTCTGTCAGTAATGCAGATAGGAGTGGAGGGCTGTTCTGCTCACCCACAGGGGTTGGGATGGGAGGGATTGGCATTATGGACCCTCAAAGGCGGTCTACAGTGTCTTCCCCCATCCTGATCCCCCCACTGACGACCAGAACAGCCCGCTGCTCTTGTCTGAGCCACTGACAGAATGAATGAGCTCAAAGAATGAGTGTGAGCTGGCAATGAATGAGTGCATGCTTGTACAAGTATGTGCTCATTCACTGACAGCTCAGTTGGGCAGCTGGCATGGTGGAGAGCAAAAGGCTGTGCTGGTCACCTGCTTGGATTGGGGTGGGGGGTCACTAACTGCCAGGGTAGGGGGTATTCAAAAACCCCAGGGAATGTTTTGAAACATCAGACCTGCTTGTGGGTGAGGAGAGGGACTGCTAGACACTAGAGAATATGTTTTGATCTTGCATGGGTGCTGGTGGGGGGGAAGGACCATTGAACAACAGGGAAAGTTTATGATTTACATTGCTCTAATGTTCAGCGGGTGGGGCCACTGGATACCAGGGAATAAATTTTACACTGAGCTGGCAATCAGTGTGTGGGGGGGTCACTATATGAATTTTATAGGCCGGTGATCGTGGGGGAAGGGAGTTTTATATTGGGCGGAGATTGGCAGGGAGGGGACAACTATGCACCAGGGAATGTCATTTTGCATCAAGCCGCTGATCCAGCGGTTGAGAGGGGGACCACTAGACACTGAAATTTAATTTACATTGGGCCGGTGACTATTTGGGGGACCACTAGACACCATGGAATTTTATTCTGTGTCAGGTGGCGATTGGAGGGGGGGCAGACCATTACCACTAGAAAAAAATCTGCAAAATGAGGAGTTTGAATTTCACTGTTGGAGTTCAAACTCTGCATTTTGTTGAGTTCTTTTTTTGAAGAGGGGGTTTGGGACTTCATACCATGGAATAACTTTGCAAAATGAGGGAAATTCATAAATTAATCCACATAATAGAGTTTTTCAACTTTTCACATCTCTACCACCCAAATTTGAATGCCCGGCAAATATTCAAAAATAAAGTATTCACACACCCCTAGTGGACAGCCGTGTGTATCAATGCAAGTAGTCTTGGAAACAAAATTCCAGAAATGGACACCATTATGATGGAAGCTGACCTGGATTTGGTGACTGTAACAGAGTTGATATTCTTATTCAATGTCTTCAGAAGTGACATTGCAGAAGAACTGGAAATGAAGGTATGCCTTTTTGCAGATGATACCAACATCTGCAATAGGGTGGACAGCAAGGAGGGGTGGAGAGAATGTGAATGGATCTTGAGTAGTGGTCAAGAATGTGGCAACTAGGGCTCAATGCCAAAAATTGCAAAATCATGTACTTAGGGTATAGGATCCCAGGAGGTGAGTATAGGATGGGTGAGGTACTGGCAGTGACTAAACAGGAAAGGGACCTTGAGGGTATCATATCTGATAATCTTAGAGTGGCAAGGCAGTGTGGTGAAGCAGTGAGTAGAGCTAGTGGGATGCTAGGGTGCATATATCATGGGTATCTCCAGCAGGAGGAGGGAAGTGGTGTTGCCCTGTATGCTCACTGGTGAGAACCCACCTGGAGTTCTGTGTCCAGTTTTGGAGACCACGCCTCACAGCAGGCATAGCCAGGGTGGAGGCAGTCCAGAGGAAGGCAACTAAAATAGTGCAAGGGTTGCACGAGAAGCCCTATGAGAAGAGACTGAGGGATCTCAACATGTGCACCTTGGAAGAGAGGAGGGTGACCGTTGACATGCTAGAGACCTACAAGTAACTAACAGGAGTAAACTGTGTGCAGGAGAGGAGTCTCCTTCAAATGAGAAGAAACACCTTGACCAGGGGCATGTAATAAAGCTGGGAGGTGGAGTTTAAGAGAGATGAGAGGAAATATATTTTCACTGAGAGGGTGGTAGGCACCTTGAACAAACTGCCAGCAGAAGTGCTGGGGGTGAAAACAATAATGGGCTTCAATTATGCATGGGAAAGACATAACGGTATATTTGAAAATAGACAGGGAGGTGGGAGGGTCACTAGAGACCAGTTAGGGTCTGCGGAGACTGATTAGGTAGAGACTATCAGGGCAGACTGGGTAGGCCAAGTGGTCCTTTCTGCTGACAAATTCTATGTATGTAGATAGATAGATAGATAGATAGATAGATAGATAGATAGATAGATAGATAGATAGATAGATAGATATCATACATGGATGGGGACTTTTCCCCATAGAACAAGCCATCATTTATTTTCCTGTATACCTGTGACTGGTCTATCAAATAAAGCTACATACCTGCACTAATTAAACAATTACTGCTATACATCTAAATTAATTAAAGCTATATACCTACACTAAGCAATCAATTAAAAGTGTATACCTGCACTAATAAAAATTACACACCTGCACTACATTAAATCCTGTGGGATACCACTAATAGCACAATTAATATAGCATTAATGGGAAAGCTAACCAAACCAATTAATTAACTGCAAAAGAACCTGGAAAGACACTTACACAAAACCCTCCCAAACCCAGAAATCTCCCACTGCATTCACTACACACCATTCTCTCCTTGCTACAAGAGACCTTCAGGTGCCATAATATGATCACAAATGCAATCTCCTTAACAATAACCATCCTAATGTACAATATTGAACAAACAATGGGTAGGGATGGTACACTTGGAAGTAAACCCATCTCTGGGGCTAATCTGGGCAATAAAGCCACTTGCTCTTTGGGCTTGTGGCCTTATAGCCCTAACTAGCCCCCTCGATAGGTATACATCCTTCCATGCTACCTTTACCCAGAATTTATTCTATTTATTTGTTTATTTATTTTATTTATATAATTAGTATTTCAGAAAGACCTTTGAGTGTGAGCTCTTTTACAAAGGTTCCACGTCAGGATGGACAATAAAACAATACACATATTCAGTGGTTACAGAGGCTTGATCATTAGGCATTAAAGTGCGATTACATGAGAATTAGACAAATAGGAGAAAAACTGAGCAGTTGTAATAGAATACTAAGCTACTTCAAGTTGGTTGCCCTAGGTAGCACACCCCTGGAAACCTCCAAATCTGTTGATAGACTATGGCAGAGTAATAGCATAGGGTTAAACACTATCCCAGATGGCCAGAGGCTGGGTGACAGTGAAACAAGGGGGACTGGGTTTGAACCTACTGCAGAGAGTGAGAGGTGGGGATTAGTGAAATGGTGGGGCTGTGATGGGGGAGCAGCTCCAGAGGGCTTTGTCGAGTAGGGTGTGTGTGTGGGGGGTTAGGGAGGGCAGTACCAAGAGTGTTTAAAGAGGACTGATAGCTGACTTAAGCCCTTGGCTATCCTGGAATGGAGGCAGGGTTCTCTAAGTAGCCCTGCTGGGTGTTACCTTGGGGGTAGACTTGTCTATCAAGTGGGGCCTGAGAAACAGGTGCATTTTGAGCTAATCTTTAGATGCTGTTAGAGGCTTGCTTTGAATTGAGACAGGCTGTTGTCTGTTTGTAATTTCATCGGGAGTTCATTTATCGAGAGGGGGGCCCGATAGGAGAAAGCGCGCTGCCCTAGAGAGGTTCGTCGGAATGGTATGGACAGTGCTCCATTCTTCCTCCCTCTGGTGATATGTGATGAGAGAGAAGCCTTGAACAGGTTTCCTATACAAGGTGGGGTTTTTCCGAAGAGTGCCTTCTTTCCCAGGAGGCAAGTTTGGTATTTGATCCTGTCTTTTAGGTTAAGCCAGTTTGTACGCCCATACAGAGTGCATGTATGAGTGTAGTGATCTGTGCACAGGGTGAGGCAGCATGTCTTATTGAGTGCAGTTTTGACCCTTTTGAGCACTGTATCAATAGCAGCTCCATAGACCACCAGCCCGTAGTCTATTGTGGTGAGTATGGAGCTGGAGACTGAGATTCGGAGTGCTTCCGGGTTGAGGGATTTCTTATGCCTATAGAGGACCCCGATCTTTGTGTTTACCACTCTGACAAGGGAGTCTACGTGGTGTGTATAAGTGAAAGAGTCATCAATGGTGACTCCAAGGTACTTGAACAAGTACACCTACTCAATCTGCTCACCCGCCTTATTGGTGATTATGAGGGGAGCATGCCAGCGTTTGTTGTAGGGGCTGGATTGTAGCATGGCCTTGGTTTTCTTGTAATTTAGTAGCAGCTTTTGCCTACTGAACCAGTCCGCAAGTTTATTGAAAGAGTTCTGTAGTTCTGTTTGTAGGGCAACCTGAGAGGTGCTGCTGCTCAGCAGCATGGCATCATCCGCATACAGGATAAGCAGGCTCCTGTGTGTTAGGTAGTCATTGAATCAATTCAGGCCGTTACGTGCCACACCCAATCTTTGGAACTGGAGTACTAGTAGAAGGTGGTTGACGGTGTCGAAGGCTTTGGTGAGGTCAATGAAGATGGACCCCATCAATTTGCCTTCATCCAGCACCTTGTGTGCATAGTCAGTGTATTCCACCAGTGCTGTGGTGGTACTGTGTTTTTGCCTGAAACCATGTTGGTTTGGGCAGAGCAGATTGTGCTTATTGAGGTATTCTGTGAGTTGACTTGCCACAATTGTTTCCAAAGCTCTGGATAGTGGGGAGAGGATAGATATTGGCCTGTAGTTTGACACCAGCTCCTTGACACCATTCTTATGCACTGGAGTTACCGGGGCTTGCTTCCATACCTCTGGAAATTGAGCTAGATCCACAGATTTATTAAATAGCATTGTTATGGGCATGACAAGAACATCAAGGGTGAGAGATAGTAACTTCATGTCTAGCCCATCACTCCCCAAACTGGTTTTGCCTTAGACTTTTCTGACCATCGTTAGGGCCTCCTTCACCGTCACTTTCTTAAAGTAGAAGGCTGAGTGGTTACTTATGGGTAGGTTGGCACAACCTTGGTCCTCCGCAGGCAGAAGGTAGTCTGGAGGCAGCACTGAGGACAGATCTGTAAAGGCCTGGTTAAAGGCATCAGCAATGGCTAGCAGATCTGAGGAGGATGAGTTATTAATGTTGAGCATCTTAGGGTGCTGCTTTTAATCTTTACCAAGGATGTTCTTGATGTTGTCCCAAAACCTCTTTCCATCTCCCCATGTGTTGTTAAGCTGGGTCTTATGGAAATCAGCTTTTGCAAGCCTGATAAGTTTGGTGCACCTATTTCTAGCCATTTTGTAGCACTGTAGGTCATGCTTACTACCTGAGTTTAAGGCTTTTTCCCAGAGGCAGTCCCTCTCCTTTAGGAGGGAGAGGAGCTTGTCATCAATCCAGCCATCTACCTCCCCCCGAATTTTCCATTTTGTGCATGGTGCATAGATGTCACAGATGGAATTGAAGCCCTCAGTGAAAAAACTAAAAGATATATATACACATATCTATATAAATATATACATACACACACACACAACAGGAGTGGAGGTAAAAATGATGAGTTATAAAAGATATCTTAGCTTGCGACATTAGTAACAAGAACATATCTTAAATAATGTTGTTGTTGTTACTGTTATCAAAATGGATATTTTTAAGGTTATTGTCATCACTGTGGAATACTGAACTAATCAGAAAGCAGTTTTCACAATGCTGATGACATCACAATGCTTAGTTCAGCACTAAAGCCAGCTGTTAAAAACAAAGAAAAATAGCAAGAAACTGCAGATTTAACAGATATAATTTGTAAACTATTGTTATAGTCACTACATCGAATACACAATAGCCTGACTCATAAAAAGCATTTTATTATCACTTATGAGTGGAGAGGACTTTCATAACTCACTCGTGGCTGTACCACTCATGAGGAATGGTCATGCCCTCTCACAGTTGAAAATAAATTGTATATTTTGAGTCAGTCCATTGCATATATACAGTATAGGTATACACAGATAGATAGATAGATAGATAGATAGATAGATAGATAGATAGATAGATAGATAGATAGCTAGCTAGCTAGCTAGCTAGCTAGCTTACCAGAATATTTTACTGAATAATGTGTCAATATCCTAGTGGTTTCAATACTTTCATACTGCAATAGTTTTAAATCAATACCTTAATTTCCTTTATTTGTATTAGATGCTGATATTTTACAACTTTAATTGGGACACTCATTTTATTGTAATGTGATACACCAGCACTATAGCCAATATGTATTGGTACTTCTGTATGCTGACACTTCTTAGCTGGCATCTAAATTGATATCATTTTGATGATGGATGGGTATTCAGGACATGGTTCTGCCTAGAGCTCATAATTATGGCTTCTTTCTAAATCCCAACAGGATCTCACACACACATTGTGTCTCATGGGGCAACATTAATCTATACATAGCCCCAAGGTATGAGCCTGAGTGACTCTTTGGGAGACAAAGTGAGATGTTATATAATCTCTCGAATACAGTAGCACAGAATATCCAAGTCAGGAATGCTTGGAATGATAAGGTTTTAGTCACATAGTTATTACATTACATTATTAAGGAAAAAAGGAAGCAAGGTCCATCGAGTCTGTCCTCCTCCCACACTTAAGCAGTTGTATCCAATAATCTATCTTCCTAGACCTTAAATATTCATCCACTGCAGCCTGTTGAGACAAGGCATTCAACAACCTTACCACACTTTCTGCAAACAAAATGCTTCTCATATCACTTGGAAGCTAAAATGGCTCCTTAGTTATTTACAGTTTATTGTGTCTGGGGGCTGATTACATCATTCTGCCTCACCACAAATATGGTTAGCACAACCAGTTTACTGTTTACAGAGTATATACTGCACATGGAGCTGACAATGGACTTCAGTCTAGAAGAGCCTTACTCTTGTTTCACTTTTGCAGGGGTTTGAGTTAAGTAAGCAGGTCACAGGATTGTATTTATTGAACTGCACTGTTGTTCATCAGCTCAGTTAGCCAGCATTACAACACCTCTACGCAGAAAGAGGAGGAGGAAGAAGGTAGACCTGTATGTATAGAGACTATTGCAGCATACTTTTTTATGAAATAAATATAAATACAATGCTTCAACAATACATAAAGCCACACTTCTTTGAAGAATATGTATCTACTAAACTGAGTTTGAAAGTAGTGTGTTTAACTTGGAAGCATTCTTTCAGTGAGAAATTTGAAAATGATTTTGTCACTTGTTCTGGGTAAACTTTGAAAAATATTTAGACACACTTCAGCCTAGAGTTTTTAGGTTTTCTGTATTTTGATTCCCCTTTTCTCCATTTCATGGTGGTTTTACATGGAAACATATCCACGCCCCATACACTTGATCCACATATGGGGCCCTATGCACCAATGGGCAGAGTGACTACATGCTATCATCCACGGAGTATAGCCACTCCATGCCCATTGGTCCCCCGAGTGGGATGCACAACATGAGGAGCACAGCCCCAAAGCACTTGATCCCCCAGCAATGTGGAAAGCAATGCACCAGGGGCAGGCAGGGGTCATTCCTGCACTACATGCCATGCACTATGGCATGTAGTGCCTCACACCAGGGGGCATAGGATGGCACTGGGGACACCAGGGGAGACCCTGCACTAACACACTGCACGCCAGCTGTAGACACACATACCAGATGTGATGGCACCAGGTAACGACTGTCCTTGTTGGAGGGATTTGGTGGCCGAATGTTCGTGTGCCCACATGAACATGTGCCCTGGGGTGTGTGGATCGGGCATCAAAGCCCCTGCCAGCACTGACCTACCCCCCCACACTGCACATGCCTGCCCTGGCCCCATTTGTGCTGTCACCTTCCCAACCACAGGACTGCTCAATCCAGTAGGTGCCATGCACCCCCCCCAATGGCAGGGCATCCACACCATGGTGCCATGACTGACCATCCCCTAATGCACACACACACACACACACACACACACACACACACACACACTGCAGCCCGGGCTACTGCCCCAACCCCGATCACATAACCACACTGCATCACTCATGTCCAGTGGCAACCCCAACCCCCTCTCCCCCTGTGGCACCATGCCCCCCCGTCCCCTTACCATCCAGTTGGGGCCTCAGGACAGCCAGCAGCACTGCACTCCACACTTCTCCATGGCTGCCAGCCATCTGACAGCCACAGGTGCACACAGCCAATGTGTGCCCTGCAGCATATTGGATTCACTGAGGGACCTGGGATGGGCATCAGATTGGCTGCCAGCCCAGGTCCGCAGCTCTGCCCCATCTGTCCTGCATGAACCTGTGCACTGGGGGGTGGTGCCGTGGACAGGTGACCGACGGTTGTGAATGCTGCCAGGTGTGCACCTGTCTGCAGGTGCGATCCTATGCGGGCGGGATACGTGCCTCCGGCACATAGTTCCTGCCCATTAGTGCATTGGACCCACTGCATTTAATCCTTTGCTGAAATCCCAATCCTGTAGTGGCATCATAATCACTTTCATACCAGCAAACTATGATGCCACAAACTGAGGATCTGCATTATCTACTGCAAAGGATCAAGTAGCAGAGCCACATGGACACTAGGGTCAAAGATGCCGTTTTCATGCCAATTAGCCAAACGATGAAAAATGTAGGGAACAGAAATGCAGGCAATATTTAACTGGCCTAGTAGCACCACTATAGTTAGACTTGGCAGAGGTGTACAATGTCATAAAACTTCACTTTGTGAAATTCTTTGCAAAGTTTCTCAAACTTCACATATCACACACTGCAACTTTGTATAGTTCTTTGCCTGGTAAAGCACTTACTTTGCCCAGCAAAGTCTAAGTGTAGTGGCACTTTGCTGGCAAAGGTGTGGGTGAAGCACGACTATGCATACTTTTGGCCAGGCGAAGCAGTCACTTTTTTCATATAGGCTGTTGAAAAGAAATAATCCAACTCCCATCCTCTATGTCCTATACACCTACCTTCCTCCCACAATGCCAGACATTTTAAAAATTACTGCCCCTCCTGTGCCCCAGCTAGGCCCACCTCCTTTTTCCCTCCATGCACCTAAGTTTTCTGTTAATAATTTTCATTTCCCCCTGCACCAAAACTGAGTTTACTCTAAGTTCCCCACCTGTCCTACCAAGAGATGAATTAAACCTCCCACCTTCATCATTGTCTTGCCAATTTACTCCACTCTTTTCCCCAAAGCCCCAAACCTCAGCAGGCAGTGGTAAAAACCTAGAATCATCTGTAAAATAGAACACCATTCCTCAATGGAGAAATGACTGGCTAGTTGTCAGCCAGTCAAGTATTACTACTGGGATCACATCACTCACCATTCATTCAGCTCACAACACTGAAGAGTGAGGATGTCTCAATCCATTGGAGGAGTTTTTTTTCTTACAGGTGTTTCTTCTAATTTTTGAAACTGCCTGCCTGGGTTTGGACATGGAGGGGAGGGGAGAGGAAGGTTTATTCGGCAAAAGGGTGTTGAAGGGTGGGAGAGGGTTACTTCATCTCATGATGGGATAGGGTTGGAGGAGGTGGGTAGAAACTTCATTTGGGTCCCAGGGTGGAGAGCGATAGTATTGACACAAAACATTCTCTTTTTCATGGTGGGAGGAGGATGGTGGGTGCTTACAGAGGGGATGCATGAGGGATTTACTATTAAACTTTGTGTTATTGGAGGAGGTGTATGTCTGTGACACAGAAGGAGGAGAGGGAATTATTTTATCCTAATAGTTTTTTTAACAAAAAAGAAAAATGTCACCAACGAAGTTGGTGCAAGGGCAGAAGTGTCACAAAGCTTTGCAGAGTTAACCGAATTTGCACCAGCTTCACCAGTGAAGTTCCGGTTTGTAACATCTTTAGGCTTTGACCGGCACTTTAATATTTTATTTATTTTATTTTGTTGACCCGGTAAGCCCACTGGGCCTAGAAGTCCCTTTTTCAGGGGCGACCAGGGGATACAGATGGTAAGCAACTGAAATTGAACCAGATTAAGCTGTTGGTGGTATTTTTATTGAATGGGAGAAATTTGGCCAGAACACCAGGGAAATTCCCCTACTTTTTTTTTGATAAGTGCCATGGGATCTTTAGCATCCACCTGAACTACCACCAATCCAGGCAGATGGGACCTCAGTTTAATGTCTCGTGTGAAAGACAGCACCTCAGAAGTGCAGCACCCCTTGCTGCACTGCAGTGTCTGTATTGGGATATTAACTCAAGTGCCAGATGTAGGAACTGAACCCACAGACCTCTGATCTCACAGCCTCAGAGGCGAGTGTGTTACCTACTGAGCCACTGGGCTACTAAGCTACTGGCAATTAAATTGCAGTCTTCAGTCCCTTACAATATGTATCAGCTGTTCCTTGAAGGAATTTCACGTGTTCACAAGCATGTATTTTGACATAGGATCTCTTCATTTACTAATTTTGGTGAAATCTGGTTCAATGTTTTTTCTTTTTTTTTGCAAGGAGGCAGCAAAAATGTGAAAATAAAACAACTGGCTTTGATATGGTTAATTACAGTGCCACTGCCTCTGACATATGCAGAGCAACCAGAAGTACATGACTTTTATAAGTAAATGGGGCCTCTGAGCTGTCTCCTGACTAATCAAGAGTGTCATCTCATGACTACTTAGGGAGTCTGGATCCCTAAGAAATCTAGAAATTTTGTATTTATTTATTTATTTGAAAATTGGTGACCGGGAGAGGCACACGGAGCCAAGGCTCGTTTCCAGATGCAACCTGGTGGGAGGGAACAGGAGAAGCAGAAGTACAATTCACAATAACAACTTAATTGGGCAAAGATTCAATAAATAAGTTGGTACAAAAATAAACTGGTACAGAAATAAAGTGCGGTCACAGCACATTATGGGACACCTGTTCAAACTGTAAAATGAAAGAGCAGCAATACGCAGCATGCAAATAACTATACTGAAACAGGAGAGAACTGTAAAATGAATCAATGCATAGCCATATGGTGGACAGAAGTGCAGAGGTGGTGTGGAAATGAAACCAGTAGGCAGCTAGTGGACACCCACTTGGATGCTTCACCAAGGATGGTTGAGACTCAGCTCAAGGAGGTGTCAGGAGGAGGGGTAACAGGAGCAGGTGGGGTTGGGTTGGAGTTTAAACCAGTACCTAAGGGAGCCAATGAGGGGAGGAGAAAACGCGGAGGGAGGAGGGCAGTAGGTTCCAGCGTGAGGAATGTCAGTAGGAGAATGCTGATTACTCAGCTGAGGAGTGGAGGTAAGGAGTGGCAAAAGTGCAATGGTCCCTCGAAGAGAGGGAGCTGGAGGCAGGGGGATGTGAGAGAGAAGAGGTAGGAGGGAAATAAAACAAACCAGTATTTGGATATAAAGGAGGTACAGTGAGCCTAGCGACCAAGAAACATAGAAAAATAGAAACATAGACAATGACAGCAGAAAAAGACCAGAGGTCCATCCTGTCTGCCCATATTCCCTATAACCCCTGGAACCTACTGTTCCTCCAGGGTACTAATCCTCCCCATCCTATCCTCATTCTCCTCCCTGGTCTTGTCGCTCCACTCGACCACTATTCCCTTCATTCTGTCCCATGCCTGCTTGAATCCCCTGACTGTTTCCACCCATCACCTTGGCTGACAGATTGTTCCAAGGTTCCACCACCCTTTCTGTAAAGAAGTACTTCCTCACGTCCCTCCTGAATCTCCCTCCTGTTAATTTCCACTCGTGACCACATGACCTTGAGCTGGTATTGAGGATAAAAGTTCCCCACAGTTTATCTTATTAATTCTTCTATCATATCTCCCCTCTCCCTTCTGGTTTCTAGTTAATAAATATTTGATGCCTTAAGGCGCTTCTCATAGGATCTGCCCTGCTGGCCCTGAATCATTTTTGTTACTTTGTGCTGCACTGTTTCCAACCTATCCCTGTCCTTTCTGAGGTGAGGGCTCCAAGACTGGATGCAGTACTCCAGGTGAGGCCTAACCAGGGGTATGCATAGGAGAAGTATTACTGTACCTCTTTTCTTCTGCTATCAATGCCCCTCCCGATAATCCCAGCATCCTGATAGCCTTGCTATAGGCCTTGTTACACTGGATCATTTGTTTAAGGGACTTACTGATGATAACTCCTAGATCCCATTCCTCTTCTGTAGTGCTAAGTCTCACCCCGCCCATCCAGTACTCCGTCTTGGGGTTTCTTTTCTCTAAGTGCATTACCTTACACTTTTTGGCATTAATTTTCAACTGCTGGATCATTGACCACCCCTTTGACATGATGGCAGAGAAAGGATACCTAGGAAACAATAGAGGAAGCAGTGATGACTATGGGCCGGGGTGCAGTTTGTAGCAAAGTGTCAAAAAGCATTACAGAGGCTGTTCAATCTGACAAGGGAGGTGGAGGAACAGTGCCATAGACCACATCTGAGTAGTCAAAGACATTACCATTTTGGTAAAAAGCTCCCTGCAGACCTGCAGAGACAAGCAGCCTTTGTTGCAGTACAGGGCACCACGCTTGGGACAGAGTTTTGCATGGATGGTGACAAGCTTAGTGGCAAGTCACACACTGAGATACTTGAAGGACTGCACTGTTCAAGAGGGATGACATACAGTGTGGTAGAAACTGGGAAGGGGCTCTTGAGTCTGTCCAGTGTCTGACTAGTACCAAAGATCATAGACACCATTATCTTGGTGTTGACCTAAAGTTGGTTGGATTGGAACAAGTTCAGAATGTTGTGGGAGTCCTGCTGGAGCAAGTCTTCAACAGCTGTGTAGAAGGACCAGAAGTGTAGATGACTGTGTCATCAGCATACAAGTGAATATGCGAGCTGGTACAGGCAACGGGAGGCCATTCAGGAAAATGGAGAAGAGGATGGAACCCAGAATCGAGCCCTGTGGGTCCTCAGCCTGGATAGGTAGTGGAGGTGACAGGGCACCTCCTACTTGTATAGACTGTTGATGGCCTGTAAGGTAGGAACAGAACCAATCAACAGCTGGAGCTGACAGACCATCAGAGCTTACCTTGTCCAGCAGAACTGGATGGGACACTGAAGTGAAGTCTTTTACCAGATCTGTGAGACTGGCAGCTATAATGCACCCTTGATTCATACTGGAGAAGATGGAATCAATGGCATGCAGCGTGGAGGAGATGGTGGACTGATGCTTCCAGAAACCAGTCTGGAAGAGGGAGAGGAAGCTGGAAGATGAGAGGTAGTCAGAGATTGTGGAAAGGACTAGTTTCTCTTGTAGGTGTGAGCAGGAGGGAAGGAGGGAGATGGGAGAGAAGTTGCCAGGGGAGGAGGGGTCATCCCCTTAATGAAGTGGAATAACTTTGGCCAACTTCTGGGACAGAGGAACAGCACAAAGGGAGAAGGAAAGGTTGAGCAGGTGAGTAAGGGGAGATACAATGGCAGGAGCTAAGAGGTGTAGGAGTTTTGGGGTCCAGCCCGTGGTTGGACTTGGATGGCTTGATGGAGATGAGTGCAAGCAGGGTTTTTGGGATGCTGATGGGGCAGAAATGAAAAGCCAGGGAGGAGTGGGTAGGGGAGGAAGGGGGAAGGTAAGATGATGCTCTTGGTTAGCCAAGAGACATCTCAAGAGGCCTATCATGTCTTTTTTCCCCATTAAAAAACTAAGCAAAAGAGACAGAGGCAGGGAGAAGATGAATGACTGAATGCAAGAAACAGCGGCTATAAGTCTGTACCCTTTTTTCCCATGGCATCTTGCAGCACAAGTAAGATGCATTTACAAATATCCTTGATGACCCCCAACATATACACACAGCACAGCAAGCCACATAAATCACACTTCTCAAATATTGCAGCAATAATGGTATATCTGTTAAAAATTAAAGTCGGCGTTTATTTTATGTACCTTCTTGGTGTACCCATTGTCTCCATGAGTTCAAACTAATATGGTAAAAAGGAAAAAAAATAGCAAACTTCAGGAATGTGATATCACAAGTTGTGATAAGTAATCATGAATGAACTGCAAAGCACAGTTCATGTTAATGTAGGCAATCTTTCCATAAAAACAGAACATGATTGCAAAAAACAAGCATTTGTCAATACCGAACGTTCACTTGCAGGTATTTGTATTGGTGTTTGGCATTTATGCAGGCCCCCCCAAGTTGTATCCATGTCCCTTTAGCATCCATATCCCAGCAGAGTACCTCTCTGCAACTCCTCTTGCATCTGATCAACATTTCACCCTCATACTTCTTAAGTGTCTGTCTTAGGAACCCTAACACCTTGGGTGTGCTCAAGGGTACGAGCCTGTGAAACTGCGCAACCCATGCTTGTAACACAGTCATTCACTGGAATTATTTTACCAAATTTTCAACATAGGCATTTTGTCACCTCTGGTCATGAACACTGTCACTCATGATTTTCTTATTTTATCAACACTGATTTCACAGCAATCTGGCTTATTCTGCGCTTGGAAGTGGAAAACACATTTCAGGCAGAATGTGAAAAATGACAGCTGTACTGTTCATAAGGAGGTGTGGAAAATGCAAATGTTGAAAATTCCATGAAAATAAGACGACTCATGGGTTAAGAGTGTAGCGTGGAACTGTGCAACGAACGCTCATAAAACAGTAATTTTTTGGTATATTTGCACTGAATTCTCAACATAGGCATTTTAGGATGTCTGCTCATGAACAGTGTCAGTGTGATTTTCTCACTCTGTACCAAACATGATTTCCCACAGTGGCTGCGCTATTGTACGCCGGAAGTGCGAAAACACATTTCAGCCAGGATGTGAGAAAAGACAGCTGTACTATTCATAAGGAGATGTGGGAAAATGACAATTTTGAAAATCTGGAGTGGAAATATTACAAATTCACAAACTTACGAGTGTGTGTAAAAACTGCGCAATGCACGCTCGTAACACAGCCATTTTATGGACTTTTGCCACCAAATTTTCAACATAAGCATTTTAGTAACTCTGCTCATGAACAGTGTCACTGTGATTGTCTTACTCTGCAGCAAACACCGATTTCCAGCAGCAATCGTGCTATTCTGCACCGGAAGCGCGAAAACACATTTTGGCCAGGATGTGAAAAATGGCAGCTGCACTCTTTATAAGAAGGTGTGGAAATATGTCTATGTTGAAAATCTGGAGTGAAAATATTACAAATTTGTGAACTTATGAGTCTGCGTGGAAACTGCACAGTGCACACTTGTAAAACAGTCATTTTTTGGAATTTTTTCACCAAATTTGCAACACAGGCTTTTTGGTAGCCCACCCCATGAACACTGACACTGTTGTTTCATTAATCAGTCCTGAAAGGTGATTCTGAGCAGTGACCACAAACTCATCTTTCGGCACAGAATAATGCCATGACAGTGGCTGAATTCATGAGAAGGGGTGTCAAGAACACCATGTTGAAAATTTGGTGCCAAAAGTCACAAAAATGGCTGAGATTTCCACCTAAGTTGGAAAAACCCTGTTTATGCCATTATACAGCTTACCAGCATTTCCTCAGTTCATGGTTGGCTTTGAAGAGTGCAGACATATTCCCGGTCCACCAAAGATCATCGCTAGGCCCGGAGGTAAGTATAGGGGGGTGGGGTGGGGGAGGTGGATGCGTAGATGGTGGGTGTGGTTGGGGGGGCAAGGACTACAGAGGGACCGTTTTCTTGTTTTACAGGAATTTAAAACAAACAAAACAGACAATTTTGGTATGCTGGGTGGGCTCCCAGTGTGCCACCCTACATGTTTGTTGGGGGAGTGAAGCCTACGGGATTGGGCACCCGCCAGCCATATGGTGTGTCGTGGGGTGGGGGGGGTATAAGCATGCTGGGGTGGGCTCCAGTGTGCCAACTGGTTATTTTTTTTTTTGGGGACTGCAGCCGACAGGGATTGTACACCCCCTGCTGCACACAGTGTGCTGAGGGGGCGATGAGCCGAGGGATTGGGCACCCCTCGGCACACAAGGTGGGGGTCAGGGAGAACAGTAAGAAGGGAGGGGGAGGACTTTAGCAGAGGGAGGAAGTGGGAGGGATTTCATGCTGAACTGTGCATGACAGCAGTTCAGCTGACGTGGTATGCTAATAGCATACATGCCACCACCGCTGTTTTGCAGCGGACCTTTTGTTAGAAGTGAAGACCAACACAGCTGAACTGCTGTCATACACAGCTCAGCATGTATTGGTCCAGTAGGGTCACATCTGCTACACTGAGCACTGCATTGGGGAGGATGGTCACACACCTCCAAAAGTCATACTATTGCAAGATGTTCCTTGCGCACGCGCGCAAGCGAATGTAAAAAGGCCTACTGGCCCATTCATTCTGCCCAATATAACCTATTAGTCATACTGCAATGGCCCTAGTGACCATCATTGTCCCTTTTACCCTCCCGCTTTACACCCCTACCTGCCCTTATTATGGTCTTGTTCCTGTCTCATCCATGTTTAAGTCCGCTCCCTGTTTTGGGACAGACCACCTCCTCTGGCACCTGTTTCACGTGTCCACCCCTGTCTCTGTGAAACAGTACTTGCAGACCTCACTCCTGAACCTTCTCTCACCAGATGTAGTGGATTCCACCTTGTGTTTGAGTTTGTACTTAGGGTGAACAATTCATTGCATTTCATCATTTTATTCCTGTGGAAATATTTGTAGGCTTCCATCTAGACCCACCATTCTCTTCTTGTCTCCAAGGTATACATGTTAAGATCACTCAATCTTTCTTTGTATGCTTTTCCCTACCCCTTGGATCCTTCTGATCATCCTTCTATGCACAGCCTCCACTCTTTCACAGTCATTCCACAGGTGCGGGCTCCAGAACCTTACACAGCACTCCAGATAAGAATGAACCAGAGGCTTCTACAGTTGAAGGATCAACTTCCCTTTTCTACTGCTGATCCCCCTTCCTACACACCCCAGATCCTGTTTACCCTCACCACTGCTCTGTTGCACTAGGCTGTAGATTTTCTGCTTTCCAATTTCATCACACCCAGGTTCCTTTCCTAAGTTGTGCTGTTCAATACCACTACCCCCATCAGGTATTTTGTTTTGGGGTTTTAGTTCATTATGTATACTGCCTTACATTTCTTTGCATGAATCTCTGTTACCTTATCCTGGACCAGTTTCCAAGAGCAATGATTCTATCTTCAGTGTCCACCATCCCACAGATCTTGCTGTCATCTGCAAAGAGGCAGATCGTTCCTTGAACACCTACCCCTGTGTCACAAATGAGTATGTTAAAAAGGATAGGCCCCAGGACTGAGCCCAGTAGTACCCCACACATCACCTCCTTAACTGCAGAGTATTCTCCATTCACAACCAACCTCTTGATCCTCCCGTTTAGCCAGTTTTCCATCATTTTGCTTCATAGATACATAGATACATCGATGTCATCAGCAGATAAGGGACTTTGGCCCACCTAGTCTGCCCATGAACGCTAGTTACTGTGCTTCTTCAAGCTTCCCAGAATTTAGATTGTCCCCTTCCTCCGACTACCAGGATCCCCTTATGCCTGTCCCATGCATTCTTAAATCATGTGATTGTTTCAGCCCCCACCACCTCTTCTGGCAGGCTGTTCCATTTGTCAACCACCCTCTCTGTGAAAAAGTACTTCTTCACATTCCCTCTGAACCTCCCTCTTCCAGTTTCATCATATGTCCCCTTGTCAAAGGCACCTATTTTCACCTGAGCTCTTTTCTTCTAGGTTTGCTTGTAAAGACAGAGAAAGGAACAACATTATCAGAGCAAGAAAAAAGATTAAAGCTTCTGCTGGCTAGGCAGATTATCTGTGTGTTACTATTTTCTTTTGTGCACACAGGTTTTGTTACTGTCTTTTGCTTACATTTTACTGCTTTATTATTCTCTGATTCAAATTGCTGCTGCAGGGTATATTTTTTGCGGCATTATTACAGGGTGTAGCTACAGGTTTGTTACTGTTTTGTACTTACAGATTACTGCTGTAATCTTCTCTGATTTAAATTGTTTTTTTGCAAGGTATATCTTCTGTTACTGTTTATTTTTCTCTGTAGCAAAGTGTTTTTTGCAGGGTACATCTTCAGTGAAATTGTTACAGGTGGTGCTTACAGGTTTTACCGTTTTATCTATCATTAGGCTAAGCATTGAGGGCTACTGCATTTGTTGTTGGTTGATTGTTTCTGCTCTTAATTCCTTGTTTCTTTTTTCTGTGGTTCTTCTTTTTCGACAGGGGAAGGGCCTAACCACCCACCCCCATCCCCAACCACCCCATGCTATACTCCTTTTATAGAGTAGCACAGTCTTGACATTTCCCATAGCAAAGCAGGAAGGGGAGGATAAGAGGGGTATTCCCACAGTGACCTCACTTACAGGGGCACAATCAATTTAACTTGTTATAAAAAGTTATACAAAAACAAACAAAACAACAAACAAAAAAATTAAATAAAAAAAAATTTTGCTTTCATTTTACTTCTAATTACTCGGACCAGGTTATAAACTTGCCAGGACAACTGGAATGGATATTATTAACTGCAGGAACTTGCAGGACACTTTTCAAAAGGGTAGTTATACAGGATTTAGGATGCTGTCCTACAAGCTGTACCATCAGAGATCTAAGGTCTCAGCTCTGGGCAGCATGAGCAGAGATTGCTCACCTCAAATTGCATATTCAAGAGGAAATATATTACGAGAACCACCTGCCATTTTTCCAACATCCAATTGAAGCACCTCGACCACAGAGGGTAGTTGGTCTGGGAGGTTGGCAGGCGGTTAGGAGGGGCAAATTGAGTGCCCCATCACTAATTGCTCACCAACGTATCACCTCCACAAGCCATATAAAAACTACAAACAGGTATCTGCCTCTATCTCTGAAATCAAACAAAGGGGCAGAGGACACTGCAGAGCAGGACACTGAAGCACAGGAGCTAGCACTACAAAACTCACCCAAAACAGTGACCAAAACAAAAAAGCAAAAAGGAAATCCAAAACAGCTCTGATCATAGGAGACTCCATGATTTGGAGAGTCGATACCTACCTCTGGTCATGGTTAATGGTCAGATGTCTCCCAAGTACATCAGCATGGAGAAACACTGACCGCAGTGCTAAAATCAAGCAGGAAGCAGGAGAAAACATTGATGTCCTGGTACACATAGGGACTAACAATGTTGCCAGCTGGTCAGTTGTGGAGACCAAGGAACACCTGACCAGGCTGGGAGACAAACTGTCATCCATTTCATCCAGCACCTCCTTCTCTGAGATCCTGCCAGTCTGGGAGGGGGGAGCAGATGGACGGAAGGTTAGAAAAGGGGAGATAGATAGCTAAACAAGTAGCTCCAGGGCTGGATCCAGGAAAAAGGACACAAATTTATAGGTAACTGGCAACAGTTTTGGGAGTGAAAGTTCTTTAAATTCAATGGACTGCATCTGACTAAGGAGGGAGTCAGTGCATTGGGACAAAAGTTTGATGTCTTTGCAGAATATTTAAACTAGGAAATGGGGAGATGGGTGCAGCACCAGATACATGGAATGGGAAGAACACCTTTCCCCCCTCAGCAAGAGATCAAACAGGAGTTCAGCATGTCTGTAGTTCATTTGCATCACCAGATAAGGAAAAAGGTCCTGCTCCCCAAATGACGCGCGGGGGAAAAGCCAGACCTCGCCCAACAACTAACACACTGAAATCTGGCCAATGGAAAATCATGTACACAAATGCCCACAATCTGGGAACCAAGATCCCAGACCTGCAGGTAACAATGACAGAGGCTAAACTGGACATAGTAGCCATTAGCAAGACATGGTTCACCAGTAACCGAGACTTCAGTACCCAGCTATGTACTGTTCAGAAGAGATCAAGGTACAAAAAGGGTGGGGGGAGTGGCCCTTTATGTTAATTAAAATATAAAAGCTACAGAAATTCAGAATACACATAAGGAGCCAGAAGCACTGTCAGTCACCCTGGAAACAAGAAATGGGATAGTCATACAAACTGGGGCTGTCTACAGGCCTCCAGACCAGGGGAAGGACATAGGCACACTATTGTTAGAAGATCCACAAAACATGACAGCTAAAGGGGAGGTTCTGATAATAGTGAGACTTCAACATGCCACATACAAATTGGTCAATACCAGCAGGAACATCCGCCAGAACTAGACACATAGTGGATTCACTGCAGGGGGAAAGCCTCACACAACTAGTACAAAAACACATAAGAGACAGGGCTATCCTAGATTAAGTACTGACTAACAAGGAAAGGATCACAGATCTCCAGCTAGAAGGTCACCTGGGGGCCTGTGACAATCACACGGTATGGTTCAATTTGGCCACTAGAATTACATCATCCCATTCCAAGGCAAAAATATGGGACTTTGGAGGAGCTGACTTTGATAAGATGGCCAACAGAGTTAAGCTAGCCCTGGCAAGAAGAAATACAGGTTAGGGGCTACGGGCAAAGTGGGCAAGCATTAAGGGTGCACTACTTGAAGCAACATCCCATTGTGTTAGGGAGAAAAGCAAGCGCAAAAGAAGGAGGAAATAATTTTGGTTCTCAAAAACAGTAACAGAAAAGATCATAACCAAAAGGCTGGCCTTCAGGAAATATAAGGGAATGCAGTGGGACGAAGAGAGTGAGGCATACCAAACTTTCCTAAGAGAAGCAGGGAAGGCAGTAAGGCAGGCAAAGGTCCAAATTGAGGAAACACTAGCACAGACAGTAAGATAAGGGGACAAGACTTTCTTTAGATACATTAGTGTAAGAAGAAAGTCCAGAGGGGGGTATTGCTAAGATCAAAGGGGATAAGGGGGAGTGTGTGGAGGAGGACCAAGGAAAAGCATGTATCCTAAATAGGTACTTCTTCTCAATATTCACTGAGGAGAAGGTAGAGCAGGGCCCACAACTCAGCACCATGGACACAGGGAGGAGGGAGATGTGCTTAAATCGCTTCACAAAAGAGTGGGTCCTACAAGAGCTCGCTAAGCTCAGGGTGGACAAGGCAATAGGATCTGATGGCATACATCTCATGGTACTAAAGGAGCTAAGGGTAGAACTGTTTAGTGAGTCACTGAGCACAGGAGAAGTCCCAGAAGACTGGAGAAGGGCTCATGTGATCCCGCTCGACAAGAGTGGCAGCAGGGAGGAGGCAGGGAACAACAGACCAGTCAGTCTTAACTCAGTAGTGGGCAAGATTATGGAGGCACTCCTTAAGGAAAGGATAGTGCAACACCTGGAATCCATAGGGGCACAGGATCCAAGACAGCACGGGTTTACAACAGGAATGTCCTATCAAACTAATCTCATGGATTTCTTTGACTGGGTAACCAGAGTGGTGGACCAAGGGGATGCAGTTGATGTCGCCTACCTTGACTTCAGCAAAGCCTTCGATACTATTCCACATAGAAGATTGCTTAATAAGCTGGGTAGGCTCGGTGTGGATCAGAGGTCGGTCAACTGTGTGGCAAACTGGTTGGCAGGCAGAAAACTGAGAGTGGTGGTAATTGGTATGCAGTCAGAAGAGATGCAAGTCACAAGTGGGGTACCTCAGGGATCAGTCCTGGGGCCAGTCCTCTTCAATATCTTCATCAGTGACATTGCAGATGGACTGGAGGGTAAAGTTTGTCTGTTTGCAGATGACATCAAGATCTGCAACAGAGTAGATGTTCCAGATGGGATGGGCAGAATGAGAAGAGATCTAGATAAACTGGCAAAATTGTCGGAAGAGTGGCAACTGGGACTTAATGCAAAGAAGTGCAATATCATGCACATAGAGAAGAGAAACCCTGAAGCTACCTATAGGTTGGGAGGGGAGTTGCTGGCAATCACAAGGGAAGAAAGAGACTTGGACATCGTATTCACAGATGACCTGAAATCATCCAAGCAGACCACTAAAGCAGAAGGTTAGGCTAGAGGGATGTTGATGTGTATTAGTAGGAGTATCACAAGTTGTAAGAGGGAGGTAATAATCTCTCTTTACAAGACACTGGTTAGGCCACTTCTGGAGTACTGCATGCAGCACTGGAGGCCGCACCTGAGCAAGGATATTAACAGAATGGAGGCAGTCCAGAGAAGGGCAACCAAAATGGTACAGGGACAGCATCAGAAAACATATGAGGACAGATTAATGGAGCTCAATATGTATACCCTAGAGCAAAGGAGGGAGAGAGGTGATATGAACGAAACATTCAGTCACCTTAAGGGCATTAACAAGGTGAGAGAGTCTAACATGTTTAAATATAAGAAAAATAGCAGGAGAAGAGGACACAACATGAGATTAGAGGGAAGCTGATTAAGGGGTAATTTGAGGAAGTTCTTTTTCACAGAAAGGGTGGTGGATGCATGGAATGGCCTACCTCAGGAAGTGGTGGAAATAAATACAGTGCAGGGCTTCAAACAGGCATGGGATAGGCATAAGGGAGCAATATAGATGAGTATGAATAGGTAGGCCATTGACAGAATACAGACCTATGGCACATTCATAAGGTAGAAAAAATGGGCAGACTGGATGGGCCTTGTGGTCTGTATCTGCTGTCAACTTCTATGTTTCTATGTCCTGGAGCATCTTTTTTCTTTGAAAAATAGAAGTTTCTTGCACCATGTTCTTCCCCGTTAGGTACTTAAATGTCTCAGTCATTGCCCTCCCTCTCCCTTCACACCTCCAGGGAGTACATATTTAAGTCCTTCAGCCTATCCTCTTAGGGTTTGTGATGTAATCCCTGCACCATCTTGGTTGTCCTCCTCTGCCTCCCTCCATCTATGTCCTTACGTAGGTAAGGCCTCCAAAACCGGATGCTGTACTCGAGGTGTGGCCTCACTAATGTCCTGTATAGTGGAATTATTACCTCCCTTTACCTGCTGGTGATACCCCTGTCTATGCATCCCAGCATACTGTTTGCTTTTCCTGCTGCCTTGCTCTGACTTCCTACCTTGAGGTCCTCAGAGATGATAGCTTCTAGGTCTCTTTCCTGCTGGAGCATTTTGTATCTCCCCCCATTTGGTATGATATTCCTGGGTTTTTGTGCCCCATGTTCATTATCTTACACTTCTTTGCATTTAATTTTAACTGCCAATCCCTTGACCAGTCCTCCAGCTTTTACCCTAGCTGCTACCTTTTCATTAACCTCTAGATCTCATAGATTCTCTTTTTTTCAAATCTGTTCATGCGCCTTGACCTAGCACAGGGGATGAATCCTTCTTCAGTGCCCAGACCTCATGCTTGGCATACTCCCCAGGCTGCCTGACTGAGAGGCCCACAACTTGCTCCCTGAGGTGGGACTCCCTGAAGGGAGGGACTGAAATCTAGCTGAGGCCCCAGCCAAGGCTTAAGCGGTCCAGAGGCTTCGTGGTGCAGCTGGCCCAAAGAATTTCCTTGGTTAGTTCCCCAAAGACACGGATGTGCAATTACGTCAGTACAGGCAGGTGCACTCTCACCCCCCGACCCACAGATGTCTGCCATCACCTTCCCCCTTGAAAGTGGTCCTGGTGGTTGCACTCTCAGCCTCCACAGTGTGTTACTGATACACTGGGAAGCCATGACCCTCTCCCCCCCCGGAGGAGACCTGTCCATGGGATGCTCATCCTACCTCACTCCAGCCAACCCTCTGATGCACCGTGCTTGTTCCTGAATGTGGGTCATCAGCACCAGAGGCAGTAGTGTTATCACTGTGCTGGCAGGCAGGCTGACTAGATATCATTGATTTTTGACATAACTCCTGTAGAGGACCAAATTAAAAGTCTTCCTGACATCCAGGTACAGTATGCCTACTTCCTGTCCTTTGTTGGATGCTTTAGTTACCTAGCCAAAGAACTTGATCAGGTTCATCTACTATGACCTCCTTGGTGTGAAATCTTGTTGTCTTCTGTCCTGTAGAATGTTTACAGCATGTCAAGGTCATCTACCAATCTTTCTGTTAGTAGAGACTCCTCTAATTTCCCCACTAGGATGTCAGACTGAAAGGTCCATATTTATCCAGATCATCCTTACTGCCATTTTTGTGAAGGAGCACAATGTTGGCTATCCTGCACTCCCTGGTGATCACACTGGTGTTCTGCTAGTAATACTGCAAGCACCTGCATCATTTTCCATAGCATTCTTTGGTGCATCCCATTTGGACCTATTAATTTGTCCACTTTTAGTGTTCTAGGGTCTCATCAGGACCCTTTCCTCTGTGATGTGAGTGTTAATGGTTCACCCCTCCCATCCTCACTGCACAGTCTGGCAATGGACTTTGCTCCTCCTCCTTCTCCTACAGGTCAAGTATATTTACCTTACACCTATTCCCCTTCCTTCCATCTTTCCTCATTCCTCAGCCTCACAATTTCCTCCTTAGTTTTGTACTTCTCCTGTATATACCAGAAGAATCCCTTGTCCTCCTGCTTCACCTCTCTGCTCATTCACTGCTTTGCATTGGCCTCTTATTTATTTCAGTATTTTGATAGACTCCTTAGATAACTTCAGGTATGATTCCCTGTCCTCATCCTATAGCTCTCCTTGAATTTCCTAAAAGTCTCTCTTTTCCCTCTCAAAGCATCCCTTACTGCCGTTGTGAACCATAATGGATTCTTTGCCTTCTTGTATTTGCATACTTTTCCAATGCAGCATCCTGCCACTACTAACACCCCTTCACTTAAATACTTAAATACTTCCTGTTTCTTGTATACTCCTCCAGTCCATTCTATTACCCCCATGCTGTTGATCAATAATTCCTGCATCCTCCCAGTGTTTGTGCTCCTCAATGCCATACCTTCATTTTGCTGCTCTTCCTGCTGGCTTCCAATGAGATCTCCATCCACACTGCCCTGTGAGCTCTTGATCCAAGCACCTTCTGGACTGTGACATTGTAGACCCTGATCCAAATGGGATGCCACATGGCAGAACAACAAGTTCTCCTTCACTGAAAGGGTAGTGGAGAAGTGGAACACATTGATGAAAGCAGTGGTGAAAGTGAAGTTTATGCATGTGTTCAAGATCAGGTGGGACAGATACAGAGGACTTGTTGCACCAAAAGGAGAGGTACGGAGGGAGGAAGTAATAGTGTCAGGGGCAGCTAGGGGAAAGTAGGCTAGACCTAAATGTGATAGCTTTCTTTGACAGTAGATAAAGTGGGAACAGGTAGGAAAACAGTGCAGATTGAATGGAACTCGAGTTTTTTTCTGCAATCATTTTCTAGGTTTGCACCTTGAGATATTCTACCAATTTTTCTCTTAATTATTTTCCTGTAATTTCCCCACTATAGATGGCAGACTGAAAGGCCTATAGTTACTGGTCCTTGTGTCTTTTGCTTTTTGTCCCAGTTCATTAAGAATGACTTTTCCTTGCAGGTGTTTAATTTTGCAGATCAAGGGGTACTCTCACTGCCATTTTAACGGTTACAGTGCTGAATCATTTCCTGTAGAACATTGTCTTGCCCCTTGTAATAGGACTGAAGAAGTAAGTAAATAAAAAAAAGAACTTGAAATGTTCAGTAGGGCCAAGCATGCTGTTTTTAATTGTATTTATTTTAGTTTTTGTTTATTGAGCAAGGTACATTAGGCATACATTTGATATTTTCAATCACAACCCAGGAGAGTTCAACCAGTGGACCTCTATAATATAGACAAGGATAACATTAAAATAAGAACCAGAGCGGTACATTAATGATTATGTGTACAATACAAGAGTTGGTGAGGGACATTCTTTGGAATACAAATACAATATAATTCCATACAGTGAATTGTGATTATGGCTACATCTGTAAACAAAGAGTGGTGAGAAAAAAAATGCAACAAGGCACATCCCTAAAAGTGGGGGAACATAGACGGGGGTAAACTGATGGAAACATAAAAGTGCAGTCAACAGAATAACTAATTGCAACAAGCTGACAAACGTAGGCAGGAAGAGTAGTGCTGGTTCTCTCAAACGGGGACGGTGAGAGGATCACAGATTTAGAATCGGGTAGCCATCTAGGAACAAGCAACCACCAGACAGTGTGGTTCACAATAAACACAGCCATAGAGTCAAGCCATACAAAAGCAAGGGTACTGGACTTTCAGAGGGCTGGCTTTGGCAGAATGGGAGAGTGCCTAAGGAATGCACTAGCAAAAGGGCAGGAAGGAGGGGTGGAGGAACAATGGGAAAAATCAAAACTGCCATCACAGAGGCAACAAGCCTTTGTGTGAAGCAAATAAACAAAACAAAGCAAAGAAAAAAAAACACTATGGTTCTCAAAAGAGGTGGTGGGGAAGGTTAGGGAGAAAAAGATAGCATTCAGAAAGTATAAGGAATCACAGAAGGAGCAGGACAGAGAACTCTATCAGTTAAAGCAGAAAGAAGCACGGAAGGCAGTCAGAATAGCAAAGGCCCAAACTAAGGAAAAGACAGTCAACTCAGTTAAGAAGGGGGTTAAAACCTTTTATAGGTACATTAGGGAGCAAAGAAAGACCAAGGGAGGGATAGTGAGGCTTAATAATGGGGAGGGGGTGGGCAGAGGGTGACAGTGAAAAGGCACAGATTCTGAATGATTACTTTTGTTCAGTATTTACAAAAGAAGAGGAGTGGGATATACCTAAACCAAACAATAGAAATTCTCTGGATAGGGGGGTCTATACCAGTCTATTCACAGAAGAAAGGGTCCTGAAAGAACTTCTAAAACTCAAGCCAGACAAGGCAATGGGGTCTGATGGGATTCATTCCAGAATTCTAAAAGAACTAAGGGGAGAACTAGTGACACCACTGACTATCCTTTTTAACAAATCATGGGAGGATGATGTGGTACCTGAGGACTGAAGGAAGGCTAATGTGATTCCCCTTCACAAAAGTGGAAACTACAGCCACGTTAGTTTGACCTTTGTGATAGGGAAAATGATGGACTCACTTCTGAAAGAAAGAACTGTTTAGTACCTAGAGGCCAGTGGGGCACAGGACCCAAGGCAGCATGGATTCACAGCAGGAAGGTCATGTCAGATGAGTCTATTAGATTTCTTTGACTGGGTGACAAAAGTAGTAGACCAGGGAGGGGCTGTGGACATCACCTACCTAGACTTTAGCAAGGCATTTGACATATTCCCACACAATAGATTAATAAACAAGTTAGCCAGCCTGGGAGTGGGTCCCAGGGTGGTAGCCTGGGTAAAAAACTGACTGGACAACAGGACGCAGAGGGCAATAGTAAACAAAGTCCACTCCAAAGAAAGGGGGGTTACTAGTGGGGTACTGCAGGGTTCAGTATTGGGGCTGGTCCTCTTTAATGTCTTTATAAGTGACATTGCAGAGGGACTGGAAGGAAAGTATGCCTCTTTGCAGATGACACAAAGATCTGCAACAAGGTTGATACACAAGTTGGAGTGGAAAGGATGAGAAGGGACTTGGCAAGGTTGGAAGAATGGTCAGACATATGGCAGCTTAGATTCAATGCAAAGAAGTACAAAGTAATGCTTCTGGGAAACAAAAACCCAGGAGAAGAGTACACATTGAGGGCGAGGGACTAACAACAGCAAAAATGGAAAGGGACCTGGGAGTAGTCATATCAGATGACCTAAAGGTAGGCAGGCAATGTGAGAAGGCAGTAGGGAGTGCTGAGGGGATACTGGGATGCATAAGGAGAGGCATCATCAGTAGAAATTAGGAAGCTGTCATCCCTCTGTACAGACAGTTGGTGAGACCCCATCTAGAGTACTGCGTGCAGTTCTGGAGACACCATCTCTGCAAAGACATAGACAGGATGGAGGCAGTCCAGAGGAGGGCGACTAAAGTGGTGCCGGGTCTGCACCAGAAACCATATGAAGAGAGACTTATGAAGCTTAATATGTATACCCTCAAGGAAAGGAGGGAGAGGAGGGACATGATAGATACTTTTAAGTACCTCAAGGGGAATCAACAATATCCAAGAGGGTAACATCTTTCAAAAAAATAGATGTGCAAGAACAAGGGGGCACAGTTTGAAGATGGGGGGGATGACTCGGGCAACATGAGGAAGTATTTTTTCATGGAGAGGGTGGTGGACACATGGAATGGCCTTCCTGTGGGGGAAATCAAGAATGCGTGGGACAGACATGAGGGAATTTTAATGGGGGGGAGGAGGAAGTAGGCTGTTGGTTAAATATGATCTGCAGCTTATCCAATAGGTAGGGAAATGGGCAGACTGGGGTGGCCAAATGGTCTTTACCTGCCATCAAAATCTATGTTTCTGTGTTTCTATGTTAGTGCTGTAGGTAGGGATTAGGAACAGGAATATACTGTACTTTGAAGCAGGTATGACTGGCAATGGCATTAGAAGGTGTGGGCAACTGGGCATTGACGTATGTGGGCTGGTATGCTGTTCCATAGTTTTGGAGCAGTATCAGCAAAGACCATCTCCCCATGCTTAGTCCTGGTCCTAGGGATGGATAGCAGGTCAAGGTCAGAGGATCTGAGAGAGTATGTATTTTTGCAAGGCACCAGGAGAGAGGCTAAGGAGTGGGGTGCTTTGTTCTGCAGTGACTTTGGAAAATACTTCCAAGTGAGAGGTCCCAAAGAGCAGAAAGGGAAGGCCAGCCTAGTTTTGAGTAAAGTATACATTGATTAGTATGTTGACTGCATTCAAGTGCCAAACTATAAATATTATTGTATGCCACATCCCTCTGATGCAGGATGGAGCTTGAGGCATAAGCAAAGATGGTCAGAACATAAGATAATTTAGGGAGTAATAGACCACGCACTATTGCAATGCGAGCTGATAGGGAAAGTTTTGGTCTGGCTTTATAGGCTAGTCCAAGAGTGATGTTAACAGCCTTATTGATGGAAGTGATATGTAATGAAAAGTCAAGGGCGGGATGAAATGTACACAAAGGTATATGAAGGAATTTCCAGAGTCCAAGGGGGAGCCAGTATCACCAACCACACTTAGTGGAGTGTGAATGTTTTTTAATTGGTTGGTAGTTCCGAACCGCAGAGCTTGAGATTTAGAGGGATTCATTAGTAGCCTATTCTCCTTGAACCATGATTGAGCAGCCTTCAGGTCCACACTATTAATATTGGCTATGTTCTGAGCACTAGTACCGAAGACCAGATCATCGACATAGAGGAGAGGGGTACTATTTGCAAAGCAGTGGTGAATTGAGTTGACGTGTAGGGAGAAAAGAAGAGGCCAAGTATGGAGCCCTGGATGACACCAATAGTAGAGGGTAAATTGTCTGAGAGGGAGGAGCCAACCCTGATATGTTGCTGTCTATTAGTGAGGTAGCTCCTGAACCAAGGTAGGGCATGCTCAGATATCCCCAAGGCACTTAACTTACTGCAAAGGAGAGAGTGATTTACCATGTCAACGGCCTTCATGAGGTAGATGAAATTGGCTCCAGTAAGCTCGCCCTTGTTAAGAGAGGTAGAGATACTGTTGGTTAGAGTGAGCAGCACAGTAATAGTGATATGGCTCTGATGAAATCCATGCTGAGCAGGGCAGAGGAGATTGTAGTTAGTGAGGTAGGAGGTGAGTTGGGCACTGACAATTTTCTTGAGTACCTTACTTAGAACAGGTAGGACAGCAGTAGGTCTATAATTACTAATTATTTTGCAGTTCCCTTTTTGGAACCCAGGCACAATGTTAGCCATGTTCCACACTGTCGGTAAGGTATTAAAGGTAAGGGAAAGACTGAAGATTTTAGTAAGGGGAGATGCCAGTTCATGAGCAGCCACACCATCTGAGCCAGCAGATCTGGATACAGGGATCTGCATCAAGAGCTTGTAAACCTCAGGGATACTAACTTGCTTGAAGAGGAAGGGGGATGTTGCCCTGAGGGAGTAAATAAGGGAGGAGTCTGACTATTCAAGGGGTTATTGAAAACTTCAGTGTATGCTGAGCAGTGTAATAGAAAATAACTTGCTGAAGATAGTATAGGGGTCATTATAATTTACACCCTTAATCTCAAAGTCAGGAGGGGTGGAGGTGCTGCAATGGCCAAGGGATTTTTTGAGGCAGTTCCCAAATTGATGAGGGTTTTTGTAAGATGAGGCTAGCTGGGTTCAATAAAAGAGACTCTTATTCTGCCGGATGGCCTGTTTGCATTTGTTTCTGGGGACTCTGTAGGTGGACCAGTCAGAGATAGAGTTGGAGGCCTTGAAAGCAGCCCAGCATCTGTCTCTTCCTTTTAGGAAAAGCATGAGAAGGCAAGTTAGCCAATCATTTTAGGACCATGGACTCTCCAAGTGGTGATAGGGGCTTGTTTATCCTGGAAGCTAGAGAAGGTGGTATTAAAATAAGAGATGGCCTGATCAATGTCAGAGGTAGCCCACAGGACCAATCAAAGTTGGCCAAATGGGCTTTAAATTGAGAATGGTACAGATGAGAAAAGTCACTTAAGTGAATTAGGTGAGGCAGGACATTAGGGGCTGTGGCATGCCACACACAGAAGACTGGGGAATGATCATTTACAAAGTGAGGGAGGACACCGGAGCAAGTAATTTTGTCAACACTGGGGATTAACACCCTATCAGTAATGTTGGCACATTGTCCATTCTTGGAAAGTCTGGTAGGATGGGAGATTATTTGGGTAACTTATTTAGGGATAGTTCTACTGCATGTCTATTACATTTGAGCCAAACTATGTTGAAATCTCCAAGAATAACAAACTCAGTATTACTCACACGTGGGCCAGTGATATTAATTAAAGTGAGGAGGCCTTGCTGACTGGTAGCAGGAGGTAGGTAGACACAAAAGATGTGGAGTTTCTTGGAATTTCCAAAGGTTAAGAAACCATGACACAATTCTGAGGATGTTCCAGAGGGAGATGGAGGGAGCTAGAAGCAATGAAATTAAGGTGGGACTTAAAGTAAATCATTGTGCTTCCCACCTTGTTTAGGGAAGTCCTGTCACATCTGATAAAGCTGTACCCCGTAGTATCACAGAGACTGTTAGGTGCCGAGGATGTGAGTCATATCTCAGAGACACAGAGTATAACAGGCTGATAGCAACAACTACAGGTGCTAAGCTCACTGGGTTATGTAGTAGGCTTTTGACATTAAGGGTGGCTAATTTGAGTTCTTTCTCCCCTTACCAGGGAGGGGGTGAGAGTAGAAGACACAGGTTTGGGTGGCCCAGGATTGGGTTCTATATCTCCAGCAGCTAGTAACAGTAGACGCATCAAGAGAACAAGGACAATAACTTTAGGGTGAGTAATTATTGGGGGGGGGGGGGGGGGGAATACCAACAGAATTTGCTGAGGCAGCATATGTTTTACCAATGTTTTGGAGCACATAAGCCTAGTATAATAGTAATCCTCCATGTACAGACTGGGGCATTAGATCTGGCAAAGTCAGAGATGGGAAAAGGGTTACTATTGGAAGGCAATGAGGCAGGCATAGTATCTATGATGAGGAGGAGGAGGACAGAGAGGGCTAGCAGGGAGACAAACAGGCAGCAGAGATGTGCCATTGTTTCAGAGTATGGGTGTCCCAGAGCAGGATGGGGCTGAGAAGCTAAAGTCACATGTAGTGACTGTGTAGTCTAGGAAAAAGGAAGTGGCATGTTACGTCAACAAAGGCAAAGGTGTGAGATTGTAAAACAGTCCTTCCCTAAAGAAAACTGGGCATCCCTGGAGGTGGCACCCTACAGAGATGTCTTATCCTCCTTAAATATAGTTGACTCCTCCACTTGTCTGAATTATCAAACAGAGACAAGTACTTTTATAGACTGGCCGATCATTAACCACCTCAACAGAACAGCACCTTGGTCCTCCCGGATTCCATCAGTGACCATTCTCTAATACTCTTTAACTGGTCTAGCAAGACCCCTAAGATTACTGCAAAAATACTCATGACGAGGATCCTAAAACGAGCATTTGTCAATGCTGAATGTTTGCTTGCTGATATTAGCAATGGACATTCAGGAGTTAGACAGATACAGAATAGGAGTGGCAGTGAAGTACTGAACTCATGCCAATCCCACCTCCACCCTGCAGAGATGGACAGGGTGTGCCTGTGGGTCGTTGCCCATAATGCTCATGGCATTTCACCTCACCCTATCCTGTAGACACCGACAAGTGTTGAGGTGTGCCTTGGGATGTTCAGCTTCACGGTCACCCCATTTCATAAGGACATACGCTGAAATGGGTGCAGTACAGGAGAATGGGGTGAAGTCTGGGGCTGAAGAGTGCAAGGCACACCTCGATGCCTGCCATTGGCTTCAGGGTGGGGGTGGGATGGCATAAACATTACAGCCGGCGATTCAAAGTTACATATCTGATGCCTGTCAATCTGTACAGGGTGAGACATTATGGTTAGAAACCCTAATGCCCCGGGTGCGTGTTGGTATTTGCAGCACAAATTTTCAACATGGCCTTTTTGTGACCCCCACCTCATGAAAGCATTTGGGACCTCTTCTCATGAACAGTTGCACTGTGATTTTGTTAATGTGTCCCAAACTTCGAGTTCCCACAGCAACTGTGCCATTCTGCGCCAGATGTGCCAAAACACAGATCACGCAGGATGTGAAGAATGAAAGCTGTACCATTCATAGGGAGATGTGAAGAGATGGCAATGTTGAAAAACTGTAGTGAAAATATTAAAAATGCTCGAAGTTCCCAGCGTACATGGAAACTGTGCAACACATGCTTGTAGCACAGTAATTTAGTGGAATTATTTTACCAAATTTTCAACAAAGGCATTTTGTGACCTCTGCTCATGAACACTGTCACTATGATTTTCTTAATCTGTCCGAAACATTAATTTCCCACAGCCACCGTGCCATTGTGCGCCAGATGTGCAGACACATATTTTGGGCAGGATATGAAAAATGATAGCTGTACTGATCATAAGGAGGTGAGGCAAAATGCCAATGTTGAAAATCTGGAGTGAAAATATTATAAATTTGTGAAGTTACGAGGGGGTTTGGAAAGTGCTCAACACACACTTATAACACAGTCATTTTATGGACCTTTGTCACCAAATTTTCATATAGGCATTTTAGGACCTCTGCTCATGAACAGTGTCACTGAGATATTCTTAATCTGTCCCAAAAACTGATTTTCCGCAAGTGATCATGCTATTCTGTGTCAGGAGTGCGAAAACACATTTCGGCCAGGATGTGAAAAATGACAGCTGTACTGTTCATAAGGAGGTGTGGAAAAATGCCAATGTTGAAAACCTGGAATGAAAATATTACAAATTTATGAAGTTACGAGCATGCGTAGAAACTGCGCAACGCATGCTCATAACACAGTCATTTTTTGGAATTTTTTCACTAAATTTGCAACATAGGCTTTTTGAGAGCCCACCTTATGAACAGTGGCACTGTCATTTCATTACTCAGTCCAGAAAGGTGATTCCATGCAGTGACCACAAAGTCACCTTTCTGGACCGAATAATGAGATGACAGTTACTGAATTCATGAGGTGGGGTCCCAGGAACCCCATGTTGAAAATGTGGTGCCAACATTTGAAAAAATGGCCGAGATATGCACCAAAGTTGAAAATAAATAAACATTTATGCCATTATATTGCTTATTGGCATTTCTTCAGTTCGTGGTCTGCTTTGAAGAGTGTAGAAGTGTTCCTGGTCCACCGAACATCGTCGTGCCAGGATCCAGAGGTAAGTATGGGATGAGGGGGGTGTGGGGAGGTAGAGTATGCAGCGGGTGGGCACAGGTTGGGGGAGGGTGCATGGGGCTCAATGAGGGACCATTTTCTTTTTTTACAGGATTTAAAATTAAACAGACATCATGGGACACTTTTGGCACACTAGAGTGGGCTCCCAGCGTGCCACCTGGCTGGGTGTTTGTTGAGGAAGTGGGTACTGGAGCAAAGGGGGATTGGGCACCCCCATTGTCCATACAGTGTGGTGGAGGGAGTGGGAGCACATGAGCAGAGGGGGATTGGGCACCCCCTCAGCACATAACAAATGGGGGGCGCATCATGCTGATGGGGATTGGGCTACTCCATTGGCAAATAAACTGGGAATGGGCACTTGCCAACAGGGGGATTGGGACCCCCCAAGTCGGCTTTCATGGGGACTCTGAGGTGGGTGGTGAGAGGTGCCACCAGCTGACATGTTATAAGAAATTTTACTCCAGGCAAGGGACCACCCTGCAATGACGGATCACTCCCTCATTGCAGTGGCAGATTCCTTTCAAGGTGGTGGCATACTGGCTGCATTTGGGAAAGCATGCCGAGCCTCAAAAGGCACTGGGGGCATTGGCCCCCACAGTGCCCCACCTCCAAAACCCCGCTTCTCTCTTAAGCTGTGACAAAATGTTCCTTGCGCATGCATGCAAGCAAACATAAAAAGGAAAACTGGATGCACTCAAAGCCCACCTTAGTTGCCTAGACTGGGAAGCCTTAAACACAGCCAAAGATGTGGGTTTGGTGCTTGAAATCTTTATCTGTAAATTCAGTGAGGCATGCACTATATATGCCCCTACACCAAACGCAAAATCAAAGGCTCATGTAAATCCTGGATCACACCTCAACTCCTCGACCAAATAAAGTATAGAGACAACTTGTGGTACAAAGCAAAAAGCACAGGGTCACTAGTAGATACACAAGCATATAAAACAGCCTGAAACAAGTGCACCTGGGCTATTCACCAGGCAAAAAAGTCAGCACTTTAAAGGTGAGTTGGCAACACCTGGAGCAACAGTCGAAAGTTCTGGGACATTAAGACATTGACTAGAAAACCTAATAAGACCCTCCCTACCATTTTGAATGCCACAGGAACTTCAACCCAGGTGCCATCGCCAATACTTTCAATAATGTCTTCACCGACCTTAGTGGTGTACTGTCCCCAGACTTCTTCACCCTACTGAGTGACAGCAATCCTATACAGAAGTCAGACACCCAGTTGGTCTCACCCTCCCTACTACATCAAAAAACATCACCCAAGCTGAAGCCAAAAAGTACCTCTCACAGGTCCTTGGAAAATGAAGAGCTAGCAGTGACTCACTCGACTTTAAGCTAACTGCGCTCATCCTTGATGTGATTCTCAAACCTCTTACACGAGTTATAAATCTATCTCTTAACTGGCAAATTCTCAAGGCTTTGGAAAGCCACGGTAGTGGTGCCAATCTTCAAAAGTAGGGATGGGACTAGTCATACTAATTACAGACCCATCTCAATATTCCTGCCGCTCTCTAAAGCCCTAGAACGCATTGTGTATGACCAAGTAGTCGACTACCTGGACAAATGTCAACTGCAATGCCCACAACAGCATGGGTTTAGAAGGCAGCACAGCACCACTACAGCACTGGTTGAATTCACAGGGTTTATTCATGATGCTTTAAATTGTGGGCTCTTGGTGGGGGCAACCTACATAGACCTCATCAAGGCCTTCGACACAGTAAACCATGAACTACTTCTGAACCAGCTTTCACATACAGGACTATCACCAGATATGGTGGTCTGGTTCAGGAACTACCTCTCTAATAGAGAGTACAACTGCTGAAAATCCTGGACATCCTCTCTGATAAATGGAACATGAATACTGGAGTCTCACAAGTTTACATTCTTGGTCCCCTACTTTTCAGGTTGTTTCTGAATCTACTCCCAGTGGACATGCAAGATAAAATACTACTGTATGCAGATAAAACGGTGCTATACTCCAGTCACTCCAACCCCATAGCACAAGAAAAACAACAGCAGGCTAAATTCTTGGCAATTGAAGCATGGTTCTCAAAATCAAAATTATTACTAAATTACAAGAAGACAAAAACAATGTTATTTGCCTCCACCCACAACAGACATAAGGCCTACCACCTGCAAATACTGAACCGCCAAAAGATTCACCTGGAAATGGTGCAAAATTTCAAGTACTTAGAAGTAACACTCGACAGCTCCCTCTCATTCACTCAACATATATATCTTGTTGCTAAATCAGCTAATGCTAAGCTAGGACTATTATACAGAAACAAACAGTGCCTGACAAATGAGGCATTGAAACTAGCAGTGACAAGCCTGGTTCTGCCTGTAATAGACTATGGGCTAGTAGTCTACAGTGCTGCAAATGACTCAGCCCTCAAGCGAATAAAAACAACTCTCAATAAGACTTGTAGGCTAGTCCTGGGAGCTCACTGCCTTACTCACACTTGTGAGCTTTATGCCCAATCCAGCTGGCTTAACCTGAACTGTTGAATACAATACCAAACTTGCCTGCTAGAAAAGAAATACACACTAGGCCTCACTCCCCTTAGTATGCAGAATCTCCTTTGTAAGTCCAGCAATATCAGGAACACCAGAGGAACAAACAGCCAGCCCCTAAAAGTCCCCTCTAAGCGGACCACCCAAGGCCAGCTTTTCTATGAATACCAAGCACCCTTCTGAATAAATTCACTTAGTGCCGAAGTACAATCCAAAAATAAACTAGGCCCATTTAAAACTAAGCTTCATGCCTTCTCACCTCAACCAGCAGCTGTGACTGTAGTGCTTAACTAATGCACACCTGACTCTAAAGCTGAGTAACCTCAGCAGCACTCAGTATTACACCTGTAGTAGCCCAACCTCTTATATCCACTTGTAGGTTACTTCCTTCCACCTCCTCCCCATCTCTGGTCATCCTGTTCACCTATGTAGGTCCTGCACTCCTGTCAACCACTCCCTATGTTGTCAGCTTAAATTGCTGCCTTGCCCCTTATCCTAGAAACATCCCAAGATTGCTCACCCCCGCTTTCTTCCCTACAGAAAGCCTCCACCCAACCTCCCCTCTCTTCCGTTTGACCTAGTCCACCCCATAGGTACCATACTCCTGGTTAACTCCCTTGTAATGCAATTATCAACTACAAACTTATTTGTCCCCAGTTCCTACAAAGCATACCCTGTCATCCTGTAATGTTCCCTATAGGCCCCACCTCACTGATCCTCTATCATGGCCCTCTCACATCCTGGGGTAAGGACACATTTTTTATCTTATTTTTATTTGAATCTTCTTACTTTAATGCACTCTGACAAGAACAGTTCAAAACATATTTGCTAATTACTCCCCTACTCTGATAATGTCCTTTCGTGCTTGTCTATTGAATCTCATTCTTTGATTAATTTGTAATCTACCCTGCCTGTTCCTGACTGTCAAATGTACCCCAGCTGTATTTAGATTGTGTAACATACCCCAGCTGTATTTAGATTGTGTAACAATCTACCTGCTTGTACTGTGCTTGTTGCTTGTACTTGTTGTTCAGTATGTCCTGTATTACACAACGTCTTTCTGATTTGACGTGGAACCTTTGTAAATGAGCTATGAGCTCAAAAGTACTGTAATCCAAGATATGAATAAATAAAATAAATTAAGAAGGCATAAGGCTAAATCCTGAAGAACCAGCAATTTCAGGTTTCAGGCTACACTAGCATTAGGAGGCAGCAGCAACAACATACAAGGATACGAGATTACAAGGTTGGCTTACCCTTGATATGGTGTACAGCTAACTCCAGGAGAACAGGTGATTTCTAAGTTTCAGGCTTCACTAGCATATGAGGCAGCAAAGACAGACAAAGGTAAAAGATTGCAAAATAGGCCCACCCAAGATGGGGTGATTGGCTAACTCCTGATGAACTGTTGATTACAAAGTTTCAGCCTACAATAGCATTATACGGCAGCAATATCATTCAATGGTAAAGGATTACAAAATAAGCCTACCTTGGATGGGGTGTTCATTGAGACCTAAAGAAACTGGTATGTTCTAAGTTTTAGGCAACAGTAGCATTAGGAGGCAGCAACAGCATACAATCGTAAGAGTTCACAAAACTGGCTTTCCCCGGATTGCGTGTTGGCTAAATCAAGGAGAACTGGCAGTTTCTGAGTGTCTGGCTGCACTAGAAATTACAATGCAGCAGCAATTTATAGTGGAAAAAAATTACTGAACAGTTGCACACTCAACCAATCAGAACACACACATACCACATACCAACCACCAATCACAAACAACTCATACCTCCCATTCACAAACAAAAACCCAATCAAAATCCTCACTAACACCCCATTCACAGAAAAAGGCAAGCTACGGCGCACCAACACAAAGACGGTAAAAGGTTCCTCACAAAACCCATTAATTTACATTAAAAATTACCACAACCACTACACAAAAAAAAAAAAAAAAAAAAAAACACAGAAAACACAGGCTTCTGTTTCATAAATCCAATATGAGGGGTGCCTGTGGGATAACGAAGTTATTTATAGAGATGCCTGTGATCTCTCATAAACCTCATGAGTGACAAAGCCACTCGTGAGGTTACTCGAGGTCACAGGCAACTGTACAAATAACTTTGTTATCCCCCAGGTGCCCCCCCACATATCCTTTATATATTTATATAATGTATTGTATATCTTTCTATATTTACTGGTTAGGGTCAATTAACCACTGCTGGCAGAACCTCTGTAATTCACACTTGTGAATTGGAGTTCAGTAAACCACAGATCCCCAAATAGCTGCAAGTGTCCATGAGCACCTCTCTGAGAAACTGTCCTCACAGTTTGCTTGCACTGCTGACAGAAAACTACCAGCACGAAAGACAGTCTGTCTGACATTTTAATAAAAATCGAAAATGGAAAAGGAAAATGTGGAGATGGGCAGATGTAGAGTTCATGTCGGCTGCAGGAGCTGATGGTGCTGAGGGAATTCCGTGGGTCCTACTGCTGTAACCAGTAAACATAAAAAATAAAACATAAGGAAGTGTGGTGTTGACTTGGATTTTGTGCACACCCTTGGTGTGTGATGCCTAGATAAACCCCTCAGGCTTCAACCTCGGGGTTTATGGAGCTTCACACACATCGGGTGTGCATAAAATCCTCATAAACCACACTACCCCATGCATTATTCTTTCTTTCTGTCTCTGTCTGTCTGTCTGTCTGTCTATCTATCTATCTATCTATCTATCTATCTATCTATCATCTATCTATCTGTCTATCATACGAACATATGAACATACGAATGTGACAGCAGAAACAGACCACCTGGAATATTTAAGTCTGCTCAAGTGTGCAGCTAGCACCCCTAGTTTACAGCTGCCCTAACCCACCCTCCCCTTTGTCATCCCACTGCCATCCCCCACCTCCCCACCCTCACTCTTCCCTGTTCCCTGTCCCATGCCCTTTTAAAGCTGTTCACAGATTTGCATGATGCCACCCATTCTGGTAGTGCAGTCCATTTTGCTACCACCCTCTCCATGAAATAGTGTCTCCTCACTTCCCTCCTAAATCTTCCTCCCTTTTTTCTTAGCCCATGCCCCTGGTATCCCTCCCACTCCTTAGCTTAAAGTCACCATCTGCCCCATCCTTATTGATTCCCCTCAGATACTTGAATGTCTCTATCATGTCCCCCCCATCTCTTCTATCCTCCAGGGTGTACGTATTTAAGTCTTCCAGCCTGCTCTAATAGTCTCTCCCTTCCATTCCACATGTCATCTTTGTTGCCCTCCTCTGCACCCCCTCCAGTAGCCTGATATCATGCTTCAGGTATGGCCTCCAAAACTGCACACAATACTCCAACTGTGGCCTTACCAGAAACCTGTAGAGGAGCAAGATCACCTCTCTTCACCTGGATGAAAACCCCCTCGCTATGCACCACATCATTTTGTTCATTTTTGCAGCCACTCTCCTGCACTGGGCAGTGTTGCCCATGGTCCCTGTTACCATTACCCCAAGGACCTTCTCCCCCTCTGTGATTCCCCAGCTTAACCCCCCCCCCCGCCAGTATTCTCTCCTTGGGTTCTTCATCCAGAAGTGCATAACTTTACACTTCTTTGCATTGAACCCCAGCTGCCACCTCTCTGACCACTCCTCTAACTTGCTTAGGTTCCCCTGCAGCTGCTTCCATCCCCCCCCTCTATCCACCACTGCTCCCATTTTGGTGTCATCTGTGAACAGACTTACCTTGCTCACCACCCCTTGCAATGTCTGATATGAAGTGTCCAAATAATATTGGTCCCAACATATAGCCCTGTGGCACTCCACTCGTCACCGGCCTCAGAGTTGAGAGCTTCCCTCCCACCACCACTCGTTGCAGCCTCCCACTGAGCCAGCTTGTAATCCAGTTTGTCATTTTTGCCCCTACCCCTACACCTACACCAGTTAACTTCCCCTCAAGCCACCCATGAGGCACCAAATCGAAAACCTTGCTGAATTCCAAGTAAAGAACATCCACCACATGACCCTTATCCAGCTCACCTGTCACTCAGTCATAATATTGTATCAGGTTGGTTTGACAAGACTTCCACAAAATGAACCCATGCTGCCTCACATCCAGGAGGTCATTGTCCTCCAGGTATGATACCAGTCTTTCCTTTAGTATAATTTCCATGTGTTGGCACAATATAGAGGTGAGACTTACAGGACAATAATTACCCAGTTCATCCCTTGGTCCACTCTTGTGTAACGGCGCTACATGTGCCATCCTCCAGTCCAGTGGCACACATCCCAACTCCAGTGAGGTGCTGTACAGACCCACCAGCGGCTCCACCAACACCTCCACCATCTCTCTCAGCACTCTAAGGAGGATACCATCCAGTCTTGATGCCTTGTCTATCCTCAGTGCCCTCAGTCCCTCTAGGACTCTACCTCCCTCAATTCTTCCATCTGTCGCCTCCTCTCCCCCGTCTCCACACTCCCAGCCCGTGGTGATAGCGGCCCCCCCTTTTCTTCTGTGAACGCTGAGCAAAAGTATTCATTCAGTGCTTCTGCCTGTTCCTCCCCCTTTTCTGTCCACTCCCCACCCTTTTTTATCCTCACTATTTTCTCCTTGCACTTCCTTTTCTCCCTGATGTGTCTGAAAAAGCCTCCCCCCCATTAATTCCATGAGCTAATCTCAGCTCCCTCTGGGCCTTGGCTTCTCTCACTTTTCTAGTCACTTCCCTGGATGATCTTGCATACTTCTTCCTGTCCCCTTCCTTCCCCATCCTCCTATACCTCTGGTGGGCCTTTCATTTTTCCCTCACCACCTCCACTACCTCGCTGTTCAACCAGCATGGTTTCCTTGCTCTGCTCCCCTTACTCTGTGTCTTGGTGCAGGCTTCCGTTGCCTCTGTTATTTCCTATTTAATAATATCCCATTTCTGCTCCACATCCATCTCCTGCCATATGCCCTCCATTTTCCCTTTCAGTACTTCCTACATCCTCCCAAAGTCCACCCTCCTGAAGTTTACCACCCAGGTTACTGATTACTCTAGCTCCCCGCACATCGTGATATTAAACCACAGTTTGGTGATCGCTGTCGGCTAGTGGGTCCTACACCCTTATTTCCCTTGCTGCCTCCCTATTCGACAATACCAGATCTAAAGTGTTCTTTAGCCTAGTAGGTACACTGACCAACTGCATTAGGAGACCCTGCTGGATTGCATCTTGGAGCACTTGCTCCCTAGCACTGAAGGTGACCGGAATGCTCCAGTCAACCCCCCATAAGTTGGAATCCCCGATGATAACCGCCTTCCCTTTTCTATACCTTTTTGATTTGTCCTATTAATTTCCTGTCAGGCTACACAGACTGGGACGGTGGCCTGTATACCACCCAAACCTTAGTTTCCTACCGCTTGAGTCTAGGAGCTGCAGCCAGATTTCCTCTGTTCTCCTTTCCTCCCCCTCATCCCTTGTGCATTTGATCCCATCCCTCACATAGACTGCCACCCCACCCCCCTTACAGTCCATCCTGTGTAATTTGCACCCTGGGATTGCCAGATCCCAGTCCTGGTGCTCGGTTGCCCATGTGTCCATGACAGCTGCAATATCCACCCTCCACACTGCCAAGAATGCCTGTAGCTCAGCTGATTTGTTGCCTATGCTTCTCACATTCAGTAAAACTACTCTCCATCCTGACCATTTCCTTTCATCGCCCTCCATCTCCTCCATTAAATTCCCTCACTTTTTGACCACCCGTGTCCTTCCCTGCTAGCCTTGGGGGTAGGCTGTGACTGCACTCTATTGGATCCCTGCCTACCTGCTGTTCACTTGCCACCCCCCATCTAGTTTAAATCCACCTTTGTTGCAATATCCCTCTGCAGTCTTTGATTTAATACCTCCTTCCCCTCCCTGCTCAGGTGCAGCTTATCCCTTGCAAATAGATTGTTATTATCCCAGGTACTGCCCCAGTCACCCACAACCCTGTACCCCTTAGTTTGACACCATTCTACCAAGCATGCATTCAACTCCCCAATCCTTTCCTTACTCACTGTGCTTGTGCAGGGTACTAGGAGCATCGCTGAGTAGGCCACAGACTCCCCAGTCTCCTAGCACAACCTTCCCACTTCCTCAGACCTCTCCCTTGTTACCTCCACCATTTCCCACACTTGGTTATTTGTCCCCACATGTACCACAATGTGCAGTTTCCTCCTACCCCTCCTTGTGTGCCTTAGAATTGCCTGACCTGCCTTTAATCCAGGTATGGACTCCACCCGTATCCGACTGTGCCTCTCTCCCTTGCTGCCCCATCTGATCCCCTTGAGTATGGAGTCCCCCAACACCAGTACACCCCCTTCTCTTTCCTTGTGCCTGTTGCCACCCCCCACCCAGGTTCTCATTCCCAGGGCCACTCAGGATGGAATGTTTACCATTTGCCCCAGTGTCTTCCCCTGCCCCTCTCAATTGAGACCCCTCCCCCTCCTCCTATTTGACTTCCAACTTCCCTCTCCCTCCTCACCTCTCTGAGTATTATCCCTCCCCACAACACCAAGCTCAATATCTCCACTAGTAATGTCCCTCACTCACTCCTCTTTGTGAATACTATCCCCTGTGCAATCTCCTCCTTCATCCTCTTCCCCATGTGTCACTAGTACAGCAAACATGTTCCCTACCCTCTTTGCATTACTATGTGTTTTCTCCTCCCTCCTGCCTACTGCTGCTCCTGTTTTGTTAGGCCCTACTACAATCCACCCTTCATCAGCTGGCTTCCTGTCTAGTTTTCCCCCTCCCTCTGACCCCCCCTTGACCCACTGTTCCTTCTCTGTGGTGCCCCCCAATTCTCTCAGATATCAGTCTTTCTACCAACGCAACCCCTCCCTCAACACTCAACCTCCCCAGCTCCCCACCAAGCCACTGAACCTCTTCCTTGAGCCTCCTTAGCCTGTGGCATATTGGGCACCCTCTCAGCCTCCTCAGTATGTTCATTCACCCTGCTGCCCCACAACCATTGCACCCCACAATCCTACCCATGGTTCACACTACCTATACAGGACAGTGAAATACAGTCTCTCTATACTGATTGCAGTTGTTTATGACACAATTACAAGCCCACCAATAGCATTCCCTAGTCTCACAAACACATACACTCTAGAAATTAGACGTTTTCCCCAGGTCATATTTAGACCCCTCCCCTACAGCTTTAAGTGGGGCCGTTGTGCCCCCCCATTGAGCTTAATTCCAAAAACCACAGCCATAGAAATCTTTAAGCTAAATTCCACTGCAAGCTAAATTAAAAAAAAATAAATAAAACAATAGCAAAACATACAAAAATCCTCTCCACACTAACTTTCTCCACAGGAAGTAGAATTAACTAATCCTTCTCTCCTGCTGTTTAAAAAACAATAGCAAAACTTGCAAAAATCCTCTCCACACTAACTCTCTCCACAGTGAGTAGAATTAACTAATCCTTCTCTCCTGCAGTTTGATGGCTCTTTCAGAATTTAAAGGCTTTGTGGGTGGGCAAGTCTGGGCATGTCCTGTTCAATCCCTCTAGCCACAGAAACCTTTAAACTAAATTCTACTTTAAGATAAATAAAAAAAATAGCAAAACGTACAAAAATCCTCTCCACACTAATTCTTTCCACAGCAAGCAGAATTAACTAATCTTTATCTATCTATCTATCTATCTATCTATCTATCTATCTATCTATCTGAAGAATGCCTTATCCTCTTGTTTTGCCCTTATGCAATTCTTAGTTGTGTCTTTGGCTTTGATATTTTTCACTACTTTACTGATTTCACTTGTAAACCTTAGGTAGTTTCCCCTGCCCTCTTCCCTCTAGCGCTCCTTCTATTTCCTAAATGCCTATCCCCACATTGTGTTTCTTACCTCCATTATAAACCACAGCAGTTTCTTCACCTTCCTGCACTTACTTACTTCCCCAGTGCAACACCCCACATATTCTGCCACCACTGCATTAAATATCCCTCATAGTCTCCCTCAAGTCTTAAATTTCCCTCAAAAGTACATTGGTAACTTTTCACTCAAAAATGGAACATAAAAGTGAAAAATGAATAATAATGTGAAAAATAAAGTCAAGTGGCATCTGGGACACACTAACATATGAGAAGCACCAACATTTTTTTTTTACCTCCGTTCAATACGCAAACATATTAAATGAAGTTAGCCCAGACACAGTAGATACTCTAGTTATCTTTTTGATATACTAGTAGTGCTTGTTTGATGTGTGTAAAGAGGGTGCAGTTTAAATTACTTACAACCACCATGAATGTTCCCATATGATCATTGAATAAAATTCAATAAATAAACAAAATTCAACAAATAAGTACTCTGAAAGGATCTTCTGCTGGAAATTACTCTGAATCACTCTACAAAATACTAAATTAAAATGAAAAAACAACTTGTAATTGTAAAATTAAATTAGAAGCTATAGACAAGGCTGTGATTACTTTTTCTAACATTGGAGGTGGGAGGAGGAATGTTTCCGATCTCGGCAGTGGCATAAATTATTTATTTGATTTGGAGATTGGGAGCTCATTTCTTTGAATACTAGTTCTCAGAGCCTGGAATTAAGAAATTTTAAATTGTTGCAGTATTTTTGCTGTATAGGAGATTTTCAGGTGCTGAAACATCTCAATTGAAGTCAATGGGAATAAGAAAAAGACATGATTTAGAATCCTTAGCAGAGCAATGCAGCAAAAAGTGAAACTGTCATTGATCATACACAGATGACCAAGTTGGTAGTGTCACTGCCACGGTATCCCTTTCACTCAACCCCCCCCCCCAAAGGTCCATTCACTGACTGCAATATTTAAAATTGCCAGAGGCTGGAATTCCATCCTTGCTGTCAGTACTGTAGACACTGCATCTCACCCCTTTCCACCTTCCCCTCAAGACCCTCAACTGCTAATTTTATTAGTTTAAATTACTGGTGGTTAGAATCCCATCCTCAGTGCAGGTACTGTTGTCACAGCCACCTCATCTCTCTCCATCCTCCCCAACCAATGCAGAGAAAGAAATATCACCCGCACCCCACCACCCTCTGGCATCCACCATCTTCCTCCCCCCAGTCCCCCCAAAAAAGGATGCAAAACATTTTTCAGTGGGAAACTCTTCTGTGAATGGTATGACATCCCACTAAGAATGTGGGGCTGACATTGGAAGCCAGGGCAGTGAAGCAGGAACACCACAGCATAATTTTGGCAGAGCGGCAAAGTGTGAAAACCAATCCAAGTTCTGAATCCATTTGAATAAGATCTATAAGGACCATACATGAATAAGCCTGAATTGGTGAAATGTTGCAAAGGCCTGTTACTTGGAATAAATAAATGTGGGTACCAAGATGGAGCCTCACTCTGTTTTCTTGGAAGAATAACATCCTTCAGTGGGAAACTGCCACCCCTCTTCTCCTCCACTTACTAAGCTGGTCTTTGTCTAATGAAGGAAGCCATGGTTTTGTGATTTCATTTCTTAGACATTGACTGGCCAAAGTAGAGTAGAGAGAAGTAATGCATGCTTCTATTTATTTTATTTATTTATTTAAGCGTTTTACCAGGAAGGCATACTGAGCAGAATATTGCTCGATCACAGATGCGTTCTGGGGGAAGGGGGAACATAGGTAGACAGTTGAAAACAGTATAGACAAGGGAATACATAGTGGGAGAAACACTAACATTTGGTTCTGATTACAAGTCAGTAGTAGCTTGAGAGAGTCAATTGGTAACCACAGTACATGCGGTATGAGGTAGACAGTTGAAGAGAGTGTAGACAAGTGAATACATTATGGAAGATCGCTAACATTTGGTTCTGATTCCATGTTCGTAGTGGATTGAGAGAGTCAGTTGGTAAACACAGTTAAATACGGCAAGTGTACAATAAAATTAACATTGAGCCATATGAGAGACAGTATAAGGTGAGAGAACAATAGTTAGGCACCGATTAATTGCAATTTGCTAACTGCAGACATACCCAGAGATTTTACTAGTGATTGGGAAACACCTAGACACAAGCACAGGTAGGGATGAAATGATAATGGAGCATGGAGTTTAGGTGCGAAAGGAAGGTGACGTGATGAATGTTAGCTGGGAGGAATTTCCACAGCATGGGAATGCGGTAGCTGAAACCTAACTGCCTTGTGGAGGTAGACCGGTAGGGGACAGCTAGAGACCTCTAATCTGAGTTTCTGAGTGTGTATGCTTGTGCGCTAGGGTTTGTTAAGACATCGGAGAGGTAGGACAGGAGACGCTGCGACTAATACTTGGCCAGGATTTTTACGCAGTGGGTTAGCCTGCGATTGTCAAGAGAGGTGAGGTTCTTTGCTTGATGTAGGGCACAATGGTGTGTGGAGTAGGGACTGTTCAGGGTGAAGCGGGAAAAAGAGTAGAAGAGAGGGTCCAACCTGGCTAATGTGGTCTTTGGGCTGGCGCCGTAGACTATGTCCCCATAGTCAAGGACAGGGAGGATCATTTTTTTCACAATGTCCTTCCTAGCTGGAAGGGGGATGCTGTCACGATTCCGGTACAGTGCACCAAGCCTAGGGTGCAGCTTCTTGAGTAAAGAGACAATATGTGTGGAAAGATTGAGGTGCTGGTCAAGCCAGACACCGAGGTATCTGAAGGTGGTGCAGGACTCCAGAGGGGACCCTTCCAGGGTGTGGAATACTAATGGTGAAGGTAGCCTAGAAATTTTTTGCCTCATGCCAAAGGTTAAGGATACTGTTTTGTTGGCATTTAGGAGGAGGTTATTTGAGCAGAGCCAGTGCTGGACTGAGATGAAGTCTTGCTGTAGTCTGGTCGCAACTTCTGGGGATGAGAGGCCAGATGCGTATAGCACTGTGTCTTCTGCGTACATGTGGATGGTGGTGTGTTCGCAGGCAGACGGCAGGTTATTCAGGAAGACTGAGAACAGGAGGGGGCCTAGGACAGAGTCTTGTGGCACTCCTGATGTGATTAGGAGGGGAGCCGACGTGGATGAACTGATACAATCAGCTTGGGATCTGCCAGTGAGGTAGGAGTGGAACCAAGATGTGGCCCAGTTGGATAGACCAGCATTGGAATGTTTGGTCAGGAGAAGAGAGTGAGTCACAGTATCGAAAGCCTTTGCCAGGTCGATAAAGATGGCAGCACTGATGTGGCCAGCATCCATCCCTGTGAGTATGGAGTCAGTAATCTTGAGAAGGGAGGTGGTAGTGGAGTAGGATTTCCTAAAGCCAGACTGATAGGGGGAGAAAAAGAAAGAGGAATCCAGATAGGTGGAAGGGCGAGAGAGAACCAGGCATTCCTGTATCTTGGCAAGGGTTGGTAGGAGGGAGATGGGTCGGTAGTTGCTTGGGTTAGAGGCATCACTGCACTTGGGAAGTGGGATTACGGTGGCATGTTTCCACTCCATGAGGACTTCTGCTAGGACGAATGATAAGTTAAAAAGGGAGGCAAGGGGTTGAGCTATGGCAGGGGCCGACAGGTGGAGCATTTTGGAGTCCAACCCAGTGGGACATTTGCCCTTTTCTGGGTTAAGAGCAACCACAGCATTGTATACCTCATCAGGGGTGACTTGCAGGAAGGAGAAGGGGTGAGCTGCAGGTGTGCCACAAGATGGGGTGATTGTGGGGGCGTGCTGAGCAGGGTGAGGGGTGGACAAGGGAGTAGCATGGCTGGTAGTGAAGACAGTGTTAAACAAGATGGCAACTGCTGAGGGGTCAGTGATGGTGAGACCCCTAACCTGCAGGGAAGGGGTGGGTGGTTGTGATGGTGGGCAGAGAAGCGATTTGACCACCTTCCAGAATTGAGACAGGAGATGGGAGGAGGAATTGAATGTGCATAAGAAATAGTTGGCCTTTGCTTGGCGGATTCTTTTGGTACTAGAATTGTGGAGAGCACAGTAGGTCTGTAGGTTGGCCTGAGATTTGGAAGTCTTAAAGGTTTTCCATGCCTTGTCTCAGATTTGGAGGTGGGCTAGGATATTGGGAGAGATCTATGGGAGATGAGCACTTCGGACTCTGGTCCATCTGAGGAGGGCGTAGCGGTCCCAGATGGTGATGAACATGGACTTAAAGAACGACAGTGCCTCGTCTGTTGAGGTGAATTGACTAATGCACGACCAGTCATAGTTGCCCAAATCATGAGGGGAGGTCCAGAGATTTGTAGGATCTAGACAGTAAGATTCTGGGTGGGGGAGCTTTAGGTTTGTGAATTCTGCATACAGAGTAGATTCCATGGTGGTCACTAAGGGCATCCGGAAGGAGTCCTGAGGCTATGACCCTGTGCGGGTGAGATGTGAGGGACCAATCTAGCAGTGTATGGTTCTGTGTTTTGTGGTTTGCCAGAGTAGGTTCAGTGATTAGTTGTGCTAGGATTAGGGCTGTTACCTTGTCACGAAATTTGGAAAGGGACTCAGCAAGTCAGTTCTGGTTAAAATCCCCTAGTATGTGGATCTCACTACCTGCTGCCAAGGAGTTTAAGTAGCCCAGGTAGTCCAGTATGGCAGGTGAGGTAGTGCCTGGAGCGCGGTATGTACCCGCTATGTAGATTGGGATTGAATGGGGGATGGTAAGTTTTACCATTAAGGCATTAATGGAGTCAGATGGTAGGGATAGGGCAATCGTGGAGAATTTGATGGTGGAGGCAATGTACATAGCTATGCTGCCTCCTTTTTTGCCCACACGGTCATGGCGGAGAAGTGTGTAGCCAGGTATAGCAAATTCTGCATCGGTGTTATGTGATTTTAGCCAGGTCTCAGAGATAATCAGTATGTCTGGACTGAGGGTCATGGCAAGGGCTTGTAGCAAGGTTATTTTGCACAAGTGACTGCATATATTTATGTGTAGCAGTTTAAGCCCCATGGGGAGTTGGAGTGGGACAGAAGGGTTTTGGGCATGGGGATGGGTTGGTCCGGGGTTACGCTCGACATCACCTGCAAGGAGAAGTAGCAGGGTGATCAGGAGCTTGGTGTGATGAGCTATCCACTGAAACTTTCTGGAGGTGGTATGAGGTACGGCTATGTCAGCTTTTGGTCTCCAGATATGTGGTAGAAGGACTAGGAGACTGATACAGAAGGTAGCTGGGCTTAGCCCAGGTTGGGTGGATAGAGTATGGTAGAAGTGGCCATGGTCCGACTCAGCTGTGATAGTAGAGGTAGGAATATTTGTTAGCAGCCTGTCTCAAGATGTGATGTGATCTGGGAGCATAGGATAAATTGATGGTGGGAGGGACACCCAGGGGGTGAGGGTAAAGAAGATTAATAAGTATAGTTGAGGCATAATGGAGAGGCTAAAGAGCAAGGGTTTTGAATGGTGTCTTATTGCTAAGACCTTGGTGTAGTGGCCTCTAGTGCATACCTGGTATTACCTGAAAATGGGAAAGTTAGCCAATTGGTTAAAACTAGCATGTGATTTCTGCTATATAAGGGAGTGTCTGCCAAGGGTGGTGGTGGGGGCAGTGGGGAGCTGATGTGCAGCGTCAGCGGGGCTCTAGCTTGTTCAACTATGTAGCAGACGAGCCGTACCTTTTCGATGCTTGTGTCAGCCGGTTGGGGGGGGTCTGCACTCTGGTTCTGGGGAGGGCTTCCTCGCTGCCCTCTTGACCTGCAGATTATGCCCCGAAGCTGTTGTGGAAGACAGAGTTTAAATAGGTAAGAGGGAGGGAGGGGCTTGCTACAGTCCTTAACTACTAAGTTTAACAAAAGAAATCGGGGCTCTGAGGTGCCTTAATGCAGCTGGTAATATACAGTTTAAACTTTTTCTTTTTTTTTTTTACAAACCTCGGATTAGATGTCCTGCACAGCTTGTGATTAAGAACTCCATCCCTAGTGATTTACTTCTGCAGTGACTGTTTTAAAGCACCCTGTTCAGGAGCACTGCAAAGGCAGACAATAAATTAATGCTTGCTGCAGATGAAATTAAATTAAATTAAAGCACCCAGTAGTAGAGCAAAAATACACAGTACTTTTAAGGTTTAAGGCAGACAAAAACTATCTCCACTTGTCTGCCGACTGCAATTTAAAGTTTGGCGCCTTTTCTCCTTGCTCTGCATTGTCAGCTTGTTCAACTGTGTAGCAGACGAGCCATACCTTTTTGCTGCTTGTGTCGGCCGGTTGGAGGGGGATCGGCACTCCGGTTCTGGGGAGGGCTTCCTCGCTGCTCTCTTGACCTGCAGATTGTGCCCCAAAGCTTTGCAATGCTTGTGTCAGCCAGTTGGGGGGGGGGTTCCGCACTCCGGTTCTGGGGAGTGTTTCCTTGCTGCCCTCTCAGTTGAGATGGGGAGGAGAGTGGTGGGTGCCAGATGATGTGAGGAAGGGGGTTGGGGTAAGAGACAATGTGCTTTAGTGGTGGGTGGAGCACTGATCTGGGATGCAGAAAAATGCAGGATCAAATGCTGCTAAGAGACAAAATAGTCACTGTGTGACTGTAACAAAGTCACTTAACCTCTCAGTGCAGTCCACCAGTCTGCACAAATAGGTAGATGCAATAAACCACAGAAAGTAAGATGTTGCATCCTGGATAAATAAGTTGTAAAAAAAAAAAAAAAAAGGAGTGATGCTTTTACAGATATTGGGTGGGGATGGGATTTCCATGAACTTGGTGAGTGTGTGTGTGTGTGTGTGGGGGGGGTAATTTGGGTGCTATATCTCTACCTGTCTCTTTCACACCCTGAAGTATGAAGCAAGAGTGGCAGGACTTGACTAGACAGTGGCAGCAGGATTTGGAACATTAGAGGCAACACACAAGAGGGGAAAACCAGAGCAGTCAGGTAAGGAATAAATGTACTTAAGACATATTTTTTTAATTAGAGTGAGTAGGGTGTTTGAGGGGAATGGTGCACATGAAAGATAGTTGTCAGTGGCTGTGGTAGTGGTTTTGTAGGGCAAGAAGTGTGACCAGTGTATGTGGGGTACCAGGAGGAGTGGAGGCCTGCTGTGTGTCCAGTATTGGGAGCGGTCCGGTTTGGGAAGGGTGGGGAGTTCTGGAAAGTAGCACTGTGGACAAGGTCTGGGGTCTGTGGCAGGAAGGGGTTTGAGGTTCCAGTGTGTTGGGTTATGTGCATAAAACATCCTGCAGGCCTGAACCACTTTAAGGGGCTCCATTCATTCACAGACTATGTTTTAGGCCTGAGCCAGTGTGTGTGGCCCTGAAAGCATGCTATAGGCAAAAGGCCAGCCATAAATAGTATTGAGAAAGCTGAATTTATTTATTTATTTAAAAGATTCACCAGGAAGGCATAATGAGCAGAAAGCTCATTTCCAGATATGTCCTGGGAGCGGGGGATGTAGAGTGCAACACTATAGATAAACAGGAAATACCTTGGGTACAAAGAAATTAACACTTTGCATAGTTAATTTCAGAAGCAGTGCATCAGGTACATTAAGGGATGTCAACAAGTATTAAAGACAGAAATAGATATAAATAAACACATTGGGAATAGTAAAAATGGACATTTTACATAATAGGACAATAGCAGAAATAGTGCAGTAGTTACTTAGTGTGCAGGGCACCAATAGTAAGGACTAAAATGGATATACAATAGACACGATTGATGCATAAAGAGATGACAATTTGCATAGGTAACGAACATAAGCTTCAGTATAGAAATGGCAATTTGCATTGGTAATAACACGCTACATAATGAAATAACAAATTTTTCTTATTGCAGTGGGAACATTGTGTGCTGGTAACAAATAATAAAGACAGGAATCAAACTCCAATAATAGTGAGTAGCAGGTAAATGAATAAGGAAGATGATGGCAGTGTAAGTGGCCCAGTGAGAAGCAGGAGAAAGTGTACTAGCTGATTTCTATTAGCAGGGAGAAGAGGGTATATGAAGAGGTGGCATTGCAGATGGAGGCGGACAGGGTGTTCCACATTTTATGGCAGTGGAAGGATAATGCTGTTTGGCCAATAGTGGTAGAATGGTGGGGAATTGCAAAAGATCGAAGGTCAGAGTTACAGTGGGAATACGAACATTGGAAGGTAGTACAGATGACAGAAAAAAGGTGGAAGCAGATTGCCAAACCAGAACTTGGCCATGAAAGAGGAAGTATGAGAGAATCATCTGGACTCAAGGGACAGGAAAGACAGGGCTTTATACAGATTGCAGTGATGAACATGAAGTGGACAGGAAAGCACAAAATGACAGAAAGAGTTGAAGAGGGTGTCCAGTCTGGCCAGGCTGGTTTTGGGGGAGGTACTGTAGATTATGTCAGCATAGTCAAAGGTAGAGAGGGTAATTTTTTTGCACAAGGGCATATCGCGCCAATTAAGGGATACAGTCCTTATTTCTATATAAGGCACTGAGGTTGGGGTGTAAGTTCTTTTGAATTGCATCCTTGTGTGCTGAAAAGTCCAGATGGTGATCTAACCAGACCCCAAGGTATCTAAAGGTGAAGACATTTTCAATAGAGGAGCCATCCAAGGTGTGGAAGGCAGGAAGGGATTTAAGTTTAGCAAGCCTTTGTCTTGAGCCAAAGGACATAGAGACTGTCTTTTTAGTGTTAAGGAACTGGTTGAATTGGAACCATTGTTGGACCTTATTGAAATCATGTTGCAGTCCGGCTTCAGCACCTGCCAGTTAGGTGCTAGACGTGTAGAGGACAGTGTCATTTTCATATATGTGGATTTGGGAAGTAAAGCAGGCTGAAGAAAAATTGAAAATAATATAGGTCCAGGTACGGAGCTCTGCAGGATGCCAGTAGTGATGGGAAGAGGAAGGGAGATTGAAGAAGCAAGCTTAACTGATTATGATCTGCCAGAAAGATAACACTGAAACCATGCTGTGGCCAAGGAGTTTAACCCAGCAGCAGTAAGAGTTTGGAGGAGGAGCGAGTGGGATACAGTGTGGAAAGCTTTCACCAGATTGATGAAAATGGCAGAAGTAACGTGTCCCTGATCCATATTAGAGTGTTTAGAGTCAGTGACATGCAGGAGGGAGGTAGTGGTAAAGTGGGACTTATGGAAACCAGACAGAAAAAGTGGTGAAAAATGAGGTAGAGTCGAGGTAAGGGGTGAACTGAGTGAGAACAATGCATTTCTGGAGCTTGGCTAGAATAGGGAGAAGGGAGATTGGGCATTACTTCCCAGGGGCAGTGGGATCACCATCTATGGGGAGTGGAATGACTATAGAGTGTTTCCAGTTGGAGGGAGCAGTGGATAGAGTAAAGGATAGGTTGAAGAAAGAGATCAGAGGGGAAGCGATAGCAAAGGCTGAGAGGTATAGCAGATTGGGGTCAAGGTCATCAGGGTTCTTACCCTTAATAGGGTTCAAGGACAGGAGTGCCTTTAGAGCTTCATTTGGCATGATGAAAGAGAAGGAGAAAGGGGGGAGGATAGGTAAAGATTGGAAGGGGGGTCAGAGGAAACAGTAGATGTGCATGTAGGTAGGGAGGAAAGGAACTTAGAGGCACAAGATGTAAAGAAAGTGTTGAATGTTGATGTCACCGATGGTGGGTCCAAAAGTGTAACATTACCATTGGTGAGAATTGGCATGGGTGGATGGGGGGGATAGAATAGGGATTTGACAACTCACCAGAATTTAGAGGGATGTCTTAAGTTAGTGTTGAATGAGGTAGAGAAGTATTCAGACTTGGCATATCTGGAGGCCCTAGCACATGCATTTCTAAGTTGTCTGTAGTCAAGAAGGAGGGATGAAGATCTGGATTTCATGTATGCCTTCCAGACCTGGTCCCTGGCACATATGAAGGCCACCAATTCTGAATTAATCCATGGGAGGTGTGAGCCTTAAACTCTGGTCAGTTTAGAGGGTGCATACAGATCCCAGATTTCCAGGAATTTTGTCTTGAAGAAGATGAGGGCAATATCTATAGAGAATGCTGAAGAGACAGGGACCAGTCAGTGAGGTATAAGTCATTTAGGAGGGGATCTAAGTTTTAGGAGTGGAAAGAATGCAGATAAATCAATTTCAGTGGAGTTTTAGGCTGACAAACTTTATGGATACATTAGAGGATATGGTGGTCACTAAGGGAATCTGGGAGAATACCAGTGTCAATTATGCGGTGAGGGTGGGATGTGAGGGCCCAGTCTAGCAGGGTGGGTTTAAGACATGTGTGATTAAGATGAGTTGGGGTAGTCATTAGTTGAGATGAAGTTAGGGAGTTTACTTTGGTGCACATTTTGGAGTTGGCGGGAGAGAGCCAGTCCATATTTAGGTCACCTAATATGTAAAGCTCACCATCAGTGTTATGTGAAGTGATGGTGGTGAGAAACCCTGATAAGGTTGATGCAAGGAGACTGGGGCAACAGTAAGCACCAGCTATGAATACAGGTAATGAGAAAGGAAGAGTTAACTTGATGAGGAGGAGTTCGTATTTGGATGGAGACGAGATGGATAGAACAGGAGAGTATTGGAGGTTAGAGGCTACATACATTGCGATGCCTCCACCCTTGCTGTGTCTGTCTTGCCTGATTAAGGTAAAACCTGAAGTAGAAAGAGTGGTGTCAGGTATGTTATGGGATAGCCAGTTTTTAGTGAGAACCAGTGCATCCGGATGTAAATCCAACATGATTGGTTGGAGGAGGGTGAGCCCGGGGAGTAGACTTCTTATATTGAGGTGGACCATTTTTAAGCCTTTTGGGAGTGTTGCATGGGGAGGTGATGTAGGGCCAGGGTTAGATTCAATATCTCCAGCTGAAATGAGTAGGAGGGTGATTAACAATTTGGGGAATGACTAGGACCATTTGGAAGCTTTTGGTTGTAGAGAATGGGGGGGTAGTGAGGGGATTTGGGGATAGATGGAGAGGGTTTTGTAAGGGTTTAGAATAGCTAAGAGGGACATAGAGGTGAGAAAGGAAGCAGGGAGGGGCCAGGGAATAATTGGTAGGAGCAGGATTTACAGTGAGTGTGAGGGTTAGAAGGAATGAAGGGGGGCAGGGGATGGAAAGTAGAGTTGTAGGAGGTAGACAGACCAGGCATGGGAGAAGTGTATTGCCAAAGCAAAAGGGAATAATAATCCTAATGGAGGAAGGTGGAAAGGGCATCAGGGCACTGAGGCTAAAGTAAAGTAGGAAGACAGTAGTGAACAAAAATGTAACTGGTTGGCCCAGTGTGGTGTAGTACCACTTCTGTCCACTTCTGTCCACTGGACAACAAGGAATAAAAGAGGTGGAAGAAGGGTGCTCACTAATAGGCTATGTAGTCTAGTGGATTAATCAACAGACTGAAGAGGAGTATATGTATGGTGGACCTAGCTTCAAGACCTCCTCTGGGATTGAGGAGAGGAGGAAGTAGAGTGATGAAAGTGGAGATGGCATGTAGGGCATAGTGGATGAAGACTAACATTGTCAACACAGAGTTTTGAACACTGGTTGTTAAATATATTTTTTAAAAAGTGAGGACATGGCCAGCCCAGTAGCACAGCAGTAGCATTACCACTTGTTACACTGGTGACTAGCGCTTAGGAACGAGCGTGATTTATCATTGGGGGGGGACTGAGCATCCCAGGGACTGCTCTCCTTCCTTTGGGAGGGGGAGTATGCCTCATGCTGTAGGACTGCTGCCTGGTGGCAGTATCGATGGGAGCATACTCAAGGCAAGGAGCCACCACTGGATGTCTGGCACATATGAGCACTACAGCATGCATATGCATTTGTGCCATTGCATGCAGTACTCCTGGTGAGAAAATGGAATAGGCTGGGCTGTCAGATGCTGGGACACCCTGCATGCTCTTGCATGGCAGACACTGCTGGCCACACATCACACTGTAGTCCAAGGAAAGTGATGGATAACTGGTAAGACTGTGAAAGCATCAGTGATAGTGCTGGGGGTGTGTTGCTGGGCAAACCCAGAGGGAGGAAAAATGCTTAATTGAAAAATAAAAGTGAGGACATTCACTGCATCAGGTAGAGAAGAAATACAAAGCATCAAAAATAGGTAAATTCAACTAGCACAAAAAAAAAACCTCACCACTTTGCCTAACCAGCAGCTTCCTTGCTCCTTCTAGCTGAAGTCCTAGACCTGCAACCAGCAAGACCAGAATGGCAGTGCATTTCCCTCCGCTGTTTGAACAATCATGTAATGCACTGTTGGTTAAGCCCTAACTTTGGCAGCATGCCTCTAAGCATTGGTGTGTGACACTTCTTTCACTGCCTAGACAGACAGTGCTGATGTTAATTTTGCAGCAATGCAACATTCTGTGATTATTCAAACCCTGGTGGAATACCACACCACAGATTCAACAAGGCTGAATGGACATTTTACCCTAATATTGCATTCCCCTACTTTTGACGCTTGGTGCTTCAACCCTAAATGATGTCTAACATAAATTTTTTTGCAGTGAATATAACATATAACATGAATTGTCTAAAACGTTTTTCTACATTTTCTCAAAAATGACAATCTCAGTTTAAACAAACAGCTCAATCAATCACTCAGTCAATCAATCAAGCTATTGTGACAAATATTTAAATGTTGCTTACCATGCACACAATGGCACTGCTCATGAGATTGGGATACAAAAGTACTTAACCAATTGGGAAGCTCACATGATTCTGGTGTACAAGTATTTCTACAATTTTCCAGCAAGGCTTATATGATTCAGATGCAAAATACTTGCAAAAGTTATGGGGAGGCTCATAATACTAAGATGCACAACTATCTACACAAGGTATTGGGATAATAGGGAGCTGGAATCATTGAGATTCACAAGGAATTGCACAGGTTATGAGAAGTCCCTCACTGTGTGACAAGGCAACTGAGGCCCATCCAACTCTTGGCTTTATGGGAGTAAAGTGTAGAGTGGCCCAACTTAAAAAGTTCCTTTTATTTATTTTATTTATTTATTTATTGAAATTCTTGGATTGCAACCTTTGAACTACCAGCTCATTTACAACGTTTCCATGTCAGGAAAATAAGGTGAATGTACAATAGTAACCACAGAGTTGCAAAGAATTAAACATTTAACAATGGTAAAAAGACTATAAAGAACTTGGGATAGGGATAGAGCCTTAGTAGACAGGCAAAGATAGAACAGCAGGAGCAATTGCCTGGGAGAGTAGGGGAAGAGGAGGGTGGTAGGATTTAAGGGAGAGGGGGGAGGAAGAGGGGGTAGTCATCTTGCAGTAACCACAGGTTAGGGGGTCACCATGTCTGGAGAGAGGTAGGAGGAGGGGAGGACGGAGGTTACAAGTGTGGTGGGGAATGGAGCCCAGGGAAGGTGGTAAGATCCGTGATGGGCAGGGTCAGGGGGCTAGGGGTTGGGGGAAAGAGGAAGGAAGAGGGAAGAGGAAAGTAGCGAATTGGGTGATCACGAAGTGCAAATAGATGGAGTAGTTGGGGTTTTAAGCTTGAGGGTTGGTCAGGTAGGACAGGTGCATTTCCCTTGTGAGGAAAGGTGGGACCTAAGTGCAGATTTAAATTAGTCGATTTTGTTAATTGTGGCTAGTTCTGTTGGGAGTGAGGAGAGCCATAGTGGGGCCCGGTATTCGAAAGAACGCTGACCTTGGGTGGTGTGACAATAGGGTATATTGATAGAGATCTTATTGGAAGTCCTTGTAGTCCTGGTTGAAGCAACCTGGTGTATGAGGGAGCTGGGTCCTAGAGGCAGTAGGCCCAGGGTTGCTTTTTTGGCAAGGAGACAGGTTTGATAGCAGGCTCTATCAAATATATTTAGTCAACCGGTTTGCTGGTAGAGGTGGCAGGCATGAGTCAGGTGAGGGGCTCCCTGAGCAAGTCTGCAGGCTTTAGTGAGCATGGAGGTGAGTCACCTCAGTGGGCTGTCAGAGACTGCACTGTAGATGGCAAGGCCATAATCAATGGTTGAGAAGACCAAGCTGGTTATGGAGAGCTGGAGGGCTTTGGGAGTGAGGCAGCTTCGGTGCTTATATAGCAGGCCAAGCTTCCTGTTGGCTGCAGTGGCCACCTGGTCAATGTGTGCGGCATATGAGAGGGAGCTGTCAAGGGTGAGGCCCAGGTATTTGAAATTGGAGACCATTTCAATTGTGATCTTATGTAAATTCTGTATGTTAAGGGTTGCAGCCCTCTAGCAGCTATGCGCTGAGGCAAAGAGCATGGTCTTTGTCTTTTTGTGGTTGACTAGGAATTTAGCTTTGTTAAACCAGGCTTCAATGTTGTTGAAGTCCTGCTGAAGACGCTGTTCCAGAATGATAGTCAGAATGACAGGAGTAGATCAGCGCATTGTCAGTGTAGAGAAGGATTTTATGTCGGCAGGTTAGTGGTAGGTTATTTAGAAAGAGGCTAAAGAGGAGAGAGCCAAGGATAGAACCTTGGGGGACTCCGAGGGACACTTGAAGGGGGTCAGAGAGTACATTGCATATTTTACCTGCTGAACATGCCCTGAGTGGTAGCTCCGGAACCAGCACAGTGAGTCAGAGGAGAGTCCTATTACCTCTAGTTGTGCCAGGAGGAGGTCGTGGTTGACCGTATCAAAGGCCTTGGTGAGGACGATAAAGGTTGCTCCCACCAAGTGACAATGGTCGAAGGCACTATGAATGTAACCTGTGAACTCAAGAAGTGTAGTGGTAGTGCTGTGGTGTTGATGGAAGCCGTGCTGCTGCTGGCATTGTAGTTGGTATTTATCGAGGTGAGCTGTGAGCTGGTCGTAGACTATTCGCTTGAGGGCTTTTGAGATGGGTAGTAGGATTGAAATTGGGTGGTAGTTGGTGTGGTCCGACTTACTACCTGCTGTATGGACAGGGGTTACTATGGCAGCTTTTCAGAGGCTTGGGAAGGTACCTGTGGTGAGGGATAGATTTACGATAGAGGTTAGTGGGGTTAGCAGTTTGTCAAGAGTAAGAGAGATTAATTTTAGGTCGAGACCCTTGGAGCTGTGCCTGGATTTCCCAAGGACTTTGACAAGGTATTTTTTTTACTTCAATTTTAGATAGGACTCTGAGGTGGAAAGGGGGGGCTTAGTGTGTTGTGGGAGAACTATGGAGGGTGGGCTGGATGGAACCGACTTGGTCTTGGAAACTGAGGGGGCACTGTACTGAGGTCAGTGAACGCTTTGTTGAAGATGTCTGCAATGGATCTAGGGTCTTGTATAAGATATCCATTGTGGCTCAGCAGTGTGGGTGCCGTGATATCACTTTTCCCAATGATAGCATTAATGTTATCCTAGAAATGGCTGCTGTCCCCCCAGGAGGAGTTAAGTTCACATTTGTGGTAGTTAGCTTTAGCCTGACGGATTGCCACATTGCATTTTTTCCGTGCAGCCTTGTAGTTTTGCAGGTCCTGGCCAGAGAGAGTATGTTTGTATTTATGCCAAAGGTGGTCTCTGGAGCTCATCTGGGCAGGGAGGGGAGAGGTTATCCACATTTTATGCAAGCCACTGATCTTCCTTTTGGGTAAGGGGGCAAATATATCACAAGCAGAATTGAAAATAGCTATGAATTTGCTCAGTGCTGTGTTAACGTCATTAGCTTTTAGCATTTATTTCCTTGCACCTGTTGATTTAGTATTCTTGGTCAAATTTGTATTTCATTTTCAGAGGCATCCAAGCACACATATTTCAAGTTATTATATATTATAGTAGCTTACTTATGCAACAAACTGTGTATTCTGCTATTTGTTGTCATCAAGCTCCCCTACAGAGTTAAATCAAACAAGAGCCACTACTTTCTTTAGCCTTTTGGTGAGCCAGACCACCAAACTGTGGCACAGAACAAGTCAGTTTCTGTTTGTGTTTGATGCGTCACTAATGTGGGACACAACAGCGATTCCTCACAATTTACTGCACTTTGCCTGTGAATGCTCATATCACCCACTTTATACTACTGGTATCACATACAGTACTAGCTAAAACTTAGCCTCTGTGTATTAAGTATTGCTTATTGATTGATCATGACCATTACAAGCAAACAAAAAAAGCATTTATGTACCACCTGCAATTTTTTGAATAAAACTGAATTTCAATTACTGTCTACCTAAACAGATATTATTCTTCAAAAGCAGTGAAATACATGCATTTGTGCTTTGCCCAGGTCACATGTGTAAGTATTTTAGTAGTTCTTTAGTAGTAGTAGTTGTAATTGTAGTTATAATTGTAGTAGTAGTGGTAGGATAAGTTTTATTTTTATAGTGCTCTTTCATGTAATTCTGCAACAGAAGATGATGCAGTGTAGCAATACATCTGGTTCTTTATAGCTTCATTTTCCTTTATCAGAATCTCCCAGAGAATACTAACAACTGGGAAAGGTAAACCAGACTAAGCTCAAAAAGCAAGAACAGTATAAAGATAAAATGATGCAAGAGGTGGAAAAGAGGAGGAGGGGATCAGAGCATTTTTTTATTTCACCCTCCTCCTCATGCCCATAAATTTGCTTCCAGTTTTAAGTCACATCTGACAATTGGAGGATAGTATCATTATTTAACCAGTATGCTTAAAATTGTAGCCTCTTTTGCAGAAATGCTAATAACATATTCTCTAGGGTGGCATTATACATCATGCACCAGAATAACATATGAAAGGTACTTTAAATTGTCTCATCACAACAGGGACACACCCTGAGCACTATACAGATGCCCCTGCAGTATGTCTTTATTTAGTTATTGCAGGTCTGTAGGACTGAAACATTAGGGTCATAGAAATAGGTTTTGGTTTTTTTACAGGAGGTAAAATGAGCTGGGCAGGCATTAAGTCATTATATAGATACAAAGCTAACCCTTTTAGAGATTGGGTTTGTGTAGTCTTAAGTAATGCAGAAAAAGAAGAAAACTTTTACAAATAAAAGGTAGTTTTGTTAATACTGGAATAACCCTCAATGTCACAATGAAGGTCACAACAAATGAAGAGCAAGAACATGTATCAGATAAATCTAATAGAAAACAAAAGACGTGTGAGACAAAAACAGGAGAAATGTTAGTGAAACAACCACGCATTACGGCTTATTTAAAACCTATAGAGACTGAACATAGTATTGGTGATGAAGAAACGGAAGAGGGATATATAAGAGAAGGAAAACAAATTGGAGTCTGTATAAATAATAGTAATGTTCTAGATATGGAAAACTCCTTGGAATTTGTTACAGCAACATCAGAAGAGACTTCACTATGTGAAGACATAAGCTCAATCAGTACCATATTGTAGATCTCTCCAACTCTTTGAACTGACTGGTAGGTAAAAACAAAGTTAGTACAGTCATACAAATTCTAAGTTGGAACATTTCTGGGTTGAAGAATAAATTGGAAGATAACAATTGGTTACAATGGGTAACAGTTTATCCTGTAATATTTTTCCAACAAATGTGGTGTAGGAAAAATGAAGTGAGCATACTGGAAGGGTATAGGGCCTAGTTGTTACCAGCATTTAAGGAAAACAAGTATGGCAGAGCTAAGGGTGGTCCAGCATTTTTTAAAATACTACTTTAGATATGTGTTGTTTAGAAGCCAGTTTGTACAATAGGTTGTATATGTATTTGGTATTTGTGAATGGTAATATTTTTTTGCACTATTTAATATATATATATATATATATATATATATATATATCCCTATCCACTGCACTTAAAGAGTTTCAGGGCACACCTAGTAAGCTTGGTAATAATCTAGAGACATTAAAAACAAGATTCCCAAAAATAATCTCTATTTTAGCCGGTGATTTCAGCACCAGATTGGGTTGTGAAATAGAAGTAAAAACAGCAGAGTGGTGTATAATTGGCACCCTAAATATCCTGGCCAGACACTCAAAAGACAAAACTCTAACACCAGGGGTAAATGCATTTTAAAATTCCTGGATAAAAATGTATTGAGAATATTAAATGGACATATTGATGGGATGGGAGACAGTATAGTGCAGTGGTTTAAGGCTCTGAGCTGCAAATCTGGAGACCCCATTTGCATACTGTGTGACCCCAAGCAAGTCACTTAACTTCCCTGTGCTCCCAGGTCACACCTGTAAACAAACTTTCAGCTTAGTGTGCCACTCCTGGTTAAACAATTGCAAAATATACATATATATATATATTAAAAATGATTGGTTAGGGAAAGTAACATTTCTGTCTCCAGCAGGAGGCAGTGTATTGGATTTGTGTATTATTGATGTCATGGATTTCAAAAGAGTTGACAGTCTAGAGATTTACAAAGTATGGGAAAGTGATCACTTCCCAATATGTGTCGTTATAGACTTGGACTTTAGTGTGCACCCACAAAAACTAACAGTAGAAGAGAAAGCAAACAAAAATATGTGTATACAGTATGGAAAGAAAACAAAATAGAATCCATATGTTAAATTGACAGCAGATACATTAATGGCCAGTAAGGATTCCCTAGAACTTCAGACTAAACTAAAAAAATAAGGAGATGAAGAATGCTGAGGACATTATACAGGAATTCTCAAAATTTATGAAAACCTTTGAAACAAAACTGACTAGTCAATTTTGAAGTGAACGGAAAACTGATGTTGGTATAAAAAACATGGTATGATAAGGACTGTATAAAATTAAAAAAGGAAATTAATAAAGTAGGCAGACTATCTGAAAAAATATAGTTCTGCCAGTTTTACTAGCACTGAAAGTATGAAATTGGAGTATAAAACACTATTACAACTTAAAAAAAATAGCTATAAAAAGTCTCTATGGGAAACATTGCAGAATGCACTATGGGACAAGGATATGCAGACTTTCTGGACAATGGTTGCTTTTAGACGTAACAAAAAGAATATTAGATATAATATACAGGGGTTAATCTTGGCTAGTGACTGGGTCACACATTTCACTCTTCTTTACAAAGGGAGGGATGAAAAAGTACTGGATTACAGTGATAATATAAGGGAATTTGTATACAATGAAACATACCTAATTTCAGAAAAAGAAGTGGTTTATGCAATAAAAGTTCAAAAAAGAAATAAAGCTACTGACATAGATGTCATACCTGTTGAAATATACCAGCATAACCCAGAATTCTGGGCAGTTATACTTGCACCTGTATTTATTCTAATAAGTACATATCTGATTCTTCCAGCATAGTGGAATAAAAGTGTAATAGTGCCATGATTTAAAAAAGGTAACCGCCAAGATCATAAATGTTACAGACCAATTTCCTTGTTACTAATAATTCAAAAAATATATACCAGGATAATTCTGGAAAAAGTACAGGCCTGGGTGGATGAAATTAGCATAATCTGCAAATATTAATATGGGTTTAAAAAACCATAACAGTAGTTCGGATTTGATGTACACATTGAATTACATATTAGATATTAATGTAACAGGAAAAAAAGAAAAGATCTATACATGTTACACTGACATAAAATCCACTTTTAATTCTATAAATAGATATACCTTTTGTGAGATTCTCAAAAAAAAGGGACTAGATAACTACCTACCAGACATATTAAGATTACTACACTCTAACACCACAGCACAAATCAGATATAGTACTGACAGTGCATTGACAGAAGAAATACCTATACAATGAGGAGTAAAGCAGGGCTGTTTACTAGCCCCCATCCTTTTTAATATTTATACTGAAACACTGATACAAGGCCTAAGCAGTATTGAAATGTTTCCACCATGTATAAACAATGAAAAAAATTGGAATAATGTTATACGCGGATGACACAATACTAATGTCGCAAACACCCTTAGGGCTCAGAAGGGGTCTTAGCAACATTATGAATAAGGTAAGCGAATTAGACCTAGAGCTGAATATATAGAAAACTAAAATAATGGTATTTAGAAATAAATCAAGGGACCTTAATATGCGGTCCATAAATGGAAGAAAGTTTGAGGAGGTGAAAAAATACAAATATCTGGGGGTAATATTTGATTGTAACCATACATGGAAGTTACATTTAAATGAAATGAAAAATAAAGCATATAGAACTACAAAGGCAATAGGTCTAATTCGCTTACTTTATTCATAATGTTGCTAAGACCCCTTTTGAGCCCTAAGGGTGTTTGCAACATTAGTATTGCGTCATCCGCGTATAACAGGAAAGCAGACACAAGCCCAAACAAGGCTCTCCACTTCAACTGAGTGGCCCTGGTGCTGCTACCTGCTGGTGGCAGGCCCTCTGCATCCAGCCCACCACCCCCTGACCAAGGAAAGCAGACAAAAGCCCAAACAAGGCTCTCCACTTCAGCTGAGTGGCCCTGGCACTGCTACCTGCTGGCGGCAGGACCTCAGCATCCAGCCCGCCACCCCCTGACCAAGAAAAGCAGACACAAGCCCAAACAAGGCTCTCCGCTTCAGCTGAGTGGCCCTGGCACTACTACCTGCTGGCAGCAGGACCTCTGCATCCAGCCCGCCACCCCCTGACCAAGGAAAGCAGGTACATTTGGTCAGCTCTTAGCTCGGAGCTGTCAGGCTTCAATCCCCATAATTGGACTGGCTCCTGGGGACTGTGTCTGCTTCCCGATTGGATGCTGCAGATCCCCACTGAGAAAGAAAGCACACAAGGCACCTTTTTCAAAACACAGCTCGGCCACTGCCTTGCTGTACTGCTCTCTGGACAATTTTTTTCTGCTGAATTTACTGCTCATGTGGAAATATATATATATATATATATACATATATTTTTTTCCTCCTCCTGGAATTTTTGGCTGCTTAGCCTGCTGTATTAGCTAGGCCTGACTTCTATATAGCTTATGTCTTGCACTACTGAATATTTCTATTGCTTAAACATTTTACCTTTAAACTATTGCACTGTATATGTAGAAATTGCCTAGCAGAGTTGTAGCGAACTTTAACTGACTGCCTGACGTTTATATAGCTTACTACTTGCACTACTGAATTTTTTCTGCTAATTGTCCAGTATTGTAGAATAGCTAGAACTGACCACTCTCTGCTGTTTGCTCTGCCACAGTTTTCCTATCATAATTCCTCTCATTCATCCTTATTCCCCACAATATTTTTCTGCCATCTACTGGACTCCTGATTCCCTCTCCTGACACCCCCCTGAACCAGCACATTCTGTAAATATTGCCTGGCATTTTGGGCCATCTTCTCTACCCATTCCAGACTACCCTGAGTTCTCTCCACCAAATGCCTCCTTCCCAGCTCTCCCTGGTCCCATTGAAGGGCCCCCCCCCAATCTCCTGAATCAGTCTTTTATTTTGCTAAATTCCCACCTGGCACCTTTGACCAGACCTCTCTGCAGCAACCTTTCTCTCCCACTATTTGCACCTACTCCTGCCCTGAGCACTAAATTGCCCAGGGCCCTCCTACCAATTTACTTGACCTTTGTCTCTGGCTTTTTAATTAACATCCCACCTTTTTTTTCTGCTCTATTTTAGACACAAGCCCAAACAAGGCTCTCCACTTCAGCTGAGTGGCCCTGACGCTGCTACTTGCTGGCGGCAGGACCTCTGACCAAGGAAAGCAGGTATGTTTGGTCAGCTCCTAGCTCACAGCTGTCAGGCTTCAATCCCCATAATTGGACTGGCTCCTGGGGACTGTGGCTACTTCCCAATTGGATGCTGCAGATCCCCACTGAGAAAGGAATCACACAAGGTGCCTTTTTCAAAACACAGCTTGGCCACTGCCTTGCTGTACTGCTCTCTGGACAATTTTTTCACCCCCCTCCTCCCTCCTTTATTAAGTACACGTACCCAGTGATCCACACCCCCAGAGGCCTCACACTAGTCAATTACAGCAACTGCTAAAAGGGGCTTTCCTTTCTGTAACTTCTTAAAGGGGTGATCCTCTCTTGAGCTCACTTTTCTCCTCTAAGCAATTCTCCGATATTCTTCATGAAGCGTAATCATTTAGGATACCCCTGCCTGTTGAAGATAAATCCTTATGACATCCGTGCCATCAGGCTGTTTTCATGTATCTTTGTGTATCATTGATCCCTGTCTTTTTTAGCTAGTCTAACACAGAGCAGTGATCCTTGAGACTTATAGAACCTAGCTAGTGAGTCTTGGTGCAACTCGCACCCTGTTAACACATTGAGCAATCATGGCAGTCCTCGTGTGGTTTCAATTACTTACCTGCTTATGTATGGTACCCCACGTGACAGACCATTCGAGCAGAAGTGACCCCAACATAGAGTCATGCCTACCACTGCTAGACTGCCTTTACATTAATACTACGTATAACTTATGCTGCCACCACATGACTCTGCACCCTTCTCACTTTGTGGAATCTCCTCGAGGTGGGACCGCTACCTTGTTACAATATGTGGCCCCTCACCACACCCACCCAAAACCTACATGTCTTGGTGCTATACTGGATGGACCATAGGCTACGCATCCCTAGGTCAGCACAAGGGGAAACTTTGAACTCCGGACCCCCGCATTCAAACTTATACTAGATGCAGAAAGATTCGTGCTTTCAAACTACTCCTCGCTGCCCTGAGGAAAATTGTGTTCCTACTACTTTTGTGTTCAGGTAATGTTGAACTCAACCCTGGTCCCACAAAAGCTCTCTCATCTCCATCTGACCTTACAAGACTGAAAGGAGTCAGCTTTATGCATGCAAATGTTTGCAGTCCTTTAACGAAATTTACATCAGTCCCGGCATGGATTACTTATGCCGCACCAGATGTACTTGTGCTCTCTGAATCCTGGCTTTGGGCATCCACTCCAGATAGAGAGGTTAACATCCCTAACTACCTTCTATTTAGAACCGATAGGCAGACCAGCGGAGGCGGAGTAGTCAACTACGTCAAAAACAAATTTTCAGTGTCCATCCTAGACTCTACCTCTATTGCAGTGGATTCGAATGACTGTCCCTTAAAGTTGAACTTTCCCCATCAATGGTTTTCCATGTCATAGGCTGTTACAGACCACCAGCTGCAGGGCCTCGGCTCCTGTCCCATCTGTCATCTATTATGGGCTCTGTCCCCATTGAAATAATTATTCTAGGAGACCTTAATTATGATTGGTTGACTAAGGTCTCGTTACCCCTGAAGCAATTCTGTGACTCCCACGGGTTCACACAACTTATTACTGAGCCAACTTGCATTAACAAGAAAAACCCAATGAACAGCACCCTATTGGATGTCCTTCTCGTAAGTAAACCATATTCCTTTTCCCATGCCGAAATTTTTTTCAGCTGATGTTAGTGACTACTGCTTTATTGCTGGTATAAGAACTGATGCTAAACCCTCACCAACATCTAAATTTTCCACTAAAAGGTCCAGACGGAACTTCCAGACGGAACTTCGATCCTCTCGCATATTTCAATGAATTAAAAAACTCTTTGCACTGGCAGAGTTTTTACCTTGCTAAATTGGTGAGTAATGCCTACGACATATTCCATGGAATTATAACCAGTGCCCTAAATAACCATGCTCCTCTGGTAAAAGCATGTATAAAAGCTAGAACATGTCATTGGTTCTCAGCGGACCTCAAGGCTGCCTTACTAAAAAGAGATCAACTCTGGAAAAAGGCTTGCAAATCACACAAAGACGAAGACTGGTGTCTCTTCAGGACAGCTAGAAATGCCTGCACTAAGATGGTCAGAAAGGCCAAGGCCAATTTTTACCGATCTGAGCTAGATTCTGCGTCGAAATGCCCTACCAAGTTCTGGTCCACACTAGAAGAACTGACTGGTAATTCTCCAGGAAATGTGCTTCCCTCCAAATTACCACTGACAGTGCTATAATCAATGACAGAAACGAGATCCTGCAGGCCTTCAACAGTCATTTTGCCACTGCAGGCCTAGCATTCGATAACACACCGGTAAGCAGACTACAACCACAGATCAACACTCAGCTCCCGGAACCGAGTAACAATATCGTAACCTTCTCATTCTTACCCACCTCCGTAAAGGAAGTTGAAGATCTTCTCCTAAAATTGGACACTAAAAAAGTGCTGGGGCTGACTTCTTGACCCATATTACTTGAAAATTGCTTATCACATCCTTGCTGCACCTATCTCTCACTTATTCAACCTGTCCCCATCGCAAGGTTCCCTCCCTCAGTTATGGAAAGTTGCTCACGTCATCCCCCTGTTTAAATCAGGCGATCCATGTGACCTAAATAACTATAGGCTGATCTCCCTCCTCCCCATACTCTCCAAGCTCCTAGAAAAAATTGTGGATACCCAGCTGAGATCTTTCATAGACAACTCAAACTTACTAAACCCTATGCAGTCAGGCTTCAGAGCAAAGCACAGTACCATTACGGCCCTGGCAAAAGTAACTAATGACTGGCAATGGGACTTAGACAACAAAAAAAATTAATCTGTGCTGTTTTCCTGGATCTCAATAAGGCCTTCGACACTGTCGACCACTGTTTGCTCCTCTCCACTTTACAAACAATAGGCTTAGACTGAACCTCCTTGTGTTGGTTCCATGACTACCTCACTGGTAGGCAACAACAAATCAAGGCTGAAGAGGGAGCTTTCTTCACTTAAACTGATAGAAAGAGGTGTCCCTCAGGGGTCCATATTGGGACCATTACTGTTTGCTATCTATATCAACAGCCTGGATGTAGGCATTAAGGAAGCAAGCATTCACCTGCTTGCTGATGACATGGTGCTCTACATAAGCCGTGAATCTCCTGAAGCTGCCTGTGGCGACCTGCAAACCGACTTTAACATCCTGCAGCACCAGCTCCTCAGTAAAAGACTACTACTTAACGTCAAGATAACCAAGGCAATGCTATTCTCACCAACTGGCCAGGGGGCATATTCTGCCGCTGCTGGTCCATTACCTTCTATCTCCACCTTACTAGGTGAACATCTTGAATACGTACCGAAATTCAAGTATTTGGGTGTCTGGATAGACAATAAACTCTCCTTTGTGGAACATATAGAAGAACTGCTGAAAAAAGCTGAGGCAGAGACTTGGACTCTTCTTCAGAATAAATTGCCTCCTGACTGCAGACACCAAAAGACAGCTCATCCAATCCACGTTCCTCTCACTAATTGACTATGCTGACTTCATATATGGCCAGTGCCCAGCCTCACACCTTGCTAAATTGGACGTACTGTATCATAGAGCTTGGAGATTTATAACAGGCCTCCCCTTTTCCACCCACCACTGTTCATTATATGCAACTGTGGGTTGGCTCTCCCTTCAACACAGGCGGTATAGAAATGTAGCCCTCTGGACGCTCTGAGCCATCACCAACAAACTCCTGCAATACATTGCTGACTGTCTCCCACTAAGCCTGATTGGGAATTATGCCTTGAGAAGTCACTCGCTGGTTTTCCTGAAAGTACCTAGGGTTGGTACCCGCTTTGGAAGAGCAGCCATAAGCTTTGTCCTGCCCACGCTTTGGAACAGGATACAGAAATTGCTGAGACTTAGCTCCCCTGTTAGTCTTGCTATGTTCAAGACCCTATATGCACCCTTGAGGCAGTATAGCGCAGTGGTCTAAGGCTCTGAGCTGCAAATTTGGTGACATCCAGCAGATCTGACCTGGGTTTGAATCCCACAGCTTCCACTTGCATACTGTGTGACCCTGAGCAAGTCACTTAACCTCCTTGTGCTCCCAGGTCGCTCCTGTAAAAAAGTTTTCAGCTTAGTGTGCTATACCTGGTTAAACAACTAAATAAAAATATGCCAAGACATTTGTGGAACTCTGTAACTGTTTCCACCATTCCTAGTTGTCCAGCTGATGTTTCTGCTCAATCTAAGTCCTTCCTGTTCAAACTAAGTGTTCCTTACCAAGATTACTCCCCCCTCCCTTCAGTCCATTATAGTCCCACTGGTACCACTGGTTCACCTCAGTCCATTCCAGTCCCACCGCTACTATGTACTTACTGCAACCCCCCCCATTGCCCACTCTTATGCCCTGATACCATCTGCTTAGTAGCCCAGAATCTTTCTGCTAGCATCCCTGCCTCCTACGCGTGCGCTTTTCCATATCCCAGGGACTCCTTTACAGGCTATGAGCATGTTATTGATGGATAGGATTATAAAGGCATCTCTGTATATATTATTTACCTTTATTTCTACACTGTATATATTTTGTTGTATACATCCTGCTACTGTTGTTTTATGTATATTTTACTTGTACTCTATTCTGTACCCTCGTCCTTGCAAGCTGCAGGTCCACCTTGTAAATGAGCTTGCTCAATGGTGATCGCCTGAGTAAATAAAGATTTTGATTGATTGATTAAAGTTGCAAACAATTCTTTTTCAGCCTTAAAAATCTCCTTTGAAGCAAAAACAATAAGCCAAACTCTTTATGGAAGCAAGATTTGGGGACTAAATCTGAAAAATAATAGCATTGAATCAATACAGAAGTTCTTTATTAGAAGCTCTTTGCATATGCCTCAAGACTGTGCAACCTCTTATCTAAGACTTGAAACAGGTATGGCATCCCTAGAAACAAGAATTTTTGTAAGATATATTAAGTTCTGGAGTTGCATTGTAAAAACTGAAAAATGATCAACTGCCAAAGTTATGTTGGAACGAATTTGCCAAAAACAGTCTAAAACACTTAAAGACTATTGGTTCAATATATTGAATAACAAAATAAAAAGATTGGCCTTGAGGATCTTTGGTTAAGGAAAACCATGATAGAAACATAAAACATAGAGTTTGACAGCGGATAAGGACTGCTTGGCCCACCTAGTCTGCCCATTTCCCTACGTACTGGATATGCTGCAGATCCTAGTTAACCAACAGCCTATTTCATCCTACCCCCCACAAGATCTGCCTTACATCTGTCTGATGCATTCTTGAATTCTCCCACAGTTTTAGACCCCACAACCTCCTCAGGAAGGCTGGTCCATGCATCCACCACCCTCTCTGTGAAAAAATACTTCCTCACATTACCCCTGAGCCATCCCCCCCTCTATCTTATCATTGTGTCCCCTTGTTCTTGCACATCAGACTTTGTTCATTCCACAGAGGTATTTAAAAGTTTGTATCATGTCCCTCCTCTCCCTCCTTTCCTCCAGGGTATACATATTAAGCTCCTTTAGTCTCTCCTCGTATGGCTTCTCTTGCAGACCTGCACCATTTTAGTTGCACTCCTCTGGACTGCCTCCATCCTGTCTATGTCCTTGCAGAGAATGGGGTCTCCAGAAATGGACACACTACTCCAGATGGGGTCTCACCAACTGTCTGTACAGAGGGATAACAACTTCCTGTTTTCTGCTGGTGATGCCTCTGCCTATACATCCCAGTATTCCCCCAGCCCTCCTTACTGCCTTCTCTCGTTGCTTGCCAACCTTAAGGTCATCTGATATGATTACCTCCAGGCCCCTTTCCATTTTTGTTGTTGTTACTACCTCCCCCCACCCATTGTGTACTCCTCCCCTGGGTTTTTGTTTCCCAGGTGCATTATTTTGCACTTCTTTGCATTGAATCCAAGCTGCCATACTTCTGACCATTCCTCCAACCTTGCCAAGTCCCTTCTAATCCTTTCCATGCCTCCTTGTGTATCAACCCTGTTGCAGATCTTTGTGTCATCTGCAAAGAGGCATACTTTTCCTTCCAGTCCCTCTGCAATGTCACTTACAAAGACATTAAAAAAGACTCAACCTAGTACTGAACCCTGCGGTACTCCACTAGTAACCCCCCTTTATTCAGAGTGGACTCCGTTAACTATTACCTTCTGTGTCCTGTTGTCCAGCCAATGTTTTACCCAGGCTGCCATCCTGATACCCACTCCCAAGCTGGCTTATTTGTTTATTGATCTTTTGTGTGGGACTGTGTCAAATGCCTTGCTAAAGTCTAGGTAGGCCATATCCACAGACCCTTCATAGTCTACTACTTTGGTCACCCAGTAAGGAAATTGATTAGATTCGTCTGACATGACCTTCCTGCTGTGAACCCATGCTGCCTTGGGTCCTGTGCCCTACTGGCCTCTAGGTACTCAACATTTCTTTCCTTCAGAAGTGATTCCATCACTTTTCCCCTACCACAGAGGTCAAACTGACAGGTCTGTAGTTTTCTGCCTCTGTCTTGCTCCCACTTTTGTGAAGGGGAATCACATCTGCCCTCCTCTAGTCCTCAGGTACCACACCATCCTCCCATGATTTGTTAAAAAGGTAGTCAGTGGTGTCACTAGTTCTCCCCTTAATTTTTTCAGAATTCTGGGGTGAATCCCATCAGGCCCCATTGCTTTGTCCACCTTCAGTTTTAGGAGTTCTATAAGAGCCCTTTCTTCTGTGAAAGAACTGGGATCAACCTCCCCATCCAGAGTGTTTTTGTTAATTGGATTAGGTACTTACCTCTCCTCCTCTTTTGTGAATACTGAGCAGAAGTATTCGTTCAGTATCCCTACTCTTTCACTGTCCCTCTCTGCCCACCCACCGTCCATTCTATTCAGCCTCACTATCCCTCCCTTTGTCTTTCTATGCTCCCTAATGTACCCTGAGATTTATATTAGTGAAGCAACACAAAAGTTACATGATATTGCTATTCAGATATATATTGAGAAAATGTGGGATATGGACACCCTGGATTTATGTTCACAGATAAAGGTGAACCATGGGAGGAAAAATATCTAATGCTATGTGAAAAAAAAATCCACAGAAATTTGCTGAGTAACCTTAGACTGAGTACTGTATGTGATTTACAAATATGGCAATTTAAACATTGTGGGAAAAAATGTATTTGCATGTACTATAGGTAACATACCATTTGTTATGCATTTGCTAATGCAATATATTAATGAAAGAGAGTGCAAAATGGATTAGGCCTTTATTGATTAACAAAACAAATCTTGCTGACAAGGAAAAATGTATTTATCTACTAACAATTGAAAAAGTTAAAGTAATGTATGGCATGGCAACATTTTTATTAGCAGCATAGAAAAACTTTAAGGGGAAACTATATGAGAATGTAATAGCATAATGTAGAATAGTGCAATTTTTCTGAACTCCAGTTTTCCAACAAGTCCAACATACTGTGCAAATTGTCAATAGCTGGCCTCCCCCTCATTGCAATCCTTACTGGCACCCTGTACTTGGGCATATGTTGCCATGTTGGTTGCTATGAGCCTAGGACTTGTGCTATCTCCCTCCAGCAATGCACTGTGCCATTTAGAACTTTGTTCCACTGGGCCTTTTCAGTGATGTGTGCCAGCCTTCTTGAGTCAAAAATAATGGGCTATCATCCCTGCTATTGCACTGCTACTCTCAGATCTCTTTTTCAGTTGAACATATAGATTAACATGACTACCACCTTCTGCTATGCAGTGTACCAGACTGAAGAGTCTCCTAATGCATGACTAGGAAGTTCTGAGCTGACAGGTCCCTATTTAATGCACAGATGATTTTTGTCCTCACCTGTACCTACATGTCTCCTGGGTAAGGAATGGCTCAGACAATTAACATAGACACTGCCTGGCAATTCTGTCCTAAGACATTGTAAGATTTTGTATCTACTAGCACAATAAATGCAAACATGTACCAGGGTAGGCTTCAGCTGTTTTAGAAACACAGCAACATAGACATTTACAGGCAGAAAAAGACATGATCCATCCATTCAGTCTTCCTAAGGACCCTACTGTGTATTGACATGTCTGATATGAAACCAAGTTCCACCAGTATGCAAAATGATCCAGATGATCCTCTTGAAGTCAATTTTTGGTTGAATTGATCAGTGTAAAATTCATGATTCACCCTAAATTACTTTCTTTCCTTAATGAGCTCATTTTATTAGGGATGGGCAAAGTCATCCCATTATGCTTCATATAGTAATCATGGTGAAGTAAAAATGTACACTTCTTTTGGTGAAATCTTCAGCTGGAAGTGTTGGAGGTTGGGCTTTGCAGTTTTCCAATCACAATCCTTTGTTGGGAAAGCACATTATACTTTGTAAAGTACACATTGGAAAGCTGGTCATATCAGATTTCTTGTCCAATAGGATGGTTACATGATACATGCTGCAGCAGGAGGTTCCCCCCAGGGCCCCATCCATGCTCAATTGAAACTGTAGAGTGAGAGCGAAAGGAATAGAATGTGTCTGCATACAAACTTAATCTTATGAGCTTAACAACATCATAGTGCAGAAATCTTTGCTCGGTTTAAGTGCAGAGACTCTGCAGAAATGATTAAAAAACTCTTATTCAGAGGTAAAATGTTTTAGCAGCAATTTTGAGGGCTTTAACTGTGATTATTCTCAAAATGCAACACAGTGAATCTGGAATGAATCTCCTGGGGGATGAAAACCAGCTCCAGTTTCAGAATTGCTTTATTTTTGATTTACTCTATTTTTCCTCTTTCCTAGTAGGCTGTGCCCCTCAACTGGACCTACCTCTCCAGCCCCATCACCTGGTTTCCTGTAGGATCTGCTCCTCCCGTGTCTGTTCCCATGGCTTACCCCCAATGCAGGGGCAGCAGGGTTCCAACTGTTGCTACAGGATCCAGTTCTCTGTGAGGGCTACCACATCACTGTTGTGGGGCCTGCAAAGGGTCAGTCCATCATTCTGTTGTGAGCCTGCTGTGTTTTCTCTTCTTTTCCTTTTTTCCCCAAGAGATGCTGTCCTGGGGGATGAGGCATAAGCATGCAGTACATATCAATCTCAACTGTTGGTGTCTCACCACTTACTGAGATGCTCCTGAATGCACTGCTACATGTGGTCACCCCAGTGGCAGTCATGCACAGGAGCAGGCAGCGCTCCCTCCCCAGAGAAGAACATCTTCTGGGATGTTCGATAGTCTTCCTCCCTGGCTGGCCCCGAGTAACTGAGGCTCAGTTCTGAACTCAGGTTGTCAGCATCACAAGCAGTAGCCCTGCTGCTGCAGTGATGGGCCAGCTTTCAGAATTGTTTTATTATATGTTTTAACATTTTGCTAGTGCAGATTTTGTTTTGCTGATCTATGCTTAATGACCACTGATTGTGAGTGATCATTGGCAACTACATCTGCAGTTCTGGAAGTGAGTTGATTCTTCTTTTCAAATAGAAATGTGGAAACAGATAAGCTGCAAGCAGAAAAAGACCAGTTGACCATTGAATCTGTCCAATACCTTACCTGTGCCATATAAACCTACTGTTGGTTGGGGTTAGGCTGAGTATCCTATCTGCAGTATGCTTTTTCTCCCCTTGTTCCCCCTTTCCCCTGCTTTTGTCATTATCAACCCCTTATATCTGTCCCCCCCTTAAACTGGTCACTGTCTCAGCATTGACCACCTCTCTAGACAAACAATTCTACTTGTTTAAGACTCTTCTTGAAGAAGTACTTTCTAACATCTTATTAGAATCCCCACCACCATCACTACCACCACTTATATTCATGGTCCCTGGTTGTTTACCCCTTGTACAACCTGAACAAGTCCTAATAATCCACCTTACTGAGTCCCCTCAGGAATGTGAACATTTCCATCATGTGTCTCCTCTCCCTTCTGGCCTCCAAGGAGTATGGAATAGGTTTAGGCTGTGCAGTTTGCTCTTTATAAGGGTTCCCCTATTGGCCCTGCATCAACTTCAGTGCTCTCCTTTAGATTGTCTCATATGGTCCCCACCTTTTTTTTCAGATGTGAACCCCAAAACTGCACTCCATACTCCAGGTAGGACCTCACCAGGGGTGTGTACAGGGACAACAGTACCTCTTTCCTACTGACAGTGATGCTCCTCCCTAGAAACCTCAGCATCTTATTGGCCTTCAAATATGCCCTACTGCATAATGCAATTGACTTGTGACCGTTGCTTATGGTGATCCCTAGATCCATTTCTTCTGTGATCTGGCTAACTCACCCCTATCATCCAGTAATCTATTTCTGAGTTCCCCTACCGATGTGCATAACCTTGCATTTGCATTGAACTTTAGCTGCCAGATTCTAGATGACTTTTTTAATCTTTCCAGGTCACTTTTCATGTCTCTAATCATGAATACAGTGCAGGGCTTAAAACAAGGCATGGGATAGACATAAGGTAGCAATACAAATAAATATGAATAAATAGGTCATTGACAGAGTAAAACATATGGCAGATTCATAAGGTAGAAAAAATGGGCAGACTAGCTGGGCATTGTGGTCATTATCTGCTGTCAACTTTTATGTTTCTATGTTTCTATGTTTTCTGTGTCATCTCTGGCACAGAGTTTGATGTCACCAACAAAGAAGTAGATTTTTCCTCTTAATCCCTTCCCTGGTGTTGTGAATAAACATGATGTAAAGTACCATTCCAAGGACTGAGCCCTGTGGCTCTCCTGATGTCATCTTATTGACCCCCAAGTACTTGTTATTTAACACTATCCTCTGGATCATATGCACATACAAACATTGGAAATTTCCAGCAGAGGAAGGTCATTATGATCTATCGAATCTACATGATGTGGCAGTCATGCATCTGGTGTTAGGGGACCATGTCCATAACCAGTTTGCTACTCACATAGATATTTAATCTACAACCCCTAGGTTGCTTACCTTTTTTACTAGTCTTCTATGTGGCACTGAATCAAAGGCATTGCTGACATTCAGATACAGTATATCCACAGCCTGACTTTTGGTCACTGCTTGCAAAACAAAGCCAAAGATATCCATAATGTAATCTGACATGATCTTCCTTTCACAAAACCATGTTATCCATTGTCTTTGAGTCAATTTATTTCTAAAACAAATATCCTAATTGCTCCTTATTGACAGTCTCTAGTAGTTGTAGAAATCAAATTGACTGGCCTTCATTTCCCAGGATCATCTCTGTTGTCCAACTTCTAAAGTAGAGGGGACCATGTCTGCTACCCTCCAGTTAACCCAGACCACCTCATCTCTATGGAGCAATTGAATGGGTTCACTAGAGGTGCTACCAGTGCCTGCCCCAATTCCTTAAACACCCCAGGGTGTAGCCCATCAAAGCCCAGAGACTTGTCTACCTCAAAGCTCTAAGCCGCTGGAGAACCCTTTCCTGTAGAACTAATCCTAACTCTAACTTCTGTATACCCTGGAAGAGGCCCCCATCTCAACTGTACAAACAGAGCAGAAATATTATTTTAATATGTCGACCTTCCTTTCATCTTCCTCTAACCAGTCACTCCATGTTTTCAATCTTACTGTACTCCTTTGGTCTTCTGCTTCTTCTTTACAAATCTAAAGAAGACCACCCTCAGCTATTAACACCCTCAGCTGTCCTAAGCTCTGCCCCGCCTTCATTTCCAATACATGTTTTGGCCTCCTTCAGAATGTCCAGGAATACACCTGTTACCCTCAGAATGATAATTTTTGAATCCTTTGAATGTTCTTCTCTTTGTCTTGACTGCCTCACCACATCTCTGGAAATCCAGATTAGTTTCCTGATTTTCTTGTTTTACCCTACTTGTTTCAGAAAAACTTTTATACTCTCCAGCAGGTCTCTTTTAGTGATTCTCAACTAATTATCTCAAAATCAGCTCTCCTGAAATCCAGAAACATTGTCTCTGTTTTGGGATGCTGGGCTTCTAGGACAAAGCTGAGCCAAACTGATGTGTGGTCACTCATCCCCAGCAGCTTTTCATACCCTGACTTCCCCCACCATGTCCTGATTCAATAGCTCTAATAAAAATATTTTTGGCTGTGAAAGACAACAGTTAGTTATTTAGGGATGGGAAACCACTGTCATTTTGGGCACCTCTGTGCTTTAGTAGCATATATTTTTTTTTATTAAGGGATATTATCCAAAAATGAATTTTGACTATGCCTGACAAATATCAGATGTTTGTGTAGGGATGTCAAACCATAGTTCTGCTGTATAGCTCAGTGCTTACTGTATGTAACATGTACTTTTTTTAAAGTAGGACATGTTATAAAAAGAATAATTACTGGCTGTGCCAGACAACAGTCAGTTATTTGTGTTGGGCTGTGACACCAAGTTCTGTTACACATCTTGCGGCTTATGCAGTGCACATTTTTTAAAATCAGAAATAGTATACAAAAAATAGTTATTTGTGTAGGACTGTGAAACACTAACACTCATTCAGCTGGCAAACGCAGTCTATGTAAGATGTCAAAGAAACAAAACAAGAAGACTAGGTTAGCTGGCCAAGGCACCCAGCTTCACCTGAGCTCTTTCCTTCTAGGTTGCTTGAAAGGACAGAGCAAAGAACCCTACCAGAGAAAGGGAAAGGATTAAGACTTCTTTTGGCTAGGCAGATTTAATGTGTGTTGTTGTTTTTATTTTGTACCCACAGGGATTGTTACTGTTTTTTGCTAACATGTTATTGCTTTATTTTTTTCTGATTCAAATTGTTGTTGCTGGGTATACCTTCTGCTACATTATTACAAGGTGTGCCAATAGGTGTGTGATAACAGATTACTGTAGTAATCTTCAAATTCAAATCGTCTTGTGCAAGGTATATCTTCTGTTACTGCTTTATTTTTCTCTGTAGCAAAGTATTTCTTACAGGGTATATCTTCTGTGAAATTATTACAGGTGGTGCTTTAAAGGTTTTAAAGTTTTATCTATCATTAGGATAAGCTTTCAGGGTTACTGCATTTGTTGCTGACTGATTGTTTCTGCTCTAACCTCCCTGTTTCTTTTGTCTGTCATTCTTCTTTTTCAGCAGGAGAAGGGCCCAGCCACCCACCTTCATCCCCAACCACCCCACTACACACTTCTTTTATTGGGTAGCACAGTAGTGACATTTCCTGTGGCAAAGCAGGAAGGGGTGGATCAGTGGGGTATCGACACGGTGACCTCATTTAGAGGGGCACTAGTAATTTAACTTATTATAACAAGTTATACAAAAACAAAGAAACAAAACACAAAATCAAACTTTTGCTATTCATTTTCTTCTTTCTAATTACTCTGACCAGGTTATAAACCCAGCAACTTATCTGGAATGGATATCATTAACTGCAGGTACTGTGGAACACTTTTCAGAAGGGCAGTTTAACAGGATTTAGGACACTGTCCTACATGCTGGGCCATTGGAAATCTTAGGGCTCAGCTCCAGGTAGCATGGGCAGAGATTGCTCATCTCAAATTTCATATTCAAGAGGCAATATATTATAAGAACCACCCGCCATTTCCTCAACATCCAATAGAAGCACTTTGACCGCAGAGGGTAGTTGGTTTGGGAGGTTGGCAGGTGGTTAGGAGGGGAAAATTGGTTGCCACATCACTTGGTATTCTCCAACATATCACCTCCACAAACCATACAAAAACTACAAAGAGGTGTCTGCCTCTATCTCTGAAATCAAACAAAGGGGCAGAGGACACTGCAGAGCAGGATACTGCAGCAAAGGAGCTAGCACAACAAAACTCACCCAAAACAGGAACCAAAACATAAAAAGGAAAAGGAAATCAAAAAAACTTCTGATCATAGGAAACTCCATGATTCGGGGAGTTGATACCTATCTCCAGCCAGGGGTAATGGTCAGATGTCTCCCAGGTACATCAGCGTGGAGAGACACTGACTGCATTGCTAAAATTGTTCAGGCAGCAGCAGAAAACATTGATGTCCTGGTACACATAGGGGCTAATGATCTCACCAGCTGGTCAGTTGTGGAGACCAAGGAACACCTGACCAGGCTGGGTGACAAACTATCACTCATTTCATCTGGCATCTCCTTCCCTGAGATCCTGCCAGTTTGGGAGAGGGGGGCAGATGGACAGAAGGTCAGAGAAGGGGAGATAGGGGAGCTAAACATGTGGCTCAAGGGCTGGTGCCAGGAAAAAGGACACAAATTTGTAGGGAACTGGCAACAGTTTTGGTAGCGAAAGTTTTTTAAATTTGATGGACTCCATCTGACTAAGGAGGGAGTCAAAGCATTGGGGCAGAGGTTTGACATCTTTGCAGAATATTTAAACTAGCAAATGGGGAGAGGGGTGCAACACCCCATACGTCAAATGGGAAGAACACCCCTCACCCCTCAGCTAGTGGTCAAACAGGAGTTCAGTATGTTTGCAGTTCTTTTGCATCACCAAGTAGGAAAAAAGGTCCAGCTCCCCATATGATGCAGGGGAAATGTCAGACCTCACCCAACAACTAACACACCAAAATCCAGTCAATGGAAACTCATGTACACAAATGCTCGCAGTCTGGGAAACAAGATCCCAGACCTGCAGGCAATAATGACAGAGGCTAAACTGGACATAGTAGCAATTACCGAGATGTGGTTTTCCAGTAACCACACTTGGGAGACTTCAGTACTTGGCTATGTACTTTTCAGAAGAGACCAAGGTGTAAAAAGGGGTGGGGCTAGAGTGGCCCTGTATGTCAATGAAAATATCAAAGTTACAGAAATTCAGAATACACATAAGGAGCCAGAAGAACTATGGATCACCCTGGAAACAGGAAATGGGACAGCCATAAGAACTGGGATTGTCTACAGGCCCACAGACCAGGGGGAGGACACAGACACATTACTGTTAGAAGATATACAAAACATGACAGCTAAAGGGGATGTTCTGATAATGGGAGACTTCAACATGTTAGATACAGATTGGTCAAAACCAGCAGGAACATCTGCCAGAACTACACATGGTGGATTCCCTGCAGGGGGAGGGCCTCAAACAACTGGTGCAACAACCCGCAAGAGACAGGACTATCCTAGATCTAGTGCTGACTAACAGGGAAAGGATCACAGATCTCCAGGTAGAAGGTAACCTGGGGGCCAGTGACCATCACATGGTATGGTTCAGTTTGGCCACTACAACTAAATCATCCCATTCCAAGGCAAAAATATGGGATTTCAGAGGAGCTAACTTTGATAAGATGACCAACAGAGTTAAGCAAGCCCTGGCAACAAGAAATTCAGGTGAGAGGGTACAGGCAAAGTGGACAAGCATAAAGGATGCAATACTTGAAGCAATACCCCATTGTGTTTGAGAGGAAAGGAAGTGCAAAAGAAGAAGGAAACCACTTTGGTTCTCAAAAACAGTAGCAGAAAAGGTCAGAGCCAAAAGGCTAGCCTTCAGGAAATATAAGGAAACACAGCAGGATGAAGAGAGGGAGGCATACCAAACTTCCCTAAAGGAAGCAGGGAAGGCAGCAAGGCAGGCAGAGGCCCAAACCGAGGAAACACTAGCACGAACAGTAAAAGAAGGTGACAAGACTTTCTATAGATACATTAGTGAAAGGAGAAAGTCCAGAGGGGGTATTGCTAAGATCAAAGGAGCTAAGGGTGTGTGTGAGCAGTAGGACCATGTAAAAGTGTGTATCCTAAAAAGATACTTCTGCTCAGTATTTACTGAAGAGAAGGTAGGGCAGGGCCCACAGCTCAGCACCATGGAGATGGGGGGGAGGTGAGCACTATTCCCTTCACAAAAGAAAGGGTCCTACAAGAGCTCGATAAGCTCAGGGTGGTCAAGGCAATGGAACCTAATTGCATACATCCCAGGGTACTAAAGGAGCTAAGGGTGGAACTAGCATAGCCATTATCAGAACTGTTTAATGAGTCTCTGAGCACAGGAGAGGTCCCAGAAGACTGGAGAAGGGCTCAGTGATCCACTCCACAAGAGTGGTAGCAGGAGGAGGCAAGGAACTACAGACCAGTCAGTCTTACCTCAGTACTGGGCAAGATTATGGAGGCACTCCTTAAGGAAAGGATAGTGCAACACCTGGAATCCATAGGATCACAGGATCCAAGACAGCATGGGTTTACAAAAGGAAGGTCCTGTCAAACTAATCTCATAGATTTCTTTGACTGGGTAATCAGAGTTGTGGACCAAGGGGGAGCAGATGATGTTGCCTACCTCGACTTCAGCAAAGCTTTAGATACTGTTCCACATAGAAGATTGATTAATAAGCTGGGTAGTCTCAGGATTGGGTCAAGTTAATCAACTGGGTGGCAAACTGGTTGATGGGCAGAAAACAGAGAATGGTGGTAAATGGTATACAGTCAGAAGAGATGCAAGTCACAAGTGGGGTACCTCAGGGATCAGTCCTGGGGCCAGTCCTCTTCAACATCTTCATCAGTGACATTGCAGATGGACTGGAGGGTAAGGTTTGTCTGTTTGCAGATGACACCAAGATCTGCAACAGAGTAGATGATCCAGATGGGGTGGACAGAATGAGAAGAGATCTGGATAAACTAGCAAAATGATCAGAAGAGTGGCAACTGGGATTTAATGCAAAGACATGCAAGATCATGCACATAGGAAAGAGAAACCCTGAAGCCACTTATAGGCTGAGGGGAGTTGCTGGCAATCACAAGGGAAGAAAGAGACTTGGGCATCATCATCATTACCGATGACCTGAAATCATTCAAGCAGACCACTAATGCAGAAGGTAAGGCTAGGGGTATCACAAGTCGGAAAAGGGAGGTAATAATCCCTCTTTACAAGACACTGGTTAGGCCTCATCTGGAGTATTGTGTGCAGTACTGGAGGCCACATCTTCACAAGGACATTAACCAAATTGAGGCAGTCCAGAGAAGGGCAACCAAAATGGTGCAGGGACTGCATCAGAAAACATTTGAGGACAGATTAGCAGAGCTCGATATGTATACCCTGGAGCAAAGAAGAGAGAGATAGATGATATGATCAAGAGTTTAACATGTTTCAATATAAGAAAAATAGCAGGACGAGAGGACACAGCATGAGATTAGAGGGAGGCCGATTAAGGGGTAATGTGAGGAAGTTCTTTATCACAGAAAGGGTGGTGGATGCATGGAACGGCCTACCCCAGGAACTGGTGGATATGAATACAGTGCAGGGCTTCATACAGGCATGGAATAGGCATAAGAGAGCTATACAGATGAGTATGACTAGATAGGCCTTTGACAGAGCAAAGGCTGATGGCACATTTATAAGGTAGGAAAAGAAATGGGCAGACTGGATGGGCCTTGCGGTCCTTATCTGCCATCAACTTCTATGTTTCTATATTTTCTAAAAGCAGCCACAAGCCACATACACAGAGAAAGTAGTTGAGGAGCCATGACCCCCACCCCTCCTCTCTCCTCAGTGAATTAGAACTACCCATCCAAATCCATTGTGTTGGAGTATTTTATTATTAATCAGTCACTTGGGGCAGCTTACATTTTGGGTAGGGTGTCATGGGGTTTCTTGGGATTTGAATGATTGTACTATGCAGCATTGGTGTTGCCCTGACTTTGACACTATTCCTCCAAGCATTGGTGTGTATTTGTGTGAGTATAGAATGTCAATGCCAAAATTAGGACACCACCAATGCTGCAATGCACAATATTCAAGGCCCAGAAAAACACCATGACACACATTCACCAAGGCTCAGGGGAGTTTTCCTACCTAAATGTTGCATTTCCATACTTTTCTGGAATTAAAGGGGAAGCCTAAATGTAGTTTTTGCAATGAATTTTAGAAAGTATAACTCCTTTTTTTGTTTAGTTATTGCCTTTTTGGCCCTTCCATTCTCTTTTTCCTCTTGCTTCTTTTCTCCAGTCTTGAACCCTGTATTCTTTGCATCCATAGCAACAACCCTACCACTACTCCATCTGACAAGGATCATGCAGAAAGACACACTGCTATTCTTGAGTCCTGTGGCATGAAGGTCACACTGCCCTCTTGTGGTTACTTCACCTTAGCTCATCTCTGTCTCACTGTGTCCTCCTCCCTATTCATTTGAGTGCTGCTTTCACTTGTGTTCCCTCCCCCCTCCCTCCCATCAAATGTCTTTGCCTGATAGCCCTGAAGGAACCCTACATTACACACCCAGGTGTGGGATAGCCAACTATGCCCAACCTGCCACGCATATAAATTTCCATTGCCCGGAGCACTGGAATCCAGTCCCACTTACATCCCCAGTCCTCTGGGTGGTCGCTCACATATCCACCCTCCCTATACATGTATCCACCAGCTCCCCCAACTCTCGGCCTCAGAATCCCAAGCTCATAAATAGATTGCTCAGACTTGCTCTCTTTCACCATGCTCTCCTCCTCCTCTTAATATGTGGCAATGTGCACACCAAACCCTAGCCCACTCCCATCTTACAGTTCCCCTTACGGGCCATCCGGTGTTCTACTTATAGCTGCCATCAATATTTGTAGCCTCCAGAAAAAGCATGATGTCCCACAAGGCTGGATGGTACTTATCTCCCCCAATATACTAGCAGTAACTGAGACCTGGCTTGACCCTAACACACCAGACTCTGACACCCATATACCTGGGTACTCTATCCTCATAATTGACAGACAGATCAAAAGGGAAGGGGGGGTTTGCCTTATACTACCATTACCCTCTTCAAGCCTCTCTAGTCCCTGATGCCCCCACCCCATCCATTGGGGCCCAAGCCCTCACCGTTAGGCTGCAATCTGATGCCTCAGTAAAAGTTCTACACATAGTTCTAGTATATATCCCCCCAGAACCAAAAGCTTGCATTCGACTCGGTACTGAATTGCCTTGTCCAGCTGCCCTCCTCCAGTGAAATCATTGCCTTGGGTGACTTTAATGTCAATTGGCTCGCTGCCTTCTCCACCCCTACAAGGATTCCATTGCCATCCTTGACCTCACAAAAGTTGTCCAGTCCCCCACAAGACTCAGTCATAAAACAGGCACCTCCACTCTCATTGACCTCATCTTCACGAACAGGCCCGTTCGCCTTTCTGAGGTTTCAGTACTCCTGGATGCTTTGAGCAACCACTCGCCAGTTCTCTGAAAATGGACCTCAAAAACACCTCCAAAATTACCAAAAAAATTTACCTCTCACTGTCGCTTAAAAAAGAGTTCCCTCCCCCAGTTTAAGCAGTACCTGCCGCGTTGTGACTGGTCCCCCATCAACTCTGCACCCACCATAGACCTCACCCTTGACCACTTTATCTGTACATCTAATTTGGCCTGCAACCACTATGCCAGTCCCCAAGCAACTGATTAAAAATTATGATACCTCCTGGCTGTACCACACCCTACTTGACCTCATGAAGCAGTGGGACAACCAGTGGCACTTAGCTAATGAATAAGGCAAACCACACGACTGGCAATTGTACAGGGAATTCAGGAATAAATGCACCTGGGAAATTCGGCAAGCCAAAGCTGCCCACTACCAGGAGTCACTCTCCTCCACCTGGGGCTCAGAGCGTAAGCTCTGGAATAACATTAAAGAACTTAGTGGAAAAAACATCTCCCCATGCACCGTCCCAACTGCTGGTAAATTGCTCCCTATCCCAAGACCCCTTTCTAAGTGCGGATACCCTTAACTCTGCCTTTTCTGACCTCAGCAGTGCCCTTCCCCTCCCCTGAGCTGCCCCAAACCCCCCATCCTACAACCACCCCCACCTTCAGGCTCTGTACACTCTCCCCACATGAGGCAAGGCCTTACCTTACCAAAGCCCTGAGCAAATCACGCTTTAGTAATAACTCACTGGACCTCAAACTTGTCCTGCTCACCCTAGATGCTATAATCATCCCCCTCACAGACATCCTCAACCAGTCTCTCTGCCTCAGACAATTCCCAATGCACTGGAATCACCAGTAGAAAAGAGGAAGTTATTATCCCTCTGTACGGACAGTTGGTGAGACCCCATCTGGAGTACTGCGTGCAGCTCTGGAGACCCAATCTCCGCTAAGACATAGACAGGATGGAAGCTGTCCAGAGGAGGGCAACTAAAATGGCGCAGAGTCTGCACCGGAAGACATATGAAGAGAGACTTAAGGAGCTAAATATGTATAGCCTCGAGGAAAGGAGGGAGAGGGGGGACATGATATAAACTTTCAAGTACCTCAAGGGAATCAACAAAGTCCAAGAGGGTAGTATCTTTCAAAAAGAGAGGTGTGCAAGAACAAGGGGCACAATTTGAAGATAGAAGGGGGGGCGGCTCAGAGGTAATTTAAGGAAGTATTTTTTCACAGAGAGGGTTGTGGATGCATGGAATGGCCTTCCGGAGGAGGTTGTGGTGTCAGTAACAGTGGTGGAATTCAAGCATGCATGGGACAGTCATAAGGCAATTCTAGGGGGTGGGGGTAGGAAGAAGTAGGCTGCTGGTTAACTAGGATCTGCAGCTTATCCATTAGGTAGGGAAATGGGCAGACTGGGTGGGCCAAGCGGTCCTTATCTGCTGTCAAAATCTATGTTTCTATGTTTCTATGAAATCAGCCATCATCACCCAAATCTTTAAAGGTGGGGACCGTACCTACCCTGGCAACTACTGCCCCATCTCAATTCTCCCCCAATCTCCAAGGCTTTAGGAAAAATACTGTCAGACCAACTCACCAACTATCTTATCAAATATGACCTGCTTTTTCCTGAACAACATGGCTTCAGGAGGGGACACAGTACTACTACTGCCCTTCTTGAATACACCACCTTCATCAACAAAGCCCTTGACCAAAGACACCTGGTTTGCTCTACCTATATTTATTTCACCAAGGTTTTTGACTCTGTTAGCCACACACTTCTCTTACAATCTCTGTCCTTCTTGTGGCTATCTCTGGAAGCCACCACCTGGTTTAAAAGCTATCTGAGCAATAGAACCCAGAGGGTCAAGTTAAACACCACACTCTCGCCCAGTAAACCAGTTTGCTTTGGGGTCCCCAAAGGATCTATATTGGGCTCCCTTCTGTTTAACATGTTCTTGAATACCCTCCCCAAGGTCTGCTTGGGTCAGCTGCTTCTCTACGCTGATGTTGCGGTCATATTCGACAGTCACCTTGACCCACTTTCTCTACAAGCCTCCCTGCAGCGCTCCTTCACTGAGGCTGAAGCCTGGTTCTTGGATCACTGCCTTGTCATGAACTACAAAAAGACCAAGGCCATGATCTTCACCCACAGACAAAATAAACATAAAAACTTTCCCCTCACCATCCTCAATTCCGAGGTTTTCCCACTTGACCAGGTACCCACCTTTAAATACCTAGGCATCACCCTTGACTCCTCTCTCACTTTCCATGAACACTTCAATCTCCTCTACTCCATTGTCATTGTTACATTAGGGCTCTTGTATAGCCATAGGGGTTGCCTGCCCCCAAACACCCTAAACCTTGCTGTGACATCTTCGGTGCTCTCACTTATCGACCATGGGATTGTCATCTATGGCTCTGCTGACCCCATCACCCTGCGCCGTATTAAGGTCTCCCTAAATAAAGCCTGCAGATATGCTATTGGATGTGACTGGTGGATGCACACCTGTGAACTCTACCATTGCACCAACTGGCTTAACTCGATGGACAGCTCAGATACCAGACCTGTTTCCTTGCCAGAAAGCTCCTCCCTACTGGGACTTCGCCATCTTGTGCAGCACTCCACCTAACCCCAGACAACTTAAAGCTCTCTGTCTTTCCCTCTCTTATTATCCCATTGCAGGACTTCCCTGGGCCAATGCTCCTTTTTCCACAGGGCCCCCCTCTGGTTTAATGAACTACCTCCTGCTGTCTTTCTGGAGCAGCGTCTAGGCCCATTTAAATCCTGACTCCACTTAGAAATTCTCTTCCACTCCTGCTGTGACTGGGCCTAGTCCCTATCTGCAGTGCAGACACAAGTCACCCGCCCATCTCCCCCTCTTTCCTTTTGACCTGGGGTCTGCCCCTACCACTTGATCCTGTAGAAATTGTAACTAGACTGTAGTTTATTGAGCACTGTCTTTTGATACTGTAACTATTGTTGTTTACTGCTCACTGTCTGACTTGGGATGGATCTCTCCGCCCTTGAATTTTGTTACTTGTCCTCTTTTCAACATTGTAATATTGCTCTATTCTTGTCTTTCTTGTAATCTGTTATGTTATTTCATTTTTGATGCGGAGCCTTTGCAAAGGAGTCCTTGACTCAAAGGTTGTAATTCCGATTCTTTCAATAAATAAAAAAATAATAAACATAGTTACTCCAGCATGCCTAGCTTCAGTCATGCCAAACATTATCTTTCTCCTTCTTCTCAGGGACCTACTCTGGTATATCTAGTTTGAAACTCTCTAATCCTCACCATTCATCTGTGATAGGGCTGAATAGGGCCCTGCCCCATTTGTTATGCAGAAAGAGTTAAACACAAGGATCCATTCTGTCATCTCCTTTTCTGTCTCGTCTGTCTGGTTGCATAACCAAATGTTCTCGTGAGACCTAGGAACTGATCACGCTGACAGTCTCGCGCTTCTCCATCTCTCGCTATCTCTCTGCCTTCACTTGCTGTTTCTGTCTTTTCTTCCTCCTTGCATATCTGTCATTATAAAATGCATGTGAATCTTTGTGTGAAACTGTAAGTGATACTCGGATCCCTTGGTTTGAAATGTACATATTTGGTTGAAGTATCCTATGCCCAGGATAAATGATTTGGTGGACAGATTGGGGAATGCCAAGTGCATAAGTACCCTCAATCTCACCAAGGGTTACAGGCAAATCCCCCTAGCTAAAGAATCTAGAGACAAAACTGCATTTGCCACCCCTATTGGATTCTGTCAGTTCACCACCATGCCATTTGGTTTACATGGTGCACCTGCTATATTCTAGCTGCACATGGATGCAATTTTATCCCCTCACACTGGCTATTGTGCTGCGTACCTGGATGATGTTGTGGTGTGCAGTCCAGACTGGAAATGCCAACTAGAACACCTACGAGCAGTTGTCTAAAATATCAAAAAGGTAGGTCTGACAAGTAATCCTATTTGTGCTATGTTTTGGGAAATGGAGAAGTAATGCCAGAGATTTCTAAGACATAAACTGTTGTAGCTAACAGTCCTATCCCTAAAACAAAAACAAAAAAAGAAAACATGTCAAGTCATTTTTAGGGCTGGCTGGTTATTAGCGAAGATTTATTCCCAACTTTGCCCAGCTAGCTACTCCCCTAACTGAACTCATGAACAAACAGTACCGAAAAAATGTGAAATAGTCCCCAGAGTGTGATGAAGCTTTTTGGGCCATTAAGGCTGCATTATTGTTCAGCCCCTGTTTTAAGAAGCCCAGACTTTGAGAAATAGGTTTTGTTACAGATAGATGTATCAGAGCTAATCCTAGGTGCAGTCTTGAGTCAGCATACAGATGGGAAGTAACGTCCCATTCTATATATCAGTAAGAAGTTGCAGGACAGAGACAAGAGGTACTCCACCATTGAAAAGGAATGCCTTGCTGCAAAGTGGCCATGGAGTTCCTTAAGTTTTATTTGCTAGGAGCTGACTTTGTGCTTATAACAGATCATAATCCTCTCTGCAGGCTTAACCAAATGAAGAATACAAATTCCAGAATCAGTCGGTGGTACCTGGCACTACAGCCATTTAAATTTGAAGTGATGCACAAATCTGGGAAAGAGAATGCTAATGCTGATTTTCTGTCAAGATATTGATCAGGAATTGAGAATTCCCAAGGTTGAAAAAACAAAATGTGTGAGTTTAAACTTCTCTGTTTGCTAAACTGCCTGTGCACTGAACTGTAATGGTTATAAGTTAATATTTAAAGAGAATTAATAGAAAGTTTTGGAAACCTGTTTTTTTTTTTCAAACAGGTTCCCTCTTAAAGAGAGGGATATGTGCCAGGGTTGAATAAGGTCCTATCCCATTTGTTATGCAGAAAGAGTTAAACACAAGGATCTGCTCTATCCATTCCTTTTCTGTCTCTTATCTGTCTGGTTGCACAACCAAATGTTCTTGTGAGACCTAAGAACTGATCACTCTGACTGTCTCACAATTTTTTGCCTCTTGCTGTCTCTCTACATTCACTTGCTGTTTCTATCTTTTCTTCCCTCTTGCATATTTGTGGTTATAAAATATAAGTGAAGCTTTGTGTGAAACTATAAGTGATACTGGGATCCCTTGGTTTAAAATGTATGCAGTTATAATATTGAAATGATTGCAAAAAGCTATATGGAATTTAGGAGGTTAACCTGAGATGCAGTTTGAGCTCCTCTCAGGCTTGTTTGCAAACTCTATTGCAGAGTTGTTAGCAGGAGATCAGTTCTGGGACACCATGTTCTATTTTCAATATCTTCATTAGTAACAATGTGGAAGGGCTGAAAGGAAAGGTCTACCTGTTTGCAGATGACACCAAGATCTGCAACAGGGTGGATACTCCAAAAGGGGTGGAGAGAATGAGGAGGGACCTGGGGAAGCTTGAAAAATGATCTGAGGTGTGGCAGCTAAGGTTCAATGTGAAGAAGTGAAAAATAATGCACCTGGGAAGAGGGAACCCTGGGGAGAGCTACAGGATGGGGAGGAGGTGCTGACAATCACAAAGGAGGAAAGGGACCTAGGGGTTATCATTTATGATTACCTAAGTGTGTCAAAGCAGAGCGCGAAGTCTGCAGGATGGACCAGTGGAATGTTGGGGTGCGTAGGCTGAGGTATCACTAACAGAAGGTGGGACGTGGTGATGCCATTGTATAAAACACTAATGAGGCCTTGCCTAGAGTACTGTGTGCAATTCTGGAGGCCACACCTGCACAAGGACATTGACAGGGTGGAGGCATTCCAGAGAAGGAAGACCAAGATGGTACATGGTTTGCACCACAAAACGTATGAGGAGAGATTGAAGGACCTCAATATGTACTCACAGGAGGAAAGGAGGGTGTGGGGGGACATGATAGAAACGTTCAAGTACCTCAAGGGCATAAACAAGGTGCAGGGGTGGGAACATCTTCCAATGTAGAAAGAGTACAAGAATGAGGGGGCATGATATGAAATTGAAGGGGATAGATTAAGAGGAAATGTGAGAACATTTTTCTTCACAGAGAGGGTGGTGGACACAAGGAATAGTCTGCCACAAGAGGTGGTGGGAGCAAGCACAGTGAAACATGCAAACATAGAAACATAGATTTTGACGGCAGATAAGGACTGCTTGGCCCACCCAGTCTGCCCATTTCCCTACCTAATGGATAAGCTGCAGATCCTAGTTAACCAGCAGCCTACTTCTTCCTACCCCCACCCCCTAGAATTGCCTTATGACTGTCCCAATTCCACCACTGTTTTTGACTCCACAACCTCCTCCGGAAGGCCGTTCCATGCATCCACAACCCTCTCTGTGAAAAAATACTTCCTTAAATTACCTCTGAGCCGCCCCCCTTCTAACTTCAAATTGTGCCCCCTTGTTCTTGCACACCTCCTTTTTTGAAAGATGCTACCCCCTTGGACTTTGTTGATTCCCTTGAGATACTTGAAAGTTTCTATCATGTTCCCCATCTCCCTCCTTTCCTCGAGGCTATACATATTCAGCTTCTTAAGTCTCTCTTCATATGTCTTCTGGTGCAGACCCTGCACCATTTTAGTTGCCCTCCTCTGGACAGCCTCCATCCTGTCTATGTCTTTGCAGAGATTGGGTCTCCAGAACTGCACACAGTATTCCAGATGGGGTCTCACCAACTGTCTGTACAGAGGGATAATAACTTCCTGCTTTCTACTGGTGATGCCTCTCCCTATGCATCCCAGTATCCCCCCAGCCCTCCTTGCTGCCCTTTCACATTGCTTGCCCACCTTTAGGTCATCTGATCTGACTCCCTGGTCCCTTTCCATTTTTGTTGTTGTTAGTATCTCACCCCCCATTGTGTACTCTTCCCCTGGGTTTTTGTTTTCCAGGTGCATTACCTTGCACTTCTTAGCATTGAATCTAAGCTGCTATACATTTGACCATTCCTCTAACCTTGCCAAGTCCCTTCTCATCCTTTCCACCCCACCTTGTGCATTAACTCTGTTGCAGATCTTTGTGTCATCTGCAAAGAGACATACTTTTCCTTCCAGTCCCTCTGCAATGTCGCTTATAAAGACTTTGAAGAAGACCAGTCCTAATACTGAACCCTGCGGTACCCCACTAGTAACCCCCCTTTCTTCAGAGTGGACTCCATTTACTATTACTCTCTGTGTCCTATTCTCCAGCAAATTCTTTACCCAGGCTGTCACCTTGGGACCCACTCCCAGGCTGGCTAAATTGTATATTAATCTTTTGTGTGGGACTGTGTCAAATGCCTCGCTAAAGTCTAGGTAGGCCACATCCACAGCCCCTCCCTGGTCTACTACTTTGGTCACCCAGTCAAAGAAATCTATCAGATTTGTCTGGCATGACCTTCCCACTGTGAATCCATGCTGTCTTGGGTTCTGAGCCCCTCTGGCCTCTAGATACTCAACAATTCTTTCCTTCAGAAGTGATTCCATCATTTTCCCTAGCACTGAGGTTTAACTAACAGGTCTGTGGTTTTCTGCTTCTGCCTTGCTCCCACTTTGTGAAGGGAATCACATGTGTCCTTCTCCAGTCCTCGGGTACCACCCCATCCTCCCATGATTTGTTAAAGAGGGTAGTCAGTGGGTCACTAGTTCTACCTAGTTCTTTTAAATTCTGGGATGAATCCCATCAGGCCCCATTGCTTTGTCCACCTTCAGTTTTAAGAGTTCTTTCAGAACCCTTTCTTCTATAAATGGGCTGGTATCAACTTCTGTATCCAGAGTGTTTCTACTGTTTGTTTTAGGTACCACCCCCACTTCCTTTGTAAATACTGAGCAAAAATATTTGTTAAGTATCTCTGCCTTTTCACAGTCGCCCTCTGCCCACCCTCCCTCCTCTTTATTAAGCCTCACTAACCCTCCCTAGGTCTTCCTTCGCTCCCTGATGTACCTATAAAAAGTTTTATCCCCCTTCTTAACTGAGTTGGCTATCTTTTCCTCGGTTTGGGCCTTTGCTGTTCTGACTGCCTTCCCAGCTTCCTTTTGCTTTAACTGATACAGTTCTCTGTCCTGCTCTTTCTGTAATTCCTTGTACTTCCTGAATGCTTTCTTTTTCTCTTGAACCTTCACTGCCACTTCCTTTGAGAACCATAGTGGTTTCTTACATTGTTTCATTTTGTTTATTTGCTTCACACAAAGGCTTGTTACCTCTGTGATGGCAGTTTTTATTATTCCCCATTGTTCTTCCACCCCTCCTTCCTGCCCATTTGCTAGTGCATTCCTTAGGCACTCACCATTTGGCAAAGTCAGCCCTCCTAAAGTCCAGTACTTTTGCCTTTGTAACAGCTTAGCTCTATTGCTGTGATTATTATGAAACCATACTGTCCGATGGTCGCTAGTTCTCAGATGGCTACCCACTTCTATCTCTGTGATACTCTCTTCATCTCCATTTGAGAGAACCAGGTCTAAGATTGCTCCTCTCGAGGTGGGCTCCAATACTAGTTGTCTAAGGCATGCCCTTGTAGGGCATCTAGAATAACCCACTCTTTGAAGTGGCTGCTGCAACTGCACTCCAGTTAACATCTGGCATATTCAGATCACCCATCAGTAATATCTCCTTTTTCTGCCATTCTAAGTATTCCTTCTATCATTTCCTTGTCACCATAACCTCTCCCTGAAGAGAATCTGTATACAACCCCTGTCGGATTGTGGTGCCATTGCCGGTCTCCAAATTTACCCACAGTGCTTCTTCTCCTCCCTGTTTTCCCTTTTGTTCTGTTGCTTTGATTCCTTCCCTTATGTAAAGAGCTACTCCTCCTCCTCCTCTTTTACCCTCCCTGTCCCTCCTGTAGATAGTGTATCCTGGTAAGTTTATGTCCCAGTCATGGTTTTGTGTGTACCATGTTTCTGTGACTGTCATGATATCCAGATGTTCCTCCTCCATCAAGGCCACTAATTCAGGAAGCTTATTACTCAGACTACAGGCATTGGTACTCATTGCTTTCCATTTTTTGATGGCTTTACCTTCTTTTGCAGCATCCCTCACTGACCTGTCTACCTCGGTCTTTTTCTCATTTAGTACCCTGTTTTGTAGGGAGAGGCTGGGATTTTTCTGCTGCTTATCAGTGCCTCCCCCCTTGACTAGTTTAAAAGTTTGCCAATGAAGCATTTAAACCAATTGCTCAAAAGACTTGTTCCGTTCCTGGACAGATGCAGACCATCCTGCCAGTATAGGCTGGTGTCCCTCCAGGTGGAACCCCAGTCCCCAATGAAGCCAAACCCCTATGCTCCACACCATTTTTCAACCATTCATTAAACTGCATGGTGCAAAGTACCCTCATCTCACTAATGCCATTGACAGGCAGCACCTCAGAGAAGGATATTGTGTGTGCTACTTGTCCTAGGCCCCTCCCCAATTCTACAAAGTCCTTCTGCACTGCTCTAATCTCATGATGAGCCGAGTCATTTGTCCCTAGGTGGACAATGACGTCCAGCTCAGACTCCCGTGCAGCTGTTCTCGTGATCCTGAGGATGCGCTTCCTGTCTCTCCAAGCCATGGCACCAGGCAGGCACCTTACTTCAGTTTTCCCTGCACCCTCCAGTTCTATCCCCCTAATAATTGAGTCCCCCACCAGGAGCTGCTTCCTTTCCTTGTGGTGTCCTCTGCCTCCTTCCAGTGGGCCTCCCTTGTGACAGCTGTCCTCAGCCTCCTTAGTCTCCTCTGTGGGTGCATCCATAGGGGAGCTATGCTCCCCCAGAATGGTGTATGGATTGTGGTGTGGAACAACTGACTGGGTGTGCCTCTGTTCCACCATCCTCACCCTCCCTGAGCCCACTGTGGTCCAACTGCTGTGCTTTCTTCGCAACCTCTGAGGTAGTGGTGGTGGTGGCTCTGGTGCTCCCTGGATGGGGGAGGTTCCCTTCCTACCATCCAGTGTGACCTGGGAGAAGGTCCCCTTACTACTGTCCAGTGCGGCCTGAAGACGGGCAACTTCCTCCCTCAGGGCAGAGAGTTGTCTGAAAATAGGGCAGCATCTCAGCCTCCAGAAAGACTCCCGGAAGACTGCTGCCCCACAGCCATTACATTGCACTACTCCCCACATTTTTTTTTGTGTGTGTGTGTGTGTGATTGGTTTGTAATATAGAAATATATATATATATATATATATATATTATACAATGTGTATGCTTATATTGTCAGTGCAGTGTGCTAGAGAGGATATGACAGTGATATGCACCTTGCACTCTCGAGGAAATGATGTCAGAACCCCAGGTATAAAGGAACTATTTCCAGGGGTGGGTGGGGTAAGGGTGGGAAGGAGTTGGGCCTAAACTGTGCCTCACAAAACAATCAGCTAAAAGCTCTGACCCACTGCTGCGATGAGTGCCTTCCTGTCAGCAAGATGCCCTACACAACAATTTGACAGAGAAAATACCCTGCTAATCAAACAGAGAAAATTCCACACATCCAAATCAGACACAGGTAAACCTCCCCAGCCCCAAAACAGGCCTGGTGGTTTGTGCTCTGAAAGCTGTCAATCCCAAAATAAGTCAGCTGTGCTTTAAACTCTTCCTGCACTGAAAATGTTAAGAATTGTACCAAACAAACGTAAACCTAGATCCACCACCCTCTGTTGCTTGAAAGACTGTCTTTTCCTGTTTCACACTGCAGGTTTTTCTATGACAACTTCTTAACCACAGTAACTTATTTAAAAATAGTTTAACTATCACAAACTCCTACGCACCAGTAAATTATTTAAAAATAGTTTCTGTCCCAAAATCCTAGTAGTCAATCCATCTACCCCCCAAGGGACAACCAAAATGCAGTATTCAAACACTTATGAAGTTACTTCCAAGATAAGCAGAGTTTGCAAGCTTCTTTTTCAACTCCTCAGCCACCTGTAATTTATTTAAAAATAGTTTAACTGTCAGAAAATCCTAGTAGACAATCTAGCTACCTCCAAGGATCTACCCAAATGCAGTATTTAAATTCTTCTGAAGTTACTAACAAGATAAACAGAGTTTCCAAGCCCCTTCTTGGTTAAACACTAAATAAATATGTAAATAAAAAGCAATTACCAAGGGTAGTTAGTTTCACCTCCCACAGAATTAAGCAAAAGTGCACATTTGTTGCAGATATCAAGTGCAATATAGAATTTCTCACACAGCTCACAGCTGAATAAAGAAGTAGCGTCCTTCCAGGTCAATAAAATGTGCTTGTGGGTTAAATATGCCTGGGACAGGTACAAGGGAACCTTGAGGGGGGAGCCACTGACCAGATAGAATCAGTGGCCACATACAAGTATATGGTTACGGGCAGACTGGGTGGGCCTAGCAGTCCTTATCTGCTGACAATTTCTATGTGTCTTTGTTTCTATGTTGCAGCACCTGCAAGGAAACTGACAAGGACTCATTTTCTGAGAAACAGGATGTTCTCTTAATGAGTTCCCAGGCAAAGACTTATAAAAAGAGCAGCAATACTTTTTCTGCAGACTTGGATAGAGAGGGAGAGACTGAAACTTGGATCAGAGATACGTTTAGATGAAGGACTGTGTTTCCTCTGTTTGGACTGCCTTTGTAAATAGTTACACTGAACAATATTTTTTATTTTACTGTTATTGATAAAAATAACATGTGACTTGCTAATTTTACAAGTGCTCCTGATCTTCCTGTGCTTCCTGACCTATGCCTCGATGACATCATCATCTTAATATTATAATAATTTATAGTGGTACAGTTGTTAGGGTTGAGTTGGCACTTTTAGGTCAAACAGCCATTTTTGGTCACTACCAGCACAGCCATAGTTTGACCGAGGAACACAAAATGGACATGCACATCATTTCTGTTAGGATCTGGACACCTGCAAAGTCTGGTAAAATTCAGTGAAGTGTTTTTAAGCTACCTATTGAATAAAAAACAGAAAATGTGTTTTCTAAGAGGCATTTTTGGCTCATCAATGACTAAAGAAGCATTTGTCAATACCAGATGATTGCATGTATGTTGTGTCAGGTAGGTTTTGGTTGCATTTTAGGGAGTGGACTGGAGTTCCTTGTTGCATTCATCCTGTAGTGCTTATCCTACTCAGGGTGGCATATGGACCATGCTCACTAGGGGACAGCTATCTCATATACCATGCTTTGAACTGTCTAGTAACTGCCCCGATCAAGTATGTAACTTGTTTGTATTCACTGTTATTGTGATTTCAACTTTCTGCCTGTATAATTGCCAATCTTCTTTTCTGCAGCTTGTAAATATCACTGTATTGCTATTGCTGTATGATTTTGTATTGTGTTGTAATTCCCCCGGGGTCGCACTTGAAGATAGGCTCTGTGATTTTCTAGTGTGCTTACCTGGTCAATAAAAGTTAAATAAATAAATAATGATGAAAGCAGAGTAGTATTGTAGTGCGAGTTTGCAACAGAATCAGTGAATAGTAATTTATTTATTTATTTGCTTTTGTTAACCAGGTAAGTGCACTAGACATCCAAGTGCCTATTTTCAGGTGCGACTCGGGAGTATACAAGGTACATACAAAGCATCAAGCATAGTCAAGGTAACATGCAAGATCATCCGGCATAACAAGTAGATAGGTAGATAACTGCATGTGGGATTTCAGGCATAACATGTTGATGGGAAGATAGCAACAAAATACATAACATGTTGTCAGGTAGAGTAAACAACAAAATACAGACAATATCCACAAGGCTAACAATATGGGGTAAGCCACAGGGGACCCCCACTCAGGAACAGGTAGGTAGGGAAAAGTGTCCAGGGCAAATTTCAGCACATTGTGGCACCATATTGTGGCATCAAGCATGCAGGAGTGTCACCCCCTATCAGTCGGTTTGGGAAGAGAGTGAATCAGCTGGGGTCTATTTGGCACATAGACAGTCATAGGCCAATTTAAGGAAGCTCCATAGGGAGGCTTTAAAGCAGGGATGGGAGGGAGAAGAGTGAGTTGATGCAGGAAGGCAGTTCCACATCCTGGGTGAGTGGATGGAGAAGGCTCGATCCCCAGCAAGGGTACGGGTCCTGGGAACCAGGCAGTCCAGCACGGCACTGGATCATAAGTGGTAGGCAGGGGTTCCATGTTTGAGGGGGAAAGGCAAGTGCAGAAGGGGTAGCTGCTCTTACTATGTTGTTGATGAAATTGCCGAATACAAAAGTGCAGTGCTTTTCAGGGGGGAGCCACTCCAGATGTGAGTATAGATCACAGCGATGTGTGAGGTGAGGTGCAGAGAGTGCAAAGCAGCATATATTGTTGTATGCAGTGTCCCATTTTGTGAGACTTGATTTTGGGACTGGGGCAAAGGATATGAGCCCATAGTAGAGCGTGGGTAGGATGAGCCCCCTGGCTAGGGCAACCCATGTGGCGGGGTGAGACAACTTTTTGCTCCGTAGGCAAGTCTGAGCTTGCAGTTTGTTGACTTGCATATGTTCCGAATGTGCAGAGTGAGGTTCAGTTGTGGGTCAAGGGTTACTCCTAGATACTCGACTGAATCCACGGCCTGCAGGAGGGTACCATCAGCTCCATAGATATTTAAGGGAGCAGGGCAGGTTTTAGTCTTGGCCAAGGAGCCAAAGAGCATGGCCTGGGCCTTTTCCATATTAATGGTCAGTTTATGGCCCACTAGCCAGTTCTGGATAAGTGTGAAGTTGGAATTTAGCCTGGAGTTAATGATGGTGATGTCCTGGGAGCTGGCCAGGACTATGAGATCATCCTCATAGAGGGTGGTGCACCCATGGGTAGCAACAGCGGGCAGTTCATTAATGAATAAGGAAAACAGAATGGGTCCAAGGACAGAACCCTGGGGGACCCTGCAGTTGATAGAGGAGGGGTCAGAGAGAGCACGGTTGAAGGTGGTGAATTGTTGCCTGCCCGTGAGGTAGTTGGAGAATCAGGCATGGGCAGGGAGTGAGAATCTGAGAGAGTGAATACTGGAGCAGAGGAGGGAGTGGTCAACATGGTTGAAAGCCTTTGAAAGGTCCACGAATATGGCTCCAGTCAGTTTGCCTTGATCAGCTGCAGTCCTGATCTCAGAGGTGACATCAAGGGCAGTGGATGTACTATGCCCTTTTCTGAAGCCATGTTGAGCAGGGGAGAGAAGTCCATAACTGTGAAGGTAGTGGGAGAGCTGTGTGGCAACAACCTTTTCAAGAAGTTTGCAGATTGCAGACAGGATAACAATGGGGCAGTAATTCTTGATGTCTTTAGGGTCGCCTTGTTTAAAGACAGGGACGACCTTGGCCACTTTCCACATATCAGGGATGATCCCCGAGATTAGAGAGCTGCTAAAGATGTAGGTGATAGGCCAGGCTAGGACAGGAGCTTCTAGGCTGTACAATTTGGGTTCAAGGCTGTCGTGCCCCACCCCAGTGTGGTGGGAAAGCCCAGCAAGGAGCTTCTGGGTCTCCATGACCAAGATCCATTTTAGGTAGAAGGGTAGTCAGGAGGTATTCCCACACAGAGACTTAGGGGTAGGAGACTGGGATGGAGGGGGGGCAGGCAGGTCAGAGAACATGGAGTTGAAAGCATTTGCGATGGTATGTGGGATATTGCAGCTGACCCCACTAATATGCATGTCGGTAACCTGAACCCTAGCGGACCCTCCAACCAAGTTATTGATGTTTTGCCAGAAACTCCTTGGATTTCTTGCTGAGGATAGCAGGGCAGATTGACAGTACTTGCTCTTGGTGGTGTGGATGGCTCTATTACAAGAGTTTCTGAACTGCCAATATTCAATAAGGTCGTTATAGTTGCGGGAGATCTTGTACTTCTCCCTGCATTTGTCCCTATTCTTCATGAGGGAGAATAAGCCACCATGAAGCCACTTCGTGACAGTACCCCTCATCCTCCTTTTTGTGAGGGGGCATGTTTGTTTTGCAAGGGGATAAACACTGCAAGGAAATGGTCAAGGGCTCTTGCAGGGTGATTATTGGTAGAGACCCTGGACCAGTCAGCTTGTCATAGGTCCACAAGATAGTCATTTAGTTTAAAGTTTGAATAGTCCCTCATCTGGATCACTTTACTGGGGATTTTGGGTGAGGAGATACCCCATATGCAGTAGGTTGGAGAGTGATCAGAGATGACGTCGGGGAGAATTCCTGCAGAGACTATTCTATCCGGTCTATTGCTCAGTATCCAGTCGATAAGAGATCCTTTATCTCCCCGGGAGGAGAGCCTTGTGAGTACCGTAATAAGCTGACTGAGAGCAAGCCCTGAGAGAAGGGGCTCGTAATGCTTGGTGTTGGGTCCCATCCAATCTAGGTTAAGGTCCCCCAGGACTAGTACCTCATTTGAGCCCACCTTGTCACTAAAGCAGTCGAGTAGTGAGGAGAGCCCTAGTGCTCCTCCCTTTGGAGGATTGTAGGCACAGACCAGGTATACCTTTTTTGCATCCCCAAGCAGGAGGAGTGCATGCAGGAACTCACAGGTTGGGGTGTAGGGGGTGTATGATCAACAGCATACACATTTAGGTGCACCTTAAAGTAGAGGAGCAATCCACCCTCATGTGTCTTCCCTGTCCTGTCTGATGAGGTTGTAGCCCAGTAGGGCACACAAGGAGTCAGGGATGTGAGGGTTCAGCCAGGTTTCCAAGATCCCCAAGATATCTGGGTTGTAGTGGGCCACCCATGTCGTTAGTTCTGCTAGGTTGTGCAGGATACTGCAAATGTTAAGGTGACCCATTTTTAAGCCTCTGACAGACAGACAGACAGTGGGGGGCTTGTAGTAGGGCACGGTGGCCTGTGATCCTAGATTATTAGTCATTACTCCAGCCAGTCCAGGGAGGGTCATGGCAACAGATGTGAAAGCCGCAGATATAAGCATGGCTCCAGATTATGGAATTCCCGAGGGATCAGCACTGCAGCCAAGGTCAGCAAGGATGTGTTCAGGCAGCTTGTATAAGGGTAAAATATGCAAGCAACACATCCTTGCAACAGCACACATCTCTAAGCCCCCAGAGCGCCAGCACAGGGACGTTGCTAAGGGCAGATATCAGGTAGGCTCAGGGAGGTTGCAGTAGCAATAGCCCTAGAAACACACTACCTGTAGCACAAGGGCTGTGAAAGCCCTAAAGAGAGAGCTAGGTAATGATACAACAGGTGGGCAGGGTGGCTATGATACCTTCCTGCCCAACCATAGGGCTCACAGTACTCACGGCTACAAGTCAGATTCCTGCTGTTGCCAAAAATTTAGTGAGTGAGGAATAGTTTCTTTGTCCGGGGGAAAGGACTGGGTGTTTTGTCAAATTCTTAGTCGGGGGAAGTGTGGGTGATTTCAGTCACACTATCACTGGACGTTTTAGTCACACTATCACTGTTCGAGTCAACAGGGCGGCCACTAGAAGAGAGAGCAGATAAGCTGCTTATAGGAAAGAGGACTGATAGGTTTTTGAGCGCATGTGACCCAGCCTATATAAGGCTAAGTTCATCTAGGGTGGTGGCGGGGCCTCTCTGTGCTCTGAAGTGATCACTGCAGGCCTGTGAGGCTTTTCAAGGACAAAAGGCTACTGTGGTGTACCTGTGCACCGGGGGGGGGGAAAGGATTCTGCGGAGTCCGACTTGCCATTGGGGAGGGCAGGCTCCGAGGCCTTCACGACCTCCTGAGAAAAGAGGAGAAATGAAAGAAGTTAAATAGGGAAAGCAGGTAGGCTGCAGGAGGAGTTAGTTTAACACTCTAACTTTGTGGGACATTAATTAAATGTACAGCAGCTAACATACACTTGTAAGCTATAAATCAGCCAAAGTAAATTTAAGTGTTTTTGCAGGCTCCTTCCCGAATTGTACAAAAGCGAGCTTTACCAGAGGGCTTTTGCTGTGGGTTTCGGTGATTATAACATAGAAACATAGAATCTGATGGCAGATAAGGACTGCTTGGCCCACCTAATCTGCCCATTTCCCTACCTGATGGATAAGCTGCAGATTCTAGTTAATCAACAGCTTACTTCCTCTTACCCCACACTAGAATTGCCTTATGCCTGTCCCATGCATTCTTGAATTCTTCCACTGTTCCTTGCTCCACAACCTCCTCAAGAAGGCTGTGCCATGCATCCACAACTCTCTCTGTGAAAAAATACTTTCTAACATTACCTCTGAGCCATCCCCCCTCTATCTTCAAATTGTGCCCCCTTGTTCTTGCACATCTCTTTTGAAAGACACTACCCTCTTGTACTTTGTTAATTCCCTTGAGATACTTGATAGTTTACATCATGTCCCCCCTCTCCCTCCTTTCCTCAAGGGTATACATATTAAGCTGCTTTAGTTTCTCCTCATAAGTCTTCTGGTGCAGACCCAGCACCATTTTGGTTGCCCTCCTCTGAACAGCCTCCACTCTGTCTATGTCTTTGCGGAGATGGGTTCTCCAGAATTGCACGCAGTACTCCAGGCGGGGTCTCACTAACTGTCTGTACAGAGGGATAACAACTTCCTGTTTTCTACTGTTGATGCCTCTCCCTATGCATCCCAGTATCCCCCCAGCCATCCTTACTGCCTTCTCACATTGCTTGCCCACCTTTAGGTCATCTGATATAATTACTCGTAGGTCTCTTTCAATTTGTGTTGTTGTTATTAACTCACCCCCCATTGTGTGCTCTTCCCCTGGGTTTTGTTTCCTAGATGCATTACTTTGCACTTCTTTGCATTGAATCTGAGCTGCTACATATTTGACCATTCCTCCAACCTTGCCAAGTCCCTTTTCATTCTTTCTAACCCACCTTCTGTATCAACCCTGTTGCAGATCTTAGTGTCATCTGCAAAGAGACATACCTTTCCTTCCAGGTGCTCTCCAATGTCACTTGCAAAGACATTAAAGAGGACCGGTCCAAGTACCGAACCCTGTGGTACCCTGCTAGTTACCCTCCTTTCTTCACTGTGGACTCCGTTTACTATTACCCTTTGTGTCCTGTTGTCCAGCCAGTTTTTTATCCAGGCTACCACCTTGGGACCCACTCCAAGACTGGCTAACTTGTATATTAATATTTTATGTGGGACTGTGTCAAATACCTTGCTAAAATCAAGGTAGGCCATATTCACAGCCCTTCCCTGGTCTACTACTTTAGTCACCCAGTCAATGAAAGCTATTAGGTTCATCTCACATGACCTTCCTGCTGTGAAACCATGCTGCCTTGGGTCCTGTGCCCCACTGGCCTCAAGGTACTCAACAATTCTTTCCTTCAGAAGTGATTCCATAATTTTCCCTACCACTGAAGTCAAACTAGCTGGTCTGTAGTTTCCTGCCTCTGCCCTGCTCCCACTTTTGTGAAGTGGAATCACATTTTCCCTCCTCCAGTCCTCAGGTACCACCCCATCCTCCCATGATTTGTTAAAGAGAGAAGTCAGTGGTGTTACTAGTTATACCCTTAGTTCTTTTAGAATTCTTGGGTGAATCCCATCAGGCCCCATTGTTTGTCCACCCTCAGTTTCAAGAGTTCTTTCAAACCCCTTTCTTCTGTGAATGGACTGGTATTGACCGCCCCTATTCAGAGTTTCTCTCTTGTTTGGTTTAGGTACCTCCCCCTCCTCTTCCGTTATGAATACTGAGCAGAAATATTCATTCAGTATCCCTGCTTTTTCATTGTCACCCTCTGCCCACATTCCCTTCCCTTTATTAAGTCTCTGTATCCTTCCCGTGGTCTTTCTTCACTCCCTAATGTACCTATAGAAGGTTTTATCCCCTTCTTAAACGAGTTGGCTATCTTTTCCACAGTTTGCACCTTTGCTATTCTGACTGCCTTCCCTGCCTCCTTCTGCTTTAACTGATAAAGTTCCCTGTCCTGCTCCTTCTGTGTTTCCTTATATTTCCTAAATGCTATCCTTTTCTCCTTAACCGTCCCTGCCACCCCTTTTGAGAACCATAGTGTTTTTTCCTTCATTTTGTTTTGTTGATTTGCTTCACACAAAGGCTTGTTGCCTCTGCGATGGCTGTTTTGATTATTCCCCATTGTTCCTCAGCCCCTCCTTCTTGCCTGTTTGCTAGTGCTTTTTTGAGGCACTCTCTCATTTTCCCAAAGTTAGCCTTTCTAAATTCCAATACTCTTGTTTTTTTTATGGCTTGACTCTATGGCTGTGTTTATTGTGAAGCACACTGTTTGGTGATCACTTGTTCCCAGATGGCTACCCACTTCTAAATCTGAAATCCTTTCTCCTTCCCCATTTGAGAGTACCAGGTCTAACCCAAGTGGGTTCCAACACTAGCTGTCTGAGGCATGCCCCCTGTAGGGCATCAAGAATGACCCTGCTCTTGGATGTGCCTGCAGCAAAGGTACTCCAGTTAACATCTGGCACATTCAGGTTCCCCATCAACAATATTTCCCCTTTTTCTGCCATTTTAAAGATGCCTTCTATCATTTCCTTGTCCATTTCCTCCCCCGAGATGGAGGTCTGTACACAACCCCCGTATGGATTGTGGTGCCATTTTCTGTCTCCAGGGTGACCTATAGTGACTCATCAACTTCCTGTTTACTCTTGAATCCCTTCCCTTATATAGAGAGCTACTCCTCCTCCTCTTTTACCCACCCAGTCCTTCCTGTAGACTGTGTATCCTGGTATGTTGACATCACAGTCATGGTTCTCTGTGTACCATGCTTCAGTGACTGCCACAATATCCAGGCATCCCTCTTCCATCAAGGCCACTAGTGCAGGGAGTTTGTTACACAGACTGTGGGCATTGGTACTCATCACCTTCCATTTATTTTTTATGGCCTTACCTCTTTTCACCCCATCCCTGTCATTACTGCCTTTTTCTGCATTTATCCCTGTCCTGCTCCCTATTGACTTCTGTACCTTGGTGTTTACCTCTCTAACTACCGTGTTTTGTGGTTGGAGACTGGGATTTCCTTGCTCCTTTTCAGTGCCTCCCCCCTTGGCTAGTTTAAATGCTTGCCAATGAAGCATTTAAACCTGTCACCTAGGATCCTGGTCCCCCCCGGACAGATGCAGACCATTGCGCCAGTATAAGCTTGCATCCCATCAGGTGGCTCCCCAGTCCCCAATGAAGCCAAAACCCTGAGCTCCACACCAGTTTTTCAACCATTCATTGAAACCCATGGTGCAGAATACCCCAGCATCATCCATGCCAGAGACAGGCAGCACCTCTGAGAAGGTTACTGTACATGCTACTTGTCTAAAGCCCCTCCCCAACTCCACAAACTCCTCTTGCACTGCTCTGATCCCATTCACAGCCAGGTCATTTGTCCCTAGGTGGACAATGACATCCAGCTCCCTCCCTCATGAAGCTGCTCCTGTGATCCTGAGGATTCGCTTCCTGTCCCTCGGAGCCATGGCGCCAGGCAGGCACCTTACCTCCCTATCCCCATCCTCCCCCACTTCTACCCCCTAATGATTGAGTCCCTCACCAGGAGTTGTTTCCTTCCCTTGCGGGGTCTCATGCCACCCTCCTGTGGGTCTCCTATGTGGAGGTTCCCAGCATCCTCCTTGGTCTCCACTGCAGGTGGCTCCATAGAGGAACCACTCTTTGCCAGAACAGCATATGAATTGTGGAGAGGTACAACTGGAGGGATGCACCTCTGTTCCACCACCTTCTCCCTCCCTGAGCCCACATTAGTCCAACCACTCCTCTTTCTTGGCCACCTCGGAGGTAACAGTGGTGGCCCTGGTGGTCCCTGGGTGGGAGAGGAGGTTTCACGAATCCTAGCCAGGTCAGCCTGGAGATGGGCAACCTCTTCCCTCAGACCAGAGAGGTGCCTGCAAACAAGGCAGCATTGCAGCCTCCAAAATGTCTCCCAGAACACTGCTGCCCCACAGCCATTGCACTGCACCACTCCCATCTTGACTTATTTTGCGTCCCCTCTCCTGTTGGTTTTTATGCTTACTGTCTCCTCCCTCTATGTATTTTTACACTTTCTTACTGCCTATGTGCCCTTACAACTCTCGTCCTTCCTGTTCTGGGACAGGAACTTCCTGTAGTCTTCTGTAGTCTCCTTCTTCCATGCTTGGATTCAGACTTCCAGCAGCTGGGTAGGGGGGAGAGTTATTTTTTAGGTTCCTTCAAGGTTGATGAAAATAATGTGTCTCAGTGATCCTTCCCTTCCTACTGCCAAACAGGAAGTTCTTGTTGTCAGTCAAATCCAGTGGCTATAAAACTCAAACTGGTTTTGGGTGGGTCGGTGGGTGGAGGGGTGGGAAGGATGGCAATTAGTAAAAAAATCTGTAGATCTAAACTGCTGCTTCTTGCTCTGAAACCAAAGTTCTCCTCTGTTAAAAACAGCAGGAAGCTGTAATTGGAGCAACCTGCTTTTGTACTCCTAAGCTGCTAAGCCACACCCTCAATTAGATTCACCCTCTGCACTGACTCAGTAAATTAAGCTGATACAGCCCCCTTCCTCAGAGAAACACACAGTGACTTTCTTCTTTTTTTTAATTAAATGAGACCCCCTTCTTCTAATAAAGTATCTGTTTGCTTAATCCAAACAGGTACTGACTCCTGCTGAGATAGAAGTGATTTATCAGTAAAAAAGCTATAGATCTAGACTGTTGCTTCTTGCTCTGAAACCAAAGTTATCCTCTGTTAAAACAGCAGCACTTTCAAACAGGCACTTTCCCGACTTGTGTAAAAGTGAGCTGATTTAAGGCACTCCTGCAGCTGTGTGTTTCACAATGTTTTTTTTTTTTTTTTTTTTTGAAACCTGTCATTGTGAGTTTAAAATGAACAGAAAGCTTTTACTGTGGCTTATAGTGATAGACAAAGGCTCCCTCCCAATTGTGCAGAAACAAGCAGATTACAGGCTCCCCTGCTGCTGTATAACTCAGTCTAATTTACCGAAGGCTTTTTCAGAGGTTTAATGTAATGCTAAGGCTCCCTCCAGGAAGGTGTGCAAACGTCCAAAGTTACAGGCTCAAACTATGGCTATGGAGCTTAACATACAGTTAAAGCACCTTCAAAACATTAGCTGAGCACAGCAATAAGTCCAGAATTTTGTGATACTGAAAATCTATCAGCACTGCTGTGCCGACAGAAATGTGGCGTGGCACTCCCAAAATGGCACCAAGTTTGAATCTCTGTTCTCTGAAGTGATCACTGCAGGCCTGTGAGGCTTTTCAGAGACAAAAGGCTGCCATGGCGTACCTGTACACCGGGGGGGGGTCGAGGATTCTGTGGGGTCTGACTTGCCATTGGGGAGGGCAGGCTCCGAGGCCCTTACAACCTTCTGTGCACCGGGTGGGTCGAGGATTCCACGGGGTCCAATTTGCCATTGGGGAGGGCAGGCTCTGAGACCCTCACAACCTTCTGTGCATGGGGGGGGTCGAGGATTCCACAGGGTCCGACTTGCCATTGGGGAGGGCAGGTTCCGAGGCCCTCATAACCTTCTGTGCACTGGGGGGGGGTTGAGGATTCTTCGGGGTCCGACTTGCCATTGGGAAGGGCAGGCTCCAAGGCCCTCATGACCTTCTGTTTGTCTTATGTACAGTATTTTCATCTCTGAAGTAAGATACAGGATTTTGAAGGTTTTAAATGTTCCCAGGCTTGTGCCATGGGCACTATATGAAAATGAAATATATTGTTACAGTGCTGTGGTGTTTACCATTACAAATATGTGGTAACATCACCCTACTACATCCAGAGTATGAGTCTAGCATGCTCATTGAACAGGTAAGCTCAAGTGAAGAGATCTTTTGAAATTGTGAGTGGTAGTCATCTTTAATGACAAGAATAATTACAAAAGTAGGCCATGACGCATATGGCAACCCCGTTGTGAGGGAAGGCTTTCTGGCCCATCACAGGGTGTCACCTGTGTGACAAAACACTGCAGAATACCTTCCCAGGCTCAGAGCAGTGCTGTGCGACAGTGCTGGCCCCTATTCTCATGCTGCCCAGCAGGCTTCCTGAGCTTGTCCCCAAACTCGAGTCATGGGAATACAACATGCTACCAGCTGGGCCAATGGTTGGCCCTTCACACAATATTTCCTTATAACTTTGTTTGACATTTTGACCCCAAATTATTAACATTGTTTTTTATGACATCCCTTCTGAACATAACATGGTCATTTATAAAATATTGACAGAAACATCACTTCACATCATAAGTGCAAAAACACGTTTTAGGCTGGATTTGAAAAACAACACCTGTCATGTTCATGAGGTGGTTTGAAAAAATGTCTATGTTGAAAATGTGGGGTCAAAATATTGAAAATTACTAAAGCTGTGAGTGAACGATGAAAAAGTTCAACATACCTATGTAATGTCAGTGTTTTCTTAAGTTTTTGACCCCAAATTTTCAAAGTAGCCTTTTTATGGCAGATTTGAAAAATTTCACCTTCCTTGTTCACAAGGTCCCAAAAAGGCCACGTTGAACGTTTGGTGGAAAAAAAATTGAAAAATTACAAAGTAATGAGTGAACTTTGAAATATTTCAATGTCCACTTATAACTTGGTCAGGTTACCATATTTTTTTTCATCAAATTTTCAACATAGTTTTCTTATAACCCCCCCTCCCCCAAATCCAGCAAGTGAACATTTTTCAAAACCCGCCTGAAAGATGATTTCATAGAGCAAGTGGAAAACCACCTTTTGGGTCAGATTTGAAAAATTTATCCTACCTTGTTCATGAGGTGGGGTCCAGAAAAGGCCATGTTGAAAATTTGGTGAAAAAATTATTAATAAATGATAAAGTTATGAGTACAAGTTCAAAACACATTAAAATCAAAGCTTAAAATTTGCTTTTGGGTCCGGGGGTAATTTCAGCCCCCAGGATCTACCAGAGGTGGAGGAACACATATTTTGTGGGATGGATAAACTATTGGTGGGGGGGGTCCCTGAAACTCCTCTGCAGACCTCTGTCATACTCCTGCCACACATGTTGCACCATTATCAATGTTTGCTCATTACAGCTACTACTTGCAGCTTCCGAACAGCAATGCTGTGTCTGTCTGAGAAGAGATTAGGAATTGGGAAGGCAGAACAATATACTTTATGGCACAGCACAGAGCTACGATGTTGTAATACTTTTAAAATGACTCCAAACATCACACACACCACCTGCTATGTGGAGGAGATGATGTTATCCAGTGCCTGGCTCAGTTTTCAGTGAGATTCACTTTTTATGTTTGCTTATGCATGCAGCATGAATCAAATGTTACAAAAATGGTTTTAGAAGTGTGTCATTGTCAGGTCCAGTATAGCTCAGGCTACAGTAGGTATGGCAGTTACTGACCAATAATCAGCCAAACTAATCAAGACTGTATTCTGTGTTTGCTGGGCAGAAATTTCATGTGCTACAAAAGAATGAGCCGCTTCTATCCCTGCCCAACAAGCAGAGAACACTCTCAGACCAGCAGGCTCAGCTACTCACCCAGCTGATATCCTGTCTGTCTCTTCAAAAAAACAACTAAAAGGAGCATGGGAACCAAGAAGTCATTTTAGGGACTCACTCTGCTGCTATTTTTATTTCAAGCAAGTAACTGCTTCATGTGTGGAACATCAAAACATTAGGTACTGTACATGTTTTGGTTAAAATCTTTCTTTGGGTAATAACACTGCTCCTGAGCCAGCAGCCCGCACATCTTCAGCGGATCATGGAATCCCACTGAAATGCCCCTTCCCCAAAACCCAGTCATCTCTCCCCTTTTTCCCTTGTCTTTAATATATTAAGTCCTAAAAACATTAGGAATCAGTATAGCCTGCAGACCATTTTTTATATCATGCATTAATTTGCACTGGCCACTTAGCCTTTGTAAATAATTGTATAATAATTGTTGCTTATCATCTGATTGTTTTTTTTCTTCAGCCTCTCATTAATTTCCTTTCCCATGTTACTTTCTTGTCACCAATGATCTCTGTATATTCACTTTGTTCACCAATGATGTCTGTATATCCACATGGCTTATACTCATTATATAACTTGTCACTACCTCTGTAACTGCTGCCTGTGTGGCCCGGGTCGTGCCTGAAAACGATCCTCTGGATCAGTGCACTTACCCGGTTACCAAAGACTTAAATACATACATAAATGTGCTTGAAGATGTCTTTTTGTTGTAATTAAATAATTCTGCTCCATAGCAGGCTGCCTACCAGCCATCTTGTGGATCACAGAATCCCGCTGGAATGCCCCCTGTCATAACACCTGACCGCCTCTTTCTTGGGGGGGGTCCTAATGCAAACACACACCCAGAGATTGTTGTGCATTGAGCAGATATTTTGTGATGTCTTATGATTTACTTTCATATACTTTTTTGGTGAGTACAAGAATCAAACCCTTATTGTGAATCAAATAATTTATTCCTTGCACTAATCCCCCTACTGATCCCAGCCCTTTCCTGCCCAAAGAATCCGGCTAGTAAATCTGCTACTTCAACCCCCCCCCCCCCACACACACACACACTCACATACACTGTGTGGTGCAACAGCTGCTCCCCCTATGCCAAGTTGTTATTTTTTTGTTGTTTCAGTCATGTTGTTCTTATCAATGCTAACTTTTTGTTTATTTCTGGGCATTTTAACCCCCCGCTGTATAGCCACTCCACCAAACCCCAACCTCATTTTATAGACATGCCTAGACCACTCCACCAGCTGCAGCAAGCTGCCACTGCAGTGAAAAATTGTAATATGTTTGTCTGGAGGATGCAGAGTGAGTATGGCAACTCTGTCTCCCACATATTGTTTACAAATACATTCTCCATCATTTATTTTTATTTGATATTCAACTTATTTACATACAATATTTAATTCTTATAAGACAAATATAATCAATATTATATGCTTTTAGGTGATGTCTACATATAGTTACACTGACATTAAATAGCCAAAATGCAAGCTACTAAATAGAAAAGTAAACATATGCAACTCCCTCTCGACATATAATTATTGATAAAATTCATATAGTTCATTCAACACTAAGACAATTAACTACTTTAAAGTAACCTTACCATTGTACTTCAGCATATGTTATTCTGCATTAAGGATGACATTACACACCTAGCCTAATTGAAGGAATGGCCCCTATGTATCTTCAAAATTCCCCCTTTTATCTAAAATCGAATTACTGACTTTTTCATTACTAGCTGTAAAAGCCATCATATTATACCATTCCTTGCTAGAAGGAGCTATTGGGTTTTTCCAGTGTTTTTAAATTATTTTCTTAGTTGCTAGACCTGCAGCTGATAAACAACTTGTTCCTGGCACTGATAATGCCCTTTCCCACCCAAAGGACCCTGCCAGTTAATCTGCTTCTCCATCCACACCACCCCCATGCAGTACTACAGCTGCTCAGCCCTATGCTAAGTCAATATTGGTTTTTGTTTCACTGCTTTTCTTTTCAGTGGTGTCTTTTTTATCATTCTGATAATTAGGTGTACTTTGATATCAATTTCAGTGGTAGGTGGTATCCTCATCATCTATACCACTGGTCCCTCTGCTGAATCCCTGCCCAGACCCAACCCATACCCATCAGTAACAAGACAGCAGGTGCCGCTGTTTACATCTGGAGTTCCTTAGTTTTGCAAGGCATGGTGCCACGTCTGCCATTTTTCATGAACCTATAATGACACTACTTTTCAATCAGCTATACACTTCTGCCAAGCACTGAGGGAGCCAGCACTACAGCTTTGCTCCCAAAGTAGAAAAAGAATTAGTGATTCTTTCTTTTTAACTATAGTCCTCACAGAGACCAGGAGCTGGCTATGTTCATTTTGATGCAGCTGGCAGTGTGTTTTGAATGGAGATGACCAGGTTTGCTTGGGTGAGGAGACAGGCTGTGTTGATGGGGTGAATATACTTTGGGTGTTGGTGGGGTGGCAGAGATTAGTGCTGACTCTGTTCTGGTGATAACGCTATTTAGTGCAACTTCCAGTTTCTTACTGAAAATCAAGTATTTTCAACAAGAAGGGCAGAGTCACGTGATGCCTTTGATGGTGTAAACAGCACGCTGGTGCAGCTCCACTATATTCTACCTAATAATAGTGTGTTTTTTTTCCTACCTGCAAGCAGTTCAATTTGACAGTCTACATTTCCACAAACTGTCTAGCCTCTGGAGCAGTCTGTTTCAAAGTTGCCTCAGAAGGAAAGCTGCAAAGTTATGGAGGAGGAAGATCAAGATGTTGTGGTGGGGCTGGAAGCTAAGAGGCCCTGCAGAAGCACATAGCTGGAAATGGGATCCATGCAGCACCCTCTGGGCTCCTCGCAAGACCAGCTGCAGGAGGAGGACATAAGCACTATAAAACTGCTTTATTTTCACTAATTTCAGAATTCTGAGAATGTAAACCTACCCTGTTTGGGCTGGCTATGCATGTATTGGACTCAGAGGCCTGGATTTCATCTAATGAGGATTGCCTTGCCAAGCTGGAGAAAGACAACATATCTCTAAAAAAGGCAGATAAAAAATAAACAATAAGGTGGACAATTTAGAAGGCAGATCCAAGCGCAACAATTTAGTTGTGTTGGGGTTGCCAGAAGATGAAGGAAGCAATACTATTATTTTCATCCAAAAGCTATGTGTACACATTGCAGCCCCCTTGTCCAATGAGCCCAGCTATATTATAGAACATGCCAATACAACTATTAGACCTAAACCTACACCAGCTCTCCCCCCCATCCCATAATTTTCAAAGTCTTGAACTACCTGGACAAAGACTATATTTTGAAAGCAGCCAGGAATGGCAAGAAATTTGAATGGAAAGGAAAGCATCTGAGGCTGGTTCCTGACCTGACGTTTAAAGTTGGACAAGAAAGGGCCGCTTACTGATCACTACAGACCACATTGTGGGCCATGAAAATCCAGCACAGGATGCTCTACCCAGCATGGTTAAAAGTTTCATTGCAGTCGGGAGTCCAGCGCTATGACACAGTCGAGCAAGCAACCATTGACTTGACCACTCTGCTCCCGGATCTGTTTGGGAAAGATGGATGAGTTATTCCAGGACATCTAAGCCACTCATCCAGGATTTAGGTCATGGCAAGTATTTGGGGACCTTTCACTGGCTAATATAGGGAAAGTTTCCGACTGTGGAACAGGCTATGATATGCCTCTCTACTGCCATAGGGGATGATAATTAACAAGCAAGGTTCCAAGGGGCATGGTTGTGGGGGTGAATTTTCCTTTTATTTATTGAAAGCCCTGTATTATCTAGGTTCTTCTTCAGCTTCTGGATATAAGGGACTGATATCCAATATGCGCTGGCGGGAGTTCCCTCTACTGACTCATGAACGAATGTCAGTGCCATTTCAAGTATGGAAGCAAGAGACTGAGCATTATTTATGGCTTTCACTTTATTTATTTTTTATTTAAGTGAGAGCTATATGAATAATTGTGAGTGTTCTGCTTAACAATTGCTCTCTACTTGGATTATAGTCAACCCCCATTGCCTCATTTTAATTGTTTACTTTTTTGTTCATTCCACTGGTAGACTGATAAATACTAACTTTAGGTTGGCCTGTTGGAAATACAAAGCTGAAAGTTCTTGGCTTTTTATATTTAGGGAATATCGGAGGATAAATCCTCCCATCTGATTTTAAGGGGGAAGTGTGACTCCACAATCATCAAGGGAGAACAACAGGAATTTTACCCCTCAGTCCAGCAGAGTGCATCTCTTGGTGATTGGGGGAAGCCCAGATTCAGTCTATCTCTCTATTTACAGTGTTGCATACCCCAGTGAACCAGTCATCTAGAAGTTAATTTGACAGTATGGGTAGAATGTCTCAGGTGCCCTTTAGGGTGCATTATTGACTATAGCGGGGGCTGCTCCTAATTGGGCATGAAGGCCAGAGCATTTAGGAGTGGGAAATCGGCCCGTGTTTCAGTTAAGTTGGGGGATTGTTTGATGGGTTCAGGGTACAGGGAAATAGTAGTAGGAGGGGTAGTAGGACAGGAGGTTAGATATGGGAGGGGGAGTTTGGGTGGAGGGGGTGACATTCAAGGTATCTGCTATTTCTGCAGGGCATATAGGCAGAACAGTCTTTTTTTTCTGATATAACAGGGTTAAAATAATGGGGAGCTGGAATGTAATTTCATGGACTATTAAAGGTGGGAAAGATAACTCCAAGAAGTCCACTATTCTAAGGCATCTCGACAGTTACCATCCACATATTGTTATGATACAGGAGACCCACATCAGTGCTGACCAACTGGTGAGACTTCGTAAGCTTTGGGTTGGTCAGGTATATGGGGCAGGCAATAGTACATGTCAGGGGGGTGGCTATTCTAATTCATAGAAGTGTTCCTTTCAAGGAAATTAAAATCTGGTGTGATCCTGAAGGGCGATATGTGTTGGTGCATGGGAACCTGGCAGTGGTGGAGGTATTTTTAGGCTCCATATATGGACCTAATGTTGATACGCTGATGTTTTTCCCAACTCTTTCAACTATTATCACCTCGATTCCCAACGTAACTTGCCTCTTAGGTGGGGACTGGAATCTATTCCATGAGAATTACATAGACAGATCATATCATAGATGAGTAGGCCTTTCCCCTGCACAAAGAGCCCTCCAGGAATTGATGAAGGACTCTGGGCTTACCGATCCATGGCAGCTTCGCTACCCACAGGTGAAAGATTTCACCTTTTATTCCCCACCTCATGGGATGTACTCATGGACTGACTATTTTCTCCTCAGTTCAGCCACATTAAAAGGAGTAGATGATGCTGGGATTTGTCCCAGGGTGCTTTCAGATCATTCCCCAGTATGGCTTCGAGTACGGTTCACACCCTACCAGCTGGTCTCCCTCTCGTGGTTCCTTAACACCCAATTGTTGTCTGAGGAGAAAACAGTGGAACATATGAGAGCCTTTATTAAGAACTCATGGGATACTAATCACCTTTCTATTCAGGCAATAGATGTGCTATGGGGTTCTCTTAAGGCTACATGGAGGGGGGAATTGATAAGACTTGTCACCATTAGGAAATGTAAATTGACTAAAGAGGTAGAAGAGTGGCTAGATTGTATTAGGCTGTTAGAGACTCATCTCAATAAATCTTCAGATGACAAGGCTTGGGTTGAACTTCAGTCTCTAAAGGCCAAATACACTGCATACAGCATGAATCTTACTCTTCGTGCATCCTCTAGGTGGAAAGCAGCATATATTGGGCGGGGGGAAAAGCAGGGAAAATCCTAGCAAACAGAATTAAACAACAAAGGGAGGCCAGATGAGTTTCTGTGCTAAGAGATAAGGCAACTTGGAAGTTGATCTCTGACCCCATTGACATTGCCATGATTTTAGTGACTATTATCAAAGTTTATATTCTGCTCCCAATATTGACCCTGATTATAACAAGAAACTCGAGGAATTCCTGCTAGATGTAGAGCTACCGAGGCTTAGTGCATCTCAACAGAACTTACTAATAAGAGGAATTACTCTCCAAGAGGTATCAGAGGCAACTGACAGTTTGCCCACTGACAAGGCTCCAGGCCCAGATGGTTCCCCTCCCTCATTCTATAAATGCTTCAGGGATGATCTGACTCCATATTTAGGGACCTTATTTAATTAAATTCATTTGGCCCCTATTAAGGAGTCTGCATTGTTTGAAGCCAGGATTGTGGTGTTGCCCAAGCCCGGAAGAGATCATACCAGCCTTGACAATTATAGACCGATTTCCCTACTGAATATAGCGATTAAGTTGCTAGCTAGTATACTGGCGTCTTGACTAAAGAAGGTCTAGGACCATCAAAAAGGGCCAGAACAGGTGGGATTTTTCTCAGGGAGTCATTCTAGCAACCACGTCAGAAAGATTTTCTATCTGATGTCTGCGTCTGGGGGCGGGGGGGGGCAGCTCTGACAAGGTGCTTGTCTCCCTAGATGCAGAAAAGACATTTGACAGGGTTAGTTGGACCTTCCTGTTTAACCTTTTGCCCAGATAAGGTTTGCCTCCAGAATACATTTAGTGGGCCGCACATTTGTACTCCATTCCATCTCCAAGGGTAATGTGCAATGGGGTTATTTCCAGCAACTTTGGGTTGATCACAGGCACCAGACAGGGTTGTCCCCATCCCCCATGTTATTTAATTTATATATTGAGCCTTTGGCTAGGAAAATTAAAACAGCCAAGGAGTTCAAGAGGATAAATTTGGGCTCAGTCAGCTGCAAACTATCTATGTTTGCTGATGATATTCTACTGCACCTTTCCTCCTGGCAAAGTTCTTTGCAGGGGGTCCTGAGAAAAATTGGGGAGTTCAGTGTCTTGTCCACCTACAAATTAAACCATCATAAAAGTACAGTTCTAGCTCTGACCTCCTCTTGTGCAAAGGTGGATATAGAGGACCTAGGGTTATGGTGGGCATCTAACTCAATTACTTTCCTAGGAATTGAACTCACACAGGATGTGGGCAAATTGAGATCCCTTAATCTGGATTCTGTGATTGTACAGATGCAACAGGATTTAAAGAGGTGGCAATGCTTGCCATTATCTCTTTAGGGGAGAATCAATATTCTGAAGATGGTCATTTTTCCGAGGCTGATGTACCCCCCATCCATGTTGAATCTGGCCCTCCCCTTGGCATGGTTCAAAAAGATTGTTTCTATCTGGTTGGCATTTTTATGGCAAGATAAAAGGCCCAGAAGTGCAATAACTAAGCTGGCCAGAAGGAAGGAGCAAGGGTTGCTTAACGTCCATCACCTTTTCCTTTATTATTTGGCCTTTCATGGGAGTAAATATCTGGTGGTTGGCCCCCCGGGAAAATGACCCACCAAACTTAATTTGGCTCAGGATGGAAAGACAGTTGACCCACACACAAAATCTATCCTTAGCCTCCTTACTTTATACCACTCGACCTAAAAGTTGCTGCTGTAGCCGATTTAGTCAAAGAAAAAATAGTATTTTCAACAAGAAGTTGGCCGTACCACTAAATAGTGTAATAAATAGTGCCAGTGTTTGCTTGAAAGATAATCATAGTGTGACTTAAGTGTTTTAAACTTCCAATAAGGACCCCACTGAAAATGATGTGTTGCATTTGCAGCTCATTTGGGCTATCCTGAGTAAATAGTCAAAAAGAAACAACAAGAAAGACAGACACATACTCAGTGAATCAAAGCTGTTTTAAAACACAGACTGAATCAGCCCTTTTGTCTCATCTCAGCTGTCTCCTTTAAAAGGAGTTTTTAATGCTTTTTATTTTTAACACATCAAAGTTAGAGATGCAGTGAATTTATATTTTATAGGCAAAGTGGCATCGAAGTGGCAAATTCGCCATGCAGAGTAATCCACGAAATTTCCTTCCATTAGGCGGAATTTCGCCAAGGTGAAATTTTACCTCCCATGGGCGAAATTCCACCTTCTGAGGTGAAATTTCACTTCTGTCGGCAGAATTCCACCTTCTGCAGTGAAATTTTGCCTCCTACAGGTGAAATTTGGTCACAGAAGGCAGAATTTCACTGTGGAAGGTGAAATTTTGCCATTCCGAAGGGTGAAATTTCACATTTTGCTCTGTGAAATGGGTGAAATTCATGGATTACTCCATGTAGCAGAGTTTTCTCACTTTGTCCACCACTAATCAAAGTGTGGAAATGCAATATGGACACAGGAAATATAAATTGGAAGACTGACATTTTCAAAGGCAATGGACCGGTTTGACCATTATTTCTAGCCCTGGGTAGGGGGCTGGTCATGTTGTACTGCAGCTGGACAGGTTCACTTGTGTGGGGTATGGAGACTGACTGTGTTGGCTTGGTGGGGTAGGTGTATAGCCGTGCTGATGAGCCAGACAGAGGGAGTGTGTTTGTGTGTCAATAGATTGTGACCAGATTGCCTGTTCTTGATGGTTGGTAAGGTGTGTGGGAGAAAAAACAAAGGAGTGTACAGTGGCTTCTATTCTGTTCTACTTTCTTCTTCTCACTCACCCACCGCCATCTACTACCAACTACACAATATCTAGTCAAAAACAGTACTCTCCCCCTGCCATACACACTCATTCTGTCTGGCTCATCACCACAACCTCATGTATTAGGTGGTTCCAGAGGGATGATGGTGCCTGTATCTGTGGAGTTTGTGAGGCCACAACCTATGTGGTGGCCTGTATTAGTGACAGGGCATGTGTGGGAGGCTCTGAGGGTGACAGTGTGCTCTGTTCTTGTGCAACAAGTACACAGCACATACAAACAAGCAAACATCCAGCACTGACAAATGCTTGTTTAACAATAAAAAAGGTCCGTCTGCTGCTAATCTTTGTTTTCTTGCTAAACTTGCAGTAATTAACTGTTGTGAGAGAGGATGCTGTGCCTGTAGTATGAAAGTGGGCAGGCAGCACAGCTCTCACTCATTGTCCTTTCCCTAGCCCTCCCTTCAGTTTTCAGTAAATCAGAGATTTATTTAACCTTCAGGAGTCGACTCTTACCCCACCCATCCTGGCCTTTTCACAACGCAGAGGCAGAGAGCAGATCAGTGATCACACAGCACAGCAGCAGGCTGTTTAGTATGTTTTAGTTTCACAGCTGTCCCTTATTCAGTGTTCCCACTACAGCTCACCCCAATAAATAAAATTTCCTTTGCTGACTCCTCCTATTGTCTGGCCTTACAGGGAAAGTCCACTCAAACTATTTTCTGTATACCTGTGTAGTTTGTAGGCATGAACAATGATTCTTTCTCTTACATCCCCCAAGTTTTGGCTCTGTGTTTGTGGACCTCACTAAAGCATTTGATCTTGTGGATTATGTTGTACTCCTCAATACATTGTCTCATACAAATTTTTCAGGGGAAGTACTTAATTAGATCAGGAATTACTTATGTAATACATGGATACATCAATTTAATATGTTAGTAAAGCATACAAAAATTCCTGATAATACCACTGCTGAGAAGTGATAATACCATAGATTATGCCCTGTAATACTATCATTCAGACCCTGTAATAGTATTGTAGTGTGCTCTGAACGATAGTATTATCAAACACTGACAGCAGCGCAAGCTCACCAATGGCGTGTTCACAGCGGGAGCTGACTTTCTCTGTAACCGTTCCATACAGTAAAAGCTGACTCGCCGCTAACCCAAAACAAGCAAAATAAATCATGCCTCTGTGAAGACAGGAAAACAGCACAGAAGAAAAGATTCTGTCTTGTGCAGAATTAGGACAACATAAATACAATTTAAAAAAACAACCTTTCATCTACAGCTCTTATGTCTGGCACACTGCAAGGCTGGTTGCTATGATGGCAAGTGCAGTTGCTCGGGATGTGACGTAATGATTTCAAACAGTCCCTTATGATTGGCCACATTTTGTATGTGGGCAGGCAGAACAGTTTAGATAACATGGTGTCCGTCTCTTGCTTAACGAAAGTAACTACTAGCCCTTGTACTCTGTGTGTTTTTTCTGTTACATTTAAACTAGTGTCTGGTGGATCCTGCCTTCACACTACCTACATAGCTTTACACTTCTTACCAAAGCTGACAAACGAGGCACTATAGAAGGAGCAGAAGTTCAGACTAAGCGGTGAAGTGACTGTTCAGTACAATGGTCTGACATCCAAAGCAAGTAAGTATTCAGTACAGTGGTCAGACGGCCATTGTCCCAGGATAGCAGCAAAAAAATTTAGAGCTGCGGTATTTTGAATAGGATCCATATATTAAAAAATAAATAACAGGGGACTGTTCCTTACTCAGGTGTCATACCATCTCGAGGTTCTGGAGACATGGGGAACCTCTCAAACTTTGCTCTTGAGGTTCCCATTTCTCCAGAACCTCTGGATGGTATTACACCCTTGTGATACACAGTTCCCTGTCTATTATTCTATTTACAATAGGTCACACAGAATGATTATTGAGGAACAACATTCTGAAGTTTGTTTTATTAAATATGAAGTTCAGCAAGGTTCTACTGTATATTAGGCCCTTTATTATTCACAATTTTTGTCAATTCACTACCTGAGATATGTAGGCACCCTAAGCTGATCTATTAATTTATTTATTTAAATCTCAGATTTATCTTACCATTGGCCCAGAGACTCATTTACAAAGGTTCCATGTCAAGAGTGTACAAAGCTTAGGTCATAGAGAACATCTCTAGGTACAACGAATATGTTGCTAAGAACGTAGAACAGCAAAGCTTAACAGAAGTAAGGATATGAACAGTTGGTATAATCAAATGTTGCAAAGGGAGATGCAGTCAGGGAGGCTGACATTGTCAGTTACAAGGTAGCAAGTAGCAGTAACAGCAGAGTGCCAAGGCAACCTTTGTACAAATAACTGAGGCCATATACATACATATTCAGGTAGGTACAGGGTTTATCACAAGGTATCAAAATTACAGTCAGAGATTGATTTAGTCAGAGGTGGAGTGGGAGAATGGGATGGGGAGGTAGGAAAGCTCAAGACGCAAGGAAGCAGAGAAGGGATATATGCTAGAGGGGTGAGTAAAAGGTGGGAGGCTGACAATAATCAGTTGGAACAGTGTGAGAGGTAGATACAAATAAAAGGGGGAAATAGGGGAAAGGGTGGGGGGGGGAAGAGGTAGGGGACAGTACAGGGAGATCCTTTATGCTGATGCCACAGCCTTGTTTTGTAAAGATAATAGTCCCTCAGTACTTTCTGACAAACTTCAGAGTTATTTTAGCAGGCTGCATTCTTGGTTTCTTCATGTGGCTTACCTGTAGTTCTTAATGCCAAAAAAACAAAGTATATGGTATTCTCTGGCATTAGAAAGGCCACTGTTATTTTGACTTTACTCTCAAAGACAATGATGGTAACTTGACTGAGACAGTTACCGATTTTAAATATCTTGGTGTATGTTTAGACTGTCATTTAACTTTTGAAATTAACATTAGTCATCTGGGCCCAGATATTCAAAGCTCTGCACTGGGCGCAAACCATTTGCGCAGGTTTAGCGTGGTATTAGCGCGGGTCCGCAATATTCAAATGGCCAAATAGCATGCAAACTGCATTAGCGCTGGGCAAAATCATAATATATGCAAGGGGCAAACTGAACATGAATACAGGCGCAATGCTATATTCAGCGACTAGCGCTGCGCAAAGTGGTTTTGCGTGACTTAACACGACCCTTTGTATGGTACAAATTACCGCTCAGAAAAAGGTAGTCTTAACCCTGGGCAATCAAGCTTTGTGCAAAATTGTGGCTTTGCATGGCATTTGCGTGGCATTTGCACGGCTTTGCGTGACCCTAACATATGAATATGACACAGAAAAAGCCAGCCATGGAGAAAACATGCTGCTTACTGATGGCACCACAATGATGCCAATATCTGCCACCAATCCCAGTCATGCCAGGCAGTAAGTGGTGACCCGGCCACCAGTGGACACCATGTTAGTGTGGCCATACAGCACACACCTGCAGATCATACTTCTGTGGTGACCAACAGATGCCAGCACACACATGCAGCACTGTGGGCATGGTGAGTGTTGAGGGGAGGGTGTATGGTTGGGCAGGACTCACCACAGACCGGGTGTGGCCACAAGACTGGAACACATCACGCAGTGCACATGGGCCAGTATTGGGAATACCCCAATACCAGTGTGCCTGTCTGATCGTACATGTCCCCCCAGTCACATACCGCACAGCTATACAAATGCCACAGCACACACAGCCAGCCACGTATATATCACTGTGAGCATCCCATGCTAGAGGTGCATCATCTGTGGGTCACACAACAGTGAAACAGTAATGTCCACTATCAGTAAACACCTGCAAGTTGGGTCTGTCACTGTGTACAGTGCAGCAGTCATTACTGCCTTACACACCATAGGCATTGCTGTGCTCCTCACACTACTGGCCACCTTGCTACTGTAGTGTCTGCTGTGCATTGTAGTATGACCTAAAGTGTGACAGTTGCATGCAGCACCACCACCACCTGTGCCTATGCTGTGTTGTCCCCTGGGTACAATATGCTATGCTGTACTGTATACATGTAGCCTGCAGCTACCATCATGCACTGCCAGACTGACCTACAGGTGGAGCTGTGGGACCCTGCAGTAACACTGGGCAAACTGCAAGCAAATCAGGGCATAATGAGATGCTAATGTGGATGTCTGCCCAGAGACTACCTAAGTAGGCTCATTTGCATGTCACTTTTGAATATGGCAAAGTTTAGCTCCGGGCAAACATGTTTGCACTGGGCAAATGACTTAGCTCCCACGCTAAACCCGTACAAACGTGTTAGCACTGTGTTAACAGTTCAGGGCATATTTTACAGTTTTGCACACTGTACTTTCACATGCGTTGCTGCCTGTAGCTATACTGGGTCCACGCATTTGCTGGCACACACATTGGCCACATAGTTCACCACTACCTACCTTCCTTCACATCGCTGTGCACTGTGTTGCTGTTGTGGTTTGCACTTCCTGGTTGCTATATTCAGAGCTGTCTTATTCCAGGGGCTATGTTTGCCCTGCACTCCCAGCCCAGTTTGCCCAGCTTCATTTGCATGCTATATTCAGAATCTATTTGCCCCAGGTTATTCCTATTGAATATAGCAGGCTTTTGTGTCCGTGCTAAGTTTGCCTGCCGGGCAGTGCTAATTTTGCACCGGGACAAAGTTTTGAATATTTGGCACCTGATAAGAAAAATTAATCAAAGGCATGGTGTGTTGTGCCATGTGAAACAATTTATGATACCTGAAACAAGGGCTCTTTTGGCATATGGTTTTTTTGTTTCCCCTGATAGATTATGGCTCACTGATTTAATTCTCCTCTCCCTCATCAAAAAGTTTTGGTAGGCTGAGGACCACGTACCATAATATTATCCGATTTGCTACTGGACTACCAAGAATGACCTATCACTGTGACATCTATAGTGCTGTATACTGGCTCTCTTTAGAGGATAGCCTGAACAGTAAAGTCTTGATATTTTTTTCCAAAATTTATTTTGGTCTTTTGCCCAATAGCATTGTCTCCCTTTTTCAGAAATCTGTTAATTCATGTATTACTAGGCTCACCACTGGTAATTTCTTTTTTTTTTTTGAAATTCTCTTTTTATTCATTTTCAATTATTATTACACCAAACTGGTAAATACAGCATGAAGACAGAATGGTATTTCAAATCATTCCAGACAGTGAACATTACATAGAAGCATGGAGCAAACAAACCCCCCTACCCCCCCCCCAAAAGGAGGGTGTCACCACTGAGGAAGAGAGAGAAAATAAGATTTTCATTCATTATTGAAGATAGGGAAAGAATACTAAATCCAGAGAAATAAACCAGGTAGTAACCAGACCATAAACCCAGAGGCGTAAGAGGTTCTTCCGAAACTAATTATTGGATAATGAAAGAGTGTACCAGAGAGACCAGAGAAAGGGAACATTTCTCAGAACCAAACAAATCTGGGTACCCTTGGAATCTCAATCAGTGAAGATACAGAGCATACAGTTTGCCCCATTTTCTGTGAAAGGCCAGTGGAGAGAGTCTAGTATTAGCAATCAACTTCTCAATTTTAAAACACTGGGACATTTCTTCCACCCAGTCCATATACGAGAGCTCAAGGTTATCTGACCAGTGACGAAGCACTAGTCTCTTAACCGCCATTGAAATAAGAGCCATATGGTATCTTCTCTCTCTGACGTTAATACCTGAGTAAATGCCTAGAATGCAGATCTCTAGTGTGAAGAAATCTTTCAAACCTAGAATAGGATCTAGATTATCCCTAATGGCCTTCCACAGAGGGGCAACCTTAGAGCAATGCCAGAAAATATGAGGGAGACTACCATGATCTTCTCCACATCTAAAACATTTTGGTGAGCTGGTATGATCAAATTTCGCTTTTAGGACCGGTGTAATGTACATGTTATTGACAATAAAGTATTGAATTAACCTTTTCTTATCTAAAGTATTGTATTTGTATAAATCCTTCCATACTTGACTCCATGTAAACAAAGGTCCTGAGGGAGGTAGAGACCAAGATTTGGAGCCAGCCAGAGGGGTGGGGAAGATAAGTTTCATAAGATGCATATACAACTTAGACACCCCATGAGGTTTAACCGCACATTCTTTAATCACCCTTAATAACGGTTTAATGGTCGATGTAGGTACTGTTACCCCAAATTCTTTGTTGACCAGATGTTTTAGCTGGTATATCTTAAAAATCATTTGGGTAGGAACACTTAAGACTAACAAAAGGTCCTCTATTGAACCAGGGCTATCTTGCACATAGAGATCTTCCACTGAGAGCCCTTGGATTCGGGGTAGCCACTTCAAAGATAGAGGGTCGGTCCCTATTTTAATGTTGGGGTTAGAAACCAAAGGTTGTCCAGGGTCTTAATATATCTGATTTTAGTAGTAGCATAAAATTGATTGAGTACCTTTACCGTGGCACCCACTGGCGACTCTTGAATACCTCTAGGAAGGGATGTAAACCGACAGTAAAAGAGACTAGAGGGATCTATATTATATTGTTTAATGAGATCAAGGTTAAAGCTTATCCAAAGAGGGGAGTATGTTACATCCAGCCCTCCTAACCATTTACCAGCTTTAACTAGGTGACTGGACCAGTAGTAATATTCGAAATTAGGTAGGCGGAGACCCCCCATATCTTTAGGAAGACATAGTTTGTAAAAAGCTCGTCTGGGAGGCTTATGATTCCAAATGAAGCCAGTCAGGATCGAGTGGATCCTCTTGAAAAAAGCTTTGGGCAGCCAGATATCTAAAAGATTCAAGGGGTAGAACAGACGGGGTAGGATGTTCATCTTGACAATACTAATACGGGCCCCCACTGATACTGGTAGCTTACTCCATCTTTGCAAATCAGATTAGATTCTGTCTACTAGATCATCCAAATTGAGTTTCTTAACCAAAGTGGGGTCATGGGCCAAGTAAATACCGAGATATTTCAGGTGAGATGCGGCCAACTTCATACCAAAATGGGAAATAGAAGCTTGGGACAGATGCATGTTGAGAGGGAAAATCTCGGACTTGGTCAAATTGAGTTTATAATTGGATACTTCCCCAAATTGCACAATTATGTCCAGTACCACACGTAAGGAATCTACTGGATTAGATAGTTGCAGGAGGATGTCATCTGCAAACACGGATATCTTGGAAGTTTGTTGAGAAATAGTACAACCATGGATCCCCGGAGCTGTTTTTAAATTAAGCAGTAGGGGTTCCAGATAGAGATTGAAGAGTTATGGGGATAAAGGGCATCCCTGTCGGGTGCCTGAGAGTAATCGGATAGGGGATGAGAAAACTCCGTTACAATAAATTTTAGCCGTGGGGTCTTTGTACAGTGCCTTCGTCCAGTGTATGAACCTCTCCGGGAAGCCAAATTTAGTCATCGTACTCCATAAAAAATCCCAGTTAACCCGGTCGAATGCTTTCTCAGCATCCAGAGCAACCAGTACCATGGGAACCTGAGAAGCCTGAGCCGCCTGGAAAACATGTGAGAGGGCTCTAATGTGATCTGCAACAGACCTGCCCTGCACAAAACCCACTTGCTCTCTGCTCAGAAGTGAAATCCAAACCTGTTTAATACGTGAAGCCAGAATCTTAGACAGTATTTTGATATCACAATTAAGCAGTGAGATGGGTCTATAGTTGGCTGGATTCAGAGAGGGTTTTTCTGACTTAGGGATCAAAATAATAATAGCCTCCAACAAGGATGGATCCAACAAATCAGAGGATAGTAAGTAATTATAAAACTCCGGAAGTGTTGGAGCCAGATCCTGACAGAAAGCCTTATAGAAGTTGGTGGGTAAACCGTCGGGTCCGGGAGCTTTATCCGGTGAAAGGCTATGGATGGCCTCCTCCACCTCCTTCAGGGACAAGGGAGAAGAAAGAAAGGCTATTTGGTCGACAGAGAGGCGAGGTAACGAGATTGATCCAAAGATGCCCTCTACAGCTGACTGGGAAGGGGGGGGGTGCCGCGGCTCCATAGAGGTTATGATAAAATGCTCTAAAGACTTCCACAATGTCCCTGGGCATTGTCTTAATGGAGCCGTCTTGAGCTTCCAAAGCTGGCACTAGTCTAGAATTCTCTGTTTCCTTAAGCTTCAGGGCCAAAAGTCTACTCGGCTTCTCCCCTTGATCTAGGTATTTAGCCTTGGTTCTCAACAGGGAAAACTCAGTCTTTTCCCGGATTAGTCCTTCATACTCATTTTTAAGTTTATGCAGCTGCTCTAGACATTTTAGTGATTTAGAGGTAGCTAGGGGAATCCTCTGCTGCCTTAATCTGACTTGACAGAGAAAGGAATCTTTGAGACCTGAGTTTCTTTCTCCTGGAGGAGATTTTAATGAATTCTCCTCTCAAAAAACATTTTAACGAGCACCAAAGAATATCCATCCTAGCCACTGAACCTCGGTTAGTATCCAAATAGTCTCCAATGAGGGATCTGACCTGAGTAAGGGAATACTCATCTTTTAGCATCTGAGTATTAAGTTTCCAAATCGTGTCACATTGTGTCAAAGAAAGGGGAGTGAAATGGAACCATACTAATGTGTGATCGGAGACTACTATGGGCTCAATACCTGCTGAGGATACCTTAGTCATGAGAGAGGTACTTAATAAAAAATAATCCAACCTAGACCATGAATTATGGAGCAGGGAAAAAAAGGTATAGCTCTTATTGGAGGGGTGCAAAGTCCTCCAAGGGTCCACTAAACCCAACATGCTACCCATATCCCGCAACGCCAGTTGTGCAGGAGATGGGGATTTTAGTGGTCTGTAAGTTTTATCCAATTCTTGCGATGGGGCTATGTTCCAGTTCCCTCCCAGAACCAAGGGAATTGGCAGAAAGGTACTTAATTTGTCAATTAGTTGCATTATAAAACAAGCATTCCCCCCAACAGGACCATACACAGAACCCAAGACTATAGCGGAATTATAGAGGGATCCCTGCACCAAAATATATCTACCCTCTGGATCCTGGATAACCTTTACCGGGTTAAAGGGTATGCTTTTCTTTATCATAATAGCAACTCCTCTAGCTTCTGATGAGTCCCCAGCAACAAAAATTTGGGAAAATCCTTTAACTCTCAGTGTGTTAGTTTCAGCCACTGTTATGTGGGTCTCTTGTAGAAACAGAATATCAACTTCAAGCAATGAGCAGTTAACCAATATTCGGGATTTCTTCTTGGCCTCTCTGACCCCTCTTACGTTCCAGCTAGCTAATTTAATAACACCCATAGCCATCCTCTAGGAACCGGAGTAATTTTAAATGAACTGAGCCCAGATTCCCCCACCCATTCCGAACAGTGGTGACACCTTCTAACCACCCCCCAAGGTAATCCAAAGTATCACTTCGACTAAAACAGATGAAAATAAGTGTCCACCAGTCAGTAGTGAAATACCATCGCAACATAGAAGAAACAGAGTTAGATGGCAAACCCCACAAATCCCAAAAGAAACAATCGATAGGCATTCCCCCACCCCTTGTCCAGCAACTACTATAAGAAATATACAGTATAACTATCAACTCAACTAACAACAACCAGAGTAACCAGAATACCCAAAGCAGCCAGATTCTCCCGGTACCCCAAGTGTCCCTCGAGATAACAGTATAAGACCCAACAACCTTTATACCCCATAACCAAACAATTAACCACCTAACTCACGAGGAGAGCAATAACCCTATGAAAAATCCCTGAGGGGTACCCAGACCAAACCCAACAGGTCGCGAAAGCATGGCACCGCGCTTTACTATGCCATACGAACCTCCCGCCCCCACCGCAGAACGAGTAATTAATGAAAATGGAAGGAGAGCACTTAAGTCGCTCCCTGAATTCTGTAGAACAGCCCTAAAAGGAAAAAGTAACTACCTGGAGAATTAGCAATGCAAGGGATTCCAATTCCATGGCAGACCTGCTCGCATAGAATCCGGAAGACCAAAAGGAAAAGGTATGGGGAAAGATTTGTTGACGGACCAAAACGGTCCGACCGCAATCAAGTCCTCCGGAAACTGCACCCGTGCTTGTCAGTACCCCGTGAGACACCGAGGAGCATGGTTGCAACGGGAATCAGCTACAGGTCAAGTAGGCCTCACCACCTCGCACTGCTAGGCCTACAACCACGCAGTCTCCCAGGGAGGACATCTCAGGGGGAGGGCAGAGGCAGCCACCACCAGGAGCACCAGTCAGTTACAGGGGCACAACCAACAGGCCCAGTAAGTACACATATGCTTATGGTAAAAACAGTAACAATGAACACCAAAAGAAGAACTTTGCAGAGCAGTAACTCTACTAAGAGCAATAGCGAACTCCCAATATGAGGAGACTATTCAGAAAAATAGCCTAATATAAGTCACTTAAACAAGTCGGGGAGTAGTTTCGCCAGTCCAGACATTGCCTCTTCAGGATTTTCATAGGGATACCATGCGCCTCCACTTGCACAAGCAGTTTGGCAGGATAATTCATCCTGAAAGCCTTCCCAGCAGCAATCAGTTTTTCACTACAGGATGGAAGGCAGCTCTTTTTGTCGCACCTCCGAGGTAGATCCCTGTGATCCTAAGCTTGGCACCATTCCACAGGATAGATTCCACCTTTAACCTTGGTGAGGACGTTCAAGCATTCCAGCGTAACTTAGAAACTTGACAATTATAGGACTGGGGAGCAGACGGAGGTGACTGGGGTCTAAGAGACCTGTGGGCTCTCTCGATATGGTATTGTTGGTGGTTAGGTGAGGGCCCACCACTTTATTGAAGAACTGCTGGATGAAACGTAGGGTATCGCTCCTCCTCAGCTCTGGGAGCCCCAAAATTAGCACATTGTTTTGTCGACTCATTCCCTCCAGATCCTCAGTTTTCAGCTGGAGTTTTTGTAGTTGTTGTCGAAGCTTGATGATTTCAGGATCTGTTTTCTGTTGCCATTTCTCCATAGATGTTATTCTGGTTTCCGAATCGCCCACTCTCCTCGAGAGATCCGCATATTCCTGTCTCATTGATTTGATTTCTTTGGAGATCTCCTGTAGGGTATCTTTAAAGAAGATAGCTCTTCTAGAAAGCTTCTTCTGTTAGCATAGTGCCAGCGACTGAATTGGATCCTCCACTAGTGGAGTGTTTAGTTGTCGAAGATGAATTTGCACTGGTGTTTCTGGCTTTTTTAGAGGCTTTTTCTGGTGTGGTAGGAGGGGTATGCCTGATTCCTGCGGCCTTCATCTCCATGTCAGCCATCGCGATCAACAAATAAGGCAATCTACACCCCAATCCCGAACCACTAAGGATCGCCTGGTGTTGAGAAGGTTTTATCTCTAGTTTAGAGCTTAGTTGGTGGCTTTAAAATAGCAAAAAGTAAGAATTTGTGAGGGGGAAGGCAGGAGCTCCACAGCAAGCAGCCTCTCAGCACCACTGCATCACGTGACCGGTCCACTGGTAATTTCTTCTCAGTTCCATTTTGTCATACAACACATTGGCAAATCTCCCTCACTTACAGGGGAGTTATACTTGTTAACATAGAAACATAGAAGTTAACGGCAGATAAGGACAACAAGGCCCATCCAGTATGCACATTTTTTCTACCTTATGAATGTGCCATAGGCCTTTACTCTGTCAATGGCCAATTTATTCATACTCATCTGTATTGCTCCCTTATGCCTATTCCATGCATGTTTGAAGCTCCACACTGTATTCATATCCACCACTTCGAGGTAGGCTGTTCCATGCATCCACCACCCTTTCTATGAAAAATAACTTCCTCATATTACCCCTTAATCAGCCTCCCTGTAATCTCATGCTGTGTCCTCTTGTCCTACTATTTTTCTTATATTGAAACATGTTAGACACTTTCACATTGTTAATGCCCTTAAGATATTTGAATGTTTTGATCATATCAACTCTCTCCCTCCTTTGCTGTAGGGTATACATATTGAACTCTGTTAATCTGTCCTCATATGTTTTCTGATGCAATCCCTGCACCATTTTGGTTGCCCTTCTCTGGACTGTCTGCATTTTGTTAGTGTCCTTGTGCAGGTGTGGCCTCCAGTACTGCACGCAGTACTCCAGATGGGGCCTAACCAGTGTCTTGTAAAGAGAGATTATTACCTCCCTCTTACGACTTGTGATACCCCTACTAATACACCCCAACATCCCTCTAGCCTTACCTACTGCTTTAGATGTCTGTTTGGATGATTTCGGGACATTTGTGATGATGATGCCCAAGTCTCTTTCTTCCCTTGTGATTGCCAGCAACTCCCCACCCAACCTATAGGTAGCTTCAGGGTTTCTCTTATCTATGTGCATGATCTTGCACTTCTTTGCATTAAACCCCAGTTGCCACTCTTCAGACCATTTTGTCAGTTTTTTCAAATCTCTTCTCATTCTGCCCACCCCATCTGGATCATCTACTCTATTGCAGATCTTGGCGTCATCTGCAAACAGGCAAACCTTACTCTCCAGTCCATCTGCAATGTCACTGATGAAGATATTGAAGAGGACTGGCCCCAGGATTACTGTTCCCTGAGGTACCCCACTTGTGACTTGCATCTCTTCTGACTGTATACCATTTACCACCACTCTCTGTTTTCTGCCCGCCAACCGGTTTGCCATCCAGTTGACCAACTTCTGACCCTCTCGAGCTTACCTAGCTTATTAATCAATCTTCTATGTAGAACAGTATTGAAAGCTTTGCTGAAGTCAAGGTAGGCAACATCAACTACACCCCCTTGGTTCACCATTCTGGTTACCCAGTCAAAGAAATCTATGAGATTAGTTTGACAGGACCTTCCTGTTGTAAACCCATGCTGTCTTGGATCCTGTGCGCCTATGGATTCCAGGTGTTGCACTATCCTTTCCTTAAGGAGTGCCTCCATAATCTTGCCCACTACTGAGGTATAACTGACTGGTCTGTAGTTCCCTGTCTCCTCCCTGCTGATACTCTTGTGGAGCGGGATCACATGAGCCTGTCTCCATTCTTCTGGGACCTCTCCTGTGCTCAAAGACTCACTAAACAGTTCTGCTAATGGCTCTGCTAGTTCCATCCTTAGCTCCTTTAGTACCCTGGGATGCATGCCATCCGGTCCCATTGCATTTTCCACCCTGAGCTTAGTGAGCTCTTTTAGGACCCTTTCTTTTGTGAAGGGACTTGTGCACGCCTCCCTCCCCCATGTCTATGTTGCTGAGCTGTGGGCACTGCCCTATCTTCTCCTCCGTACATACTGAGCAGATGTATCTATTTAGGACAGTTGCTTTTCCTTAGTCCTCCTCCACACACTTCTCCTTATCTCCTTTGATCATTGCAATACCCCATCTGGACTTTTTCCTTTCACTAATGTATCTATAGAAAGTCTTGTCCCCTGCTTTTACTGTTTGTGCTAATGTTTCCTCGGTATGGGCCTTTGCCTGCTTTACTGCCTTCCCTGCTTCCCTTAGAGAAGTTTGGTATGCCTCCCTATCTTTGTCCTGCTGCATTCCCTTATATTTCCTCAAGGCCAACCTTTTGGCACTGACCTTTTCTTCTTCTGTTTTTGAGAATGGGAGGGCTTACCCGAGGTTCTATGTGAGAAATAGCTCCTCCCACAACCTCTACTTAAGCGCTCCTTTAACACACCCCTCTTGCTTTGGGAGTGTTTTTTCCCTGGGCTCCTGCATGGCTTGTGTGGCTGTACTGTCAATTCACTCTGCTGCTTGGTTTATCTCCCTTCCCGCTTCTTGTGTCCCTTGCTTCCCTTTCTTTTGTTTGTCTCTTTTCCAGCTGCCTTATCTCCTGCTCACTCCCTTTTGCTCTTTCCTCTATTCTGGGGCTTGTTTTCTCCTTCCCTGTTCTTTTTGGGCATTTTATTCCCCCTTAATTGTGTTTCCCGATCCCAGTTCTCGCCTGTCCCATAAGCTATCTCCAGCCTACCTCCCCTTCCGGCACTCACCTATGTCCAGAGAGCATTCCTTCATATCTGGCAAACATTGAACTGTTGGGATATATCTGAGGCAGCAGACAGGGTTTGGCAAGGGAGAGCATGCTCATTTTATTATTGGGAAAGTTTTCCTTCTCCAGGGTGAGCTCTGTGACTCTTACAACTAATGCTGCTTTTATGTTTAAACTGGCACCACTTTCGACTCTGCAAAGGCCGCAAGGACTAAAGGTAAGACTCTGTGCACAAAAGCAGCCTCGCGACAGATACGCAAGTGCAGAATCAGGTTTCCTGTACTGTTGCATATGAACATTTCTTTTATGTGCTCCAGGTACATTGGGTTTGCTGTTCACATTATGGGCTATGTTACTCACCCTGTGCACATGATGCTACAAGATTCGGGAATATGCATTGCAACAACAGTGTATATCCACTTTCCCTTTGCTCAGTCGGCCTTTTACCTCACTTGTCTCTTATCCTCGCCACTACTGGACTCTCTTCTACAGGTACTAGCCCTGCTTTGTACGTATGTCTGAATTCCTGGCTGCATTCTCTTCCATGCTCCCACTACTTCATTCTCCCCATACTTGTAAACTTCCCCTAGCACTGGCCCAATGCAAACATTATTTGTTTGCTCATTTTAGAGTGTAATTGTGGTGTACACAATGACATGTAGGGTCTGGTGTAATTATGTTTTTCACAGCTGCCATCTGCATTTCATAGCTTGCTGCACCTGTACATTAAAGGGTTATGACTTTTGTTGAAACTCACATACTAAGTATGTGGCCTGCATGGAGTTTGACTCTGCCATGTCTTAGTTCATTACGTCCTCACACACTTAGGGAACTCTACTTTCTCTGCCATGGGGGGGGGGGGGAGTGTCTTGGCTGCTAAGAGCCAGTGGATGCCTGTCATAATTTTATTTCTCTACTTTATGACCCAGGACAGCCCAACTGGGATGCACATTCATTTGCAGTGCGCTCCCCTCTCTGCCTGTTTCCCTGGCTGATTGCACAAGGGCAGTGTCTCCAGTGAGGTCCTGCTTTCATCTGCTTTTCCATATACTACCAGACTAGCTCAGGCATGATGCAGCATCTCAATTACCTGTGTTTCTGCTTCTGTCCATTTTCTTGGCCATGTAGACTGGACCACCAGAATCTGAAGCTTTTCCAGCAAATGGAAGATCCAATTCGGAAATGCTGCTTCAAAGCAGTAACTCACAATTCAGAGTCTGACCACAGCATAACATTCCCTAACTTTCTCCTCACACTATATTTCAGAGTGCTATTTACTCTGTCATCTGTGTTTGCTATACTTCCTTATTATACAGCATGTTCCTAATTTCCTCTGCCTGTGCTCCTATACCAACGATTTATATCCTACTTTTCACCTTCTTATCCTATACCAGCCCTATTACTACTGTCTTCTCTCTGCAGCAGTGTTGTACATTGGCCAGCCCATACCAGCAGTATTCTAGCCTCCAGCCCTAACTCACACCTTCTGAGGTGCTGTGCAAAGGTAGGCTTCCCCTGTCTACGGGGATGGGAGTCCATTACAATCATTTCCTCCTATTACTTACCAGCCTGACATCCTCCATCCCTAACTCTGCTAGACAGCATCGAGTGAAGGTTAGCTTGCCCCGACTACCAGGGATGGGAGCCATGTCTACGATTTATGGACTGTTCCATACCTTATCTACTTCATACCAGTTGCCGCTTCCCTTCAGGAATGGAACTACCTTCTACTTATTAACTTGACATCTTCTGTCCCTAACTCTGCTTGGCAGCATCGAGTGCAGGCTAGTTCACCACAACTACTAGGGATGGGAGCTCTGTCTACAGACTTATACCATACCTCCTCATACCATACCTTCTCTACCTTATCCAGTTGCCGTTTCCCTATCACTCTCTGCATACCCTCACCATTGTACTTATGTTGCTTCAAGTCACTACCAGTCAGCTGCAGTTCCTGCCAGTTGCCGGAGTTGCCTGTTTGCTGTTTCATCTTCTACTGTATATCCTCAGCTGACTTCCTGGATGCCACTCCTTCAGGAACAGGACCTTGCCTGGCTTGCTTCTCCATTTTATCTCATTTGCAGCATGGACTCTTCATTACCTTGCCAACTTCCATGGCCGAGAGCCTCACACTGTCATGGATTTTCTCCACAATTTGCACATACCTCACTGCAGATTGCCACTTCCATTAAAGGGCAGAACTTCCTCAACCATGTTCTTTCCTCATTTTACATTTACTAGCTGAACCCAGCCAGGATCATCTTGCCTCAAACATCACATCTGGATGTATCTCCTTCCATTCCGCTACTTCACATGTGTTTTTCTCCAATTACTATCTGATGCCTCAAACCTTCTGGATTGGGACCTTCTGCTTCTACCTGTGACTTCAAACGTGGACCATGGACCTCTTACTTTGTTTGACTCCATCCTGCCAGTTTGCCACTTCCCTTCAATCAGGACCCTTCTGCTTGTCTGCTTCCACTCACCATCCCATTCTTTCCTGGATCTTCATTCTCCAGCTCTTTTGGCCTCCTTTTCTTCATCATATGGATCCTGCTGGCTTGGTCAGCCCCTCACTCTCTCCAGGTCGATCTCCTCATTAACTTTTCTGCTGCAGGTTTCCAGATCAGTAGTCCTACGACCTTGTTTTCTTTCAGGTTTGGACCCTTATCTTTCATCACTCCAGCACATTCCATCATTGCTCTGGTTGCTTCCAGCCTTTGTCAAGACACTGTATTCCTGTTGCTCATGGTGCTTGGCTTGGCTCCTTGACCTTCAGTGGATCATTCTCAGTTACCTTGCTTCAGCTTTCCTGCACTTCACTGTGTTCTCAGTGGACCTGCCCTGGTCCTGTTCCTTCCTGCTTTGGCCGTCCTCCAGCCTCACCTGGCCCATAGCTTTCTCTACTTATTCCTTCAGTTCCTCAGGAACCACTCTGGACCTCATTTCATTTGGACTGGCTGTCTACTCCTCTCCTCGCCACCTTGCTTGCTCAGGGCTTTGCATCATCTTCTGTGGCTCTTTTGGGCCTTGTATTCTGTCTCCATCCAGTACTCCTAGTCAGCTGCTTCTCCATACGATCCATCCTCTACTTCTACTCCAGCCCTTCTAACAGTACCCTACCACTACTCATTCGATCATTTATTCATTACTCTGGAGTAAAATAAAAAGTACTGCCGGCAAACATTCCTTGGCTCACATGTCCATATACTCTTATGTTATTATAGAAGTCTCATAATGCTTATTATACAATGGCAAGAAAAAATGCTGGACTCTGATTGGTCAGTCTTGGGCTGGCCCCATGATGTTATCCCAGCACAGCATCACGGGTCTAGTCTCAGCCTCACTGTGAACCTGTAGATGATCATTTGCTTGATTTGCATTTGCTTGACTGTTTCATCTTCTCTTAAAAAACAAAAATATTTTTTCACACAAAAACATCTTTAAAATGATTTTTTTTATTCTGTATAATAATGAGCCATTGTATAATAGCAATAATGCCCTCCAGGGTGTGTGTCGTTTGGGATGACATCACACCTCAGTTATTGGATGCACTCGGTCTACGGCCTCGTGCCCAACCACCTGAGGCGTGACGTTATTCCAGCACTACACACACCCTGTCAGGCATTTTTGCTTAATTCAGCTCTTTGCAATCATTCATGGAATCCCATTTCACCTGGACAATAGGAAGATCTTCTTCACCTATATCAGATGTACCCTTCGATCCCTGTCCATCCAATCACCATGACTTCCCTGGATGCCTAGTCTTATTGGCCAGCCTCCTACATGGGAAGGACTTAACTCCTTCTGTTATACTCAGACTTCGTAATCAGCAACGCTTCTACAGATATCAGGAATCACAAGATAACCATTCAACTATGGACATCATCCATTTTACCAGTATGCCACCCTAACAGCGACATTTCTACAGTGACATGCATTGATCTTCACAACAGTGCCATGCCACCATAGAAGTAGTGGTGGGTGAAGGGGGCTCAATCCGCTCCATGAAGTGATTAGCGGAGAAAAGGTGGATTCGCAGAGTGCTCCACAATGCCAAGTAGAGTACTTTGCTTTACAATGAGTAATGCAAAGCCCATTGAAAACAATGACTTTACGTTACTCCGCCTTCCTAGACCACTACTCCAATTAAATATTAAGGCAAAGTACATTGAGAGCAATGCACTTCGCCTCACTTCACCTTGTTTTTGGACTCTGAAGGTGAATTTTGCAGTGATTTATGGGATTTCAGGTCACATGGGCTCTATATTGATCTTCACAGCCTCAGTTTGGGGTAGTATGTGTAGGAAGGAGTAGGAGACAGTGTGCTCTGAGAGCTGTCTGTGATTGAAACCTTCTAAAAGCTGTTAAAAAAGCATTGTTGCATTTTTTGGGGGGCTCAAACTTTAGTTCATCGATTGTAGCAAAGCCTCCTGTGCTCATATCATCAAGCATTTTTATTTTTGTGTGGATTTTGAATCTTAATGTACAATATTGAGTGTGTGTAGTGAAAGACAGTGAAAGTGTGCTTTGGGCGAGGGGCGTATCTGTGGTGTAGGTAGATTTAAGTTGGAGAAATAGTGATTTCTTTGTTTTTTGGTTATATTTTTGTTATATAACTGACTGTGTTAATGTATACACAGTAATACTGTCAGTAATTGTTGAAATTTTCTTTCTGATTGTGTGTTGTGTAGATCTGGTGCAGCAGTTCATAATTTCAGGTTGTTTACATTACAATACGTGGCATATTACTGAACTTTTCAGTTTGCTACGCATTGCTCATTCAGCATTGTAGACAAACTGTTCTGTGTGTGAATGTGTGTGCGGTGTTGCGTGACATCAAATAATACTCCTTTTATTGTGCCACAGACTAGTGTAATTGCAGGCGCAGCAGTGTGAACCTGCTTTCCACTGCAGCTGCCTGATTTTGTATTGCGATCGTGGTATCTGTTCTTTGTTTTGCTGCTTGTACTGCCATAAAAATCTGCAGTCAGTGCTCCCCCCACCCCCAAAAGGAATATTTTACCAGATTGGATTATTTTTGTGACCTCATCAGCACCACTGGTTACCGAAGTTGTTTTCATTGCGTGACAGACTAGTCTCTTATCTGTTGCTGAAGCTACAGTTGTTTTTTTGGCTTCACATCCAGTGTCTCCTCAATCAGAGAGTGAACATACAGTATCAAAATCTAAATTTTGTTATAATATGGTGGTTGATCCTCCAAAATGCCCACAAAGAGATGTGCAAGCAAAGCTGTTTCTCGCCATGGCAATGCTGGCAGTAAGATAATCTGTGGGCGTGGTAGTATGCAGACGCAGAAGTGCATTGCTGATGTGAGAAAAGATATTTCTCCTGCAATGTTTTTTACAGCTCAATCAGTAGCTGCACTCATAGTTGGAGGAGATGATGTTTTCCCAGCCGATGGTGTTAGTGTCACTGGTGTTAGCGGTGGTGGTAGTATTAGTATTGCTGCATCAAGTTCGAATTCTGACTAGTGTTCCGTATCCAAAAATACTAAGTGTGAAGCAGTGCAAGTGAGTGGCAGCGTAGATGATGTCATACTTCCCAGTAATATCCCAGTAACTGAACCTGAGGATTCTGATAATCATGTCAATGATAGCATACAATGTGATATTCTGTCCACCGAGGCAGTTAATGTCATGCATTTCCCATGCAGTGATTCACAGTGTGGTGAAAAACTATCAGGTGGTGGTGTTGTAGATGCTGATGATGAATGTGATGATGACGATGAAGTTGCTGTTGTTGCAACATGCAGTCCACATGCTAGCATCCAAGCAGAAGATGTGGATGTGTGTGACATTGATGAATATGATGATGATGTAATTGACCCCAGCTGGGAACCAGAGAAAAAGAAATTCAAAGTGGCTGTGTCTGAGTCTGTTTGCAGGAATCCACCCCCCCCGTAAAAAGTTGTGATTTACTGGTTTTAGTTGATGATGATGACCCAGTAATAAATATGATAGGTAGTCATGGTGGTCAGTTGCAGTCCAGGTGTGCAGTGCCAGAAACATCACGTGCCCCCCCCACCCAACTTCAGTGCTTAAAATAACGTACATAAATAAGCCACATCATGGGCATGTTAAAAGCACAGCATCACAATCCCCTGTTTGGGATTTTTTTGTTCAAGATGCAAATGATGATTCAGTTGCAATCTGCCAGGTTTGCTATGTGCGTGTGAGTCGAGGTAAAAAGGGGAGCCATCTGGGCACAGGAGGACAGCATATGCATCTTAAGAATAGGCACTTGACATTGTGGACCCAGCACAAGCTGGCAGCTCATACCACAGTGGGGCGTTCACTCTCGTCACCGGCAACCATAGTGAGCATGTTATCCCCTTCCATGATTGTCAAGTCCAGTAGTAAATTAAATGTGTGCAGTACTGAGGTAATAAGAGCAGAAGATTACTACAGGCATGATGAGGTGAGGACCATAATGACTTTGAAATGTCCAGTGCTGGTGAGAGTAGCAGTTTTTGTGGTGGTGGTAAATGCAGTATGTCTAGTGCAAGTGGTACATCAACCCCGGTTGGCAAATCTGGCAAAATAGCTGCATTTCTGGGTTTGTCATCATCACCTGTGCAAGCGTCTTCATCAAACGTCCACACTCCACTCCCTGCCAATGCCATTCATCACAGAGAACAACCATTTGTGATCACACCCCATGTAAAACATTTGTCACCCCACATTACAGAGTGTTTTTGCGCATAAGCTGAAGTACCCCCGGATCATACAGTGTTACGTGAACTTAATGCTGCTGTAGTGGAAATGCTGGCAATTGATCTTTTGCCCTTCTCCTTTGTGGAGAATTCTGGATACCGGCGGTTTGCTGCACATGCCCGCCCAAAATGGAAAGTCCCATCCAGGACATACTTTTCTACCTGTGTTGTCCCCGAGTTGTTCTGCACTGTGTCCAACTCAGAAAGACATGCCCTTTAACATTCCTCCTCTCCATTCATCCATTTAAGTATGGATATGTGGACAAGTGACAAAACAGCAGGGAATTCATATTTGTGTATAACTGCACACTGGGCGCAGGTGTCGGGGGTTGTTTGTGATGTTAGTAGCGTGAATAATCAGTGCAATAAGGTGGATTGTCGCGGTAGCAATCTTCGAGGAATTCGACAGCATACAACAATTGCTATGCGCAATGTGAACTGTTCACACACTGGTGAGAACATGTTGGACGTGGTATTGACTGAAATTGACAAATGGCTAAACCGTCTGTCCCTGAGAGCTGGGTTTATAGCAAGTGACAATGGGTCAAATGTGGTGAAATGTATCACGAATGGTGTTTTTTTTTCATGTTCCATAGATGGCCCACTGTTTAAATCTTGTGGTGCAGGAGTTTCTGCAGCACCCTGATGTAAAGGAAATGCTGACCATTGCACGACGTATCTGGTCTCACTTTTCAAGCTCTGAAAAGGCCCGTGACCATCTGCAGCAGTTGCAGATACAAAACAGCCTGCCTCAGAACCTCTTGAAGCAGGAAGTTGTCACCTGATGGAACTCCACTTTATACATGGCAAAGAGGTTGTATGAACAATACAAAGCCATCTCAGAATATCTTGTGATGCACACTAGCCATGACAGTTCTGGGGCCTCCATGTCTATGACAACTGAACAGTGGAGCCTCATGGACTCTGTAATAACAATTTTGCGGCCTTTTGAACATGCCACACGTGCAGTGAGTGGCAAGTCTGCCTCCATTAGCCAATCAATTCCACTGCTGCAGGTGCTGAGGCAGACCTTGGTGAATGTACAGCACGGCCTTGATGTTGCTGGAGATGGTGGTAGCAGTATGTTGCTGCAACACATGCTGACAGTATTCAACCAGAATCGTCAAGTTGTGAGCATTCAGTGTAGTGACAACTTGCCATAGCAAGAATGCTGGGCCCACGATACAAACGTGGAATTGCATCAGTACTGGAGGGAGGGCCTGAACAGGTATAAAATATCAGTGATTAACTGGTGCACTTGGTACATGGGGCACAGAAGTCACATGCCAAGGTCAGCAAACCTCAGCAGCATAATCTGGCTGAAGGTGTACCTGTAGGAGTGTCAAGCATATCCCGCAAGGGGAAGAGGACAGCAGTTCCAGGTGGTCTGTTATCCAAAGTGGCTGGTGTCAACCCACTTTGTGAGGCTTTGTCCCAAGTGGGTATTTGTGAAATAAATGATTAGGGAGAACAAGATGATGCATCTACAACTGGACTTAGTGCGGCTCGGAGAATGGTTGAGTCATATTTGTCTGAAAACAGGCATCTGACAATAACTGAAGATCCTCTTTTATACTGGAGTGGAAAGGTCAGTGAATAGCCAGAGCTGACTGCAGTGGCAGTGAAGTACCTCACATGCCCACCCTCCAGTGTCAGTGTTGAGAGGGTAGTCAGCTCAGCAGGTGCAATAGTCAGGGATCATCGGACAAACCTGTCTCCTGCAAATGTTAGTTTGCTAAAATTCATTAAAATGAATGAGAGGCACATACCAGCACAGACTGCAACCTTGGTATTCATACCCCAGCCTAGTCATGGTGGTTTTGGTGATGTGGAAATGGACCATCCTGTTGGCACTGGCAGTGGCTGCCTGAAACAGCCCACCACTGACGTAGATGATGACACAATGGAGAAAGAATTTCCCAGTGGTCAGAATTCAGACATACATGACTGTGAGGGAAGCTTTCTTTATGAGGATGATGATGTGGTTAATGTTGGCAGGTTTTAACTGAAGTTGTTAAAAGGAAGTGTGCCACCCCAGACCACCACTACCACCACTGGGACTGATGTTAGCCACTGCCACTACTGAGCTTGAGTCTCTCTGACCCCCAGACCACCACCACCAGGACTGATATTAGCCACTGCCACCACAAGTCTGTCTGACCCCTGGACCACCACCACTGGGACTGATGTCAGCCACTGCCACCTCTGAGCATGAGCCTGTCTGACCCCTGGACCACCACATCCATTAGCCACAGACACAAAGCTTCTTATTATTTAAACCATAAAGTGAGTATGTGTACTCATGTTTGTTATGCTGCTTCACTTCCTTTAGTTGTATGTTTTGTTTTCTGTAGCTTTTTAGAGCCGCAGTGGTAAAACACATATGGTACACTTATCTTTTTTTTTTTACAGGTTAACAAAAAAAGTCTCCATTGCTAAAACTCGGTGGGAATGGTACTGCAGCTATACCATACAGAGAGGAACCTATGGAATATCCATGTGAAATCCATTCTGGTAAGTATGAAGATTTTATTTCATCCATTTCATTGTTTTGGAAAGATTGCAGCAAACGTTGCACACAGGTTGTGTTAGCTGACAAGATGTGGGTTTGAAATGTAACTTGACTTGAGATTGAGAACCAGGGAGGGACAAATAACAATTAAGTTGTAAGTAGTCATTCATTTCTTCTTTTAGGAAACTTCCAGGTGCTTTGTTGTTCTGTCAAAGTGGCCTTATCCCAAAAAAGTTCTTCAACATCATCAGGCACTCCCTTCCCCCGGGCTTGGGCACACATGCAACACGTAGAAGTCATTTCATTAGATGACCATGACCATCACTAACAAGTGGACTCCAGAAGGATGCAGATGAAATCTGTAAAGAAGTAACAAAATAAGAAACCATTACGGACAAACCTGCAAATATGATTCCCCCCACCCCCACCCCCCACAAAAAAATACTTACCTTCATGTGCTTGAGAGTTATCCATTTTCATTTTCAATGCAAAAAATTCTCATTGAGCACTGGAATGTGCACACCAACAGTTTCTGTGACCTGTGATACAGAATAATACCATGAGTACATGTCCATGTCAACCCCCCTCCTTACCTACAAAATACACAAACATATATCTCTATATATCTACTCACCAAGGCTACTATTAGTGTATAGTCAAAGGGCACCCTTCCATCCAGTTGAGATGATCACATTGCATTTGCTCAAATTGCCTCGCAGAACACATTGGACCAGCAACAAGATTATTCTGGGGGACTTTGTATGTGTTGAAACAGTGTCATTTCACTGTGCTACCACTTGTCAATTTTCTGCACACAAGGAGGATGCATTTTGGGCCTGCAGAAAAAATCTGGGGACTCTGTGCCACCACTGCTCACATGACTGAGTGCGCCAATAATTCTTGGGGACTTTGTATGTGCTGAAACAGTCTAATTTCACTGTGTTACCCCTTGTCAATTTTCTGCACACAAGAAGGATGCATTTTGGGCCTGCAGAAAAAATCTGGGGACTCTGTGCCACCACTGCACGCATGACTGAATGCACCATTAATTCTGGGGGACTTTCTATGTGCTGAAACTGTCTCATTTCACTGTTACCACTTTGTCAATTTTCTGCACACAAGGAGGATGCATTTTGGGCCTGCAGAAAAAATCTGGGGACTCTGTGCCACCACTGCGTGCATGACTGAGTGTGCCATTAATTCTGGGGATGCATTTTGTGTGTTGTGTGATTGTTGTGAGCTCATGATGTCATACTGACATTATCAATTAAAGCAGCATTGCAAGAATGTCGTGACAATTTTGAACTGTACTTTTTTATGATACTTTACATTACCAAAGCCAATAGTTACTCTGAGTCATGACTTGAATGATATACTTCTTTTCACAATTTCTGTCTGCTTTACTTAGTTGACTACTTTTTTCATGTATGAAAAAAAAAATTTGCACACCTTTCCATATTGTTCTGACCAGGTTTGTATTTATTTGCAGCTGCTTTTCAATAAATATTGTTCAGTGGTGTCATAAAACACTGCCTGCTGCATAACTGTTAATTTACAACAGAAGTGATATATAACAACTAACTGATGTGATGGAGAAAAGCAAAATAAAACAATGACAAAGACCTGGTCAGCACCAATTTAAAAGGAATGCTCCTTTCATTATTTCACACATGAAAAAAGGTAGAACGCAGGCTCAACTACTGGAAATTCTTGTATCATTCCAGTCAGGATGCAAGTAAAGGAAGTTGTAACATAGTATTAAAAAATATAGGTCAGCGTTCTCAACAGATTGTTGAGCTGCTGCTTTACAGAGATTCACCACATTACATAGTTATGGTGATGCACATAATAGCCTAATATGTGGGGCCTTACTTCCAGTGGAATATTTCTTGCTCCACAGAGTGCAATATATTTCTGAGAAAACCATCCATAATTTCATTACAGTGTGTCACGTGATGGAGGAATTCCCATTCAGAAAAGCCACCCATATTCTGCCCCCCTTTCTCAGCGATGTTAGGACGTGATGCCAGGGGGAGCGCAAGTGCATGCTTCACTATAGTGAATGTCCGGCAGCTATCCCAATGTTTTGTTATGTTATAAGGTTCACTTTTTGGTGAAATGTGGGAACGTTTCCACTAACAAGGCTCTTAATACTGGAAACGTGCCCACACGTTTTACCACAAACTGACCATTATAACATAAAGAAACATTCGGAAAGCTGCCTGACAATCGGACATTCACTGTAATGGAGCATGCACCAGAGATCTCCCTGGCATCACGCCCTAACGTTGCTGAGAAGGTGGGCAGAATGTCGGTAGCTTTTCAGAATGGGAATTCCTCCATCATGTGATACACTGTAATGAAATTATGGTCAATTTTCACAGAAATGTATTGCACTATGTGGAGCAAGAAAGATTCCCCTGGAAGGGAAAATGTGTATTATTAAACAACAACAAAGAAAAAACACACAGAAACAGTACAACACAGTAGTAGGAGGCAGAAAACAATCCCTTACTGTGGCTGTGGGATGCCTTGGTGGTCCAGCAGCAGGTGCAGCATTGTCAGTATTTGCTCTGATGTTCTTGTTTTGTGTCGATCTGCTGCTGCAGAGCACTGACCCTCTGAATACTCTCCTCCAGGGCCGCCCACACCAGGGTGATGTTGGCCTCTGTTGCAGGGACTGTGGTGGGGTTCACTGCAGGTGGAAATCCAGGAAGTGGTGATGGGGGAACAGGTGGTCCAGGTGGCTGTAGTGGCAGTGGTGGTGGTGCCACTGCTGTACTGGCCCTCCTCCTGCTGAGGCGAGGCACTACTTCAACCCCAACAGCACCCTAGGCCACTGCCACAGAAGTGCCAGCAGGTGGACACCTGGCCCCTTCCGTGGCAGCCTGCTACTCCACCTTGTGGTGGTTGAACATGTGGGTGCGCTGGCCACTGGTCCCCAAATGTGTCCCCAGGGGGTCACGGTGCACCAGCACACCACACAGATGACACACCATGACTGTGCTGTCTCCCTCCACAGAGTTAAAAATCTCCCACACTGGGGAGCTGGGGGGGACCAGACACAGTCCTCATACCATGTATGGTTTCCAGGGGCACCTTCTGTGGCTGTTGAGGGGGTGCTGCTGGAGCCCCTACAGCTGCTACCGGTGGTGGTGGTAGTGGCAAAGAAGGTGGGTAAACAGCAGCCAGCAGTGGCACTGGTGCTGCTGCTGCTGTTGCTTCCACAGGGGGGGAGCAACACCCTCGAGTCGGGAGTGGTCCAGCATCACATGACCGCCCCATGTGTCTGCACTCCCCTCCTCTGACCACGCCTATGGGCTAGCGACTCGCCTTCTCTAGGGTCCACGTCCATCCCTCCCACACAAGTCCCCGGCACACACACTCACACACAGTCATATACACACAAAACAAAACTTTAAAAAAAAAAATTAACTACCAAAAAAACAATCACAAACACAATACAAAAACTAAATAAAGATAGCTTTTAAAAAAGCTGTTGTTTTAGAAAGTGTGATGGTCTGGAGGTGCTCTGTGAATTGCTCTACTCTAAAGGTGGTGAAAAGAGATGAGCGAGGCACCAAGGTCCAAATTATGTGGATAGGATAACCATTACCCAGACAAGGAGAGGCAGGAGTCAACTTAGTGCTTCAATGCCCACAGGGCGTTTATTTTGTACCAAGGGTAGAGAGACACAATCACAAGAGGGAGGAGTTACCCGAGAACAATAGGGCAATAAACAAATACTTTATCTACAACTACTAAGATTATTACCACAAGAATAGACTGTAGGCCTACTGCCACTCTTATTATGAAATTATTCTACACTTCTATACTCTTAGATGAGGATCAGGTAATATAAGCTACTCAGAACTGTACTGGGGTAATTATCACCACACATTTCCATCAGAGTCCAGATATTACAAGAGTTCAGAGATCCGATGTCTTCGTGTACACCATCGTTCTTCGTTGGTAGCTACAAGGGCAACAAATCAGAACTGTAGAACCCTAATCACAATTCCCAGCAAGGACCTGGTTAAGGCCACTGGGGTGGTGAGAGGTTTGGTAAACAGACCATATATTTCTTCGGCAAAAGCCCACTCTCTCCAAGGCTGCCGGAATGAATAACCAGAGCAACTGGTTCCTGAGATAACACACTGAAAACAAAGGGTTCCTCGGCCAAAACCCACTTCCAGGGTTGCCAAGGATGAAGATAGATCAAGATCTGCGTGGCGATGAATCCGAAGGAGGACTACCACGACCTGACAGATGCTGCGGCACTCCAAGGGCCAGCTAAACTCGGGGAGCCATAAGAATCTGAAGAGATGATGGGTGACTCTGCAATCCTAGGATCAGGAACTAACACAAAACAAAGAAACGGCGGATGCGTCCTGTACTGGGCTTTGACGGACTCGACTTTCGGCGAACAACCAGGAGGGGCGCAGACTAGGTTCTCCAGCATGAGCTCACTCTTCTGTAGAGGGTGACCAACTTTGGGACATCTGGAACAGGAACCATTCGGAACGACACTGGCATGGCTGTCGTGATGCATTTCAGTGGACGTAATTTCAAGCTGTGAAAACAAGAAAACAGTGGGTACAACTTGTATGATTGGCAACGGACTCGACTTCGGCGGACGACACAGACAGATGTGATGAGCTGATGGGTGATTTCCCAGGAGTGAAGAATGCTGAGAAGACATCTTCTTCTGAGTAGAGACTGATTCTGAGTATGTGGTGTTACAGACCACTCTATGGGACTGCAGTGTGGTAGAAGACTGAGACTGTCTTCATACAGTAGTAACCATATAATTGAAAAATGCCCAAAGAACTGTGGAATGATACAATAATTTGCCGGAGGAAGGCAAATTATAACTTCAGAAGTAATTCTTACTGATGAGGGCCAATGTCCAGGTGCTTGGAGCAGTAGTTCAGGTACTTAGGACAATAGTTCAGGTACTTAGAACAATAGTTCAGGTACTTAGGATAATAGTTCAGGTACTTAGGACAAAAGTTCAGGTACTTAGGGCAATAGTTCAAGTACTTAGGGCAATAGTTCAGGTACTTAGGGCAATAGTTCAAGTACTTAGGGCAATAGTTCAGGTACTTAGGGCAATAGTTCAGCATAAGCAGTACAGTAATTACAGTAGTTTCACAGTATAGGCTAATCGAACACTCTTAAATGAACCCCTGTTACTAAATGTAGGGTCTTCTGGAATAGGATCTCTTTCTGGACGTCGTGGCTAAGGAATCCTATCTTTAGTACCACTAGGCTGGCTTGTCCTATTCCGCTAGGCCGGGGCCTCCCTATAGTACCACTAGGTTGGCTTGCCCTATTCCGCTAGGCCGAGGCCTCCCTATAGTACCACTAGGCTGGCTTGCCCTATTACGCTAGGCCGGGGCCTCCCTATAGTACTCCTAGGCTGGCTTGCCTTATTCCGCTAGGCCGGGGCCTCCCTATAGTACCACTAGGCTGGCTTGCCCTATTTTGCTAGACCAGGGCCTCCCTATAGTACCACTAGGTTGGCTTGCTCTATTACACTAGGCTGGGGCCTCCCTATAGTACCACTAGACTGGCTTGCCCTATTCCGCTAGGCCGGGGCCTCTCTTTAGTATCAAGCTTTACCTCGGGCCTAATGCCCTACGTTTACCTCGGGCTGGATGCCCTACCAAGACTTGAATTGGGCCTGGTGCCCCACTTTAAATTGGGCCTGGTGCCCCATGTTATATTGGGCCTGATGCCCCAACTTATATTGGCCCTGGTGCCCCTCTTCCAATTGGGCCTGGTGCCCCACCCTAAATTGGGCCTGATGCCCCAACTTATATTGGGCCTGGTGCCCCTCTTCCAATTGGGCCTGGTGCCCCACCTTAAATTGGGCCTGGTGCCCCACCTTAAATTGGGCCTGGTGCCCCTCTTTATATTGGGCCTGGTGCCCCACCTTCAATTGGGCCTGATACCCCACCTTAAATTGGGCCTGGTGCCCCTCTTCCAATTGGGCCTGGTGCCCCGCCTTAAATTGGGCCTGGATTACTCCTTTAAATCTCAATAGGGCCAAAGTGGCAGGGCCCCTTTAAATCTATATAGCTCTTTGAGAGCTATTGTCACTCAGTGGCAAATCACCGCCCCAAATCCCGCCTCCACATTAATATTCATAGGTCGCTATACTGGCCTTACTTTCCTGACCCCTCCCTGTGGGCGTCGCTAAGTCCCACCTCCCTCCTGAATATTAATTCGGGTTCCTAATGACCCAATTCCCCTGCGGCACTTGGCTGCCTTTCTTTGCACCTTCTGCATGCTTTAAATTAAATAAAATAAAACAAAGTCTCTCTGGAGAGGTGGTCAGCACGTAGTGTGTGCTGCCGCCAACTCACCGCTCCTCAGGCTGCTCCGGTGGATTGGGAGGCAAACGGGAGGTGGGAGGTACTGTGACAGAGGGAGGGAATGAACAGGCAGTTGGGGAAATGACTGGGGGGCCTCAGACAGCCGAAAGGAACTCGGGCGCAATGCGGCTCTTCAATGCCGCCGACGTGGGACCAAATTAAACTTTGAAACAACTGGGGAAATAATAAAATGACGGGCTTACAAGCCCAAACCCTGGTAAACGGCTGTTTACTACCTCGTGGTGCCCCGATGGCACCACCGACTGCAGAACAAGGAGTCTTCAAGCAGGGGAGGCAGCACAGGACACAGTAAGCCCAGAGGGATGGCTTCAACTCAAGGTAAGCCCTAAACTGTCCCTTGACTTCTGTGTCCTGTCTCCTCTACCACTGCCCAGGATCAACTGACAAACAGAAGAAATATTTTTTAAACTTGAACCCCCCAGGGTTCTAGAGTGGCTGGAGTAGAATGCTGTGCATGAGCCACTCAGCATAGCATTCCATCCAAGCCATTGTGACATATATTGCTATTAAATCTGCTTTTTGACCATACTGTAAAGTGCACAGGGTACTTTTCTGCATTATTTTACAGTTTCCCATTATAAGGGGGTGAAACTTTATTTGCAGGGGCCCCTTATCATAGTATCCTGCTGTCTACCTCTACAGCAGGTACCCTGAGCACCTGTGAACCCCTAATTTATTTATTAATTTTAGGCTTTCTGGGATGCCCCAACTTTGGGGCATTACAGATTCGGGCCCACCTAAAAATACATGTCCCCATGTATTCCCTTAACACTTTATAAAAATTATCATCTTAACAACCTCTAAAATCTTACTTAACACTCTGTGAAGTCTTACGTTCATAAAACACTCTTAAAATCTCTAAAATATTCTTAAAACATCTACTATACTGTAAATCTTTGCAGTTTTACCCTAAAGTGACTGTGTCTGGGAAACTACTTGGATTAGATCTACCTGTTGTACCAAGGTACGAGTTGAGAAGCTTCTGTGATATACCTTCTAGGAGGGATACCTGCGTTCGATTTTTGGGTTATGCAGGGTTGGATAATCAACAGGTTCTTGAACAATACGTTCTCTTTCCAGGAGATCCGGTATTTCTGGAGCTATCACTGGTACACAATTTGAACGGTCAAGGGAATGCATATACGAAGTACGAGTCCAAGGTTCTGTACACCAACTGGTTGGTGATTCTAGTTCCCACATTTTGTCTTTTGTGGACTCCTGCCTCTCTTTTGGCGTAGGACTGTCCTGTTCTTTAATGATCACAGCGTCTCTGAAAGTGCAAGCTTTTAGGAGATTTCGATGAACAATCTTGGTACCATGTCCTAATTCCTGTTGGATCTTGTATACCGGTAGTTCGGGATAAGTTATCTCAATAATATAATAAGGTTCTGGTTCCCACTTTGAAGACAGTTTGCTGCATTTTTGGGTCCTCTTCAATGTTACTCTTTCTCCGACAAGTAAAGGTGTAGCTTTGGCCTTGATACCATAGTTTGCTTTTTGCTTTTGCCGTACTTGCTCCATGTGTCTACCAACAATTTTTCCAGCTTCCTGCAAACGTCGATTATGTTCTTGGGCCCAACCTGTCACTGGCTTCTTTCCTTTAGTTTCCTCTTGTGGCACTTCCAGCACTAAGTCCATCGGAAGTCTTCTGTGACATCCAAACATTAAATAATGAGGTGTATAACCCGTGGAGCAATGAATAGTATTATTATAAAGATATGTGAGTTCGGGAAGTAAAGCTGGCCAGAAGGGATGTTTATATTCTGGTAGAGCTCGCAACATTTCTAGGAGAATCTGATTTGTTCTTTCGCAAAGTCCATTACCTTGGGGTGGTAAGCAGTGGTTTTTAACTTATGGCTTCCATACAGAGCTCAAAGTTCACGAAAGAGTTGAGATTCGAAAGACGTTCCTTGATCTGTGAGGATTTTTGTAGGATATCCGTAAGGTCGTACAAAACATCTCATAAAGGTTTCAGCAGTAGTTCGAGCAGATAGGTCTTTTACTGCACTTGCAACCACAAACTTGGAAAAGTGATCCACCATAGTGAGGATATAAATGTGTCCATTTGTGCTAGGGTCTAACTTCAAATGATCAAGAGCAACTAGTTCCAATGGTGCGTTACTGACTATTGGATGGAGAGGAGCTCTCTGATTCGCCTTCTCCTTGCGCTTTAAGTTACATGCTGGACATTCCTCACACCATTTTATTATATTGTTTCACATTCCTATCCAGTAAAATCTCCTTCTGATAATAGCTTCAGTTTTCTTGTGACCAAAATGTCCTGAATTATCATGGTACGCCTCTAACACTACGGAAGCACTGGTCTTCAGAACTACGATCTGAGTCACTTCTATGTGTGTGGTAGGATCTCTGCTTTTCTTAACCAGATGATAATCTTCTATGGTCAGACGAGTTCTGTGTCTCCAAAGTTTCATCGCTTCTGTGTTCAGCTTCTTTCTTTCTCTTTGGGTCATGCACTTCTGTTGAGCAACTAGAGCTTTTACTTGGTGAACTATAGGGTCTTGGCTTTGTAATTTTACCCATAGATTCTTTTGATTCTCAATCATGTCATCCACTTCTGGTTGACTTTCCACTTTAGACTCAGGAGCAATTTGACAACATGCCTGTACAATCTCAGCTGGTACCTTCAGAAAAGGTGGCATTTCTATGTTTTCCAGCAAGGTATCATCTATTTCTGATTCTCCTTTTCCAGGCATCCGGGACAAGGCATCAGCATTCGCATTAGCTTTACCAGAGCGATATTTTAAGGAGAATTGGTAATTCGCGAGTCTAGAGGCCCACCTTTGCTCGAGGGCTTCTAGCTTTGCAGTATTTAAGTGTGCTAAAGGATTATTATCTGTGAAAACCGTGAAAGGGGTGGCAGCTAAATATTGCTGAAATTTCTTGGTGATAGCCCAGACTAGTGCTAAAAATTCAAGTTTGAAAGAGCTATAGCAGGTGTCATTCTGCTCTGAGCCTCTTAATCCTCTGCTTGCGTAGTCTATTACTCTTTCCATACCATTCTGTTCTTGTGCGAGTACCATGCCTAACCCTTTGTTGCTGGCTTCGGTATACAACAGAAAAGGTTTCACATAAGCTGGATATGCTAATATAGCAGCCTCAGTTAGTATCTTTTTTAATTGATCGAATGCCTCTTGTTGTTCAGTACCCCATGTAACCAGGCGATTCTTTGGGACTCGACCTTCCGCTGATCCTCTTAAAAGTTCGTGTAAAGGCACAGCAATTTTGGAGAAGTTCTTAATAAATCTTCGATAATATCCAACAAATCCCCAGAATTTTCGGACCTCTCTAATGGTACTAGGAACAGGCCATTTCTTTACTGCTTCAATCTTCTCTGGGTCTGGCGTCACTCTATCTGCGGAGACTATATGTCCCAGGTAACTCACTTTAGTCTGCAACAGATGACATTTAGAGGGTTTTATTTTCAGACTGTGTTGGATCAATTTTTGGAACACTTCGTCCAGGTGACGCAAGTGATCTTCGTGAGTCTTTGAATATACAATGATATCATCTAGATATAACAGCAGGGTATCGAAATTCTGGCTTCCAAGACAATGTTCCACCAGTCTTTGAAAAGTTCACGGTGCATTACACAATTCAAAAGGCATCTTGGTGAATTCAAAGAGACCCATGGGGGTAATGAAAGCTGTTTTCTCTTGATCCTTTGGCCCATAGGAACTTGCCAGTATCCGCTGGTTAAATCCAGAGTGGAGAATACGGCTGCTGATTGAAGGGCCATGAGAGAATCTTCTATCCGAGGCAAAGGATAAGCATCCTTATGGGTGATGGCATTTAATTTGCGGTAATCCACACAGAATCGGATCTTACCATCCTTCTTCTTTACCAGGACAATTGGCGCTGCCCATGAGCTGTGACTTTCCTTTATCACATCAGCATCTTTCATTTCTTTAATCATTTCTTTTACTTGCTGGTACATGGCTGGTGGAATAGGCCTAAATCGTTCTCTGATAGGCGGATGTCCATGGGTACTGATGTGATGTGATGTTGCACCCCACTAGCTAACCCAAAATCTAAGGGGTGTTGGCTGAAAGCTTCCTTTTAGTGTATAACCACTTTCAAAACATCAGCTCTTTGCTTCATGCTGGTCTTCGGATTGCCTACTTTAATCTCCTTGGTCCATTCTGGCCTCTGGTCGCTTTCCATCCCGTCTTCAGGCACTTTCTCTATCTCTTCCCCAGCTTCGATAATGTCCTGTAAACACACCATGTGGATCTGGGCAACTGGCTGGTTCCGCTACAGTTGTACATCATGAGTCCCGTAATTCAGCACTCGGACTGGTATTCGACCTCTGATTACCGTAGCTACACTTTGAGCTACTATTATCGGCTCTTCCTTGTTCATTGGGTAAGGTCCCACTAGGGCATCATAATTTTGACCCCTCGGGCCCACCTTTGCTTTACACCACAGAGTGGTTTCGGTTCCTGGCTTCAATGTTACTGGTCTAGCATCCGTCACTCTTACTTTACCGATTTCACTCTCAGCATTAGCGAATCGTTGATGGCATTGCAAGTTGTAGATAGTTTGTTGCAGGGCATGTTTCTCCACTCAAGGTATGTTTTTGGCTTGCTGCTGGAGGATGCTCACTAATTCATCAAAGCAATTTTGTAGAACGTTCATCCCTAGAATTAGTGGTGGCAGTTGATCACTCTCAATGTCGCTCACAATGATGCCTGTGTTGCATTGAACGTTCTTTCCTAGCTGTACATCGGCTTCTAGATAGCCTAAATATGGTACTTTGTCACCGTTGCTCACTATTAACTTTACCCATGATCTAGGAGGTGGCTTCAGATCATTAGGTGTCCAGTATCTTCGGAACTCTCATCCTTGCAATGTAGTAACCTGCGATCTGGTGTCTAACAATGCCATAAGCTCGATGCCATCTACCTTGACTGGTATCATTGGACTTCTACCAATGAAACATGATTGCTCTAGTGGGACTGCTGGACCTGATCGGCTGCCCATCGAGGGTCGGTCCTCATCCCCAAAGAATTTCTGTTTAAATTTAAGGTGTTATTTACTGGCTGACCACATCTCCTTTCTATATGGCCACTAAAACCACACTGGTGACATATGGGCCTTCCTTGGCTGTCAAAATGATCTGTGGAGCGTCTTCCTTCACTCCTTCTCGAGTGGTTCATTTGGTCATGCTTCCTTTCTTTCCCTGATGGAACGAAGCTTCTCTCATTCTTCCAACCAGCTTTACAACTTTGCATTTCCTTATACATCACTGCCATCTGGTTGGTCAGTGTAGCAATCTGCTTAGTCAGCTCTGAGTGTTGTCTAGCACTAGTCTGCACAGAACATGTCGGTGTCTGTATCCTTGGTTCATGTATCTGCTCATGTTCTGAACGCCGGCTCGGGAAGGCAACAGCTTCTCTTCCCGGTTCTCATCTTTGTAAGGACATTTCCTCTGGTTGCAGTCTTGATTGCCAAGAATGGTCTTCTGTCCATCCTTTTGTAGTGAAGGTCGGCCATTGAGTTCCCATAAAGGTTGCCATTTGGGGATATGCCGGAGCCTCCTCTCTGAAATGTCCCGAACCAAATATTCGAATGGCTTTCTCCTTAAAATCCAGAAAGTCGACTTCAGGGTTTTGTAAATGCAGCATGCGTAGTTCTTTCCTCAGGGCCTCACTTTGCACTCCTTCAACAAACTTTTCCACTAGTACTCGATCTGCATCTCGGACTTCTGCTGCGTCTACTCTCTCTATCGCTCACAATAGCTCTTGCAGACTCAGTGCAAACTCCCTCAGGGTCTTTTGGGGCTTCTGGGTGCGAGAAAAGAACTTCATTTTAAGGTCAGACACTGTCCTAGCATCAAAGATTTGCTGTAGCCTCTGGAGTATCTGATCCGCTGTGGCTTTTGCTCCACTCGACCAGGATTGGACTTCTCGGTGGGCAGCTCCCTTTAGTTGCTCGATTAAAATTTCAACCTTCTGTTGCTCGGGGATCTGATACAGCCAAAACATGGCCTGCATCTTTGAATGGAATTCCCCCAGGTTGCTGGTTCCGTTTCCATCTTTTTCTCCGGAAAACTGTGGAAGCCATGGCGCTCCGAAGTAAAATATGGCATGGTTAGTGGAGATGGTGGGATATTCCCTCAAGGTACATCTTGGTCTCCTCCAGCCGACTCTCTATCTCCCCCAGACAATTCACTACTACACCCTGGCTCCATCTGTGCTTCTTACTAAGCCACTCCAACTTTGGACTCCTAGGATAAATAATTATCTCTATCCTGCCGACTACGCCAAGAAAGATTTTTGTGATGGTCTGGAGGTGCTCTGTGAAGTGCTCTGCTCTAAAGGTGGTGAAAAGAGATGAGCGAGGCACCAAGGTCTGAATTATGTGGCTAGGATAACCGTTACCCAGACAAGGAGAGGCAGGAGTCAACTTAGTGCTTCAATGCCCGAGGGGCGTTTATTTTGTACCAAGGGTAGAGAGACACAGTCACAAGAGGGAGGATTTACCCAAGAACAATAGGGCAATAAACAGAGAAATACTTTATCTACAACTACTAAGATTATTACCACAAGAATAGACTGTAGGCCTACTGCCACTCTTATTCTGAAATTATTCTACACTTCTATACTCTTAGATGAGGATCAGGTAACATAAGCTACTCAGAACTGTACTAGGGTAATTATCACCACACATTTCCATCAGAGTCCAGATATTACAAGAGTCCAGAGATCCGGCGTCTTCGTGTACACCGTCGTTCTTCATTGATAGCTACAAGGGAAACAAATCAGAACTGTAGAACCCTAATCACAATTCCCAGCAAGGACCTGGTTAAGGCCACTGGGGTGGTGAGAGGTTTGTAAACAGACCATATATTTCTTCGGCAAAAGCCCACTCTCTCTCCAAGGCTGCCGGAATGAAGAACCAGAGCAACTGGTTCCTGAGATAACACACTGAAAACAAAGGGTTCCTCGACCAAAACCCACTTCCAGGGTTGCCAAGAATGAAGATAGATCAAGATCTGCGTGGCGATGAATCCGAAGAAGAACTACCACGACCTGACTGATGCTGCGGCACTCCAAGGGCCAGCTAAACTCGGAAGGAACTCTGACAGGACCAGGAACCATAAGAATCTGAAGAGATGATGGTTGACTCTGCAATCCTGGGATCAGGAACTAACACAAAACAAGAAATGGCGGATGCGTTCCGTACTGGACTTCGACGGACTTGACTTTCAGCGAACGACCAGGAGAGGCACAGACTAGGTTCTCCAGGATGAGCTCACTCTTCTGTAGAGGGCGACCAACTTCGGGACATCTGGAACAGGAACCGTATGGAATGACACTGGCATGGCTGTCATGAGGCGTTTCAGCTGACGTAATTTCAAGCTGTGAAAACAAGAAAACGGTGGGTACGACTTGTATGATTGGTGACGGACTCGACTTCAGCGGACGACACAGACGGATGTGATGAGCTGATGGATGATCTCCCAGGAGTGAAGAATGCTGAGAAGACATCTTCATCTGAGTAGAGACTGATTCTGAGTACGTGGTGTTACAGATCACACTATGGGACTGCAGTGTGGTAGAAGATTGAGACTGTCTTCATACAGTAGTAACCATATAACTGAAACATGCCCAAAGAACTGTGGAATGATACAATAATTTGCCAGAGGAAGGCAAATTATAACTTCAGAAGTAATTCTTACTGATGAGGGCCAATGTCCAAGTGCTTGGAGCAATAGTTCAGGTACTTAGGACAATAGTTCAGGTACTTAGGGTAATAGTTCAGGTACTTAGGGCAATAGTTCAGGTACTTAGGGCAATAGTTCAGCATAAGCAGTACAGTAATTACAGTAGTTTCACAGTATAGGCAAATTGAACACTCTTAAACGAACCCCTATTTCTAAATGTAGGGTCTTCTGGAATAGGATCTCTTTCTGGTTGTCGTGGCTAAGGAATCCTATCTTTAGTACCACTAGGCTGGCTTGTCCTATTCCGCTAGGCCGGGGCCTCCCTATAGTACCACTAGGCTGGCTTGCCCTATTACGCTAGGCTGGGGCCTCCCTATAGTACCCCTAGGCTGGCTTGCCTTATTCCACTAGGCTGGGGCCTCCCTATAGTACCACTAGGCTGGCTTGCCCTATTCCGCTAGGCCGGGGCCTCCCTTTAGTATCAAGCTTTACCTTGGGCCTAATGCCCTATGTTTACCTCAGGCTGGACACCCTACTAAGACTTGAATTGGGCCTGGTGCCCCACTTTAAATTGGGTCTGGTGCCCCACCTTATATTGGGCCTGATGCCCCAACTTATATTGGGCCTGGTGCCCCTCTTCCAATTGAGCCTGTGCCCCACCTTAAATTGGGCCTGGTGCCCCACCTTAAATTGGGCCTGGTGTCCCTCTTAATATTGAGCCTGGTGCCCCATCTTTTATTGGGCCTGATGCCCCAACTTATATTGGGCCTGGTGCCCCACCTTAAATTGGGCCTCTGCCCCACCTTAAATTGGGCCTGGTGTCCCTCTTTATATTGGGCCTGGTGCCCCACCTTCAATTGGGACTGATACCCCACCTTAAATTGAGCCTGGTGCCCCTCTTCCAATTGGGCCTGGTGCCCCATCTTAAATTGGGCCTGGATTGCCCCTTTAAATCTCAATAGGGCCAAAGTGGCAGGGCCCCTTTAAATCTGTATAGCTCTTTGAGAGCTATTGTCACTCAGTGGCAAATCACCGCCCCAAATCCCGCCTCCACATTAATATTTATAGGCCGCTATACTGGCCTTATTTCCTGACCCCTCCTGTGGGTGTCGCTAAGTCCCACCTCCCTCCTGAATATTAATTGGGGTCCTAATGACCTGATTCCCCATGACTTGGTCGCCATTCTTTGCACCTTCTGCGTGCTTTAAATTAAATAAAATAAAACAAAGTCTCTCTGGACAGGCGATTAGCACATAGCGTATGCTGCCGCCAACTCACTGCTCCTCAGGCTGCTCCGGTGGATCGTAAGGCAAACGGAAGGTGGGAGGTACTGTGACAGAGGGAGGGAATGAACAGGCAGTTGGGAAAATGACTGGGGGGCCTCAGACAGCTGAAAGGAACTCGGGCACAATGCGGCTGTTCAATGCTGCGGCGATGGGACCAAATTCAAACTTTAAGAAACAACTGGGGGTAAAATAATAAAAGCAGCCAGGCTTACAAGTCCAAACCGCAGTAAACGGCTGTTTGCTACTGCAGTGTGCCCGATGGCACCACCGACTGCAGTAGAACAAGGAGTCTTCAAGCAGGAGGCAGCACAGGACCACAGCAAGCCCAGAGGGACGGCTTCTTTTATTTATTTATTTATTTATTTATTTATTTATTTATTTATTTATTTATTTATTTCAATCTAGGATTACAATAGCTTTGAGCCGAGGCTCTTTTAAAAAGGTTCCATGTCAGCGTGCAACAGTCACATCATTTTAGTTACAAATATAAAGTCACTGACTTACAGACATGTAAAACCAGTACAAAGACTTGAGCTATAAGCAAGACAAGGGAGGAGGGGCTCATGGGGAGAAGTGAGGTAGGAGATCAAGGGGGTAGGAGGTGCAGAGGTAAGGGGGAGTGGGGGAAGGGGCAGGAGTGGAGATAACGGGAGGAGGTGGGCGAGGGTGGGACACAGTGCAGCCGGAGGGCCTTGTCGAGGGAATATGCCAGGTAAGGTGTTAGGGGTGCAAAGACTGATTGTAAGTGCTGGGTGCTGGGGCATTTGCAGCTGGAATGGTGGAAATGTTAAGATGGGCAATCACAGGATACAAGCAGTGAGAGGTGCAGCGTGGACTTGAAAAGGCCGAGTGTTGGAGCGGTCACTATGTCGCTGCCAAGAGAGTTGAGCCAGTTGGATGCCCGATGAGGCAAATGATCTTTGTCCTTGGGTCATCGACATCATGGGATATGTAGTAGATGAGAATTGGATCTCCTTGTGGTGACATTCCTATGTCTAGAGCTTAGGAGGCACAAACACCAGGTGGGGCCAGTCTCATTATGATTTTCTTGGCCGTGATGCAGGTTTGGTATTTTATGCATTTGTCCAGCTGAAGCCATCCAGATTGGGAATAAAGGTCACATGTGTGGGTATGGCGATGTGAGCCAGTGATGAGATGACAGGCCTTATTCGGGGAGGTCGCGATACGTTTGAGAGCAGTGGTAGTTGCAGACTCATATATGATAAGACCATAGTCTATGATGCTGACAATGGAGCTCTGGATGGCCACTGACAGTGCTTCTGGGGTTGGGTGTTTCCTGTGCTGGAATAATATGCCTAACCTCGCATTGGCAGACTTTGCCACGTTGCTAGTATGGACAGCGTATGAGAGGTGGGGATCAAGAGTGATGCCAAGGTACTTGAACAATTGTGTTTGCTCTAGGATGGCTCCTTGTTTGGTTGCAATGGAGAGGTGGAGTTGTTTGTTTTTGTTGTGGGGGCTGCAAAAGACCATAGACTTGGTTTTTTTCCCATTGAGAAGCAGTTTATGATTTAGGAACTAGGATTCAATGGAGGAGAAGGCCCGCTGAAGTTTATTTTGTAATTGGTTTGGATCAGGGTCCTAGGTGAGGATCACAGCATCGTCGGTGTAGAGAATTATTTGTTCTGGGCAGCTGTCCGGTAGTGAGTTTAAGAATAGGCTGAAGAGGAGGGGTCCCAGAATGGACCACTGGGGGACTCCCGAGCGGACCGGTCTAGGGTCCGAAAGTGTATCAGTGATTCTTACTGTTTGGGACCGTTCTTCAAGGTAGCTCTTAACTCAAGGTAAGCCCTAAACTGTCCCTTGACTTCTGTGTCCTGTCTCCTCTACCACTGCCCAGGATCATCTGACAAACAGAAGAAATATTTTTTAAACTTGAACCCCCCAGGGTTCTAGAGTGGCTGGAGTGGAATGCTGTGCATGAGCCACTCAACACAGCATTCCATCCAAGCCATTGTGACATATATTGCTATTAAATCTGCTTTTTGACCATACTGTAAAGTGCACAGGGCACTTTTCTGCATTATTTTACAGTTTCCCATTATAAGGGAGTGAAACTTTATTTGCAGGGGCCCCCTATCATAGTATCCTGCTACCTACCTCTACAGCAGGTACCCTGAGCACCTGTGAACCACTAATTTATTTATTAATTTTAGGCTTTCTGGGATGCCCCAACTTTGGGGCATTACAGATTGGCAATAAAGCACTTTGTCACTGACTCCTACACTGCTCTCTCATAAAACCTTGTCCCTCTATGAATGCAAAGGAGAAAGTGAAACTGCTTCTCTGACTCACTTCCTTCCTGCCTGACTAAAGCATGTGACTTACAGTACTGTAAGCTATGTGATGTGTGGGGGGCTGCCTATTTACTTGTCACTTTGCCTTACTTTGCATTGAGGCATAATGGCAATGCGAAGAAATAATGATAACGCTAAATGAGCACTTTGCAGTGCTCACCTCACGTTGTGCTCCACCAAAGCAAAGTGCCCACTTTGCGTTCACTTCGCCAACGGATTAAAAATTTGCTGCATCTCGTAGAAGTGCTGCTGGAAGGGGCAACCACTTCCCCACCTGCACCCCTCCTCCAACTAACTCGAACTGGAGTTAGAATCCCTTTGGTCCCGGGGGACTGCGAGGGGGTAAAGCCTGCATATAGGGGCCCAGGGGTGAAGGCCTGATGTAAAAATGGAGCCAAACTGTGTGGCTCCATGTCGATTGCAACTTGCAGTCGACATGGAGCCTGTCACTGTAATGCCGGTCACAATCTTTTTTGTCGTGCCGGCATGGTAGAGTCTATTTTACCTTCTGCCGCCTTTTATTTCAACAATGACTCTGATAACCAAATTACTTGGCTCCTGCTTCCCATCATTCATTTGCTTTTTTTTGGAATTGCACAGAAATTGTTCAGAATATTCATCGTGGGACCTCCACAGCTAGTTGATTACCTACTCCAAGCCATTCAAACCTTGATTTCACTCCCGGACATCGAGAATCCTTATACTTTTATCCGCACCTTTTTCACCTAGTACTTTCAGCTGGGTCAGCCACTGTCCAGCAGACCCTTCAACTTCTTCTTCTCGAAGTACCTTTGATAATCTCTACAGCAAAGATAATCACCGAGAACTGCTTTTTGAATTTAACTGGTAATCCGTAACACCTAAGACAAATTCACCAACTCAGCCTTGCATCCCAATCAGTATTAATCAATTGTAGCACTAAAATCCTAAGGCATTCTGCACTACTCGATCTTACTACCAATCCAGCCTACAGGCTGTTCCTCTCATCGGCCCTAGACTTCTCTCTGGTACTTTAGCATCTGGATTACCTGTAAATGTAACCACCTATGCCACCACAGCTCCTAAATGATCACACCTCTGGAATACCCACACTTATTTCAGGCAGCATACCAGCAGAGGATATGAGCATAAAAGTCATGAACATCATTACCAAAGAAGCCATCTATTCTTCATACCCTATTTCCAACCCTTCCTCATAAGTATTAGGCTACCATCTGGACAGCTCCGTAAATCTTCTTTTAGTGCTTACCAATAACTTATGGCATTAAATCTCATCAGGTACTCAAAATCTCCTCTGCTCATTTACTTTGGGATGCTTACCTAGTGACTCATCACTCACTAATAGAGTCTTTACCTCCAGACTACCTTGAATATCAAACTTTATATGACTTGGAGCAGTCACCTATAACTTTACAAATCATTACATCTCCCACAGTGTACTGTTTGATCTTATAGAGATCAAATCTTACTCTCCTGACTCATTACGCCCCTACAATCCCTTGGGCATGCATCCTTTGTAACCTCGGAAACATGGTCTGCATTAGCTCTTCTTTATCTGGATCTGCTTTACACATAGGATTTTACCATCTTACGAAAAAGATGTAACCTTCATCTTCAGGATCATCATTCAGGCTGTATCATCCTCGGATCAAGAATGAACCAACATCTCCAGGGCACTCAAAGACTCTTCTACAAATTCAACTCTTTGGATGTTTCCTTAGAGCATTCTTGTTCAATTCAAAGTTAGTAGCATCCAGACCATACCCTTACACTCAAACCTCTCGCAAGTTGGATCATTTACCAATGACTTCTTCTACCATTGTATTTCCACCATTCTCAGTAGAGTACCTTACCAGCCTGGTCATGGTCCTTCTGCTTACTACAATTCCATTGGACAAGCATCGTTCATCATCTTGGAAACTTGGACTTCCTTTGTCCTCATTCACTTGGATTTACTTCATATTTAGGATTCTATCACTCATTCAGAACAGATCTACTCTTCAACCTCAGGATCATCATGTGATCGGCATCATCCATGGATTAAAGATGGATTATCGTCTTTTCAAGCAACTCACCAACCTTAAATTAGCTATGGTTACTAGAACCTAGATCCTTCTCCATTTAGTATGCCAAGAGAATGAGCAGACCTCTGGCCATGGGTCCTCAAAGGTTTCCTGCACCTGGGGGGGTTTTCCTCTCCTGAGTGCCAGGGGGCCATACTCTCCATGAGTTGGAGGAGGTATCTTTTTGGGTCTTCTATTCCCTACAAATTACTACCTATATACCTACTACTTAAGAGTGGGAATAGAGTAAAGCTACAAAAAGTACTACAAGTTACACAAACACTATATACCCCATCTCTCCTAACTGCTATTTCATAAACATTGAATGGGAGGGCTTACCTGAGGTTCAGTGTGGGGAATAGCTCCTCCCTCAACCTCTACTTAAGCCCTCCTTTAACACTCCCCCCTTGCTTAGGGAGTGTCTTTTAGTCCACCACCATCCCCTCCTCCTCCTTCTCTGGCACTCTTCTCACCCTTGCTCATGGGCCTTCTATTCCTTACAAATTGCTGCCTATATACATACTACTCAAGGGTAGGAATACAGTAAAGCCACAAAAAGTATTGCAAGTTACACAAGCACTATACACCCCGCCTCTTCTTATTGCTATTCCACAAACATTGAACCAAAGTGGTTTTCTCCTTCTTTTGCTCTTGCTTTTCTCCCTAACACAATGGGATGTTGCTTCAAGAATTACATCCTTAATGTTTGCCCATCTTGCCTGTACCCCCTCACCTGTATTTCTTCTTGCTAGGGCTAGCTTAACTCTGTTGGCCATGTTATCAAAGTCAGCTCCTTTGAAGTCCCATATTTTTGCCTTGGAATGGGATGATTTAGTTCTAGTGGCCAAATTGAACCATACCATGTGATGGTCCAAGGCCCCCAGGTGACCTTCTACCTGGAGATCTGTGATCCTTTCCCTGTTAGTCAGTATTAGATCCAGGATAGCCCTGTCTCTTGTGGGTTGTTGTACCAATTGTTTGAGGCCCCCTCCCCCCACAGGGAATCCGCTATGTGCCTAATTCTGGCAGATGTTCTGGCTGATATTGTCCAATCTGTATCTGGCATGCTGAAGTCTTCCATTAGCAGACCCTCCCCTTTAGCTGTCATGTTTTGTATATCTTCTAACAGTAATGTGTCTATGTCCTCCCCCTGGTCTGGAGGCCTGTAGATAACTCCAGTCTATTTGGCTGTCCAGTTTCCTGTTTCCAGGTTGACCCACAGTTCTTCTGGCTCCTTATGTGTATTCTGAATTTCTGTAGCTTTTATATTTTCATTGCAATAAAGGGCCACTCCACCACCCCTCTTTTTCACCTCGGTCTCTTCTGAATAGTACATAGCCAGGTACGGTAGTCTCCCAACTGTGGTTACTTGTGAACCATGTACATACTAAGAATGTTAGATGTACAGAAGGTTTTTAACCCATATGAGTACATCTCCAGAGTCTGGATAACCTTATACCTTATTTAATAAGAATTTATCAAGGGTGTCTTTAAAGGTTTCCACATTGTCTGTTTCCAACAATAGTCTTGGTAATTTATTCCATGTGGTTATAATTCTTTGAGTAAAGAAAGAATGTTTAATATTTACTTTAGGATAAATTAGTGCTAATTGGAACCTATGGCTCCTGAGATTACATTCTCTCGTGTTAAAGGTCTCGCTAATGGCTACTATGTCTAGTTTAGCCTCTGTCATTGTTGCCTCCATGTATGGGATATTGATTTGCATACATGATTTTCCATTGGCCAGATTTTGGTACGTTAATTGTGAGGTGAGGTCCGTCTTTTCCCCTGTGCGTCATATTGGCAGCAGGACCTTTTTCCTCACCTGGTGATGCAAATGAAATGCAAACAAGCTTACCATCATCCTTGGTCCAGCACCTGACTCTGATGCTTTTGAAAAATAACTTAAAACATTACCTACTCAAAAGAAATGTATGTACTGTAAGTGTTTTTAATTCCATGTTTTTTACCATTGTATATGTTGAATTTTACTGTTTATTTAATTTATGTTTGTCTGTGACTGGACGCTTGTGAAAATGGTCAGTTTTGCTCACATGCCTTTCCAGTATAAAAATGAAATGAAAGCTCATCCTAATTTAAATATAAATCAGGTTGTTTCACTCTGTTTTGTCCTGGGTGAAAACCTCTTTCTCTCCATTGCAAATGTCATGATCCCACTCATTCAAGACATCAAGGGAGTTGATGATGTGTACCTGTCCAAGCCAGCAGAAGTTATACTCTCATTGGGTTGTGTTACATGTCTTGCGAAGCTCCTGTATTCTCTGAAAGCAATTTTTCTTACTCAGATACACTTTGAACTAAGAAAACAACAGGGTACTTACTATGCTTGAAACGTTTCATACCCAGCATAAGACAAGAACATACAGACTGAAGAGGACAGCAATAGCACTGACTAATACAGTGTAACAACTGCTTCCTTTAGCACTAAGACATCATAAAATTGCAGGATGCCTTCTATGAATTGGGTCATGACCTTTGCAATGGAGTCAAGCAGGTTTTCTCGCCAGACTTACGTACCTTCATTTAGATTTAAATCCTGATAAAATTAGGAGGGTGCAATACAGACAGTCATTGTTCATGCCTACAAGCTACATAGGTAAGCAGAATAAAAAGCTGAGGGGACCTTTCCATTAAAAGTTAAGGAGTTGGGTTGCAAGTTCAGTTCGACTGATATATAAAAAAGGTTGAACTCCTAGGGCTCGATTCTCAAATGTGTAGGAATACTGAAAGCCCCGTATGCACTGAATAGATGGCGCATGGGGCTTGCGGCATTTCCTGGTCAGCAGTTGGGATTCTTGATCCCGTGCACCACATGCTGCAATTTAGACAAGCTTTTTGCTGGTCTAACTGCATGGCAGTCTTGGGACCTTTTTACGGGGTTTGCACCAAGTAGTTGATGCAAGCCATTGAAAATGGGCTAAAGTGTTACAAATGCGCACAACCTTGTGAATTTGGCACAAGGTCGGCAATGTGTTTGACACAGTTCAGGGTTTGATGCAGGGCTTGATGTGAGCTCTGTGTTAGCATTTGAGAATCAAGGCCCTGATGTTCTTGCAGTCTGTGGGCACCCTAAACTTAAAAAAAAAAATATGAACTTTGGTTCACTCCATGGATTACACACACAAGGGAAAAGTCATTTACATGCCATTTTGGCTTTTGCAGTTTTTTTCCCTCCTCCTTGCCAGAGGAGCCCTGTTCAGCCCTCATGGCTTCCCAACCCCATCAACTGCCATCTTTGGGGCTTACCTGTGGGGGACACTAAATCCTTCACAGATTCCACCTGTGGCAGGGCCTTCAGGGGTCCCCCAGTCCCCATCCAGATGGTCTTGCTCAGTTCAGTGGTCCCTGTGCCTGGTAGGTGGAGTGGGGTATGTGAAGTGCCACGGGGCGTCATCCTGCCGCTGGTGGTATTTTCCATGTTCTGGTTGCTCCCCAACCCACAGATGCTCCATGGAGGTGACAGCATGATGTTCCTACATTGCAGAATGTGCTGACATCTTCCAACAGGCAGCATCCCCCACCCAGAACTGCTACACTGAACTGCACCACCACCCATGGTCACCTAGTTGGCAGTATTACAGCAGCACAGTCTGCTCTCTGTCCCAGAAGCAGGAGAACATCCATTGGGATGCTCAGTCCTCCTCCCCCCAGCCAACTTCCAAGTGACCAAGGCTTGTTCCTGAACCCAGATTACCGGCATGGTGCAAGAGTGCCTCAGTTTTGTGCACCACCGGGCTGGCTGTGTTTTGCAGTTTGTGCATGCTTGACTCCGCACTCCCCTCAAGTGCTGCTCTTAGTCTCATCATTACTTGATGTCAATGAGGACTTTAAAAGCATACAACAGTCCCCTCCCCTGATAGCAGGAGTGAGCAGTAAAGGGTAATCTACTTGTCTGACATATGGATATGGCTAAGACCAGCAGTGAGTGGCTAGGTGATGGGATGGGCCAAAAGAGACCCATGTGGCTTGCAGCACTTTACTGCTGTACGTCACTCAGTTAGTCATTCTGATTGTGCAGTGAGGAAGGGAGCAGTTCTCTATTGTGGTTCTGTCCTCTGTTTCAGTCAAACAGCAGCACGACTTTGTGCCACAGGTGACTGTCTGACAAATGATCACACTCAGTCACAAGTCACATTCATCACATTTATTGTCCACACAAAAAAAAATGTATTTAAATTTAGTCTTCTCTTAGTGTCTCATTTCTGACACAGACCGAGGGGACTTGAAGGGAGAGAACTGGGTACAACCATCAGCCAGAAGCATCTGGGTCTAGGAAATGGCAAGGCAGGTGTGGTTGTGTGTAGTATGTGATTACCACTAGTGAAATTTCAGTCGCTGGTGGTCTTCTGCTTCTCTGTCTTCTAGACTCCAGTAGGCAGGTTACCACAAATTGGCAAACCATTGCCCAGCCATACATTTAAATTATTTTTCAATTTTTCTTTTAAGATACCTATGGTCTGTTAGTCTATGGGGCTTGGCAAAGACTTGCTGAGTAAGTGGAGGAGGAATTGTTTTTGGTCTGCAAATACAAATACCAGCCAAAAAAGATTTTATTTTCTAATATTGCTAACATATTAGCTACTGCTAAGTGCTTACTAGCCATCTCATCTCCCAACACTTATTGGAGTTTATTTTTTTGTATGGCTTTGCTTGTAATCAACATTTAATTTTCAGTTATTTTTAAATAATTTTAAAATTTCTTATCCAGATTTCTCCACAATATCAGAATTTAGAGAATCATATAGAATGCATACATGCACCGTGTTTTAAGTCTCAAACTTTATTGGGAGCTGAGTTATAGGTAGCTAAATATTTTGCCAGCATTTGGATTTCTGTAATTTTAGTATAACATTGATAGTATTCGTTAAAATATTACAAAAATTGTCAGATTATCACTACATTTGAATATGTACATAGTTTCTGATTTCTAGCTTTAAATGGGACTGCGTTATAGCCAGCCAAACATGTTGCCAAAATTTACATTTTGGTTAGTTCCCTCTAATTTTAAAACTACATATACAAAATTAACCAGAGTTGAAACATTTAAACTACTATGTCACATATTCATTTCTGAAAAAGTTCATATTTTCAGCTTAAAATGGTATTAAATTAAACGTAGTCAAACTTTCACAACATTTAAAAATTTAATTTTGCAAGAATGTAAACTACAAATTTATAAAACCCTGAAACTTTAAAACTAGAGAATGCAATACCATTAAATTTGGCAAGTTCTTAGACCTTACAAGGAGACTGTGTGTGCCAATTTTAATAATTGCATGCTGTAAGAAATTGCAAAATAACATCTGTACTTAATGTCAAATCCCGTGAGTCTTTGTGAAAATTGCAGAAGTTCATGAAAAATTCCATAAAACTAGAATTTTTTAGTTTCACTCAGCCTTATCTGGGGGTTCTAATTAAAGGATGGGTTATAAGAGGCAGGTAGCACAGTGGGTCACTAGGTTCTGGAGTTAGATGCACAGTTTCACTAAGAAATGGACAGCTGAGCTTTTATTTATTTATTTATTGAGGATTCAGAAATATCTTTGAGTCAAAGACTCATTTGCAAAGGTTCCACATCACAGAAATTAAGTACAGAATAAACTTTACATAACGATTCAACAAGGACACAGTTCAGCAGTGTTACAAAGAAACAGTGAAGGTTAACAATCAGAAACTAGGGAAAATTAGTACATGTTTTAGAAATACATGATAAACTCAGAAATATATCTTATGCCTGACAGACTATGGTAAGCAGGCCAGAGGTCTTGGTCAGTGGGGAAAGGGAGGAGGGGAGAGGGCAAGGGTTCAGTAACAATCATAGGTATTGGAGGACTGGAGGTGGTCCCTAAGATGGGTTTTGAAAGGGCCAATTCTATTTTCATTTACAAGCGAGGTTGGTAGGCAGTTCATCAAAGAAGGGGCTCTGAAGCTGAAGGACCTTTGGAATTGTGAGGTATGGCAGGAGAAAACTGAGAGGAGTGGCTTGGCAGAGCTTCAAGTATGCTTAAGCTTCAGGGCCAGGTGGACTAAGGGGGCGAGCCCCGGGGGGAAAGGCCAAGGGCAATCTTTTTGGCCATGAGGAAAGTGTGGAACCTGATTCTATTGTCGAGATTAAGCCAGTTGGTGGTGTTATAAAGTGAGCATGTATGGGTGAGATGGTCACATCCCAAGATGAGGCAACACGCTTTATTTTGGGAGAGATGGAGTCTATATAGGTCAGAGGTGTTTGCAGCGCTATAGATAAGTATGTCATAGTTGAGCAGGGAGAGGAAGGAGGAGGAGACAGCGAGCCTGAGGGCGTCTGGGGTAAGGCAGTGCTTGAAGTGATACAATAACCCCAGCCTAACATTGAGGGCTTTAGACAGGAGTTTTATATGTTGGTGGAAATTAAGCTCATGGTCTAGAGTGATGCCCAGGTTTTTAAAGGAGTCCACTTACTCCAAGGGGGTCAGATTAGCAGTTAGTACTTGGTGGCACTGCACCTTCCAGGTGTTGCGAGGATGAAAGAATAGCATAACTTTGGTCTCCTTATACTTGAGTATAAGACGCTGTGCAGAGAATCAAGTTTCAGCACAACTAAAGGAGGATTGAAGGGGAACGGTGGAGTTGAAAGGGGTCAGAGTTAGAGGAAAATAGGACAGCATCGTCCACGTATAGTAGCAGGTTATCAGAGCAGGACATGGGGAGGGAGTTAAGGAAGAGGCGGAAAAGTAGAGTTCCTAGTATGGCCCCTGTGGGACACCGGAGAGGACAGGCAGCCTATTGGATAAGGTGTTACCAAATTTGACATGCTGGAAGTGGTTTGAGAGGTAATCAGAGAACCAACCAAGGGAGTCCTGAGAGAGACTGATGTTGGACAGTGTGGTTAGTAAGAGGGAGTGGTTGACAGTATCAAACACCTTAGAAAGGTCAATGAAAACAGCACCAGTGATATGTCCCCCTGTACAGGGTGGAGTGGACATGTGCAGTAAACTCAAGAAGGCAGGGACACTGGTTTACAGGGATTGAGAAAGGGCATATTCCATTTTGCACATTGTAAAAAACGATATTGTCACCAGTGTCTGCTAAGCCAAAATCCGGTTTTACCGGTATTTGGTTCTCTGTACTTTATTTAACAATTTTGAACTCTGCTAACATGCATTTTAGCAATTTTGACCTCCATTATTGCACATCCTTCCATCCTTGTACCAGTTTAAAGTTATTTTAGGTACAAGATGTGATTGCAGCAGCAGCACTACAGCCCCCATCCCTAAGGTGTGATGGAAGCAGCACTATGGCCTCATCCCTCAGGTGCGATGGCAGCACCAATGACACTACAGCCCCCATTCCTCTGGTGTGATGGCAGCAGCAACAACACTATGACCTCCCTCCCTCAGGTGTGACAGAAGCAGCAGCACTGTGGTCTCCATCCCTTAGGTGTGATGGCAGCAGTACTACATTCCCCATCTGCCAGTGGTGATGGCAGAAGCACTACAGCCCCTATCCCTTCGGTGTGATGGCAGTAGCAACAATGCAGTCCACATCCTTCTGGGGTGATGGCAGTAGTGACAGCACTATGATCCCCTTTCTTCAACACCCACATCCCAAATGCACAAGTTACAAATGACTTGGTCTCTTTCCTTGTTAGAATTCAGATGTGAATTAATCTGAACCATCACTGCTAAGGTGGACTACCATTGTTTTTTTCCTATCTATAACTTAACTGCCTGAATTGGATTTCTGCCTGTGACACTGCTGACCAAGGTTAGGGAACAGACTTGGGTGTTGAAGGGCCAACTGGTGGGTGAAGACTTGAGTGTCCAATGACCACTCACCTTCTCCAGGGAGGGAGGGTGTGTTCATGGCTCAGCATTTGCTGGCCCCTGGTGGAGGCCAGAGGCATGACAACATGTCAGCCCTCACTGCAGGAGGGAGCGTGATGGACATTGGCTTGTGTCTTGACATCATGTGGCCTGTCAAGAAACTGGGAAAACACCCACTGGCCAACTGAAGGACGGCTGTTGGTCCCTCCATAAGCTGAAAGCCCCAGACATGTGTCTGTTCTGACCCCTGCCATGCCCAGGATACACAGGAAGCTCTTTCGGGCAATTCTCTTCCCCTGGTAGCTTTCCACTGGGGTAGGGGCCCACTCAATGAAGGGTTACTTTGGGTTACCTGGTAGCACAGCAGTGAGGGGCAGTGGATGGTGGTTGGGACTCAGCAGCAGTGGTAGGGGGGCTTGGCAGGCTTGATGGAGTGGATGGCCAGGGGGTAGGAGTGGCAAAAAAAAAGCTGCTTGAATTTGCTTCTTTGATATAAAGTGTCTTCACCTAAAAAATCCACAAGTGATTAGTGCAGGACCTTCAAATGGATTCACGCATCTCCCAGACATGTGGATGCTTTTTTTTTCACTTGGTATCCATGAAAAGGGTGTCTCACAGTTTTCATGTCTTTGTTCAGATGTGAATTGTGCACCACTCTGCCCACCAACATCATGCAGTCCCTGGGGTCTTACCTTCTGCATGTCATTGACTGCACTTTCAAAATCCACTGGCCAAACCTGTTGAAGCAGTCTATCAGAAAACTTTTTGTTGTCACAGAGACTAAAACAGCAGGTGGGAGAAAAGATGCAAATGATCCCATTCACCTAAATGGGGTGCTAACTGTGAAGTCTTTTCATAAGCAGTAAGGCAGTTTTTTCCTTGTGAACATACTTTCAGTCAGACTAGTTTTTATTTAAACAACTGATGATTTTGGATCGCCCTACTGATTATAAACTTGAATAAGCTAGTTGGTAACAGTGATCCTGCATTTAGCAATCTACAACCTAGATGCTCATATGCAAAGAATACAATAAAAACCTGACTAAAATCTAAAAAACAAGCTTATAAAACACATAAAATGTATCTGAACATTTATCTTTACCTATGCAAAATTATTGCAGCCCAAGTAAAACTCAAGTAAATTACTTGGTACCCTCACTACTATTCTATGATGTAGTATACTGGTATTTTTTTATATTCTTTGTAAAGCAGGTAAGGCCCACTAGGAAGAACTGTCTGTTTTCAGGAGTGACATAGAAGCACTGGGGAGGTTAAGTGACTTGTTTGGAGTCACACAGTATGCAAGTGGAGGTTGTGGGAATCAAACCCAAGTCTGCTGGATGTACCCAGTTCAATCACTGTTTGTTACTCTAACCACCAGGCATGGACGGTTAAACTGAATGGCTGATTGCAACAAAGCAGTGTGGGTGATTTCCCTACTGACTCTATATGCAGCAAAGCAGAAAGAATGCAAAGCACAGCAGCATTCATTTTAAGTTGCTGAAATCCGCGTTGGCCTGCTGGCGCTGCGGTAGAACTATTGCTTGCAGTGCCAGCGACCCAAGGTCAGAAGTGAATTCAGATTCCTGGAAGTCTGGCCAGGGGAGTAGGATCAAGCACCTGGGGGACTGCTCTTCTCCTCCGGGGAGGGTGGGCTGCAGGTCCTGCTGCTTTACCACCACCTGTGTGACCACGGGTGGTGGTGCAATGGTGCTGCAGAGTGATCAGGAGGGGAGGATGCTAGCCAGGATCTGGAGTAGTGGCATGTCTCTATGTGTCCTACCACCTTGGATCTCCTCTAGTGCTGGTGCCCACAGAGACAGAGACCAGAAAACCAGGAACAATCACCTCACATCGGCCACTGGCAGAAGGGAGCCAGGTGCCCCAGACTTTAAACCAGGCTCCATGAGGGACCCACTGAGCTGCCCGACACACTAAGGGAGTGTGGGGTGACCTGGGGTCCCTCCTTCCCACCTGGGGGGTACAATCCAGGAAGGATGGGGGCAGGCCCACAGGAGCTCCTGAACATTACCTGGGGGTGAAGCTAGGGGATACCCAGCCTAGGGATCTCTGAAAAGTGGAGACTGATGCTGTGAGAAGGGGACATAGAAAGAGAAAATACAACAAATTTAAAAAGATGATGAAATCTTAGAGATTCTGTGCAGTGACATGCAATTTCTGTGAGGCACCAGTACAAGAATTCAAAATCTGCAAACCAAGCAGGATTCCGTGATTGTTACCGGTGTTACCAGTAAAAATGGAAAACCAGGGTCCCTGAAGAAGGGCATTGGTTGTACTGTGGCCTTTGCAAAAGCCGTGTTGCTGTTTGCAGAGTACAGTAGGTCATATTTGTTGAGATGGTCAGTGAGCTGATCAGAGACAATCCGCTCTAGGGCCTTGGATAGGAGAGGGAGAACGGAGATGGGGCGGTAGTTATTGGTGATGGAGCAGTCCCCACTTTTAAATATGGGGGTGATGGAGGCTGATTTCCACCTAGAGGGAAATTTACCTTGACATAAGGAGCAGTTCAGTATATGGGTGAAGGGGTAGAGTGCCTCATGAAGGGTGAGCCGCAGGAGTTTCAAGTCTAGGGAGTCACTACTGTAGCTGGAGTGGCTTAGGGCTTGGCTCAGCAGACTTGGGTGTAATGCAGTGTAGGTGAAGGGGGGCTTTGGGGTTGGGGGAGCTGGCTGTAGGAGGGTTAAAGAAATTGGGAGGGAGAATGTGGTTGAGGTTTGTGAAGGCGTTGTTGAAAGCTGTGGCTATATGGGTAGGATCAGAGGTCATGCACCCATCGATCATAATCTGATTAGGGACAGGGTTAGGGTCTTTTCCACAGATATCCTTAATATTGTTCCAGAATTTGCACCCTGAGACCCAGGTAGAGGTTAAGGAGGACTTATAATACTCTTGTTTTTGCTTTGCGCAAGGTCCATGTGCACTTGTTCTGGGCCTCTCTGTATGTTTGTCTATCAATTGGCAGGCCAGTCTCATTGGACTTGTGCCACCGTGAATCTCTAGTCTGCATAAGGGCCAGGAGATGGTCTGTGATTCAAAGCACCGGGTTGCCTTTGACCATCCTTTTGGTAAGTGGGCCAAATTTGTGGCATATGGTGTTGAAAGAGAGGATGAAGAGGTCAAGAGCCCTATCAGGGTTGAGGGTGTTTGTTATGAAGGACCAATACATAGAACTGAGGTGTGCTTTAAGAAGTGCAAGTTTGCCAGGGCCAAGCTTGCATTGTAAGATTATTTTGGGAGCAGATCTAGGTGCTTTGCCAGTCCAGGAGCAGAGAACAGGGGAGTGGTCACTAAGAGCATTTGGGAGAATGGTAGTGCTTGTAATTTTGTGGGGGTGATTGGTGAACATGAGGTCTAGCAGAGAGGAAGACCCTGTTTGCTGGTTAAGGTGGGTGGGGGAGGTGACTACTTTTGTTAGGTCTTGGGCAGTGGCAGCATAGATGAACGGCATGGTGGCCTTATCTAACCAATTGATATTAAAGTCCCCGAGTATGATTTTTCAGTTTGAGATGGGAGGGTGGCCAGGTAGTACAGTACTGTGTGGAAGGCCACCTTCTGGTCCCTGGAGGGAATGTATACAGCCATAATGAGAAGGGGGTATGGGAGTGCCCCAAAGTAAGTTTAAGAGTGAGGGCCCGGGGTCCTGGTGCCATCTGAGGGGTGGGGAGCAACTGCCCATGAAACATGTCCTTGGTGTACATGGCGCAAACTCTCCCATGCTTACCCCGCCGATTGGTGCGGCATACATTGAAACCAGAGAGGGTTATTGATGAGTCAGGAATCCAAGGGGAGAGTCAGATTTCACCCATGGCTATGACATCAGGCCGATGTTGCAGTACCCAACCCTGGAAGAAGTCCCACTTTTTTAATAGACTGCATACATTGAGGGTGGCAATGCACAGCCCACAGGCGGGGGAGTGAGTAGGTGCTAGTGGTGTAGGAGGTCCAGGGTTTGGGTGGATATTTCCAGACTTGAGAAGGAGAAGGAGGAACCTATGTATGGGGTTCCAGTGCAACCTTTTGTGGAAATGGGATTTGCATGCTATAGGCCCTTTCAGGGTAGAGAAAGTAGGAATGGGGAGGTTTAGTATAAACGGGGTAGCAAGGAGGAGAAGTCGGTGTGGGGGGAGGGGTGACTGCATCAGGGGTTGCAGGTGATGTGGCAGCCCAGAGTAGCACAGCAAGCATTGGGTGATACTACTGGGGCGGTACTCTTTAGAAATGATAGACGGAGAGTAGGCAGCAGGGATGGACCCATCTGCAAAAGCATAGGGGGTCCGAGAGACTTTGCATGTATTAATCACTGGGTTTGCTGAAAAGAAAATCTGCTCATTAGGAGTGATAGATGCAGAGAAGGCAGTGGGGATGGATCCATCTGCAATGGTGCATGGGGTCCAAGAGTCTTTACATATGTTTATCACTGATGCTGCAGAGAAACGCTGTCGGGCAGGCAGGCTGTAGTCTGTGACATAAGGGGGGGTGAGTATTCAGGGATAGCAGAGTGCACAGCAGGATAATTAAAGGGAACATTTTAGAGTTAAATGGTGAGCTGACAAAGGGAACACCAGTAATTGGAGAAGCAAAATGAAGCAGCCTCTAGTGGCAAAGGATAAAGCTGCTAGTGAAGATAAATGGTGTGCTGAGGACAGAGGGAACACCGGTAACTTAGTCTGGTACAAAGGCAGCGTGGAGAGACAGATTTGCAGTGAGTGGACCAGAAAGGAAGTAGGAGCCCTCTGATGGTGGAAGATGATTAGCAGCAGAGGGGAAAGTGGGCTGATAGGCTCAGTGCAGCACGTGACCACCCCTATAAATGCAGATGTTCACCAAGGGAGTTGGTGGTGGAGGGGCAAACAAAGAGAGTGAGAGAGAGTCTCCTCGCGCTCAGAGAACACCTTCTGTACCTTGCCTAGGGGTTTAGCTGGGGGAGGGCTTCTTCTGTGGAGCCCTAGTGACCCCCCCCCCCGAGTCCCAGAGCTGTGAGCTGTGGAAACAGGATCATTATCAGGACTGCATTTATAGATGTGACCCACATGCCGGGTAAGGCTGGCTTGCGTGGTAATTGGAGAGAGCTGGGGCCAGTTTAGCAGTCACAGTTACAGCCTTCACAGTTATAAAGAGTCTTGTCCTACCGACTGCAGTGCAGCACTAAACTTTCAATTGCTTACAGCATTGCAGAACCAATTACTTAAGGCAGGGAATCCTGGGTAGCACAATAGTGGTAGACCCCCAGGTTGGAGCAAGAAAGCATAGCGTGTCAACAATTCCAACTTGAATGCTGGATATTTAATGATTACGTACAGTAAATTTATGATCCAGTGAGTGTGGTGTACATGCAAGTCTAGGACTCAGAGGTACTCAAAAAGATGTAGAGGGGGAAGACAATGTCTTGAGCTGTAGGAAGAAAGAATTCTGGCTATTCAACAAGGTAGGCTGATAGGGAAAGGAGTAGGTGACTCATGTTGTAAGGCAGTTTGTCACTGTAAAGAACAAAGAGGATATCGGTGGGATCAGTAGTTCTACTGAGTCAATCTGGCTAAGCCAAAAGAGAAGGGGTGGGGAATAGTCACCCAGTGAGGAACAGCAGGACTGCAAAAAGCTCAGCCCAGCCTATCAAATGAAGTAGTGATATGTGCATTGTTAATGTTAAATTCCACAAAAAAAGTTCTGGATGCCACATCTACAGAATATACTATTATAAATATGTGAAATGTTACTAATCATTTTTTTTCTTATGCAAAATTAAAACTGCTTAACCAATTATCCAATTGTGTTAGACACCAGGATACACGGACTATGGATATTCAAGTCAAATGTAACTCTATGCATGCAAGAGCAGAGAAGTTACAAACATTCACATTTTTAAGAGTTTTCACAAAGTTTTGCAAATGTTTACATAGTAAAGTTTTGAACCCCTGTAAGTTAAAAATTTCTCATCTAATTGTCTCCATTTTTAGTTCATTCTAGAAGCATTGCAAAAAGGTTATATGTACTAATTTACACATGTCTAGCTCCAAAGGTGCCTGAGTTATATGTAGATGATGGGCAGGATTCACAAAGAAGATGTGCTCAGTGCATCTCGGCTGCCCCGGCGCAGGAGAGATGCACTGAGGGCACTAGGTGATTCACAGAAGAGGCACAGGAGTTCCCCCAGCGTATCCCTCTGTGAATAGGCACAGTTGTGCCTCCACTCCAGGATGCGTCGCCAAGACATCCCCCATGTTAGACTGTGAACCCTTTGGGGCAGTGCATCTCGGGATGCTCTGCACCCAAAAACACTATCCACAGCCATGGGCATGCAAATGAGGCCATTAGGCATGCATGGCGCAATGGGGCCATTAGCATGCCATTATGGCCCCATTTGCACTGTGCCAGGAAGGATACCTCAGTGGAATGCACCAAACTGTAGACACCCCCGCCCTACCCTGGCTCGACCCCATCCCCGAGAAATGCCGCTCACCATGGCAGTATCATCTCACAAGCACATCCCCCCAAGCCCCTGTAACATGCCTCTCTCCACGGTGGTATTTGAGAAAGCAGAACACCCCCCAAGCTCCTGTAACATGCCGCACTCTGCGGCAGTAGTAGAGAGGTCTGAACACCCTCCTCCCCACCCCAAGCCCCCTGTGAAAGCCACCATCCACGGCAGGAGGACGATCAGAATAGATCCACCCACCCACCGGCATCCCCAGCCCACCTCTCCCCCCACCCCAGCATGGCCCCCACCATCGGCGGGCAGCTCAACCTACCTGCATACTGCCATGGCTTGCCTGTTGACAGAGCTGCCTGGAGACTGACAGCGCCACCAGATTTCAAAAGCCCAATGGTCCACCAATGGGCTTGGCAGTACGGTAGCTGTCAGTCTCAGACAGCTCTGTCAGTGGGCAGCCATGGCGGTATGCAGGTGAGTTGAGCTGTCCCTCAGGTGTGGGACCATGCTGGGGTGGGGGAGCAGGGTGGGCTGGGGGTGCCTGGGTGGGAGGTGTGGTCTATCCTGATCATCCACCTGCCATGGAGAGTGGCTTTCATGGGGGCTTGTGGTGGGGATGGGGGTGTTCAGACCTCTCTACTACCACCGCAGAGAGCGGCATTTACCAGGGACTTGGGGTGGTTTTCAGAACTCTCTAATACTGGAGTCACGTGATGCGGTGTGCTGGGTAAGACGCCTCTCTGCCTGCTCCGACCTACCGCCCATTATTTGCCCCTCAAAATCCTGTTCTTCTGTGCTTTTTACAGAAGACTGCCTGCCTACCGCCTTTCTGAGCACTCCTGCTTTCTCTACGGGGCATCGATGGATGAGGAGATGCTGAAAATCACCCCAAAACACACACCTCCTGCAATGCCTGAGAAGGCCTCTAAGAAAGCCAGGGCTTCCCCCTTACAACCCTCACTGTCTGTTACCACTGAGTGTCCTGATACAGATCTTCTTACCCTCTCGAGGTTCTTAGAGGAGTTTCAGCTTTTTAAGGCTGAAATGCAGAATATGGCAGGGGAAATAAAAAGCATTTCTAATACCCTGGAGGAGCTTTCTAAGAAAACTGCTGACAACGAAGTATGTATATGATCTGTTGAAAAGAAGCAGGATAAAGCTGATCTGGAGCTGGTGGCCCTCAGACAAAGGCTAGTGAAAGTGGAGAATAAGGTGGAAGACCTGGAGGGGCGCAGTCACCGTAACAATGCAGTAATAATTGGCTTGCCAGAAGGTGAAGAGGGCTCAGACCCCATCAAGTTTATTAAAAAGTTTGTGGAAAAGGTGGCAGGCCCTTCCCCTTTTGGTGCTAGCTACTTCATAGAAAGGGCTCATCGGGCACTATGCCTCCCTCCCTCGGCCGGAGCCCCCCCCAGGTCATTCATATTTCATTTTCTGAACTTCCAAGAGCGACAACACTTCTTATATAAGGTCAAGGAGGTGCAAGATTTACAATGGGAGGGTAAAAAGCTGAGGGTGGCATAAGATCTGCCCTTATCTGTGCACCAGAAAAGAGCTACATTTCATAAAGTGGTTCTCAAGCTGATCGCTGCAGGAATTAAGTTCCGCATGGGTTTTCCTGCAAGGCTTCAAGTTTGTATAAATGGCTCTTGGGTGACCTATGAGGAGGTGGAGACGGCAACTGCTGGGCTCAAAGAAGCATTTCCTGATCTATTCAAGCCTATATGAGAACGGATCTGGCGTAGAAAGTCATGCTGAGTTTCCACTTGGTGGAGCTGCTTATCTGTAGTAAATCATATCTGTCTACAATACTCCTGGGGCCAGGCCGCTGACAAACTGCGTAACTTGTTACCTATCTTTGCATTACAGCTCTCAAGTGGGGTCCTCCTTCTGATATAAAACAGACATTTTGTTCCCGATCTGGTTTTCATCTTCAGGACTTTTTGATACGTTGTGGACTCACATTTCTCATTCTGGTTTATCCCTGTTTCAATTTTGGTTCACGAGCCAGGTGTTAGCGGGCTCATATGTGTTTATCTCGGTTTCATTTAATGAGCATCTGAGCGGGGTCATTGTTCCTATGTTAAATCCCAGTTTGTTAGTTCTGGTAACCCAGTCTCCCAGGAGTGCTGACCCGATCTCATGGTAATGGGGGGGGGGGCAATGCTTCCCTCTCTCAGATCTTAATATGAGACTTCTCTGGCAATTGCGGTCTCTCCCTGGCCTTGTTAACATGACCTGTTTTTTTACTCAGATTTCACTCCTCCTCACGTTCCCTGCCATTACTGCAATAAACAAGGGTAGTCTGTATATCAAGGGAAATCCCGTACTTAAGGATAGACGAGAATGCCAGGGTTTTGTACACCCTTACTGGGCTCTTGTTTGCCCCTTCTCTACAACCCTGCTTAAGTGTTGTCTCTGGAGGATTCCCATTTTTCTTTTTCCTTTCTTAGTCTCCCTTTTAAATTGTGATGGCCACTGGTTTTGATTTAAAAATGTGCTCTGGACAGCGACTCTGGGCCTTTCAGTTTTTCTCTATACCACAGCGGGTAGCTATGGACTGCCTGCCCTTAGTCATTAAGCACAGATGTTGAGGGGTCGTGCCACAAGAGGGTGTCTGAGACTAATCCTTACACATAACACCTTTGTGTTTTATCCCTCATGCTCTGTGGGCCACGTTATTTTAGGGCTCGTGGGATTACTACAGGGAGGATCGCTTTTTCCAGAGGGCTAGTATAGCCAATCCCCTGGTATCATTTATGGGTATTGTCAGGCCATTAATGCTGAGAACAAGCTATTTTGTTGGAGTGTTTTGATTGACGAGGGGTAATTTTGTTTCTGATTTCTGTTTTGTGAGGGCAGGGTGGTTGGGGGGACAGGAACTTTTCAGTTTGCTGGACATCATGTACTATGTAAAATATGGGAGGGTGTGGGAGATGGGGGGTTAGGGTTTACGGGGTGTTTCAGGTTGGGGGGGTCTTGGGAGGGTGGCTGGGGGAATGGTTCTAGTGGAGGCAGAATTGGGGGGAGGGTAGAACAACCCAGCTCATACTATGTTTGGAGCACTATAGATGGAGTATACATGTATATGTGTGCTTTGGAGGATTCCGAATTGGCAACATGAGTGATGGCTAGAAACATTCAATTTATCAGTTGGAATGTTAAGGCGGTGAGGCATAAGACCAAGCAACATAAAATACTGAAGCATATAAACCATTTAAAGGCAGAAATTATGTTTTTGCAGGAGACACACTTGCTCAAGGGGGAGGCGGAAAAGATGAGACGGCAACAAATTGGGCAGATGTTTGCAGCGGAAGGTACGACCCACAATAGAGGGGTCATGATCCTTCTACGTAGGTCAGTTCCGTTCAAACCTCTTCAGGTTATATCTTCCCTTCGGGCAGATTCTTGTTTGTAAAAAGTAGATTGCATACCCTGGAAATTGTCCTGGGTGCTATCTATGGCCCTAATGTAGATTCCCCTAGTTTTTTTGTTCAGATAATTAAAGCCCTAACTCCTTTTCTGGACACTCCCATGGTCATAGGGTGTGATTTCAATCTGGTTTTTGATCAGGTTCTTGACAGGTTGGGTCAACCCCATCAAGGTCTCTCTCCAGCACAAAGAGCCTTTAGGGACCTGATGGACTCTATTGGTCTTTGTGATATATGGCATGTATTACATCCCAATGTAAGGGAATACACTTTTGTTTCTCCGGTGCACGCAACCTCCTCTAGGATTGATTATATCCTCATTTCTCAAACCCTGTTACCAGGGGTTATATGTTCTAGCATTGTCTCAGGGCCCCTGTCGGATCACTCCGTGGTCACCTGCCAAATAGCCCTAGCCTCGTTGCCAAATAAAGGAGGCAGGTGGAAGTTGAACAACCAAATTCTGAAGGAGCCAAAGAGGGTTCAATATCTAGCATCCCAAATAGAGCAGTTTATCGCTTCTAATTCCAACTTCATGGGAAAGCAGGACATGATATGGGGTGCCTGCAAGGCGTATCTAAGGGGGATTATAATTGGTCTAACATCAAAAAGGAAGAGGGAGAGGGCATCTCGGATCTCTAACCTTCTCTCTCAAATTAGGAGTATGGAGACTGCTCTTTCTCCTTCTTCCTCTGAGGCATTCAAACAAGACTTAATGAAATTGAGAGAAGCCTACCTAGCAATGTTAATGGAGTAAGCCAAATTCGCAATTTTGAAAACAAATGCGGTATATACCGATCAGGGCGAGAAGGCAGGCAAAATGCTAGCATTGCATATTAGGCAACAGGAATCTGCCAGACTCATTCCTGCTATCCATTCTCTTAGTGATAATTCTCTTAGGTCTCGCCTCTGGAGATAGCAGAGGAGTTTACAAAGTATTTCCAGGATTTATATGGCCCTATGGTCAACTCCCCATCTAGGGAAAGACTTTATGAATATCTGAGTGATTTACAGTTGCCAACTCTTACACAATCCCAGCAAAAAATCCTGGAGTCTCCCATCTCTGAGGGTGAGATTGACAGAGTAATTAAATCTCTTCCATCTGATAAGTCTCCGGGCCCTGACGGGTTTACCTCCAACTTTCATAAGGCTTTCTCAAAGCAATTGATTCCCATTTTGCTGCCGCTTTTCCAGGCTATTCTCTCTGGTAAAGTGTCTGATCCCTCTCTTTTTGAGGCCTTAATAGTCTTGTTGCCCAAACCGGATAGACCGCCAGATCAGGTGGCAAGATATAGGCCAATCTCCCTACTTAACCAAGATATTAAAATCCTGGCAAAATTACTAGCCGACCACGTGGAGGCAGTACTTCATTCTCTTATCAGGACTGATCAGGTTGGTTTCATGAAAGGGAAATCATTGGTTGACCATCTGAGGACCCTGTCCCACGTCTTCTTGGCATCCAAAGATGCTCCTCATCCAATGGTCTTGATCTCGTTGGATGCCGAGAAGACGTTTGACAGAGTCAATTGGGATTACCTATTTGTTACGATGGAAGCTTTCGGTTTTCCCAAGGAATTCTGGAACTCGGTGAGTTCTCTATATAAGCTCCCCTCTGCCAGAATCTCATGTAATGGGGTTATTTCTAGCCCCTTCAAATTATATGTAGGGACCAGACAGGGGTGTCCCTTATCTCCTCTTCTCTTTAACATCTATTTAGAGCCGCTTATCAGAAGGTTATCAGGAGCCCAGGGTATATCGGGTATCTCTCTCGGGGAGCAAATGGTTAAAGTAGTGGCCTATGCAGATGACCTGCTGCAGATATCACATCCACTCACATCTATTCCCGTTATCCTAAAGTTCATAGAGGATTTCAGTAAGGTTTCAAACTATAAACTCAAAGTAGGAAAGATGGTGGGTTTTCCTCTTAACCACAGGGTTTGTAAACAGGATATTACTGTGTTTGGACTCACCTGGAAGTCTGACTATATTAAATACCTTGGGCTTCTTTTAACAAGAAATACAATGTGGCTCAGGCAGCTAAATATTGATGCACTGGTACATAAAATAGATCTTGACCTTTGTAGGTGGACCCTACTCCCCCTCTCTCTATGGGGCAGAATAAATTTAATCAAAATGCATGTCTTCCCTCGTCTGTTTTACCCCCTTAACATGTTGAACATATGGCTTCCCCTGTCCTGGGTTAAAAAAGTGCATGGTATGATCTCTGCTTTTATATGGGGGGATAAGAAGGCCAGAATGGCATTTCATAAATTAGCGGCCCCAAAGGCCAAGGAGGTTTAAGACTTCCCCATATCGGGCTATAATATTGGGCCAGCCAGGCCAATAAATATCTCAGATGGCTGACCGCGGACCAGCTCTCCACGGCTGCTACATACATTCCGACTTGGTTAGCTGTTGAATCTGCCTCCATTAAAAAACATGGTCTCTCCCCCGCTACACTGTTATATACCAAGACTAGTTCCCTACCAGATTCTCTACGTAGTTCCCCTGTAGCTGTCTCTATCAGGGTTCATGCTCAGTTGTGTGCATTTCTGAGATATATGAATCTCAAGGACTTATCTCAACCTGTAATAGGCAGTCCCAGTTTTCTACTAGAGGGCAAGCCTCTCCCAGCCACATGGCTTTCTCAGATAGGGAATTGCCATTTAGAGGAGTTTGTGTCACCCAACAGTCAATGGTATTCCTCAGCCGATATTATGTGTAAGTTCTCGATACCTCGTACAAATATTTTCAAGATTTTCCAGTTCCATCACCTCCTGGTTAAGGTAATGGGCTCGACCCCCACACCTCCTAATTTCAATTTTCAGATTACCTTAACGGAGCTGGCGGGTCTGCCTCATGCCGTATCCAAAATGTACAGTGTTCTTTTCACTTGGGCCTACCCTGATAATTATGCTCCCATCTCCTTTTGGGCCTCTCTCTTTCAGGGTAGAGATCTGGATTGGCCTCTCCTGTGGCAGAGTTGTCATAAGTTTCTTAAGCAGTACAGACTTAGGCTAACGCAGTTTAAGATCTTGCACAATATTTACTATTCTCCACAGAAACTTGCTAGGCTTGGTCTTGTGTCCTCCCCCCTTTGTACAAGATATCAATCTCAAGAAGGAGATCTTCTTCATATTTTATGGAGCTGTTCTAAAGTTGTTACACTCTGAACTGCGATTAAACAGCATGTTGATGCTCTGTTGGGGCTCTCGGACCTCTCCCCCCCCCCCGAAATTTGCCTTCTTGGGGATTTCTCCTCCATTTTGGTGGTGAACAGGAGGTACCATATAGCTTTGATGTCAATGTTTGTTAAAAAGGTGGTACTAAGACATTGGAAGGATACGGAGGTACCAACATATGTTGAATGGCTTCAGGAGTTACTTGCAAATCTCAGAAATGAAAGGACTATTGCCAGTTTATTCAACAAACTTGAGAAGTTTGATAGGATTTGGGGACCACTGCAAACTCTCTATGCACTTCAAGGTTAAGCACTAATAGGCTACATTCATACATATAATGCTAAATGCACAAAAAGGCGCTGGGTTGTTCGGGGTGGGACTGGGGTCGGGTGGATGGGAGGGTGGAGGGAGCGAATCACTCTATATTTTATACCCGATGTATATGGTCATGCTATCCATTGTTATGATTCGCTCTTTGTACTGGAAACTTAATAAAATTTGAATTAAAAAAAAAAGAACTCTCTAATACTGCTGCAGGGAGCGGCAAGTTCTGGGGGCTTGGGGTGGTTCTGCCTTCTCTAATACCTCTGCGGAGAGTGGCATGTTAAGGAGGCTTGGGGCGGGGGGGCACTGGACTGCCAGGGTGGGCAGGCTGCCATGCTGCTGCTTGCAGTACAGCAGCCTGCCTGTGGGTGGCCACCCACTTAAGTCTAGTTTTACTAGACTTATCTTTCTTTGGCGCATCCCCGGACTTGCCCCAGGGGTGCGCCACAGAATGGGGCTGTGAATGGGGATGCGCCCCATATGCATGGACGCCGCCTTCACAGCTCCTCCAGATGCATCTCTATAATCATTACCGGGCAGCATGTCAAGATTTGTGATGTGCTGGTGCATTGGAGTTGCACCAGCACATTGGTCCCCTGCCAGAATCACCTTTGGGTGCATGTCGGGAATGCCCTGCGCATCTTGGATGCTCTGGACGCATCCCTTTTGTAAATCCTGCCCGAAATGTTTTCATGAAATTTCCTGAAAATAATAAAATGACAGATTTTGAGCTCATATAATTTTGAGACGATGCATCAAATTTCATGAAATCTGTCATATTGTTAGAAAATCTATCTTCAAGAAATCATGCCAAATTTAAGATCCCTGACTCAGTAGATGGTTAAGGTATATCCAGATAAAAAATGTTCATGAAATTTTGCACAAACAATAAAATGACAACATTTGAGCATCTATAATTATGAAACTATCACACCGAAGTATATCATATTTGGCACGTGTGTGGCCATAGACCCAAAGAGTACATATTCCAAATGTCAGAGCTCTGTCTTAAACAGGTGTTGAGTTATAACCAAATTACTAAATTTAAAAAAATCTGTGAAATTCTGATGAAATAAATTTGGCAGAATTTTGTAAAATTTCATCGAAATTCCACAGATTCTGAATTTTCCCACTCCATGCAGCTCGACTGTGCACTCACTAAGGGCTTTATATTGCTCTGCTTGTGATTAAATTTCCCTGTGTTTTCAACCATGCAAGTCAACACATCAGTAAAGAGATATAACCTGCCCTAGATTCCACTTCTACTTTTACTGATCAACATATTGAGGAGGACTGTCCCAGGACAGATCCCTGTGGCACTCAGTTTGTTACCTCCATGTATTCTGATTTGAGCCCATTTACCAAGACCCTCTGCTGCCTTCCCCAAACCAATTTCCTACCCACCGTACTACTGTATGCATATCTCTCAACTGTACCACATCACAAGGAAAAGTCTTCATTTTACTTCACAAAAGCTCCCTGTTCCACATTGTGCGGACCTGTCTCACATTCAGTATCAACATTTTAAAGCAAAAATATATAGTAAATGATGCAGAAAAATGTATTATTCAATTAATAACAGACTTTCTGAACATAAATGCAAACATTTTAACAGTGTTCTGAGCTTCCTAGGTAAAGATTTGATTAAGTGGTCCACATTTTGCTCATTTGTTCCGCATTTTGAAAAGCAATGTTCCACATTTGGGGGACAAAAGATTGAGAGGTATGACTGTATGTCCATTGCTGCTACCACTACAGTGCTTTACTGACCTACTTGGGAATAAATAAATATCCCTGTGTTTGTAACTACTGTAGTTAATGCACTCACTAGTGCTGTACTTTACTGACCTGTTCGTGGATAAATGTCCCTGAGTTCACATGTTATTCTCAACTCACCCACTATCACTTGGGGTTAGATTAAGGCAACTTGGAACCCTAGGCCCAAGAGAAATCTGTGTCCCCACTTGTTACAACTGCACCCCTCTGCAACAACCATGACCCTTAACTGTGAATGCGCTCCTTCGCTGTGACCATGCCTGTTCATCACTGCATATCAGTTACTGAAACTTAAAAAACATTTTCTTACTGTCCCTAAAAAGTGTCATGAAACCTAAAAAAAACTAACTAAAATGCTTCAAAATGAATGAAACTAATAAAAACAGCATGAAAAAATAATATCAGTGCGAGTTTTGATCATTTAGAGAAAATAAGTAGTCACTGACCTGGTAAAAATAATGTTTTGGGTGTGAAATAGCATGACTTGCACTTCTCCAAAGCCCCCCAACACAAACACACACACACACATGAGCTCACAGTCTGGATGCTATCATTTTGCCCTGTCAGGTAGTATGAACCAAGATGTGGGAGTTATCTTGGGTATGTAGGGTAGTGACCTATCTCTGAAAAGGGCTTAGTCCTGGGTGGTGTAGGAGTTAAACTGATGGTTTATGAGAGGATCTGTGAACTGTAGATATCATATTTCAAAGTGAATGATTGTTGGAAGAAATAAATCCCAGGATAAAACTTTTCTGTTATTGATAAACTGTAGATTTAGTAGTTGCCGTATTGGTCCTTGCAAGAATAGATCCAGAAGCAAATGATTTGATACCTTTTAATGGACCAACATAGATGTAACAAGAACAAAGTGCTCAAAGTGCTTTGTTCTTGTTACATCTATGTTGGTCCATTAAAAGGTATCAAATCATTTGCTTCTGGATCTGTTATTGATAAGTAAGCTAAGATCAATAAATGACAAGATTTACTGATGGGATCTTGGAAATATGTTGATTTGTCCACCACCATGAAAACTGAGCTATGTCAAGGTCAGAATTTTAAAATGAGTGAGATGAGGGAATAAGAAAGAGTATGAGTTTTAACTGTACCATTGAAACACATCGTAGACCTCTTGATTTAAGGAGTGAGGTTAAATATAAAGCATACACATTGAAATGCACTGATAGACTTTTTTGTTTAAGAGTAAGACGATTCTCAGTGAATTAAGTTTCAGAGGACTGTGATAATTAAACATTTAATAATCTTGACATCTAGATAAAATTACCAATCCAAACAATTGCATAGTATTTTATAAAATGTTCTGGTTGTATATAATCATATAGTTTAAATTATAAAAAAAGATAATCAAATCAGCAGTCCTTGCAATCCTACTCTCATTACCTCTTAAATTGATGCCCCCCCTGCAGTATTCCACCTACTACTTGCCTTGTCTCCCCCAAGTGGCTGTCCAGACCTACGCAGTAATTGACAACCTCCAAGGAAGACCCCACCACTGATTCACCAAAACTCTGGAAATCCCAAACCATAATGTTTTTCCCTTTTGCTGGTTGGGGGGGGTGGTGGTGATGGTGGAGGGGGGGCATTAGGGTGGGAAACCCTAACTCCACATTTCCCTATGTTTGTGGCATAAAGTTACTCTAACTGGTGGATTAACACAGTTTTTTGCAAAGAATTATACAGGCACAAGGACGCCTGTATATTAGGGTTGAGTAAGCACTTTAATGTTAAATCCCAGGTTTTGCGCCTTAATACCTTTGGCTCCATTCAACCAATTTACATGAAATTTGGAACATCCTAACTTCTTTCTAAAGGTGGTGTCTGAGTTTACCCTGAATCAAGCCATCCACCTGCCTGTTTATTTTCCTGAGCATGCCAATCCAGGGGAAGCATTGCTCCATAAATTAGATGTACATAGAATACTCCATTATTATGTTCATTGTATGAAGAACTACAGGAAGTCCTCAAAGCTTTTCCTTTACCCCTAGGACAGAGATTGTACAGTGTTGAAACAGTGTCTGTCCAAATGGTTGGCCAACTGCATTACATTTTGTTGCAGTAAATATGGTAAGGAACTTCCTGGGGTCTTACATGACCATGCAACCCATAGGCATGGCCATTTCTGTTGCCTGTGTCAGGAATGTGTCAGCCACAGAAATTTCTGCTGCTGCAACTTGTAGTACTGTCCATACTTTCACTAAACACTACAGTCTGGACATTGCCTCTAGAAGAAGGGCAGGCTTCGGCCTTGCTGTGCTTCAAAGCCTCCTTTCCTAAGCCTATAGCCTTCGGCCGTCAGACTGTCTCTCTGTCAGAACTGCTTGGGACTCACTTCATAAATGTGGCCTGATGAAACAAATATCCTCAAAGAAGATAGTACAGTTATGTAAGAACTTACCATAATAGTAGATCTTCAAGAGAATCTCTTTCATCAAGCCATGCCATCCCACCCTCCACTCCCCCTCAGACTCAGAGATTCTTTGCTCCTGTCTCTCATTTCAGGACAGTATACCTTCTGTTTTCTACCTTGTCTGGTAGGAGGAACCTTCAGCTCTGCTTTGGTTGTCCAGCAGGAGGTTATCTAAGTATGATCTCTGGTGGGGAACTGAGGAGGGTGCGGGGTTGCACATTTTTATATAGTGTAGGACAGCAACATCTGATGTCATGGTGGGTGGCCCTTTGTAGACTGCTAGCAAAAAAGTTTTTGTTTGGTCCTGGTGCCTGATGGCTATAATTCCATAGGTGTGGCCTGATGAATGAGATTCTCTCAAAGATCTGTTGTTATGGTAAGTTCTTATGTAACTGTACTTTTCTCCACTGTTCCATCCTGTCCCTTCCCAGTTCCCCCCATTCTCCTCCAATCCAAGGGGACATAAATCCTACCCCATTCTCCGCCTCCTTGCCTTGCTTTTTCTCATTGTTGGCAATGTGGAACTCAGCCCTACCTCCCCCCATTCCTTGAGGCCTTAGTGTTTTCCAGCTCAGTGCTAGGAGCCTCCTCCTTAAACTGGGTCTCCCCACTGTATGGGTCTCTTATCACTCTCAATACCTCCTCTGTATTACGGAATCCTGGCTCTCTTCTAGGACTCCTAATTCCAGCTTGGTCATTCAAAACTACCACCTCTTTAGGCAGGACAGTGGTAAACAAGGGGGTGGGATTGCCCTATACGTTTGTTGGAATCTCTTGTGCATCATCACTGTCAGGGAAGCTGCACCCACCTCCGATGAGTTTCTGCTAGCCAAACTTTCCTTTCCCTCCTCACCACCCATTTTTTCTGTGTTTTCTATTCCTTGCCAAGAGTTTCCCCCTCTTCTGTGGTGAACAAACTATCCACTCTCTCCTCACACTCCTCTGCTTATGAGCCCATCTTCCTAGGTGACTTCACCATTAATTGTACAAGGCTCTTGACAAAGGTAAAATGATTGGAGCCATTTATTTTGATCTAGCAAAAGACTTTGACCTGGTTAACCACAGGCTCCTGCTCGGTAAGCTCCTTGGTCTCGGCCTGTCTAGGGACTCAGTAGCATGGTTCCAAAGCTACCTATTGAACATACACAGCATGTGAAAATTGATGGCTCCTTGTCTGTTGTCCTGAGTGTAACAATAGGTGTGCCACAGTGCCACATTCTGGGTTCTCACCTTTTTGGCCTCTTTATCAACCAATTGCCTGGTGCGTGCTGATCAGCCAATTTTCTACTATATACAGATTATGTTGTCATCTACAGTAAAAATAATGACTCTGGTGACTTCACCTCTAGCCTACAAGTTGACTTTGAGACCTTAGAAACTGGTTCTCTAAAATAAAATAGTCTTCAACTACAAAAAAAAACCCAAAAACTTGCTTTTCACTACCCCACAGATGAAGAGAAAGGCCCCTTCCCTTGACATCTTAAATAATAAAGGTCAGAGGTTGAACATGTAGAAACATTTAAATATCTTGCAGTCGTGCTGGATTACACTTTACCCATGGCCCCCCCTCCATGATGATAGCCTGGTTTTGGCAGTCAGCAGAAGGATGGGTGCCTTTTACCGAAATTGCTGCAACCTTATGCTGACACCAGGTGACAGATGGTGTCCAGCTCCATCTTGTCCCTAGCCGACTATGGTCTATACATTTACAGAGCAGCCTGCAGCTTGGTTCTAAATAAGGTCAGGTAGACTGCAATAATGCTGGTCACTTTTTATTAGGGGCTGACAAGTGCACCCACAGCTGTACTCTCTATGCACAAATGAATTGGCTACCCTTAGATAGCAGAATTAAGTTTCAAACCTGTATACTAGTAAAACTTCTTCCACTCCATTGTAAATCAATATAATATGATGAGTATGGCCAGGAACACCCTTGAACTATCTCTGTAGAACTCAGCTGAGCAAATACTCCTTTGATGAAACGGCTGCAGGCTGGCTAAATTAATTGCCTGAAACCATGCTAAACCTCCCCAGGATTGCCCAATTCAAAAGATCTTTGTGGGCTGTATTAACAATTCAGTACAGCGGCACCAGCCACTGAATTCACGTATAGTTTTTACCTACTAACTCTGTACACAGCTTACTGCCTGAAAATTGACCTTATTTAATACGAACTGTGATTGTTATTGAATATTTGACAAACATTTCCTCTGGGATTTGCCTTGACTGTTATGTTTTTGTCTTTGTCAGAACAATGTAAACTGACTTGGAACCTTTGTAAAAGAGCACTTGTACTCAAAGGTATTGGCCAAATTTTCCAATAAATTTATTGGCTTTCCCTGATCTTCAGGCTGACCACTCACAAGACTGAGTCCCTTAACCTATCACATCTCATCACAGAACCCGCCCGACTCAGTTCTCACTCATCAAACCATACCCCCCTGGACTGGGTTCTTGCCTCTCACCTCCACTGCATTGTTACAGCAGGTATACTGCCAGATGCATGCAGCTACCAATGCGTGAAATTTTGTGTTAGAAGTCTGGCTTCCTACCTCCTCCCCAAAGTACATCTGGCCAGGTTGCTGAACAAAGAAGCTCTACTGAGCAACCTGATAGCAACTGACTGGTACCCCATGCTCACAGCCCAAGACATTGATATGGCCCTCTCCATCTTTCATTCAATATTTTCTTCTGTCTGGGACAGGCATGCCCCATTAGGAAATCCAGGGTTAAATCCTCTCACCACCCCAGGATCACCTTTGCACATTGATTGTGCAAGACCTGTGATCAAGCCTGGGCTAGATATAAATTATCCTGTTCCCTATCGGACCTTGTCTCCTACAAGGTGCTTAGGAACTCTTGTACTAAGGCTGTTCATACTGCCAAGTCCATCTACTTCAAGGACAATCTCTAGAATAGTCTTAATTCTGCAGCCAAATTCTGGAAGGTGATTCATTCCCTTTTTGACTCCCTCCCCCCAGCCCAGTCCTCTTCCCCCATTCCTCATGGTTAATGGCTCACCAGTGTTTGAACCTCCCACTATTTCAGCTCACTTCAATTAGTTTTTTACCACTTGTGCTCTCCCCTCCCTCTTGCTTCCTGGCTTCTCTCCCCCCCCACCTTCCTCCTCCTTACCTGACCCTCTAGGGTTTGAATTTCCACTTGTCACTCCCCAGTAGACCCTGCTCACCCTTTCCTCACTCAACCCTTCCAAATCTAGTTCAGATGACTTAGACCCCAAACTTCTCCATCTGTCAGCCCCTGCCATTGCCTCCCCCTTGCTCACTTGCTAAATCTCTCCTTCATCCTTTGATTGGTCCCTCAGTTATGGAAGATGGCCAAGGTTCTCCCCCTCCACAAAGGGGGTGATCCCTCCACTCCTGGCAACTTCCTCCCTATCTCGCTCCTCCCTTCTCTTGCAAAGCTGCAGGGGAAACTAGTCTACTCGTGGCTTGCAGACTTCCTCCATTTCCCCAAATTCCTCTTGCTCTTCCAGTCTGACTTTAGGAAGGATCATTCCACCACCTCTTCCCTACTTAGGGTCACTGACTCTGTCCTCTCAGGGATGGATCAGGGGCACATCACAGCAGCTGTTTTCTTTGCTCTGGCCAAAGCCTTTGATTCATTGGCCCACTGACTCCTGCTAGACAAGATGAGCTCATCTGGCTCTCAGGTCCCACTGTCAACTGGTTCCATTCCTAACTCTTGGACCATCAACAGTAAATGCAGGTGGGAGGTGCCATCTTCCTGCTCCTCCATATCCAGGCCAGGGTCCCACAGGGCTCCATTCTTGACCCAGTCCTCTTCTCCATCTTCTTAAACTACATCCCTTCCACCTGTGCCAACTTGTATATTCACATGCATGCAGATGACACAGTTCTCTTCACCTCCGGTCCCTTGACTGCTTCTCTGGAAAGTTTTGCTTCAGCAAGACTTTCACAGTGTTCTGCTCTGGTCCAGTCCAACCAGCTTCAGGTCAACACAAAAACAAAAGGCCTATGTCTGTGGCTTTTGGTATCAGCTAGAAGGTGGCCTGGCTCATCTTCATCCTCTTCATGCTGGATTTCACACTACTTGAAGTAGTCCCATGCTTCACATATCTCTGTGTGTGATTAGATAGCCTGCTTGACTTCTTTGCCCACATTGATGCCATCCATGCCAAATTCCACCCCAAATTCAGTGCCCTGTACTGGAATAAGGATTGTCTTTCTCCCCAGATCTGTCAGGAGCTGATCACCAAAATGGTTCTCCCAGTTTTCAGCTATGTGGATGTGGTTTATGGCACCAGCCCCTCTACTTCCCTTGCCAGTATGCAACCCTCTGCAATGCCTTCTGCTGCTTTGCTACCATGTTACCCTCTCGTACTCACCATTGCTCCCTTTACTCCATCCTATCTATCCTCCTTCTCCTCTCACGTCACCAGTTCCACTGTGCTTCCCTTATCTCTAAATACTGGTTTGGGTCACTCCCCTCACATCTGTCCCATCTCTTCTCCTCTGTCCCTCCTCATCCTGCTCCCTGCACTCAAGAGACCCATGCATATTTTCCCTCCCCCACTTATATTCCTCAGCTAAGACATCTGCTTTTTTCTTCTACCTCCCCTCTCTCTGGAACCAGCTACGCTCCTCCATCCATCTCTCCCCTTTCCTTCCCTCCATTAGACACCAGCTAAAACTCCAAACCCCACCCCCTACTCCTACCAACCCACTTCCTGAACTCTTCCTTACCTTTGCCTGCTTTTTGACAACCCCTTACCTTCCCTTCCCCCTTAAATTCCTGGTCCTGGCAACTGAATTGAAATTTATCAACCTGTTTTGACTGCTACTTTCAACACCAGCTCCACCTCCCTTCACTCTGGCACTATGCACCATGAGTTTGCCCAATTTATGTGGATGATTTGTATGCTAATTCTTTTGTTCTCCATATGCAATGTTTTGTCATTCCATCTGCACTGCACTCGACTTATGCTCTTTATGTTATACTCACTGTAACCACATCACCTGACTGGCTGTATTTTGTTTGTAATTGTGCTTCTCCCTTTCCCCTGCCCCTGGGTCACACCTGGAAATGAGCCTCAGCTCAACGTGCCTCTCCTGATTACCAATTTTAAATAAATAATTAAATGAATAAATTACATTAGTCAGTCAGTTCAGTTTATTGATTAACATAAAGTCTTTACAATTTTTAAATAAGGATACATTATGAAGGTTAAAAAAACATTGCAGTTCTGTCTAAACAAAGTACAACAGCATGTCATAAACAGATTTCAAAAATCATTAACACAGTTTACTTCTCCTTACCATTAGATGTTACAGTGTGGCGTTTCACTGCTATGCAGATGATATCCAACTGACACCTTTTGCGCCTGGGATGCATGATATGGTGGCGGTGCTAAAGAAATGTCTAGCTGAGATCCAGGACTGGATGTCCTCTAACTAGTTGAGGCTCAACACAGCTAAGATGGAGATGCTGGTGATCGAGTTAGGTCACACGAGAGAGGCATATGCCCTGAGGGCTGAAACGAGTCTGATGCTTGAGACAGTTCCTCTTTTGGCATCTGCGAGGGAGAAAAATCTAGGCATGATCCTAGACAGTGGATTGACATTTGAGGCTCAGGTGTTACTCATTTTACAGGTTGGTTTTTACTATTTTAGGAATATCGCCCAGATTAAAACCTTAATCCCTACAGAAGACCTACCATTGCTAGTGCATGCTTCCATGACATCTAGACTCATCTACTGCAATGCTATATATCTCGGGGTCAGTGGAGGGGTCCTGCACCACCTACAACTGTTGCAGAACACAGCAGCCAGGTTGCTGATGGGCCTTTGAAGGTCCTGTCATGTGACTCCAGTTCTACTTGACCTGCACTGGCTGCCGGTTAGGTGAAGGATCTCCTTCAAGGTGGATTTACTCACCAACATGGCCCCATACAGTTCCTGGTCCAGACTATCTGTGTGGCCTCCTGACTCCTGCCCATCCCCTGCACTCTCTCTGTTCTGCTGAGTAAGGCCTCCTAGTGGTTCCCAGGGCCTGCTTAAAAACATCTGGACTCGGGAGATTGTGCCTTTGAGATGGCAGCACTAGTCCTGATGAACTCTCTTCCCACGTCCCTGAGGGATGCCCCCTCAGTGGACGCTTTCAAATGGAGTCTGTAGGCATACCTTTTTAGAGAAGCTTTCAGGGCTTAGTACACTGTATTTTATTCCTGATGTTATTATTAAGCTTTTAAGTTAGCACTAATTATTTTCCTCATCTGTCTGTCGTTTTGTACAGCGCCCTAAGCCTCAGGGAACAGACACTTTAGAAATAAAACCGTGCTTGCTTGCTTGCTTAATTTGATGCTAACTCTCAAGAATGTGGTTATCTCTATGACTACTATTTTGGTCAGTGGATTTAATAAATACTGTATTGGATTTAATAGTTCATTATAAAAATCATGTAATAATGGCTCCAAATGTCACACTCTCATTCTTGCCTACCAAAGACATCTCAAATAATGCATAAATGCACTATTCGTTCCACTGAACTGCATTTTGTACCTCATTAGTTGCCTTATCCAAGTAATCCCAGTGGTAACTAAAAATGTTAGAGTTGCTACATAATTCTTTCTGTATCACTCATGCCCAGGTAGCTCTGACTGTGCATTCACAATAGGGGTCATAGACAGCCAACTGAATTCTCCTCCAGTCATGGTGCCTTCTCTGTGTGATATTTTGTAGTTGGCAAAGCTGATTTGGGAGGGGAATCATACTGTGTCATGCACAATAAATTTCAATAATTAGCCCCTCTTATTTCAAGATCTTTCTTGCTCACTTTTGTGTCTATAAATGTGAATGCTATTTATAAATAAAAAAAAAAACACCATGTATAGTAAGTATTACTGTATGTTAATGAACAGCAAAAAAGGACCACCAGGAACAAGGGTGCTTGGGCTAAAAAGCACAGTCAGCATAAAAAGGGGAAGGTTCTCACTCTAAAGTTGTCAGTGCAAAATATAAGCCAACGAGTCAAATGTAATAGTGCAAAAAGGTTTACTGACACATCAATCCATAAATCAAGAGAAGACCAACCAGATATAAAATGCCCCTCAGCCTGAATAAACACCTGACGGTGTTTCATGCCCCAAAATGGCACTTGACAAATAGATTGATGTGTTAGTAAATCTTTTTGCACTATTACATTTGACTTGTTGGCTTATATTTTGCGCTGACAACTTTGGTGTGTGAGCCTTCCAATTTTTATGATTACTGTATGTTCATTAATGTAACTATTAAGAGCTCTGTCTATATATCAACTCTGCCATTATTTCTTATGTATTAATACTCCAGCTTTTTATCTTTATAGTAGATTATGGCCCAGATATTCAAAGCTTTGCATGGGATTAGGGTGGGTCTGCTATATTCAAAAGGCCAAATAGCACGTGCAAACCGCATTAGCGCTGGGCAAACCATAATTATATGCAAGGGGCAAACTGAACATGAATACAGGTGCTATGGGATATTCAGCGACTAGCACTGTACAAAGGTGTTTAGTGCGACTTGGCGCGACCCTTTGCGCGGTACAAATTACCACCCAGGAAAAGCTGGTCTTAACTCTGGGCAAACAGTTTTGCGCGACATTGTGGCCTTGCATGGCATTAGTGCGGCCTTGCGTGACCCTAACAAAGACTATGACACAGAGTAAATGCCAGACATGGAGGAAACATGCTGCTCACTGATGACACCACAATGATGACAACTGCTGCCACCAGTCCCAGCCATGCCAGGCAGTATGTGGTGACCCGGCCCCCGGGGGCCATCATGGTGGCGTGGCAATACAGCACACACTTGCAGACCATATGTCTGCGGTGACCAACAGATGCCAGCACACACATGCAGCACTGTGGGCATGGTGGGTGCTGAGAGGAGGGTGTATGGGTGGCCAGGCCTCACCACAGACCGGGTGCAGCCACAAGGCTGGGGACACAGCATGCAGTGCACATGGGCCAGTATTGGGACCACCCCAATATCAGTGTGCCTGTCCGATCGTACATGTCCTCCCCAGTCACATACCGCACAGCTGTACATACACCACAGTATACACAGCCGGCCATGTCTATGTCACTATGAGCATCCCATGCCAGAGGTGCCGCATCTGTGGGTCACACAAGTGTGACAGTAATGTCCAATGGCAGTACACACCTGCAAGGTGGGCTTGTCTCTGTGTACAGTGCAGTGGTCTTCACTATCCTACACACCATAGGCATTGCTGTGTTCCTCACACCACTGGCCCCCTTGCTACTGTGGTTTCTGCTGTGCACTTTAGCATGCCCTAGAGTGTGACAGTTGCAGGCATCACCACCACCGCCTGTGCCTCTGCTGTGTTGTTCCCTGGGGTACACAATGCTATGCTGTACTGCATATGTGTAGCCTGCAGCAACCATCATGCACTGTCAGACTGACCTATAGGTGGAGCTGCGGCCAGACCTGGACAGCCTCTGTATTTCCAGACTGACCTACAGGTGGAGCTGTGGGAGCCTGCAGTAATACTGGGCAAACTGCATGCAAATCAGGGCATGATGAGATGGTAATCTGGATGTTTGCCCAGAGACTACCTAAGAAAGCTCATTTGCATGTCACTTTTGGATATGGCAAATCTTAGCACTGGGCAAATGGCTTAGCTTCACGCTAAAGCCATGCTAACATGTTAGCGTGGCGCTAACGGTTCGGGGAATATTATACAGTTTTGAACGCTGTTCTTTCACATCCGCTGCTGCCTGCAGCTGTACTGGGTCCACGCATTTACTGACACACACATTGGCCACATAGTTCACCTCTACCTACCCTCACGTCACAGTGCACTGTGTTGTTGTTGTGGTTTGCACTTTCTGGTTGCTATATTCAGTGCTGTCTTATTCCAGGGCTAAGTTTGCTCTGCGCTCTCAGCCCAGTTTGCATGGCCTCATTCCCATGCTATATTCAGAAGCTGTTTGCCCCGGGCTATTCCTTTTGAATATAGCTTGCTTTGTGATCCTGGCTAAGTTTGCCTGCTGGGCAGTGCTAATTTAGCCCCGGAGAAAAGTTTTGAATATCTGGCCCTATATCTGTTAGCATGAGGTTTATGTGATAATGGTGATAGCAGAAAGGCGATCACCATTAGGGCGACTGTACATTGGCAAAAATCCATTTTGCCGATGTACACTCCCAGCACACGGCAAAAGGGAACCAGGAACTTCATTTTTTTTGTTTATATGGGGCTGTGCCCACATCCCCAACGGGGGCTTCATCGCCCGCATCTCCATACTAAAAATTCTCAACTCCAGATGGGTACATGTCGGGGGGGGGGGTGAATAACGAAAAAATAAATAAAAATCTCGGGTAGAGCTGCAGTGAACTTTTAATCTGCTGGTGAAGTGAACGTGAAGTGGCCTGTTCGCATGGGTGGAGCACAACATGAAGTGGGCACTGCAAAGTGCTCACTTCGCATTATCATTATTACTTTGCATTGCCATTATGCCTCAATGTGAAGTAAGGCGAAGTGACAAGTAAATAGGCAGCCCCCCACACATCACATGGCTTACAGTACTGTGAGTCACATGCTTTAGCCAGGCAGGAAGGAAGTGAGTCAGAGAAGCAGTTTCACTTACTCCTTTGCATTTGTAGAGAGAGAAGGCTTTGTGGAGATGAGAGCAGTGTAGAGTAAGTGACTGAAAGTGCTTTATTGCCTTTGTGTGACTTGTGAAGAAAACAACAGCTTTTTTATAAGCTATATCTTTATTTAGTTTTTGTATTGTGTTTGTGATTTTTTTTTGGTAGTAAATTTTTTTTTATAAGTTTTGTTTTGTTTGCATGTGACTGTGTGTGTCAGTGTGTGTGTGTGTGTGTGTGTGTGTGTGTGTGTGTGTGTGTGTGTGTCAGGGACTTGGGAAGGATGGACCCTGGAGAAGGCGAGTGGCTGGCCCATGGGCACAATCAAAGGAGGTGAGTGCATACACGTGGGGGCAGTTATGTGATGCTGGACCGCTCCTGACTCCTGGGTGTTGCTTCCCCCCATGTGGAAGCAACAGCAGCAGCAGCAGCACCAGTACCACCGGTGGCTGCTGTGCACCCACCTTCTCTGCCACTACCAGCACCATTGGTAGCAGCTGTAGGGGCTCCAGAAACACCCCCTCCACCACCTCCACAGCCACAGGAGGTTCCCCGGGAAAACCTAGGTGGTGCGAGGACTGTGTCTGGTCCCACCGCAGCTCCCCAGTGTGGGAGTTTTTTAACTCTGTGGGGGGAGACAGTACAGTCATGGTGTGCCATCTGTGTGGTGTGCTGGTGCACCATGGCCACTGGGGGACACATTTGGGGACCGGTGGCCAGCACACCCACATGTTTAACCACCACAAGGCAGAGTGGCAGGCTGCCATGGAAGGGGCCAGGCGTCCACCTGCTGACCCTTCTGTGGCAGTGGCTGAGGGTGCTGCTGGGGTCAAAGTTGTGCCTTGTTGCCGCAGCAGGAGGAGGGCCAGTACAGCAGCTGCACCACCACCACCACCGCCACCACAGCCACCAGCACCACCCTCTCCCACCACCACCACTACCTGGATTTCCAAATGCAGTGGACCCCGCCACAGTCCCTGCAACAGAGGCCAACATCGCTCTGGTATGGGCGGCCCTGGAGGAGAATAATCAGAGGGTCGGTGCTTTGCAGCAGCAGGTCAACACAATACGAGAACAGCAGCAGCAAATAGTCACAATGCTGCACCTGCTGCTGGACCACCACAGCATCTCACGGCCACATTAAGGGATTGTTTTCTGGACTCCCAACCCCACTACTGTGTTGTACTGTTTTTGTGTGTTTTTTCTTTGTTGTTGTTTAATAATACACATTTTCCCTTCCAGGGGAATCTTTCTTGCTCCACATAGTACAATACATTTCTGTGAAAACTGCCTGTAATTTCATTATAGTGTGACATGTGATAGAGGAATGCCCGTTCTGAAAAGCCACCCACATTCTGCACCCCTTCTCAGCAACGTTAGGACGTGATGCCAGGGAGAGCACAGGTGCATGCTCCATTACAGTGAATGTCCGATTGTCTGGCAGCTTTCTAATGTTTCTTTATGTTATAATGGTCAGTCTGTGGTGAAACGTGTGGGCACGTTTCCAGTAAGAAGAGCTTTGTTAGTGGAAATGTTCCCACATTTCACCACAAAGTGAACTTTATAACATAACGAAACATTGGGATAGCTGCTGGACATTCACTATAGTGGAGCATGCACCTGCGCTCCCCCTGGCATCACATCCTAATGTTGCTGAGAAAGGGGGGCAGAATGTGAACAGCTTTTCTGAATGGTAATTCCTCCATCACATGACACACTGTAATGAAATTATGAGCGGTTTTCCCAGTAATATATTGCACTGTGTGGAGCAAGAAATATTGCAGTGGAAGTAAGGCCCCCACATATTAGGTTATGTGCATCACCATAACTATGTAACGTGGTGAATCTCTGTAAAGCAGCAGCGCAACAATCTGGTGAGAACTCTGACCTATATTTTTTAATGCTGTGTTACAACTTCCTTTATTTACATCCTGACTGACTGGAATGATATGAGAATTTCCAGTAGTTGAGTCTGCTGTACTACCTTTTTTCATGTGAGAAATAATGAAAGGAGTATTCCTTTTAAATTGGTGCTGACCAGGTCTTTGTCATAGTTTTCCTCTGCTTTTCTCTATCATATCAGTTAGTTGCTATATATCATCTCTGTTGTAAATGAACAGTTACGCAGCAGGCAGTATTTTATGACACCATGGAACAATATTTATTGAAAAGCAGCTGCAAATAAATACAAACCTGATCAGAACAATATTGAAAGGCGTGCTCATTTTTTTTATACATGAAAAAAAGTAGTCAACAAAGTAAAGCAGACAGAAATGGTGAAAAGAAGCATATCATTCAAGTCACAACTCGGAGGTAACTAGTGGCTGTGGCAATGTAAAGTAGCAAAAAACCACCACCGCCCTCCTTGAATTTACCTCCCATATTCACTCTGCCTTGGACCATGGCCACTTCACAGGCGCCATCTTCGTGGACCTATCTAAGGCATTTGATACCGTAAACCATGCCCTCTTACTGAACACCCAGGCTTACACAGGGTTCTCCAATGATGCCATAAACTGGTTCACTAGCTATCTCTCCGACAGAACTCAGACTGTCAAGGTTGGCCCTGTCCTGTCCCCCCGTCTCCCTATCCACTCTGGTGTCCCACAGGGCTCCATGCTTGGACCCTTACTTTTCAGCCTATACCTTAACTCTCTCCCATCGGCCTGCCCTTGGAACCTACTCCTGTATGTAGATGATGCAGTCCTGTTCACCTCTGACCCTGCACCCCTCAAACTCCGCCAAAGTCTCCAACACTCTTTCTGTGAAATCAAACACTGGCTCACCACCCAGCATCTTATTATTAACTACAATAACACTAAAGTTATGATTTTCTCCCATCCCCAGAACCCACTCAAAAACCTCTGCCCCCAATTTCATACTGCTAATCATACCCCCCTCAAACAAGTTAGCAATTTTAAATATCTAGAGATCACACTAGACCCTGCCCTCAACTTCAATCACCTTATCTAGCATCTATCAACAGCCCTTAGATCCAGGCTAGGCATACTCTACCGGTACAAATACTGCCTCACCCCTGAAACTTTAAAACTTACCATAAACTCCTGTATCCTCTCCCTGCTAGACTATGGCATTCTAGTCTACAGTGCTGCACCCTCCACAGCCCTTAACAGACTCCGGCTTGTACTCAACAAAGCCTGCCGTCTCATCCTTGGATGTGACCGCTTCACTCACACCTGCTCCCTCTACAGCACCACAAACTGGCTAAACGTGGATAACAGAATCAGGTATCACACCTGCTTAATGTCCAAAAAGGTAATCCTAGGCCTCACTCCCCTGCCCTAGACCAAATTATCCACCCACCACCACCTGGAAAAACTACCTGTAGCACGAACAAACTTCTGCTATGTGTACCCCATGGCCAGACATCCCAATTCCAGTGAACTTTCAGCTACAGAGCCCCTTCCTGGACTAACGCACTCCAATGCCTAATAACTGATGAAGCTAGGCTGGGCTCATTCAAAACAAGGCTAAGAAATCACCTACTGGCCTCCAACCTTTGTGACTGCAATTGACCCAGAGCATCTCTGAGTCCTCCATGCCAATGGCCTCTACGAACTAACCTTTTTTCTGGACAAGCAGCCCCATTCAATACCTCTTTGCTACCTTATGGCTGTGCTAATCTCTTGTAAATCATGTATCTTGGATGAGTAGAGCACCCACTAATCAAATGGGTAAACCATGTTAGCGAATTGTATTATAATGTTATGTACAGTACCCTGTAAAAATATTGTCCCTGTCTCTGTCCTATAAATGATGTGGAACCTTTGTAAATGAGTCTTTGACTCAAAGGTCTTCTGAATATCTCAATAAATAAATAAAAAAAAGTACAGTTCAAAATTGTCACAACATTCTTGCAATGCTGCTTTAATTGATAATGTCAGTATGACATCATGAGCTCACAACAATCACACAACACACAAAATGCATCTCCAGAATTAATGGCACACTCAGTCATGTGCGCAGTCCCCAGATTTTATTTGCAGGCCCAAAATGCATCCTCCCTGTGTGCAGAAAACTGACAAGTGGTAACACAGTGAAATGGGAGTGTTTCAGCACAAAGTCCCCCAGAATTAATGGCGCACTCAGTCATGCGCACAGTGGTGGCACAGAGTCCCCAGATTTTTTCTGCAGGCCCAAAATGTATCCTCTTTGTGTGCAGAAAATTGAGAAGTGGTAACACAGTGAAATGGGAGTGTTTCAGCATATACAAAGTCCCCCAGAATAAAATGATGACCATGAGCGTCCTGTTGCTGGTTCAATGTGTTCTGCGAGGCAATTTGAGCAAATGCAATGTGATCATCTCAACTGGATGGAAGGATGCCCTTTGGCTGTACACTAATAGTAATCTTGGTGAGCAGATATATATAGATACATGTTTGTGTATTTTGTAGGTAAGGAGGGGGGTTGACATGGATATGTACTCACGGTATTATTCTGTACCACAGGTCACAGAAACTGTTGGTGTGCACATTCCAGTGCTTAATGAGAATTGTTTGCATTAAAATTGGAAATGGATAACTCTCAAGCACATGAAGGTAAGTATTTTTTTTGGGGGGTGGGGGGAATCATATTTGCAGGTTTGTCTGTAATGGTTTCTTATTTTGTTATTTCTTCACAGATTTCATCTGCTTCCTTCTGGAGTCCGGTTGTTAATGATGGTCATGGTCATCTAATCATCTAATGAAATGACTTCTGCGTGTTGCATGTGTGCTCAAGCCCGGGGGAGGGGGTGACCGATGTTGAAGAACTTTTTTGGATAAGACCACTTTGACAAAACTACAAAGCATCTGGAAGTTTCCTAAAAAAAGAAATGAATGACTTTTTACAACTGAATTGTTATTTGTCCCTCCCTGGTTCTCAATCTCAAGTCAAGTTACACTTCAAACCCACATCTTGTCAACTAACACAACCTGTGTGCAATATTTGCTGCAGTCTTTCGAAAATAATGAAATGGATGAAATAAAATCTTCATACTTACCAGAATAGATTTCACATGGATATTCCATAGGTTCCTCTCTGTACGGTACAGCTGCAGTTGTACCATTCCCACCGAGTTTTAGCGATGGAGACTTTTTTTGTTAACCTGTAAAAGAAACAAAATAAGTGTACTGTATGTGTTTTACCATTGTGTCTCTGAAAAGCAACAGAAAACAAAACATACAACTAAAGGAAGTGAAACAGCATAACAAACATGAGTACACATACTCACTTTATGGTTTAAATATTAAGAAGCTTTGTGTCCGTGGCTGATGGATGTGGTGGTCCAGACAGACTCATGCTCAGTGATGGCAGTGGTTAACATCAATCCCAGTGGTGGTGGTCCGGGGGGGTGGACAGACTCATGCTCAGTGGTGGCAGTGACTAACATCAGTATCAGTGGTGGTGGTGGCACACCGCCTTTTAACATCTTCAGTTAAAACCTGCCAATATTAACCACATCATCATCCTCATAAAGAAAGCTTCCCTCACAGTCATCTATGTCTGAAGTCTGGCCACTGGGAAATTCTTTCTCCATTATGTCATCATCTACATCAGTGGTGGGCCGTTTCAGGCAGCCGCTGCCAGTGCCACCAGGATGGTCCATTTCCACATCCGCAAAACCACCATGACTAGGCCGGGGTATGAATACTGAGGTTGCAGTCTGTGCTGGTATGTGCCTCTCATTCATGTTAATGGATGTTAGCAAACTAACATTTGAAGGAGACATGTTTGTCTGATGATCCCTGACTACTGCACCTGCTGAGCTGAATACCCTCTCAACACTTACACTAGAGGGTGGGCATGTGAGGTACTTCGGTGCCACTGCAGTCAGCTCTGGCTATTCACTGACCTTTCCACTCCAGTACAAAAGAGGATCATCAGTTATTGTCAGATGCCTGTTTTCAGACAAATATGACTCAACCATTCTCTGAGCCGCACTAAGGCCAGTTGTTGATGCATCATCCTGTTCTCCCGAATCATTTATTTCACAAATACCCACTTGGGACAAAGCCTCCCAAAGCGGGTTGATGCCAGCCACTTTGGATGACAGACCACCTGGAACTGCTGTCCCCTTCTCCTTGCGGGATATGCTTGATAGTCCTACAGGTACACTTTCAGCCGGATTATGCTGCTGAGGTTTGCTGACCTTGACACGTGACTTCTGTGCTCCATGAACCAAGCGCACCAGTTGACCACTGATATTTTTTACCTGTTCATGCCCTCCCTCCCTCCAGTACTGATGAAATTCCATGTTTGTATCATGGGTCCAGCATTGTTGCTATGGCAAAGTTGTCACTATGCTGAATACTCACAACGTGATGATTCTGGTCGAATACTGACAGCATGTTTTGCAGAAACATACTGCTACCACATCTCCGGCAACATCAAGGCCATGCTGTACATTCACCAATGTCTGCCTCAGCACCCGCAGCAGTGGAATTGATTGGCTAATGGAGGCAGACTCGCCACTCACTGCCTGTGTGGCATGTTCAAAAGGCCACAAAATTGTTATTGCAGAGTCCATGAGGTGCCACTGTTCAGTCATCATAGACATGGGGGCCCCGGAACTGTCATGGCTAGTGTGCATCACAAGATATTCTGAGATGGCTTTGTATTGTTCATACAACCTCTCTGCCATGTATAAAGTGGAGCTCCACTGGGTGACAACTTCCAGCTTCAAGCGGTGCTGAGGCAGGCTGTTTTGCATCTGCAACTGCCGCAGTTGGTCATGGGCTTTCCAGATCTTGAAAAGCAAGAGCAGATATGTTGTGCAATGGTCAGCATTTCCTTTACATCAGGGTGCTGCATAAACTCTTGCACCACAAGATTTAAACAGTGGGCCATGCATGGAACATGAAAAAAAAACACCATTCGTGATGCATTTCACCACATTTGACCCATTGTCACTTACTATGAACCCAGCTCTCAGGGACAGGGGGTTTAGCCAATTGTCAATTTCAGTCAGTACCACATCCAACATGTTCTCACCAGTGTGTGAACAGGTCACATTGCGCATAGCAATCGTTGCATGCTGTCAAATTCCTGGAAGATTGCTACCATGACAATCCACCTTACTGCACTGATTATTCACACTACCAACATTACAAACAACCATGGCACCTGCACCCAGTGTGCTGTTATATACAAATATGAACTCCCCACTGTTTTGCCACTTGTCCACATATTCATACTTAAATGAATGGATGAATGGAGAGGAGGAATGTTGAAGGGCATGTCTTACTGAGTCGGACACAGTGTGGAACAACTCGGGGACAGCACGGGTAGAAAAGTATGTCCTGGATGGGACTTTCCATTTTGGACAGGCATGTGCAGCAAACCACTGGAACCCAGAATTCTCCGCAAAGGAAAAGGGCAAAAGATCAATTGCCAGCATTTCCGCTACAGCAGCATTGAGTTCATGTGACACTGCATGATTCGGGGGGTATTTCAGCTTATGCGCAAAAACACTCTGTAACGAGGGCTGATGAACGTTTTACACAGGGTGTGATCACAAATGGTTGTGCTCTGTGATGAATGGCATTGGCAGGGGCTGGAGTGTGGATGTTTGATGAAGATGGTTGCACAGGTGATGATAATAAACCCAGAAATGCAGTTATTTTGCCAGATTTGCCAACCAGGGTTGATGTACCACTTGCACTAGACATACTGCATTCACCACCACCACAAAAACTGCTACTCTCACCAGCACTGGACAACATTTCAAAGTCATTATGGACCTCCACCTCATTATGCCTGTAGTAATCCTCTGCTCTTATTACCTCAGTACTGCACACATTTAATTTACTATTGGACTTAACAGTCATGAAAGGGGATAACATGCTCGCTACGGTTGCCAGTGATGAGTGTGAACGCCCCACTGTGGTATTAGCTTCCAGCTTGTGCTGGGTCCACAGTGCCAAGTGCCTATTCTTAAGATGTGTATGCTGTCCTCCTGTGCCCAGATGGCTCCCCTTTTTACCTCGACTCACACGTACATGGCAAACCTGGCAGATTGCAACTGACTCATTTGCATCTTGAACAACAAAATCCAAGGGGATTGTGATGCAGTGCTTTTAACCTGTCCATAATTTGGCTTATTTAAGTCCATTATTTTAAACACTGAAGTGGGGGCGGCACATGATGTTTCAGGCACTGCACACGTGGACTGCAACTGACCACCACGACTACCTATCATGTTTATTACTGGGTCATTATCATCAACTAAAACTGGTAAATCACAACTTTTTACGGGGGGGGGGATTCCTGCAAATAGACCCAAACACAGCCACTTCAAATTTCTTTTTCTCCGGTTCCCAACTGGGGTCAATTACATCATCATAATATTCGTCAACATCTCACACCACATCTTCTGCTTGGATGCTAGCATGTGGACTGCATGTTGCAACAACAGCAACATCATCACCATCATCACATTCATCATCAGCATCTACACCACCACCATCACCTGATATTTTTTCACCACACTGTGAATTACTGCGTAGAAAATGTGTGACATTAACTGCCATGGTGGACGGAATATCACCTTGCATGCTATCATTGACATGATTATCAGAATCCTCAGGTTCAGTTACTGGAATGTTACTGGGAAGTATGATATCATCTATGCTGCCACTCACTTGCACTGCTTCACACTCAATATTTTTGGATACGGTACACTGGTCGGAATTCGAACTTGATGCACCAATACTAATACCACCACCACCACTAACACCAGTAACACTAACACCACTGACTGGAAAAACATCTTCTCCTCCAGCTATGAGTGAAGCTACTGATTGGTCTATAAAAAACATTGCAGGAGAAATACCTTTCCTCACAACAGCAATGCACTTCTGCATCTGCGTACTACTACGCCCACAGACTATCTTACTGCCAGCATTGCCGTGGCGAGAAACAGCTTTGGTTGCCCATCTCTTTTCGGGCATTTTGGGGGATCAACCATGGTATTATAACCAAATTTAGATTTTGACACGTTCACTCTCTGATTGGGGGGACGCTGGATGTAAAGCCAAAAAAACAACTGTAGCTTCAGCAACAGATAAGAGACTAGTCTGTCACGCAATGAAAACAACTTCAGTAACCAGTGGTGCTGATGAGGTCACAAAAACAATCCAATCTGGTAAAAAATTCATTTTGCCGGTGGGGGTGGGGGGCACTGACTGCAGATTTTTACGGCAGTACAAGCAGCAAAACAAAGAACAGATAACTACGATCGCAGTACAAAATCAGGCGGCTGCAGTGGATAGCAGGTTCACACTGCTGCACCTGCAATTACACTAGCCTGTGGCACAATAAAAGGTATATTATTTGATGTCACACAGCACCACACACACACTCACACTCACACACACACACACACACACACACACACACACACACACACACACACAGAACAGTTTATCTACAATGCTGAACAAGTAATGCATAGCAAATTCAAAAGTTCAGTAATATGCCACGTATTGTAATGTAAACAACCTGAAATTATGAACTGCTGCACCAGATCCACACAAACAGCAAGAAAATTTCAGCAATTACTGACAATATTACTGTGTGTACATTTACCCAGTCAGTTATATAACAAAAATATAACCAAAAAAGAAAGAAATCACTACTTCTCCAACTTAAATCTACCTACACCACAGATATGCCCTTCCCCCAAAGCACACTTTCACTGTCCTTCACAACGCACACTCAGTGTTGTACATTAACATTCAAAATCCACACAAAAACAAAAACGCTCGATGATATGAGCACAGGAGGGTTTCCTACAATCGATGAACTAAGGTTTGAGATCCCAAAAAAACACAAAAACGCTTTTTTAACAACTTTTAGAAGGCTTCAAGCACAGATAACTCTCAGACCACACTGTCTCCTACTCCTTCCTACACATACTACCCCAAACTGAGGCTGTGCAGATCAATATAGAGCCCATGTGATCTGAAATCCCATGAATCACTGCAAAATTCGCCTCCGGAGCTCAAAAACATGGCTAAGTGAGGCGAAGTCCATCGTCCTCAATGCACTTTGCCTTACATTTGGTGGAGTAGTGGTCTGGGTAGGTGGAATAATGTGAAGTCATTGTTTTCAGTGGACTTCGTGTTACTCATTATAATGCAAAGTACTCCGCTTCGCATTGTGGAGCACTCCGCTAATCCGCTTTTGCTCTGCGAATCACTTCGCAGAGTGGATAGAGCCCACTTCGCCCACCACTAATCTCGGACAGGTGCAAAATTCCCTGTGCACCCAGCACTGAACCTGGCACCCTCCCAACCATAGCCTGCCATGAACCCCCCATACCACACGGCCAGCTCGGCAACCCACCATCATGCTACACCTCACAAACCCTCCCTCCCCTTCCTCCCGTTGCATGACGTGCTCGTTCCCCCTACACTCATGTATACATATAGCAACAGGATGTTGCTACAACCCACATTTGCCCCCCCCATCCATTAGCCTTGAGAACAGGTGCTGCTATTGAGTCACCCTTTTTGTAGGCGCTCAATAGCAGTCGCCCTTCATACGGGATACCATTAGCATGTGTTTAAAAATTATTTCTTAATTTCGTGAATTATGTGAATTTGTCTTGTTGCTCATTATATTTTATCTGTCCTAACCACAACCTCGTTGTAAATGAGCACTGCTCAATGGAGCCTTTTTCCTGGGAATATAAATGAATACAAAAATAGAAACTCACTCACATAGAATATGCCACTAGTGTAATTTATGCATAGAGATGCGGTCAAGTTTCACTTTATTGTCGGAGCTGCAAAATTTGCATTTGTGAATTACTTCACAAAGTTCCCACTTTACCACTTTGCAATGAGTTTTCCTGGCAAAGTGTAGTTTTCCATGCAAAGTTAGGCAAAGTTACAGTGAAGTGACAACTTTGCCAGTGAATACAGGCCACTTTGCATAGAAAATGGCCACTTCACCTGGTGAAAATGTTGTGATGTCGGCACATCTTAAACTGGAACTAGCTTAAAACTGTGCAGTCTAAAACAACAACAATGGGACTGCAACTGGTGATCGTACTACAATTTCTGAAAAAAACTTGTAACATTTAATGCAAAATTCATTTTTGGAGGATTTTCCCTAACAAATTATGTATTAAACAGTGCAAAATTCCCCAGCATGGCATTTCATTTGTTAATTTATGTACACCAGAGGACTTAGACACAACCTCAGGATCCACATTAATTATTTATTCCAACTCCACGGGGGACAAATCTTTGAAGGGTTTGCACAGAATTTGTTAGGGAAAGTAGCCCCCCCTGCTGAACAGAATTCAGTATTAAACATTACAAGTTTTTCTGGAAATTATAGTACAATCGCCGGTTGCAGTCCTGTTGTTGCCGTTTTAGTTTGTGTGGTTTTGACCGACTGCCTCTTCAACTTTGCCAACTTTGCAAATTAATTTGCAAAGGGAATTTTGGCCCCTTTACCCATCTCTATTTACTTGACAATAAGTGTCTGCTATTATATATAGACATACATTAGAAGGTGCAGGTTCAGTTACATCAATTAATGTTTTGAACATAAAATAAGAATTGCCTTCACATGCCACTTGTATGCTCTCCATTCCCTGACAAAACCGTGCATACATAAACAATGCTTTTTTCCTAAAACTCTCTGGGTGGGATATTCAAAGGGGTTGCGCATGGCGCAACAGTGTTGCACAATGCGCAACCCACTGATGCGCCCCGGCATGATATTCAAAGGTGGAAGTTGTGCTGTGCAAAATCTAATGCACTGGGGCGCACCAGTAATGTATGTGGTGCAAGTTCAGGGGTGTGCCCATGCATATTTGGCACATCCCGATATTCAGCCTGGAATGTGTGGCACATATGCAGGCACACACCCTCCCTTCTGCACCACACAGGGGCACAAAGATCCACCCATAAAAGTAGAAAGCGGGCGAGGACCCCCACAGGGCGGGCTGCTGTGCCGTGCACAACACAGCAGCCGCTTCTGTCATCAGATAACCACCCAACCTCCTGGAACACAGTCCGGGTGTCGTGCTTCCCCCCTCACCCTATCACGGGCAGATAGTAGATCATCCCTGGTGGTTCAGTGGACCTGCTCCCTTACCCGATTGCAGGCCTTATAAATAAATATATTCCCTGGTGGTCCAGTGGACCTGCTCCCATGTCCGATCACGGGCTTTGTAAATAAACTTAATCCCTGATGGTCCAGTGGACCTGCTTCCATGCCCAATTGTGGGCTTTGTAAATAATATTAATCCCTGGTGGTCCAGTGGACCTGAACCCCGGCCAGATCTTGGGCTTTAGTAGCACATAAATGCCCCAGTGGGCCAGCGGTACCCCTCCCCACCCGCCCACTCAGACCCACCAGCTCGCTCCCCTAGTCAGCGGCGGGCAGTAACTTCCTCCCGCAAGCCACCTGTCCGCCGCCAGCTGACAGCACACAGTGACGGTTGTCGTCCATTGGTCCCCTGTGTGGGCCAATGGGTATGCAGACCGTAATGAACCACACCGTCCTGAAATGTGAATGGTTCATTCACATTTTTGGGACTGTGTAGTACAGTAAGCTGCATGCCCATTGGCCCACGAAAGGACCAATGGATGTCACACCTGCACTGCTAATCGTCGAGTGAGGCGTCGGTGGCTTGTGGAGGGGAGCTGCCACACACTGCTGACTGGGAGGAGCAGGTGGTGTATCTGAGTGGGCGGGTGGGGGGTACCACTGGCCCACCAAGGCATTTACGTACTACTAAAGCCCATGATCGGGCTGGGGTTCGGGTCCACTGGACCACCAGGGAATATTATCATTTCTAAAACTCGCGATTGGGCATCAGAGCAGGTCCACTGGACCACCAGGGATAATATTTATTTATAAAGCCTGCGATCAGGCAGGGGAGCAGGTCCACTGGACCACCAGGGATTATTTTAATTTACATAAGCCCTCGATTGGGCATTGGGGCGCGTTGCCCACCGAGGGGCAGGGGGCGTCGGTCCCTGATGGCTGCAGCCTGGCAGGGTGCCAGGCACAAGTCACCAGAGATTGGTGCACCTGCATGCAAATGGGGCCATAATGACATGCAAATGGCCCGATTTGTGCCATGAATTCAAAATGGCCTCATTTGCATGCTCACATCTGAATATCGCTCTTGCTGCACCTAGTACAGCTGCACTTGCGCTGGTGCAGCCCCCTGCTCCTTACCTGCCACTTGTGCTGGCACACTGCCACTACACCATGCACAGTGCAGGTGCCCCCAGTGCCATATTCAATGGTGCTGAGCCATGGCGCAGCACCATTGAGTATTGCCTGGTCCATGCCCTGGCGCAGCCCAGTTGCACTGCGTCCAGGCTTGTTCCCCTGCATGGTGCATTCTGAATATCCCACCTTCTATGTAGGGTACTGTATGTCAGCATCTGTTAATATTTAGTAGTAAAACATTTTATTCATTATTTGAATCGGATACTCAGTTGAGCAAAGCTAATGTTCAATGAGGTCCCATGCCTGCATACTCACATACAGTGTTTCAAAATGAAAATACAACACAACTATAAATATTTACAGGTGCACACACAAACACACACATATATATATATATATATATATATATATAGGTAGAAGAAAATCATACTCTACAAATTAATAGTATATGGTGGGGCGTTGTTGTGTATGGAAATCCATACACTTGAAAAAGTTGTTCTGCTGCAGTACTGATGTACCTACTACAGCAGAACAACTTTTTGTTCTGCTGTAGTAGCTACGTCACAATATGGGCATCCCCATCGGTACTGCTCATTGGTTGGACAGAGTCAGCAGTTGTAGGATCATGCATGTCAGCTACATAGCGTGGGCCTTACGATTGGCATGTTTACTTTTTTTTTGCAGTCTTTTTCTGTTCCCCATGTAGTTAAAACACAATACACTATATAGAATAATATATGGGGAACAGTGCACAACAAGTCTGTGCTTCTACCTCAGGGGTTTACTGTGATGACAGGGACCTCTTGAGCTTGGCTCTCGAGGTCACTATGTCGTCAATGTAAATCCCCTCCATAGAAGAACAGCCTTGTTGTGCACTGTTCCCCATACACTATATGTTATAACTGTCTTAAATAAAGCATTTACAGTTTAACATCATATAAAGAATTTCCTTCTAGATCACTATACTGTAATACATGGCCATAATGTGTGACAGTGTGCTGCCCTATTACAGAACTTCTAGCATGCTATAGCTAGCTTTCTGGAATGGTCAGTATTATACACTCTGCTGACCATCTACTATCTCTTTTAAATAATTGTAACAACAATCTCAGCTAGTAATTTCTAAATATATATATAAAAGAGAGCTGAAGCAATGATTTCATAGATTAATCAAGCTTTAATAGATTTTCGTCCTTTTGCTAGCCAATGAATAGATATTATGACCCATATTTAATTTTATCACTCATCTCATTATGCAATCTGATTTTAAAGGTGTTTACATTGTCGCTGTTTATTACTTCTTGTGAAAGATTATTCCATAGGGTAATTACCCTTTGGCTATACCAGTATTTCCAAGACAGCATGTTCCAATTGTCTAGACGGAGTTGTTTTGGATGTCTCCTGTTACTAACGCTATCCTGATTAAATCTTAATCCGGTTTTGGTGATTAAGATATTGTCATTAATTGCCTTGTGCAACATGCATAGACCCCCCCCTTATTCTCCTGTATTGCAATGCATATAAATTAAGAGCTTTCAACCTTAGTTCATAGGGTATCAGTTTTAATCCTGTAATAAGACTTGTAAATCTGTGCTGAACTGCTTCAACCTTTTTGATGTCTTCCTTTCTATATGGTGACCATACCTGAACACAGTACTCCAAGTGAGACCTAAGCAGTGCTACATAGAGAGGAAGTAATACATCCCATGATGTGTTTGTCTTATCAAGTATGTTGCTCTATTTACTGAAAACTATTAATTTATTTGTACTAAACACCATTTCAGAACTATTCAAATAAAAATGCTGTTAGAGGGGAATGTATGGAAATTGTAAGAAGAAGATTCAAATCTTCAAAACAAATATTTCATGCCATAAATGGACTTATATAAGTGGCATCATGATTTATGGTATTATTTGGCTTATTCTAGGCTGCTCACTTTTGTTGCTAATTAGCTGACATTTCACAAATCAGTTTATTATAGACTTGCATCAGGAAGGGTACAAGAGTATAAGAGGATTATCTGGCTATGGATGATGCTGAGAAGTATTGTGTAAGGGCAGTTTCTAAGGAAAGTACTGACAGATTTAGATGTGGAGTGGAGCTCTGTGTGATTTACCATTACAAATGTACAGTCTGGCCCCTCTGCCACAGTGGAGTGGCTGCCACCATGTATATGTATTGTTTTTGTTCTATTCAGAACCACAATTTAAGCCACTCATATATTGATCATTTCTCAATGGAATTTCACATGATTTTAAAAAGCGTATTGTGGCATAGACTGTCTTGACCTGCCCATTTTAGAGAAATTGGTTTGCATTCCTTTTTTTTTGCTGGGATGTGGCAAAAAATGTAAAAAAACTATCCCAAATGGCTCAGATAAGTCTGATTCATGCAGCACTCTTGAATCCTGCTACTGTATTGTATACTTAACTGCCACATATGCACTTATTTATTTATTTATTTATTGAGAATGTCGGATTACAACCTTTGAGTCAGGGACTCATTTCCAAAGGCTCCACATCAGGGTATAAAACATAACAATAAGCAGTCATTATACAATACTACAGTGGGGGTAAGGAAAGAGATAACAACAGGGTATAAACAATATGTATCAAATAGTAGGCAGTATACAATATTATAGTGAGAGTAGGAGACAAGATAACAACAGGGTATGAACAGTGCTGCTAGTCCTATACAGATTGGGTAGCTATACAAGTCCTGAGGGGAACTTGTGAACGTCCGCGAACAGTACAGTCAAAATTATGGTATGGCCTATGTGCTAGCAGGTGGTGTGAGCAGTCGGGTTACCAGCATTGTCATTAACACACAGTAGCAGCAGTGGGATAAAGATATCTTTAACCCAGGGTCTCGCCGTCCGTAGGCAGATACCTGTTCTTAGTGGGAACAATGGCAGAGGTGGGTGGAGATTATGTGGTTTTTGAGGGCTATTTTGAAGAAGCCCAGTCTGGAGATAGAGGTAATGGCCAGAGGGAGTTCATTGTACCAGGAAGGTGCTTTATAGGAAAAAGACCATTGTGCAAGGGGGGTTGTGACCCTGGAAACAGCCCACGTTAATTTATCTGCCATGCTGGTGTTTGCTGAGGTATGTGCAGCACGGAGGGTGGCTGAGACTCCAGTGGGAGTAAGGCCTAGTTGGATTTTCTTAGTAAGGAGACATGTTTGATAATGTACTCTTTCATCTAGGGTGAGGATTTTTGTTAGCTCATACAGGGTGCAGCTGTGGGTACGCTTATCCACTCCAGCAAGGAGCCTACAGGCTTTATTAATGGATAGGTGGATTTTATTTAGTGCCGTGTGGTCAGCAGCCAAGTAGATGGTTAGCCCATAGTCTACAAGGGGGAGAACAGAGGAGGTAACAATAATGTTTAGGGCCTCTAGAGGTAGGCAGGCTTTGTGCCGATACAGTAGTTCTGTGCGTATATTTATGGCAGAGGAAAGATTACTAATTTGTGAGTGGCATGAGAGATTAGGACCAAAGGTAATGCCCAGATATTTATAGGTGTAGACCTGTTCCAGTGGGAGGAGGGTTTTAGAAAAGATTGTTAGCTGGGCATTGTAGTCCTTACTCTGGTGGTAGGAAAAGATTTAGTCTTTTTTACATTGACCACGAGCCTGTGGTAAGTGAACCAGTTTTCAACATGGTTGAAGGCAAGTTGTAGGGAGGACTGAAGGATTGTGGGATCCAAGTGGGAGGCATACATTACCGCATCATCTGCATAGAGCAGAAGGATACATGAGCAGGATTTAGGCAGGGTATTCAGGAAGGTGCTGAATAGCAGTGAGCCAAGGATGGAGCCCTGGGGGACTCCCGAGCAGACTGGTAGAGTGGGTGAGAGGGTGCCGTTTATCTTCATACATTGGGACCTGTTTGTGAGTTAACTTGTGAACCAAGCAATGGGTCCAGGGGACAGGCCGGTATGGCGAAGAGTATTTATGAGCAGCATGTGTAAGACTGTGTTGAACGCTTTTGACAGGTCTATAAATATGGCTCCCGCTAGCAGCTTTTTATCTAGGGCATTGTGCAGTGAGTTGGAGAACTCTATGAGGGCAGTGGTTGTGCTGTGTCTGGCTCTAAAACCATGTTGTTCCCTGCATAGGATGTCGTGTACAAGCAGGCAGTCTGTGAGTTGGGTGGTAACGATTTTTTCCAGGGCTTTCGAGAGGGAAGGGAGTATGGAGATGAGCCTGTAATTATTGGGTAATGTGGGGTCCCCACTCTTTAGTATTGGTGTGATGGTGGCTACCTTCCAGTCATTTGGAAACTGCCCTAGGCACAGGGAGAGGTTAAGGAGATCAGTCGGGTGGAGAGCACCAAGTCAAGTACCAAATTAAGGATTTTCATGTCAAAGGAGTCTTTGCAGTAGTTTGAGCCCCCTAGTGCTTTTTTAAGGTAAGAACTTGCTACATTCATAGTAATAACCCTGAGGTGGGGGGTAGATATTGCTGGGTTCTGGGGTCTTAGGGGTGGGGTCAAAGAAGTTGTTTGGCAAAACTGTGCTTAGATCAGAAAAATGCAGCATTTAGGCCATTGGCGATGGGTGAGTGGGTCTGAAGTAATATTATTGTTGACAGTTAGCTGGGCGGGGGCATCCTGGACTTTCCATTTAGTTCCTTTAGGTTGTCCCAAAACAACTTAGCATTCCCCCAGGATGAGGCCAGGGTGGACTTGTAATAGCTGGATTTGGCCATTCTAATAGCCCAGGTACACTTGTTGCGAGCCATTTGATAGGCCAGCCTGTCTGCCTGCACACCAGAGGCAACTGCTTTGCACCAGAGGTTGTCACGGCTCTTTAGTTGCTTGAGCAGTGCTGGTGTGATCAAGGGGGCATTTTGTTTTTGGTTTGAACCTTTGTGAGTGGGGCAAATGTATCACAGGCATTGTTGAATGTGTGGGTGAAGTATTCAAGGCTACATCTATGGAGGAGGCACGTCTGATGGGGGACCAATCACACTGGGCAAGATATCTCCTTAATTTAATGAGGCCTTCCAGTTGAAGACGGCATTGGATAAAACTGCCTGGTTGGGGTAGTTGCCACTGACATGACCAGGTGAAGAGGATGAGAGAGTGGTCGCTTAATGAGTCTGGGAGTACAGTTAAGTTTGTGATTCTGTTAGGGCAATTGGTGAGTAAGAGGTCGATTAGGGTGCTAGAACCATTTCTGGGATTAACCCTGGTTGGCTGGTTAACTAATTGGGCCAGGTCTAGTGCTAAGAGAGTGTCTTTTATAAAGGAGGCCGAGCTGGATAACCAGTTCACATTAAAATCCCCCAAGATAATGTGTTCCGTTTTGGGTGGGAAGCTGGAGATATAGTCGGCCAGAGATTGAAAAGCTGAGGCTTGGTTACGTGGTGGAATGTACACCACCGTAATGGTTACAGGGGCTCTGGTAGGGTCTGGTGTGAGTTTTAGTGTCAGAGCCTGTGCCCCGTGGTTCAGGAAGGGTGCTGGTAGGCTTTGGCATAGCAGCGAGTCTTGGACGTAAAAGGCAGACACCCCTTCCCATTTGCCAGATCTGTTGGCTCTATAAGTGGTGAGGCCAGGGAGTGCGACAGAGGAGTCCAGGACCTTCTTTGACAGCCAGGTCTCAGTGAGTGCTAGCACATCTGGTTCATGCAGCTGCACCCAGCATTGTAGCTGTGCTATTTTTTTGGGCAAGCTACAGATATTCATCGCAGCTATACTTAGCCCATGGCGTGAGGCACCAGGACTGACTGAGATGGGGCCTGGATTAGGGTGAACATTGCCTGACATAAGGAGCAGTAGAGCGAAGATTCTGAGGAGGGCCAGTAGTCTCTTTTTGCTGATATAGACATGTTGCTTTTTAGCTGTGGTACCGCCTGTGCAAGGGATGGCCAGGGAGATGAGGGTAGGGTAGGAGACGAATTCAATGGGACATGGGAGGTGATATTGAGAGGAGATAGGTGGGCAATGAGTAGGGGGGGTGCAGTGGAGTTCCCGTGACAGGGAGAGTAGGTGGGAGCTGGTGTTGTGTTGCAGGGGTGCCAGAGGGGTAAGTCATGGGCGAGGGACTGGGGTGTCCCTGGAGGAGGATGACAGAGGCGAGGAGTAAGGTAAGCATTCTAGTGCTGGTGTGCTGCCACCAGGGGAGATGCCAGGAATTGAGAGGCAGAGGGGAAACTGTCTGTGGCAGTACAGGAGAGAAGTTATTAGGGGAGAGTAGGAAGGACAGAAAGAAGGAACAGAGGCCAAAGGACATAATATACAGGTTTAGAGTAAGATGACTCAGTGGTTGGGGATCTGGGACAATGCTGCCTCAAGTGGTGAGGAGTTATAGGCTGCTAATGGTAAAGTGGGCTGATTGGTTCAGGCACAGCCTTAGCCCTATTGGTTCTTGGTTCTTTTCCAGTCCTATATAAGGGCGTGTCGACCAAGGGTGGTGGTGGGGGCAGTGGGGAGCTGACGCCGAGCGTTGGCGGGGCAAACACCAGTCTTAACAGTGCCACAGTTCTGTGGCTTAGTGTGCCCATGCTCCATGTTCCGTACCTGTTGTTTGTCTCAGGGACTGGGGGAGGGTGTCTGCACTCTGGCCCTCGCGACCTCCGCAGACCCTCACTAGGATCCTGTTCTGTGGACTGTGGAGAAGCAGATAAGACTTATATATACAGTACTGCAGGGGGAGGAGTTTTATGCAAATGGTAGTAATAGTTCTATCTGATATAACATTAATGCCCTATTATTGCTATGGCAGTTACAGTTAAGGCTATCAGGATATGGGTATCATAAGAGAGCAAACAATTCCTTTTAGAAAAAAACTATTTCTTTTAAAAGTCCTTAAGGTATAGTTGCACAGGTATACAGGTACTGCTAGTAGTGATGGAAATCTTGCAGAAAGAAAACTATCTCCACTGCTGGGCCGACATAAATTTTTAAAGTGCAAAGACACGAAAAGCAAACTCCAGTCCTAACTGCACCACAGTCCTGTGGCTTTATGTGCCCGCGCTCCATGTTCCATACCTGCTGTTTATCTCGGGGGTTGGGGGAGTGCATCTGCACTCTGGGCCTCGTGACCTCCACGGATCCTCGCTAGGATCCTGTTCTGTGGGATGCTGTTTGTCTTGGGGGGTGGGGAAGGGCATCTGTACTCTGGCCCTCATGACCTCTGCAGACCCTCGCTAGTATCCTGTTCTGTGGGCTGCTGTTTGTCTCGGGGGAGTGGGGGAGGGCGTCTGCACTCTGGCCCGCATGACCTCCGCAGACCCTCGCTAGGGTCCTGTTCTGTGGACTGCTGTTTGTCTCGGGGGTAGGGAAGGGCATCTGCATTCTGGCCCTTGCGACCTCTGTGGACCCTCGCTAGGATCCTGTTCTGTGGATCTGTATACCAGTCCTAACAGCGCCACAGTCCTGTGGCTTAGTGTGCCTGCGCTCCGTGTTCCATACCTGCTGTTTGTCTCGGGGTTGGGGGAGGACCTCCGCAGATCCTTACTAGGATGCTGTTCTGTGGGCAGTGGGGAAGCAGGTAAGACTTATATATACAGTGCTGCAGGGGGAGGAGTTTTATGCAAGAGGTACTAATAGTTCTCCCCGATATAACATTAACTCTCTATTATTGCTATGGCAGTTACAGTTAAGGCAATCAGGATATGGATATCATAAGAGAACAAACAATTCCTTTTAGAAAAAACAATTCCTTTTAGAAAAAAACTATTTTTTTTAAAAGTTCTTAAGGTGCAGTTGCACAGGCGTACAGGTACTGCTAGTAGCGATGGAAATCTTGCAGAAATAAAATTATCTACACTGCTGGGCCAACATAAATTTTTAAAGTGAAAAGGCACCAAAAGCAAACACCAGTCCTAACTGCGCCTCAGTCCTGTGGCTTAGTGTGCCCACACTCCATGTTCCGTACTTGCTGTTTGACTTGGGGGGTGGGGGAGGGCGCCTGCACTCTGGCCCTCATGACCTCCGCGGACCCTCGCTAGGATCCTGTTCTGTGGGCTGCTGTTTGTCTCAGGGGGTGGGGAGGGCGTCTGCACTCTGGCCCTCGCGACCTCCACTGACCCTCACTAGGATCCTATTCTGTGGGCTGCTGTTTGTCTAAGGGGTGGGGAAGGGCGTCTGCATTTTGGCCCTCGCGACCTCCACGGACCCTTGCTAGGATCCTGTTCTGTGGATCTGTAAACATCATGCACTTATGCAATGATAGGTACTGAAGTTCAATCTGAGAGAACACGTTTTTCTAGATGTCTCACCTGCAAAAATGAAAGTCTTATGTTTAGCAATGGTGAAACAGCTGGTATTTTAAAAATGACACATGTGTGGTCATATGGGGGGGGTATAACTAAACGACTGGTGAAATCTGTCAGTAAAAAAGGTTATAGAATGAGAAAGTTCTGATTAAAAACTGATTTAAGGAGAAGAACATGTGCAAAGTATATCTATGCATGAGCCAAAATATACATTGTGTTTTTGCAGACAGACATGGCTTTTTCATCTGGGAAAAGTGGTTTTATTTATTTATTTATTTATTTAAACAGCAGTTTGGAAAGCCTTTGAGCCATAGGCTCATTTACAAAGGTACCTTGTCACAGTAAGACAAACGAAAATACACAGTATAACAGTAACTTAAGACATAGATACAAACAAGCTGGTACAGGTAGGATTGATGCAAACAATACCAGAGTTATGTTGTCCTTAGCAGCTTAGTAGTAAGCTTTGTCATAAGTATTGAGTACTGCTTTGACTAGTGGCAATTACAGCCTGGGTGTTAATAAGGTGGTTACATATGAAGTTTTGAAGCACATGACATAGTTGGAGCCTGGAGGTGGAGGGGCAGTGTTTTGAACCAGGAGGGGCCTAAAGCTGAAGGCTCTTTGGTCGTGAGAGGTCCTAGCTCTAGGGATAACAAGAGAGGTTTTCCCAGCGGTCCAAGTATGAACTAGTGGGACAGAGCGGCATATGGTGGTGGTCAGTCCTGGTGGGGATAGCCCAAGGAGGGTCTTTTTTGTCAGGGTACAGGTCAGATATTTGAGGCACTCGTCAAGATCAAGTATCAGCGCTTTAGCGTACAGTAGACAGGTGTGTGTTAGCCTAGGTGCCTCAGTAATTAACCTGCAGGCCTTATTCAGAGTAGTGCGAATTTTATGGAATGCGGTCTGATCAGCAGCACCATACACCGCAGTCCATAGTCCACTAGGGACAGGATAGAGGAGGTGATCATAGTCGAAGAGCTCCGGGGAGGCAGTGTTTATACCGACGTAAGATGCCCAATTGGATATTAGTGGCAGTGGCTAGGGCAGCGATGTGTCCATGGAAGGAAAGGAGGGGTCAAAATGGATCCCTAGGTATTTATAGGAGCAAACTTGTTCGAGTGGGAAAGAGGACCCAGAGTGAATGAGGAGTTTGAAGTTGCAGGACTTGTTTTGAGGATGAGTGAAGAACATGGTTTTTGTTTTTAAGATTTATCACCAATCTATGTTCCTTGAACCAGCCTCGGCTTTGTAAGGACTTCTGCAGCGAGTCCTGGAGGGCAATAGGGTTATGACTTGAGGCAAAGATGACTGCATCATCAGCGTACAATAGAATGTTCCCCGAGCAAGAGCGTGGAAGGGTGTTAAGGTAAAGGGAGAATAGTAAAGGGCCCAGAATGGAGCCCTGGGGAACCCCAGAAAAGATGGGACAGATGTCTGAGTAGGTCCCATTAATTTTTACACGCTGTGAGCGGTCAGACAGATAAATGGTGCACCAGGAGATAGGCCCAGTAGCAAAACCAGAGAGACTAAGGGCATCAAGAAGGAGGGGGAGGGAGACAGTGTCGAAAGCTTTAGAGAGGTCAATGAAGACCACACCAGCCAGAGAACCAGTGTCTAAGGAGGAGTGGAGAAAGTTGGAGAACTCTAGGAGGGCTGTGTTGGTACTGTGGCCCGCTCGGAAGCCATGCTGCTCAGGACATAGGACATTGTAGGTGGAGAGGTAGTCAGAGATTTGAGAGGCCACCACTTTTTCCAAGGCCTTGGAGAGAGGAGAGAGAATGGAGATTGGCCGATAGTTTCCAGCCACAGTCCTATCACCACCTTTAAAGATAGGGGTGACAGTGGCGACTTTCCAGGCAGTTGGAACCTTCCCCAGGCAAAGAGAGTGGTTGATGAGGCAGTGATGGGGTAAGGACTATGTCTAAGACCAGCCGTGGGATACGGATCAGGGTGTCTGCCTGTACTATTACTCTTAGGGAAGTGACAAGGTGTGGCCTAAGTTCTTGGGCAGAAATACGAGTGGAGGAGAATAAGAGCAGAAAGATTTATGGCAGGTGCTGGGGAGGAGGTCAAAAAATTTGTAGGGAGGATAGGGCTAAGGTCAGTGAATGAGGTGTTGAGGTGGTTGGCTGAGGGCTGGGTCTGAGGAGATCACGCCATTAATGTTGATCCGGTGGGTGGGAGTGTGCACTCCCATTTAACTGTTTAATGTTATCCCAGAAGGTTCTGGGTTCCCCCATGAGGCAGTGAGTGAGGACCGATGGTGCTCAGACTTGGCCTTTCTGATGGCCAGTGCACTTGTTTGAGCGGCAGCATATAACTGCCTGTCACTGGGCAGGCCAGTCTCAATGGCACGGTGCCATAGGTTGTCCCTATGTTTGAGTTGGTGGATCAAAGCTGGGGTTACCAAGGGGGCATTCTGCCTTTTAGAACGGCGGGTCAACATTGGGGCAAAGATATCACAGGCATTATTAAAAGTCCGGGTAAAGAAGGAGAGAGCTGTGTCGATGTCAGGAGTTGCCTGTATAGGAGACCAGTCAATTTGGGACAGAAGTTCCTTAAGTTTTATCAGTCCACCAGGTATTAGACGCCACCGGCATGTCGACTGTGCTATGGGTTTGGGGACTGAGGATGACCAGTGGAATAGAATGGGGGAGTGATCACTGAGAGAGTCTGGGAGGACTTGTACATTGGGGATCCGATTAGGAGGCGGTTGGTGAGTACCACATCAAGCAGGGGTACTGGAGCCTCTCTTGGGGTTAGTCCTGGTAGAGAGTGGGTAACTAGTTGCGTTAGGGTCTATTGCAGAAAGGAGTCTCGGTAGAGGGAGGAGGAGGGCTGAGCCAGTTGACATTTAAGTCACCCCCAGAATTTGATCAGTGGAAGGAGGTCGTGAGGAAAGGTATTCTGTAAGAGAGGCAATGGCCTGCGTTTGGTCCCCTGGGGCTCATGCAGTAGTCAGATAAAGGGGTCCTTTAAAGGGTCAGGGTTAGTTTCAGTGTAGCGCCTGGGCCCTGGAGTCAAGGATGGGAGCAGGCAGGGCTAGTATGGGGAGAGATTCCTTGACATAAATAGCGCAGCCGCGGCCCCGTCTCCCAACACGGTCAGACTGGAAGAAGGTGAAACCAGGAAGGGAGACTAGGGAGTCAGGGGAGGATTTCGACAGCCAAGTCTCAACCAGAGCGATGACATCAAGGTTAATTGATGTGACCAGGCATTGTAGTGAGTCAAACTTTTTTAGGAGGCTACAGATATTCATGGACACCATGCATAGGCCTGTGGTGCTAGTCGGGGAGCTCCTGGGAACCGGGCCAGGGTTTGGATGAATGTTCCCTGACAGGAGTAGTAGCATGACTAATACCCTGGCTGGGAGATGGTGAGAGGTTTTTCACGATTGACATGGGGAGGCTAAGGGAGCAGGGGTGGGCAGGGTGGTACAGGAAGGGAAGGCAAGAATAAGAAGACACCCAGATGTGCCTGAGGTGAGGAGGAAGCTAGGGGAGGCAGGAAGGACCGAGACACACAGAGGTCCCAAGGGGCAGGAGAGCAGGTTCAGGAGCAAGGGGAGGGAGGGGTGCCAGGGCACAGTGCGGAGTAGCAGATGGGTAAGTGGGCAAGTGCACTGCTAGTGGGGATAGGCACAGGTAGAGCGTGAGGCAGGGCCAATACATTGTGGTGAGCAAGATCCAAGGGAAGTAGTACTGTACAGGTAGGAGTAGGAAGTAGCGAGGGAGCATAGGTCCCTCTAGTGGCCAGCAGTGTTTTCACAGATTTGCTTAGTGTATTTGTGCAGTTGTTGCAGCACAAAAGTTGTGTTTTTGCATATGGACTTTATTCATCTGCAAATGCAATTTTGTTACATTTTTGCCAATGGACTTTGTTTTACCACCACTGTCATAGAACAATTGTTGCATTTCACAGATGAACTTCAAAGATGATTTTTGAAACCAAGTGGATTTGGTGCTTTGTGTATAGGGAACTGGGCAATGTGAAAGGCAAGCTATAGGACACATATATGTGCAAAAGTGGACCGCAAAGGTTTGCTCTACACTTGCACTGGTGTCCAACCTGGAGGTTGCCATTTTCAGTGGAATAGCACACTGGCCATGTTAGCACAGTGCTAAGTCAAGCAGTGCTGCCCCAACATGAACCTGGGCTGTATGCAGCCCATAGGTAACTGTGCCCCCAAGCCAGAAAGCACCAGAAGCCACAGTATGATATTCAGTTGCAGCATGTAAATGAGCCCATTGGGCATGCAAGGCACTAAGGGGACATACACATGCCATTATGGGCTAATTTTCATGGGAAGCAGAAGCAGGCTTGCGCCACTCCTGTGGCTGCCCACCATGTTAGAAATGGTGGAGAGCAGCCTGCCCACACCCTGAATGTCTGTCCCCTCAGTTTAAATCTACTCCCAGGTGTCTAGTGGCACTCTCCCACTCCCAATCAGTGGTCCCTGTATAACACATGTGTGCCCTGGTGTCTTGGGCCCCCCCACTCTCTGATCCCTTGCCTGCCATGTATAGTGATCTCTGGTGTCTAGTGGTAGCCCCCCCCCACCCTCCAGACACTTGTTGCAGTCACTGTAGAGTTTTCTTGGTGTCTAGTGGCAACCCCCATCCTCTGAGCACCTGTCCCTGTGTACGCCTGTATGCCCGGTCCTTATCACCACATATAGTGGCTGGCTGAGGAGGTGAGAGCAGGGCTGTGTCAGTTGCAATAACAGACCCTCTGCATGGCACTATCCACATAGGTACAGGGGGGGTTGGCTGGGTGGTGTGCTTGGTGTGGGTGGTGTGGAGAGACACTAGCCCCCAGGGAGTCTGAGTGGCACTGGGACAGAAGCTTGACAGGTGGCACATACCACTAGACACCAGGGATTAACTAAACATGTTAGGCAGGGGACTCACAGGGTGGCAGTGCCACTAGACACCAGAGCCAACCCTAACTATACCAGGATGGGGATCAGAGGGTGAGGGGTGCCACTGGACACCGAGAAATCACTGCACTTACAGGGACAGGGGTACAGAGGTTGGTGAATGCCACTTGACACCAAGGAACACACTATAAGTACCACGGCAGGTGATCAGTAGGTATGGGGGGGGCCACTGGAGGTGTGCTGTCAGTCCAGCAAAATCCCTACATCGATGGCAATGTGGGCACTGCAACCAATGATTCCATCAATCATTTTTCAGCATCCACCATCTTGCTGCCTGAGCGGTATTATGCTGTTCTTCCCTGCACCTCTGACCTGGAGGTGATTATATTATTTCTCAGGGGGCATGGGGGCAAAGTCATCTGCAAGCAGCTGGGATGTACCCCAGTTCTTTGCCTTGCTCACGGATGGGTGGTACGATTGCCAGGTGACATGGTCACTGTCAGCACTTTGTTGTCGCTGTAGTGTCGGTCAATGTGTTTGATGTCAAACCAACTTGGTGGAGCCCCACTGGACACCAGGGAAAACACTACGATTGCAGGGACAGGTGATTGAAGGGTGGGGTGCCAATACACACCAGGGTAATTGTGCCCAATAAGGGAACAGGTGATCAAAGGATGGGGGTTGCCACTAAACACCAATGATACACTAGTGACAGGGATGGGTAATCGGTGGGAAGGGGTACTGAACACCACAACATCCATTGATTCAATGGTGCAGGGTATGGAGATGAAGAGGGGTGGGCAGCTGTGGTACCACTGCCTGTCACCAGGGCCTTGCACCCTATTAAGCTGGGGTTTGCAAAGGCAGCAAATAGCACCAATTTGGGTGGCATTTACCACCAGTGCAAACCATTGAATATGCCACTGCACCCATGTGCAGGGGATGAGCTCCTCATTTGCATGGGTGCCACGGAATGTTAGCACTTGTGCACTAATGGGTTTTGCCCATGCTGTGGGGAGTCTCTGAATAGAGACCCCACCCATGAATCAGGTGCAAAACCCAGTTAGTGTGGCCAAACACCCCTTGGCGCTTCTACTAACATTTCAGTATTGGGCTCATGCAGTGTGTGACAGGTCTTATGCTTTCTATATGTCCGGCAGGATTGTGCACAAAGCGTGCTACAGGCCTAAGAGACACTGTGTGTAATGTTTTTTTCTGCTTTGTGAATGACCACAGGACCATGCAAAAAGTGTGCATGACCTTTGGCAGCAGCCAGATACTGGCCAGACTCTCACCCTTATCCATCTTCTCCGCGCCTGATGGCACCCCTCTTCAGGCAGTCTCTGCCTTCAAGTATCTCAGTGTGTGTGACTAGATATCAGGCTTGACTTCTCTGCCCACATTGATGCCATCCATGCCAAACTCTGCCTCAAACCTGGTGCCCTGTACCACAATAAAGATTGCCTATCTCTCCAGGTCCACCAGTAGCTGGTCACTGAAATGGCTCTCCTAGTTTTTGACAATACAGATATGATTTACAGTGCAACCCTTCCACCTCTCTTGACAGGATGGACATCCTCTGCAATGCCTTCTGCCACTTTGCTATCAATTCACCCTCTTGTACCCACCCTGCTCCCTTTATTCCTCTCTATCCATTCTTACTCTCCTACTCTCCCAGCACATGGCCAGTCCCACTGTGCTTCCCTCATCTCTAAATTCTGGTATGGGCCACTCTCCTCATACCAATTCCATCTTCTTTCTCATCCATCCCCTCCTCCTCCTTCTACTCCCTTCGCTCAAGTTCTCATTGTCACAAACGCACTCTGCATATCAGGCCCTCTGCTCCCACAGTGCCAACCTCAGAGTGCAATAGTGTGAACAGGTAACAGACAGGGTAAGCCTCCTGTCTGCTTTTGGGTCAGAATCACCTTTAGTCTCAAGTTCTGGGGGAGTCAAACTGTGAACCTTATGCTAGCATACCCAAATGTACAGGCTCAGATACACACCCTCTTCGTGGATTGCGGTACAATCTTTCTCCAGGGGCACCAAGCCAGGCTTCCAAAATGAACCCTTAAAACTCTATAAGAGACCTTAGGTATATTCTTACCTTTTTCCAAGCTTGTAACACCATCAAGCTGTTGAACAGTTTTGTCAGACTTAATCTCCTATATGTCACATGCAAAAAGAACTGAGAGACACCCAGGCAATCTTTCAAATAAAAGATTCTTTACTAAAGATGATAAAAATATGAAAAATGTAAACACAGAACACTATATCGAAGAGCATACAATCACTTAAAAGAACAAGGGCAAAGTACAAAACAAAACCTCCTACCACCATACATTTAGTACTTTTCTATCTAATGCATTACCTCTGTAAGTGCAGTTATATCAGAGAGCTATGTCTTTCTAGAGTCCCAAGATGGAATATCTCTCAAACAGTTCAGACACAAGTATTAGTTTAACTCTGTCTCTCCATGCCCCTTCTGTGAGTCATCTAGCTCCTCCTTTTAGAATATAAAAAAATACAAACATGATGTCCTATCAGGAGGTATATTAAATAAGGTGACATCAGCAAAAACACTTTTCCCAAATTATGAGTCTTTGATCCACCAGTTCCTTTGAGGTTTATAACCCTGCAATCCATCACCTTCGTGTGATATAGCCAACAGGAATCAGCTAAATCATGTCCTGTCCTGTAATAAAATGTATATTTTAGTTTCCCAACTTCAAAGGAGCAACAGGCCATAAAAGATAATAAAATGCCATCTGGAAGGAAGGTAATTAATTAACTGGTTCCTGGTCAGTTTACATATCCTGTAGCCTCACTGAAACCTGGTTGGGAAGGTGCCCATGGAAGCCCTGGTTGTCTTATGTGAGACAATCACATACTATATTTTTATATTACAAATATCATTCAATAATCATAACCAGCTGGCCAAGCATCACATTCTTCCCCACCTAGAGTGAATCGGGGGCTCTATTCCCTGCATCAGATGAGCTCCCTAAGTCAGTTCACTCTTCATACAGACACAACAGGTCATCTGCTTTTTGATTGGTAGCTCCATCCCTATGTAAGATCGCCATGTCATACCCTTGTAAGGCAAGACTCCATCTTAATAGTCTACCATTAGTTGTTCCCATCTGTGTCAGTCAAACCAGGGAGTTGTGGGTAGTTTGTACCTCAAAATGATGCCCATATAAGCATGGCTCTAACTTCTTTAGGGCCCAGACTATGGCAAGACACTCTTTTTCCATAGTAGAGTAAGCCTGCACCCTGGGAAGTAACTTTTTACTCAGGTACACTACAGGCTGATCTTTCCATTGGTTGGATGTCTGACTCAGTACTGCCCAAATACCCACGTCTGAGGTGTCTGTCTGGAGTATAAAGGGTCTGCTATAGTCAGGACTTGTCAATACAGGAGCACTGCACAGTGCCTCCTTCAGTCTTGTAAAGGCTTTTTCACAGGCTAGTTCCCAGGTAATTTTCTTAGGCATCTTTCTCTTTATCAGGTCATATAGGGGAGAAGCCAGAGCACTGTAATTGAGTACAAATTTCCTATAGTACCCTGCTGTCCCTAGAAAACTCCTGACCTGCTTCTGCATTTCTGGTCTGGGCCATGCCTTGATCATCTCTATTTTTACTTGGTTAGGATGGAACTGTCCCTGGCCTACAACATGCCGGAGGTATGCCACTTCAGCCATGGCTACCTGGCACTTCTCAGCTTTGACAGTAAGACTGGCCCTCTATATCCTGACCATCACTTCCCTAAGGTGGGACAGGTATTCCTCCCAGCTGGCACTAAAGATGGCAATATCATCCAGGTACGCCACAGCATACTACTCAGCACCATTTAACACCTGGTTCACCAACCTTTGGAAAGTGGCTGGGGCTTTCTTCATTCTGAAAGGCATTACTTTAAATTCAAATAAGCCTATTGGAGTGATGAAGGCCGACCTCTCCCTAACTCTGTTTGTTAACTCTACCTGCCAATACCCTTTTGTCAGGTCAATAGTTGTAAGGTAGGACGCCCCTCCCAACTTGTCCAGGAGTTCATCCATCCGGGGAATCAGGTGGGCGTCTGACTTTGTGACTGCATTCAGTCCATGATAGTCCACACAGAAACAAGTAGAGCCATCAGGCTTGGGCACAATGACTACGAGTGAGGCACAGGGGCTGTGGGATCTCTGGATTACCCCTAAATCCAGCATTTCCTCCACCTCCCTCCGAAGGTCCTTTTGGACAGCCTCAGACACCCAATATGCTATCCACCGTATGTGCGTCTGTGTCCCTGTCTCTACATCATGTGTTGCTAAGGGGGTTAGTCCAGGCTTGATGCTAAACAGTGGGGCAAAGTCTGCTAAAACCTCCCTTACTTCCTGGATCTTGTCTGGGGCCAGCTGGGATGACAATTTAACTGCCTCCAAAGAGGACTCCCGCTTGCTTTCTTCCAGCAAGTCCAGAAGGGGGTCTCCTTCATCTGTCACCTCCCCAGGACTACATACTGCAAACACTATGTCAGCCCTATTAGCATACAGCTTCATCATGTTGACATGGTACATTCTTTCTGTATGTCTTCTGTCAGGTAACTATATGATATAGTTCACATCATTTATCTTTCTAACTACTTTGTACAGTCCTGCCCACTCAGCCTGCAGCTTGCCTTTATGGACTGGGATAAGGACCATGACTTCCTGACCCACCGTGTATGAGCAAGCTCTGGCTCTGCGGTCATACCACACCTTTTGTTTCTGTTGGGCAGCTGCCAGGTTGCTCTGGGCTGTCCCCATAAGCTCCTTCAGCCTTTCCCTAAACCTAAGGACGTAATTCACTATGGGAGTTCTTTGCCTGGCATGCTTGCCTTCCCAGTCCTCCCAGATCAAGTCTAGGGGCCCACATACCTGGTGTCCATATAAGAGCTTGAAGGGGAAAATTCCTGTCAACTCTTGGGGCACCTCCCTGTATGCAAACAACAGGTGAGGAAGGTATTTCTCCCAGTTCCTCCCATGCTGTTCAGCAAACGCTTGCAGCATTGACTTCAGGGTACCATTAAATCTTTCCACAAGCCCATTGGTTTGTGGATGATAAGGTGTCATGCACCTCTGCACCACCCCACACTTTTCCCACAAACATTTCATCAGATCCGACATGAAGGAACCCCCCCGATCGGTGATAACCTCCTGCGGAAACCCAACATGGGAGAAAATCCCAAATAAGGCATCTGCCACTTTGTCTGTCCTCAGTGAGGATAGAGCAACTGCCTCTGGATACTGGGTGGCATAATCAACCACAGTCAGGATGAACCTCTTCCTGGAGGAGCTGGGGGTATTTATAGGCCCCACAATATCCATTCCCATCCTCTGGAATGGCTCCTCTACTATGGGCAATGGAATTAGGGTGGCTTGGGTTTTCTTACCCTCCTTCTCTATTTCTTGGCATCAGTGACAAGACCTGCAATACTCCTTCACCTGCTGGGTGAAGTTGGGCCAATAGAAATTCTGGGCCAACTGCTGCATAGTGCGTGTGATTCCCAGATGACCAGACAAGGGAATATCATGTGCAGTCTTGAGCAACTGCTCATGATACCCCTGCAGAACAACAAGCTGCCTGCCTATCACCCCTCCCTCTGTCTTCACAGCCTGAGTATACATCAGTCCATTTTCCCTATAAACCTTATGTTTACCGTCACCTCACTCTGCTCCATCAGAGTCTGCCCAAACCCTCAGCTTCTCTAGAGTAGGGTCACTTTTCTGAGCAGCTGCAAACTCCTTACACATTCCCAAGGCATGGGACAGGTCCCCTTCAGTCTCTAAACTAGGGTACCTAGCACTAGCATCAGGGCACTCAGGATCACTGCCATCCCTAACCCTCGGACAGTTGGTCACCCCTCATTCTTCAAAGTAACCCTCCGTAGCTGTTTGGTTAAATGCTACTGGGGAAATGTCTACCCCCTTTTCATTAGTCTCCATATCAGGGGACACAAGCTGGGGAACCAGCCTCCCAGTGGTTTCCACAATGGCTTCTATGGGGTCCAGGGAACTACAATTTTCCCTTCCAGTTTGGCTATGGGTAACTGCACACACCATCCCATTTGAGATTGTTGCCAAGGATGATGTCAACTGCTAAGGTTTTGGCTACAGCCACCTTTTGCACAGTTCCCACTGTTTCACTCCAGTCTAGGAGAACACTAGCCAGTTACAATGTTGTCTCCTCATCAGTGAACCCTTGTACAGTTACAAATTTATTGGGTATAAGCTGACCAGGCTCTACCAGATTCCCTTTTACCAGCATCAGGGATGTCTCTGTGTCTCTTAACCCTTGTGTCTGTACACCATTCACCGTGACTGGGTGCATGTGTTCCCTCATGTTCACAGGCATGCTTCCAGGGACACACAAATAACCCACTTCTTTCCTAGCCCCATTTTGCGTATTGCTTGTCCTTTTGGGACACTGTCTGGCAATATGTCCAGTTTCTTTACAAACCCAACATTTGTTTCTTTTCTCAGAAAAATCTTTTCTTTGAAACCTGGGGCTAACTAGTTTTGGTGGAGGCAGTGAGGGTTTAAGCTGCCCTGAAGGCACGCTTTTCCCCTTCTGAGCTGTCACGCCCACCCAATTCACTCTCAGAGCAGGTATGTTCTTGGCATAGAGGTCTGAGAGTTTAGCAGCCTCTTGCACTGTTTTGGGATCTCGGTCCTCCAGCCAGGTTTTCAGCTCTGCTGGGCATGCCACAAAAAAATGTTCTAACAAAATAGCATTTTCAATGTTATCTACAGAGTTTGCTTCAATTCTTTCTCACCAACATTTTAAAAACTGACTTTGTTTCTTGGCTAACTCCTCGTAGCTTATATTAGGGCTTCTCTTGAGCTTACAGAATTTAGCTCTGTATGCTTCTGCAGTTAAATCAAACTTTTTTAAAAATGCAGCTTTACGTTTGCTGTAATCATTACTGTCCTCATTGTCCATTTGACCCAATGCATCCCGAGCTTTCCTGATAAGTAGTGGGGATAGCTGGAAGCTCCAGAACCCTCTAGGAATTTTTGCCTGAATATAAACTTTTTCAAAAGAATTTAAAAAGGCATCCATATCCTCCCTCTCTTTAAATTCACCTATTAATTTGGAATTTAATTTGTAACCCAGTTCTGTAGTTCCAGTTAAACCCAAGCCACTTACCTGCTCTGGTGCTGGTGGTTGGAGTTGTAGCTTCTACAGCTCATGTCACCTCTGGCACCACACGCTCTCTTAATGGTCCACCTCTCACTGTTCACGGTCCGCTTCTCACCGTTCTCGCTCCCTCTTCTCCTCTGCAGCTTGCTTCTCTCACTCAGCCTCTCTCTGGAACTCCAGCTCCCTTCTGCACAACTCAATCTGCAGCCTGATTGCTTCTGGCTACAGAATGCTGGTGACCGTCCCCTGCTGCTGTCACCCTGGGCTTGCACTGGCCCTGCTGTCCTCCTCATTGGATCTGGACACTGCACTGGCCACTGGCCTCTCCACGTCCAAGGTTTGGTCCTTTACAGTCATAGTCTGTGACTCAATGCTCTGGGCATCTGCTGCCATAAGGGCATCCATGAGGTTCTGCTTGGTGGCTCTCCCCTCGTGCAGGACTCCTCTCTCCTTGCACAACTGCTTCAGGTAGTCTGTCTTGTGCTCACTGTAGTTGGAAGACATCTTCTTCCCTAACTATGGCTACTCTAACAATGCACTTTGAAAAAAAAATAAAACAGGTCGAAACTTGAATGTAAGTAAAATGATATAGTTCTGTTTCCTTTTTTAAAAATAAATCACTGCCTTATTTTGCAAGTGAGCTGTACAATATTAAGCTGACATACTGAACATTTAAAGCTTGTGTTACCAAATTATATCCCATAGCTACCACCAAAATCTGCCACAAACACACTTCGCAGGTTAGGCCTTCTGCTCCCACAGTGCCAACCTCAGAGCACAATAGTGTGAACAGGTAACAGACAGGGTAACTCTCCTGTCTGCTTTTGGGTCTGAATCACCTTTACTCTAAAGTTCTGGGGGGATCCAAACTGTGAATCTTATGTTAGAGTACCCAAATGTATAGGCTCAGATACGTACCCTCTTCCAAGATTGCGGTACAATCTTTTGCCAGGTGCACCAAGTCAGGTTTCCAAAATGAACCCCTAAAACTCTATAAGAGACCTTAGGTATATTCTTACCTTTTTCCAAGCTTGTAACACCATCAAGCTGTTGAACAGTTTTGTCAGACTTAATCTCTTATATGTTACATGCAAAAAGAACTGAGAGACACTCAGGCAGGCTTTCAAATAAAATATTCTTTACTAAAAGATGATAAAAATATGAAAAATGTAAACGCAGAACACTATATCAAAGAGCACACAATCACTTAAAAGAACAAGGGCAAAGTACAAAACAAAAACTCCTACCACCATACATTTAGTCCTTTCCTATCTAATGCATTACCTCTGTAAGTGCAGTTATATCAGCGAGCTATGTTTTTCTAGAGTCCCAAGATGGAGTATCTCTCAAACAGTCCAGACACAAGTATTAGTTTAACTCTGTCTCTTCACACCCCTTCTGTGAGTCATCTAGCTCCTCCTTTTATAATATAAAAAAAAAAAATACAAACATGATGTCCTATCAGGAAGTATATTAAATAAGGTGACATCAGCAAAAACTAATTTCCCAAATTATGAGTCTTTGATCCACCAGTTCCTTTGAGGTTTACAACCCTGCAATCCATCACCTAGGTGTGATGTAGCCAACAGGAATCAGCTAAATTATGTCTTATCCTGTAATAAAAATGTATATTTTAGTTTCCCAACTACAAAGGAGCAACAGGCCATAAAAGATAATAAAATGCCATCTGGAAAGAAGGTAATTAATTAACTGATTCCTGGCCAGTTTACATATCCTGTAGCTTCACTTGAAACCGGGGGAGGGGCACCTATGGATTCCCAGGCTATCTTATGTGAGACAATCACATACTATATTTTTATATTGCAAATATAATTCAATAATCATAACCGGCTGGCCAAGCATCACACCCATGAACCTTCTCCCTTTCCAACCCGCACTCCTCAGCTGGGAAATATGCTTTTTGTGTGGCCTCTACTCCCTCTGGAACCAATTACCCTCTTCTATCCATTTTTTCCCTTTTCTTTCCTCCATTAGATGCCTTCTACAACTCCTTCGCTCTGCCCTGTGCTCTCACCAACCCTCTTCCTGAACCCTTCCTTACACTTGCCTGGTTTTTGACTACCCCATATCTCTCCCTCCTCCCTAACTTCATAGTTCCGGCAATGTCATTATAATTTATCAACTTGTTTTGACTCCTCCTTTCAATACCAGCCCAGCCTCCCTTCACTCTGGCACTATGCACTTTTTGAGTTTGCCCAGTTGGCACAGATGATTTGTATGCTAATTTATTTGTCCTCCATATATAATGTTTTGCCATTTTGTCTGTACTGCACTCAACTTATACTCTTTATATGAGCTCTTTATATGAACCAAGTCTGCTTGATTGTGCAGCTAGCAGCCCTTATTCTGCAGCTGCCCCTCCCTCCCTTGACCCTCCTCCCTTGACCCTCTCACTTGCCCTGTCCCATCTCCTTTTGAAGCTGCCCACTGTACTACTGGATACCACTTCTGCCAGTAATGAGTTACACCAGGCCACTGCCCTCTCTATAAAAAAGTGTCTTCTCATGTCCCTCTTGAACCTTCCCCCCTCCAATCTCATATTATAGCCTCAGGTGTCCTTCCCCTCCCTTAGTTTGAACAGCACCTCCATACAAGGCTTATTTATTCCTTTCATGTACTTGAAGGTTTCAATCATATCCCCCCTTTCCCTCCTATCCACCAGTGAGTACATGTTCAAGTCCCTCAGCCTACTGTCATAAAGTAAGTCCCCCAGGCCAGGGATCATCTTTATCCCCTGTGCTGCACCCCCTCCAGTAACTTAATGTCCCTCTTCAGGTATGGGTGCCAGTACTGCATACAGCACTCAAGGTGTGGTCTAACCAGTGATCTATACAATGGCAGAATCACCTCCTCCCTCCTTGAAGATATACCCCTAACAATACAACACAGGATTTTGTTTGCCTTTGCAGCTGCCTTTATACATTGTGCCGAGTTGTTCATTGCTCCCGTAATGGGCACCGCAAGATCTTTCTCCTCCTCAGGCACAGCTAACTGCACACACCCCAGTTGGTAGTTTCTCCTAGGGGTTTTTTGCCCCAAAATGTAGCACCTTGCATTTTTGGCACTGAACCCCAGTTGTCAGGTATCTGACCAGGTCTCCAGTTTTGACTGATCCTCCTGCAACCCTTGCCATCCCTGTAGGTCATCCACCACCACTCCCATCTTGGAGTCATCAGTAAACAAACTTATTTTGCTATTGCTGCCCACTGAAATGTCTGCATTAATTATCTTAAACAACAATGGTTTAAACACTGAGCCTTGTGGAACTCCACTCATCACCACCTTTGGGGATGATAGCTCCCCACCCACCACCACTCTTAACTGCCTTCCTTGCAGCCAGTTCACTACCCAGCCCATCATCTTCACACCCGCCCCTGTACTTTACTTCCTAGTCTCCCATGCAGGACCGAGTCAAATGCCTTACTAAAACATAGAAACATAGAAACATAGACTTTGATGGCAGATAAGGACCACTTGTCCCACCCAGTCTGCCCATTTCTCTACCTATAGGATAAGCTGCAGATCCTAGCTAACCAATAGCCTACTTTTTCCTAATCCCCACCAGAATTGCCTTATTTATGCCCCATGCATTCCTGAATTACCCCATTTTTGTTGACCCCAGGACCTCCTCAGGAAAGCTGTTCCATGTGTCCACCACCCTCTCCATGAAAAAAATACTTCCTTGCATTACCCCTGAGCTGTCCCCCCTCTATCTTCAAATTATGCCCCCTTGTTCTTGTACATCTCTTTTTCTGAAAGATGCTACCATCTTGGACTTTGTTGATTCCCTTGAGGTACTTGAAAGTTTCTCTCATGTCCCCCCTCCCTCCTTTCCTTAAGGGTATACATATTAAATTCCTTTAGTCTCTTTTCATATAGCTTCTGGTGCAGACCCATTACCATTTTAGTTGTCCTCCTCTGGGCTGCCTCAAGCCTGTCTACAGTTTGTCCTTGCAGAGAAGGGATCTCCAGAACTGCACACAGTACTCCAGATGGGGTCTCACCAATTGTCTGTACAGAGGGATAAAAACTTCCTGTTCTCTACTGGTGATGCCTCTCCCTATACATCCCATTATCCCCCCAGCCATCCTTTTTGCCTTCTCACATTGCTTGCTTACCTTTAAGTTATCTGCTATGACTATCCACAGGTTCCTTTCCATTTTTGTTGTTGTTAGTACCCCTCCCCACTGTGTACTCTTCCCCTGGGTTTTTGTTTCCCAGGTGCATTACTTTGTGCTTCTTTGCATTGAATTTAAGCTGCCATACTTTTGACCATTCCTCCAACCTTGCCAAGTCCCTTCTTATCCTTTCCACTCCCCATTGTGTACCAACCCTGTTGCAGATCTTTGTGTTGTCTGCAAAGAGGCATACTTTTCCTTCCAGTCCCTCTGCAATGTAACTTATAAAGACAATAAAAAGGACCAGTCCCAGTAATGAACCCTGCAGTATCCTGCTAGTAACCCCCTTTTCTTCAGAGTGGACTCCGTTTACTATTGCCCTCTGTGTCCTGCTGTCCAGCCAATTTTTTACCCAGGCTACCACCCTGGGACCCACTCCCAGGCTGGCTAACTTGTTTATTAATCTTTGTGTGAGACTGTGTCAAATGCCTTGCTAAAGTCTAGGTAGGCCATGTCCACAGCCCCTCCCTGGTCTACTAATTTGGTCACCCAGTCAAAGAAATCTATTAGATTCATCTGACATGACCTTCCCACTGTGAGTCCATGCTGCCTTGGGTCCTGCATCCCGCTGGCCTCTAAGTACTCAACAATTCTTTCTTTCAGAAGTGATTCCATCATTTTTCCTAACACTGAGGTCAAACTAACAGGTCTGTAGTTTCCTGTCTCTGCTTTGCTCCCATTTTTGTGAAGGGAAATCATATCTGCCCTCCTCCAGTCCTCCGGTACCTCACCATCCTCCCATGATTTATTAAAAAGGGTAATCAGTGGGGTCACTAGTTCTCCCCTTAGTTTGTTTAGAATTCTGGGATGAATCCCATCAGGTCCCATTGCTTTGTCTACCTTCAGTTTCAGGGGTTCTTTTAGAACCCTTGATTAATATCGACCCCCCTATCCAGAGTGCTTCTATTGATTGGCTTAGGTACCTCCTCCTCCTCCTCCTCTTTTCTGTGAATACTGAGCAGAAGTATTCATTCAGTATCCCTGCTTTTTCACCGTCACCCTCTCACACCCACCTTCCCCTTTATTAAGCCTCACTATCCCTCCCTCAGTCTTTCTTATCTCCCTAATGTACCTATAAAAGGTTTTATTCCCCTTCTTAACCAAGTTGGCTATCCTTTCCTCAGGTTGGGCCTTTGTTATTCTGACTGCCTTCCCCAGTTACTTCTGCTTTAACTGGTACAATTCTCTGTCCTGCTTCTTCTGTGTTTTCTTATGCTTCCTGAATGCTATCTTTTTCTCTCTAACCTTCCCCGCCACCTCTTTTGTGAACCATAGTGTTTTTTCCTTCATTTTGATTTGTTTATTTGCTTCACACAAAGGCTTGTTGCCTCTGTGATGGCAGTCTTGATGTTTCTCTATTGTTCCTCTACCCCTCCTTCTTGCCCATTTGCTAGTGCTTTTCTGAGGAACTCTTCCATTTTGCCAAAGTCAGCCCTCCTAAAGTCCAGTACCCTCACATTTGTATGGCTTGACTCTACTGCTGTGTTTATCATGAACCACACTGTTTGGTGATCACTTGTTCCCAGATGGCTACCCACGTCTAGATCTGAGATCCTCTCTCCATCCCCATTTCAGAGTACCAAGTCTAAGACTGCTCCCTCCTGAGTGGGTTCCAACACTAGCTGTCAGAGGCATGCTCCTTGTAGGGCATCAAGAATGACCCTGCTCTTGGAGGTGGCTGCAGCAAAGGTGCTCCAGTTAACACCTGGCATATTCAGGTCCCCCATCAACAATATCTCCCCTTTTTCTGCCATCCTAAGCATGCCTTCTATCATTTCCTTGTTCATTTCCCCCCCTGAGATGGGGTCTGCATACATGGTGCCATTTCCTATCTCCAGCGTGACTCAGGGTGCCTCCTCTCTTCCCTATATACCCTTTAGTTCTGTTGCTTTGATCCCTTTCCTTACATAGATAGCTAGTCCTCCTCCTCCTCCACTTCTACCTTCCATGTCCCTCAAATAGATTGTGTACACTGGTATGTTGACATCCCAGTCATGGTTCTTTGTGTATCATGTTTCTGTGACTGCCACGATATCCAGGCTTCCCTCTTTCATCAAGGCCACTAGTTCAGGGAGCTTGTTACCCAGACTACAGGCATTGGTACTCATTGCCCTCCATTTTTTGATGGCCTTACCCCTTGAAGTACAGGTACAGAACACCCATTGCATGTTCCCTATCCAGTTGTCTAGTTACCCAGTCATAGTACTCCACCGAGTTGGTCTGGCAGGATCTGTCAGTGACAAAGCCATGCTTTCTACTGTCCTGCAGCCCATTGGCTTCCAGAAGGAACACCAGCCTCTCCTGCAGGATTGTCTCCATCAGCTTACCCATGATGGATCTGAGGCTCTCCGGTCTATAATTCCCTAGTTCATTCTTGGGCTACTCTTATGGAGAGGAACTACATGAGCCATCCTCCAATCCTGAGGTACACACCATGAATCCAGTGATGCATTGAACAGGTCTGCCAAAGTCCCCACTAGGACCTCTGCCATTTTCTTCAGTACCCTGGGGTGAACGCCATCTGGTCCTGGTGCCTTGTCCACCCTCAGTGCCCTTAAGCCCTCCAGCACTCTGTCCTCTGTGATTTCCCTGTTTGTCACCCCTTCCCCTCCATTCCTGACATCAATTCCCCCTTGGGTAACACCAAACCTTTTCCTTTTGTAAATACTGAGCAGAAGTAGTTATTAAGCACTTCTGCCTTTTCACATCTCTCTTCTACCCATCCCCCTTCCTTCCTAATCCTTACTGTAGGTTCCTTACAGCTCCTTTTCTCCCTGTTGTACCTGAAGAAGTCCTTCTCCCCTTTCTCGATGTCCTGCACCAGCCTGAGCTCTTTTCACATCTTGACTACCCTTAATGCCCTTGTCACCTCTTTTGCTTCCTTCAGGTACTCCTCCCTGTCCTCCCTCCTCTCTGTTCTTTGTACCTCCTAAAGGCTGCTCTTATCCTCCTTACCTTCTCTGTGACCACTTTGCTCACCCAAGTAGTTTTTTTGCCTAGCCTTTTTACTTCTGCCTTGCTGCAGGTTTTAGTTGCCTCCACTACCCACAGCTTTATGAGCTCCCACCTCTGGTTAGTTTCCATGCTAGGTTGAATTTTGGCCAGGTAGTCCTTTACTACTTCCCCCCATCCTCCCAAAGTTAGTCCTCCTGAAGTGTAGCACCCTTGTGTCAGATACTACTCCTTCCTTACATATGTCATCATTATTGTAACTACATCACCAGACTGGCTCTATTTTGTTTCTAATTGTGCTTCTCCCCTTCCCCCTTTCTCCCAGGTCACACCTAGAAATGAATCTTTGCTCAGTGTGCTTCTCCCGGTTACCAACTTTTAAATGAATAATTAAAATTCTTTAAAAATAAATTGTAAAAATTAAAACATGAATGGCAGTCATTAGCTTTCTCCAGTGGTCCCCCCAGCAGTAAGGTTTAGTAGTTGGAGCATTGTTTGGAAACAGAAGATTGCAGGTTTAAACCAACTACAGCCAAATACTTTGTGACCCTGACCAAGCTACTGAGAATGAGATGTTGCATATAAGCTAGACTATTTTAGGTAAATATTGTACATTCTAAAAATGATCAAAAGCAGGATCCCACTGGAATCAACTTGTTGCATCTTAGCTGGGCTTTCCTTTGTAAAGAAATTGCAAAAAGATGAAAAACACAATGTTGCCAACAGTTACTGTCCTTCACTTACTAAGTGTAACAATTTTTCTTATACAACATAAATTGTAGTGCGAAAAAAATAATGTGACCTGCTGGAAATGGAACCCGGGTCTCTGAAATACCATCCCAATGCTCTACCTCTGAGCCAGAGGCTCACATGTCAGGACCTGGGGTTCCTGGACACATTTTTGTGTTCTGTTTCTGTATCCTGTTACTAGAAGGATTAACAAATGACAATTAGATGTTGGGTGAAGTATTAGCCACTGCTTAGAGTAGCAACTGAATCACAAATTGTAGTGAGAAAGAAATAATGCTGAACATGCAAACACACAGGGGATTCACCTTGGGGTGGGCGAAAGTTGCAAATTCCACTTTCATGGAACTCCTGTGGAATTTCAAAAATTTTGTGGACATTTTTGAACTTTTGCCATCAGCGAAAATGGTGTTTTTGCATGGATTGTTACCCATTTCCATGGACTAATATATCTGAACTGCAAAATTTATTTCATCTGCAGTTTAGATGTATATATATTTGAAAATGAAAGTAATTAACCCCCCCATGTCTAGTGCAGTGCCCTTCCCCTTCGGCCAATTGGGGTCCCAAAGTAAATAAATTCCTGGTGGCTAGTGGCCCCACCCACAGATCCCCCACTCACCAGTCATGGGTCTCATCAAAAAAAATCCTGACTCCCACTCCCTGGTGTCTAGTGGCCCCCTCCCTATGATCCCACCCCTTAATGCAATAGTCCTCCATACATTGGTTCAGATTTGTTGCCTAATTGAAATTATTCCTTGGTGTCTAGTGAACCCCCCCATCTCTATTCCCTGATCCTGGAAAAAAAAAGAAAAGTAATCTTTATTTATTCCCCCAATCCCTGATGTCTAGTGGACTCCCCACCCCAATGGTTAATGAAGACCATCTCCCACCTGCTGCCCCCATCTCAACCCCCCCTAGCAGGCCACCGGAGCAGTCCTCCTCTCTTCTCCACAGATGGGGGTCCACTGAGCTGCTATCACTATGAATGAGCATGTGCTTACTTGTGCAAGCACATGCTCATTCATAGCAGCTCTTGGTCATCTTTTGCAAGTTTTCAGGGGTAGAGGAGGGAAGGGGGCTGTTCCAGTTGACTGTGGGGTGGACAGGATGGGGGAATGGCATTGTGGACCCCTCTGAGGTCCACAGTGCCATTCCTCCCAACCCGCCACCCTTGTAGGTGACTGGAACAATCTCCTCCACTCCGGACCTCAACCTGAAAACTTGCGAAAGATGACGAGGAGCTGCAATAAATGAGCACATGCTTGTATAAGCAAGCATGTGCTCATTCATATTGACAGCAGCTTCATGGGCCACTGGCCATGGTGGAGAGAGGAGGGCTTGGTGGTGGTCTTCACTAACTGTCAGGGAGGGAAGGTGGGGGTTCCACTAGACACCAGGGACTGGGCGAATAAATGAAGATTACTTTTCTCTTTTTTCAGGGATTAGGGAATAGGGATAGGAAGGGGGTCCATTAGACACCAGAGAATAATTTCAATTAGGGCAAAGAATCCAAACTGATGGATGGAGGACTATTGTATCAAGGGGTGGGATCATAGGGATGGGGTGTACTAGATACCAGGAAACAGGAGTCAGGATGGGTTTTTTTGATGAGACCAGTGATTGGAGGGCGGAGGTGGGACCACTAGCCACGAGGGAGCCTTTTTTGGGGACCTGCAATTGTTGGGTGTCGGTGTGGGGGTATTAATAAATTTAATTAATTTAATGTAAATTGCTGGTGAAAAATCTGCAGAACTGACCATTCTGCATATTTTTTGCTGAAGTTTAACCCATAGTTGCCACATTTATTCCACCCCATTTTAAGGTGGAATTTCCACAGAAATTGAGAAAGTGATTTCCGAACTTTCACGGAAGTGAAAGTTGCACTTTCACTGAAATTCCACCAGTGGATTTTTTTTTTCGCATACCCCTAGATTCACCAGTGCTTGTTATTGTTGTGTATCAGCCTCTATATGAATTATGAGTGCATACCTTCCCCCGAACATATACAGCTGGAATGGAGTTTAGTAATTAACAAATCTCTGCAGTTGGAATGCTTACTGCTGAAGTCAAACCTACACCCAAGCTTTAGCCAGAACTAATTTGAACTGACTGTCTGCAACACGGATTTAATAATTCTATGGATTGCAAACCTAAACCAAGCCCTATTACTGACATCAGCACCAGATCACTCAGAATGAATGCAGCACTAATTATCAGTAAATGTAGGAAAAAGTATGCAACTTTGTATGACTACAAGAGGCGCCACAGGCTACACTTGAACCTACCTAATTATTTGTTAAATAAATCCTTCAAAATTCCCCCAATGCACATTTCTCAGTTTGCTAATGTCACTCACCATCCTGTTGCAGGGGCTACAGTTACAGATCTGTAGCAAGCACAATGAGCTCTTCTAACCTCTGCAGCAACACACTGTTTCACTGACTTTCCTGCCTGAAACTACAGTTAAATGTTGTAAACTAGCTAAATAAAAAAGTAATGCAGGATTCTCTAATGATCTATAACTTTTTCTTGTCACAAATCCTGTATTTTTTTTAAAGAAATGACAAGCTTTGGGTTTGAAAAGCTATGTCCTCCCTCTCCTCCAAGAGAAAGCTATAATTGGCATTGAGTTGTGTGCAGCAGGAGGAGTACTTGATAGTCAGCATTACTGACTGGCTGCTGCAGGTCACGTGGTTGACAAAAACCTGCACATAATCAGTGGGTGTTCCCTGAAAGAAAATGGTATATCATGGCATCAAGTGCAAAAGTGCCAAAGTGAAGCTGAGTCCCTTTGGACCTGTTTTTAGCTGGTGTAAAAATTCTTTGATTTCAGCATTTCCACTGAACACCAGTTAAGCATCATCTCACCTTTAAAGGAGACTTTAACCCACACCAGTTGTAAAGTTGTTATGGTTATTTGTCCTCAGTCAGCTCCATTTCTGTAGCTGTTAAGGGTTTGAAAAGTCTGAGTGTTTTTTTTTTACTTGCAACAGTAGCATAAAACTATCCACTTTGGTAACCCTTACAGAAATATGTGTGTGCTGTGTACATGCAGAATGCATACCACATGCTTAATTGTGCATTGTTTGCATGTGGTTCGCATACACAAAGAGAACCTAAATGAATCAGCTCTAAGAACCATTTGTCAATGCCCAATATTTGCTTGCTGGTATTGGCATTGGTACTGCATGAGTTAGAGAGATGCATAATAGGAATGGCAGTGAAGTATTAAACTAACGGCCAACTCCCACCCCCACCCTGCAGAGACTGACAGGCATTAGGGTGTGCCTTTAGGTTGTCAGCCACAACACTCATGCCATTCCACCTCACCCCACCCTGCAGACCCTAACAGGTTTCATGGTGTGCCTTGGGGTCTTCATCCCTTATGCTCACCCCATTCTATAAGGAAATAAGCTGAGATGGGTGAAGTATAGGAGAATGGGGTGAACATTAGGGCCAAAGACCCCAAGGCACAACTCAATGCCTGTCAGTGGCTGCAGGGTGGGGGTGGAGCTGGAATGGCATGAGTATTATGGCTGACGACCCCAAGCCACACCCCTGGTACCTGTCAGTCTGTACAGGGGTGAGGTGTTATGGTTGGAAACCCTAACACCCTGGGTGTTTGTTGGTATCTACACTCCAAATTTTCAACATGGGCTTTTTGGGACCCTATCTCATAAACAGTGACACTAACATTTTGTTACTCAATCCTGAAAGTTGATTTTGCACAGAGACTGTGCCATTCTGTGCAACAGGTGCAAAAACTTGTTTCAGGCAGGATGCAAAAAATGACAGTTATACTATTCATAAGGAGGTGTGAAAAAATGGCAATGTTGATAATTTGTAATGAAAATATTAAAAATTGGCGAAGTTACGAGCGTGCGTACAAACTGCACAATGCATGCTCATAATGCAATCATTTTTTGGAGTTTGTTCACCAGACTTGCAATGTGGGTTTTTTGGGATCCCACCTCATGAACAGTGCCACTGTCATTTTGTTAATTGGTCCCAAAAGGTGATTCCATGCAGTGACCATGAAATCACCTTTTGGGACAGAGAAATGAAATAACAGTGACAGTGTTCATGAGGTAGGGTTCCTAGAACCCCGTGTTGAAAATTTGGGACCAAAACGCCAAAAAATTGGCTGAGATGTCAACCTAAATTTAACCCTCCCCCATTCACTGCCATTATAGGGCTTACCGTTATTTCTTCAGTTCCTGGTTGGTCTTTGGAAAGTGCAGATGTATTCCAGGTCCACAGAAGATCGCTGCTCCCAACCTCCGAAGGTAAATATGGGTGAGGGGGTGTGGGAAGGTGGGTTGCACAGAGGGAGGGAGTGGGTTGAGGAAGGGGGGTCAGCGGGAATGACGAGAGACCATTTTCTTTTTTTCAGGTTTAAAAAAAATACTTTGTGTAACTGTTTTCTTTTTTACAGGTGAAAACAAAACAGATTTCGGTGTGCTGGGGTGGGCTCCCAGTGTGCCAGATAGTGATGGGCGTAGGGGCCCTAATTCACTCCACAAAGTGATTTGCAGAGTGAAGGCAAATTCGTGCAGTGCTCCACAATGCGAAGTGGAGTACTTCATATTATAATGGGTAACGCGAAGTCCATTGAAAACAATAACTTTGTGTTACTCCGCCTTCCCAAACCACTACTCCACCAATTCTTAAGGCGAAGTACATTGAAAACAATGTACTTCACCTCACTTCGCCTTGTTTTTAAGTTCCAAAGGCAAATTTTGCAGTGATTCATGGGATTTAAGGTCACATGGGCTCTAGATTGTTCTGCACAGCCTCAGCTTGGGGTAGTATGTGTGCAGGAAGCCCGTAGGAGACAATCTGCTCTGAGAGCTCTCTGCGATTCAAACCTTCTAAAAGCTGTTAAAAAAGCCTTTTTGAATCATTTTTTTTGCTGCAACTTTAGTTCATCAATTACAGGAAACCCCCCTGTGCTCATATCATCGAACGTTCATTGTTTGTGTATGGATTTTGAATGTTAATGTACAACATTCAGTCTGTGTACTGAGAGACAGTGGAAGTGTGCTTTGGGGGAGGGGCGTATCTGTGGTGTAGGTAGATTAACTTGGAGAAAAAGACAGTGCTTTCTGTTTTGGTGATATTTTTCTTGTACAACTGTGTTAATATACACACAGTAATACTTTCAATATTTCTTGCCATTTTTTGCTGATTGCTGTGGTGCAGCAGTGCATAATTTTAGTTTGTTTAAAATATGTGGTCATATTACTGAAGTTTTCAATTTGCTATGGATTACTTAGTGTGTGTGTGAATATGTGTGTGACGCGTGTCATCAAATCAGACACCTTTTATTGTGCCACATAATAATTTCAGCAATGTGAACCTGCTATCCACTGCAGCTGTATAATTTTTGTACTTCTTTGTGGTATTTTTACTGGTACTAGTACTAGTGACTGTTACTGCAGCAGTGTATAATTTTAGTTTGTTTAAAATATGTGGTTATATTACTGAAGTTTTCAATTTGCTATGAAACATAGAAACATAGAATTTGATAGCAGATAAGGACTGCTTGGCCCACCTAGTCTGCCCATTTTCCTACCTAACGGATAAGCTGCAGATCCTAGTTAACCAACAGCCTACTTCCTCCTACCCCCCACTAGAATTGCCTTAAGTCTGTCCCATGCATTCTTGAATTTCCCCACTGTTTTTGACTCTACAACCTCCTCAGGAAGGCTATTCCATGTATCCACAACCCTCTCTGTGAAGAAATACTTCCTCACATTACCTCTGAGCTGTCCCCCTCTATCTTCAAATTGTGCCCTTGTTTTTGCACATCTCTTTTTCTGAAAGATGCTACTCTCTTGGATTTTGTTGATTCCCTTGAAGTATTTGAAAGTTTCTATCATGTCCCCCCTCTCCCTCCTTTTCTCAAGGCTATACATCTTTAGTTCCTTTAGTCTTTCTTCATATGTCTTCTGATGCAGACCCTGCATCACTTTGGTTGCCCTCCTCTGGACAGCCTCCACCCTGTCTATGTCTTTGCAGAGATGGGGTCTCCAGAACTGTGCACAGTACTCCAGATGTGGTCTTACCAACTGTCTGTACAGAGGGCCAACAACTTCCTGTTTTCTACTGGTAATGCTTCTCCCTATGCATCCCAGTATCCCCCCCAGCCCTCCTTACTGCCTTCTCACATTACTGGCCCACCTTTAGGTCGTCTGATATGACTACCCCCAGGTCCCTTTCCATTTTTGTTGTTGTCAGTGTCTTGCCCCCCATTGTGTACTCTTCCCCTGTGTTTTTGTTTCCCAGGTGCATTAGTTTGCACTTTTTTGCATTGAATCTAAGCTGCCATATACATTTGACCATTCCTCCAACCTTGCACTGGCCCCAGTACTGAACCCTGCGGTACCCCACTAGTAATCCTCCTTTCTTCACTGTGGACTCCATTTACTATTACCTGCTGTGTCCTGTTGTCCAACCAGTGTTTTACCCAGGCTACCACCCTAGGACCCACTCCCAGGCTGGCTAATTTGTTTATTCATCTTTTATGCGGGACTGTGTCAAATGCCTTGCTAAAGTCTATGTAGGCCATGTCCACAGCCCCTCCCTGGTCTACTGCTTTGGTCACCCAGTCAAAGAAATCAATTAGATTTGTCTGACATGACCTTCCTGCTGTGAATCCATGCTGCCTTGGGTCCTGTGCCCCACTGGCCTCTAGGTACTCAACAGTTCTTTCCTTCAGAAGTGATTCCATCATTTTCCCTACCACTGAGGTCAAACTGACAGGTCTGTAGTTTCCTGCCTCTGTCTTGCTCCCACTTTTGTGAAGGGGAATCACATCCGCCCTCCTTCAGTCCTCAGGTACCACCCCATCCTCCCATGATTTATTAAAAAAGGATAGTCAGTGATGTTACTAGTTCTTCCCTTAGTTCTTTTAAAATTCTGGGGTGAATCCCATCAGGCCCCATTGCTTTATCCACCTTCAGTTTTAAGAACCCTTTCGTCTGTGAAAGGACTAATATCAACCTCCCTGTCCAGAGTGCTTCTATTACTTAGTGTGTGTGTGAGTATGTGTGTGATGCGTGTCATCAAATCAGACACCTTTTTATTGTGCCACATAATAATTTCAGCAATGTGAACCTGCTATCCACTGCAGCAGTGTGATTTTTGTACTTCTTTGTGGTATATTTCCTGGTACTAGTATTAGTGACTGTTACTGCAGCAGTGCATAATTTTAGTTTGTTTAAAATATGTGGTTATATTGCTGAAGTTTTCAATTTGCTATGCATTACTTAGTGTGTGTGTAAGTATGTGTGTGATGTGTGTCATCAAATCAGACACCTTTTATTGTGCCACATAATAATTTTAGCAGTGTGAACCTGCTATCCACTGCAGCTGTGTGATTTTTATACTTCTTTGTGGTATCTTTACTAGTACTAGTACTAGTGACTGTTACTGCGGCAGTGCAGTACACTGCCCCCCCCCACAGCCTGCCCCAACCGTCAAAGGTATTCTTTTCCAGATTTGAATTTCTGATGGTGAGCACTGGTTAGGTGTTGTGCCTTTGTGTCTGCAACTATTCAGTGTGCAGCACAATCTTAATCTGTCTGTACATTTGCATCTCTTTAGGGCCCAATCTCCATCTGTAACTTAAGTCACAGTTGTTTCTTTGGCTTCCCTTCAGAGTACTGTACAGGTGTGGTGCATAATTCTCCATGAACATTGTACTTATTAATATGTGTTTTTAAGTCAGGGCCATCATCATGAGTCACTCGTGATACAAATCATGTTCTTCATCATCACAATCACAAATGCAGTCACATGATCAGGTCATGAATCACAACATTAATTTGTTTTTACTAGTTACTTGGATGTATTGTAAGCCTGTTTTGTAGTGACTCTCCAGGCTTCAGCACCCCACCATTGTACTCATTAATACATGTTTTTAAGTTGGGGAGTTTTGTGCTGCAGCTCATTGGGGAAGTACAGTCGTAGGCATTCGCGTTCCTTCCTTCCTGTACAGCATGTGAGTTACAGTACTATGGAGTAACGTGGAACCCGTGGAGTACTCAACAATGTGTAGTGGAGTACTTTGCTTCATAATGAGGAATGCAAAGTCCATTGAAACCAATGACTTTGCGTTATTCTGCCTTCCCCAAACCACTTCTCCACTAATTTTAAGGTGAAGTACATTGAAATCAATGTAATTCACCTCACTTCGCCTTGTAATTGAGCTTCAAATGAAATTATGCAGTGATTCATGGGATTGCAGGTCACATGGGCTCTAGATTGTTCCGCACAGCCTCAGTTCTGGCCTGGGTAGTGTGTGTAGTGGTAGCTGGAGACAGTTTTCTCTCAGAGCTCTGCAATTCAAAACCTCTAAAAGCTGTTTAAAATGCCTTTTTGAGTCATTTGTTTTGCTCAAAATTTACTACAGTGATTGTAGGAAACCCTCCTGTGCTCATACCTTCGAGTGATTATTGTTGTGTCAGGATTTTGAATGTTAATTTAGAACAGTCAGTCTGTGTACTGTGAAATGTGCTTGGGGGAGTGGCGTATTTGTGGTGTAGGTATATTAACTGGGAGAAAAAGGCAGTCTTTCTGTTTTGGTTATACTTTTCTTGTATAACTGTGTTAATGTGCACACAGTAATATTTTCAGTAATTCTTGACATTTTTTTACTAATTGTTATGGTGCAGCAGTGTATAATTTGTCTGTTTAAAACATTTGGTTATATTACTAAAGGTTTTCAGTTTGCTACGCATTACTTGTAGTGTGTGTGTGAGTGTGTGTGCGATGTGTGCCATTAAATCAAACACCTTTTATTGTGCCATAGAGTAATTGCAACAGTGTGAACCTGCTATCCACTGCACCTGCATGACTTTTTTATACTGCTTTGTGGTATCTTTACTGGTAGTGGATTGTTACTGCTGTGCACTAATCTCCCAACTGGCAAAATGTATTCTTTTCCAGATTTGGATTTGTGACTTGTGTGCACTAGTTAGGTGTTGTTGTGCCTTTTCATATGCATTCCTTGAGTGCGCAGTGCAATCTTAATCTATCTGTGCATTTGCAGTGCACCATTAATTCTGGGAGACTGCATTTCTTGTTACGCTCTCATTTCACTTCGTCAGCACTGGGGAATTTTCTGGACACAAGACAGTAGCATTTCATCAGCACTGGGGAATTTTATGGACACAAAACAGTAGCATTTTGGGGATGCACATTCATTCTGGTGACTCTGTGTGTGACCACTGTGTGCATGACTGAGTGCGCCATTAATTCTGGGAGACTTTGCATTTCTTGTTATGGTCTCATTTCACTTCGTCAGCACTGGGGAGTTTTCTGGACACAGGACAGTAGCACTTTGGGGATGCACATTAATTCTGGTGACTGTGTGGGTGGGGTGCTGCCAATATTGTTGTCACTCCACCTTACTTCGCATTTAAAGTGGAATGACAACGCGAAGTAATAATAACAAGGCGAAGTGAGCCTCTTCTATGGGGCACTCCATGTAGCGAAGTGCCAATGGGAAGTGGCCACTTTGCATTCACTTTGCAGGCAGATTTTAAATTCGCTGCATCTCTAGGGCCAGACTAGTAGGGAGGGAATCAATGCCAACCTGGGGATTAAGCACCCCGAGGTCAGCTGACAAAAAGGGGGGGCGTTCTGACACCGTGAGTGGGCATCTCGGTGTCAGAAAAAAACATAAGAATTACTTTGGCACACTGGGGTGGGCTCCTAATGTGCCACAGTAGTGGAGGGTATACTGACATGGGGATTGGTCACACCAATGTTGGCTTTGGGGGGAGTGTGGTGCGTGGCAGGATCCGCCAATTATGCATGATGGGGCTCATTTATATATTTCATCAGGAAAGACACACTGAGCAAAAGAGTTGCTTGTAAATCCAGCCATGCACATTACTGTGCACTGTAATGTGCATGGCTGGAATTTGCCTGGTTGCCAGGGAAAGGGGGGAAGAAGATCTGCCGCTGCAATGAAGAAACTGTCCATGATTAGAGCAGCAGATTTATTTCAAGTCCGGTGCTGGCTCTGAAAGTGCTGTCATCAGCAACTTCCCTGTTGATTGGTGGCCAAGGGATGAGCCCCTGAAAGCTTTGACCAGATTGGCCAAACACTGCCACATCTCTGCAATACTCTACTCTCCTCAAAATGTTTCTTGTGCACTGCACGTGCAAGCAAACTTAAAACACAAATCAGGTTTGCATGCTGCAAGCTTGACATGTGTGCAGCAGGTAAGCCGGTGTGAACATCTTCTGAAAATCACATCACTTTAGTATGTTACATGCTTGATATAAGTGCAGAAGTTAAGCTGGTGTGGACTTCATTTTCAAATCACATTAGGTTCACATGCTGCACACTTGCCATGTGTGCAGCAACTAATCTGGTGCAAATCTCATCTAAAAAACACATTGGTTTCTATTTCTCATACTACTGCTAGCAATTAGAGCCATTAAAATACATTGTTCATTGATTTCTCATAAAATTTAGTAAACTCATTAATTCTGATCCTTGTGCAAGTTGTTTAATGGCTTTTGATTTTTGTAATTACATTTACATTAATTTGTAAAGTATTGTTTGCTGACTGCATTAAATGCCTAGGATATAGTCAGCCAACATCCCCCATTCCAGATGTGTGAAGAGAGGCCTCTGTGTTGTGAAGCCTGACATTTTTGTTTTGAGCCATGCAAATCTCCTTATGCATATTTAGTGATACAAATGTGTTTCTTCATGACTGATTCTGCTCACTTACTTTCCCTTTGTCATTCTGTATGGAGTGTATATGCTATGGCCATGCTAAGCATTCTTTGTGCTGAATAGGGTTTTGGAAGCATGCACCATACCTCACATTTTGTCACTGAAATGAGGGACACAGACACTCAAAATGAGGTACAATGAGGGACATTAACCATCACGATGATCAAGACACATCTAGAAACATGGAGATATAGTACCTCAGAACACAGTGGAACTGTTGTATTTATTTGTACTGATACCTGAGAATGAATTTCTACCATAAAGCAGGGGTGCTATTTAAGAAGGGCGGAGGAGGGGGGGGTGCACCATTTGTGCCTAGGCTGTTCTTATGATGTGGCAATAATGGCATTAAATTTGGATTTAATCTTTGCACACTAAGTGCCCCCCCCCGGCCGGTGTGTGCTAATGCTGCAGATGCACGCCTGACTTGGCTATGTCTGTATTGTGTTGTCCATTCTCTACACCTATTAGCAGCAGCACCATCACTCATGAAGTGGAGGAGCTCCAGCCAAGCAAGATCACATAAGTCATGTGAGAGCGACACTGTCTTTCCTGCCACAGAGTAGACAGGCTGCACACTACACCTTGGAGGAGTTGTGAGTACTTAACTCTCAATAGCAGTGTTGTGGCAGCATATTTTTGTTGGTCTATTCTTAGTGAGTCTCTGTCTCACCTGTTGGCTAAAAGGACAGGGGGTGAGCTGGAAGCTAACGCGAGACTAGGCTACCTACTTACTCTTCTAGGTTCACCTTGCAAAAAAAAAAAATAAAACAACACACACACCCTCAGCAACAAGCTAGGCCTAACAGCAGTGGTGACAGTGATGTGGGCAGCCTTCATAGGCCTTGATCAGTGCAGTGCAGTAGCAGCTATGGCAGCAGCCAAGCAAGAAGCAAGCAACACAGGTTGGGTGGGTTCAGATAGTGAGGTGATTGGTCATGGACCACGTTGGGAACCTGGGATGGTCAGTTCTAGTATCCAGCTTCTGGCAGAAGGACGGATCAGGAGCAGACTGAAAACTGGGTTGGTGGCACACCGGGCCAGGCTGCAGGTTCTGGCCAGATGGCCAGGTAAGTAAAAGTAAATACTTTGTTTTAAAGTAGGACTTGGGAAGGAGGAAGGACTGAAATATTGATTTTTTTTACTTTTTCGTGCCTTTGGGTGGCTTCATGACCCATGTAGGAAATTGGGACAAAGTTTTTTTGGGGGGGGGGGTGTGATAACATCAGCCAGTAATAATATTGGTTAATAACTAGGTGGAATTAAGCCCAAATCTGATGCACTGCTCTGGGGTATAGACAGATGAATCAGACATATTTGAATTTTTCCTCATTTGCATATCATTTTTCAGTAACTTCAAATGAGTTTTACCTTTCAGAGATGTTTCAGATATTCTAGAGCTTGCCACCTAGGGGCTAACTAGCACCTGGCCTCCACTGGTTGCTGGCTCCCACATGCTGAAATCTGAAATGGTGCCATGCCATAAAGTCTAAATTTACAGGACATCCTCTGTGTAAGCAGCATGTTTCCAATGAGGGATGGATGAGGAGCAGAGCAGTTTTTCAGGTGTAAAATGAGGGCTGTCCCTTGCATTCAGGAACAGTTGAGCAGTATGGTGTGCACAGACTACTGGAGCCACACTATTGTCAGGCTTATGGCCCCCTCAAGTGAGAAGCTGACCTCCACATCGCCACACTCATTCACATTATGACATAGGGCAAGGGAGACTGCAGGGGTGTACACCATTGAAATGAATGGGGGTATTTTTTTATTACTATTTTATGCATTATGGATTAGGAGTTGGAGATTAATGAAGGCCACTGCTCAACTAACAAGGGCCTTGTTAGTAGAACAGTAGCCTTCATTATTCTCCAACTCATCATCATAATGTATAAAATAAAATTAAAAAAAATAACTCCATTCATTTTAAGGGGGTATGCCACAGCACTCTGACCCATTGACATAGTTTCTTAAAGACTCTTGCCTCTGGCTCCCTAGTACTCAGTAAGAGACTCTCAGCTTATATCTATACTTGGTGGGTTGTCTGTAGCAGCATGGCCACACCTGTTGCAGTGTATGTGCATTGGGAGGGGACTGGCCATGTGGGTGGGAGTTGAGTCATTGCTACTTTTGTGTTTGCTCTTAAAGTCTGCTTGCATGGAAGCATGCAAAACTATGGAGAGACAATTATTGGAGTACAGGCCAGAGAGAATTAATTAAGTAGTTTTTTGGGTAAGTGTGTGTATTGGGGGTGAGAAGAACCACATGTGTTTCCATTGGTATGTATGGTACAGATCAGCTGTGCGGCTGAGGGAGGACAAGAAAGCTAAAAACTATAACAGTGGCTACAAGCATGCTGCATGCATGCAGATGTGCAGTATGCAGATTTGCATTGAAGTACAAGTGAACCATATGTGTGCAGGCAGTATAGCTTAGTGGTTAAAGTCACTAAACTGCAAACCAAGAGACTTGGAGACCTGAAGACCTGGGTTTGAATCTCATCAACCCCCACTTGTAAAGTATGCCGTTAAAGAAATAATTATGTGAAATGTTTTCATGCTGCACACATCAAACTACCCAAGTGATATGCGTGCTGCAAGTATGATTTAAACGTTAAATTGGAACCGATTGCATGCATATGGCATGCGTACAGCAAGCAAGTATGGGAACCATAATTTTTATGTTAAATTGGGAAAGACTGCATGCATATGGCATGTGTGCAAAAAAAGCAAGTGGTCACTGATTGCTGCCTACATAAAAGTGAAGTGACTTGCTCAGGATCACATCATACACAAGTGGGGGTTGATGAGATTCAAACCCAGGTCTTCATGCCTCCAAGTCTCCTGGCTTGTAATTCAGTGCTTTTAACCACTAAGCCATACTGTCTGCACACACACGGCTTGCTTGTACTTCAATACAAACTGTATTTGAATACATCTGCATGCATGCAGCATACTTGTAGCCACTGTTATGCTTTTTGTTATGCTTTTCAGTTTTCTTCTGTCCCTCATCTCATTTTCACAGTTGAACTGTAGCACACATACCAACGGAAACACATGTTTTTCCCACCCCAATACACACATTTAGCCACACAACCACTTAATTACTTCTGTCTGGCCTGTACTCCTACTATTTTCTTTCCATAATTTTGAATGTTTCCATGAAAACAGACTTTAAGGTGTTAACACAGAAGTAGCAATAACTCCACACACACACACACACACACACCCACCCACATGACCAGTCCCTTCCCCCATGCACACACACTGTAGTGTGTATGGCTATGCCACTACAGACAACCCACCAAGTATAGATATAAGTAAAAAGTCTCTTACTTGAGTACTAGGGAGCCAGAGGCAGGAATCTTTAAGAGATGATGTCCATGGGTCAGAATGCTGGGGCGTACCCCCTTGAAATGAATGGAGTCATTTTCTATTACTATTTTATATGTTATGATGGTGAGTTGGAGACTAATGAAGGCCACTGTTCTACTAACAAGGCCTTTGTTAGTCAAGCGGTAGCCTTCATTAATATCCAACACTCCATCAATATTGTATAAAATAGTAATTAAAAATTAGCCCCATTCATTTCAATGGTGCACACCCCTGCAGTCTCCTTTGCCCTTTGTCATAATGCGCCTGAATGTGGGGATGTGGGGGTCAGCTTCACTAGAGGGGGGGAGCCTGACTATAGAAGGGCTCCAATAGTATGTGCATACCATACCGCTCAACTGTTCATGAATGCAAGGGACAGCTCTATAATGTCTGTAACATCTCTAAAAGGTACACCTTATTTGGTTTGACTGAAATGTGACATGCAAATCAGGAAAAATTCAAATGTATAATATTCCTCTGTATATACCCTGAAGCAATGCATCAGATTTGGGCTTATACCCACCCAGTTACTAACCAACTTTATTCCTGGCTGAAGTTCTGCTCCCCTCCCAAAAAAAATAACTTTGTCACTATTTTTCTCCCTAACTCCATTCCATTCAATACCCATCCCCTATGGGTCATCAAGCCACCCAAAGGTGAAGAAATGTGAAAAACACATCAATACTTCAGTCCTTCCTCCTTTCCTAATCCCCTTGTAAAAAAATATTTACTTTTACTTACCAGGCCATATGGCCAGAACCTGTAGCCTGGCATAGTGTGCCACCAGCCCTGTTTTCAGTCTGCCCCCCTCTCTCCTTCACTAGAAGCTGGATGCTACAACTGACCATCACAGGTCCCCAACATGGCCCTCAACCAAGCCACCTTGCCATCTGAACCCATCCAACCTCGGTTGCTTGCTTCTTGCTTGGTTGATGCTGTGGCTGCTGCCGCATTGCACTGATCAAGGCCTATGAAGGCCACCCACACCGCTGTCACCACTATTGCAAAGCCTACTTTGCTGCCATGGGGGTCTGTGCTGTTTTTTTGCAAGGTGAGCCTAGTAAAGTAAATAGGTAGCCTAGTCTTGAGTTAGCTTCTAGCTCACCCTCTGCCTCTTCAGCCACTAGCAGAGATGGAGACTCACTAAGAGTAGAATAACAAAAATATGCTGCCACAACACTGCTGTTGAGAGTTCAGTGCACACTGATTCCTCCAAGATGTCGTGTGTAGTCTATCTACTCTGTGGTGGGAAAGACAGTGTCACACTTGCAAGACTTGGGCGTTCTTTCTTAGCTGAAGCGCATCCACATCGCATATGATTGTTCCTCCGCTAATAGGTGGAGAGAGTGGACAACAAAATACAGACACAGTATGGAGAGTACCTGCAGTGTGAGCAAACACAGGCCAGGTGGGTACTTATTGTGCAAAAGATTAAATCCAAATTTAAAGCCATTATTGCCACACCATAAGAACAACCTAGGCACAAATATGTTGGGGTGGTGACAAGTGCCCCCCTCTGCCCTACTTAAATGGCACCACTGCTTAATGGTAGAAATTCATTTTCAGGTGCTAATGCAATGGTTTCCACTGTGTTCTGAGGTACTGTATCTCCATGTTTCAAGATGTGTCCTGATCATCATGTAGGTTAGTGTCCCTCATTGTCCCTCATTTTGAGTGTCCATGTCCCTCATTTCAGTGACAAAATGTAAGGTATGGTGCATGCTTTCAAACCCTACTCAGCAAAAAAAGCGCTGAGCATGGCCATAGTGTATATGCTCAATACAGAATGACAAAAGGAAAGTAAGGGAGATAAAACAGTCATGGAGAAACACATTTGTTGCACTAAATGTGCATACAGGATTTGCCTGGTCCAAAACAAAAAGGATAGGCTTCACAACACAGAGGCCTCTCTTTGGACATCTGGAATGGGGGATGTTGACTGGCTATATCCTAGGCATTTAATGCAGTAAGCAAACAATACTTTACAAATTAATAGTGATTTAATGACAAAAATCAAAAACCATGAAACAACTTGCAAAAGGATCAAAATTAATGAGTTTATCTAATTTTTATGGGAATTCAAATAAAAAAATGTTTAATGATGAATTTTTTAATGATTAATTCCATTCACATATTGGGACAATGTGTACAGTGCGGTCTGCTGCAGCCCATTGGCCGCACGGTGAAGCCAATGGAGTGTACACGTCATAGCTATCAGTCAGTGGGCAGCTGGGTGGCTTGTGGGTGTGGAACTGCCACCGCTGCGCTGACGGGAAGCGAGGTGGTGGGTCTGAGTGGGTGGGGAGGGGTTACCGCTGGCTGGACCACCAGGGATTAATTCTTATTTACTGTGCCCACGATCGGGCTGGGCTTCGGGTCCACTGGCCCACAAGGGATTTATTGTCATTCACTGAGCCCACAATTGGGCTGGGGTTCGAGTCCATTGGACCACCAGGGATCAGTTCTAATTATTTACACCCACGATCAGGCAGAGGAGCAGGTCCACTGGTACACCAGGGAGTCTTTTCATATTACTAAGCTCATGACTGGGCTGGGGAACAGGTCTACTATACCACCAGGGAGTCTTTTAATTTTACTAAGCCCATGATCAGGCAGGGATTCAGTCCACTGGATCACCAGGGAGTCTTTCCATATTACTAAGCCCACAATCGGGCTGGGGAGCAGGTCCACTAGACCACCAGGGAGTCTATTAGATATACTATGCCCGCGATCACGTGGGGGAGCAGGTCCACTGGACCACCAGGGAAGGTTTATTTTTACAAAGCCCATGATCAGGAGTTGGGGCGTGTTGTCGCCGAAGGGCAGGGGGCGTCGGTCCCCCAACGGCTGCAGCCTGGCAGGATGCCAGGCACAAGATGCTGGGGATCAGCGCACCTGCATGCAAATGGGGCCATAATGACATGAAAATGGACCCATTTGTGCTTTGCATGTATAATGGGCCCATTTGCCTACCCATCACTGAATATCGTGGTTCCTGCGCCTAGCACAACCACACTTGCACTGGTGCATCCCCCTGCTTCTCTCTTGCCACTAGCCCTGGTGCAGTGCCACTGCGCCATGTGAAATACAGGTGGCCACAGTGCCATATTCAATGATGCTGAGTCATGGTGCAGCACCATTGAATATCACCCCGACCACACCCTGGTGCATCCCAGTTGTGCTTCACCCAGTCTTGTGCCCCAGCCTGGCACAGTCTGAATATCCTGCCCATGGTGTTTTACTGGAATAATTTGATTAATACAGACCACCACCAGAAAATTAGATGCAAAGACTGATTTTTAAATGCCATAATATGATGTAGAATTGCCAGGACCTTGAGGAAAATTATGTCATTGTTGCTTGAATGGAATCAGCACTCACCCAAGATTCTGCCAGTTGGTCTGAAAATGTCTGAGGGATTTTCTGTGAAACTTTCAAAAAAGACAGGCAGTAAAACAGCATCTGAACATGAGAAATTACTGTTTCTGCACATTACTTGCAATACGTACAGAGCGGTTGTTCTCATGGAGAGCAAATAAAATGTGTTAAATGCATTTTAAAAACACTGCAATTGATCTTTAAAGTAAAATGCATGTGTTAATGATAACAATTACTAAGGAAAATGTTATCAAGTACTGGTTAAAGTACTAACATTTTAGGAACTTTACCTATTGAATTGAGAAAAGAAAGGGATGTATTGGCTTATTTGTATGTTGTGTGTAGATATGATCATATCCTAATGAAATTTTACATATTTGAAATGATAAACTATTAAGGTATGTTACAATGTACGAGAGTCTGTTTTGATATATGTGATTAACAAACTTTGTATTTTATTACAAACTAATATGTTTATAGGTAAACAGGATCACCTTGAAAACAGGACTCATGGTTCTAATGGTGTACATTTCCAACTTCCTGTATAAAAATAAAGATTTTTACTACTACTACTACTATTAACCCCTTATAACTATCCTGGGTGCCTCCATTTACTGATAAGTAAAATCCACTTTGTTCTTGACGGCCGCATTTGCATATGAGAAGATGATATCACCTTGCTATTAGTCTTTACAGCATGGACAGGATTCAGTAAAAAGGCAAAGTGCCATGCAAAAGGTTGCGTTGCACCCTACGGTTGTACTGGAGGGCAATCCGGCTATTCACTGAGAATATTGGGCATGCTAGGTGTGATGTGCCATTAGCATGCCCATTATGAGCCTATTTGCATGGCCTTGGTTTGGCCTAGTGTGGCCCCCCCACTAGCCCATGCCCCATGCAACTGCATCCTCTTGGTGTATTGCCCTCTGTCCTCTGACCACTGTCTCCAAAGAGATGCATGTATACCCTGGTAGTCTCAGATAACTGCCCCTTCCCCGATCACTGACCCCATAAGAAAACTTCTCTTTTTGTAGTATAGTGGTCCCTCCCTGGTCACCAATTGCCTTTTCCATATGCTGTAATAATTTTCTGTAGTGTAGTGGTGCCTTCCCCACCCCGATTGCTAACCCTCTATCTCATAGCATTTTTCATACTGTAGTGGTCCCTCTTCCTTCCCTGGTCCCCGATCACCAACCCCATATCCTATATCATTTTTCCATAGTGTAGTGGCACCCTCCCTGTGCCCCAATCACTGACCTCATGTGCTATAACATTTTTCCACAGTGTAGTTGTCCCTCCCCAACCCCAGTCACCAATCCCCATTCCCAAATGAGGAAACCCTATTCCCTGGTAGTCTAGGGTTCTTTGCCCCACCCTCCAATTAGTCCAGTGTGACCCATCACCCTGCTTCCACCCCATCCCAATCCACAGTTGGCAACCAGCACAGCCCTCCTCTCACCACCACAGCTGGCCACTGAATGAGCCCTCGTGGAGCGTGTACTGAATACAGTATGGCTCATTGGCTGAATCGCAGTCAATGAGCCTTGCTATAATCAGTTCATGCTCCATGAGGGCTCATTCAGCAGCCAGTCATGGTGGTGAGAGGAGAGCTGTGCTGGTCACCAACCATGGATTGGGATGAGGGAGTTGTGAGTCACATTGGACAGTGTGGGGGAGAAACCATAGACTACCCGGTAATAGGGTTTCCTCATTTGGGGATGACTATCAGTGACTGCAGCAGGGGAGGGACCACTACACTATGGAAAAATGTTATAGCAAATGGAGTCGGTGATCAGGGACCATGGAGGGCACCACTGCACTATGGAAAAATCTTATAGCTTATGGGATCGGTGACTGGGGACCGGGGAGGGGCATCATTACACTATGGAAAAATATTATAGCATATGGGGTCAGTGATTGGGCACTGGGGAGGGGGGAGGCACCACTACACCCCAGAAAATGATATGGGACATAGGATCAGTGATTGGGGTAGGGGAGGGCATCACGGCACTATGGCAAACTTGTATAACATATGGGGACAGTGACCAGTGACTGGGGGAGTCACTATGCTATGGAATCTGTATTTTGCATATGGGTTGTCAAACAAGGTGAGGGTAGGGACCCTAGGCTACTGGGAAATATATATGTATTGCTGTGGGGATGGTGATCATTGACCAAGAAGGAGGAGGCACAGTACCTCTGCGAACCACTAGGGTTGCACAGATTACTCCCAGGTTTTGGTTGGCAGTAAGTTCTCCACACAAGGGCCTTCACAAATGGCCCCTGCATGGAGCACAAACTTTGTGAATTGAGCTGTGGGTATATGCAGGTTCCCCTTCCCCTCATTTGCATTGTAGACCCACCTCACAACTTTGGCTGGGTGCAAACCCAGTTTGCATGGGTAAACTGAGCTTTGTGAATACCAACTCTGGGCAAAACCCAGTTTGTGCTGGGCAAACTGGGTTTGCATCCAGGCAACATTTTGTGAATCTGGCCCCATGTCTGCTAATTTAGAATAACAACAGGCAGCAGTAAAGGTGTAAAATTTAGAGCTATACAGAGTATAACATTCTGCTGGTGGAATAACAGTGGAATTACCATACTGATTCTGTAGAATTTCATGAAATTTGTGTGAAAAGTCTATGGAATTTTGCCAAATTTAAAATTTCAGTTATTCTGGACTAGTTTACAAAGTACATATCCATATGATAATACATTTGGTAGATGTATAGATGCTAATGGTATTTATATGTGTGCCACATTTCAGAGTCCTAGACTGAAAGGTAATTGAGTTATGGGTGGCCAAACATTTAATCAAAATTTAATTTTCAGTTATTTCCATTTAATTTTAAAATTCTCATTAAACTTTCTTTGCAGTTTCAGGATTTAGAGCAACTCATGGGTATGTGCACCACAGTTTATGTGTCAAGCTTTAAAAGGGGCTATGCTATAAGTAGCAAAAATATTGCCAAGATTTAGATTTTAATTATTTAAGTATAATTTTGAAAACATTTATCGAAATATCACATTTTGCATGTATTGTACATGGGTCATGGATACATTTATATATATACCCAGTTTCCAATTTCTAGCTCCAAAGGTGTCTGAATTATATGCAGATACAAATTTTCATGAAATTTCCCACAAAAATAATATCACATTCTTTGAGCACCTATCATTTTAAGATGATGCATCCTTATGTCATGCTATTAGGTACACCATTACACGTACTCATGCCAAATGTCAGCTATCTAGCTCAATAGAAGGCAGAATTATGACTTAATTAATAAATTTCAAATATTTCACAGAATTCCACCAGCTTTTAAATTTCAGTTATTTTGGTCTAGATTTCACAGTACAAATCCAAATTGTACAAATTTTTGCAGATATACATGTACTAGTGGCTTCCATAGGTGTATCAAATTTCAGAGTCCTAGACTGAAAAGTGGCAAGTTGTGGAAGGCAAAATATGTAACCAAAATTTTATTTTGAGTTATTTCCATCTAGTTTTAAAATTTCTTATCCAAATTTCTCCACAGCTTCAGGATTTAGAGAACTTTGCAACATGGGTATGTGCACAAAATTTTAAGTCTCAAGCTTTAAAAGAGGCTGTGCTATATGCAGCCAAACATTTTGCCTACATTTAGATATTAGTTATTTTAGTATAATTTTGAAAGGGTTCATCAAAATGTTACAATATTGTACAGACTTTATGATTGTTTCTACATTTATATGGGGATCTAGTTTCAGATTTCTATTTTCAAAAATGCCCAAGTTATATGGAGATAAAAAGTTTCATGACATTTCCCACAAATATAAAATGACAGATCTTGAGCACCAATCATTTTGAGACAATGTTTCCTAATGTCACAATATTTTGCACACTACTAGTGCACCTGTCAGTAAGTAATCATGCCAAAAGTCATATCTCCAGCTTAATAGACAGCTGAAGTATGACCAAATTAAAAAGTTTCAAAAATTCAACAACATTTAATGGAATTTCACAGAATATTGTGGAATTCTATTGGAATTCCACAAATTAATTTTCTGGATCTGCACAACTCTAGTGAAATACCTTGATTACCTTCAATTAGTTTCAAAACCTTCTTAGCAGTGGTAGAGCAGTATGCGTCTGTGTTATTGTTGTCACTGTATTTTCCATAGATTATGACAGCAGTGGCTCCACAGGCAGTTGAATGAGACAGACTCAGCTATGCATCCAAACATAAGGAACAACCTAACACCGGATATCAAGAATCAAATTCAATTTTAGGGACAGGCCAAAAATCCATATACCATAAGTGATCATACTGGTAATGCACAGAAGTAGGTGAGAAAATAGATAGAATTTACAACTTACAGTAATTAGTTTATTGTAATGTTATACTGCACAGCTGTTTAAGTTAGGGAAAGCCTATGTCACAGTCTTGTGAGACTTGTTGTGTTCTCTCTGTCTATAAAATATGTCCATGTATCCCACTCCCAACACACCTGGAAACAAGCTATAATTGCTTAGTATGCCTTAAATTACAACTACTTATGTAGATTACATTGGCAAATACTAAATATTGATGTTTGCTTTAGAATTTAGCCATTTATATTTGGATCTCATTAGAAGAGGATTGCTTAGCTGTGGAAATCACAAAGCTGTTATTAGAGACATTCTTTATTCCCTGGATGAAGTACTACTGAAAGATCTAAATAAAATCTTTTTTATAGTGATAAATTGCATGAAGAAAATTAGACTGGCCCAAGGCAGGGCACCTTCTAGTTGTTCATCTGGTAGTTTTGACTATAAATATGTGTAACCTGCCTCTTTCTTCTCTGAGCTCAAGGCAGGTTAATAGTGAGCACTCAAGGGTTAAGCTAGACCCTGAAAGCTGCTCTCTAGTGGGCCATAGCTAGGAGACAATGGTCTAGATTTTGAAACGCTGATGCATGGCTTGCCTCAAGCCCTGAATCAAACCCTTGTGATGTCACAGCTTTGGCATTGCCAAATGCTACAACTGCACCCAATTTTATAAGCTCAGGTGTAATTGCGACAGTTGACCCACTTTATGGCAGCTTGCTGCAATGTTTGGCCACAAAATGCATGTTAGAAGTCTTCAAGAATGACACAAGCTACAGCACAAATAGTTGGGCTAGCAAGAGTTGATTTACTGCAAGTGATAACAAATCTCTCTAGAGTGCTATATGCCCAGTGTGCTAAATATTTAACACACCTGGGGCCTGGGGCAATTTGGCTACTCTGAAAATGCAACCCAGGATGTGTGGAGTTTGTGCTCTGCTCTTCATGGCTTAGTCTACCTGAAGCCTGGGCATGAATATCCTTTGCCCTGCCCTCCCAATGAAGTGGGACTCTCAGAATTGAGATCTAGAGTGGTCAGGGCACTTAGAAATCAGAGTTTGAAGACATGAAGAGCTAGAAGAGGAGAGCCCTGTCTCTTCTCCACCCTGGAGTGGGGAGAGGCTCCCTGAAGACCAGCAGAGCAGGGGGAATTGACAGTATTCTTGCCCTGAGGTGAAGAACCACCTGCTGACCAAACAGGCGCACAAGAGTAGTGATGAGCCTTATCCCAAAGGATGTTGCCAGGATCCTTGTAAATCTGCTCCCACTCAGAAGTATGCAGGACAGAGAGCAATGTGTAAGTTAACATTCTTGTAGTGCTTCAGAGGAGAAAAGGTGCCTTAAAGAGTAATTACAACCCCAAGGTAAATGTATTGTGATGTAATGCTATTGGTTCATCAGGATAAGGGGCCTGATAAGAGTTGTGGGCTGCTAAGTTCCATCAAGTTGGGCCAGGCATGGGAGCCATTGCACTGGATCAGTAGGACCATCACATGTTGCAGAAAGGGAGCCACACACATGGCTGGACTGACTATTCAAAAATGTAGGAGTAAACCACAATCTGGTTGCTGTTTCATGAAGTTACCACTAGCTGGCACAGAACCACATGCAGGCATTGCTGCTCCCCAGGGTAGTGTCTCTCCTTGCCTAGGGATGGTGCCAGCATGCATTTGGTATTGCAAATGATTGTGCCCACTAGACCCTATAAGGGAGGGAGCTAGGGTTTCACATAGACGAGTTTGTCTATGCAGTAGTGCCCATTCAGTTTGAAGGGCAACAGTTATGGCATGGATGATGCCAGAAGTAATAATGAAGTCATGTGTGGATGTTAAGTGATTTGTGAGGGTGAGGCCCTTTTAATCTGCATACCACCAGGCACAGCTATTGTAATAAAGACACAACATTGCACTGCTTGAACCCCACTCCTAAGTATGGACAACAGTTTTTTAGTGGTCTCACAGAAGGAGCAGGACAGAGAACTGTATCAGTTAAAGCAAAAGGAGGCTGGGAAGGCAGTCAGAACAGCAAAGGCCCAAACCGAGGAAAAGATAGCCAACTCAGTTAAGAAGGGGGATAAAACCTTTTATAGGTACATCAGGGAGTGAAGGAAGACCAAGGGAGGGATAGTGAGGCTTAATAAAGGGAGGGAGGGTGGGCAGAGGGAGACTGTGAAAAGGCAGAGATACTAAACAAATATTTTTGCTCAGTATTTACAAAGGAAGAGGGGGAGGTACATAAAACAAACAGTATTAACACTCTGGATACAGAAGTTGATACCGGCCCATTTACAGAGGAAAAGGTTCTGAAAGAACTCTTAAAACTGAAGGTGGACAAAGCAATGGGGCCTGATGGGATTCATCCCAGAATTCTAAAAGAACTAAGGGTAGAACTAGTGACATCACTGACTACTCTTTTTAACAAATCATGGGAGGATGGGGTGGTAACCGAGGACTGGAGGAGGGCAGATGTGATTCCCTTCACAAAAGTGGGAGCAAGGCAGAAGCAGGAAACTATAGACCTGTTAGTTTAACCTCAGTGATAGGAAAATGATGGAATCACTTCTAAAGGAAAGAATTGTCAGTATCTAGAGGCCAGAGGGCACAGGACCCTAGGCAGCATGGATTCACAGCGGAAGGTCATGCCAGACAATCTGATAGATTTCTTTGACTGGGTGACCAAAGTAGTAGATCAGGGAGGGGCTGTGGACATGGCCTACCTAGACTTTAGCAAAGCATTTGACACAGTCCCACACAAAGATTAATATACAAGTTAGCCAGCCTGGGAGTGGGTCCCAAGATGACAGCCTGGGTAAAGAATTGGCTGGAGAATAGGACACAGAGAGTAATAGTAAATGGAGTCCACTCAGAAGAAAGGAGGGTTACTAGTGGGGTACTGCAGGGTTCAGTATTAGGGACAAGTCCTCTTCAATGTCTTTATAAGCGACATTGCAGAAGGACTGGAAGGAAAAATATGTCTCTTTGCAGATGACACTAAGATCTGCAACAAGTTGATGCTGGGGTGGAAGGGTAGAAAGGATGAGAAAGGGACTTGGCAAAGAGTTAGAGTAGCAGTCAAATGTATGGCAGCTTAGATTCAATGCTAAGAAGTGCAAGGTAATGCACCTGGGAAACAAAACCCAGGGGAAGAGTACACAATGGGGCGTGAGATACTAACAACAACAAAAATGGAAAGGGACCTGGGGGTAGTCATATCAGATGACCTAAAGATGGGCAAACAATGTGAGAGGGCAGCAAGGAGGGCTGGGGGGATACTGGGATGCATAGGGAGAGGCATCACCAGTAGAAAACAGGAAGTTATTATCCCTCTGTACAGACAGCTGGTGAGACCCCATCTGGAGTACTGTGTGCAGTTCTGGAGACCCAATCTCCGCAAAGACATAGACAGGATGGAAGCTGTCCAGAGGAGGGCAACTAAAATGGTGCAGGGTCTGCACCGGAAGACATATGAAGAGAGACTTAAGGAGCTTAATATGTATAGCCTCGAGGAAAGGAGGGAGAGGGTGGACATGATAGAAACTTTCAAGTACCTCAAGGGAATCAACAAAGTCCAAGAGGGTAGCATCTTTCAAAAAAAGAGGTGTGCAAGAACAAGAGGGTACAATTTGAAGATAGAGGGGCAGCTCAGAGGTAATTTAAGGAAGTATTTTTTCACAGAGAGGGTTGTGGATGCATGGAACGGCCTTCCGGAGGAGGTTGTTGAGTCAAAATCAGTGGTGGAATTCAAGCATGCATGGGATAGTCATAAGGCAATTCTGGGGGGTGGGGGTAGGAAGAAGTAGGCTGCTGGTTAACTAGGATCTGCAGCTTATCCAGTAGGTAGGGAAATGGGCAGACTGGGTGGGCCAAGCGGTCCTTATCTGCCGTCAAATTCTATGTTTCTATGTTTCATGGTATTGGTGCCTTAGTGAATGTGTTTGGTGCCCTCCGTCCCCATCTACCCAGACCCATGGTGGCAAAGTAAGCTGAGGTTCTGATTGCTTCTGGTTGTGTGTTGCCCCCTTCCTGGAGGGAGATGCCACTAAATACCCCTAGACACAGGGTGGGTGGCAACTGTTAAATTTTTAACAGAAACATTTCAGTCCAAAATACTTTTTATGCTTTGATTTATTGATTAAATTCCTATATAAGTGGGTTGTGTTTATGCTGATATTTTCATTTAATATATCAACTTCAGAACAGTGCATTATTCTACAAACTAAATTGAAGTGTTTAACAGCATATTGCATTATGATGATGGAAGGGTTAACTCCTCCCCCCGACAAAGAGCTTGAGTCTAGTTTCCAACTGTGAAAAAAGGCAAGAGTACTGCTAGTATGTGGTACAGCACAGATGTTCCAGCTCTTCTGAAAATTAAGCTCATTTTTCTGTGTTGTCAGAATCCATGTCAGAAGTATTTCCAAACTCAGCAGCAGCGCTTCTGTGTGCAGCTGTGTCTCACATTTGTCAAATTTTGTCCTGAAGTGGCGGAAACTGCTCTAGAATTCTATTATGAGTTTAAGACAAATGCATCTCTATTAACATTCTATGATTTGGAATATGGAGTCTTTTGCCAACAGAGGTTAATGCTTAGTAGATCATTCTTACCCATGTAAGAATGTGTGAAAAAAGTATTTATAAATATAGACTCAACCAATCATAAATCATTCTGGGCTAGGTTAATGTAGCTTTTTTAACAAAACAGATTAATGAAATAAAGAGAGCTATATCCTTATTTTGCCAGCTGTTGCTTTGTACTCTTGTCTTTCTATATGGGGTTTAATCATTAAAAACAAAATAAGTTGTTGTTAGGTAATATATATATATATATATATATATATATATATATATATATATATGTAGATATATATATATATAGATACATAGATATATGCAAGCATTGTTTTTCAGAGGATGTTACCCTTATAGTTGTTACATACATAATCTGTTTTTAACCCCCAGCTCCTTATAATATGATAATTATTGTTATACCTGTAGTGCATTGTATTGCATTGGTCTGCTGTTGAATTTCTAGGGACACAGTAGCCTGCTATCAAATGTAACTTGTTCTTCTGTTGCATGTAACTTGATAGACTCGGACACCTTTGAAAAAAAGCTCTTGAGCTCAAAGGTACTCCGAAAACAATCAATCAATCACTCAATGAATAAAGTAATTAAATAAATAAATAAAAAATAAATATCTACATACACGTGCATACATACATACATTGATAAGCTGGAGAAAGCTTTTGTTTTGCACTCATTACTTAATATTTTTATTTCCAGGGTTATTAACATTGTAGAAACTTGTAGCAAATGTGCTGCAGTACTGTAGGTAATGGGCTGACAAGAACCCATCGCTTAGCCATTGGCAGAGTACAGCATGGGGAGATGAAAACTGTTTTTTTTTTAATTGCTTTAACAATGAACTTCAGCTGTCTCTCTCACAGAAGAACCAATTTAGTCCTGTTATTTGAGATATTATAAGCAGGTACTGTCAAGAGGACTTGTACTGCATATTAATATGTCCCCTGGAGCCATTCATTGCTGGATAAGAGTGACATCATGCATGTTCCGCTTGAGAGAGAACAGCAGGGTGAAGCTGAGCTGTTCTGGCTCAAGCAGAATGCAAGTGAAATCATTGTTATCCAGCAACAAGTGGATATGGGGACATATTATTATATTATTGATTAAACACGAGCAATAATATATATATATATATATATATATATATATATATATATACATATACATATATATATATATATATACACACATATATATATATATATATATTCATTAAAAATGTCATTAATGCAGCATTAGGGTTGAAGCATTAAAAGTAGGGAAATAAAACCTGAGGGCTCCCAAGCCTAAGACCCAACTACACTGTGCATGCAGGAACAGGCATGAGGGGAGTGTTTTTGGGTTATGAACCCTAATGATCACCCCCATTCCACGAGTAAATAAGGTAAGATGGATACAGCATAGGAGAATGGGGTGAGCATTAGGGTTCACAAGTACAAAAACACCCTTGATGCCTGTTCCTGCATGCACAGTGGGGTGGGGTCTTAGTCTTGGGATCCCTAAGGTTGTATTTCCCCACTTTTGATGCTTGAACTCTAATGGTGCATTGACAAAGTTTTTTGCAATGAATTTCCTTACTTTTTGAGAAAGTATAATCATAGCTATATTTGATTATGGAAGCAGTAGGAGGCACTGTGCTCCCATCCATGACTGTTGTACTTATCCCTCATTTCTGTGTGCAAGTGGAGAAATCTCCAGGCCCTGTGCTCCTATCAGTCTATAGCGAGTGGTTGGGACCTGTGCTCTTATACATGCCTATTGTACTTGTCCCTAATTTCCATATGGGACTTTAGGGCCCTCTGGGTCCTGCACTCCCATCAGTCCATTGTGGGCAGTGAGGGCAAAGGGCCCTCCAGGCCCTGTGCTCCCATCCATGCCTACTGTATGTGATTGTCCCTTATGTGCATGTGTGACTCCCATCAGTGCATAGGGTATTGTGATACAACTCTGCCCTTCAAAGCAGTACTGCTGCCATGTTGATAATGCATGCCACAGTATATGTCATGTGTGTCCCATTCATTATAATTCACTAACAGTTTGAAACAGGGCCTGGAAACATGCCTGCCCATAGTGCCAAAGCTGCAACTCAAAGTGTTTTCAAGATACAGCATCTAAAAAGAACCTCAGCCATCACAATGTTACCCTAAGGAAAAGTCCAAAACTTCAAAGTATTATAACTCTGCCACACAGTGACATTTTCCCACCAAACCAGTTAAAGTCACATCTTTGGGACAAATCCTTTGCACCCTGAAAATTTCATCCCAAAAGCCCAAACTGTTTTCTAGTTATGAAGTGACAAAGAAACAGACATATCTGGAAAAGCAGTATCGCAAACTGTGGCAGTACCCTAGTTATTTTGGAAAACAATGTCGCAGTTTAGCAGTTCAGACTAAGTTATCCACATCAACAGAACTACCCCATGAGAGTATGCATGCAAAATTTCATGCGCATCTATTGAAGGGTTGCAGACATATTAAGGGTGCAAGCTATGCAGAACTGGAAGATTGTGAAAATGCTATCAACCGTATCTTGTTCTTGTGTTACATGTAACTTGATAGACTTGGACACCTTTGAAAAAAGACTCTTGAGCTCAGAGGTAATCCAAAGACAATCAGTCAATCATGTTAATTTAGGGATGTTTAATACACAATATCTCAGAAGCCACAGAAGCAAGTCAAATGGAATTAGCAATAATAACAGATCTACCCCTCAAAATATGCATGCAAACTTTCATGCATATCCGTTGAATGGCTGCAAAGTTATTAAAGTGCAAAGTATGGAAAACTGGACAACTGTTTGCAAAAATGGGAAAACATGTAAATTTAAGGATATTTGAGATACAGTATCTTTAGAACCACACAAGTGATTCAAATGGAATTAAAAACATCAACAGAACAGCCCTATGAAATGATGCATGCAAAATTTTATGCATATATGTTGTAGGGCTCCAGAGTTATTAAAGTACAAATTATACAGAACTGGAAGACTTAGTAAAAATGGAAAAAACATGTAAGTTTAATGATGTTTAAGACAAAATATCTCACAAATCACACAAGAGGCTCAAGTGAAATTTATGACATTTACAAACATACCCCTGAGAGGATTCTAAAGTTATTAAGATGCAACAGTGGTGCTGAGTTGAGACACTGGACACCACACCTCATGTCACGCCAGCGACCTGGGTTCAGAAGCAAGCCTGGGCCGCCGGGGGTCAGCAGGGGAAGGGAAGGATCAAGCATCTGGAGGACAGCTCTCCTTCCTTGGGGGGATCCAGGGACTATGCCCAGCACCTCAGTGACCTCTGGTGGAGACCAGAGGTACAGCAACACTACAGGGCTTAACTAGAGGGCAGCAGAGCCACGACAAGATGTTCCCTGGTGTCATTGCACTTCGGAGTTCTGCCTCGGGGGGGTGAGGGTGCAACGAGGAAAAAAGAACTACAAAAACCCTCCACCTCCTGACAGGTGACAAAGGGTCTGGGGGGGTAAAGTCCACCATGCTGAGAGTTGGGCCATCCTCTCACCCCTGTGTGCTCTCCACCACCTTGCTCCACCAGACTAGATTGTTAGATAGAGCACCAGGGGGAGTATCTGGCTGTCCTGCCCTGGGGGACTTAGAGCTGGGGGGGGCCGGGTGGTAGAGGGGCAGAAGGGAGGGGTGAGAAGGGGGCCTCAGATGAGCAGGAACAAGGACTGTTACCCTGTGTGACTACTCCTGAAAGAGTTCAGGAGTGTGGAGACAGAAAGATTTAAAAAAAAAGATGCAAATATGCAAAACTGGAAGACTGTGAAATGGAATAAAACATGTAAGTTTAACGATGTTTGAGGCCCAGTGTCTCAGAAAAAAAAATGGATTCACATGACATTTACTACATCAAGAGATCTACCTCCAGAGGTTAGGCATACCAAATTTCATGCAACTCCATTGAAGGGTTGCAAAGTTATTAAAGTGCAAAGTATGCAAAACTGGATGACAGTGTGGGAAAAGTACTTTCACTTTCAATATACATATACATTTTCCCATAGAAAATAATGGGAAATTTAAAAGGTAATAACTTTGTAATGGATTAATATTTTTTCACTAAACCTTCAAAAGGCAGATCTGTCACCCAAAGGCTTTCTACCCTGAACATTTCAGACCACAACATAAATGAATTTCTTTTTTTTTAACTTCTTTATTAGAATTTTATGCTTTCAGCAATAAGACATACAAACATACATACATCCCAGGATGGGTACCTGAGCCCACATCCCTAAACTGGAGATGGAAACTATATACACCCCCAAACTTATTTACAATCACCGTTATATGAAAACACTGGAAAAAACCTGAGTCCCCTTATATCGTAATGACAAGTATTTCTATTCCTTCAAAGTTGGCTTTAGTCTAACCCGGCTCTTAGCCATCATCATATTAACATAGCTCTGTCAACTTTGAGGTAAAGATAACTATCGAGGATAACCTTTAATAACTGTGTCCCTAGGAGAGAGAGAGCCCTTCCTCACCATCAAATATAAAAAAACTTCCTTCCATATTAGAGTTAATCCCATGAGAGTGTTATACCCCATTAACTAAAGGCTTACCCTAAAGAGAATGATACATCTCCTTACAATCCTAGTTACCTATTGTGTTCTATTACAAAAGTATTGCCGGCTGCTCCCCTTCAGACAGACAGATCTGGGTCTGAAGGCCCTTCTGCTGCATCGAGTAGATTGTTTCTAGAACCCACCACCTTCTATCATATAATCTCTTTTTCCCCTCTACAGCCATTTGTCTTTTAAGTCTGCCCAGGACCTGCATCAAATCGCTGACCCATTGGTCATAAGTATATATATTTCCATTCTTCCAGTGTCTTAAAATGAATGCTTTAACCAAGGCAGACATCAAAGACACATGATATTTGGCTGAGTCCCTCAATACTGTTTTCATGTCCCCGAGAAGACAGATCTCTGGCTTAATATATTCAGTGTAGTTTAGCATGGGATCCATTTCTTGACCAATTTGGATCCATAACGAATGTATTTTAGAACAACACCACATTACATGCAGTAGGTCTCCTGGTTTTATTCCGCATCTAAAACACAGATCTGTCTGTCTGAGATTTCTAGAACATAGTTTAACAGGGGTATAGTAAATGTTCGAATAAATGAAAAATTGCATAGTCCTGTATTTCGGAACCGGCAGAATTTTATCATTTTCCAAATCTCCTTCCAGTCAGGCCTCAGGAGATATAATTTTATCCAGTAGACTGTCTGGGCCTTGAACTCTGAGCTCAAAAGTCCAACAGCACCCTATACACCTTTGAAAGGGGTGTTGTAGGAGATCGAACTCCTTCAAATAGGCCCAAGTAAATGGGGTCAGTCCCCCTACTTTGTTGTCTCGTATGAACTTTTGCACCACATTTTTAATTTGGACCTTTTTAAAAAAATCCCATCCCATTCCCTAGTGTAAACTGATAAGCTCACCTTGTCACCAAGTATAAAATCTACCAAATTTAACTTGGCCACGTGCGGTGCCCATTGGGAGCTAATTACCAATCCCCCTAGACGAAAATTGGGGTTACCCACTATGGGTTGGTCTCTGGCTCCCCTCTGAGCTTTTCTCTGAGCCGGGCTTAATAGCTCCCACCAAGCCTGCATCGATTTTTCAATTGGTGTATGCTCCTCCCTAATAGGCAGAGCCACCGGATCTGCATAAACCAGTGCAGTCGGGGAGAGTTTTAATTCCTTTAAAGTGCGCTGCTCAATTCACAGCCAGGTTGGTGTATATCCTCCTTCTTCCCCATTTCTTGCCCAGTGCCCCATCAGCCCAAGCTGTCCTGCAACATAGTATAAAAACAGATCGGGGAGTTTTATACCTCCTTTATGGTATGAAAGGCATAGGATAGCGTGTTTCCTCCTTGGGGGTTTAGAATCCCACAGGAAATTTGAAATCACCCTCTGAATACTAGTGAACAAACCCTTTGAGATATTGTACGGTAGAAGGTGTATAGGGTACAATAATCTGGGCAACAGATACATTTTAATCATTCCTAGTCTGGCAGTAAAGTTTAAAGGAAGTTTATTCCATCTTAAAATATCGCTTTTAATTGCGGCCAATATATTGCCCAGATTATCCTCCACCCCATCTTCAGACCTGGCTCTAATCCAAATTCCCAAATATTTAATTTTATCTGAGGCCCAGTTGGTCTGGAGGTGATCAAAATCTGATCTGAGGGTGTATACCGTGAGCGGGAGAACTTGGGTTTTGCTTAGGTTTAGTTTATAGTTTGATACCTCCAAGAATTCCCGGATAATCTCCAAGGCATGCTGCAAGCTATCAGCCGGATTGTTTAAGTGCAACAAAATATCATCAGCAAATACCGAAAATTTAAGCTCCAACCCTTGAACCTCGATCCCTCGAACCCTGGGCTCCATAGAAAGCGCTCTTAACAAGGGTTCCAGGTAAATATTAAATAAAATTGGTGACAGGGGACACCCTTGTCTAGTCCCATTATGAAGGAGAAACTCTTTGGAAAGATAGCCATTACACAGAACCCTAGCTGTAGGGGCTTTATATAGATTTTTAACACCCTGGAGAAATCCCTTTGGAAACCCATTCTTTCCACTGTATAAAATAAAAAGTCATGGGAGACCCGATCAAATGCCTTCTCAGCATCGAGTGCTATCAGGGCCATAGCGGACTTTGAGATAGAGGCCTTGTGTAAGATATGGTGGAGTTTCCTTAACACGTCATGCGCCCCTCTACCTGGCATAAAACCAACTTGATCCTGGCTAATTAGTAAAGGAGCAACTTTAAGGACCCTATTAGCCAAGATCTTAGTAAGTACTTTAATATCCTGATTTATTAAAGCAATGGGTCTATAATTACCCGGTAAGTCTCTAGGTTTGTCCGGCTTTGGTATCAAGGTGATGTAGGCCTGGTATAAGGGAGGATGGGAGACCATTTCTTCCATAATATTCAAAAAGAGTTCTTGTAGTAGAGGCATTATTGTCTCTATATGAACCTTGTAGAATTTGGCCGACAGGCCGTCTGGCCCCGGAGCCTTCCCATTTGGAAGGCTGTTGATTGTCTCCCTGATCTCCATTTTCAGAATTGGAGCAGATAGTGCTTGAGCTTGCTCCATGCTCATTCTGGGCAACGGTATTCTATTGAGAAACCTCTTAATTTCGTCCCCTGAGCTAGTGGCCCCCTCTTGATATATACTAGCATAGTAATCTGCAAAAGCATCAGCCAATCTTTGAGGTTCCGTAATAATGCCCCCCTCCAAAGTTCACTGCTAGAATCGCTCTTTCAGACTCCCGCTCCCTAATTCTGTGTGCCAGTACACGTCCCGGCACATCCTCTTGTAATAAATATTTAGCATTCAATCTCTCCCCCCAGCAGTCTACCCTAAGATTCCATATCCCCCTATACTCTTCTTTTAAGCCCTTTAGTTTGTTATCTATTTCTGTGGAGGACCCCTCCAGCGGTAATAGTGACCTAATGGCCCCCATTAAAAATTCTTCCTGCGCTTTCTCCATTTTGCTCCACCTCGCAGAGTATTCCTGCACCATTCCTGCATATAGGACCTTACAGACCGGCCAGACAAGCTTCTTGTCTGTCAGGATTGGAACCTGAGTTTGAATGATCTCCTTAAGGGACTCCTCTAGCTTATTTACCATATTATCCTCCGCTAAGATCCCCTCATCTAGTCGCCACTGATATGGTTTCAGAGGTACTTTATCTAATTTCCATAGCAGTTGGATCAGAGAGTGGTCTGATAATACCCTGTTAAGGGTATTCAGGCCTTTAATCCTACTAAGCACCTCCCTATTGACCAGAAAAAAGTCAATCCTCGAGTGCGACTTATGAACCCCAGAGTAAAAAGTCATCTCAGTGTCCCCTTTCTTATACACTCTATATGGATCTACTAGGGCTAAAATCTCCATAAATCTATTTAATGCAATCTGAGGGGCATTAGGAGGTCTATTACTAGTAGGGTTCCTATCCACCTTATTGTCCAGGCAAAGATTCCAGTCGCCTGCCATAATCAATGGGTTGTGGGGAAGTGTAGCAATGTCAGCTTCCAAGGAGGTGAAGAATTCTGGCTTGGGGGGTAGAGCCATATATTGAGGCATAAGAAAATGAGTTTCCCAAGACTGAGCCCAACACATATATCCCCCTACCATCCTCTCTTAGCAAGGTTTGTTCGATTACGAATGGGCAAGATTTCCTAATTAATATTGCCACGCCCCCCGACGCTTTCGCTTTCCCATCTCCTATAACCTTACCCACCCATCCTTTCTCAAGGAAGTGCAACTCCTCATTCAATAAATGTGTTTCTTGGAGTGCTGCAATGTCAACTCCTAACTGGTTTATGTACTGCAGTATAACCATTCTCTTCTTCCTCCCCCTGAGGCCTTTCACATTCCATGACAAAAATTTAATTAGAACCATCTACTATATCCGTACCCCTGATGATCACTCTCAAATGTCCTACTTTTTTTTATTTTATATTTCTTGAATTCTCTCTCTCTCCCCTCCCCCAGCTCCCTGTCCCCCCATCCCCGATCCTCTGATCGCCCTCCTTAATTCTCATGAGACGTGTATGAGTCAGCCCCCAACATGCCTCCGACCCTCTCCCACACCTCGGCACATAATCCACTAAGTGAACCCCAACCTGTTCCCCCACCTCCATGATGACTTTAGGTCTACCTCTCGGCCCCTGTAAAGTTAATGAAGTAAAGGAAAGAGAGAGAGAGAGAGGGGAAAAAAAAAAGGGGGGTGGGTAACCTAACTGCATGGTGCTGCCATCTCCCCATTACATAAATGCCCCACTAGGCAGAGGGTTGTAGGAGACAAGTGATGATCTGCCTAGGGTTATCAATGATCCCCTAAAGCTCCTCATGAGGCAGGTGAATTCTAAATGTCTAGTGAAAGGAAAAAATCACCATAAGCAAGGTCTGTGCTTACAATTCAGTTCTGCTCTGGGAAAGTATAATGTTCAAGTGAACAGCCGAGTCAGTGACAGGGCATTCATTTTCACAGTCTCTTGAGATCTCTCTCTATCCAATAAAGAAGGGGAAAGAAAGAAAAATAAAATAAATAATATTATTCAGTTCTGCTCTGGGAAAGCATAATGTTCAAGCAAACAGCAGAGTCAATAACAGGGCATTCATTTTCACAGTTTCTTGAGATCTCTCAATATCCAACAAAGAAGGGGGGGAAGAAAAAGCTAAGCAGCTGGTGGTTTTCTGTCTTCCATCTAGGCGCTTCCCTGTTGCCACTAGTCTCACTCAGTACAGTTTCATCTGTATCCATCATGGACCCGTCATTCCTTTAGCTCACCGGTTTGAATAGGTCAGGCAGCTCCACCCTGAGGCCTTCCAGGGCATGGGACGCTGTGGAGTACCTTTTGTCTCCCTTTGGCAATTTCACAGTCAGAGTGGCAGGATACTGCAATCTGAATTTCAACCCAGCCAGATACAGCTTCTTCTTAATCTCTGCATATTCTTTTTGTTTCTCTCTCACTGAGGGTATTAGGTCCTGAAATAGCCAAATAGAAGCTCCATTCCATTGCAGGTTTCTATTAGCCCTGGCTTTGTTCAGAACATGAATCTTCTCTTTATAATTTAAGAATCTCATAATGAGAACTCGGGGGCGAACTCCAGGTGGGTGGATTTCTCTCAGTGATCGATGGGCACGCTTGATATTGTATGATTCCCCAAATGGTGTCGGACCAAATAGCTTCAGTAGGAGATCCTGCATGAATGCCACACAGTCTGGTCCTTCTGACTTCTCTGGGAGACCTGCTATGATTAAATTATTTCTCCTACTGCGTGATTCCTGATCCTCCAGTCGATCTTCCAGTTTTTTACCTTGTCTTTTGAGGCCAGTCATCTCACGGTCCATGGCTTCCGTCTTCCTTTCCTGCGAGGCCACTCTCACTTCAACGTCCCCCACCCTTTGTGATAGGGCATTTAAGGCAGGTTTAAGTAAGGAAAAATCGGCAACCAGCCCCTGCAAAAGCTGTTTGATCTTATTAATATCCTCCGAAGTTGAATGCCCCCCTTGAGCTTCTGCCCTGGATTCATCGAGCTCCTCAGGAGTTGGGGAATGCGGCTTGGAGAGCTTCACTGCTGGCGTTCTTGCTGCCAGAGGCTCGGGGCTGCCGTTTTCCATCTCAGCCATTCCACTCCTTGCCCCCGCTGTAAGTATTACTATTTTTTCCTTCCTTGCAATGTGGCTTCTGTTGTCCGGTACAGCGCAGTGCCCCTCAGCAACACTATGCCCCTTGCACAATTAAACTACGGGGTCTCAACCAAGTAAAGAAAATATAATTAATTCGCCGAAACGTGGGTGCGGTCTCGGAGACATCCGATCACCGCTAGCTCATCACGTGATCTCACATAAATGCATTTCTAAGATACAGGTGGACAAAGAAATGTGAAAGAAATGGTAAATTTAGGATTTTGTGACCGTTTCTGTTTCACAATCCACACAACAGATTTGCACAAAATTCTGCACGTCAAGGGACCAATCACTGGAGATTATGCATACACAATTTTGTGCAAATTCGTTGAGTGGTTCCAAAGTTACTAAGGTTCAGGTTTTGGGCATAACATACAAGTTTGCACTCAACCCTAATAAATATGCATATATGTATATATATATATATATTCTATTCCAAAAACTTTGTTAATGCATCATTTAGGGTTAAAACACAAAAAGTCAGGAAATGAGAACTTTAGGGTTGCCCCATCCCCTCTCCTAGACCCGCCCATCATCCCAAGATTGACAGCTGATGGGGTGTGTCACTGGGGATGTGAGGCCTAAATGTCACCCCATTCCATCTGTAATCATATTCACAAACCAAGTTTCAAATAAATTAATTAAACTGTAAAAAAAAATTTCAATTAAATTAAAAATGTAACTGTAAAAAATGAAAAATTACCACTGTAAGTTGGAGTCAGGGTTGTATGGGGAGGGCAGGAGTAGGATAGGAGGGTCATTTTGGCAACTCTATAAAAAATAATAATAAATGTGGGTTGACTATATGGAATATAGATTCAATATGGCACCTGACATACAGCTAGGCTCTGTCTCTTTCCCTCCCCTCCCTAATTATGATTTCGAATATTGACAGGCTTTGGGGTTCTCACACTGACTTTGAGAAATATACTTTCAGTTAAATCATAGTTTCAGACTGCTAACCTGTTTATGCAAAAGTTTGAAATGTTTTGAATAGTTTTGTCAGCTGTTACTGGCACTTTAAAGTTTGCTAATGTTATATGCTTGAAGAGAAGGCTACAATTAGGGCACATGAAAACAACGTGCAGTTTCTCTGACTGTCTTGGACCAAACAGACCATGCAGAAGGCCAGCTCTATAATGTACTATGATGATAAAATTCTGAAAAGGGTCCAGCCTATTATGGGAAAATGCAGGCTAAGAAAGCAATAAGACATGACAGGGTGTGGGTTGTTTCCTGATAAGAGTATGCACCAGGTGCTTTCAGCGCCTGGGAAGTGCTCTTTTCAGGCAATAACCCACCTACTCAAAGTGCCTTATTTCTCTTATAAAATGGGTCCCACAAGTAAATATTTAAACAATTTAAAAAGGAACAAGATGTTAAAAAAAACTAAAAAATTGTTTTTTATTTTGTTGTTAAAGAAAAATAGCTTGCCTGTACATAAGTGTATGTACTGTAGTGCAGAACTGTTAGGTTTCCAGTAGAGTGCATCTGGATGTAAATGTCATAAACAGTAGCCCCCCCCCACACATAGACACTATAGACTGCATTTCACGAAAGGATGCAATGTACATGCGATTTGCGTGTAACTTGGCAGCATACCTATGTGACCTCAGACAGGTGCAGGGTGCACAGATTCATGACTGCAAGCACCCACAGGGTGCCTGTTCATGGCCTTGCCCCCCCCGCCCAGCATGCAGCTGGATTGGAGTTTCATGTGGGATGCAGGTGGACATCCAATCGGATGCCTGTCCTGTGTCCTTGAGTGAATCCCTTGCACTGCAGATGTGTGAGATTGTGAGACAGCATGGGTCCAGGACCTTTACATCCATAGGTATTTAACCAAAAGGCTGCCCCCAGCCCACCCTGACAGCCTGGTAGGCTGGGGTGGCAGTGTGCAGGGGGACCCCATTGCTGCCATGCCCCATCAATAACCATTGGGGGGGAGTGTAGACACTTACAGCGGGGTCGCTGAGGCATGCCATGTCCCACACCACCTGGCACTCTGCACCATTTTGAATCTCGTGGAATACAGACATGCCACCTGGCATGCTCCTGAACCACCCGTGACACATATCTGCTAGGGGAGCTGGGAGATGAGGTGTGCATCTGGCTAACATTCATACATAGGGGTGCCTACACGCCTGAGATATGTGGCACATAAGCATAGTGAATTGGGCCCAATATGTGTGTTTTGTATCAGTGAGTGAACTGTTCCCCCCTCCTCTCACTGTACTTTTGTTTTGTTCCCTAGTTGTGAAAGCATTAGCAAATTATTTTTCAGTGAAACAGCTCCATATTTCATTATGCTGTGGAGCGAGTGAACGCATTGCCAAACTACTGAGTGAGCGACCTACAGACTTCTGGGTTTGTGGTTTGGGATGTAACCAAAGACAGGAGGACAGCAGATGTAGTCCCCTTATACAAAAGCGGGAACAAAGAGGAAGCAGGGAACTACAGACCAGTCAGCCTCACCTCAGTAGTGGGGAAGATCATGGAAGCACTACTGAAGGAGAGATTGGTGGAACATTTGGTTGTCAATAGACTACAGGACCCAAGATAGCATGGTTTCACCAGGGGGAGGTCATGTAAGACCAACCTCATTGAATTTTTTGACTGGGTGACTAGGGAGGTGGATCAGGGGAGAGCAGTGGACATGGCCTATTTGGACTTCAGCAAGGCCTTTGACACTGTGCCACATAGAAGACTTTTATACAAACTGGGGAATATGGGTGTGGGCAGGACAGTAGTGTGGTGGGTAGGTAACTGGCTGGGTGGCAGGACACAGAGGGTGGTGGTAAATGGCTGTCACTCCACAGAAGGAAGAGTGACCAGTGGGGTACCACAGGGATCAGTGCTGGGACCAGTCCCATTCAACATCTTCATCAGTGACATTGCACAGGACCTAGAAGGAAGAATTTCACTGTTCGCTGATGACACAAAGCTCTGTAACAGAGTAGACACACTGAAGGGTGTAGACAGAATGAGAAGGGACCTGCATAAACTTGAAGAATGGTCAGGGGTTTGGCAGTTGAAATTCAATGCAGAGAAGTGCAAAATAATGCATATGGGGGCACAAAAACCCTGGCACAATATATCAGTTGGGGGGTGAGGATATAGCGTGCACCAAGCAGGAAAGGGATCTTGGGGTTATCATCTCTGATGACCTCAAGGTAGGGAAACAGTGTGACAAGGCAGCAGGTAAAGCAAATAGAATGCTGGGATGTATAAGCAGGGGCATCACCAGCAGGAAAAGGGAGGTCATAATTCCGCTGTACAAGACACTAGTGGGGCCCCACCTGGAGTACAGTGTACAGTTCTGGAGACCATACCTACGTGAGGACATAGACAGGGTAGAGAAGGTTCAGAGGAGGGCAACAAAATGGTGCATGGATTGCATCACAAGTCCTATGAAGACAGGTTGAAGGAACTGAACATGTACTCCCTGGAGGAGAGGAGGGAGAGAGGGGATATGATAGAGACATACAAGTATCTTAAAGGGAGGAACAGGGTGCAGGAATACACTATTTTTAAGTGAAAAAGATGTTCCAGTACTAGAGGGCATGGGATGAAGTTGGAGGGAGGACAATTCAGAGGAATCATGAGGAAGAATTTCTTCACAGAACGGGTGGTGGACAAGTGGAACACCCTGCCAGAGGAAGTGGTGGGGGCTGAAACAATCACGGGATTTAAGAATGCATGGGATAGACATAAAGGAATTCTGGAGGTCAGGGGTAAGGGGCAACAGACTTCTAGGAAAACATAAACTGAACTTACAAGCTCAAATGGGCAGACTGGGTGGACCATAGGCCCTTATCTGCCGACACTGTCTATGTATCTATGTATCTATGGTTGCCTCATAATGTTGCAGTTGGCTTTTCGACATTTTTAAAGTTTTAACTGCAGCAGCAATTTTTTTTTTTTTTTAGATTCTCGTTATCTCTCCCCTAGCCGGAATGCTCTCAGGCTTACCCACTGGCCTGACCTCTCTACCACCCACTGTGCCTCCCGTCACCTTCAGGGACATTACAACTCTCTGGGGATGCGGACCCTACAGCCCCAGAGAGATCAAAGGGGAAGTGACAGAAGACCAGCATTGGGCTTGTGGTGGTGCACTGGAGGAAGCCATTGCCAGTCTGGCAGGGGAGGCCTTTTTCCCCTCATGGTATGCCCTCCTCCCTTCTCCTGTGCGTGGTACACATTCCCTGACTTCTTGGCACACAGTCACCCTGCCAGCATTGGGCCACTCTGTGTACATGCAGCCCAGTGCTCTGCAGTATCACAGATCTCCACCAGGGGTCACTGGAGTGCTGGACTCACCAATACCCTCTCTCGGGATAGGAAAGCAGCCCAGTGGGCGCTCAATCAAATCCTTCCTCTGCTGACCCCTGGCACCCAAGTTAGCTCCCGAACTCAGGTCGCCGGTGTGGTGTGAGGTGTTGCGTCCAGCATCTCAGCCCTCAGTGCCACTGGGCCTTCCTGCAGCAGCAACTTGAGAAGTGTTACACTGCAGCAGCAATGTGAGCAGTGTAAAATATAATGCAGCTATGTTTTCAGGGGGGACATGCAGGTGGGTTGGTCGATGGTCAGGCAACTCTGGGCTGGATTCTCAAAGAGAGCCAAAAATTCCATAGTTGTGGAAAAATGGCCTGCAGCACTGCAGAAATTTACTGTAGTTGTGGTATATTCACAAAGAAAATTTCTGTAGCTGTGGAACATCGTAAAACAGGTGAGTCGCAAAATTCCACAAATGCTGAAAATCTGCAACATTTTTTCCGCAGCTGTGAAAATAATATTAAAGGACCAGCAGACAGAACAACAGCAGGTGCTCCATATTAAGTGGAGCAGGAAACTTTCATAGTCTTGCAAAGGCTGCAGCAGATCCAGCACTCCCAATGGGGCAAGCAGCCAGTCCCCCAACTGGGACCATGGTAGCACCACCAGTACCAGCAGGACCTTGCACTCACTGGCAATATGTATTTGTTGGTTGTGTCTCTCTCTGGGGTGTTTCTTTCTCCTGTGTCTCTAGCCCACACTTCCTACTCTGCCTCTATTGCCTGTGGGGCTCCTTTACGGGCTGCACTAGGTCCTGTGGTTGTGGTTTGTTGCCTTTCAATGGAAATTTGTGCTATTTGTGTTGTAACAACTGACACTACTATACAGCCCACAGGGTTGCATTTGCTGGTGCCTGAACCCCCACTATAACTGTATCCCAATTGTTAGTACACTGCTTTTTGTTCAGGGTGAGTTACACCTCGCAGTCTGTGGTGCAGCATCTTTCTGCAGCTGTGGAAAAACAGGGGCTGAGAATAGCCTTTAAAAGGATATGCCATAATTTTCAATGGCTTTTTTTTGCTACCACCCCCTGTGCCTCCTGTCACCTTCAGAGACATTACAACTCTCTGGGGATGCGGACTCTACAGCCCCAGAGAGATCAAAGGAGAAGTGACAGAAGACCAGCATTGGGCTTGTGGTGGTGCACTGGAGGAAGCCATTGCCAGTCTGGCAACTTCCGTAGAAGGAACTTCCGCAGATGAACTTTTTCTACAGTCTGCAGTGCATTTTTCCTGCAGCTGCGGAAGTTTTGTGTATTCCACTTAGCTCAATTACCTCTTTTTTTTCTGCAACAGCACAACCTTTGAGGACTTACACATGTTTTTACACCTTCCATGTGTTTTGAGAATCCAGCCCTCTGCCACTGTTTTTAATCATCCTATACTGTACCATATCTACTTGTTAATAATTTGTTAATTTTTATTACTCTACCCTGTGTTCATTGTGATGGTGCCACTCTGTACCTTTAGGTTTAGGTCATAACCTTCTTATACATGTCCTAAAAGTGTACCTTTCATCTTCTTTGTTACTAAAGTCTGGATTAATTATAATGTTGTCTGCTCTGTACCCTGTACCTTTGATGTAAAACGGGTCACTTGTGAAAAAAAGCTATGTAGCTCATCTGACTCTCTAGTATAAGAAATAAAAATGTTATGAAAAAAATGAAATGGAAAATGTTTAGCCACCTTAGTCTCTCCTGGTAGTAGTTAACACAGGAGAGCTGTGTGGAATTTTCAGATTCCATTTCTGAACAAATTCTGCCGAGAGTGGAATTCTGAAATTTTTACAGCAGTTTGCATAAACCATAGACTAGTGTTCTGCCGTTTATGTAAACCATGGATTAGGGTTCTGTAAAGTGCAGAAAAAAAACAATTCTACAGTTTATGTAAACTGTGGAAAATGAATCCATGGTTTACATTAAAAGATTTCTGGAGTTCCATGGAGTTCAAGGGAGTTGGAAGCAGAATTGCCATTCCACTGGAATTTCACTGGCAGAAGTCCACATTCCTCACAGATCTACCACCCACAAATCTAGCCACCCACCTTTAGACTTTCTTTCCACCCTTGCCACATCTGTCTGCTTATTGGGTGCTCAGCACTGCTTACAATTGTGCTTATAAGTTGTGTTTACAGGTTTTGTTACTGTTTTGTGCTTACCAGTTCTATAGTTTGATCTCTCTTTAGGCTAAGCAGTGTTACTGTTTTGTTACTATTTTGTTTTGTGCTTACAGGTTGTGCTTACAGGTTTTGTTTTGGGCTTACATGTTTTGCAGTCTCTTTCTCATACTGAAGGACCTAGTTGCTTTTCAACTGCAGCTCTTCCGTGGAATGAGGAGTGTACCTGGGGAGTGGAACTGACAAAGACTTAGTGCCTTCCAACAGAAGGAAGATTTAAAAGGTCAAGTTAGTTGGTGTGTTGAGGTGGAAGACTAAGGTTTGCTGACAAAAAGCACCTAGCGTTACTTGAGCTTTTTTCTCCTAGGTTTGCTTGAAAGGACAGAGCAAGGAGTAACATTAACAGAACAAGGAAAAACATTAACTTCACTGGAAGAGAGAAGGGATATGATAGAGACTTTCAAATACCTTAGAGGAATAAAGAGGTTACAAGAGGGGAGCAAATTTCAGAGAAGAAAGTGCACAAGGACAAGGGGACATAACATGAGGCTGGAGGAAGGCTTAGGGGGAATGCTAGGATGTATTTTTTCACAGAGAGGGTGGTGGATCCATGAAACAGCCTACCAGCAGAGGTGGTGGATGTGAAACAGTTTTGGGGATCAAAGGTGCATGGGATAAGCTTAAAGGCACCCTGCTGTACAGCAGAGCAGAGGAAAGGTAGTCCAGATAAGAGTAGGGATTGCCAAATCAAGTAGGGAACTGGGCAGACTAGGTGGGCTGTATGGTCCTTATCTGATGACAGATTCTATGTTTCTATGTTTCTATTAAGGCTTATTTTGGCTAAGCAGAGTTACTGTCTCATTAATATTTTGTTTTGTGCTTACAGGTTGTGTTTACAGGTTTTGTTACTGTTTTGTGCTTACAGATTTTACAGTTTGATCTCTGTTTAGGCTAAGCAGAGTTACTGTTTTGTTACTACTTTGTTTTGTGCTTACAGGTTGTGCTTACAGGTTTTGTTTTGGGTTTACAGGTTTTGCAGTTTCTTTCTCACATTGAAGGAGCTAATTACTTTTTTCCACAGCTCTTACAGGGGATTAGGAGTGTAACTGGGGGTGGAGCTAACAAAGGCTTAGTACATTTCAACAGAAGGAAGATTTAAAAGAACATGTTACCTTTAATTTAGTCCGAGGGTGCTGTGGTTGGTGGTGTTTGTTGGAGCCACTGCCAAAGGCTGATTATTTTTCTCCACAGGTACATCTACTGATTTTTTGCAGGAGAGGTACTCACCCATCCTGCCTCCATTCCCACCCCCTCATGCTCATCCTCTAATATAACCCCTGACCCCCTCATATGCTTCCTGCTGAATTAAGGAAGGGTGAGACTTACTGCACATCTCAGAAAAAAAAAATGATCTTCTTTTCTCTTCGTTGACTTTCATCTCCAAATTGCTCGGCTGAGAGTCTCCACATAATTAAGGTTAAAAAAATCTTTGTTTCATCCAACCTGTTCTAACCTTTGCTTCCATCCTACTTGCCTATGCCTGCACACTTCCCTTGCACAGTTATTTGTTTGTTGAGCCACTTGTGGCCCAGGTCATGGTTGAAAATGGTCCCTTGGATCAGTGCACTTACCCGGTTACCAAATACTTAAATAAATAAAAATAAATAAATATTTTTCTTAAAACAGCTGCTCTAAAACCATGACAGGAGGATAAATAGTCTTTTTACTTTCTAGAAGTCACCCAAGTGGGTCCACTCCAACCTCTCCAACCTAAAATATTTTAGTAGCAATGGAGATTGTAACTTGTGGACAATGTGGGGCCCTATTTGGCAGGGTGCTATTCTGTGGCCTGGGTCAATGTCTGTCTTGCTGGGCTATAGCCAACCTTAGGGCCCAGCTGAGGGAAGCATGGGCCACAATACATAAGCTCCAGGTCAAATTGCAAAACTACAAGCACCCACTCATCCCACCTCCAACCCAGCGGCACACACATGTCAGCACTGGTCCAAAGAAGGATCCAGAATCAGAGGGCTGGCAGGTGGTCAGGAGAGGGAGGCAAGGCCATGTGGTAAGAATTAAAACATGAACATCTAAAAACAACATGTTTATAAGTAACAGTATGCACCACTGGTAACAAAACCAGTCACTGGATATTGCGGTGCTTCTAGGGACCGGCACATGGAGCCAAGCATGATCGAAAAGGATAAAGAAAACAATGGCAACAGGGACAAAAGGAAACTTATCACAGTGGGAAATTCCATGATCCCACATAATCCCAGTAGAATCCCACATAAATTCAAATGGCGGTACCAGGGTCATTGTCAATTGTCTCCCAGGCGTATCTGCAAAAAGGGACACAAAACACATCAAGCAGATTGTGCAAAGGGTGGATGGAACAAAACACATATTCCTTCACCTAGGGACAAATGACATGTCCAATCAATCAGCTGCAGAGACAAAAGAACACATTGTACAACTTGCTAACAGAATATCCTCTCTTTCATCTGCACTGGCATTCTTGGAGATGCTTCCAGTCTGGGGGTGGGGTAAAAGCACCAAGACGGCCAGAGAGGAGCACATACATGAGTTTAACTTATGGCTGAGGGAATGGTGCCAGGAAAATGGCTACCCTCTCATCAGCAACTGGCAGTCCTTCTGGGAGAGGGACTTGTTTTTTGTTTTTGTTGAATTTTGTTGACCTGGTAAGCCCACTGGGCCTAGAAGTCCCTTTTTCAGGGTCGACCAGGGGAAGGGGGATACAGATGGTAAGCTACTGAATTTGAACCAGATTAAGCTGTTGGTGGTATTTTTAGTGAATGAGGGAAATTTGGCCAGGACACCGGGGAAGTTCCCCTACTGCATTGTTGTCAGTAGGGGATCCTTGGCCATCTGAGGTGAGATGGCCAGTGTTGCTGAGCTTTCAGGGGAGATGGACGTTGCTGGTGCAGGGGTCTTGGCCTCGTCCCCTGTTCCTATTTTCCAAGAGGCTTCTGATGTGGAGATAGTTGCTGCAGATTATGAATCACCAGTCTTAAGTAATTCTGAGTCTCTGCAGCTTGAAATGGGATCTGTGTCTTTTGTACAGCATGAGTCCTCTGCTGTGCAATCAGAGATTTGCAACACTAGATTGGTATTATCTAGTAAGAAAGCTAAACTTTTACTGCCATTATGGACTTTGGATCATGCATTGGAGGAGCTCCCTCCGGTTAGTTCTCCCTCCAGTGTGCTGCCTGCTATTTCTAATGTTTCTACTGCAGCTGTACCTTCAATCGTTGATGTTGTTAAAGCTGCTGTTTTGGATCCTGCTTCTCTCTGTCCATCTGCAGTGCCTAGTTTTCCTCCTGCACCTCCTGCTGTTTTATCAGTTCCGCAGGCTGGCAGTAATATCGGGCTTCCTGTGTCTCCCGAGTGCCTACAGCCTGCGGGCCTTGTCACTGCAGCTCTCGTTCCTATGGCACCTTCTTCTACGCCACCAGTTTCTGTGTGCCCTTCTGTGAGTGCACCGATATGCGACACTGGTTCCGCTTTGCTTCCAGCAGTGTTTGTCTTCCCCCAGAATCAAACTACACCAGGCTGGAGCAAAACTGCTGCTACTCCTGCATTAGACAAGTAGATACCGAGGGCTCCTTTCGCTGCCTTGCCTTCGGCTGTTGTCCATGGAGGTCCATCCTGGTCTCCGCAACAGGCGTTGCGGGATGCAGGGTGGGAACTTTCAGATACTGGCAACTGGTCCCCTGACTCTCAGGACCAATCTTATCTTCAGATGCTTCAAAAGGTGACTGCTCCTGTGGCCACCAACGTTGAAGACATGAGCTCCACCATTTTAACCCGGGGTAAGGACTTGGACTGTGCTAGTGTGACTGATTCTATGGTGCCTTCTAAGACTCTAAATTCTATCACAAAGTCTGATACTGTTGTTATGAAGGATGTATTGCAATTAACAAAGGTGGGGGGTTTCTTTACAGGCCACAGAAGCCTTAGATGATAGCATGGTGGGGGAGGTTGTAAAGGTAGGCCCTCCACCAGCAGTTGTAGCACAGCTTTCGGATGACTGTCCTAGAGCACCTTTCAAGCTTTCAGATTTATTTCAGCATAGGAAGGAACCTGCATCATGCAGGAATGCTATTCGGTTTTTGTATAAAAGGGGCTTGAAGGAGGCACCTGATCGTGTTTACATTGCCCGGGCCTTGTTAAAAGGTTCTAGGAAGTTTTTTTCTTCTGAGATTTTTGCCCTGAACAATATTGGTAATTCTAATTTTGACGTTAGCTTTAAAAATGTTTCTAGTTTGGATAGGTTTTGGGCTCGGTATCATGTTTGAAAAAACACACCCCTTTGGTCCCCCTTTCAAGTGATACCCCTCACCAAACCGACTGTTAGAGTTATAACTGTTATGTTTAAAAATGAAGGGGTTAACATTGAGGATATTTTATTTTGGCTCCGGCAACATTGTGAGGTTCTGGGTACTCCCTCCTCTACTTTAGATAGTGAACAAATCTGGGATGGGGGCTGGAGGATCCAGGTTAAGTTGTTTGTTACAAATTCTGGTACTATGCATCTTCCCAGTTCTTTTTATTTAGGTAGGGACAGGGTGCTATTTTTTATATAGGTCAACCTAGGTCCTGTTTTAAATGTGGGTCTTGGACTCATCTTAGCTCTGTCAGTGATTCTATTAAATGTAGTCATTGTTTGGAGTTTGGGTATTGGTCTGCTAAATGTTTGAATCTTTTTCGTTGTAATCTTTGTGAGAATACTGGACATGCTTATGGCAAATGTCCTTGGGCTTCTCATAATAGAGACGATTGCCCCTCTCACGAAGGCATTATAGACCAGGCCCAACATTTGCATGCTAAAATGATAGCGGACCATGGTATTGTTCCTGTTTTACAAGTTCCGGAGCCTGGGATTTCTAATTTGCTGGGTGATGCTTCAGAAGCGGGCCCTGTAGTTTCCCATACTACTTTGGGTAATACGGTGACTACGGATGTACAAGTGGAGTTGGAAGGGGTCATAACTGACCTGCCTCCTTCCTCGGAGTCTGCTGTAATTCCTGACGTGCCTCCCCCCCACCCCCACAGTTTGATGATATGGGCTTTAAGCCTGTCTCGAAAAAAAGGACCAGGTTTGGGAGAAAGGTGAGGCCTCCGGTGTCCTTAGAGGGACAGGATAAGGAGGACCTTTCTGAAACCTGGGCACAGGGTAATAAATTTGCAGTATTGGTGGAGAGGGAGTCTGATGATGATGGTACTGATACCTCCTCTCTCTTATTCAATACTGATCTTGAGGAAAGAGGGAGTGTAGATTCTATTGCTAAACGTACTCAGCAAGGTAGGAAAGCTAGGATAACATGAAGGGTATCTTTTGGGTGATTTTCCTTTTTCTTAATTTTTTTATGTCCTCTCTTTCAGTTGCCACTGTTAATGTTAATAGTATTAAAGGGGGGCAGAAATTAGCTAGTACTATGTTTACTCTGCAATCTGTTGCTTGTGATGTCCTTTGTTTATTAGATACTAGACTCAAAACTCATAGTGAATTACAGGCTGCATCTGGAGCTTGGCCTTTAGGAGAGTCCTTCTGGTCTATTGGACTTGAGGCTTGTGATGGTGTTGGAATACTTTTTACCAATCCTGATTTTCAAGTTACAAGGTTAGTTGAGCTGCACCCTGTGCGCGCTTTATTATTGGATTTTACTTATCAAAATGATAGATTCCGTCTTATTGCTCTTTATGCCCCACAAACCAAAGCAGCTAGAGCTTCTCTATTTGAAGAAATTCACCCATATTTGCATACGTCATGTTTAGTTATTTGGTTAGGAGAATTTAATTGTGGTTTGCATCAAGCTGACAGGGGGTTGCAGACTTCTAAATTATTTTGTGACACTAATGCATTGAATAAAATTCTGCTTACTGCTGGTTTGCAGGATTCTTATTGGAAATTGCATCCTATTGGTGGTTATATTTTCTTTAAAGGTACTTTGAAAACCAGGATTGATTTCATTTTTGTGTCCCATGTTCTTCAGGTTTTGGACTCTGATATTAGGGCAATGGAATTTTCAGATCACGTTTTGTTATATTCCAAGATTTCTCAGAAGGATGTTCCTAAATGTAAGAAAAACAAATGGAGGTTGAATAATGGTTTATTGCAGCATCCTAAAATACAGAAGGCCTGGCAACACCATTGGACAGCTAGACTTTCTGTAGTGAATGTTATTCTGACATGTCTACTTGGTGGGAGGATACTAAAAAAGATTGGAAGGCTTTGTTTCAATCTTTAGCTTCTTCTAGGTGTCGGTCTGATTATTTGGAGTATTTAAAGTTACGTCACCACTTACAGCATTTGATTTCATTAGCTGCTACTTCTAGCCAGGATTATGGTTCCCAGATTCAGACAGTTAAGAATCAGATGGTGTCCCTTCAGTATACCAGGGCTAAATCATTGGAGCAAGAATCAAGATTTGTCACGCAGGTTAGGTCTTCATCTATTGACCCCTTTAAGAATTATCAAGATAGGGTTAAGCATAGGTTTATTTCGGAATTACTGAATTCCTCTGGACAGAGTGTTACTTCCCTGGCAGCTATCATTGAGGATAGATGCACTGCTTTGTTTGCTAATCCAGAGGTCAGTGGAGATTTGGAGCAGGTTTTACATTCCATACCATTACCCCAGGTAAGGTTAGAGGATCTTGATATGTTGACACATGATATTACTGCTGAAGAAGTATTTCAGGTGGTTCAACACTTGAACTCTAATGCAGCCCCGGGTATGGATGGGTTGGGGGCAGCTTTTTATAAAAAATTTCTTGAAGAGTTGTCTCCAGTTTTGGTGGTTCTTTTTAACCATATGTTACAGTCATCCACTTTTTCGGCTTCCATGCAGGAAGCAATGTTGGTTTTAGTTCATAAAAAGGGTGCGCAGAATATTACTGATCATCGGAAGCCCTTGAGCCTCCTTAATACTGATAGGAAAATTGTGGCAAAAATTTTGTTAAACAGGTTGAATAAGATTTCGGATTATTTGATTAGTGTGGAACAGACATGTGTGGTTCCAGGCCGTCAGATTAAGGATAGCCTTATTGTACTACGTGAATTGTTTTGGCAGGCTAATTCTGGTCAGGTTAAGGGGTGGGTGATGGGAGTTGATCAGGAAAAGGCTTTTGATTGCATTTCACATCAATTTTTGTTTGCAGTTTTAAATGCATTTGGTTTTCCAGCTAATTTTGTTTCTTGGATTGCGGCACTTTATGATAATAATACCTTATGTCCTAATGTGAATGGGTGGTATGGTCATCTGGTGGTGATATGGAGGGGGGTCCGACAGGGTTGTCCTTTAAGCCCTCTTTTATATGTTTTTTGTTTGGATATTTTGATTTATCTATTACACCATTCTTCTGACGTATAGGGTATATTGGTTCCACAAATTGGTTTTCTTGTAAAAACTATTTCTTTTGCAGATGATATGGTGCTTACATTGGGGGTTGACACAAATGAAGATGTCCTTTGTAATATTTTGAGGACTTATGCAGCTGTTTCAGGTTCCAGGATAAATTGGGATAAGAGTGTTGGTATTCCTTTAGGTACTACCCCTCTTCCACCTGCTGGTTTTTTTTTGGGGGATACGGATTAAATTGGAGCCTTTATTGATTCTTGGGGTCTGCTTTGGGGGTCAGGATATGGCTTTTTCTAATTGGTTGACACATTTAGGGCAGGCAGAACATTTAATACAGGGTTGGCATAATCGGTTGATCAGTAAGAAAAAGAGGGTGCTTCTGATTAAAACTTTACTTTTATCTATTTTTTTATATCTTAGCTATGTATTTCCTCCTCCACAAAAGTTATTTTCTAGATTATTTAGTGTTTTTTTTCAGGCTTTTTGGGGATCCCGGTTAAACCCAATTAAACGTGACATTACTTATAATACAATTATGGAAGGGGGAGTTGGTATGATTAATCCAGTTGCTTTTTATTTTAGTATTTTTCTTCATTATAATTTTGGTTTAGCTTTGAAACCGGGTTTCTGGTTATGGAGTTCCCTGGTTTTGGCTTGGCTTACGTCAAATGTACAATATTGGGACCAGGGTAAGACTAGGTTATTGGGTAAACAGACCCCTGTACCAGATTATGGTATTGATTATTTTAAGTTGGCCATTAAATGGAAAATTAGATCACAAGATCTTTTGGTTTTGAATAGGAAGGCAGTTTATCATACTATTTTGTCCAATGCTCATGCTATTGTGATAGTCTTTTCCTTTTGTTCTTCTGTACAACAGACAGTAGTGTTGAGTCATTTAAGGAATCCTCGTAATCCTTCTAGGATGTGGGATTGTTTATGTTTGGGGAATTTTGGTAGGCTTAGTGTGAAAGGGAATCATAAACATAAAAAATTAGAAGACAGATATTGTCCCCGTTCTTCTTGTGCTCAGATTGTGGAGACTCAGACTCATTTATTTCTTGAATGTGCTTTTGTGATACAATTTTTGGCTGCTTTAAGCATTGTTTGGAAGGAACCTGGGTTTCTAAACCTGTTCTGTTCTGATATTATGTATGATGGGAATCACCAGGTAAGAAAAAAGGTTTGTCTCCCCATACAACACACAGGGGTAATGCCAAACCTCACCCAACAACTAACACACTGAAATCTGGCCAATGGAAAATCATGTACACAAATGCTCACAGTCTGGGAAATAAGATCCCAGACCTGCAGGCAATAATGTCAGAGGCTAAACTGGACATAGTAGCAATTAGTGAGACATGGTTTACCAGTAACCACACTTGGGAGACTTCAGTACCTGGCTATGTATTGTTCAGAAGAGACCAAGGTGCAAAAAGGGGGGGAGGAGTGGCCCTGTATGTCAATGAAAATATCAAAGCTACAGAAATTCCGAATACACATAAGGAGCCAGAAGAACTGTGGGTCACCCTGGAAACAGGAAATGGAACAGCCATAAGAACTGGGGTTGTCTACAGGCCCCCAGACCAGGGGAGGACATAGACACATTACTGTTAGAAGATATACAAAACATGACAGCTAAAGGGGAGGTTCTGATAATGGTAGACTTCAACATGCCGGATACAGATTGGTCAATACCAGCAGAAACATCTGCCAGAACTAGACACATAGCGGATTCCCTGCAGGGGGGGCCTCAAACAATTGGTACAACAACCCACAAGAGACAGGGCTATTCTAGATCTAGTACTGACTAACAGGGAAAGGATCACAGATCTCCAGCTAGAAGGTCACCTGGGGCCAGTGACCATCATGGTATGGTTCAATTTGGCTACTACATCTAAATCATCCCATTCCAATGCAAAAATATGGGACTTCAGAGGAGCTGACTTTGATAAGATGGCCAACAGAGTTAAGCTAGCCCTGACAAAAGAAACACAGGTGAGGGGTACAGACAAAGTGGGCAAGCATTAAGGATGCAATACTTGAAGCAACATCCCATTGTGTTACACAGAAAGAAGTGCAAAGAAGAAGGAAACCACTTTGGTTCTCAAATACAGTAGCAGAAAGGTCAGAGCCAAAAGGCTGGCCTTCAGGAAATATAAGGAACACAGCGGGATGAAGATAGGAAGGCATACCAAACTGCCCTAAGGGAAGCAGGGAAGGCAGTAAGGCAGGCAAAGTCCCAAACTGAGGAAACACTAGCACGAACAGTAAAAGAAGGTGACAAGACTTTCTATAGATACATTAGTGAAAGGAGAAATTCCAGAGGGGGTATTGCTAAGCTTAATGAAGAAAAGGGAGCATGTGAGGAGGAGGACCATGTAAAAGCATCCATCCTAAATAGATACTTTTGCTCAGTATCTACTGAAGAGAAGGTAGGGCAGGGCCCACAGCTCAGCACCATGGACACAGGAGGGAGGGAGGTGAGCACTACTCCCTTCACAAAAGAAAGGGTCCTACAAGAGCTTGTTAAGCTCAGGGTGGATAAGGCAATGGGACCTGATGGCATACATCCCAGGGTACTTAAGGAGCTAAAGGTGGAACTAGCAGAGCCATTAGCAGAACTGTTTATTGAGTCTCTGAGCACAGGAGGGGTCCCAGAAGACTGGAGAAGGGCTCATGTGATCCCACTCCACAAGAGTGGTAGCAGGGGAGGAGGCAGGGAACTACAGACCAGTCAGTCTTACCTCAGTAGTGGGCAAGATTATGGAGACACTCCTTAAGGAAAGGATAGTGCAACACCTGGAATCCACAGAGGCACAGGATCCAAGACAGCATGGGTTTACAAAAGGAAGGTCCTGTCAAACTAATCTCATAGATTTCTTTGACTGGGTAACCAGAGTGGTGGACCAAGGGGGGAGCAGTTGATGTCACCTACCTTGACTTCAGCAAAGCTTTTGACACTGTTCCACATAGAAGATTGATAAATAAGCTGGGTAGGCTCGGGGTGGGTCAGACGTTGGTCAACTGGGTGGCAAACTGGTTGACAGGCAGAAAACAGACAGTGGTGGTAAATGGTATACAGTCAGAAGAGATGCAAGTCACAAGTGGGGTACCTCAGGGATCAGTCCTGGGGCCAGTCCTCTTCAACATCTTCATTAGTGACCTTGCAGATGGACTAGAGGGTAAGGCTTGTCTGTTTGCAGATGACTCCAAGATCTGCAACAGAGTAGATGATCCAGATGGGGTGGGCAGAATGAGAAGAGATCTGGATAAACTAGCAAAATGGTCAGAAGAGTGGCAACTGAGATTTAATGCAAAGAAGTGCAAGATCATGCACATAGGGAAGAGAAACCCTGAAGCCACCTATAGGCTGGGAGGGGAGTTGCTAGCAGTCACAAAGGAAGAAAGAGACTTGGGCATCATCATCACTGATGACCTGAAATCATCCAAGCAGACCTCTAAAGCAGTAGGTAAGGCTAGGGAAGTGTTAGGGTGTATTAGTAGGGGTATCACAAGTCATAAGAGGGAGGTAATAATCCCTCTTTACAAGACACTGGTTAGGCCCCATCTGGAGTACTGCGTGCAGTATTGGAGGCTACACCTTCACAAGGACATTAACCAAATTGAGGCAGTCCAGAGAAGGCAACCAAAATGGTGCAGGGACTGCATCAGAAGACATATGAGGACAGATTAACAGAGCTCAATATGTATACCCTTGAGCAAAGGTGGGAGAGGTGATATGATCAAGGCATTCAAACACCTTAAGGACATTAACAAGGGAAAGAGTCTAACATGTTTAAATATAAGAAAATAGCAGGACAAGAGGACACAGCATGAGATTAGAGGAGGCCGATTAAGGGGAATGTGAGGAAATTCTTTTTCACAGAAGCGGTGGTGGATGCATGGAATGGCCTACCTCAAGAAGTGGTGGCTATGAATACAGTGCTGGGCTTCAAACAGGCATGGGATAGGCATAAGGGAGCAATACAAATGAGCATGAATAGATAGGCCACTGACAGAGCAAAGGCCGATGGCACATTTATAAGGTAGAAAAGGAAATGGGCAGACTGGATGGGCCTTGCGGTCCTTATCTGCCGTCAACTTCTATGTTTCTATGGAATTCGGCTCTAAGTGCAAAATATAATACAGAAAACTTATATTTAGTTTTTGTTGTTATCCACTATCATTTGTGGAAAGTCAGATGTTTGGGGGTTCTTCATCAAAAGTGGGTTTCACATGCTGAATTATTGGTTAATATTCGCCAGTCTTTATATGATATTGTACAAATGGATTTATACTGCATTTTGAAAGTGAAAAAATTGCACATCTATGGATTAATTGTGCTCATTGGTATTAAATTTTTAAGCTTTCTTGTTTTAATTTTTGTTTTGTTCCATTGTTAAAATTTTCTGTTTGCTTTTATTTGTATTGCTGTGTTGTGAAGGAAGTCTATCTCTTCAATAAAAAATTCCCCTACTCTTTTCGATAAGTGCCATGGGATCTTTAACATCCACCTGAACTACCACCAATCCAGGCAGATGGGACCTCGGTTTAACATCTCATCCAAAAGACGGCACCTCAGAAGTGCTGCACCCCTCTCATGCTGCACTCCAGTGTCAGAATTGGGATATTAACCCAAGTGCCAAATGTGGGAACTGAACCCACAGCCCTCTGATCTCCCAGCCTCAGATGCGAGTGTGCTACCTACTGAGCCACTGACACTGCTATTTCAGACTTATTTCAGTACGATGGCTTCCACCTGACAAAGGAAGGGTTGAGGGCACTTGGTAAAAAATTTGATGTGTATGCAGTCCATTTAAACTAAAGACTGGGAAGGTGTTGATGACACTTATTAAGGCAAATGATAAGAAGGTCACTACCCCCCTAACAGCAGCAAATGATAGGGTAACTACTCCAAAGCATGATAATACCATACAAATTAAGGAAAATTCTGTTGTCAATACCTGCGCAAAACTCTTCAACATAAATTTTCAACCAAAACCACAGGTACAGATCCAAGGAGTTCTGGCAGGGGTACACACGAGGGGTGGAAACCTTCTCAACAAAACTTTTTGTCCAAAACCGCAGTTGCAGACTGAAAGAGCCCCATTAATCTTTTGTCTGAACCCCCGAGTGCAGACCAAAGAAAATCCATTAAGGGTACGAAAGAGGTGTGGCAAAACAAAAGGAAACCCACCTGTGTTAAGAGTGGGGATAGAACATGGAAGGCAATGGCAATAAATGCCAGAAGCCTCGTCAACAAAATCCCTGACCTAATGGCCATCATGGCAGAAGTGGAATGCAACTTAGTGGCTATGACAGAAACCTGGTTCACAGAGAACCATGGTTGGGACATGACTTTCCCGAGCTACCACCTGTACAAAAGGGACAGAAAGGGTAGGAAAGGGGGTGGGGTAGCATTATATGTCTGGGAAGAAATCAAGGCTACAGAGATTCAGGGGATCTTGGATGAGTCAGAAGCACTACTGGTAACAGCTGAGACAGGATCGGGGCAGCCAGTAGGATAGGAGTTATCTACAGGCCCCCGTTGCAAGGGGATATTGGGGACAAGGAAATGGTGGAGACATTCCACAAAATGACAGAAAAGGGCAAGCCAATAATAGTAGGGGATTTTAACTTGCCAGACATAAACTGGAAATCTTGTACAGCATCTTCATCAAGAGGAAGGGACTTTGAAATGGTCCTGCAGGGTGCAGGGCTGAGGCAGCTAGTGGAAACTCCTACCAGAGGTGATGCTGTCCTGGACTTCAAATTAACTAACAACAACAGGGTAAAGAAGGTAGAGGTGGGGTGCCACTTAAGGATGGTTGCCCATTAGAATAGCGACCCCAAAATCATGATGGAAAAACAGCGGATCTTAATAAACGACGTTTATTGTGGTGACTGTATGATAAAGGCAACCATGCCGAAATAGCTACAGCACCTGCCATTTATTATTCAAAAATGGTGACCACAAGAAACTAACGAGCTGTGTTGGAATTACTACTTGTATTTGTTGAGAGGAGCAAAAATGACAGAAACTTGGTTTGTTCCATTTGTTTCCATGTCAAAATAGCAACCTTTTTATATTAAAAAGAAATCCTAATCAGCCAAATTCCCAAACGCCCAATTAAAATCAAATCACATATTACTGAAAACAACAAATAAAGCTGAATCAGAAAACAAATAGAGCCAAATCAGAAAACAAACAAAGCCTAATCAGAAAACAAAAAAAGCCAAATTAGAAAACAAAAAAGGGTTATCAGGTGAGGTGCTTTTCAGGTGTAGTCAGACTCACACTTGAAACTGAAAATTGTAAGACAGTCCTTTCAGGAAATCATAGCAGCTCCTGGTATCATAATCTGCCACTTTTGCCTGAATCCTTTCATTACTATTCTTGTACAGTACTTTTTTTTTTCAGTAGTACCAAAGGCCCCAGATACCATCTGCTCGAGTCTGAGTTCAGTCAGCCTTTGCTCCTCCTTCAGGCACTGAATGAGCTTCCACACACTTGGGTGACATCCACCAAGCTAGCTATTAAATCTGTGATGCCAGCCTTCTAACACATTATTGGTGTGGGCTAGACCTCTTGAAGTTGCATCGTGACAGTTCCACTGGTGTGGTGGGAATGCTGCTCTTCTGTGGCCAGTTTGTCCCCTTGACCTACCTACCCAAGTGGACTCAAAATAATCTAGAATGGGTAGCAGAAGCTCTTCATAACTTTTGAAAAATTTGAATTCTTGCAGATATTCAAAAGCACTTATAACATCTGGCGTCAGCACATAGGCCAGTGAAAGTAACATTCGTAGATGTAATGCAAAGTCAGGGTCAGAACAGTACCTGTCTTGCACCTGCAGCTGCTTTTGAATCCTATGACAAACCATTTGTGCTAGATGGAAAAAGCAACCCCTGACATTTGTTGTTGGGTAGGCATCGGCAAATGCCTTCCAGGCAGATTTTTCAGAATCAGTTATGGCAGTGCTTGTGGCAAGGTTTGAGCAAAGTGCTTTTAATTGTGCAAATACATGGGCATATGAAGTCATCTTTCGCAAGTACATAAGGACATACAGTGCTGTGACAACAGTCCCTAACTTCATACCATGCAGTGTGTATAACTGATCAAACAGTATAGGACAGGACTTAAATGTATCATCCATCATCCAGTTGGTACACTCATGCAGGAATTTTAGGTTAGCATTTGTGGCAGACATTAATAAGTGGTTCTGCTCCATCCAGCTGTCAGAAATAAGCAACAGCTCCCCAGAATGTGTCACAGTGAACTCTGGTGTTACAACCAGTTCCTCAACACTGTTTGGTGTTGGTGGGCACCCACGCTCCACTTGCCGAATTTTTTGAACAGTTCTTTTAATGAGCTGCACATCAGGCAAATGACCAGCAACAGAGTCTGATGCACTTGTTGTGCACTACACAACTACTGAGAGGTGATTTCAACACCGCCTCTTATTCACTTTCTGATGTTTGCCATTACCTTTCTGACCCCCACGTCCCCTGCATCTGTTACATGTGTATGTTCTTTTATCTGGGCTGCTACTTTGTTATCCACTGTGTGATTGTGAGCAAGACATCTTAATCTATGGGAATCTGCACATCTCCAGTATACTTTATTGGCCTTTTCTTTGTTCTTTCAGTTAAAAAACCCTGCATACAGTGCAAGGGGCCTACTTTTCTGGCTAGTGACAAATTCAACATCCATTCCTTCAGTTGTTTGCATACTGACTGAATGCGGGTAAACATACCGCATTTAAATAACAAGGACAAGATCTACACCTGGGCTCATGCAATCAATGTTGTAGGCAGTTTGGTTAGTCCCGGCCCCCCTTGCATTCTGGGAATAACTAAGCAAGCTACCAGGAAATGGTGCAGCTCTGTGTGCATTGACAGGATTTACAGTCCATAGTGCCTTTCAGAATGCTACTGTGCTACGACTGTAATTATGAGTTCTGATATTTTGTTGCTGTTGTTGGATGCCTATTGCTATTATAACATTACTGTAAACTTGTAAGGCGCTATTCTGTGCACTCGCAATTTTAAAGATCACTATTTCAACAGTGCAATTTTCGAGGTTGTGATTTTATAGTTGCGATTTTAAAATGGAACCCTTAGGAAATAGTGACCACTGCATGGTGGGATTTAAAGTAAACACTAGAGAAGACATTAAACATTATAAGATCAGGGTTTTAGATTTCAGAAAAGCAGACTTTCAGAAGATGAGAGTTAGCCTGGCAGAGAGTCTTAGATACAGGGAAGAGAAAGGAGTAGACAAAATGTGGGAGTATCTCAAATGATCTATCACAGAGGTAACTGAACTGTGTGTCAGAAGGGTGAGCAAGGCAAATAAAACAAGCATTTGTCAATGCCAGAGTTTGTTGTTGGGATTGCTGTTGGTACACACCGACTGGCAGGACTACAGTTCCCAACAGGAAGAACAAGTTATGCCACAAAGTTCACATTCCCATTGAAATACAATGAAGTGCATACCTGTTTCCTCAATTCATGATCTGGCTTTGAAGAGTGGGTATTTTGAGACCTCTGCTCATGAACAGTGCCACTGTGATTTTCATAATCTGTCCTGAACACTGATTTCCCACACAGCAACTGCGCTATTCTGCGCCAGAAGTGCGAAAACACATTTTAGCCAGGATGTAAAAAATGACAGCTGTACTGTTCATGAGGAGGTGTAAAAAAATACCAATGTTTAAAATCCAGAGTGAAAATATTACATATTCGCAACATTACGAGTGTGCATTGAAACTGTGCAAAGCACGCTCGTAACACAGTTATTTTGGGGAATTTTTTCACCAGATTTTCAATATAGGCTTTTTGGGAGTGTACCTCATGAACAGTGACACTGTCATTTCATTACTCAGTCCTGAAAGGTGATTCCATGCAGTGACCACAAAAATCACCTTTCAGGACCGAATAACCACATGACAGTGACTGAATCCATGAGGAGGGGTCCCAAGAACCCCATGTTGAAAACTTATGTCAAAATTCACAAAAATGGCCAATATATGCACCAAAGTTGAAAAAAAAAAACATTTATGCCATTATACAGCTTACCGGCATTTCTTCAGTTCACAGTCAGCTTTGAAGAGTGGAGATGTGTTCCCGGTCCACCGAAGAGCGTCATGCCAGGAGGTAAGTGTGGGATGAGGGGGGGTGTGGGGAGGTTGGGTACAGAAAGGGTGGGTGCAGGTTGGGGGAAGGTCCACCACACTCAACAAGGGACCATTTTCTTGTTTACAGGTTTTTTTAAAAAAATTTAAAAACATCACGGGAAGGTTTTCCTTCTTACAGGGACATTTGGCACACTGGGGTGGGCTAACAGCATGCCACATGAGTGTTTGTTGGGGGAGCTGTAGCCAAACATTGATTGGGTACCCCCGTCAGCACATACCGACTGTTGGGGGGAGGACAAGTACAGAGGGAGATTGGACACCCCCGCTCAGCACACAACAAATTGGTGGGGAGGGACATTATGCCGATGGGGAGTGGGCTTCCCCCATCAGCAAATGAACTGGGAGGGGGCATGCTGACAGGGGGATTGAACACCCCATTGGTTTGTTTGTTTTTTACGGTGGGTGAGGGGGCATGCCGACAGCCTGGGCTCAATGTCTTCACACTGCTGTGAGCTACAGCAGTGGGAACACACAACCAGGAATGCAATGCAGGAATGCAACATCAAAGGACCGAGCTGTACCACTATTGGTGTGGCTCTGTACTTTGAAAAGTTGTTCAACTCTGCTCCAAGAGCTGAAAAGGAGTCATCGCCAGCCTGCCGACTAATTCACCTGCTGCTGACCTGCCCCTAGAAACGGAGCTCTCTATTGGGCACACCGCTGTATAGCACATCTTACAGCAATGAGTTTGTCTTTGCCTGTGTGCCACAACAAACTAAAAAAAGGAAATCCTTCTGGTTCTCCAGGAAGGTGGCTTCAATAGAAAGGGAGTAAAAGAAGGTGTATACAAAGTTTAGGATGTCAATTAAAGATGAGGTTAAGGAAACCTATAAGGTAGCATAGAAGGAAGCCGATAAGGCATCAAGGAAGGCTAAAGCCCTGACTGAACTGAGGATTGCACAGAGGGTAAAGGAGGGAGATAAAGCCTTCTTTAGGTGCATAGGGGAAAAGAGGAAAACCAAGGGGGGGATTAGTAAGACTAGCAGATACTGGAAGGAAACTGGTAGAAAAAGATTGTGAGAAAGCAGAAGTCTTAAACCAGTACTTTAGTTCTGTGTTCACAAAAGAGAACACAGGGGATGGGCCAAGCCTGCATAGCAGCAACTCCCAGGGACCAGGGGTTGACACAAGCCCTTTCACAGAGGATCAAGTCTTGGATGCTTTAAATAAACTAAAGGTGGACAAGGACATGGGACCAGATGGGATTCACCCTAGAGTTCTCAGGAGCTGGGGAGTGTACTAACAGCACCCCTAGCAGAACTATTCACCAAATTACTAGAGAATGGGACTGTACAGAAAGACTGGAAGAGGGCAACAGTGGTCCCACTCCACAAAGCAGGGAGCAGGGAGGAGGCTGGCAACCCTCTGGTAAGCCTCACATCGGTGGCAGGGAAGTTGACGGAGACACTACTCAAGCAGAGAATAATAATGTATCTGGAATCCAGTGGGCAGCAAGACCCAACATAGTATGGGCTCATGGCAGGTAGGTCTTGCCAAACTAATCTGGTCAACATCTTCGACTGGGTTACAAGGATAGTAGATCAGGGAGTGGTGGTAGATGTCATCTGGACTTTAGCAAAGCCTTTGACTCTGTTTCACACAGAAGGCTGGTAAGGAAGCTGGACCAGAAGGGGGTGAACAGGGAGGTGGCTGAGTAGCTGACTGAGAGGAAGAACACAGAAGGTTCAGGTAAATGGGACATTTTCAGCTGAGAGGGAGGTGAACTGCAGGGTACCACAGGGTTTGGAACTGGGTCCCCTACTCTTTAATGTGTTCATAGCAGACATTACAAATGGGCTGGAAGATAAAGTATAACTATTTGCTGATGACATCAAGATTTGCAACAGAGTGGACTCCCCTGAGGGCATGAGAAGTACGACTTCAGACTTGAAGAAACTGGAGTAGTAGTCGGAAACATGGCAGCTGAAATTCAATACCAAAAAGTGCAAAGTCATGCACTTTGGCAGAAACAATCCCAAAGAGGATTACTGCCTAGGAGGAGAGAAGCTAGCCTGCACCAACTAGGAGAGGGACCTGGGGTCATTATATCAGAAGACTTGAAAGTGGATAAACAGTGCGAAAAGGCAGCACTAAAGGCAAGTGGCATGCTGGGTGCATCAGGAGGGGAATCACGAGTTGCAGGAGGGAGGTGGTTTTACCACTCTGCAGGGTGCTGGTGCACCCCACTTGAAGTACTGTATATAGTACTGGAGACCTCACCTCAAAAGGAACATAGAATTGAGATGGTGCAGAGGAGGGCCATGAAAATGATTCAGGGACTGCACCATATGGCATACCAGGACAAGCTGAGGGAACTCAACATGCACTCCCTGGAACACAAGAGGGAGAGGGGTGACATGATTGAGACTTTTAAATATATGAGGGGTATAAATAAGGTTAAAGTTCAGGAGCTTTTCCAGTTGAAAGAGAACAGAAGAATGAGAGGGCATAACATGAGGCTGAAGGGAGGGAAGTTCAGGAGTAATACTGTACAAGGAAGTTCTTCTTTACAGAGAGGGTAGTGGACCAATGGAATAGCCTACTCAAGGAGGTAGTGGGTGCCAAAATGGTAGGCGAGTTCAAGAATGCATGGGATAGACATAAAGGTAGTATACGGAAAGGCAAATGAGGGGAGGAGGAATAGCACCAGGTAGGTTCTTGGGCAGACTAGATGGACCTTGCTGTCCCCTTCTGCAGTCACTTTCTATGTTTCTATGTTTCTCATCAGTGATCTGTGTAATGGCATTAAAATCTCACGTAATCTACTGACTAAGATCTGTTTAATACACCATATTATCTCATGACATTTCTTGGCCATATACTTACATTGTGCCTCATGCCTCAGCATGTTGGTTATGGTAACCCCAATCATGTTTTTCATATGCATCTCCCTAGGTTAGTCACACTGATGAGTTTCCAGGAGCATTTTTAAAGTAAGATTATAATTTGCCTTGGGTGTCACCACTCTAACTAAGTTAATTTTATGGTAACTTGTTCCCCCTTGCAGGAGGATGTGTTAGGGCAGAGAGCCAGTCACTTTTGTCAGCATTAGTCAATTTTTTAAGGACTATAGTATAAAATATGGCCTAGCTGAGACACCTCCCATTTACTGGAAGACTTCTCAAACTAATGGCTGTAACAACAGATTACTAAATTCCAAAGAGCATCAATTTCAAGCAATTGGGAAAGTAATTCACAAAAGACTGGAATCACGTGCTTAAAATGCTGCTAAAATCTTTCCCTATAGAAATTCCCACAAACACTTTTCAGACAGTGTTGGTACATAATCTCAGCTGAATATGCCTAGCAGATTGATGTGCAGTCTGGAAGGCATTCCCAAATAAGATTACAAAGGTGAGAGTATTTTCTCATAAGTGCTACAATTAATAGAAGTATACTATGGACTATTATGTAGGAACAGGGCATATTGCCCATTTTGATAAATAGCATAAGGAATTTGTACACAAACACTTGGGCAAGGGCAGGTAATCAATTATCTGATGCCTTCAACACTAACAAGGGTGTCAGGCAGGGCTAAATATTGGCACCACTGCTATTTTCTATCTGGTCCCATGGCTTTGTCTGCTTTCAGTTTATTTAGCACCTCACATACTTCAGCTTCTGTAAAGGGACTCATGTCTATCCCTGGTCCTGGGGTGTTGTGCTTTTTCAGGGCTGGGCCATCCCCTGGGTCCTTATTGGAAAATACCGAGCAGAAGAATTTGTTGAGGATTTTGACTTTCTCTGGGTCATGTTTGGTGCATTTCCCTTCTTCAGTAGCAATCTTTACTATTCCCTCTCTTGCCTTCCTAAGTTCCCTAATGTATCTAAAAAAATATTTGTCTCCGCTCTTTGCCCCTTCTGCTATCTTTTCCTCTGTCTGGCTTCTGCCTTTCTAATTTGTTTGTTAGACTCTCTCATCTTTTCCCTGTATAACTCCCAGTCTTTCTCAGTTTTGGTTTCCTGGTACATGCTGTACACTTTATCTTTTTCTTTGACTGTGGTAGCCACTTCCTTGGAAAACCATAGAGGATTTATTTTTCTTTTTGCTTTGATGAACCATCTTGCATATTGATCTGTGGCAGTCTTTATTGCTGTCTTGAGTCTCCCCCATTTGACCTTCACTTCCTCAACCTCTATTTTCATTCACTGGCTACTTATGTTGTTCCTCATTTTTTGTAAGTCAGCCTTTCTGAAATCTAACAACTTTATCTTTGAGTGGCTGGTGTCCTGTGTTATGTTTACCTTAAAGCTTACCACGCAATGATCACTGTTGCCCATATGGCATCCCACTTCGATGTCCTTGATCCTTTCTGAGTTTGTGAGGACAAAATCGAGAATGGCATCTCCCCTTGCTGGGGTTTTAACAAGTTGGCACAGTTCTGCACCTTGTAGTGACAATAAGAAGACCCTACTTCTTGTTGTTGCTGTCATTAGTATGCTTCAGTTAATATCTGGTAAGTTGATGTCCCCCAACAGTATTAGTTTGCCTTTATCAACCATTTTGTGGATTTCCTTTATTAGGTCTTTGTCTCCTTTTTGTCTCCTTGATTTGGGGACCTGTACATGATGCCAGTTCTGAAGGGTTTTCCCTTGCCCATGTCTACTGTTAGCTACAGTAACTCGAAGTTCCCAGGTTGCCCTTTTACTTCTGTGGCTTTTATTTCCTCCTGAATGTAAATGGGGGGTCCACTAGACACCAGAGAAGGTATTAAGTAAGTAATAATACCCGACAGGGTGGGCGTTATTGGGATATAACGGACCGCCCAGGGGAGTAATGAGGCCCGACGCTGCAGGCGGAGGGCCTTATAGCCCATGGAAGGTCAGTTATATCCCATAATACCCACCCTGGAGGGTATTATTACACTTAGAAAATGGGTAGGGTGAAAAAAAAATAGTTTAATAAAAAATAGTTAAAGAAAAATTAATTTAAAGTAAGTTTTGTGATAAAATAGTTCCTCCGCCTGCATTGCTATTATGATGGACTTTTGTGTTAACCGAAACTGTAGTTTACAAACAGGGGGGGAGGGAGCCGGAGTTTATTTATTAGTGGGGCTGCAGTATGTGCTTTTGTGTGCATTTGGGACAGTGAACGTGATCAGGGAGGCAGTCGATTTATTTTGGTTTCAGGTGAGAGTGAGGAAATTTTTGTGTTATTCAGAGACTTTTAAATATATCTGGAGAGATATCTGAATAGTGTGGTGCTTCTTTAGTCTAAAGTACTGTGGAGTACAGAGAGAGGAGTAAGTATTGTACCACTATTGCACTTGAAAGGAGAGCGACTTTGTTGGCTTTCCATACCGGAGATGGCCATCCATCTGCGGTACAGAAAATCAGGAAAGTCTTGCTGCTTTCATACATAGTGTCGGCGCGGTCGCTGTTTGTTTTGCCACGAATTTGTTTAGCTTCAGTAGTTGAGCTGTTTTTTTTTTAAGTAAGCACAGCATTTGAAGATGATGGCGTGGGGGAAAAAATGGAGAAAGATCGATGTAGGTATCAATTATGGGAATGGCTCGCTTAGCGAGTGAGAAAACAAATGGTGGAGGCAAGTTTTAGAATTCAGGGGGCCGAAGGATACCCTTGGTCATAGGGCACCCAAATTGGCACTTGTTTTCACCGGGCCGTTGTTAAGAAATAACAGCCCGGGTGCCAGGCTGTTTCAGCCAATCAGGAGGATAGTTTTCTTTTGCCTATTTTCTAAATAAATGTAATTCCTTTTAATTCCTTTTCTGGACATTTGGGCATGGGATCGGTGGGGTGGGGGGCACCATGCACTGGGGTAGATCAGGGGTGGCATTGGGGGGATTCACTATTTGTGACCTCTGTTAGCTTTGGGGTTTTGAAGTGCAATTTGCACTTAAAAGCCCCCAAAGCAAGGCAAAATCACAAATGGCGAATTCTAGGTTATTTTCAAAAATTACGCAAAGTACAACATGGGGTGAAATTGCCGACTTCACAGCAATTTCACCTGCGTAGCATAACTTTGCTGCATCTCCACTAATAGCTTCTGGAAGTTAACAAGTCTGCAGTTACAGCACATTGTTTTCCCCTTTCCATTACTAATTTTCTATTTTTATGGACTATGCTAACCACCGTGACAAAATTTCTACCCCCTTAAAATATTTTGGATGCACCCCTGTTTGTTGCTGTAGCTTATTTAGAAGACAAGCAGCTGTATATTAAACAAGGCCTCATTGTGCACTGGCTCAGCACAGTTAAATCAGACTACCCTGTATAAAGATCTCCACAAGTGATGCTGATTTAAAAAAAAATTCATGTGTGAGAGGGGAAGTTACAATACAATTGGTTGCCCACAGTGTTTGTATCGGTGGACAAACAAAAATTATTATTGGTCAATACGTACTTCACAAAATAGTCGATAAACTAAGGTACACTGTATTATTCAGCTTTAACCCTTTGCAAAAAAAAAACACCTTTTAGCTAAAGACATTTAATAAATTACTTGCTAGTCTACGTCCCACATTATTTCTTTGTTTCTAATTTGTGCGAGTGTGTGTGTGTGTGTGTATATGTGTGTGTGCGTGCATGCGTGTGTGTGTGTGTGTGTGTGTGCGTGCGTGTGTGTGTGTATATGTGTGTGTGTGTTTTAACACTAGCCAAATAGTATAACCTGATGCAACAGCCACCTCTTTTTATACTACTTCTACTTAATCAGTTGTCACTGATTAACTTAACTTTCACCAACACCAAAAGAATTCTATGTGACACACAAATCACATGCAATATGAATAACAAAACATGCAACACACAGTGTTAGCTTTTGCTTGGCTTCTTTCCACCAGCAAGTTCATAAAACTGAGCCATAAAGATTTAATGGTTTCCACTTTGAGCAACCTCTTGCTTTATCAACAAGCAAAGGGGGCCAAACTGCAGTCAATGCAATGACTATTACTAGTTCTTGCTAATGTATGAAAGTGTTCATGTAATGGCTGAAGACTGTTCAAACTCACTTCTTCACAACTGAACACAAATGCAGTCCTGCTCTTCTGACCTACTGAATGACTGCGTATCAAAGGCAGTAAGTTCTTTAGAAAGGATTCCTTTACTTACTTAGCCCCAGGGAGCTGCAATAAGTAACCCATCCTCTTGACGCAGGCAGCCACACTAGGCAGTTTCAAACAGCAGTTTACCCCACATCTCATGGAGCCCAACCTGTTTTTCTCAGCACTTTAACCCTTGCCAGTATTTCCATTTCTTTGTCTCTGATGTGTACATATGTAAGTGAATTCTGGTTAATGCAACCAATCTGCTAGCACTGCTTGACTTGAATGTCTCCTGTTGTCTGGGACCATCAGGAAAATGAAATGCTGCATCTTTTGAGGCTATCCCAGTGAGGAACATTTAAAATAAATACATATTATCTAAGCAGTACACCACAAACTTGATGTAGCCATAACCGTGTAAACGTGGTGGACAGCAGGGGATAGAACCACCTATTGTCACAGATAGTTAATATTAATTATTTCTGGCAGATATCCAATACACAAAATAAGATGTATAAATTCAGCATGGAACAAAGTACTGCATAAGTTCTATGCACAGTGTGTAATCCAAAACACCAGTGGGCATGAAACTGTGTGCAAGGGGAGTGCAGAGAGTTGCACAATAAACAGGGTCCTGCTACATAAAAACATGTCCTCAGCCACGTAATGCCCCTTGACTCCACCATATAATGAGGAGTACATGCCCCATGTGTAACACCATGAAAATGTCAACTGTCCATTGTGGTTGTGCAGAACCGATGGGGCTGAAAGGCCAGCACCATGCTGTATATAAATGCTGCCACCACCAGCCATACCATAGCAAGAGGAGCAGATAGATCAGCCGGGATGCATGCAGCCTTGGCATTTTCCATGAATTCCTAACTTCATGACAAAGGAGACGGTGATTGATGCCACTGACGACTACTGACAATACATGGTATATTCAGTAGTGGTGCCTTAGAATGAACACAAACCCATAAGAAGGTGGGGTGAGAGGATATACAGGCTGCTGTAATGCAGCTGTTAACACCCCTGGCACCATCACTCCAATTAAGCACAAGTACTGTAATCTCTATAGCATCCTTGAAGGGATGCTTTCAGCCCTTTACTTACATTTTCACTTGGAGTTCAGAAACATGCCTTCACTCACTGCATCAGTCTCTCTTGTGCCATAATATGTATATCTTCAAGATAGTCCCCATAAACATAATTACTGTTTAGAGATTTTAATAAACAGCCAAGCCCTGCTAGTATGCTCCAGTTCTCCACTACCAATGCAAAAGCACGGTCACAATTGTAAATAGCGCCGAGGCTGGTGCAGACTATTGTACCCAAGTTCAGCTAAATACATTTTCTAGTACTACAAAGAAAGCTGAACTCAGGAAAGTTCTTATATCCTGGAAACAGGGGCTAAAAAGTAGTTAAATCATGGTCTGAAAGTCGAACTGTTATACTGGGCATGCATATATGCATATGCATATCCATATTTATGTATTACAGGGACACTTACTACTGGGACATTTTCTGTAAGATTTTAAAAGTCAAAGTAATGATTTAATCAAATTGTTTCTTAAAATAAATCTCTGTATAGCCAATCTGGTGGCACAGAAGGATGAGGTGCTGGGTGCCTTACCTCTGGCCAGGCTGGCAAACTGTGTTCAGGAACAAGAATGGGTTGCTGGGGGTCGACCAGGGTGGGGGAGGGCTGAGAGTAGATGGAGCAGCCACCAGGCAGCTCTCCTCTCCTGGATGAGGGTGGTTGGCTCTCTCAGCCTTAGACCACCACCATGTGGAGACATGATGCTGGTGCAGGCAGGAGAAGGAGCTAGGCACTAGGCCAGGGGTGGGCAGAGTGGAGTTGGCTGGGCCTAGTCATGCATGCGTGACACCACATACACACCCAATCTTGTCTGGGGCTAACAGGGAGAGAACAGGTGCAAAAGCAGGGGTTGTGGCTAGATGATGCCACAGGCCAGCTCCAGTGGTTCTGCTGAGGTCGAGGTGGTGGAGGTCTTGAAAGACAAACAAAGACCCATACAGACAACTGACACAGGCTGCAGTCTGCCAGGAGAGATAAACACCAATATGGAAAAAAAAATCTCTGTATATCTAATTTTAATTTGAAATTATTACATTTCTGGTGTGGACAAAGTATAAGGGCTTTCCCTACAACTGCATCTTCCTCCTCTGTTAAACTAAAATCTGAACAGTTGTATACCATCAACTATTTTGTTGATTTCTGCTATGGGTTCTGTTGTCACGTTTGTGTGCACTCTTTCTCCTCTTCTTTCTGTGTTTTTGTTTTTTTTGCCTTCTTGTCCTGTTCCACTTCCTCATGCTGCCCCTTCTAGGTCATGATCTGTATCTGTAGTATCCACCTGTCGCAGGTCCTCCCAACTGTCCTGATCTTGTTCTCTGAATTGTCTCTTTTGTCCCCTTTCCCCTGTCCAAATCCTGCCTCTGCCCTTGCCTCGATGTCTTCCTAAAAAAGGACCTCTTTGTGGTCTGTGGTAATCTGTGTCTGGGTCTGAACCACTTGAGTATAAAGAACTGTCAAAGTCAAGATCAAATATTCTACAAAAGTTTGATTTTAAATCTTTTGACCAATTATAAATTTTATCATTCTTGTAATTATTTAAATCTCTATGGAATTTTCTAAGCTTAGTTTCTTGAATGCCCTCTTTGAATTCCTAAAAACAAATGTCAGGAGCAGACTCCTCCCGCTGTGCTTTTACATTATAGATGCCAAACCACACTGGATTCTTGTATGTTATACACTGTAGCCCTAGTTCCAGGTACATATCCACAGTTGTGGCAACAGTGGTACTGTATAATAGAGCATACACAGGAGGATATGATACCACGTAGTCTCTGGAGTCAGACACAGACACCAGGGAATATGGATGAGTTGATGCCAAATTAGTATTTGGTGAACCTGCCAAAATGTTTTGGACAACTGTGATGCAGTTCTGAAAAACTGAGTTTTAGTGTAACATTTCGATATCCTTTGCAGGAAGTACACTGGGCGTGCCCCCACCCACCCTCCCTCTCTCTCTCTCTCTTTCCTCTCTCTAACAGGGTAAGGACCTGGCTATTGAAGGAGCTCCTTTTTTTATGTGAAAAAGAGTTTCTTTTCCTCAGAAAACTTTTGAAATCATCATATAATCGTATATCATCATTCCAGTTTGCTAATTCTTGCTACATAAAATGTAATTTCATGCAGGCATGCAGCAGGCTAGTGAAATAGTGCTACACTGGAGTGGAGAGAGTGCCCAGTGTAAGTCTACACTGGCAACAGTAGGACCTGAGGCAGTAGTAGAGTACAATGAATTTAGCAGAATGAGAAAGGTGCAGGGTGACATTGAAAGCTTTACTTGAAAAATAATTTGACTGTATCTAGTGTGGGACAGACACCAAAAATCATCTTTATTTTTTTAGGGATGGTCTGCATAGCAAATCAGCTCCTACTGTGATCAAAGTCATTAAGTGTTTTGCAGCTGTCCCATTGAAATACACTGGGGAACTATGACATGCTTTTTTATAGCCATCGATGTGTGAGTGGTGGGCCTTACTATTGCTCCTTGCAGATGTCTATAACACCTTGCTAACTTTTTATTGACTGCAAGGAGAACAGTGTATGACAGCCTCATTACCATGTGGTGAATCTCACATGAATGAGCAGCTGATGTTGGTGATAAACTAACCAAGTCCTTGGGTCGTTTAACCTAGCCCCTCCCCCTTTCAAGATGGCAAGAATTACAATGAATGATGCCTGAAGAAGTACTAATTAACTTTCAGTCTGCACAACTGTATGAGTGCAACACTAACCTTTATTTTTTTCTGAGAAAAAAATTAATTGCCAATTTAAAATGTAGAGTTTTCATGCTGACCTAGGTGATACACTAAAGAAGTCCTCAGGCTGTTTAGCCTGTTTCCTCAATGTGATGATGCAAATTACAATAAATGAGCTCAGAGAGGAAGTACTAATAATCTCTCAATCTGCACAACTTTGTGAATGGTAAGCTAACTTTATTTATTTTTTCTGAAAAAGAATGACATAGCCTATTTGAAAATATGAGTGTTTGTACTACTAAGTTATTACAATGAAGAAGTACAAAGAATAGCAGAGATGTGGCACCATTTGATGTAGGTGGCAGCTAGGAAATATCTCCTCTAGCCTCTTGGTATATTGAAAAAAACAGCAGAGTTTTCAGTCAATCTGAATAGTCTGGCCAAAGATAGGGGAAACAAAGGGAGATCAGTTGATGGAGCAAGAGAGGGACAGTTGGACGCAGTTTGCAGAACAACACTAGCCAATATAAAAACAGTTATATCTATCACACCGAGTCATGTGATTTGAGACTGAGGCAAAGTATACAGGACTCTGGAGCAAAAGGCCAGTTACACTGATCAAGCAAGGTTGAGCTAAGTGTTATGGCTGGTCAAGAACCTGGATGAGGTGGCTGGTTTGTTTATAGAGCTGGAACACATGATGTTTGCAGCTGAACTGAAACAGACAGGAAAAGACAATTTTAGGAGCTGATTAAAAGTTTCACATTTGTATGAACACATAATGAGCAATCAACAAACAGAATATTTTACTACTTGTCATGAGCTACTTACAGACTCATGCCCTCTAAACTCCACAAATCCATAATATGAACCATAGTATGATGTTTCCTAACCCTATAAAGTGTGACAACATACCTTACCATAAGACTGAAAATATTTTAAAATGATTTTTCAGGATTAAATGTTTGGGGAATGTGACCTCTTAGGGACCACAGGTTAGGGCAAAACATAATTTTTTTACCATGACAGAGTTTCAAATAGATGAAGGCAATACAACCAGGCACTAAAGGATCGATGCTAGTTCAGGTTAAAACTAAATCTCAATATAGCAAAATTACAAAGCATGAAAACATTAGTAGAGTTTGCGATAATTGTGATATTCTAATTTGAATAAGGCCCCTCTAGAATATTCTAAATGTGTAAAGTAGGTTTCTCTTGCACTCATGCTACTGTATCTTTATTACTAATCAACAGGCAAGAAAACAAACTATGGCCAGAGCCAATAGGGCTGCATCTGAGGAATTTGGGGTAGAAATATTAAAATTTGTTTTTTAATATTTTTACATCAAATTTTCAACATAGCCTTGTTATTTATTTATTTATTTTTTGATAACCGGGTAGGTGCGCTAGACATGAAAGTGACTATTTTCAGGCACGACCCTGGAGGTCACCAACATAGAGAGATAACAGTTACATAGAATACAGTGTAAGGAGATGTGCAATACATCTCAAACATAAGGTGAGGTAAAATTAGGACAAATAAAGGTACAAGGCACGAATGGTGTAAAAATTATACAATTAGAGATAAGTGCCCAAGTGTAGATTATCATAGTAATAACACAAGATATGAGGTACAGAAAGAAGAAATATACCAGCGAAGGCATCATTATGACATACTGAAAGTGAGAGGGTGTTGATTTGGAAGGGGGCAGGGAGAGGGGATAGATTTAAAGGAGGCTGAAGGATTAGGGTGCCATCTCACACCATAGAAGAAGTTTCCAAGGGCAGCCAGGGCAGAGTAAATCTAGATCTATGGAGGGCTGAAGCAGGTACATTGGACACAAGTAGTAAGGAGGGAGCAGTGCCTTTTCTTAAAAGTGGCATGATTAGGTGCAAGGCGGACATCTAGGGGCAGCGAGTTCCAGTAGGAGGGACCTACATGCGAGAAACCTGATTTCCCTTTGGTAGTTCTACATCTGGGAATGCAAATCAAGGAAAGGTCAGTTGATCGGAGACCATAGGAGATGGGTTGAGGGATCAGCAGGGAGGCTAGGTAGGTGGGCATACTAGATCGAAGTACACTGTCCAGTAGGTTTCCAAGAGAGAGGAGACATTGTGCAATAGGAGAAGGCCAATTTAGGTCAGAGTACAGCAAGCAGTGATGTTTTAGTCTGGAGGAAGCAGAGGCGTAGCGGCATATATTGTTGTAGGTAGTGTCCCACCTATGAAGATTGGCTTTAGATGTATTTGTATAGATTACGGATCCGTAAGAAAGTGATGGAAGTAGAATTCCTCTAGCAATGGCAGTCCTAGCAGTGGGGGTAAGAATATAGCTTGTTTTGTAGGCTAAGCCTAGTTTGGCATTTACAGCCTTACAGGTGGAGGTAATATGGGCATCGTGGATGAGGATTCATCAAGTAAGGCCCAGATATTTAAAAAGTTACCATCTCCAGTGGGGAGCTGTCAGCCCAGGTGACCTGGAAAGATTTACGGTGCTGTTTTAATTTACTAGAGGATCCAAAGAGCATGGCCTTAGTCTTTCCAACATTTAGAACAAGCTTATTTTTGGTGATCCAGGATTGAATATTTTGTAGGTCCAAAGAGAGCTTGTGATTAATAGAGTGGATATTGTCTGAGCTAGTGTAAAGGACAAGGTCTTGTTATGACCCTGCTCCATGAAGAATGGCAGAGAAAATGTTCAACTCCTGGCCTAAAGGTGATTTTGACAAAGAGATTGCCTTTGTTAATCTAATCCTAAAGGCATAAAACACTCAGCTACCTTTCCTGCCTTATGATCCCCCTCATGTTAGATTAATAGATGGCAACCCATCCAGTGGTAGTACCTAAATACTTAAATAAAGTAACACACACCCTGTCATTCCTTAAATAAGCTGAACTGCTGTCAATAATGAAGCAGGTGTTTCTTTATACTTCCATACCTACAGTACTAAATGCAAAACAATCTGAGAAGTGAAATATGTAGACACAAATTGAGCTGCACAGTGGAAGAAACAAACTATCCAGTCAGTGCAACATGGGTCTAAGTGAAAATTAAATACGCTTCCATCATAACTGTGCCAAATGTCGGAGATCATTATTCTACAGAGGACCCCGACCAAGTTATTACTATTAAAATCCATGGCAATGTTTTCAAGCTGATCTGTCTTACATCTGTCTGCCTGCAGTTTTAAAGTCAGGCAGCTTTCCAACCATGCAGTATGTCTATTTATTTATTTACTAAATTTTGTTAACCTGGAAGGCCCTCTGGGCCCCTAAGGTCCCTTTTTCAGGGGAAACCTGGAATTAGTTACATAGAGTGAGGCATTTATACAGTACAGTACATTTTTGAACAGACAATACAAGGTCAGAGATACAGTGTTCCATGCAAGGCAATATTACATACAGCAGGGTATTTAACTAACAAACAGAAATTCATAGCAATTGCAATACTATAACACAGGATTTGGTTGGCTAGTGTCACGTAAATGCTTGGGTGGGTCGAGGGTAGGGGATGAACAGGATGGGTGTCGGAGGAAGAGAGGGGACTGTTCTGAGAATCAAGGTTGTTCACCGGGACAGAAACAATAACTATGGTCCAGTGAATGCTTGCGTAGATCCTTCCAGAAATTCCCTATAGAAGTAGCTAACTGAAGGTGTCCAGGGAGTTTATTCCAAAGCCTAGGGGCAGCACAGGCAAAGGATTTGCTGCCAACTGTGATTTTGATCTGGAGTTCTTCAAAGAGCCTTAGTCCAGTAGTATGGAGCGGCCTGCTGGAGCGTTTTGGGTGTAGTAGTCCAGCTAGAGTAGCCGGGGGGAGGTGGTCATTGATGAGCTTATAAGTGTTACTTAATAAGGGGTACTGACGTCTATGGCCAAAGGAGGGCCAGCAGAGTGAGGCAAGTACATTGTTGTGATGGGTCCTTGATTCAGTGTTCATAGCAAAGCATGCAATTTTGTGATATACAGTTTGTAAGCAGTTGAAGTTCTGCTTCACCAGTCCATGCAAAATTGGGGCAGCATATGTTAAAACAGGGAGTAGGATACTCTTGGCTATTGCCAACTGGGTCTCTGGTATCATTTGGGTGCTAAGGCGGCAGAGCAGGCCTAGCTTTTGGTGTATATTTTTGGTTACAGAATCCACATGGGGTTTTAGGGTGAGTCCATGGTCTAGCACAAGGCTGAGATATTTTAAAGTTTGCACCACCTCTATAGTGGAGCCTGCTGCAGTGTTGAGTGGGAGTATGAGGATCAGGACCTAGGGATCGTGGTCCAAACAAGACAGCCTTTGTTTCATTGGAATTTAGGACTAGGCAATTCTCTAGTAGCCAGGGTTCAATCGAGGCGAAGTCTGACTAGAGTTGTGGTCCAAGATCATCTGCGTTAATAGATCTGTACAGGACTGCATCATCAGCATACTGGACCATGGAGCTGGTCCCGCAGTGGTTGCTGAGGTCACTGACATATATTGGCATGTCTATATATATATATATATATACTGTATATATATCTATCTATATATATATATATATATATATATATAGAGAGAGAGAGAGAGATACAGTATATAGTCATTGCAAAAAAAAAAAAAAATTATTAATGCACCAGTTAGGTTAAAAGTGACAAAAGTAGGATGGAGTGTTAGGGTTGGGAACTGTAATACCACATTTCCCTATGTTTGTCACTTTGACCATAACTAGTGCATTAACAAAGATTTTTGAAATGAATTTCCTTACATTTTGAGACAGTATAATGGTATAGTCATTTGCCTGTGGGAAGGCCCTGCATGTCCATCCCACCATAGATGCATAAATCTATGTTGGTGTGGAAGCCATTGCACTTTATTGTAACAATCTGAAAAGCCCACTGACTCTACCCTGTGTATTTGGAGCTGGTAGGCTGCCCAGTCCTCCTGATTTACCCACACACACAGAAACTAAACCGCATACAGGAGTATGGGAACAGGATAATATAATTCAAAATATCACATAAAAGTGCATTAGTGCAAAGTATCAAAATCCAGTTACTGCAACCGATCCCTAGACACATTCAGAGAGTCCTCCCTCCTTCATCAGGAGGTGGAGCCTCAGTGTTTGAAGAAGTGCATATATAGTAACAATCACCAATCACAGTGCAAAGATTAGCATAATAAAATAAACTACATAAATAATTCAAACAATCACCTATCAATAAAATATTGAAACCATAGCCCCCATGTGAAAAGCGTGTGTGCGGTAAGTAGAGAACAGCTCATAGTAGAATCCATAATACCATACTACTAACTTAGCACTTATTAATGTTGTTATTATAGCAGTATCCTCTAATAACACTGCAAATGCTCCCCGAAATCAAAAGTTTAGGAAAGATCAGGATGGAAGAAATACATATGTGTAAGCTACAGGATCATAAAAATGGCTCTTTGGCAATTCAAACTCTGGTATTAAAATAGTTGTTGTCCGAAGCTGACATCACAGGTAGCATCATGTCGTGTAGCGAAAGAGGATGATACTAAAATACTGTATGATGATTAATATTATAATTTTAACAACACCCTCTATTGAACACTGCAAATATCCAAGAGATTACAAGAGTTTTGTACTTAGAAGTATTTAGGAATGAAGAAATACATATGTATGAATTCTTGAGTGGGAAAGAAGAAATACATATTTATGATTTCCAAGGTAGTATAGTTCACCATCCTGCAATCCTATTTCAGATTTTATAACAACTGCATCTTAAAGCCAGCGACAGTGAAGTGGGAAGGACACAATCAGATTTCAGCACAAGCAGCACATGTCAAAAATAATAAAATATTTGAAAAACTGTAGAGTTGGGGGTGTCTAAGAACTCATATTATCTACTGATCTATTCAATAACCCAAACTGACATCATGTTAGCAACTTTAAAAGATGGAATATGGCACATTAAAAAAAAATGGTGAGAAGAAACTGGGCAATTCAAGTCAGAGTATTTCGGAAATGAACTTTATTTTTGGCACAGTAATCCTGCACTTGAAGTTTTCAATATAGCTAGCATAGTGAAGCATCAGAAATAGCAGGGCTATAGACATGCAGGTTGTAGCATTTCCTAGCCCCCCCCCCATAATGGTAATAAGTAACTGGGCAGATGTACCTCCATGTTACCTGGAGGTACCAGGTTCGGGACTGCTCCTCAAGTGATAACCCATAGGGAAACATTTTCTTTTAAAGTGCAGCATTCAGCTTTTTCAAAGAGAGGGGTTTTCTTGCAGCAGGTTAAAAATTAGTCTTGCCACAGTATTTAGTTTCCTTTAGAACTGAACAATATTCCAATATTAAATCTCCACACTTACTGTGGTATTCGGCATGTGACAAATAACAAAGCAGTAATTTAGCTATGCAAACTTTCTTTACTTTCTAGTAGTATCAAACTCCGCTGTGTTATGCAGTGTATAAATTACATAATCAATGCATATGCATGAAGTACATAAAAATGCATTAAAAGTACATAGCAAACTTACAAATACCCACCACATTGCCTCACTGCCCCTTCTTTGGGCAAATGTAGGATTTATGCATTTCATACTTTTGATGCCTGAATTATGTGATTTATGCACTGCATAACACAGCAGAGTTTGATACTACAAGAAATTAAAGAATGTTCTCATGGTCTAAAATTCACTGCTTTGCTATTTTCCACTTGCCGAAAACCCCAGTTAGTACAGACATTTAATATTGGAGTATCTTATTGGATGGGGGGGGTAGCAGACCCCTTTTTCCTGCATCATCCATTGGAATTGAAGGTTATTGGTAACTAGGTATTCCCCAATTCTTTCCTTTAATAGTGTTTCCATTACCTTGCTTACCACCAACGTCAGGCTGACTGGCCCATAACTTCCTGCCTCCTCCCTATTTCCACTTTTGTGGCATGGGACTACATCTTCTCTCCTCCAGTCCCCTCTCATGTGTTTAATGATATGTTGAAAAGGGCTGTCATAGATGCAACTAGCTCCTCTCTCAGTTCCCTCAGTATCCTGGGGTGTACCCCATCTTGCCCCATTACTTTTGTCTACTTTTATCTTTGATAGTTCCCTAGGCACTCTTTCTTCTGTGAATGGTTTTGTGTCCTCTTCCTGTCCCTTTATACCATTATTGCTCTTTACCCTTGTCCCATTTCCTTCCCCCTCCTCTATAAATACTTAACGGAAATAGTTGTTTAATAAATTTGGTGGTCCTTTTGCACACTCCACCTTCCTTCCGCTTTCAGTCTTACTATCTCCTTGTTCTTTTTTTTTTCACTTTCCATCTAAAAAATGTTTAATCTTCCTTGGTCACTGACTTGGCAATCCTTTCCTGTTTGCACCTTTGCTCTTCTAACTGCCTTCCCTGCCTCCCTTTGTTTCTCTTGGCAAGCCTCCCTGTCCCCCTCCTTCTGTGTCTTTTTGTACGTTCTAAATGCCCTTTTTTTTGCTGTTACCTTATCTGCTACTTCCTTAGAGAACCATAGTGGTCTTTTTTTTCACTTGCCCTTACTCACCTGCCTTACACAGAGGTTTGTAGTTTTCCTAATTCTCTCTTTTATTTTTGCCCAACTTTCCTTGACTTCTCCCAGTTTTCTTATCCCTGCCAGGGCTTCCCTCAGACAATCTCCCATTTTCTTAAAATCTGCTCTCCTAAAGTTCAGGACCCTCACCCTTGTGTGATTTGATTCTGATCTGGTCCTTATCTCAAACCACACTATACGGTGGTCACTGTTTTTCAGGTGGTCTTCCCACTCTGACGTCAGTCACACTGTCCCTATTTGGCAGTACTAAGTCCAGAGGTGCCCCCTTCTGAGTGGGTTCCAACACTAATTGCCTGAGGAGCTCCACATGCATGGAGCTCAGGGTGTACCCACTCCAAGTTGTAGCTGCAGTGGGGAGACTTCAATCCATGTCTGGTAGATTGAAATCTCCCACTATCAGTACTTCCCCTTTGCGAGCCATCTTCCAGATTGCTTCCACCATCCTTTATCAACCTCTTCCCCTTGTGTTGAAGGTCTGTAGATCACTCCTGTTCTAATAGAGGACCCTTTCCTTCTTTCCAGAGTGACCAACAGTATCTCCTCTTCTCCATGCTTCCCCTGTATTTCCATGGCTTTTATGTTATCCCTTACATATAGAGCCAATCCGCCCCCCTTTCTACCTACTCTATCCCTTCTGAACAGTGTATGTCCTGGAATGGCTACTTCCAAGTCCTGGTTTGCATTGCACCAGGTCTGCTTACACTGTGGTGGCATCAAGGTCTGCAACCTTGTTGTTCAGTCTTCTCACATTTGCACACATGGCTTTCCAGACTATGCTGCCACCCTCTATCCCTTTTCCCTTTTGTCCTTCCTTTTCCTGTCCACTATGTTTTTTAGTTTTTTTCTTGCCTTGTATCCCCTGACCTTCATTGTTGTTTGCCTGTTGTCGGGTATTATCTCCCTCCTTGCATTCTTTGTTTGTCTCTTGAGACTGAGTGGAGTTAAAAGTTATTTTATTAAAGCAATAAACTCATGGTCCATACACCCCGACATAGCACCTTCACAGGCTGCCTCAGTGGGGCCGTAAGAAGGCCGGTGAAGGCACTACATAGAGGTTTGTTGGCCATGAGTTTGTTGCTTTAATAAAATAACTTTTAACTCCAGCAATGGTGTGTGTGTCAACATGTCACTTCATCCTTAGCTATCTTGGTACTTCCATTTCTCCCCTGACTTCACTAAGGCACTCCGGCCGGCAACATCTCTTCGCAAAATGTTAGCACTTGTATTCAATTTTTAATTGGTGGTTTTAATTGTGAATTATTAGATTAAATAGTGCAACCAGTGGGTCACAAATAATATATTGAGTCCAAGGTGAACACAGCTACAACTACAGTGGCTGCAGTTTACAGGGGTTTCAACACCAACATTAAGTGAAAAAGTAATGGGTTACTGACTAAACCTCAAGGAAACAAATAGTTGTTTTACCACTGGAGGTCGTTGTATAACTCATTCAGTCCAGCTGTGATAATAATGAAGCGGTGCCTGACCGGCACAGATGATTAATTAGGTCCAATGTGAACATAACTTGTGGCTGCAGTTTTGAAGACCAGATGGAAGGTTTTTTGCTCTATTTTTTATAAATAGCCCTAAGAGTGTTCTTATTGTTCTGGCAGTGTACATACTAGCACTGCTATTTTTTTCTGAAGTGAGCAAGGGAGAGAGGGGGTTGATTCGGAGGGAGCAGCTGGTTTCTTTTGGATCCAAGCTAGTAGTAGGCAGGGAACAAGCAATGGGATCTAGACTAGTGTAAAGACCCCCACCAAAACATGGCAACTGTCCTAGTCCCAGTCAAAAAGCAAACAGGAGTCATCACGGGACCATAGGATGAAAAATCAGTGCAATCCTCCAGAATTAAACTAGCCCCCCCTCCACATAGGCACTCTCCTAGTCTCAATCACAAATAAAAACACAAGCCATCACAGGACCCTACCTTGAAATATTGATCAGACTATAAAAAAAGAATACAGGTGATTCTTCCAGAGAACCTTTAGGTACCAATACCCTGCAGCTGCAATGTTTCAAGATTTTCTGGCTGCTGGCAGTTTTGTTTCCTTTTCTAGTCTTCCTTGCTCCAACTGTTACCTGAGAATCCCTTCTTTAACTCCCAGTCTCTTCACTTTGTGGATCCTCTGAAGCTGGCTTGTGCTCTCTTTTTCTCTGTCTACAAACATCCTTGTCCAATTAATCCCTGATCCATGACACTCGAAAGTTTGGATATGAAAACAGGAACAGAAAATGCCACAAAACCGCAAGCTGCATTTATGGCCAATGGAAGATTTGAGAAGCCCCCGGATCTACCCCCAAACTGGACATAGCCAGTTGAATAAAGTACCTGCTTTACCCTAGCCAACCAGTTGACTGTCCTGCTTGCTCAGTGCTCATCACACCCCACTCCAGTCCCTGGTTCAGTCCTGCCTCCCCCCACCTTGTCATGTTTACTACCCCTACAGTAGGCCACTGACAACAACTAATTATGGACAGTGTGGCATGTACTGTAAAGACTACAGTATTACAAGCAAGGAACAGGAGAAATGGCATTGGTAAAAATGTGTTCAGATTGCTACCTCAGGCTAGAAGAAACTGCAAATGCCTAGCGCTCCAAATCAAACAAATAGAGGTGACTAGATATATCCTGTCAATCCGCTCCCAGTTAGACGGAATTCTAAAAACATCTCCGGAAGATATTGTTTTGGAGTTCCAGAGGTACTACACAAATTTATATAACCCTGAAGAAAATGTAATATCTGTAGACTCCCTGGATGATTACTTAAGGGCATCCAGATTAACCTCACTCTCAGATGCTCAGCAGAAAGGGCTAGAGTCCCCTATAACACCTGAAGATATTTCCAGGGTTATCAAAAATCTACCCTCAGATAAATCACCTGGTCCAGATGGTTTCTCAGCCAATTTTTATAAGATATTTCAAGGGCAATTATTACCTCTGTTACTCCCCTTATTTCAGTATATTCTATCAGGTGCCCTTGTGGATCCTACTTTATGGGAGGCTTTAATAGTGCTTATATTGAAACCCAGGAAGAATCCTGAATTACCCACGAGTTATCATCCAATATCTCTGATGAATCAGGATATCAAGATATTAGCTAAAATGTTAGCAGATCGTATATCGCCAGTTTTGCCCAATCTTATTGGTCCCGGACAAGTGGGATTCATGAAAGGACGCTCTTCAGTGGACCACCTCTGAACCCTCTCGCACGTCCTTTCGTCATCTAGGGATGCTTCTTTTCCAGCTGCCTTGGTCTCTCTGGATGCTGAGAAGGTGTTTGACAGGGTAGGTTGGAACTTTTCATTTAGGGCCCTAAACGCTTATAAATTTCCTGAATCCTTTCAAAATTGGGTTAAAGCCCTTTATAATACTCCTTCGGCTCGAGTAATGGCTAATGGGGTCATCTCAGAAAGGTTTATGCTACACTCAGGAACTAGACAGGGCTGTCCGCTATCACCTTTACTTTTTAATTTATATTTAGAACCCCTCATCCGGCGCTTAAAATCTTCACCGATGATTCAAGGAATTACTATTCAAGGATTTGAAATTAAAGTATCAGCTTATGCTGATGATTTATTACTACAGTTATCACACCCGGATAAGTCTATGCCAGTTATGCTGTCTATTATAGAAGAGTTTTCCAATTTGTCCAATTATAAATTAAATATTGACAAATCCCTTGTTTTCCCGCTTAATCATAAAGTGCTTAAATCAAATGTTGCTGAGTTGGGTACATCCTAGGCGCCGAACTCTTTAAAATATCTAGACATTCAAGTTGTCAGAAATCCTGCTTTGTTTCAAAAGCTGAACTTGGATAATTTAGTAAATACTGTAGGTGCTGATTTAGACAGATGGGCCAAGTTATCGATCTCGCTTTGGGGCCGAGTAAATTTAATTAAAATGAACATTTTTCCTAGGATTTTTTATCCCTTGTATTTGCTTAATAGAAGAAGAAGAAGAAGAATCAGCATTTATATAGCGCTTTTCATACATCCAAAGTGCTTTACAAGCAATGCTAGACTGGTAGTGAAGTGACTGAATGTGTGGTGGCGTCCATATCGCACATCATCACCCACACACAGCCTGGATAATTGCATGAACCAGTTTATGGGAAGGGGAATGTTGGCCGACACCGAATGTTGCCTACTCTTTTGCGAAGAGTGCCCTGGGTTCTTTAACTTCCACCTGGACACCCACCAGGACAACACCAGGATGGGCAGAAGGAACCTCGGTTTAACGTCTCATCCGAAGGACGGCACACCCCAGCAGTACAGCACCCCCAATACTGCACTCAGATGCCAGTGATTTTTAGGTGCAAGTCCAATCCTGGTGTGGGACGAGAACCCACGACCTTCTGGTCCAGAGGTGGATGTGCTACCAACTGAGCCACACTGACATACAATAATTGGATACCTATTACCTGGTTCCATAAAATTAACGGTCTGATAACAAAATTTATTTGGGCTAATAGGCAACTTAGGATTGCATTCTACAAACTGGTGGCTCCTAAGGATAAAGGGGGTCTCCGTCTTCCACACTTTGTTTATTATTATTGGGTGAGTCATGTGGTAAAATACATGAGATGGGTGGAACAGATGGGAGAAGCGAACTCCGATGGTTTTTCGTCTACCTGGCTCAAAATTGAGCTTTCATTAATCAAGCAGAGCGGACTCTCCCCAGCATCGTTATTTCATGTTAGACCGAGTGCCCTCCCTGTATTGTTGAAATCAACCCCCATTGCAACATCAGTCAGAGTGCACTCCCAGATAAGCTCATTCATGGAATATAATCTTATTTTGGATTTAGCTCAACCTATAGAGGCTAACCCTAATATAAAAATAGGTAATAAGCCAATCTCACCTAAATGGCCTCCTCAATTAGAAGATGCAAAGCTTTCCCAGCTTGTTGCACTGGATAACTCTTGACTTCCAGTTATTGAAATACTAGATAAGTTCAATATTCCCAGTAAACTGATTTTTAAAGTTTTTCAGTTAAAACATTCAACAGTGAAAGTGTTTGGGCTGACTCTGACCCTAAGAAGCATGAGAAGTTTACTGGATGAACTCGTGCTTGCTCCTAGCAGACCTCGCTCTGTATCCAGCATTTACAAAATTTTATATAATTATAAATACCCGGTTGTGTTTGCACCGGAGAAATTTTGGACCTCATGTTTCCCCAGTTTGGAGATAGATTGGGCAGTATTGTGGTCGAATTATCATAAGTACATTATGCAGGATAGATTATGGCTTACACAGTTTCATATACTACATAACATATATTATACTCCCCAAAAGTTATACAAGTACGGGCTTATTGATTCGCCCACTTGTTCCCATTGTAAACAAGCAGAGGGCTCGCTTTACCATATATTTTGGACATGTCCTAAGGCCTCCTCCCTTTGGATAGACATCCAACGAAGGATGGATCCCTTGCTGGGCCTTTCTGACTTTTTTCGTCCTGAGGTATGTCTTTTAGGGGATTACACCCTCATACCAGTGATCCCCAGACGGTATTATATGGCATTGATTTCCTTATCGGTAAAGAAGGTAATTCTCCATCATTGGAAGGATGATGGAGATATCTCATATATGGAATGGCTCAAAGAACTGCTCACCAACCTCAGGATGGAAAGAATGGTGGCTAGTTTAAGTAACAAGATGAATAGGTATATGAAAATTTGGGAACCTCTTCACACGCTGCTCACTATTTAGTTGTTTGCTATTTAGTGTATTATATATTATTATTGAACTCAAAGGTAATTACCCATTTAATAAGTTTGTGCTGCGCTGATTGGGGAGGGGGATCTTAGTAGGGGGGTGGGAGCGGGTCTGGGGGGAGAACAGCTCCAATGTATGCAGGGATGTACTGCTTCCAATGTCATTCACAGTCAAATCATCAGGATTGGTTCTGTTCTTTTTTGTGTGTAAAATAATAAACTTTGATTTGAAAAAAAAAAGAAACTGCAAATGTCTGGCTAGGTCCCTAGCAGCTGGCATACCTTCCAGCTGTCACACATTATGAGGTACATCACTCCTTTTATCTCCCAGAAACCCTCTGTCTCACATGGAGAAGCCAATATTCCATGTTACCCACTAAGACTGTAAGGCAGAAATTCATAATAACCTACAATGCTCAATTATCAGCAAGCATGTAAATGTTAGTGCATTGATATCCGCAGTGTTCTGAGCTTGCAATGTCATATTAGTTGGCATGGAACACATTTTTCCCATTTGTCACACATCTTGCCAGACATTTGGGTGATGACATTTTGAGAGGCATGGCATCTGGGAGAACATTTTAAAATGAGTAGCTTGTGTTATGTAGATGGGGGGGCTATACATTGGTGAGAAACAATCTGTGCATCTGGTAGAGGAAAGAAATGGGGGGATTATGACAGTTGTGTTTTGAGGTTGGGTTGGGTTGGGTTGGGCTGAGGGGAGGATAAGCAAATTGTGCATTAAGAGGGGAGCACAAAATGGTTGAGGAAATTTTTGTAAAAACAGATACATTGATAAGTAAGGAGGGGAATTAAGCAAACTAGTGCAAGTTGGAACAGATTATAAATGGGGAGGGCACATCTTTGAAACAGGAAACTAGAGTGTGACATTGGAATAGAAGACTTGGACTGGGGAGTTGACTACTAGCATAGTGCCAGGAGCTAACAATCTAGAAGCTTTATTTTTCTGTCTCTGGGACACCTGGAAAGGGAAGGTGTATGGGAAAAGATTCAGATAGGGTGGGAGGGTGGCCAGGAGATTAGACATGGACAACAGGTGAGGAGATAGGCTTATTTACATGGTAACACTGGATATTTTTACTGTAATTGTTGCTATTTTTGTTCAATGTAATTATTGCATAAAAACAAAATGGTGCCAACTAGCACAAATTGTGCACTTCTAATAGAAGTGAATAAGGCACTAATTGCTTTGCTCTAAATTAAATTTGTGCTAATTTGGGCTGTTAGAACCATGCTCTAAATATAGCTAACACAAAAATAACTCATTTTATGGTGTTTCCCCCACCACCAAGCCAAATAATGAATACCAACTATATAAATATTTGGGCACCTGAATAAAACATTTGACCATAACATTCAGGAAAAATGTATTCACACAGCCCTTGAGAAAATAACAGATGTTGTGAGACGCACATTAGAGGTAATGATTGTCGACTGTATCATCAGAAAACTATTTGAATTTATCTTCTGTCAGTGAAATTCTGGCAAAATTCTGATTTTGCTTTCTTGAGTATTTGTGAAATTTCTATAAAAAAATCATGAAATGTTGCCAAAATTGTGATTTCTGTTATTTCCATCTATGTTTATCAGTATTTGTCCAAATTGCACCAGTTTCAACTTCAGTTAATTGTTCAACCTTCTCGCAACTGCATTTAGGTTATTACAATTATTACAAAAATAGATTAAACAGACAGAAAAAGACAATATAAAAGCTAAAAAAACAGACATTCAGATATAATTTTATGTTATACATAACAAATAAATCATAAAAAAGCCATGTGTCATGCTGTATTTGGTAAGCCATTGCCAATTTTATAAATACTATAAAAATGTATTATGAGTTTTCCCCTAATCCTTTATTTATTTATTAGTTTATTTATTTATTTTGTTTTTGTTCATTTGTTTTATATTTCTTTGTAAGCCAATTTCTTCTTTTTAACCACAGTGGCCAAAAACTTTGCTATTGTTTCACAATCTTCTTGGGATCTCGGACAAAGAAGAATAAATACCAGGTCATAGTTTGCTTGTGCATACATTGGGAGCATGGTTAAAAGACGTTCGGCTCTAGCTTTTGAGTATAATGGACAAAGAGTGATCATACGTTGAATAGTTTACTGGTGGCCCAATTTGCAGGGGTTTATGTTATTTGTTTGTTTATCAATCATCCTGTTATAATATGTATATTTTGATAAAATAAATCCAAATGTTACCCATGTAATGAGCCTCCTATGTTTAGGTTTGGAATAAGTCAGCAAGTACTCTTCCAAGCAATGCCCAGTTTTTTTTTCCTTAAATCAATGAACATTTTTCAGTTCTCTCACTTTTTCCATATCCATTTCCCTAACCCTCAAAAATGGTTTCTTTTTTTACCCTTTTCCCAAATTTGGTCGACATCACTATGTCCCTTAAATGATCCATCCAGAGATGTTGCATGTTAATTTTCCTTAAGGTTTCCTTTAGTGTTCTTAATCATTTGGATCTAAAACCGAGGGGTTCCCATTTCCTTTTTTTTAGAAAAACATTGCTTAGGGAGATCATTTGATGTTTTATTTATTAATTTCAACCAGTACATGGCAACTCTTGATTCTTTCATTGCATCTAACTTAATATGCCCCAACTTGGCCCTTACCATCACATTTGTGGTAAAGCTAGGGACCCCGAGTAGAGCTTTATAGTAATATGAGGGTATCCTTACTAGGATTTCTGTTTGAAAATATCCCCAAACCTCCACTCCACATGACAAAATGGGATATAATGTTGCATCTCCTGCTTTTAAAGCTGGAATCACAGTGTTTCCGCCAAAATGATAATTAAATTGAAGTAATGACTTTGCTGCCATCTTGGCTTTCATATTCTGATCTTTCTTTTGATAAGACCAAATGGTACTCAAATTAAATTTAATACCCAAGTAGCAATATTCCTTAGTAGTTTCCACTCTTTCATTCTTTATTAGGATTTTACAGTTTTGTGATTTTTTATTCTGTTTTTGTCCAAAAATCATAACCTTTGTTTTATTTAGATTAATCTCTCACTCCAAGTAAACACATTTAGCACAGAAACCATCTAATTTACATTGTAGACCTTTCTGGGATGTCATCCACAAAAGCAAATGCATGTAAATAATTATTATTGATCTAAGGAGAATCAAATTGTTCTGGAGTTTCAAATTCAAATAGGGAGTTCACATATATATTAAATAATGAGGGTGCCAGCAGACATCCTTGTTTTACACCTTGGGTTGTTTTAAAACTAGCAGTTAAATTTCCACTGTTATCATATCTAACTTAGTGAATGTATCATGATATAATAAAAATCACTTATTTCTTTTTTTAGCAAAATTTCCCAAAGGATTTTTATATTGATTAAGTGTAAGGTGGCTTTGAAATCAATATAAAGTGCATGCAGTTTAATTTAATGGTAATTACCATATTTTTGTATAATGTGTGCTAGACAAAAAGTATTGTCTGGGGTTGAAAACCCATTTCTAAAACCTGCTTGCATGTAAGATAAAATTTGTTTTTCATCAAACCATTTAGTTAGTTTGTTACATAAAATTCTAGTAAAAAATCTTTGAGATAATACTTAGCAAATTATGGGCCTGTAGTTAGAGGGTGAATATATGGAGCCATTCTTATGAATGGGAACTATAATATTGTAAGCCCAGGAGGGTGGTAAACATTTTTGTGGTAGACACACATTGAAAAATAAAGTAAGGAGAGGAACCCAAAAATCTTTATATTGTTTATATATCTATGGGGTATAAAATCTGGTAATGGGGCTTTTTTATTTTTTAACTTATCTATAGCCAGGTCTGTCTCTTCTTCAGTAAATGTAAGGGGTGTGTATCTTTTGTTACCGATAATTTTATCTGGCATATCATCAAACACTCTTAAATCAGTTCTTGAAAAAATGGAAGAAAAATATACCACTAGAGATGGCTGGTATTCAATTACCCCTTTAGAGACATACATCCAGAATTTTTCATTATCATTTTCTTGTATAATTTGATACATCAATTCCTATTTTTTGTGTTGAAATGATTTTTTCTTTTCTTCCAAATATTTAACATAACATTTCCATACTTTATTCAGGTTTCTGTGTTGGATTCTGTTTTGTCCATCTTATTATTTTATTTAGTTATTTTTTTGCATATTTACAGTCTTTATCGAGCCATGAGTTATCGGGTTCCACTTCTTTAGAATCTTTATATATATATATATACAAAATTTTGAAGGGATCTGTTATTTGTCTCTATATATAAGAGGGGAGACAGGACTGATCCTTGTATGTATCCTTACCTTTCAACCTCTCAGCATTAAAAATCATAGCACTGACCTTCAAAAATCATAGCAAAGGGTCACAATGTGGAGCACTTTCTTATTTTAAACAATATTATGTTTACAGATATTGAACCCCATATAATAAGTGATAAGACATGTTTCTATTAGCTTAGTTCAATGATTTAATAGTTTGTGTGTCCAGAAATAGCTCTAACATTTATGAGGAACATTGGTAAACTTGTGAGGAACAAGGGTAAATATGAGTGTGAAAATCATAGCGCTTTGCAGAATTCATAGCAATTGAGAGGTATGTATGCATCATCCTATTTCCCTTCTGGATGTTGGAGGCAAGATCTTTTCCAAAATCTTGTTAGGAAGACTCTTGGAGCAATTAGACCATCTAGGGGGATTAGTGAATTTCAAGCTGGCTTCTGTTCCAGCTATTGTACAGCTGATAACTGTTACATATTGCTGCATCTGATTGAAAAATATGTTTCACTCAGAGATCAGTAGCTTTATGTGGCATTTATAGACTTTAGTGCAGCTTTTGACAATGTTTCTCAAAATCTACTATGGTAGATAATGGTACAGAAAGGTTTTCAACATGATCTTACAAGCATAATAAAATAATTTTACAGCCAAACATGGGCACAAGTAAGGAGTGGAAATGGGACAAAAATCTGAAGCTTTTGAGACTAATAAGGGGGTGAGACAAGGGTGCCTTTTGGCCCCAATTTTGTTTTGTCTATATATTGATCAACTCTTGAGGGACCGTTTGAATTTGCAAACCTACTCTCCTAAGGGGGGCCCAAATTTCTGTTTTGGCATATGCCGATGACTTGGCCTTACTCTCCTTATCTAGATCCGGCTTGTAAAAGAAGCTGGATATTTTGCCTGGGTTTGCTAAGGTACATAATTTACAAATCAATACAGTCAAAAGCCAGGTCATGATATTTGGCAATTGATTCATTACTTTGAACTGGTCAGCTGGTGAAAAAAAAAATAAAAACAGTAAAATCTTATGTTTATTTGGGTCTTACTTTTGATACTGGGTGAGCTGGGAATTGCATTTTAAGATGTCAACTGTTAAACTCAAGCAAACAGTTGAAGCTCTTCTGAAATTTAATAGGAAAGTAGTGCAATCTCTCCTGGTGACCACTAAGGTGGAGTATATTCCCCAAGCCCTTTATCTGGCACAAATATGGGGTTATAAAAAAGCAAGGAAAATAGAGACTCCACTTGATAAAATTCTCAGATTCACTTTGGGCTTACCTAATTCTATTCTGATAGCCTTAGTAAAGGCAGAGCTTGAATTTTCCATCCTGGAGTCATTGAAGCTCTCTACATTGCTTGGTTACTGGATTTCCCTCACAAGAATGTCCTCTATAAGACTTCAAAGAGTATGTTTAAAGGAAAAAGAAAGCTGGATAACCAATGGGTATAAACAATCCTTATGGCCTACCTGGTTAACTGAAATTTTAAGTAACTTCGGATTTCAACATTTGAGACAGGCACATGAGAAGGGGATTGTTCTTAGTCCTAGATATAAAAAAATACTGTACCAATAAAATCATAAATGCTTTAAATGAGAGAGCTTGCCAAATAATTGCACTTTGAAAATTGTCCCATGGATTGTGAAAAATGATGTAAATCATAACTTCGGATTCTATGTAGAATTATTGACAGAACAAGAGTTAAGAGCGGCTTACACGAAGTATAGGTTTGAAGTGTTTAAGAGTAATGTCTTAAAGACAAAGTATAGCAAGGCTATGGATATTTCTAACAGTCTTAGTAACTGTAGTAAAAAAGAATGAGAAAATCTTGTACACATGTTTTTTATGTGTCCATGGTTCTGCAAGCCTAGATTATATTGGCTGACTCCTGTTGGTCACAGTTCTGTACTTTAGAGCAAAGCACACTTTTAGCCATTATGTTAACAGCACAGGATCAATATGTGATTAACCACGTGGCTGTTTTTTTAGAACCAATTCAAATATACATAAAAAGTGTAATTGATTTGTATGTCCTATTTTTATGTATAGTTGAAATTAATATGCACTTTACCTAGATAATGTATGTTGAGTGGTTTAAACTTTTAGATATATAGTTATTAGAACTGATGAAACCGGAGATTGTTATTATATGTAAAGCTTGACAATGAATTACTATAACTGGTGTTTAGCATTAAGAAATGCACCTTATCTAGAAAATTTAAGCACAGTGTATAATCAAATGTGTTTGAACAATTGTTGTAATACTATAATTGTATAACATTGTTGGATTATTGTTGTAATGTAAGAATTTTATATGCTTTTATTGTAATGGTCCTTGACTGAACGAATAAATATTTTGATGATAATTTTTAAGTTCTTTATGTAACTCTTCTAAATAATGTATAAACATTTTCACTGGGGTATTAAAAAGTTCCTGTTGTTCAAAATCTATTCCCGATTGTAGATAGTATCATTTACTTGTCTACCATTGATTTTTGTCCTAATCAGGGTCTTTATCCCTCTTTCATTTAAAGTAGCCAACCAGTTATCTGAAGGTTTTATATAGCAGTCATCGTTTTCAGGCCTAATCTCCAGTTGCAGGGGAGCATGGTCACTTTCTGGTCTCAAATTGCACAAAATGTGGTATGATGACTACCAAATATTTATAGAAGTTTACCAAGTCCTAAATCTCTGTCTTTAAAGATAACTGTGCTATAAGCCTCCAAAGATTCAGAAATTTTAAAATTACATTTCACAGTTATGTAACTTTCAGAATTCGAAACCCCTATACCTTGGAGACTGGAAAGGGCACCACAATCCGCGCAGGGGTTGTGTATAGACCCCCATGTCAGGGGGAGGGAATGGACAAGGATATGATAGAAGGCATTCTTAGAATGGCAGAGAAAGGGGAGATACTATTGATGGGAGACCTGAATATGCCAGATGTTAACTGGAGCACATTTGCTGCAGCCACATCCAAGAGCGGGGCCATTCTTGATGCCCTACAGGTGGCAGGCATTAGAACAGCTAGTTCAGAACCCACTCGTGAGGGAGCAATCTTAGACCTCATACTCTCAAATGGGGACAGTGAGAGTATCTCAGATCTAGAAGTGGGTTGCCATCTGGGGACAAGTGACCATCAAACAGTGTGGTTCATGTTAAACTCAGCTACAGAGTCAAGCCATACAAAAGTGAGGGTACTGGACTTTAGGAGAGCTGACTTTGGCAAGATGGGAGAGTGCCTCAGAAAAGCACTAGCAAACAGGCTAGAAGGAGGTGTGGAGCAACAATGGGGACTCATCAAAACTGCCATCACAGAGGCAACAAGCCTTTGTGTGAAGCAAATAAACAAATCAAAATGAAAGAAAAAGCCACTATGGTTCTCAAAAGAGGTGGCTGTGAAAGTCAGGAAGAAAAAGATAGCATTCCGGAAGTATAAGGAAACACAGAAGGAGCAGGACAGAGAGCTGTACCAGTTAAGGCAGAAGGAAGCAAGGAGGGAAGTCAGAATAGCAAAGGCCCAAACTGAGGAAAAGATAGCCAACTCAGTTAAGAAGGGGGATAAAACCTTTTATAGGTACATCAGCGAGCGTAGAAAGACAAAGGGAGGGATAGTGAGGCTGAATAGAATGAACGGTGGGTGGGCAGAGGGGGACAGTGAAAAAGCAGGGATACTGAATGAATATTTCTGTTCAGTATTCACAAAAGGAGGGGGAAGTGCCTAATACAATTAACAGAAGCACTCTTGGTAGGGGGTTGATTCCAGTCCTTTCACAGAAGAAAGGGTTCTGCAAGAACTCCTAAAACTGAAGGTGGACAAAGCAATGGGTCCTGATGGAATTCACCTCAGAATTCTAAAAGAATTAAGGGAGGAAGTAGTGAAACCACTGGCTACTCTTTTTAATAAATCATGGGAGGATGGTGTGGTACCCGAGGACTGGAGGAAGGCGGATGTGATTCCCCTTCACAAAAGTGGGACCAAGACAGACGCAGGAAACTACAGACCTGTCAGTCTGACCTCTGTGGTAGGGAAAGTGATGGAGTCACTTCTGAAGGAAAGAATAGTTGAGTACCTAGATGCCAGTGGAGCACAGGACTCAAGGCAGCATGGATTCACAGCAGGAAGGTCATGTCAGGCAGATCTAATAGATTTCTTTGACTGGGTGACCAAAGTAGTAGACCAGGAGGGGCTGTGGACATGGCCTACCTAGACTTTAGCAGGCATTTGACACAGTCCCACACAAAGATTAATAGTCAAATTAACCAGCCTGGGAGTGGGTCCCAGGGTGGTAGCTCTAAATAAACACTGGCTGCACAACAGGACACAGAAGGTAATTGTAAATGGAGTCCACTCTGAAGAAAGAGGGTTACTAGTGGGGTACCACAGGGTTCAGTATTGGGTCCAGTCCTTTTAATGTCTTCATCAGTGACATTGAAGAGGGACTGGAAGGAAAATATGCCTTTTGCAGATGACACAAAGATCTGCAACAGGGTTGATGATACAAGGGCGTGGAAAGGATGAAAGGGACTTGGCAAGGTTGGATGAATGGTCAAGTTTGGCAGCTAGGATTCAATGCAAAGAAGTGCAAAATAATGCACCTGGGAAACAAGAACCCAGGGGAAGAATACACAATGGGTGGGGAGGTATTAACAACAACAAAAAAGGAAAGGGACCTGGGGGTAATCATATCAGATGACCTTATGGTTAGCAAGCAATGTGAGAAGGCAGTAGGGAGGGCTGGGGGTATACTGGGATGTATAGAGAGAGGCATCAGCAGCAGAAAACAGGAAGTTGTTATCCCTCTGTACAGACAGTTGGTGAGACCCCATCTGGAGTACTGTGTCCAGTTCTGGAGACCCCATCTCCACAAGAACATAGACAGGATAGAGGCAGTCCAGAGGAGGCAACTAAAATGGTGCAGGGTCTGCAAGAGAAGCGTATGAGGAGAGACTAAAGGAGCTTAATATGTATACCCTTGAGGAAAGAAGGAGAGGGGACATGATAGAAACTTTTAAGTACTTCAGTGGAATCAACAAAGTCCAAGAGGGTAGCATCTTTCAGAAAAAGAGACTTGCAAGAACAAGGGGACACAATTTAAAGATAGAAGGAGGGCGGTTCAGGGGCAATGTGAGGAAGTATTATTTCACAGAGAGGGTAGTGGATGCATGGAACAGCCTTCCTGAGGAGGTTGTGGGGTCTAAAACTGTGGGAGAATTCAAGAATGCATGGGACAGACATAAGGCAATTCTTGTGGGGGGTAGGAAGAAATAGGCTGTTGGTTAACTAGGATCTACGGCCTATCCTGTAGGTAGGAAAATGGGCAGACTAGATGGGCCAAGCGGTCCTTATCTGCCATCAAAGTCTATGTTTCTATGTTTCTATAACTTTAAAACTAAAGAATAGAATGTCACCAATATTTTAAGTTCATTGACCCTAAATAATAGACTCTGAGACCACCACCATTGCCCAGCAGCAGAGCATCAAGATGCCATGTTTACTCCCCAGAATTTGAAGTGAACCCAGAAAGTCATGTCAGGAGGCAGGCCATGACCAAGACAGGTACTGTACTGCTTGACAGTGAATCTCGGTCACAGAGGGTTGGCAGTAAGTTCCACCAACACAGCAAGCCTTGTAGCTAGGCCAGACAGCTTGCTCCTGCCACAGGGAAGCTGTGACTGTGTGAGGCTAACAGAGGAACCACCCCAGCCAGGTGAGGTGGAAGGGAAAAAGTCTGGAAGAAAAACCCAGTATTCAACTGAATGCTGGCTGGGTTCAGCATGATCTGGGTATATCTCTGTGAAATGGGCATATCCATGAGAGATGAGCTGTCAGCCAGGAGAAAAAAAAATGTTGAAAAAAAAGAGGCTGTGTGTGTCAACTCTCTAATATGTTGCTCAAAGGCTGGCCAAGTTATAAGCAGCCAAATATTCCAAAATAATATCAATACTTAAAGTTGAATTTCATGAGCTTCAGTGAAATTGTGGAATGTTGTAATACTTTTGTCGAAGCCATGTCCATACCTTTTTCCCAGTGATACACATAAGTACGCAAGCCAAATTGCACATCTCTAGCAATAAGAGTGACTGAGTTATGACTAATTAAAGAATTTTGGAAAATTTTATGAAATTCATGGAATTTCATAAAATTGAAATTTGCTAATTTCATCCTGCCCCTATTTGGAAACAGTGATCACAGTATGGTTAATTTTGTAGTTAAGAAGGTTATATAAAGGAGAGAGGTGTAACCAGGTATAGGAGTTTTAATAAGCAGACTTCTGGGTGTTCAAAACAGTCATGGCAACCTAGGACTGGAGTTGTGAATTCAAAAATAGGAATGTCACTCAAATGTAGACATGCCTTGAAACTAAATCTGAGAAACTAGAAACAAAATGTATTCCATGGGCTAAAAAATACAGTAGTACATAAGAATATAAGAAAAACATAAGGAAAGTGTTGGCAGATAGGGACCATGTGGTTCATCTAGTCTGCCCAAGGTGGCTACCCCCCCATTATATTTTTTTCCTAAGTTGCCCACATTGCCTGTCCAAAGTGAGTTTGAATTCCCTTACTGTCTTTGATGCCACCACTTCTAGTAGCAGGCTGTTCCATTTATCTATTACTCTCTTGGTGAAAAATTACGTTCAATAGTTGCTTTTAAACTTGCCTCCCACCAGATGCAAGTTGTGCCTCTTGTTTGCACTGCCCTGTTTTCCTGGAAGACGTTTTTCTTCTGAGTTGTGTTAATTCCCCTGACATACTTAAATGTTTCTATAATGTTCCCCCTGTTTCTTCTCTGTACCAGAGAATAGATTCAACTCTTTGAGTCTTGTCTCACAGGGCTCATGATGCAGCCCCTTATCATATTTGTGGCCCTTCTCTGCACCATCTCCAGATGGTCGATGTCCTTTTCTAGGTGAGGCCTCCAGAACTGGACATGGTACTCAAGGTGTGGCCTCACCAAGGATCTGTAGAGGGGCATGATAACTTCCTGCTTTCTACTCATAATACCCCTTCATATGCATCCAAGGATACCACCTGCCTTCTGCACTGCTTTTTCACATTGTTTTCCTACCTTTAAGTTATTGGTAATGATCACGCCCAGATCCCATTCCATCTTTGTCTACTCTGATTGATGCCCTTCTAGTGCATACTTTTTTCCTCGGTTCTGCTTCCTCAGGTGCATTACTTTACACTTCTTGGCATTAAATTTAACTGTCAATTTCTGTACCATTCTTTCAGTCTCCTTAGGTCTGCTTCCATATCTAATCCCTCCCTCTAGTGTATCCACCCTGTTGCAGAGCTTTGTTTCATCTGTGAACAGGCAAACCTTCCCATCCAGTTCATCAGTGATGTCATTGATGAATATGTTGAAGAGGACTGGACACAACACTGATCCCTGTGGAGTCCCACTGGTCACACCTCCCTCCCTTGATAATGCCCCTTGACCAAAACTCTTTGGATCCTATTCTCCAGCCAGTTTCTAATTCTGTTTACTATTTTCTGTCTGACTCCTGTATGTTCTAGTTTGTTAGCAAGTCTCCTGTGAGGAACAGTGTCAAAGGCCTTACTGAAGTCTAGGTATACCATGTCCAGTGCCCTACCCTGGTCCACTGCTCTGGTAACCCAATCAAAGAAATCAATTATGTATGGTAGTATGGGAAAAATACCAATCTGATTGTCATGGCAACTGGAAGGGAAATGTAAAGATAAAAAGAGGTTATATAGTACAGCCAGGATGAATGGAAATTAAATTGATTGGAAAACATTTAACTGCTCTATGGAAGGAATGTAAAGAGGAGATTAGGCAGGCAAAAAGTGTGTGGAATTAAAAATAACAGTAAACACCAAAGGTAACTTCAAGGAAGTTTTCAGTCATGTGAAATCTAAGAAACATGTCAACAAATCAGTTGGACCATTGACTGAAGGTGAAGGGACTGTAGATAATGAATAAGAAATAGTGGCTCCATGTCATTACAGTGAGAATCACAGAGCGACTGCAATATTGGTGAATACAGATGAGCGACTGTACTTAGCGCTATGGCACATTGCGGCGATGGTAAAATTTAGCAAACATATGTTGTCCTACTCTCCACCACAGCCTGCACCATTCTACCCACTCACCCACAGTTGCACCCATGTTATGCAGGGGGGCTTTGCCCCCCTGCACCCCCACTGGGGGCTGCACCCCCTGGACCCCTCCATCTCTAGGATTCCAACACCACACCACACCTGGACACTGGGGGAAGGTTATGCATTTTCAGTTACTCATCTGTACCTGCCGCCTTAACTTCACAGTCTCCCATATTGCAGTCGCCATTATTCCTTCACCCAAATTGACTCGTTGAATATCCCTTGCTCAATTGACGTGATACTGAAATAGCATACACGTTTAATAGGTTCATTGCGTCTGTCTTCCATAAATCAGAGGTAAATGTCTGGTATTGACAAATCTAAAACTAAGCCCTTTTCAGCAAATTTGAATTGCATTAAAAAGAGATGATTGGATTTGAATCCTCACAAATTACTGGGTCCAGATTGTATCCACTCAAGAGATTTGAAACAACTAGTGAACAAGTTTTCTGGTCCCATAACTAAAATCGTTAACTAGTCCCTGGAAAAGGGTGTAACTCCTATAGTTTGGAGACAGACTATAGTAGAGTCAGTCATTAAGAGAGGAGAGAACTGATAAGGCAAATTGTAGACCTGTAAACCTAATTTCAGTAGTTGGTAAAGCTCTTGAAGCAATTATTAGGGAGTTATATTTTGGAAAACAACATAGGAAATAATATACAGCATGGTTTTCAGAAGGGTGTGTCTTGCTTAACTTACCTCTTGCATTTCTTTCAGTGTATGAGTAGAGCACTTGATGGATGGCAAACCATTGGACTGGCCTATTTAGACTACAGCAAGGCATGTGACTTGATCCCCCACTTGAAACTTGTTAGGAGGCTGAAAAACACTGGTATTGATGATGCCATAGTAGGATGGATAGCATCCTGGACAACTAATTAAAAACAGAGGGTCAGAATAAATTGATATTTTTTTCAGAATGGAAGTATGAGACAAGTGAAGGTCCAAGGGACTGGTACTTTGTCATACATATTCAGTATTTATGCCTGCAGTATGCAAACTAGTAAAGGTGGATAACAACATTTGCAGGTGCTGCAAAGCTTGGCCATACTGTAAGATTTCTATGCAGCAGTAAACAGTTTGCAAGAAGAACTTGAACTCTCCAAATGGGCTAAAAAAGCAAAAATTAATTTTACCTTGAAGAGGTATACTGTGCTTCATTTTTGGGTGAACAGACATGAGAATAATGTCCACCATCAGTGGTGTAGAAATAAAAGTATCAGACAAAGAATGGGACCCGGGGATTATTGTCTCCACTGATTTAAAGAATACTCTGCACTGTGAACAACCAATCAAAAAGTGTAATCAAATTCTAGGCTGCATTAAGATAAATTTTACAAGTGTACAAGACTGTGGGGCTGGACAGGATACACTCAAGGGTACTAACGGAACTCAGGGAGGTGGTAGCTGCCCCACTGATGGTCTCATTCAACAGTTCACTGGAAACAGGTGGGGATCCAGAGGACTGCAGGAGAGAAGATGTGGTCCCACTTTATGAGTGCAGCAGCAGAGAGAAAGCTAGCAATTATAGGGTGGTCAATCTCACATCAATAGTTGATAAAATAACGGAAATCCTTTTAAAGGAGAGGTTGGTAGAGTATTTTGAATCCAGTGGGCTACAAGATCAAAAGCAACGTGGATTCATGGAGGGTGATAGGTCATGCCAGATGACTCTGATTGATTTTTTTTGACTTGGTGACTAGGGAAATGGATCAGGGGAGGGTAATGGCCATGGCCTATCTAGACTTTAAAGGAAAATTTGGATCTCCCCTTGGTATGTGAAAAAATTTAAGGAAATTCAGGGAGCAGTCTGTTACTGTACAGATTGAAATAAATACTATGGGCCAGATTTTCCAACATGTATGTATGCCGCAAGCCCTCGGTGCACCACACATATGGTGCATGGGGCTTGTGGCATTCGCTGGGCAACAATTGGGAATTTCCATCTCTTGCACCTGGTATAGGTCCTTAGACCACAATATTGTGGTCTTGCTTGTGCTGTCCCTCCAGTACGAGGTTACAGTGTTTCCCAGAGAATTGGTGCAAGCAGCCGTAAATCACGGAAACTGTCGCAACTGCACCCAAGAATGGAAATTCGGCTGCAGTTGCAGCAAAGGGGGATGACTCACCACAATAGTTAAAGTCTCATGGTGCAGGGCTGGATGCAAGCCCTGTGCCGCCTTTGGAAAATCCGGCCCCATGGCGGCAAGAACAGGTTGACAACTAACCCAGATTTATTTATTTTATTTTTTTATTTTATTTAAACAGCAGTTTGGAAAACCTTTGAGCCATAGGCTTATTTACAAAGGTACCTTGTCACAGTAAGACAAACCAAAATACACAGTATAGCAGTACAACACATAGGTATAACAGTAAATTAAGACATAGATACAAACAAGTTGGTACAGGTAGGATGGATGCAAACAATACCAGAGTTATGTTGTCCTTAGCAGCTTAGTAATAAGCTTTGTCATAAGTATTGAGTACGGCTTTGACTAGCGGCAGTTACAGCATCGGGTGTTAATAAGGTGGTTATGTAAGGAAGTTTTGAAGCACGATATAGTTGGAGATTCGGAGATGGAGGGGGGCAGTGTGTTGAACCAGGAGGGGCCCTAAAGCTGAAGGCTCTTTGGCGTGAAGGTCCTAGCTCTAGGGATAACAAGAGAGGTTTTCCCAGAGGTCCAGTATGAACTAGTGGGACAGAGTGGCGTATGGTGGTGGTCAATCCTGGTGGGGAAAGCCCAAGGAGGGTCTTTTTGTAAGGGCAACAGGTAAGATATTTGAGGCTACATCGAGATCAAGTACCAGCGCTTTAGCATACAGTAGACAGGTGTGTGTCATCCTAGGTGCTCCAGTAATTAACCTGCAGGCCTTATTCAGAGTAGTCTGCGAATTTTATGGAGTCTTGGTCTGATCAGCAGCACCATACACGGCAGTCCATAGTCCACTAGGGACAGGATAGAGAGGTGACTGCTGTCGAAGAGCCTCCGGGGAGGCAGTGTTTATACCGATTTAAGATGCCCAATCGGATATTAGTGGCAGTGGCTAGGGCAGCGATGTGTCCATGGAAGGAGAGGGAGGGGTCAAAATGGATCCCTAGGTATTATAGAACAAACTTGTTCAAGTGGGAATGAGGACCCAGAGTGAATGAGGAGTTTGAAGTTGCAGGACTTGTTTTGGGGATGAGAGAAGAACATAGTTTTGGTTTTTTTAAGATTTATCACCAATCTATGTTCCTTGAACCAGCCCTCGGCTTCAGTGAAGGACTTCTGCAGCGAGTCCTGGAGGACAATAGGGTTACGACTTGAGGCAAAGATGACTGCATCATCAGCGTACAATAGAATGTTCCCTGAGCAAGAGTGTGGAAGGGTGTTAAGGTAAAGGGAGAATAGTAAGGGGCCCAGAATGGAGCCCTGGGGAACCCCAGAAAAGATGGGACAGATGTCTGAGCAGGTCCCATTAATTTTTACACACTGTGAGCGGTCAGACAGATAACTGGTGCACCAGGAGATAGGCCCAGCAGCAAAACCAGAGGGACAAAGGCCATCAAGAAGGAGGGGGTGGGAGACAGTGTTGAAAGCTTTCGAGAGGTCAATGAAGACAGCACCAGCCAGAGAACCAGTGTCTAAGGAGGAGTGGAGAAAGTTTGAGAACTCTAGGAGGGCTGTGTTGGTACTGTGGCCCACTCGGAAGCCATGCTGCTCAGGACAAAGGACATTGTAGGTGGAGAGGTAGTCAGAGATTTGAGAGGCCACCACTTTTCCAAGGCCTTGGAGAGAGAGAGAATGGAGATTGGTCGATGGTTTCCAGCCACAGTCCTATCACCACCTTTAAAGATAGGGGTGACAGTGGCGACTTTCAGGCAGTTGGAACCTTCCCAGGCAAAGAGAGTGGTTGATGAGGCATGTGATCGGGGTAAGGACTGTGTCTAAGACCAGCCGTAGGATACACGGATCCAGGGTGTCACTGCCCATTACTATTACTCTTGAGAGCAGTGACAAGGTGCGGCCTAAGTTCTTGGGCAGAAACAAAGCGGAGGAGAAAATAAGGCGAGAAAGATTTCGGCAGGTGCTGGGGAGGAGGTCAAAAAATTTGTAGGGAGGATAGGGCTAAGGTCAGTGAATGAGATGTTGAGTGGTTGGCTATGAGGGCTGGGTCTGAGGAGATCACACCATTAGCGTTGATCTGGGTGGGTGGGGAGGTGTGCACTCCCATTTAACTGTTAATGTTATCCCAGAAGGTTCTGGGATTCCCCATGAGGCAGTGAGTGAGGACGATGGTGCTCAGACTTGGCCTTTCTGATGGCCCAGTGCACTTGTTTTGGGCGGCATATAACCGCCTGTCATTGGGCGGCCAGTCTCAATGGCACGTGCCATAGGTTGTCCATATGTTTGAGCTGGTGGATCAAGCTGGAGTAACCAGGGGCATTCTTCCTTTTAGAGCGGTGGGTCAACACTGGGGCAAAGATATCACAGGCATTATTAAAAGTTTGGGTAAAGAAGGAGAGCTGTGTCGATGTCAGGAGTTGCCAGTATAGGAGACCAGTCAATTTGGGACAGAAGTTCCTTAAGTTTTATCAGTCCACCAGGTATTAGACACCGCCGGCATGTGGACTGTGCTATGGGTTTGGGGACTGAGGTTGACCAGTGGAATAGAGTGGGGGAGTGATCGCTGAGAGAGTCTGGGAGGACTTGTACATTGGGGATCCGATTAGGGCGGTTGGTGAGTACCACATCAAGCAGGGAACTGGAGCCTCTCTTGGGGTTAGTCCTGGTAGGGTGGGTAACTAGTTGCGTTAGGTCTATTGCAGAAAAGGAGTCTCGGGTAGAGGAGGAGGAGGAGGGCTGAGCCAGTTGACATTTAAGTCACCCACAGAATTTGATCAGCGGTAGGAGGTAGAGGTAAGGTATTCTGTAGAGAGGCAATGGCCTGCATTTGGTCCCTGGGGGCACGTATGCAGTAGTCAGATAAAGGGGTCCCTTTAAAGGGTCAGGGGTTAGTTTCAGCGTAAGTGCCTGGGCCCTGGAGTCAAGGATGGAGGCGGGCAGGGCTAATCCGGGGAGAGATTCCTTGACATAAATAAGCGCAGCCGCCGCCCGTCTCCCAACACGGTCAGACCGGAAAGGGTGAAACCAGGAAGGAGACTAGGGAGTCAGGAGGATTTCGACAGCCAAGTCTCAACCAGGGTGATAACATCAGGGTTAATTGATGTGACCAGGCATTGTAGTGAGTCAAACTTTTAGGAGGCTACAGATATTCATGGAGACCATGCATAGGCCTGTGGTGCGAGTTGGGGCTCCTGGGAACCGGGCCAGGGTTTGGATGAATGTTCCCTGACAGGAGTAGTAGCATGACTAACACCCTGGCTGGGAGATGGTGAGAGGTTTTCTCGATTGACATGAGAGGGGAGGAGGCTAAGGGAGCAGGGTGGGTAGGGAGGTACAGGAGGAAAGCAAGAATGAAGACACCCAGATGTGCCTGAGTTGAAGAGAAAGCTATGGGAGGGCAGGGAGGACTGGGACACACAGAGGTCCCAAGGGGCAGGAGAGGAGGTTCAGGTGCAAGGGGAGGGAGGGGTGCCAGGGCACAGTGTGGACTAGCAGATGGGTAAGTGCACTGCTAGTGGGGATAGGCACAGGAAGAGCGTGATGCAGGGCCAATACATTGTGGTGAGCGAGATCCCAGGGAAGTAGTGCTGTACAGGTAGGAGTAGGAAGTAGTGAGGGAGCATAGGTCCCTCTAGTGGCCAGCAGGTATAACCTGCAAATGGGAAAGTGGGGAGATAGGTTCTGGGCAACAGGATGTGATGACACCGGATGTGATGTCACGGGGTGGATCATTAAACTGACAGCCGCCCCTGGGTGGGAGGGTGGTTGGGGTGGTGAGGGGCAGGCAGGCATGGCGCGTGGGGCTCACCCTCTGCAGGCGTCAGGCAAGAGAAGAGGCTATCTTTACCTCGAAAGTTATCAGGCTGGAGATTTGGCTTCCTCAGCTACTCAGGTGAGCTGCTTGTGTTGCTTCAGTTGCTTGATTGTCCCGAGTGCCTAGCTTGGGGAGCTGCCTATGTTGTGGAGAAAACAAAGCCTCTCATTACTATGCAGCGGGAGAATATGTTGTGACTTACACAAAGGAGCTCCGCTCTAAGCAAACAGGGCTATTCCAAAATGAGGTCACACTAGGACCCAGCTAACCTAATGCCTTCAGTTACAAGCACAATTCGCTCAATACCACCATATTAAACAAGTCTGATCTATGTTAGCTGCTTGATATATCTGGCTTTAAAATGTAATCAGCAATTAGCTCCAAATACCATCATATTAAACAAGTCTGATCTATATCAGCTGCTTGGTATATCTGGCACAACAGTGCAAATGACTTTTATTAACAGAACATTCAGAATGCCCCATACACCACCAACATTTTGGGGGTTGCAACCCCTTCTTCAGGGTGGACTGGGTAACCCTTAGACTGAATGCTCTGTTCTTTGGCTTGAAATATTACTGCATAGTATTTTCAGTCATTAGTGTTCTTCCTCTACTGCTATGGTGCAGTATTGTGTGCTCTCTGGTCTAACTCCCCTCTCACTTTTACTCTGGCTTATTCCTGATGTGTAGCTGTTTAGGATGTGATGGCACAATTCTGTCTTAATGTGAAGCAGAGGTTTTTTGGATGAAATGGAGGCTTGTCCAAATGATTTTTTCCTGCTTAACATCATTATACACATGAGAAAACCCTCATTCAGTTTCATCAGCTCGAAATGAATCTCTTGATTTTCTTCATGTGGTGCTAAGAGATGTCATGCTTTCTGCTGGGACCGGTCCTATTCAACATCTTCATCAGTGACATTGCACAGGATATAGAAGGCAGAATTTCACTGTTCGCTGATGACACAAAGCTCTGTAACAGAGTAGACACACCAGAGGGTGTAGACAGAATGAGAAGGACCTGCAGAAACTTGAAGAATGGTCAAGGGTTTGGCAGTTGAAATTCAATGCAAAGAAGTGCAAGATAATGCATATGGGGCACAAAAACCCTGGCACAATATATCAGTTGGGGGTGAGGATATAGCATGCACCAAGCAGGAAAGGGATCTTGGGGTTGTCATCTCTGATGACCTCAAGATGAGGAAACAGTGTGACAAGGCATCAGGTAAAGCAAATAGGATGCTGGGATGTATAGGCAGGGGCATCACCAGCAGAAAGGGAGGTCATAATTCGCTATACAAGACACTAGTGAGGCCCCACCTGGAGTACAGTGTACAGTTCTGGAGACCATACCTACGTAAGGACATAGACAGGGTAGAGAAGGTTCAGAGGAGGGCAACAAAGATGGTGCATGGTTGCATCACAAGTCCTATGAAGACAGGTTGAAGGAACTGAACATGTACTCCCTGGAGGAGAGGAGGGAGAGAGGGATATGATAGAGACATACAAGTATCTTACAGGGAGGAACAGGGTGCAGGACAACACTATTTTAAGCAGAAAAGATGTTTCAGGACTAGAGGGCATGGGATGAAGTTGGAGGAGGGCGATTCAGAGGAAACATGAGAAAGAATTTCTTCACAGAACGGGTGGTGGACAAGTGGAACACCCTGCCAGAGGAAGTGGTGGGGGCTGAAACAATCACAGGATTTAAGAATGCATGGGATAGACATAAAGGAATTCTAGAGGTCAGGGGTAAGGGGAAATAGACTTCTAGGAAAACAAACTGAACTTACAAGCTCAAATGGGCAGACTAGGTGGGCCATAGGCCCTTATCTGCCGACACTATCTATGTATCTATGTATCTATGTATCTATGTATCTATGTATCTATGCTCTGTTCTGGTGAGCTGAAATGGAAGGCACTCATCCTCATCAGTCCAACTTCCAAGTTCAGCGGCAACTTGTAGAATTAGTGTTTCTGCATTTGTTAAGGTCAGTACTGTGTGAAAAGGAAGAGGATAGGCTGTGCTTAAACTGAAAGTCCAGTATTTTGGCTAGGCTATAATGTTCTGACTTTTGCATCTTCTCAATTTTATCATCCATTTCTGTTGTTAGAGATAAGCAGTCTACAAGGTCACTAGCTGATGCAGCAGTAGTCAAAGATGCATTTATTTGTTTTTGGTACAATAACTGGGTAAGTGCACAAGACAGGAAATGCACACGGCCCCGGGAGAGTACAAGGCATACTACAGTAGTAAAGAGAGAACAATTAACAAGGAACATAATTTGTAACAAAGTACAAGATCAGTGACCGTCAACAATAGGCTGAGAGATTGAAGCAAATATTTAACCCCTTCCTTGCCAAGTGCCTTTTAAAAACTCAGCTTCTGTTTTTCAGTTGTTTTCGCAGAACACATATAACAAGGAGCACTTGACTGAGAGTAGCCGGTTCTGTGCTGACATTTCATGTCATACCCTCAAATTGCTGTAATATCTGGCAGAGGATCGTTATGAGTGACCACTGTGCAGAATTTGGTGACACATCCTCCTTCCCTATGGGGTGCTCCATTGTGTAATGTTATGCTGTGTATGCTGCTCAAAAAATCTCCATAACATGTACCGTAGACAGTTGAGTTCCACTAAATAATGACTTCTTGAATTAGCTGATGATGTGGGAAATTGTTCTTCTTTTGCAGGGTTCACAAGATCTTGCAAGTGGCTAACAGCTTAGATTTAATAGGCAAGTTTAAGCATATTCTGTATATTTCAGGCTTCCTTAAGAAAATCATGCATCCCCAAGTTCAGGGTCTAAGCAAATCATAGGGCATGTGTGAATGCACCATGCTGTTCTGCCTTTAGAATGTTACTACCATTGTCAGAATCTGCAAACCTGGCTGACAGGCCTTGAGGTGCAGTCATTCCTAAAATCATTTGTTTAGTTCATATGCAGATTAAAGGGTTTCACAAGGGTCTTGACCCCCTATAAAAAATCCCCATAGATGCCATCAGCAGAAGCAGCAAAACTGCAGCAGAAAATAGCCAGGAAATAAAAATACCCTGCCTTAGCAAGCTGTAGTCCTCCTGCTAATGTCCCTCAGTGCTTCATGTGGTGGTTGGAATTAACACCTCTTCAAGAGCTGCAGTTATCTGGCAGGTTCCACCTGTAAACAAGCTTTCAGCTTAGTGTGTCTCACCTGGTTAAATAATTGGGAAAAAATACTCATTGTGAGTCATTATCACCTCATAGGCACAGTTGCAGCTAGTGTCCAGGGTCTCTCTTAAGCTCAAGAGGTCCCTTTGTCGTCATGGTAACCATGAGGTTAAGAAGAGCGTTGTGTATTTGGATTACCATACTCCTGTCTATTTTATAGTGTTTGGTGGAAAAAAACTGAAATCACTTTTCGTGTCTGTTAGTGTGAGTGTTTCCACTCTGCCACCTGCATTTCACCACCAGTCAGCTTATGCGCTCAACGCCTCAACTGCCCGCTGTCCAGTGAACAGCGCTGATGGGGTCAATTGCAGTGTGACTGCTTTACTAACGCAAAACATAGAGTTGTTCTGCATTGGTAGATATGTCACTACTGCAGCAGAATGACCTTTTCAAGTGTATGGATCCCCTTACACAAGAGCATTTCACCATACACTATAATGTGTTTATTCACTTATTTATTTCACTCTTCTGTTTGTTTGGGTTCCATATATGTGCACACTGCACCCTTGTAAATGAACTTGTAATTATCTGTGCAGCAATAGGTTGTGCATTAGAGAAAGAGTATGGTGCTTCTGAGAGTCTGAGGTTAACAGTTGCAGTGGTGGTGCAGCTGGTAGCATAACTGGAATGGTATCCCAGCTGGTCTGGGTTCAAATTCCAGTTAAGGCACATATTTCTTTCTCTCTTCAATTTGCTTGGGTTCCATATATGTGTACACCACACCCTTGTATATAAAATTGTAATTATCTGTGCCATATCAGGTTGTGCATTGTAGAAGGAGTAAGGTGCTTCTGGGAGTCCCAGGTGTCCAGATGCTTTGGTGGTACAGCTGGTAGTTCAACCAGAATGGTATTCCAGGTAGACTGGGTTCAAATCCCAGCTAAGGCTCTTATTTCTTTCTCTGTTCTGTTCATTTGGGTTCTATATATGTACACAACACAACCCTGTGAATAAAAAATTGTAATTATCAGTGCAGCACCAGGTTGTGCCTTAGAGAAACAGTAGGGTGCTTCTGGGAGCATCAAGATTCTAGTTGTCTTGGTGACACAGCCAGTAGTGCAACCAGAATTGTATTCTGGATGGCCTGGGCTCAAATCTTTCTGTCTTTTGTTTTGGTTTCATCTATCAGCACATCACATTTTTGTGAACAACATTCTAATGATCTGAGTAGCACCAGGTTGTGCATTAGAGAAAGAGTAAGATGCTTCTGGAGTCCTAGCTTTTTAGTTGCCTTGGTGGTAAAGCTGGTAGCACAACCGGAATGGTATTCTTAGTGGGCTGGGTTCAAATCCCAGCTACGGTACTAATTTCTTTCTCTCTTCTACTTCTTCGGGTTCCATATATGTGCACCCCACATGCTCGTAAATAGAATTGTAATTATATGTGCAGCACCTGGTTGTGCATTTGAGAAAGGGTAAGGTGCTTCTGGGTGTTCTAGGTTTCCAGTTAACTTGGTGGCATAGCTAGTAGTGCAATTGGAATGGTATTCTGGGTGGCCTGATTTCAAATCCCAGCTGAGGTACTTATTTCTTTCTTTCTTCTGTTTATTGGGGTTCTACATACCGTATGTGCACACCACACCCTTGTGAATAAAATTGCATTTATCTGTGTAGCACCAGGCTATGCATTACAGAAAGAGTAAGGTTCTCCTGGGAGTCCCAGGTTTTCTGTTACCTTGGAGATGCAGCTGGTAGAGCAACCAGAATGGTATTCCAGGCAACCTGGGTTCAGATCCCATCTAAGGCAGTTATTTCATTCTCTGTTCTGTTTGTTTGGGTTCCATGTATGTGCACACTGCAACCTTGTGAATAAAATTGTATTATCTGTGCAGCACCAAGTTGTTTATTAGAGAAAGAGGAAGGTGCTTCTGGACTCCAAGGTTTCCAATTGCCTTGGTGGTGCCGCTGGTAGCACAACTGGAATGGTACTTTGGGTGGCCTGGATTCAAATTCCAGCAAAACCACTTATTTCTTTCTCTCTTCTGTTTGGGTTCCATATATGTGCACACCACACCATCATGAATAAAATTAGAATTATCTGTGCAGCTCCAGATTGTTCACTGGAGAAAAAATAAGGTGCTTCTGAGATTCCCAGGTTTCCAATTGCCTTGATGGCACTGCTGGTAGTACAACTGGAATGGTATTCCTGGTAGCCTGGATTCAAATACCAGCCAATGCACTTATTTCTTTCTCTTCTGTTTGTTTGGGTTCCATGTACAGTATATGAATATCACACCATTGTAAATAACATTATAATTATCTGTGCAACTCCAGGTTGTACATTAGAGAAGGCATAAGGTGCTTCTGGGGTCCCAGGTATCCAGTTGCCTTGGTGGTGCAGATGGTAGCACAACTGGAATGATATTCTGGGTGATCTGGGTTTATATCCCAGCTAAGGTACTTATTTTTCTTTCTCTTATGTTTGTTTAGGTTCTACATATGTGCACATTTCACCCCGTGAATAAAATTGCAATTACTGTGTAGCACCAGGTTGTTCATTAGAGAAAGATTAAGGTGCTTCTGAGAGTCCCAGGTTTTCAGTTGCCTCAGTGGCACAGCTGGTACATAACCAGAATGGTGTTCTTGGTGGCCTGGGTTCAAATCCTGGCCAAGACACTTATTTGTTTCTCTCTTCTGTTTGTTTAGGTTCCATATACAGTGTGGTGATGGACAGAGGAGAGTGATTGATTCTCATCCTCCTTGATCTCTCTTCAGCATTTTATACCGTGGACCATGGCATACATGAATACCATCTCAAGGAGAATGCCAGACTCACCAGCACTGTGGTACACTGGTTTAAGTCATTCTTATGGGATAGAATGCAAAGAGTAGTTCTAAGAAATGATTCCTTGGATCCTGTGGTTCTGTCCTGTGGCATGCCCCAGAGTTTGGTCCTATTGGCAATGTTGTTCACAGTTTTTATGCTATCCCTGGGCAAGGTCATTTGATGTTTTGGACTGGGGTTTCACTACAATGCAGATGATACCCAGCAATATATGTCTTTTGATCCCAGGACTCAGTGTGCCATCGACATGTTTAATAAGTGCCTGGCTGAGATCCAGAACTGAATGGCTTCCAACTGGCTGAAACGGAACCCTGAGAAGACTGAGGTGTCAATGGTTGAGCCAGGCTGAAAGGGGAGATTGGCAGCTGGTGCAGGAGTGACTGGGCTTCAGATTTGTGACTCAGGACTGCTAGGCTGCCCTAGGGTGAAGAATCTGGGAGTCATACTGGATGAAGGTTTGACATTGGAGGCCCAGGTGTCTACCATATTCCAGAATGGCTTTTTCCATCTTTGGAATATCCACCAGATCAAATCCCTTATCCTCCCCCCCAGACCTGGCCACACTGATCCATGCATTTATGACTTCTAGGTTAGACTATTACAATGCTCTGTATCTTGGGGTTAATGGGGTTACACTATGATGCCTGCAGCTGTTGCAGAACTCAGCTGCTTGGTTACTTATGGGTTTACCAAGATCATGCCACATATCTCCAGCATTGTGTGACCTGCACTGACTGCCGGAGAAGTGGTATATCTTATTTAAGATATGTTTATTGACCTGTAAAGCCCTACACAGACTGGGCCCAGCCTATCTGGTGGAGCTCCTGAACCTGCACACCCCAGTTCGCCCAGTCTAATTGGACGGGGAGGGCATCCTGGTAGTCTGGAGTGCCAGATTGAAGACTTCAGGTGATCAGGCCTTCAAAGTAGTGGTCCTATCCCTTTGGAATTCCTTACCCAGAACCTTGAAGGAGGCCCTGTAGGTGGAAGTTTTTAAAAATGGTCTGAAGACTTATTTATTTCAGCAAGCTTTCGAAGAAGCTCTATAATGCAGCACATGTTATAGTTTTATTGAGTTTTAGTGTATTTATGTTGTTTTATTTGAGTAAGGTAATTTTTTTATATTTATTTGAAATTGCTCTGATTTAGTGATTGTGTTTATTCTTTTATTGTAATGGTGCCCTGGGTCTCCAGGGAAGGGCACCAGTTAGAAGTAAAGACTACTACTACTACTACTACTATATATGTGCACACAGCACCGTTGTATATAACATTATAATTATCTGTGCAGCACTAGGTTGTACACTGGAGAAAGAGTACAGTGCTTCTGGAGTCCTAAGTTTCCAGTTGCCTTGGTGATGCAGCTGGTAGCACAACTGGAATGGTATTTTGGGTAGTCTGGGTTCAAATCCCAGCTAAGGCTCTTATTTCTTGCTTTCTTTCTTCTGTTTAATATATTCCTACCCAATCTATAGCATTACATTACAGCTCAGCTGTGGTCTGCGCCCCGTTGACATTTTTCTTTAGAGGGGTATAAACAGCAAAGTTCACCTGTTCCAGTTTTGGCTATGCCCAGCAGAATACTAGTAAAGTGTCTGCTTTTAGTGTTGAAAATGAAAAGGTATTCACTGAGGGAATCGATCATCTGTGATCTAGTAATGAAAATATCTGACAGATGTCTGGGGAGTTAATTCTTTTTAAACTTTAGTTTGCTTTATGCCTTTAGGGTGTGTCTTTTACATAGAAACATAGATATTTGTGGCAGATAAGGACCATTTGGCCAATCTAGACTGCCCATTTTCCCTGCCTACTGTAGCACTTCAGACCCTACTTGATCTCCAGCTTTACCTCCCCACCCCTGGCCCCTTCCATACACTAAGGTTCCCTTGTGCTTATCCCATGCATTCTTGAAGCCTGTTACTGTTTTTGCCCTCACCTCCTCCACTGGGAGACTGTTTCAGGCATCCACCACTCTTTCTGTGAAGAAGCACTTCCTCACGTCTCCCCTGAGTCCCCCCCCCTCCAGCTTCACAGCATGTCTCCTTTTTGTTGAGCATCTTTTTTTCTGGAAAATGCCACCCTCTTTAAATTTATTTTATTATACTCACAAGGTATTTGAATATTTCTATCATATCCCCCCTCCCTGATTTCCTCTAAAGTATACTTATGGAGGACCTTCAGTCTCTCCTCATAGGGCTTGTGATGCGGACCCTGCATCATTTTAGTTGCCCTCCTCTGGACCTACCCTGTTTCTGTCCTTCTGGAGATGTGGTCTCCAGAACTGGACACAGTACTCTAGGTGAGGTCTCACCAGTGATCTGGACAGTGGTAACACCACCTCTCTCTGCTGGTGATACCACTCTGTATGCATCGTAGCATCCCAGTGGCTCTCCCCACTGCCTTGTCACATTGTCTGGCCATTTTAAGGTCATCAGATATGCTTGCTTCCAGGTTCCTTTCCTGTTTGGTGGTGGTTAATACTATCCCCCCATTTTTGTAGTCCGCCCCTGGGTTTCTGTGCCTCAAGTGCACAATTGTGCACTTCTTCACATTGAAACCTAGTTGCCACACCCTTGACCTCTCCTCTAACTTTCTTTAGATCACTACTGATTTTTTCCACCCACCCTGGAGCATCTACCATATTACAGATTTTAGTGTCTTCTGCAAAGCAGCATACCTTCCCTTCTAGCCCCTCTGCAATGTTGCTAATAAAGTCATTAAAGGGGTACTGATCCCTGTGGTACCCTGCTTGTCACCCCCCTTCCTCTAAGTGAACTCCATTTACCATCACCCTCTGTCTCCTTCCTCCAACCAATTTCTCATCCAATTTCCCACCTCAGGACCCACTCCTAGGCTTCCCAGCTTTTTAATGAGTCTCCAGTGTGGAACGGTGTTGAATGCCTTATTGAAATATAGGTAGGCCACATCCACTGCTCCACTCTGATCCAGTTCCCTGGTCACCCAGTCAAAGAACTCTATCAGATTTGTTTGACATGATCTCCCCCCAGTGAATCCATGCTGCCTCAGATCCTGAAGGCCACTGGATTCCAGGTATTCCACAATCCTCTCTTCCAGTAGTGATTCCATTACTTTCTTCACCACCGAAGTCAGGCTGAGTGACCTGTAGTTGCCAGCATCCTCTTTGCTTCCACTTTTGAGAAGTGGGACTACATCTGCCCTCCTCCAGTCTTTTAGAACCACTCCCGTCTCTAGTGAGATGTTAAACAAGGCTGTCAGAGGAGCAGCTAGCACCTCTCTGAGCTCCCTCAGTATCCTAGGATGCACCCCGTCTGGCCCCATTGCCTTATCCACTTTCAGATTTGCGAGTTCCCACAGAACCCTCTCTCTGTAAATGGACTAGTGTCCACCCCCCTTTCTTGGATGCTCTTGGCCCTTATTTGTGGCCCCTCTCCTTCCCCTTCCTCTGTGAACACTTGGTCATACATAGGAGCAGTCCTGTCTCATTTTACTTCTGGAACTGAGTCAGACTTTAATTTCACTTCTGGAACCGAGTCTCCCCGGGTTCTCTCCCATTTCTACCACTGTCTGCTGCAAGCTTCATTAAGCAGCCTTAAAAATGTGACAGATAGGTGGCATTATGGTCTAGTGGTTAGATCTCAGGGTTGTGAACCAGCAAGTTCAGGTTTAAATCCAACCAGAGCCACTTACTCACTATTATGCTGAACACACTGCAGTAGCTAAGTGTAAAGGCTAGGTTCATGATGTCAGGAATTAGTAGGGTGTTTGTAACAGGTTAAACTGGGGTTTGCTCTGCTTTTATTAAGAAGCAGGTGCTGAACTGCGCTTTCCCAGCAAAATCTGCACTCACTTTTTTATCCTTTTTTTGCCCCTCCCTCACTGCCACTGATTTCTGCAGAATACATTGGCCCCTATGCACAAAGGAATGGTGTGGTTATACACGGCATATCTGCAGCATGTAGCCACTCCACATCCATTGTGCTCCCTTTGCTGGATTCATCAAACAGGGTGCACAACCCCTAGGCACCTGATCCCCCAGCTGCGTGGACAACAACACGCTAGGGGCAGGAGGGGTGTGTGCCCGCCCTACGCACCATGCACTAAGGTATGCAGTGCAACATGCAGGGAGGTACAGAGGTGGAATGGATATGCTGGGGGGGTATCCTGCCGTAATGGCCATATGCGGCCATACCCACGCACCCACAGAGTCCTCCCAGCATGGCAACTGTATCTGGGCACCCACACCCTAACTCAAAGAGCCACCCATCCCTGCTGCACAGAACCTCCCCCCCACAATTGCATGCCCCATCCCCAGTGTAGGCAGCAGGGACGGTGTCTGTTGAACAATGTTGCCGGCTGACCCATGGCCCTGGCACCACCTGCCAGCTCCTGGAGTGGTGTGGTCATTGCAGCAGAGGGGAGTGTCATGGCTGTGTGCAGTCAGTGGTACCAATGTCCTGGGGCCAGCACCCCACTGGGTGTGTGTGGGTGGCACACTGGTGCACTGCTGGGGACGGGGGAAACCACTATGTATGTGGGTGGCAGGCAGGCATCAGGGGTCTGGGCTGGGTGCTGTCCTGTGCTGAGGTGGGGAGCAGCAGTGCTCCCATTAGTGGGGTATGCCTCTGGGGCAGGGATGGGGTTGTACGGCTGCTGGCAGCCAGCTGTGTGGCCCACGGGTGCTTCTTTGGCTCCGTGCCCTGCACGCGATATACTCAACTCTAGTATCTCATCGTCCTGCATGGGGAATCCACTCAGGGTGCCAGGCAGGCTTTTGGATTGGCCACCCACCTGGGACCACAACTCCAGCCCTGTCTGTCCAGCACAAACCTGCATGCCGGGGGGCGGGGCCATAGCCAGGTGGCCGGCAGTCATGAATGCTGTCGGTGTGCACCTGTCCACAGGTGCAGAGTTCTGTGGGTGGGATACACACCTCCCACATGTAATTCCTGCCCCATGTGCATAGGTACCATTTTGAATATCCAAGTGGATCTAGTGTGGTGTATTCTGATGGACAAATGCGGCAGATGCATTATTCCAGTCTATGATGTAGAAGAAAAAATAAAATATGTTGCAGATGGTACCTCTCATTGGACTAACAAAATTGTTTTCAAGACTAGCTTTAAAGAGTTCACAAATCAATAAACGGTATCACTCACCTGAAACATGCTGTATGTTGTTTTTTCATCTAGTGTTTTATGATGCAAAGCAGTGCAGTTGCTTGTCTTGGACTGGTACAGTTCCATAGTGATCAAATAATGTAAGCAGCAGAGAAACAGACAAACCTGAGCTCAGATTTTATTTTACATTGCCACTCTCTGCATACTGTAGTTATGTAAAGTGGAGTCATTTTCAACATAATGACAGACTGTCTGTCTCTTTCTCCACACAATGTGTCTGTTCTCTCAGTATAGTATGTACTATTGAGGAATAAGCTGTTTCTGCTACATCAGAACTATACTAGTTGATAATAGAAATGTTCTTCAGTTACTAAGACTTGCCCATGCTATTTTAAACACTGTGCACTCAGCAGTATTCTTCTGCCTGCAGAGGTGGCATAGAAAGCAGAAAAAAGTGCAAGATTCACAGATTTATGAATAAAGTACAGTATATCTGGATGAAGGAAAGTGAGGGGAAGGGTGATGGGGCAGAGACACAAACAGACGAGCAGGGATCTTATGTATACCAATGAGGTGATGCAACTACACTGTGGAAGTAAGTACGTCAGTTCTTGTTCCTGTCTGCCCTGTTCTTTCTCATCTTGTTAGCAATACATTCTGTAGCTATCCCTGTGCAGCAGTAAAAATTACAAATAATTACAGTACAAACAGGGAAAATGATAACAAAATGTAAAGTTTAGTGATATATTATCACGTTAGTTTAGTCAGACCCATAAATTAAAATAAATATGTTTTCTGTAAAACCTTAAAAACATTCATTTGGGGGCTCCCCCAGATGTCTTATGGAAAAGTTTTATAACATTGGGTGTTCAACCCTGAAAGCCCTATCCCCTGATGATATAAGTCAGGAGTGAGGAACTCCAAGAAAGCCCACATCAAATGAACTAAGGGGGAGGATGGTAGTGTATTCTGACAGGGGGACTTTTAGGTAGCCAGAGCTCAAATTGTGGTATGGATTTTTAAGTTAACAAAGATATCTTGAAGTTGATATGCCACTAAACTTTTAGCCAGTGCAGAGCATGCAGCACTGGAGTGATATGCTCAGACTGTGAGAGCCCAGCAAACAAGCAGGCTGCTGCATTCAGTACGAGCTGCAAACAATGTACCAACCTCAGGGATAGCTCTAGGTAATGAGCATTGTAATTGTTCAGTCTTGCAGTAACAAAGGCATGGACCATTGTCTCCAGGTTGTTTGGCACTAGATAGGTTTTAATCTGTGTGCTGTTACACAGATGGAAAAAGCTATTGTGGTCCACAGCCAACACGTGATGTTTCAGTGTCAGCTTGCAGTTCACAATGACCCCCAGATTTTTTACCCTATCTATATCTCATTTTACAGTGTCATTTAGAGATGGTAGAAAGGCATTGTTGCTACTCCTTGCCATCTCATACTGACCCGGTTTCACCAGTACCACCTTCATGTTTAATAGTTATAGACTGTGCCAATTAGAGGCCATCCAGTCATGGAATTTAACTGGGCACTCATCCAGTGCCGAGTCTGAATCAACCCCATCTGGTGCACAAGACATGTACAGCTTAATATAATCTGCATAACAGTGAAAAGCTGACCAAAATTTATTTAAACTAGCGATAAGCCTGCACCGAACAAGAGAACAGGCCAGAAATGCATCACATATTCCCTTTCGCTGCAATGCACTTGGCCATAGGTCCTTCTCCTTCAAGGCCCCCCACTGGCTGAATGAACTCCCCAGTGCCATCTCCAGCATCCCGAAGCTGGGTCCCTTTAAGAGAGAACTAAGACAATATTTTACCACACTAAGTGAATGTGACTGCCCTGATTAGCCCACTTACTTTCTCCTTCCTTCTTTCCAGGACCTCTGCCTCTTCCCCACTGTTATGAACCCTCCAAATTGACACCTCATCCCTCTCACCTACCTCAGTTCATTGCTCCCCACCCATCTATCTTATGCTACCCCTCCTTCTTTCCATTGTATGGATTCCTATACCCGTTTCCCCACCCTCCCTGTACTTTTTTCTTTTTTCCCCCTCCAAGACCCTCTTTCAACACCTCCCAATGCCTTCCTCTCCTCCCTCCTCCTGTATGGGCTTCCTCACCTCTGTTTTTTCCCCCTTTACTCCTCCCTCTTTCACTCCTCTTGCAAACTCTCATCGCCCCCCAAATCCTCCACTCCACCTTCATCTCATTGGGCTCCTATACCACCCTTCTACACTCCTACCCTATTTCTCCATCACCCCTTATCTAGCTCCTTACCCCACTACCCAGCTCATAACCCTACCACTCTCCCACTCCTTGTAACAGGGTGTCCCCTGTTATGAGTGAGAAGAGTCTAAAAGCAGATATAGACATGTGTGCCTCCCCCCTAGTTTTCTCTCACACTTTCTGTCTTCTTCCTTTTCCATCTTTTCTTTAATTTCTTGTCAGGGTGGCCAACCTGACATTCCCTCTCTATTCTTTACTGTCCCCTATTGCTTACGAGCCCCACTGCTGTGCACATTAAGTGCTGGAAGCACTGGACAGTAATCTCCCAAGCTGGAGTGATAATTAGTGCAAGTCGCGCTGTAAATTAATAAAGTTGCTGGTGCCCCAAATATTAATAATTTGTATGCAGGGCCATTCTGTTGCACCAAGTACCAGGCACTGAGTACCAGGAGCTTCTGCTGCTGGAAGCAGCATATTTAGTCAGTGCAGCTCTGGTGGAAGTCAATAGTCCTCCTGGTTGAGAGAATGAAGTGTGACCCAGGAGCACAGAAGATTATAGTGGATGCTCCATATGGTTCTGCCGTATGAGCAGCAAATGAACCAAGTCTGAGTTTGCTTGGGAGCAAAGAAAAGCTCTGAAGCATAGCGGACTTCTCCTTGGGTGGCAAGAGAAAATGAAGGGAGATTGAAACTGAGTAGACACTATGGACAGTATTAGGAGAAGCCCTGTAGTGTCCCATGTAAATCACTTAGTGCTGGGCAAATGTACATGCAGCTCCAAAGATGTTGTAATTATGGCTACATAATAAAAAAAAGGGCCTGAATGAGATTTGGAGCTGATGGGCTAAAACTTTAGCTGCTGGCTAGGTGAACATATTTGCTGGTAATAGCAGGGGCTCAATAAAGAAGGGTAGAGCCCCTGCATATGAAGGTGGCAGCTAGGGAAATTGCCGCCTACAACAGTGTCAACATATATTTAAAAACAGAAAAACAAAATAAATACTGAAAATAGAAACAGTTTCCAGTTCTGTTATTTTTATGGTTGAGGTCTCCTGAGCTGGCAGGAGAAGGGGGATAAGGAGGCTGCCCTTACTCTCCCATTCCTCTTGCCAACTCAGAGACACTAGGAACAGCATTTTTGGAATAACATATTAAAAGTTGTAATTACCAGTGAGCAGTTCTGTTCATACTGTTAATGGGCTGGCTGTCCACAGAATGACTGATTTTATGCAACCAGGGAAGGATGACATCAGCTAGAGAGGAGGTTTTTTTTAATGAGCACCCTTTAGGAATAAAGGCTAATAACTATTGAATGACTACCCGGGTAGAAGTAATAAACCAAGCATAAGGTAGAACAAGCAGTACACACTAGATTGTGAAATTGAGCTTTGGTAATATTTATTATTAATTAAATAAAGCTTAATTGTACTACGGACCCCAGTCACCTGACTGTGATGTCATCTCTTGGAAAGTATATAAACTCACCACTAGGAGTGAGAAAGCAGAAAGGTAGACCAGTGAGCTGCTGGTCGTTGGAGTGGTAGGTGTGCAAGGGTTCACACCAGGTAATACTGATCAGTACAGCCTAGGAAAGTGACTACGGAGGAGTCATTTTCTAAATTTTCATTTGGTGTGCTGATTCACACCCTGTTCTATTTGATTTCTGTATATATTGATTCAGCTGATTTTTGGAATAAAAAATCATAAACACCCAAGTGCGTTTATTTTATGCCATTTACCTCCTGCCTAATGTATCTTTTTATTCCCACAGCATAACACTGCTGTCAGAAGTGGGCTATCTGGTAGTGTCAAGACTGCCTGGGAGGCACTATCTGTGGGTACTGAACCTAGTACACAGCAAATGCCAGAGAAGCAGGAGAAGGTCATTCATTTGATGAGGGCTGTGACAGCGAAGACAGGTGTGCCACCTGGACCTGGCTTGGATTTCAGAGCTAGGCTGAAGCTTAAGAAGACAGAAGAGGAATAAGAGGAGGATGAGGAACAGGACCCAAAGATAAAGAAAGCACCAGAGGACCCAGCGAGCTTCTGAGGTGGCTGTGCATTAGACAGCAGAAGATGGATAGACAGCAACAGGAGGACAGACATCAATGAGATAAGTATCAGCGGCAACAAGAGGAGGATCAACAGTGACAGGAGGTGAAGTGGGTGGATACCATTAAGATCATCCAGGCCCTAATTCTGGGACAGCCTGATCTTGCGGTACCAAGGGATATAAAGTTGACAAAATTAACTGAACTGGACGATATCGAAGTATATCTTATGACCTTCAAATGAATTGCCAAAACTTGCACCTGGTCTCGAGACCAGCAGGTCGTAAGACAGGTGTCATACCTTTCCAGGTGTGCCCAGCTGGTCTATAACCAGATGAGTGGCCAGGATGCAGTAAATTATGAATGGGTTAAGGAAGAAATCCTGCGTCCATACGATATAAACATGGAAACCTATCGGCAACAGTTTCAGTCCCAGAAAATGACATATTCTGATGCCCCAAGAGAAACCTATGCTAAACTTAAGGATTTTTGCTACAAGTATTTGCAACTAGCTACTAAGACCATTGCACAGATCATTGAAATGATTGTTGTTGAACAATTCATGCAGGTTCTTCCACATGATGTGCAGGTCTGGGTTAAAGAAGACAAGCCAGAGGCTGCAGAGAATACAATCAAACTTTCAAAGGATTATCTGGCGGCAAGACCATCCAGCCCCAGAGGAAAAAATGCAGCACCCCAGCTTGTGGACATGGTAAAACCTTTACATTATACTCCTCAGAGAGAATCTAATTATGTAAGAAAGGACAGAGGAGGAAGAGTTCCCATTTCTGTGATTGTACGTCATGGATGCATGGGAAAAGGGCATATGGTCAGAAATTGCCCCAGTAAAAGGACAGAAAATGCCCATTTATCCTTATCCAACATAGGATATGTGACCATTGTGGGGATTTGCCAGCATCAGACTGTGGGCCTTTTAGACTCTGGAAGTAGACAGACATTAATGCGAGCAGACTTGCTTCCTAACTTGGACCCTACCCTGGCCTATACAACTGTGATCTGTGTTCATGGGGATATGCATAAATACCACACTGCCAGGATGGAATTAACTGTTAACAACCAAAAGCATCACATAACTGTGGGCCTAGTACCTAGATTGCCAGTACCGGTAATCATAGGGCAGGACTTTCCCCATTTTACTGCCCTGATAAATACTTCACAGTCCCCTGAAGAACTTGTGACTTACTACCAGGTCCCAAGCCAAAATGGCCCACTTGCCTTCGATATTCCCTTTCAAACAAGAATTGTTTGACAGCCCAGGGAAAACCAAGAAGACCCAGAAGCAAAGAAGAAGGGAGAAAAAGTTATGGCTGGAAACTAAACAGGCTGGTAGTTCCGAGGTGATGCCAGGTTTGTTCAGCTGTGAATTAAGAAATGAACAGTTGTCCGATAAGTCCTTAAGTCCTTATTTTTCACAGGTTCAGAAGCAAGCAAAAAATGGACTCCTATATTTTGTATTAAAAAATGGGTTATTATATCGAATTTGTGTTAATTAAGTGATGCAAATGTATGTGGAACAACTTATGGTACTTACTGTGTAGAGGGACAAACTAATGCTGTTAGCACATGATCTACCTATGATAGGCCATGAAGGGAGGGATAGAACCCTTAGGCAGCTAACTCATTGATTTCTCTGGCCTGGCATTCATGAGGATGTAACGGCCTATTGCTGAGCATGTACTGAGTGCCAATTAGTTACCCCAGGTGGAAAGACAGACAAGGTGCCTCTACAACCTATCCCCTATGTCACCACACCCTTTGAGTGCATTACTATGGATATAGTTGGGCCCCTGACAACAAGTTCGAAAGGCAACAGGTTAATTTTGGTCATATGCAATTATGCTACCAGATACCCTGAGGCTATACCCCTATGTACTGCCAAGGCTCTTCGGATTTCCGAGGAGTTAGCCAAAATTTTTAGGAGGATGGGTATACCACAGGAGATTCTTACCAACAGAGGAAGTAATTTTACTTCCCAATTGTTAAAAGAGTTATAAAACTTCTGGGCGTATCTGGAATACAAACTTCCCCTTACCATCCCCAAACTGATGGCCTTGTCAAACATTTTAACAAAACTTTAAAGAATATGCTCAAAAAGTATGTGCAGAAAGGACATGATTGGACAGGTTCCTCCCACATCTACTCTTTGCATATAGGGAAGTACCCCACGCTACAACAGGCTTCTCTCCATTTACGTTGTTATATGCTAGGAATCCCCGGGGGCCCCTAGATGTTGTAAAGGAACATTGGGAGGAAGGTCAAAATGTGGGCCACACCAACATCCTGGATTATCTGACTTCCCTAAGGCAAAGGCTGATTAAATTTGTTACTATTGCATATCAAAATGTAGTGTGTAGTCAAAGGGATCAAAAAGTGATGTATGATGTGGGGTTTAAAGATAAATATTTTACACCAGGAGAAAAGTTGTTGTTGCTATTACCATCTACAGAAAATAAGCTACAAATGAAATGACATGGTCCCTTTAAAGTCATACGTCAAACAGGGGTGGTCAATTTTGAAGTTGAATTGCCCGGGAGGTGTCCACAAAAAAGGATCTACCATGCAAATTTGTTGCGAAGGTGGGCAGAGAAGCAGCCCCTCTTCCTTCTCTGTTTATACACCCTGAACAGGTGCAGACAGAGCTGGATGTGGCCTATGAGAGGTTAGATCCTTCCCCAGAAAAAGGAGGAGTACAGATTAATCCTGGGTTGAACCCCTAGCAATGAAAGGAAACAGATCAACTGTTACAGTACTACCAGCAAATGTTTACCAGTAAACCAGGCCAAGCAAAAGGGGTGGTGCATAGCATTAAGGTGACCCAAACCAAATCCATACCCCCGAAACCATACAGATTACCTGAGTGAATGAGTTCAGAGGTGATTGAGGAGGTGCATAAAATGAAACACTTGGAGGTGATAGCGCCTTCACGGAGTGCCTGGTCATTACCTGTGTTTTTTTGTCCAAAAAAGGAAGGACCAATACTGTTATACTTAGATTTCCATAAAATAAATGCCATCTCATCCTTTGATGGGTACCCCATGCCCCGCATTGATGACCTGCTGGATAAAATAGGGACAGCTAAGTACATTAGCAGCTTAGACCTGATGAAGGGGTATTGGCAAATACCCCTGGCCTTACATGCACAGGAATTGACAGCTTTTTGCACCCCTATTGGCCTATATCAATTTAATATTGTGCCATTTGGCCTTCATGGAGTCCAGCTACTTTTCAAAGGTATATGGATCACATCCTCAAACCACAAGCACAATGCAGTGTAACACATTTAGATAATGTCATCATCTTTAGCCAGGAATGGCAGACACATCTAGACTAGCTGAATGCAGTTATCCAGGCCATTATAGATGCAGGACTGACAATTAAACCAACTAAATGCGCAATAGCCAAGACTGAAACAAAATATTTGGAATTTGTAATCAGACATGGAACAGTGCAACCTGAGCAAAGTAAAGTAGATGCTGTTGTCAATAGCTCCATACCCATGACAAAGAGACACATATGTTCTTTTCTAGGATTAGCCAGCTATTACAGGATGTTTATTCCAGATTTTGCCACCCTAGTGACCCCTTTAACTGAACTGATGAAGAATAAGTATCCTAATAAAATCAAGTGGACCCCAGAGTGTGAGGAAGCCTTCAGCAGTACTAAAGCCATCTTATGCTCAGCCCCTGTCCTTATTAGTCCCAACTTCCAGTTGCCCTTTGAAGTTCACACAGACGCATCAGACACAGGAATAGAGGCAGTGTTATCCCAACATGACAAAAAGCGGGAACATCCTGTGATATACATTAGCAGGAAACTTCATGCGAGGAAAAGAAAATACTAAACCATTGAAAAAGAGTGCTTGGCCATGAAGTGGGCTTTTGAAGCGCTGAGGTATTCCCTCTGGGGTAGTAAATTCACTGTACTTACTGACCATAATCAGTTGTGCTTGTTGAACCAGATGAAGGAAAAGAATGCACGGATTATGAGGTGGTAATTGGCATTGCAGCCTTATAAATTCTCAATTAGGCATACATCAGGTTCCCAGCATAAAAGATTTTCTGTCCAGTTTAGAGCAGATTGTCAGACCACGAGGGATGATAAAAATTATGATGATTGAAGACGGTTTATGTAAAACCTAAGGAAAGAAATGATAAACCTCTGGGAATAGAATGGTATAGTAGATGTTAAAGCATCAGTATGTATATACCATTACTGTTTTGCAAGGGTCGTAAGGGGGACTTCTGAGAGTGGGTGGAAGATCCAACCCTTCAAGGGTTGAAGGGTCTGAGTCAACAGATAGTTGCCTTCTTGTGTGTGAAGGAATGTAACAGGGTGTCCAGGGTGTCCCCTGTTATGAGTGAGAAGAGTCTAAATGCAAATATAGACCTGTGTGCCTGCCCCGTTTTCTCTCACACTTTCTGTCTTCTTCCGTTTTGATCTTTTCTATAATTTCTTGTCAGGGTGGCCAACCTGACATTCTCTATTAATTTTTTACTGTGCACTGTTGCTTAAGAACCCCACTGCTGTGCAGATTAAGCGCTGGAAGGGCCGGACAGTAATCTCCCAAGCAGGAGATATAATTAACGCAGGTCGAGCTATAAATTAGTAAATTTGCTGGTGCCCCAAATATTAGTAATTAGTGTGCAGGACCATTCTGTCACATTGAGTACCAGGAGCTGCTGCTGCTGGAAGCAACGTGTTTAGCAAGTGCAGCTCCAGTGGAAGTTAAAAGTGCTCCTGGTCATGAGAGCAAAGTGCGACCCAGGAGCACAGAAGATTGTAGTGGATGCTTCATGTGGTTCTGCCATATGAGTGGCAAACAAACCAAAGATGGGTTTGCTTCAGAGCAAAGAAATGCTCCAAAGCATAGCGGACTGCCACTTGGGCGACAGGAGAAAGTGAAGGGAGATTGAAACTGAGGAGACACTACGGGCAGTATTGGGAGAAGCCCTGTAGTGTCCCAAGTAAACCACTTAGTGCTGGGTAAATGTGCAAGCAGCCCCAGAGATGTTGCAACTGGGGCTGCATAATAAAAAAAGGGCCAGAATGAGATGTGGAGCCAATGGACTAAAATGTCAGTTGCTGGCTAGATGAACATATTTGCTGGTAATAGCAGGGGCTCAATAAAGTAGGGTAGAGCCCCTTGCATATAAAGGTGGCAGCTAGGGAAATTGCTGCCTACAGCAGTGTCTACATTTATTTAAAACCAAAAAGACAGAATAAATACTGAAAATAGAAACAGTTTCCAGTTCTGTTATTTTTATGGTTGAGGTTTCCTGAGCTGTCAGGAGAAGGGGGATAAGGAGCGTGCCCTTAATCTCTCATTCCACTTGCCAACTCAGAGACAGCAGGAACAGCATTTTTGGTATAAAGTACAGTGCAACCTCCATTATCTGATCTCCATTTTTCTGAATCTCCCTAGCTAACGAATATCAGGTCTGTCCCCCACAGTTAACATTGCTTTCTATTCATAGCCCACTAATTCCTGACACATGTACTGTAATTGCCATAGATAGCAGCCGCTCAACTCGATTGCCTTAATTGTTCTCAGCTGTCATGTAATTGCATTGTTAGCAGTGCATTTAATAGCAGTAATTAACAGCACAACGTATTATCTCACCTCCCTTGGTTTGTGTAATGAGTCTTTGAAGATGGCTGGAAAATGCAAGCGAGTTGTCCTGAATGTTTCTCAAAAGCTATGTATTGTGGAGCACCTGGAGAATGATGAGAGGGCTGCCATTCTAGTGGATGAATACGGTGTGCGCAAGTCCACAATCAATGATATTAAGGCACCTAAAGAGAAATTGAGAGACTTTTCCCTCACAATGGAAAGAGCTTCTGGTGTGAATTAGCATAAGAACATGCTTTACTGCAAAGATGAGCAGAGGGACTCTGCCCTCTGCCTCTGGTTTCGGCAGGAGCATGATAAGGGGATGCCACTTTCAGGTCCCCTTCTAAAGGAAAAATCCTTGATGTTCCACTCTCATCTGGGAAACACTGCCCCTTTCTCAGCTAGTGGGGGATGGCTGGACCACTTCAAGAGGCACCACGACATTTGCCAACTGTGGCTATGTGGCAAAAAACAAAGTGCCGCCAAACATGAAATCTACCCCTTTGTAGAAAACTTCTTGGAAACTGTAGAAGCAACCTGTCTCAGCCCAGATCAAATCTGCAATGAGGCTGAGACAGGGCTTTTCTGGCGGTGCTTGCCAGATAGGACTTTGGTGCACGGGGGGAGGGGGGAGAAAGAGGCAGCCGGTTTCAAAAAGACAAAAGACCAAATAACAATACTAGCCTGAGTTAATGCTGCTGGGACACACAAATTAAATCTCGTCCTTATTGGTAAGTCCCACCAACAGTGCTTCAAGCACGTCAATATGAATGCCCTACCAGTACAATACAAATCGCAGCATAATGTGTGGATGGACAGCTGCATTTTCACAGCTTGGTTCAGAGATCAGTTTGTGCCACAGGTGAAGTGACATCTGATGAGCAAAGGTCTTCCTTTGTGTGCGATTTTACTGGTTGATAACTCCCCTGCCCATCTCAAAACTGCTGATGTTTGGACAAGGGATGGATTCATTAAGTGTACGTTTCTTCCAGCTAACACTACGAGCAAGCTATTGTCCTGTGATCAGAGCATTTTAGAAATTTTTAAGAGTGGTTACCGAAAGCGCCTGCTACAATCTGTACTTTCTGAAGCCAACCAGCAAGTTTCCCTGAGTGACATTATAAAATCACTGTCGCTTAAGGAGGTGAGCTAATTGTGTGCAGAGGCTTGGGATGCAGTACAGCCTGAACCTATACGAAAATCTTGGGTCAAAAGTTGGATTTGAACATCCCGCAATCCTAAACCCAGCCCTGCAACTGCCAAGCCTGATGCTCCAGGACAAAGTGCAGCCACAGAGGTGACATAAAAATGTTGCCTGCATTACTGCCATTTCCTCCATCTTAGGCAGACACTGTAGAGTGGGAGCACTGTGATGCTGGGGACGTAGGTCATGACCATCTTTCAGATGATGCCATTTTGAAGATGGTTCAGAATGAGGATACACCTGATCCTGATGCAATGGAAGATGAGGATGATGAGGCCAGAAATCCCCCTGTATTGCCAATGCAATATGATGCTGTGGATCTATTCAGCAAATGCATACTGTACCTTGAGAATCAGCATGGTACCAACCTCGCACAGGTCATGCTGCTGTGCTTGATGTGCCAACGAGCTGCATGAAAATCATATGATACTCTGAAACAAGAGTCAGTTACTGACTATTTTTACTAGTGCAGTACTACACTTCAGCATTTACATTTATTTGCTCAATGAGTTCTGAATGATTTGTATGTTTTTTAAAGCAATTTGGTAACAATCAAGGTGTTCTTGGCAAAATCTGTCTTGACTCTATTGCTTTCTATTGAATTCCTATTTATCCGATCTCCCGTTTATCCTACCATGTCGGATGTCCCCAAGGGAGTTTGGATAAATGAGGTTCCACTGTATTAAAAGTTGTAATTACTAGAGAGCTGTTCTGTTCATCCTGTTATAGGGCTGGCTGCCCACAGAGTGACTGATTTTATGCAACCAGGGAAGGATGACATCAGCTAGAGAGGAGGGGTTTAAATTTTTAATGAGCGCCCTTTAGGAATAAGGGCTAGTAACAACTGAACGACTACCCAGGTAGAAGTAATAAACCAAGCTTAAGGTAGAGCACTGCAGTATACAATTGGATTTTGAAGCAGAACTTTGGTAAGGCTTATTATTTAAGAAATAAAGCCTAATTGTACTACGAATACCAGTCACCTGACTATAATGTCATCTCCTGGAGAGTATATAAACTCGCCACTAGGAGTGAGACAGCAGATAGGCAGGCCAATGAGCTGCTGGTCACTGGAGTGGTAGGTGTGCAAGGTTTCGCACCAGGTAATTCTGAAAACAGTAGAGCCCAGAAAAGTGACTAGGGAGGAGTCATTTTCTAAATTTTCATTTGGTGTGCTGATTGACACGCTGTTCTATTTGATTTCTGTATATATTGATTCAACTGATTTTTGGAATAAAAAATCATAAGCTCATACATGCATTTATTTTATGTACTTTACCTCCTGCCTAATGTGTCTGTTTATTTCCACACCGTAACACTCCTCTCACCAGTGCTACCTCTTGACAAGGTCTCCTCCAGGCTGCACAAAAGGTATAATATAAATTGCATGCAACAAAGTTTTTCTCTTTTCTTACCTACTAGACTGTATATATATATATATATATATATATATATATATATCCTGTCATCTTGTAAAAATGCACTGTAATCTGTATAAATACACTCTAAATAATGTGAATCTCATCATGTGTACCCATTTTGTCTACACCCATTTGCAAATTCCTTATGTTACTCTGTTGTTGTTCTTCCCACCCTTTCTGATTTGGAACCTTTGTAAAAGAGCTCCAAGCTCAAAAGTTGTATCCAAGATGATAAAATAAATAAAACAATAAATAAAAACAATGTGTACCATCTAATGATGTCCCTATGACAACAAGTACTTAGTGAACAGTGAACAGCATTGGGGCCAAGATCAAACCATGAGGCAGTCTACAGCAGAGTAGCATCATCTGAGATGTTTTCACCTAATGCCACCTGCTGCACCCTACTGGACAAGTAGAACCACTGAAACACCAATCCTGTAAGTTTTACATAGTGCTTCAAATGAATCAATAGCAAGGAAACTTCACTAATAAAGTGCCCTACCCCATGGACTCAGGGTGCTGTATAGTTCACAAAAATACAAAACAACCAATTATGCTAAAACAAGAAACCAAACACATTAAACATAAATCAATACATTATAAAACAGGGATGGTAAGTTAAAACCTTAAATATTGGTTAAAAAGAATAACTAAAATGAACTCCATAGGGACTCAAAACCCCTAGGTCTCACTAAAGGCTTGCACAAACAAGTAGCTCTCCTTCCCTTCTTAAATGCCTCCTCCAGGGTGGAGTTCTGCAATCTAATGGGTAGGGCATCCCAAGTGTTCAGCACAGCTATAGAAAATACCCTGCCCTCGACAGTCTCAAATGGGATCAAGATACAGTCAACAGCCTTGCCCTCGTAGAGTGAAAAGGGCAGCCTGGAATAATATTCTTCAGGTGAAGCTACCTCTGGCTGGAAGCTGCAATACTGAACATAGGATTTGCAAGAAAGTGAGTTGTGTTCACAACAGAGGGAGGTGAAGCTTACAATTGTCTTTGGTTTGTAGCAGATATTCTGCAGGTGGAGGCTACTTCTAACTGAAAGGTGAAATAAGGAACTTAGAATTATCAGGAAAGACAGTCTTTCAAGCAACAGAGAGAGGTGGATCTAGCTTTACTTTTGTTCCAATTCTTAAGATTTTCAGTGCAGGAAGAGTTTAAACCCTGGGCTAAGAATTTGTCATAAGTCCTGAAGTAAGTGTAGGTACAGGCTATGTATTTGACCCAGACAGTGCCCCAGGGGGTGGAAACTGTTTTTTGTGTTTATCTGTGTGTGTCTTAAAAGGCCAGGCCAGACTGTGTCAGGAAGTGCTTACATCATAGCTACTTATCAGCCAATAGCTTTGGAAGAGTCTTAAAGACCTGAGAACAACAGTATTATAAGCAAGTGTTTTATAGCAAACTCATCAGAACAGCTAATATTCTTCAGGTGAAGCTACCTCTGGCTGGAAGCTGCAATACTGAACATAGGATTTGCAAGAAAGCGAGTTGTGCTCACAACAGAGGGAGGTGAACCTTACAATTGTCTTTGGTTTGTAGCAGATATTCTGCAGGTGGAGGCTACTTCTAGCTGAAAGGTGAAATAAGGAAATTAGAATTATCAGGAAAGACAGTCTTTCAAGCAGCAGAGGGAGGTGGATCTAGCTTTACTTTTGTTCCAATTCTTAAGATTTTCAGTGCAGGAAGAGTTTAAAGCACAGCTGACTTATTTTGGGGCTGACTGCTTTCAGAGCTCAAACCACCAAGCTGTTTTGGGGCTGTGGAGGTTTACCTGTGTCTGACTTAGATGTCTGGATTTTTCTCTGTTTAATTAGCAGGGTATTTTCTCTGTCAAATCGTTGTGTAGGGTATCTTGCTGACAGGAAGGCACTCATCGCAGCAGTGGGTCAGAGCTTTTAGCTGATTGTTTGATGAGGGCACAGTTTAGGCCCAACCCCTGTCTACCCCTCACCCCACCCACCCCTGGAAATAGTTCCTTTATACCTGGGTTCTGACATCATTTCTCAAGAGTTCAAGGTGCATATCACTGTAATATCCTTTCTAGCACACTGAACTGACAATATAAGCATACACATTGTATAATATATATATTTCTATATAACAAACCAATCACACACACACAAAAAAAAAGTAGATAAACATGTGGGGAGTAGTGCAATGTAATGGCTGTGGGGCAGCAGTCTTCCGGGAGTCTTTCTGGAGGCCGAGATGCTGCCCTATTTGCAGACAACTCTCTGCCCTGAGGGAGGAAGTTGCCCGTCTTCAGGCCACACTGGACAGTAATAAGGGAACCTGCCCCCAGGCCACACTGGACAGTAGGAAGGGAACCTCCCCCATCCAGGGAGCACCAGAGCCACCACCACTACCTCAGAGGTTGAGAAGAAAGCACAGCAGTTGGACCACAGTGGGCTCAGGGAGGGTGAGGATGGTGGAACAGAGGCACACCCAGTCAGTTGTTCCACTCCACAATCCATACACCAATCTGGGGGAGCATAGCTCCCCTATGGATGCACCCACAGAGGAGACTAAGGAGGCTGAGGACAACTGTCACAAGGGAGGCCCACAGGGAGGAAGCAGAGGACACCACAGGGAAAGGAAGCAGCTCCTGGTGGGGGACTCAATTATTAGGGGGATAGAACTGGGGGGAACAGGGAAAACTGAAGTAAGGTGCCTGCCTGGTGCCATAGCTTGGAGGGACAGGAAGCGCATCCTCAGTATCACGAGAACAGCTGCACGGGAGTCTGAGCTGGATGTCATTGTCCACATAGGGACAAATGACTTGGCTCATCATGAGATTAGAGCAGTACAGGAGGACTTTGTAGAATTGGGGAGGGGCCTAAGACAAGTAGCACACACAGTATCCTTCTCAGAGGTGCTGCCTGTCAATGGCATGGGTGAGGCGAGGGTACTTAGCACCATGCAGTTTACTATCTACAGGAGGAACAGGGAGGGTAAAAGAGGAGAAGGAGTAGCTCTTTACATAAGGGAAGGAATCAAAGCAACAGAACAAAAGGGTAAACAGGAAGGAGAAGAAGCACTGTGGGTAAATTTGGAGACAGGCAATGGCACCACAATCCGCACAGGGGTTGTATACAGACCACCTACTCAGGGGGAGGAAATGGACAAGGAAATGATAGAAAGTATACTTAGAATGGCAGAAAAAAGGGGAGATATTGCTGATGGATGATCTGAATATGCCAGATGTTAACTGGAGTGCAGTTACAGCAGCCACTTCGAAGAGTGAAGTTATTCTAGATGCCCTACAGGGGGCATGCCTTAGACAACTAGTATTGGAGCCCATTCGAGAGGGAGCAATCTTAGACCTGGTTCTCTCAAATGGAGATGGAGAGAGGATCACAGATGTAGAAGTGGTTAGCCATCTGGGAACTAGCAACCATCGAACAGTATGGTTCACAATAAACACAGCAATATAGTCAAGCCATACAAAGGAAAAAGTACTGGACTTTAGGAGGGCTGACTTTGCCAAAATGGGTGAGTGCCTAAGGAATGCACTAGCAAATGGGCAGGAAGGAGGGGTGGAAGAACAATGGGGAGTAATAAAAACTGCAATCACAGAGGTAACAAGCCTTTGTGTGAAGCAAATAAACAAAACAAAATGATGTAAGAATCCACTATGGTTCTCAAAGGTAGTGGCAGTGAAGGCTCAAGAGAAAAAGAAAGCATTCAGGAAGTACAAGGAATCACAGAAGGAGCAGGACAGAGAACTGTATCAGTTAAAGCAAAAGGAAGCTGGGAAGGCAGTCAGAACAGCAAAGGCCCAAACAGAGGAAAAGATAGCCAACTCAGTTAAGAAGGGGATAAAACCTTTTATAGGTACATCAGGGAGTGAAGGAAGACCAAGGAGGGAGGAGTGAGGCTTAATAAAGGGGAGGAGGGTGGGCAGAGGTACTGTGAAAGGCAGAGATACTAAACAAATATTTTGCTCAGTATTTACAAATGAAGAGGGGAGGTACTTAAAACAAACAGTAGAAACACTCTGGATACAGAAGTTGATACCAGCCCATTTACAGAAGAAAGGGTTCTGAAAGAACTCTTAAAACTGAAGGTGGACAAATCAATGAGGCCTGATGGGATTCATCCCAGAATTCTAAAAGAACTAAGGATAGAACTAGTGACACCACTGACTACCCTCATTAACAAATCATGGGAGAATGGGGTGGTACCCGAGGACTGGAGGAGGGCAGATGTGATTCCCCTTCACAAAAGTGGGAGCAAGGCAGAAGAAGGAAACTACAGACCTTTTAGTTTAACCTCAGTGATAGGGAAATGATGGAATCACTTCTGAAGGAAAGAATTGTTGAGTATCTAGAGGCCAGAGGGGCACAGGACCCAAGGCAGCATGGATTCACAGGGGAAGGTCATGCCAGATGAATCTGATAGATTTCTTTGACTGGATGACCAAAGTAGTAGATCAGGGAGGGGCTGTGGACATGGCCTACCTAGACTTTAGCAAGGCATTTGATACAGTCCCACACAAAAGATTAATATACAAGTTAGCCAGCCTGGGAGTGGGTCACAAGATGACAGCTTGGGTAAAGAATTGGCTGGAGAATAGGACACAGAGAGTAATAGTAAATGGAGTCCACTCTGAAGAAAGGGGGGTTACTAGTGGGGTACCACAGGGTTCAGTATTAGGATCGGTCCTCTTCAATGTCTTTATAAGCAACATTGCAGAGGGACTGGAAGGAAAAGTATGTCTCTTTGCAGATGACACAAAGATCTGCAACAGAGTTGATGCACAAGGTGGGGTGGAAAGGATGAGAAGGGACTTGGCAAGGTTAGAGGAATGGTCAAATGTATGGCAGCTTAGATTCAATGCTAAGAAGTGCAAGGTAATGCACCTGGGAAACAAAACCAGGGAAGAGTACACAATGGGGGTGAGATACTAACAACAACAAAATGGAAAGGGACCTGGGGGTAGTCATATCAGATGACCTAAAGGTGAGCAAGCAATGTGAGAGGGCAGCAAGGAGGGCTGGGGGAATACTGGGATGCATAGGGAGAGGCATCACCAGTAGAAAACAGGAAGTTATTATCCCTCTGTACAGACAGCTGGTGAGACCCCATCTGGAGTACTGCGTGCAGTTCTGGAGATCCAATCTTCACAAAGACATAAACAGGATGGAAGCTGTCCAGAGGAGGGCAAATAAAATGATGCAGGGTCTGCACTGGAAGACATATGAAGAGAGACTTAAGGAGCTCAATATGTATAGCCTCGAGGAAAGGGGGGGACATGATAGAAACTTTCAAGTCCTCAAGGAATCAACAAAGTCCAAGAGGGTAGCATCTTTCAAAAAAATAGGTGTGCAAGAACAAGGGGGCACAATTTGAAGATAGAGGGGGGGCGGCTCAGAGGTAATTTAAGGAAGTATTTTTTCACAGAGAGGGTTGTGGATGCAAGGAACGGCCTTCTGGAGGAGGTTGTGGAGTCAAAAACAGTGGTGGATTTCAAGCATGCATGGGACAGTTACAAGGCAATTCTAGGGAGTGGGGGTAGGAAGAAGTAGGCTGCTGGTTAACTAGGATCTGCAGCTTATCCATTAGGTAGGGAAATGGGCAGACTGGGTGGGCCAAGCGGTCCTTATCTGCCGTCAAACTCTATGTTTCTATGTTTCTATAAATCCAAGAGATCTTTCAGGTAACCTGGACCACGTGCATGAAGAGCTTCATATGTGAAGAAAAAATCTTAAAAGTGTTGTGCCAATGAACTGATCAGAGGTTTTAACTCCAGCAATGAACCTGGCCATAGCATTCTGTATCAACTGCAGGCAATGCACCTACTTTCCCAATATTCATAGGTACAGAGCATTACAGTAATTGAATCTCAGTATTACAAAGGCATGCCCTAAGATCACACAAACCCAGGAAAAGTCACAATCTAGAAAGTAGAGGTGGTGCAGATCTGCCCCTGATGAAGACCCAGATTGAGATGAAGTGCCATGGCTGAGGGTTCTAATCTGGCTGTTCTTCCACATGGTATCTAATAAATAAGCTTATGAGTACATAGTATGGTGCCTATTAATGTTTTTAAGGCTCCATGAATGCAGCGTTTACTTATTCATGCCCTAGGATCACCAGATCATTGTCACACAAAATAAGGCTTGATCCAGGCAATATTCATCAGTTGAAAAAGTCCAGTGAAGAGCACAACCACCATTTGATTTTCTAGTGACAACTTGCAGTCCACAGTGATCCCAGATTCTTGACCTTATCCACAGCTCTCAGTGGCACGCCATTTAGCAGGGATCTTGGGGATGCACAGTCCTGATTCCTTGACATTCCAACTACCCATAGGGATGCTTGTCCGTCAACAGAAGGAGTCCTAGGGATTCATTGTCGGCTTCTCAGGGTGCATATTTTGCTCATTCTTCCCAGCCACACTGTAGAGGGATGCACCAAAGCAGCTGCAAAGAAACACTGTTGGACTTCCAGAATTTGTTTTGGGACCCAACTTTTTGTTTACTTTGGCAGTCCTTGACCCCCAAGCGTAAGAAGCTATGAGGAGCCCTGATTTAAAAATGGATATGGTGATATTCCACACTTCATATCTGACCCATACAGAATGAGTGTGACCAGCAACACTTCTATCTTACCCAGATTAATGCTCAGCTAGTTGGAGGTCATCCAGTAAGAGATTTCTTTTAGATATTGGTTTTGCACAGAGACTGCGTCATACCTTTTTCATGCAAAGGACAGGTACAGTTGGGTGTCATCTGCATAAAAGTGAAACTCCAACTCATACCAGCTAATGACCTCTCCCAAAGGCATCATGTAACATTATGGAATTCTATTCCATATGAGGTGGTGGGCAGCAATACAATGAATGAGTTCAAATCCAAATTAGAGACACATTGTAAAGAGATGAACATTCTGGGTTATCATTATTAAAAGTCTGGCAAGCAGTTATGGGCTCTTCACCTTACTGTGCTCGTAGATTACCTGTGCTACCTATATCATGCTTAGAATGAATAACATAGGGAAATAATTGACCCCTGGGGCACCCCACAGCTGATTGCTGCAGGCAAGGAAGAAAAGGTTCCTAACATAACCTACTGAGATCTGCCAGATAGGAAAGACTCAAACCACTTCCAAGTTGTCCTGGGAGCCCTCAGTATTGCCCCAGATGATCCCTCAAAACCCTATTATACGCTGAATCAAAAGATGACGAAAGGTCACAGTAAATGGCAATAAAGCACTCTCCTCTATCTCTCACCAGAAGAAGATCCTTAAACCTGAATGTAGAATGCAGGTTGCACTTTCAACCCTCTTTCCTCTGAACTCCAGCACTGACTGCCCACCATAGCTATCAGAGGAATGTAGAACAGAGCCAGCAGTAGTAATGACCCTGGACATAAGATATTAAATTGTTTGCAATTTTATTGCATATTCAATTGAATAGTGGTACTGGCAAATGTAGGAGAAACCGGCCATGCATCCTGGCACTTTGGACCACCCAGGCCCTTTATGAGGTGAAGAAGCTGGTAGCTATCTCTTTGATTTTAAACTTATATATTAAAGTGACAGGTTCATCCTCTCCTGCAGATGGCCTATCCATCATTGCCTAATGTATGCAAAGTTTAACTGGAAAAATCCTCAAACAGGCATGACTACCACTGATTTTCATTGTTGTACAGCTGTGCACAAGAAAAAGCCCCGATTATCTCCTAGTTCACCTCATACAGTCAACAGTGCCTACTTACTCCATCCAACAGCAGGATTTTCCTTTTCAGTTCTCAGCATGAAGTGTGAAATTTGGTACCATGACCTTTTCATTTACGACACCAGTTACCTGGAACAAACTCCCTGTCCATCTGAGGAATGTTTCTAGCTTGTAAGTGTTCAAGTCCAATCTTTCTTGCCACCTTAGAACTCCATGTATTGGTTCTGATCTAGTATCCCCTCTTCCCAAAATGATCATGTTATATAACAGTGCCCATGCTCTTTGTTTGCTGTGACCCCACTTTGTTAGCTTCCTTTGCTTATTGATTGCATATATTTACTTTTACAGTTTGTCTTTCCTACTGTATGTATATTTTAGCCTGTGTGTAACTATTACTGCTGGACTATGTTAACATTTGACTGATGTCATCCTCTCTCTGAGACCCGCTTGAAAACAAAATGCTGCATCTCATGGGATTATCCAAATTGGAGTAATTTGAAACTAATAAATAAATACATGTTGTATGATCCTTTACTAAAGCTGCCTCTTCTAAGTGCTTTCTAAATGTGGCTACATTTCCACATGATGCATACTGTTACTTTAAGGGATAGGTTTAAAAATCAATGGGATGTCAACCAGTTGCTTCATCCCTGATGAAGGAGCTGGGTGGTTTGGGGGAGTGTTGGGGAGCACAGCTGGCTGGCTGTAAATTTTACAGGGCCTGTATTTAGTGGAATGTGCAATAAAATTGCAAACAGCTTAATACAGTATCTTGGCTCCAGAGTTGTTACTAAACACCTTGACAAGCACAGTCTGTATGCTATATCAAGGCCTGAAACCAGGCTGAAATCGGTCATAGATGATAAACTTCTCTAGCTGAGCCTTGAGCTGTGTTGCAACTACCTTCTCAGTAAACTTCCGCAAAAAGGGAAGGTTTCAGACTCCTGTACTTCGCAAAGGAATCTGGGTCCAAAGATAATTTGTTTAGAAAGTGTCTCATAATCCTCTTCTTCAGGGCTGAGGGGAAACACTCCTTCACCAGGTAACACTAAGCAATCCTTGCAGCAACCTGACCTGGGAGCACTCAACAGTCCACTAAAAGTCGATTGGGTCAGAGCCAAAAAGACAGAAAGATGGACACAGCTCAGATATCACCTCAATATTAGTATTACTAAAGAAAACATATTATTAAAGTATTACAATTGAAATAAAATGTATTTTAAATCATTTTCTAAGTAAGTGCTAGTGTGATCTGTTACAGGACAGAAATGACAGCATTGCAGTTGCATTACATTGAGAGACAGAGCTGGAAAGCGATGGTTGTCGAATGATTGGTTGAGTGACTGAAGATGTTTCAGTTTGGAAAAATGAAGGTGCTGCCAAAAAAGACTGATTTTCTTTAAACATTGTTTTTTATTTAAAAAATATGTTTCCATTACAATAGTTGAGCATGAGTTATGGATAGGATAGTTGTACTCACAGTTCAGTGGCTTGTGTGTAATAACTAAGAGAGATAGCTGTGAAATATGATGTTTGACCAGAGAGGTAGAAAGCTGGGAGCATTGTGAGTACTGTATGTTGTGTCTGGTATAGTAGTTTTTATTTAACAGAAAAAAAATGTTTTTGTGAGGTTGAAAACATTACCTAGTACATGTTAGAGATGGGGAATAGGAAATGTAATAGGTTGTTAAGCAAGGCGAAAAACTGTTATAAAATAGGTAGAGAAACTCCTGGTTCTGGATTGGCTAAGATAGACAGACATCAGGACATTTATCTTAGCCTAATGCCCAGGTAAGGACATTGGTGCCAGAACGGTCTGAAAAGTGGTAGGGCCAAAGATGTAAGTGGTAAATTCTCCCCTACTAATAATGCAAAAACTGATGGGGCCACTTATGAAAGTGGTAGGGCCATGACCCTAGTGGCCCCTCTTCTGTTGGCATCTATGGGTAAGGAAATGTTCTGGTGCCAGCCTGCCTCATGACAAAAACATCAGTGTGCCAGTTTGCAAAATTCAGTTTTGAAGTGGACAGCATTTGTTTCATTGACACCTACCCACCCCTAACCTCCACTGCTCACCATACTCAGGTGGCTCCCTGCTTGTTTCTTTACTGTACCAGTCAAAATTCCAATCCATTCTTATTTTGTATCATTTTTAAATTATTTGTAATCTTTCATTACACACTACCCCACTTCACCTGCGCAAGTGACTGCCCAGCTGAGGAAACACAGGCAGCCAGCTACAAGCCCAAACAGCACTTCTTCGATCCCTTCAGGTCCTCAGAGCCATCAGCAAAGGCAAGGAAACACAGCCTTTGTTGCCTAAAGCAGCTCACTCTTGGTCCACACTGCAGATAGTGAGGACCAGTAAACAACACCTTAGAACATCCAGAAACTATAACCGTGGATAAACTCATTGAAATAAAAAAAAAAAAGTCAAATGATGTTTACTGTCATTCTCAGTCCTCAGAGTGGGCAGCAAGGATTGGTAAAATTAACAGAAAATTTCTGGAAGCCACAACAAGGGGCAAACTTATTTCAAGATGGGGAAAATAGCTAAAAATAAACAATGTCTGTTACTCAATCCTGGTCCTCAAACAGGTAGTCAAACTGGGAAACAGCAGCGCACGTAGTTACGGCTCTCCCAAGTGACAGCTAGTGGAGGAACTATTTGATTATTAAAACCAAATCTTTTTGTTATTTTTTTAAATGTTCTTGTTCTTCTCATTAAAATAATACCTATCATGCATTTTAAAGAGCAATAAGATGCTCCAGGATGGGAATTATGCTGAGATAAATGCCCTTCAGGGGGTTCTAATGCCCTCTACCTGCAGTGGTGGGCCATACTACGCATTGAACGAATGGTTATTTCAGCATAAAGACATGTCATTTTGTCTGCTGGATAATTAGTTTTTAAAAATTTGCTGTTGGTATACTGATTTGTGATGAGAAGAAGTACCAAGATGACCATGTGTTCAGCAGTCTATGCATGACCGTGTGATTCCTTTCAGCCAATAATATTTACAGATTCTCCCTACCCATTTTATAAGGTTAAATATCTAAAGTACCATTTCAAATTCCTTGTAGAGTCCATGTAAATCCAGAATAGTTTTTATGATGGCTATGGAAAATCAGTCCAAATACTTTATGTCTTTTATGGAAACCTGCTGGAAACTATGGACATATTTTCCATGGAGACAATCTTTTCTGTGGAAGCCATGGGCATCATTTCTTTGGAAACCATGGACACTATTTCCATGTTTATCAAAATGCATTTTATGTAGTAACCATGGAACACCAGTCTAAATACTTTGTGGTTTCTATAATCTGGAAAACTACATAAATTTTCTTGGAATTCCATGGAAACCATGGAAATTCTAGGAATGGGCCTTGTGAGAGCCAGTGGCAGTATGACACTTCTAGTGGCTAGAACACAGGCTTATAAACCAGGAGGCACAGGTTCAAATCCAGCCACACACATGCTGTGTGACCTTGAGTGTGCCACTGAACTTCTCAGTGTTTCAGACCTCCTGACTGGAAAAGTTGTTAAAGCAGGACCCACTGAAAATGAGAAACTTCAGGTTGTAGAATGCAGCACAGTAACAAATGAAGCAGATGGCTATGAACCGGCCCAGTAATGGAGTATGTTAAAATGTGAGATGTAGATATTCATGTGGTATTTATTAAAGTAAGTCAGCCTTTTTTCTCTAGCTTGCCTCCTTGTAAAAACACAGGCCTTACATTAGCTGTTCTTTGTGATAGTGGTGGAGTCACCACTGCAGACAACTCACAGTTACATAAGCAAGGTAACCATTTGAATAGAGTCAGATTAAGAGCTTTTCTAAGACAAGGTTGAATAAAGGTCAACAGCAATAAAATAACAAGAGACAATTTAGTGATAAGTCAAAACAAACAGAAGTTAATATTTTAAAGGAAATGATAACAAAATGTAAACAAACATGCTGAATCAGTTTGCTTCCCACATTTCCTTACACCGCTCTTAATCTTGGATAATATTGTTACAGGTACCACAGAGTCAGGAAGGGAGTTGTGAAATTCAATAGTAGGGCTTTTTAAACCATCTTGTTTTTACCCTAAAACAAGAAAGATTATGAATACAGTAGGAATTGGCTACAAGCCTACCCCACCAGCATCACTTTAACTAATTTAAAATGATAGGCTGAAATTTGAGTTCAAGGTTTTGATCACTGGTAGGCCATCTCAACCCCACTCTAATACTATACAATATTAATTCTGTTATATCCTTATGGGGTACTATTTTGATTACACATTTACATGTTATTGTTAAGTTTTTCCCTTACAAAATAGGTTTCTGCCTCTTAAAACATCCTGGGCAGCATATTGGAATGGTTTGTGAGGTGCAAATATGTTTATACCTCACAAACTGTGTTTGCAAGTACATAGTCAGCAATTAGCAAGATAAAGCCTATATAGGAAGCTGATGTTTGTGAGTAAAATGATGTTTATGTCTACTCATAGTGAGGGCCAGAGTGAATGCCATATGTAGTTGTGACCAGCATCATGTTGTACTCTGCCACAACCAGCAAGGTCATGTGTCTATCAGCAGAGCACACCACGACACTTGGCAGATGCAGCACAAGCATGGCACCTTATATTTTTCCCTTATATATCAATTCCTCATTTCTCCTACATGTTCAGTAACTTCTGCAGATGGCAGTTTTGGAAAACACATTTGCACATGTGAGAGTGAATACTGTACTGCATGCACTATTCATACCTCTCAACTTCTTGTCTTGCAAAGCAGGGAAATTGCTTACAAAAATGAGGAACAGATGACTAAAATTAGGGACACATTAAAGAAGATCGTAATATTAGCTCATAAGCCTAGCATAATGTATGGTTTAGTGTGAAAAGCATTTTCTGAAAAAGAGCTGGACTGTAACACTAAGGGTTGGCATTATATTTTTACTGATGTAGTATTAATGTAAAATTTAGGTGGGACCGTGAAAGATTTTAGCCGCGTTCACATTTCACTTACCTAGAGCACTGGCATCTTGAATCATCTTATTTTGTTCCTCTCACACTGTTGCCCTTTTCTTTTATATGCTGTGGTTGTGCAGCATTCCTGATGGCCTTCTAGTGTTTTGGGGGCATTTCCAGTTGAGGGGTTAGTGAATAGGAGTGCACCAGTGCAGGCCAAGCAGCGTTTTTACATGTATGCAAAAAAAAACCCTGCACTCCACTCCGCATACCAAACAAACCATGGAACGTGTTTTGCCTCACCAGAGATGCTTGCAACACTCTGGCAGCTTTTTACACTGCCTGATCTGAACCAGTGCAGCTCATCTGCACCACTGCCACTGGTGCAGATCTGGTAGTGTAAAAGCCCCTTTTGAGGCAAATTCAATGATGTCCCTGAAAATCAGGGACAGTTAAGAGTTGCGGTGCTATTGTGTGTCCCATTCAACCTCCTGCCTCATATACAGTACTGTAATGGATAAAGCATGAACAAAGCTGCAATCTTGCAATAATAAGCACATATTTTTTGTGGCCAGATATAAGACTTGCCCTCAGAGTGTTTCAGGATTTTCAATTTCCTGTGCTGTTTTGATGCTGACTACCTGTATGACCCACTTTAACTAATAGAACAAAACTAAAGCTGATGAATTTCAAGATTTTTTAGAGTTTAAAAGGTGCTTTACAGAGCATCACGTACCACAGGTTTTCAACACAACATATTCTAACCTTGTCTAGTGTCATTCCTCACAATGGTCATGGGGCTGGAGCATCTGTGGCACTCAGTTGTCGCAAGCCAGTCTGACTCTGTATATCAGTGATATTCTTTCCCTCATGCAGTTTACCTTCACCATTCATGATGACATACTATAAGATTAAACTGCACTTGGGACAAAATCAGTGATCTTTTCATTGTGGTCTTGGCATATTTATTTGAAGATAACAATGGTGCGGTAGCACCACTATAGTTAGGGTTGAGTAGGCAGTTTAATGTTAAATCCCAATGTTTGCACTTTAATAACTTTGCAACCATTCAACAGATTTGCATGACCATTTGCATGCGTGGTTTTATGTGGTAGATCTGTGGATGGGCAAAGTTTTGTTCTGGTAGATGTGCAGATTCTGAGTTCTGGATAGTGCAAAAATTAGATTGTCAGGTGTGTATTCCCCATTGGTTTTACTGGGTTTTCATTCAAGATGGCTACTACCCAGACAGTTTGGAACTTTGGTCTGAAATGCTCTGAATGGAAAGGGACTGGCCCACAGATGTGCCTTTTGATTGCCTGGTGAAAAAATATTAATCTGTTTCAAAGTTATTAAATTTTGAAATTTAGAAAAATTGGTTCTGAGCATGCTCAGTAAGCACTTCAAAATAGCTGCATGAAATGAAAAAAGAATCCTTTTTCATACTGACATCATCCTTTTTCATTTGCTGCCATCTTGTTTTCCATATTTCCCTTCAAATAAAAGTTTCAAAAGTCACAAATATGACATTCTGGAGAGTGACCAGCACATGTATCTTGCTTATCAGGACACCGTTTGCTGGATTCTGCACTTAATTGTTGGAGAAATACCCTTGATATGTTTTTTTTAACATTATAAATCTTGTTTCATGGCTCACTCAAATGAAAATGGAATCCTTTTTCATATGAATCCAATGGTTTTTCATGACGGGAAAATCCTTTTTTATTTTCCGCCATCTCTCCGATCACAATCCCCATAAGTTGTCTCTCTTTCCCTGGTGTCAAGTGGCACCCCCTCTACTCTGCTCTGTGTAGGGGTCAGATATAATTATAAAACTATCCTTGGTGTATATTTGTAAAATGGACATATTTCTATGTTATTCTGCAATTGCAGTACCTGTTTCTGACCTTCACATTGATTCAGCAAGACGGAAATACACTGATAACTGTTCTTTCAAAACCTATCTAAACTTTTACTGTATCAATTTTACAATTAAAATTATGCTGTTTTTATCTGCCGAATTATAAATAGATATTTAAACAATCCTAATTATACAGCGCCTGTTTCCATTCTCTGTAATAACATGGCTTGAACAGGATGCTTAATATACATCTTTCTTTTAGTTCCAATGCAGTAGATCTCCCATGCCATTTGCTTCTGCTCACTATTTCTGAAGACAATAGTGGTAACCTAAAAGAAACTTCAAGTTAGGGCCATTATCATATTACAGTCATTACAGAAAACATCAGTACATGCAGCAGAGATGCGTTATAGTGGGGGGACAATAGCCATTCAAAAAAATTCTTCAGAAATAGTGAGCAGAACCAAAAGGCATGGGAGATCTGCTGCAGTGTAACTTAAAGAAAAATATATATAAAACATGCTTTTGAAGCCATGTTATTGTAGAGAATGGATATGGACACTGTATAAGTAGGATTGTGTTAAATATCTATTTATAATTCAGCCAGTCAATTCACTGTAGGTTTTTGAGAAGACAGTTATTAGTAAATTTCCTTCATGCTGAATCAATGTGGAAGCCAGAAACAGGTACTGCAATTGCAGCATATAACAGAATTGTGACCATTTTATAAATAGACAGCAAGGACAGTATTGTAATTATATCTGACCCCTACAAAGAAATTAATAAGAAAGGTTCTAAATAGACTTTGGTATTTTTTAGCGATTGTTAATAATTGCATAATCCAGTCTGGCAACTCCCCCAAGTCCATGATGGTTAATAATTTATACTGTATAGCAGGTTATATTAGTGCCTGATATATTTAGTGGTAGTGGTCCTGGCACACATATTGGTGCCCCGATATACAGTATTTAGTGCTTAGTTACGGCTCAGGCTCAGGAATCCTAATCAGCCAGCCTCAGCATATATGTCTTGTTCAGACACTCACGGAATATTGCAATCATAGAGCTATGCTCTCACTTAAATGCCAGTGCCCCCCCCACCCCCTATGCTGCTGACTTTCCCTGTTTTTTGCAGTAAGGTGCAGTACTTACAGGAGCTATATGATGTCTCTACTGAAGTGGATGCAGTCATCCCAGTCTCAAGTCAAATGTAAATACCCTATGGAGGCTGATGCTGTTTCTTGGCAGGATCTCACCAAGTGTTCAGGTGTGGATCTGAATGTTGCAGCCTTTGTTGCTCACGAGCTGGCCAGTACATCCCCTCCACCTGCAAAGAGAAGCCGCCACTCCGAGTATGCTAATTACACCCCTGAGGTCTGGTTCAAGTTTGGAAAATATGCAGTGGAGAACGGAGTAATGGCAGCCATGAGACATTTCAGTTCTACAACTGTTTGTCACCATAAATGAGAGTTCTATATGGAACTTTAAAATTGATTACTTGGCACAGCTCCATAAGACTCCCAATCCCACTGCTATGTCACCCCTTCTCCCCAAAAAAACACGCGAATGCCCCACTCATCTAGAGACAGGTCTTGAAGAGCAGCTAAAATCAATTGTTAAATCTTTGCGTACTGAAGGCGCAGTAGTGAATGCAGGGGTTATTCAGGCAGTAGCTGTGGGAATTGTAAAGGACAATAGTCCAGAGCCACTGATTGAGAACGGGGGCCATCAGTCCTTAACTCAAATGTAGGTGTTCTTAACAATCAATTTAATGGTAATGGGAAGCATCATCATAATCTTTTCAAATATGATAAATCAATGTGGAGGTAGAAACTGGAGCTGAAAATGAGAAAAGAAAGGTTCAGTGCCTGCTCCAAAAGCAGTCAGTTAGAACAGCATTTCAATTATTTCTGTCACCCACACATGATAAATCATGCTAGGCTGTAAATGGATTTTGATATTTTAAAATGAGGTTCCACCCATTGAGAGCGCCGGCGTTAGTGCACCCGGTCATCAGGGTGCCAAGTCGGAATTTCGCCAACCCCTGTTTTTGCAGGGGCCTGTGTCCCCCACACCCTCACACCCCTCCTTTCTTAGGATTCTAACTCCAGGGTGGGCAGACCTCAGGGAGGGGGCGCGAATGCCAAAATCGGCACCCTGATGTGTCACCGCACAAATGCCCATGCTCTGATGGATGGAAGGGTTAGAACAATAGGTTATTATTGACCATTCCAACTTGCCAGTTCCTCTAAGCCAGGGGTTCTCAAATGGTGAGGCCAGCCTCCCTGGGGAGGTCCCAACCTGTTCCAGGGGAGGCTCAAGCAAGTCTTGAAAAAGTATTATATTTCAATTTTGAACTATATAGATTTTGTATGAAGGGATCAGGCAAACTGAAAGAGGATAATAGTAGATGAAGTTATGTATTTAGTCACAAGTCTGTGACCAGGGAAGGTACTGTACACTGAGCAATGGCTTATTTCAGGTGTACCCAGGGAAGGGTAGTGAGAGAATACAATTCAAAATGTAACTGCAAAACACTCAAGAAAATACAAAATGAATAAAAGTACAAACAAATTACGAACAATAAACCAACAATGCGAGGAACAATTGCTCAATTAGACTGGCAGCAGAACGGTCTAAATACAAGAGTTAGCCATACAGGTACTAGGAATAAGAGCAGGAGGGAGCACAATGATCCCTGAGAAGTTGCTTAAGAGCAGGGTAAGAGGGGGAGAGGCAGAGGTCAACAGGAAGGTTATTCCAGTTAGAGGGAAAACAGAAAAAGCAGTCTGACCCATGAAGGTATGGCAGTAAGGGGTAACAATAATTTGAGAGTCAAAATATTGGAGCAAGTAGCTTGTCCTGTGGAGGGGGGGTACAATAAGCTTAATAACATGACAGCCAGCTATGCAAAGAGGTTTCAATTTATTCCTGATGTACTGTGAAAAGTAGGCTATATTTCTATGGGGAGGCCCAAAAATATTTCAGTATTTTGGGGGAGGCTCAAGATCTTTTCCATGGCTTAGGGGAGGCTCACTATGACAAAGTTTGAGAACTGTTGCTCTAAACCCATGTTGGCAATTAATATGTATTTATTTAAATTTAAAAGTCAGCTCAAATAAAATTTATGGAAAGTACAATTACAAATCCTTAAAATAATAACGGGTAAAAGCACTCTGCCATTAAACATTTAATCGATGGAGCCACACGATATTTTAGTAATGCCTAGTCATGATGAGCAACTGGATTCAGATCATGAAAAAGTGTTTATTTTGGTATATAACTTTGTGAAGCATAATTTATGAGGAGCAAAATTATATGCTGAAATTACGCTTCTGAAAGTAGTGTACAAATGTTTGCACTGAATCCCTCATCTCCTTCTTTGCCTTCATCCTAGCCTCCCCCTTCCTTATTTTGTGCGGCTTGCGTAAATGAAAAAGGAATCCTTTTTTGTATGAGCCCAATGGTTTTTATTCTTATGTACTGTAATAATGGCTACAGGGACATTAAAAACAAAATTAGAGAGATGAGGCAGCCCTATCTCACACCACTCTGCATTAACAATGAACGTATTGATAACTGATTGATCTTAAAGAATGCTAATGGGCCACTGTATACTACTTTTACAGTATTGATACAATTATTTGAAAAAGTGCACTCTTAAAATATATACATATGCTGCCATTGAAGCAAATCAAATGCTTTGTGGCATTGATTGATAAAGCTATTGATTCTCCAGGAAGGTTCTTTCTGAGGCTCAGGCTACAGACATTTAACTTCTGAAATTGCTTTTAAGCCGAATCTCATATCCAACAACCCAGTTTGCTTGTGGGGCTTAAAGGAGCTGAAAACAGGTGCTTCATTTACCCTGCAATATATTTTTGGCATAGCACTGTGAGTGGATATTCACCCCTGCTTAGCCAACTCATCAATCTTCTCTGTTTATGCCATCTTGAACTGTGTCAGCTCCAGTGAAGCTATGTTGAAGTTAAGGTAGGAAGAATAGCACTTCACAGAGGAGCTCCTCCACATACAATTAGGAACAAAAATCTTATAGCTCACACACTTTTTTTGGTTTGCAAGATTTACAGTGCTATTCAGCTATATAAAGGGAGAAGGTAATGCTAACTCCCTGATGTGTTTTTTTTAATCTGTAAAAAAAAAGGTCTCTTGCCATTCCGATCCTCCCACCCAACCTCCCACTGAGCTTCCATGATCCCACACCCCCCCACAGACCCTCAGTCATTTGAACAGATCCCAGAGTCAAGATCCACTCTCTGACTGAAGACCTGTCTTGCTGCTCAACCACCGACTTCAGTATAACAACCTAATGTAAATGTGATTCAGTGTATTTCAAAGGGGTTTTCAAGTTTGCTGCATAACTTTATCATTTTTGCATATCTGGACCCCAAATTTTCAACATGCCATTTTTGGGACCTCACCTCTTAAGCAGTGTTGGTACAATTTTGCAAATCAAGCCAAAAGGGGATTTTACTGTTGCTTGGTGAAATCACCTTTTGGGCAGAATTTGAACATTTTCACCATCCTTGTTCATGAGGTGAGGTCATAAGAAGGCTATGTTGAAAATTTAGTGAGCAAGTATGTAAAAATGGCAAAGTTATGTCCAAACATTGAGATTTTGGTATGCTCTCTCATAGCTTTGGCAGTTTTAAATATTTTGACACCAGGTTTTAGTAATAATAATGATAACTTTATTTTTTAAGTGCCTTTCTATAACCAAGGCTCTGTACAGATTTAAAAATATCGAGTTCACATATAACAAGTTAGATTAATAAGTAACTGTCAAAATATAATTAGTCATGGTAGGCAAGATGCCATAAATGGGTCTTCAGGGCCTTCTTAAAACTCTCCACAGTCGTGCACTTATGTATCTGACGAGGTAGAGAATTCCACAGGGTTAGGGCTGCATACATAAAAGCATGGGACCCTGATGTTTTAAGGCATACCCTGGGAATTTATAACAACCCCTCGTCAGCCGAGCAGAGCAGTCGTCCTGGGCAGTAAGACAACAGGAACTCATGCAGATAGCCCTGGCCCAGTCCGTGCAGGGTCTTAAAGGTCAGAAGCCCGACCTTGAAGGTGATCCACCACTGAATCGGCAGCCAGTGCAGTTTTTCAACATAACCATCTTTTTTACAATACTCATGAACCTGACAGCTGTCATTTTTCAAACCCTTGCCAAACTGTGTTTTCGCACCTGTGGCATGCAATGGGGTTATGGTGATGCAGAATCATAATTTTGCAGGGATTTCAAAATTTTCATTACTGGGTGCATGAGGTGGGGTAATCAGAAGGCTATCCTAACAATTTAAGTCCTGTTTTACTACAATTGCAACTCCTCAGCAACATATACTGTACTTAGATGGAGTTATTGGGCTCAGGAATGGGAATAGATGTGTGGAGGAGAATGGGGGCAAAGCAGAGGTATTTAATGAGTACTTATGTCTTCACCAGAGAGAGAGAGAGAGAGAGAAAGAGGAACTGGTGCTTCTAGGAGGAAGGAGGAGGAGCAAGAGTAACATATGTTTTGATAGAGGTGGACAGGGTGAGGTCAGGGTTGCTATCTTTGAGGGTAGATAAATCCACAGGCCCAGATGACATCCATCCAAGGGTGCTGAGGGAGCTGGCGAGGGGATTGCAGATCCCTTGGCTGACCAGTTCAATAGTTCACTGGAATTGGGTGTGACACCACAGAACCAGAGAAAGGCACATATGGTGCCACTCCATAAGGGTGGTTCCAAGGATGACCCAGGGAACTATATACAGGTCAATCTAACCTCAATTGTGTGCAAGCTCATGGAGACCATACTTAAGGAAAGGTTAGTATGGTATCTGGAAGATAAGTATCTCCTGGATGAGAGGCAACATGGGTGTATGGGAGGGAGAGCGTGTCAAACAACTCTGATTGTTTTCTTTAACTGGGTTACTAAAACAGGATTTCTCATATACCCTTGCTCTTATTTTGGGCCTATTCCATTTTATCTGATTCCTTAATTTATAACATGAAATTTTGATCAGGGACAAAAATGTATGCAACTTATCATTTTTGTTGCATATTTGGGAAAACATATCTTAATTTTTCTCTCCATTACATAGAAACATAGAAATTGATGGCAGCTAAGGACTGCTTGGCCAACCTAGTCTGCCCACTGCATCTATTGTCGCATTGCCCCCATCCACCTTGATAGACCCCGTACAGCGATTTGCACACTGACAAATGGTCAACCTGTCCACATTAATAATCTGAGCAGCTCTTTCCCTTTGCAACATCTGACAGTGCAGCTATCACTTTCCAATGGTGTCCCCTTAATTCCGTAGGGTTCCACAACATTCCTGTCTCCCCTACATGTCCGCATAAGAGATCCACTCTTAGACCCAGGGCAGGTATCCGATTGGGTGCCCACCCGGGTCCTGCACTCCATTCCCACACAGCCCCAGTCCTACAACATGTGGCTGAGGCAATGGGGAGATGGGCCACAGGCTGGAGTGTGTGATAGTGAAGACCAGCGGTGTGCACCTGTTGGTGTGATTACTGCGTGGGTGGAGATGTGCCTTTGGCCCATCTTAATGCCCTTTACTACATAGGGCCCATAGAGGTTAGAGAGTTGCCTCTTTTAACATTTCCAGTTAAACCACTGAGTAGCTATCATTCAAATATTTGTAGCTTGTGAGAGACTTTCTTGATTGCATCTAGTTCCAAACATCCAGTGAACATCTCTATGGCAGCTACAAAGATGGTAGAGTCCATATTAAATGAAGTATGTAGTTTTAACACATACACTGCTTCTCTGCTCACAAACTGACTCTCTGGTATTCTAACTCTGAGTGTACACTTTGCTGACCTGGTACCTGGCTGAGACAATGACTGCACTGCACTGAGGAGTTATAACAGGAGGAAATGTGTCAGTAGTTCATTGTTCTCAGTCTATAATAAATCAGATGTAAAAGTCAGTTTAATATGTGACTTTTGATCTGCCAAAGCCATGGCAGCCTTCCCCATAGAGGGATTGGTTTACCCATGATGTGTTGCACTGGGATTAAAACTTTAGAGTGTCTGTGTGCAGTCTGGAGAAATGCATAGCAACCAAACAAGTTGTTTTTTTGTTTCTTGCATCCTGTTATGGATCTCACACACTACACTGCTCTCATTGCATTTCATTTTTGGTCTGCTGACTCTGTGTGTACTCACTTTTTTGACATACAGCAGGTCTGTGATCTTTAATGCAGTCTCTCCTTATTGGGCCGTATGCACTAATGGGGCAGAGTGGCTATGTGCGTGTATATGGGGCATGCAACCACTCCGCACCCTATGTGCCCACCACGCGGGATGCTCTAAGGGGGGGCATGCAGCACATATGTGCTCGATCTCCCAGCCATGCAAGGAGCAACATACCGGGGGTGAGCAAGGTGCGGACCAGCACTATGAGCCATCCACTAAGGTGCATAGCACTGGCCACAGGGATGCGTAAAGGGGTGCAGGGTATGCTAGGGAGAACCCTGCTGTAAACCCCCTATACACCCAAGCACACCCCTTAACTCAACAGGCTACAGGGCAAACAGCCTACCCACCCTCTGGGGCCTCTGCATAGGTCCACCCAGTGCCTCTCACCTTCCCCAGCACACAGCAGTGTGTGGCCACATGCTGCCACCTGGCACCTCCCCCAAACCCACAAGGGGCACACGGATGCAGCCCCAGGCCACTGGCACACAGATGCAGCCCTCCCCCATGGCCCACAAGCATTTATCCTCCCCACCCATCCCACTGCACTGATCGGGCATTGCCCTCCCCCACTTGCCATAGCTTCTGGCCATCGGACATCCGTGGGGAATGCCGCCAACGCATGCCCCACTGCGCAAGTGATCCAGTGCAGGACTCAGTCCGGGCATCTGAACGGATGCCTGGCCAGACCTGCCACCAACCCCCAGCCGCACTGTGGATTCCTGCATGCCGGGGGGAGTGGGACTGCAGACAGGTGGCTGGCGGTCATGAATGCCACCAGTGCGCACCTGTCCCCGGGTGCAGAGCCCTGCGTGCGGGTAATGCACCTCCAGCGTGTATTACCCACCCATTGATGCATTGCACCCAATGTGCATAAGTTGTTTATATTTTGGGATATGGTATAGTAAATCATCACGTGTTGCATGTATTGATAGAGAAAGAAGCAGTATATAGAATTTTTACTTTGAAATTCGATAAAAAAATGTTCATGCATGGTGACTGTACCACACCCATGCTCTTGTGCCACCTTTGTTCTACTGAGACTATTTTATTACCTCTCTCTGACTCCACACAATTGCTTCTCTCCATCCCTGTCAATGAGTGTGTGAGTTCCTTCAAATATTTCACTGCCATCAACAACCAGTTACTCATATGACTGCAGAAACCTGCAATACTCCCCTGAACAACTGTGTGTCCCTGGTTTGTAGCCTACACCTGTGATCAGTTCCCTGCTGCTGTACATGTTGTCCAGAGTTCAGGTCCTGTTCACATTTCTGTGTAGTACAGTATATGTTGAGCATCTCTTCTGATGGTGGAAAACTTTTGCATTTACTCAGTGCAATAACTCAGTTCTTGCTTTGCTGTATTTAAAGATCTCCTTGCACTGGTTATGCAAGGTGTTTAAAGGTTTCCATTTAATAATTTCCTTCCTTGTGAGTACATTTCATGTTTCAACTTAGAAATCAACTACAGGATAAACAAGCCTTTTAGGGACTTTTTTTTAAGGACCCACACATCTCAAGCTACCCTAAACACAATTTGTCATTTGCTTTTGTAATAGAATTTGACGGCAGATAAGGATCACTTGGCCCACCTAGTCTGCCCATTTCCCTACCTGTTGGATAAGCTGCAGATTCTAGTTAATCAACAGCTTACTTCCTCCTACCCCCCACTAGAATTGCCTTATGCCTGTCCCATGCATTCTTGAACTCTCCCACTGTTCCTGACTCCACAACCTCCTCAGGAAGGCTGCTCCATGCATCCACAACCCTCTCTGTGAAAAATTACTTTCTTTTTTTTTCAAACTTTATTTATTGTAGATTGAGACACTGGGTTACCTCTGAGAGGTAGGGAGAGCAGATCACCATCCTTGTCTTACAATTCTTCCAACTTACAAATACTTATACAATTTAAATTACATCAGTCATCCCTTTACCATTACTTCTAGTCAGACCATTTGATCTATAAACTTATAGTAATTTCCAAAATAACTAGGAAAACACACATCCATCCTAATTATCATTGTCGCTGAGGATCTCTAGGTCCTTACTTACTCAATTTTCCGGTGGTGTCTGTGGAAGACATAAAGAAAATCTTCTGAAGAGTAAAGAGTACCTGGAATGTGTGTGTAAGGCATCAAGCCATTGTCATTTTTACGTTCGCTTGCGCGCTTGCGCAAGGAACGTCTTGGGAGAATGGGACACTTTGGAGGTGTGCCTCTCCTAAGCAATCCCCTGCTCCCTTGAGCAGGCATGGCGGTCCTGCACCAATCCGCACCTGTGCTGTGTATGACAGCGGTGGTCTTCTCTTCAAAGAAAACCACCGCTGTGTGCTTGCACCGCGTCACGCCCCCCCCCAGATCTTTGCTGCCACGCTGGAAGCCCACCCCAGCGTGGCAAACATCACACATCATCTGCCGACGGGGGTGCCCAATCCTCCGTCGGCTCACATGGCCCCCCAGTTTTCCTTCCATGCTGGGAGCCCACCCCAGCATGGCAATGTCCCACGTTGTCAAAGTATACAAAAACCTGTAAATTAAAAACGGTCCCACGCAGTCTCCCCCGCCCACAACCCGCACTCCACCCACTGTGCACCCTGCCTCCCACACCTCACACCCCATACTTACCTCCGAGCTTGGCGTGATTTATCATTGCTGGACTGGGAACACGCCTGCACTCTTCAAAGCCGACCGCGAACTGAGGAAATGCCGATAAGCTGTATAATGGGCTAGATGTTTTTTTTCAACTTTGTTGCATATCTCAGGCATTTTTTGGAATTTTTGCACCAAATTTTCAACATGGGGTTTTGGGACCCTTCCCATGAATTCTGTCACTGTCATGGCGTTATTCTAGCCCGAAGGGTGATTTCACAGTCACTGCGAGAAATCACCTTTTGGACCCAATTAATGAAACGACAGTGCCAGCGTTCATAAGGTGGGCTCTCAAAAAGCCTATTTTGAAAATTTGGTGGAAAATTCTTAAAAATGACAGTTTTACAAGAGTGCGTTGCGCAGTTCCTACGCAGGCTAGTAAGTTCACGAATTTTCAATATTTTCACTCCAGATTTTCAATATTGCCATTTTACCACACCTCCTTATGAGCAGTATAGCTGTCATTTTTCACATCCTGCCCAAAACGTGTTTCTGCCCATGTAGCACACACTGGCACAGTCGGTGTGCAAAATCAATGTATGGGGCACATTAAGAAAATCACAGTGACACTGTTCATGAGCAGAGGTCTTAAAATGGCTATGTTGAAGATTTGGTGACAAAATTCCCACCAAAAATGACTGTTTTACGAGCGTGCATTGTGCAGTTCCTACGCACACTCGTAAGTTCGCGAATTTTCAATATTTGCACTCCAATGAGTTCCAAATACCTAAACAGCACATAGAAGCAAGCAACATTCGGCATTAAAAAATGCTTGTACTTCTTTGTCACTGATTTTTTTAAGCCATGTCCAAGTGCCAAATACCACTGCAAATACCTGCAAGCGAACGTTCAGCATTGACAAATGCTTGTTAGGACTAGATATAGCTATAATTAAACATAGCCATACCTTTGTCAAGAGGCATTCAAGGAGATACATCTAAAGGAGAGAAGTGGAGAAGAAAGGGAGTCCGGGAGAGCACCGCCGGAATTCTTTGTTCATATTTCCTTATAATGCAGGAAACCACCCTTGGGAGATAGCATTTTCAATGGGTTCCCAGATCTTATTAAATTTTCCTTCTCTCCCTGTTGTCTTGAACTGGGTGTGTTTGATTTTCATGTATTGTAACAGTCTTTGAGCCCACTCCATCACTGTTGGAGCTGTATCCTGGCCCCAATAATGGGCAATCATCTGCTTTCCCACCTCCATATCCAAGACACATATAGGATGGTCAAGACCCTTACCCCTCGAGGATGTCCCTGGGAGACCTAAAATAACCTCACAAATCCCAATTGGTTGTGGGTCTTGTAAAATTTTTTGCAATATGGAGAAAATTCCTCCCCAGTAAGTTTGTATGACAGGGCATTCCCATGACGAATGAATAAAGCTACTCTTTTCCACCTGGCACTTTGGACAATTGTCTGAGCGATCAGGATCAATTTTCTTTGCTATTACTGGAGTAAAATATACTCTATGCAATATATTATAATGAATAGCTCTTAATCTATTATTGATAGAGCAGCACATGCCCTTCTTCAGGACCATCTGCCAATCACCCAATGTCAGGGTCTCTTCCCCCAGGTCTCTATCCCATTTTTGTTTTAAACTCTGACCTAAATCTCGGAGGGCATTTAGGAGGGATCTATAACTTGTAGTCATAACCTGCAGTTTGTTAGAGGATCCTTTTTTTTTTTATTATTTAAAAACTTTATTAATATATCAGCACCAGGTAAACAACATCAATAATTTTGTACATATGAAAACATCAGGTGCATACTTTTCACATTAAAATAAAAATAAAGAAAAAAAAAAACCCTCAAATTACCCCCCCAGACTGTGCACCACTAATACTATTCAAGCTATAGATGTACTGAGGCCCTATTTTCATTAGGATTTCCACGTCATCAGGATAGCCTCTAAGCTTCCCCATAGTGAGGTAAAGGCTTTACCTCTATTCCTTACACTTGCAATATGTCTTTCCATCTGTAAGGCCAAAACACATTCCCTAAACCATTCCAAGATTCCAGGTGGGTTTTCATCTGTCCAATGCCTCATTATTACTAACTTAGCCGCTACTGAAATAAGCATCATATGTGCTTTCCTAGTTTTTGGAATATCAACTGGGAAATAATTTTTAAGGCAAACTTCGGGTGTAAATAATTCCCTCAATCCAAGAATAGTGTCCAAAGAATTATTAATGGATTGCCAGAATACTTTTATATATGGACATAGCCATAACATGTGAAACAACGACCCTGTCTCCTCTTTACACCTATTACAAGTTGGTGCTTATAGGGTCCCATATCTAAAAAGTTTTACTGGTGTCATATACATATTATACATAATATTGTAGTGAACTAATCTGAGTCTATCTTGTTTGACATATTTATACACAGATATCCAGAGCTTCCTCCATATATTAATGTCATCAGGGAGGCCTAATTCCCTTACCCAGTAAAAACAAACTCCCAAAGGTAATTTATGATCCCAACTCTGCAGAATTTTATACAAACTGGACACTTTTTGTGGTTGGGGAGCAATCCACAGGAACTCGATAGGGTCTCTTTCCCCCATATCTATTACTGGGAAGAGCCGGAAGAACGAAGATAGGGCCTTACTGACTTGGAGGTGTTTAAAGGGATCGTTGTTTACTGCACCAGGAGCAGCACATAATTGAGTGAGGGAGATCACTTTTCCATCCCTCCATATCTCCGAGACCTTATATTGACTTAATCCAGGCCAAAAGGAACGTGATATTGGTGCACCGCCAATTTTAAAGTGTGGGTTCTCTGTAATTGGTTGATCAGAGGACTGGCTCCATTTAACTGTGAAATAAACTTGGGCTTGATGAGAGGCTTTCATCGACCAGCCCATAGGGTTATTTCTGAGAGATTTGGGAATGTGGGATGGGGAGGCATATAGCAGGGCACTGAGAGAACATTTTCACGAGATGCCAGGTGCTTTTCAATGGATAACCACAAAGGAAAGTATTCTGTATGATCTATCTCTTTCTGCCAATAGGCCAGCTTACTCAAGTGTTGCGCAATATAGTATAGGAAGAAAGAGGGGGCTGCAAGGCCCCCCCTCACTTTTGGGGCTGTCAATTTGAGATAAGACCTGCATGCATTTTTTTTGTTCCACAGAAAGGAGCTTAACATACCTTGTAACCTGGAGAACCAAACTTTGGGAAGATACATACCCAGCATTCCTAAGGGGTATAATATTCTCGGCAGTAGATTCATTTTAATTATACTTATTCTACCCCATAATGAAATAGAAAGCAATCCCCATCTTTTGAGGTCCTTTGCAATTACTTTGATGAGGTTATCTATATTATTTCTCCTAATAGTGCCGGAATCCCTAAAAATCTTAATTCCTAAGTAAACTAAGGATTTCGTCTCCCAAGTAAGGCCTAAGGGGCTAGTTCTGCTTTATTGACTTTGTGGTTAAGGGTATTATCTTCATTTTCTCCGTTAAGTTTGTAATAGGATACTTTAGAATACCTCAATTTCTCTAGGACTGCAGGAATTGAGGCAGCTGGACTCTCTAAATGTAATAGGATATCGTCCGCATAAACCGAGAATGCATATCTAACTCCACCCTCCTGAATTCCCGTTATATTGGTATTGCTCACCATCCGGAGGGCAAAAGGCTCTAGGTATATGTTAAATAACAGTGGGGATAGGGGACACCCCTGCCTAGTACCCAGGGCTAATTTGAATGGGGAAGATAATAGACCATTACATTTTACTCTAGCTGAGGGAAAGGAGTAAAATATTTTGACCCATTTGAGAAAGTCTCCTGGAAAACCAAAAGATGTTAAAGTGGCAAAAAGAAAATCCCAGGAGACTCTATCAAATGCTTTCTCAGCATCGAGTGAAATCAGCACCATAGGTAAATCAGAATCTCTCGCCACCAAAATGAGATGTAGCAACTTTCTTAAATGGTCTTGAGATGATCTTCCCACAATAAATCCAACCTGTTCATGCCCTATTATGTTATCTATAACTTTAGAAAGTCTGTTAGCCAAGACTTTGGCCAGAATTTTTATATCAGTATTTAATAGCGAAATAGGATGGTAACTACTGAGATTTTGGGGGTCCTTCCCAGGTTTTAAGATTAGAGATATTACCGCCTCTAAAAAATTGGACTCTGACATCTCCTTATCGAACCAAAAACTAAAGAGATCTTTTAATACAGGTATAATGGCAGCTTGACAAGTTTTGTAAAAGTTATTGGACAACCCATCTGGTCTGGGGGACTTGCCCAAAGGTAACTGTTGGATGGCCTCCTGTATTTCACCTAAAGTGATTGGGGCACCCAGAAAGACTGTGTTATCCGCAGATACCTTTGGCAAATTCACCGTCTTAAGATACAAGATTATTTCTGACTCTGCGGGTAACGAAGACAGAGTTACTGAATATAATTCTTGATAAAAGGAACAAATAATTCCACCATTTCCTTGTATCAGTACAGACTTTGCAATCCTTCCCAGCATAAATTCCAGCAATGAATTGCGAAGCCTCTACTTGACGGATTTGCATCGCAAGTAGTCTGCTTGCTTTCTCTCCAGCCTCCAAATATTGCAATTTAGTTCTGTGTAGAGATAACTCAGCCCTCTGTGATTGTAGATCTGCATATTGGGCCTGTAGTTGATATAACCTGGTCCATATCTCTGCTGGGGAGGTACGGGAAAGATTATATTCTATGTTTTTAATATTAGTTAATAACCCTTCCAGCTGAACCCTTTGACACTTGACCCTATTAGAAGCCATTTTGATAAATTCACCCCTCAGAGAACATTTTAGAGCCACCCAGACTAGATCGTATTTGTCAACCATCCCTAAGTTGCAACTTAGGAAAAGGGCAATATGCTCCATAGTGTGTTCCAGAGAGGCTGGATCTTTTAATAATTGGTTATTCAAACGCCACTGTGGAGAACGTTTGCCCCCTAACCCCAAGCTTAACTCCACGTCAACCAGTGCATGGTCAGATATAACCTTGGCTGAGATTCCTGCATGCATGACCCCCGATATTGCGTGAGAGCTTATGAGTAAATAGTCAATTCGAGAGTGAGTTTTGTGTACTGCAGAGGAAAAAGTGTATTGTCTTCCGGTGGGGTTCAGAATTCTCCATATGTCAGCTAATGCTGCACTGCTTATAAGTTCTTTCAATGCTCTTTGTGCTGGGGATAGGCCTCGCCGTGTTCGATCTGATCTGTCAATATCTGTCTGCAGAACTAAGTTCCAATCCCCTCCCAGTATTGTAAGTTTAGGTGGATTCACTACTATGGTATTTATCAGATTTACAAAAATTGGGGGAGAATCATTATTTGGGCCGTATATAGATCCCAGAAGGACCGGACAGGATTCTAGAGATCCATGAATTACTATGTACCTACCCTTGGGATCCCATATTTCCTGAGTCAATTTAAACGGAACACCCCTGGCCAGAAGTATTACTACCCCTCTTTTGCTTGTGGAGGCTCCTGCCCCAAATACCTGTCCAACCCACAATTTTCTAAAGAGGAGTACATCCTCTCTTTTAAGATGTGTTTCCTGCAAGAATACTATTTGTGCTCGCAATAACTGCAAGTGTTTTAAAATTACCTGTCTTTTGACCCTGTCCTTGGCTCCTTTAACATTCCAGCTCACAAAGCGATAGATATTACTTATATCTTAAATCAGCAATGTAAAAGGTAACTAGAAATAGCGAGTAAACGTGTATTTTTATTTTTTTTTTTGAAAGAGCTATCCAGATTCTGTACTCTAGGTCACTGAGAAATACGTAGAGTGCAGACATTACCAGTTAAATCAACAGAGCCAAAATCTAAGTCGTGCGTAGTCTTCCCCCCTCCCCACCCAAACCCCTCCGAGCCCCATATTCTACTTCTATTATATTTATAAACCTTAACAAATTGCATAACACAACATCTCCAATACCACCATACTGTACTCCTAAACATCATATGTCACGTGATTTGGACATAAGCAGACCCAGCTCAAATAGCCTTGTCCCCGGAGCCCCCCCCCGCCCGATTGAATTTTATATTATAAGCAAATGTGTAAAAGCTTCTTATTTTCCATATTTGATTCACATTCACAATAAACTGTAGGTAAACTGTAGTCATCAGCATTTACCAACAGAAGTAGAGAACAGCACTAATAACTGAAAGTTAACTATCCCTCATATCCTTACTACATATTCCAAGAGCTTAATACCCCTATAATCAGCGTTTAGGCAGACAGTTTCACTATAACGTCGAGATTTAGGTAATTGTGAACACTGGCCATAATAGGCTTGATAGCGCTGTTATTCCTATATATTAAAGCCTAATATCCTTAACCGCATGCTAACACTAATAACATTCTTAAAACTAACAAGATATTGGGCTGAGGGTAAATACGAATTTGTCCCATATCTTTGATTGCATGCACAAGCCATAGCCCATTATTTGCCATCAATCTGGCCCACCCTTAACCGTAAAATGATTACTGCAACCGTTCCATTAGTAGAAGCTTATATTTGGCGAAATCAAATTAAACACTTTAGCCAAATAATTTGGATCCATGTTAACAATCACATTGGGATCTAAGCTCCTACACTGAGCAAAACGTCCATTTCGTGCTGTCCTTAGTGAAATAAAGTAATCTGGCAGACTGCTAGAAGCCAATCAAGGAGCAGATAAGAAAATCGCTGTTCTGCCACCAGTGAGTCAGGACATGGCTCTGGCAAGGACCTTATGCGTTATATTGTTCCTCTTTTCCCACTGCAATACCAATACCAGCCAAATACTGTGGATAGCATATCATATTTGTGGGAAGCCAACTATTAAATAAACACAGGTGGACTTTGATTCAAACGGAGTAAATCACAGGCTCCCAAGTTCTCCAGCAGCCATAACTCTGTCACAGTCCAATTAAAGCATAAGTGTAACTTCGGAGAATTACAGGCGTCTCAGCATAATCCTTCACAAGTAGTCGCCGATCGGTTTAGACTGTCCCCCTTCATTTAAACAGATCTGGAAAAAGTTCTTTCAGTCCTGACTGAGCTTGCGCTGGGGACTCATAAGAGATCCATTTATCTTCATTCTTTACCATTAATATTGCAGGGTACTTGACTCTGAACTGCTTGGCTGTGGCAATAAGCTTAGATACTAAGGGGTGAAGTTCTTGCCTCCTCAGCCTCACTGAATGGGGGAGATCTTGCACGATCCGCACTTTTTTGCCCTCCCAGGTTACTTCATGGGCTTCCTTTGCCTTATTTAGTATGTGTTGCCTGTCATTATAATTCAATAATTTGCAGATCATCGGTCGAGGAGACTGACCAGGAGCCGGGGGCGGGCGTAGGGCTTGGTGAGCTCTCTCGACGATGTATTCTCCTCCATTTGGGGGGCCAGCTATTTTTAGCCAGAACCTCCCGTGAATAATACCGGTGCATTCCCTTCTTCTTTCTCGGGGATTCCAATGATCACTAGATTGTTCCGTCTGCTGCGACCCTCAAGATCGTCGATTTTTTCCTCCATTCTCTTCAGCCTGCGTCCCATTACAACCGACCCCAGGTCCGTTTTGTCTAGCCTTTTTTCCAGCGAGGTTACTCTGGTCTCTGAGTCACCTACTCTCCAATTTAAGGATTCCACAGAATTTTTAATCTCCTTTAAGTCTTCAGTGATGGAAGCGACTGCTAATTGAAGCGGCTGCATTATCTCAAGAAATTTTTCTTCTGACAACGCAGTCGGAGCCACTGTCATTTTCAGTGAGGTCAGGGCTTGCTGCCTAGGCCGCTTCACGGCCTTCTCTTTTTCCGGAGTTAGTGGCGGAGATCGTCTCGGAAGCGCCTTTTTCATGTAAATCTCCATCCGAGACTCAATCTGCAACGTCTAGTCTTTGTTGCCTTAATGCCTTCGTTCCGGTAGAATAGAGTTTGCGTCTAATTACTGTATTAAGCTGAAATTCAACGGGTGAGGACGGAGCTCTCCTAGAACTGCTGCTTCTTACTAGGCTGCCATCACATGACCTCCTTGTTAGAGGATCCTGCTTGCCATAGGAGTTCCTCGAGGGAAGATAGATATAAAATTCTACTTGGGTCCCATGCCTGTAATCGGGAACAGATCTGTAGATATGTGAAAAAATTCTGAGGGTGCAAGTTAAATCTTCTCAACAGTTCTTGTTATGGAAGTATATACCCTCCCTCATATAGTTATGCCAAACATATGAGACCTTTCCCCTCCCATCTATCTAAGACCCATCTCTCTGGGGATTGAATCTTCTCTTCCTCCCAGAAGCAACTCCTGATGCTGGAGTCTGGGGAAAGGACAGGAGGACAGCTTATGATCTCATGGGCCTTTAGCCATATCCTGGTCGTGGTTCTAGAGAAAGGATTTTTACTTCTTTGTGAAGGCCTACCACTCGACAGAGAAGCAAAGGTGGAGGAAGTCAAACTTAGAGAGTTACCTTCATTTTTCACTGTCACCCAGGTCCTAGCCTCTCTCCCATTCACATAAATATCTTGGAGGGCAGAAATTTGAGCAGCTAGGTAATATAGTGTCAGGTTTGGGAGACCCAGTTCTCCTTCTGGCATTGACTTCCACAGGTCTTTCTGATGAATACAGGGTCTTCTAGAACCCCAGAGGAGAGTCCCTATTGCTCCCTTCAGAGATTTAAAATAATAATTGGGAATCCACACTGGGAGAGATTGAAAGAGGTAAAGGCACTGGGGCAGAATAAACATTTTAGCAAGGTTTACCTTGCCTATTAGAGTCAACGGAAAACCTTGCCATCTTTCACACTGATCCTTGATCTTTTTTAGCAAGGGTATGTAATTTAGACGGAAAAGAGAAGTTAACTTACTGGGGATAGCTACACCAAGGTACTTTATGTAAGGGGCTGGGCTAATTTTATACTTTTGTATTTGTATGCTGATTTTTGTATCTTCCAGTGTGAGTCATTCACATTTAGACCAATTTGTTTTGTGCCCCGATAAGGGGCCATATTCTGCAAACAATTTGGTCAATGCCGGGATAGCTATTTCTGGGCCCTTGATAAATAACAAAACATCATCTGCAAATAGAGAAATTCTGATTTCTGCCCCTGACCTCACACCCCTGAATACTAGGGTGTTGCCTGATAGCAGAAGCCAAAACCTCCATAGTTAAAACATATAGTAAAGGGGATAAGGGGCAACCCTGTCTAGTACCTCTAGTGAGTAGGAAAGGTGGGGACATAGTCTCATTAGTATATATTTGGGCTCTGGGGTGGAATAGAGTAGTTTAATCCAGTTAGTAATAAGTGGGTCAATACGGAATCCATTCAGAGTTGTGAAAATAAATTTCCACTCCACTCTGTCAAAGGTCTTCTCGGCATCAAATGCCAGAAGGCCTCTGTGTGGATCCTTTCCCTTGCCTGACCAACTGTGAATTATGTTAAGGGTTCTCCTTAGGTTATGTTTGGCCTGTCTCCCCTTTACAAACCCACATTGGTCCTGATGAACCAAGGAAGGCAGGATCCCCTCCATACGCTTAGCAATAATTTTTGCTACAATTTTATAATCTGCATTTAGTAATGAGATGGGTCTGTATGACCCACATTTTAAAGGGTCCTTACCAGGTTTAGGAAGTACAATAATAGTGGCCCTTTGGAGGGAAGGAGGCAATACACCCAAAATCATGGCTTCTTTAATCATCTCGCTAAGCAACGAGCTGAGATCGTCCCATAACATTTTATTGAATTACATAGGTACCCCGTCAGGCCCAGGAGCCTTATCTCGGTTTGAATCCCATTAGGCTTCCTTTATTTCATTAATAGAAAGGGGTCTGTTAATGTGGTCCCTCCCTTCATCATCAATCGAGGGTAAATGAATATTTTCTATAAATGTTGTAGGATCTACACTTTCTGGGGCTTCAGTTGTATATAGGGCCTGGTAAAAGGATTGGAATTCCTCATTAATCTGCTGCAGATCTGAAGTGGTTGCACTGTCCCTGGTCTCAAGTGATACAATAACTCTATCTGCCTGTTTTGAGTGAACCCTCCAAGCCGGCCACTTCCCAGCTGAATCTCCCTCAAAATATGTTTTAGCCCCTGCCTTCAGAATATCTCTTTCTATCCTTTTATTCGCTATTTGGTCCAATTGCCCCTCTAGACTGTTGAGCTCTGGCACTTTATTGAGGTAATTTGTCTGCATTATTTCCCACTGTAAATGCAGAGTGCATTCCTCTAGCTCCCTCTCTTGTCTCAAAGCCTCTCTAGTGAGATTTGCTACAAATTAAATCATTTCCCCCCTGCTTACTGCCTTGAGGGCTTCCTAGGTTGTTGCTACTGATGTATCCCTTATCTTGTTATAAAGCATGAAATCTGTTATCACCCCATGAATACGGGCACTGTAGGATAATGAATTTAGTAATGTAGGGTCCTGCCTCCATTGCTTAATCGGTTGAGATCCCCCCATCCTCTGCAAATCAAAAAATAATGGTGCATGATCAGAAACACAGATTGGACCATAGATTGGGGATTTCAAGCCTCTCAAAATATTTGGTGAGACCAAAAAATAATCTAGTCTTGTGAAAATTCTATGTGTAGCAGAACAGTATGAATATTCTTTTTTTACTGGGTGGAAGTGTCTCCAAATCTCTATTAGAGCCCTGTCCCTCACCATATCTCTTAAGGCTAGGGAACTTCTGGGTGGTTGCTTATATCTAGTGTGAGAGGTGTCTGGAAATTGATCCCAGTATGCATTATAATCTCCCCCTAGAATTAAATTGTCTGGATATGAGGCCAAAGTTATCACTAAGTGATAAAAAAAAAACAGATAATCTGTATTTGGGCCATAAATGGACATCATGGTATATCTGGAGCCCTCTATAGTAACATCTGCCAGCACGTATAGCCCCTGGGGATCTGATTTCATCTCATGCAGTACTACCTTCAAATGTGGGCGAAACCATATCGCTAACCCCTGGACCTTAGAGGTAAAAGGTGCAGCCAACAGTACTCCTCCCCATGTCCCTTCCAATTTCTGAATTTCTTCTTTGTTTAGGTGTATTTCCTGCATAAACAAGACATCTCCCTGTTGATTTTTAAAATAGGACCATATCCTTTTCCTCTTGACCACTGTTTTGATGCCACGCACATTCCATGACATACATTTTAAAGACAAAATTTTGCAAAATTATCAGATACGATGCAAATATATTCAACTCCATTCTCAGGAACCAGTGCACCATCCATTTTTGTTTCTATTGCTTGGTAGCTTAAACTCCCCCATACCCCTTCCATGGACCCATCCCCCCACTATTTTAATACTTGAAGTAAAGCCACCTAACCATCAGGAACTTCCTTCTAATACAATCCCCCCTCCTGGTGTAATCAACAACTTATACCCTTCAAATATTAAGTCCCGCTACTTTTCGTGGCTGTACTGGGGTGGGACTATCCAACCAAACTTACATTATGTAGCAAAAGGATAACTTTATTTTCCTTGCCCTAGGTGGGAGGTAAGAGGAAAATCTCCTCTGTAGGGGTGGGGAAATTCAACCAACTAAGGGCCATTTTGAATCTGGTGATGACAGAGATTATAAAATAAATTGAAAAAAAAAAGAGAAAGGAGAACCCTTGGAGGAGGGAATGAGAGGTGCACCCCCTGGATTGGGGACCCAATTATCTCTCGACTCCCCTCATATGGTAACACAGATTGGACAACATAGTTCTTCCTCCCGGAGGAATTCAAGGGACTCTTCGCATAAATCCCTGTCCCCACACAGATTAGTCAAGTTATTGTTAATTTAAAATTTAGAACAAAATAAAAGAACCTTGTAATCCCGTCCCTCCCCCCCCCCAGACAAAGCAATTTCTCATTGCTAGTGTTCCAACAAAAGGGGTAATTTAATAAATAATCCTGTGAACATTATATACAGCAACCAGCTTATTCCCAATCAGGGAGTGTATAAAAGAAATAACAGGCCTGACACTGATCATGATCATCTACTGGTCATTTCCCACATAGTCGAAGGGGTAAAAAAATTTACTTCCAGGGCAAGAATCTCAAAAGGTAGCCACTTCACTCCTCAAACAATCAGGACTAAGGACTTGGAGGCCCAGCCCTTATAGGCTGGAGATAACTCCATTACGGGCCTGACTTACAAGTCTCACCACCCAATGAGGGTCACAACATACCTTTCTAGCTAAAACATCTCAAAGCCCTGCTGTAACAACAAGTCTCAGGAGCATATCCAGAAAATAAAACTGGAACTAAATAGATAAATAAAAAAAAAGTACTGTAACAGTAAGATATTCGCCCCGTCATGTGACTTTAGCATAAAGTCTTTAGCCCAAAAAACATATTTGTGTGACCAGATCGAGATAAACATACAGAAAGTACTTTTAGTCCAGTGATTTTGGTCTTCATCTCTCTGCTCCCTGAGCTCCCACTGCATTTCCCTGTTGAGGCATCAACTCCTGTTCCACAAAGCACAGAGCCGCTTCAGGGTCTGTAAAAGATCTGTTTTCTTTGTTACGCGGGAGGATCACCATGCGAGCGGGATAAAGAAGGAAGAATTGACAGTTGATCTCATGTAATTTACGCTGGACTGGCGTGAAGGCCTGACGTTCCCCCTGTAGGTGCCTTGAGAAATCCGGGAATATGCTCACCACTTGGCCCAGCTCCTGTAGTCGGCCTACCTCCCTGGCCATCTCCAGCACTCGCTGCCTGTCCGGGAATCGGAGGAATTTCACAATCAGGTGTCGAGGACATTCATTTGGGCCTGGTCTGCGACCTGGGGATCTATGAGCATGCTGAGTCTCCAAAACGGAATCATCCAGTAGGTTTAGCTTATTTTTAAAGCAAGATTTAATTAAATTCACACAGTCCTTCCCCTCGGATCCCTCTGGCATCCCTACTATGCGAACATTACAGTGTCATTCCCTGTTCTCGTGGTCATCCAATGTTACCTTTAGAATTTCTATCTCCCTTAGAGCTTGATTCAGGCTGTGCTCTGTTCGTTGATGAGTGTCTTCATGATCACTCACCCGTTGCTGTAGGTCACCCAGTCGAGTTGTATGTGTATCGACCGTGTCGCTCAGCCCACTCACAGTTTGCTGAAGATGTGTTAACTGGAAGCCAATATTCTCGAAACCTGCATGCATTTGACTGGTAATGTCAAACTTTAAGTTATTTAGGAGAGCTTCCATGGTTCCTGGTGAATGCTGTTCATTTATCTCCACAGTATCAGGGTTCGGGTTGTTAGGGCCCACATTTGAGGTAGACGCCATACTTGAGATTAGACCCTGAGTCGGGCTAATTAGTTGCTTCGATTTTGCCATCGGAAAACACAGTGGGGCTTGCTTCCTAGCTGCTTTTTTTACAGATGCCATAGGACTTAACAGAAATATACTGGGTTTTAATCTTGCAATGAGTTATTAAATGTTGAAAAACCCCAATATATGCTGGATGATCCCAGAGCTGCTGAACTGTGCAGCCATCTCTCTCCTTGGTCAGGCCATGCCCCGCGAAAAAATACTTTCTAATATTACCTCTGAGCCATCCCCCCTCAATCTTCAAATTGTGCCCCCTTGTTCTTGCACATCTCTTCTTCTGAAAGATGTTACCCTCTTGTAATTTGTTAATTCCCTTGAGATACTTAAAAGTTTCTATCATGTCCCCCCTCTCCCTCCTTTCCTCAAGGGTATACAGCTGCTTTAGTCTCTCCTCGTTTCTCTTTTAGTGCAGACCCTGCACCATTTTGGTTGCCATCCTCTGAACAGCCTCCACTCTGTCTATGTCTTTGCAGAGATGGGGTCTCCAGAATTGCACGCAGTACTCCAGATGGGGTCTCACCAACTGTCTGTACAGAGGGATAACAACTTCCTGTTTTCTGCTGTTGATGCCTCTCCCTATGCATCCCAGTATCCCCCCCAGCCCTCCTTACTGCCTTTTCACATTGCTTGCCCACCTTTAGGTCATCTGATATAATTAATCCTAGATCTCTTTCAATTTTTGTTGTTATTAACTTGTGCCCCCTTACGTAGTCTTCCCCTGGGTTTTTGTTTCCCAGATGCATTACCTTGCACTTCTTTGCATTGAATCTGAGCTGCCACATATTTGACCATTCCTTTAACCCTGCCAAGTCCCTTTTCATCCTTTCTGTTCCACCTTGTGTATCAACCCTGTTGCAGATCTTTGTGTCATCTGCAAAGAGACATACATTTCCTTCCATGTGCTCTCCAATGTCACTTATAAAGACATTAAAGAGGACCAGTCCCAGTACAGAACCTTGCGGTACCCTGCTAGTTACCCTCCTTTCATCACTGTGGACTTCGTTTACTGTTACACTTTGTGCCCTGTTGTCCAACCAGTTTTTTATCCAGGCTACCCCCTTGAGACCCACTCAAAGGCTGGCTAACTTGTATATTAATCTTTTGTGTGAGACTGTGTCATATGCCTTGCTAAAATCTAGGTAGGCCACATCCACAGCTCCTCCGTGGTCTACTACTTTGGTCACCCAGTCAAAGAAATCTATTAGGTTCATCTGACATGAATGTCCTGCTGTGAAAACATGCTACTTTGGGTCCTGTGCCCCACTGGTCTCTAGTCACTTAACAATTCTTTCCTTCAGAAGTGATTCCATCATTTTCCCTACCACTGAGGTCAAACTAACTGGTCTGTAGTTTCTTGCCTCTGCCCTGTTCCCACTTTTGTGAAGTGGAATCACAATTGCCCTCCTCCAGGCCTCAGGTGCCACCCCATCCTCCCATGATTTGTTAAAAAGAGTAGTCGATGGTGTTACTAGTTCTACCCTTAGTTCTTTTAGAATTCTTGGGTGAATCCCACCAGGCCCCATTGCTTTGTCCATCCTCAGTTTCAAGAGTTCTTTCAAAACCCTTTCTTCTGTGAATGGACTGGTATAGACCCCCCAATTTGGAGTTTCTCTCTTGTTTGGTTTAGGTACCTGCCCCTCCTCTTCTGTTGTAAATACTGGGCAGAAATATTAATTCAGTATCCCTGCTTTTTCACTGTCACCCTCTACCCACATTCCCTCCCCTTTATTAAGTCTCTGTATCCCTCCCTTGATCTTCTTTCACTCCCTAATGTACCTATAAAAGGTTTTATCCCACTTCTTAACAGAGTTGTCTATCTTCTCCTCAGTTTGTGCCTTTGCTATTCTGACTGCCTTCCCTGCCTCCTTCTGCTTTAACTGATAAAGTTCTCTGTCCTGCTCCTTCTGTGTTTCCTTATATTTCCTGAATGCTATCCTTTTCTCCTTAACCTTCCCTTCCACCTCTTTTGAGAACCATAGTGGTTTTTTCCTTCGTTTTATTTTGTTGATTTGCTTCACACAAAGGCTTGTTGCCTCTGTGATGGCTATTTTAATTATTCCCCATTGTTCCTCTACCCCTCCTTCTTGCCTATTTGCTAGTGCTTTTCTGAGGCACTCTCTCATTTTCCCAAAGTCAGTCTTCCTAAAGTCCAATACTCTTGTTTTCGTATGGCTTGACTCTATGTCTGTGTTTATTGTGAACCACACCGTTTGGTGGTCACTTGTTCCCAGATGGCTATCCACTTCTAAATCTGAGATCCTTTCTCCTCCCCCATTTGAGAGTACCAGGTCTAAGATTGCTCCCTCCCAAGTGGGTTTCAACACTAGCTGTCTGAGGCATGCCCCCTATAGGGCATCAAGAATGACACTGTTCTTGGATGTTCCTGCAGCAAAGGTACTCCAGTTAACATCTGGCATATTCAGTCCCCCATCAACAATATCTCCCCTTTTTCTGCCATTTTAAGGATGCCTTCTATCATTTCCTTGTCCATTTCCTCCCCCTGAGATGGGGATCTGTACACAAACCCCCATGCGGATTATGGTGCCATTTCCTGTCTCCAGGGTGAACCATAGTGACTCATCAACTTCCTGTTTACTCTTTAGTTCTGTTGCTTTATCCCTTCCTTTATATAGAGAGCTACTCCTCCTCCTCCTCTTTTACCCACCCTGTCCCTCCTGTAGATTGTGTATCCTGTTATGTTGACATCCCAGTCATGGTTCTCTGTGTACAATGTTTCAGTGACTGCCACAATATCCAGACATCCCTCTTCCATCAAGGCCACTAGTTCAGTGAGCTTGTTATACAGACTGCGGGCATTGGTAGTCATCACCTTCCATTTATTTTTATGGCCTTAACCCTTTTAGCCCCATCCCTGTCCTTACTGCCTTTTTCTACATTTACCCATTATCATAGGTATCATAGGTTATACAGAGCTAGTAGACCATGGTCCATAATGCACGCAAGTTTTAGTTATATCCCACTATGCATTTTTGTTGCAAATAGGTGTCCAAATATTTTTTAAATGTATCCATATTTTCACATGTTACTACTTCCATAGGTAGACTGTTCCAGATTTTACAGACTCTTATTGTGAACCAACTACTTCTTTTTTTTGTTTTGCACTGTTCGACTTTTAATTGTAGTGGATGTGCCCTGGTTATGTAAATTGTATCCCTCAGTTCAAGACCTAATAACTCCCAAAGGTGATCATCGTGTAAAGCCTTAAATACTAGACATAAATCACCCCTCATTCTGCGATACTCCAGTGTATACAGCCCTAGTTTTTGAAGTCTAGCATTATATAATCCAAGTTACTGATTTCATGATTTTTTTTAGTAGCTCGCTGTTGAATTTTTTCCAGTGATTTTATAGAGCCTTTATCCCCTGGAGCCCAAAATTGGGCACAATACTCCAAATGAGGCCTTACCAGTGATGAATACAATGGGAGCAAAACATCTCTACATTTACTGCTAATATGTTTGTTTATGCAGTGTAGCACACCGGCTGCCTTCTTAATAACAGCATGGCAATGGAGTTTAGAACTGAGATCATTGGATACTCTGATACCGAGGTCACGCTCATCGTCAACTGATTTTAAGGTTTTTCCACCAAAAATGCATTTAGCTTGAATGTTTTTTCTTCCAAGGTGCATTACAACACATTTATCTGTATTAAAGGACAACTTCTTCTGGGTAGCCCACTTCTATAACTCATTAAGGGCATACTGGAGGGTATGTTATTTTCAAACATATTATTTATCACATATTTGCTAATGTGACTGTCGGGAATGACTAGGTCAGTGGATTTGACAATATTAAAGAATACATCTTGATCTTTTTTTCATTTTCATTGCTGCACAATATGGAAGAAATGGAATTCTGGGAAGATTTCAGAACTATTAGAATGCAGAATGCTGTCATTAGGTGATTATATATAATGCATCATAGTCCCAGCTCTGTTTATTACAATTTTCTAAATGTCCACACCTCAGTGTGAAAGTGCTGTAATACATGTACTGTAACAGCTGTCAAAACCCCATAGAAAATGGGGCTACCTGATATCATCTGATTTCATTAACAGTCTTTTTAGAACATAGAATCAAATAATTTCTTAGTGTGACAAGTTTCATCATAGTGATGGTTTGTATGTGGTCCAAAATGTGTGCTAAGTTTAGACACAGGTCAGTATCATGCAGCTAGTATGGGAAAGTATTTGATGGCCTAATGTCTTTTTTCTTTCCTAAATGTAATCTTCCTCTTTTCACATACTGTAGAATATTACTCTAATGCTTTAATGATTCTGGTTGAGAACTTGTGCAAGTAAGTACAGGCTGCATCGAGATTTAATTTTTGAGGATCTTATGCAACCATAAGGTGGGCTTCAAGGATGCATGGGATAAGCACAAATAAATCTTAGCAAAAAAGTAGGTGGGGGAATAGACAGAGAGCAAGTAGAGTCTGAGGTGACAGTATAGGCAGGGATGAACTGGCAAACTATATGGAACAAGCGTCCTTATCTGCCACCAAATTCTATGTTTCTACTATATGTTTCTAAGTGCCTTGGGACGATGTTGCTTTTTTTTTTCCATATAGGTTTTCCTCCATTCGGGGCACCAGGCAGGATCCACTCAGGTCCTCTTCTCCAGAGGATTCGTTCCATCCCCCAGCTCAGGGGCATCAATCCTGCCTGCCCCAGTGCTCCCCTTTTCTATTTTCTCCCCATTATCCTGAGACCCTGGTACACGGACGCACATGCATGTGATGGGGCACATGCACTCAGAGGCTCCAGTGATGGCCTCTTCCTCCCACCCAGCCTAGCGCTAGATTCTGCCACTGAACCTCCACCTGGTGGCAGTCAAGAGCTGGGGAAAGCCCACATCCCACCATGAGAGAGGAGAGCAGCCTTATGGCTGCACAATCCAACTCCTCACCCTCTCCTCCCAGGCGAACCCCCGATGACCCATGTATGTTCTCAACACAAGTTGCCAGCATGGGAAGAGGTAAGGTGCCAGTTCTTCAGCCCCTTTAACCATTGGGCCAGTTGGGATGTTTTTTTTTTTGCATTTGTCCCACAGTGTGATATGTATAGTGGGAAAATGGCATGATCTAACATGACAGCATGCTATTTCATTTTTAATCACTTGTTGTAATGCTTTAAATTAAGGTAAATGAATATGAACTCCTTGCACTTTAATTAAATACAAGCTTCATTACTTGTATTTTAGTTTCCTAAGATTGCGTAATTAGCCCTCTTACAAGTATAAATATTATAATTAGGCATGGACTACCCGACAGGTAGCTGAGTCAGGTAGTGTGGGTATCATCTATTTTTGGTCAGTAGGGTAGTTCAGGTAATGTATTACCCTACCTGACGTAACAGTATAATTCTCAAGTCAGGTAGTTTGACACAGGTAATGGGTAAAGGATTTTCAGGCTGGAAACAGGCATTAAAATGGCAGCCTGTGGGTCCTTCACGGAGCTTACAGCAGAATAGGAGCACATGACATCAGGCCGGCACTTGATTTGTCAGTGGTGCCTAAAGGGCTGTGCTCCATCTGCTGTCAGCCTGTGTGGCACAGATGAAGCAGTCTGGGAGAAGCTCCATGGCCACTCATGGCAGTAAAGACCTGTGTTTTGATTTTTTAATCAACAGTTGAAAAAAAAAACTACATTACAGGTACTAGGAGTCAGACAGGAGCAAAATTAAGGGAGAATTAGTGGGGGACTGAGATGATCCCAGGGCGAGGGGGGATCAGCCTCAATTGAGGAGGTGGTACTTGGGAGAGAACAGAGGAGTAAGGTGGGGGAAAAGATAGACAAAAACACAGAAGGCAGCTTGCTTAAAATTAAAAGTTGAAAAACTTGAAAGTAAACTTTACTACACTGTTTGTTAGGAGCACGTGAGCACTGTCATTTATTACTGTGACATAGACAGCTACTGTACACTTTTTGTCTCTTCAGCATAGTGAAATCCTTTTACAGCTGTATTACAGTGTTAGGTGCCTCATGCCCTGTCATTTTATAACTGTGACATAGCTACACTGTCTATCTTTGTTGCATAGTGAAAGCCTTTTACGGCTGTATTACATTGCTTCTTAGGTGCCCCTGAGGCTTGTGCCCTGTCATTCACTATTACTGAGACATTGCTACACTGTCTGTCTCTGCAGCATAATGAAAACTTTTACAGCTGTATGACATTGTTTCTTAGGTGCCCCTAATGCCTGAGCCCTGTCATTTATTATTACTATCACATCGCTACACTGTCTGTCTCTGCAGCATAATGAAAACTTTTACAGCTGTATTACATTGTTTCTTAGGTGCCCCTAATGCCCGAGCCCTGTCATTTATTATTACTATCACACAGCTAGACTGTCTGTCTCTACAGCACAGTGAAAGCCTTTTACAACTGTATTACACTGTTAGGTGCCCCAGAGATCTAAGCTCTGCCATTTATTACCATGATGTAGTCAGCTACAGTATATTGACTGTCTCTGCATCAGTTAGTAAATCCTTTCATGGCTATATTACATTGTTTGTTAGGTGCCCCCCGAGCCCTGTCATTTATTACTGTGACATAGTCAGCTTCAGCTATACTGTCTGCCTCCAAAGCAGTTAGTGAAACAATATCCTTTCACAGCTGTGTCTACTACAGTATGTTTCGTATTTCCCAGTATAAGTTGACAAAAAGGAAGCACAGTGCTGCTGCACATGCAACTGTTAATGATATGGACAATATGAATTATACCACTCATGAAGAACATAGTGACAAAAATAACATCACCAGGACTGGCAATAAATGTCCTGAACAAACAAAGCATGTTAGTAATGAAATGATAGTAGAGTTTCAGAAAGAACTTACTGGACTTACTCATAGAGGCACTGAATGTTTTGTCACATCTGCCAGGATACTTCCAGCTGCTGAAGCACCATGTAAGGAGGCATCCTCCTCAAATATAAGCTCAGCTGCTGAGGCAGTGAATGCTGACAGAGATAGTGGTGATAGTGGGGACTGGGAATGAAATAGCCCAGGCTGTCCCACATAATGATGAATGCACTTCCAGTTCTTCTGAATCTTGTGGAGATGAGGTCTGTAGTTTCGATAAGGGGGTAGGAGAGGATGCCGTGAGAGTAAGGTGTGAGAGGCAAGTGCAGAAAAAAAATCAAATGCTAAATGTAAAAGTAAGAAAATGAGTATGAATGAGAACAAGTCATCATAACAAAGACATAGCAGTGTAGGGTTTCCTCCAGGTCCCTTGACTGTACAAGAAATAATGCCAAGCACTGTGGCAGAAAGCAACAAAGGTAAATCTTTAGTGTGGAATTTATTTTATATTGACCCTTCAGACAACTCTCAAACTGTATGCAGTCTGTGCAAAAACAGCATCAGTCGTGGTGGCAAAGTGGCAAATTTTGAAACATCAATTATGATGCGACATGCAAAGGCAAAACTCCAAATTGAGTGGGGCAATGCAAGGGCCAGTGTGGTTGGTATGGGTGGTAGTGGAGGTGGTGGTGTCAGTGACCATAGTGACGATGAACTGGAAGCAGGAAGTGAGGTTGAATCAGTTGATGTGTCCTTGCAATCTTACCAGACAAAAATAGATTGTTTTCTGACCCCATTAAGTACTGGAAAATCCCAAAGTAGTACTACACATGAAAAAGGTGTGAAACATATATTCCTTCAAAAATTTAAAATATCTCATTAGCTAACATTAAAAGAAAGTGTTTCAAGGAGATCAAAATGTACCTGCCAGCCTCCAGAATGCCAGCTTTAAATAGAGCCATTGCAGAGCTGTTGGCCTATTGTCAACCCCTTTTGCTTTTGTTGCCCCAAAAGGTTTCCTCAATTTTGTAAACTGGATTGAACCACAGTACACCATTCCCTGTTGAACACATTTCTCAAAAAAGGCTGTTCCACAGTTGTATAATTTGGTGTGTACTAAGGTCATTGAGCAGTTGAAACTCTCTGAGGTGAAGAAGGTTCACATAACTACAGATACAGTATATGGCCCAGCAACCAAACAATTGACTACATGACTGTTACAGTTCATTGGACACATTTTCAGTCAGAAAGTACTAATCCCTACTCTACTTTAAGCAGTAGAAAGCTGACTATATTATGTTTCCCCACTTTTGAAGAAAACCACACTGCTGTGAATATTTTAAAGGAACTGAAAAAACAATTCCAGAAATGGCTTACTCTGTATTTCTTATCTCCAGGGTTCATAGTGTCAGATAATGGTGCCAACATAGTCAAAGTTGTTAAAGATGGCAGCTACCAACACATGACTTGTTTTGCACATTGTTTAAATCTTTACAACCATAATTTCTTTAATGGAAACAGAAATGTTGACAACCTGTTAGGTCTTGCTTAGAAAATCTATGGGCATTTCAGCTACTCTATAAAAGCACAAAAAAATCCTGAAGGAGCTGCAGAGCTCAAACAACTTATCACTGCATACATTAAAGCAGAATGTTCCAACCTACTGGAATTCAACATTTTACATGTTGGAAAGGCTTCTTGAACAGAAAAAAGCTGTACATGACTACATCATGCAGAATCAAATAGGTAACGCAGACATCATGCTCTGTTCCAGCAGTTGGAGTCTACTTGAATCTTTGGTCACCTTAATTGAGCCATCTGAGGCTGCCACACATTATGTCAGTGTGGACAGTGCAACTCTGTGTCAAACTCTTCTTCAACTAAGATTTCTTCACATTTTTCTTGATGATGTAAAGAAAGACTGCTGTTTGCTGGCAGATGACTTGAGACTCAGAATGCCAACTGATCAGAGAAGAAATGCCATGTATAATAATGACACCTAGATGTTGGCTACATTGCTAGACCCTGCTTTAAGGGAAGCACTGAAGCTTTCCTTTCTGCAGGGTATGACACTGAGTATTGAAGAGATCATCTGCTAACCAAACGTGACATTGCCCCACCAATACCATTATCTGATGTACAGTAAATGCTGTCGAACCATCGGAGTGCGCCTCTGGCACAGACAACAGCACATCTATACATTTTTCATAATCACCAGTGTCATCAGCCATGGGTCCTGTTCTGATTGGTGGTGATGCCAAAGATATCATCATGGAGCTGCAAGAGAGTGGCAAATCTTTGAAGGATGTCCGTCTCCTTCAACAAAATGAACTAGTATCCTGTAAAGAAAGTACAGCTGGTTCATCTGCCAGACAGGTAATTGTCTCACACAACACCTGTGATTCAAGTGAGGGGGAACTCAGGGGATCTAGTTCCCCACACCCCTTCATGGTACACATGAGGGGGGACACATAGAGTTCCCCCGTTTGGAATGTCTGCTTTAACCACTGCACAGCACAATGATCCAGGAATATTTTGCAGACCATACTGTGACTGGTCTTGAGGAAGACCCATTACTCTACTGGAAACAAAAGAGAAGAATATGGCCAGATCTGGCAAATCTTTCAATAATGTACCTCAGTTGTCCACCTTCAAGCGTATATTCAGAACGCATATTTAGTGCAGCTGGAGGAATAGTCACTGACCAAAGAACACTGCTAAGTCCTGTAAATGTGAAACAGCTTACATTTCTCAGAATGAATGCTGACAATTTCCCAGCTGTCCCAAACAATGAATTATGCTATTCTGACCCTGAATATGAACAACAGCCTACAAACAATGATACTGAATATGATGACTAGGTTGTGTATGAAACAAATAGAAAATCTTGTGTGGAGTGGCATACTGCCAAATTTGGTAACTTAACATTGCTAACACATCTCTCTCTGAGCAGTTGCAACTGTTCCTCCAAAATAAGTCCTGCCATGGCCACAGACGGTTCATAGACAAACAAGCATGTTTGTCATTTTTCTGACAATGTTGGCATCATTATTTAAATCTGAATTCACTTTCTTTTTAATTTTTTACATTTTCTCATTAAACATGTTCCACATGTCACATGCTATTCCAGTCCTGATCTATATGAACACTACACAAATTGGGCATGGGTTCATAATGTTGCAGCTGAAATCACGCAAAACAATATTGCCCCAGACAAAACGATGAGCACTAAAATGAGGTTGGAACAAGCCACCATCCGCAAGAGGAACAGTGCACACCATTTAAAATAATAACACTATTTTTGCTTTTGTGGGGGGTTCCACCCCCACACCACCCCCTGACATGGGAGGCTTCACCCCAACACCCCCTGGACTAAATATAACTACCTTTGAGGGGGTGCAGTCTTAGGGGATGGGGCGAAAGGTAGGAGAGAGGAAAATCTTTTTTTTTAAAAGCTGCAACACAAATGGACCTGGGGGGAACTGAAACCACAGCCACAGGTTCCTGACACTGCCAGGTGCTTGTGCTTTAGCCACTTCACCACGGGAGTGACTTGACCAGGCACTGCACCAGCAGCCTCCTTGACAATCTCCCATGTGAGCCTACAGTGACAGGGGTAGCAGTTATAACTGAGAAACCCATCATGCTAGAAACTTTTGACCTTTCTACAGCCTGGTTATTCCTGCACTGTTTTGACAGTGCTATATTGTCCTGGTACACCCAAATTCTGGAAGGACTGTTGCTAATAACTTATAGGCCTTACATCATAGTTATTACTGCAGTTTCATCCATTGGAGTCACTTTCCCTCTATTTTACTGTCATTCTCCTTAGACACGTACTGCTGTCAAACTATGTCATCCCCACTGCCACCATGCCAGCCACATGTGTCACACTACTCTTAGTTTTGTCAATCATCAGTTTATTATGTTTGATGCCCACCAAGGGTATACTTTTTGGAAACAGCAGCAGCCTCACTCAGAGCAGCTGCACCTCTTGTACCTGCCTCAGCAATGCCTGCCATAGGTATAATTTTTGGAAACAGCAACAGGTGTAGTTACAGCAGCTGTGCCTCTTGTACCTGCCTTAGCAATGCCCACCATGAGTATAATTTTTGGAAACCTAACTAACTGTGTAATACAGCAGTCTTTGAATTTTTTGTTATGGTCTGGGTCAGGTAATAGGGTAGTGAAATGGGTATGGTAGCAACTACTTGACCCTAACCAACTACCAATTTTTCAATAGGGTATTTGTAGGGTAATTTAGGGTAGTTTGGAGGTACCTGTGAGTAGTGTTTAGGGTAAGGTATTTTACTAACACCCTTGCATAATTATGATACAAGACTGAATAAGACTTTTTGTACTATAAAAAGTCATCTGCTAAAACAAAGTGTGGCAAAAACTGCCCTTTGGGCAGTTCCAGCTTACAGGGCAGTTTTGTCAGGGACTTTTAATTCAGTTTTACTGCCCAAATTTATCAGGAAACCACTTTTGGCCCCCCTTGGGGTCAGGAAGGTCCACACAATTATTATTGGTAGAGTGTACTTCAGAGACAGACTGCAAACAGGGTCCAGAAGAAATAATAAAAATGACCTTGTCAATAATGAGGTAGTCACTGGTTCTATGAAAAATAGGTTCTTCACTAGAAGATACTACAGATATTTACAAACAGGATATATTTACAGTATGACAAAAGGCTTACATGTTTACTGAGAATAGAAATAGGAAATAAAGTAAGTTGAACAGACAGATGATTTGTCAGAAAAACCTCATACTTTAGCCTCACCTAAACTCCCCCCAGGCTGTGCTTCCTTACCAAGCAAACTTCCAGCAGGGCCCCATTCTTCAGATGCTGAATGTCTGAGAGAGAGAGAGAGAGAGAGAGAGAGATTCCCACTCCTTCTACTTTTACATACGCTGGGCTATGGGGAGGTGACCTCTACCTGGAGTGACAGCCCCCCCAGTATCCCCACCTGTGTGTGTGTGTGTGTGTGTGTGTGTGTGTATCTAAGACCTCACCTTCTTAGCCCTTCTTTGCTATCTCTTGATGTTTTACAACATGCACCTGAGTCCATTGCCTGACATGGGAATGTATCCTTTGAAAGACTCCTCACTGGGATTGTGGCTTAATAGTCTCCTCCATGCTCATCCTGTCAGTAATTACTGCTAACCTTCCCACGAGAATGTCGGCACCTACACAGTGGCTGACCAGCTCTCACTAGCTGCCTGTACATGTGACCTGGCAGTCATCTTGTCTCCATCCCAAACAGAACTTGTAACAGATGAATATTTAAACTAACAGAAAAAGAATAACTGAATCTGATCCCATTTCTTGTCACCCAGAGTCTCCAACCATAGTCTGATTATGAAATGGAAAAATCAAAGCAGAAATCTAAAAATCAGTCATCAGTGTATAATAGATTTAGTGAACACATAGTACTTAATGTTTTATTGTCAGCTTGAAAGTCACTGAATACTTAACAGGTTGTAATGTTTCAAGGATTATCTAGTCTATTCATACATTTCCTTGCACTTAATGAATGCCTTCCAGATGTGGCATCATCATTTAAATAGATGATATTTTTACTAATTAGTAACATCACTGATATTCAGAATAACTGTTGTTTAGAACATTGTCACTGTATTCTTCTACAGCAGAGCCTCATGTTACCATGGTAACTACACAGTTTGCCATAAGCCTAAAAGGCAGCAGGATGAAACAATTCTTGACCTGAGGCCAATTTTTAGCGTGAGTCCCACTCTTATGAAGAAAAAAATAACATATTTAATTAATAACCAACAAACAATTGCTCATCAAGAGAAGTTAATAACCAGTTTCATAATTTTACCTCAGGCTACAAAATTCGAACAAAATGGTTGCTAATGTAACTGCCTGCCAATATGACCAGTTTTAAACAAACCATTTATTATATGCTATCTCAAAGAATTCCTGAAATATTATTTTAAAACATTTTAAGTATCACAATTTGCAAATAAACACCTGTGCTGACAAATTAGTAATTCCATGGCAGTGAGTAAGCAAAACTCCATTTAGCCAAGATGCAGACTATAGTTATGGGTCTGTTATTTAAAGGGTCACTACCAGTCATTGCATCTTATTATTTCTAGTTTAAAACCCACATTTTTGATTGCATATCTTCTCTAAAATTCATTGATGTTGCTGGTTGTTTTACCCACTTCCTTTCCTAATAGGAGTGAATTGCATACTAATGGTATGGTTATACACAGCCTTGTTTTGTTTCAAATCCTTGATCTACTCTCATTTTGTTATTGCTGAACATTAGGAGCACAACAAAAAGTGCAATCACTCATGAATGCAATAGTCTTCTCTCCTTCCCCTGCATCTTGAGTGTTCTAGATTGTGTTTGGAGTGTCCCCAAGTCCAGGAAAGATGCAATGGAAGTTGATCATAGAAACACAGAAACATAGACAATGTTGGTAGAAAATGACCATTGGTCCATCCAGTCTTCCCAGTTTAACCCTACTGTATACCCCATGACCTCTTGTCTAGACTGTGTTTTCACCCTCATATCCCCCCTCACTCCCTGTATTACTGTTATCCCCATGAGTAACTATTAAGCCATCCACTCTGTCCTAGATGTGATTGAACCCATTAATGATTTTGTGCCCACCACTTCTACCAGTAGGCTGTTCCACAGCAAATAAAACTTTCTCACATCCCTCCTGCCAGCCCCATCAATTTGCATTCATGTCCTCTTGTTTTTGCCACTCTATTCCTGATAGATATTAAATAGTTCCCCTGATAAATACTTTACCTTGTTTATCTCTTAGGAACTTGAAAGTCTCTTAGTTCTGGCCTCCACTGAGTACGTGTTCAGTGCCCTGCATGGATCCTCATAGAATCTGTATTGGTGGCCTCTTTCAATGCACTCCAACATTCTGTAGCCTTGCTGTTGGTCTTAATAAATTGGATAGTTTGTTTTAGGGAGTGGCTTATGATCAACCACGGGTTCCTTTCCTCCGAAGTAGTGGCCTGCTTAACCACTGCCATGCAATATTCCTTCCTGGGGTTATTGTTCCCTACGTGCATCGCATCACACTTTTTGGTGCTGAATTTCAACAACCAGATCTTGGACCACCTCTTTAACCTTGGCAGGTCCCTCTGCATCTCCCCTACCACCTTCTTGCTGATCACCCTGCAGCAGATCTTAGTGTCATCTGCAAAGAGACAGATCTTGATATGTATTCCTTTCCTCTATCACTGATGGAAGGGGTATCCCACAAATTGGGCAGGTTGTAATTACAACAAAAGGGGCTAGATAAGAGTTGTAGCCCTGAAAACAGATGTGGCTTCTGGGCCAGATGAGATACTATCAGGTTGCTCTGACAAGACCTCCCTGCCATGAGCCCTGTTGCTTACTATCCTGAAGCCCATTTCTCACCCGGTAGTCCACTAAGTAATCTCTGACTAGTGTCTCCATTAGTTTACCTGTAAACCTTTAATGGTGGCAGGACTGATGGGACTGTAATTTCCCAGTTCTTCCTGTCCCTTCCCTTGTGGAACATCACCATGTACTCTATCTTTCAATCACTTGGAACCAACCATGACTGTAGTGAGCTATTGCTGGGGGGGGGGTGTCAGCCAGTTCTGATGCTAATTCCCTGAACACCCTCAGGTGTAACCCATCTGTCACTGAAACATTGCCTATTTTCAGACCTGCAAGCCTTTTTCTAATCATTGAAGCCTTGCCTATTTTCATGGCTGTGAGCCCTTTTCTAACCTTTTTTTCTCTGGAAGTACCATCTGCCCGATTTTGGGGGGGGGCACCTCACAGTGCTTTCTGGCAGAGGACTGCTATCTTTCACTGTGAATACTGAACAGAAGTAGTCATTAAGAACAGCTGCCATCTACTTGTCCTCCTCTACTATTCTGCCTTCCTTCATCAGCCTATAAGCTCCCCCCATCTTCCTTTTTTCATGTTGTACCCAAAGAACTGTTATGCACATCCCTTGACCCCCTTCACAGTGCTCAGCATTGTCTGCTTTTGCATCCTTGACTTTCTTCTTGGCATTCTTCCTCGTTACAAGGTATTTGTTCAATTTCTTGTCTTTCTGTTTTTCCTTGTAGCTAATGAAAGCCCTATTTTGACCCTCACTGCCTCCCTGACCTTCTTAGATATCTTCCTAGTGATCAAGGACTGTAAGCAAACATATTTTTGTGTGGTAACTTAAAACAAGCATTTGTCAAAGCCGAATGTTGTCACACTGGTATTGGCTTTGATAATGCAGTGCGGAAACACATTTTTGGCAGCATGTGAAAAATGATAGCTGTACTGTTCATAAGGAGGTGTAAAAAAATGGCAGTGGTGAAAATGTGGTGTAAGTATTGCAACCCGGGGTTACAAGGGTGCGTGGAAATGCGAATGCACACTTGTAACTCAGTCATTTTATGGAGTTTCAGCACCAAATTTTCCACATAGGAATTTTAGCAGCTCTGCTCATGTACAGTGTCACTGTCATTTCCTCAAACTGTCCCAAAAAGTGATTTCGCTTTGTGTTAAGTATTCTGCACTAGACATGTGAAACACATTTTCGACGGGATATGTAAATGACAGCTGTACTGTTCATCAAGAGGTGTGGAAAAATGCCAATGGTGAAAATCAGGTGAAAATATTACAAATGCACAACGTCTGACGTGCGTGCAAACTACTTAGCATACGCTTTCGTAACACAGTTATTTTATGGAGCATTGTCACCAAATTTTCAACATAAGCATTTTAGGACCTCTGCTCATGAACAGTGTCACTGTCATTTTTGTAATCTGCCTTGAACACTGATTCCCCACAGCGACCGTGGTATGCGCAGAAGCAGGAAACACATTTCAGCCAGGATGTGAAAAATGACAGCTGTACTGTTCACAAGGAGGTGTAGAAAAATGACAGTGTTGAAAATCTGGCATGAAAATATTGCAAATTTGTGAAGTTGCGAGCATGCGTAGCAACTGCGCAATGCACGCTCGTAAAACAGCCATTTTTTGGATTTTTTCCACCAAATTTGCAACATAGGCTTTTTGAGAGCCCACCTCATGTACACTGTCACTGTCCTTGTGTTAATCAGTCCCAAAAGGTGATTCTGTGCAGTGACTGCAAAATCACCTTTCAGGACCAATTAATGACATAACTGTGACAGAATTCATGAGGAGGGGTCCCAAAAACCTCATGTTGAAAATTTGGTGTGAAAATTCCAAAAAATGACTGAGATATGCATCAAAGTTGAAAAAAACCCCAATTTATTCCACAGTACAGCTTACTGGCATTTCCTCAATTCGCGGTCGGCTTTGAAGAGTGAAGATGTGTTCCCAGTCCACAGAAGATCATCGCACTGAGCCCTGGAGGTAAGTATGGGGTGAGGCGGGTGTGGAGAGGCAGGGTGCGCAGTGGGTGGGTGCAGGTGGTGGGTAGGGAGACTACAAGGGACCGTTTTCAGTTTACAGGTACTAAAAAAACATCGCGGACGGTTTCCTTTTTTACAGGTGGATTCTTTTTTTGGGGGGTACAGTAGCTGATGGGGATTGGGCACCCCCGTTGGCACAGAAGAAGGGGATATCATGCTAATGGGGTGGGCTCCCATGTCAGCACATTGAAGCAGGAAAGGGGGACGGATGCCGATGGGATTGGGCACCCCATTAAAGCAAACAAAAAAGCGAGGGGACACATTCTGCTGATGGGAGTGGGCTCCCCATCGGCACATACTTTGAGGCAGGGTAAGCTGACCAGGGGGTTGGGCATCCCCGAAGTCAGCCATTTAGCAGCCACTGTGCTGCCATGTTACTAGCTGGCAAGCACGTAGGAAGGGTCCACTGCGTGTGATGAGCTTTGCTCGCATTGCAGCAGACCTTTCCTTAGATGTGCTCGCCACATTAGTATGCATGATGTGGCGCCGGCATGCAGGCTGATTGGGGAATGAGGGACGCACCTACTGGTGCATGCCCTGCATTCACCCAACAGTGACAGCACCTCCAAATCTGCACTACCGCAAGATGTTGGCTGTGCAAGAGCGCCAACATAAAGAGGAATCAGAATTAATTTACAGTATCAGCTACATCAACAAATTCTACAGAATATGAGCAATCATAAAATGTGTTTTTAAAACTAGGGACAATCTGAGGCCTAATGGGGTTCACAGTGTCCCATTAATACAATACAGTTAATTTTACTTAGTGTCATTCATAAAGCAGGTATAACAAAAATCCTTTACAGGTGAATACATAAAAACCAAAAGGCAAATAAATAATAATGATAAAAAAGAAATGTGCACTATGAATTATATTACAAATATAAATAGTTTCCAATCATAAAAGAGTATGAATTAGCAGTTATACAGCATTGTTCATACACACTGTCTCTTTTCAAGCACTTTTCAAGCGATGAACAACTGGTAGTGAGGTGACTGTAAATGTGTAATTGCAGCCATTTTGCACATGAATACTCACAAACAGCACTGGACAATTCCATGAACTGGTTTTATGGAAAGGGGACTGCTGTCTAGGACACCAGGGAAGATCCCCTAATCTTGCAAACTTGTATTATTTTTGTGCAGGATACTAGATTAAAGACTTTATATGAGGTAAGTGCAGTACAAAGAGGGTGGGTGCATGGTCTGTCCTATTAGTCAAAGGGAACAGATCAGTGTGATGGAGTAGGCATTTTGTTTAAAAAGTTGAGATTTCATATGGAATACCTTGTCAATATTGTACCATAGAGAGATTTGCTCTTAGATATTAAATATGAATCTTTAGATTTGCATCTAATACTGTTTATGCACCTCAAACTAAGGCAGGCAGAGTACAATTGTTCAATAACACAAGATCCTTTTTGTGCACAAGTAAGAAAATAATATTGGGAGGAGATTTCAGTTGTAGGCTGGCATGAACTGACAGAGGACTAAATACTTCTGTAAAACATTTAGTGATAATAACTATGTGAAGAAAATATTGGCTACAGCATAATTGATTGATGGTTAAGTGGCAATACATAAAAATCCAGGTGCCATTTTTATAATGGAACATTAGGCACAAGAATTGAGGTTTTAATTTTTGTGAAGCATTTTGTGGTTAGAGAAGTGAAACATATTGCCACTGAAACATCAGATCATTTGGCAGTTTTTTTTTTTATAAAAGTAGTATATCGGCTAACTTATCAACGGAGAAAGAAAAGGTGTGGAAACTTAACATAAGTTACAGAAAATGAAGAAGTTTAAAAGAAATTGAAACAGTTTTGAGGGGACCATTAGGTATGTCTTATGTGCTTATGAGGACTTAGGGGTGTGGTGGGAAGATTCAGAATCAGCATTCAAGCAGTTTTTTACAAGACGAGCTAAACAGATAAGTATGGATCTTATGTACCTTAGAATCAGATCTCAATTACAGAATTTGATATCAGGAATGTATGAGATAGGGATTGACTTTACTTACCAAATAAATACCTTGAAACAGGAAATGGAGAAATACCAAAATAACAGATCAATGTCATTAGCTCAAGAGGCTAAATTCAGTATGCAGGGGTAAAGTCAGATTTTTGATTCATTTAAGGCATGTAAATGCAGAGTAGAGAAAATAACCATTGTTAAAGAACTATATAACTCTGGTGCTGACCAAACAATAAGGCCCAGATATTCAAAGCCTTGTGCAGTGTGCAAACCATTTGCGCGGGACTAGCGCAGGTCTGCTATATTCAAAAGGCCAAATAGTGGCTGCAAATCACATTAGCACCAGGCAAACCATAATTATATGCAAGGGTCACACTGAACATGAATACAGGTGCTATAGGATATTCATCGGCTAGAGCTGTGCTAAGGTGTTTAGCATGACTTAGCATGACCCTTAGTGGGGTACAAATTACCACCCAGGAAAAGATGGTCTTAACCCTGGGCAAACAGCTTTGCATGACATTGGTGCTTTGCACGGTGTTTGCGTGGGATTTGCATGGTTTGCGTGACCCTAACATATGAGTATGACACTTGGAAAATGCCAGACATGGAGGGCACATGCTGCTCACTGATGGCACCACCAAGATGCCAACAGCTGCCACCAGTCCCGGCCATGCCAGGCAGTAAGGGGTGAACTGGCCAACAGGGGACATCATGGTAGTGTAGCCATACAGCACACACCTGCAGATCATATGTCTGTGATGACCAACAGATGCCAGCACACACATGCAGCACTGTGGGCATGGTAGTCACTGAGGGGAGGGTGTATGGGTGGCCAGACCTCACCACAGCCCAGGTGTGGCCACAAGGTTGGGACACATCATGCAGTGCACATGGGCCAGTAGTGGGAATATCCCACCACCTGTGTGCCTGTTGGATCTTATGTGACCCCCCAGCCACATACCGCACAACTGTACAGATGCCACAGCACACACAGCCAACAGTAAGCATCCCATGCCACAGGTGCAGCATCTGTGGGTCACACAACAGCATAACAGTACTGTTCACTGTTAGTAATCACCTGCAAGCTGGGCCTGTCACTGTGTACAGTGCAGTGGTCATCACTGCCCTACATACCATAGGCACTGACGTCTCCCGCACACCACCGGCCCCCTTGCTACTATAGTGTCTGCTGTGCACTGTGGCATGACCTACAGTGTAACAGTGTCATGCAGCACCACCAGCACCACCTGTGCCTATGCTGTGTTGTCCCTTGGGGTATGATATGCTATGCTATGCTGTACTGTTTACATGTAGCTTGCAGCTGTCATCATGCACGGCCTGACTGACCTACAGGTGGAGCTGCGGTTGGACATGGCCAGCCCCTGTACTTCCAGACTGACCTACAGGTGGAGCTGTGGGACCCTGCAGTAATACTGGGCAAACTGCATGCAAATCAGGGCATAATGAGATGCTAATGTGGCTGTTTGCCCAGAGACTACCTAAGTAGGCTCATTTGCATGTCACTTTTGAATATGGCAAAGTTTAGCGCTGGGCAAACAGCTTAATTCTGTGCTAATACCTTGCAAACAGTTCAGGGAATATTATACTGTTTTGCACACTGTACTGTCCCATAGGCTGCTCCCTGCAGCTGTAATGGGTCCACGCATTTGCTGGAACACACGGCCACATAGGTCGCCTCTACCTACCTTCACATTGCTGTACACTGTGTTGCTGTTGTGGTCTGCACATCATGGTTGCTATATTCAGAGCTGTCATATTACAAGGCTACATTTGCCCTGCACTCCCAACCCAGTTTGCCCTACCTCATTCCAATGCTATATTCAGAGGTTGTTTGCCCTGGGCTATTCCTTTTGAATATAGCTTGCTTTGTGCTCTGGGCTAACTTTGCCTGCTAGGCAGTGCTAATTTAGCCCCAGAGCAATGTTTTCAATATCTGGCCCTAACTGACATGTCTGATAACACGGATTACATGCTGGAATATGTCACAGCAAATTTTGTTGTTTCTAACATTCCTTCAGGGGAGTTCACCCAGTTAAATTAATTGATTATACCTCATATTCTGGTAAATATGTGTGAGCAAATTAAACAGCCAATACACAAAACGGAAGTACCGAAGGATGTTAAATCACTGAATAATAGTACTGCTCTAGGTCTGGATGGCCTTATGGCAGAATTTTAGTAAATATCTTGTTCCAACTTTACAGGTACTATTTAATCAAAGTTTGGCAGTGGGATCACTTCCCCCATCAATGTATCAGGCATTATTAATCCTTTTACATACAACGTAGATAAAACATGGTAGAAAACTAGAGGCCTTTGTGCCTACTGAATACTGATAAAAAACACTGTCCAAAATGTTAGCAGCTAAACTTTCATTAATCCCAAACGTGCAGTTTCTATGTGGAATGTACAAGATAGTTTGATACTACTTATGGAAGTGATGGAAAGGGGGAAAAAAATTATAGTTGTTCTGGTTCGGTAATCACTCTGGATCAGGGAAAAGCTTTTGATTGTGTATCACACTGTTACTTTTTCCAAACATTAGAGTTATATGGAGCACCAAAGTTGTTTATTAAACAGAAAAGGTGTTATATAAATGTGCAGTAGTGATCCCATATATAATTTTTTGGGGCTCTGCAGCTCCCATTAAAAGGGGGGGGTTAAACAAGGATGACCCCTGAGCCCATTGTATATCTTCTCTACATTTATTAAGATGGATACAGAAATCAGAAACAATAAAAGGTCTTTGTGTTACACCAGATTCTACAGAAGTGAAAACACTAGCATTTGCAGATGATATTAGTATAATGATTAGTGACAGGAAGTCTGTAGTAGTGCTTCAAATGATTTTTAAATAGTTTAACTTTCAGGTTCTAGCATTAATTATCAGAAAAGTTCTGTCACACCAATAGGGAAATGTGCACTTCTGAGAACTTGACAGATATTGAAACTATAAAAAGTTTCTAATAATCCTATGAAAATACTATGCATTATCTTTAATAGTCATGAGGAGATCAACTATAATTGGATGGAATACATCAAATCAGCAGAACAGAAATTAATAACTCTGAAAAATAGGAATATCTCTAAAAGAAAGGGTATTCTTAATAAAGACCCTGTTGCTGCCATGTTTCATATATAAGTTAGTTTCCCACCTCCAGTGGAACTGTAAATGAAACTTTTTAGTATATTTTGTCAGGGATTCTGGAGGTCTAGACTAAATCCTATTAAGAGGGAATATACCTATTGTTCAGTTATAGGGTGGGGCAGTACAATAAATCCACTTTTTTTTTTCTGAATCTGTTTTTATCATATAAGTTAAAACTAATCCAAAATAGTGAAAATAAAAAAAAATGTGTCCCTATGGCTGAGGTATGGGAGGTGCCTGTAATAACAAAATGGAACAGGGGGAAGTTTTTTATGTATTCTGAAAGATTATAAATTCCTTTTTTCCAGAATATTTTAGAACTGCTTGTTGTAAACTGAAAAAGTGTAAAATTCAGACAAAGGACATAAAAACAGGAGCATGAAAAGTTTATACAAATCTATAGTTGATAGCAGTCCCCCCCTCCCCCAATATAGTATTACCACAGAGTCCAAATAATAAAATGTCAGAGGCTTTGGAAGTAGTGAATAATATGAGAATCCCTAGACACATGTGGGATGTTGTATGGTTAAGTATATATGGTAGATTATCAGTCAAGAATCATCTGAAACATAAGACACTGGAGGAAAGGGAATGTTTGAGACATGTGTGTCAATGATGTCTTGAGACCCCTAAACACTTCTTATTAGAGTGTCCATACAGCAAATCATTCTGGCTACAAATAACTAAAACATGGAAAAAATTTATTTCAGAATGTGAGATATCACAGTATGGTTTCACTAATTTTTTTCAGCAGAATGCAACAGGTATAATGGCAGTATGTTATGAGTGTTTTTGCAATATGTAAATATTACATGTGGCACTAAAGATGTGCTTTAATATTACAACAGAAATACGTACCACCTCAGGTCATGGTGGGCATGATCGTGACATAGCTTAAGAAATTTTTTTTTTTTAATTCATTTTACTTTATTGGTGTATCCGTTACATGTGCCGTGAACAAACATTAAGCTGGTAAAGATTTACAGGATAAGACTTAAGAAATTTTATTTAGCAGAAAAACATTAAATGGCCAAATTCTAAAAATAAACAGATATGGAAGTCCTTTTTTTCAATGTAGGATCAAGAAGGCATAGTAGAGTCTAACAATATTCTAGATATATAATCAGCATTATGTTGTTGGGCTAAGGAGAAATTATGATGAAGGACATTTTCTTTGGTATTACTTGTGTATTATACATTCTGTATGAAGGATGCATTCTTTTGGTCATGTATGGTGATACTTTGTTATACAGTAGTCTGTATATCAATTTTGATCTGAATTCTGTTGAATGCATTTTTATTTTAATAAAATACCCCTAATCTTTTTTTTTTTTCCTCCCTGGCCAAAGCAAGCTAGGGCTCCCATCTGCCCTGTCACACTGGCCCCCACCATCCAGCACATTCCCAAAGTTTACCTGGTCTGCTAGAACCCCCATGGATCCCCCTTCCCCCGTGGCATTTTTTGGAGAGGGAAGCCATCCTCCCCTGAAGTACAAATCCAGTCAGCTGGCAGGTCACTCAAGTGGTGAAGCAAGTAGGGGTGCAGTGTGAAGCACATCATAGATGCCTGCCTCACTGCTTTTTCCATCATTTTCTCAAACTCTGTTGCTGGGGTGCACACATCAATGTGCACATGGGGAGGCATGTACATGCTGCAGAGTCCTGCAGCACCACCCACTGTTGCCATTCGCAGATGTGCACTGCCACCAGGCCTCTACCTGGTGGCAGTCATTCAGCAGAAGTGGCAAGCCTTCCCCCAGAACAAGAGAGCAGTCCATCAGAAACTTCATCCTCTCCTCCCACCCACCCCCAGCAACTTGAGCTCACTCCTGATCCAAGGTCACCAGCATGGGGGGTGCAGCACTGCTGCCATGCCTCTGCCGGTTTTCCTTGGATTCTTTTACTTACATCTGGATATCCACCGTGACATCTCCAGAGACGGGCAGAAGGGACCTACTTTTTTTTTTCAGTTAAACTTTATATTGAGTACAGTTAACAAACATGCATACAGACAATAGCACAGCAACTGAGCTTTTACCAGTAAGCTATCACATATGGAATTCTACATGACAGATTATATTTTAAACCACACTTAAACTCAAATCTAGTACATTCCTTGGGTAGTGGTTGGACACATCAAAAGGTTGTGCACTCCTGAGCCCCATCAGGTACTTTGCCTTTTTTTTAATCACCAGATTTGGGGTGGAACATATCATCTGAAGGCATTTAGGATTAAAACCATCTGGATCCTAGGATAATACCATCAGCATATTGGTTATTCAGGGTGGGTTAAGCAAGTCATTGGAGAAAGAAGCAGTGGTCCTAGATAACATACTCTTGATATATTGTAGTTATTGGCCCCATTCTGATTGGAACTTCAAACTAGTATTAGCTGCAAAGTGGAGTATTCTTGTATGTAAATACACAAAAGAAGAGTCAGACAGCAACCAGGGGTCTGGAATAAGGTCAGGAATGAATGCAAATAGTAATGAGAAGGAGACTGGCACTTATTTATAGGGATGTTGCTGCTCAATGTGGCTCATTGGAGAGTTGAAATAAGATGCAGGACATGGATAGGCTTAGATGCTATAAGCTTTTATTAAATCCAAAAGTTTCCACATAAAAAACGAAGCAAATCCACAGTACATAAAAAGTCATATGGCACCATACAAACAAAGTGCTCAGTGTCTGGGGCAAAACTTTCAAAGCTCATCAAAAAAACTGTTGCACAAACCCACAGTGGGGTACTGCTTCCTAACGTGTTTCATTCAAAGTGCTTTTTCAAAGGAAAAAGCACTTTGTGTGGAACGCATTAGGAAGCAATGCCTCATTATGGGTTTGTGCAACAGTTTTTTGGATGAGCTCTGAAACTTTTGCACTGGCGCTGGATTTGCCTAATTTTTTACTTGGAAACTTCTGGATTATTATTGTTTGTTTTCTTGTGTGTGTTACAAGAGTTTCCAATGCTTTGAGCCATTCCATATACTGTCTGTTGGTGTATCTCTGTTTTGCCATTTTCTGAGTGTGAGCCTTTTAGCTTCTACCATTGCCTGGACTAGCCATCTCATTTGTGGGCCTTGTAGGTGAATATTTGCCTGCTCCATCCCAAGTAGAAACATAGCAGGGGAGTGTGGAAGTGACACCTTCAAAAATTTGATAACAGCAAGTTATAATTTTTGCCCGAAAGGGTTTTTAGGGGGTGCAGTTCCACATTACATGCAGCAGGTCAGCTCGTGGGGAATTACATCTCCAGCAGTGGTCATACTGTAGGATACGCATGGCTTCGAGTCTCTCTCAGGGGTTTGGTAACAAAGGTGTAGTATTTTGTTTTGGATAAGGAGGCTTCGCTGGTCTTTGCAGGCCGTATGTGTCAGTACCCAGCAGTGACACCATACCTCCTGCCTGATGGAAATGTTAAGCATGTTTTGCCAGCGTATTTTAGCTGGCATTGATGGATCCAGGGCTGCATACTTCATTAGTCTTTATATTTGTCCTGCTATCCCCTTGCTTGCTTTGACCCACTTATGAATAGGCAGTGTCATCTGTTTGTCAGGGCTCAAGGAACAAGTGCATTTTTCTTTGGACCATGATGCATAGAGGCTTTTTAGTTGGAGGTATCTCTAGAAATCCCCTTTTTCTAGGCTATATTTCTCCTGTAGCATCACAAATGATTCAAATGTAACCCCATCTGAGATTAACAGATCACCCACCATGGAAATCCCCTTACTTTCCCACACTTTCCATTGTATGGGATGTTTGTCTAAACACCAGTGTGGGTTGTTCCACAGGGGAGTATATACCCCCAGGCACTGGAATCTCTTGGTGGTTTTCCCTATTTTTAGCCAGGCGGAGTGCACTGCTTTTAGAGTGAGCCATTGTTTCACCTGTTTTGGTAATGGGTGTCCTAAATAGACTGTGAACAGTGCCCCATGAAGTATCACAGACTCCAATTCTATCCATGCCGGGGGTTTATCTGTTACATCCTGAAATTGTCAGCACATTTTGGCCACATGGAAGGCCCAGGAGTAGTGTGTGAAATTAGGAAGATTCTAGCCGCCTCTGGACCAGTGTGCTCACAGTTTTGCCTGCTGTATTTAGGGGGTGAGGGGCACTACAGGAAGTTTCCCTTTAGAGCATTTCATTTTTTAAACCAGATTTCTGGTATTTCTAAGGGAATGTGGGAGAGCAGATAAATCCTGGGTGCCATCATCATTTTGATGGCTCCTGTTTTCCCTGTCATTGTGAAGTTAAGCTGTTTCCAGCATTCCACCTCACTTTGGAGCTAAAGTATTAGGGCTTGGAAATTTTTAGCCACCAGGTTCTGCAAATCTGGGGTTAGCGATCCCAAGATATTTAATTGCATACAGAGTCCATGATAGACCTGTATTAGTAACCAAAGCTGGAGTGGCATGGTTATTGAGGGGTAGTATCTCAGATTTACTGCAGGTAATTTTAAGGCCAGAGATGTGTGTGAAGAAGTTTAACATGGCAAAGATTTGAAGAATGCTAATTGTGGGGTTTCTGGTTAGTATAAGGCAATCGTTGGCATACAATTTAGTGTGGAATTATTTTGAGCCTATCAGTAATCCCCTTATTTCTGAATGCTCTATGGTTGCTGCTGTTAATGGCTCTATGTCTGAAACAAATAATAGGGGAGACAGGGGGCAATCTTATCGGACACCTCTGTACAGTTGGAAGGGGTCAGAGAGGGTATGGTTGGTTAGTATTCTTACCATGGGACTGGAATATAGTGTATGGATCCATGCGCTGAAGTTCTCCCCAAAGTTATTGCTCTTCAGCAGTCCATGCAGATACTCCCATTCTACAGAGTCAAAAGCTTTTTTGAAGTCCAGTGTAATGGCAGTAGCCAGTTTAAGGAGATCTGCAGTGGCTTGAAACAGAGTGATGAGAACCATCAGGTGGTCAGAGCAAATCATATTACATACAAATTCCACCTGGGAGGGATGGATAATAGTTTGCAAAAGTTTTTCCAACCTGGTTGCTAACATTTTACCCGTGGTTTTAGTGTTCACATTAATTAGGGAGTTGGGCCTATAACTAGATAGAGATTTAAGGTCTTTCCCTTCCTTGGGCAGTACAGTTATTATGTCTTCAGAGAGACTGCTTGGTAATTTCCTTTGTTGGAAGGCATCCTGTAGCATGGCCAACACTGGCTGTGATACCGAGTCTTTCACCCGCTGATAAAATTCTATCGGGAATCCATTGCTTCCCAGCAACTTAAGGAGGGGCTATGTGCTGTATAGAAAGTTTAAGTTCCTGTTCTGTGAAGGAGCTTCCATTTCTTCCCTTTGGAAGGGGGAAAGTGTTGGGAGGGAAAGGTTTGCCATAAAGCTTGAAAATGCCAGCTCGTCCTATTCCCCCTGTGACTTGCAAAGCTTCTTACAGACCCCCGTTGTTTTGTTCATTGCTTCGAGGTTACTGCTTGGCTGCCCTGACGGGCCCACAGGTGGTGAGATCTGTCTTTCTGCCTGCCTTTTTTTTTTAACCAAAATGCCAATAGTTTCTCTTCCCTTTCCCCTTCTTCCCAGTATTTGTACTGGGTCCTGCAGATTTGCAGCTTGGCCTTCCTAGAGGCTAGCCAGTTCAGTTGTATCCTCAGGGAGGTAACTTCACAGAGAAGCCTAGAGCTGTGTAATTTGTGAGGGTCCTTCGTATATTCCTGTTCCTTTACCTTAAGCTATGCTTTTAACTGGATTGCCTCTTTCTCCCTTTGGCACCTCTGGTGAGCGACGTATCCAATAGTTTTACCCCATATGGTGGCCTTGAATGCTTCCCATACCATGTCGGGAGAGACTGACCTCGGAGGGTTGTTCTCGAAATAATTCCCTACCTCAGTCCCAAGCCACTGTTTAAAGTCACTGTCCTGTAGTAGGAGGGGGTCTAAGCACCATGTCAGGGATCTTGTAGCTTGGGGGTTTATTGAAAAGTTATTAGTTAGTGGGGCATGGTCTGATATGTATAAGGGAGCTACGGAGACATCAGGCACATTTGCCATGATATTGGGTGACATGAGCCAGTAACCTAATTTGCTGGTCATTGCATTGGCCAGAGAGAAGTATGTGTAGTCCCTTGCATCGGGATGGTTTAGCCTCCAGGTGTCTGTTAGTTGATGCAATTCCATTAGGTACTTTAGTTTTTTAAGAGATTGGATGTGGGGTTCTAGTCTAAAGTTGGACCTGTCTAGAAAGTGATCCAAGGCCAAATTGCAGTCCACCCTAGGATTATGTCTGGGTTGTCAAAGGACATAGCCATCAATGTTTGGGACACCTTATCAAAGAACTCAGGCTTGTCCTCGTTTGGTGCATGTACATTAGCAAGGATTATGGAGCCTGTGGGAGTTGCCATTTTGGCTATCACCCATGTCCCTTCCCCATCTACACTTGTGCAATGGGTTTCAACCCCAGCTTTTTGTGGCATAGAATGGACATCCCCGCGCTTGGCTTTCCCTGTTGAGCTATGTGCCTACCACCACCCCCCCACTCCCTGACCAGTGTTGGGGCCTCAGGGTTAGTTAATTTTATCACCTGTTGGAATGCTACATGTATCTTCAACTGTTTCAGCTGGGACAATATTTTTTCCTTTTTATTGGGGAATTCAGGCCTCTCACATTCCATGTGGTGGCCACTAAAAAAGTTAAGGAAGGCATAAGTTATGTTGGAAGGCATAAGTTATGTTTGCCCAGGGTAAGTGTAGTAAAGGCATTCATTGCTTCTAGTTGAGACAGTTGAAGATGACATTCAAGCATTTCTAATGAATTTGTTCCATCATAAGTAGGCCCCATAGGTACCCATTGCGCTTCCTGTATTCTGGTAGTCTAAGATACTTGGAGGAGGATGGCAATTACAGACCTGTAAGCCTGACCTCAGTGCTGGGGAAGCTTATGGCATCCCTGCTTTATTTATTTTATTTATTGAAGTCTTGCAATTACAACCCTTTGAATCAAACACTCTTTTGCAAAGGCTCCACATCAGATTTACAAACAGACTGGTTACAGAAAACATTACAGGAGATTAATACAGTACAACATACATAGGATACAAGTTTTCAAATAATACAGTACATTATACATCAGTACATCATAAATGAGGGTGGAGCGCATGGCAAAGAAACAACGTGGAGAGTAGATTTAAAACAGACAGGATATGAACATTACAGGAAATTAATACAGTACATAATACATAGGATAAGAGTATACCAGTAATGCAGTGCATTATACATAAGTGCATCATAACTGAGAGCGGGGTACATGATAATGAAATAAACATAGTGCAGGCAGTGCTAGCTAACTATGTAAACAGATAGAAAATTAAAGAAAAGAAAGTGAGGCCAGAAGGAAGCCAGTTAAGGAGAGTTGTGAGACAGCTGGGGGGGCAGTGGGGGGGGAAAGTTGAGTAGAGGGGTGCAAGGTGTAGAGAAGGATGACCAGGAAAGAGTCAGATAAAGGATGAGTAAAGGGCAGTAGAGGAACAGGGGAAGAGTGGGAAGGGAGAAATTAGCCCAAGATAAGGTGGGGAGGAGCAGGGGGAAATTGAGGGACAAGCCATGAGCAGTCCCAGATTGACCAGTAAAAGTTAAGAGCAGTCACAACTATTCACAGAGAGTAGGTGCTGGCAAAGATTAGTTTTAAAGGGGCCCAATTTAACTGTGGAGAAAACCAGAGGAAGCAGGCCATTGAGCAGGACAGGAACCCTGTGGAAGAATGCTCGCTGCCCTAGGGATGTCTTACAGAAAGGGACTAGGTAAAGGGCTTTATCAGAGCTCCTAGTAGAACAAGGGGTAATGGCAGGGGAGATGAGCTGCTGGACCAAGGGAGGGGGAGAGTGAGGTGGTAAGCTTCTTGGCCAACAGGCAGGTATGATAGTCAAGCCTACCCTTAATGTTTAGCTAGTTCACTTGACCGTAAAGATCGCAGGTATGGGTTAGCTTTGGTGCTCCTGTTATGAGGTGACATGTTTTATTGAAGGAGAGCATTATTCTTTTAAGAGTAGTGTAAGATGCAGGTCCGTAGATTACTATTCCATAATCCACTAGAGATAGAACAGAACTAGTGACAGCCAGGCCGAGGGCGTTGTTTGTCAGGCAGCTCCTATGCCTGTAGAGAAGGTCGATTCAGGTGTTTACTGCTTTGCAAACCAGATTAATATATTCTTGGTAGGAGAGGGAGGAGTCTAAGGTGATCCCGAGGTATTTAAAAGTCTTAACCCACTCAAATATGCTGTAAACAGGCATACTTTCCCCTCCAGTCCCTCTGCGATGTCGCTTATGAAGACATTGAATAGAACTGCTTAAGGAGTGTAGTGAAGTTCCTGGAGTCAAGCAGTGCAAAAGACCTAAGGCAGCATGGATTCACTGAGGGAAGGTCCTGTCAGACTAATCTTATCGATTTCTTTGACTGGGTGACCAGGATGGTGGATCAGGGAGGGGCGGTGGATGTGGCCTACTTGGATTCCAGCAAGGCCTTCTACACCATTTTGCATAGAAGGTTGTTTAACAAATTGGGGTATCTGGGTGTGGGCTCTTAAGTGGTAAAGTGAGTTAGAAACTGGCTAAAAGGCAAGACCCGGAGGTTGGTAGTGAATGGCATAAAATCTGAAGACGGGGAGGTGACCAACGGGGTGCCACAGGGATTGGTGCTGGGTTCAGTCTTATTCAATATCTTCATAAGTGACATTGCAGAGGGACTGGAAGGGAAAGTATGCCTGTTCACAGATGACACTAAGATCTGTCACAGAGTCAACACACAGGAGAGGCTAGATAAAATGAGAAATGACCTAAGACTACTTGAAGAATAGTCAGGGATTTGGCAGCTGGATTTCAACACTAAGAAATACAAGATAATGCACCTGGGACACAGAAACTCAAAAAAGGAATACAGGATGGGGCAGAGCAGGTTCTAGCCACCACAAGTCAGGAGAGAGACATGGGGGTTATCATCTCTGATGACCTGAAGTTGTCCAAACAATGTGAAAAAGTAGTGTGGGGACAGCAAACAGAATGCTGGGGTGTATAGGAATGGGCATAACCAGTAGGAGGAGCACAGTGGTGATGCCACTGTATAGATCACTGGTGAGGCCTCATCTGGAATACTGTGTCCAATTCTGGAGACTGGATCTCAGGAAGGATGTAGACAGAATGGAACCAGTCCAGAGAAGAGCAACAAAAATGATACATGCTCTGCAACACAAGCCTTGTGAGAAAAGACTCAAGGTACTTAACATCTATTCACTGGAAGAGAGAAGGGAGAGAGGGGACATGATAGAGACTTTCAAATACCTTAGAGGGATAAACAGGGTACAGGAAGTGAGCATATTTTAGAGAAGAAAGTGCACAAGGACAAGGAAACATAACGTGAGGCTGGAGGGAGGGAGGCTTAGGGGGAAATGCTAGGAAGTATTTTTTCACAGAGAGGGTGGTGGATCCATGGAACAGCCTACCAGTGGTGGTGTTGAAAGCAAAAACAGTATGGGGATTCAAACGTGCATGGAATATGCATAAAGGCACCTTGCAGTGCAGCACAGCGGGGGAATGGCAGTCCAGATAAGGATAGGGATTGCCAAACCAAGTAGGGAAATGGGCAGACTAGGTGGACTGGTTGGTCCTTATCTGCCATCATATTCTATATTTCTATGTCCTGGTTTACTGCAACATGTCTGCATCCTTAATACTCATTTTCCATGCATCATCCACATTATTAAACAAGCTTGTAGGTGTCTGCATGTACAACCAATAAAGAAAAACAGCTAAATTATATACCAACAGAACATCTCTTTGTGAGTTAAACATAGGTGAGTTACAGTACTAAATAACATTTTGACAGTTAACATTAGAAGCCAGTAAACAGTCATTACCAAGATCATAATGGCTGTGAACTTATCCTACCTATGGTGAGGAATTCCTTTAATCGATCAGGCAATCTGTCCCTTTAGGGGGACTGCCAAATATCCAAAGGAGGCCCCTCTGGGAGAAGGGGGAAGGGAGGTATAATAATTCTATGAACCTCCGTTGCTTGCCAAAAAACAATTATAAACCTGAGCTGGTGTAGCTCCCTATATGAAAAAACCTATGTGACCCTCTAGGATCTGGGTGGCAACCCCTGGGGACCTTGGGATTCAAAAAGGATCTCACAGGTAGTGCCTGTTCATACTGAGTCACCAGTTGTGAGGTAAGGAAATTTGATCCATATGCCATTCCTTCCTCCCTTAGATACAGATGGAAGGGGTATGCCAGCCATGACAAGATGGGGAGCCCCCACCACTTCTCCTTTGGAGGCAACTTAGGGAGGTGGTCTGGTATAGGTACATAATCTATGCTCTATGACTCCCCCACAATCATATTGTACTAGGGCCTTTGGGAGGTTCTGCAGATCAGTAAGTCTCTTGGAGTGCTGCAAATGCAGTTGATGAAGGAGGGGCTCTTGTTATTGGCCCAGTTGCTGCAGAAAGCGGTAGAGACCATAACCCCTAGTGTTTGTGGGGGTGGGGCAGGATTACTCGTATCCAGACTGCGGGGACTGGCTAAGAGAAGTGCTGAATATCTGCTCCTTGCTAACTGGCTGGGGAGAGTTGATAGCCTGCCTCCAGGAGTAAACCCTAGGTGGAGTAAGGAACTAGTAGAGCCTTCAACTTAACCCTACACCCATGAAGCTGTGCATCATATAGGCTTATATGAAGGGGATTAGGCTCAGCTAGGGACACATGGACATCTATTATCCCCTTCCATGAAACAGCACTGTAACTTTAGAACATACAGAAACCTTTGAAACAACAATAAACTTTATGAATAACATTTAAACAGCAGAACTTAGTACCCTTGTGGTGATCGCACCAGCACCTGATTTGATAGTTAAGTTTGTCAAGCACTCTCTACCACTAAGCAGCTCATCATTAAAACAAGGGAGCATCCCCTTTTGCTGACAGCATAGATTCCATCCCTGGGGGATGCAGAGCTGCTCTATGAGCTGCCCGAAGTTCATAAGGCTCTTACTGTAGATAGCTTGTATTAGTTTACCTGGTTGTACTCATATTCCACAGTTCAGAAAGAGAAGAGTTTTCAGCATGAGTAAATGGCCACAGCTGCTATCAAGCAAAACAACTGCTAGCCATGATAAGATGAAACTGCTCCCAGGAAGCAATCAAAAAAAGTGTCTTGCCATCAGGAACTATGTCAGATGAGCAGACCACCTCACCTGTAGTTGTAAGTTTCTTCATTCAGGTCTGTACAGCTTTAATGGGGACATCTCGAGTTGCTAGGTGCTGCAGCTGCTCTAAATCTACAGCAGCTCCAGACTGATCCTTTAGGTTCTTGGCCTGTTCATGACAGATCATGGACCAATCCATGCCCCTTGTGTCCAGCAAGTTTTTTGGCTTGACTGCTTTCTCTGGTTCCCCAGATAGATCAAGGGGAGCAAGAATCAGTCCCTCAGGGGTGTGTATTGTTTGTTGGTTTTGACAAGGGTGTCAACCGGTGAATTGCTGCGTGTGCCCAATTGTTTGTACACATGTTGGAGACTGAGACTGGGATCTTGGGGAGAAAGCTTTTGAGAAGGGAGGTGTCTATTTTGCTTCCTTTGTCTACTCCTTACAACTAGTTGCCATTGATCAGTGTGAAGGTGTTTTGTAGTACTGGGAATTTCTGAAAACTCTGCCTTATGCTGTACTGTCTCCAAAGGCATGGCATCCATACCGTGTGGTTTGCACAGGTGCTGCCTAGGTGCGTTTTGATTAGCTTGTATTTCCCATGGGAATTGTTCTACTTCTTTAGGGGAGTTAAAAGTGATAAAATCTCCCCAGTATTGTATACGCAGCATGGCTGGATATCTAATTGAAGTGGAAGGGAATATTTAGTTTGTACATCTGTTGCTTCACTGCTGCATATGCCCACCTTCTTCTAGAGAGATCCTGAGAGTAATCTTGAAATAAATCAATGTCAGCACCATCCAGTGCAGTCACCCCATTCCCTGGCTGCCCTTAATAAAGCTTCTTTTACTGAGTATCTCAAGAATCTGCATAAAACTCATCTAGGACACTCACCTTGTCTAGGTTTTGGGGCAAGGGAGTGGTGGCCCCGTTTGACCTTCAGTTGGGCTCTGTTCTGCAGCATCAGCATGGTAGGTAGTGCTTTTTGTAGACAAGCTGTCATATCATGCCCCTTCACTCCCTCAGGCATACCAACTATTCTGATATTCTTTTGTAAGGCCCGATTCTCCATATCATCCACTTTGGAGAACAAGTAGTCAATCTGTCTTTGTTTCTCTCTGAGAAGGGCTTTGTGTGAGTACAGCATATCATCATGTTGTTGGGCCGCATGCTATGTTCCTGTGATCCTCACTGTGAGTGAGTGAAAGTCTGTATGTGTTTAATTAGCTGTAGTTTTAAATTCAGCAGTGTCTGTAAGTTCCTAGCTCAACATTTTATTAATTTTTGCAAATCCAGCTGCAGTATTCTGCAGGGGAGCCAAGTAGTGTGCCATTCTCTGGCCATTGATAAGGTAGCTTGCTGGTCATTACTGATACCATTGTCAGATGCTCAGCTAAGATTCCCTTGTAAATCTCACCTGGTGATCTGATCATTACCAGAGGGTCCACAATGTGGGAGAGGCTGCTATCTATTACTGTGGTTTAGGCACCCTTTTCATTTGAGGATATTCTTAAATAAGGGCTCGTTTGAAAGGTTTTGCCTTGCTGTGCCTTCCGGCCATGATTTAACTCCAGTAGGTCAGTTGGACTGTCGTGTGCACTTGACCTTTGTCCCCAGAGGTGCTCTCTGATTAAATTAAGTTACCACCAACTTGGATGGCAAGGGACCTAAAGTTAACTTCTCATCTGAGTGACAGAACACTGTAATGGTTCAGCATCCCCCAGTACTGCACTTGGCTGCCAGCATTTATGATATACACCCAGTCCCAGTGTGAGACTCATAGGCAGGGAAGAACATATGTTTTCAAATGAATGCTAAAGCAAAGGAAGGAGTAAATACAGGGGAGGAAAAACAAGAGGGCTGTTTCAGACTGTGGGTGCTGTGATGGTGAGTAACCTGCTGACACTTGTTTCTAGGCTATAGCAAAGGACAGAATAGGGCTGAAGCGAGAATTATAGTATGCAATTTATAATGAAGATGGATATAATGCTGTAGAGAGAAATTGGGGCAAGTCCCAGAAGAATTTTAGACAAGAATGGTGATTTCAAATTGAATCCTATAACTGCTGGGAAATCAGTGTACTGAAAATAGGGCTTATTGAAAAATAAATGAGTGGGTAATTAACTTTTCCAAATAAATTGAAGTACAGAAGGTAAAAAAATGGATTCAATAAGAAACATCTTGGTGCTGGAACTATAGTTTTTGAAATGTAAACATTAAATTAAATCCTCATTATTGTCTTCTGATGCTTTTGCAGCAAGGTCTGTGAAAGTGAAAAAGATATAGTAGTGCTGGGCAGGAGATTGAAATGTTTCCCCCATAATTAAGGTCATAAGATGAATAAAAATTAAGCTGAAAACTACACAGTTATTAATGGGGTTGGCAGTATAGCCTACTGGTTAGAGTAATGAGCTGTGAACTAGCTTGATACATCCAGCAGACAAACGTGGGTTTGATTCCCACAACCTCCACTTACATACTGTGTGACTCTGAGCAAGTCACTTAACCTCCTGGGTCACCCCCTGAAAACAGGCACCTGTGCCTGGTGGGCCTAATCTGGTTACCAAAGAATAAAAAAAAAATACAAAAATTTAAAAGTAAATATTATGTAGTAATACAAAAAAATCAGAAAAAGTTAAACATTGTTTCATTAATTTTTTTAAAAACCGTCATGTAATTTTTTTGTATTGATACAAAAAAACAGTATCTATACAGTCTATTGTAACAAAAAAATAGTATCAACACAATGTATTTACCATATTTTGGCCATGTCACAACTAGAAACACGTACTCATAAAATACTGAAAAAACAGAATCAGACAGTATCGCTACATATAGAATATTATCAACACATAAAAACAGTATCATCCGATCTAATTCTTAATGGCTGGACTCCAAGCTTTCATTTTAAAAAATGAAATTTCTAGCCCCACCACATCCAAAGGTGGAAGATTTGAAAGATAATTTCTTTAAAATGTGGTAACTTTGGAACTGTTAGTGCTAGAGATGAACTTTTAAAAGATGACTTCTTTAAAATCTGGTAACTTTGGAACTGTTAGTGCTAGAGACTTAATTTTTTTCAAATGAAAGCTTGGAGTCAGGTAAATAGATATATTGATAAGATAGTGTTATGGGAACCATATGCCAATATAATAAATATAAAATGTTACATATCAATATAAAAACAGGACCACTACATTTTCAAAGTCCAGTCTTTTTTAACAACATATTAAATTGACATGTTTAGTAATGTAGCAACACAGTAGAACTGTATCATTAGGATGAATACATGTTGAATGGATTCCAAGCTTTCAATAAAAATAAACATAAGTTTCTGTGAATAACAGTTCAATTGTGACAGCTATTAAAATATACTTTTAAGCATTATAAAATATCATAAAAGATGATTTTTGGAAATGGTCAGAAGAATTTAGAGGTTATTCTGTTTAAGAATTAACTCATTAGTTTTTAGTTAATGGAACAAATACAGTAAGTACTGATATTGTATAAACTCATCAAAAAGAAAAATTAACACTTTGCATAATACATGACAAATAAATCAGATCAGAATTGGAATATATTCAAAGAAACACAGCAAAAATGCAAAAATAAGATTAATAAAGCCAAAAAAGGTATGAAATACACTTGGCAAATACAGCTACAAAAAACAACAGTAAACAATTTTATAGCTATAGTAATCCTTTAAAAATAGTAAAGAGGAATTATCATGTATTATTGAAAACAACAAAAGTATTACTGACCCTGTTTTAATAACAACTACATTTAATAACTACTTCTGTACAGTTTTCTCACAACAAACTGGGCAACAAAATCAGACTATACATAAAATTCATAATGGGACTCACCAGTTTAGTAAACATTACATATCACAACAGATTGACAAACTGAAAGAAAATAGTGCACCAGGTTTAGACAACATCACGCCTATGATGCTTAAACTAACAAAACGTCACATCTGGATCCCCCTGAAAATAATATTTGAAAGATCTTTGAACTATGGTCTGATTCTGACTGAATGGAAAACATGAAAAGTGACTCCAGTCTTCAAAAAAGGTACTAAAAGTCATTTCTTTTTTTTTTTTTTGCATTACCTGTTTCTACCTCCTCCAACACACACAGTCGTCCTCTCCTTCGGGAGGCAGCCCTGCCGTTGCCTCCTCACCAACCCACCATCCCGCTGTTCCTATGCACCACTGTTCCAGATGTATCCCTTCACTGGGGAGGGTCCCCTTACCTGAGGGGGCTTCGGGAGGGGACACCAGAGTGCACATAGCACTCCATTACATTTTGGCGGAGTGTGGACATGCGGTCTGGAGGCATCATGGCTGAGAGGTATGTGGAGGTGGGCCACTGTCATCCAGACAACATGTGTGCCATTGTCCATGCTTTTTTCTGGTTCCCCTTGCTGCGCTGCTCATGTAGTGCCCCCAGCTCCACCAGGGTCTGCTACAGAGTGAGGCTACCCACCTGACCCACCCCAGGAGAGGAGAGCAATCCTCCAGACACTCAATCCTCTCCTTCCCCAGCCAGCCCCCAGTGCCCCGAGTCCATTCCTGAACCTAGATCACCGGCATGGCTCGAGGTAAGGCTTCCAACACCTCAGCCCTCTGTGCCACTGGGCCAGTGTAAAACTCATGTTCTAATTACAGGCCCATCAGACTTACATCAATACCATGCAAACTTTTGGAATCTCTTATAAAAAAATAAAATACCAGATCATCTGAAAACAGTTCCACTATTTGACACTGGCCAGCACAGCTTTAAACAGAGTCAGTCATGTACTTCTAACCTCATATGCGTCTATGAAAAAGTAAGTAAAATGCTAGATAAAGGTACCCCAATGGACATTATCCTGTTCGACTTCAGCAAAGCATTCGATATGGTCCCACATTGGGCTATAAAAGAAAAATTACACAAATACAGTATTGACCCACACATTATCCAATGGATAGAAAACTGGTTACAAGGTCTTACAAGATCAAACACAAATTGTTACAGTACATGGTCATCTCTCAAATGAGGGTCAAGTGACCAGTGGTGTTCCACAGGGATCAGATATAGAACTGATTATCTCTCAAATATTCATTTCAGATCTACAGTACAACATCACAAATGACATCATAAACTATGCAGAAGACATTAAATCGTGTGTACCATGTGAAAATGATACTCATATAGAATCATTACAACAAGATATAGATATAATTGTGTTATGGACTAACAAATTGAGCATGAAGCTCAACACAGATAAATGTTTTTTTATTTATTTATTCAATTTTGATGACCAGGTAGGCCCACTGAGCCCAAAAGGTCCCTTTTTCAGGGGCGATCCATAATTAGTTACAGAAGGATACAAGTACATTAATATAAACAAGGTCACAGAGTAGAAATACAGGAAAGCAAATTAAATACATTATTATACAGTGCTGACATTATGCCAGGTTGGATACAGGAGAAAACAAGTACCGATGTAAGCTATGCAATGATCAGAGGAGCAGGTATTAAATAATACAGCAGAGTATGGCTTTGGCTGGCAAGGGCCCACCCTATGAGTTTGGGTATGTCCGCTCAGTGACAGAAGCAGGCATTAACTTCAAGTAAGTGTGCCTGGAGGCCCTTCTGGAATGTTCTGAGGGCGGGGGCTTTCTGAACGGGGGGAGGAAGCTTGTTCCACAGGACAGGGGCAGAAGAGGTAAAGGATTTACTCCCAGTAGTCATCTGAATCCTAGGTTCATCTAGGAGAGTTCGCCAAGAGGAGCGGAGAGTTTTCATTGAGTGCTTGAGAACCAGGAGACTGGTCAGGCTATGTGGGGAATTGCAGTGTTGGAGCTTGTAAACGTTGTATAGCAGGGAGTACTGAAGGTGACCATCCAGGGAAGGCCAGTGAAGGGAAGCAAGGGCTATGCAGTGGTATCATCTTTTGTGGGACTGTGAGGCAAACTGGGTCATTTTGTTATAGAGAATTTGTAGCCTGCTCAACTCCTGTTTGGCCATCCCCTGAAGGATATGGGCAGCAAAGGTCAATGTAGGAAGGAGGAGGCTGTTGGCAATGGTTATCCTGGTCTCTGGGATGAGCTGGTCATTCAGACGGTACAGCAGGCTCAGTTTGCGGGGCACTGTTTTGGTTACCTGGTCTATGTGTGACTTGAGGGTAAACCCCTGATCCAGGGTTAACCCCAGGTATTTGAGGGAACTCACCACCTTAATGAGGCTGCCGGAGAAGGAGGTTAGTGTGAGTAAGGTACTCTTGTCAGGCCCAAGCTTTCTATGTCCAAATAGCACTGCCTTGGTTTTCCTGGTGTTTAACACCAACTTATTCTCAGTAAGCCAGGATTCCAGCTTGGCAAAGTTTTTACTCATGTGTAATGTTACATAGAAACATAGACTTTGACGGCAGATAAGGACCACTTGACCCACCCAGTCTGCCCATTTCCCTACCTATTGGATAAGCTGCAGATTCTAGTTAACCAACAGCCTACTTCCTGCAACCCCCCACTATAATTGCCTTATGTCTGTCCCATGCATGTTTGAATTCCCCCACTGTTTTAGACCCCACAACCTCTCCAGAAAGGCGGTTCCATGCATCCACCACTCTCTCCGTGAAAAAGAATTTCCTCACATTACCCCTAAGCCGTCCCACCTCTAACTTTAAATTGTGCCCCCTTGTTCTTACACATCTCTTTTTCTGAAAGATGTTAAGTGTTTATGTCACAGGACCTCCTTGTGAATGAGCTTGCTCAATGGAGTTTTCCTGCAATAAACTTGAACTTGAACTTGAAAGATGCTACCCTCCTGGACTTTGTTGATTCCCTTGAGGTACTTAAAAGTTTCTATCATGTCCCCCCTGTCCCTCCTTTCATCAAGGATATACATATTAAGCTCTTTCAGTCTCTCTCTTCATATGGTTTCTGATGTAGACCCTGCACCATTTTAGTTGCCCTCCTCTGGACTGCTTCCATCCTGTCTATGTCCTTGCGTAAATGAGGTCTCCAAAACTGCACACAGTACTCCAGTTGGGGTCTCACCAACTGTCTGTACAGAGGATAACCACTTCCCTTTTCTATTTGTGATGCCCCTCCTATGCATCCCAGTATCCCCCTGGCTCTCCTTACTGACTTCTCACATTGCTTACCACCTTTAGGTCATCTGAATGACTACACCCAGATCCCTTTCCATTATTGTTGTCATTAGTACCTCCCTGCAATTGTGTACTCTTCTCCTGGATTTTTATTTCCCAGGTGCATTACTTTGCAATTCTTTGCATTGAATCTAAGTTGCCATATGTCTGACCATTCCTCCAACCTTGCCAAGTCCCTTCTTATCATTTCTACCCCCCCTTGTGGATCAACTCTGTTACAGATCTTTGTGTCATCCAAAGAGGCATACCTTTCCTTCCAGACCCTCCACAATGTCACCTATAAAGACGTTAAAGAGGACTGGACCCAGTACTGAGCCCTGAGGTACTCCACTGGTAACCCCTCTTTCTTCAGAATGTGTTCCATTCACTATTACCTTCTGTGTCCTGTTGTGCAGCCAGTTTGCTACCCAGGCTACCACCCTGGGACCCACTCCCAGGCTGGCTAACCAGTTATTAATCTTTTGTGCGGGACTGTGTCAAATGCCTTGCTAAAGTCTAGGTAGGCCATATCCGCAGCCCCTCCCTGGTCTATTACTTTGGTCACCCAGTCAAAGAAATCGATTAGATTCGTCTGACATTACCTTCCTACTATGAATCCATGCTGCTTTGGGTCCATTTCCCCTGCTGGCCTCTAGGTACTCAACAATTCTTTCTTTCAGAAGTGATTCCATCATTTTCCCCACCACTGAGGTCAAACTAACAGGTCTGTAGTTTCCTGCTTCTGCCTTGCTCCCACTTTTGTGAAGGGAATCTGCCCTCCTACAGTCCTCAGGTACCACCCCATCTTCCCATGATTTGTTAAAAGTGTGGTTAGTGGTGTCACTAGGTCCTCCTTAGCTCTTTTAGGATTCTAGGTGAATCTCGTCAGGCCCCATTGCTTTGTCCACCTTGAGTTTTAGGAGTTCTTTCCGTACTCTTTCTTCTGTAAATGGACTGGTGTCAACCCCACTATCCAGAGTGCTTCTACTGTTTGGTTCAGGTAACTCCTCCTCTTCTTCTTTTGTGAATACTAAGCAAAAGTATTCATTCAGTATCTCTGCCTTTTCACTGTCTCCCTCTGCCCACCTCCCCTCTCCTTTATTAATCTTCACTATCCCTCCCTTAACCTTTCTATGCTCCCTAATGTACCTATAAAAGGTTTTATCCCCCTTCTTAACTGAGTTGGCTATATTTTCCTCGGTTTGGGCCTTTGCTTTTCTGACTGCCTTCCCACTTCTTTCAGCTTTAATGATACAGTTCCCTGTCGTGCTCTGTCTGTGATTCCTTATACTTTTTGAATGCAGCCTTTTTCTCCTTAACCTTCCTGACACCTCTTTTTGAGAGCCATAGTGGTTTTTATTCCACTTTGTTTTCTTTATTTGTTTCACACAAAGGCTTGTTGCCTCCATGATGGCAGTTTTGATTTTTCTCCATTGTTCTTCCACCCCTCCTTTCTGGCCATTTGCTAATGCATTCCTCAGGTGTTCACTCATTATGCCAAAGTCAGCCCTTCTAAAGTCCAGTATCCTTGTCTTTGTATGGCTTGTCTCCATGGTTGTGTTTATTGTGAAGCACACTGTGCAGTGGTCGCTTGTTCCTAGATGGCTACTGACTTCTAAGTTTGTGATCCTCTCTCAATTTGAGAGTACCAGGACTAATATTGCTCCATTCTGAGTGGGTTCCACCACTAGCTGTCTAAGGCATGCTCCCTGTAGGGCATCGAGAATGACCCTACTCTTGGATGTGGCTGTAGTCCATGTCATCCAGTTAACATCTGGCATATTCAGGTCCCCCATCAATAGTATCTCCCCTTTTTCAGCCATTTTGAGAATGCCCTCTATCATTTTTTTGTCCATTTCTTCCCCTTGAGATGGGGGTCTGTATACAACCTCTGTGCGGATTGTGATGTCATTCCCTGTCTCAAGGTGTCAGAGTTCCTCTTGTCCTCCCCCTTTACTTTTTAGTTCTGTAGCTTTGATCCTTTCCCTATGTAGAGAGCTACTCCACCTCCTCTTTACCCTCCCTGTCCCTTCTGTAGATTGTGTACCCTGGTATGTTGACATCCCAGTCATGGTTCTCCATGTACCATGTTTCTGTGACTGCCACAATATCCAAGTGTTCCTCTTCCATCAGGGCTACTAGCTCTGGAAGCTTGTTTCCCAGACTACGGGCATTGGTACTCATTGCCCTCCATTTAATGTTGGCTTTATCCTTTTTTACCCCATCCCTACTCTTATTGCCCTTGTCCATTTTTCCATTTGCCCCTGTACTGCCTTCTGTCAAGTTCTGTACCTCAGTGTTTACCCTACTACCTGCCATGTTTTATGGGGGGAGGCTTGAACTTTCCTATTTCCTATCAGGACCTCCCCCCTTGGCTAGTTTAAAAGCGTGCCAAGGAAGCCTTTAAACCTGTCACCTAGGAGCATGTTTCCCAATACACATGGTTAAAAACCCATGTTGCACAATACACATGGGTAAAAACAACAAACATCTCCCTTACAACTTAAATGGAACAGCATTACGATAAAAAACTTTTGAAAAAGACCTAGGAATTATTTTAAATAGCAAATTCATGTTTAAAAATCAATATACAACAGTAATTGCGAAAGCAAATCGAACAGTTATTGCCATAAAAAGAAACATTAAAAGGAGAAACAAAGAAACATAGAAACATAGACTTTGACGGCAGATAAGGACCGCTAGGCCCATCTAGTCTGCCCATTTCCCTACCTACAGGATAGGCCGCAGATCCTAGTTAACCAACAGCCTTTATCTTCCTGCCCCCCACAAGAATTGCCTTATGTCTGTCCCATGCATTCTTGAATTCTCCCACAGTTTTAGACCCCACAACTTCCTCAGGAAGGCTGTTCCATGCATCCACTACCCTCTCTGTGAAATAATACTTCCTCACATTGCCCCTGAACCGCCCTCCTTCTATCTTTAAATCGTTTCCCCTTGTTCTTGCAAGTCTCTTTTTCTGAAAGATGCCACCCTCTTGGACTTTGTTGATTCCCTTGAGGTACTTGAAAGTTTCTATCATGTCCCCCCTCTCCCTTCTTTCCTCAAGGGTATACATATTAAGCTCCTTTAGTCTCTCCTCTACGGCTTCTCTTGCAGACCCTGCACCATTTTAGTTGCCCTCCTCTGGACTGCCTCTATCCTGTCTATGTCCTTGCGGAGATGGGGTCTCCAGAACTGGACACAGTATTCCAGATGGGGTCTCACCAACTGTCTGTACAGAGAGAACAACTTCCTGTTTTCTGCTGTTGATGCCTCTCCCTATACATCCCAGTATACCCCGGCCCTCCCTACTGCCTTCTCACATTGCTTGCTAACCTTAAGGTCATCTGATATGATTACCCCCAGGTCCCTTTCCTGTTTTGTTGTTGTTACTAGCTCCCCACCCATTGTGTATTCTTCCCTGGGTTCTTGTTTCCCAGGTGCATTATTTGCACTTTTGCATTGAATCCTAGCTGCCATACGTCTGACCATTCCTCCAACCTTGCTAAGTCCTTTTCATCCTTTCCACGCCTCCTTGTGTATCAACCCTGTTGCAGATCTTTGTGTCATCTGCAAAGGCATACTTTTTCCTTCCAGTCCCTCTGCAATGTCACTGATGAAGACATTAAAAAGGACTGGACCCAATACTGAACCTCGGTACCCCACTAGTAACTGCCCTTTCTTCAGAGTGGACTCCATTTACAATTACCTTCTGTGTCCAGTTGTCCAGCCAATGTTTTACCCAGGCTACCACCCTGGGACCCACTCCCAGGCTGGTTAATTTGACTACCAATCTTTTGTGTGGGACTGTGTCAAATGCCTTGCTAAAGTCTAGGTAGGCCATGTCCACAGCCCCTCCCTGGTCAACTACTTTGGTCACCCAGTCAAAGAAATCTATTAGATTCGTCTGAGTGGAGTCAAGTGGAAGAAGTACTACAATCTTTATTTCTATCTTACATTAGACCTATAATGGACTATGGAAGTCAGTTATGGTCACGTTATACCAAAGCAGAAATTAACAAATTAGAAAAGGTTCAACGTCGGTATGCCAAAATAATGCACTCATAAAAAAATGAAACCTATATTAATAAACTAAACAACTTAGGTTTGCACAGTTTAGAATTAGGAAGAAAAAGGGGAGACATGCTACTTTATTACAATATTTTAAATGATCCAACATTGATGACCAAATTAAATATTGATTACAAAGATGACAACATAGGTGTTACAAATAAAATAAAAGTACAAATAAAAAACAGTATATTCAAAACAACTCGAATAAAATATTTTTACACTGTATGTGCGGCCAATCTGTGGAACAGACTTCCTATCAATGTTATATGTAGTTCAAATTAAGAAAAATTCAAAAATAACTTGGATAAGCATATCACTACAGGTGCTAACCTAAATCAATATATTCTATCCTAAATAAGAGCTAACCCTTGGGATACGGCCTTTTTTCATTCCTATAAACTCAGTGAAACTCAGAGAAACACCTACCAAGCCAGCACTCCTCAAATCAAAAAGAGTTTTACAGGGCCCTATGATATGTGCCTAACTGAGTATAACATGGGCCAGAGTTAGTCCCTTAGCCTCCCCCCAATCACTTATCACCCTTCACCCACTCCCCTTCCTCAGACAAAATATTTGTGGAATCCTGGCACTGTACTAAGATGTCATCTTGTTACAAAACAGTCTAGGGAAATGGGAAAGGGTAGAGGGTGGAAGGAGGGAAGCAACTCGGGTGTGAGATGGATGGGGGAAGGTTGTCACCGACCCCTACTCGTACCTTGCTAAATCCCCTATATCAAGGACCAGAAGTGCTTAACCAACATACTAATGCTAAACTGAAGTCAGAGAGGGTTTGAATTTGGCAATGACCAGCTCCTGTAACATCTAAGATGCCATGCATTTAGCATAACTTTTGATTATTTGTTGAAGGTTTTCATCTTTTTCTTCCTGCCTTGTCAATGCTCTAGTGAAAATAACAATAATTCAGGATGCAGGATCTAGCTGCAGGACATAATGTGAAGTAGTGAGGGTACAAAGCACTCAAAAAGGGCAAGGGGAGAAAGAAAAAGGTGACATCAAAGCGAAGAAGGAGTGGAACTAAAAGCTGATGGACTCAGGTAGCCGAATTCAGAGCAGTATTGACTGTTTCAAAATCAATTTTAGAATATTCAGTCTGCACAACATGATTAGAGAACACAATAGCTACAGTCCTTTATGAGTCTGTTATTTGAATGCATTTGTGTTCAATTGAATTTGGCACCTGTGAAATCTGAGGAACTGAAGATAATGAAATCCCCATATATCCTTTGTTCAGGAACAGCAAAGAAAGCTTGAGTGTGGGCTTCACCACATTTTTTTCTACCAATGCATCTTATTATTGACCTAGAGGAACCACTTCTCCCCAAGAAGAAGGTAATTCAATTTAATCCATATTTGATCCTAGGTCTCATTTGAACAAAGGGTGTTAACTGAATTGTATGACTAACTTGCCTATGGTGGCTCTCGGATAGGGACCAGTGTTCATAAGGATTTGGGAGATCAACAAATTAATTTTATTTCTCATAACCTGAGATAGATTTGAATCCTAGGCTTCATAAATGAATTTCCCAAGCGCACTTTTATCTATCGTCTTACACCATAACTCTTGATTCTTACACTATCTCTTTCCTTTTCAGTGTTTACTGTTCAGCTTGTCCTACTAGATGAATGCTGAAAATGATTACCAGTTTTTGCAAGTTGCTACATAAAGCACCATATAGCATGGCTAAATGCAGGTTTTGTTATAATTGTCAAAATCAACATCCTCAAGCAAACAAATTGATATAAACTAGAAATACTGAGTCTCTGTGGTCATTATACTGTAAATCTAGACATTTTCACGGTCAAATAATGTTCGCTGTGTTCACTGAAAGATTAAAAAGTGTTAAAATAAATCTATTTATTTCATTTATTTGGGACAGGCACAATATCCCCAGTTGTGGGTGATATTGTGCCTGGTCCAATCCGGCATAATATTTTGGCACAGCTGCACCAAAAAATGACTGCAAGCTACCGTAAATCGTGGAGCTGGTCACAAACAGCTCCACAACTGAAAAAAGGTACATGCAGAAAAACCATGCCATCCCATAAGGTTTTCCTGCATGGGCACAAAAAAACTGCATGGTTTGAAAATCTGGCCTGTGATCTCCCAATTTCTAAGCAGCTGCTCTGTTAAATTACACTTCCTCACATGTATCATATAGAATAATGTTACACTGAGTAATACAAGAGTAAACATCTAGAAAATGATGAATGGAAAGCAAGTTTAAAACAGAGTTAATTAATGGCAATATTACCTTGAAGATATGGTGTATCCCAGTGCCTGTTATGTACTGATTTTGAAAAGGGTCCTGTGCCAGAAGTAAATGGGGTCTGACTAAAAGGGGTTGGGCTGTCGGCAAGCAGGCAGAAACCTCTGTATCTATTATCTTGTACTGAACATGATAGCAATTGGAAGTGGGCCATGATAAAATTAATTTCTGTTATTTTGGAAATATATTACATTATTTATGTTGGATTAGTTCTATGCATTTTAATGTCAAAGAACGGTACTGCTGCAGCAGGAGCTCTAGTAATGCTGGATCTGCCACTGACTGCCACAAGTCCTTTCCCTGTGAGAAAGAGCAGGACATAACATGTAGATGTGTGTATCATGTGGAGTTTGTGATCTCCATCATTGTTGATTGGCTACTGTAGGTTATATGTGGCCTGCCAACGGCTTAGACATGCTTAGTATGCTCTCTGTAAAAGGTTCTACTTCATGACATCAAAGTGCTGAAGGGAAACCAAGTTTCTTCTGACCTGCATTGCTAGGGTCCAAAATGTTGGATTTTGGCATGTTCATTGAAAGTAAATTGGACATGGGCTTATCATCAGGCTGGTGCTGAATTGACAGTATGTAGACAAATACAGTAGACTTTAATTGCTAAACAACATTCATATACAGCTACTGTAGTTATAATTACATAACTGCTGATTCCTACTAGATTGCTTTGGACTTTCAAACTGTCACATATGAGTGATTGAACCACAAATGAATAGCTTAACCACAGAAAAAAAGATAATTGCAGAAATGCCTCTCTCTAACTCTGCTTCTCTGGTATACCACATGTGACAGTAATGGGCGTCCCACAAATTGGCATGTAGTGGACTGGCTGCTTTAGTGAAGGAATGATTATATTGTGCTACATTGCTGTGGCCCTCTGTGGGGCTTGCAGTGACTGCACAAGCTGATTGCTCATTATAGCCCTCTGTTGGGCTGTTTCTGATCAAGTATGTTATACAGTCCTGCAATCTAGGAGATGGATTGGAGGAAAATAATGAAAACTTGTTGAAAAGAGTGATGAAAATTTGAAGGAAAAGTAAAAAGGATTGTTTTAATAGTGCTCAGTACCATTGGCACTTTGACTAAATACTTGTTGCACATAGACTGTAGATAAGGATAGAATTTACATTCATGTGATACATTTTCTATTCAGTTCACCTCCCACAAAGTTCTGAATACCCATGACATTTTGTGCTGACTGGGTGTCAGGCATATACTGTAATTCATGTGTGAGGAGTGGAGTGCTCTACAAAAATCATATTTGGAATTACCTCTTTTCTTGTATCCTTTATGCATCTGACATACTACCCTTCTTCCAAACTGCCTCTTTGGTATGCTGCTTCTCTGGTATGCTGCACTGAACTGTAGTTAATGCCTCGTAGAGTGTATAGAGGACTGTCTGCCTCAGTGAAGGAGTGATTGTATTGAGCTGCATTGCCATGGTCCTCCACAGGGCTGGCAGGGATCACACAAGCTGATTGTTCACTGTGGCCTCTCAACAAGTTTACAATAACAGTGGTGTTATAAGATAACGTAACTGAGATGCCACATCTGATTTCCGTGGGGGTCCAGCTTGTGCATGATGCAGTTTGATGCTCCTCAAGAGCTTTTTGGTTCTTTAGGAAAGAAACTTTTATTATTAAAACACTATATTTCCCTTTGACTTCATCTGTTTATGTTGCTATTTCCTACTGTGGAGTCATACTCCTCAGTTTATGACATCATAACCAACTGCCACAGAAACTATTCTGATGTGATAAGCAGAAGAGTATGAATTCATGACAGGAGCAAATTAAGTCTTAGGGCCAAAAAGCCTGGTTAATGCAAATATATTTAGTAATAAATCATTGAATGTCTTAAAAATAAATGTTATGGGAATGTTAGGAGATTAATTATGACACTGTGGCGCAGCCCAGGAAGGGGTTGGGGTGGGGGTTGCACTGTTGAGGTGCTTTACTTAAATAGTGATGTTAGGCTAAGTTCCCCACTACAAATCTGCAGTGCATCTTTCCAGATGGAAGTTAAAGATCCCATGGCACTTATTGTAAGAGAAGGAGATTTTTCCTGAACTGTTGGCCAACCAATATTCCCCTGCTATTAAAACAGGTTCATGTAATCCACCCCAGGATGTACCTTGAAATAAGCGGTCATAGCTCAGTGTACATTTTATTGCCGTAATAAATAAACAAACAAATAAATAAATAAATAAATAAATACTGCGTATTTCTGGTCATTGTTATGGTGTATCCCTGTGTATATCTTCACATGCTGTGTGGCATGTCCTGCTCCTGATGTACAGATAGGGAGGGTGGTAGGGGTCTGGGGGGGGGGAGAGGGCACCATACTTAATGTATTCACCTAATGGTGCAATGCTGTATGGGGTTTAACATCCTAACACAGCAATTTAAAGCCAGAAAAGACTCTAGGTACATCATGTCTACCCTACTTCATAGGCAGGCATTTATAAGTATGCAGCCCAACAAAGACTCATTTATAAGGATATGCTTACCCATTCAACTACCCAAAAAACTGTGATTCCACTGATAAGCAGAAATTTGTCCAGACTCACTTTAAATGGTAGGCATGTCTGCATGTCAACTGTCTCTACTGGGAATCTGTTCAATACATAACCACCCCCTTGGAAAAAATGTGTCCTAACATTACCCCTGAAAAGTTACTACCTCGGAACTTCAGAGCATGTCCCTGCATCCTGCTGGAGTACACCAAATTAAATATCTCTATTTCATCTTATCAATTCCCTTGAGTTTGTGGAAGACTGAGATCATGTGACTTCTCATCCTCCTTTTCTCCAGGCTGAACAAGTTAAAGACTACTAGTCACGTCTATTGCCTTTCTCCCCAATATCACTGAACATTTTGGTGGCCCTGCATTGTTACCCATTGAACTGCTTCAAAGTCCTTGGAGTATTGAAAAGCCCAGAACTGTACAAAGTACTCCGGGTGGGGCCTGACAAGGCATTGTAAAGTGTCAGGATTACTTCCTGTGCTCTGATGCTCACCTTCCTTTTGATGAACCCTAACATTTTGCCAACCTTTCTGACAGAGGCCATGCACTGCTTGCTGTTCTTTATCCCCTTGTCTGTCATCATCCCAGGTAATTTTTTTCATTGATTGCAGCAAAAGAGCACCACACAATGTGTTGGCTGGCTGATTTTCTTCCCCAATTTTAGTATCTTGCATTTGGCTACAGTACATTGAATCTGAGATTCCAGGAGTTTGATCAGTCTCCAAGTTTGCTCAGCTCCTCCTGGAGTGTGTACACAGCCTCAAGGGAGTTCCCCCACCCTTGCTTGGCGTTGTCAGTGAACTTAGCTAGCATGCTTCAAGATCATGGGTACAAATGTGGAACATAGATGGCCCCAGCTCTGGTCACTGAGAGGTGCCACTGAGCACCCCTTCCACGCAGAGCGGTACCCATCAACCACAACTTACTGCTCCTGCTCCTAAGTCAGATAGAAATGCCCCTTGAGTGTGTTTAATATATACCACATTGGTTTACTTTATCCACAAACTTTTCATGTGGCACAATATCAGAGGCCTTGCTGAATCCAAATAGGATATGTATGTCTCATGCCCCCTGTCCAACAAAATGGTCATCCCCTCGAAGAAGGTGATAATGTTTTCTTGACATGATTTGATTAATTATAACAAAGCTATGCAGAGAGGCTATAAGAACCTTGGCTTCAACCAAGAATTTCATTATTTGGCATTGATAATGGCTTCCAGGACCTTGCCCAGAACTGATGTCAGGCTGACCACCATATAGTTATTCAGGTGTGGACTTTCCCCTTTCTTGAAGATGGGGAACTCACTGCTTTTGTTCAGAAAAAAAGGTGAAGCTGGAGGGGGTAAATTCAAGAGAGATGTGAGGAGTACTTTTTCACAGAAAGAATGGTGGATTCCTGGAACAACCTTGTAGCAGGTGGTGGGGGCAAAACAGTGGTGGGGTTCAAGAATTCATGGGATACACACAAGGGAATCATAGTTGAAAGGGCAGAAGATAGAGCTGTAGATTGGGTACGATCTGTGACAATAATATAGGTAGGAAGGAATGGGCAAACAGGATTGGCCAAGTGGTCTTTATCTGCCATCAAATTCTATGTTTCTACAGTATGTTTCTGTGTCACTTTGCAGACCTCAAGCACCACATCTGTTCAGACAGACTGTGTATGGTGTGTGTATCCCTGTGTCTGTCAAAGGCATATATGTGTGTGCTGTACAGAGCTACAGTCTGTGTGCAGAGACCATATGCTCATTGTTAAACATACATATCATCCCCATTATATATTTGCAGTGTTATGGGGATTTGGCATCACTACTGCAGCCCTTGGAGTGGCATCATTTCTGGGCTTGGGATCCATATATGGAAATGCTTATCTTCTGTTGTGGATAGTTGTTCTCAAGTGGAGATTATGCATATATTCTAACACGCATAATAATGCACTTCACCAACCAGCAAATGCAGTGGTTGCTCAATGGTTCACAGATCATCTGACAAATAGGACACAGAAGTTTATGTGTGGTGATGTATACTCCAGGATCCAATCACTTGACACCACAGTTCCACAGGGATCTATCCTGGGTCCCTGTTGTATAGTCTGTTTATTAATAACATATCTGGAGCCAGTGAGTATTCCCAAATCATATTGCATGTAGATGATTTTCACAAAGATTTAAGATCTAGATACCCATAAGAGATTCTTGAAACTTGATTTTAACACAGTGTGTCATTAGAAATAATCTGGTCATCAATGCTAACAAAAAGAGATCTGTTTGGAAGTAGGCAAAGGCTTAATGAATGTCCTGAGCTTTGCGCCACCAGACTGACTGAGGACCTGACCGAACAAGTCCAAGGGCTAGATTTTCAAAAGTGAAAAATTGTACGAGTGTATAAAAAAGTTACGCAAGGGAGGGTTTCCTTGAACAAAAGCAATTTTTTCTGTATGTGCAGAATTCTCAAAAAGGTTGACTTTTTGCAACCTTTTCCACAATTAATGGCAGCTTCTTCATATTTTTTTTACACAGCTGTACAAAAATGCTATGCCTGGTGTTACCATGCATGACATTTTTTGTGTAGCTGTGGAAAAAGGGAAATGCTACCTATGTGCATAAAATGCAGAAAATAACATTTTAGCAGGTGCAGGGATTTTTCCCCTGCACCTGGCAGTTGCACACAGGGCCTCAGGGCCAGATTCACAAAGCCCCTGAAAATCCTGCAGCTGAAGGAAAACCCTGTGCAAGTGGGTTGCCACTTGCGGAGACATAGTTTTTCCCACAACTGCAGTATTCACAAAGGTGGAGACAGTTTACAAGTAGCTTCACAATTTACAGCAGCTTGCAGGGATTTTTCCCCAGTAGCTGTGGAAAAATGTTATGGCTGATTGACCAGGCTTAACATCTCCACAGCTGCGGGGGACCATGAATGAAAATCTCTGCCACTGTGGAGATTTCAATCCACAACTAGAGTTATAGAGTGGTACTTAGTCCCATTTGTGAATCCCATCTTTAGTCTCTGGGCAATGTCGGGCCCTTCAGAAATCTGTTGCCAAGTATTCAAATACCTGGGGATATACCTGGATCCTTCGTTATCCTTTTCTCCTCATGCTGACTCAGTAGTAAGAAGTATTAATCAGCATCTTAGTATACTTCACAGAAACAGACTCAACTTCACCAGCAATGTTAAAAAAATGGTGTTATGAGCCTCACTGTTTCAGTTAGTGCTGTTCTGTTCTGCAGCTAATACTGTAGTACAGTAATTGGAAAGATCGGTGCTGTTTTTAATCAAAGCTGTAAGTTAGCACTTGATCTGACATTGTATACCTGCAGGTGCGATCTTTACATATCTCTAAATGGCCTGTTCTTGTACCCCAAGAGTAGCTTACCAGATGACCTTATTTGGAAAAAAAGCCCAGTTAGGCCTCATGCCCATTGGAGTGCAAAACCTTTTTTAACCTTGTGGATAAAAAATATAGTACCAGGATTATGTGTGGTCAAAGGTTTCAAACTCCATTTAGGAAAATTGTTATTTGCCAACATTAATTTTCAGTAAGGAACATAGAAATATAGAATGTGTTGGCAGAAAAGGACTGGTAGACCTATTTAGTCTGCCCTGTTTTTCCTGCCTAACACTACATCCCAGACTCTTTGTGGTCACAGTTGCCCCCCCCCCCTGCTTTCCTCTATTTATTATACCCATGTGCCTATCCCATACATGTTTGATGTTCCCCACAGTCTTTTCCCCTACCACCTCTTCTGACAGGTTGTTCCAGGCATCCACCACTCTTTTTGTGAAGAAGTATTTCCTCACATCCCTCTTATGGTTACCACCTTTTAGAAAGCCCAAAGTGGGACTTTTCTTACTGGAACATGATTTTTTGCAGGACAGTAGGTGACCTCATCCAATGCAACAGACTAGTTTTCTCTAAATAATCAGAATTAAAGCTAAGTATTGCAGTTTCTTAGTTGCTTCTATTGTTTCTTACCATTTTAAGGTATCTTAGTTAAGGTATTATAGTTTTCTGCAACATTTAGTGGAAAATTAGAAAGTATGTTTTCTACTATAAAGTCAGGAAATGTAGTATTTTTCATGTTTTTTTGTTTGCAGGACACAGCTGCCCAAATCAGGACTGTCTTGCAAAAATCAGGACAGGTGGTAACCCTAATCCCTCTTACTACACATTTGTTCCCATAGACGCCATATGGTGTCGGAATCATCCATTGCTAGATCCGACCCAAAATGGCCACCGTGAGCAGATGACTTAAACTCCTCCCCCACAAGCTTCATATCATGCCCCTATGTTCTGGTGCTCCTTTTCCTGTGAAAAGACTCCCCTCCTGCACCTCGTTCACCCCTGTGGGTACTTAAAGATCTCAATAATTTTCCTTCTTGCTCTCTTCTCCTCTCCTCCAGTACTCCTTGAGCTGCTGCTGCATCTCCTCATATGGTCTCTCATGCAACCCCCCTCACCATTGTTGTAGCCCTCCACTGGACTATCGCTACCTTGTCAATGTCCTTGCAGAGGTGAGGCCTCCAGAACTGAACACAGACACAACTGGACAAGAGGTACAAATGAGTGGATTTCTCTACCTGTTGCAGTCTGGGAAATTTATACCTTTAAAATGTTTAAGTCATGTTCTAGCTTATTTCCAGGATAAGCTGGTGTGAAAATGTACATAATTACTATGTTTTATATTTTATAATTTATTGCTTTTTTATTATGTACATGTATTTTTCTATGTATATGACGTGGACACATTTAAAAAAGGGCTTTCAAGCTCAAAGATTTCCTGAATATAATAAAAAAACTGGATGTGTGTTAGTCACTTCCCGGTGCTATGTATGTTGCTCCATACGAATTTCATACCAGGAGTGCTTGTGGGTTGGGCCATCAGTGTCTCTTTAGCAGGCTTACTTCTTCCTCTCTCTTTATCATACCCCTATTTTAGTATTATCCATGAATAGTTACATTAACAAAACTGCTGATTTTACTTGTGTGTTTGATTCTCATGAAGCTAGCTATGCTGTAATGGCCCACAAGGATGTAACATAATACTGCAGCATTCTGCAGCAGAGTTACTGCAGGAAACAAGGCAATTTCAATGACAGTAAACCAATTTTGTTATGCATTAACCTGAGACACTGTGCTGCATACTGGCAGGCCCCATTGTACTTCATTCATCTCACATCCTGTTCAAATTGCACTTTTTGTGAAACCTAGTTTTTTAAAATAAATAGACAGCTTGGAACTCTTAATGTGTAAAACATGAAAGTTTGCAACTGATGTTAAACTGAAGTTTTTTTCGACTGACTAGCCTATAATTCCCCTTCTCTTTCCTGCACCTTTGTAGGAAACTGGTTCAAGTACTGTAACTTTCCAGTGATTTGGCACATGTGTGCACACATACACACACACACACACACACACACACACACACACACATGTACAGCATCATGGGTATTATATACAAATCACCATGTTGGAATGCAGGCTGAGCAGGCATTAAGTTGAACTCTGGGATACCAAAAGGCCTCACAAGCTGTCGGAAAAGACTGAAAACAGTAATTCACAGACATATTTGTATTCCCTTAATCAATAGAGGAAAACACTTATGGGGTTTTGGAAGAACAGAAAGAAAATTACAGAAATATGCTTTAGAAGGATTTCCAGGAACCTAATAAGAGGTCATCCTGGCTAAAGGTAATGTAGCAAAATGGTTAACCAAATATCTGGGGTCAAAATCATATTTATCCTCCTTATTATAAGATGATAACTATAAGATGAGCAATTATGAATTACAAATTGCAAATGCCAGTATAAACTTTAGGGAGGATAAGGTGATAGAAGCAATTGTATCATTTAAATCTGGGATTGAATCAGGAGTGAATAGGATAGTCAATGATATTTATAAATTTAACACTTAGTTCTGGGCCCTTTATTACTTAATTATTTTAAATGATGTGGCAGCAATCATTTTATCATGAAAAGATAGAAGCAGGATGTAATGGTGCTGATCTTTAAAAAGAGGTAATGCAAGGATCCAAAAACGATAGGCCTGTAAGCCTTCTTGATAAAATATAAAAACCTTTTACAAGGTTGAATTTGGTTAAACCAGATGTGTAAGTAAAGGCAAAGGGGCTAACCTGTAGATTTCAGGAAGGCTTAAGAACATATGGAAGGCTTTAGAACATATGGAACAGATGACCAATGCTATGTTTTGGATTATATCATCCATATGGACTCATAAATTTCAAACAGCAATTGTTTGTTACATTTGTGGACTTCTTCCTTTGATTGTGTATATAGAAAATTCCTATGGTTGAAACTGCAAAAATGTAATATCGACAAAGGACTTTAATACATGATTAAGAATCTTTATGCAGATTGCACAATAAGGGGTGGATCTGGTTTAAAGGAGGAAATGACAGAAGCATTTGCAGTAAATAGGAAGTCAGAAAGCAGTGTTTGCTGGCCCCTGTCTTACATATACATATATGAATGAGATCTTGGAAAATCTAGTTGAATCAGTAATGTTCCTATTTAGAATTGATAAAAACATGTGCCCCTTCTCGATTATGCTGATGATGTGACAATTATATCCCTCAAGATGCACAAAACTAGGTGATTTTACAACTTTTAGTGGACCAGCAGAGATTCACAAAAAAAAGCAAAAACCTTAAGCTTTCAGACCCTTTCTCAAAAGTTAAAAGGCCCTTTTCCTTTTCCTTTTGAGAAAGGACTCTGTAGGTCCAAAAGCTTAAGTTTTTTTTTTTTTTTTTAAATCTCGGTGGTGCATTAAAAGGTATCAAATCACTTAGTTGTGTGCATCTTGTTGTACAAGGACTAATATGGCTACAAACAATGATATCCTTATCAGCAATAAAACTGCAAAATCATCTTTACCTGCTTAAAGAAAAATCTAGGGAACAGGCATTATTAATCAATACTAACAAGACAAAAGTAGTCAAGTTTGTCAAAGGAGTTTCACAATTTAAATGAGGCCTGAAGGAAGGGCAGACTGAAGGTATGAAAAACTTTCAGTATTTGGGCCTATTTTTTGACAATCAAAACACCTGGGTTTCCCATAAAGTGAAATTATAATCCAGATTATATGCCTCTGCTTTAGGATTAGCACCTTTCAATTAGTGAGTCTGAGGTCATGCAGTGCAACCTGTTTTAAAAATTATTGATGCCATGCCAGCCAAATGGTGTGGAGGACTTAGGCACTGGACACCTCGGCTCCTGCCATGATGGTGAACCAGATTTGGAAATGAATGTGGATCACTCAGGGGCTGGCCAGGGGAGGGAGGATTAAGCATCCCATGGACAGCTGTCCTCCATCGGGAAGGGCAGTTACAGAATTTCACTGCTTGTCTGCCACCTGGACGATGTTGAGCAGCAGCACAGGGAGGTCACACAGGAAGCTGGATTCCACACACAGGACACCAGGGGTGTCTCCATGGTGGCAGTGTATGTACATTGTGTCCATGATGCACATAGTGGGGCCTAGGGAGAACAAGCGGAAAATCCCCCAGCCACAGGACGATGGCAACCCCCAGAAGGCTCCACACTGGCAATCAGGCACCTCTGAGGAGGCCCTCTGTTAGAAGGTAAGCAGGTGTGACTAACGTTCTGGAGAAGCCAGATGATAGAGCTGGGGGTCAGTCAGAAGGGGGTAGCCAGGCAGTAGAAAGCAGACAAACAAATAATTGAAAATATTTATTTTATGGATGCCAAAACAGCAATGCAGGCCTTTAATGTGGCATAAATTTGAGGAGGAAAGGAAATATGCAATTTGAAACCACCATTTTCAAAGACGTATAGATCAATATTGGCATTACCAAAGGGAACACCAGCTGTAGCAGTGAAGGTGAAGTTGGGAAGTGAAGACTTGGAGTTGTGCTATATTAGGATAATTGCATACAAGATAAAACTGAGTAGACCGTTGGAAGATAGCCTAGCAAAATTAACATTTAAAGAAAAGTGCTGCATCATCTTTGGTCCTGCACTTGTTATGACCACTGGTTTCAGTAGATCTTCAGTATACTATTGAGTATTAGGGGATATTCTATGCAAGAAGATATGGGTCAGTATACAATATAATTCACTTATGAAAAGGAAGCCATGGGACTTGAATGGAGGAAATGCTTTGAAAGTCTAAACAAGCTACCATTTTAGCCCTTGGCCATCTAAACTGAACTTAAATTTCAATTTCAAGAAGTATCTGTAAGTATTGGAGACCCAAGAACTGAAGAAGGCAGTAACAGCTTTCACATTTAGTACCTCCAAGTTAAGGGCACTGGAGGAGAGATATGCAAAAATTAAGAGTGGTGAATAGTGATATGTTATGTTTGTGTAACAAGTCCCATGAGGATGATAGCTACCAACTGGTAATGGTGTGCCCTGGGCTTTTTGGACTGGTGGCAGAGACCAGCCGCAGCAGCAAGTTGCGAGGAGAAGCTGTAGTAACTGGGTTTCGTGTCCAACCATGGTCCCGACCTCTATTAAATGGTCATAGAGGGAAGAGCTAGCTAAGGGGTTGTGGCCAGGACTCAGGGGGGAGGAGAACTCTGGGGGTGGGGTTGCAAGCTCTGGTACAGTCTGTGCTGGGGAATGTTATTTTGGGGCCATTATTTTCACTTTGCTATTGTTTGTATGGAGAGTTTTTAGCACACTCCTCTGTAGTTGCATTCTTTATTAGGTGGCTGTCCCAGTGGACATGGGGGGGGGGGCTACGTGCTCTGGCATGGCTAGGACAATTAGGGATAAGGAATGGGGCAACCAACTTGGAGGGAAAATCAATATGGGATAGGGACTGGAATGAGGCAAGGTCCACAGATCACGAGGGCCAGCATCGTTGGAAGGGTGGTGGGGTGTGTAGGGTGTGGATCGGCCATGGTACTAGCCCTGGCTTGCAGGATAGGGGGGTTGCATGGTGTGCCAACAGTTGGCACAACTCAAGGAGGAGGAGGTCAAGTGGTTAAGATGGACGTTGGGTATGGCGGGGGGGATGGGGTGGAAAAGAAGGTGACTCTGCTGCGGGGGTAAGTTGGGGAGAGGGCAGAAGGGGGAAGAATGGTGAATTTGTTGGGGTTCAGGTGTGGCACCCAAAATGGGAAGGAGCCATCAGGAGAAGGATTGTATGAGCACATGGGACTGTGCTACCAAAAGGAGAAGTGTTGGAGTGGGTCCTATAGGAGGGAGGGGAACTCCAGTGAGCATGGGCAGGGATGGCCCTGAGTGAAATAAGGACCAGGGGACCTGGCAGGTGGTTAGGAGAACAGGGCCGGGGAATGAGGAAAAGAGATTTGATAAGGAGAGTGAGCCAGCTAGAGGTGTCAAGACTATATGCGTAGCACATATGAATAGATTTGCACCCCTGGTACAGTCACACGAGGGGGAGGGGGAGGAATCTGGAACAGAAGAGGCTCCAGAGGGGGCAGGTAAACTGGGAATGGTGGAAAGCACAGCAGACAGGAGCAGCAGAGTTACTGCCCTGCACAGAGACTCAGCGGGAGTGGGGGGAGCAGGTAATGGAAGATACGCAAGCACCAGAAGGAGGGAGAGGAGGGCTAGGAGACAGGACACTGAGGGCAAGGGAGGAGATGGGGACAGCAAAGGTGAGGGAACTTGGAGTGGGGAGGTCATGGGAAGGGTGGAGGAGGACCAAGTGGGGGATGAGGGTGTAGGATGAGGTGATGGGAGAATACAGGGAAGGAGAGAGAGGGATCGTGGTACGAAGGAGGGTGTGGTGGGGGGCTAATGAATTCCCCAGTGGAGCGGAGTGGTCCCTTGTCCCTGGGAGAAATATGGAGATGGGTCCCAGAGCTGTAGCAGGAAGGGAAGTGATTGGGGAGGACAGGTCAGTGAGGAGAAAGAGCTGGGGGCGGGGGGGGTCCCTTGTTCCTGGGGGTTATATGGGGATGGATCTGAGTGTCGTAGTGGGAAGGGAAGTGGCTGGAGAGGACAGGCAGGGGGGGTCACTTGTTCCTGGGTGTAATAAAGGGATGTACCTGAGTGCTGTAGCAGGAAGGAAAGTGGCTGGGGAGGTCAGGTCATTGAGGAGAAAGAGCTGGAATAGAAGAGACAGGACTCAGTTGGCACGCAGGTGAGGGGAGGAGATGGAAAAGCTGACAAGGTAGAGGGTGGAATGGGGAGAGCAACTGGGATAGGGAGTAGGCCTTGGGAAAAGGAGGCAGTAAGAGTGCTCCTTTTGGGGGTGACTCCATGATTAGGGTGATCAGGTAGGAGGGTGGGGGGAGGAGACATCCTGTGGTGTTAGGATCAAGAGTATATCTGGCTTGACAGTGCATGAGGCCAAGCATCTGGTCTTTGCTCTGGTGAAATAGTGTGGTAGAACCCCTGATACATTAGTGAACCTGGGTACAAATGATATAGAGGGACACAGTGTGCTGGAGATTCAGGCTAGGTTCTGGGAGCTAGACAGAGTCTGTCAGGCAGTTGGGTGCTCGGCCTCCTTCACAGAGATCCTACTTAGGGCCAGTGTGGTGAATAAGCAAAAAATAAGGGATGTAAACGAATGGCTCAGTGAATGGTGCGAGGCCGGGGGAATGGGTGGGTGGAGGACTGGGGTGCAACCTGGGAGGACAAGGAACTGTATGCAAGGGACAGGCTCCACCTCAGCTCAGGGGGGGGGAGGTCTTGAAGCACAGATTGGCAGTATTCATTCAAACTAGGTGGGGTTTAAACTTGTGAGAGGAGGAGGGTTGGGGATCCCTGGCAGGCCCAGCCTTCTCCCCCAAGTGGAGGAAGGGTGCACAGACCAGAAGCACCTGGTAGTGCCTGAGGGAGCCCTTGTAGGCAGCGACCTGGGAACCCTTAGGGTGGGGAAAGGGAGGGTAAGGGGATGCTTTGGAGGGTGGTCCTGATTAATGCCAGGAGCATGGGGAGCCAGATGCCCAAGCTTCAGGCGCTGCTACTGGAGGGTGGAGTGGATGTGGTGGCTGTCATTGAAACTTGGACCACTTCCAGGCATGACTGGGACCTAAATCTAATAGGGTACACCATGTTCAGACAGGATAGGGCAGTGGGCAGGGGAGGGGGTGTAGCATTTATCATTAAGGATGGCATAGGGATAAGCAAGTTTGAGGAAGTGGGAGGGCAGGTGGAGGCTTTATGGGTCACCTTGCAGGCACTGGGGGGCAAGCGGGTGAAGTTTGGGGTGGTATATAGACCACCCGGGCAGGGGGAAGACCTGGAGGAAGGCCTGGTGGTGAACCTTAGGGATCATTGTGGTCAGAGACAGGGCAGAACTTTGGTGCTGGGGAATCTGAATATGCCAGGAGCAAACTGGGGAACTATGGCATCCTCATCGGCCAGGAAGCAGCGTCTGCTGGACGTCTTCCAGGATGAGTTTCTTGCCCAGCTGGTAACCAAACTGACCCAACGGGGGAGAGTTGCATCCTGGATGTGGTCCTGTCAGATGGTGAGCTCATCAGGGACCTTGTAGTTGGGGAACCACTGGAGGGAAGTGATCACACCACAGTCTGGTTATCCCTGCTCTGGTGGGGGGGGGGTAGATCTCATACAAATGATGGTAGTTTACTTTAGAGGTGCTGACTTTGAGGGTATGGAGCAGATCCTTAGGGGCTACCTAAATATCTGGCCAGGTATGGACAGAGAGACAGTGGGAAGTTATTAAAAAGGAGCCCCTGGAAGCTACCAAGGCCTTCACGAAGGAGTGATGCAAGTGGGGTAGGGCCAGGAGGCCAAGATGGTGGACAAGGGAAGTCCAGGATGTGGTGAGGGGAAAAAAAGGCTGATTATTGCCTATATAGGCATTCTCAGGGGATTATAGACAAGGGGGAGTATGATATGATAGCCAGGAAGGTCACTGGGGGTGGTAAGGTTGGCTAAAGCGTGGATGGAGCAAAGGTTGGCTCAAGAGATTAGAAGGGGTGAAAAAGGGTTCTTCAAGTATATCAGAGAAAGAAGAAAAGGAAAGGGGCAGATTAGTAGGCTGAGGTCGGGAAGTGGGTGGGGGGGAGGAGGCAGGGGAGCAGGCGGAGGTACTAAATGACTATTTTGCCTCGGTCTTCACTAGGGAGGATGGCAGGGTGGCACTGCATGGGGAAGGGCAAGGGGGACTTGCAGATGGGGGGGCCATGGGTGTTTAAATCTCCATTAGGTGGGTGAAAGTAGCCCTCGAGCCCTAAGAGCAGAGAAGCCACCGGGCTTAGACGGGATCCATCCCAGAGTGCTTAAGGAATTGGCTGATGCCATGGCTGCACCTCTGTTGGACCTCTATAACTCCTCACTTAAGTTGGGGTGGGTGCCTCAGGACAGGAGGATGGCCCCTATCGTGCCTATACACAAGGGTGGTTCATGAGAGGAGTCAGGAAATTACAGGCCGGTGAGCTTGAAGTCGGTGGTGGGCAAAGTGATGGAGTTCATCTTAAAAGAGAGGCTGGGGGGATTTATGAAGGCACAGGGCCACCTAGATGATCACCAGCATGGCTTTGTGAAGGTCAGATCATGTCAGACCAACCAGGTGGAGTTCTATGAATGGGTGACCAGAGCACTGGATCAGAGCAGGCCAGCGGAAGTCCTCTTTCTAGACTTCAGCAATGCGTTTGACTCGGTGCCACATCCTGGGCTTCTGGAGAAGCTGGAGGAAATGGGGGGGGGTATGGATGGTCAGGTGGATAGGGAACTGGTTAGCAGGGCGTTACCAGAAGGCGATGGTTGGTGGGAGGTCTCCTATCCCAGGAGAGTCCTGTTTAATGCTTATACCTCAGACATTAGAAGTGATATCAGGAGTGAGATGAGCCTCCTTTCTGATGACTCAAAGCTGGGGGTTGTGGTGGATGTGGGAGAGGGGAGGTTAGCCCTCCAGGAGGACCTAGAGACTCTGGAGGGGTAGTCATGCACCTGGAAACTAACGTTTAATACCGGGAAATGCAGGGTTCTACACCTGGGGGTCAGAAACCCAGCTCATGTGTAAGTAAGTAAGTAAACTAAAGTAAAACTTTATTTATAAAGTGCCTTTCCAATGCCAAGGCACTGTACAATCAATAAAATCAGAACACAAACAATTTTTAAAACAAATAATTACATCCATAGGCAGCTAAAGATTTTAAAAACCATTAGGAAAAGCCAGATGAAACAAGTAGTTTTGAACACCTATTTAAAACTTGAGACAGTCAGGCATTCCCTTAACCGATGAGGTAGAGAATTCTACAGGGTAGGGGCAGGAAAAGAAAAAGCATGTAAGCCCAATGTTTTTAACCAAACCCTTGGAAACTCTAGCAATCCCTCGTCAGTGGATCAGAGTGGGTGGAAGGGGCAGTAGGGATTCAGGAGATCTTGCAAGTACCGGGGTCCCTATTCGTGTAGGGCTTTGTAGGTCAGTAAACTGACTTTAAAAGTGATCAGTCACTGTACAGGCAGCCAGTGCAGTTTGCACAGCACAGGCGAAATATGACTAGTCCTAGATGTACCAGTCAAAAGCCTGGCCACCACATTCTGCACTAGCTGCAAGCAATGGATATCAACCCCCAGAAGCCCTAGGTAGAGGGCATTGCAGTAATCAAGGTGGGTGGTCATAAAGGTGTGGACCAATGTAGGAAGTTCAGCCAGAGGAATCAGCTGTTTCACCCAGGCGATATTCCTCAGATGATAAAAAGAGGATCTGACAACAGCAGACACCTGAGATTTCAGGGTCAAACCACTGTCAAAAATAATGCCCAGGTTGTGCACCTGGTCTGAGGTAGTGAGCTGGACATCTTGGGAGGAGAGACACTGCAGGTTTTGAGAGGGGAGAAACACTGTGGGGTGGTGGTGGATGCCACAATGAACAACTCAGAGTAGTGTAGAAGGGCTGCGGCCCAAGCAAATAAAATGATGGGGTCCATATCCAGGGGGATAACCTCAAGGAGCCGAGAGGTGCTCCTTCTGCTATATAATTGCCTGGTTAGACCATACCTTGAATACTGCATGCAGTTTGGGTGTCCTTACTTAAAGAGGGATATTACTCTTCTGGAGAGGGTCCAAAGGCGGGTGACCAGGATGATACATGGTCTGGGGGAAAAGCCCAATCGGGAGAGACTCGAGGAGCTCAACCTGTACTCTCTGGAGGAGAGGAGGGACAGAAGGGACATGATCGAGTTCTTCAGATATCTCAAGGGAATAAATAGGGTCAGCCAAGATAGGGTGCTTCAGCTGAGGGAGGTGGGGACCACCAGGGAGCATGCAATGAGGTTAGTCAGCAGGAGACTAAGGGGAGAGACAAGGAGACGCAACTTCATTGAGAGGGTGGTGAAACCCTAGAATGCACTGCCCATGGAAATGGTGGCTGTTGTAACTGTGGAAGGGTTCAAGAGAGGCTGGAATAGGTTTAGGGGGAAGGTGCATCTTAGAACCCCACCAGGGAATGGGGTTGGGGGACCTTGTCGGGAGGGTGGGTGGAGGCCGTAACGGTGCCCTGTTTGGGCACTGATCCCTGAGCAGACTCGATAGACCACAGGGCCTATTCTGCTGCCTTCTTAGTATGTTACTATTACTGGCTGCAGGGCAAAAATAAATAGCCTCATTTTTGAGTGGAGTTTTCTTGCCAATACATCTAATTGTATGCCTATTTTTGTTATATACTAACCCTACAAATATAATGACCTTATTATTTTTGAATTCTGCATTAACAAGACAAGCAAACTGTATGCATGTGCTAGAAAATCGAACAGCATTGATGGGCAATGCTAGATAACAATAAAAATAAAGATGTATGAGTACTGTACACAGATTGGTATAAATTGATGGAGCTCTCTTGACTCCGTGCAACAAGCTCAGTGAAAGTAGACTGCTCTGTACTTAGAAATGCAAATGAGTGCAATTTTTTTTAATGATGTACAATGTAACAGTTTTATATCTGTCCATTTATTGTGATTGAATTGTGTGCATGTACTGTATTTAAAAAATTGTAAAGTCCTGTAGGTCGAACAATAAAACTCTTTGACTTGACTTAATATATGCTTAATAATTTTAGGACTCATCAGCATGATTTCACAATTGTCTCTACCAGCCGGTTCCAATTTGGGGTCATGGTGAGACCAAAGCAGGAAAGTGACAAGAATCTTGGTTCAAAGGCAATAAAATGAGTTTTCTTTTGTGCTCCCATGAAGTATCACTGTGTAACAGTGTAAAAGTCTTTTTTATGGAATAAGGCATTTTTAGATAATGCTGATGCCTATTAATTGCCCTGCTGTTAATTTTAGTTATATGAAGTATTGTATGGTTTTAGAATGTTTTTATCTGTAATTTATTGTAATGCGCCTTTGGTTTTAAGAAAGGCGTAGACAAATAAAGTTTGTTATTATTATTATTATTATTAACATTTAAAGAAATGCAAACTTACACATATCCTCATAAGGCAAAACATTCTGGAAAGTGTATATGAATCACCATGAGATAATTTAGACCACTTCTGTTTTAAACAAGAGTGTGTGGTGCTGAGTGACCTTTCACACACTCTGCAAAGGTTGAAAATAGAAGACACAGATGTGTTTCACTCTATAGAAGAGTCGTCATTGTGCCTCACTTGAAACAGCCCAGGAGAAAGACTCTTTGAAACATGGCTTTATTGTAGAATGTGTAGAAGGCCATTTGGCACCATACACTCTTGCTCAATGCAGAACCAGTCAAAAAGCCTTGTTATGGCAATTTGCATATTCTTCCCAGAATGCTTTGCGTCATGGGGATATGTGTAATTTTACATCTCCTTGATACCTGGCTTTATTGTCAGTGTCCTTTCTGGGTAATCATTGCCTTTGTGCTGGAGTTTTTTGTCTTTTAGATTGCTTTTCTATTTGTGGCTCATAATGACCTAAAGGTGTAAGAAGAAAATATGACTGGTCCATCCTTTCGTTGGGCTGTTGCCAATGAAACAGACTGATGTGTTCTGTGTAGGATGACTTATGCGATTGTGTCTTTTGTTTTTAGCCTTTGCACATAGTTTTTTTGGCACCATACACTCTTGCATAATGCAGAACCAGTTTAAATGTGTCTGTGGTGATTTGCACATGCTTCCAAGAATGCTTTGTTTTCTGGAGCTATGTGTAATTTTACATTTCTTTGAAACCTAGCTATACTGCCAATGACCTTTCTGGATAACCATTGCCTCAGTGCTTTTGCACTGAGATTCTTTGCCTTTTGTGTACCTTTTAGCTTCTTATGTCTCTTGGCTGGGTTTAGTGCAACAGCGCATATATATATATACAAAAGCTAACCAGATGCTGGGCTGCATCATAGGAGCGTCACCAGCAGGAGGCAAGAGGAGATTCTGCCCCTGTACAGAGCCCCTGGTGAGGCCACAAGTAGAGTACAGTGCACTGTTTGGAAGCTCTCATCTCCAAAAGACTAAGACCACTTGTAACAGCGCAGAGAATGGCCACCAAAAGAATGAGTTATGCAGGGGAGGTCATATGAAGAGCAGTTGAGCTGCCAAAATATGTAGTTACCTGAGGATAAAAGAAAAAGGGGTAATATAACAGAAACTTTTAAATATCTTGAGGGGATTAAGAAAGTGGGCTGGAATTCATTGTTGAAGAATAGCAAGGGGTCATGTACTGGGATCATAAGTGCAAATTGGTCCCAGGTAAATACAGGAAAGATGAGAGAAAACACTTCTTCAAAGAGAGAGCGGTGGGGAAATGGAATGGCCTGCAAAGCAAATCAATAAGGACACAAATGGTTCACTGCTTTAAGGTGGGGTGGGACAGGAACAATGAACTGGTAATTTTGGGAGCTGGATGGTAGGAAGGAGACAAAACTGCAGAACAGATCAAGATCACAGTAGGGGGCTCAGTATATGCCCAAAGTGACAGGCTGCAGCACAGCACACTTAGGTTAAATCAGAGCAGACTCGCTTGATGCAGCCTATTTTCAGCCTGCAAAGTTTCTATGTTTCTAATTATAATAATACAACGTTTGGCATGTTTTAATTTCCATAAAAGGCTGCTAAACACTTATGTTTTGGTGACTATGGGATTGAAGTCCTTCTGAGGTGTGGTAAATGATTATAGGTTTTTCCATGCTTTTGGATGAAATGCAACTGCCTGTATGTGTTTCATGCAACAACATGACAAAACCTGTAATCATATAGCACATCCTATAAGTACTCTATTTACATTTTAATACTCATAAAGTATTGACCAAAATTACATCTGTCTAGTCCTTCCCTGAATATCTGAACAGTGCTGGCTTCCACTGGGTAGCTATTTCAAATGATAACCACCCTCTGTGTAAACATTTCACCTCATATTCTCTACCCTGACTTCAGTGAATGCATGCTGTCTAGTTCTGTTTGCACTCACCAGATCAAGCATCTGTGCATACTCCACCCTGTCTCTCCTTTGATTATGTCCAATCTCTCCATATAGCTCTTGCCTCCTAAGCCACTCATTAGCATAGCAGCTGTATGCTGGACCCTCCAAATTTCTTTACTGCCATTTCTATACTGTGGTGACCAGAACCAGATGTGGTGTGATCTAAGCAAAGCCTTTTGCAGGGTAAACATCCCAGAGTAGCATAGTAGTTTAAGATCAGAAGGTCCATCATGTCTGACACTTCCCCAGCTTTACAAGCAATCATGTACAAATATACATGGATTGCCCTTCCTGCTATTTCCCAGGGTACTGATTCCCTTGGTAAGCAGATATGTGTCCTGGCTTACCCTGAAGGTCTTTACTGACATCTTAGAAAATGGGTTTGGAAAATCCATGAAGCTGATTTGCTTAGGCCACTAACCAGCTGGTCTAGTATCAGGAAACAGAGACCTGGATATAATGAATCGCAGTCTCTGCATGCCAGTTTTTGTTTGAAATCATTGAGCTGAAAGAATGTTCAATTTTAAACAGGTGCCACTTTTTTTTTTTCGCTTAGTGAGAGCTGTGCTTCTGACCTGATGTTTAGTGATGCCTCTCTCCATCTGTGCAGTTTGTTTAATGCATGCTCTATATCCCCACCTACATATAAAATTGGCACCAGTATCCCTTCTTGAAAGCCACCCTCTCCTTTACTCATGTCCTTCAGCCAGCCACCTGCCCACTCTCTCTACTGCCGCAAGTTGGCAGCATGTGTCCATCTGGAGAAGAAGAAATGAAGAAAGTACCGCTAGTCTGATCATGCACTCTTGCACTACCACCAACACGCATGCTGAATTCACTCCATACCATAGAATAACAGTGGCATCTGTGGCCCCTCCCAACACTCTTTTTTTTTGTTATGTACAGGCAGACTACCACCACTAATCCAAATCTCAGTATTACCAGAACTGCAGGAATGATGGTCACACTACATATCTGATCGTGTTTAGAACAAATCAAAACTGGATCGCTTCTCAGAAGGGGAGGACAGAGAGCAGTAAAAAATAAAAAACATTATTGAGATGGGTAGAAGATGACAATGAAAACTAAATCTGGGAAAGGTGGTGAAAGAAACTGCAACTTCATTCTGAGGCTACATTTAACAGATGGCTAGACTCAAAAGAGTATTAAAGACAACAACACTTTCTACTGCCAATGCCAGCAGTGGTGAGACTACTTTATACAAAACTGGATTTTATTCATTTCCATACACTTTTTACAATTTGTTTTTAAATATTTTTGAAACATTTAACATAAAATGTCACCCAAAACCTGTTTCGTATGTGCAATAATATCCTCCAGAATGAATAGAATTGGACTATACTGGGCTATAAGGCCATTTGCCTGTGGCATCAAGTCTCATTACACACCCTGTGTAGTCCAATGTAACCCAATCCTACCCACCCTGCCTTATATTATTGCTCGTATAACTACTGTGTCTACTGATAGGCTGTTCCATACTGAGGCCCACTCTTCTCTGGAAAGTATTTCCTAACATTGCACCTAAATTTACTACTTCTGAGCTTCAGGATGTGTCCACAAATCCAGCTGGAGAGTACCAGGTTAAATATATATGTCTGTCATATCTTGTTGATACTGTTCAGTTTGCCAAAGGCTCAGTCCCCTTCCTTGACCTGTGTTTTAACCCCATCCTAATGAATTCCAATAATTTTTTGACTGGCAGAATACTACCTATTTGGCTTCAGCTTACAGTCCACAATTATTTCTAAATCATTATCTTCAGCTGGGCTGTCCACTGTTGTAGCTTACAGGTGTGTGTGTGTGTGTGTGTGTGTGTGTGTATACTTTTGTGTGTGCACATGGTAAATGGCATGCAGTGTTGACCTAGATTCCTTGCCCTTAACTGCTGTACCTTGCAGTTCCACACACTAAATATGAGCCCCCATTTCTAAGACCATGCCTGGAATGCTAAACCTGCCAATATATACAATGGTTTGTATCCTAAAACACTCCAACACACATCACTTTGATTCTGGAATATTTGTACCCCAGAGTCACATTTTCACACTTCTGCAACATTGTGTAGCAACTAGACAAAAAGCAAATTTTAAAATTTATGCACACAATTCAAGTGGAGTACTCCAATTCATGCTCTGCAAAGTTTTCATGCATTAGGCATATTGCAATAACTGTGTAAAAACTCTCCCAAGTGCTGACTTAGAAAAGTGTTCAAATACATTTCACAAATATCCATGCATACTGGCTTTTTTTCCTATGAAGTGTGCACTTTCTGGCTTTTTTATGATGTTTCAGTTTTACAAAAGTGAAAATAACTTGGAAGTATAGAAAATCTAGGAAAAAACTTCACAAAAGAAAATTTTACACACTTCACATACCTCTAGTAGCAACCCTGACACAGTGCACAATAATAGTTTAAATCAATATACAAGATCCAGTGCTCTCTTGGTAATTTGCCTGTCAATTATCTACCACCCATGCTATCCAAGAGTGTCTTTTACTTTACCTATACTCCTTCATGTTAATTCCCTAATTTACATGTCATAGAATCATAGAATTGAGCTGGCAGAAAAAGACAAATTTGGTCAATTGTATCTGCATGAGATAGCCCTGCCCCACCTCCCTTTTATCTCTCTGTCTCCCCTCTGCCCTCTCTTCGCTCCCCTTCCTAATCCCATGTAGTTATCCCATACTCTTCTGAATTTCTCCACTGTTTCCACCTCCACCACCCACTTTGGCAACCTGTTCCATGGTTGTACAACCCTCTCTGAGAAATACCACTCCCTCATGCCCCCCTTAAATCTTCTTCCCTACAGCTTAAAAGCATGCCCTCTGGTGCTTTTGTTTTCACTCAGTCTGAAGATGCTATCTCCCTTAATCTTATTTATTCCCTTCATGTACTTGAAGGTTTCCACCAAATCCCCCATCTCCCATCTCATTTCCAGTGTACGGAGCCCTAAGTCTTCCACCCTCTCCCCATATGGTCTCCCCTGCATCCCCTGGATCATCCAGGTCACCCTTCTCTGTACCCCTTCCAGCCTATCCTTGTCACCATGCAAATGGAGCCTCAAGAATTGAACTCCATACTCCAGTTGTGGTCTGACCAATGTTTTATATAATGGCATGATCACCTCCCTCCTTCTACTGGTGAAGCCTCTCCCAGTGCATGCCAACACTCTTGTTGCTTTCCCAGCTGCTTGTTCACACTGACTCATAGCTTTTAATGTGTCTGTGATCCAAATCCCTAGGTCCTTTTCTTGTTCTATGACCTGCAGTGACCACCCCCCAAGGCTCTAAGTGGCTTTTGGTTTATTTCATCCTATGTGCATTATTTTGTACTTTTTTGCATTGAATTGCAATTGCCACTTTTTTGCCCACTCCTCCAGCCTGACTAGATCCTACTTCATCCTCCCCACCTCCCAGAGTGTCCTCCCTGTTATATATCTTTGTGTCGTCCGCAACCAAACTCACTTTCCCATTTAGACCGTCTGTTAAGTTTCTTACGTACACATTAAATAGTATGGGCCCCATCACTGACTCCTGTGGCATCCCACTCCTCACCCTTAGTTCTCTGGAGTGCTTCCCATTGACCACCACTCTCTGGGTCCTCCCTTCTAGCCAATACTCCACCCACTTTGTAAACCTAGCCCACACACCCAGACTGTTCAACTTGCTTATCAGCCATCTGTGTGGGATGGAATTGAATGCCTTCCTGAAATCCAGATAGGTGACATCCACCCCCCAATCATATACCTCCATAAACCCCTCAAAGAATTCGATCAGGTTGGTCTGACAAGACCTGCCACCTGTGAACCCATGTTGGTTGACATCAATCAGACCCCCTCCATATCACATTCATTATCTGCCATCTCAGACATTTAAACCTATGACAAATGATCATTTTACTCAATGTTTATCCCCCCACCACCATTATCAGCCAGGCCACAGCTCTTAACCTTCTGCCTCACAATTGTAGAACAAGGCATAAAAAATCAGGGACATATAGTCGAAATTGGGGACATGCAAAAAATTAGTAGTATCAGCTCAGTAAGCTGTGTACAAAATCAGAAGCTATGGAGGAAATGTTTGAAGTATAATGGGCACATCCCACAATATCAGGGACCATGGTATGTGCCACACCATGTGAGAATTAACCCATTGGTCCTTGAATACTGAAACGCCCAAGACCCTGTGTTTTGGCAATATATAAAATAAAAGTTTTGTGTTTACACTGTGTCACATCACCTTCTCTGTGTACAAAGCACATTTGCCATAAGGGATGGATGTTTGATGGAGCAATTCAGAGTGATGAAATAAGACATATCCCTTATAATACAGGACATCTGAGAAGTAGTGTATGTACTGTGCTGACATCCTTATATGAAAATACCATACTGCAATAAAAACTTGACTACGATTTCAGGAATCAAGATGCTAAAGCAGGTAAGGCCCAATATTCAAAACTTTGCCCAGGGTCAAAAACAGCACTGCCCGGCGTGCAAATTTAGCCCACAGACAAGAGCACACAACAGTCAAAGAAATGGTCCAGGTGTAAACAGTGCTGAATATAGCAGGCAAATGAAGGTGTACAAATATGGCTTTGAGTGCAGTGGAAAAATAGCCCAGCAATGAAGACAGCTCTGAAAATAGCTACCAGGCAGTGCAAACTGCAACATCAGTCCAGTGAGCACAGAGGTGGAGTAAGGCAAAGGCGAACTACGTGGCCAGTGTCGGTGCTAGCAAAGAGGTGGATTCACAACAACTGCAAACAACATTGCAGGCCAAATACTACAGAACTGTGCTATGGTTCTAACAGGTTTGCCTGGGGCAAACTCGTTTGACTGGAGTTAACACGTTTGCCCTGCATTAACATATTTGCCCATGGCAAAGGTTTGCTATATTCAAAACTGATATGCAAATAAGCCTACTTAGGCAGTCCCAAGGGCAAACAGCGACACTAGCATGTCATTATGGCATGATTTATATGCATTACCATGTAGATTACCTGGCACTGTTTCAGGGTGCACACAGCTCCACCTGCACAAGGTACAATGTTTTATTGATCAGCATATGCCATTACAATAGTTACTAAAACAAAAACAATGCAATAAATACTTGAAAAAGTCATAAAATCTTAAAATCACACAATTTGATAGAGTAGATTGTACAGCAGTAATGTCAGTAGAAATTTATCAAGTTATAGATGATCCAATATCAAATTGCACAACTCCAAGATAACGCCACCTGTAGGTTAGACTGGAACTACAGGTCAGTAGCTGCAGGCTGGGTCTTCTCACAGCAGCACCTGTATGTTAATCTGGATCAACAGGTTGGTAGCTGCAGGCTACGTTTGTGCACAGCAGCAGAGACAACTGTGCCACAGGGTATTAGCACCGCAGGCATGGGTGGTGGTGCTGCATGCCATAGACATATTGTTGTGTCTGCTACAGTGCATATCAGATGCTACAGTAACACAGTGGCCGGTATGGGGAGGGACACAGCAATGCCTACAGTGTGTCAGGCATCAATGACTGCTGCTCTCCACACAGTGACAGGCCCTGCTGGCAGGTGTGTTCTAACAGTGGGCACCACTGTCATGCTGTCCTGTGACCCACGTACACTGTGCCAGTGGCATGGGATACTCACAGTAACGCTCACATGGCTGGCCGTGTTTGATGTGGTGTCTGTGCAGGTGTATGTTATGTGCCCCAGGAGGGCAGACACATACCATCAAACAGGCACACTGGCGTCGGGGCATTCTCATCACTGGAACATTTGCACTGTGTGGATGGCCCCAGCCTTGTGGCAGCACCTACTATGTGGTGCAGCCTGGCCACCTGTACACCCTCCCCTCAACACCCTCCAGTCCCCCAGTGCTGCATGTGTGTGCTGGATAGTGTTGGTGTACCCCAGTGGGGGGACTGGAGGTGCGTGCTGTACAGACACACTGCCATGGTGTCCACTGGGCACTGGGGTACTTGCAAATGCCTGGCAGGGTTTGGAACAGTGCCAGATGAAGGTGACATGGACGATGCCTTCTGTGTGCAGCATGTCTCTTCTATGGCATATGGAATGGCCCAGGGTGGCCATCTGCCTTCTCTGCCTCCTCATTGGCTGCAGTCATCAGGTGCACAATGCAGCTTTTGTTGCATAGAGCCTTGTAGCCTGTTGCAGTTTTATCCATGTGCCCCGTCCTTGGTTTGCCTGGAGTTAAGACTACCTTTTCACAGGTGGTAGTTTGTGCCATGTCATGCTAACACACCTTGCGTGGCGCTATGGGTTTATATATGCCATTGTGCCTGTATGAATGTCCCCACCCATCACTTTGCCCCATGGATAAATGATCTTTTAGCGCTGGTGTTCACACATTGCACTGGCGCTATTTGGCCTTTTGAATATGGCAGTCCATCGCAATTGCTGGGCAATCCCAGCACAATAGTTTGTGACTGGAGCAAAGTTTTGAATATTTGGCCACTGATGTTTTCTGATTGTAGTGGTGTTTTGATTGGGTAGGAGTCTTTTCTACTCATTTAAACAGAAAGAATTTGTATGGTCCCTCTTTGTTACAAAGTATTTGCCCTCATGTCACACTATGTACATCTCAAGGTGTTTCTGCAGATTACAACTTTGCAGACAGTAAGAGGTTTTGCAAGTCACAGAAAGAGGTACAGTAACTGGTAAGGTTATAGTTAGTATTAGTACTACAGTATTTTGAGTTTCAAAACCCAATGAGATAATTACAAAGGGTTCTTTAGAAACAGGGAAGTCAGAGGATCTGGGGACTCAGAAGGCATTGAGTAATTCTAGATAATATTAACAGTGCAAACTGAAAGGCTTTTCAGACTTTATCTGTTCTACACCATTGGTGTATCTATGATAATGTTAGCAAGTTCTTCGTTAGTCTTTGTAAATGTTGTTAAAGTCGGCAAATTACCGTAAGAGATCTCAGATTGAAAACAACATGACAGATGCCATCTAGGCAAAAGAGGTTTTCAGATATTGCTCCATTATTGCCTTTGATGTACACCACAGCACCATCTGGCACATATGGCAGTGAAGAAGATGACACCTGATAAAAAGGGGTTTCTACTTATTGCCCATTAGTAATTTTTTTGAAGATGGAAATGAAAGAGTTTGCACAAAGATTTGCCCCCCCCCCAGCTGTTGCTCATGTAGAACAGAAGAAGCAATGGAGACAGGAGTAGTCACAGGTGCTTCAGGTTTTTAGCAAGGCACTGGAATCAAAATCACAAAGTGTATCAAATTCAAAAGGCATCAGTACTCAGGCCAAAAATGGTTAACTGTTCCAGCTTTCTGCTTGATGATCATGGTGGTAAATGTTACTTATGCTGTACATTTCTGAGTAAAAACATCCTTGAAAAGAAAGAAGGTTTTTTTTTTTTTTTACCTCTGAATGAATGCTTTATATCTGTTGAGGGACTAGGAGACGGGTAATTCTGAAAGGTTTTGACTTTTTATTCTAGCCTATTTGGAGCTTTAAAAACATTCTTTATCTTTTATAAGCAAACATCAAACATCAGCTTTAAAAACACACTGATTAACTATCATCTTGACTGCAGATGATTCACTCATGAGGATCGTTGTTTCTTCATGTAAGGAGGTCTGAATGTCAAGATCCCAATGTTAGAATGGTTTACCTTGCAACAGTGTATTTAAAATTCTGGACTGAAGTACAAGAGAGTGCATTTGAAGCGTTTTTGCACCAGTAGATGTGTATTATTCCTGAAACCTTATATAAATGGGGGTAAAGTGCTGTCATCTGAGACCCCTAGTGGCTCACTGAGTTCCATACTAAAATTTATAGTAGCCCTTGGGGTTAGCAGTCTAGTTCAGAGATCCAGGGCCCTATTTTTAAAGATGTTGTACAAACATGGTTTCCTGCAGCCTTTCCGCAAGATGATTCACGTGAAATTATGTATTATTGCTGCAGGTTGTGACCCTAGAGCTATTTATTTATTTATGTATGTTTGTATGTGCGTATTTATGTATGTATGTATGTATGTAGCTGTTAATGATCAGATAAGTATACCAGACAAATATATGTCTATTTTCAGGTATGACCCAGGAGGTTACAGAGATATACAGACAGTGCAAAAACTTAACAGTGAAGAGGCAGCAACATACTAGAAAATGGTAACAATGGATAAGGAATACAGCAGGTTAAAACAGTATAAACATTAGTTAGGATAAGACAGAGACAGACTGATTGACAAAGTACATCACTTGATAGGGGGAGGATATCAGAAATGAAGTGCAGTTACAGGCAGAGTTAGATTTCAAGTAATCCCATAAGGACTTTCTAAAAATGTGCTGGGAGGTGGCACAATGAGTATGTACTGGAAGAGGGTTCCATAGCCTAAGTACACAGAGAGCTATGGCCTGGTCACCTGTCATTGTATGAGTTTTAGGAACACGACTACAGCTGAGTCATTGAACGTAGGGGTTAAGTTGGATTGATAGTCCTTAGTTGTTCTGCCAAAACTGGTATGGTGGCTGTTCTAACAACTTTATCTGTAAAACAGCCAGAGCAAAAGTATGATAATTCCCTGGAGACAACCAGTCTTATTTGTTATGTAGTTCTCAATGATGAGTGAATCGGGTGGACAGAGATGACAAACTGTCATACATTGTTATAAGCAACATCCCATTTAGATAGAATGGACTTTGTAGTATGGGTAAAGCTAAGGAGCCCATAGCTAAGGGTGGGAAGCAGTACTCCTCTTGTCGGGGCAAGCAGCACAGCTGGTGTAAAAATGTTCATGGCCATATAGGCCAGACTTAACTTGAAGTTTACTGCCTTGCTCACATTGCAGATATGCAGGGAGAGGTCTTGCTGTGGATCAAGAGTGACTCCCAGGTATATAAAAGAGTCAACAACCATCACACGGGATTTGTCAACACTAATGACATTCAGGGGTTCAGGACATGCTCTAATTTTGGCCTGAGTGCCAAAGAGCATAGCTTGTTTTTTCCTGAAGATCTTGCAGCTTTGCCTCCCTGTGCTAATCAACATAGTGGGGACCTGCTCCTGCCCCTTGGTCAGGTGCTAATGTGTGGACTACTCATGTTAGGGAAGGGCTTTCCTGACACAGTCCGAATGTCATCTGGGTCTGCTGCATGGAGGAATGTTGTGCAGCTTAAATACAGAGGGGGTACCTCGGACATTCCTGACAGACATTTTATGGGGAGAACACTGCTGAATGACAGGATGAAATGTTATGCCTATTAGATAGATGGCCTAATCCACATGCCTGGTGACACACTCCATGATGTCAGCTTTAAACATCCTGCTGGGCTAGAATGCTTCTGAAAGCAATACCAGCTTCTGAAAAATGCTCCTTTATGGCCTCCTTTTGTTGCAATACCCCGACTAGGCCATCTTTTAAATGCATTACAGTTCTGTTCTGTAATGAAGGGGGTGAATTTGGCGGACATTACACAATGGCTCAAATAGATGTGTACTGTTAATGGTTTTCCTGAACCCATTCTTGATGATGAACATCTATGGACAGGGGGCTGGCATTACAAAGCAACCCTAAAACAAGAGAATGGGGTTGTGCAGCGTCTCCATATTTTTATATTTTTTAAGGCAGAGATCATGGTGTGATCTTCTACATGGGTCAACCCCGTGGATGCTATAGGTGTGGTGATACAGGGCACCTTAGCAATGTCTGAAAAAGTGTAAGTGTAGACTTTGTGAGGTGTTGGGGTGTAACAGCGCACAATGTAAAAACCCAATGCACTGCAGTTTATGTGAAGAGCAAGGTCATACATTCAGGACTTGCTCATGGGCATCTCACAACAGCCTAGACCAGGAAATAAGAGCTGAACAGTATGCGTATGTGGCAGTTGCCCAGAAAGAGCATATGATGCTGGAATCCAATCTCATACAACATCACATGCTTCAACCATATCCAGGGGTAGTGTTGCCCAGCCTGCAGGGCCTAGCTGCTGCTATTTATTTTCCTGTAGAGATCCCTCCTCCTTCTTCCACTGCTATTACCCCTGTACTTGAGTCTGTCAGTACATTCATCCGTATGGAGCAGGACATGGTTAAGCAGATATCAGAAACACAGGAGTCTGCCCCCGACCCGGGCATATAGTCTGATCCCAACAGTATAGTTGGCCACACTTCACTGCCTTAGGTGATGATTCCTTCACCCGGAGAAACAGTGGAACCCCCATCCCCAATCCTGGCACAGAGTCAGATCCAAACAGTTCCATTGGGCATACTCCCTCTGTACCACAATCTAATGTGGTGATGTACCTCCCCCCCCCCCGAGAAACTGTGGAGCTTCCTGTTCTAAGAGTGACATGGTCCAAAGCTTTGCTGAAACCCTGATTCTTCTCCCATGTGTCAAAGATTCTGACTTGGTGCCAACTCAAAATCAGTATTCTGTGCTTATGGATACAGGCAACGTATAATCTGAGGGGGATTTGGATATTGCTTCAATTGCCTCCTCACTCACTAAGGTGGCGGAAGAAGCTCAGTCCATGAGGAAATCCCAGCCAAAGAAATGGAAGAAGAAAAAATGAGTGACTTTTCTGTTATAAAATGTGGCGTATTGGGGCTGTTTTGCTGTTCTCTTTTTCTAAAACATTTGTCTGATTTCTCTATAATCATTTTGAAGGTGAACAGTGTAAAGTCTGTAGCAAAATTATCTTTTACATTTACTTGCCTTCATGAGGCTCAGGGGCAGGTCATTTTTCACCAAGATACCTGATTGTATATGATTACTGACAAAATGCAAGCACAGAAGGACTGGCGATGGGGATCTTCTTTATGGTCTGTAGGGGAAGAGACATGCTTTGGTTTGGGTATACTATTCTCTGCCAGTGATACACAAGTTCTTAAGATAATGGATGGATGTCCTGGGATGGCACTGATAGTGGATGTGGTCATTAGGGAGGTAGTTCATAGATTAATTAATGTATATGCACCTCAGTTGAAAGTGGATAGAACACATCTGCTGCGCATAGTAGAACCATATCTGGACATGGCTAAAACTGTGTTATGGGGTGGGGATTTTAATTGTGGGCTCTCCAAGCAGGATTGAGGTAGAAAAAAAAATAAAATCTACTGTGATACTAACCAGTTACTAGATATTTTACATAGAACTGGATTAAAAGACATTTATGACATTAAGGGGTCCACACCGATATACACCTTTTATAAAAGGCATTATCATCTAGGACTGATTTTTGGTTCCTGGCAGAATGATCTTCAGTGTGAAGTGTACAGGGGATTCCTATGGAGACATCTGACCATGTAGATGTGAAGGCCGTCCTAGGGATAGGGCAACAGTTTTGCATGGGCCGAGGCTTCTGAAGGATGAATACCTTCTTTTTTGTTCCAATTCAAAGTTTATTAATACATTTTACACAATAAAGGGCAGTTACAATGAGGATGAGGGGAAAATACGGTCACTTATAAAGAGGTAACTGCCCAACTCACCCATCCCTCCCCATACTGCAGTAACAAAGCCTTGTATCGCCTAAGTGCTAAGCTCTTTGCCTAAGAGCCAGCAGGGCCCTTTAGACTGAGACATGATTAAGACTGAGCCTGTAAAATTAAAGAGTGAAGAGGATCCCATATTCTGGTATATACTGACAATCTATTATGAAGACTGGCAATCGCTTTTTCTGTATGTAGATTGGCCAGAATTTCATTTATCCATTCCTGAAAGGTAGGGGTGGACTTGTCTTTCCAATGACGCAAAATAAGCTTCTTGACAGATAAGGCAATCATGGAAATATGGAACTTTCTTACTTTAACTCTAATAGAAGACAGGTCCTCTAAAAGGCAAATATCAGGCGTAAAATATTCTTGAAGGCCCAATAAAGGGTCCAGGGAAGTTTTGATTGAATCCCATAAAAAGGAAATTTTGGGACAGGACCAGAACTTGTGAAGAAGTGTTCCTTCTTCCTGCAAACACTTAATGCATATATTAGAGCTCAAGAGACCCCATTTCTGTAATTTAACCAGAGTGCAATACATGTTATGTAATATGTGATATTGCATGAGACGCAGTCTGTCTTGAGAAATATATTTATGACAGGATCACCACAGAGATTGCCAGTCTGGATGGTACTGAGGAAGGATAGAGTTCCAGAATCTTGTGGGTCCAAAAGAATCCCCATACCTTTTGAAAAATAAAACCTGATACAATTTAGATATAACACCTGAAGATCCAATAAGTGGAGAAACCTCAGGTACCAGGGCTGTGACAGTCTGGGGGGGGGGGTATTACCAAAAACTATTGTAAGTAAGTGCCTTAACTGTATAACTTTGAAGTGAGAGGGAGCCGGAATACGAAATTTTCTAGTAATATCTCCTACTGACAACCATTGCCCCTCTTCATCCATGAAAGAAAGTAGTTTCCCATCCCCCAATTGGGACAATCATTGACGGAGAATCTGCTTCTTATTAATAGTGCAAGATGGGGAATTCCAGATAGACTGGGCCAAGTCTAACTGGGGAGTATAGCGCAAAAATGAACATAATTGTGCATATACCTTTAATGGGGTAACTACTGCAGGGCATTCCTCAACCGTACGCACTTGGGAAATTTTAAGATAGAATAAGGTGAGGGGATCCAGATTCTTAGACTTCATTACATCCAGTTCAATCCTAAGCCAAGCCAGCTGTTCTTTTTCTGGGCTGGGAGATACCCATCTCAAACACTTTGCTAAATGACTGGCCCAATAATATATAGCCAGATGGGGAATCCATAAACCCCTCTCAAGTTTTGGGGCTGCCAATTTGTAATAGGCCAAGCAAGGATATTTATCGGCCCAAATAAATCTAGTGAATATGCCATGTAGCTTTTTAAACCAGAGTAGTGGGATAAAAGTACTGAGAAGAGATAAAGGGTAGAAAATTCTAGGGAATATATTCATCTTAATTATATTGATCTGGCCCCATAGTGAAATGGGAAGTATAGACCACCTATCAAGGTCATGAATTATCAGCTGTGAGAGGGATTCCAGATTTTCCTTAAACCATATAAGGGGATTACGGGATAGTTTAATGCCCAAATATTTGAATGATCTGGGGGTCCAGCATAAACCTAAGGGACTAATGTCATTTTTGAATACCTTATGGTTTAATGGAAAGAATGAGAATTTGCTAGCATTCAGTTTGTAGTTGTACAGATCACTAAATCTTGCTATTTCTCACTCAACAAGGCCAGTACAGAGGATACTGGATGGGATAAATGTGTCAACAAGTCATCCGCATATGCAGTGACTTTAATTTCTTGACGCCCAATCCAAATGCCTTGTATAGAGGCAGTATTGAGAATGTTTTGGATGAGAGGTTCCAGGTATAAATTAAATAACAGAGGAGATAATGGACAACTCTGTCTAGTCCCTGAGTGGAGTGGGGAAAGGTTTGGAGAAGGCCCCGTTCCCAGAAATCCTTGCTGTAGGGTTTTTATATAATGTAGCAATCCAGGATATAAATACAGAGGGGAACTGAAAAGCTTCCAGAGCTCGGAACAAAAAGTTCCAATTCACACGATCAAATGCCATCTCGGCATCCAAGAAAACCAGTCCTGTAGGGAACTCAGCATCCCTGGTAGCCGAGAAAACATGAGATAGGGTACGCAGGTGATCAGCTGATGAGCACCCGTTCATAAATCCTACCTGGTTAGCACCTATTAGCTCAGGGAGAACTACAATTAACCTATTGGCTAGTAACTTCAAGAGAATTTTAATATCTTGATTTAGAAGGGAAATGGGCCTGTAGCTTTGAACAAGCTCAGGGTCTTTATCTGGTTTAGGGAGGAGAACAATCAAGGCCTCAAAGAGGTGAGGGTCTGCCTCTGCCCCGGTTAAAATATATTGAAATAAATGATAAAGTACTGGTAATAAAAGATCCCGAAAAACTTTGTAAAATAGGGAGAAGAATCTGTCAGGGCCTGGGACTTTGTCTGCGGGCAATCCACTAATAACCTCATCAATTTCCTCCTGTGATATATGGGTGACCAAAAAACCCTTGTGTTGCTCTGAGAGGGAGGGCAGATGGGAATCCCTCAGATAGCACTCCGTACTCTCAGGACAGCGAGGATACTGCATGTCACTGTACAATCTTTCATAATATAAAGCAAATTTGTCTTTCTTTAGGGCCTTGAGGGCAAACCACACCCTTTTGGTGGGGATGGCATCATCCGTCCCCTCCACCTTACTGGTCTTTTTATCCTTAACCAGATGTGACACCCCTGGGGTACCTTTCCTTCCCTTTTGCTCCATTTCTGCTGCTCCCCTGATCCCACTCCCTGCTGCTTCTATCCCCTTTGTGCCTTGCTTTGTAGATATCCCATCCCCTTCCCTAGTGAACACAGGGGCAAAGTACTCGTTAAATACCTCTGCCTGGTCCCTCGCCTCTTCCACCCACCCTCCTTCTGATCTCAATCTGCTGAGATGGCCCTTAGTTTTTCTCCACTCCCCAATGTACCGGAAGAACCCCTTTTCCCCTCCATGTATCCCCTGTGCCAGCCGATGCTCTTTACTGGACTTTGCTCCCCTCACCATACGGGTGACTTTTCTAGATGCAAGCTGGTACATTTCCTTATCCCTATCCCCTCTTGTTGTTTTATATTTTTTGTAAGCCGCCTTCTTTTCTCTGACTGCTACCTGGACCTCACTGGACCACCAGCATGGTTTATGTGACCTTGCTCCCTTACGTTTCAACTTAGCGCAGATCCTGACTGCCTCTTGAAGTCCCCGTTTTATGACCTCCCATCTCCTTTCCACACTTGTTGTTGAGGTAATCCCCTTCAAGTGATCCTTGAGAATATTTCCCATGCCCATAAAGTCTGCCCCCCTGAAGTCCACTGCCAGTGTCCTAGATCTCACCCCCACTCCCCCAATGCTTATTTGAAACCAGACAGTATTGTGGTCACTCCCAGTCAGGGGGTCCTGTACAACCATGTCCCTTACCAGATCCCCATCTGCCAGAACCACATCCAGGACATGCCCCTCCTTGTGGGCTCCATCACATGCTGTGTTAAGAACACATCCTGGAAGCCATCCAGCAGCCTCTGCTCCTTGGCCACCTTAGAGGACATGGTTCCCCAGTTAGTACCTGGCATATTAAGGTCCCCCATCAACACCACTCCTTCCCCTTTTGGACCACACTGGGCAATGATGTTGTCCAGCAAACCATCCTCTAGAACATCACTCATCCCGGGGCCTATATGCTACACCCAGCTTGACCTTATCTCCTGCTGGGGATGCGTGGAAGTGACCCATAAGGCCTCCACGTTTCCCTCTGCCTCTTCTACCATAGCAATTTCTATGTCATCTCTAATGAACATAGCCACTCCACCCCTCTGCCCTCCTTTCTATCCTTCCTAAGCATAGTGCCCCATTACATTTAGGTCCCAGTCATGGTTTTGTTGTTACGTTTCGTGACTGCCGCCACATCCACCCCTCGAACAGCATGGCCTGGAACTCTGGCAACTTGTTTCCCAAACTCCTGGCATTTACTAACACTAACCCCCACCCCTTACTAACACTAACCCCAACCCCAAATTCTTGTACTATTTCGGTAGGGGATACTTTCAGAGACCCGTCTGCCACTGCCCTGATTGGAGGGATAAATCTTACAGATTCTTGTTGCTTAATACGCAATGCCAGTAGGCACCCCGCCTTCTCTTCCTGATCCGTGTAACTAGCCCTTGTATGAATAATAGCTAGTTCTGCTTTTTGCCGAAGTAACTCTAAATATCTATCTTTCAACACTAGGAGTTTCCTCTTGTCTTCATCTGGGGCACTGGCCGAAATATTAATTTCAAGTGACCTAATTTGGGACAGTAATGATAATAATTCCTTCTCCTGTGCCCTTTTCCTACTCACTGCCATGCTAATAAGGATCCCTCTCATATAAGCCTTGAAAGCCCCCCACAAAATATCCGACTTTGCATGGTCTAAAGGGTTGTATGAGAAAAAGAACTCAATTTGCTCCTTTATGAGCTTGCAATACTTAGAATCTTTAAGAAGCTGTTCGTTGAGTTTCCATCTGGTTTTCCTGTTAGGTAAATTAAGGAATGCTAATTTGCATAACACCAGTGAATGATCGGAGACAGGGCCAGGTTGAATCAAGGAGGTTTTAACCCCAGGTAGGAGAGCCTGAGAAATAAATATGTAATCAATGCGGGACTGCGAGCCGTGCACCATTGACCTGAAAGTAAACTCCCTAGAATTGGGGTGTAAGACACGCCAGACATCACAGAGCCTGCACTGGTCTGCTAAATCCTTAAAAGCCCTCTGCCCCAGAGAGATCACTCCCGGTCCACCACCTGACCGGTCAAGGTTAGAATCTACAACTTGGTTAAAGTCACCCCCCCAAAATAATCCTGATGGTAAGCAATGGAAGAATAACAGATATGAGCCTCATAAAAAACCCTGGGTCATCTATATTAGGGCCATATATACTACCGAGCAAAAGTGGAACTGACCAGTTTTTGGGGGAGGCTCAAAATATTTTCCCTGGATTTGGGGAGGCTCACTGTGACAAAGTCTGAGAACTATTGTCCTAGTGGGCTGTATGGATAAAGTCAGTCCAGTCCTTGCCAAGATAGTCTGGATGTCTTTGGAGAGTGGGATCTTTCCTGATCCTCTGAAGGAGGCCGTGGTTTGGACCCTTCTTAAAAAATCCTCCTTGGACATGGACTGTCTGGCTAACTACAGGTCTGTCTCTAACCTGCCTTTTGTGGGTAAAGTTATTGAGAAGGTGGTTGCGTCGCAGCTGGATGATCATTTGACCAGCCACCATGTCTATGATTCTCTCCAGTCTGGATTTAGGAAGAGACACAGTATCGAGACAGCCCTAGTCTGGGTACTAAATTACCTCCTAATAGTGAGAGATCAGAGGACCCGTTACATCTTGGTCCTTCTTGATCTCTCTGTGGCGTTTGACACTGTAGACCATGGAGTGCTTCTGGAGTGCCTGTGTTTCATCTGTGGACTGTCTGGTACAGTCCTCAGATGATTTCGATCTTTCCTTTACGGCAGGACTCAGAGGGTGATGTCTACAATTATTTCCTCGGCATCACTCCCCCTATCCTGTGAGGTGCCGCAGGGTTCCATTTTGGCACCCATGTTACTTGCGGTGTACATGCTGCCATTGGGAGTGATTATTAAGTGGTACAGCTTGAGTTTTCACTGCTATGCAGATGACACTCAGCTGCACATGTCCTTTGTGCCTGGCCAGGCTGCCGATTCGGTTTTTAACAACTGTCTCACTGAAATCCAGGATTGGATGAATGTGAGTTGGCTGCAGTTAAACCCAGAAAAAACTGAAGTGTTGGCTGTGGACCCAGATCACCGGGAGGTCTGTTTGTTGGCAGGATCACCTTCAGGTCTATGGCTTGGGGGTGTTCAGCTAACTACCTCAGACTGGGTGCGGAACCTGGGCGTTATGTTTGACGACTGTCTGACACTTAAATCTCAGGAATCAGCAGGTGCCAACACCTCTTTTTACCATCTGAGAAAGATCTCCCAAGTGAAGCACATGGTTCCTTCCGACGACCTTCCAACCTTAGTCCATGCCTTTGTTACCTCCCACCTTGACTACAGCAATGCCGTTTACCGTGGGCTACTGGGGGTTGATATCTGCCACTTGCAGCTTGTGCAGAATGCAGCAGCCAGGCTGTTGACTGGTATGTCTAGGACCAGTCATATAATGCCTGTGCTCCACGGACTGCACTGGCTGCCAGTATGGTGGTGGATCACCTTCAAGGTTGGTTTGCTAACCTATAAGGCCATACATGACCAGGGACCTGGCTACCTGCAAGATCTTCTTCATCCCTACTGTCCTTCCCACCCTCTCCAATCCACTGACGAGGGATTGCTAGAGATTCCCAGGGTTCATTTAAAGACATCTGGGGTCAGGTCTTTTAGTTTTATGGCCCCAACCCTGTGGAATTCTCTACCTCATCAGGTGCGAGATTGCCCAGCTGTCCAAAGCTTTAAAGTAGCTTTGAAACATTTTTGTTCAGCCTAGCATATACTAATTTTCAAGGCTGCTGTTGTGTGTTTTAATTCATTGTATTTATGATTTTAATTTATTGTTTTATTTATAGATTTATGTTAAATAATTATGTACAAGCGTCTTGGTTTTGGAAAGGCCTTTTTTTATAAATAAAGTTGGATTTGATTTGATTTGATTAAAATGGAGGGAGGATACCAAAAGGGATATTAAAAATGTAATGTTACAACTTTCAGGGACTGTAGTTAGACAAAAATACATGATATATTTGGGTTACAAGGCTAAATTTTTTAAATTACTAACTCAAATGCATGTGACTAAAATGGATGTGTCCACACAACTACTGTAGCTGAGATCAAAGAAAAAAATTTTGCACATCAATATAATAAAGAGCATTCTCTGGCTATGGAACAGAAGTTTGGCATACAAGAGACAAAAGCGCAGGTTAACCCCTATGAGAATGCAGCCGACAGGGTCAAACAGCAGGTCATGACCTCCATGGAGGATGTTACAGGGCATGTGGTTACAGACCTCAACTCCATGCAACACATTGCGCATTGTTAAAGGGAAGTTCCAGGTGTGGTGGGGGCAAGATTCCCTTTTAGGATCCCTAACTATAGAAGGGTTGTCGGAAGACGAAAGTGCATGTTTGAATGAGCCTTTTCAGATAGGGGAGATCCAGGGAGCAATTAAATCTTTATCTGCTAGGACAGCCCTTGGGACTGATGGCATTCCCAATGATTTTTATGAGATATTTTCAGACCAATTAGCGCCAATGTTGACAGTGGTGTTTTTGGCTTTATACCAAGGCTCTGAACTTGGCAACAGTATGACTGAGGACATAATGGTCTTCCTTCACAAAACAGAAGAAAAGGCTGAGATGAAAAATTGGAGGCCACTTACTTTGCTGCCTACATACTACAAAATTTTAGCTAAGATACTGGCAGAACAATTGGCCAGAGTGGTAAAATCTCTTATCCTAGAAGCTCAAACCTGTGCAGTTCAAGGAAGAAATGTAGTACAGAATTTAATGCTTATTATTTTATTTTATTTTTTTATTTATTCACAGTTCAGATTTACAACCTTTGAGTCAAAGACTCATTTACAAAGGCACCTCATCGCAGGGAGGGTAGACAACATATTGGTGGAGTACAACAATGGAGAACAATACAGGTGAGATACAATAAAAAATTAAAAAGCGCATACAAAGCAAAGCAAAAGGACATTCAAAGCAATTCCAGTGATACAGTGGAGCACACAGGTTTCAATTTGTGGTGTACAGGCTTCAATTAAGCTAATCTAATGAAACTAATACATCTTATACTATGGGATCCCTAGATATACTGCTGGGGAGAGTAGCGGACTGGGAGGACTATGTGGATTGGGTCAGGCAGAGCTCTAGGCATGGCCCAGTCATGGGCATTTGCATCTCTGAGTGTCAGTGAGGTGTTTATGGAGAGTGATTTTGAAGGGGCTGATTTTGGGGATGTTTGTGATATGAGCGGGGAGGGAGTTATACCAGAAGGGAGCTCTGGAATGGAAAGATCTTTGGGCGAGAGAGAGGTCCTGGTTGTTGGCACCTGGAAGGTGGCTTTGGATGCATTTCAGGTAGTGACAGAGTGGGTGGCCCATTTTAGGGATATAGTAACCCCTGGTGGGGAGAGCCCAAGGAGTGTTTTTTTGGCCAGTATACAGGTGTGGTATAGCAGGCACTCTTCAAAGGTGAGTATGTTCGAGGTGGAGTAAAGCTGGCATGTGTGTGTTCTGCTGGGGGCACCAGTCAGGAGCCTGCAAGCCTTAATGATTGAGGTCTGGACTTTGGAGAGGGCAGTGGGGACAGCAGCTGCATAGATTGTGAGCCCATAATCAACCAAAGACAGGATGGAGGAGGTGATAGCCAGCCAGAGGGCATACTCAGGGAGGCAGTCTTTGTGGTGGTAGAGGAGTCCAATCTGGGCGTTCATGGCAGAGGACAGGGAGTTAAGATGGGAGTGGAAGGAGAGAGCTGAGTCGAAGGCGATGCCCAGGTATTGGTATGCTGATACATGTTCAAGGGGGTGAAGGGTGCTGGGGAGGATGAGAAGGGGGGCATTTTTGGAGTTACTTTGTCGGTGGGCAAAAATCATAGATTTTGTCTTCTTGTGGTTCAGAACCAAACGATGGTCAAGGAACCATTTTTCAGCTTGGCTGAAGATGAGTTGCAGAGAGCTCTGGAGGGTGAATGGGTCAGGGTGGGAGGTGTCAAGGAACGCATCGTCAGCATGTAGGAGCATTCTGCCCAAGCAGGAGCTGGGGGGGGGTGTTTAGAAAGAGACTGAATAATGTGGGGCCCAGGATGGAACCCTGAGGGACACCAGAGCATACAGGTAGGGCAGTTGATAGGGTACCGTTGATTTTGGCCCGTTGGGATCTGGCATGGAGGAAGCTTGAGAACCAAGCCAGGGGGCCAGATGAAAAACCAAGTTGATGGAGGAAGTCAAGCAATAGAGGGTGACACACAGTGTCAAAGGCCTTAGATAGGTCAATGAACACTGCCCTGGCAATATCCCCAGAGTCAAGTGCAGAGTGTATTTGTTGAGAGAACTCTAGTAGGGCTGAAGTGGTGCTGTGTCCAGGATGAAAGCCATGCTGTTCTGGGCATAATATGTTGTATTTGGATAGATAATCCATGAGTTGGGTGGATACTATTTTTTCCAGGGCTTTAGAGAGTGAGGGAAGGATGGAGATTGGTCTGTAGTTGTTTGGTAATGTGAGGTCTCCATGCTTATGAACTGAGGTAATTTCAGCCGATTTCCATGCGTTTGGGAATTGGCCGAGGCATAGAGGCCAGTTAAAAAGGTCAGTGAGAGGGGCTAGCATGACATCAAGAGTTAGGCGTAGAATCCTGGAATCAAGGGGGTCACAACTGGGGTTGTGGCTGGAGAGGGCTTTTAGTAGGAGCCATTTGGCATCATGGGGAGATATGGTGCGGAGGAGAAATGGGGGGCGATTCATGGTGGGGGGATTGGAGGCATGTATAGGGTCAAAGAAGTGGACAGGAAGGACTGCACTTAGATCAGAAAAGGCCGTGTTGAGGCAGTCGGCAACAAGTGGGGGTCAGTGGTAATAGTGCCGTTAACAAGCATCTGGGGGGGAGAGCGAGTTTTCCCATTAAGCTCCTTAATATTATCCCACAAAGCTTGTGCAAATCCTCAGGATGAGGCCAGGGTGATTTGGTATTACATGGCCTTGGCTTGCCTTATGGCGCAGGTGCATTGGTTGGGAGCGGCATTATAGGCTTCTCTTTCTACTGTCCTGCCTGACTCAACCGCGATCCACCATAGGTTGTCTCGCTGCTTCGGTGGCTAGATCAGGGAGGGAGGAATTCAGGTGGCATTGTGTCTTTTGAGGTGAGTGCTGGTGACAGGGGCAAAGATGTCACAGGCCTTGCAGAAGGCTCTGGTGAGGTAGGCTAACGCGGTATCTATATCAGTCGCAAGGGAGATCAGGGACCAGTCAAGCTGGGCTAGGTACTGCTTTAGCTTATTAAGGCCCCCCGGGGTGAAAGCAGTGGTGGTAGGTGACTTTGCATGTGGGTTTGTGCATGGGGGAGGACCAGAAACAGAGGATAGGGGAGTGGAAGCTAAGGGAGTTGGCTAGGACGCTAACAGACTTGATTTTGTGGGGGCGATTGAAGAGTATTATGTCAAGGAGGGAGCTGGTTCCACTTGACTGGTTAAATCTGGTAGGACGGGTGACTAGTTGAGTTAAGTCAAGGGCAGTGAAGGAGTCCTTTATCTGTGCTGCAGTGGAGCCAAGCCAGTTGATATTGAGGTTACCTAGGATGAGCTGTTCAGCTTTGTGGGGCGGGGCAGGGTAAAGAGATAGTCAGTGAGGGAGTGGATAACTGGACCTTGGGCCCATGGGGGTATGTATGTAGTTGTAAGATAGAGAGGGCCCCTGCCCAGGTCAGGGGAGATTTTTAAGGTGATGGCTTGGGCACCATGATCAAGCTTGGGGGCAGAGAGTGCATGGCCCAGGAGGGAGTCACACAAGTAGACTACACATCCGCCACCACACTTACCCATATGATCTTCTCTGAAAATGGTGAAACTGGGCAGGGAGACAGCAGAGTCGGGGGTTAATGCGGAGAGCCAGATCTCCACTATGGCAAGGATGTTGGGCCTGTGTTGGGTGACCCAGCACTGGATTGCAGCAATTTTCTTAGGGAGACTGCAGATATTCATAGAGGCAATGCAGAGGCCGTGCCCAGCAGGGGACGGGGGGGGGTAGAATGTCCAGGACTAGGGTTTTGGTGGACATTCCCAGAGAGCTGTAGAAGTAAGGTGATAAGTCAGAGAAGTGGGCTATGGCAGTTGGGGTTGATGTGCTTGGGCAGATGCGAGGATCTGAGAGCGGAGGTGCAGGGGATGGGTAGGGAGCTAAGGGCAGGTATGGCTAGGATGGAGTGAGTCCACCCTGCTCCAGGGACAGGGGGCATGGGAGTGGGTGTTGGCGAGGGTGCGGTGGGGTGATAAGGTGGTCCAGAGTGCAAGGTGAGTTAGTGGTGGGAAAGAGGGAAGTGGGATAAAGGGTGGGGGTAGAAGTGATAATAGACTGTGGGTGCTGTACCCATCCCTGGTAAGAGTCCCATTTTTTTGGGAGGATGCAAGTGTTGAATTTGACAATATGTAGTTTACCAGTGCAGCACTGCACAAGTGGTATACAGATGGGGATACTAGGCACACTGGGTGGATTGGTGAGTGGAGGCTGACAATAAGGCAGATGTATGTTTTCAACACAGCTGGGGAAATTCACTGGGGGGATAGTGGGGGGGGAGTCAGCACAGGGAAGAGCAGAGCGAGTATAGAGATCACTATCAGGGACATGCTATAGTATGAGATGGGAGTAGGACCAAAGGAGGGCCAGTGAGAGATAAGGGGTGGCAGGCTGAGTCCCCCTAGTGGCGCCACCTTGCCCCCTTCTACCTGCCTACCCCCTTGCCTCCTCTTCCTTTCCTTCCCCCAGGTATTTCCTGACTTTTATCCCTCCCTCCTCCCCTTTAGAGCTCTTACCCTCACCCTCTACCCTCCGACAATGGCCTTCCTGCCTGCATACCCCCTTCCCTCTCACCAGCAGTGCTTATTTCTAAGATTGCCCTTGGCTGGTATGTCATGCTACCTAACATTTGGCACATTTTGAATTACTGGAATTTCCTAAGCCTCAGTCTTTTACTTCTCTTTATTTTGTAACTATGTATTATTATGTTGACCTTTGTATGTATGTATACCCCCCCATTCCTTCGACGCGGAACCTTTGTAAACGAGCAGTTCCTGCTCAAAGGTACTTGTAATCGTAGATTTCAATAAAAAAAAAGTGGCCAACGCATATAATCTGCAGGTGGAGAAGTGGGCTGATTGGTTAAAAGACAGCCGTAGTCCTATTGGTTCTTATCGTACTCTTATTGGTTCTTATCCACACTATATAAAGTCGTATCGACCAAGGGTGGTGGTGGGGGTGGCGGGGCAGCAGCACATTGGTTCCAACTGTGCCACAGTCCTGTATTTCCCTCACTCCATTCCTGCTCTACTTGGTCTGGGGGCGCTGCACTTAGGCCCTCGCGACCGCTGGACAGCTGTGTGATCCGACTGATTTTCTGTTCTGGCTGTGGAGAGGAAGCATTTGAGCATTATTTATACTGAGAAAACGGGGGAGAAGACTTAGTTTCCATGCAGACGTAGAACAGCTCTATCGGAACATGCACAAGCGATTGCTGTAGTAATTTTAACATACCATGGCTGTTGTAACTAAGCTAACCCTGGTTGCAGTAAAAACCTAAAATGGCTGTAGCAATTACAATAATGTAACTTTTTTTTTCTTTTAAATAAAGCAAGCTTGAACAGTTCCTGAACTCCTTAAGGCACAGTGTAACAGCGTATATGGCAGTGGAGATTCTGTTGAAATAAAACTATCTCCACTGCTAGGCCAACATAAAATTTTAAAGAGAAAAAAGGTGCCAAAGCAGCACACTGGTTCCAACTGCACCACAGTCCTGTGTTTCCTTCTGTTCCGTACCTGCTCTACTTGGTTTGGGGGGGGCATCTGCACTCAGGCCCTCATGACCACTGGACCACTGGACGGCTGTGGGATCTGATCTGATTTTCTGTTCGGGCTGCTCTACTTGGTTCGGGGGGGGGCATCTGAACTCAGGCCCTCGCTACCGCCGGGCCGCCATGGTATCCGATCCGATTTTCTGTTCTGACTGCTCTACTTGGTTCGGGGGGGGGGCGTCTGCACTCAGGCCCTCACGACTGCCGGACTGCCATGGGATCTGTTCTGATTTTCTGTTCTGGAGGTGATTGAACAAGGCTTGGAGATGTCTTTGGATAGTTACATCTTTACGGTGGACCAAGAAACAGCATTTGGCTCTTTAAAGCATGCATATTTATGGGATGTATTAACTAAGTATGGTATCCCGGAAGACTTTATAAGGCTCATACAAGGGCTATATTCAAATGCTCAGTTAAAACCCATAATTAACGGTCATTTGGGGATACCCATATATGTATATAATGGAGTACAGAAGGGGTGCCCATTAAGCCATCTACTGTATGTTTTTGGGCTGGATCCTCTCATATGAATGGTGGAAAATGACAGGATGATTAGACATGTGGAGCTTCAGAAAAGTGTGACTTGTAGTAAAATAATTGCATATGCAGATGATCGCGTGTTAATGATGGCTGATTTAGTGCCTGGAAAGTTGGCTGTAGAAATGATAAACAGGAAGGCTGCACATACTAGAATTAAAAATTATGGAAAGAAAATTGCTGGACTGGTCTTGGGGAAGGCAAACCCATCTTCAGATAATTCCAGTTAGTAAGGATAGGGTTACAATTTTGGGACTTTATTTTGTATCAAAAGATGCGGCTCAGTATAATTGGGACTTAAAATATGAGGACGCAAGAGTTAAAGTATATAGGTGAAAATCTTGGAAAAGAAGGAAGAAAAGAGTAGTGTAACCCCTAGGTGGTGCTATCCCAAGGGCTACTACCCCTACCTGACTGACTACTGACAGGTTGAGGGGCCTGGGTCCAATGGCGAGTGCCTCCACCCAGAGGTCAGGGTTTGCAGTAGTTAAACTAACTTGGTCACAGCCCCCTGGGACACTGTAACCCCTCTTTCTTCCCACTAGTGGCCCACACAATGCATCAGGAATATCTTCACAATGTACATTTACCCCCAGGACTGGCTCTGTCGACTGGACGCTGGGGATGTCCTGTAAAACAAGATGATACAATAAAAAAGCCACAGTACAATACATTAACATAAACGAATACCTCAGATAGTGTAACTTTGCTGAAACAAACAGATCTGATTTATTTAAGGAGCTGTAACAAGGAAGGGGGAAATTAGGTTAATTAGGTTAAACACATTAATAATCACAGTACTGTGCACATAGAGTCCCAAATTGTCACTTTCACTCTGTACCCAGGATGGGGGGCTAGCCAGGATTGGTGCAGCTGGTTGGGGCCCTGTGATGAAAAAGCACTCGCACAACACCCAAATTGTAATCCGGACCTGGTTGGCTCAGTTCATGAAGAAATTAAAAAAAAACAACAATTAGATGACACACTTGCAATTCGATAAACAGATGGCAGGGAGCTACCCTGCTTTGTACTCACAAACTCAGTGCTGGGAACTGGATGGAAGGCAGATTGTCCTGGATTGCCAGGAGGAGCAGACCCTGTGGACAAGGTCCTTGTGACTGGACCCCACTGCAGTTTAGAGCAAATGGGTGTAGTCTGGATTAAGCTGGGGTTTACTTCCAGCTTCATGCACTCTGTTCACTGTACAGGGGATTTGAAATGCAATTCCCCACAAGCACTACACACATTTATATGTAAAAGGAAGGTACTATACCAGGCAGGCTGCTTCTCTATCCCAATCGCAATTACTGCACAATACCCGGGAGAACACACAGCAGATTCAGTTCCTGACAGACCGAGCGCCATTCAGCAATTTCTCCAGTCTTCTACAGGGTGAGCCTGGTTTCTACTCTTCAGATCTCCTTGATTCTCTTTACAGGTAGGATTCAGTCCGAACAGGCGCTTACACAAGCTGCAGACAGAAACTTAGGGCCTTACACGTGATTCCTGCACTAAAACTACACATCGAAGAAGCACACAGCTCCCTGTCTCTTCACTGCCCAAACTGATCTGATCTTTCCAGTAGACAGAGCCGGGCATTTCCTTTGAGTTCCTCCCAGTTCAGTTGGCTGGTTTGGCTGTCACTCACAATCAGACTCCCCCTGTTGATGCAAAAAGGCGCAGAAGTCCCAACTACAATTCCCAGAGGCATCTGCCATACAGTCCCATTGTGGTTGGCTCAACTTAAAAGCCCACATTCTTATTTGCCAGCAGCAGGCTCCATTTTAAAGGTCCCCCACACTGATTGGTCCAGTTCAGCAGTTCAATTCCAACATAGAAGGGAAACACACACAGAGTCCCAGCTGCAATAAAACAGGTTAGATAAACTGCAATCTCACAAATGCTGCTAAATGATTACAGGCGAACAGTTACAGCTTTCAGATGGGCTCCCTTTGCACTGTTAGCGACTGCAAAGACGGTACGAATTGGCAGCAGCCCTGGTGGAATTCGGGCATTAGAACACACAGTCCCCCCATCTCAATTAATTATGGTCACAAGCAGGCAGCTCTTAAAGAGATAGCACCAGAGGCTCTAAAAGCACTCACACTCAAGCAGGTTAAATGCTGAACACCTTCAGGCTTGGAGCATTCAACTGTTACCCTGGTTACCCGATTCTATCTTGTTTGCTGTATACCTTACCTTGCTATGTTTTCCTGGTGCTTACCCACCTCACTACTGCTGATTTATATCTTGCTTGCTGTATACCATACCATGCTATGTAATGACAGGGTACCTTACTACTGTTCCACCCACTTGCACGTGGGCCCATTTGTACCCTGTCCCTGTATTGTGTCTCCTATGTACTCTGTAACCTCCCGGGTCACACCTGAAAATAGGCACATGCTGTCTAGTGTGCTAACCTGGTTAACAAAAGCAAATAAATAAATAAATAAATAAATAAGCTCCTGGAAGACTTCTGGGAACCCCCATTTGCAGGGGGGATTACACCCTTCCTGGCCTGGGAAAGCTTGGTGTCCGCACCAAACAAATACCCCCATAAGTTTCAATACAATCATATATATTTTCATCAGTATCACATTATGCTCATACATGTAATCATCAGTCAATATATCACTTTACCAGAAACTCATTTCTGAAACTTTGCAGTACATCACTCTTTACATAGTATTACACACACATTGTACCATAACTCAGGTTATTACCTCTTGTACATGAAACCTGAAGAGAGGGGGCCCTTTCCTATCAGCTACCTTGGGGCTGGATGGGGCAGGGTCACCTTACCTAGAGGGCAACACAAGTAACTTGGAGTTAGCACTGATGTTCAGATTTGGGCAAGGAGCTCAGGGACTCATACACTCCTTTATGGACAACATTGAGAGGCAAGTCCACAGGCCCCAAGGGGAATTATAACTGAGGTGCACCACAGGTTTTACAGCTCGACCAGTCTTTCTAGGGGGAACTGTTACAGTCTCTGCACTCTAAGCCTCACTTTCAGCATTGTCCTCACTTGTCAGGGGAGTCTCCATTGGGGTAGAGAGGCTAGAACTTTGGGCACTTTCAGCTCCAGGAGTTACAGTCTCTGAGTCCACAACACTTGGCTCACATGGAGAGCCTTCTGACACTGACAGTGAATTATCAGGGCACTCAACACACTCTTCTTGTTCTGGTATGTCACCAGTCTGTTCCAGTCCATCATTTTTCTCCTCTGAAAGCTAAAACAGTTCAACCATACACAATGATTCCATATAATCTGACTTAATGCTTTGCACTTCACTTTCTGGGAGCATTGGCTCCAGGGTTAAAAGCTGGGGGCTTAGACAGTTCAGAAGGACCAGCTTCATCTCCAGGATTGACTAGAGGATTGCCCTGAATCAATTGACTCAGTTCGTAAGAAGGGTAGTATTCAAAATCACACTCACTTTCCTCTGACATGGACTGACAGTCATGTTCAACCAGGACTGGTGGAGGGGGACACTTTAACTCAGCTTCTGTAGGTGCAGACTTTCTTGATTTCTTTTTAGCAGCAGTTCTAGTCACTGGTCCAGAGGGGTCAGTTTCTGGGGGCTCAGACTCAATCAAGATTTGTCCAATGGGCAGTAAATGATTTCTATGCATTGTTTTAACTTCTTTTGAATTATTCTCGGGCCTTACTTTGTACACAGATAGATCATCTAGTTTGCCCACTACAATGTGAGGGAGATGGTGCCATCTGTCAGCAATCTTATGTTTGCCATGCAGTCCCAGATTTCTTAGCAATACCCAGTCTCCCTCTTGGAGTTCCTGTGCTTTCACCTTTTTATCATACCTTTCTTTGTCGGTCAGATTTCTTTTGGTGGCCATGGTTTGAGCCAGTTGGTACGTATGATTTAGCTGTGCCTTTAACTTTTGCACATACTGTAAATAGTTGTCAGCTTGAACCCCATCAGAAGAGACCCTAAAACACACATCTACCAGCAGTCGAGCTTCTCTCCCAAACATCAGGCAGTAGGGGGAGAACCCAGTGGCATTACTTTTGGTGCAGTTGTAGGCATGTACCAGGGTGCTAATTTGTTGGCTCCATCTAGGCTTGTCCTTTGGGTGGAGGGTGCCTAGCACATCTAGCAAGGCGCGGTTGAAACATTCAGGCTGTGGGTCCACCTGGGGGTGATAAGGGGTGGTTCTGGACTTTCACACTCCCCACAGAGAAAGCATCTCTTTGATCAGACAACTCTCAAATTCTCTCCCTTGATCAGAATGGATTCTTTGTGGAGCCCCATAGTGAACAAAAAAGTTTTCTACAAGTACTTTTGCCACAGTGGATGCCTTCTGGTCCTTGGTGGGGAAAGCTTGGGCATATCTCGTAAAATGGTCAGTGACCACCAGCACATTACTAATATTTCTTTGATCTGACTCAAAACTCAGAAAATCAATACAGGCCAGCTCCATGGGTGCACTAGTGGTGATGTAAACGGGGGCAGCCCTCTGGGGCAAAAGCTTTCCTCTGTTAGCAGCGACTACAAGTTGAATGTGTTGCTCCACATCAGCCCCCATCTTACATACTAATTGCCAGCAGATTAGGCCTTACAGTCTATCGAGTCTGCTCGAACCTCAGATCCCTAGTTGGGTGCTGAGGCCCTCCCCCACCTTGTGTTCCAGAAACCCCTATCATCCATCCCCACCCCCCTGGGCCAGGCCATCATCTGGTACATCCACTTTCTGTGTCTGTCCCACCCTCTCTTGAAGCCCTCCACTGTGGATCTCTGAACCAGCTCACCAAGCAGTGCATTCAAGGGTCCACCACCCTCTCAGTGAAAACCTTCTCCTCTTTCCCCTCACCCTTCCACCTTCCAACTTCAAACCATGTCTCTGGTGATACCTCCCTACTTTAGTCTAAGATCCCCTCCATGTTTACCCTATTTATTTCCTTGAGGTACTTGAAGACCTCAATCATGTCCCCAAATCTCTCCTCTCCTCCAATAAAAACAGGCAGAGCTCCTCAAGTCTGTCCTCATACATCAAATCCCTAATCCTCGTATCATCTTAGTTGCCCTCCTCTGTACCCTCTCAGGAGCTGTATGTCCCTCTTAAGGCGGGTCTCCAGTACTGTACACAGTACTCAAGGTGTGTCTAACCAGTCCATTGTACAGTGGCAGAATCACTTCCTGCTCCTAGAGGTGATCCCCCTTACGATGCATCCCAACATCCTGTTTGCCTTGCTAGCCACTCTCCTGCACTGCTCAGAGTTATTCATACATGCATCCACCATGACCCATAGGTCTTTTTCCCCTGTTGAGGCCTCCAGCGCCTCCCCTCCCAGGATGTACCTGTGTTTAGGGTTTCACTACCCAAGATATAATACCTTGCCTTGGTGATATTGAAATTTAATTTACATGTGTGATCCCAGCTTTTCAGGGTGTCCAGGTCCCCTTGCAGGGCCAACCTCCCCTCTTCCCCCTCAACTACTGCTCCCATCTTGGAGTCATCGGTGAAGAGACTCATTTCACACCCTATACTCCCTGATGTCCGATATGTATGCATTAAACAGGATCGGACCCAGGACCGAGCCCTGCGGTACCCCACTACCAACCTCTCTAGGGTTCGAGAGCTCCCCACCGACCACTACTCTCTGGGTGCGTCCAGCTAACCAGTTTTCAATCCATCTGACCATCAAAGGGCCTACTTCCAACCCCGTCAGTTTCTCCACCAGACCAATGTGGGGGACAGAGTGAAATGCCTTGCTGAAGTCCAACAATAATACATCCACAGGCTTTCCCCTGTCCAGTTCTGATGTTACCTATTTGTAGAACTCCACAAGATTGGTTTGACATGATCAACCTGGCATAAACCCATGTTGCTGACTATCCAGACCCCCCACCTCCTCCAAGTACACCCCCAATCGTTCCTTTAGTATACTCTCCATTAATTTTCCCACCACCGAGGTCAAACTGATGGGTCTATAGTTACCTGGTACTTCCCTCACCCCCCCCTTTATGGATTGGCACCACATGTGCCTCTCGCCAGTCTCTAGGTACCCTCCCTGTCTCAAGTGACCTGTTGAAGAGCTCTGCCAGGGGTGCAGCCAGTATGTACGCCAATTTCCATAGTACTCTCGGATGAATGCCATCCTGTCCAGGAGATTTATCTTTCTTTAGGGCCTTAAGGACTAACCACACCCTTTCAGTGGAGACAGCATCATCCGTCCCCTCCACCTTACTGGCCTTTTTATCCTTATCCTTATGTGACACCCCTGGGGTGCCTCTCCCTCCCTCCCTCTTGCTCCATTTCTGTTGCTACCCTGATCCCACTCACTACCGCTTCTATCCCCATCGTGCCTTGCTTTTTAGATATCCTATCCCCCTCCCTAGTGAACACAGAGGCGGAGTACTCATTTAATACCTCTGCCTGGTCCCTCGCCTCTTCCACCCACCCTCCTTCTGATCTCAATCTGTCGAGATGACCCTTAGTTTTTCTCCATTCCCCAACATACTGGAAGAACCCATTTTCCTCTCCATGTTTCCCCTGTGCCAGCCGCTGCTCTTTACTGGACTTTGCCCCACTCACTGTCTGTGTGACTTTTCTAGACGCAAGATGGTACATTTCCTTTTCCCTATCCCCTCTTGTTGTTTTATATTTTTTGTAGGCCGCCTTCTTTTCTCTGACCACTACCTGAACCTCACTGTACCACCACCATGGTTTATGTGACCTTGATCCCTTATGTTTCACCTTAGCACAGGTCCTTACTGCCTCATGAAGTCCCTGTTTTATGACCTCCCATCTCTTGTCCACATTTGTCATTGATGTAATCCCCTTCAAGTATTCCTTGAGAATATTTCCCATGCCCACAAAGTCTGCCCCCCCGAAGTCCACTGCCAGTGTCCTAGATCTCTCCCCCCCTCCCCCCATTCTTATTTGAAACCAGACAGTATTGTGGTCGCTCCTAGTCAGGATCCTCTACAACCAGGTCCCTTACCAGATCCCCATCTGCCAGAACCATGTCCAGGACATGCCCCTCCCTTGTGGACTCCATTACATGCTGTGTAAAGAACACATCCTGAAAGCTGTCCAGCAGCCTCTTGTCCCTGGCCACCTTAGAGCACATGGTTCCCCAGTTTGTACCTGGCATATTAATGTCCCCCATCAACACCACTCCTTCCCCTTTTGGTCCACACTGGGCAATGATGTTGTCCAGCAAACCATCCTCCAGAACATCACCCATCCCAGGGGGCCTATATACTACACCCAGCTTGACCTTACCTCCTGCTGGGGTTCATAAGGTGACCCATAAGGCCGCCATGTTTCCCTCTGCCTCTTCTACCCTAGCAATTTCTATGTCATCTCTAATGAACTTAGCCACTCCACCCCCTCTGCCCTCCTTTCCATCCTTCCTAAGCATAGTGTACCCTTGCATGTTTAGGTCCCAGTCATGGTTTTTGTTGGCTCACGTTTCTGTGACCACCGCCACATCCACCCCTCCCTGAACAGCATGGCCTAGAACTCTGGCAACTTGTTTCCCAAGCTCCTGGCATTTACTAACACCACCCCCTTCCCCTTATCCCTGATCCCCTTTGTCGAACCCCACCCAGGTTCCTTATACTTCCTTCCTCCTTCCTTCTGCTCCTCCTGAAACTTCCTCCCCCAGTCTGTTTCCCCCCTCCCCCCCTTGGGTTTGAAGGCTAGTCCCCTCATCTGGAGGAAAAGGCTTCTGGTCAGTCCCTCTCTTATCCCTCCCTCCTCACAAGTTTAAACCCCACCTTTCTTGAATGTAGTCAGCCACCCCCTGTTTAAGGACTTCCTTCCATAATGGGGCAAGATGAAGCCTGTCCTTGGCATACAGTCCCTTATCCTCCCAAACTCCTTTCCAGTTACTTAACACCCCCAACCCACTCTCTTCACCCCACTTCCTGAGCCAGTCATTAACCTCTGTGATCTTCATATTTTCTCCACTGAGGCCTTTGGTACTGGCAATATCTCCGAAAAGGATATGTTGCATCCATTATCCAGACAAACTCTGGCAAGTTCTTGGAACCTTGCTTGGATTTCCAAAACACTATTTCCCTCTAGATCGTTAGTTCCCAAATGCACCAGGAAATCCGGTTTCCCTCCACAATCCCTAACCAGTTTGTACACCATGAACTTTGCTCTGTGCACTGTCAACCAAGAGATACTCACTACCTTCACCTGGCTATGGCGTCCATCCCCCTGTCCCTCCCCGTGGATGCCCCTAATCATCGAGTCTCCCAATAACAGAACCTTAACACCGTCATCATCCTTATGGTTACCTCTGCTATGCACTCTCAACCCCCCATCCCCCCCTTTATTCATGATCTCAATTCCATGGGAGTCTTCCTGTCTTATTAGAGACCCTCTTGTCACCCTCCCCTTTCTGCCTCCCTTGTTATTTTGCCCACTTAACTCAGACCTCCCCTGAATAGGTGTCCTCTTTAACCCTCTCTTATCCAAACCATTTATCCTGGCCCTGATGGTTTCCCCTTCCCGGACACTGCCATCCTCCCCCCGTGTAATAGTACCCTATCTCCAGAGGCCCTCTGTGGGTCCCCTTTACCTAGGGTCCCATCCTTGGTACAGACCCCCTGCTGAAGAGGGACCCCTCCCCCCCTCCTTGTCTCCCAGTTTCTCTCCAGTCATGCTCTCCTCCCTCATGTCTGCAATATGTTGCATCTCCCCCATCTGCTTAACATTTATGTTTCCCATTCTCCCTCTGGACTATTTCTATCCTTTCCATTCCCAGTCTGTGATGTCCTCTGGGTATCTGACTCCCTCCCACCGGCCTCTGTATCAGTTTCCTCATTTCCACCAACCCCTTCCTCCCCATCTAGGTTGCTTTTAGGCCAATAGAATGTGGATCTCACCAAGTCAAGTGTTCTGTCTATACCAAGGTGCCTCATGTGGTTGTGTAAGGACCTCAGTACTGAGTCTCAAAAGGCAGTGGACAGCACTAGTTGTTGTTTGTCTACTTGTCCCCCTCTGTCTACTGTTTCTCTGTATAACAGTCTATTGATCAGTTTCAACTTAGGACCTTCTTTGTATAACAATGCAGTTCTCAGATCAGTGGAACGTAATTTGGACACATCTTTCCCGGCCTAGAGGGCTTCTAAAGCTGATTTGATCATGGGATCTTGGGATTGAGCCTGCTGAATACTGTCATTGTCTAGATGAGGCAGTGCACCAATGTCTATTGTAGAAAAGTGGCAATAAGCAGCAGGAATGCAATTCTCAGAAGGTCCCAAACAATCCACCATACTGTCCACTGCGTTTGTGGACATTTGTTCCTCCCTGTCAAACCTCTGGCAGAGTGCTCGAATGTCAGGTTCTGACAGTCTGACCCAGTCATTCTGGGGAACAGGCTTCCAGGAGACAGCATCAGCATCTATGTGGTTCAGGCCTGCTCTGTATTCAACTGCATAGTCATATGTAAATAATGCAGAAAGCCACCTATGCCCAATGGCATCCAACTTAGCTGAAGTCTGCACATAGGTCAAAGGATTATTGTCAGTCTTTGCTAGTATCTTAGCCCCATGCAAGTACTGGTGGAATTGGCCAACAATAGCTCACTTCAAAGCTAGGAACTCTAACGTGTGTACAGGATAGTTCTTTTCAGATGGGGCCAGGCTTCTACTGGCAAAGGCCACTGGTCTCAGGCCATTCTCATGCTCTTGGTACAACACAGCCCCCAACCCTTGCAAGCTAGCATCAGTGTGCAGGACATAAGGTTTTGTTGGATCAGCATAGGCCAACACTGGAGCGTGGGTAAGTTGATATATGATCTCATGAAAAGCAGTCTCACAATCAGGAGTCCAGCGGGCCCCAAATACTTCACTTGGATGAAAATACACTCTTTCAGTCTCGAGGGACGCTGACTTTTTGTATCTTTTGTAGGTTGTAGGATACCCTTGAGTAAGGTTAAGTAAAGGGCGGGTCACTCTTGAATTGTCCTTAATGAAACACCGTTAATAACCACAGAATCCCAGGAATCTTTGCAGTTCTTTTAGATTTTTAGGCTGTGGCCAGGTGGTCAAGGCCTTAACTTTACTTGGGTTGGTCTCTATTCCCTCAGTGTATACTATGTGTCCCACATACTTTACTGATGTTTGAAAGAATTGGCACTTATCAATGGACAGTTTAAGGCCAAAGTCTTCCAGTCGGTCCAGCACCTTGAATAATCTTCTTTCATGTTCCTCCAGTGAGCTGCCAAACACAATAACATCATCTAGGTATACCAGGCACTCTAGTAAGTTCATGTCCCCCACTGCATGCTCCATCAATCGTTGAAAAGTGGCTGGGGTGCCTGAAATCCTTTGCGGTGTCCTTATGAATTCTTAGAAGCCAAATGGACAGATAAAGGCTGTCTTCTCACAGTCCTCTGGGTCCATCGGGATCTGGTAGTACCCACTATGGAGATCCAGCACAGAGAACCACTTGCTCCTGTTTAGGCAGTCCAAAGCATCCTGAATGTGGGGCATTGTGTACTGATCAGGGATAGTCCGCCAGTTTAAAGTGCGATAATCCACGCACATCCTTACTGTCCCATTCTTTTTTCCTCACTACCACAATGGGGAAAGCATAGGGGCTTCAGGATTCTTGTATTACACCAGCAGCTGGCATCTCTTGCAGGTGCCATCTCACATCATCTATGTCAGCAGGTGCCAAGCGTCCAGACCTCTCATGAAATGGCCTTTTATCATGCGACCGGATATGGTGCTCAGCTCCTTGTACGCAGCCTACGTCCCATTCCTTTAAAGAAAACACCTGGTCTCTCTGGGCAAGCTTCTCACTGATCCTCACTTTCCATTCAGCTGGCAACGGGGAGTCACTGACATCAAACAAGTCAGGTGTTACTCTGTCATTCTTCCCCAAACTCTTGATACTGGGTAGCACTGCAGTGTCTGCACAATGCACATTAGCTAGGGTGCAACCTCTATTCACTCGAATCTCTCTGTCAGACACATTATGAACTTGAACCATTACCCTTCTGGCATAAGCATGGGCTCTAGCAGGCAAAATACTAGGCTTGACCAGCAGTCCCTCCGGCAATTTTCCATCGCCTGGTGCATCCAACATTAATATTTTATTCTCGACATCCTTTTTGATACGGACCTCTCCCTGTTAAGTACACTGGGCATTTGGCACCAGGATCAGAGACTCAGGATCCTTTTTCCAGACAACTCCAACCGGCTCCTCTGGTTCCACTTTGTCAGCATCTCTCTGTGCCTCATAGGCCTTCTTGATCAAGGACGGAATTCTTAAAGCTCTATTAGTCCTTGACCCCTGTTTTTAATAACAGAACTGTGCCAGCTGTCCAAACATATGTGCATTAGTCCCAGTTAGTAAAGGAACCCTATCATACAGTCCAGTAGGGGGACACACTAAGGCCAGGGTCTCTACTTGCTCTGCCACCCCAGCCACGGAGGTGAGAAAAGACAGCCAAATTCAGATATATCCTGAGTAGGGGTAGGCCTTCTCACTTAACCCCCAGACATGCAACCCCTCCAACGGTTGTAAGGGCACATCAGACAAATACTTCTGATACCAGTCTTGGAACATAATTGTCACTAGGGAGCCACTGTCTAATACAGCTCTTGTAGACACTCCATTCACCTTTACAGTGGTCTCCATGGAGGGACCCACTATCCTGGACCAGTCTGGAGAGGCGGTAGAGGGGCCTGGGCAACTGACCTTGCCACAAAGAGACGTGAGTTAACATTTTTGGGACCTTCACTGTGGTCATTTAGTGCACCTCTTAACCACTGTTTTGTGCTCCAAAGCTCTCCTTATAGCCTGCTCATCACTCTCTCCAAGTCTTTCTGAGACCGGCATTCCCTCTTCATGTGCCCATCCTTCCCACAATTATGGCAAAATATGTCAGCTGAAGTTTGGGGTGACCGAAGCATCACATTGGGGGCTGTGGCACTGGTACTGTCAATAGAAACCTTGGAGCCCCTCAGCCAGTGGTGGGGTAGACATTTGGAGACATCTCTTCAGTTCCCTCACTTCCATGGTCAAGACATCATGTTTTGAACTGTTGTCAACATGAGGTGCCTGGGTGGACACCCCCATACCCATAGCAGAAGCAGTCGGGCGAGTGTCAGTGCCCATACTCGTAGGAGCGGCCTTCATGATGAGACTGTCTGTTGCTTTCCTAATCTCCCTCAGCAGTTCACCCCGTGGTGGCACACCATGGTGGCACACCCTTTTCCTTCTCAGAGCACTCATTAACTGCCAACCCTTGCCCCTGAACTTCACTTGACGGGTTACCCTCTGTCACTCGGGTCGTAGCAGCAGCTATTGGTGCAAGTCCCTCCCGGGGTCACCTTTTCTCAACTCCTCAAATTTCTCTTATTAGCTCATCATAAGAGGGTGGGGATTCTAGTCAATTGGCTAGGTGTAACTGAAGCAACAGCAGTTCTAAGAAGGGGGCAGACTTAAGGATCCTGTCCAGCCTGGTTCGGTCCAATTCAATCGCTGGAAAACTACCCTTTCTGAGGCATTCTTGCAACAATTTTTCCAGCTGAGATACATACACAGACAACAACTCCCCTTGATACTGTTGTGCATTTCTTACTCTCCACCACAGGCCCTCATCGGAATCTGGGCTCCCATACACATTCTCCAAAGCCTCAAGATAGCCCTGTACAGTTGCTTCAGGGTTACTGGCCCATTTGGCATGGATGGTAGCCAGGGTAGGACCTTGGAGGCTCTCACTTACTCTCTTTCAATTTTCTGCTTCTGAGCATTGCCATTCTAGCACTTGAGGGGCAACATAGTCTATCCAGGTCTCCCAGTCATCCTCCACTTGTGGGGTGGGGAGGGTGCTGGAGAAAATTTTCAACTTGTGGTAAGAGTCATGACTATTGGCAGGTACAGACATAAGGGCTTGCACTGGCACAGAAAGAGGTGCAATAACGGGTGCTGGAGGGGGAGAGGGTGTTGGTGGAGGAACGTTCTCAGGTGGCAATAATAGTTTCTTCAAATCCTCCTCAGTTTTTCCTTCCTGCAGCAACAATTTTACAAATTTATCCTCAAAAGTTTCAGATAGTGGGGGGGGGGCTCATTCTCCCTGGGGTCTTTACTGTCTTTAGTTATCACTTTCCAGGCAGTGAGGGCTTCTTCTGTGGTAATGGTCTGTGGCACTTTAGAACTGTCTATAGGGTCTCTACACTGTATTAGAGCCATGAAAGTTTGGGCGAGCAGGTCAGCCAGCCGCCCCACCACCACAAGGTTTTGTAAACATCCGACCTTGGAAATGTCCTTATTGGTACCTAGCAGGATATCAAAGACAAGTATAGCATTTTGAGTGTCAATCTCCTGCCCAGTACACCACTTCACCAACTGGTGTACAGACACTTCTGTTGGGGTACCCATTTATTTTTAACAGTAATTCGTAAATGTGGCCACTAGAGGATGCTAATCCCAGCGGTGCCTCCAAGATGTAACCGGCAAGTGGGGCTTTCTCAAGGGCTACTACCCCTGCCTGACGGACTACTGACAGGTTGAGGGGCCTGGGTCCAATGGCGAGTGCCTCCACCCAGAGGTCTGGGTTTGCAGTAGTTAAACTAACTTGGTCACAGCCCTCTGGAACACTGTAACCCCCCTTTCTTCCCACTAGTGGCCCACACAATGCGTCAGGAATATCTTCACAATGTACACTTACCCCCAGGACTGGATCTGTCAACTGGATGCTGGGGATGCCCTGTAAAACAAGATGATACAATGCAAATGCCACAGTACAATACTTTAACATAAACTAATACCTCAGACAGCGTAACTTTGCTGAAAGAAACAGATCTGATTTTTTTAAGGAGCTGTAACAAGGACGGGGGGAAATCAGGTTAATTAGGTTAAACACATTAATGGATGGGGGGGCTAGCCAGGATTGGTGCAGCTGGTTGGGGCCCTGTGATGGAAAACCACTGGCACAATACCCAAATTGTAATCCGGAGCTGGTTGGCTCAGTTTGTGAAGAAATGAAAAAAAAACAACAATTAGATCACACACTTGCAATTCGATAAACAGATAGCAGGGAGCTACCCTGCTTTGTACTCTCAAACTCAATGTTAGGAACTGGATGGAAGGCAGATTGTCCTGGATTGCCAGGAGGAGCAGACCCTGTGGACAAGGTCCTTGTGACTGGACCCCACTGCAGTTTAAAGCAAATGGATGTAGTCTGGATTAAGCTGGGGTTTACTTACAGCTTCATGCACTCAATTCACTGTACAGAGGATTTGAAACACGATTCTCCACAAGCACTACACACATTTATATGTAAAAGGAAAGTACTATACCAGGCAGGCTGCTTCTCTATCCCAATCGCAATTACTGCACAATACCCGGGAGAACACACAGCAGATTCAATTCCTGACAGACCGAGCGCCATTCAGCAATTTCTCTAGTCTTCTACAGGGTGAGCCTGATTTCTACTCTTCAGATCTCCTTGATTCTCTTCACAGGTCGGATTCAGTCCGAACAGGCATTTGCACAAGCTGCAGACCGAAACTTAGAGCCTTACACGTGATTCCCAAGCTAAAACTACACATCGAAGAAGCACACACCTCCCTGTCTCTTCACTGCCCAAACTGATCTGATCTTTCCAGTAGACAGAGCCGGGCATTTCCTTTGAGTTCCTCCCAGTTCAATTGGCCGGTTTGGCTGTCACTCACAATCAGACTCCCCCTGCTGGTGCAAAAAGGCACCGAAGTCCTAACTACAATTCCCAGAGGCATCTGCCGTACAGTCCCATTATGGCTGGCTCAACTTAAGAGTCCAAGTTCTGATTTGCCAGCAGCAGGCTCCATTTTAAAGGTCCTCCATGCTGATTGGTCCAGTTCAGCATTCAATTCCAACATAGAAGGGAAACACACACAGAGTCCCAGCTGCAATAAAACAGGTTAGATAAACTGCAATCTCACAAATGCTGCTAAATGATTACAGGCAAACAGTTACAGCTTTCAGATGGGCTCCCTTTGCATTCTTAGCGACTGCAAAAATGATGCGAATTGGCAGCAGCCCAGGCGGGATTCGGGCATTAGAACACACAGTTCCCCCTCCTCAATTAATTATGGTCACAAGCAGGCAGCTCTTAAAGAGACAGTACCAGAGGCTCTAAAAGCACTCACACTCAAGCAGGTTAAACCCTGAACACCTCCAGGCCTGGAGCATTCAAGCAAGTTCCTGAAAGACTTCTGGGAACCCCCATTTGCAGGGGTGTTACAGTAGTTTTATTGAAGTCTTATATAGCACCCTTGTTTTTGTATGTCTCTCATGTGTTTCACATTCCTTTTGGGATGCATGCAACAATTATGGGACTGTTCTTCTTGCTTCTGTAGGGTAATCATTTAAATCTGGTGAAACGCAACCATGCATACAGACCATTGAAGGAAGGAGGTTTAAACATGTTATGGCCACTTGTTTTCTTTTTTGAGAACTTCCTATTCTCTAATATTAAGCCTTTCGTGAATATGGAGGATGGGGTAGGACACAGAGTAATGCAGCTTTGGAAGATGGATTTTTTTATGGCATGGGGTAAGGGTAAGTAGAGTGAGTTAGAAAAATTGTTGCTGAGATATGTTCAAACCTGCCTTAAATATGTGAGGATGTGAAAAATTGATTTTCCTGATTTCTCAGGGGTACCAAGGAAACTGTTTTACAAGGCTATAGTGGTTAGATGCTGCCATGAAAAAACAGGCTTTAAGGTAGAGTCTTCCATCAACTGTAAATTATTATTGTAATGTATTCTTGAATTGAGGATTCCACCCAAGATGAAGGACACTATATGGATTTGTGTCTATGAGAAGTTAAATGTAAGGGGAAATCATGCACATAAAGCCCTGTGAGAACGCTACTGTTTGGAAATTGGATGCGTGCATACTATAGAAACAATGCATCATTTGTTTTTTGATTGCCCTTATATCAATCCAATATGGGGCCTTATGGATGCCTTTTGGAACACGTTTTTCTGAAATGGCTTTTGCACTTTTGGTGTATGGCCAGCTCACCAATCAGTGGAATCAGTGGAATAAGAGTAGAGTGTATGTTATTTTTGCTTGTATTAAATGGATGATTTGGCAGGTACGGTGCCAAAAGTTTTTAAAAGGGGAAGAGGTGACACTAAATGACTTAATGTTTAAACTACAAACAGAATTAGATGAGGTATACTGTTATGAACATGTACATCTAGGAAAATCTGTTTGTACTACTCTATGGAGACGGATTGATTGGGTGGGGTGATGGTGCTGGGTGCAGATTATCTCCTTTTTGTTTCTCTGATTCATTGCCATTTACTTTTGTAGTTATTTTCTGGAGAGTTTTATTTTTCTGTACTATAGTACTGTTTATGATTTTGTTTATAGTCTTTCTATTCTCATTTTAAATTGTAGACTTTTTTTGGATTTGAATAAAAAATTACTCTACACTTGGTGCATGTCTTCCCTGTACAATCCTGTGATCTGTTATGTTCCAGTGGAATATGCTGCCGCATTCAGATGATTTATCACTGGCCCCTCCTGTACTGTGTTTCTTTAGGGAGGAAAATGTATCTGCTGTATGGGTACTAGGCACTATACATTGTAATGCAGAACATGGACATTTTGGCATTCATGAGATGTACAACTCTGTGCACGCACCCTGCTGGGTGCCACTTTAGTAATAGACAGTACAGTCACAGCTCTCCCCCTACTCATCCTTTGCCACCCCCTCATCCCTTATGCCCCTGCCCCCTCCTGGTGAGCAGTTTCAGCCCCTACCAACCATTTCAGCCCTGCTAGTCTTACACCGGGTTGGGGGGATGGATCCCTATGCCAGTTACTCCAGGTGTGCCACCTGTTTGGCACAGTGGGTGACATGCAGCAAAGCCTGGGACTTTGGCACCAGCATCCTAATTTTTACAGACTCAGGCATGGGGTCCTAGGCACACTTAGAGTTTTCTGCATCCCTGGAACAATGTAACTTGTGTCATTCCATAGGATCTTTGAGAATCGGGCCGTTGTGTCCACTTTGGCAACTTCATTTTTGCCAAAGTGGGATTTGAACCCTGGATGTGGATTTCAAATCACAGCTCCAAATTATCAGTCATCAATTCATTTTATAATACATTGATGGAGCTGTAAGGAAACACTATTAAAAATTTATTTTAAAGCAATGTATTAGCTGAGCACAGTTCATTGGTTAAACGCATTTCTGAAAGTAGTGTTTCATCTGATGCCACACCATCTTTATTGGGTTCAGGTCTGGTGATTCCTGTGGTGTTCTGACCCAATTCACTCCCTGGTCCTTTAGGTACACCCCAGATGCTGCATGCTTCGGGTTATTATCTGTATAAGAGAAAGAACACACATATCAGTAAACACATAGAACACTGTGCTGTATATCCCCAGTATGAACACAGAGAAACTGTCATTACAAATTGCTCAGTCTGGAGCCTTGAAAAACCTGATGCCTATCTGCAAAATCTCACTCATTAAAGGTCACCAGTGTATTGGACACTATCTCCTCTCTGAAAAAAATTACCCATCATGATGTCACTGAATAGTACAGTAGTATTAGCCCTGGGCTGCGGCAGAAGGTAGCACCCCAAACCTGTATTTTCTGGGGATGTTTGGGCTGTGGTTTCACTACAAGAAATCCTTTTTTCCAGAAAGTCTTGGGGTTGAAAGACAGCATCACTATTGCAGTCTCTTCAGTAAAAAAAAGATGTCTGCAGACCGTAAATTTTCTTCCATCCACACCTTAAGCAGTTCCAGCTGCTTATGTTTGTTGACTTCCTAAATGAGAGGGCATATTCTGTTGGGGGAGAAAAAAGGGTTGTCAGTATCTTGCTCTTTTGAGGTGCTGTACAATACATTACCTGCAGTTCATACATTACAACAGATATATTTTACACAGTTGGTCAGTGCATTACCAAAAGATGATGAGCATACAGTAATGGGCAGGCTTTTAAATAGCTTTTTTGGCACATGCTGCCAAGAAAAATCAATTACATACATACTTGCAATGACCAGAGCACTGCACTTACCATATTCTGCCTTAACTTCATGCATTTTGGTGTTGCATTCATCTTACTGATGATTCAGATACTGAGTATCCCCAGCATTCCATGAGTTTCTGATGGACCTCTACTGCACTGCTCCCATCATCCTCCATTGTTAGCTGATCCACCATTTGGGAAGCCTTACTGCAAAAGGACAATAATATACATTAGTTAATGACACGCCTTCATGATCTGGAACTTTCCTAAGGATTACACCATTGAAAGGCTTCACCTGTGGCTCAAGGTGCTGGAGGAACAAGCCAAGCCCCCTGTCTGAGCTATATAAGTCAGCCCTTCCAGCTTCACTCAGAAGCACTTTTTCTTTGCAGTCGGAAGCCCTGTTGGACTCTGCCTTCCACAGCTGGAGGCTTTGTTGGACTCTGCCTTCCATAGCTGGAGGTTCTGTTGGACTCTGCCTTCCACAGCTGGAGGCTTTGTTGGACTCTGCCTTCCATAGCTGGAGGTTCTGTTGGACTCTGCCTTCCACTGCTGGAGGCTCTGTTGGATTCTGCCTTCCACAGCTGGAGGCTCTGTTGGACTCTGCCTTCCACAGCTGGAGGTTCTGACCGCCTTCCCCTTCAGCATTTGTCTCCCTCATCTAGTGCGTTTGAATTTTCTGCTTGGTTTGTGCTGGACTTTCTGCTGGTTTGTGTTTCTCCTGCCTTTCTAGGTTAGTATTTTGCTTTTGCCTCCGGCTGATGCTTGTGCTTCTTTCTGTCATCTGTGTCTCTTGTGCTTGTATTTATTCCATTGCACTTTTACGGGGGGCTTCTAGTTTTACTAGCATCCTTCTAATCTACTTTGCTTGTACTGTGCTATTCAGGTGCATTGTGCTATTCAGGCTCCCATTTACTTTTATCATACTTTTAGCAATCCTTCAGTTTACCTGCAGTTATGGGTTATTCAGCTTCCACTTGCTGTTTTTCCTGCCTGCAGCAGACTTCCTGTGCACATCCATCCTTAATTGTTTACATGCTGTTTTTTACATTTAGCAATCCCTCAGTCCAACTACAATTGTTAACTGATTGCTCCTGACTCCTAGCCAAGCAACCATTCCCTTCTGTGTTTTGTGTTTTCTGCAGCACCAGCTACAATCCCTGATAATTTACACATGGTTCTTACGGTAGGCTCCTACAGCCTTCTGTGTTATGTTGTTGTTCAACAGCAACTTGCTCCCTAATTTTGGGTTCCCATTATTCCTGCTTTTCTGTCAGTTTGACTTGTTCATTTTAACTCAGCTCAACAGCAGTGTTTAACCTCAGTATCTGGTACCACTCAGTACCTACAACTCCCACTTTTTCAGTTCCCATCTGCTTGCTTTTAGCTGTTTCATTGTTGCTCTACTGCCATTTACCCCTGCTCCTTAGCAGTTTAAATTGTTTATGCTGCTTAGCCTACCGGCTCTGCAATGCATCAACAACTACCACTACCATCCCTTATGGAACTGGTTGGCATGCAATCCTCATTCAGCCCATGCTTGTGACATACCTATGTGTACGTATCAACATTCAAGCTTGACCTTCGGCTGTAGACCTACGTGTAGGTCATGAACTACAAACCTTTTTGTTCTGTTACCTGCAGACCTACGTGAAGGTCTCAAAAACTATCTCCACTATACTCAATCCATTTAGTATCACTGCACCTGTTACAGGTGGCATCACTGAAATATAGGGAGAACTGTGGGTGCCCTGCTGAAACGGTAGGTGGATGCCATAGGTAGGCTATATGGTGTCCCTGAAAGGTAGGCAGAAGTATTGGTGCCCTGCTGAAATAGTAGGTGGATGCTGTAGGTATGGATCTTGGGCACTGCTAGGTAGTGGTTCTGCCGATTGGTAAGTGCATACCGTCGGTATAGATCTTGGCACTACTGAATTATAGGCGGTAGTCATACCAAAATGGTAGGCAGTTGCCTTAGGTAGGCTATATGGTGCTGCTGAAATGTATCCAGAAGTGGGGGTGCCCTGCTGAAACAGTAGGTGGATGCCATAGATAGGGATCTTGGGCACTTCTTGGCAGCAGTTCTGCAGATTGGTAAGTGAATACCATCAGTATGGATTGTGGCACCACTGAAACATATGTACAGTCTTGCCAAAATGGTAGGTGGCTGACGTATGGAGGAAAAGTTTAAAATAGCTGTACTGGGATACAGCGTGTGTGTGTGTGTGTGTGTGTGTGTGTGTGTGTGTGTGTGTGTGTGTGTGTGTTTATGTATGTGTGTAGCCATACTGGGATATGTGTGTGTGTGTGTGTGTGTGTGTGTGTGTGTGTGTGTGTGTGTATGCTTGTGTGTGTGTTCCCATACCGGAATACAGTGAGCATGTGTAGCAACACTGGGATATGGTTCATATGCATGTACTAGCACTGGGGCTCAATGTCTACATGTCTAGCAGTGTCATTAAATGAATCCTAAGCCTGAAGAGAAGGTGGTCTAGGCCTTGGATCCCCTGAGGTTTCCTCCTCATAGGGAGGTTTTCCTTTTCTCTGTGCTGAAGGTCATAATAGCTAGTTAGTTCCTATTGTAGTATATTCTTTAGGTTACTTAGGTAGAATTCCACTGTTGGATGGAGTTGGATGGTGGCTGTCCTTTGCTGTTCCCTCTTTCTTTGGAAAGTCATGCCATTATGCTCAGTTTCAGTCCCTATCAGCTCTCAGTCTGTGTCTGTTTCTGCTCATCACCAGTTCTGTCAATCTACTTGCTGCTGTCAACCTGTGCTCCTCAGTCTTAGTAACCAGTGCTTACTGCTCAACACTTTTTGAGGGGCTCCTTCCTAATGTATATTTAGCCTAAAGGAATCCTTCTCACTACACCTCTAGGGTGGAACCCTCCTCAAGGATTTCTTGCCATCGGTGGCCCTACAGGGTGGTATTCCCTGTGGAACAGAAAAGTGAATGGTCACAAAGGTTTATCACCAAGTTGCACAAGCATAACACTACACCACATTGCATAGGTCCATTGAAAGAAAGATTGACATTGATACGTAGGCTTGCTCAAGGCCACAGAGGCAGCCCTGGAACATTTCACTGCCTTGTAGTGTACTGTGGCTTCCACTGCTGGATGGAGTTGGATGGTGGATCTCCTTTACTGTTCTCTCTTTCTTTGGGAAGTCATGCCATTATGCTCAGTTTCAATCCCTTTCAGCTCTCAGTCTGTGTCTGTTTCCGCTCATCACCAGTTCTGTCAATCTACTGACTGCTGGCAATCTGTGATCTTCAGCCTTGGTAACCAATGCTTACTGCTTATCACTTTTTTTGGGGCTCCTTCCTAATGTATGTAACCCCCTTGCAAATGGAGGTTCCTAAAAGCTTCCCCAGAGCTTGGGTAAATGCTCCGTGCCTGGTTGGAGTTCGGCGTTAAAGCCGTTTAAATGGGAAGCCAGTGAGCGCTTTAAAAGGCCTCAGTATACTGTCTCTTTAAGGGCTGCTTGGGATTGCAGTCATGATTGATTAGGAAGGGGGTTTGAGTGTTGCTATGCTCGAATCCTGCCTGGGCTATAGAGTAACGCCCCTTTCTGCCATCAGTAGGAAATGCTAAGGGAGCTCTGAAAGAGGACTTGAATGTCGCTTAAAATATTGTAAAATAATAATGGCAGTGTAGCTGTTCTAACCTGTTTCTCTTGCAGTAAAACTGTTTCGATTGCCTCTTCCATGTTGGTCCAGAACTATTGAATTGGACCAATCAGTACTGGGACCCCACAGGCTGACTGACCAATAGAGGAGCTGTTTGTAATTGAGAAAGGTATATGGGCTATGGCCTTTCTGCACCACTGAGAGCGGAGAAAGTGACTGGCATGTGCCGCTAATCAATAGGGAGGCGGGTGCGCCTGAACTGAGAGCCCTTTGCTTTTGGAGATGAGATGCGTTGTGGCTGGTGAGGAGTGAGGGTGAGGGCTTCTTTCGCTGGGAAGTGTTGGCAGCAGGAAACGCGTGAAGGCTAAGGCAGCCGTTTTCTCTGCGGCGTGTTGGTGGAAATCCACCGGGCGGCGGTCAGAGGGGCTGTGCCCTGTACAGCTACCCACCAGGCTCGACCTCTAGGAGGACTGGAGAGAATTGCTGAATTGCGCTCAGTCCGAAGGAAAAGTGGAAGCTGCCGTTGCAGTATCTCAGTGGCTGTGAGTTAGTGGGAGCCTTGGAAGCAGCTGCCTGGTGTGGTACCCCTCTGTTGCTGTTTGCCATATAAATGTGTGAGAAGGCTGGTGAAAGTCAGGCTCCATCCTGGTAGTGGTGAAGGAATCGTTATTTGCTGGGGTTGTGAGTACTAATTCAGGGTAGTTCACTGCAGAGTGTTTACGCGGTGGATTCAGTGCTTTATTGTATTGCTGACTGCCTAATTAAACTCGCCTCCTACTTTGACCTGCTCAGGACTGTTATGTTTGTCTGTGCTAAGGGTCCCAACCAGCTGCCACATGTGGACTAGCCATTAGGGCTTGGGTACCCAGGGACAATAAATCGTAGGGTTAGGCCTGTGCACAGAGCCCTAGGTAGATAAGTATAGTGATAAGCTAATCAACTTGATTTTCCCCTGTCCTTGTTATTTTCCCCCTGAATAAATCAGATTGCTTTTCGTACAGCTACGTCTTGGCTATTCTGTGCATTACTGGTGAACTGTTGCCTGGTGATTGCAACATAATTGTGCCTTACTTTACAGGGGTTCCCCGAAGGGAGCTGGAATATATTATCCATGGGGTAAGTGTACTGGTGAACAGAATTGTTGGTACCCAGTGTGAGTCACTAGTGGGACGAAAGGGGGGTTGCAGTAGCCCAGAGGGCTGTAACCGAGGTGGTCTTAATTGTGCTAACCCCGACCTCTGGGTGGAGGCACCCGTCAATGGATCTGGGCCCCTCACCCTGCCTCCGTGGGGGCAGACAGGGGTAGTAGCCCTAAGGGTAGCGCCTCCTGGGGGTTACATGTACATTTAGCCTAAAGGAATCCTTCTCACTACACCTCTAGGGTGGAACCCTCCTCGAGGATTCCTTGCCATCGATGGCCCTACAGAGTTGCATTCCCTGCAGAACAGAAAGGCAAATGGCCACAAAGGTTTATCAACAAGTTGTACAAGCTTAACACTACACTATGTTGTACTTGCCCATTGAATTAAAGCTTGACATTGATATATAGGCTTGCTCAAGGCCACAGAGGTAGTTCCAGAACATTTCATTGCCTTGTAGTGTACTGTGGCTTGCTCAAGATCACAGAGGCAGCCCTGGAACATTTCACTGCCTTATAGTGTACTGTGTCTTGCTCAAAGATACCCACCTAATGCACACTGTCTGCTTGTGTGGATGTTCTCTGCATGGTTGAATGTGTTTGTAGAGGGCAGAAACAGAAAACATGATGCTGGCCACTGGAAGATATCCTGTATGTCCAGCACTAGAGTCCCATTTTTGCACATTTCACAGACAGCATTGCTATGTGTTGCATTCAGCTTCTTTGTCATAGTAGTGGTGTAAAGGTTGTGGTTTCTTGATCAAATCTCCTCCAAAAGATGTGGATAAATGCCACAAAAATGAACAGTATTCATACTGCAGAGGGACAGGCACAATAGGCGTGGCCAGGAATTGTGATGAATCACAAGCTGGGGATTATAGGAACAGACAAATCAGATGTTGAGTAACGGGGAGGCATGATGTAGCTATGACATCAGAAACAGTGTTAGCCAGTCAGCTCCAAGCTGATGACTGTTTCAAAATTGGAACAGTATAAAATGAGAGCTTTGTTGAGCTTTAAAAATGTACATCTGATTGAGAGACAATATTCTGTATTACTGTACTGTATATTGGCTTGAAGATGACTTTAATGGGACACCAAATGCAGGCAGACCTGACAGGAACAGAAAAGTGGTAACAACTGAAGGGCAGCACACTTGTGAGCAGAAAGGGAGGGGGAAAGGAAAATGCCACACCACCATTAAAACAAAGGATTTTCAGAAAGGACCCAAGACATACTGTACACAGTAAGACAATGTTGCTTTGTATTATTGTTTTGAATAACAGGTATTCAGATAGCTCTCAAATGCAGATGTTTGCAAAACACCACTGATGTGCATTATAATGTTAAGTTGCTTGATAGAAACTGTCCTTAACACTAGACAAATCCTGACTACAATTTTTAAAATTATTATTCTTTTCCCAGGTAGGCCCCTGGTCCCACATCCCTCAACACCTGCTTCTCAAATCAGGACGAAGGATCAAAACCAGGGACACACCTTAAACATTGCTGATATCCATTCAGGAAACTGGTAAAATAGAAGATTTAGTGTGAAATGCTTTTTTCTGAACAAGAATAAGTCTTAACTATAATGCCTATCATTATTTTACGCTTACAGTCCTCACTGTTAGTCACAGAGACCTGACCTTTTGGAGGAACATCCCTGAAAATCAGGGACAGTTGGGAGGTATGCCAAGTCCTATTTTCCAGATGGACACCCTGCATCTCAGTCAGACTCTGATAAGTGTAGTTCGCAGACAGGCAGGCAATATTCTGTTTTAAGTATTTAGACTCTAACTGCATTTCTTCTTTTCAAAACAGTGTGATATCATCACCAGGGACAATGAACCATCCTTTTATAAAAAGCATGAAGAAAACCTTATGTCAGAGTCCCAGGATGAGGCAGAAGCACGGGAGAGGGCAACACCTGAGCAACAGGCCCATGCAGAAGACATGGAAGCATCAGAGGAGCTGGCCTATCCAGAGGCTATGGAAGCACCCAAGCAGCTGGTCCATCTGGAGGACACAGAAGCACTAGAGCAGCTAGCCTATCTAGAGGACAAGGAATTGCCTGAGCAGCAGGATGGCCCAGAGGACCAGGAATCAACTGAGCAGCATGTGAAGAGTGCATGAGGGGAAAGGGCAGCAACAGAGCACTAAAGATCAGTGGATGATGTGAAAATAGCCACACATAGAACACAGAACAGAGTGGGAGAGAGAGCCAAATTTGAGCATTTTATGCGGAAAAGCATAAAAGAATAAAAGCAGGAATGACAACAGGTGAGGGAGACCATGAAACATCTAAAGACAGAACAGCTACATCTTAGAGATGTTGTGAAATTAAATTTTGCTGGTGAAATTATTGTTTAACTGGCAGTTTCACCGCATGAAACATTTTGAGAAATTCTGCTATTCCACAACATTTTTATCTGAGTGCGAAGTTGTGAAATTTCACCCACGGAATGGGGAATTTTGCCGTGGAATGTACAATTTCACTCAAGATGGCAAAATTTTGCATGAATTTCACTGTTCCATGGGTGAAATTTCGCATTTCATGGGCAAAATTTCATATTTCAACAGTGGAATTTCACATTTTGCACCCACAAAATATTTTGCGAAATGGGCAAATTTTGCAACAAATTTTGAGTATCGAAATTTCCTAATTTTGCAAATTTCTATTACATCTGCGGGCAATGATTCAAGACCTGAAAAGAAGAATGAGGGAGATGCAGCAGCAAATGTCAATGCTATGGACATCAACACCACCGGAGAGGCACAGTACAGCTAGTCTTCTAGAAGACAGTAATAATATAGAGGCAGTGGAAATGAGAGACTCACTACAAGACAATGACACTGTGCTGGAGGTAATGGCAGATGAAAGAGTACCTGTGTCAGTTCAAATGAGAGCAGCCCATGGTCACATCATGGGTACAATGAACATTCTGCCAGATACGTACATTGTGCCTCTCATAAGTGAAAAAGAAAGGGATCTCAGATGCTGGAGTTTAAACAAACCTGAACACTTTGCAGCACTGATTTTTGTGCCCTTGTGCTCTACAACATGTATGCGCAATGGGCAAATAAAGTAAACTATGAAGTAGGGATGGGAGAACTCGATGAACTTCTGACCCTTATTAAATAAGAACCGGAACACAGTGAAGTCCTGATTTATCCTGAATAGTTCTGATTTATTGACCAATATTTGAAAAAAAAAAGTGAAAAATGCATAAACGTTGCCAAAGTCGCTCACATAGGACACAGAGGACCAAAGGAAATAATTTAATGGATTATTTGTATAAAAATTAAAGTAAAACTGCTAAATAAAAAAAGCAATCTGTCACCACTAGCACCTTCATGGCTGCCCTATAATGGTGGCATATCATGATAGGGCCCGTGACATGAATGTGCTGGAAAAGACAGAGAGAGAGAAAGAGACAGACTGACAGACAGACATACAGATGCAAATACCTACAGTATATCATAGCACCACCAAGCACTGCAAGCACTGCCAGGCAGCCAAGGTTTCTTTTTTTTTATTAATGGTGCTGTGTGGGTATTATTTTGATAGATGTTCCAGTCGGAGTCGAACAAGCCAAAGAAATGGATATGAAAGATCAAATGAACAGCACTAAGAGAGCCCACCCACCCTACCCATGTGAATGATGCAACTGCTTTGCATGCCCCAGTGTACTGTGATATATGGTACACTACCTAGTCCAAGAGGTGGTAATGTTTTCTAGTACTACAACTACTTCTACTGAACATGAGGAGGAATGGATGTTGAATCCTTAAAGAAGAAGAATGAAAGACATAGTGATCACCACCCAGGCAGGCAACCAGTCACACATCGCATTGGTCAAGTGCAGTGCAGTCATAAAAAAGTTTGGCACTGCCACCTGAAGACCTGATGACACACAACACAACACAATGACATCCTTCCTAGTTCCACAATTGATTGCTGCCAGCCCCTGCCAAGTAATTTAAGTATCACAAATAAAATATAGTAATATAAGAATCTCAACCCAGTTACTGTAAGTGAGATGTAACCAGGCTAGCATACCACGGACGCACACACACAAACAATAAAGAAATTATATGCATTTTCAATTTAGTAGCATTTTTTTCTGTGAAGTATTTGCAGACAAATATTGGGGACATGAGAAATATATAAAGAGTATTCAGTTTCTGAAGTTTCAGGCATCTGCTAAGCCATGCATGCATTGTACGAAAATTAAAACAGTACGGTCAGGATCACTTTGAGGGCAAAAAAAGTGACAAATAGTAGAAGTAAGGAGGACTGCAGTAAGGACAAAAAGTGGCAAGTAGTTGTCGTGACTCCTAACCATGACTTGTGATGACAAAAAGTGATAATAGTAGTAGTAGTAGTAGTAGTAGACAGCAGTACCCTACCTTACAGATCAGATAGTGGCATCTGGTACCACCAAGTAAGTTTGCGACATGAAATGCAGTTGCTTACTGCATTTGGACTCTGAACCCACTGAGGTTATTATTTTTTTTTCTATTCTGTGCTGCTCATGCGATCATAGTGGCCTGGCCTACCCTGTCATGACCTGACTTGTTGCAATGAATTGCAGCCTCATGTAGTAGTCCCTATTCACAAAAGATTTTCACCACATGCACAAATTCTTGAAATTATTCCGTGCATAGGGCCTGCTCGGCGCAGTTACTGTATGTTTTATTCAGGTATCATATTTTAAATTAAAGTGAGGAATGCTGACTTTGAGAAACATGAGGTGCTCAGCATTTTCTGGTGTCAAATGGGATCGTGTGTCAGTAATGATGTTACCAGCTGAACTGAACAATCATTCTGAACAGACACTAGTTGGAGAGCAATTCATGTACTTCATTGCAATGTTTACTAAAGCAGGCCTCATATTTTGTTTGGATTTCCAGTATTTCATAGGATCAGCATTCCAGCTGATATTGGGATCTGCCAGATACATTTCAATAATGGTCTGTGTTGAGGCTCTGTACACGCCGCCGCACTGAAGCCAGGAAAAAAAAATATTGGGGATTTCTGGGATGTCACATTTATTGTTGACCACCCTGCAGTCTCTTTCCCTCTCCCCTATTTATGTCACAAAGATTTATTTTGTCACCCTACTGCCAAGAAAAAAAACCTTTCATTTGAGATTTTCTGTAACTGTAATCTCAGGGCCCAGGTACTCTCTCCTCTGGATCTGGAATGGCGCAAGTCAGATTTTGCCAGCCTGCAATTTTTGTACACACAGCTACAGTCTGAGGCCAAGAAAAAGTTTCATTTGGGATTTTCTGTAACTGTAATCTCTGGGACCCGGCCCCGTACCCTGGATCTGGAATAGCATAAGTCAGATTTTGCCAGCCTACTTTTTTTATACATTGCTAATGTCTGAGGACAAGAAAAGGTTTCATTTGGTATTTTCTGTAAGTGTAATCTCTGCCCCACCCAGTCCCCCAGTACTCTGGATCTGGAATGGCACAAGTCAGATTTTGGCAGTCTGCCTTTTTGTACACACAGCTACACTGTCTGAGGCCAAGCAAAAAAAAAGCCTTTCATTTTGAATTTTCTGTAACTGTAATCTCTGGGCCACCACCAGTACTCTCTCCTCTGGATCTGGAATAGCACAAGTCAGATTTTGCCAGCGTCCAGCTTGCCCTTTTTGTACACACAGCTACTACTGTCTGAGGCCAAGAAAAAGTTTAATTTGGGATTTTCTGTAACTATAATCATTCATGTACCCCCCATACTCCTGACACTCCCTCCCGTCATCAACCGACTGACTTCACCCACCCCACGTCCTCCACGATCGGGAATCTCTCCCCCTCCCTCCCCTAACTTTAGTGCTTTTGCTTTTTTGTTTTGGTGCTTCTAGTCTCCAGTCTCTTGCTTCTGCAGCTTCATCAGCAGCTCCTCCATGCAACTCAGTGATCCTCCTTCTGGGCCGCGTGGCGTGGTCACCAGCCTTATATACCAATGAGTACGTCACTTGACCTTCTGCTGCCTGATTGGATTCTGCCGGCTGCCTTTACATCCCAATGGCATCCCCTAGGCAACAGAAAAAAAATGCAGAAACGGCTTCTCCACGGAGTGGGACCGGACTTCTACCATGAAGTCTGTATTTATCTGAATCCCTGGATTATGGGTTTGAACCAGGGGTCCAGATCTCCCACAGAACAGTCTGCCCACCCCTACTATGATGGCACAAGGGGCAAAAAAGGGTCTGACCTGAAACTTGATCAATGTTTTCTTTACCCATGTCAGGTGGCACTTTGATTTAACACCACCAGTTCTTGTGAAAATGAGTGACAGAATAAATCAATTGCTATGAATGGTGCGTAAACATGAAATACACCCACTGACATAAATGCTGCACCATCTGCCCATGAAATGACTATTTTCATGTTACTGGCTACTAAATATTTATTTGCTTCTGAAATGTGTGTGTATGTGTGTGTGTGTGTGTGTGTGTGTGTGTGTGTGTGTGTGTGTGTGTGTGTGTAGAAACATAGAAAGGTGAAGACAGAAGGAGACCAAAGGTCCATCAAGTCTGCCATTGAGATCCTGAGAGCCTAGGTGATCCTGGGTCTTAGCTGGTAGATTCCCTTGTGGATTTGATTCTAGTGAACTCTTTATCCCAACCTCTTTAGAATGCTGATATGGACCTAGCTCCTACCACCTCTACAGGTAGGGGCCTATGCTTGATTGTGCGGAATGGCTATATGGTGCACATCCCTGGCACATAGCCATCCCACATCCATTGCACCCCTCACGTGGAATGCACAAAACAGGAGGCACAGCCCTACGCACCCGAGCCCTGACCTCGAGGACAGAACCATGCTGGGGGCAGGCAGGGGGCACGCTAGCACTGTGTGCCATGCATGATGGTGCATAGTGCTGCCCATGGAGGTGCAGAGGAGGGAGCAGAGTATGCCAAGGAGAACCCTGACATAAGTGCCCTGTGCACACAGACCACCACCCGGACATGGCGGTAAGCTACCATCCCCCACCATCAGGAGTCCTGCACCCTTCCCCATTGACCACCTGGTGCCAGACACCTCATCACACCTGTGTGCTCTGGCCCCATGTTAGCCAACCCCCCCCCCACAGCCAAGGAGGTCAGAAGAGGGATGTGCCACTGCACTCAGGTATTGGGATGGGGAGTGGGCTGGTGGTGCTGCAGGGGGCAGCATGCTGTGTGATGGAGATGGAGTTGCTGTGTCCCTGTGGACCAGAGGTGCAGGTGCCACGGCATGGATGGCATGGGGAGGATGATGGCATCAGGGGGGTAGATGGCATGTGAGGTGGGCCCAGCAATGCAGACCAGGGGCTTGGGTCCTGCTGTGGACAGCACGATGCTGCAGCACTACTGGAGCATGGGCTGGGGGGGTCCCGTGGCCATCATGGCCTGGCTGCATGGGTCCAGGTGCCTGCGTTAGGCATTCCCACACCTGGACCCACACCTTCTTGCACTTGTGATCCACTCTGGGACCCATGCCGGGCATCTCGCTGGATGCCTGACTGAGTCCACTACTCAACCCCCAAACCCCACATAGAGTGCTGCGTGCTGGGGACGCATGCCCCCAGAAAGGTCACGGCTGCTAGGGAATACCAGTGGTGTGCACCTGTCCACAGATGCGGAGCTCCGAAGACAGGATATGCACCTTGAGTGCGTAATTCCCACCTGTTGGAGCATAGGTCCTGTAGTTTGTTTCATGGCTCCACAATCCTTTCTGAGAAATAGTGCTTTCTATGATCCCTCTGGAAACTCCCTCCCTCAGTTTCCATCCATGCCCCAGTGTGTTTGAGTTGGGAGCCTTGGTGAATAGTTCAGAGTAGCGTAAAATTTAAACCCCTCATGTACTTAAAGGTTTCTATCACATCCCCCATTCTCTCCTTGATTCAAGTAAATACATTTAACTCCTTCAGCCACCCCTCATACAGAAGCCCTTGAAGCCCCTGTATCATTTTGATTGCTCTTCTCTAAATGGTTTCTATCCCACCCCTATCTTTCTTAAGCTATGGTCTCCAAACTGTACGCAGTATTCCAAATGGGGTCTCATCAAGATCTGTACAGTTGAAGTATCACCGCCCTGTGCCTACTGTCAAATTCTCATACTATGCATCCCAGTATTTTGTTGGCCCTACTACATAGTACATTGTATTGGCTGGCTTGTTTAAGGGTGTCATTAATAATAACTCCCAGATCCCTTTCCTCTTTTGAGTCACTGAGTTTGACCCCATTTATCGAATAGCTTGTTCTAGGATTATTCCTGCCACTATGTATCACTTTACATTTCTTGGCATTAAATTTCAGCTGCCAGATACAGGCCATTGTTCTAACCTTTTGAAACCATTTTTTACGATTCTCACTGCTTCTTCGTTGTCTATGATTTCCCCTAATTTAGGGTCATCTGTGAAGAGTGCAATCTTGCCCTGGATACTTATTCCCATGTTGCTGATGAACACATTAAACAGGATTGGGTTTAAGACTGAGCCCTGCGAGACCCCACTCATCACTTCTCCCTCCTCTGACATATCCCCATTGACCACCACCCTTTGCCTCTTTCCATCCAACCAGTTTCCCACCCACTTAACAATGCAGCTTGCTATGCCCAGATCCTCTAGCTTCTTCAGCAAGCATTTGTGTGGTACTAAATCAAAGGCTTTGCTGAAGTCAAAATAGAGGAGATCCACTGGCCAGCCATTATCCACTTCCTTAGATACCCAATCAAAGAAAGTAATCAGGTTTTCTGGCACAACCTGCCAGATATTTTTATTTATTTATTTATTTATTGAAAATTTCGGAATTACAACCTTTGAGTCAAGGACTCCTTTGCAAAGGCTCCACGTCAGTCATGACAGGACAATTACAACAAGACAGTATGGACAATGTTCTCAAAACAGAGAAATTACAATTCGACAAATGTTTAAAATCATAGCATAAGTCAAAGGCTATACGTCAGTTGTAATATTGAATTTTACACAGAGACAAGGCTTGTACAGAAATTGCCAGGACATTACAAGAGTTTAACAATCACAGTATAGGGTATTGCCAAGACTGAGATAATATCTGAGAGTTGAGAGTGTTTCTAGCCATGTGGTGGCCCTGGTGCCTGACAACCTTGCAAAAGATGGAAAGCAGCTACAGGTCTCCGAGTTAAGCAGATACTTTGATCTCTGTTTTGAATAGTCTTAGACTGGGGCAAGTAAGATGGAAGATGGTAGATTGTTTAGCCAAAGTGGAGCACAGTAACGGAAAGATCTTTTGCCCAGAGAGGTTCTGCAGTAGGGGATCATGAGGAGGTCCCTGCCAATCGTCTAGGGGTGCCCCTATTGGGGCTGGTTGGATGAGGGCGATGCAGACAAACAGGTGCGTGCCATAAGGATTTTCTTGGCTTGGAGGCAGGTTTGGTATTTGAGCCTCCTTCAAAGGTTAGCCAGTCCGCTTGATAATAGAGCAGACAGGTATCGTTTGTCTATTGCTGCTGGTGACCATGCGGCAGGCTTTGTTTAGTGCTATATTAATGCTGTTTAAGGCTGATTTGTCAGCAGTGCCGTATAGTTATTCCATAGTCGACCAATGAGAGGACTGTACTAGTAACAGCTAAACGTAGAGCCTGAGGAGGAAGGCAGTGTTTGTGTCTGTAAAGAATGCCAAGTCGGTATTAACTGAGGAGGAGAGAAGTTTAATGTGATGGTGGTAGGTAAGGACGTGTCCAGAGTGATACCTAGATATTTAAAGTGGGTGACCTGCTCAATGTGGTTACCCTGGAGGTTTGAGATTGAGAGCTGGGAATTATAGAGGTTTTGTCGATGGGCAAACATCATGGATTTAGTTTTGTCATAGTTAAGTATTAGACGGTGGTCAGTGAACCAGTATTCAAGCTCCCTAAAACAGCCTTGAAGGGTGTTTTGGAGATGTGAGAGGTTGGAGTGTTTCCAGTATAGCACAGCATCGTCCGCATATAGTAATAGCTTCCACCACATGCTAGGGGAGTGAGTTCAGAAAGAGAGAACAAAGAGCGGGCCAAGTATTGACCCTTGAGGGACACCCACAAGAACTGGTAGTTTGGAGGAGAGTGTGTTCTAATTTTTACTTCCTGCGTTCTGTCAGTCAGATAGTTCTTGAACCAGGAGATAGCTTCAGGAGCAATATGGAGGGCTGCAAGGGCATGAAGAAGAAGCTCATGATTGACAGTGTCAAATGCCTTGGTCAAATCAATATAGATTGTAACGACTGCTGACCCCTGTTCCAGGGCTTCATGAATGTATGATGTAAATTCTAGGAGTGCTGTGGTAGTACTGTGCCCTTTTCTGAAACCATGTTGCTCATGGCACAGGAGACCATACTTGTCAAGGTATTCTGTGAGTTGGTCAGACACAATTTTTTCTAGAGCTTTTGAAAGGGGAGGAAGGATCGTAATGGGCCTATAGTTGGCAGGGGTAGTTGGATCACCCTTTTTCAGGATAGGTGTGATAATACCCCTCTTCCATAGTGTAGGGATATGAAACCATGTTGTCTGTTGTCCTGTAGGCCATGCTTATCCAAGTAGTATACTAGGTCTTGTTTAATCAGGGCCTCCATGTGCCTTCCTAGCACTGATGTGAGGCTGACCGACCTGTAGTTACTGGCCTCTTCCCTGCTACCACCCTTATGCAGAGGCACCATGTCAGCTCATTTCCACTCATTAGGTATGATTCCCTTCTGGAGAGAATGGTTAAACAAGTGTGCTAAGGGGTCTGCAAACTCACTCACTCACTCACTTACTCTTTAATTATCCTCAGATATATTCCATCGGGACCAGGAGATGTTTTGCTCTTTAGATGCTCAAGCACCTCTCTTATCCTGCCTGCAGTAATACATGGTGTTTCCATTTTTGGCACTCCCCTGCTGTGAGTTGTAATGCTGCAGTCAGACATTGGGCCACTGTGTTATTGGTGAACATTGAACATAAGTATTTGTTCAGAATGATTGTCTTTTGCCTCTCCTCTTCCACTATCCTATCTCCATCCCTGATTTTAACTACCCCTCCACCCTTCTTTCTCTTTTCTTGCACATATCTGAAAAACTGTTTGTTTCCCTCCCTGACACCTTTAGCCATCTGAAGTTCCACAGCTGCCTTTGCTTGTCTCACTGCTGACTTAGCCTCATTATTCTTTAGTATGTATGCCTCCCATAGATTGTTACCCGGCTTACTTTTGAAGTTACAGAATGCTTCCCTCTTGACCAGAATGGTTGTCCTAACTTGACTCATGAACCAAATGGGGTGTTTGTGTCTGTTTCTTTTGGTCACTATCATTGTACATGCCTTTGTGGCCTCTGTGATGGTTTGTTTAATTATTCCCCATGTCTTCTACTACAAAATGTTGGTGGATCTTAGTTAGTTTTTCTCTTACTAGTTCCCTCATTTTATCGAAATTTACCCCTCTGAAATTTATGACTTCTGCCCTTGACTGGGATTTGACATCCTTCAGGGCTATTTTAAACCAAAACTAGTTGTGGGCGTTGTTCTCCAGCTGCTCCCTGACTCTGACTGCCTCAATTTTTTCTGAGTCAGTGAGGACCACATCCAAGAGGTTGTTTTACCTAATAGGATCGGAGACTGTGTGAGAAAGCAATCCTGTAAGGTATCTACCACCAACTGACACTTTGATGAAATATCCACCGTGATGCCCCAGTCCACATCTGGCATGTTAAGGTCCCCCACTACCACTAGTTCTCCTTTTAGTGACATGTCTTTAATTTCCTCCAGAAGCTCCTTATCCTTGTCCTCCGCTTGGTTTGGAGGTCTATATACCACACTGGCATGGATTTTATTTCTTGAGGATGAACTATGCTGAACCCACAGGGATTCTACTCCTTCTCTAAGGCTCATTTCTTAGGATGTGACTTCTATCCCCTCCTTAACATTGAGTGCAACCCCCCTCCCTTTACACCCCTCTTGTCTTTCCTAAAGAGCATATACCCAGGGGCTGCGAGAGTCCATCGTTGTTGTCAGATGTTCAGTTCTCTGTGACTGCCACAAGATCTATACAGGACTCCACAATCCATGCCTGAAAGTTGCTCATCTTGTTATCTAGGCTTCTGGCATTAATGCACACCTCTGCCCATGAGCCCGTGGCTGAATTGTTGCTTCTTCCACCTGGTAAATTCCTGTGCTTCCCATTATCCCGAACCCTTTTTTGGTTCTTCAGTGCCTTTTTCTGCTTATTCTGGTTGCACCTGTGGTGACATTCAGTATGTCTTGATTGTGAGGGAGTGGCAGCTAAGTTTCCATCTTCTAAACAATCACTAAAAGGTTTCCTAGCACCATACTCCATTTTGCCTGGTTTATACACCTAAGATGAATGCCAAACTTCTGTCCTAATGCACTCATTACTTGCCTGTTTAAGTGACATCCAGCTGGCTTGAATAGTCTTCTATCCCAGAAACTCCTCCAGTCGCCTATGACATGGTAACCTTTTTCCTTGCATCATTCCCATAACCAACTGTTGAAATCTTCGACTTCATCCTCCCTGATCCTGTTCAAGTTGAAACCTTTTCCCCATACTGGAAGGATCTCTAAGAAGGTTAGCGAGGCTGTCCATACTTCCAGTTGCTTCCACAGCTTTCTGAAATTTAGCTTGACTTCATTCACTGTCCAGTTTGCTAGGTCATTGGTGCTGAGATGGATAAGAACATTTATTCTTTATCTACCAGGTCTATTATCCTCTCAATTTTTGGGGTGTGCCTCTTGGCTGAGGCTCTGGGGAGGCATCAGACTTTTACTATGGATCCATTCAAGTGGGACTTGACTCTTCTAATCATAGAGTCCCCCAGAATGAGTGTTTGTTTTCAGTTTTTTTCTTCTGCTTCTCTTTGTGTCCCTCTGCAGCCTATCCTCCATTCTGCCTTGTTTCCTCATTAGTGCTTGCTTCAGATTCTGTTTCCTCGGCCCCTGTGTCCTGCATCCTCTCCAAGGCTGTGAAGCAATTTGTGGTCAAACTTTCTGCTGGTTGGTTCAGATTCCTTGCCTGCCTGCTGCCTTCCTGTCCAACCATTTTCCATCTCCCTGGACCATCGGGCCTCTGGAGAAGGGGACGGGAGGTGTACTCCAGTAAAGTTGATGGTGCATTCTGAAAATTGTTCTTTTCATCTCCTCTAGCTGCATTCGGAGCTCATTTAGGTTCCTGCACATAGGATAGTGCCCAGTCCTCCACAGTAGTCCACAGAACACAAGTGTCCTGCACCTCTGGCAACTAATCATGTCCATTACTCCTGTAATACAGATCTTCCTGTAAGTAGAGGCAGAAATCCTCCCCTGAAAAAAGAAAGGGAATAAAAGCTGAGAGAGGGGAAAATTCACTAAAAATATATTTTTTAGTTGTTTTTTTTCTAACTACTTTCCTAATGCCTTTCTGCCCTTACAGCTCCTGCCCTTCCTGTTCTGGGACAGGAAGTTCCTGTATTTCTGGGCAGTCTCCTTCTTCCTTGCTCAGAGTCAGACTTCTAGCAGCTGGAGGAGGGAGTGCTACTCTCTTTCATTCAAGGATGGTGATTCTTATGTGTCTCAGTGATCCCTTCCTTTCTGCTTCCAAACAGGAAGTTCCTGTTGTCAGTCAACTCCAGTGCCTACAAAAGTGGAACTGACTGAGTGTGGGAGGACAATACTGTCTAGTATCCTATTTGAAGGTCCCAATTTACCTTGCAGGCCCTCTTCTCTATTGGTAAGGTTCTAGCTCCTTCGTCAGCTGCCTTCTTAGCCTTGCTCTGATAGCAAGATTCCTCTCTGCCAAAAGCTAACTAGGGAAGTTTAAATGCAGACACCTGGTTTACTTCTGCCTAAGCCACTACCCAATTTACAGCTGTCCTACTCACCTAGCTAACTGCAAAGATGATAACAGTTCCCTTCCCCCAACTCAGACAAGCATAATAACTCTTGTTTGTGTTTGTTTTTGCCCCAATTGAAGTTCTCAATTTATCTTGCAGACCCTCTTCTCTAGTAGTAAAGTTCTGGCTCCTTAGTTAGCTGCTTTCTTAGCCTTGCTCTTATAGCAAGATTCCTCTCTGCCAAAAGCTAACTAGGTGTGTATGTGTGTGTGTGTTTGTGTGTGTGTGTATGTGTGTATGTGTGTGTGTGTGTGCGTGTGTGCGTGTGTGTGAAAAGTGCTGTGCTATTCTGTGCAATATTCTAACATGGGGTATTTGTGTGCTTTTATTATTGCATTTGGTAGTTGTGTGTTTTTATTTTTGCTTGCACAATACTGTTTGGCTGTTTCATCTTTAAACATCTTTAAAGGAATCAGACTTCTTGGTTACTCTATGAACAAAAAGAGTTTTTTTAAGATAATAATGGTTTGATGCACCACGACTTAAGTGGGGGTAGAAATATAGAAATAACAAAAACAAGGAAGAGGTAACATGGGCTAATGTTAGTTAAAGATCAGCAGCCTGATATTCAAATGTTTGTGTGGGCACAAACGACTGTTTGCCTGAACAAACTGGGTATTGCACCACAGCGCAATATTCAGAAAAGGCAGTTGCGTGCACTAACAGGGTTAGCATGCACGCAAAAAATAATGTACGTTGGTAGGCAAAGAGAGGGACGGGGACAGGATTACCCAAGCAACACAATATTCAGTGCATTTGTGCTGTACAAAAGGAGTTAGTGCAGTCCCTTTGCACAGTGCAAACACCATTGAACAAAACCTCATCTTATTCCAGCAACCCTAGCGGCTGCCACAACTACTGAAGCTGACAATCAAGTTGGCCAGTGGGGGAGCACACCTGCCCTTTGGTGCCCAGGGTCCCCTCAGCCTCTGATAACTGTTTGATCAGTACAGAAATAAATCCCTGGTGTCCAGTAGTCCCCTTACCCTCCAATCACCAACCTGCACTGTAATTTAATATGCACTGGTGCTTAGTGGTCACCCTGCCTGGTACTTAAAAAGTTAATCCCTGGTGCAGGCAGTCCCCCCTCTGATCACTGTCCCAGTACATACTGAATATATTGCTGGTGCCTAGCAGTCCCCCCACCCTCCAATTGCCATCCCTGTACCCCTGTTACGAGTCCCAGGGCATACAGTGGTCCTCCCACTCTCTGATCGCCCAGTAAAAGTCCCTGGCATTCAGTGGTCCCTCCAACCCTGCATTCACAATTGCTGTACCCATTACTAGTTCCTGACATCTAGTGGTCCCTCCCACCCTCTGATCGCTGTCCTGTACTCCTGGAAAAAGTCCCTGATATTTAGTGGTCCTTCCCACCCTTTGATCACATTCCCATACCTCTGTTAATAGTCCCTGACATCCAGTGGTCTCTCCTACCCTCCGGCCACCATCCCGGTAAATTCTGTAAATATCCCTGGTGCCTAGCACCCCCGATCCCAGGCTGCAGTACATATGCAAAAGTCCTCCTGCTGCTCTGAGTGCCTGCAAGTATATGAAACAGTTGTACTGAAAACCACAGAAAATATGATAATGCCCGATGTCCAATGGTCCCTCCCCCCAAAATCACCAACCCCAGTGCTATAAAATAGTCTCTGGCATCTAGCAACCCCTGCCCCAACTGCAGCACCAACACTCACCCTGCCAACCTACCTTACTGAAAGCATCAGTGCCATGGCCAGATGTGATGACCAGCAAAGCCCTCCTCTCTTCTCCTTGGCTGGCCACCATGTGAAAGGGCTGGGAGTGAACAATGTATGTATAGCACAGGATAAGCATCCTATGTACTGTACAGTACAGTATAGTACAGAGAACACACATCCTGTGCTATACCTAGGTTGCATGCTCTCATCCTTTTCACATGGTAGCAAGCTGAGTAGGTGAGAGGAGGGCTGTATTAGTTGCCGCATCTGGCCGTGACACCGGTGCTTTTATTAAGGGGTGTGGCAGGGTGGGTGTCAGTGCGCATGGTGCAGGCCAGCCGTTAGACACCAGGGACAAGTATATAGCACCAGGAATGGCAATCGGAGGGGGAGTACTACTGGGCACCATGGAATATCATATTTTCTGTAGTTTTCTGTACAACTCTTTCATATATGGACAGGCAATCAAAGCAGCTGGAGGACTTTTGTATATGTATAGGGGCCAATGACTGGAAAAAGGGAGAACCTAACACCAGGGACATTTACAGAATTTATAGATTTACAGGAATGAAGACTGGTGGGTGGGAGGGACCACTGGGTGCCAGGGACTATTAACAGGGGTACAAGGTGAGTGACTGGAAGGCGGGAAAGGGGGACTGCTAGGAACCAGGGATATATTTATGATGCACCGGGACAACGAATGGCGTGAGAGAGGACCACTGGCACCTGAGATTAATGTCTTAAGTATTGTACTGGTGATCACAGGGGGAAGGGACCACAGAGCACTAGGGATTAACTTCTTAAGTAGTGGGCCAATGATCAGATGGTGGGTGGCAACCACTAGGCACCAGGTAATATTCTATCTTGTTCGGGACTGGTCAACTGGGGAGTGGGCAGCGTCATGCAAACCTGCCCCACTTCCCATGCAAATGAGCATATAATGGGCATGCCAATGACCCCATAGCACCTTGCATGCTCAATGGACTAATTGCATGGATCTGTCTAAATATCACAGCTAGGGCTACCAGTGCTATTGGGTCTGGTTGTGCTATTCCCTACACTGCAGGTATCCATATCAGGGCAGCAGTATTTGATTTAGTGCTGCACCAACATTCTTCAATATTCAGTAGGGTAGCACTGGTGCACTATCTAACGGAATACAGGATCCTGGGCAAAAGCAAAGCACAGTGCAAAACCTTGCACTCCACTTTGCTTATTTTTTTGAATATTGGACCCCAGGTGTTTGCTTCTAATAGACAACTGACTATTTTGTTTTGATGTGTTTGTAGTTACTTTTTTGCATTTTGATACGATATTTCATAGTAAACTGAAACAAGGGGATTTTCACCTTTCCTTTTAACAATGATAGTAAAAATAATTCTTGTTACTCACTTACTCATTAATGTACTTATTGAATTTTGGCTTGGCATTCTGCCTGTAGCTAGACGCAGGGAGGAGGAAGTGGGAGGGTAGGACGTTTGCAAGGGTGACCCTTTACAAATACAAAAATGAGGGCAATCCAACACAAATGTGTATTACTTATTAGGTGTTGCATCTTAAATGTGTACTACATGTTGCTAGTGGCTAAGCAACCTTGCCAAACTAAGCAACGGATCACAAGATACCTAGCAATAGGCTAAAGAATTTCAAATTCAGCATTTGCTCCTCTGACATCGGTTGGCACATTGGTGGACTGATAGTTCACTATTGTGTGATATAATGTACGATATCTTTGAAAGTGGTGATGGTTACTACTGTATGTGGGGTGGTGCAGCTGTGGAAAAGTATATGTGGGAAGTACTGTACGTACACTTAAGGAAAGGGTCCAACAGCACATTCATGTTATTATCAAGAGAAACTCAATTGCTCTGGGGGACCATTTTAAAGATTTCTGCAACTTTAAAGCAACTGACCATGTGCCACAACCATTAAGGGGAGGTAATAGGCTAAAGTCCCTATTACAAGAAGAGACAGAAAGGATATGTAGAATCCAAAGTCTATACACCAAAAGATTAAATTCAGATATGGGATTTGATTCTCAAAGGTTGATGCATGGCTTGCACAAGCCCTGCACTGCGCTGAACACATTGGTGCACATTGTGCCAGATTCTAAATGGTCACACTCATTTGCAACACTTTATCCTTTTCACAGTGGCTTGCACCAAATATTCGGTACAAACCCCATAAAAAGGTCGGCAAAGTTAGACCAAAAGAAGCTGGTCTAACTTGGGGAAAGTGGCACATGGAATCGAGAATCCTGATTGCCAACCGGGGGAATGCTGTAAGCCCCATGCACTGTGTGTTTGGTACACCAAGGGGATTGTGGCAATCTAAAGCGTTCAAGAATCGAGCAGACAGACTTTAAGAAATTCCATAAAGGAAGGTTGTGTAAAGATAAAATAAGATAGCAAGGAGATGGAATACCACTGTATATTACTTGTGAAAGTTATTTATTCAAATGCTTAATGTTTAGGAGAATGGTAGCTTGTTAAATCAATGTATTTTATTGCAGAACATTAATTCTGCCTGTGGGTGTATCTGAGTGCCTTCAGTTTTGATCCTAAATGTATTAATTTATTAGTTAGTAGCGATCTCCAAGAGCAGGGACTTCCTCAACTCCTTGCAGGGGGTGTTCTTCAGTCAACTTGTGATGGGACCCACTCATGGAGGATGTTATCCATGGACCACCACCCCTGATTGGGGCCCTATGTCACAGAAAGTAATATTTAGGGCACAGGCACTTATCATATAAGCATGAGTGTCAGGATCTGGGTTCTACTGTTCTATTAGCATTGTTGCTGCAATTACAATGTTTATTGCTGTATTCTTGCTGTATAATCACAATACTTTATATATAAGTATTACAATGCCTTATATACAGTTATATACTGTTATTACTAATATTTCTTTAACCAATTATTCTATTTCTTTTGCTGGTTTCTATAGCAATAATCAGAAGTATAAGAATGACTGTTTTTGCTTAGAGCTCTTAGAGAAGAAAGCTGATTCTACCTAGGTAAGAAATTAAAAAGGAAGACTGAGTATTCTCTCTCTCAGTGGTAATTACCTCTATTTTTATCACTGATTTGGTTGTAAGCCTGTTTATATACCAGAAATAAATCATTATCAGACTCTGGAAACCACGTGTTTGTTGTTTTTCTACTCTGGCATTTCAGACAAGAACCTGCAATAGGGTAAGATTTATTGCCCCAATTACAAGGAGCAAAACTGGACCTAATGCTGATGAATGGGGACAGTGTTGCTGATGTCACAGTGGTGAACCACCTGGGGACCAGTGATTATAGAGCGGTATGGTTTGGTATAAAAACTGGGTTTGCAGCGAGCCGCACAAGGGCGAGGGTCATGGACCTCAGGAGGGCTGATTTCAAGACAATAGGAGAATACCTATACCCCAGGGATACCCTGGCAGAGATAGAGAGGCTAGGAGGAGTCAAGGACTAGTGGGCAAAAATAAAAGAGGTCATTGAAAGAGCTACAGATCTCTGTGCCAGGCAGGTCTGCAGGGGCAAGAGGAAAAGATGACCACTGTGGTTCTCTAGAGAGCCAGCAGAAACAGCAAGAGTGAAAAAAAATAGCATTTAGAAAATACAAAAAGACACAGAAGGAGGAGGATAAGATAAATTACCAGGAGAAACAAAGAGAGTCAGGGAGGGAAGTGAGGAGAGCAAAGGCACAAATGAAGGAGAATATTGCCCAGTCAATAAGAAAAGGAGATAAAACATTCTTTAGATATATTAGCGAGACAGGGAAGACAAGCGGGAGATAACAAAGATAAAAGGTGAAGGGGGGGTCTGTGAGGAAGGGGACCAAGGGAAGGTGGACATATTGAACAGATACTTTTGTTCAGTATTTTCAATAGAAGGGGTAGGTGAATAGCCAAAGATAAAGAACAGAGGCAGAGTTGGGAGGGGGTGGACTCTAGTCCTTTTATAGAGGAGAAAGTCTTCAGGGCACTATCAAAGTCAAAAGATAACAAAACAATGGTGTGACAGGGAGCTCCTGCCACTCTTGAGGACATACCTTTTCTTAAATCTGTTGCAACAGTTCTTCTATTTCTTGGCCTAGTCTACCCTTTACAATTTCTTGTCCATAAGGTTGGCCACCTATAGGCACCCCTTCCCTTTCCTAACTATGCTATAGTGTCCTCTTTGGTTTTCCCTTTCCCTTTCAGGCCCTCATACAGGAAGGTTATTGTGGTGACCTCCAAGCATATGTAAAACAGGTTGTGTTTATCATTGTTGGATTTAGTATGTAATAGCACTATGTCATAAAATACCTTGATGTATATACCTTATGTTTATGAAACCTGTAAATGTTGAAAATGCCATGGCACTAGGTGTTTTTGATAATGGTAAAACATACTAGGTGACTATTATAGAAATTAAGTTAGCAGTGCTATTTAAAATGCATGTAAATTGCTGTAAATGGAAAAAGTCTGAAATTTCATGGTGACTTGCATATATACCATGATGCTTTGCATTATGGAAGTATGTATGATGTTGTTTTTCTTTGAAACCTGATTTGTTGCCAATGCCCTTTGGGGTAACCTTTTTTCAGTGTTTCTGCACTGATGTTCTTTGTTTTTAGCTTTTTTTTCCCCTTTTGAGCCCCCACTACGCAAGCAAATGGGGCTCACATAGGGATGAAGGGTTTTCACTGAAAAGTGGTTAGATCAGAGATCAGTGTCAGTAGGTGCTGGCACAAAGAGATTATGTGTTGAACCTGAAGTTTGGTGTCTGGTCCATCTGTTATTCCACAGCCCCTCCACAAATGGGAATGGATGGAGTTCACCCTAAGCTACTGAAGGAGATCAGGGAGGTGCTGGCTGCACCTATGACAGCTTTTGTTCAACTTATCACAGGAAACAGGAGTGGTTCCGAGGGACTGGAGAAGGGCAGATGTGGTCCCACTTTACAAAAGTGGGAATACAGAGGAGGCAGGAAATTACAGCCCTGTCAGCCTGACTTTGGTAGTGGGCAAGGTTACAGAATCATTATTGAAGGAACAGTTGGTGAAATGCCTAGAAAGAAGTGGATTGCAGGATCAAAGGCAACATGGTTTCACAGGGGGGGGAAGTATCACCAGACGATCGAGTTCTTTGACTGGGTGACCAGAAAAGTGGATCTGGGTGGGACAGTAGATGAGGCATACCTGGATTTCAGGAAGGCCTTCAACACCGTTCCACATGGAAGATTGGTGAACAAGTTGGTCTGTCTAGGAGTGGGACAGAAAGTTGTAAACTGGGTAAGAAATTGGTTGAGGAACAAGAGGCAGAGGGTGTTGGTAAATGGAGTCCATTTGAGAGAAGGTAGGGTGACCAGCGTGGTGCCTCAGGGATCAGTACTAGGCCTGGTCCTCCTCAATGTCTTTATTACAACATTGCAGAAGGGCTAGAAGGGAAGGTCTGCCTATTTGTGGATGACACAAAAATCTGCAACAAGGTTAGTAATGTGCCAAGTGAGGAAAATTTGCTCAGTGAAAGATTTTGCGGATTTTTCCCATATTGTAGGGTGTGCGAAGCCCAGCTTTGCCACCCTAAAAACTCTGCAACATGCAGGTTTCCCTGGTGTCCCACCACCTGCAATGTTGTGTGCCCACCCCCACTGGTCGCTTGCGTGTTGTAAAATAAATAAAAAAAATCAAAGGTCAACTCCCCCTCCCATCGCGGATAGTGGTGGGCGAACTGCCTAAAATTCGCTACACATAGTATTTCGCATAGAACCCGAATTTCACATAATACTCTGCAAAGTGAAGTGAATTACTATGCATCTTGAAGTAATGTGAAGTTCCTATTGTTCTCAATGGACTTCGCGTTACTTCACCTTGTTTTTGTGCTCTTTAAGGGTGAATTTTGCAGTGAATCATGTGATGTAAGGTCACAAGGGCTCTATATTGTCTTGCACAGACTCAGTTCATCGTATTGTGTGTAGTGGAAAGCTGGAGACAGTTTGCTCTAAGAACGCTGAGATTCAAACCCTCAAAATACCTTTAAAAACACCCTTTTGCCACAAAATGGGTCAAAATTTAGCAGATCAATTGTAGTAAACCCTGACATGATTATATCATCGAGCATTTATTGACGTTTTGTGAATACTGAATGTTAATTTAGTTGATTCAGTCTCTGTACTGAGAGACACTGTAGAAGTGTGCTTCAGGGGCAGGGAGGATTTGTGGTGTAGGAGGGAGATTAGTGAGAAAGGCAGTTCTTTCAATGTTTGTTGTCTAGTGTTTAATTTTTTATTTTTTTTTATATTTACTATGCTTTTTGTCCTAGCCAGCGTTGGGACATCTGCCCTGGTCATGGCCCCCGCCTCCTCCTGCTCCCAAATGAGCCATACTCCCCCCATGGCCCCTGGCTTACCACCCCAGGGCGGGTTGCGGCACCGGCCAAGATGTTGTGGATGTCGGTTCAGGTCAGGGGAGGCAGTCTGGAAGCACATATAGAAGTGGTGAGGAGGACATCATAGAGGTGCTGACTAGGGATTTTAAGTCCCTGAAAGGACGTTGTTTTTCCTCAGGGGTGGGGACATGCAATGATGTCCCATGTCCGCCCAACCCCCCTGAACTTCCAGACTCCAACTGCGGCAGATCCCCCGGCCTCTGCCACGGGTCCGTAGTGCACTGGATGTTTGTCCCTCCCTGGAGGAGAGCAGTCCAAAGGATGCTCCATCCATCTCCCCGGCCGCCTTCTGGCAACCCAGGTCCATTCCTGAACCCGGTCGTTAGTCCAATGCATCATGTGTACGGGTGATGTTGTCTAGTGTTTATTATTTTTTGTGCTTGTACACACAGGACAACTTCACTTAATAGTTTCTAAGTTTTTTCTGTTTGCTGGGCATTTTTTTCAGTCATTTTAAAAGATTGTCTGTGTTGTACTTTACTGCACAGTTAAAGTTTTCTGGGCCAGGCTTTTAATCTGTGTGCACGCTGTCAGTTGATACACATTTTATTGCAGCACCATAATTGCAGTACTCTGAATTTCTCAGCCTGTCAGCAATATATTTTCCTGATTCTGTGTAGGCAGCTACTGCTGCCTTCCCCCCATCAAAACAAGGTATTGTTTTTTCACAGTTGGATTTCTGAAGACGGTTAAGGATTCTAGGACAGGTCTTGTGTTGTGCCTGGGCAGCTGGATTTAGGGTTTTGCTTCCTATCCTCCCAAAAGTGCAGAAATATAAAGTTACTGTTAATTTTCTGTGTAATCTTAAAAAATGCTTGTGAAGAGATGGTCAGGCAAAACTGTTTCTGGCTGTGGCCCTGCTGCCAAGACTATTAGCAATGGAAGTTGTTGTGATGATGAAGCAGGTTCATCAGGGGCCAGCAAGTCTAGTAGTGTTAAGAGTGGTTGTGGCCATGGTTGTACACCGTAGAAGGGAAAGTTAGTAGTTGGTGCCAGTAAAGGGATTTCTCTGACTCTGTTTTTCACAGTGAAATCAGTCACTTCAATGCTGGTTGGAGATGCTGTCGTCCCTGCTGGTAGTAAAGTTAGTGAGGGAATGGTTGATAACAGCATGAGTATTGCTACAAGTTCAACCCTGTTATACTTATCAGGTGGGGAAAATGTGGTTGAATCTGCAGACTTGAGTGCAGTTGATGTCCCACTCCCCACAGTAGCTGAACATGATTCTGATCATGCCAATGACTCACAGTCTCATGTTTCCACTGATCTTGAGGTTAGGCCATCCAAACATTCTGATGTTGATGAAAAAAGTGTGGATGATAATACTGAGGCTGTGGTTGGAATATCTCCACAGGAGGACAGCATCCAAAGTGAATTTGTGGATGATGATTATGATGATCATGCTAGCGACTCCATTTTGGACCTGGACAAACAGAAAGTGAAGGTGGCTATTTGTAAACAGTCTGTTAGTCAATCTCACCCTCCTCAAAGTTTGGATATAGCTGTGTCTGTTGCTGAGCCTGATGTTATAGTCATATCATAGATTCTGATGTTCAGTTAAACTCCAAGTATGCACAACACCAGAAATCATGCATTACCCCCCCATTTCATCATCAATAAAAGTGCAGTTCCATATGCAGCACCAGCAATGACGTGATGAATAGGGCATCCAAATCCCTAGTTTGGAATTTTTTTGTACAAGATGGCAGTGATGAAACAGTGGCAATCTACCAGCTTTGCAAAGCGCGCGTGAAGCGTGGTAAAAAGGGTAGCCATTTGGGCACTGGGGGCAAGCATACTCATCTGAAGAGCAGGCACATGGCACTGTGGACTCGACACCAGAAGTGAGCTAATGCCATAGTTGGGCATTCACCCTCAGCCATGTTAGTGAGCATGGTATCCCCTTCCTTCAGTGTAAGTAGCAATATCGGTAAAAGTGGTGAAATGATACCGGAGGATTACTACAGGCATGAGGAGGACGATGATTTGGAATGTTCAAGCAGTGGTCAGAGTAGCAGTAGCAGTCCATGTAGTAATTCTACTACATTAACCCCTGTGCTTAAAACATGGAAAATAACTGCATTTATTGGCATGTCACTTGTGCCCCCACCATCACATGTCCCAGGTACCCCATCCATGTCGGTTAGCGGAGTAGAGCCATTTGGCATGCCACGTGCAAAGCAACGGACAATGCAGCCCACGTTGTGCAGCTTTTTTGCGTTTAACCATAAATACCCACAAAATCATGCAGTTGCATGTGAACTCAATGCTGTGGTAGTGGAAATGCTGGCAATTGACTCTTTGCCATTTTCCCGTGTGGAGAATGCGGGCTTCTGGCACTTTGCGGCATGTGCATGTCCTAAATGGAAGGTCCTGTCCCAGACATACTTTTCCACCCAAACAACTTTTAGCAAGTAGCTAACAGCATAGTACAGATCTGCTGCACCAGCTTTTTCTGCAAGAGAAAGTGAAAATGTAACCCCCCTGCAAATGGGGGTTCCCAAAAAGTCTTCCAGGAGCTTGCTTGAATGCTCCAAGCCTGAATGGTGTTTGGCATTTAAGCCATTTATCTATGAGTGCTTTTAGAGCCTCTGGTACTGTCTCTTTAAGAGCTGTCTGCCTGCAGACATAATTAATTTGGATGGGGGTCTGTGTGTTTCCCGGCTTGAGTCCCGCTCAAACTACTGCCAAATCGCTCCATTTCTGCCGTCGCTAAGTGGGCAGAAGGAGCACTCTTCAAAGATGTAATTGTTGCTTGTAACCTGTTAGAGTAATAATGAAAATGCAGTTTGATTTAACCTGCTTTCTTGTAGCAAAGACAGTGCAGAGCAGCTCCCTCATATTGGTTCTGAACTGCTGAATTGGACCAATCATGGTGGGGATCCTTTAAAATGGAGCCTGGTCTGGGCGAATCAGAACTTGGACTCTCCTCTGGAGCCTGCTGTAAGGGTTTGTAAGGGCAGTGACTCTGGGAAATGTAGTTTTGACCTTGGCGCCTTTTTCCACCAACAGGGGGAGTTTACTGTGAGTGACAGCCGGACCAGCCAACAGAATAGTGTGGAGCTAAAGGAAATGCACTGCTCTGGGACTGGAGAAGTTAGATTAGTTTGGCACTAAAGAGACAAGGAGCTCTGGGCTTCTGCGGTGTATAGTTTTAGTGTGGTAAGCGCGTGTAAGGCCCTAAGTTTCAGTCTGCAGCCTGTGCAAGTGCCTATTTGGACTGAATCTGACCTGTGAGGAGAATCAAGGAGATCTGAAGAGTAGAAACAAGTCTTACCCTGTAGAAGACTGGAAAAATTGCTGAATCGCGCTCGGTCTGTCAGGAACTGAAGCTGTTGTGTGTTCTCCCCGGGTATCGTGCAGTAATTGCGGTTGGGATCGAGAAGCAGCTTGCCTGGTATAGTACTTTCCTTTTACATATAAATGTGTGTAGTGCTTGTGGGGAATCACGTTTCAAATCCCCTGTACAGTGAATTGAGTGCATGAAGCTGGAAGTAAACCCCAGCTTAATCCAGACTACATCTATTTGCTCTAAACTGCAGTGGGGTCCAGTCACAAGGACCTTTTCCACATGTTCTGCTCCTCCTGGCAATCCAGGACAATCTGCTTTCCATCCAGTTCCCAGCATTGAGTCTGTGAGTACAAAGCAGGGTAGCTACCTGCCATCTGTTTATCAAATTGCAAGTGCGTCATCTAATTGTTGCTGTTTCATTTCTTCACGAACTGAGCCATCCGGCTCTGGATTACAATTGGGTATTGTGCAAGTGTTTTTCCATCACAGGGCCCCATCCAGCTGCACCAATCCTGGCTAGCACCCCCCCATCCTGGGTACCCAGTGAAAGTGACAATTTGGGACTCTGAACACGCGCACAGTACTGTGATTATTAAGGTTTCTAAACTAATTAACCTGATTTTCCCCTGTACTTGTTATAGTCCCCTAAATAAATCAGATCTCTTTGTTTCAACAAAGTTACACTGTCTGAGGTATTCGTTTATGTTAAAGTGTTGTACTGTGGCTTTTGCATTGTATCATCCTGTTTTACAGGGGGTCCCCAGAGTCCAGTCGACAGAGCCAGTCCTGGGGGTAAGTGTACATTGTGAAGATATTCCTGATGCATTGTGTGGGCCACTAGTGGGAAGAAAGGGGGGTTACAGTGTACCAGAGGGCTGTGACCAAGTTGGTTTAACTACTGCAGACCCTGACCTCTGGGTGGAGGCACCCGCCATTGGACCTAGGCCCCTCAACCTGTTAGTAGTTAAGCAGGCAGGGGTAGTAGCCCTTGGGATAGTGCCACCTGGGGGTTACAAAAATAAAACACTGACTTCATGTCTGTTTTACTGCCTCCCTGAATCATGTGACCTGCAGACCAACAGAGACAGTCAGGCATGTGATCAATGGCATGTTTCTTAATGACTTTGCCTTATCAAAATGGAACTCAAAGTGGACATTTCGAAGTAAGGTGAATTTTGAGGTTTTAATGGACATTTTGCATAGTGCTACGTGAATTCAAAGTGGACCACTTCGGGTTCATTTCACCAGTGAATTAAAACTTTGCTGCATCTCTAATCGTGGACTGCTTGTTTGAAATAATTTCCCTGGTGGCCAGTGGAACTTCCATCCCTGCATCTACTTGTGCCACCCCCACCTGGGCTCCTGAGTGATTGCATAGTTCTCTCCACTCTCCTCCATGGCTGACCACCCTACTGAGCTTAATGAATGAGTGTGTGCTTAGCAAGCACATGCTCATTCATTGAGTTCGGTCAGGTGGTTGGCCATGGAGGACAGTGAAGAGGGCTGTGCTAGTTGTCACTTGGGGTTTGGGGAGCAGGGTGCTGGGCACTAGTAGATGCAGTGGTGGGCGGTCCACTGAACACCAGAAAAATTATTTCAAACAAGTGCTACGCAGTGGGTGGAGGGGGTGGACCATTGAATTTTTTTTTATTTTACAACAAGCAGGTGATCAGTGGGGGCACAGCACTGCAGGTAGCAGGACACCGGGGATTGCCTGGCATTTGGGGGGGGGATTTCTTTCTTTATGTTGGGCAGGAGATCGGCGGGGAGGGGGAGGTAGACACAGACACCAGGGATGCAGTGCTCCTTGCTTTTGGGTTATTTAAGTGCAATTTGCACTTAAAAAAAATCCCAAGGCAATGCAAAGTTACCCTGTGCCATTTTGGCAGATTTTGCACTACAGGTGGCAACTTACAAAATGGCACAATGAGGCGGAGTTGGCGAATTGCAGGGAATTCACCTGAAGTAAAACTCGCTGCATCTCTAAATAGGCTGGACACACCAGGGGTGAGAAAAATTAAGAATGAATTGCAGATGTTTGAACTATGGTCAAGTATCTGGCAACTGGGTTTCAATGCCAAAAAGTGCAAAATCATGCACTTGGGGCACAGAAAACTGGGGGCTACACACTAATTGGCAGGAAAGGTACTGGCAACCACCAAACAGGAATTTCTGATGACCTGAACATAGCCAAGTAGAGTGAAAAGGCAGTGGGAAAGTTTAGTAGAAAGCTGGGGTGCATAGGGAGGGCTATCAACAGTAGGAAGAAGGAGGTGATATTACCCCTATACAGGTCACTGATCAGACCGCACCTCAAATAACTGTGTCCAGTACTGGAGGCCACACCTTCGGAAGGGCATAGATAGGGTGGCGGTGGTACAGAGGAAGGCAACCAGGATGGTGTAGGGACTGCATCAAAAGCCCTACAAGGAGCAACTAAGAGATCTGAATATGTACTTGCTGGAGGAAAGAAGGGAAAGGGAGGATATGATAGAAACATTTAAGTACATAACAGGCATTAATAAGGTACAGGAAGGTAGTATTTTCTGCAGAAAGACTGACTCAAGGACAAGGGGTCACAAAATGAAGCTGGGGGGGGCTCAGAAGGGACGTGAGGAAATACTTCTTCACAGAAAAGGTGGTGTAGGCCTGGAATGGCCTCCCAGCAGAAGTGGTAGGTGCCAAAACAGTTGCAGGATTCAAGCATGCATGGGACAGATGGAAGGGGACCTTGCAAGTAAAACAAGAGGTGGGGACGACCGGAGATCATGTAGGGGATGCGGTGGGGCAGTAGGCAGGGAAAATGGGCAGACTGGATGGGCCAAAGGAGCCTTTATCTGCTGACAACTTATATGTTTCTATGTTTTCTTGTACAAAGAGATCACCAGTTTGCTAATAGTGAGCAAAACAAACAAACAAAAAAAATATAAACCTTGAGTGGAAATTATGAATCTTCCATATGTTTACTGGTTAGAATCCCACTACATTTACCCATACTGTAGAAAATTGTACTGAACCATTAGAAGTGGGCCATCTGCACATTACAGTAGTTGGCCTTTTTCAAAGTAAGTTTTTAGAGCACACAGTTTTTTCACTTATCAAACTGTGACAATAATGCACTACACGTTTTACACTGTTCAAAAGCTCAACCTCAAATAAAATGTGTAATTTATACAATACCAATTGAGATTTAACATAGCTGCAATTATCTGTGAAATCTCAAAAGGATAGATTTTATCTTTAAGCAGGAAACTCTGGATTGTTTGAACATCTCTTCCATTAATTACACACTACAACACATTGGTTTCAAATACATGATCGCTTGTGTCTCCTCATAGCTCCATCAAAGTATTTTATGAAATGGGCATTGAAATTCTAGCATTCTCATTGGCCAGTGACTGTGTGCTAATGTGTCTAACAACACAGGAATAAGACCAGGCAATACCCACTGGGCATTGATACAGGTGATGTAGCACACAAAGAATGTTCAGAAATCAAAAAGCCGCCATCTTGTTTTGTGCCAGAAGCGATGCCACCCTGACTGTGATATTCTACCAGGAACTGTACACAAACTCGAGAGTAGCGGGCTGGTAACAACACCCCAAGCAGCATTGCCGGTTCTGACAGTGTCATCCTGTGAAAAATGAAAGCTTACAACTACTACTACGATCAAGGCTGTGAATCTCAGGCTACCCCCTGCCCAGCACTCAGAGCGACGCTGAACTGCTCCTCCTCCTGATGCAGCAGCTCCCAATCTAGGCTGTGAATGTAAAGCTATACCCTGCCCAGCACTCACAGCGACACTGAACTGCTCCTCCTCCTGATGTAGCAGCTCCCTGACAGTTGTGAATCTGAACATGGAAGGAATTGAGCGCCGCAGTTTACCGTCACTCTCCAGTACTCCACTGTCCCCGGAACTGTGCACCGGGCTTTACCATCACTCTACACTACTCCACTGTCCCCAGCTCGCTCAGCATCCAAATAAAAGTTGAGCACCTGCTCTTTACCTGTAAAACTATTGCTAGTTGGGGGGGGGTTGCCATGACAACTACAGAAAGACACGTAAGGAAGCCTTAGCAGCTCAGAAGTCCAAGTAAACAAAAGAAAAAAAAAACAGGCACAGGAACTATTTTATTAAACATTAACACAAACATTTAACTTTTTTAGTATTAAATACTATATATTTCAGCTCTCACATACATCTGTATTTTTGATAGCCATTTCATAAGTGCAATAAGCCACTCCAGGGTCTGTGTCTTAGACACTTTAACACACGGCTAGGAGGCTGGACACACTCGGCCGGTGGCCTCGTGCCTCACTACGCCTCCTAGCCGTGTGTTAAAGTGTCTAACACACACCCTGTCATGTCTTATTGCTTACATAACATTAATTGATGGTTGATTATTTGGAGCTATAATTTGAAATTATCATCCAGGATTCGAATCCCACCTGGACATTAATGAGGCTGCAAAAAAGGACACAGTGGGCAGGATTCACAAAAGAGATGTGCTGGGTACAACTGAGATGAGCCGGTATAAACAGGATACGCCAGACAGAGACAGAGCGATTCACAGAGGCATGCACCATGGGATGCGCCATGTGCAACCCCACTGTGAATTGCTCAGAGACGTCAGGGCACAAATGGAGATGCGCCAGCTCAAGCTGGATGCGCTAAGCCACACAGGGGAGCAACATATGGTAATCGGAGCAAGCCAGCAAGGCAAGAAGCAACAACAGGGGTAATGCGCTCATACACAGGAGTGAGGGACAGAGGTCCAATGGGGCAGACACACACCAGTGAGACAAGGGCACAACAGTGGCCACAAGAGACACAGAACCAGGACAGGGACCCAAGAACAGTAGAGCCCATGGCTGTGCCCCACAGGGGCTGGGGCAGGCACACGGAAGGAGCATGCTGTGATAGACAGTGTAGCACAGAACAGTGTGGAGATGCACATGGCATGGTGGAGGGCTGTGGACAGGGCCAACCCCACAGGTGGCCAGCACCAAGGTAGTGCAGGGGGGGGGCGACACAGGGCGGCAGCATACCGAACAGCAACCAAGACACTGAGGCATCACAGTGCCAGAAACCAGGCCACAATCCCAAGCACAGGAACAGCACACAGGAAATGTGCAGCAGTGCAATGTAGGAATGCAACACACAGTGTGTACACAGGGACCAAGGGCAGTGACATGAGCAGCTGGATAGTGAGCCACCCACACAGCACAGGTAACAGCAGCACTGCATGGAGAAGGTGGGCATGGAAGGGGGGGCTGGAGACCATACAACACTGCATGCACACACAGCCATGGGAGGATGGGGACACACACAGGAAGGTGGAACAGTGTAACAACATGGACACAAGTGCAGATTGTAGAAAGCTGTATAAAAAGGTAAATGAAACAAAGTAAACATGTACAACAGCAGTATCAAATGGTGAAACTATACACAATGTGGATAAAACAAGGGAGCAGAGGGGGGAATGAGTGGGACCAACAAGGGAGGAATGGAGGGGGCAGGAACAGGGGGCTATATACAACCGTGCCTGTAACAACATGGCAGGGGGACACTACTGCAGCCACGCACCCCTGTGCACAATCCCCACATGGCTGCATGCAGGCGGTAGTCGTCAAAAGCCCCTGAAGGATGCACTGAGCCACCCTACAGTGCGGTATAATGGCAGGAGTGCTGCTTGGATGGCCTGACTGATTCTCTGGTTCAAGTCCCACACACAGTCAAGACCACCTCCTCCTCCGGCCACAGCACGACGATCCTGGAGATCTACAGCAATGACAGAGAGAACACATACTAAGGACCATAGCAGAGACACCACCCCCACCAAGAAAGAGCTCATGACACCAGAAAGGCATAAACGACAGAGTTCAGCACCTACCTGCCCCTGCATGTGCACCACGTCTGGCCCCCGCAACACCCTGCCTTCAAACCTCAGCGGCCTCTGCAGCCCACCACCTGGCCTCCAGCCTTGCAAAACACAACAGACAGAGAGCACCATGAGTCGACACAGCAGTGCACGAACCACACCCCAACACCAGTGTGCACATGAAGTGCAGGGGTACCCAGCTGGTGCAACAGTGGGGGCCACACAAGCAGGCCACAGTGGTGCACGGCCACTGTGCCTCAACCCCCAGCCTCAACCCACCACACAGGGTGGCACCCATCCATGTAATACACAGTGCCCTGGACACACAAACAACACCACATAGTGTCCACCCAGTGTGGCATGCAGGACAGGGCAACACATGGCATGTGCAGCCACAGCTATGTGTGTGTGTGGTGAGTGTGACTCATGTATGCACCCCCATGTGAGTAGGGCCACACACAACTCACATGTGCCAGTAAAGTCGAAGAATGCGCAACACCTACCTGGCTATGGCAGTGCACCCCTGCATGTAAGATGATGCAGCTGCAGCAGTTGATCCCGGTCCCATTGCTGGAGGTTGCTGTAGTGGTGCCTGCATTGTTTCCCAGTGTGTGAAACCGCCGTGAATCTCACCAGCCGATGGGCATTGGTGGTCCACACATGTGACCTGGGAACGTGCAGGTCCTCAAGGCCGAACAGCTGCCCTTCCACAGGCATCACCAGTGCCACTAGGTAAAGCAACTCTAACTGTGACCATTTCAAGGCCCTAGGCCCAACTCTTCTTGCCCTAGGTATTGCTGTATATTATAGCTCAGTGGAACATGCAAGGGATGTGCGGCGTGAGACACAGTATGTGCCTCGTGCAATAGCAGGACACATGCAGTGCACCATGCACGGTTGCGTAACATGTGATTGGGCCGACAGACCACAGTGGTGCATGTGTAATGTGGACCACCAAGGCGGCATGGCAGGGGTCACGTCCAGGTCGCGCATGCGTGATGCGCACGTGACTGCCATGTTATGCACTGCAAGTGCAATCGCATAGAGCAGCCATGATGCATGGCAGCAAACCATCACGCACACTGCATAGATGTGCGATCTGGGTACAATACCATCCTCTGACTCTATGAGCATTGCACAGGTGGGTGGGTAATGTGTGCCAGGCCACACCACACAATGATTGGCAGCCAGACAACCTTGCTTTGCAACGACAGAACAGCTATGCACAGGAGGGGATCCACCATGGGTGGTGCAGGCGGTGCATGCACGGGATGTGCGCCACATGGGATGCACCCAATTCAGCACATGTGCCGAATGCTACTCTCATGCACAGGAGATGCGCCATAAATGGCTGAGTCCAAATCAACATATGCACCACTCAGATTGAGTTAAGCTGGGAGCAATTATGCAATTCACAGACAATGCACCCAGCACAGCCTCATCCTGCATGTATGGGCATCTCAGCTGTTTAGCATATCATTAACACAGGCCCAGACCTCATTTGCATGCCCTGAGCCATAAATGCTCCCAATTCAGCAAACTGAGACTAGGTGACTGAGATGATATACAGCCTTGAAGGTGAGTACACAGCTATTCCTGCATGTACATCTGCAAGTAATGTGGTGTGTCTGTATGAGTATGGGAGTCTCTGCCTACTCCACAGCACATCCCAGGTGTGGGGGGAACCAGCGGTGCAACAGGACTGTCAGAGGCACATAGCAGTGTCTGTTCAGGCACAGTGGCACTGTTGCAATGCCACAGGCTGGGGCCTACTGATTGATACACTGGCAGCATGCCATGTGCAGGTACCCCTGGTGGCCATACTAGTGTCCCACAGTCAGTGCCATGGGGGAGGTATGCTGGCCAATGCAGATGCACCAACAGTGAGGTGTGCATGGTGTGTATGCAGGGCAGACAGCAGTGCATTCCTCCATGGGCATGCAGCACCAGTGGTAGAGCCATGGACCTGCGGCTGTCTGTGGCATGTGCACTGTACATACCGTATGCAGTCACAATGGGCACTGCACACTGTGTATGACCACACAAAGGCATGCCCTATTGTCCATGGCTGACAGTTGCTGAGGTGGCAGACACCACATGCAGTCTGTTGGACTGGGCCACAAGGGTCTCCCATATGCATGGCTAATGTCTGTATGCATTTTCCCACAGAAACCACTATGTTGGAAGGCAATAGTGTCACCAGAGGGCAGCAACCTAACTTTACCAAGGACGAGGATCAGGCACTCATTGAGGCGTGAAACCTGCCTGCTCGGGCACCTCAGCCACCGCTGGCACAGTGGCCAGCGAGGACACCACATGACTGAGGTGCTTGTCTGGGTACTCTGATGATTACCATGATGATGTGGTGGACATCGCTCAGTGAATGGGTGCCTCCACCCAGAGGAATGGTTTTGGGGTAGCATAGCTACTGTTGGTATAGCCCTCCGGGATACTATAACCACCCACCAACCCTTCTAGTGGCCTAAACAATTCAACAACAGAACATTCACATTTACCATATGACAGTAATGATATGCTCACACCCCTTGTGCTTACCACCAGGGCTTGACCTGCTGTAATTGCCCTGGAGACCCCTGGAAAATAAGACCAGTGATGCAACAATACAACGGCAGTACAATATCCTCACCAAGAAGGTACACACTAGCCAGATTAAACGTGAACAACCACAATCTGATTTATTCAGGGGGACGTGAACAAGGGTGGGGCGTGACTCTAGCAGGTGATTAGCAGATCTGATTAAATTCAAGCTGAATAAGCATGGACAGTGAGTTCCTTTGACACAGTCCTCACAACCCTGGGTACCTAGAATGGAAAACAGGCTAGCCTGAAGTGTTGGCCGGGGTAGGCCGGCATTGCAGCTGTGGTTAGGGCCCATAGCAAAGAAAACAAATTAGCATGCACTCAACCCAAATATTTGTAATCCGGAGCCTGATGGCTAGGTCTGTTGCAATAAAACCCAAAACAAGCAAATCAGATGACACACAATGATTATAGCTTATGTTGCAGGGAGCTACCCTGTTTGTACTTACACTACCCAGATCAGGATGAAGGACAGACAAAATGAAGACCTCAGGATGTTGTACTGGATTGCCAGAGGAAGCAGGGCCTACACGATTCACCATGGTGGTCGCTACCTGTTTGGTGGTGTTGAGCAGGTGTCTGAATCCCCTGGAGGGTCTTTCTCTGGAATCTCTCTGAACCAGGAGTAGCACCCTAGGCCGAGATGACAGGGCCCAGGCAGAGCTCGTAGTTCAGATGAAGTCCGTGATAAAGTGCTGGAACAGCCTCCAGCTTGCATAACAGAACTCATCATGGGGAACCAAATTGCGACCCATGATGCACATTCAGCACACTTATAAGCACTAGAATATTTTGCTGCAGTATGGATAAAAGTCTGTATGCAAATCGCAGGTTCTTTGCACAAACCTTTCAATCTGAGGCTCACTTCAGTACCTGACGGGCTGATCGCTTCTGGAGAAAGTCTTTGGTCCACTTGCAGGCAGCAATAACACACTTTTCTCTTCAGGTTCAGGTCTCTGTCCAATAATTGGATAAATCTGATTTTCATTCTCAAGGCAATACTTCACACTGGAAGATGTGACAGGCAGGCCAGCAGTGCCTTCCCGCCGATTGTCCAGTGCTCCTAGCAGGAGCAGCTGCTTGATGGCTCGAGCTGTTTACTCTCCAAACTCCAGCTCTCAACTGACACACTGCTGCAGGCAGTTATGGGCTTTCCTGGTAATCCAAAAGGTTCGGTTGTCTGAAGGAACTGTCTGTCACAGTAAGGGCTCCACCTCCAGGTCCATTTAGGTGCCAAACCCTTAAAACTACAATTCCTACAGATTTCAATCCCACAAGACCTCTGGGGACAGTCTCCATTTAAGGTCCCCCGAGGGTCGATTGATTCAACTCTGGCAGTCCAGAATCAAGATGGTGGCTGTTATGCAAAAGTTCAAGATGCAATGGAAAGCAAGTTAGACAAATTCCTATAATATTTTTATTGCAGCAGACAAAGAACAAATAATCACTTTTCCTAACAAAGCAGAATGGAGCAGAAATACAGACTGTCTGGCTAGACGCAGCCTTAATTACTTGGACCCAGTCCAGACTAATTTTCTCATGCAGAATAACAGCTTTCTTAAAGAGACAGGCATGGAGGCTAAGTAGAGCACTCTCATGCAGACACATAAAGCTACTGCAGACACAGAACACCATCCTGACAATGGGCATTAGGCAGCCCAGGAAAACATTTATAAGAACCCCTATTTGGGGCGGGGGGGTTACACTCTTCCTTGCCTGGAAAAACTTGGTGTCCATGTCATCTATACTTACTATGACATTCTATATGGAAAACACTATAAGACAAGATACATGCATGTTAAATTTGGTATACCCTAAAGAACAGGAGACTGATGCATCAGTAGAAATAAACTGGTATTAGGTATAACCATATATATTTTTAGGATAATAACATTTTTCTGCAATGATACAGTTTTCTATACTTTTGTTATACACATAAACATTTTCAACAATGATTTAAACAGATAACCACATTACTCTGACCATTCGAGTCTGTACTATTTTCTGGACTTTAAGCAACATAGCTGGGGGCCCATCCCTATCAACTACATTGGGGCTGCATGGGGCAGGGGCTCCAGGGTTTGAGGGGTTGACTATTGACTTGGAAGTAGCAGAATAGCTCAATTTGTGAAGAGAGGTTTCAGAAAAGTAGAGTTCTTTAGGAACGACATGTGAGGGTAGATACACAGGCCTCCCTGGGGAGTCGTAACTGAGACGTATCGCTGGTTTGGTGGCTCTTCCAGACTTTCTAGGAGGAACAGGCACAGGCTTAGTGTTGTCAACGTTTGCATTGGAATTTGCTCCTGTAGAGAGGGGTATCTCTGCACTGGGTGTCTGTTCTGTATGGGAAGCACTTCCAGTTCCTTGTCCTGTTAACTCTGGCTCCACAGCATTGCTCTCAGTACTGGGCTCTAAAGGAGGCCTGAATTCATCATCCAGAGGGAATTCTATAGAATTTAGATCTTGCAACACATGACTGATTCTTTCAACAGCATTTGCTTCATCGTTGCCATTTGTCATAGCAGGTTTTGGATCATTGCTTTCACACAGGTCTGTGGTTTCTGGTATATCACCAGTGATGCTTTCTATTTCAGGCTCTCTTTCAGACAATTCAAACAACTCAACCAGACACAAAGAGTCAGCTACTTCAGAAGTCACACTTTGCACCTCACTTTCAAGGGGCACAGGGTCCGTGGGGAAGGCTGGAGGGTTAGGCAGTCCTGAGTATCCAGCTTTATCTACAAGATTGCACATGGGGTTACCTTGAAATAGTTCACTCAGTTCATAAGAGGAGTAATATGAGGCTTAACACTCACTGTCATCAGACTCAGACTGGCAATCAGTGTCACGTTGGGTCTGCCTGGTGGGAGGCCTTGAATCCTTGACAGCTGGAGAAGGGGTAATCTGTCTCCTTTTGGCTGCAGCTCTAGTTACAGGCCCGGGAGGGGCAGTGTCTGTAGGTACAGAGTTGATGATCACTTGACCAATAGCCAGACAATGATTCCGGTGCATTGTCTTGATAGCTCGGGGATCATTCTCAGGGCGCATTTTAAAGACTGGCAGATCTTCCAGCTTACTAACAACAACATAAGGAAGGAGGTGCCACCTATCAGCAATGTTATGCTTTCCATACAATCCCAAGTTCTACAACAAAACACGATCTCCAGGTAGCAGTTCCTGAGCTTTGAGATGCCTGTCATGCCTTTCTTTATTTGCCAGGTTTCTTTTTGCTGCCATGGTTTAACTAAGCCTTTAACTTTTGAACATATTGTAGGTAGTTCTCAGCTTTGACTCCATCCGGGGACACCCTGAAGTAAACGTCCACTGGTAACTGGGCTTCCCGACCAAACATCAGGCGGTAGGGGGAAATCCCAGTGGTATCACTTCTGGTGCAATTATAGGCGTGTACTAAGGTGCTGATTGGTTGACTCCACCTTGACTTGTCCTGGGGATGAAGGGTGCCCAGCATGTCAAGTAGGATTCAGTTGACCCTTTCTAGTTGTGGGTCTCCTTGTGGATGATAAGGGGTTGTTATGGATTTTCGTGTGCCCCATAAGGACAACAGTTCTTTAATAAGTCTGCTTTTGAAATCCTGGCCTTGATCTGAGTGGATACACTGGGCGGCACCTTAATGTACAAAAAACTTTTCCACAAGAACTTTGGCTACAGTTGAGGCCTTTTGATCTTTTGTTGGGTAGTAGGCCTGCGCATATCTCATGAAGTGATCAGTGACTACTAGTACATTCCCAACATTTTTCTGGTCAGGCTCAAAGCATAAGAAATTGATGCACACCAGCTCCATGGGAGTGCTGGTAGAGATATTGACCAAGGGTGCAGCCCTCTGTGGTGGAGTTTTTCTTTGAAGACAACGACTGCAAGTCCGGGTATGGGCCTCAATGTCAGCCCCAATTTTTGGCCAATAGAATCGAGCACAGGCTAAGTCTGAAGATCTGTCACAACGCAAGTGTCCCATTTGGCCGTGGAGACCCCATAGAACCAAGTGTTTAAAAGCTATAGGTAACACAAGTTGCTGTTTGTCAGTTTGATCTTGTCAGTTTATGGTTTCTCTATAAAGTAGCTGGTTATGCAATTTAAGTTTGGGTCCCTCTTTAAATAACAAAGCAGTCTGTGGATCTGATGAGTGGAGTTTAGACACATCTTTGCCAGCACATAGAGCATTAAGCACAGGCTCAATCATGGGGTCTTGAGTCTGCACCCACTGTATGTTGTCGGGGGTGAGTTGAGGGAAGGCAGTAAGGTCTAAGGCTGCAATGTGGCAATAGGCTGTGGGTACACAAGTATCAGGAGGACCTAAACAGTCTACCAGGCAATCAACTGTTTCAGGAGAGGGATGTTCATTTTTGTCAAATTTTTGGCAGAGGGCTTTTACAGACTGCTGGGACATTTTCACCCAGTTATTATGAGAGTTAGGTCATCTGGAAAGGGCGTCAGCATCAATGTGGTTCAGGCCCGATTGATATTCCACTGAATAGTCGTAGTGGAAAGTGCAGAAAACCAGCAGTGTCCTGTGGCATTCAGTTTAGTTGAGATCTGGACATCGGTGATGGGATTATTGTCCAGTGCACCCCTCTTCGTTGACACTCCAACGGCGAAACAGGAAAAAAGACCATTACAGCGACATTCACGGTAATAGTCCTTTTTCCGTGTTTCGCCTTCCCCCAGTGTTTGGCCCCCTCCCCAGCCCAACTGCGACCTGGATTTGGAATCCTAAAGTCCGGAGGGTGCGGGGCCCCTCCGTATGGGGGTGTGTGGGAGCACAGCCCCCCACAGAAAACACCCATAGAACAGGTGGCACAATACCTGAGTCGGTATTGTGCCATCGCTGTGGGGGTGGTCGGCATTGTCGCTGTCGAAAAAAACTTGGTGCTTCCATTATTGTCAGTTTTAACCAGAATCTTGGCACTGTAAAGATATTTGTGGAATTGGTCTCCCACAGTCCATTTTAATGCAAGAAATTCAAGCTTGTGTATGGGATAGTTTCTTTCAGATGGGGTTAGGCTCTGACTGGCAAACACCACTGGGTGCAAACCTCCCTCATACTCTTGATACAGGATGGCACAAGTCCCTTCAGGCTGGCTTCAGTGTACAGCACATTAGGTCTGGTAGGGTCAGCACAGGCAAGCACAGGGTTGTGGATGAATAGATGAATTACATCATGGAAGGCAGTTTTACACTCAGAGGTCCACCTGGCCCAAAATGGTTCATATGTCCGAAAGTAAACCTTGTCCTCCTCCTTGACTGTGATTTTTTTATACTTCTTATTTGTGGGGGGGTAGCCTTGAGTTAGGTTTAGCAGAGGGAGAATGACTTTGAAGTAGTCTTTTATGAACCAACAGTAGTAACCATAGAACCCCAAGAATCTTTGCAACTCTTTTAGGTTGTTAGGCTGAGGCCAAGTGGTCAAGGACTCCACTTTGCTTGGGTTTTTCTGAATCCTATCAGCTGACTCTATGTGCCCAACATATTTCACAGATGTTTGAAAGAACTGACACTTGTCAATGGATAGCTTTAGTCTGAAGTTCTACTCTGTCAAGAACCTTGAACAAGTGAGCTTCATGTTCCTCCATGGTCCAGCCTAACACAATGACACTGCAATATGAGCAGACTTGATAGACCAAATGGCCTTCTTCTGCTGGCTTCTTCGTATGTTCATATCAAGGTACGCCAGGTATTCTAATAAGTTCATGTCTCCCACCGCTCATTCCTTCAGTCACTGGAAAGTGGTGTGCACACCCAAAATACCTTGAGGCATACGTAGAAACTCGTAGAAGCCCAGGGGGCAAATAAAGGCTGCCTTTTCACAGTCCTCCAGGACCATTGGTATTTGATAGTACCTGCTCCAGAGGTTGAGTACTGAGAACTACTGGCTTCCACTGAGGCAGTCAAGGGCATCTTGGAGATGGGGCATGTTGTCCTGGTTTGGAACAGTTCTCTGATTTAACATCCAGTAGTCTACACACATCCTCACTGATCCATTCTTCTTTTGGACTACCACAATCGGGGAGGCATAAGGACTTCGAGACTCTTGAATAATTCTTGCAGCCAGCATTTCTTGAAGGTGCTGTCTAACATCGTCTGTGTCAGCTGGTGCAAGGCGACGGGATGTCTCTCTGAATGGCATCTCTTCATCAAGTCAGATGTAATGTTCAGCCCCGGTGACACAACCTACATCCCATTCCTTCAAAGAGAATACCTGGCTTCTCTGAGACAACTTCTGGCTAATCCTGGCTTTCCATTGGGCAGGAAGGGGGATCCCCCAAGTCAAACAGGTCAGGGGTCACCTCATTACCCTTGACAGAGTATTTCTTGCTGGGCAGCACAACAGTATCTGCACAATATACAGTGGCTAGGGTACACCCTCGATTCACCTGAACCTTTTGATCCAACATATTCTGGACCTGCTCCATGACCCATCGAGTGTAGGCATGGGTCCAGGCAGGTAGAATGCTAGGCTTGACCAGCAGTCCCTCAGGTAGTTTTCCCCTCTTCTGGGGTGTCCAGCATAAGGATCTTATTCTTAACATCCATCTTTAGGCACACCTCACCACTGATGGTGCACTGAGCATTGGGTGGCAGTACCAGAAACATAGAAACATAGACTTTGACGGCAGATAAGGACCACTTGGCCCACCCAGTCTGCCATTTCCCTACCTATTGGATAAGCTGCAGATTCTAGTTAACCAACAGCCTACTTCCTGCAACCCCCCACTATAATTGCCTTATGTCTGTCCCATGCATGTTTGAATTCCCCCACTGTTTTAGACCCCACAACCTCTCCAGAAAGGTGGTTCCATGTGTCCACCACTCTCTCTGAAAAGATTTCCTCACATTACCCAGGCCGTCCCCCTCTAACTTTAAATTGTGCCCCTTGTCCTTACACATCTCTTTTTCTGAAAGATGCTACCCTCCTGGACTTTGTTGATTCTGAGGTACTTAAAAGTTTCTATCATGTCCCCCATCCCTCCTTTCATCAAGGGTATACATATTAAGCTCTTTCCAGTCTCTCTTCATATGGTTTCTGATGTAGACCCTGCACCATTTTAGTTGCCCTCCTCTGGACTGCTTCCATCCTGTCTATGTCCTTGCGTAGATGAGGTCTCCAAAACTGCCGCAGTATTCAGATGGGGTCTCATCAACTGTCTGTACAGAGGATAACCACTTCCTTTTTCTACTTGTGATGCCCTCCCTATGCATCCCAGTATCCCCTGGCTCTCCCTACTGACTTCTCACATTGCTTACCCACCTTTAGGTCATCTGATATGACTACACCCAGATTCTTTCCATTATTGTTGTCGTTAGTACCTCCCGCTGTTGTGTACTCTTCTCCTGGATTTTTATTTCCCAGGTGCATTACTTTGCACTTCTTTGCATTGAATCTAAGTTACCATATGTCTGACCATTCCTTCAACCTTGCCAAGTCCTTCTCATCCTTTCTACCCCTTGTGTATCAACTCTGTTACAGATCTTTGTGTCATCCATAAAGAGGCATACCTTTCCTTCCAGACCCTCCACAATGTCACCTATAAAGATGTTAAAGAGACTGGACCCAGTACTGAGCCCTGAGGTACTCCACTAGTAACCCCCCTTTCTTCAGAATGTGTTCCATTCACTATTACCTTCTGTGTCCTGTTGTGCAGCCAGTTTGCTACCCAGGCTACCACCCTGGGACCCACTCCCAGGCTGGCTAACTTGATTATTAGTCTTTTGTTTGGGACTGTGTCAAATGCCTTGCTAAAGTCTAGGTAGGCCATATCCACAGCCCCTCCCTGGTCTATTACTTTGGTCACCCAGTCAAAGAAATCGATTAGATTTGTCTGACATGACCTTCCTGCTGTGAATCCAAGCTGCTTTGGGTCCTGTGCCCTGCTGGCCTCTAGGTACTCAGCAGTTCTTTCTTTCAGAAGTGATTCCATCATTTTCCCCACCACTGAGGTCATACTAACAGGTCTGTAGTTTCCTTCTTCTGCCTTGCTCCCACTTTTGTGAAGGGGAATCACATCTGCCCTCCTCCAGTCCTCAGGTACCACCCCATCTTCCCATGATTTGTTAAAAAGTGTGGTTAGTGGTGTCACTAGGTCCTCCCTTAGCTCTTTTGGATTCTAGGGTGAATCCCATCAGGCCCCATTGCTTTGTCCACCTTGAGTTTTAGGAGTTCTTTCAGTACTCTTTCTTCTGTAAATGGACTGGTGTCAACCCCACTATCCAGAGTGCTTCTACTGTTTGGTTTAGGTAACTCCTCCTCTTCTTCTTTTGTGAATACTGAGCAAAAGTATTCATTCAGTATCTCTGCCTTTTCACTGTCTCCCTCTGCCCACCTCCCCTCTCCTTTATTAATCTTCACTATCCCTCCCTTAACCTTTCTATGCTCCCTAATGTACCTATAAAAGGTTTTATCCCCCTTCTTAACTGAGTTGGCTATCTTTTCCTCGGTTTGGGCCTTTGCTTTTCTGACTGCCTTCCCCACTTCTTTCTGCTTTAATTGATACAGTTCCCTGTCGTGCGCCATCTGTGATTCCTTATACTTTTTGAATGCAGCCTTTTTCTCCTTAACCTTCCCTGACACCTCTTTTGAGAGCCATAGTGTTTTTTTATTCCGCTTTGTTTTCTTTATTTGTTTCACACAAAGGCTTGTTGCCTTCATGATGGCAGTTCTGATTTTTCTCCATTGTTCTTCCACCCCTCCTTTCTGGCCATTTGCTAATGCATTCCTCAGGTATTCACCCATTATGCCAAAGTCAGCCCTTCTAAAGTCCAGTATCCTTGTCTTTGTATGGCTTGTCTCTATGGTTGTATTTATTGTGAAGCACACTGTGCAGCAGTCGCTTGTTCCCAGATGTCTACTGACTTCTAAGTTTGTAATCCTCTCTCCATTTGAGAGTGCCAGGTCTAATATTGCTCCCTCCTGAGTGGGTTCCACCACTAGCTGTCTAAGGCATGCTCCCTGTAGGGCATCGAGAATGACCCTGCTCTTGGATGTGGCTGCAGTCCATGTCACCCAGTTAACATCTGGCATATTCAGGTCCCCCATCAATAGTATCTCCCCTTTTTCAGCCATTTTGAGAATGCCCTCTGTCACTTTCTTGTCCATTTCCTCCCCTTGAGATGGGGGTCTGTATACAACCCCTGTGCGGATTGTGATGCCATTCCCTGTCTCCAAGGTGACCCAGAGTTCCTCTTGTCCTCCCCCTTTACTTTTTAGTTCTGTAGCTTTGATCCCTTCCCTTATGTAGAGAGCTACTCCACCTCCTCTTTTACCCTCCCTGTCTCTTCTGTAGATTGTGTACCCTGGTATGTTGACATCCCAGTCATGGTTCTTCGAGTACCATGTTTCTGTGACTGCCACAATATCCAAGTGTTCCTCTTCCACCAGGGCTACTAACTCCAGAAGCTTGTTTCCCAGACTACGGGCATTGGTACTCATTGCCCTCCATTTAATGTTGGCTTTATCCTTTTTTACCCCATCCCTGCTCTTATTGCCCTTGTCCATTTTTCCATTTGCCCCTGTCCTGCCCTTTGTCAAGTTCTGTGCCTCAGTGTTTACCCTACTACCTGCCATGTTTTATGGGGGGAGGCTTGAACTTTCCTGTTTCCTATCAGCACCTCCCCCCTTGGCTAGTTTAAAAGCTTGCCAAGGAAGCCTTTAAACCTGTCACCTAGGAGCGTGTTTCCCTTCCTGGACAGATGCAGACCATCATGCCAGTATAGACCTTCATCTCTCCAGGTGGACCCCCATTCCCCAATGAAGCCAAAGCCCTGTGCTCTGCACCAGTTTTGCAACCATTCATTAAACTGCATGGTGTGCAGTACCCTAGCCTCACCCCTGCCATAGACTGGCAGCAGATCTGAGAAGGTTAACGTGCTTGCTACCTGTCTGAGGCCCCTCCCCAACTCCACAAATTCATCCTGCACTGCACTGATCTCATGCCTAGCTAGGTCATTTGTTCCAAGGTGGACAGTGATATCTAGTTTCCTTTCCTGTGATGCTGCTTCTGCAATCCTGAGGATTCACTTCCTGTCCCTCCAAGCCATGGCACCAGGCAGGCACCTTACTTCCCTCTCCTCTCCTCTCCTCTCCCTTCCCCACAACCACTGGTGACTGTTAGAAACAATCAAATACACCACTGCTCCACCACCCTGGTGAGTACTGCCCTTTATAGTAAGTCAACCAACACCACAATGTACTAGACCACTGCTCCTACACAAACCACTCTACTGAGTCCAGGGATAAAAACAAACTCACTGTTCAGCCAGCAGGGCACTTCTAAAATATTGCACAAATATCCTTCCAAATCCTATGTGTCTAGCACAGAAATCAAGCAACTTCAGTTGTATTTTAACCCCTCTGGTTATAAAATTACTACACTTTAATGGAATCCTGCAATTCTTAATGCCAATAAGAAAATAATGAAACTTTCTGTAGAAAGTGTAGCTTACCTTCCTAGTCCACTACAATATTATGTTTTACCAAGTTCCCAGTTCCTCAAATATGTTCTAGTTTGTTCTCTGCAGTATAGCAAGTTTCTCAGCTTCCAACAGGAGCAGGCAAGTCTTTTCTGACTGGTTTTTCTCTGTGTAGTTTGCTTAAGACAGCAGTGATAAAAGCCCCACCCAGAATCAATTGATTGACTAGTGACACCTGTGATGTAAACAGGCCTTTCAGTGAAGACAAGTTGCTATGTCTGCTTCTAATACACACACAAACCCTTTATCTGAAACCAGGGATAAACTCACTGCTTAGCCAGCAGGACACTTCTAAAATATTGCACAAATATCCTTCCAAATCCTATGTGTCTAGCACATAAATCAAGAAACTTCAGTTGTATTTTAACCCCTCTGGTTATAAAATTACTACACTTTAATGGAATCCTGCAATTCTTAATGCCAATAAGAAAATAATGAAACTTTCTGTAGAAAGTGTAGCTTACCTTCCTGGTCCCCTACAATATTATGTTTTACCAAGTTCCCAGTTCCTCAAATGCATTCTAGTTTGTTCTCTGCAGTATAGCAAGTTTTTCAGCTTCCAACAGGAGCAGGCAAGTCTTTTCTGACCAGTGAGTCAGGATCCTTTTTACAGACCACCCCCATAGGTTTGTCCTTTTCCATCTCCTGGGTTTGCATCTGCAAGTCGTAGGCTCACTGTACTAGGGCCAAAATGTGCAGGGCCTGTCCATTTCACTTGGCTTGCTTTTCTTGGCAAAGTTGGGCTAATCATCTGAACATATGAGCATTCATACCAGGGGACACTGTCATACAGTCCCGCTGGTGGGCACACCAAGGCCAGGGTCTTCACTTGCTCATCCACACCTGCTACAGCAGTAGAGAAGGACAACCAAATTCAAACATACCCTAGATAACGACAGGGTTTTAAACTCAACCCCCACATGTGCAGTCCTTTGAAGGTCTGGAGTGGAAGGTCAGATAAGTGCTGGTCATATCAATCCTGGAATATAATTGCTACTTGCGAGCCACTGTGCAACACAGCATGAGTGGAAATGCCACTGACTGTCACTGTAGTCTCCATGGATGGGCCCACCATCTTGGACCAGTCCAGGGAGGTAGATTTGGCAGACTGTCCCACAGCGGTTTTGGAGCAGTAAGATTTCTTACGTGGGCCCGACTGGGGCTTTTTAATGCTTTGATGAACCAAGTTTAACAGTCTGGCTGTAACCTTCCGCAGGTTTTCTGGATAGATGCAGCCACTTCAGGTATGTCTATGTTCCCCACAACAGTAGCAGAACACCTCTTCCCTGGAGTCACTGGAGTGGTTACATTCTTCCTAAGCTTTGTGCCAAATGGAAGAAGAGGTTCTATGGTCTTTCTTCAACTTTGATTCAGGCTCTCTGTCCACGCTACCTCCCCAGTGGGCAGATGTATGGGTGGCATGTATGAGGTCCCCCAATGGGGCTCTCAATTCTCTCATTTCTTCTATTAGCTTGGACTCAACCCAGGCTTCTGGAGCAATGGCATGGACCCCCACACCCCCCGGGAGAAACCTCACTTCTCGTCACAGCTGGCAACGAGCAAGGGTAGGAGCTTCTGGCCACTTCAGCCACAGCTTGTTGACTGGCTTGCATCTTCTTTACCTCTTTAAGCAGTTCTTTAACTTGCTGGATTTCAGTAGATTCCTCCCACTCCTTGGACCGATCTGAGACTTGGCTGGTGTGGGCAACCCCGGGATAGGGCTCCCATCCCTCCTCATCATTCTCAGCATCCCAAATCTCTTTCATTAGCCAGCAATATTCGGGGGGGGGGCTAGTCTTCCTGTCCTGAAATTTCAATTTCAGCATAAGCACACTGGAATACAGAGCAGATCTGAGGATATGCTCCAGCCTGACTCGATTCATTTCACTAGCAGGAGCTCCCCCTTTTCTATGGGCCCTCTGCAAGGCCTGTTCAGTTCAAGTGACAAAAGCAGACAATTTCTCATTTTTCCATTGCTTGGCAGACTTGAATTTCCACATTAGGTCTTCCCCAGACTCTGTGCTGCCAAACACCCCTTCTAAAGCAGAGAGGTACTGGGCTGCGGTGGCTTCTGGGTTGGTGGATGACAGAAATCAAATTGCTTCCAGTGCAGGGCCCCTTAGACTTTTCATAAGTCACTTTCTCTTCTCCCCCTCTGAACATTGCCACTCTTGGACCAGTGGAGTAGCATAGTCCATCCATGTTTCTAAGTCATCCTCCCCACTGGCACAGGAACCGCACCAGAGAACAATCTGAGCCTGCGATAAGAGACCAAGTGTACAGACGGTATCACAATGGGGGAGGTCACAACAGGGGTTGCTCTGGGAGCAGACAGGGAGGCTGGGGAAGATTGTAGGGGAGTGGTCTCCTCCAAAAAGTCCAACATTTTTAACAATTCCTTGGCTGTCTGGCCTTCAGAAGCCAACAGCCTTAACAGATTGTCCTTTAACCCTTCCACCTTCAGGGACCACCCAGGGGAAGACGGGTCACTATGCAAATAAATAACTCTCCACCCCTTCTGTGACCCTTCGGGCATGATAACAGGAGGCACGTTTTCAGGGTCTATGAGGAGGCTACAAGAAAGGAGGTCCACCAGGGTTTGATCAAATAGATCTGAGTCCCGCCCCGAACTTCAACCTTCCCAAGACATTTGACTTTCCCAAAATTTCTTCACTTGTGTCATTAGTAGTCCCCAGAGGGACATAAAGTAGCAATATGGCATGCCAGGGATCTATTTCTTTGACCTTACTCCACCCCATTATATGGTGCATGACCAGCTTGTGGGGAGCAATTTTCCACTTGGGCTTAGTAAGTGCTTCCATTTCAGTTTCTGTCTCAATTTTTTCCTAGGTTGTAGTTCCCACTTCTGACCACTAGAGGGTGCAAATCCCATCACTGCCTCCAAGATATAACCCCTAGGTGGTGTTATCCTATGGGCTACTACCCCTGCCTGCGTGACTAGGCACAGGTTAAGGGGCCTGAGCTCAGTGAATGGGTGCCTCTACCCAGAGGAACGGTTTTGGGGTAGCGTAGCTGCTGTTGGTATAGCTCCCCGGGATGCTATAACCACCCACCAACCCTTCTAATGGCCTAAAAAATTCAGCAACAGAACATTCACATTTACCACATGATAGTAATGATATGCTCACACCCCTTGCATTTACCACCATGGCTGGATCTGCTGCAGTTGCCCTGGAGACCCCCTGGAAGATAAGACCAGTGATGCAACAATACAAAGGCAGTACAATATCCCTACCAAGAAGGTACACACTAGTCAGGTTAAACGTGAACAACCATAGTCTAATTTATTCAGGGGGACGTGAACAAGGGTGGGGCGTGAATCTAGCAGGTGATTAGCAGATCTGATTAAATTCAGGCTAAATAAGCATGAACAGTGAGTCTTTTGACACAGTCCTCACAACCCTGGATACCCTGTATGGAAAACAGGCTAGCCTGAATTGTTGCCTGGGATAGGCTGGCATTGCACCTGTTGTTGGGGCCCTTAGGAAAGAAAACAATTAGCATGCACTCAACCCAAATATTTGTAATCCGGAGCCAGATGACTCAGTCCATTGCAATAAAACCCAAAACAAGCAAATCAGATGACACACAATGATTGTAACTTACTTTGCAAGGAGCTATCCTGTTTGTACTCACACTACTGAGACCAGGATGCAGGACAGATGAAATGAAGACCTCAGGTTGTTGTACTGGATTGCCAGAGGAAGCAGGACCTACATGACTCACCATGGTGGTCGCTACCTTTTCGTTGGTGTTCAGCAAGGGGCAGAATCCCCTGGGTGTCTTTCGCTGGAATGTCTCTGAATCGGGAGCAGCAGCCTAGGCCAAGATGACAGGGCCCAGGCAGATCAGGTAGTTTGGATGAAGTCCATGATAAAGTGCTGGAACAGCCTCCAGCTGGTGTAACAGAACTCGTCATTAGGAATCAAATCATGACCCACGATACACATTCAGCGCACTTATAAGCACTAGAATATTTTGCCACAGTACAGTTAAAACTCTGTTTGCAAATCGCAGGTTCTCTGTGCAAACCATTCAATCTGAGGCTCACTTCAGTAACTGGTGGGCCGATCGCTTCTGGAGTAAGTCTTCGGTCCTCTTGCAGGCAGCAATAACACACTTTTCAATTCAGGTTCAGGTCTTGAACCAATAATCAGATAAATCCGACTTCTACTCTCAAAGCAATACTTCACACTGGAAAATGTGACAGGCAGGTCAGCAGTGCCTTCCCACCGATTCTCCCGTGCTCCTAGCAGGAGCAGCTGCTCGATGGCTTGAGCTGTTTACTCTCCAAACACCAGCTCTTGACTGACACACTGCTGCAGGCAGTTCTGGCTTTCCCAGTAATCCAAAAGGTTCGGTTGTCTGAAGAAACTGCCTGTCATAGTAAGGTGCCAAGCCCTTAAAACTACAATTCCTACAGATTTCAATCCCACAAGACCTGAGGACAGTCTCCATTTTAGGTCCTCTGAGGTTCGATTGGTCCAACTCTGGCAGTCTAGAACCAAGATGGTGGCTCTTAAGCAAAAGTTCAAGCTGCAATGGAAAGCAGGTTAGACAAATGCCTATATTATTATTATTACGGCAGATAAACAACAAATAATTATGTTTCCTAACAGCTCCTTCTGCGCAAATAGCGACTGCAAAATGGAGCAAAAATACGGTCTGTCTGGCTGGTCGTGAGCCTTAATTACTTGGACCCAGTCCAGAATAATTTTCTCACACAGAAGAACAGCTGTCTTAAAGAGACAGGCAGGGAAGCTTAGTAGAGCACTCTCATGCAGACACATAAAGCTACTGCAGACACAGAACACCATCCTGACAATGGGCATTTGGCAGCCCAGGAAGACATTTATAGGAACCTCTATTTGTAGGGGAGTTACATACACACTCAGAATCAAGCCTAACTCACCGAACATATCAAAGAGAAATCTGAAATAAATAACAGCCTGCATCAAAATTCTAATACTGTGCGCTTTAAAGTTTACAATAGGCCCTATGCACAAATGCGGGCTGGGTACATGTGATAATCAAGTTCACAGCCCGTGCGCGTGCACACCCATGGAAAGGCACACAAAGCATACCATTCACTAAAGAGGGCTCTCTGTCTGAGGCCCTGCCATGCCAGTGCATAGGTGCAATAGAGCAGAACGGACACAGGTGGGCATCCAATTGGATGCCCACCCTGGCAGCACAGTGGATCACGTGCTCCACATGGAGCAGGGAACTGCGGGTCACTGTGCATCCTGAAAAACCTTAAAGTTGGGTGAGTGCCCCAATGGCTGTCCCCAGCTCTCTCTGCATGACTGGAGAGCTGGTGCAGTATGGTGGTGGGGGTCAACTGCTCTGCCACAGTAGGCAGGTGCAGAACGTGAGGATGTGCAGTGGCAATGGTAGGTCTCTGCCCATGTAGCATGCACCCTTTTCGGCATTTCACTGCAGTGGGGAAGGAACACCCTGTGGCCACCTCCGGCCTATCCTCATGTGTGGCTGCATTAAGTGATGGGGCAGGGTTTGGGTGTGGAAGGTGCATTCCTCTTCTATTAATGCTGTTGGGGTCCACAAGAGCCCAATACACAGCTGAGTAACATCTGGTGCATAGGCAATGTGAATAGATGCCAATATGCAGAAAAAATGTCTCTCAGTAGTGTTTGTTTTTTGCCAGAAGAAACAGTTGGATCTCACATTTAAGAACACAAAGCTATGGATGTCTGTGTCCTTCTCTATCCTGCCGTATCATATCTTATCATTCAGCAAGTGACAAGGCCTCATGGGCTGGTTTCAGTGAGCTTCCAAATGGCCTCTGAATGACCAGAAAGCCTCATGAGATGTTGAACTCTTACTGAATCATAACTCACCAAATAGTGCTGAATAATGCTTACTGTTTAGTATCCATTCCTGAATAATGAATATTGCATTATTCATAGTATTCAAGGAAAATATTATAATTCACATACGCCCCTATCCATATGTGTTACAACAAGAAAAATCCATTTTCTACTAATTATGAAAATTGGTGACCAGGAAATTAATACTAAACTGAAGCTCATTTCCAAGTGTGGTCTAGGGGAATGGGTAACAGAGAAGGCAGGACACAAATCAAAGCAAATATAGGCAAACATTACCAATATCACAAAAACTAACAATGCAATCGAAGATACATATGAGCACACTATAAAATAAACTAGAAAAGAAAGTGCTTATTCTTAGACAGAACAACTGCTTATACCTTCTGATCATTTCCAAAACTATTTTTGTTAATTTTTTTAAAGCTTGAATTTATATTTCAAAAGCTGTAATGGTTGAACTGTCATGCTTAGAAACTTAAGTTTCTTTCTGAATGAAAGATTTGAGTCCCATAAACATGAGTCGATCATAATGATACACTATTCATGTGTTGATACATGTCTATTATATATTGTTAAAAATAACAAGATTTTAACAATGTTTTAACCATTTTATTTTTATTATAGTGGCATGTTAGTGCTGCTGTAGAAACATAGAAATATAGAATTTGTCAGCAGATAAGGGCCATTGGCCCACCTAGTCTGCCCTAATTTATCTTACTACTGTGCCACCTCAGACCCTACTTGGTCCTTGGTTCCCTCCCTCACTTGCTTAACTTCTAGGATCCCTTTGTTTCTGTCCCATGCATTCTTGAAACCCGTGACCATTTTTGCCTCTACTACCTCTGCTGGCAGACTGCTCCAAGCATCCACCACCCTTTCAGTGATGAAAAACGTTCTCATATTTCCTCTAAGCCTCCCCTTCCTCCTTCATAGAGTGACCCCTTGTCCTCGAGCATCTCTTCCTATGAAAAATGGTCCCGTCCTGTACCTTGTTTTCACCTGTGACATATTTGAATGTGTCTATCATATTTCCCCTTTCCCTTCTTTCTTCTAGAGAGTACATATTTAATTCCACGAGCCTTTCTTCATTGGGCTTCTGATGCCGGCCCTGCACCATCTTGGTTGCCCTCCTTCATCACCTCCATCCTATCTATGTCCATCTGAAGGTGGGGCCTCCAGAACTGGACACTGTACTCAAGGTGGGGTCTCACCAGTGATCTATGCAGGGGTATTATTACTTCCCTCTTTCTGCTGGTGATACCTCTGTCTCTGCATCCCAGCATTCTGCTAGCTTTACTCACTGCCTTGTCACACTGTTTAGCCACCTTCAGGTCATCAGAAATGATTCCCTTTTCTAGTTTGTGACTGCTAGCCCTTCTCCCTCTAGTTGATACTGAGTCACTGGGTTTCTATGTCCCATGTATGATTTTATACTTTTTCACGTTGAAGCCCAGCTGCCAAACTCATGATCATTTTTCTCGCTCATTTAGATCTTCCCTCATTCTTTCCACGCCCCTCTCCCCCGGTGTGTCTATTCTATTGCAGAATTTTGTGTTATCTGCAAACAGGCATATCTTCCCTTCTAATCCCCCCACAATGTTCTAATAAAGACATTGAAGAGGACAGGGCCTAGTACGGACCTTTGTGGCACCCCACTGGTCACTTTGCCTTCCCCAGAGTGGACACCATTTACCACCGCCCTCTGACTCCTATTTTCAGCCAGCTCTCTACCCATCTTACTACTTTATGACCCGTTCCATGGCAACTCAGCTTGCTCGCCAACCTGCTGTGTGGAATGATGTTGAAGGCCTTACTGAAATCCAAATAGGCAATGTCAAACGCTCCTCCCTGATCCACTACCTTGGTAATCCAATCAAAGAACTCGATTAGGTTAGTCTGGAAAGACGGTTCCCCTGTGAAAACATGTTGCCTCAGATCCTGTAACCCATTGCCGCAAAATACTCCACAACTCTTTCCTTTAGTAGTGATTCCACAACTTTGCCCACTACTAAGGTCAGGCTGACTAGTCTGTAATTACCTGCCTCCTCTCTGCTTCCACTTTTGTGGAGTGGGGCTACATCAGCCCTCCTTCAGTCTCCCAGTAACTCCCCAGTTTCCAGTGGTAGGTTAAACGGGGCTTTCAGAGGTGCAGCTAGCTCCTCCCTGAGCTTCTTCAATACCCTGGGATACACCCAGTCTGATCCCATTACCTTATCCACTTTCAACTGTGTTAGTTCCATTAGGCCCCTTTCCACTGTAAAGGGGATTGTGTCCATCCCCCGCCCTTACTGCCCTTGATCTTCATCTCTGGTCAGCTGCCTTGGTCCTCTACCATAAAAAATGAGCAGAAGTATTTGTTCAGTATGTCTTTTTTTGGTGATCCTCTCCCACGCAAACCCTTCCTTCCCCTTTCAGTCTAGCTATTCATCCCTTGGTCTTTTCCTTGTCATTTACATATCTGAAAAATGTCTTATCCACTGTTTTAGTTATGTGGCAATATTTTCCTCTGTTAGTGCTTTAGCTCTTCTAATTGCCCTCCCTGTCTCTTTTTTTATCTCCTGATAAACCACCCTGTCCTCCTCCTTCTGTGTTTTTTTGTATCTCCTAAAGGCCCATTTTTTTTTGCTCCTACTTTTTCTGCTACCTCTTTAGAGAACTATAGAGGTCTCTTTTTCCTTTTGCTCTTGCTAACTAGCCTGACACAGAGATTCATAGCCTTTTCAATACCTTCCTTAATTTTTGCCTACTGATCCTCAACTCTCTCTAGTTTCCCTATGTCAGCCAGGGCGTCCCTGGGGCATTCTCCCGTTTCCTTGAAGTTGGCCGTCCTGAAGTCCAGGACCCTCATCCTTGTGTGGTTTGATTCTAGTGCAGTCTTTATATTAAATGACACCATGCGATGGTCACTGGTTCCCAGGTAGTCTTCCACTGAGACATCAGCAACACTGTCTCCGTTTGTCAGTATTAGGTCCAGTAGTGCCACCTCATGGGTGTGCTCCTGTGCAAGCTGCCTGAGGAATGAACCCTGCATGCAGTTCATTATGTCCCTGCTCCTGATAGTTGCCATGGCAGGGAGGCTCCAATCCATGTCTGGCAGATTGAAATCGCCCACTAGTAACACCTCCCCTTTCTGAGCCATTGTTTGGATTTCCTCTATCATTTCCCCATCCATATCTGCCTCCTGTGCTGGAGGTCTGTAGAGCACTCCTCTGTGAATAACGGCTCCTTTCCTTTTCTGCAGAGTGACCCACAGTACCTCTGCTAGCCCCCTGCTTTCTCTGCCTTTATGCAGCCTTTATGTTGTCCCTTACATAAATAGCCACTACTCCACCTTTTCTGCCTACCCTCTCCCTTCTAAACGGAGTATGTCCTGGAATGGCCATTTCCTAGTCCTGGTTTTCATTGCACCAGGTCTCTATGATGGCGACTATATCTAGGTCTGCCTACACCATGGTGGTCTCTAGGTCAGCAATGTTGTTGTCCAGACTTCAAGCATTTGTACACAGGGCTCTCCAGGTTGTGTTTACACCCCCTTTTCAATGTTGCCCACTTTTAGTTTGCCCTTTACATTTTTCAGTCCTAATCCAGGGACCCGACTACCTGAAAGATCTTCTGATTCCCTACTCCCCCAACCGTCCTCTCCAATCCACCGATGAGGGATTGCTAGGGATTCCCAAGGTTCACCTAAAAACTTCTGGAGCTCGTGCTTTTTCATTTGCAGCACCAACCCTGTGAAATTCTCTACCTCGTCAGTTAAGAGAATGCCTGACCGTTAGTTGTTTTAAATCTATGTTAAACACTTATTTATTTTCCTTGGCTCTCCCAGACTAACTGATTTTAAATAATGTATATTGCTGTCTGTTTTATATATTGTTGGTATGTATCATGTACGGTGCCTTGATTTTAAAAGACTCTGTATAAATAAAGATTTGCTTACTTGCTTGCCAATTGCTTCATCTAACTTCTAGCTACAGTTTTATTTGCTCTTCTTATTGGCTTCGCTTCCTTGACATTCCAGTTGTTGGCCTCTTGAACTAGTGAGGGAGTACAGTTTTTGTCTCCCTGCCTTCTACCACCTCCCCCCCTTTAGCTAGTTTAAATGCTTACCAGTGTAGCATTTAAACTGTTCATTAAGGACTACAGTCCCACTTCTGGATGGATGTAGGTCATCACCTTTGTACAGGTCCTTATCCCTCCAGGTGGGTCCCCAGTCCCCAATGAAGCTGAAATCTTCCTCTCTGCACCAGTTCCTTAGCCATGTGTTGAATTATTTGGTGCAGAGATCCCTTGCTTCAGCCTTACCATGGACAGACAGCACTTCCGAGGAAGTCATGGAACTTGCTACTTGCCCAAGACTCCTCCCCAACTAGTTAAATGCCTCCTGCACCCTTCCTACCCCTGCCCCATCCCTACCCAGGTCATTTTTCCCCAAATGGACAATGATATCCAGCTCCTCCTTCCTTGCTACCACCTCAGCGATCCTCTGGAACCTCTCTCCATCCCCCTGAGCTGTACCTCCAGGTAAGCACGTAACCTCCCTCTCCCCCCCTCTACCCATCCCCAAATCCACTCCTCTTACTATGAAGTCCCCCACCAGGAGTTGCTTCCTTCTCCTCTGGGGAACCCTGCCACCCTCCCTTGGGGCTCCTTTTTGGAGGACCTGCTTATCCTCCCTGTTCACAACTGCAGGCGTCACTGTGGGACCTTCTCTCTCCTACAGTGCAGTGCAGGAGTTCTTCAGTTGCACCAGATGAGGGATGTACCTCTGTTCCACTGCTCTTACCTTCCCTGAGCCCACCGTAGTCCAACCACCCCTCCGGCTAGGCAAGCTTGGAGGCGGTGGAGGTAGACTTGGTGGCCCTTAGATAGGTGAGGAGGTTCCCTGAATCCTACCCAACTCAACTTGGAAACTAGTAACCGCCACCCTCAGCACAGAGAGGTGCCTGCAGATGGGGCAGCACTGAAGTATCCAGAAGGTCCTCCTGAAGACTGCTGCCCACAGCCACTGCATTGCACCACTCCCATCATCTTCCCTGCTAACTTATTTTAGCTCTATTCTGAGTTAAGAACCCTTTTTTGTTTGTTTACTTGTTTGTTCTAGTTTATTTTTCCCCACAGCACAGAGAAGGATTTGCACTAAAAACCTAATACAAGAATATCTACTTAAAACCTAGCTCCAATACAAAAATCACAACCCCCTCGATACACCCAGTAAGTAAGTAAGCCCCTTACTCAAAGACAAAACCACCCTCAAAGCATACAGCAACTATTTCCCAACACAAATCACAAAACCTTTTAATGCACACAATAAGTAAGCCCCCAGCAAACATGGTCACAAAACCCTCTCAAGGCACAGAGCCCCCAGCACAAAATTGCAAGACCCTTCAATGCACAGAGTAAGTAAGCCAAACTCAAAATAAAAAAAAACAAGCAAACAAAGCACACAGTTAATAAGCCCCTATCACAAAATCACAAACCCCCCCTCAATGCACACAGTGCACAAGCCCCCAACACAGAGTCACATTTATCTGGTTGATCTCAGCTTCTCAATCTCTGCCTCTGTTGCCTTCCCATTCCTCTGTACTTCCACTGTGTTTCCTTCTGCTTGCTAAGTTCAGATCCTATTTGACTTGTTAGGTGGGGGGGTGGGGGGAAGAGAGGGCCTAAAACCAGGTACTCCGACCCCAGCTGTCCCTCAGTGGTGTCTAGCTCTGGCTCGCTTCTCTCAGCTTCAAAAGGCCACTCTGCTTTTTATACACATGGTGACCGCTTCTCCTCTCTGCTGACTGGTCCTGCTGCTGTTCTGCAGTTTTCCTGCTTCCCGACTCTCAGTCCCAGTGAATGAAAATACAATTAAAGTGATTATAGCCCTCCCTTGCTCTTCATAGCAAACAAGCACTGACTGCCCACCACATGTTAAATCAATGTTTAAGGTATAGCTAGGGTTCAGCAGGGGTTTCAATGGTAAACCCCAAAATTTGCACTTTAATAGCTTCACAGCCATTCAACGGATTTACACAAATGTTTGCATGCGCAGTCTCAAGGGGATGATCTCTTGATAAGCCAAGATTCCTTCCAGTTAGATGTGCAGCTTCTGAGATCTGGATAGTAAAAAAAGTGAAAAAATTGTGTGTGTGTGTTTTTTTTTGCTGTGTATTAGTGATTGCCTACTGCCCAGACAGTTCAGAATTCTGCTGTGAAATTTTCAGGGTAGAAAGGGCCTGGACTAAAGTGGTGCCTTTCACTGGTTTGGTGAAAAAATATTAATCTGCTCTAAAGTTAAAAGAATTTTACATTTTGGTTCTGAGCATACTCAGTAGGGTTTTTTGGATAGCTACTTTGAACGAAAAAAGAATTTGGTCCATGTGAAAAAGATCCCTTTTCATATAGGGGTAATCGATTTTTGTGAGAAAGTTTTTTTTTATATAGTTGCCATCTTGTTTCCATTTTTTTCAAAAAATGTTTTTGAAAACCCATAAAAGTGAGGTCCTGCAGAGACACTAACACAGGTGTCTTGTTAATTGGGGCCCTGTTAGGTGGATTTGTTTTGATTTGTTTATTTAAGATCTGGTAAGACCATGGGCCAAGACCTGTTTTCATGGGTGACCAGAGTCATAATCATACATCAATACAATTAACATACATTTAAAGATATAACAAACAATAAATATCTATCTATCTATCTATCACACAGGCAATAAATTAATTAAAACATTTGTACTAACTCTTAGACAGGACTAACTCGTACGTTTATTGGGCCTTATGTGAACTGAATAATCTTAATTTAAAACCATTCAATCTTTCTATTTTTAAGCACCCACAACTTGTCCTCATTTGGCAGTGGCAGGGTCTGGCCGTTAGTCAGTGAGCGCACAAATCTCACCTATTCTGGTTGTGCCTGGCAGCTATCATGATGGTCCCTTTACGGTTCCTCACCTGGATCGCCATTCTCACCTGATTCCTGCAAGTGAACTACATATTACATAGATTACATAGACAATACTGAGCATAAAGACATTCGTCCGTGAGCTTGCAAGTAACACCTAATTATATCCTTTTATATTCTTCCTTTCCAAGAATTTATCTAGCTGTGTTTTAAATTCCTGCATTGTACTGCTTTCCACAACCTCTCCTGGTAGCATATTCCAAATTTCTGTTACCCTATTACTTAATCAGTATTTCCTTCTATTTGTTTTATATCTATCCTTAACCAGTTGGTAACAATGTGCTCTAGTGTCATATATTTGAGCCCTTTAACCAAGCCCAGTAAGTCCCATAAGTTAGTATATGGTCCATGCCCTATATATCAAACACATATCGCCTCATTCTCACGATATTCCAGGAATACAGCTCCAAATCCTGCAGTCTCTGCTCATAACTCAATCCATCCAATCCCTTGATTCTCTTTGTAAGTCTCCTCTGTACCCCCTCCATCCGTGCAACATCCCTCCTCTTATACAGGGCCCAAAACTGGACACAGTACTCCACGTGGGGGTGTACCAATGCATTAGACAGAGGCATCACAACCTGCCTATCTCTACTTTTTATGTGTCTCAATATACAGTGTGTTATACTACCAGCCTTTTTAATAGCTGTATTACAGTGTAAGCTGAAGCCAAGATCTTTATTAACCATAACCCCCAAGTCTTTCTCTTCATCCACTACTTTTAGTACAGATCCTACTAAATTATACTGAATTTGTTATTTTCTTTCCAAAGTGCATAACATTACACTTTCCGATGTTGAAAATAGATTGTTTCTGGGAGGCCCATGTGTCTAGCCTATCCAGAGCTGTTTGTAGGACTAGATGTTCTTCCCAGTTATTTACTGGACTCCCAACCCTAGTGTCGTCTGCAAATTTAGATAGCCACACATCTGTATGCACCTGCATGGATGAAATATACATGTTAAACAAACATGGTCCCAAGACTGAGCCCTGTGGGACACCACTAGTCACTCTGACATAATCAGAGTATTCACCTTTTATGTAGACTTTCTGGACTCTGTCCGTAAGCCAAGCCTTCACCCACATTTGTATCCATATTGGTATCTCCAGCTCATAAAGTGCTTTAACAAGCTCCCCATGGGGCACTTTATCAAAGGCTTTTCAAAGTCCAGAAAGATCCACATCCACTGCATTACCCATATCCATAGCCTTGCTAACCTTATCGTAGAATTCTAATAAGTTAGTTTAGCATGATCTTCCCTTGGTGAATCCGTGCAGTCAGTCATGTCCATCCTGCCTGTCCTCTCAATATGTTCCATGATACAATCCTTGATTATACCCTCTAGAATCTTACCAAGAATGGAGGTTAGACTAATAGGTCTATAATTTGAGACGGTCTGCCTACAACCTTTTTGTATATGGGTACAATCACAGCTTGCCTCCATGCCTCAGGAACCTCACCAATGTTAATACTTTCCTGAAAAGATAAGTTACTGGCTCCACTAATAGTGTTGCCATTTCTAATCACCCTTGGGTGAATCCCATCTGCCCCTGTGCTTTATTTTGGTTAACCTTCTGCAATCTAATAAGTACTTCAGCTGGGTCTATCTTTGGGCTCTGTTCTCTATGTCTAATTTTCTTATTATCCCACGAAGTTGAAAGACTTTTGCCAAAGACCGATGAAAAGTATACATTATATTCCTCCGCAAGAGCCTTATTTTCTGTTATAATATTTCCATCATACGTTTTTAAGGGTCCTATGACTATATGGCTAGTATCTCCTACGGACCTGTCCCAGTGTTATGGGGCCCGGGATCCTCCATCCTGACAACATGGAGCTGCACTTCACGACTGCTTGCCCAGAAGTATGGCAATCAGTTCTGGTCCTTCCAACTGCACGTGTGGTGCTGTTCACTGTTAGTAGCAGCACCTGTATACTAGCACAGCTAGCTGCACCAGTTGATAGGCACAGGATGTCTACCTCCAAAACCATGACCACTAGGCGTAAGCGACTGGGGACTAGACTTCTGCACTATGTTGGAAGAATCTCCCTTTTCCTGTTCCTGCTGGTAGTTGGAGATATTCACCCAAACCCTGGACCTTGTGCTACCCCCTTTTCCAAGGATGTTCACTTGAGTGGTATAAAGATAGCTGCCATGAATATCTGCAGCGTGCTCCCTAAGATGACTCAATTCCAGGTGTGGACCAGGTTGCACAACCCAGATGTCATCTGCCTGACTGAAACGTGGCTCACCCCCAAGGTCAAGGACTCACTCATTGCCTTATCAGGGTTTGAATCTTTCATACTGGATAGGCTGGGTAAGTGGGGCGGGGGCTGACTGATATATGAGAAGGATAACTTAAGGGGGCGTGTTCTGCCAATCTCAGGCAACACTTGTGAATATGAACTATTAGCAGTTCAGTTATTGCTAGGAAAGCAGAACAGGATGCTCTCTATTGCCTCGGTGTACCTACCACCCGCAAAGGCAAACCTGGGGCTAGGTGTTGTCCTGAAGGCCTTATCTAAACTGAAGAAAACTCAGAGGTTCTTGTCACTGGTGACTTTAATATTAATTGGACTCACAAAGGCACTGACCATCTTAAGGATCAAGTTACGGAGTTGTACCTCACACAGATGATTTGTTCAGACACCAGGCTAAACCGCAAAACAGAAAAGGGCACCCTGCTTGACTGGATTCTGACCAACTTCCCCAACAGAATCAAAAATCTCCAGGTGCTTCCTGATTGCCTCAGTGACCACTCACCAGTCGCATGTATGTGGGTTAATAAGGTAAAAAGCCCCCCACTCTGGTTTTTAGCCAAGTCCTAAAGAGGGGTGCCAAACACAACTTTAAGGCAGGTTTGGCCAACATTGACTGTTCTCCCCTTGGTAGTCTCCAAGACATTGACCAGGTTTTGCAATTCTTTGTGTCCACAGTCAATAGTATTTGTGATGCCTATGCCCCTCTAAGAAAAAGAAAGATCAGGGCTGCTTCCAATGGATGGATATCCAGGGACCTCCTTGATCTAATGAAGGAGCAGGACAACATCTGGGAACTTGCCAGAGGCACGGGCAACCATTCTGACTTCCAAAGGTATCGGGCAGCCAGGAACAAGTGTACTGCTCTTGCTAGGTAAGCGAAGGCAGCTTACTAGAAGGAGCAACTGGAACATAACTAGGGCAATGGGAAGCAGTTATGAGATAACATTAAGGAGCAGCTGGGAGGGAAGACAGAATGCACCCCTCCATGCTTAACTTAAATGTCACCCCCACCCTAGATCTACACAGAATTTCAGAAGCCTTCAATGTGGCCTTCTCTGACCTCAGTTCTGTCCTCCTGCCCCACTACCTTGACCCCCGCCCACAACACCCACCCAAAGCCCGAGATTATTTGACTCATCCAAATTTTTACTTCAAGTGTGTCACAACCAAGGAAGCCAGGACCTACATTACTAAGGTACTGGGTAAAACCAGACTTGGTAGTGACTCAATTGACATGAAATTGGTGGACGTTGCCTTGGATGAGTTGGTGGTTCCAATCAGTAAGATCTTTAAAAAGTCTCTTACCCATGCAAAATTCCCTGCAGCCTGGAAAATAGCTCTAGTCACCTCTGTTCTAAAAAGTGGGGACTGGTCTTGCACTAACTATAGACCAATATCTATCCTCTTCCCCCTCTTGAAGGTGCTTGAAAAGATCGTGGCTGATCAGGTCATGGAGTACCTTCAAATGTACTGTCTACTGTGCCCACAACAACATGGATTCCAGTTGAATTCACAGACTACATTCACAAGGCCTTGGATGGGGGCAGCCTGGTGGAATCTATCTTCATAGATCTCACCAAAGCCCTTGATACTGCCAACCATCACATCTTGCTTGACCAGCTTCAGCACCTTGGGCTAGCTTCTGAAGCCATCCTCTGGTTCCAGGATTACCTATCTAGCAGAGTACAGAGTGTGAAAATTGGGACAGCTCTCTTCTCATCTAGGGATATAGTACTGGGTGTCCCACAAGGGTATATAACTGGGCCCCCTCCTCTTTAGCCTGTTCATCAGCAGGCTTCCAGAGGCCTGCAATAGCAAGATTATTCTGTATGTGGATGATGCAGTCATCCTTAGTAGTAGTTCCCAGCTTCAGCACCTACAGGATGATTTGCAGTACTCATTTCACAGCTTGGATGATTGGTTCATCTCTCAGAAATTGCTTCTCAATTACAAGAAGATGAAGATGATGCTGATAACCAGTCATCAGCACAAGAGATCTCTTCTGTCCCTTATTATTACTAACAACAAGGCTGCTCCACTCGAGCAGGTCAACTCTTTTAAATACCTGGGCATGATCATTGATGACACCCTCTCTTACGTGCAGCACATCGATGAGGTCATCAAAACAGTGAACCCCAAACTTGGAGTTCTCTACAGGCACAGGCAGTACCTAGCTTCTGAAGCCCTCAGTTTGGCAGTCTTCTCTTCCATCTTGTCTGTTATTGACCATGGACTCTTGGTCTATGGGTCGGCATCAGACACTGTGCTAAAATGAGTAAGCATGTCCCTCAACGAGGCCTGCAGGCTGGCTCTAGGGGCTGATAATCTCCTATACACCTGCTCCCTCTATGAGCGCACTAACTGGCTCAGTCTTGCCAGCAGACTCAAATACCAAACATGCCTGCTTGGCATGAAATCTCTCCTAGGTAACGCTCCATTGACCTTCAAAGAAATGCACTGGCAAGGTAGATCCGGGTACCACACTAGAGGACAGACTTGCTGCCACCTTGCCATCCCCTTCAGAAAAATGGCTCTTGGCCATCAGTCCTTCGCTTACAGGGCTCCTTCTTGGCTAAATGAGATCCTAGCATGCCTTTTACCCATTAACAGTCTCCCTGTCTTCAAGGTGGAACTAAGACATCACCTGGCCAAGGCTGAGATCTGTAGTTGCAGGTAACCTGTAGCACTATCACCCAGTAGTTTGGACTCAGCATGCTCCTGGGCTGCATTCTCCGATTTGTTACCCTGCTGCCCAGTAACCCTGAGTTTAAACTTCTACTTCCTCCTAATACTTTCCAGCCCTTGAAATTGAACCTTCCATAGCCACAGTCTGTCGACGAGCCTACTATCTACTGTCCGTAACTCAGAACTCTGTTTTAAGTTCCTCCCCTGCGACTGCCCCTGCACAAATATGATTGTCTCAAAGCACCTGTTTTCCCCCAGCTTATTCTGTGTAGGGTCCTCCCTCACATTGCTCTCTAGTATGTTCCTCCTAGGTCAGTCCTGCACACAAAATTACCGCCCTGACTAGAATTAATGACAAAGCCTCCTGTTGGCTGCCTTAATGTACAGGGTATGAAGCCTGTGTTGAGTCTCCCCCCCCGACTTTAAATTAACGACAATGCCTCCCCTGGCTGCTTTGCCTCATGCTAAATTTGTTTCTTAAACCCACAGCACTAACCATGTACCTTGGGCTGTACTAACTGCAGTATGCTATACCTCTATATGAGATTGCCAACAACTGTAAATACTCAGATCAAATGCTGTTATTTCTTGTATTTTTTGTCTCTGTATTTGTACACCCATACTCTGTAATTACCTTTCTGTGTTGTCCTCCTGTCTAGACGTGGAACCTTTGAAAAAGAGCATTTTGCTCAAAGGTTATGTCTGAATGACAAAATAAATAAATAAATAACTAAAGCCATATAATGAAACATTAATACAATCCAGGGATGATGTAATGATGTTAAAAAATATAGGAAATTTGTAAAACAATGTTCTTTCACCTAAAGAATATTTCATTTTTGGAATGCTGAAGTGTTGGTATGCAGAGGAACGTGTTTCTATAATACTATTATGAATTCTAAAAATAGTATGAAAGAAACCTGGCACCTTTTTTGTTAACAGTGTTTTTGGCCAAAACACCTGAGTGGAATTGATATCTTGAGTCTAGAGTCTAGAGACAACCTGCCAACTTGGCTTAATAGGTCAAAGTGATATGTTCTAATGGGCATTTGTGTAGCAAAACAAGCTTATTTTTTTCTGATCCTGGAGTTACTTTTTGGAAAAATTACCCAGAAATGTGTTTTTTATACATTTTTGAATCATTTTTCATGACTCAATTTCCTTTTTTCATTTTGCCATACAAAAAAGGGGCACTTCATACAAAAAAAGAACTTGAACTGTTTTTTTCAAATTCTTTTATGTATGATGGCATCCTTTTTCAAATGAATGAAACAACTTCATGAAAAAGGATCCCTTCTTACAAAAAAAAAATTTGAAAAAAAAAAAAAACTAAGTCCAAAGTCTTTTTTCATATAAAGGCATTCCTTTTCATATGAATGGAAAAACCTCATGAAAATGGATCCCTTCATACAAAAAAAAAAAACAAAGCTGAGAAAAAAACTAAGTCCAAATTCTTTATTCGTAGGAAGGGATAGTTTTTCATGAGTTTTTTTTATTCATACAAAAAAGGATGCCTTCATACGAAAAAATAATTTGGACTATTTTTTTTTCAGATTCTTTTTCCGTATGATGGTATCCTTTTTCTTGAGATTTTTTCTTTCATATAAAAAAGGATGCATTCATACGAAAAACAATTTGGGCTTAGTTTTATTCTTTTTTCATATGAGGGGATCCTTTTTCATTTGAACAAAAAACATTACGAAAAGGATTCCTTCATACAAACAAAAAATTTGAACTTAGTTTTTCTCATATTCTTTTTTCATATGAAGGGCTCCTTTTTCACGAGGTTGTTTCAGTCATAAGAAAAAGGATCTGTTCATAAAAAATGAATTTGGACCTTTTTTTGCACACTTGAACTTCAACAAACCATAACTCCCACAGTATTTGCAGTTAAGGGACAAGCTGTATATCAAAATATAGGTCTTAGTAAGTACTACAGTAATAACACATAATATGCCCCCCTCTCCAAAAACATTGGGGGCCATATAAAACCCATAAAAATTTAAAAATCCAAATTCCCATAAGAAAACAGTGGAAGTTTAACAAGTCATACAACCAAGCAAATTAATTGCTTTTTGGGAGAAATGGAAGCTTATGGCCTGGAGGACCCTGCACTTCCACACCAGAATAGAAGTATGCATCTATGGAAGGATGGATATGTTCATGAGGATACAGTCACAGCTAAATACATGGCCAGATATTTCCAGATATTTCTGTGATATTTCTAGAGAAATCTCCTGCTTTCTCCATTTACACAGTAAGGGCAGCAGAAAGAAACTCTTTAGAAATGTCACAAACTATCTGGAAATATCTGGCCATGTCTGTGGTACTACTGTATGATTATACTATCTCAAAAAGTAATGAAATTCTTTGCAAAACTCTTCATTAATGTACCAATTACGGTTCTGATTAACCTGACAAAAGTAGGGAAATGTGGTGTTAGGGTTCCCAACCATAACAACCCCACTCCACCCTGCAGGCAACAAAAGGAAAAAGGTATCTAAAGGATTGGTATGACCTTCTCTCCTTGAGAGGGTGGCAGAATGAACTCCAGACTTCAAAACCTAAGGAATGCTCCTGTATTACCCATATGATTAAAAAAACTAATCAATGGTTCAGTTAGAAAGTAGTTTATTAGAGGGATGTACTTTAGTATAAACATGCGCAAAAATATTTAAGCTAAATAGCAGCCTTTTAGATGTTCTCAGCATGCCTTGCATCCACCCATTGTTGGATTGCCAACAGCTGATACTTCACTACATTATTATATGGTTGCTAAGTAACTGAGGCACATTCCATTAGGGAATTTAACCCCACAAAGGCCATGAGCAGTGATATCATTATTAGTTGGCAACAGTTCAAACATTTAAAAACCCTAGCTCTATGCACAGTGTTCTCTTTGCCCCAAAACAAGTTTGAGAAGTGCTCAGGTAAGCACATTGTGCTTCAATTTAACTTTACTAAATATACAATTGTAACTGGTAAAGAATGAGTTTACAAGTTTACAGCATGTGGAGAGTGCTATTATGAGTTGTGTAATAGGTGTTTACAGGGAAGAATTTTGAGAAGCATAGACAGCATGCTGAGTAGCAAACTTTTACAGTACAAGTAACAAGCATTTGTCAATGCTGAATGTTGTTTCGCTGGCACTGGCAGTGGGAGTGGCGCAGCTAGAGACGCATAGTGCTGTGATTTTGTGAATGTGTCTCAAAAGGTGATTTTGCACAGCGAGCATGCCATTGTGCTCCCAGCTGTGGAAACATGTTTTGGGCAGGCTGTGAAAAATGGCAGCTGGACTGTTGATAAGGAGATGTACACAAATGCCAGTGGTGAAAATGTGGCATAAAAATATTGCAGATTGACGAAGTTACAAGGGTGCATGGAAACTGTGCAATGCACGCTTGCAACACAATCATTGTATGGAGTTTCAGTACCAAATTTTCAACATAGACATTTTAGGACCTCTGCTCATGAATAGTGTCACTGTCATTTCCTCAAACTGTCCCAAAAACTGATTTCGCACAGCGGCTGTGCAATTCTGCACTGGACATGCGAAAACACATTTCAGGCAGCTGCAGTGCTCATAAGGAGGCATGGAAAAATGCCAATGATGAACAGCTGGAGTGAAAGTATTATAAATTCACAAAGTCATGAGCATGCATGCAAACTGTGCAACACATGCTCATAAAACACTAATTGTATTGACTTTCATTCCCAAATTTTCAACATAGGCATTTTAGGGCATCTGCTAATAATCAGTGTCATTGTCATTTTCATCATGTGTCTCGAACATGGACTTTCCACAGCGAGCACGCTATTCTGCGCCGGAACTGCAAAAACAGATTTTGGTCAGCATGTGAAAAGTGACAGCTGTACTGTTCATTAGGAGGTGCAGAACAATGGCACTGTAGAAAACCAGGAGTAAAAATATTAGAAGTTTGCGAATGTCCGAGCACGCGTGCAAAGTGCGCAACGCACGCTCGTAACACAGTCATTTTATGGAGTATTGTTACCAAATTTTCAACACAGTCATTTTAGGACCTCTGCTCATGAACAGTGTCACTGTCATTTTCGTAATGTGTCCCATAACACTGATTTCGCACAAAGAACGCGCTATTCTGTGCCGAAAGTGCGAAAACACATTTTGGCAAGGATGTGAAAAATGACTGCTGTACAGTTCACAAAAAGGTGTGGTAAAATGCCAATGTTGAGAATCTGGCATGAAAATAGTGCGAATGCGCTAATGTAAGAACGTGCATTGCGCAGTTGCTCTGCATACTCGTAAAACAGTCACTTTATGGAGTATTGTCACCAAATTTCAACACAGGCATTTTAGGATCTCTGCTCATGAACAGTGTCACTGTCATTTTCATTATGTGTCCCGAACGCTGATTTCACACCACAACCGCGCTATTCTGTGCCAGAAGTGCGAAAACACATTTCGGCCAGGATGTGAAAAATGACAGCAGAACAGTTCACAAGAAGGTGTGGTAAACCGCCAATATTGAGAATCCAGCATGAAAGTATTGCAGAGTAGCTATTTAGGCGGCATTGCAGTTGCTATGCACGCCGAAAACAGTCATGTTTTGGATTTCATTAAATTTGTAACATAGGGTTTTGAGAGCCCCTCATGAACAGTGGCACTGTCATTTCTTCCATGGTCCTGAAAGGTGATTCTGTGCAGTGACTGCAAAATCACCTTTCGGGACCGAATAATGCCATGCCAGTGAAAGAATTCATGAGAAGGGGTCCCAAAAACCCCATGTTGAAAATTTGGGGCCAAAATTTGCAAAAATGCCTGAGACATGTACTAAAGTTGAAAAACCCTATCTATCCCATTATACAGCTTATCGGCATTTCCTCAGTTCAGCGATTGGCTTTGAAGAGTGCAGGCGTGTTCCCAATTGACTGATGATGCGTCGCCGAGCTCCAGAGATGAGATATGGGGTGAGGAGTGTGTGTGGGGAGGCAGGGTGCTCAGTGGGTAGGTGCAGGTGGGGGGAGGGGGGTACGGATACTACGAGGGACCATTTTCTTTTTACAAGTTCAAAAAGGAAAAAACAAACAAAACATCGTGGGACAGGTTTTTTTTTTCCAGGGGATTTGGCATGCTGGGGTGGGCTCCCAGCCTGCCACCTAACTGTTTGGGGGATGTCTGTAGCTGACAGGGGATTGGACACCCTCATCAGCAAACAACACGGGGGGGCAGAATTTATGCCAATGGGGATTGGGCACCCCCGTGGGCACACAAAGAAGGAGGGGTGGCACAGAGCTGAGGGGGGATTGGGCACCCCCTCAGCATTAAACAATTGGGGGGGTTATTTCTGTTGACAGGGAGTGGGCTCCCCCGTCAGCACACAAGGAAAGGGGGGGCTGGGTAAGAGCCGAGGGGGATTGGGCACCCACTTGGCATTAAACAATTGGGGGGGTGCTTTATGCCGATGGAGAGTGGACTCCCCCGTTGGCACATTCACAGGGGGCAGGGGCATCCGACAGGAGGATTGCACCCCCAAAGTCAGCAGTTCTATGGCCAGTGTCCCGCCATGTATATAATGGCGGCGAGAGCGGCAAGAAAAGGACTGCTGTGTCTGACAAGCTTTGCTCAGATTGCAGCAGACCTTTTCTTAGATCTGCTCGCCCCATTATGTATGCATGGTGTGCGCTGGCATGTAGGCTGATTGGGGAATGCAGGACGCACCTTCTGGTGTGTGCCCTGCATTCGCCCAACAGCGACTGCACCTCTAAAGCTGTACTGTCCCATGATGTTGGCTGCGCAAGCATGCCAACATAAAAAAAAAATCACCATAATAAAACAAAGTTAAACTACATAACAGATAAATGGCATGGAAATAATACCAGGAATGGTGGCATGAGAATAGACTGAAAAGCTAGCATGGGAAAGTGCAAACGGTTTTGGAGTATAAGAAAAACACCAGGATGTTTTATCAAGTTCTATAAATAATCAATATGCATTATGTAAATGTAAAAATTTAGATAAGATTACCCATTGGTTCTTAAGTTCTTCACTCCTTAGTATTTAAGGAAGCAGGTCAATTGGACAGCAAAAACATCAATATGAATCCTTTACATTGGGCACGGAGGTGAAAAATGTTTCTGTAACACATTTCTAACAGTCTTTCAAAGTTAAAAACATGTTTTCCAACACTGGTGGAGGGTGCATGATGAGGAGAAACGCATGTTATTATAAATGAAAGACATTTTTCTCAATGTATAATTTTCCATTGCTTTTTGGCTACACAAAAAAACTGATGCAATACATTATGGAAAAGTAGTTGATAGGCGAAATGTAGAGCAATTTTGCCTGTATGAAATATGCAATAAAGTACGTTGATGATAATCACAAATATTTGGAGACACAACTGCTTGATCTCATGAATACACCCCACTCCCTTGGCCTCAAGATTGCATACAAGCAACAGATGGCAGAAGCATTTATCAGCTATATTTCCCATGGACCTCTTATATTTTCCAGGGACCTTGTTGCTAATATCTGAAGTAGCATTATAAAAGAGAACCTGAGAGCAAAGATGCAGTGCATGAGGTTTTACTTTGATAAGACACCCAAGGGAGGAGCAATGATCCTCGAAAGCTGCTTCAGTCACAGACGTGCAAATAGAGCAAAACATTGACCACTTTTACTGTCCTGTTGTGCTTAGAAAATGGGTTTTGTATTAAAATGACAATTTTCTTTAAAATATATAATCAATTGTAACTTTATTTTGTAATTTAACTGTAACTGTAATTGTTGTTAAATAAAGTAATCTGTTTTTGGGAAGGGTGGGGAAAACAAGAAAAATTCAGTTATTGGGCCCTGTGCACTATGCCAACGTGCCCGCGTAAACCATGTGCATTGGCATTGGGCACGTGAATGCTGCAGAGCAGTGGCCGCATGGCATTCATGACATGGGCACGCAGGAGTAATGCATCCAATTCCCCAGCCATGCAGACATCAATGCACCAGGGGCAGCTGGAGGGCATTCCAGGGGCATGCCAGCACTACGTGGTATGCATGAACCCACATAGTACTGGCTGGATAGCTGCGGAGTGGGGCACAGGTTATGGCAGGGGGAACCGTGCTGTAACTCACTGTGCACCCCCATGGGCACAGGCCACCGGTCACCAGAGGACTGGGTCAGGGCTCACTGTGCTGCCCCTGACAGCTGGTCAGCTGGATATGGCAGGGGCAGCTGGATGGGAGAGTGCCCAACAATGGACGAGAGCAGTGGCACCGGCACAGGATAGTGCTATGTGGGTCTGGGTGCTTGGAAATGGCATGCGCGGCCCTGGACCCAGGCCTGCCTATGTGAGGGATCCACTAGGCATCACAGGGTTAAGGGGACAAAACCTTCTACAGGTATGTAAGTGAAAAAAGGAAGGCAAAGGGAGGGATAGTAAGGCTGAAAGGGGAGTAGAGTGGAGAATGACAACAGCAAAGCAGACATACTGAATGGATGTTTCTGCTCAGTCTTTACAGAGGAGGGGCAGGTAATGGGCCAGAGGGGAGAAGAAAGGGTAGGAAGGGCACAGAAATAGATACAAGACCATTTCATGGGAAAGGGTCATAAAGATAAGAGTAAATAAAGCTATGGGGCCAAATGGGGTACACCTCAGGGTGCTGAGGGAGCTAAAAGAGGTGGTGGCTGAACCTCTGGCAACCCTGTTTAGCAGCTCACTGGAAACAGGAGAGGTACCCAAAGACTGAAGGACAGCTCATGTAGTCCCCTACACAAAAGCGGGAACAGAGAGGAAGCAGGAGACTGCAGACCAGTCAGCCTGACCTCAAGTAGTGCGGAAAATCATGGAAACACTACTGAAGGAAAGAACAGTGGACCACCTTGTTGCCAATGGTCTACAGTACTAAAGGCAACTGGTTTTACTTGGGGGAGGTCATGCCAGAGCAACCTCACTGAATTTTGTGACTAGGTGACAAGGGAGGTGGATTGGGGGGGCAGTGAACCTGGCCTACCTGGATTTCAGCAAGGCCTCTGACACTGTGCCACATAAAAGCCTGTTAAACAAACTGGGGAACATGGGAGTGGGTAGTACGGTGTTGCAGTGGATGGGGAACTGACTGGATTACAGGGCACAAAAACCCAGGAGCAACATATTATCTTGGAGGGGGGAGGCTATAGAATGCTCCAAGAAGGAAAGGGACCTAGGGGTTATCATCTCTGATGACCTCAATGTAGGGAGTCAGTGTGACAAGGTGGCAGGAAAAGCAAACAGGATGCTGGGTTGCTTCACAAGGGGTATCACCAGTAGGAAAAGGGAGGTCATAATTCCTCTATTCAAGACACTGTAAGGTCACATCTTGAGTACAGTGTCCAGTTCTGGATGCCTTACCTACATAAGGACATAGACATGGTGAAGACAGTTCAGATGACAGCAATCAATATGGTGCAAGGATTACATCACAAAACCTATGAGGACAAGCTGAAAGACTTAAATATGTACTCCCTGGAGGAGAGGAGGGAGAGGGGGATATGATTGAGAACAGTGGACCACCTTGTTTCCAATGGTCTACAGGACTGAAGGCAACTGGTTTTACTGGGGGGAGGTCATGTCAGTGCAACCTCATAGAATTTTTTGACTATGTGACAAGGGAGGTGTATCGTCGGGGCAGTGGACCTGGCCTACCTGGATTTCAGCAAGGCCTCTGACACTGTGCCACACAGAAGGCTGTTAAACAAACTGGGGAACATGGGAGTGGGTAGTACGGTGTTGTGATGGGTGGGGAACTGGCTGGATTGCAGGACACAGATGGTGGTGGTAAATGGCTGTCACTCCACAGAGGGAAAGATGACCAGTGGGGTGCCACAGGGATCAGTGCTGGGTCCAGTCTTCTTCAACATCTTAATCAGAGACATAACAGAAGACCTAGAAGGAATCATATGCCTGTTTGCTGATGACACAAAGCTCTGCAAAAGGGTGGACACACCAGAAAGTGTGAATAGAATGAGGAGATATCTGCAGAAGCTTGAGGATTGGTCAAGAGAGTGGCAGTTGGGATTTAATGCAAAGAAATGCAAAATAATGCACAAGGGGCACAAAAATCCAGGAACAACATATTATCTTGGAGAGGGGAGGCTATAGAATGCTCCAAGAAGGAAAGAGACCTAGGGGTTATCATCTCTGATAACCTCAATGTAGGGAGTCAGTGTGACAAGGCGGCAGGGAAAGCAAACAGGATGCTGGGTTGCTTCACAAGGGGTATCACCAGTAGGAAAAGGGAGGTTATAATTCCACTATTTAAGACAAAAGTGAGGTCACATCTTGAGTACAGTGTCCAGTTCTGGATGACTTACCTACATAAGGACATAGACATGGTGAAGGCAGTTCAGAGGACAGCAATCAATATGGTGCAAGGATTACATCACAAAACCTATGAGGACAGGCTGAAAGACTTAAATATATACTCCCTGGAGGAGAGGAGGGAGAGGGGGGATATGACTGAGACATGTAAGTACCTCACAGGGGGGAACAAGGTGTAGGAAAACACAATTTTTCATAAGAAAAGATGTTACAGGACTAGGGGACATGGGGTGAAACTGGAGGGAGGTTCATAGGGAATATGAGGAAGAATTTCTTCACAGAGAAGGTGTGGACAAATAGAATGCCCTGCTGCAGAAGGTGGTGGGGGCTGAAATAATTACAGGAGTTAAGAATGCATGGGATAGGCATTAGAGGATCCTGGTAGTCTGGGGAATAGGGAAACCTACTTTAGTTCTAGAGAAGCTTGAAGAAGCAAAGTACTGTACGTGTGCACATGGGCAGACTAGGTGAGCTGTAGGCCCTTATCTGCCATCAACATCTATGTATCTATGTAAAAATGAATAGTGAGAGATATTGAGCCACACTTTGTAATAGTGTTATGTTATAGTGCTTCATACACTTTTTCCACACTCGACTGTGCAAATCTTTAAAACTGAACATTGTATAATGTGCAAAAAAAGAGCAGCAATAACTAATATGCACTAAGAGTCAGTGGTAGCCATTCTTACAAAATTATTATGAGGTTATAATTATAAATCTGACTAGAAGAAGGTTGCTTTGTATGTTGGACTGATACACCCAGGGGACTCATTTGCAAACAGCAGGTTTTCTTTTTTTTTTTTTTTTACTGTTAGATTGTTTATTGACTTTTCCAAGTTACGATAATCATGATCCACTCAGGGCAAAGGAAATATACAAGAGTTGTTAGTTACAGAGACAACTCGACATCAAAATCTGTAAGATGAATTTGTATCTTTAACATGCACTTACCCAGTAATATACGATGGTTGACCTTGAGAAGGGTTTCCATGCTCCACTTAACTAGTACTTTGGATTTCTTTGTGGGTTTGGGTGTCGTCTGGGCTTCTGCCACCCTAAGTGGAATCAGACACAAAAGAACCACTATTCTATATTTTAACTGCTATAACTACATACAATAGAGAGAGCAATAGACATATCTCATTTGTTCAGGTCACAAATGTATGGGTCACAGTAAGCCCCAGCTATTTTTCAGGTACCAGGTAGTGAGTCCTACAACTGAAAGTTCAGCCTACCCCAGTTTTGGGGGTAATATATCTATTAAAGAGGGTCCAGCACTGGTCATAGGTTGCTATAGAGTCTTTGACCAGGTGGGAAAGTCTATCCATGGTGGCTATCTGAGCCATGGATGCCAAGAGTTCCTGGGTATTAGGGGTCTCCGTTGTCCTCCTTCTGCATACCAGCAGGCGTTTGGCCTGCATGGCCCACAGAGCTAGCCAGCGGTGTTTTATGTCTCAGAGATGTGGAGCCTCTGACTTCATACCCAAAAGAAGAAGGGGGATAGACCTGGGGATAGGTTTTTGTAGTATTATGGCTCCCCTCTCACAGACATAATCCCATGTTTTCGGTACTAGGAGGCAGGTCCATAGGATATGTAATAGGTCCCCTGGGTGGGATGTGCATATCCAACATAGGTTCAACTTTAACACCCCTGCTCTGTGAAGTATCACTGGAGTTCGGTACCAAGAGTGGAAGATCTTGTTTTGTATCAAATGACTTTTTATGTCTGTAAAATATTTATGGGCTGTATTCCAGCACTCTTTCCACTGTTGGTCTATGAATTCCATGCCCAGTGCAGTTTCCCATTTCTGTTTAGATTTATCTGTTTGGCTGGGTAGGGTGTCCCTAAGGGGAGCGTATATACAGCTAGCTAGGCCCCTTTCTTTATTTAACTAGAGGGGTATGACCTGGGGTTTCCCCCTGGGCAGTTGGGAGAGGTATGTGTGGACTGTGCTGTGGATTTGCAAGTACCTCCAGAAATATGAGGTGGGGAGTGACCGTTTGACTTGCAGGTTGGCAAAGGTATTCACCATCATAGTGGCTGGGGCCAATAGGTCCTCTACCTTGGATATTCCCCGATCCACCCACCCCTTCCAGTGCATTGGCTTTTTGTCTATACATAGCATCTCATTTCCCCATATGGGGGTCAGTTTAACTCAGGCTAGGGTCATTTTCAACTTTTTCCCTATCACAGTCCAGCATTGCAAAGAGGCTCCGATGGTGGGGTGTAATTTGAGTTCTGCAGATGGGGTGTTATAAAACAGTAGTGATAGGGATGGCTGTTGACTAGTAGCCAACTCTATGTCTAACCATTGGGGTCTAGGGGCATTGCTTATCCGAAGCCAGTGTAGGGATTGGGCCATATGAAAGACCCACTTGTAGCCCTCGAACCACGGGAGGCACCAGCCCCCCAGCATCCAGTGTGCTAGGAGTTTATTCCTGCTATATTTTGAGGGTTTCCCCTCCTATAGAAATCATCCAATAGCTATATCTATCCTCTGGGCCCAGCTCTGGGGGAAGGAGAGGGGTATGTTCATTAGGATGTATGACATTTTTGGTGCTAGGATCATTTTGATTGCCGCTATCTTTCCAGCTAGGGTCAAGTGCAATTTAGTCCATCTGAACATATCCTCTTTTATGTCTAACAAGAGGGGTTGGAGGTTGCAGTCCCATAATTGGGAAAATGTAGTGGTAAAATGAATGCCTAGGTGGGTAATAGTATCCTCCGCCCATTGCAGACTGGTGTTGCCCAGGGATTGGGAGGTGCATCTGGGATTCAGAGGGAGTACCTCCATTTCTGTTTGATTGAGGAGGAGTCATGTGAGGCCGTGAAAATAATTGATGGTGTTGAGCAACAGGTGCAGTTCCGAAGGCACATCTGCCAGCAGGACCAGAAGGTCATCTGCATACATGAGTGTGGTGTATTCCTTGTTGCTTGCAGAGATCCCTCATATACCCATGCTGTCCCTAAGGGTGGCTGCCAGTGGCTCCACTGCCAAGACAAACAGCAGGGGAGAAAGGGGGCAAACCTGCCTAGTACCCCGGGCCAACTCAAATGGGGGACACATAGTGGAGTTAGTCAGTAGTCGGGCCATTGGGGAGCTATAAATAGCTGCTACCCATGCCATAAAATGAGTCCCTATGCCCAGGCTCTCAAGAACGGCGTGAAGGTAATCCCATTCGAGGGAGTCAAATGCCTTTTCAAAATCTATGGCTACTGCAGCCGCTGGGGTGGAGAGATGATGTGCCACCTGGTCCAAGTTAGTGAGAGTCTTGACATGATCTGCACTATAGCTACCTGGGACAAGCACCACTTGGGATGGGTATATGAGCTGTGGTAGTAAGGGTCTTAGCCTGAGGGCCATGGCTTTATGAGGATCTTGCTGTCAACATTAAGGAGGGAGGTTGGGCGGTAGCTACCTGGGGTGAGAAGGTCTTTCCCTTTTTTTGGAAGTACTTTGATCATAGCTTCCTGCATAGTGGGGGGAAGGATTTCATGCATTTCTGTTTCAACATAGGTCTGGAGTGGGGGGGCTAATGATATCCACAAGAGCTTCCCAGAATTCAACTGAGTAGCCATCTCCTCCTGAGGCCTTCCCTGGTTTGAGGGAGAACAGGGCCACTTTCACCTCTTCTGTGGTGAGCGGGGCATCTAGTTGTTGGACCTGTTCAGCGGTTATAGTGGGGAGGTGCATGGAGTGAAGATAGGAGCGCATTGCTTGGGAGTAAGCCTCTCTGGAGGAGGTGTACAGGGAGGAATAGTATGCTGTCATGACCGCGTTTAAGTCAGCATCCTTAGTGTGTGTTACCCCGGAGGTGTCTTTCAGCCCAGCAATGTGTCTTTCAATTTGTTGCTTCCACAACCTGTAAGCTAGTACCTTGCCCTCTTTCTCACCTCCCTCTCAGTATTTATGTTTCAGCCTCAGAATGGAGATTTCTGCCTTCCTCTAGAGGAGGGAATTAATCTCCATCCGGAGGCCTATTATCTTTCTTCTGAGGGTTTCCCATTGGGCCTTCCCCCTGTGTGGTCTTTTTGTTGGTATTCCACTGCTTTGAGGGCCTCTTCAAGGTCTTTGAGCTGCTGCTCCCTACGTTGTCTCCTAGCCCCTGCATATCCAATTATCTTACCCTGTATTGTGGCTTTGAATGCCTCACATCTAGTCCCTGCTATAGTGTCCTTGGCAGGGTTTTCTTGGAAAAATAGCTTGGCTTCAGCTTAGGCCTATTTCAGGAAGTCCGTGTCTTTAACTAATAAGGGGTCCAGCCTCCAGGAGGTGGATGTGGGAATTGGAGGCCCCAGAGGATATCCAACTGGACTGGAGCATGGTCAGAGATTATGATAGGCAGTACGCCAGAAGCTATGGTGGCTTGTGTGATCTTGGGCGAGGTTGACAGGAAGTCAATGTGGCTATAGGAACCATACACCAAGGAGTGAAAGGAATAATCCCACTCTCTTGGGTTCACCTCCCTCCAAACATCTGCCAGGCCTTGGTCCCTAGTTCAGTTTAATAGGGGTCTCCTTCCATTCCCATGTGACTTCCCCCCTCCTGTCACATTCTTATCAATAAGGGGGTCAGGTGACAGGTTGAAATCTCCCCCAATAATAGTGGGTATCCCACTTTGATTCAAATTAAGAAGGGTTTGAGAGATTTGGTGGAACAAGGCTGGGTCGTCCTCATTGGGGCCATAAAGATTCCCTAACAGGATGGGGCCTGCTGGGGTTTGGAATGTACCAAACATCCACCTGCCTTGTGGGTCAACTCTGGATGAGATGAGAGACCACTGCAGTTGTTTGTGAACCAGGATAACTACCCTATGCTTTTTGGTTGGGGCAGAGGCGTGGATTTCCATTCCCACCTAGTCTCTTTTAAGGAGCTCATGATCCTTCTTAGTGAGTTTCATCTCTTGCAAGAAGGCAACTTGGGTTTTAGCCTGTTTTAGGCATGATAACACCTTTTTCCTCTTCACTGGTGTGTTTAACCCTCTCACATCCCAAGTAATGTACATTAGGTTGGCCATAATCATACTTGTCAGGGGAAAGTGGGAGGCAAATTATTTGGCAAAAGCTGGAGGAGATGAAGAGGTGTCCCCCTAAGGGAAGTGTATGCTGATAGGCCAGGAGGCCTGCTGGTGCAGAGAGTGGGAGACATCCCAAATCTTTTATGGAGGTGAGCGCTGGATCAACTTGATAGTGCAGAACCTCTATACGGGGTTGCTCACCAGAGTCTTGGTAGCATCCCCATTGTAACTTTTGGGCAAGACCTGTGCAGTGTGACCTACCTGAGTTTGGCAGCAAATCCCAGAGTGGTTTTCCCTCAAAGAAGTGAACATGCCTGGTGATAGATTTGTAGAACAACATCAACAAAAACAGAAAGCTAAACCAAAGATAAACATATTTACAAACTGCACAATCATGCTCCATTGGAGCCATCCAGCATGTGTGATCACTGGCCCAGCATGGCACAGCAGGATCTGCCGGGTGGTTCCTGTGGATGTGGTGGCCACGTATGTCACTGGCCGATCAATGTTTATATGTCTCAGTGTTGGGGGGGGGTTGGCAGCTGGCAGATAGGGTATGAGACCACCTTGCCTGATGGTGCTCACATTAGGTGGAGCTATAAGGTTAGCATGGAACACCTATATCTATGGAGTAGGGGAGGGGGCCCCTGCACCTGAGTAGGTGAGTTGACATGGGGGGGATGGGTTATCCAGGCAGGAGGGCTTTGCATAAACTAGGATCCATCTCGGAGAGTGAGGATGTGGGGGGGGTGCTGGTTTGCCTGGTTCCTCATTGTGATCTCCTCATTGGGATTCATCTCCCTAGACCTTCCCAGCCAGTGTTGCTAAGGGGGAACATGACATTGAGGGGTTCTGTGTGGCACCTGGCTATGGGGTAATAGTCTCGTTGTGGGTCGTTCCCCATTGCTCTGCTATAGCCCTGCTCCGAGGAGTAGTGCCACCCCCAGGAGTTGCTCTTTTCAGCATGTGTCCCCTCACAGCACCTATTAATTCCCCCACCTTCCTACCTACTCTATGTCCCTATCCCACATGTGGTTTAGTTTGGGGGTGTGATCAGTTAGCCAGGAGATTGCTGAGCCCCTGAAGGGGAAAAGTCTCAATGTCTCGTGATCTCTGGCTTCATCGCTGCTGAATTTGCAAGAGTTCTAAGCCTGATCTAGACACCCCCCTTGAGCTTACCCCATGAGAAGATGAGGATGACAGACAAAAAAGGGGAAAAGACAAGGGTACTTATCTAAACGGGACCTGTTTGTCCAAAGGTAGTGATCAGGGGACTTCTGGATTTTGCTGGCGGTTCTGTGACAGCCTGGCACCTTTCACGGCCTTTTGATACTGCGCTTGGAGGGTGCTACATCATTGATAGGCCCAAGGCCTCTGGTTGATCCACTCCACTGGCCAGTGTTGGGATCAGGCCTGGGAGGGCATGTCAGTCGGGTGTGCTTCTTCGGAGTCCGGAGTTCTGGGGATCTCAGGATTTCATACGGGTTCTGCATCATGTACCAGACTAGGGCCTTACTTTCTCCTCGCTGGTATTCTCTGTCCGACTCTTGTGGTGGGGGCCCTGTTCGTACATGGGGATGATCCCTTCATTTGTAGCTGTCCCTCGATGTCCTTTTCCTGCTTCGTCGGGTGAGTCTTCCTTGATTATGTTGTTGGGATGCCTCTCCAAGATGCATTTCTTCTGGGCTGGTGTGCCGAGGGGAGCTGCTGTGAGATTTAGCTCTTCGATCCCCTGTTTGCCTGTCTAGGAATGCTTCCAGGGCCGTTGGTGTCTCAAAAAAGAGAGGGACCCCATTCTGGATTATATGCATGGTAGCCGGATACTGGAGGGAGTATTGAATGCCCATTTTTTGCATAGTGTGATGGGCTTGTGTGTATTCCCTCCTCCTATTAGATAGGTCCTTAGAAAAGTCTTGATATATGGAAATGGGATACCCATGCCAGTTCAGGCATCCCACTTATCTAGAGCATTGCAATAAATTTTGGTGGACATTATATGCCAGCAGTTTCATAAGGTTTTTCCCTTTGCAATGGGACCAGAGTGAGGGTCCGGTGTGCTCACTTGATTTCCAGTGGGAACTCTGGTGTTAGGCCCAGGATTTCAGGAAGGACCTGCTTAAGAAACCGGACTGTGTCTCTCTCTTTTCCACTCCCTCCAGAAAATCCAGTAGTCTCAGGTTGTTACTCCTGCTGTGGTTTTCCAGGTCATCTACTTTAGCTCGGAGTAGATTTATTGAAGCTTGTTAGTCCCTCTGTGTTGCACGAATGGCATTGATCATCGTCTCGTGGTTTTGTGCCTGCTCTTCTATTTTTGTTAAGCGGCAGGTCAGGCTTTGAATCGCCATTGCTGTATGCTGCGATGTTTCGGTGTCTTCATCCCTGTGGCATAATAGCTTTTCAGACATGGTGTTGAAATGGGTAATGTCGAGGGTTGGGCTTGGCGCTGACACCATGCTGCAAGCTGGACTTCGCTAAAGAGATGTGAGGATCGGAAATAACTTCCAGGTCAGAACAAAAGGTTTGTCCATGTAGCTGAACGCTTAGGCAATTTTGTTTGCTTTTTGCATGTTGCTGTCAGTCGGTAGCAGATTTAACTGTGGAATTTGTCGGATGAAGCAATCTGCACGGTGCTGCTCACACTTCAAGCTGCCATTCTGCTTGCTGGTTAAGCCACGTCCCGGTTTTCTTTTTTTTTTTTAATGTGGGGATCTGGTACCAACACAGTAGTCAGAGGGCTAGCTATTAACCATCAGTGTATTGTAAATTGATCCAGAAATATTGAAGGAGAAAGTTATTATTTCACCATAACATGATTCTGAAAATACTATACAGGACAATGTCAAATATTACCGTAGGGGCGTCAACGGGGGGGGGTTAAGGGGAAAAGCAAGGTAGAAAGAAAAATGAACAAAATAGAGGAGATAAAGTAGAGGAAATAAAAAGAATACATAGCAAGGAGGAAGGAAGAGAGGTCCTGTTGAGGACCAAAGACTGTAGAAAGGAAGAGCCAGGAGAATATTCTATAATATAATATCATATAATACAATTACAGCATTTCATAAAGTACAGTAAGACAAATTTTTGCAATTACAAGAATGGCATCTAGTCAACTTGATTGGTTAATCCACTTGGGACAAGAGCATCCAAAACAGAAATCCATTTACTGTAGTCTCCTGCTGAAGCAATCTTTTGAGACAATCCCCACATCATATTAGGGGATGAATCTGCTCCAACATGTGGGATTTCAGGCCATGAGGTCTTGAACCATAAATCCCCTGAAGCGTGCACCCAGTGCATTGTCCATTTTACCATTAATAATTGCTCTAACATGTTCCTTGATGTGACACTTCAGGGGCATATTGTCCAGCCCATATACAGTAGTCCACAAGGGCACCATGCTGTACAGATTGCAAATTCTAACATGCAGTCTATGTAACCATGTAGTTTATATTTTTACCCAGTGTACGGATGGCTAAAGCCATCCCCTGTGTCTGCATAACAGCAAACATTGTTGCACCTACCATGATGGTACCCATCCCTTTATGAAATTCTACAAGATCCAACATCAACAGTTTCCTAATAATAACTAGTAGTTAGCATACCTCTAAGGTTTGACCCTCTCCTAAAGTACCCATCACTGGTCCAAAAGTTTCACCTGCTGATAGGACTGCCCACCTGTTCTCAATGATGTTTTTAATTTCCATAGACCTAATATTGAAATCTGTCACAAAAGCTACAAGTGTCTTTGTCTCCTTATTTATTTCTTTTTTTGGGTTCTGACAGGGATTTATGGTAAAGGTTGCACTCTTTCATAAATGCCCTAGCCACAGTTTCTAATGTGTATCCTATATATCTGAACCTATTTTTAAGCTTTTCTGTTTCTTCCAGGAACAGTGAATTATCAGTACAAATTCTTTTTAACCTAAATAGATCCAGAAGCAAATGATTTGATACCTTTTAATGGACCAACTTAGATGTAACAACAAGAACAAAGTGCTCTAGTTTTCAGACCAACCAGTCCTTCGTAAAGCTAGAGCACTTTGTTCTTGTTGTTACATCTATGTTGGTCCATTAAAAGGTATCAAATCATTTGCTTCTGGATCTATTCTTGCAAGGACTAATACGGCAACTACTAAATCTAGTTTTTAACCTAGGAAATTACCTGAATGGGATACTTTTGATCAATGAGCGGGGATGGCAGCAGTCTGTCCTTAACAAACTATTATTGGAAATAAGCTTCCTGTAGGGGGCACTAGTAACAAAACCTTTTGGGCTCAAATTCAATTTGACGTCCAAAAATTCCACACTTGTTTTATCTGTTCTATATGTGCATGTCAAACTCAGATTGCCCACATTAATCCATTGCATGAGTTCCACAACTGTTTCTGAACCCCCACCCAGACACATATGATATAATTGATTAAATAATACCACAAAACAATGACTCTAAGATGGGGGTGCAGTTCAATGAACATGACATGCTTTCCCCACCAAGCAAGGAAAAGGTTAGCATATGAGGGTGCTAGTGCAGCCCCCATAGCCATTCCCTGTGTTTGACAGTAACATTTCTCATTAAATGCAACAAATTATGATTCAAAATGTTGGAGAACAAATCAATAATCAGTTCCTTAGCAGCTCTGTCAAATTCAGAGTCTGCCTGAAGGAATTCACTGGTAGCAGAAATTCCAGCACCATGTTGGATGCATGTATATAAAGAGGCTATATTGATCGCCAACCAGCAGAATTCATTTGCTGATTTAAACCCTTCTGTTTTCTGTAAAAGGTCCACAGTATCCCACTTGCAACTAGGGATTTTTACCACTGACTGCTTTAGAAAATAATCAAGAAACCTTAATAGACTCTCACTGAAAGACCCAGTCCCTGATATAATCGGTCTCCCAGGAGGGTCCACCAAGGTTTTATGAATTTTAAGAAGGGTGTATAGGGTAGGGCAGGTAGGTAGGAAAGACATTCAGCAAATACATAGCCTCATCTCATCAATCTATCCCTCAGAAAATGAACAGTCTATGATGTTAAATAATATATTTTTAAATAGGTCAGTAAGATCGAATGTGAGAGGTCTATAACAGTTTGATCAGCAAACTGTTGTTGTATTTCTTTGACATACTTCATGTAGTCCTGAACCACCAAAGATCCTTCCTTGTTCGCAGATTTGATAGTAATTTTAGGATTAGCTTTTAATTCCTTGATTACTTTCCACTCTTTTGCAGACAAGTTGTGGTATCTGTGTGGTTCCAGTCTTTTTAATGAATCTTCCAGGGCATATCTCACTAAATTTTCAAAAAACTTTACAGTCATGTGCCTGCGGATAGGGGTACAGAATGTGCACTTTTGTTTTAGACCTGTTTTAGCACATGGTATAAATTCAGAGTCATTAGACTCTTTACTATAATGATACTAACATCATTAGTACATGGCAGATCACTGCAATCCCCTATACCATTCCTTGATTCAATTCCAATGGCATCAATTTAATACATATTTAACAGTTCACATGCAATGTCCAGCTTTATTTCTGGGCTGTTAAGCACAGAAACACAAAAACATAGAAAAATGTCAGCAGAAGGAGACCAAAGGTCCACTGAGTCTGATCTAGGTTTCCCAAGACCTGATGTGGGTCCCTGGATCTAGCCCCACCACTACTGCTTTTTACCCTTACCTATCCCCACAGTTCCCCTTGTAGTCCTTGCTGTATCCCATCCCTTTTTGAAAGCTGTTACAGTCAATGCATTCACCACATCCTCCAGCAAGTAGAGATGTTTCAAAATTTAATTCTGCTGGTGAAATTCCAGCGATGTCACCAGTTTCGCCCTGTGAAAAATTTCACGAAATTGGCTGCTACTGACAAAACTTCACCAGCTAACTTCAGTGTTAACTTCGACTTGCATTACTAACATCGAAGTTATTGAAAAAAAAGGCTTTGTGTCCAACATTTTGTTTAAATGTTTTCTGATGTATTACTGTTTTGATGGATCTGTTCTCTGTAATGTAAAAAGCTTAATAAACATTGAATGGAAAAAAAAGGGCTTTGTCACATGATTCACTTTCTGCAGGTCATCTGGGAGACTCCAGTCAGGCAGGAAATATGAACATATGAACATACAAAACTCCAGTCAGGCTGGAAGTACGAACATAAGAAACATACAAAACTGCCAGCAGATACAGGCCATATGGTCTATTGAGACTGCTCAATTGTGCAGCTAGCAATCCATTGCACTGCAGCTGCCCCTCCCTCCACTCCCACCCTAACGATGACTCTCCCCCTCATTCTATCCCATCCCCTTTCAAGGCTACCCATCATCTTACAGGACACCACCTCCTCAGGCAGTGTGTTCCACTTAGACACCACCCTTTCTATGAAATGATTCTGTTTCATTTCAGCAGTTGTAGCTGACTGATCAGACATCAGACTGGTAGGAGAGCTCAGTGCTTTAGTGTTTTTCATTGTTGTTTGTCATAAAATAGTATTCAGTTTCCCATTTCCCAATAATTCCTTTCTTTATTTTTTTGTGGTGAAACCTATTGTTTGTTTATAATTTTTATATTTTTTTTGTAAGTTTAGATAGTGTTTTTTTTGTGGGTGTGTCGGTATCTCTCTCGCTCTCTTTCTCTATCTTAGTCTGTTTTTATTTTGTTTTCTGTAAAGAAAACCTATTTTTTTCTATTATAAAGAGAATGGAAGGACAAAGGGAGGAATGTCACCAAAAGGGTGGGTCAGTTATTCACTTCAACCAGCACACATTTCAAAGAGGAACTGAGGCAACCCCCCAACCAATCCCAGCTCAGGATGGCAATGGAGCAGCTTCCTCACAACAGCAGCAGCAGCAGGATCCTGTTGTCCCTGCTCCACAGCAGCAGAAGGAGGAGGAGGCTGTGATCTCTGCACCCCCAACTGATGTTATCACCACCAGCAGCTCCACCACCAGCACGGGTGATGGCGAGCACCCCTCACAACATCTTCCAGAGCACCCCCCTTTCCCGGCCACAAAGATCTGCTGTACAGGAGTTTTTCTCCATAAATCCTGCAGATAACAGTGTTGCCATCTGCAAGGTCTGTGGCCACAGTGTCTGGCCTGGGGACTGGTGGTCAAAGGACCCGCCTGAAGATCCACCACAGGGCAGAGTCGCAGGCCAAGGAGGGGGAGGTGGCGGCAGCCTCAGCAGCAGACAGTAGGTGGGGGGGGACAATATGGAAGGGGAAGGGGGCAGCGGGAGGTAGGCCATCGTGCTGCTGTGAGTTGGCATAGTAGAACTCACAGCAGTACTCAGCCATCATCACCAGGACAGCAGGTGGCAACACCTGCACCCTCCCTACCATCAAGTGGCCCTGCAGAACCTGTCACCCAGGCACACCTGGCTGTCCTATGGGATGAGGTGCAATATCTGCACCAGTATTTTGAGGAATTCTGAAAGAAATATAGGGACGATATTCAGAAAATGATGGTCGACCAGGAGAAGGTGTTGAACCTCCTGTCAGAGCTGCATGCTGATGATGGCCTTGGCAGCGCTACTGGTAGTGGTGGTAGGGAAAAGTAACTTTTCATATTATTTTTTTGTTTATTATTTCCATGACGTGCTATTAATAGTTTAACCCTCCAACCAAAAACACAAAAAAATATATAAAGTTAAAAAAGTGTAACACCCTCCCCCAACTTGGGTGGGCTTACCTTATTTGTCTCCATTGACATTGCAGTGTTCCCCGCCTGGAAGGCTCTCAGCTGGTGCTCTGCCTTTAAGAGCCTGGCCAGTACAGTGATGTACATAGTAAATCCTGATGTAAAGTATTGCTGTATTCCTGGTTCCTGTGTTAGTGTGCAAATTTTATGCCACCATGTTGCACCTTTAAGAAGAGCAACCTGTGTGTATGATGTATAGTCTGTGCTGAGTCCAGGGAAAATGACGCTCACGACTGGCCAGGCAGCACCCCAATAAGTTCCACTGTACAGTCACTTACAAGTATGAATGCTGCTCTGTTGAATGCTGTGTTTATTTTTAAATGTTTAACTGTTATGTTTAAAATGAACTTTAATGTTGGGACAGTGTACATTCTGTTAATGCTGCGGCCATGATGATACTTTGACCCTGGTTTTGGGCCAATCAGTACTGAAGGGTTCCTAATGGGTCCTTTCTGCCATGGCTGCTGGGAGAAACTGAGAGCTGTGTGATTGGTGTACATTTTAAAGAGCCAAAAGGCAAAAACTGTGGCTGACAGATTGGGTAGCCAACCAGATTGCAGATTTACTTTTCCCTTCAGTCAAGAGAGACGGCTGAACAGTCAGTCTGGTATGAGCTTCTGTGGTGTGAGGAGGATCTGTGCATCAGTTCGGGGATTGTGAGGAGAGGCCTGCTTTGCCTTTCCTCATCCTAGACTGTGCTGAATCTTTGGGACTTCCATGGTAGCAGACTGGGTGTGAAAGTCCCCAATTAGGAAAAAAGAAGGAATTCCCCAGAGCCAAAGATCCAGACTGAAAGTGGGTCAGAGTGTCTGAAGTATTCCCAAGCTGTGCATCGAAGAGAAGCCTGGTTGTACCAGAGATTGTGGCCTAGAAATGAAGCTTGGGAACACAGTAGTTGTCTCCAGCCTGTTTACCAAAGTGGGAGACCGGAATTTCTGTTGTGCCAGCTTATATTTCCAGGACTGCAGTCTGCAAGTGGGTAAACTGTGTGGCCTATCTGAGGCTGTACCAGAATTAAAACTGGTGATGCCAAACAAGTACTCTGAGAACTGTCGTTGCCTAGTGTACAAAAGCTGCTGAGAGACCAGACTGAGGAATCAGCTCCTGTGGAGAAGGTCATCACCGACTGCGGCCATCCTTTGGGGAAAAGCTATGATGTGGTGTTGAGTCATGCAAGCCTTGGTCCCTGTATCTGGGTTCCTGTCCATGGAGAAGAAGCCTGCAGCCATCAGCCAGAGAACCAGTCCTTGAGAGGAACGAGCCTTGAAATCAGCCCAGTAGTGGAGGCCCTGGTGCACTGAGTACAACAGGGTTTTAACCCTGCAACACCAAATAAACAGTATTTGCTATCTGATTTACTTTTCAAGTCATTGTTGTGGTTTAAAACTGTTTTACAGGCCATTGGGCTGGAGGATTACAAATGCTCTTGGGTTTAAAACACTGGTGAATGTAGCTACAGTCAAAAGTAACAGTCAATAACCATTTATTTGTTCAAGGGCCCCAACCAGCTACAATGCCAGCCGACTCGCGGCAATGCTCAGGCTTGCAACAACATAGACCCTGGGTACCCAGATGGTAGAGACTGAAATTAGTCAGAGGTTAAAGGTATGTGATTGTCAATCTACCATTGAAGCTTGATCATTCATTTGCAATAACTATTGATTCGCACGCTCATTCCCTGTTACAATTCCCTAATAAATCAGTTTGTTGTTTGAATGTTAAACTGATTCCTGAGCATATTAATACTGAGTGCTGGGTCAATGTAATGCCTAAGAAGTGTCTTATTGTTGCTGAAAATCTTCCTTCACAGGTGCACAGGGTGAATCCAGGAAGTCCAGACCCTGTTGGCAAGAGTAGTAACCGTGAGCATATTATTAGCACCCACCAATATTTGTATAATTGAATGCAGAGCAAAGTGTTCTGGGAAACTCCATGTGTGGGACCACTGGTTGGGGATCTGGGTAGGTACAACTTCCCAGAGGGTTGTGCTAGTTTAACATCTAACCCACTTAAAGAATTCTCTAGGTGGAGGCACTGCACGAATAACATTACTGTTGAGACTGAGCCCCTTGTGCTATTTAAAATTGAACCCAGGCCCCTCAACCTGCATTTAGGACAGTAGGCCGGGGTAGTTGCCCATTGGGAGGTGGTACCAAGATTACATCTTTGGAGGCACCGTTGGGATTACTGCCCCCTAGTGGCCAAACCACAGAATTCCAGTTAGTCCCACATGGCGATTGGCACTAAAATGGAGCAAAATACCAGTTCTAGTCTTGAATTTCTTGCTGATAAAATGGCTATACATCACCTGCTGGGTTGGTGCAAGGCAGAGGAGGTTGATCCCCAGAAAGCTTTGTTGCTTTTAGATATAACTCTGGGCAGAGAAAAGGGCATTATTGAGGGAGCCCTGAGCAAAGTTAAATGCTTGGGCTGAACTACTGTGATGGGTCCATTTGTGGATTTGATTGCCCAAACTTTGATGGCTCTGATGGAGTGTAGTAACCCTGTGGATGGTAAGTGAGTGTCCAGTGTCCTTATCCCTGACAAATCCATGGTGGGCTGGAAAGTAGTCACCATGCACAGTGCGACATCCACACCTGGGGGTCCCCAAGGTCAGAGGGGTTAAAAGAGAAACTTGGGAGGTTGTTGCTTTCTGAAGGATAAACTTTTGAGAAACCTAAGAAGAGTATTAAAGGCCTCTGGAAGTACCCTTCCCTCAGGGCCCATGCCAGCCCCAGCACCTGTTCTTGTGCCAGCCCCAACCCCTGTGCCTGTACCCTCAGTTAACCTTGACTCATATCATAGGTTATGAGTATTTTCTGGCACCCTTCCCACACCTCATGAGGAAGATGACCTAGAGACATGGCTGGATTATGCTTCACCCCGGGTGCAAGAGTGGCAATGTACAGAGGCTGAGAAAAGGAAGAGACTCATTGAAAGTTTAAGGGACCCTACACTAGAAGCCATTTGGTTTTTGAGGTTCACTAACCCTGATGTGTCTGCCCAAGAATGTTTGTCTGCTCCAGAAGGTGTTTTTGGCAGCACTGAGTCTGGAGAGGATTTGATGTGGAAGTTAAAGTCCACCAATCAGTGGAAAGGTGAGCCTTTGTCTGCTTACATTACCTGACTGGAACAAACATTGCAAAAAGCCCATAGAAAAGGTGGAGTGCTGGATAGTGATCAAAACCAAGTGAGGTTGGACTATATTTTAAAGTCTGCTAGATTTTCTAGCGTGTTAATGCTAGAGCTAAAGTTTCAAGATCGAAAGGATGACCCTCCTGCTTACTGTTGGCTTATGAAGAAGATTCAAGAGGATGAACATGAGGAGAAAATTTGGGATCCTTATGCAGGTGCAGCCAGAGTAGTTCAGGGTTCTGAAAAGCCCAGTGAAAAATAGACTATTATTGATACTCAGCAACTTAAAGATTTGTTAAAAGAATTAAGGGAATTAAAAGCAAGTGCTCAGAGTGCTGTGGAAATGGTAAAAGGCCAGACTGCTCGGATTAATGTTGCTGAGGCACCCAGTGAAGCTCAGACAAGAGTAAAGGGTACAAGTGCTCATGTCCCTTTTGGGGAACCCAATAGTGATATATTGAAAGAAATGAGAGAACTGAAAGCTTTAGTGAGTAACCTTGCCAACTCTTCCTATCAAAGTTCAGCCTGGAGAAGGCCTAGTAAGAATGAAAGTGCTTATAGGCCCAAAGATGACTCTAAGCCCTGTCAATATGGTAATAGTAAGTTAACCAAGGAGCCTGCTCAAGCCCCAAACCCAAGGTTCACTGTTTTCTGCTATCATTGTGATGAGGATGGGCACACAAAAAGGGTGTGTAAGTTCTCTGAGGACTTGCAAAAAGTAACCATTAAGCTGCTTTACCAAGTCAGACAAAATAATCTAAAACCCTCAACTAAGTTTTCTTACAATAACTATGTGGGCAAATCTGCAGTTAGGAATTCGAACAGTACATCTCCAGACTGGACAGAATTGGTAGATCCCTCTGTGGAAACTTCTGTGCATGTAGAAGGAATCCCTGCCAGAGCCGTGTTAGATAGTAGGTCTCAAGTAACTATAATTTTCAAGGACTAGTATGATAAACATCTATCCAATTATCCTCTACATCCGCTTGATGGCCTACATGTATGGTTATCTCAAAGTGTGGCTTTCTTTTCCATCCTCTGTTGCAGGCATGGGGGATCCTGTAGAGACATTGGCTCTGGTGTGCCCTCCCTCTGGCCTGTATGATAATATACCTGTGTTAATCGGCACTAACACCCATATGTTTGGTCGCCTTGCTCAGCTGTGCCAAGAAAGCATAAAAGAACAGGTACAGCCCTGCACATCCATGCTATGGTAAAGAAAGCCTATGAACTACAACTGCACCCTAAAGAAGATGATAAGGATGAACCTGTGGGTATTGTATGGAAAAAATGATCCTTCTGCTATCAAGCTACCCCCAAATGCTGAGTGCAGTATTAGTAGAGAGGTTCGGCTGTGGAAAGATGGAAACAACCAAATTCTTATACTGGACACCCCAGAAGATGGTAAACTGCCTGAAGGGTTACTAGTCAAACCTAGTGTACTTTCTATATGTGCTCACTCTTATGCTCGAAAAGTGGTTGTCCAAGTCTAGAATGTTATGGACAGAGATATTAAGGTGCATAAAGGCTGCACCGTGGTCAAAGTTTACTGTGCTGGCACTGCTGTACTGCCATCTAAAAAGAAGGATGAAGGAGAGTATGATGTGGCTTTATATATGCTTTAATAAGCTGGTCTGATATAACTGTTTTAGCTTTTACCCAAAAGTTAATTTGCCTTTCTTGGATCATATAACTGAGGCTAGATTGTCCAAGTTGAGATCTGACCAGTTCATTGGGGGTACCCAGCAGAACTCTGAGTACTCTCTTGTATGCAGTATTTATGAGTCAAGGTTAGTGGTGTTGGCAGCATCACAAACTTCTATTGAATAGTGGATTTGTGAAATTACTTTAGCATTCATGGTCCTTATAAATGGGATAATCGTACATCCAATATATAGGTAATTAAACCTATCTAAGGATTTTATTGTGTTTTTTGCTTTATTAATAGTATATTTGATGTGTTTGTTCCATTTCAGGTTACTTGAGAACCATACTCCCAGATATTGATATTCATTGACATATTTAAATATTTGTTAGCAAGATATACACATCCTGGTACTTCCAGCAATCAATGACCCATGTCTTATTAGTATTTAGCTTTAAATTATGTTTAGTACATAAACCTTCCATCAAATTTACAGCCTTTTGCAGACCCAATCTGCTGGTGAATATTATCGCAAGATCATCTGCATATGCAAGCAGTGGTATTTTAAGACTGCCTGTTTTGGGAGCATACTGATCATGATTCTCCAATGCAACTATAATATCATTGATATAGATATTAAGCAGTGTTGAAGCCAAAATGCAGTCCTGGCGGACTCCGAGGTTTGTGTTGATCTCGTCAGTCAAATCCCCCCATTTTGAGTATTTAATCTGCACCCAGGTATCTGTATACCTTCTTCTGATTAAATTGGTTTTTGCATTTTTTTCCACAACAATAATCTTACTACAGAGTCAAATGCAGTTGAAAAATCTACATAGGCAACAAAAAGTGGTCACTTTCTAATGACACAATATTTTTCCAACAGGTGGTCTAATAAAAAGATTTGTGTAACAGTACCTTTCTTTTTAGGAAAGCCTGCTTGTAATTGAGATAATAATTGGTTTTGTTTAAGCCAGATATTTACTCTATCTAGGAGTACCTTCTCAAATAACTTTGACAGGTTGTCCAGTAAACTGATCGGTCTGTAGTTACCAGGATCTAAATTAGAACCTTTATTGTGTATAGGCAATATATAATTGTACCAAGTTGAAGGGAAATATGCATACATTATCAGTTTATTAAATAAATCTGTAAGAACCTGGGACCACTAGTCTGTATTTAATTTGCAGAAGTCTATAAAAAATTTATCAGACCCTGGTGATTTATTTCTCTTAAAACTATCAATAGCCAATCCTATTTCATAAGCTATGAACTACTTAAAATCCACACTGATTTTACTATGTACACAGCCTCCATTTGTACTGTCTCATCCCAAAACATTTTAGAGAAATAATTGACCCATATATTGGGAGTGATAAAGATATCCAATCATCTTTTGGTCTTTTCAGTGCCAGAGGCTACCAATGTCCAAAACTTTTTGTTGTCTTTATTGATTATTGCATTATACATGATTTCCCATAAATACTCCTGGTGTTCAAGTTTCTTTTTATTAACATGGGTTTTATAATTTTTCCTGGCCAAATTAAGATCTATTATATTCTTTCTTGCAAGGTCCTTTTTTGTAATTCTTAATTTTTTTTTAATTTTCTCTTTTCCAGTCTACAGTATTTATAAAACCAGTTCTCATATTTATATCTGTCCCATTCTGAGAAGTATTGTTTATTAATGTGTCCATACAAGTACAATATAGTTGCAGCATTGTACTATATAATTTCTCTGGTTCCAGGTCATTTTGTAAATGTACCATCATGGTTTCTATAAACTGATCAGGTACTGCACCTACTTTATCCACAGAAATCTTGTCCCATCTTACTCTATTGTTCCTAATATCTACTATTTCCTCTCCAGAATGCACAATAGGTGTGTTAGAGGACATGTACAATAACAAAGGCATATGATCACTTTCTGTTTTTTGCAGGACTTTCAAATTCAAATATCTTTTGAACTCATATCTCGAACACAAGGCAAAGTCTATAGTAGTAGACCCTCTTGGATATAGACATGTTGCCTTTCCTTCATTGTCAGATGGTAATCTACCATTTAATATAATTAACTGCAATGAGTTCAGGATGTTTGCCATTTGTTGATTCTTGTCTGTATTTTTTTTTTGTCAATAGAATTTTGGTTTGGTATGTTCAGGTTAAGTGCCTATTTCGTCCAGTGCATCATTTTGTTTGTCATTAGGGAACCTAATATTAAAATCTCCCATAATCAGACTCTCAGTCCATGAATTGTCGGTCAGTATTTATTTTATACTGGTAACATTCTACGTGTAAGATCTTTATCATACTGTGATGTATTTAAAGGAGGATTATAAAGTAGAAAAGTAGAAGTAAATCACTCCAGATTCTGGGTATTACAAGAAGGTAATTTGGTTTAGCTATAGTGTCAATAACTGTAATATACATGGTTATCCTGATATATGTAATTAGTCCACCCATATAGCATCCCATCTTTTTTAATTTTAACCAATGGCTTTGTATTTGAAAATAACCATTTAACTTTGTTTTCTCCACAACATCCATACTATGCCATGTTTCCTGCAACATAATAATGTCACATTGATTGAGAAATGTTTTGAATTCAATGTCTACAAATTTGGAAACAATGCCTGCAGTATTCCAAGATAAAAGTCCTAATTACTCTTTATATTTATCCAGATAATCAACAGTAGAAGTATTCAAAGGATAATCAAACACTTGATTAGTACAACTATCACTAATATACTCTGGATTCACAGGGAGTCAGTCACTCTTGTCGTACAAGCTTCATATCTATTAACCACATCCACATTGTACAAAGTGTTTATGTTCTCACTAGGCTGCTCAGCATGAGTGACAGGAGTATTTTGTATGGCATTCAGATCTACAAGATAGATTCCCAGATTATCCAATTTATAGCTGGCCTGTAAGATTTTATCTATTAACAAATGGTTATTCAATGTTAAGTCAATCCAGTTACCATCCTCCCAGTTCTTATGGACTCTATATAGATTCACAATGGCATCTTCATAAAATTCTATTCCCAAGAAGTTAACCATCAATTGTGCAATGAACAGAGTTAATCTCGTATTAGTTTTGTATCCCATCTGGTTAAGTCCAAAGATAGAAATTGTGAGATCAGAAGAAGCAGCTGATATGTTGTCTGGGAACATAATATTCTGCAATGTATAAACAGTTGCAAGCTCTTCAATCAAATCCAATTCAATTAGAATCCTGTTACTTAATAAGCGAGAAACTGGGACTGGGAAATCTATACTCAGATTCATTTTATGACGATAATTGAAGTTCCCCCATATATAGTTGGCCACTCTATCATGTTTGAGGAACAACACTATCAAGTCATTACCCAAACAATCATAGGCTCTAATGGCCTTAACAATGTTTTCAGGAGCAATATCAAGTTGAAGCCATTCATCGCATAATAATTGACACAACATCAACAGAACTTGCTTGTTCTCTACTTCATTCTTTGTGATTCCTCTAAGCACCAACAACATTTGTTCCTGATCTAGTTCATTAACCTCCAGTATGGATATTTGTACTTGTTCCTGATTTTCCGTTCTGTTTTCTGTAACTTTTGCACCTTGGTTCTTTTCATTTTTGTCTACCTTCTTGTTTTTACCTTGTTAGGTTGTTCCTTATTTGTACAGTTATTAGTAGACTGTGTGTCATTTACTGTTTTGGGGTTCTTATCATGAAAGGAGACTTTAGTTTTAGTCTCCTGTTTGATCATTTTCCCTTTACTTGTTTTTTTTTTATTATTATTGCAAGTTGTTACTTTTTGCTTAGTCTTTTCCTTTCAGTTATTTTTCTCTTTTACCCTATTGTCCATTCTGGGTACTGTTGTTGCACTGTTAATGACTTGTTCTTTATTTTACTCTATTGGCATACATTTGTTATCATTAATTTTCATACCCTCAATTAGAGATGTTTGAATTTCAAGTATTTCTTTATTCCGAGCAACTTCACCCCTTAATTGCAGCAACTCTTTTTTCATCAGAATAATTTGTTCCATAATTGCAATACTTGCTATGTGAGGGTATTTCAATACCTTAATCAAATCAATCTCTAAGAAGGGACAATATGTGTGATGGGGCAATTAGGAGTTTGAGTCCCTCCCAGCATAACTGTGATCATCTAATTGATTTTTATTATGGTCCTTATCTATAATTTCTTTCATGCCAACTATAGTACCTTGTAGCTCTTGCCTAATTTCATTAATTTCTTGCTCCCTACATACGTTATTATTAACAGAAGTTCTATTAACACTTGTTATAGAGCCAGGTTCTGGTAATTGCTGTAAACTGACCCTAGAATCTGTAGAAACAATTATTTTGGAATTTAAACCAGAGACTCAGTGAACTAATTCTCTAGGTTCTGTGAATATATTAGTGGAGCCATCAGATAAATTAGAGCCACAGTTACAACAGTCAATGTCAAAAATCAAGTTAGGAGAGAGCTTGCCAGGGATTCTTCATTGAATATCTCTTATCTGTTTCTTGTTTCTCTCTTATTAGTTATTGTATCTGGAATTAGTATGGGTGTTGAGGTATCCTTTAAATTTAGATCCTTTGCTTTCTGCCTCTTTAAATGTGCAGTAATCAAAGTTTTCCCTGCTTTATTAGTGTTGGGTTTGTCCCTCATTTTCTTTTTAGTCTGTCAGGTGTTGGGGGGGGGGTGCTACTCTTTAACTGCATTTCCCCAGCTTTATTTTTGTTGTTATTATGTTTTTTTTGTTGTGTATTACCTCTATGTCTCTCTTTCTTGCTATGTCCTTTTTGGTCATGTTTCCGTTTATTGTCTGATGCATCGAACACACCAGTTGTCTCTGTTATTTCATTAATTTGGTTTATGTCGGTCGCCACTTCTGGTTGCCTATTACTTCTAGACTTCATAATAAATATGGAAGTATACCAGATATTTTAATATGTCTCTAAGGTAACTATATAACCATAAATTAACATATACCACAATACACAAAACAGTCTAACATATAAAGTGCAAGTAGAAATTATAAAGTGCCTAGCTGGATCAATATCCAGATGGAAACTATTGCAGTATTGCACATCAGAGCACAAATGATATCCAGATATCGATTGTGTGATACGTTAAAAATAGCTGAATATAGATCAACCCTAGAGAAGCTTAGGTTCTCTCCTGATTTTGTCTTCCTGCTGTAGATTCTGTTCAGTTCTCCACAGGTGTACATCAAGGTCAGCGGTCATGTCTCCCCCTCACTCACAATTGCCCAGGGCATGTAACATGACTAAACTCTTTCACCCTCCTATTTGCCATGTACATGAAACCCCTGGCTCAGGTACTGGCACTGAGAGATAACACCAAGATAACTGGAATCTGGATTGTGAGGGTGGAACACAAGATAGCCCTCTATGGAGATGATATGCTGTTGTATACAGTGGATCCAGACACATCCTTATGTGAATTTTTCATCATTTTAAAGAGATTCAGCAAGGTGTCTATCTGTAAATTGAAAACTTGAGGCACTTCCCATGTACTAGATCCCCTTAGCCTCCTTTCCTTTTTGAGGGGACCTCAAAGAACTTAAACACCTAAGCACCAAGCTGCCTTTCCCCATGGATAGTTTGTGTACAGTCAACTATATGAGCCATTATCTGTTCAGATGGCAGTGGACCTACAGCAATGGCAGAGCCTGCCACTTGGTCTGATCCGGAGGGTGGATACACACTGTATTATTATTCTTCTGCCCCACTTTTTGTATTTCTTTCAAAATGTGCCACTGCCTATCCTGGAGAGAGAGTGGAGGAATACGGAGTGGTAGGTGATCAAGAATCCACTTCAGTACCTTGATGCTACCGAATACTGAGGTGGGGGTGCTACCTGATCTGAAGTGGTACTACACAGCCTCACAGTTAAGAATTCTCTTCCAGTGGCACTTAGAGGGGAGAGGCCTCCAGTGGCTCGATGTCGAGCATGTCATCTTGTCATTCTGTGCTATAACCTGATGTTTTTAAACCCCCAGACCAGGATTATGATGGGGTAAATCAGAATCATGTGATCAGCAGGGTGTGAGAGGCAGGGAAGGAGGTGGTAACCATACTGAACCTTACCTTAGCAATAATGAGTGTCTGCCCATAAGCACAGCTTGAGAACTTTCCACCAGCCCAAATGGATGATGCCCATCATAAGTGGCACTGAAGGAATCTCATATACCTGATACAATTCTGCAGAGAGACCACTGTCAGATCCTTCCAAGAGCTTTAGGACCAATGTGGACTGGATCAAAGAGATTTCTTTTGATATCTACAGGTATGAAATTTTATTGAATCACAGCTCCTGTCTGGTAGAGATCAAACAAAAGCCCCCCCATCATTACAGTCCAGATAAATTATATACAACACTAGACACTGGCCAACTTAATTTCCACAATTTATCAGACATTACTGGGGATGCAAACCCATGACACTTATACAAGGCAGTAAAGTGGGGTGAGGAAATAGGACAGATTTTAGAGAGGGAGCAGTGGGAGAGTAGCTGTTATGAAGCAGGCAGGATAATTTCATCCCACATCTGCATTAATATACTTGGAAATACCTACTCTGCTGTTTTAGAACACCAGTAATAACTGACAAATACAGGAATAATACCAGTGCTGCATGTTGCCAGTTGTGTGGTGAGCAAATAGTGACTCATATGTATGTCATGTGGTCACGCTTTGTATTGATACCCATCCTGAGGGATCTTAAGAAGGAACAGTGTAAGTACTCTGTGTCACAGTCTCACTCTAGAGATGTATCTTCTGTATTAGTACCCTAGGGATATGAAAGATAGATAGGTGAAATATTTGATGAGTATCATACTCACAGCAGCAAAAAAAACATGTCTCACCTGAAAATGGTTCACAGACCTCAGGATTAAATTAGGGTGCTGGTGAGATAACTGTGAACGATCTGTATAAAATGGAGAGAATTGCATTTGGGTTAAAGAAGTGGACAGAGGTGTTCACATTCAGATGTAACACATTGGTAATGTACAGTATATAATGCCGCATGATACCAGCTTTATCACATAGCTGAGGGTGGGCAAGAGACAGCTGAAGACATACTCAGTGCTGAGGAGATTATTCAAAATGGGAGGGACCAGATTTTGGGGGGGGGGGTGTTGAACAATGTTAAGGATTCCTAATTTATTTCTCCTTTACTCCAAGATGATGTACTTATATAATGGGAAACTGCATGTAACATAAAGCATCATCCACCCCCAAAGCTGAGTCAGGGGACAGGAGGGCCTCAGTCTACTGTTAACACTATATAAAGATGCACTGTATCCCATGTGTATTTGCCTTCCAGCACACAAATGTAATGTATGATGTTGACTAAAAGATAGGGCTCTGCTATCACCTGATTGACCACCTCTCACTGGAAGCCTGCCTTGTTATTGCCCATGGCAACCCCCCCTTGACTATGGCTGCCCGTTGTACTCCCTCACCTCCATTACCAACCTGAACTGCCTGGGCACTACCTACAATTATATATGCCACTTTACCCTCTGCGCCCCTTTCCTCACTCACCACTGCTCTCTTTACCAGTCCCTTAACTGGCTCCCTACACAAGCGTGGCACTCCTACCTACTGGCCCAGACCATTGCTGATACCTTGCACAATTCCTCCTACTTTCTGATATCTCTTCTTATCCAGTCCAGAACCTACTGCCACAATCTACGTCAGTATTCCCACCTCCAGCTAGAATGTCCTAACATATCTATAAGGATAGGCCTAAGAGCCTTCTCTGAAGTTGGATCCTCACTATGGAATGACCTCCCCTCCTCCCTATGTTCCCCTGACCCCCCTCTAAATCTAAATTCCCTATTAAGAATGCACTTTCTGTCCTCCAGGACCTGCATCTGCCCACAGGCTGCTAGCATGGTTGCACCTCCCTTGCAGTTCACCCTTTACCCCCTTCTGCTCGGCTCACCTCTCCCACCCTGAATTCTATTGTTGTTCCTATTGTTGAATAATGGAGCAACCTTACCCTGTTTACCTAAATGTTATATACCTTGGTATGCTCAGTTGTTGATGTATCTGGTACTGTTTACCTTATATTTTCTCTATTAGTATGACCAGCACTGTATTCCCTGTTATGTTCCCTGTATGATCCACGCTGTTCTGTCACTGTATTTTACGCTGTTTATGCCAGTTTCTGGCCCAGGCTGTGCCTGAAAAAGGTCTTCTGATCAATGCACCAACCTGGTTACCAAATGAATAAATAAATGTTGTGCAGTGTTGCTCAATACAAATATATTTACATAAAAAAAAAACTTGTGGAGAAAAGGGTCACAATTAACAAAATGTTTTTATTTATTTATTTTATTTATTGAAATGTTTCACCAGGAAAGCACACTGAGCAACAAGTTGCTTGTCTCCCAGTACGACCTGTGGGGGAGGGTAAAGAGGATGAACAGAAATACCTACAAGGTGCAATAAGACATCAGTTACATTCAGAGAACATACAGTTGGTAAACTGAAATACAACCAAGGTACATAAGACAATCAGTTCCATTACAAAGGACATACAGCTTGACAACTTTCAGTAGAGGCAATTTAGAGTATTGGGAGGGGAACAAGAGGACACGCCAGGTATGAACACATACTAGAATGTCTATAATAGTAGGGATTACTATGGTATGAGTGAAGCAGGTGAAAATACAGCATGTGTGGTGTAACACAAAAGTGCATAGGTAAACAACAAGAGCAAATAATAGACATGGGGTATTAAGTTCCGTGGGGTGGGGGGGTTGAACACTTAGGTATCAAGTGCAAAGGGAAGAACAAGGGGAGGTGAGATGTGTGAAGGGAAGTGAAGGCAGGACCCAGAGACCCTACAGGTTGTTTAGAACTCAGCATAGGGTAGAGCCCACTAGGAAGTGGAGCAAGCCGGAAGGAGAAGGGATTAAGCAGGAAGGTAAGCAAGTGCAATAGGTGAGGGGGGGGAGAAGGGGGGAGCAGGAAAGACAAGCTCAGAGGCCTGATCAAGATACAGGGAAGAGGAACGGGGGAGCTGAACCCTGGGGCCACTTCGGGGTGTTGAGAACCCTGCAAGGGGAAGGGGGACTGGAAGAAAAGGGGAGCTCTGTCAGGATAAAGGGATAAGGGAGGGGGGAGCTGAACCCTGGGGCTCCTCCAGGATTCTGTGAATCCTGCAAGGGACAGGGAAGGCTAGAAGAGATAAAGGGAAAGAGGGTCCTGACAGAATGCAGGGAGGAGGAAAGAGGAAGCTGAGCCCTGGGGCCCCCTCCAGGATGCTGAGAACCCAGCAAGGATCAGGAAGGCTGGGAGATTTAAGGGGAAAGCAGGGGAAGGACAAAAAAGGGGGGCAGGAGCAGGTAGGTAACAAGTGCTAGGGAAGACAAGGCGTAAGGGGATAAGGAGAGTGGGAGGAATAGAAGGAGAGTCATGCCCAAAGGTACCCTTCAGGATGCTGAAGAACCCTGAAAGGGGGCTGGGGAGGCAAGAAAGTGGCAAGAGGAAAGGTTAAGCAAGGAGTAGGGAGGGGAGAAAGGAGACCCGAGAACTAAGGACCCCTTCAGGATGCGGGGAACCCTGCAAGGGGGTAGGGGAGGCACTGAAGAGATAGGAGGGAGGAAAGGGAGGACTAGAGTAGTAAATTAGGTTAAGGAGAGTCAAGTCAGATGCAAGAGCATGGTTTAAGGAGGGTCATGGCAGGAACAGTTGGATGAGAAATAGTTGTGGAGAGCAGAGCTGATGGAGTAGGAGGAAGAGGAGGAACAATGGTGAACTTGAGGAGACAGGGAATTTCAGATTTTAGGGAAATGGTAAGAGTAGCCTGACTGGCTAAAGAGGATGGAGCGACGAGGGAGCCCCAAAGCGAGAGAGTCGGTAGAGCTAAGGGCGTGTGAGGGGGGAAGAAGTGATAAAAGAGGAGGAGAGGTAGACTAGGAGCAAAGGTAGATTGGGAGTTAGCCCAGCCAGTATTTAAGTAGATGTGAACTTTGGGCAGTGTGAGAGGCATCGTTTGTGAGAGAGGGGAAGGACAAGGCATGACAGAGGTCACAGTGATGAGTGTGAGAGGGAGCATCAAGGGCAAAGCAGTAGAAAGAGTGGAATAAGGTGCCCAATCTGGCCAGGGAGGATTTGAGAGTGGCACTGTAGACTACATCACAGTAGTCGAAAATAGGGAGGATCATCTTCTGGAAAAGTTCACACCTAACCACAGGAGGGATGCAACCACAGTTCCTGAACAGGATGCCTAGCTTGGGGTGCAGTTTTTTCAGGATGGCATCAAAATGTTCAGAAATATTAAGGGGCCAGATTTTCAAAGGCCAGAGAATGACGCAAGGTGCTTGTGCCAAAAACAATTGACGCAAGGAGCAGGATGAGTCAAACCTTGCATCAATTCTGATTTTCAAATGGTGCTTGCATCAAAAACAGGTCTGCATGTGCCAAAGTGGCTTGCCCCATGCTTGCACAAAACAATGCCTTTGCCATGTCAGAAGGGATGCCTGCATCACCGAAATGATGCATCTTCCCCTTATTTCAGATTTTCAAAGAATGCCAGTCCTGTCTTTGTGCCTAAGATGCATGTCGCTGTTAGACCAGTCAGAGCTGGTCTAATGGACACTAGAGCATATAAAGAGACCCTCTGCAGGTGGTCAGACCTGACTATGCTACTATTAAGGGTCAGTATTCTTGTGCAGGACTAGTTTAGAACATTGTGGGTGCTTAGTCTTGGCAATTTCGTCTGCCATTTTATTTTACTTAGCTTGCATCATTCTCATCTTTTGCATAATTTTTTACTCAACTTGCACCATTTTCTGAATCAGTTTGCATCATTTTCATTCCTTGAGTCATTATGTTTGCTTGCACGCATGTGCAAGAAACATAATGCCATCATCGGAGATTTCAGAGGTGTGTCACCTCCTCCTCCAATTCAGGCAGTGTGCTGGCAGGCGAGGCCCCTGTAATCCAATGCATTTTGGAGCTGTCTATGACATGCTTCAAAATGCAGTGGCATACAGTTGAAAGGGAGAGCTACGCTTGAGTGAGCAGTGATAAGAAGCTGCTCACGCACAGCTCCCCCCCTAGCCGCAGGCATGTGCGCCCCCGCACGCAGTGTGGCAGCCGGACGGGTGCCCAATCCCCTCACGGCTGAGCTGCATCGCTTCGGTAGTTGGTGCCACGCTGGGAGCCCACCCCAGTGTGGCAATCATCATTTGCCGACAGGGTGCCCAAACCCCCGCCGCCGAGACGCCTCAAAGTCCTTGTACACGCTGAGCTCACCCCAGCATGGCAAACGCTCCCACAAGGTTTTTTTTTTTTCTCCTTTAGCCGACGGGGTGCCCAATCCCCATCAGCTGAATGCCCCTCAAAGTCCTTGTGCCATGCTGAGCCCACCCCAGTGTGGCAAGCGGTCCCACAGCGTCTTTTTATTTTTTACCTGTAAGACAAAAAGCGGTCCAGCAGTCGTCCCGACCCCCCACAGCCCGCACCCACCACTGCTTGCCAGCTTCCCCATCCCCCCACCCATCGTACCTCCGGACTCCGGTCACGACAGTCTTGGTGGAGGCGGGAACACGTCTGCACTCTTCAAAGCCGACCGCGAACTGAGGAAATGCCGGTAAGCTGTATAATGGGCTAGATGGGGGGTTTCAACTTTATTGCATATCTCAGCCATCTTTGGGAATTTTTGCACCAAATTTTCAACATGGGGTTTTTGGGACCCCTTCTCATGAATGATGTCACTGTCATGGCATTATTCGGGCCCGAAGGGTGATTTTGCGCAGTGACTGTGCAGTGACTGTGAAATCATCCTTTGGGCCTGAATACTGCCATGACAGTGACACCATTCATGAGAAGGGGGCCAAAACCCCCATGTTGAAAATTTGGTGCCAAAATTCCAAAAAATGACTGTTTGACGAGCGTGCATTGCGCAGTTCCTACGCAGGCTCGTAAGTTCGCGAAATTTCAATATTTTCACTCCAGATTTTCAATGTTGCCATTTCACCACACCTTCTTATGAGTAGTACAGCTGTCATTTTTCACATCTCACCCAAAATGTGTTTCCGCCTATGTAGCGCAGAATGGCACAGTCAGTGTGCAAAATCAATGTATGGGACAAATTAAGAAAATCACAGTGACACTGTTCATGAGCAGAGGTCTTGAAATGGCTATGTTGAAAATTTGGTGAAAAAATTCCTAAAAATGACTGTTTTACGAGCGTGCGTTGCGCAGTTCCTACGCATGCTCATAGGTTTGCGAATTTTCAATATTTCCATTCCAGATTTTCTGCATTGCCATTTTTCCACACCTTCTTATGAGTAGTACAGCTGTCATTTTTCACATCTCACCCAAAATGTGTTTCCGCCATGTGGCGCACAATGGCATGATGATTTCTGTGAACTCAGTGTATGGGACACATTAACAAAACCACAGTGACACTGTTCATGAGCAGAGGTCTTAAAATGGCTATGTTGAAAATTTGGTGAAAAATTCCTAAAATGACTTTTCTGAGCGTCGTTGCACAGTTCTTATGCATGCTCGTAAGTTTGCAAATTTAATATTTTCCTCTAGATTTTCAACATGTCCATTTTATTAAACTTCCTATGAACAGTACAGCTGCAATTTTTCATATGTCACCCAAAATGTGTTATCGCACATGTAGCGCACAATGGTGCTGTTGGTGTCGTGAAAGCAATGTTTAGGACAGATTAAGAAAATCACAGTTACACTGTTCATGAGCAGAGGTCTTAAAATGGCTATGTTGAAAATTTGGTGACAAAGTCCATAAAATGACTGTGTTACGAGTGAGCATTGTGCAGTTTCACGCATCCTCGTTAGTTCATGACTTTGTAATATTTTCAGTCAGATTTTCACTAGTGGCATTTTTCCACACTTCCATATGAACAGTACAGCTGCCATTTTTCACAACATGGCGAGTGTGTTTTCACACTTTCAGTGCAGAGATGCGTGATCGCTGTGGGAAATCATTGTTCGGCACAGATAAAGAAAATCACAGTGACACTGTTCATGATCGGAGGCACCAAAATGCCTGAGTTGACAATCTGCTATAAAAAAATCCAACCTTATTATATTACAGGTTGTGCGTTGCACAGTTTCCATGTACTTCGTGGCTTCACCATTTTTTAAATATTTTTCTACACATTTGCAACATAGCCATTTTACACCTCCCCATGAAAGTACGGCTGTCATTTTACATCCTATTCGGAATATTTTGCACCTGTGGTACTAAATACGTAGTCACTGTGCAAAAAGCAGCTTCGGCTACCAAACTGATATTCCCCTGTTCATGAGGTGGGGTCACAAAACAAACATGTTGAAAATTTGGAGTGAAAATACTAACGAATGCCTGAGGTATTAGGCTTTTCAACTAAATTGCCCAACCTCTAGAGAATGAGAGGAATCAGGTGTGACTGGGATTCTTGCCTGTGATGCTCATACCATTCCACACCCTGCAGTCACTGAGGCATCGAGGTATGCCTTGGACTCTTCGGCCCCAAACTTCACCCCATTCTCCTATATCGCACCCATCTCACCGTATTTCCTAATAAAATGGGGTGCGCATAAGGGCCAAAGACCCCAAGGAACAAGTGACACTTGTCAGTCTCTGCAGAGTGGGGTGTGGTGAAATGGTGTGGCCATTATGCCTGACGACCCAAACGCACACCCCAGTGCCTGTCATTCTCTGCAGGGTGGTGGTGGGGTTGGCTTCAGTTCAATACTTCACTGCCATTCCTATTACGCAGCTCTGTAACTTCTACACTACCACTGCCAATGCCAGCAAGCAAACATTCGGCATTGACAAATGCTTGTTTTTTACTCAACTTGCACCATTTTTTGGACTCAGCATGCACCATTTTTTACTCAGTTTATACCATTTTTTTTACTCAGTTTGCATCAGTTTCGTTCCTTGAGCCATTTTTGTGACTCAGCTTGCACCATTTGTGATTCAACTTGCACCATTTATTTTGGTGCAGCTTGTGTCATTCTCATCCCTCATGCCATTTTGTTGATGCTGTGGACATATTGCATCAGTTTGGGGGACTTTGACACAAGATGCTTTTCTTGCAAAATATGGTGCACAGTATTTGGCACACCAAAATCTGACTCAAGCTGCTTGTTTGATGCAACTTGCATGGTTTTAAGGGCCCTTTGAAAATCTGACCCAAGGTGTTGGTCCAGCCAAACCCCAAGGTATCTGCAGGAGGAAGTGTCCACTATAGTAGTTCCATCCAGGGTATGGTAAGAGGGCAGACTAGGGAGCCTACAGAGTCTCTGCCAGGTACCAAAGATCATAGTGACTTTCTTCTTGGCATTTAGGAAGAGATGATGGTTTGCAAAGCAGAGCTGAACTTGGTTGAAATCATGCTGTAGGGTGGATGCAACCTCAGCTGGGCTTGTGGCAGAAGTATACAATACCGTATCATCGGGCATACATGTGGATGGAAGAGAAAGGGGAGCAGACTGATGGCAGGTCATTTAGGAAGACTGAGAATAATAAGGGGCCAAGCACAGAGCCCTGTGGGACTCCTGTGGTGATTGGTGGGGGTAACTAAGGGGTCCACCTCCCGTGAGGCATTCTCTGCCATTGATCTGACACAACTAGTCTCACAACCTACCAGGTTAAATCCTAGCACGGGCACTGGCACTCTTCTGGATGTGGTGCTCACCAACAGGCCCAGCCGCATCCACAATGTTCAAGTCCTCCCAGACTGCCTTAGTGACCACTCCCCAGTTCTTTTCTTCTGGGCAACCTCCTACCCAAGCCCCCTATTCATACCACCCACCGTCGTCGGCTTAGACCTGGTGGGCTAAAAGATTAAAACACCATCTAGCTGGTACTGATTGGTCCCCACTACTAAACACCCCTGATATTGGCCGAGGCGCTAGCCTTCTTTATCCCACCTTCAACCTTGCTTGTGACACTTACACACCCCTTACCCCACTTAGATCTAAGTAGGCACACCCCCTGGATTACCCTGCCCCTTATGCTTCTCAAATAGCGTGACAACTCAGGCAATTGCCATTGAAACTGGCTGCCCAGCCGACAGTCTCAGCCACGCAGCTGCGTGGAATAAGTATACGTGGGCTGTCCGCAAAGCAAAGGCGGATTATTACCATGCTGCTCTTACCTCCTCCTGGGGTAACCCCAGGTCCTTCTGGGACAACATCAAGCAGCTAAATGGTGGTACACGCCCGCCCCCCCCATCGCTTCTCAACATTGATGGAACCACCTCCACGGACCCTGCCCTCATTGCAACGCACCTCAACAACTCCTTCACTGACCTTAGTGCAGTGCTCCCGTGCAACTTCTTCGATCCCCCTCCTGCCATGACTGCCCCTCCCACCTTCCGCCCCCCCTTCCACCTTCGCACTGTCACCACCCATGAGGTTAGGCCCTACTTATTAAAAGCCCTAAAATGCAACTCCATCGGCAATGACTCCCTTGATCCCTGTCTCCGACGTCAGGTCCTGGATCAGGTCATCTTGCCCATTACTTGCCTCTTTAATAAGTCCCTCTGCCTGGGGCAATTCCCCACCGTCTGGAGGTTCGCCACTATTACCCCTATTCACAAAGGTGGTGATAGGACGCTCGCAGGCAACTACCGGCCTATCTCCATCCTCTCCCCCCTCTCTAAAGCCTTGGAGAAAATAGTTGCCAGCCAAATCTCACACTACCTCATGAAATATGAGGTCCTCTGTCCTGAACAGCATGGGTTCAGAGTTGGTCATAGCACCAAGACTGCTCTCCTGGAGTTTGCTAACTTCCTTCATAACTCACTTGTTGCTGGCTCCCTTGCTGGTGCGGTATTTATAGACCTATCAAAAGCCTTTGATACAGTCTCACACCCTCTACTATTAGCTACCCTTGCCAGTGTGGGCTTTGCTGCTGGTCCAGTCTCCTGGTGCGCCAGCTACCTGACCAACCGCTCCCAACGTGTGCGGGTTGGTGGCACTCTTTCCAGTACCTGCCTAATCCACTCAGGAGTTCCCCAGGGCTCCATACTTGGGCCCTTACTCTTCTCTCTCTTTCTCAGTTCCCTGCCTAATGCATGCGCAGGAAAGATCCTTCTCTATGCAGATGACGCAGTTCTCTTTGCCTCTGATAGTAACCCCACCTCACTCCAAAACTCCCTCCAGCGTGCCTACACCTCAGCTGAAAACTGGTTCACTGATCACCGTCTTGTCATCAACCCTAAGAAAACTAAGACTATGCTTTTTTACTCACCCCCAAAATAAGTCCAGCAACTTTCCTCTCTCTGTTCACTCCGCCCTGAATCACCCTTTAGATCTTGTGCACTCTATAAATACCTTGGTATAATCTTGATTCTGGTCTCTCCTTTCACTCCCATCTCTGCTCTGACCTCTGCCTCAATGCACGGTTGGGTATCCTCTACGGCACAAAAATGTCTCCCGAAACTCCCTTCGTGGCTGTCACCCTCTTCGGGTGCTCACTAGTTGACTACGGGCTCTTCCTGTTTATGGCACAGCAGACCAGACAGCTCCTTCACATGGTACGCCTAATGCTTAACAAAGCATGTAGACTTATTACCAGTGCCCATAGACTGACCCATACCTGTCATCTTTATTCCATGTCCTCTACTCAACCTCGATGAGCGCCTCTTGTTCCTAACGTGCAAGTTACTTACAAAGCCCTCCATGGGCTATCCCGCCACATCTTGCTAACTCTATTCACGATCCAACCCACGGTGCGCACCAGCGCTCCAGCAAAACTGCTCTGGTCATCCCAAGGGCTGGACCACCCAGGCCAAAGGGCTTCCCAGAGTCTCTCCCACAACTCCTCCCTGCTGGCATCACTGATGCCCCCTCACTCGCTAGCTTCAAATACCACCTAAAAAATCACTTGCTCACTTCTCACTCCTGCCACTGCCCCTGACCTCCCCATCCCCACCTCCGTGATGTAAAAAAAAAACAAAAAAAAACCTGTGCCTATTGTTAAACGGTGTTGCTGACTGTATCGCTTTGCCTGCAACTTGCCTGTGCCTTATTGGTGTAATGTATTTCTGATTGTCTCATGTATGTATGTTGTTCTGTCTTCCTTACAACGAGGTACCTTTGTAAATGAGCCTCTGGCTCAAAGGTTTTAAACTGATGTTAAAATAAATAAAAAATAAATAAACTCCTAAGATCCTAAATGATTGGGTTCTGCCAGTGAGGTAGGCCTGGAACCAACCAGTAGCTAAAGAAGACAGTCCAGCTGATGAGAGAGAGAGAGTCTGGGAGAAGGGAGTGGGAGACAGTGTCAAACGCCTTGGCAAGGTCAACAAAAATGGCTGAGGGGATAAGGCCATTGTCCATCCCTGCGAGGATGGAGTCAGTGAGCCTTAGCAGGGAGGTGGTAGTGGAGTGGTTTTTCCTAAAACCAGATTGGTAAGGGGTGAAAAAGGAAGAGTCAGATAGATAGGTGGTAAGTTGGGAGAGAACTAGGTGTTTCTTGGAGTTTAGCGAGAGTGGGGAGGAAAGAGATGGGATGATAGTTGCTAGGAGAAGAGGTGTCCCCACCTTTAGGTAGGGGGAGGACTACTGCATGCTTTCATGTGGTGGGGACTGTGCCAGTAGAGAAGGAGAAGTTTAGAATGAGAGAGAGGGGGTAAGGAATGGCAGGGACTGAAAGAGAGAGGAGTTTGGGATCCAGGTAATCTGGGGAGAAGCCTTTTGAATGATTGATAGAGAGCAGAGCATTTAACACTTTGTCAGTAGTGATGGATGAGAAAGTAAAGGAAGGGGGAGAGGAAGTGGGGGGGAGTTACAGTAATTGAGCTGTTTAAAATGTTAAATGACTTAGTAGATGAAAACTGTTGCTTCACCAGACAGTGATATTACAAACATTGAAATAGGGCTAGAAGGCTATTGGTAGAGATTTGTGTTTTTCTTAAATAAGAAATAACCAGAAATTCAAGGTATAAAAAGAAATAAAAACAAATGAAAAAAAGTAAAAAAAATGCTTGTCTTTTTTGGTGAAAACTAAATAAATGCTTGCAGCAGTTGTTATTTAGGCTCTGTTGTTACCAGAGAGACAGGCCACAAGAAAGCGGCGGTGGAATTGTTTGATTCACAAAACCTTTCAAGTCCATAGCATAATGCTGCTTAATACAATATAGTGTGCTAAGAATGTGATTTCTAGTGTGTATAAGGTAATTTTGAGGTATTTTATGAATGTACATGCGATAACAACAAATAAAACTATATTTTCAATGAATAAAAAAAAAATAACATGAAATTCCAGAAAATTAAAAAGAAAATTTATAAAAATAAAAAGAATTTCATAGGGCTCCAGCTATTGACCCTACAGCTTCGCAAACAGGCTGCAAATAAGGTGGTCTTATGGATTAAACATGCAGAGGTAAGAGATGGGTTTTCTGGGAATCCCAAGATTATAATGGAAACATTTGCAAATTTCTATAAAACACTTTTCCCACCATGGGGGGGCAGCTCCTTTCCTCCACATTTTGATGGTACCTAAACTGTCTCAAGAAGCCAGTACTGAGATAGAAAATTAAATTCCATTTTGGCACAGAAATTCAGGAAAAAATCAAAAATCTTAAGAATATGAAGTCCCGGGTACTGATGGCCTGCCTTCGGAGTAGTATAAACATTGTTCCTCATTAATAAAACCACACTTAACGAAGGCTTTCAATTAAGTGCTTTAGGGAGGGGGGCCCACCTTCATGGAGGCAGACCCAGATTGCAGTTTGCATAAAGCAGGGACAGATTGTGACAGGGAAATCTTGCCACTCTTGAGGACTGACCTCTTCTTAAATCTGTTGCAACAGTTCTTCTATTTCTTAGCCTAATCTATCCTTTACAATTTCTAGTCCATAAGGTTGGCCACCTATGGGCCCCCTCCTCCCTTTTCTTGACTATGATATACAGTCATCTTTAATTTTTCTTTTCCCTCACAGGTCCTCGTACAGGGAGGTTATTGTGGTGACCACTGAGCTAATGTGGAACAACAGGCTGTGGTCTTTGTTGTTGGATTTAGTATGCAATGGCACTATGTCATAAAATACCTTGATTTTTTTTTTTATTTATTCTAGGATTACAAGTAACTTTGAGCCAAGGCTCTTTCACAAAGGTTCCAAGTCAGAAATAATAAACAACAAGGAAGCAACAGTGAAATAACAGTAAACAATTCATGTACAACAGTGCTATTGAAATGGGTCAATTATAGGAAGAGTAAGGTGTAGAGGAGGAGGAGAAGTGTAGGTAGTTAATTGAAGCAGTTATAGTAAAATGGTGAACACAGCTAGGATGCATGTGCCCGCAAGGAAGGGGTAGGGTCAGGTGCACCGGGGGTGGCAGAGAAACTGGGATGAGAGGAGAGGGGGAGGATGAAGATGCAGCCAGAGGCATTTGTCAAAAAATAAATGGGAAGGAGTGATAGAAGAGAAGAAGGGGCAGGGTGGGGAATAAGTGCTATAATGGGGCATGGAAAGACTAATGAGGTGGAATGAAGACCTGAGATTTGAAGTGGTGTCTCAGGAGCTGGGGGAGGGGGGATTGGGGAGCCTGGGTTTAAGCAGAATATGAGTTAGGATTAAAGCTGTGTAGGTCATCAGCTAGGAGAGGCAGTCACAGGAGCTAGAGGCAATGAGATGGGCCTGGAGCCTGGTTTTGAACAGACCTAGTGTTGAGGCAGAGGAGATGGTGTGGCTGAGACCATTCATCCATAGAGGAGCCCTATAGGCGAAGGAGCGTTGGCCCTGCATAGTTCAACAGTGAGAAACTTGTAGAATCTGGGTTGTCAAGCTCCTGGTGTTCTGTTGGTTGGGGTTTTGATGTAACAAGGCAGTAACACCGGGGGGTGTGAGGCCAAGGCTGATTTTCCCTGCCATAGCACATGTGAGATACTTTATATGGTTGGAGAGTTGGAGCCATCCGGATTGTTCATAAAGGGCACAGGTGCGGGTGAGGCGGTGGGCACCAGTTGCGAGTCGGCATGCTTTGTTAAGTGCAGTTGTTATACATCATAAGGCGGACATCATGATGGAGCCATAGATAATGAGGCATAATCAATAATTGACACCATAGAGATCTGGATGGCAATCTTCAGGGCCTCTGGGGTGAGGTGCTGCCTGTGCTTGTAGAGTAATCCAAGGCGTGTACATACCCTATGTGTATGAAACCTGTAAATGCTGAAAATACCATGGCACTTGGTGTAGGGTTGCCACCTGTCAGGTTTTTTACCTGGTGGTCAGGTTTTCAGGGTCCTTATCAGGTAATCCGGTTTTGCTCTGTGCTGGTCAGGTTTTTGAGCCATTTTGAGTTCTCACATACTTTTGAAACATATTTTGTCATCTCATTCATTGTTTTAACTACATGTCCAGGTTATAAACAAGTTCTGTTGTCAGTATTGCTTTTTGTTTGTGAAAGCAGTCAACCTGGGAGGTGTAAAGTATGGCCATTAACACCATTAGCACTTACTTAACCTAATCTTTTCCACTGTCTTAAAGTGGCATAACAGCAAAGCTGTCCCAACCTTTTGTAACACCAACACAGCCAGTTGTCTTTTTGTTGAACTGCATTAAGTGTTGTATTTTATTGATATAACCATGGGCTTTCTAGGAGGAGCAATGCATGATGAGTCATGAAAAGGGGTGGGGCTAGGGGCGGAGCTTAGGATCCAGTTTTTGCCTCATCCAAAGGTGGCAACCCTAACTTGGTGTTTTAGATAAAGGCAAAAAGTACTAGGTGACTGTATTATAGAAATTAAGCTACCAGGGTAGAGATATCAGAAATCCACCTGTTGTGTTATTTAAAAATACATGTAAATTACAGATGGTTTGAGAGGCCCTTTGGCACAATGCATTCCTGCTGTAGACTGAGCCAGTCTGAAATTTCATGGTGATTTGTATATACATCCCATGATGCTTTGCATTATGGGAGTATGCGTGATGTTGTGTTTCTTTGAAACTTGGCTTATTGATAATTCACTTTGGAGTAACCCTTGCTTCAGTACTTCTGCACTGAAGTTCTTTGTCTTTAGCTTGTTAATTTTTTTTATTTATTTGAGCCCCACCACCCAAGCAAACTAGGCCCACATAGGGGAAGCTGAATCTCAACTGAAAAGAGATTAGTAGATCAGTGGGTCCGTAGGCGCTGTCTAAGTGCAAAGGAAGGACATGCAAAGTCTGTTGCTGCAAACTGATGTATTGAAGAAGGGATATGCTATTGCTGAAGGTTATCCTCTGTATTTTAAATAAACATCACACAGGGATTGTGTGTTGAACCTGAAGTTCGGTGTCTGATCCATCTGTTATCCCACAACCCCTCTACACAGGTCCCACAGAGTGTTGATCGTACTGTCTGATTTCACTCTTCTGCTAATAGCAATCCTGGCCAACAGTCTACAAAATTGCATTCAAACCATTATACATCCAGACCAAATTAGATTTATCAAAGATCGCTTCTCACAGAACAACATCAGGCGGCTGCTGAATATCTTTTCTTTACAAGACAAAGCAGGGTCACTCAACTCACTGTATCAGTGGATGAAGTGGACACTTTTGATAGGATTAATTGGCAACTTCTGAATTATTTTCTGTGAGCCTTTCAATTTGACCCTAAAGTACTCCACAAAGTAGAAGCTCTATACAGCACCCCAAAAGCCACAGTTAATGTGAACGGTTACAAATCACAGATCTGCCCTAGAGACAGGAAGAAGACAAGGCTGCCCCTTATCCTCTCTATTAATTGTGATAAGTCTTGAGCCTTTGGTCATTGCTGTCAGACCAAATCCTAGAATAGTGAGCATACACATATGTCAGAACATGCATATGGTATCACTTGTGCAAATGATTCCATCTTTTTTTCCTCAGGAAAGATACATTCATACTAGAATTGTTGGACAATTTCACCACTTTTGGGAAACAATTCAGGTACAAACTAAACTACCTGAAATCAGAGACCATCCTGCTCAGTGTAAATTGTACACTAGAATTTAAAATTACTTTTCCCTTTACATGGGCCCAAAACAAGCAGGTTCAGTATATAGGGTACAAGTCACACCACAAATCATGAAGTTATTCACCATTAATATACCCCCTTACACTGCTATGCAATCAGACCTGGCCCACTGGCAATTGTTACCCCTATCACTTTTAGGATGCATCAGCACCTTCAAGATGAACATCTTGCCATGTTTTTAATTTTTATTTCAGATGTTACCAGTGGCCATTCCAAAGCCATTCTGGTCTAAAGCCAAAAAAGACCTTCCAAGCTTCATTTGGGTAGGTCACAGACCAAGGGTCATGTAAAAAGCACTTACGGCACCTCAAGAGAAGGCAAAATTTAGCCATGCCAGATTTAAAGCTATTATCTGGTGGCACAAGCAGCTTATCTGGTCACATGGACAAAACAGAGATACTCATCCCAATGCTATAACATGGAGAATAGATCAGGTAATTCAGTCCCCTTGTTTGTCCTCATGTTAATCCATGAGTGATGCACTCTCTATTAATATTATAGACAAGGTCAGGAAATATTTGAAAGTGAGCAAGGGCATTAGTCCACTGTCTTGGATCAGGAATACAGATACCTTTCCACTACCAGCTCATGATCAAGGATATGGTCTATGGGAAAGACAATGTATTAAAAGATTTGCACAGTGTATTAGCTGGGAACAGATCAGAGGCTTTCATTATCTATCACAGCACTTTAGTCTCCCTCATAGACAATTCTTTCATTTTCTTCCAATTAGGCATTTAATCCCGAGAGGCAAATACCTGCAAAAACTTACTAGAATGCAAAACCCTTTAGAACACTTTTCTATTGGGGGATCAGACCACAAACTAGATTCAGTTATATTTCGTATCTCTATTCAGTCTTGTAGAACGCCATGATAGATCCACTAGGGGCAATAAGACAAAGATGGGAAAGGGAGATTGATAACAATGGACTGATGGGAAACATTTCTCCAGACAAGATGGAAGGTCACTTCCTTTCCCTCTTGGAAGAAATTTTAGTGCATGGTGATGGTCCAGTTCTTTACTTCCCCCACTATTACAAAACATGCAGCATTTACTAATACAGACCTCTGCTGGAGGCATTGTGGAGGCAGAGAATGCCACTATCATATATTTTGGGAGTGTCCCAGACTACAGTAGCATTGATCAGAGATACATGAAAGTGTCCAAAGAGTTATTGGAAAATTCATTCCACTGAATGTCCAAAGCCTAGTTGTAAGCATTAATCTAAACCCAATCCATAACAAACACCTTAGGAGACTCTTACATGCGCTGCTGTTGGCTGCCTTAGAGTGTATAATGTTGCAGTGGTTGTCAGATGTCATCCCGCCGGTAACCACTCGAATTACAATGGTGGAGGACATATGCAACATGGAACAGCTCACCTATGACCAGCAGCTCAGAAAAGATGCTTTTCTGACCATATGGAACCCTTGGGACACCCTGATCTCAGTAAAGACAACAGAAGAAGAATGCAGAGGGGTCCAGGACTTTCCAACCTTCCCTACTGAAACTGGGACTGTTAAAGGTTAATACACCAGACACTGTGAGGACTGAGTAATATTGTTAAGAAGGTGCATGGTAAGTTATACTGCTATTCATTTAGCACCTCAAAAGAATTGACAAATTATTCATGTATGGACATTAAGTCGTTGAGGACACAAGACTGCTGTACTGTTCTACTAATACAGATTTTGGGCCCTGTTGGTCCATAGACTTTTTATTAACTTTAACATTTGTGTGTAGCAATGTACTTTACACTGTAATTATTATAAGTATCAAACAATATGGCATGACCAGGGATTAGATTAAGAGTCTGTTAATCAATCCTTAAGGGTGTAATGTGGCATGAGGCACAGCCAAGTGCCATATTGCCCCTAGCAGGTGATTAACTGACTGTTAATATAACTCCTAAGAGTGCCTAATTACTATTACTAAAACTGATTTGGAAAGAAAAGTGTTAGATTGAGAGGAAGACTTTTAATATAGAGAATAATGTATGGGCAACCATACACAACAAGGCTGTGTTTCCATTGAGGGGCTGAGATGACAGCATATGGACCTCAAGAGCAAAGCTTGAGAGAGGCATGCTGTCATTTCAGTCCCAAGATGGAAACACGTGCCTACCTGTGTGTGGTTGCCCAAATGTTATTTTATATAGTATATAGTTCTGTACACAGAAATCACAGAAGTGTTACCTCCCTAAATAAAAACAAAAGAAAACAAAAAAAAAAACTTGCCATTTCTTTGTTCTGTTTAATGATCAAAATAAAATGTATAGACTTTTATGAGTTCAAAGATACAAATATGGGCACTGGGTGGTTAGAAATCAGCTAGGTGCTTTGTGAATGAGGAATTTAAAATTTTATGACCTTTGAATTGTGTTAAACAACTGCTTAGAATGCGCACAACAGCATCTTGGAATGCGCACAACAGTTTAGAATGTGCACAAAAAGGTTTTTGAGCAGGCTGTTTTTTATACAGAACAAAGGCCAACCATATACTATAAAATATAAAATAGTTCTTTCACCAACAGTTTAAGAATGCTGGTTCAGAATCAGAATGCATCATTCCAGCAGTGTCAGAGAATGGAATGCTGACAGGAAGCATTCATGCTCCTTGGTGATCAGGCTATACATGACAATGTAATACAGATTAATATAAAGATGTCAGAGTGCTGACATTCAATCAGAATGGAGCATTTCTGAGACCCTTTTTACAATGTTGCTTAATGCATCAATTACTCAATAAACCTGCAATATAAAAAAGAAAAAATTGTGACTGTATGCTGGCGTCAGATATTATCTGTACAGAAATTGCATGGATGCTATAATTCATGTAGCAAATACTGAGGTGTACTTTAGCACTAAGACAGGGCATAAGGGATCCCAGGAAGTTTTTTGTCAGTTCTCTGAAGAACCATACCACTTCAGTATCTAAGAAAGTTGTAGGAGCTGCCTGGTGTGCAAATAAAAGACTTTTGCATCACTCAGAATTTTTGAAAAGTACTTAATCAACAATTTGACCATGAGGGGTGGATTATCTGTATGTTCATAGACAGAGCCCTGTTTTGCTTAGTAGTTTCATTCTGTGACATCGTCATGATTTTTGCTGTCTAGATAATGTCATGTACTGGTGTCCTTTTTCATCAATTTTTAGTTCCAACTACTGTGTCATTAGTTCTCTTTGGCCATTTTACCCACTCTTGGTCATACAGATTCAGAAACTGACCCAAACCATTTCACAAGACCAGGCATGATGTAAGGAGGAAGTGTGACAGATTACGGAAGTGTTTTGAGCTCTCTTGAATTATGGAATGGTGGGCAGAGATGAAAGACAGAGGAGAATGCTCTACTGTTGGCCTTTTAGAATTGTTTATGTGTAGACAAGGACATGCTGTTTGATGAGCAAAAGGTTGCACTGCCTAGTAGAATTACATCCCACTAGATTTAGTAGTAGGATTACATCCTAGTAGAGTTACATTTCTGTTGATTTTGGGGCCATTTTGTTGGTACTTCAGCCTGGCACGCAAACTGCAATATCCATAAACAGAGTACTGCTCAAGTGAGGCAGTGTGAATTTTGGCATAGAACTTCCAAAATATTACACTGATATGGTCAAAGCTGTCAGCTTTTCAGTGTAGGCATATACCCTTTATAATGTCCCAGTCATGAATGACTGTTACTGTTCACATTGTGTTCATTTTAGTGTTTTTTTCTCTCTGTCACTCTCTATGGTGTCAATTTGAGCAGTTGATGAAGCAAGATATATGTTACTCACCTTTTTTAATTTGTTTTCTGCTTCTTGTAGTTGGCATGCTTGGTAGGGCACTATGATGCTGGTTCGACAATACTTTTGTCAACCGGCATCACAGTGATGGGATTTATGTTGACCGCAAGTTACAGTTGACATCAATCCCGATTTTTTCTCAGTCCATGTTAGTATCGGGGGGCTTCTCACCCTAACCCCCCATGTGGGGGGCTCTGCCTCCACATCCATTGTTCTTATTCTAATCAACTCAGAGTGGGAGTTGATTCGGGAAGGGGGTGCAGGACTGAAAAACAGTGTGCCCTTGTTCTAGGTGCACCAACAGAGCGATCTGTGGATGAACTGTCAATTTTGTCAACAGAGATATAGGCCGCTGCATTGGTGTCATGGACCATGGCACATACCGCTGGTGGGTGGCATCAAAGTTGCTCCAGACTGGAAAATTTGGTCTACTCGGTGGTCTTCTGGTAGAAGAAAATGTAAAGGTAAATAGTCTGTCCTTTTTCTCACAGTGAGTTAAAAAAAGTCTACCTGATTAAAATTGAAGGCTGTTTTTGATACAATGATACCAGCCTGTGGAGTGGCAAGGTTGCACTTGATCTTTTTTATTAGTCAGCATTGGCACATAAATGTATGGCATTATAATGCCACTAGCAAATCAAATTTAAGCATTTTCTTTAACCATTTTCCAAGCCTACTTATTTCACTAAATCACTAGAATGCAGACAGAGTGCATGGGCATTTATAGCAAGGTTTAAGACCTCTGATGCATAAAACACCCTTACTATTGCTGAATTATAAGCCCCAGGACACTGGGTGCTAAGACCTATAACACATTCAACTTCTAAAAATAAACAAGAGGGAGGCTGCAAATGGCCAAAGTGTATGTGGAAATAAGTAAGGCATGCTCTTATAGTTTAGAATTTGATTATGAAAACATTTAATACATACTGTAAATTCCTCCGTATATACCTGCATTTGTAGTACCAGCTAAATGAAAAAGCTGTGGATAGGGCAGTTACAAAATGTTTTACTTCTGGTGTCATCATGTATACTCATTGCGAGAATAGAATAGAATAGAATAGAATAGAATAGAATAGAATTTTATACAGTGCATTTCATGTGCACTGTATCCCAAAAGATGTTGTAATGCAGTATACAAGCAGCAACTACAGACATGCAGTATGCACACTAGCTACAATCTCTTTTATAATGAAGTCTAGAACACAAAGTAAGCAACTGACAGCTGATATAAGAAGTAATACCCCTGTGTCTATTGCCATCCATTTCTTTTGTTCATGTTCCAAGCCTTACTTAAAAACCACCTGCAAATAAAGCAAATTGCATTAGAACCTGTGTTAAGAGGAATCATACTGCTGCGTTATCAGAAGTAAACCAGAGAAAAAATGTAGGTGCTAATACCTTTTATTTGACTACTAGAAATTTATTATACAAGTTTTCAGAGTCACATAGGTCTCTGTCAGGCACTGTGATAAAATGGTTACAAGGAAAAGAATTCAAACAGAGAACTCAGTGCTAATTAGAATCATAAATTCAAGCAGTTCAGATGTAAATAAAGTTTTACACATGAGTGTGACAGTTTTGTTGATAAGGAAATATCACAGTAAGATAGCTACAAATAATTGCATGTTTTTGCAGAAAAAAATAGCAGCCTTTGTAATACTAGGTTATAAATTAGCTTGAAGGAAAAGATCTGTTTCCAGGCTAATCAAACATGCGGAGAACTGTGACAGCAGAAGCCTATAAACTATTAAGTGTTTATTTATACTAATAGTCTACCAAAAGGGAGACTTGTGCTATATAATGGAGGTAGTGTGGTCTAGTGGTTGGAGTACTCTCTTGAGAACCAGAGAATCATAGGTTCAAATCCCACTAGAGCCAAATACTGACTTTGGGATCTTGGACATTTGGACTATGGTCTTTCACATTCAACACAGTGGCAGTGTTGTGCCTGCTGTAATCTTAACAGTAAATATATCTCTATTGCAGAGTATCTCCTGTTTGTGTCATACTTTCTATTGCCATGCTGATTCTTACTTGGTGAGCAGCTATGTGTTTCTTTGTTTGGTTGTTTCTGTTTGCGGCTTGGTCTACATCTGCAGCTGAACCTCACCCCTGCACCTCAGAGTGTACACTCCTTCTGCTCTGCCTGAAATCATTTAACCTCTGATTGCTCCAGTCCACCCAGCTACAGAAATGGGAAGAAGCAGGACCCCACTGGAACAAACTGTTGTATCTCAGCTGGGTTATCCTGGGTAAATAAACAATAAAACAAATAAAATAAAAAAAAACAGATTTTAAAGCAATTGTGAAATTCTGAATTTTTAATCCTGGGAATTATAAACCTGTGAATTGTAGGTGTAAACAAACTCCATATCTTTGTGCAGTCCCTACATGTGAGTTCTGAATAGTGTTATGAATTTTACTTTCCATGGTCTCATTTATATGAGAAAAGCTCTGAAGTATAATATCAAGAGCAAACAAGTTAAGGCACATAGTGCAAAATATGTGGAAATATAGTTATCACTAGTGCTGAAAAGTTTCCACAACCACTGAGAACCCCGGCAATTTGCTGCTCTCCAGCTTCGTCAGGGGATATTATAGTTTTGCATAGTGAATAAGCTTTTTTTGCATCCTGTGTGAGCACTTTTGTTATATATGAGCTGTGAATAAGCTTAGTACATCCGGCACACCAGGCCTGGGTTTGATTCTCACAACCTCCACTTGCATACTATGTGACTCTGAGCAAGTCACTTAATTGTCCAGTACTCCCAGGTTGTCCCTGAAAACAGGCACTTGTGCCTAGTGGGCCTTATCTGGTTACCAAAGACTAAAATAAAAAATATATATATATATATATATATATGAGCAGAAAGCTAAGAATGAACTGACTGTTATGTGGAAATGTGATTAAAACTATGCTGCTATGGGTAACCACTCAGCTGACATGCTGTGAACATGTGACTTACAGTAAAAGAAGATACTCTCTGATGAACATAATTTGTTTGGGTGTTTTTTCCTAATATAGATACAAGTATAGAATACACCTTGAGAAAAGAACAGTCAGTTCGGTTACTGCTAAAATTTTAGAGTGCTGGGGGGAAACTGTTTTTTGTAAGTTGTGACATTTGGCTTGAATACAGGTTTGAGCCAGTTCATTTCCCCATGTACCACCTCCCATGACTGCTCACCAAAGGTGAATTTTTGGACTCATATGTGCAGGTTTTGCATCTTGAACTGTGGCATCATTTGGTACCTGGTTCTTCAGTGTTTGTTTAACATAATTTACTGATGACATATTTCTGCTAAAGGTATGGAGACTGCTTGAATGCCAAAACTGGTTATTCGGGAGATATTTTAAATAGATAGGGATCATCACTCGGAAAGGGCTATATGTCTCATATGATATTCCAGATAATGCTAAGGGTGAGGGTATGTGTGGCAACCAGTAATACCTAATTGTTTGTCATTATTTTCTGTATGCTTAGAGGTCCTGTCCAATTGACCCTGGGACAACCTTATTGTTGGCTGATTGTTGGCAGGTGCTAGATCTATTGCTGTGAGGACTATTCAGTGTTCTCTGAAGAAGGATTATTTCCTCTTTGCCCGAAAGACTGGGTTGGTGAAATCTCTCCATAGAAAACCATCTCTAGATCCAGACCTCACAAACTACAGACCTGTCTCAAAAATGCCCTTCTTGACAAAGGTGAGCGAGAAGGTAGTAGTGATGAAGCTTGAGGCTCACCTTAAAAACATAACATCTATGAGTCATTCCAGTGTAGTTTTAGGTCTTGGCATAGAACATACACTGGGATTTTCAAGTTACTAAATTATCTCTTCTGGTGACATACAGAAATAGATTAGTTACTGTATTGGTCCTTGAAAGAACAGATCCAGAAGCAAATGGTTTGATACCTTTTATTGGAACAACATAGATGTTACAAAAAGAAAACAATGTCTAAGCTTTTGGAGACTTAAGTCTCTCAGGAAGGACTTACTTGATCCAAAAGCTTAGACATTGTTTTCTTTTTGTAACATCTATGTTGGTCCAATAAAAGGTATCAAACCATTTGCTTCTGGATCTGTTCTTCTGGTGAGAAACAGAGAAGAATGTTCGACTGTAGTTCTTCTCGATCTCTCATCAGTATTTGACATGATGCAACATGAAGGTCTGAGGGGTTGTCCGTGGCAATATGAAGGGGTTACTGGAACAGCTTTCAGGTGGTTTGAATCCTTCCTGTCAAGGAGGTTGCAGCAGAATGCATTAAGAACTTGTTTGTTGCAGTCTACCACCATCAAATGTGGTGTGCATTGGGACGATACTGTCCATGTTATTTGAGAGATAACTGCTGCCATTGGGAGAGGTCATTAGACAGTACCAGTTAGAGTTTCACTGCTATCCAGTTGATACACAACTGTTTCTTTTTTATCTGCTAGAAGGGCATGGCGCAGTTCTTATGCTAGACCAATGTCTAAACAGAGAGAGGATTGGCAGAAGGTACCTCAGTCTCATTTCTCATTAAAAAGATGGTACTTCCAACAGTGCAGCACCTTCAGTGAGCTGCTGGACTGCTATCTGCAGTCATTTCTATGTTTTTATGTTTCCTACTGCAGCACTGTAGTGTCAATGCTGGACATTAACCAGAGTACAGAACTTGAACCTAGAACCATCAGATCATCCTGGACTAGAAGTTAGAGTTATGCGCATACTGTTAGTGGGGCACCATCATTAGGGTGCCGTAATGTGTGCGTGCTAAAGACGGCACCCACAATGTGGCCAATTGAGAGTTTGGGGGTTTACCTATCACAAGTTGACATTTACTATGCTGACATCCCCAACAGCAACAGACACAATGCCGAGTGTTGGCATTGTACTGTTGGGGATGTCAGCGTGTCTTCTTTGGGGGGCTCCAACCCCCATACACATCCTGGTCTCTAGATATACAACTCTGAGTTGGAGTTGTCTCGAGGAGGGGGACTAACACTGGGAGAGGCAGTGCCAGTGCCAGCGGGGACCGTCACAGTGACCCGATGCTTTCCGTTGAATTCTGTCACTGTGATGGTCTTCACTGTGGCGGTGCCAACATGCAGTCTCTACACCGAGTTTGGGGCATGTGATACTATGGCTGCCACCTCCTTGATACAAGGTGGGGGGAAGATGATTATAAAATAATAGAAGGGGTTGTGGGGGGGTGGCATAGCCCCCTGCATAAAATTATGTGCACACTGTGTACAACCTGGTGGCAGGCGACCAGTTTCTTAGCGCTTGCCTGCCAGGCAATCTTTTGCCTGCACCCTCATTGATGGTGTGAAGTTTCTTTGCACACTGACATGAGTGAACCGAATGATGCCCACTGAGTAACTGACACTCAAACAGTAGCAGACACCTTCTTCACCTTATTCAACCAATATAGTATATTGGTTGCTGATACAAATATGCATTTAATCCCCCCCCCACCTATATTCCTAAAACAAATATGTCAGGTACAAGACTGACTGACCAGTTCTGGACTGTTGGTGTCCGCAAGTCATTGTGCTTACACACTAGTGCACTAAGCTTCTATTTAAGCTCTTATTACAGAGATAGTCTGAATATATGACATATGATACATAGTTAATGATCCACCTTCATCTGCACGTAACAGGAATTACATATTGCACTGAGACATAGTTTCTTATGCTGAAGATTGCTTTTGTCTCTGTTTATAAAGTCCTATACATCTTATATTGTGCCACAGCTGTCAGTGTAACCCACTGTACAGCCTGTTATGTAAAGGAGTACTACAGTCAGAATTTGCAGAATCATATGTTGTCCAAAGTGTTTTGATTTATGTGTGTAATTCTAATGTGTCCTTCCCTTTGTCTGCTATGAGGATTTTTTTCTAAATTAGTCTGCTAGTTTTATGGTTGTTTTATGGCCCCTGGGGATATCCATCTTAACATGATACATTGCCTTTCTTGTTGCTACAATGCCTCCTGTCCCATGTGACAGTGATGTAGCTGGGACCACAGATTCAGCAACACTGGTTTAATTTTATGAGGTACCAGGTGATAATCGCTCACACTAATCCACACAGAGCAGGAGTGCATTACAGGTAGCACATAGATGAGCAGATTGACAGGGGAATATCAGCAATGTGATACTATCACTATCCCCTGTCGCTTACCAGGAAGGAGAAAGTGTATTTAGCCACTGTTGGTTGAGTGCTCAGTCGAACCACTCTCATGGTGGAGTGGCTATAGTACCTGACCCTGTAGAATCACGGTTTGATTCCCTGATAGGGAACCTCTTAGAATAAATGTTTTATTTCTTGCCCCAATGTTTTCACCCCCTCGGAATTGATTATATTAGTTCCGGCAGGTGTGGGGGGTGCGGGGGGGGTGAAGCCCCCCACAAAACAAAAGAACAGCTGTCTCTTGTTGCCACATGTTTCCTTCTGCGCAGTGGTCATATGCATGGTATTGTCTACGACATTATGACCCCATACCATTGTATGACAGCTGAGCTGTGATATTAAATAACTTACATTATCCAGTGAGCACTAATGGCTCCATTTACAGTTTAGCAAATACCTGAGGGATAATTAAATGGGTTATTCAATTAGAAAACAGCTAGAACCTTTAACTAATTATAGCATTGATGATCTGGGATGATTTGTATGATTTCGGAAGTCATTGTTTGGGACAATTTAGGATTGAGCGAGTGGGGGGGAGTGACCAAGCTCAACTGAGCTCTGTCAGGACTGCTGCGGATTTCTTTGTGGGCAGGAAAAGGCGCCAACGCAGGCAGAAGCCCAGTACAAAGGGCAGCCTGCGGCGGCGGGAGACACAGAATGAGCGAGTGAGAGCTTCTCAACGGAGCCTGTAAATTCATGATTACTTTGTGGGCAGAAAAGGCAGCAATGCATGCAGGGGCCCAGTACAAAACGGCTGCCTGCAGCAGTGGGAGAAACAGAACAAGCGAGTGGGGGGGGAGTGAGTGAGCACAACAGAGCTCTATCATGACTGCTGCAGATTTCTTTGTGGGCAGAAGAAGGCGGCAATGCAGGCAGAAGCCCAGTACAACAGGCCAGCCTGCAGCACTGGCAGAAACAGAATGAGTGAGTGAGAGGGGGAAGTGAGCAAGCTCAACGGAGCTGTGTCAGGACTGCTGCAGATTTCTTTGTGGGCAGAAAAGGAAGCAATGCACGCAGGGGCCCAGTACAAAAGGGCAGCCTGCAGCAGTGGGAGAAACAGAACAACCGAGTGAGAGAAGGGGAATGAGAGAGCTCAACGAAACTCTATCGTGATTGCTGCAGATTTCTTTGTGGGCAGAAGAACATGGCAATACAGGCAGGAGCCCAGTACAAAAGGGCAGTCTGCAGCACCGGCAGAAAAAGAACAAGCGAGTGAGAGAGGGGGAGTGAGCGAGCTCAAAGGAGCTCTGTCGGGGCTGCTGCAGATTTCTTTGTGGGCAGAATAAGGTTCCAACAGAGGCAGGAGCCCAGTGCAAAAGGACAGCCTGCAGTGCCAGGACAAACAGAATGAGCGAGTGACACTGGGGGAGTGAGTGACCTCAATGGAGCTCTGTGGGGACAGCTGTGGATTTCTTCTGGGCAGAAAAAGGTGCAAATGCAGGCAGGAGCCCAGTACAAAAGGGCAGCCTTCAGTGCCGGCAGAAATGGAATGAGCGAGTGAGAGAGAGGGAGTGAGCAAGCTCAATGGAGATCTGTCAGGACTGCTGCAGATTTTTTTGTGGGCAGAAAAAGGCACCAATAGAAGTAGGAGCCTTGTACAAAATTGCAGCCTGCAGCATCAGGAGAAACAGAATGAGCAACTGAGACAAGGGAAGTGAGCGACCTCAATGGAGCTCTATCATGACTGCTGCAGATTTCTTTGTGGGCAGAAAAAGGCTGCAATGCAGGCAGGAGCCCACTACAAAAGGCCAGCCAGCAGAAATGGAATGAGCGAGTGAGAAAGGGGGAGTGACCAAGCTCAACGGAGCTGTGTCACAACTGCTGCAGATTTCTTAGTGGGCAAAAAAAGCCACCAATGCAGGCAGGAGCCCAGTACAAAAGGGCAGCCTGCAGCAGCAGGAGACACAGAACAAGCCAGTGAGGGAGGGGGAGTGAGCGAGCTCAACGAAGCTTTGTTGGGACTGCTGCGGATTTCTTTGTGGGCAGAAAAAGGCAGCAATGTACCCAAGGGCCCAATACAAAAGGGCAGCCTGCAGCAGCGGGAGACACAAAACAAGCCAGTGAGGGAGGGGGAGTGAGCAACCTCAACGGACCTGTGTCAGGACTGCTGCAGATTTCTTTGTGGGCAGAAAAAGTCACCAACACAGGCAGGAGCCCACTACAAAATGGCAGCCTGCAGCGCCAGGAGAAACTGAATGAGCGAGTGACAGAGGAGGAGTGAGCCACATCAACGGACCTCTGTCGGGACAGCTGCAGATTTGTTTGTGGACAGAAACGGGTGCCAATGCAGGCAGGAGCCCAGTACAAAACAGCAGCCTGCAGCACTGGGAGAAACAGAATGAGTGAGTGACAGAGGGGCAGTGAGCAAACTCAACAGACCAACGCAATCAACATTCGGCATTGACAAATGCTTGTTATTTATTCACCATTCAGTAAAGAAATGTACAGTAGCTCCTTGTGTAACTTGGAAGGGAGTCCTTTCAATTAACACTTCTGTCTTGGATTAAGAAGGCACTGAACCATTTGTGGCTCTAAGAACATTACATATTCCTTGCTTCAGTAGTCTGGTGTTTGAAAATGGCTCCAGCATTTTTTAAATCAGTTTTTACAAGTAGTCTACTAGCTATTGTGCAATGCTGTGTTCTACCAACCTGAATCCAAAATTACAGTATAGAATTGTAAATCAGAAATTATGCTTTGGATATAAATAATCAAACAATTTGATTGGTTGGGACATCTTCTTACCAATGGGTAAAATCCCAGCACAGACTCACTGACCATATAAAGTTATACAGGATTTTTTGCAAGTTTTTTCAGAAAAGTGTGAGGACATTTCTGTAACTCCAATTAGTACTGGAAAAATCCAACAGTTCCATGGTTCATGCCATCGCAAAGTCATTTTTCAGTGTTTCACTTTTCCTGGTGTGAGCAGACAGATGAGGTGCCCTAGTAGTAACAGCTTGTTGGTAACTGTGATCAGCCAGTTAACTGTTACCACTATGGTACATCGTCACTGATTCATTCATTTGGTGAGCCAGCGATGAGATGAACATGGAGCTGGTTGCCACAGCAGAGGATATGTTTTTACAGGTTGATATGATCATACTCTTCCTTTGGGTGATATGTGGGGTGGGGAGGGTGGGGTTGCTTCTTATTTACGTGACTGGTGGGTAGGGAATGTGCAATGCAGCAACTGGGGTGGCAAGGAAGGGTTATACTTAATTATAGAAGCTTTTTCTGGAACACAGGGAGAGGAAGGATGTGGTAAGAACAATGTTATCAGTTGTGGTGGTTTGGGGCTAAGAGATATGTTATACGTGGGTGAGGATGAATATTCTTCAAGTATTTAAAAATACAGGCCTGTGATACAGTAGTTCTACATTCTGCTAGTTCCTACACCCTGGTGGAGGGATGTCTTTACTATCTTCTTCTTCTTCCCACTTTAAAATCTCTTGCATAACAGTATCTTTTTACCCTATTCTTTACCTCTTTCTAGCCCTGACATAGGTTGGCCATCTACATCAGTCTTTTTTCTCGCTCTACATGTCTCTTTCCTGCTGCCTTATCTTTCCATATCCCTACATCCATCCCTCACCACCATTCCCCACTAGCATCATGTTCAGATCCAGCATGCCAGCTGGCAACAAAAGCAATTAAAGTGCTTATATGGCATTTCATGCCTTGGTTTCAATAAAGTGCATCTGTGTCTTTAATTATACTTTAAAGAATGAAAAAAAGTGCAATAGTGCATTTAAATATGTTTTGTTATAAACAAACAAAGACACCTGAAATATGCCAATACGAGTGTAATGCTGGAATTAGCACTATAAACACAGAAAAAGCTAGCTAGCGTTAAAATAGCACAGTGGTTAAAACCCAGTTTGTAAAGGGATGTTAGTACTTTAGGCACTTATATGTATATAATCATGTGCACCTGTACATAACTATTGTGAAATGGTATGAGGTTTGAGAATTTTACACAGTTATTTTGTTGTATATTATGCTTTAGAGTGCAAATGTACAGGCTTAAAGTGCAAACATGTCCCCAAACATATGTAGAAGTCATTAGCAGGCTTGCTATAACTTCTTAAAATGCAGACCTTCCTGTTTTCCCTGTGTTAGCTGTATTATGTTAATAAAACAAAACTGTGTTAGGCTGTAATAAAAAGAAAAGTGGTTAAAGCAAGGGATAACAAGCGGGCATCAGGTTGAAGCCTTTGCTTCATGCCACTGCTCCCAAGAAGTGCTTCCTGCAGCCCTGTGACATGTAAAAAGTGGTAGAAGGCTTGGCAACCACCTCACCACTTGTCACATGGTCCGCTGCAATATTAAAACAAATTGAGCGAAGCAACATTCAACAGGAGTGAGTGGCTGGCATTGTGCCAGTTCTGCAAGTTTAAAGCCACTGTTTCCTGCTGTTCTTGCTCGGTCTGCCCTGCAGGTGATTTCAAAGAGAGGTTTCCTCTCTCTATTTTACTCCCACATGTTTGCCCTGCAATTTAAAGGAACTAATTAAAGGTGGTAGGCTGGCGTTCAGTAAAATAGCCACCATGCAGCCTGCCACTCCTTGTACTGCATGAAACACTTTTTCCTAGCTTCTTCTATAGCTGACAGTAGGAGTAAATGTACTACCAGTTAGGAAGAGAGCATAATGAATAAATAAGCAGTCCCAATATAAATATCTAAATATCTGTAGCTAATTCATAAAGGAGTACCTGTACATAGTCCTTGGTACTGGTAAGACAGAAGGGCTCCTGTAAAACTGAAACTGTTGTTAAACAAATGTGTTTTTCTTTTCTCTCTGGGACAATCCATTTTTCCAGGTACTACCAATTCCCCTAGGTAGACCTCTGTCCATTTTTGATACCAGAAAACTGTATTGTATAGGGAGATCAGTGCCCTCTCTGGTCTAGTTTTATAGGACCATGATGTCAATCAAATATAAATGGGAGGAGCTTAGAGCTCCTTAGGGACCAATATAACATGGAAAATGGTGTTCCAAGCTTCCAAGGAGATCTAAAACTGTAAATGTGCATTTATACAATGTTGTTTATTATAATAGTACTGAGCTTGGATCCTCCCACCTGTTTGATGTTGTTAGTCAGTAGAAAATTGACTGTATAAGTTAACGACAAGGTCAGGTGACCCTTACCTCTCCTATATAAACCCCTTCTAAAGGGAGTCTTATTAGATGAGCCTTGGATATGGAGTGAGAAGGTCTACAGTGCAGGTAAACAAGAATGGTACAGAAGGGAAAAGATCAGAGCTGTTATTGATCTGAGACTGTATTCCAAGAAACCACTGATGTCAAGTGGTCATTCTGATTGCAATTTCTTTTGTTGTTCAATCATTTATGTTCTTATTTGTAAATAAATGTAACATCCCTGTGTATTTTAAATCCTGACACATTGCCTCATCTGATTATTCTCACGCCCTGTGACAAGGCTGAACATGGGTTCTGCAGCTAGAGAGATGAGTGTCTAATGCTAAAATGTAACACTTTACTGGCAGCTTTTATGGCATTGTAATGCTGGAACTGATAAGTTTATAATTACTGTACCTGTGTAAGAAAAATAGTGTACAGACTCAGGAGACATAAGTAAAGATAAAAAGACATCATTTTGAGGACAAATGTGAGTTAAACTTGAACTTCATTAATTCTAGAGAGAAAACAAACTGAAACTGAATAATACAGTGAATATCAAATATATATATATATATATATATATATATATATATATATATATATATATATATACCCTTAAGTATTGCCAACTATTTTAACACACAGTTTTCTCACCTTACCAACTACACCTCCTCCTTGCCTACAAATCTGTGCTTTACTGTCCAACCAGATGCCACCGGGCCCACATTTCTTTTTAAGTCTGTATCTAGCGAGGAAGTACGTAAACTACTTAACAACATCTCAGTTCACTGCTGCTGGGTCAGAGAATCTGGAACCTAAGCTCCCAAAACTAGCTGCCCCGTATATTGCCGCGCTTCTCACAAAAATCTTCACCCTCTCCCTATGCTAAAGCCATGTTTCCAACATCTGGAAGTCAGCCAGGATTACCCCAGTTTTCAAAAAGGGCGACAGCACAAATCCTACTAACTATAGGCCCATAGCCATTCTATCAGCTCTCAGCAAAATTCTCGAGAAACCATTGACTTCCTTCAGAAAAATGACATGCTTACAACCACGCAGCATGGATTCCATAAGGGTCATAGTACCACCACTGCATTACTCAAGTTTACGTCCGATACCCTAGTTGCTATGGACTCAGGTCTTCTAATGGGGGCAATTTTTATTGACATGATGAAAGCTTTTGACCTTGTTGACCACCCCATCCTCCTTGCAGCTCTTAAATCATCAGGTTTCACACCGAGTGTTGTTGGGTGGTTTGGTAGCTACCTTTCGGACAGGATACAACATGTTAAATATAACTCCACCTTGTCTGACAAAGCAACTATTGACATCGGCATGCCACAAGGGTCTATCCTTGGTCCCCTGCTCTTTACCATTTTTATTAACAACATCACTACTAACATACACCAGACTACCTCCCCGCTATATGACAATGACATTGTTCTGTACGCTAGTGTGAATACCGTAACTGAAATAAATCAATGTCTCTCCCAAGATTTCCTCTTAATTCAACAGTGGCTGTCTAACCATAAACTTGTCTTAAATGTATCCAAGACACAGGTCATGCTTTTTGGCTCCAAGGCAAAACTCTAACACTCTCAACTTAATTTCAATGTCCCTGCTTTAAATGGTTCATCTGTCTTGGTGGTACCCTCTTTTAGATATCTGTGTGTCACTCTTGATCCATCTCTTACCTTTTCGATCTCCACATCCAACAGACCAGTAAGATGGTCAATATGAAACTTGGCATTGCATATCGCTCCATCTATGTGCTCACCCCCTCAGCCAGGCTTGCCATAGCACATGGTATACTCCTCCTGTCACTCACCTATGGAGTTGCTACCTATGCCTCTGCAGGTAAAACTATACTTCAGAAATGGGATAACACTTCCAACAATATCTGTCGCCATGCTGCCATTTCACACCTGATGAAACACCACTGCCTCTTCTATGCCGAACTGTGTTGGCTTTCTCTGTCTGCCTCTAGAGCCTATGCATGTGGCTCAATCATAGACAGCATAATCAGAACCCAGACACCCAAGCCACTGGCAGGACTATTCCTTAGCCAAACATCCAGCTGTGGTCTACACTTGGTGGCCAATGCCCCTGTCCTTGTTTCCATAGCACAACTCTTCCAAAGATGCTATCGCTTTCTCCTGTCATGCCCCACTACACTGGAACTCCTTCCCTCAAACTATACACCAAGCTCCATCCCATGCCTCATTCAAAAAACTGCTACACGACCATCTCACAGAATCCGGCACCTGTGCTTGTTTTAAACCTCCCTAGCCCTTATGTCTCTGTCCTACCTCCTGCACCTTCCAACCATCCACACCAGAATCTTGCCCCAATATAACGCTTGGCACTTTCCCCTTGTCACCTTTCTGCCCTATCTTTCCATTTTTCTCCTGGACCTCTTCTCCTATCTTGCTTTAACTTCCCAAGCTATCTAACCCATCCCTTTCCTATCTTCCCAATCTCCTATCTACTTCCCTATTCTCCAATATCCTTCCTGCTTTGACTATTTATAGCATCATAGTCATCTTTGTATTATCCTACTAGATTTGTCCTTCTATGTTGCCTTTCAGTCCTGTTTATTGTTTATTGTATTGCTTATTATACCTTCTTTAGACATCACTATTATACCTTCTTTAGACATTACTATTACACTCAATTATTTACCTGCTGTTTTTTCCTTTGCCTGCACTGTATTCCTATTGTACAAGTATGGATTGTTTTATTGTCTACACTGCACTGTATTCCTATTGTACAAGTATGTATTGTTTTATTGTCTACACTGCTACTCTTGTTATTGTTCTGTAACCTCCCAGCTAGTGCCTGAAAATAGTCATTGCCATGGCTGTGCACCCTACCCAGTCAATAAAAACTAAATAAATAAATATATATATATATATTTTTTTTAAGGACAATGGGCCCTATGCACTAATGGGTACAGTGGCTATGCACTGCATATCTGTGGCATGTAGCCACTCTGCACCCACTGTGTCTCCCATGCTGGATGCACTAAGGGGGGGGTGCACAGGACCAATGCACCCAATCCACCTGATCTGTGGGCTGCAACTTGCTGGGGTGGGCTGGGAAGCATGCCAGCACTATGAGCCATGCACAAAGGCATGCAGTGCTGGCCACAGGTTTGTGGAGGGGGTGCAGGGTATGCCAGGGAGAACCCTGCCTTAAGCCCTCTACGCATCCTGCGCATACACAGCAGTCACCTCCCTGTATGTCTGGAGGAACCCCCTGCACAGCATCTCTGAGCACGAAGCTGGCAGGCGCCATCTGACCCATCTCTGTGGACCCCCAATCATGATCCTTGACAACCCCCCCACACCAACACTTGGCAACCTGGTTCCCTGTGGCCTGCAGTTCCTGTGGTGGACTGTGCTCTCCCCATGCCTGTGACACTGTCACTCCCAAATCCCATTCCTGCATGGTGGTGTCCTAAGAACAGCTGGCAGCACTGCCCTCCTCTTGCTCCCTCAACCACTGGCCATTGGACATCCATGGGGCTCGCTGCCAATGCATGTCCTGCTGAGTAGGTGATCCACCTTGTGACTCATTCTGGGCATCTGATTGGATGCCCAACCAGGTCTGTGACTCTGCCCCTGGCCACCCTGTGGTGTCCTGTGTGCCAGGGTGGTAGGGCCATGGACAGGTGGTGACTGGTAGTGAATACCAGCTGGTGTGCACCTGTCCACAGGTGCAGTGCTCTGTGGGCAGATAACGCACCTCTGGTGCATATTATCCACCCATTAGTGCATAGGGCCCATTTAGAGATACTTAAAGTAAAGTAGTATTGAACAGTTGAAAAAAATGCTTTATAGAGACATAGGTACTTTTACTAAGTATATTTATTTAAGTGTGGAACTATAAAGGGTAGATTTTGACCTAAACCTGGATAATTATGTAAAACAATCTATTCCCTGTTTTAGAGAGACAGTTTCAACATTCAGTTTGATTAAATGTAAAAAATATATGCGGCATTGATCCTTTAATAATGTTAAAGATAATATACAATATTTACATTGAACTGAACAAAATATCCTGTTTATTCTTATCATTGAAAAATATTATCCATTGCTGCACGCCAACTGGAATGAAACCTGCTTAATAATAATTCACTGAAGGTATACTGAGACTGATCAACTCATTTTAAATTTGCATTTTATTTTTAAATGTTATGTATTCACTAAATTATAAGAAGAACTAACAATATTATGCAGCACATGACACTAAGGCATATGAAGTAACATCCCCAAATGTATCATGTGGAGGATCAGAACTCTTATGGATTAAAATTAAAACTGGGGGGAAGATATTTCAATAGGGGTGGAGTATGGGTCTCTGAATTTAAACAGAGAGGAAAATGAGTCTTTTCTGGCAGCAATTAGAGGTACAATTATTAATGGTTATTATATGTTATTGGGGGATTTTAATTTCCCATTGATTGGGAATTACAGCAAGGCAGTAGGCTATATGAAAACTATTTTCTTGAAATCATGGCCCAACAGGAACTAGAACAATTTGCCCATGAAAAAACTAATGGAAACAACATTTTGGATCTTGTTCTGATTAACATAGAAACAGAAAAGAATATATATATATATATATATATATATATATATATATATATATATATAGACAGGGAAAGGGAACTAGCACAGGGTATTATTATGGTTAAAAATTATTATAAGGCAGATGCAGAAATATTTACAAGAATGAAATTGGGAGATGGATTTGAAGGACCTGGATGTGGATGCTACATGGCTTAAAATAAAAACTCAGATAGATTATTGCATAGATACATGGATACCAGTGGTAAGGAAATATGGTAATAGAGCGGGATACCAGCTTGGTGGAATAAGGGTTTTAGAAATGGTATAAGAAGGAAGAAGAGAAAGTATGATGAATATAAAAAGAATCCCAGTGATGAAAATTGGATGGCATATAAAAAGCAGACAAATAGGAATAAACGCATGATTAGAAGAGCTAAAACAAAAACAAAAAGAAAAATGGTAAGTGATGTTAGGGAGAATAAGAAAAAATTATTCAGCTACATTGGGTCTGTAAGAGGCAACAATGTAGGAATAGGGCTGTTAAAATAAGCGCAAACAATATTAATTAATGAAAATGAAATTGCAGAAGCTCTAAATAAATATTTTCTAAGTACATTTCAACCTAAGGATAAGGCCAATACCCCAGAAAATTACCCCCTAACTTGCTCACACACTGGAATAACCTTTTCTATGGTGATGGATAAAATACATGTTAAAAATAAATAAATCTATGGGACCAGATGGTAAAAGTCCCAGGATGATAAAACAGTTGAAATATGAATTAGTGGGACCAATTACCAAAGTGTTCAATGACTCCATTAAACAGGGAAAGGTGATACAGGAATGGAGGTAAGCATTGGTGACCCCAATTTTTAAGAAAGGGGATAGATCAAAAGTAGAGAACTATAGGCCTATTAGCCTGATCTCCATTCTGAGGAAGCTTATGTAGGTGTTAGTGAATGACCAAATAACTGAACATATGAAAAAACACGGGATGATTGATGTAATACAACACGGGTTTAGTGGTGGTAGGTCTTGTTTGACTTATGAATTATTATTTCTATGAATCGGTGAATGAAGCACTTGATAAGGGGATGGCAGTTGATGTGGTGTTTTTGGATTATGCGAAAGCTTTCAATTCACTAGATCACAGTATATTGATAAGGCAATTAGTAGCCTTGCAAATTCATCCAAATGTAATCTCCTGGGTAGAATCCTGGTTGGCTGTTAAGAGACAGAGGGTATGTATTCATGGATATAGCTCCAGTTGGGGAGCAGTTATGAGTGGTGTGCCGCAGGGCTCGGTCTTGGGGCCCACATTGTTTAATTTGGTGGTATCAACAATGCAAGTCTCATATCATGTTTGGATGGCCAAATATACTGACGATAGCAAAGTGGGATCTATTATTGACAGTAAAAGCGGGGGCCAGAAGCTGCAGGAAGCATTGGATAGCTTACAACAATGGGCTGTAGCACACAAATTAAGATATAACTTGGAGAAGTACAGAGTTATACATCTTGGTCAACACAACCCACAGCAAAAATGTAGGATGAATGGGTCTGGGGGTTACTGTAACAAGGGACCTTTCTTTTAATACCCATACTTAAAATAAGGTAAAAGAATGTAACAGATTACTGGTCTGCATAAGGAGGAACATTGCTAGTAGAAGTCCAGATGTTCTAATGCCTCTGTATGCCTTCATTGTGATACCACATATGGAGTACTGTGGACCCTTTTGTGCACCCCAAACACGAAAATGACAGGCTCTCATGGAGGGAGTGCACAGGCGGGTAACAATACAGGTTAGCTCCCTAAGATTTAGGGAGTATGGGGAAAGGTTGAGTAAATTGGGTCTGTACTCCATATACTATAGGCAAATAAGAGGGGATATATGCCTTGTTTATAGTGCATCTAGAGATGCATATAAATGGGAAACGATTGGTTTAGTTTTACAAGATAATAATAGAAGAACTAGGAGTCATGGATTGAAAATAAAGGGGATGGTTAATAAGACAACCGAACGAAGTAGATGGTTTTCCCAGAGGGTGGTGTCTGCATGGGATGGGTTGCCAGAGGCAGTGGTGACAAGTGAGAATATGAATACCTTTAAACAACAATTGGATGTGTATATGAGGAAAAGAAAATATGACTACCACTAATAGGTGGCTAGCTATTAAAGGGTTATGTAGACCTTCTAGCTTGTAGTTATCTATGAAACTATGAATTACAAAAATGTTTGTATTTAGTAAAACCAATTGCCCTGAAGAAGTAACAAATGAGTTACAAAACATTGGATTACAATAGGCTGAAGGTATTAAAATAAAAATTGGCATTACAACATAGTGCTCTAACCTCTAGGCAGCATAGCTGAACATTCTGTAAACCTGGAGACTGTGTGACCATGGACAAGGCACATATCTTTTTTTTTCAGATTAAATATGCTTTATTAAATTTTCAAAAAAACCCACAAACAACACAAGAAGAAGAAACAGCAAAATAGAAGAAAGAAAAATCCAAACACAAAAACAGACCCCCCACATCCCAATGAACAATATATAGGAATAAAGTGCAGGGCAGACATAATGGAAACACTTAATGTGTACAAAACCATGATGAAAATATAGAAAAGGAATGCTGTAATAAGAAAAGGTAACAAAGACCCACAACCCAGAGGATCATGCTCCCACCCCCACCCCACCACCGGAGATTAACAAAGATATCAGACTAAAGCCTGTGGTAGGAGTATGAAGCTGACAAAGTAATATCAGGGTGCTCTGATAATAACTCCAAAGGGCACTTTAATGGCCAGGGGTTGTAACCAACCAAAAGAAGAGAAACAAGAGCAGCTAGCAACCAAAAAAGGAACCAAGAAGCCTAAATGGTGAGTAAGGTATATTATAAGGGCTTCCAGACCTTCTGATAAGTGACGGTCCTATGTGAGAGACTGATGATGATCCATTCCGCCAGTAGAGCAAACAGTATTTCCCAAAGCCACTGAGTTACAGAAGGAATACTTGGATCAAGCCAATGTCTCATTATTACCTTCTTCGCACATATCGAAATGAGGGACTTGTGAAACCACTGAATACCAACCAAAATGCAGTTGTCCTTACTATGCTGCTTTGTCCTGCAAACTAGCCTCTTCTCACCCCATCACCCCCTCCTTTTAGTCATCATTCTGAGAACCCATCTCCTCTCTTTCAAGAATCCTCCACTCTCCCCTCCCCCAGGAGTTACCACCTCCTACCCCTGCACGTTTCACCCCGATGCTAACTCCTCTCCCTCTCATCTCCCTTTCTCCCCACACCACTCCCCCATCCACCCTTTCCTTCCTTTCCCATTCACTCACCCATCTCTGCTCCACACCTGTCTCCTCAGCCTGGAGGCTCTGCTCCGATGCTTAAACCTCCGTGCACTACCCACTAAGTGCAGTTCCGTTACATCCACACACTCCCCGCTTCTCACCTACTCCATCCTCCTCTTGCTTTTGGCAGGCAACATACATCCTAACCTTGGCCCCTCTGTGCCTAGGCACACCCCTAACTCACCCCCTGCATCTCCTGGACTACCCTCTGACCTCACTGCTGACTCACTCTCAAAGGGCCTTCACATTTTCCATCTTAATGCCAAGAGCCTTCTCCCCAAACTAGATACCCTAACTGTTTGGGTCACCCAGTACCACCCTAATATACCCTGTATTACAGAATCCTGGCTATCTGCCAAAATCACTAACTCCTCTCTTGCCATTCCTGACTACAGCTTATTCTGCCAGAACAGAGGCAAACAAGGAGGGGGCATAGCACTATACGTCAGGCAATCTTTCTCGTGCTGTATCATTTTCCATGAAGCTTGCCCTTCTTTCCACAAATCCATTGTTGTGCACCTATCCTTTCCCTCCTCCACCCCCCTCTACATTGGGGCCCTATATGCCCCGCCAAAGACCTTGCACGACTCCGTCATCAAGGCCATCTCTTCTATCCATACCAGAACTTCTAAAAGGGAACTCGAGCTTCTAGGAGACTTCAATCTGGACTGGCTCTCCTCCTCAGCCAAACCCACCACACTAAGGATTGAAGCACTAAACTTCTCCCAGCTAATTTGGGAACCTACACACCTAAACCTTTGGTCACAAAACCATACCCTTCTGGACTGGATCTTATCCACCCATCCCCACCATATCTCTGCATCAGGCATATTCTTAGATGCCCTTAGTGACCACTGTGTTACTTACTGCGTCCACAAAATCCATTCCCCACTCTCCTATCCCAAATTCATCTGGTCTCACCCACTACACCTCCTCAGTGACTCTGCCCTGCAGCAAGATCTCTCAAACACAGACTGGCTACCAGTCTTTTCTCCATCCAATGTACACCTTGCCCTATCCAAATTCTGCGGTACCTTCAAGCATATATGGGATATACGTGCACCCCTCAGGAAAGTCAGGGTAAAATGCTACCACCACCACCCCTGGATCTCAGCTGACCTCATCACTTTGTGTCATTCCAGGGACAAGGCATGGAGACTGTACAAAGCCTCCCATGCTTCACATGATTTACAGTCTTACAAACATCTTAGAAATAAATGCACAAACGCCATCCAACAATCTAAATCTTTCTACTTCAAAGCACAGTTCACTCAGAACCAAACCCCCCACACGTCTTTTTGGAGGTTGGACAACTCCCTTTTGGACTCCCCTACTAAGCAGGCATGACCAACCCTAAACTTAGACAGCAGAACCATCTCGGACCCTGCTTCAATAGAGGAGCATTTTAATAAGTTCTTCATCTCCTGTGCCCTCCCCAACTCCCCCCCCATCCCCCAACTCAGCCGAACCATCCTCTCCCTCCTCCACCTTCCTCTTTCCACCCCTCTTCCCACTGGAAGTATATAATGCACTCTCCTCCTTAAACATGTCCAAATCCAGCCCTGACAGTTTTCACTCTAAGATGCTCCGTATCTCTGCCACCTCTATCGCTGCCCCATTCACTCACATACTGAACCTCTCTCTGTCCTCCGCAATGGTTCCCAAAGCCTGTAAATTGGCCAAAGTCATCCCTCTACTCAAGGGTGGTGATCCCTCCCTACAAGGAAATTACAGGCATATCTCCTTCCTCCTCTCCCTTGCCAAAATCCAAGAATCCCTCATACTGTCCAAACTGTTAGACTTTCTCTCTTTTAACAACTCCCTCTCACCTGTTCAGTCAGGATTCAGAAAACACCACTCCACGATTACCACCCTTCTACGTGTAACCAGCTCCATCCTCTCAGCCATGGACAACAGCCTAACCGCCACCGCCATCTTCATAGACCTGGCAAAAGCCTTCGACTCTGTCTCCCACCCACTGCTACTCTGTAAACTCAGTTCCTTCAACATCGCCCAACCGGCCATCGCCTAGATTCACTCGTACCTCCAAAATAGACAACAAGCAGTTCAAATAGGTAACACTCTCTCCTCTCCCCTCCCTATCTTATCTGGTGTCTCCAAGGCTCTATACTCAGCCCCATTTTCTTCTCTCTTTTTATAAATGACCTTCCCTCTGCCTGCCACACCTCAAATGTTCATCTGTATGCAGATGACACTACCATCTTTGCCTTGGGCCCATCCTACGACAGGGTCCTCCCCAATCTCCAAAATGACTTCAACAGAGTCCAATCCTGGTTCCTGGAGAACTGGATAACACTCAATGCTAAAAAAACTGTCACCATGGTTTTTGGTTCCAGGCAGAAGCTTGCTACCCTCCCAGCCCCACCAGTTATCACCACTCTAGATCGCTCAACTCTAGAGCTAGTCCCTGCTTTCAAGTACCTGGGAGTATGGCTGAACAGTCACCTCACCTCACCTCACCTTCTCCATCCACATCGAGGCTATCTGCACAAAACTCTGTCCAAAACTCACCATTCTCTATCACCACAAAGCTAGCATACCTATCCCCACCCGCTGCGAACTCACACATAAAACAATCCTGCCAGTTATAGACTATGCTGGCATTGTCTACGGAACAGCCCCAACCTCTTCCCTTTCTCTCCAGACTTGACATCCTTCTCAACTCTTTCTGCTGCTTCGCCACTGCCTCCCCACTCACTCACTCACTCACTCACTCACTCACTCACTCACCACTGCCTACTCTATGCTCCACTCTCCCTGGCTCCACTCTCCCACAGGAGAACCATCCACTGTGCCTCCCTCATAGCAAAATACTGGCTTGGTTCCTTCCCCCGCTGCCTCACATCCTGCCTTACCACAGCCACCTTCCTAAACTACCTTCTTCACCACAAGGACCCATGCACTTTCCTCCTCCCATGCCCTTGCACTCTTACTTGCCAAACAGCCTTCTCATATCATCTCCCCCTTCTCTGGAATAACCTTCCCTCCAACCTTCACCTGGACCCCACTTGTTCTGCCTTTACACAACTCCTCAAGTGCCTACCCTCCCCACTCTGTCCCAAATGCTCCTCTGGACTTAGTACTCAGCAGAGGCCTCATACAGTCTCTACTTACTTACCTTAGCTGCCAACTGAATTCCTGCCTCGTCTCCGTTCACTTACCCAGCATGTTGATTAATTGTATATGATTGATAATGTATTATTGTCTTTGTAATAAGTTTGTGCACATTGTTTGTATTCCTCACCTTGGTTGCTCCTCTTCTCTTCTCTGTACACTCTGTACCTGGGTCACACCTGGAAATGAGCCTCGACTCAGTGTGCCTTTCCCGGTCATCAATTTTAAATATATAATAAATAAATAAATACAATTATTCTCATAATCCCCCAATAAACATACTTCAGGGAGAAAGGCCTTGGATAACCCAAGTATGTGATCAACTTGTGACTGGATAGCAGCCCAGAAGGGGATAGTTTTTCACAAGACCATAAAATATGAAATAGAGTACTGGGTTCCTTATTACACCTGGAGCAGATATTAGAGGGAAGTTTGCCCATTTTATGAAACTTATCACGGTGTTATATAAGTTATGCAAGACCTGGAATTGAAGGAGATGGTATCTGTCCCATTTGATGTATCGATACAGGTGCTTCCAAATATGTGACCAATTAAGAGTAAGATGAGCATGGGTAAGGCATGGTCCCAGTAATAAAAAGACTGACCCTCCATTTTTGCTTGGAAATCTAGCAGTTGTTGATAATAACTAGGGGCCAATGAGACCATTGAAAGGACATGGGATTGGTATAGATTTTCCCAGTGACCGGAACCAACGTGATGTAGAAACATATGGGTGAGCTGAAAATATTTAAAACATATAGAAGAGGGTCAACTGTATTTGATACAGGCTTCCTGAAATGTCAAGAGTTTATGATCAGAGGTCAGATCTGCAAACCTGTCCACTTCAACAAAAGTCCAAAAGGAAGCAGTGCGAATATGACCCCGATCTTAAAGTTGGGATTGACAACTATGGGTTGAGAAATGTCTTTGTATAGCTGAAGCTTAAGGACAGCACAAAACTGTAGATGAGCCCTTATGGCCGCATCAATAGGAGATCCTTGTAGTGATTTAGGGAGCTTTTAAGGGGAAATGTACAAAAGGGGGTGGACATCCAACCCATTCAAGGAGCAAAGAATTTGTTCTATCTCCAACCACAGGGTAATATAGGTACGAGACTCCTGAAGGTAAGCTCTGAACCAGCAGAAAAATCTGGAACAATAGATAAACAAATAATAAAGGTAGAAATTCGGTACCTGAAGGCCTCTGTGCTCTTTGGAATGCAAGAGTTTGAAGAGGACCCTGCGGGGGGGGGGGTCTTACCACGCCATAGGAAGGATGAAATAATTCTATTTGAGTAAACTAGGACTTTGGTAGGGTATAATCAAACATCTGCAATGGGTAAAGTAATTGGGGTAGGATATTCATTTTTTATAATACTAAGGCAACCCCATAAAGAAACAAGGTAAAAGGGCCCAGTGATGCAGGTCTGTGTTTATACTACTGACTATTGCATCCAGATTATATTGTTTTATTTTGGACAGTGATGTGCTTATGTACATACCCAAATATTTCAATTTATCCCGTACCCAGACCAACCCCAGACGCTCCACCTCGGTCCGCAAGGTAACACTATTAAGTGGCATCACCTCCATCTTAGTCAAATTTAATGTATAATTAGATAAAGACCCAAAATCTGAGATAATATCCAGGACAGCAGGTGAGGTTGAGGCAGGGGAGATGATATACAGAAGAATATCGCCTGCATAAATCGAGAGTTTATATTGATGTGGTCCCATAGGAATACCTGAGATCTGAGTGGAAAGTTTAATCTTCCTGATTAACTGCTCAAGAAATAGACTGAAAAGAAAGGGTGAGAGTGGACATCCCTGCATAGTGCCCTGATACAAATAAAAACGGGTGGACAGTACTTCATTACAAAGGATGTGGGCAAAGGGACAGGAATAGAGCAGCTGAACCCACTTGAAAAAGGTGGCAGGGATGTGAAATTTGGGTAATAAATAAAATAATTAATCCCATGAGACCCTATCAAAAGCTTTTTCTGCATCCAGGGAGACCAGTACCAATGAAATACTAGACTCCCCGGATGCAGAAATAAGGTGGGAAAGGGTACCAAAGTGGTCTGCGGAGAGCCGCCCTGCCATGAAGCTAGTTTGTTCTTGACTGATGAGAGAGAGTGCCAGACCTGGTTCAGCCTTCCGGCCAACACCTTAGCAAGAATTTTAAAATCAACGTTAATAGGGGATATCGGCTGGTAATTTGAGACCAACAAGGGGTCTTTACCAGGTTTTGGTAGCACTACAATAGTGGCCTTGGTGAGGGAAAAATCTGAAAGTCTTCCTTAAAGATATAGTTGAAGGTGTCAAGGAGTACAGGTGCCAAATGGTGTTTGGAAGTTTTATAACAATTGGAAGTGTAGCCATCTGGGCCTGGAGCTTTATCAGGTGATAAGGCATTTATAGCCTCCAAAATCACAGACAGAGTCAAAGGAGCTTGCAAATATTCAGTTTGAGGGGTGTCCAAATGGGGGAGATCCACACCCTGTAAAACGGTTTCTAGATGAGTGTCACAGAAAAGAGACGAGGGTGGCTTATACAAAGATTTATAATATCCCTGAAAATGACCTACAATGTTCTGAGGGGAGGTGAGAAGTTGACCTGCATTGTTATGAAGGGAGAAGCAATCCTGTTTGCACTCTGTGATAGGAGGTGCAAAGCCAGGAGTTTCCCAGCCTTCTGCCCTTGATCAAAGTACTTAACTTTGGAGCACAAGATTAAGTGTTCCACCTTCTCACTAAGCAGGGCGTGGTATTTCGACAGAAGGGTTTCTAGATGTTCCTAATCAGATTGAGAAGAGGTCGGGGAAAGCTGGCTTTCCATTGCCTTGATCTGATCCAAAAGGGAAGACAAATCGTTCGAGGCCTTTCATTTGCAGACAGAAGCCAAGTGGATAAGTTCACCATGGAGTGAACATTTCAGTGCCCCCCAAAGAAAGTCTAGCTTATAGTAAGAAGGCAAATTGAGCTCCAAAAAGGAAGTAATGAAGCACAGAATATGTTGAACCAAGTATTCAGATTTAAGCAGTTGAGCATTAAACCTCCAAAACTTGTCCTGGACCGAGGAAGGGGAAAAACTTAAGTGAAGCACAGTAGAGTGATGATCAGATACAACTTTGACCAAATACTGACAGGACAAGACGTCAGAAATATGTTCAATTCCCAACAGAAAGTAATCAGTCCTTGAGAGAATGTGACGGGGAAGCAAGTGAAATGAATATCCCCACTGGGCAGGATTCAATGCCCGCCAGGGAGCTATAAGGCCAAGTGAGTCCATAAAATCCCGATGGGCCAGTTGTCCCGGGGAAAGCACTAAACAAAGAGGGCCAGATCTGTCAAGCCCATTACAGTAAACCATATTCCAATTGCCCCCCCAAAAGCATGGGCAGTGAAGTCCATGATGCTAGTTGCTCCATTAAGGAAGTGAAAAAGGTGGGATCTTCAACCGTTGGCCCATAGACAGCCCCAAGTATGACAGCCAGATGGCCCAGGAGAGAATGCAAAATAAGAAACCTGCCCTGAGGGTCACGTATTTCTGGAAGCAGTCTGAAGGGCACCTTCCTTGCAATCAGAATAGCCACTCCCCATTTGTGGGAGTCAACCCCCAATCCGAACACCTGCCCTACCCAGGACTGCCTAAAAAGGAGAACCTGGGAAGGAGGCAAATAGGTTTCCTGCAAGAAGGCAACATCCGCCACAAGTTTTTGAAGATGTAGCAAGATTTTAGCTCTTTTCATGAGGACTAAGTGCATTTTACATTCCAGTAACAACACTTGAATGTATTAGCCATAAAGTCCCATATAATATGTAAGAAGCAACCCAGATGTGACCAAACATATGTACCCTCGCCTCCACAGGCTGACAAAAATTCCCCGGTGGTGGTACACCCAACCCCTCAACTCAATTCTTAATCATAAAAGAAATGATATATACAGTGGAAAAACTATTAACCCCCCCAGGAACAGTACCCAGCCCTCTCCCCGCATCCCCCCAAAGAGAAACCATATTCCAACCCCAAGAAATGATGTTATCCCTACAACTCCAATTATCAAAAAAAAACAAATGCCATTGAAAACAGCTATGCCCGTAACCAACAGTTGAAACCCAAAAACATGGGGAGTGAAAAAACAAGGCAACCGAACCTTATATAGGTGGATGCAGGGGAGGCAGGCTCCCAACAGGCTGTAGCACTCTGGAAAAAAAGCAAAATAGAATGTCTAGGCTTGCCAGCCAACATGGACCAGGTCAAGTACACCCATCTCCCCCACTGAGTGTAAAACGAAACCGACACTTTGGACGCAGATAAGCCAAAGTATAAAACACTCCCCAGGGCCAGAACAGTGGCAATCCCCCATCCTTGAATTTGGCTCATGACGCCCCCAGGATCAGCAACTATACCCATCCCCCCATGATCTGGTCACCATAAATCTTAACTAATATTGTTCATACAACAATGGAAAAACAGGCAATCAACTACTGGAAACACACCCACCATAACCCTGTAGATTAATATATTGTAAAATACAAATAACAGCATGAACAGTAGAACCCCAAACCCTTCCAAACACATATAGATAAACACAAGGCACATAGCATCCCAGTGATGTTGAAGAGTCCAATATAATCCCTGGAGCCCTGACAAAAGGAAAAAAAAAGTGCTAGAAGCTCAGATTCCACAAATGAAAACAATCCACATGCACAGGATAATTTAAACATAAAACATACAGGAAGTCCAGCAACTGCCCAAGTGTTCAAGGGGAAGATTACAAGTCTCATCATGCTCCCGGTGAGGACAGTTGAACATCACCCTATACAGTATATGAAACAAAAACAGCATATTATGACAGTCACCAGGACAACAAATGCAACATGTTGCAATGGGGTAAGAAGCCAGGGATATGTGCTCCAAAAACAAAGCTTCGTCTAGATCTTCATGTGAGGAAAGCGCCAGAGACGTGCTGCAAAAACAAAGCTGTAGGTAGATCTTTGTGCGATTAAAACATTGCCTCCAAATTCTTGTACAAAGCAGGGCCAGCAAAAAGGAGGCAAACCTAGCCAACTCAGAAGGAGCAGGCAAAATGGGGAAAGCAGAAGCTTAGACTGAGGCAAGGGGGGACAATTCCATGGAGTAAGACCATACAGTGGTGAGGCCCCGGGTAACAAATAGGGACTACAGCAGTTCAGTCCAGTCAATGAAGCAAATCCAGGGAGATATCCAAGACACTGTTAAGCCAGGGAACCACCAGAGAAAAAGACAAATTCAGCCTGATTTAAACAGGTCCAGGAGGAGTGGCTGAAGTTCCTTGGCTGCTTGGTCACTCTCATCAAGATTGCCAGCTGTCACGGATGAGCACCTGTAAGCGGGCCGGATATAGCATACAAAATTGTATGCCTGCAGGAATCAGTTTGGCCACTACCAGATGGAAAGTTGATCTTTTTTGATGCACCGAGGCTGGCAAATCCTGGGAGATGCGGATCCTATTTCCTTCCCAGGAAAATGACTGAATCTCTCGGAGCTGCTTCAGAACATGTTGCTTATCTAAATAATTAAGAAGTTTCAGCATGAATGGCTGGGGTGATGAACCAGGTGGGCTTTTTGCATGGAGCACCCGGTGTGCCTGCTCCACTATATAACTCAGGCCATTCAGTGATGGCCCTGCCAAATTTTCAAGGAGCCGTTGTATAAATTGAACCAGAGTAGATCCTTCAGCATCCTCGGGGAGGCCGAGGACAATGAGGTTATTCCACCTACTCCTTCCCTACAGATCTTTGCATTTTAATTCCATCTTGTGAAGCTTCTGTCTGAGAGAGGACAACTCTGGATCCATTCTATCATGCCACTTTTCAATGGAAATGGCCCGGACTTCTACATCTCCTACCCTCCATGAAATGTCCCCCAGCTCCCTTCTCATGGAAGCAAGCTCTGCAGTTAAAAGTGAAAATGAGTCCTTCAGCGGTTATAATTCTAACAGAAAGTGCTCTTCTGTAAGAGGCGCAGCATCCGCCTTGGTAGTAGTGGCAGATTCGGTTTTGTTGCTTTGGTTTTGGACTTCTTTGAGGCCTTGTATGGCATCTATAGGGGGTGTATGATGTGGCAATCCTTGGTTCGTCTCCGTGTCCATGGTACACCAACTTTTGCCAAAAATGTTTCAACACTAGCCACTGGGAGGTTCCTTCTCACAGTGGAAGTAGGTAGAGTTCCACAAATTGCGAGGTAAGTGGTGAAAATATTTAAATTAAAGCACAGCAGGCAGGAGCATAGTAGGAGAGCTGCTCACCCTAGCCGGGCATCACGTGACTCCATGAACAAGACATTTAAACTTCCTATGCTCCAGCACACACCTGGAAATGAATTTTAGCTCAGGGTGCCTTTATTAGTCAAATATTCTAAAATACATAAAATAGAAGGGAATGTTAAATATTTTTGACCTGTGCTGTTTTTCTTGAATAGTACAATAATGTGATCACATTTGACCAATGACATGTCTTGGTTTCTCTTCTCAATTTTATGATGTAAATTACCCTACATAAATATGGACTGTTTCCTTTCAAAACTTTTAAATGTCATTGCAGTTATGTAGTGCAGTTACTGAAAAATGTGAAACAACACATATGTGGTGGCGGTAATGAATGAAAGACATGGGGGGGGTTATCATCACTGATGTAGGAACATCTGTGATGCAAGTCTCATATAATGTATCTGCATTAAATGCTTCATTATTACTCTTTGTTTGATGAAATTTTATGTGTTTTGAGGGTACATTTTAAACACCTGTAGTCCCTACTGCATTTTTGGAACAGAGTCAGGCTGGTAATTTTAATTTGTTCCATCCTTCTCTGTTCATGTGCCCCTCCCCCACCACCATTTTCAACACAGTGCAAAATAAATAATTTTTTTCTTTTGTTGCTTTTTTTTTTTTTTAAACATAATTATTCTTAACTCCCTGTGGAGCTGCCTGCTGTCATATCTCAGAAAACGTACACTACATGACTGGTTCCGTTACAAACTGCATATTCTGCTTGGTCACCTACTGTGGGATACATTGAATTGGGATGTTCTGCGTGGCTACATGAAAGGTGATGCAACCATAGGACCTCCTAAAGAGGAGAGATAAACATATATAGGAAAATGTGGTGCTAAAAGGAAACTCAAGGTTGATTCTTAGGACTATGGGAACCACTACAGTTAAGTGGTCATGAACACCCCAGGAACAAATCCTTTGTTTTTCTGTCAGCAATCTAAAATCACAACATTGACAACAAGGTTTGGTATAGTATGTGGACTTGATCCGAGGAAGGGGACATGAAAACTCCCCACCTGAGTAGAAATGGTGAACTTATTTTGGAAACTGTATGTATATAAAAAAAAGCAAGGCTCCTTTACGAAAATTAGGGCTTGGTCATGTTCGTAGTTATCAGTCTTACACCAAAACATTTTACTCCTTTGGTTGTACTCTGTCTATTCATTATTAGTAATTGCACATGTGTTATCCATCAGTTAATATATTGGATGACATAAGTTAGTTATATAGAATATATTGGAACTCTTCATGAGAGACTTGGTACCTCCATGACATCTGTGTTTTGTTCAGGACAAGTTACACCTTTTGATAACTGGCATGACATTTAAGGTAGTAAAAGTACATTTTAACTGAATGGTGTTCGTGTCACCTAATATGAATGACAGAACATGAATATGCACAGCAAATATTGTTAAATGTTGCATGAAATACCGGTACAGTTCTGAGATGCAACTACTTCTCATCTGTTCACGTGTTGCAGCAGGGCTGTCTGTGACTGACACTGTGGAAGACAATTGTCCAAACAATATGAACAATGGTAATGAACTATAAGTTTTTTTTTTTTTGCAGCTACTTATTTTTCCTCCCTCGGAGTCCTCTGCCAGCATCTGACATCCCCCCAATGCAGGCTCCGTGTATGAGACACCCTCCCCATACCCCCATGACTTACCCTTCATGGCAGGGGTTGGGGAGTGACTCAACCCACCGGACCAGATGAGCGTTTGGGGAGGTGCCTTCCCAGGCCAACACAGAAGGGGACCATCATCATTCGCAGAGGACTCTGTGTTTTCTTGTGTTTACTTTGTTCCCCTCGAGGTGTGGCGTGCACTGCGCCAGTGGTGGCAGCGCGCATGCTCCCATGCATTTCCTGCCAAGCGCCTGCCACACTCTTGCCCTTCTTCTGCAGCGCTGATGTGCCACCTCCCAGCCTCAGCTAGGTGGCAGGCAATCACCGAGCCCTGCAATCCCCCCTGCCTGGAGAAGGCGAGCAGTCCTAGGGTTGTTGGATCCTTCTCCTCCTCCTCTCTGCCAACCCCCGGCACCCCATGTCCATTCCTGAACACGGGTCACTGGTGTGGCGTGAGTTAAGGCATCCAGCACCTCAGCCCTCAGCACCACTGGGCTTGCCAAAGTTAATGTTTTTTTGTCAGGCAACACTGTTTGGCAGATGGCATGGTTCTGTACATCTACACTGTACTACACCACATTACATAGCAAATTCCCAAATACACTGTATGAACAACCTACATAATTCAATATGAACTCATCTGTAACTCATACTGTATTTAAAACAAAGTGATGAAATGCTTTTTTTCTACAAAGTCATATGTATCTCTCTGGACAGACTTGGTGGGCCAAGTGATACTTTTTTTCTGACAAATTCTATGTTTATCATCTCCACCAAAGACACGTCATTCAAGACCTTGACTGAAAAAAAATATAGATAGATAATCCTTAATGTTGTAAACATTTCCTCACCCTGAAGTTTGTTATCTTACAAGGCTTACAAGCTAGTCTTATCTTGACCCACCTGGAAAGCAAGGCAGAAATATTGTTTCTGTGCCCTGCTACTGGCAGTCTGACTTTTGTGTGGCCCAGTCTGTCTTGAAATCTCATATTGAGTCAGCTTTGATAAGCACTGATCTAAACTCATTAACCTCCCTTCAAACATTCTTCCTGAGTTTATCTCTATGTCATAATCTGGAGGAGCAGTAAATGCTGATTTCTTGTCTCTAGATTGCTATTTTGCTTGGAATTTCTGCAGCAAGTAAGGGAGTAGGGGAAAGCATTGCAAGTCTCAGAAAAAGTACTGCAACAAACTTATATCTGCAGGGGTCCCAGCCCAGATGTTAGTGTTGGCTGCAGTTGTCTTCCATGTTTGTCTATTTGTGTTATATCTGTTGGTTAGTACAGCTCATTTAGCTCTGAAATGAGAAACTGGTTTCAACTACCTAAGAAGCACACAACATAAAACTTAAAATATTTGTGACAAAATGGGAAATTTGTGTGAATACCTAGAACTGGTTCATCATACTGTGACTGCATCAGTGTGTGTGCATACATGTGTGTGTGTATGTGTGTGTGTATGTATGTGTCAGAGGGTCCAGCTGAATCATAAATCTTATTTTGCATCTGCATCACTTATGTTCTTTGTTATACATCATTGATAAAATACTTAGTGCACACTAATGTTAAATCAGCTTAAATTTCCTACATGTCCTTTTTAGAAAAGAAAATTATCTGCCAGTCCATTTCATTTCATCTTAGTTGAACTTTTTCTATACTCATATCTCTTCCAGCTCTACAGATGTCCCTACGATCCCTTGGCATTTCAACGTATTTCCTTAAGGAAGATAATTATTTACCCACAGAGTAATGACTGCCACATGTAGTTACAATTTATTGTCAAATCATCCTTCTGTAGTCTCATATGTCAAATTTCCATCTGATTAATCTGATTCAACATTCTGTACTATTCTTCACTTGTTTGAGAGGTTTCTTACCACTTTCTGGTTACTTATATGTGTCTTTATAACAGTGACAGGTCCAGAACTATGGGAGAGAGAAGTGGGTCAGAGTCAGCTTCAATGTGGCTTTAAATTGGGGCCTGAAAATGTGTTTTGGCTTCAACAATTCTGCTGAACCACTTCTGTTCCTAGTGTAGTAATTGACATAGGGTAAAATAGACTATGGGTGAGGGTGGGGGGGACTTGAGGTTAGCAATAAATATGAATTACTGTTGCTTATTTGTGGCAGGTACTGTTGGCATGCATCTGTTGTGAATTACTGTTTGAGGCACTGGGGCAGTGTCTGCAAAACTCACTTAGACCATCACAACCCATTGTGAGCTACAGCTATGTTTACTATTCATTGCTGTATTACTATTTATTTTTTACCAAGAAGAAACAGTTGTAAAATAATATAATACTATTTCGGAAACTCAAGACATTGGAAAGAGGGGTTGACAAGGATATGTATATGAAGAAGTCTAGGGAGGTTACCAGGCTAGACAGAGTGGCCAAGGCTTCAAGAGAGCTAAGACTTGCACAGGGTATTAAGGATGGAGAACAGGACTTCTTCAGATACATTACAGAAAGAAGGAAGAACAAGTACCATATTGTGAGGATTAGAAAGGATGAAGGGTGGGTGGAAAAGGGGTGAATCAGGCAGAGGCATTAATTGAATTCTTCTGCTCTGTGTTCATGAAGGAGAAAGGGCAGCAAATACCCCAAGGGAGGGATGTAGTGGGTAGTTGGGGGGGACTGATGTAGGGATTACAGAGGACAGGGTTCTGGAAGGATTAAGGGTACTGAGGGTGGACAAGGCACTGGGACTGGATGGCATTAACCCTAGGGACCTTAGTGAGCTGGCAGAGATCCTGGCAGCACCAGTGGCTGACCTGTTCAATACCTCCTTGGACACAGGATGCATACCACAAGACTGGAGGATGGCCCATGTGGTGCCCATTCACAAAAGTGGTCCTAGGGATGAACCAGGCAACTATAGACCAGTGAGCCTCACATTAATTGTGGGACACTCATGGAGACAATCCTAAAAGAGAGGCTAGTGACCTTTTTGGAGAACAATGGTCTCCAGGATGGCCAGCAACACAGGTTTGTCTCAGGCAGATCCTGGCAGACAAATCTAATTGAGTATTATGACTGGGTGACCAGGGAGCTGGACAGAGGCCATAAAGTGGATGTCCTGTATTTGGACTTTAGCAAGGCCTTTGATTAAATGCTGCATGGGAGGCTAGAGAGAGGAAAGCTGGAATACATAGGGGTGGGAATGAAGATGGTCAGATGGATCATCAACTGGCTTAATAGAAGGCAGAAGAGGGTGGTGATGGTGGAGGGAACTGTTATCACTGAGGGAAGTGACAAGTGGGGGTGCCACAGGGATCAGCGCTGGGACCAGTGCTGTTTGGGATATACATACTGAATATCTCACTTGAGATCTGGCATAGGATCAGTCTGTTTGTTGATGGTATGAAGGTGGGAGCTGTGGTACATGACATGAAGGGTGGAAGGGGATGCAGGAGGACCTGATCAAACTACAGGAGTGGTTGGAAACATGGCAGCTGGGGTTCAATCCCAAGAAGTGCAAGGTACTACATTTCAGAGCTAGGAACCAGGAAAGGAGCTATCAGCTGGGCGGGGTGCAGCTGGAAAGCACCATGGAGGAAAACAATTTGGGGGGTGCTTATAATAGGCAGCATGAACAACTCAGCTCAGTGCAGGAAAGCTGCAGCAAAAGCCAACAGGATACTGGGGTATATAACGAGGGGAATCTCCTCTAGAAATAAGGAGTTGATCCTTCCCTTGTGCAGATCTCTGGTTATGCCACACCTGGAGTACTTTATGCAGTACTCATGCCCATTCCTGAACAAGGACATCAAATTGTTGGAGGGGGTGCCATGAAAGGCTACCAAGATGATCCAGGGATTGGAGGGAAAGTCCTAAGGGGATAGATTGGGTGAGCTGAACATGTACTCCCTGGAGGACAGTAGGGATGGGGGATATGACTGTAACCTTAAAATACTTTAAGGGGATAAATAAGGCTAATGCAGAAGGGATTTTCCAGCTTAGAAGAGGGAGGGATTTGAGAGAGCATCAGCTGAGATTGGAGGGGAGAAGATTCAAGAAGGAAATCAGGTGACATTTTTTTATTGAATGGGTGGTGGACAGGTGGAATGCTTTGCACAAGGAGGTGGTATCCAGAAGAATGGTGGGTGACTTTAAGAAGGATTGGAACAGTGTGGGGGGTTGTGATGAAGAGGGGTGGGGCAGCTGCAAGTTGAGGGGCTAGCTGCACGATCAAGCAGACACAATAGACTGTAAGGCCTGCTTCTGCTGCTATTTTTGTATGTTCTTACGTTCTTTGGGTAGATCATAAATAACAGCATATGTGGCACTCAAATGGACTCACAATGGGAAGGCCAATTGTAAATATTGATTATTTTGGACTTGTAGACCTGTTCATATGGCTGGATAAGTAGAATAAGCTTTTGCAGCACACAGCCTAGAGAATGTGAAGTATGATGGACTGGTTAATTTTTTATTCTATTCTTTACCTAAGAGTCCTCAAAAGCCACTGTCTTCTACAACTGAGAATGACTAAAGAAGAAGATCCATTTTCGCTCCCCATGGAGTTGTAAAATGTGTGCCAAGGCATTGGCTCTTGTGCTTCTGCTGGTAATGGCAGAGGAGCACAGCAGATCAGGACCCTGTGACTTGAGTGACATAACAATACATTGACATAGATGATAGTAGTAAAATATAATTTTTAATACATTAAATGTATTTTCATTTATGTTAAAAGAAAATATGATTTTTGAATGAATGCATAACAAGTCATTAAGATGACAATAATGAGCACTATATATAGCGCCTCAAGGAAGACAGGCATGTTCATGCCCCCTGCACAGAATACCAATTCCTATCGTGATGAATACCAGATCTACTGTACCATTTGGGCAGTGTGCAAGTAGAAATGAAGGTGGTTTCATCCATATGCTATAGTGATGCATGATGAGGCAAATCTGATATATAATGGAGAGAGGACTAGGAAGATGATGAAGAAGATGAAGCGGATGTGCTGTTTTCTAACACAAGAAGTCTATGTTTTTATTTTAATGTAATAATTATTAATAGTTACTCTTCTTTTTCTTAAATTTGCCTTTATTTATAACAGAGAAAAATGTGAGTTCAGTAGATTAATGGAATCATCTGTAAAATAAACACTGCAGGGGCTCTTTTTAGTTAGTTAAACTACAGTTGATTGTGGTGGTTGGGGAGCAGGAGTTACTTCTGGAGAGGAATTGGATGTCAGGGTGATGATTGTGAGATGATTTTTTTTCTTTTTGGCCACTGTGAAATAACTTGCCCTCAGATTGCATGCGAGAGGGCAGGCGATAACATATACGAGGAGATAATATAATCTGATTTGATATGATATGATACTGTATATAAGATGACAATATAATTGTAATATAACAGTATATGATATCATTTATATATTATCTTTTTAAATATTTTGATTTATTATAATTATAATTAGTATTTATTGTTTTTATTTATCTTCCAAGAAAACATGCATCATGAAACTGAATTATAAAATATGAGTTGTGCTTGCCCCTTGCCTACCTTCCCGCAATCCGTTTGCAGAAACTGCAGGTGACAAGAGAGTGACTTTGAGGAACTGGGAAGCAAATGTATGATGACTTTTCAGGGGGATACAGTAGACTTTACATTTTTGGATGGATCACTTTTATCTTAAATCAGAGAACTGTACACACTTGAAGAAGGAAAAAGTGGAAACTGGTGTGCTTCTGGATTGCTCAGGATGGTTTCGTCATCATATCAGCAGGAAAGGCTTTTTGCACTGCAGTGAGAGTGGAACCAATTAGTCTATGAGGACTAATACACCATGGTTTCTTTGGCTACGCACCTAGCCCTTGTCCTCACCACCCCACATCAGACTCCCAGTCTCTGTTCTACTATGACCAGCTCTTTCTGCATCATCACCACCACCACAAGCAAAGATTGTACTTGGTGGAACTAGCATGACAAAGTAATTAACTGATTCTTTTATCACCCTGTATCAATTTCTCATCCATTTATCCTCCTGCTTTTTCTTTATGTTTTCTACATGCCTCAATAATATACAACACACAAACATAACAGATGATGACTAGAGACAGACAAAGTTGACAAAATTTGCTTTGTGCCAAAATTCATAAATTTCAGCAGCTTTGCTTTACTGATGACCACAATTCACATTATTATTTTCCCAGTGACTTGCCCAAATTTGCATGGCAACTCTATGTGACTCATCAATTTTCTTAGTTCATTGCACAAATTTGGCCAATTCACCAGTAAACAATTACACAGATTGCATCCCTTGCTACACACCCATGCGAATGAATGAATGAATGGTGACATTTTTGCTCCTAGTACAACCTGATGGGTTGAATTTAAGCCATTTAGGTTTTACTAGGAGCAAATATGTCATCATTCATTCATTTCTGCACATCCAAAAGGGACACTGACCAGAGCAGGTGTTCTGCACCATGGAACCATTGCCCTTATTACAGTTTCTTTTTCAGCACTAGTGGAGAGAGGAGGATGGGGGAACCAGATTGGGATTGGATTATGATGACTTCCTTGGTAGTAATCAGGTGAAATAGTTACAAGAGTATGTTTGACACTTGCTGGGAAAGGTAGGGTATTGACTGAACTGTAATTCAGAAAACTGTCTCAGAGTCTTCAAACCCCTTCTTTTAACTTTATTCACTTAATGTAATTCACCAGAGCAAGGAGGAGCCGAAAAGAGGATGCTATTGGTGATAGGAAGTTGGTATATCATAAACAGAACATTTTTGGGAGATGGGAGGAGGTATTACATTAGAGCACAGTGGATTTTTTATTCAGTTTCAGTTTTAAAAAAAAATTGCATGGCAAAGTTGATGTTTCTGCTGCAAAATTCAAGAATATCATGAAGTGCCAATGTTCATGAATTTGTGCCAACTGCACTGTCAAATTAAAATGTTGTAACATCTCTAATAATGACATGCAGTCACTGCTGGATGCTAACAGTGATGACTGGTAATATCATGTGATTTATTGATCCCCACATTAAATGCATTCCCAGAGCATGGACAAGCTACAGTGCCATACACTTCATGATGTGACAAGGAAGACTTACACCATCAGGCCACCCAGCACACCGACAGACCACACACCATCCTAACTAGAGACCTAATGTATCACACAGCACTTAATGGCAGAGATGTTCAACAACCATGGGAAACTCAAAATCCATTCAAACAGCTTAAAACAAAAATGTGTCCCATAGAAAAAGTACAACAGTAGGAGACATGAACCTTTGGGGATTGCAAAAGAAGTTTTTTAAATAATCAGGGAGAAAGACGTTCTCAAGATAAGTAAGCTTAAAGACTCCAAATGAGCAAAAAAATAAACAAACAAGCAGATTTACAGGGGTACTGTAATTCTGAAAGTACAATTGCAGAATCAGGGGTACAAAACAAATGGCAAAGAGCACAAAGGATTTGAAGTCAAATCCAGTAAAAAAATGTTCTCAGATATGTAAATGAGAATAGCAAAGCATGAACACCTATCGGAGTACTGAAAGATCAGGAGATTGGTGTCTTAAACACCAAAGAGAAACAGATGGCCCAATTCTTAGATGAGGCTACTGAGGTACCAGGGGAAGAGGGGGAAATGAAGTACTGTGGGTAAATTTAGAGAAGGGGAAAGGGATAGTTCTGAGGTTGGGAGTGATTTACAGGGACACTACACAGAGTGAGGAGATGGACATGGACTTGCTGCAGGATATACGTAGGATGACGAGCAAGGGTGAGTTGCTGCTGGTGAGAGACTGCAGTCTACCAGATGTGGATTGGAGTGTCCCACCAACAGCAACCCCTAGGAGTAGGGACTTCTTGGACTCACTTCAGGGAGCAGGCCTTAGCCAACTGGTGGGGGAGCCAACTAGATGAGGAGCTGTACTAGATGTTGTCCTCACAAATGAGCACAATATTAATAGGTAGAAGTGTCAGAACCTCTGGGAACCAATGATCTTAGTGCAGTGGTTTTTGAAATAAAAACCAAATTGGAGTACAGCCATACAAGAACAAGAGTCCATGATTTCTGGAGGGCTGACTTCAGGAGAATGAGGCTGCGCCTGAGGGATTCCCTGGCTAGGATGGGTAAATGTAAGGGGGTAGAAGAGAAATGGAGAGAGAGATAAGGAAGGCTATTGAAATGGCAACTAAGATGGGAGTCAGACAAGTCAGTAAGAGTAGAGGATGGGGGAGGCCTATGTGGTTTATGAGGGAAGTGGCAGAAAAGGTGAGGGCCAAGAAAAGGGCTTTCTTGAAATACAAAAAAACTCAGAGGGAGGAGGACAGGAAATGTTATCAGGCATTACAGTGGGAGGTGGAGACAACAGTTAGGAAGTCAAAGGCGCTGACGGAATTAAATATTACAAGTACTATCAAGGAGGGGGACAAGGTGACCTATCGATAAATAGAAGAGCGGAGGAAAACTAAGGCTGGAATAATAAGATTGAGAGGGCAGGGAGAACATGTGTAGAAAAGGATGATCAAAAGGCTAATATACTACATAAATACTTCTGCTCAGTTTTTGCCAGAGAGGAGGAGGATATGGGGCCAGAACTGGAAAGAAGGGGATTGGGGGGCAAGGGGGTAGACAGCACCCCATTCATGTAGGATATCGTCATGAAGGAACTAATGAGGCTTAGAGTGGCGAAAGCAATGGGACCAGATGCTGTGCACCGTAGGGTAGTGAAAAAGCTCAGGGAGGAGTTGGTGGCACCTCTGATAGAACTGTTTACCTTATCTCTGGAAACAGGAGAGGGCCCTGAGGATTTGAAAAAAGCAAACGTGGTTTCGCTACATAAGGGAGGGGACAGGGAGATGATGGGTAATTACAGGCCTGTCAGCTTGACGTTGGTGGTTGGAAAGATAATGGAGTCACTCTTAAAGGAGCATATCCTGAGCTACCTGGAGAAAAGAGGGCTGGTTGACCCCAGCCAGCATGGATTTACCAGAGGGAGGTCCTTTCAAATAAACTTACTAGGCTTTTTTGACTGGGTGACAGGGGTGATGGACCAGGGTGGAGCAGTGGATATGACCTATGTGGACTTCAGGAAGGTTTTTGACTCTGTTCCTCACAAGAGGCTACTGAACAAACTGGGCAGTCTTTGGGTGGGACCAGCCATAGTAAAGTGGGTCAGAAACTGGCTCTCAGGCAGGACCCAAATAGTGATGGTAAATGGAGTACTCTCTGGCAAGGAGAAGGTGACAAGTGGTGTACTGCAGGGGTGGGTCTTGGGCCCAGTCCTATTCATTGTCTTCATTGGAGAAATTGGAGTAGGGCTGGAGGTGAAGGTGTGCTTGTTCTCAGATGACCCAAAGATATGTAACAGGGTGGACACACCAGAGGGGATTGGCAGTATGAGGGAGGACCTTAAAAAACTGGAGCAGTGGTCCAAGGTGTGGAGACTGGGATTCAGTGTGGGGAATTGTAAAATTATGAACTTTGGGAATAGGAAACCTGGGGCAAAATAAATGCTTGGTGGGGAAGAAATAGAAGTCACGGAGCAAGAGAGGGACATAGGTGTCATCATTGCGGCTGATTTCAAGGTGGCAAGTCAGTACCAAAAGGCGGTAGGTAAGGCCAACAGAATGCTGAGGTGCATAGGGTAGAATATTGAGAGCACAAGGAGGGAGGTCATTGTTCCACTGTACAAGATGCTGGTCAGGTCACATGAGTACTGAATCCAGTTCTGGAGACTACACCTGAAAAAGGATGTTGCGAGGTTGGAGGCTGTCAGAAGGAGGGCTACCAGAATGATCCATGGGCAGCATGAGAAAGCATATGAGGACAGACTGAGGGATCTCAAAATGTACTCCCTTGAGGAAAGAAGGGAGAGGGGGACAAGATTGAGACTTTCAAGTATCCAAAGGGGATTAACAGGGTATATGAGGGAGACTTGTTTCAGAGGAGAAGGGCCTCAACAACTAGGGGTCATGACATGAAGCTGGAGGGAGGACAATTTAGGGGAGATATAAGAAAATACTGTGCTTCTTCACATAGAGGGTTGTGGATGTCTGGAATAGGCTGCATGATGTAAGAGATGAAACAATCTCAGGTTTTAAGCATGCATGGGACAGGCACAAGGGGATCCTGAAGGTGCAGGGTGAGGGTGTCATAGCTGAGGGGGGGTCAAGGGGATGCTCAAGCAAAACTCGAGGGGGTGGGGATACTCAATAGGCAGGAGTATCCTGTGGCTGACTGGGTGGGCCATATTGGTCCTTATCTGCTGACACTTGTATGTATGTTATGAATGTATGTATGTAATATTTTCTACTAGTATTTAGAGAAGAAATAGTTGGAATGATACTGAATAGAAAAGGTTGTTCAAAGAGGAGCTGCAGGATACAATACTGGACATACTGTATATGTGACATCTAAAGTGGGGTTGAAATTATGCTGAAGTTGGTAAACATACACCAAATAACTAGGTCTGATTGACTGCACCAGATAATCATGAGAGAGCAAGTCCAGGAACCCTACAGTGCCCCCTGCCAGGATGGAGTGTTCTTATCACTCTCTACCAATGTTGTGAGATCCTGGAGAAGATCAATGCCGTTACCCCAATTTGTCACAGAGGATAATCCTGTCACAGAGTGCTGTGTTCTCCTGTGCAGAAATGTATCTATCCCACTGGCAATAATATCCAAGGAGTCATTAAGAACTGTAGACAAGCTTGATAATCTGAAGGTGGCCCATGCTGTATCAATATAAAAAAAAAAGTCGCCAGTACTGAGGTTGGGAACAATTGGCCAGTCGCTTTAACATCAGCACACAGGATGCTCATTCAGTAATTGTGGAGCACTTAAAGAAAAAAAAATCTGAGACTCTGTGGCTCAGCTAATCAATAATGACCAAAGAGCTGGTAATTTTCTGGAGATTAACGCCTAGCTGGGGTTGGAAAGGTGGCCGGATGCACAGCCGAGGGCCAACCCCACCCAGCCGGTCATTAATTGACAGGAAATGAACAGTTCTGAGGTCATTATTGTGATTATAAGTCTAATCACAGTGATTTCCTTTTTGGAGTTTTTTTTCTTTATTATTTTTTACGGAATGGTGACACTGCTGCACGTCTTGAAGACTGCCCTGTGGTGTCTGTTCATCATTTTCGATGTTCAGCGAGGTATCAAGTCCTGGTATTTTGTTGTACAAATGCTTGTAAAGTGGTGATTTTTTTTTTCAATTTTCTGTGAGAAGTTAGTAGTATAGTTGTTCACAGAGCGGGCTGCGTGAAAACAGCTGTGCGGCTACTGTGCCGGGCATTTCTAAGAGATTTCAGCCTGGCATGGCAGCCATGAGCTAGTTAAGCTCATGAATAATTAATTAGACTTATAATATATATTCTTCAAGGGGAAATCATGCCAGACCATTTATTGCATTTTTTTGAAAAATGCCACTAAGGAGCTTGATGAGAAAAAATGATGAATGTTGCATATCTGAACTTCAGGAATGCATTTGACACTGCACCACATAGGGGATTCATAGATACATAGATACATAGACAGTGTCGGCAGATAGGGGCCTATGGCCCACCCAGTCTGCCCATTTGAGCTTGTAGATTCAGTTTGTTTTCCTAGAAGTCTGTTGCCCCTTACCCTTGACCTCCAGAATTCCTTTATGTCTATCCCATGCATTCTTAAATCCTGTGATTCTTTCAGCCCCCATCACTTCCTCTGGCAGGGTGTTCCACTTGTCCACCACCCGTTCTGGGAAAAAATTCTTCCTCACGTTTCCTCTGAATCATCCTCCCTCCAACTTCATCCCATGCCCTCTAGTCCCGGAACATCTTTTTTCGCTACAAATAGTGTATTCCTGCACCCTGTTCCTCCCTGTAAGATACTTGTATGTCTCTATCATATCCCTCTCTCCCTCCTCTCCTCCAGGAGTACATGTTCAATTCCTTCAACCTGTCCTCATAGGACTTGTGATGCAATCCATGCACCATCTTTGTTGCCCTCCTCTGAACCTTCTCTCTACCTCTCTATGTCCTTACACAGGTAAGGTCTCCAGAACTGTACACTGTACTCCAGGTGGGGCCTCACTAGTGTCTTGTATAGTGGAATTATGACCTCCCTTTTCCTGCTGGTGATGCCCCTGCCTATGCATCCCAGCATCCTATTTGCTTTACCTGCTGCCTTGTCACACTGTTTCTCTACCTTGAGGTCATCAGAGATGATAACCCCAAGATCCCTTTCCTGCTTGGTGCATGCTATATCCTCACCCCCCAACTGATATATTGTGCTAGAGTTTTTGTGCCCCATATGCATTATCTTGCACTTCTTTGCATTGAATTTCAACTGTCAAACCCCTGACCATTCTTCAAGTTTCTGCAGGTCCCTTCTCATTCTGTCTACACCCTCTGGTGTGTCTACTCTGTTACAGAGCTTTGTGTCTTCAGCGAACAGTGAAATTCTGCCCAAGTGGAGAACCTAAGTATAACTGGTTGTTTAGTGGAATGGATTAGAAGTCGGTTACAGGACAGGAAGCAAAGGATCCTGATGAATGGTAATCTATTCATATGGGAATAAGTAACCAGTAAAGTACTGCAAAGCTATGTTGTCTAGGGCCAGCATTGTTTAATACACTTATAAGTGATATGCAGGTGGGCACCAAAATCTGGCTTGCCAAGTTTGTTGATGATACCATAATTGGGCAGGTAATGTAGATACTACTCAGCAGGACAGATAAGCTGATGAATTTCGACATTGAAAAATGCTACGTGAAGCATCTAGGTAAAAAAAATATGAAGACAAACATACTAAGAAGGGGGAAACACTAACGACTTTAAATGGCAGCAACAGTGTGAAGCAAACGCTTGCTAAGGAAATACAAACATATCATGCATCAGGAGAAACACTGTGAGTAGATCCACAGATATTAAAATGTCCTCATATAGATCACTAGTCCTGCCTCTTTTTGAGTTTAGTGTATAGTTCTGGTCCCCATATTTGGTGGAATATATTCAAAGGATTAAGAGGGTGTAGTGTTTGAAGGATTAGAAAACATAGTCTATGGTACCAAATGGTAGAACGTGGACTATTCTCCAAGGTAAAGAGAAAAATCAGGGAGACAAAATTACAGCATCCAAATATCTTAAAGGGTTAACACCATCAGACCAAATGTAGCTTTTCAGGATGTGCAAAGATGAAAGGACAAAGGGACACTCAATATCTTTGAAAGGAGGAAGATTCAGGGTATATATCTGGGAGAATCACTTCACAGAATGAGTAGTATTCTCTTGGAACAGACTTCTAGAACAGGTGGTGTGGGCCAAAACTGTTTCTACTTTCAAGCATAAATGAGATAGGTACCCTGAAGAAAAGGAGAACAAGGTGTTCCCACTGTGTTTGTGGGGGGAGGAACTTGACGGGCCAATTATCTTTTTCCTTTTCTAAATGTGTATGTTTGTAGATGCCCACTCAAGATCAGTAGCTCATAATTTTACCTACAATGTCTGACAATGATAAGTAGTGGTGTATCTAGATATATGAACTGTAGATGTACCACTGTAAAATCCTAGTTCATTTCAAAAAAATTTCCTATGATATATTTAGATATATCCAGACACATAGTGCTACTTGTCACTGGCTACAACTACTTTTATATCCCGTGGTGTACCAGGATTATACTGCACAATACCATGCCAGGGTTTCATTGTGTGAGAGTGCACATAGATGCTGTCAACACATTTTGTGTATTCTTTCTACATCCTGAGCTTCTTCATCCAGTTGAATCCAGCCATGGCAGAGTAATAAAAACTTTAAGATAGGAGTTGATCTTCCATTTGAGTGTCTGTAGATCTAACTTCTTTACAGTATCTGCTGGTTTTCTAGGGTAGGAAACCAACAAAAAAATGCACAAGTGACAGACTTGGATCTTTGTTGGAAGCAAAAAAGCAGAGTTACCTGACTGTAGAAACATACGAGATGATGACAGATAAGGACTGCAAGGCCCATCCAGTCTGCCCATTTCTTTTTCTACCTTATTAATGTGCCATCGGCCTTTGCTCTGTCAATGGCCTATCTATTCATACTCATCTGAATAACACAGTGCAATCTTGAATGTGACACTGCGGGAGAGATTTGGGTGGGAGCATGTTCACATAGGTGCAAGTTTGCGTGGGAGCATACTGTAGGGAGTGAAAAGACGGGGATCAAAAATACGAGAGTGAATTGTCATGTACCCATTGCTCCCTTATGCCTATCCCTTGCCTGTTTGAAGCCCTGCACTGTATTCATATCCACCACTTCCTGAGGTAGGCCGTTCCATGCATCCACCACCCTTTCTGTGAAAAAGATCTTCCTCACATTACCTCTTAATAGGCCTCCCTCTAATCTCATGCTGTGTCCTCTTGTCCTACTATTTTTATTATATTGAAACACGTTAGACTGTTTCACCTTGTTAATGCCCTTAAGGTGTTTGAATGTTTTGATCATATCACCTCTCTCCCTCCTTTTTTCTAGGGTATATATATATATTGAGCTCCATTAATCTGTCCTCATATGTTTTCTGATGCAGTTCCTGCATCATTTTGGTTGCCCTTCTCTGGACTGCCTCATTTTGGTTAATGTACTTGTGAAGGTGTGGCCTCCAGTACTGCACGCAGTACTCCAGATTGGGCTTAACCAGTGTCTTGTAAAGAGGGATTATTACCTCCCTCTTATGACTTGTGATACCCCTACTGATACACCCCAACATGCCTCTAGCCTTACCTACTGCTTTAGTGGTCTGCTAGGATGATTTCAGGTCATCTGTGATGATGATGCCCAAGTCTCTTTCTTCCCTTGTGACTGCCAGCAACTCCTCTCCCAGCCTATATGTGGCTGCAGGGTTTCTCTTCCCTATGTGCATGATCTTGCACTTCTTTGCGTTAAACCCCAGTTGCCACTCTTCCGACCATTTTGCTAGTTTATCCAGATCTCTTCTCATTCTGCTCACCCCATCTGGATCATTTACTCTGTTGCAGATCTTGGTGTCATCGGCAAACAGACAAACCTTACCCTCCAGTCCATCTGCAATGTCACTGATTAAGATATTGAAGAGGACTGGCCCCAGGACTGATCCCTGATGTACCCCACTTGTGACTTGCATCTCTTCTGACTGTATACCATTTACCACCACTCTCTGTTTTCTGCCTGTCAACCAGTTTGCCACCCAGTTGACCAACCTCTGACCCACCCCGAGCCTACCCAGCTTATTAATCAAACTTCTAAGTGGAACAGTATCAAAAGCTTTGCTGAAGTCAAGGTAGGCGACATCAGCTGCTCCCCCTTGGTCCACCACTCTGGTTACACAGTCAAAGAAATCTATGAGATTAGTTTGACAGGACCTTCCTGTTGTAAACCCATGCTGTCTTTAATCCTGTGTTCCTATGGATTCCAGGTGTTGCACTACCCTTTTCTTAAGGAGTGCCTCCATTATCTTGCCCACTTCTGAGGTAAGACTGACTGGTTTGTAGTTCCCTGCCTCCTCCCTGCTACCACTCTTGTGGAGCGGGATCACATGAGCCCTTCTTCAGTCTTCTGGGACCTCTCCTGTGCTCAGAGACTCACTTAACAGTGCTGATAATGGCTCTGCTAGTTCCATCCTTATCTCCTTTAGTACCCTGGGATGTATGCCATCAGGTCCCATTGCCTTGTCCACTCTGAGTTTATCAAGCTCTTGTAGAACCCTATCTTTTGTGAAGGGACTAGTGCACACCTTCCTTCCTCCTGTGTCCATGGTGCTGAGCTGTGGGCCCTGCCCTACCTTCTCTTCAGTAAATACTGAGCAGAAGTATCTATTTAGGATAGATTCTTTTACATGGTCCTCCTCCTCACACACACCCTTATCCCCTTTGATCCTAGCAATACCCCCTCTGGACTTTCTCCTTTCACTAATGTATCTATAGAACATCTTGTCACCTTCTTTTACTGTTTGTGCTAGTGTTTCCTTGGTTTGGGCCTTTGCCTGCCTTACTGCCTTCCCTGCATCCCTTAGGGAAGTTTAGTATGCCTCCCTGTCTTCATCCCACTGCATTCCCTTATATTTCCTGAAGGCCAGCCTTTTGGCTCTGACCTTTTCTGTTATTGTTTTTGAGAACCAAAGTGGTTTCCTTTTTCTTTTGCATTTCCTTTAGGATGCAATACTTGAAGCAACATTCCATTGTGCTGGAGAGAAAAGGAAGTGCAAAAGAAGAAGGAAACCATTTTGGTTCTCAAAAGCTGTAGCAGAAAAGGTCACAGCCAGAAGGCTGGCCTTCAGGAAATATAAGGGAACACAGCAGGATGAAGATAGGGAGGCATACCAAACTTCCCTAAAGGAAGCAGGGAAGGCAGTAAGGCAGGCAAAGGCCCAAACCTAGGAAACACTAGCACAAACAGCAAAAGAAGGTGACAAGGCTTTCTATAGATACATTAGTGAAAAGAGAAAGTCCAGAGGGGGTATTGCTAAGATCAAAGGGAATAAGGAGGCATGTGAGGAGGAGGACCATGTAAAAGCATCTATCCTAAATGGATACTTCTGCTCAGTATTTACTGAAGAGAAGGTAGGGCAGGGCCCACAGCTCAGCACCATGGACATGGGGGGAGGGAGGTTTGCACTAGTCCCTTTACAAAAGAAAGGGTCCTACAAGACCTTGATATGCTCAGGGTGGACAAGGCAATGGGATCTGATGGCATATATCCCAGGGTACTAAAGGAGCTAAGGTGGAACTGGCAGAGCCATTATCAGAACTGTTAACTGAGTCTCTGAGCACAGGAGACTGGAGAAGGGCTCATGTGATCCCGCTCCACAAGAGTGGTAGCAGGGATGAGGCAGGGAACTACAGACCAGTCAGTCTTACCTCAGTAGTGGGCAAGATTATGGAGGCACTCCTTAAGGAAAGGATAGTGCAACACCTGGAATCCATAGAAGCACAGGATCCAAGACAGCATGGGTTTAGAACTTTCCTGGACTTCACAGCAGTGCGGCCGGCCCTGAAACAGCCGTTGCCCACCCTCTCAACTGCCACCACCTCAGCTCTATAGTGGGAAACCTTACCGCGGGTTCCCCCTCCACCGGAGAACTTCCCCAGACTTCGGAGTGGTGTGGCCAGCCATGAAACAGCCACGCCCACCCTTCCAACTGCCGCCGCCTCAGCTCTGCAGTGGGAAACCCAACCGCGGGATCCTCCTCCACCAGAGAACTTCCCCAGACTTTGGAGCGGTGCGGCCAGCCCTAACACAGCCACCACCTGCCCTCCCAACTGCCGCCGCCTCAGTTCTGCAGTGGGAAACCCAACTGCAGGTTCCCCCTCCACTGGAGAACTTCCCCAGACTTCAGAGTGGTGCAGCTGGCCCTGAAACAGCCACTGCCCGCCCTCCCAACTGCCGCTGCCTCAGCTCTGCAGTGGGAAACCCAACCACGGGATCCTCCTCCACCAGAGAACTTCCCCAGACTTTGGAGCGGTGCGGCCGGCCCTGACACAGCCACCACCTGCCCTCCCAACTGCCGCCGCCTCAGTTCTGCAGTGGGAAACCCAACTGCAGGTTCCCCCTCCACCAGAGAACTTCCCTGGACTTCGGAGCGGTGCGGCCAGCCATGAAATAGCCACCGCCCACCCTCCCAACTGCCACTGCCTCAGCTCTGCAGTGGGAAACCCAACCGTGGGTTCCCCCTCCACCAGAGAACTTCCCCGGACTTCGGAGCGGTGCGGCCAGCCATGAAACAGCTGCCGCCCACCCTCCCAACTGCCGCTGCCTCAGCTCTGTAGTGGGACCCGACCGCAGGTTCCCCCTCCACCAGAGAACTTCCCCAGACTTCAGAGCGGTGCGGCCGTCCCTGAAACAACTGCCGCCCGCCCTCCCAACTGCCGCCTCCTCAGCTCTGCAGGTAGGATGCTCTTCCAGCCAACTGGAATTGTACACTTTTCCCCAAGTCTCCCCTGATTGGCTGCTCTCTGTTTCATCTCTACTTTGTATTTCTTGGCGCCTTTTGCCACTGTGTAACTACGCTTAGATTGCCTGTAGGGCATAAATGTTTCAGAAAAAGCTGTAATTTTGTCTGCATTGTTTAAAGTGTTAAATGTATGCCTTGCTAAAAGTATAATCTGTAATCTTGTAGCCACACTAGATCAATATTTGTTTTTTGCCTCTCTGCTCTCCTAGCTCTCTACCTGGAACACTATTGTCTCTGCCTGTCTCTCTCTCTCTCTCACTCACTCACTCTTTCTCTCCCTGTCCCTATCATCTGCTATTTTGCCCTCCTGCTCTTTCACTGTCTCACTAACCTGTCTGCCCACACCCATCGCTTAAGTGGAAAAAGCCTTCTGGCTGTTTGACCCATGCCACCTGATTTAGTACAAGTCATTAACAGCGTTTTCTTGCTTCCTTTGCAGTGGGAAACCAGACCGCAGGTTCCCTCTCCACCAGAGAACTTCCTGGACTTCAGAGTGGCACGGCTGGCCCTGAAACAGCCACCGCCCACCCTCCCAACTGCCGCCGCCTCAGCTCTGTCCTCTCTGGTGCTTCACGCTGGCTGCCCACCCACCCCCACCTCACCCACCCTGGGTTGGCTGTTCTTTTATAGGTCTCTAAAGACTAAGTGTCTACTCTCCCATTGGATGCTTATGTGAACCATCCACTAGGGGTTTCTCTATACACTAATACACAGCATTCTACCTGGTGGTAATACTGGCTGTGCTAAGGTTTGCAGCTAGAAATGGAGAAATATATCATGGTACTCCTACTCATTACCTCCTTAACATTTTTACACCCGTCCATGACTGTAGTACCTCCGACTAACCTAGCTGACCCTCCTATCCAAGCTTTCTCATATGACTATGTGTTCTCAAACCTACTCGTACTGCCCCCATTTCATTGCGATTCCACCCCTCCTACTAAATTGCATCTCAAACTTCATAGCATGCTGTAAATTTGAAAATTCCCCCTTGCAGTTTCTAACCCTCTCCCCTTTCATCCATCGCAAATTGTGGTATCTTTTTATCTTGGCTATTCTGCTCTCTGAGGATGTGCAATTGAACCCAGGCCCAGTCCCTACAAACTTAGTGCCTGCCACCAGAGGTCTCTTCATAGCACACCATAACATAAGAAGCCTTGAACATAATTTTGCTGAGTTAGAAACCTGTACTGTCCTCCATGAACCTGATATCATTTGCTTAACTTGAAACGTGGCTCAAACCCAGTGTCCAGGATTCTCACCTCCAAATACCCTCCTATAATCTACTGAGAAATGACAGACAAATAAGTAAAAGAGGTGGAGGCACAGCTATTTATTTCAAGAACCACCTATTCCTTGCTGCTACACACTCCTCATCTCAAGGCCAATGTGAGGTGCAACATGCAATTCTCTCCCTGGGGGCAAAGAAATTTTTATTTATTTTTATTTATTAATTAATTAATTTATTTATTTATTTAAGGTCTAGGAATTACAACTGTTTGAGTCAGGGACTCATTTGCAAAGGCTCCACGTCATACAGAAAATGGATTAGAACACAGTACAATATGGAATAAACAATTTAGACATTCGCTCTTGAACAAAGAAAGACAGTAACATACAGAGATGAACGAAAAAATACAATGGCACAATCAAGGAACAAACAGCAGTTTGTGAAGTACTAGTACAATAGAGATTTATAGTGATTCTTCTGCAGTCACAGTGGGAGTTAGACATAATGTGATTATGCAACTCAGGTTTAAAGGGACCAAGCCTGGGAATTGATAAAATGCAGTCAGGGATTGAGTTCATCCAGAGTGGGGCCCTGACGCAAAAAGACCTTTGGCCAGCAGTGGTCTTTACAAAAGGGACACGGAATGTGGCAGTGTCAGAGTGTCTAGTGGAGCGAGCAAGGTTCTTTTGGAGGAGTGTAGACAACCAGGGTGGTCTAGGCCCAACTGGATTTTTTTTGCCAGCAGACAGGTCTGATAAACTAGCCGCCCATGGAAATTTAGCCAGGATGAGCGCAGATAGAGGTCACAGGTGTGTGTAAGACGATCACCACCATGGCCAATCTGCAGGCTTTGTTTAGGGCACATTTAATGCTGGACAGTGCTGTGTCAGAGGTGGCCCCGTAGATGACTATGCCGTAGTCTACCAGTGAGAGGATGGAGCTGGAGATAGCTAAGCGTAGAGCCTCCGGAGGTAGACATGGCCTAACCCTGTAGAGGAGACCGATTCTTTTGTTAATTTCTGTACAAGTTGATGCGATGTGCTCATGATAGGTAAGGGCAGAGTCTAGGGTAACCCCAAGATATTTGAAATTGGAAACTGGTTCCAGAGTGGTGCCTGTCACATTAAGTATTGATAATTTTGTATTGCTGTGCTTATGTTGTGGATGGGCGAATAGCATGGCTTTCGTCTTTTTTGCATTGAGTATGAGCTTGTGAGAGGAAAACCAGGCTTCAATTTGAGAGAAAGAGCCCTGCAAGGATTTTTGAAGCATCATGGGGTCAGGGTGTCGACTGAAAATCACAGCATCATCTGCATAGAGGAGAAGATGCCCAGAGGAGGCCAGAGGTAACGAGTACAGGAAAAGTGAGAAGAGGAGCGGACTGAGGATAGATCCTTGTGGGACACCCGATCGGACTGGAAGGTTAGTAGAGAGGGTGTTTCTTATCATCACCTGTTGCGTGCGGCCAGAGAGATAACTAGAGAACCAGCAAGTAGTTTCATTGGAGACGCCGACAGAGAGGAGGGAGTTTATGAGCATGGTGTGATTGACGGTATCAAATGCCTTGGAGAGATCTATAAAGACTGAGCCAGCCAGGTCTCCCTGGTCCAGAGCACCATGTACAAAGAAGGTGAGTTCTAGTAGGGCAGTGATGGTGCTGTGACCTTTCCTAAAACTGTGTTGTTGTTGGCAAATTAGGTGTTGTGCATCTAGATAGTTGGAAAGTTGATCAGCCACTATTTCCTCCAAAGCTTTAGAGAGTGGGGGGAGTATGGAGATGGGCCTGTAGTTACTAGTGGAAGTACATGCACCACTTTTATGTACTGGTGTAATCCTTACCTTTTTCCACAAAGCTGGGAATTGTCCCAGGCAGAGGGACATGTTGAAAATATTTGTGAGCGGTACTAGAACAGCATCAAGTGTTAGGGATAGCAGTTTAGCATCAAGTGAGTCACCACTATGTCTGGACTTACCTAGGAACCTGGCAATATAAGCACGGGCATCACTAGTGGAGACAGTTTTTAGACGAAAAGGAGACGCAGTGGGGGGTGGCGGGAAATATCCCGCAACAGCACTGAAAAAGTCAAGAGGGAGAATCGAGCTTAGATCTGAGAATGATATATTGAATGCATCCACTATTTTTTGGGGTTCTTGGGTGGGGGTACCATCATTGCATATCGTCTGTGTGTATAACCCACCGAAGAATGGCATAAAGGGCCTGGATGATCTGCTTGATCAAACATCGATCTTAGCTGGGAGAAATGAAGTGCTTATACTTGGGGACCTAAATATTAACTGGCTTGGAAATACTCATGCTATGTCACTCTCAAAGATACAAAGTTACAACCTGCACCAATTGATCACTGAGCCTATCAGGGTAGCCCCAAACTCGAATAGTAGAACCTTGCTGGATTGGATTCTGTCAAATCATCCTGAAAACATTCTAAACTCTGGCACCTTAGCTGACGCAATTACTGACCACTCCCCAACCTTCTGCATGTGGAGCAAAGCAGTTCCACCTCCAACTAAGCCCCATCTCATCACCTTCCGTGATTATGCAAGCCTTGAGCCCCAATCCTTTCTACAGGATGTCTCCAGCATTGACTGGGCTGACTTGTATAATGCTACTGATGTTCAATCTGCCCTAAAAATCTTCCTAAGCAACTTTCTAGCCATACAAGACCACCATTGTCATCTAGTGACATGATGAGTCAAGATGAGGAAAATCAGATGGTTAAAGGCAGATCTCTTTACTAAGTTAAAAATAGAGATAAGAGCTGGCACCAGTTCAAAACCTCTGGACTGAAAAGTGACTATAACCTCTACAGAGCTCAGAGGAATGCCTGTAAAAAAGACATCAAGCATGCAAAAAGTTCTTACTGCAAAGAACTGCTAACAAACTCTTATGGGGACTCCAGGAAATTCTGGTCTCATATCAAATCTTTTTTGGGTTCTCACCAGCTCTTGACACCTAGCGACATGATTCTTGGAGGCCTAATCTGTAATAACCCTGAGACCATTGCCAACTTTTTTAATCACAAATTCTCTGACCTTTCACCTCTTACCTCCCTCCTCCTTCCCAGTGCTGCAACTTCCTAATATTCCTCCTAATAGGTCAGTACCCCTCTTCTATTTCAGATCAATTACATACAAAGAAGTCCTTACCCTTTTGCAGAAAGTCTCAGAGACTATGGCCTCTGCCTCAGATACCCTGGAACCCAGACTATTAAAACTGGCGGCTCCTTTTATTGCTGCTCCTCTAGCGAGAATCTTCACTGTCTCCCTTAGTCAGAGTCAAGTACCTTATAACTCGAAGTCCGCAAGGGTCATCCCTGTTTTCAAAAAAGGTGATGCCAAAGACCCTGACAACTACAGACCCATTGCCATCCTACCTGTCCTTGGAAAGATTCTTGAAAAGCTTGTAGCTACCCAAACTATTGAATTCCTACAGAAATATGACCTTCCAACTGTGGCACAGCATGGATTCTGCAAAGATCACAGCACAACTACTGCCCTCCTTAAACTCACATCCGACACCCTATCTGCTATGGATGCTGGTCTTCTCACAGGTGCAATCTTCATTGACATGACAAAGGCCTTTGACCTGGTTCACCACCCTATCCTCCTCGCTACCCTGTACTCATTGAACTTTGACCTAATGTTGTAGATTGGTTTGATAGCCACCTATCAAACAGGACTCAAATGGTCAAATACAATTCTGCCTTCTCATGCAAGACTGAACTAAATATTGGGGTGCCTCAAGGCTCCATCCTTGGTTCACTCCTTTTTTCCATTTTTATCAATGGCATCACATCTACCCTGTCGAAGACTTCCTAACTTCTGTATGCTGATGATATAGTGCTCTACACCAGTGCCAAGGACATACATGTCATAAATCAATGACTCTCGACTGACTTTCAAAGTACACAGACTTGGTTGGCTAACCACAGGTTGCTGTTAAATGACTCAAAGACCAAAGTTATGCTTTTTGGAACTAACCCAAAAATCAAGCACTCCCAAAGCAAACTCATAGTCACTGCCTTGGATGGCTGCACCATAAGATCTGTGACTTCTTTTAAATACCTTGGTGTTACCCTCGACCAATCATTAAATTTTGTTCTCCATATACAAGATGCTTGTAAGACAGTGAACACGAAACGTGGCATTGCCTACCGCACCAGTTATGTGTTAACCCCCTCCGCCAGGCTAGCTGTAGCACGAGGTATCTTACTCCCTTCACTTACCTATGGTGTTGCCACCTATACTGCTGTGGCCAAATCTAGTCTACACAAGTGGGACGTCACCTACAATAGCATCTGTCGCTATGCCTTATCTGCCCACTGGCTTAAGCACCACTGTCTCCTCTACTCGGACCTGGGCTGGCTACCTCCTGAGGAGACCAGGCTCTACTTTCTCGGCACTACCATAAATAGGATCATATCATCACAAACACCTACCTCACTTGCTGAGTGCTTTGTCAGTCAGCCCTCCCACTATGGTTTGCGCTCTGTTGACAAATCCCTTGTCTGTACCCCTAGGTGCACTTCCTCCAAGGGAGCAAGTGCCTTTGCCATTCTAGCTCCCCAATATTGGAACTCCATCCCCCTAGCTGTGCACCAGGCCCCCCCTCTCACAAGGCCTATACGTCTGAGCTCCACAAGTATTTAGTTTCAACAAATGTTTGCTCCTGCTTCAAACCACCCTAGTCCCCACACAATACCAGCACAAATACATGCACTGTCCTGCACTTACACCAGCTGTTTTCTCTAATTTTACTTTTCTCTCTCTGTACCTATCTACACTCCTTGTGGCATTAACTACTACTAAGGTTTACTGCTGTAATGTTTGTTGTAGCTTACCAATCCCTCTTGACTTACTTGTTCTGTTAGATATTTTTCTCTAAAATGTATCTGTAATTATTGCCATACTTTATTGTTTTTTGTGCTGTTACCTCCTGGGTCGTGCCTGAAAATAGTTATGACCATGGCTAGTGCACCTACCCGGTAAACAAAAACTAAATAAAATAGAATAAAATCTCATAGATTTCTTTGACTGGGTAACCAGAGTGGTGGACCAAGGGGAAGCAGTTGATGTCACCTATCTTGACTTCAGCAAAGTTTTCGATACTGTTCCACATAGAAGATTGATTAAAAAGCTGGGTAGGCTCGGAGTGGGTCAGAAGTTGGTCAACTGGGTGGCAAATTGGTTGACGGGCAGAAAACAGAGAGTAGTAGTAAACGGTATACAGTCAGAAGAGATGCAAGTCACAAGTGGAGTACCTCAGGGATCAGTCCTGGGGCTAGTCCTCTTCAATATCTTCTTCAGTGCCATTGCAGATGGACTGGAGGATAAGGTTTGTCTGTTTGCAGATGACACCAAGATCTGCAATAGAGTAGATGATCCAGATGGGGTGGGCAGAATGAGAAGAGATCTGGATAAACTAGCAAAATGGTCGGAAGAGTGGCAATTGGGGTTTAATGCAAAGAAGTGCAAGATCATGCACATAGGGAAGAGAAACCCTGAAGCCACCTATAGACTGGGAGGGGAGTTGCTGGCAGTCACAAGGGAAGAAAGAGACTTGGGCATCATCATCACCGATGACCTGAAATCATCCAAGCAGACCACTAAAGCAGTAGGTAAGGCTAGAGGGACATTAGGGGTGTATTAGTAGGGGTATCACAAGTCGTAAGAGGGAGGTAATAATCCCTCTTTACAGGACACTGGTTAGGCCCCATCTGGAGTACTGCATGCAGTACTGGAGGCCACACCTTCACAAGGACATTAACCAAATTGAGGCAGTCCAGAGAAGGGCAACCAAAATGGTGCAGATACTGCATCAGCAAACGTATGAGGACAGATTAAAGGAGCTTAATATGTATACCCTAGAGCAAAGGAGGGAAAGAGGTGATATGATCAAAACATTCAAACACCTTAAGAGCATTAACAAGGTGAAAGAGTCTAACATGTTTCAATATAAGAAAAATAGTATGACAAGAGGACACAGCATGAGATTAGACAGAGGTCGATTAAGGGGTAATGTGAGGAAGTTCTTTTTCACAGAAAGGGTGGTGGATACATGGAACGGCCTACCTCAGGAAGTGGTGGATATGAATACAGTGCAGGGCTTCAAACAGGCATGGGGATAGGCATAAGGGAGCAATAAAGATGTGTATTAATAATAATAATAATACATTTTATTTCACATATGCACCTTTCGGGCCATCAAGGCTCTTTACAAAAGGATAAAACCAGTTACAATTATATAAAACAATAAACATCAAGATAAATAACTAACATACAAAAATAAACAGAGGATCAAAATTATATGGAGCCGTCATAGGCAAGATTCCATAAAAAGGTTTTTAAAGCCTGTTTGAACCCCTCCACAGTCATGCACTCCCGAAAGCTGACAGAGTAGAGAATTCCAGAGGGTTGGAGCCATATGCATAAATGCATGGGCCCCAGAAGATTTCAAAGACACCCTCGGAATCTTTAGCAACCCCTCGTCAGCCGAATGCAGCTGTCACACCGGATGGTTAGGCACAAGGAGCTCTTTCAAGTAGTTGGGGCCCACTCCATTTAGGGCCTTGCTAGTCAGTAAACCAACTTTAAAGGTAATCCGCCACCTAACTGGCAGCCAGTACAGATCACGCAGCACGGGAGTAATATGGGATGCTTGAGAAGCCACGGTTAACAATCATGCTGATGCATTCTGCATGAGCTGCAGGTGGCTGATTTCAACCCCAGAAAGTCCTAAGCACAAGGAGTTACAATAATCAAGGTGCAAAGTCACAAAGGCATGGACTAATGTAGGCAAGTCCCCGGATGGAACCAGGTGCTTAATCCTGGAGATATTCCTAAAATGATAAAAGGAAGACTTGATGACAGCCGACACCTGAGATCGTAATGTCAGTCCATCGTCAAGCACTACCCCCAAGTTTCACACCCGTTTAGAGGAAAGGATCTGAGAGCCTCCGAGAAAAAGTCCAGAGGGCTGATCAGCCCTAAACCCCTCTATCCAGTGACCCAGGTCCACTACCATCACCTCTGTCTTTCTGGGGTTCAACTTTAACCCGCTCGAGTTCATCCAGTCCTGGATTTCAGTGAGGCAGATATTAAATACCGAGATAGCTCTATCCTGGTCGTGGGCAAAAGACAGGTAGAGCTGGGTATCATCAGCATAGCAGTGAAACCTCAGCCAGTACCATCTTACAATGTCTCCAAGGGGCAGCATATACACTGCAAACAACATGGGGGACAGCACTGAACCATGAGGGACCCCACATGGCAGGGAGAAAGGGTCAGAGGAAAAAAATCCCAGACACCACTCTCTGACTCCTGCCAGTGAAGAAAGATGTAAACCACCCTAAGACTGTACCTGACAGTCTGCAGATGGACCTCAGATGGCCAAGCAGCACCCCATGGTCTACAGAGTCAAAAGCTGAAGAGAGATCAAGGAACACCAAGATAGAATGGTTCCTCCGATCCCTCGCCATCAGGAGATCTTTGAGCACCCAAACTAGCGCCGTCTCAGTACTATACCTCTTACAAAACTCAGACTGGAGAGGTTTGTAGATGTTATAGATGGTCAAGTAGTCATCCAGCTGTGACGCCACTACTTTCTCAGTCACCTTCCCTATAAAGGGAAGGTTTGAGATCGGTCTGTAGTTAGCCGGAGAGTCTGGGTCCAAAGAAGCTTTCTTCAGGAGGGGAATTACCACCGCCTCCTTCAGCGAGCTTGGAAACTCACCAGATTCCAAGAAGCACTGGACTATCTGAGCTAGGACCGGTCCGATCATATCCCAGCAACCCATAATGAAGGAAGTTGGACCCAGATCCAAACTACAGCATATTGGGTGCATACCCTGGACAATCCGCATGACATCCGCGAGCTCAGGCAAGGTAAAGGTACTCCAGGAAGCTCGAGGTGAGGTGACCAAGCACCGATCATAAGCAACCCCCATAGAGTGAGTTGAGCGAACCTCTGACCTGATGTCAGCCACCTTATCCGCGAAGAACCGAGCAAGCTCATCACACTCTACTTGCAAAAAAGGTCTTCGGAGCTGTAGACAGGTTGGGTTGCACAACCTGTCGACAGTTCGGAAGAGCTGAGCTGGTCGATTCTGAGTGGCAGCAATCTCCCTGGACAGGAATTCTGCCTTCTTAAGGGAGATCGTTGATTGATTAATCTTATAAAGTTCAACCAATCTAAGGTGGTCGGCAACCAGGGCGGACTTCCGCTAACGCCGTTCTAACCTACGTCCTACTCACTGCAACTCCCTCAAAGACCCATCAAACCAAGAGGCCCGAGGGCAAAGGGGGAGAGGACAAACATGGATGGGAGCAATCAAATCCAGGGCTGAGGAGATGGCCTTATTACAGGCCACCACCAAAGTCTCTGGACTCGAGCTGACCACCACCAAAGTCTCTGGACTCGAGCTGGCCACAGGAAACTCTGAGAGGTCAATCACCACTGCTAGGCCTTCAGGACTCACTTCCCATAAAGGACAGTAACTGACCATCTCCACAGGGGCAGGCCTCCAAAGGGGGGCACAAAAGTTGAACCTCACGATGTAGTGATGAGACCAACCGACTGGTTCCACTTCCAAGACGGAGGACTCGATCCCCAGGAGGAAAACCAGATCAAGAGAATGACCATATTTATGGGTGGCAGAGGTAACAACCTGTGTGAGGCCCAGAGATGTAATAAGCTGTAGGAAGTGTTGTTTAAACTGTGAGAGATCGTCATTGACCCAGGCATTGAAGTTTCTGAGTACCATCAACCTGGGAGACTCCAATGCCATGTCGGCGACGAAATCCGCTACTTCCTGCAGGAATCACATCTTATCCCCAGGTGGATGGTAGATGAGAGCTAGCCTGCAACCTACACCAGCCACCACGGTTCAATCAACTGATTCGGCTTCCTCAACTGGTACATTCATGAGGCCCAACTCAGTCTTAATACAGACTGCTACCCCCCACCCCGCAATCCAATCTCGAGAGGTGTATCACTGAGTACCCGGCTGGAATTGCAGCATCCAAAAAGGGGCCAGCATTTTCATCCAGCCCGGTCTTGGTGATGCAAGCCAGATCAGTTGTTTCAATAAAATCTGCAATAATTGTAGTCTTATTTTTAATAGATCTGGCATTGCATAACACCGCTCGAGTTGGACAGACTTCAAGGGCTGCTCCGGCTACTTGCCTGCTACATGAGACAGTGCCCTTGGGCATGGGGACTAGATAAGGCACACCCCGTTCCAGACTCCATTTCACCCCAGGGCATCTTCTAGGCCTAACCAAACCGATGTGAGAGGTGTGTTCACTCATCCTCCAATGTACACCCCCACCTCCTCTCTTACGAGCAATACCTAATGCATGACAGCGTTGGTAAGTTGACAACAACGGGGAGGGGGAGAAAAGGGGCAGAGGGCGTGGAGAGTGGAGGACGAGTAGTGCACGATCGGGGGGAAACCTACACATTTCATAATAAGAATTAATACCAATGTAAGCAGTATTCAGGCACCCAAACTAAAAAGACCCCCAAAAAACAAAAATAAAATTAAACAATACCCACCCACTAAAATATACATAAAATACCACCTACTCCCCACTATTTGGACAATTTCAATCCCAGAAGCAATTTCAATCCCCTCTCACAGGATGCAAAATACACAAACACAAAAATAAATTCACCCCCTCAAGCCCTCTCACAGCCAATGAAAAGGGGAGTTCCAGGCACTGTCACTGCCCAGAATAAAATAAATCAGTCAAATACAAATAAAATAAACATAAACACAACATTCAATAAAGTAAATAAATAAAACAAATAAAATGTGGATGCCCTTGTCCTCTCACCACCAGGAGACCACAAAAACAGTTGAGAGATGTTGATATAAAAGAAAATAATCCAGGAGAGAAATCATCCAAGGTGAGGTTAATCCAATAAATTCAGTCCGAGGTAAATCCAGCTGATAGAATCAGATAATCCAAAATGTGCAATAAATCCAGCCAGTGAATCAAAGCCAGGAAGGGTCCAGCCAAGAAAAATCCAGCAAATGATCGACTGCAATACAGGCCTATCAACTCCGCACCTAGAGGATCCCAACCAGAAATATTCCACTTCCACCACAACACCCGGATCAAAGCCACACAGTATCCAGTCCCGGGGGTCCAGGGGCTCCCCAGGATCACCAGCCAACTCCCTGACTAAGGATCCCCTGAGCCCCAGTGAAGCAGCAGAATCTGGTCGGTGTTCCCCTGCAGAGTCAGGCAAGTCTGATAGAACACAAACTTCAGGCCCACCAAAGCACAGTCTAGGGCCCACCACTCAGTTCCTAGACTCAAACACCAACTGGTGCCTTCACAAGCAGTCTTAAGTCCGAAACTCCTTCTTAAAACAAACTCCCACACACGATCGATTCAACTCCCACAGCTCCAACAGCTCCTCTTCAGATGGACACCTCAGTAGGGCAGCAGCCCTTAATAAAAATCCCCTCAGTCCTTCTACACTTAGGTAGGGATTAACAGTCTTCATTGCTGAGCACATGGCCAGATTTTGCACAATCCAAAGTCGGCTACGCACAGTACTGAGGCATCGATACAGTACAGTACCTCAGATCAGTCCCACATTTCACAATACAGCGACAGCAATAGCACCACCGCAAACAGCAGGACAACCAAAATGGCCAAGGCAAATGAACAAATGAGCAAGCAGCCATCTTACTCCAGGCTTTGCTGAGCCAAAGCAACTTGCAACACAAAATAAAATAAACTAAAAACAAGTAAAAGAAAAAAAATAGAAAAAACGCAAAACCGAATAAAAACAAATAAAATAAACAATAAACAGTATGCAGCTCACAGCTTGCAGCTCACAGCACGCCCAGCCTGGCGGCCATTTTAGATAGATAGGCCATTGACAGAGCAAAGGCCAATGGCACGTTCATAAGGTAGTAAAAGAAATGGGCTGACTGGATGGGCCTTGCGGTCCTTATCTGCCATCAACTTCTATGTTTCTCTGTTTCCCATGTGCGTTTTATGGGGAGCCAGACCTTTTTCCTTACATGGTGATGCAAATAAACTATAAACATACTGAACTCCTGTTTGATCACTAGCTGAGGGGGGAGGGGTGTTCTTCCTATTCGACGTATCGGGTGCTGCACACCCTCCCCATTTGCTAGTTTAAATATTTTACAAAGATGTCAAACTTCTGCCCCAAGGCACTGACTTCCTCCTTAGTCAGATACAGTCCATAAAATTTAAAGAACTTTGGCTCCCAAAACTCTTGCCAGTTCCCTACAAATTTGTGTCCTTTTTCTGGGCACCAGCCCTTGAGCCACATGTTTAGCTCCCCTATCTCCCCTTCTCTGACCTTCTGCCCATCTGCCCCCCTCTCACAGACTGGCAGGATCTTAGAGAAGGAGGTGTAGTACAAAATGGATGATAGTTTGTCACCCAGTCTGGCCAGGTGTTCCTTGGTCTCCACAACTGACCTGCTGGTGAGATCATTAGTCCCTATGTGCACCAGGATGTCAATGTTTTCTCCTGCTTCCTGAACAATTTTAGCAATGCGGTCAGTGTCTCTCCATGCTGATGTACCTGGGAGACATCTGACCATTACCTCTGGCTGGAGATAGGTATCAACTCCCTGAATCATGGAGTCTACTATGATCAGAAGTTTTTTGGATTTCCTTTTTTCTTTTTTTGTTTTGGTTCCTGTTTTGGACGAGTTTTGTTGTGCTAGCTCCTGTGCTGCAGTGTCCTGCTCTGCAGTATTCTCTGCCCGTTTGTTTGATTTTGGAGATAGAGGCAGATACCTGTTTGTAGTTTTTATATGGTTTGTGGAGGTGTTATGTTGGAGAGCACTGAGTAATGGGGCTTCCAATTTGCCCCTCCTGTAGATCATTGGTTGGATAACTCAGAAGTAGCATACAGGAGTGGCTCAATAGAAGAACTGTGCATAAGATCCATAAATGGATGCAGTCTTCATATGTTTCAGAAGGACAAAAACATTTTTCTTTGGAAGAAATACTGATAAGAAAGGAACAGTCCAGCACAAATACATTTAAAAAGCAGCTGAAGCATCTGGAAAACAGTCGGACAATAGGGCAGTGCAAAAATAAAATTCCACTGGTGGAATTTTTGTGAAACCCAGAATTTCACATCTGTGAAAGTTCGGAATGCACTTTGCAACTTTCATGGAAATTCCAACTTAGAAAGGGGGAATACATGTATCAATTGTGGATTAATGTATTAAACTGCAGAAAGAAATTCTGCAGAAGTGATCACAGTCAGTGCTCAGTTCTGCAGAATTTCTTTCTGCAGTTTAATACATTAATCCACAATTTATACATTCATTCCATAGTTTAGTGAATCACTGAAGTGTGGAATGAATGTATTAACTGCAGATTAATGTATTATACTGTGGAAAGAAATTCTGCAGGACTGATCACTGAACTGCGAAATGATTATATGTATTGTCGAATTATGTATTAAGCAGCAGAATGACATTCCTCAGAACTGTCTTTCTGCAGTTCATGTCTATTATTCCACAGTTCAGCCAGAAAAGTTCACAGAATGGAGAAAAAAATTCACCAAACACATATGAAAGATTCAGATTTCACTAAAGTCAGAATTTCAGAAAAGTCCATGAAATTTTTGAAATTTCACAAAATGTCTGCAAATTTGGAATTCACAGATTCTGCCCAGCTCTAATGGAAAACCAATGATGTATACCATGTTCGTCTTATATTTCATATATTTTCTATAGCTCTCATCTCTCCGTTCTTTATTATTGAGGACATTTGCATGAAAACAGGACCTTTCTGCTTCAGAGTTCAGCAGTCCTACCACTTAGTCCCCACTCTAAGTCATACTTCTCTGTTTGTGACATCATAGTCTGCTGCTCTGGAAAATACATCAATGTCACAGGCAGGTAATTATATATTTATCTTCTAGTGTCCTTGATAATGAGGAGTGGGTGGGTGGTAAATACATAAATAATGTGACATATAAGTTAAATTGTGTCTAAAAAAATATGTTTTCCAAAGCTCTTGCTGTGATGCCAGCTACTCTTTAGCTCTATGTACAGAGGGCACATAATAGAATGCAGTGGTTTAATCAGAGTTATGCAATTGCAGCACAATAAAAAAGTTACAAAGAGCAAAATTATTTTTGCTTAGCAGGCACCTCACTGTATTCTCACTATACATGACTGACACAAACAATATTTTCACTGCAGGTTCTTTGGAATGGAAGCCTGACATCATTTCCTTCCAGACTTGATTCTACTCTGACAGTTCTAAAATAGTCAAGTGTGATTTGAGCAATGTGATTTTTTTTTTCCAATTTTATTTACTTATCCTTTATGCCAGCTATCCTGAACTCTCTCCAGTGGGACTCATGATGTGGACTTTTTCCTCCCACCTGAAGCTCCAGACTCCACTCCTTGGGCAAGGGCCCATCTCCCAACCGCCACACCTGGGTGCCCCACCCCCTGACTCTGAGCCCTCCAGGGGTGGGACCGCCAACTCCACTGGTGCTCTATCTAGAATTTAGTGGAGCGACCAGGGTATGGAGGGAGTACCCAGGATGGAGCTGGAAGCTCTGCATTGGGTGTGGGGACTGACCACTGGTCCCTCCTTCGCCTATCAGGTGCCGGGGATTTTCACATTTTCTTGCCCTCTCCCCCTCGGAGCTCAGACATGCAATGACAACCAGCATCTGCCATGCTCCACCCCAGTGCCATTTAGCAGCGTTGCCTTGTTCCTGGCTACCCCCGGCTGTCACCAGGGGTCGCTCAGGAGCGATGCAGTCCCTATACCCTCCCGGGAAGGGAGAGCCATCCAATGGATGCTCGATCCCTCCCTGACCCCCGACGGCCTGGGCTCATTCCCGAACCCAGGTTGCCGGCATGGTGCGAGGTGAAGCATCTAGTGCCTTAACCCTCAGCGCCACCAGGCCATGAACAATGTGATTGACTGACAAAACCTTGCAGGTGTGGTATTTTCCCTGACAACCACACACCAAATCTTGTTCACATCACATCTTTGTAAATATTATTCACTCCTTCAGAATTTTCAGTTCCTATTGCCAGGCACGTTTTCCCCACCACCCAGCTTAACAGAAGCTATGCATTGCTCCCTTTTAAAAATTATAATTATGTGTTCCTCTCTCAACAACCACCCCATTCCACCAAAGTACCTCAATTATTTAACCTGCCCTCCCCTTCCACCCAACCACCAAGCTACCAAATGCCTTCTACTGATGTTCAACTAACAAGCATTTGTCAATGTCGATTGTTTGCTTGCTGGCATTGGCATTGGTAGTGTAGGAGTTAGAGAGATGCATAAGAGGAATGGCAGTGAAGTATTGAACTGAAGCCAACCCCACCACCACCCTGCAGAGATTGACAGGCTTCAGGGTGTGTCTTTGGGTCGTCAGGCATAACGGCTATGCCATTTTGCCACACTCTACACTGCAGATACCTACAAGTGTCACGGTGTGCCTTGGATGTCTTTGGGTCTTATGCTCACTTCATTCCATAAGGAAATACAGTGAGATGGGTGCAGTATAGGAGAATGGGGTAAACTTTGGGGCCGAAGAGTCCAAGACACACCTCGATGCCTGTCACTGGCTGCAGGGTGTGGGTGGGGGTGGAATGGCATGAGCATTACAGGCGACAATCTCAAGTCACACCCCTGATGCCTGTCAGTATCTACAGGGTGGGGCGTTATGGCCGGAAACCCTAACACCCCCAGGCTTCATTGGTATTTTAACTCCAAATTTTCAACATGGGTTTTTTGTGACTCCCACCTCATGAACAGTGGCAATATCAGTTCATTAGCAGAAAGCTGATTTTACACAGCGACTATGCCATTTGACACCACAGGTGCGAAAACACATTTTGAACAGCATGTGAAAAATGACAGCTATACTGTTCATTAGGAGATGTAAAAAATTGCTATGTTGAAAATCTGGAGTGAAAATACAAAAAAACTGGTGAAGTCACGAGCATGCATAGAAACCGCGCAATGCACACCCGTAATGTAATTAGTTTGGAGACTGTTTACAGAAAATTGTCAACACAGGCATTTTGGGACCTCCGCTCATGAACAGTGTCACTGTGATTTTCTTACTCTGTCCCGAACACTGATTTCCCACAGCTATCACGCATTTCTGTGCCGGAAGTGTGAAAACACATTTCAGCCAGGGTGCAAAAAATGACAGCTGTACTGTTCATAAGTAGGTATGGAAGAATGCCAGTGCTGAAAATCTGGACTAAAAATATTACAAATTCATTAACTTAGGAGGGTGTATGGAAGCTGGACAATGTACGCTCGCAACACAGTCATTTTATGGACTTTTGTCACCAGATTTTCAACATAGCCATTTAAGACCTCTACTCATGAACAGTGTCACTGTGATTTTCTTAATCTGTCCCGAACATTGATTTCGCACACCGACCGTGCCATTGTGCGCTACATGTGCAAAAACACACTTTGGGCAAGATGTGAAAAATGACAGCTGTACTGCTCATAAGGAGGTGTGGTAAAATGGCAATGTTGAAAATCTGGAGTGAAAATATTAAAAATTTGTGTCGTTACAAGCGTGTGTAGGAACTGCACAACACCGCAATTAAACAGTCATTTTGGGAATTTTTCATCAAATTTTCAACATATAGAGTTTTGGGGGACCCTCATAAACTGTGACACTGTCATTTGTTACTCAGTCGAGTGGTTCACGCGGTGACCGTGCAAAATCACCTTTCGGGACCAAACCTCTTTAAGGCAGCAGTGACTGAGTTCATGAGGTAGGGCCCCAAGAACCCCATGTTGAAAATTGGGTGAAACAATTCCCAAAAATGGTCGAGATTTGCACCAAAGTTGAAAAAAAAAACATTTATGCCATTATACAGCTTACCGGCATTTCTTCAGTTCGCAGTCAGCTTTGAAGTGTGCAGACGTGTTCCCGGTCCACCGAAGATTGTCACGCTGGGCTCCAGAGGTAAGTATGGGATGTGGGGAGGTGTGGGGAGGTGGGTGCACAGAAGGTGGGCATGGGTTGGGGGAGGGAACACAACAGTCAACGAGGGACCATTTTTTTTTTTAACAGGTGTTTTTTTCTTTTGATGACACAGGACTCTTGCCATGCTGGGGTGGGCTCCCAGCATGGCAGCTGGAACTTTATTTTTTGGGGGGCATTGGAGCTGATGGGGGATTGGGCACCCCCATCACCATACAGACTTTTGCCATGCTGGGGTGGGATCCCAGCATGGCACCTGGAAGTCTGTTTGGGGGCAGTGGAGCCAATGGGGGATTGGGCACCCCTCGGCCATACGGTGTGCTGGGGGGCATGAGCACAGTGGGGTGGGCTCCCAGCATGCTATGTAGGTGTTTGTGGGGGGGGGCGAACTGTCTATGACAGTTCAGATGCAGTGCTGACATGTAGGTAATTTGCATACTGCCAACAGCAGTATGCAAATTGCCTACACGTTGCCAGCACTGATTGTGGTGGTATTTTCCTCAGAACTGTATGCAACTGCATATGAACGGCTGTCATAGACAGCTCAGACATTCATTGGCACGGTGCAGCTGCACCTGCAAAAGGGAGCAGGGCATTGGAAGTGGGGGAGGCACACCTACGAAAACTTGTATGGTGGCATTATGTTTCTTGCACATGCATGCAAGCAAACATAATAAATGAAAACAAGCAACTCTTTCCCTCCCTTGGTTAAGCAAACCCCCTTCCTATCCAATAAGAATTACCAGCATTTGCTGTATACCATAAAATGTAGACATTAGGTATGAGTCCGTGGGTTTTGAATTATTTGCGCATATTTAAATTCAGTGGTCCTTCCAAGTCTCAGTCAGTCCTCAGAAAGTAAAACAGTTACCACAGCTGCCAGAAAGAAAAATTCTTCTTAGTTCTAAGGTTCCTGCTTGCTGATAACCATACCTCCACTACCCTTTCAGCTGTCTGGCTCTCAACCCCCCCCCCCCCAACAAACTCACCATGCCCTGTCCCAAAACAGACTTCCTTCAAAGAGTAAGTCAGAACACTACTGCGTGGTTCCCTAGCTGAAGTGAAAGCCACCAATCAGCTGACAAAAGACTGCAAACTGTCACTTTGGCAAGGAAAACATGCAGTGTGATTGGAGGAGGACCCTGGCAGCTGGTTGGGTAGGAAAGAGATTGCAACTGACAGGAACAAAGCAGAGACTTTAGGTTGGATTTTCAAAGACTTGCATCATTGCAACATGACTATTAGGCCACCAAAAATATGGCATAAGTATGTCACACGTTCCTGAAGTTATGCTCAAAAAATGACACATGCATCCAAATGATGATGCATGTGTCTTGCTTGTGCCATAACATAAAGAACATGTTGCAAATGCCTTAAAACATTTGAAAAAAGCCAGCAAACAGTTAGGTGCATTTGAAATTATGCAAGGCAAGCCCACAATTTGGAACAGTGTTGGCGTAATGAGTTTTGAAAATGCATCCCTTTATTTCTACCACAGTAGCTGTATTACTCTATGAGGAGAGACTAGAAAGGAGGGATTGAGTATGGTAGCTGGGGCCATTAAAACTAAATGCATAGAACAGAGAGAATACAGTGTGTGATACACTTAAAAGTACCTTCATACTTGACCCCCCCCCAGTTGGCAGAAAAGTTACTTTTTCATGAAATAGGGACTGAAAGCATACCAAAGTACACTGATTTTTTTTTCATTTTCAAAAAGTGATCAGCTGTTCAGTGGTGCTTGCAGAGTGCCCTCCAATGTGGGTGACCCAGGTTGAAAAATGTTGAACATTTCATGTTGACTGCTCTGCATTGTTTTATGTTTGTACATTTTGCTGTAAGGGCGCCATGAGCCTGTGGGGAAGGGCACCCTATATAATAAACTCTGCTACTACTTTACATCGCAGCTTATTCACCCACTCTGGGTTGGTGGAATCTGGAGGGTACTGAGGGTGCAGGGCTTTCTGACTCCTGGGATTGGGAACCCCATGCCAATACCTCATCCTTTGAGGATTTCAGGCACCCCTGGGCACCATGGTAGATCAATCTGCAATTGCTCGCCCCCAGGCAAGTGAAGCGTTGGGTGGCAGTGTACTAAAATTTGTTGGGGGGACTTAGATGGGGGAGAAAACACCCCCAATGTCACATGACACCCCTGCTGTCTCCAGTCCACAGCTCCTGGGACATTGGTTCAGGTCTCTTCCCCAGTGCACAAAAACATGAGGTAAGAACTTGTGCACACAGGGTTGCTGGAGGCCTACCACAGGATTTGTTTTCCACTGAAGTTGGATAGCATTGGGCAGTTCTGAGCAGGGGATGAAGAACCAAGCCCCTGTGAGACTGGCGGGGAAGAGGAGTTAGAGGACTGACAGACAGGAGCAGATGCAGACTGATATGAAGGGTGAAAAGAAAATCCACTGCCTAAAAAAATCGGTTGTCAATTCATCACAATCTCTGTGCACAACATGAGCTTTGCTATGGAAACATTTGGACATGGACAGATCACTCAGTCACCCACTGCTTCCTAAAACAGAAAAAACAATGTACTCCAGTATGTTTTCAATCATTTCAGGACAAAGTAACTTGTCTAACAATTGGGTGGTCTTTGTGAGGATACTTTGATGTTATTACAACATAATATAAATGTTAGTACTTTTGTGGCATAATAATTACAGTAACACACTTTAAATGGGAGATGCAGATGCTACTGTACATATATAGTCGGGGACTGTTTTTGTTTCACGCGAAGCTTTCTTAAAATCAATTTAAACAAACAGATTTTTTATCTGATTTTTTTATCAATTTTATAAGTGGGCTAACACTCTGAGTGTGTAAATTATACAGTACTCCAATATAGTCACTTCTTGGGTGGTTCAAGGCACTCTGTGTAAATGCCTTACCTCTAACAGCGCACCTAAGGCATGTGTATATTGTGTTATAACCCACAACCTTTTATATGTTAACCCTTACTTAAATGTAAATTCTTGGACAATGACATTACATTAATCAGATGGAAAGCACTTACTAAACATATGCCTATTATTTCCTTTTTTTTTGTTGTTTTAATTCATAGTTTTTCCTTCTTCACTGTTGGCCCTCCTTCTCACCAACCTTCTCACCCCCATCACCCGGCTTCTTCCTTGGCTTACCTCTCCTGAGTTCCCCAGAGGTTGCCCTCCATGGCAGGGTGGTGGAGAGTACCTCAACCTGCCAATCAATGGATGCAGATTCCAGGAGGTACCTGGGTCACCGGTGCGGGGCCTGCAGAGGGTCTGTCACCATCCTGCTAGCCAGGGTGTTTTCCACCTTTCTTTTCCTCTCTTCTTGTGCCAGGTACCCTCCCCATAGGGATGCTGGTATTGGGACGTTGTCCCTGACGTGAGTTTGTGTTGGCACTCTCAAATGATATGCAGTGTGGCGTGTCTCTCCCTCCCTGTGTTCTATGATCCCATCTCCCCTCATGTCTGCAGGTGGCAGTGCTGCAGCAGGATAGGGCAACCTCCCCTCAGGGAGGATCGGAGCATCCCCTGGAGGGTCGATCCTCCTCTCCCCCAGCCAACACCCAATGACCCAGGCTTGTTCCAAAACCCAGGTCACCAACATCATGAGCAGTAGTGCTACTACTGCACTGATAGGCCAGCTTGCCCGATATTTTCTTTCTTTTTATTTAATTAGGCCTCCTCCCTTCCTGATCGACCACTCCTTCAGGTCTCCCTAGGTCCCCCCATCTGCCCGCTCTCCCCTGACACTGGTCTCCTACCTCATATCATGCCCCCTCAGGGAAACCCAGCATATCCCTTCACTGGATGGCTCCCCCTCCTTTGAGAGGGAAGGCACTGATGGGGGCATCCAGCACACTCTTCAATTTTGCCTGGGTGCCACTGAGGTAGGATCACTTGTCGGGGCCTGACAGTAGCGGGGGGCCGGGGACCATCATCTGGCTGACCAGCAAGCAGTTTCCTGGTTTTTCTCCCAGGAAGTGGCATGCCACAGATGTCAGGGTGTCCGCCGATGTCCGCCATTCCCCCAATCATCCAGACCCTGATGTCCTGCTATGCTCCCGGCCTCCACCATGGGTCAGCAGGCACTGGGCTGCATCCCCACCCTCCCTCCAGAAAAGACTCGCAGTCCCTAGGACACTCCATGCTTCTCCCATGGCCAGCCCTCCAGTGACCCGAGTCCATTCCCGAACCTGGGTCGCTGGCGTCACAGGCAGAAATCTAACTGCTGTGCCGACGGGCCAGACCTTGACATTTTTTTTCTGATCAATGACCTTGGTGACATCGCTGTAGTTTCACCACCAGTGACGTCATGGGATCATGTGCCACTCATAGAGAAATATGCATATTTTTATTAGGTCCATGCTAGTTCCACTATTGATTTTCTCAGGTGAGGATAAGATCAATGGCACATAATAGCAAAGCCATGAGTGTGTTAAAAAGGTCTTATGCTCAGTAGTAGGGATTAATATGTTTACTCCACTGCAGTTCATTATCATTTATGCCACAGTATTTTGAAATGGATTCCTTTTTAATTAAATCTGTTTCTCTAACAGTTTTTGATTATAGTTTGAGTCTGAGGCCGTGTTACTTTTGTTACTCCTTAATGAAAATTACTCTGAGGAGTCCATTCTCTTATGTCCTTACATATGTTTATACGCTTTTACCATGTCCCACCTCTCTTCTCCTCTAGTGAGTACGAGCATGATTTTCCAAAGGATTTGCTAAAGGTGCATCTGCTGCTATTTTTAGGGTGGAAATGCACTCAAACCTGTTAGACCATCTATTAGATGGCCTAACAGTGTTCAAAGTTCATGTCCAAAACCAGACGCAATTATGTCCAAACTGGACCATTCGCAATGATGTCTATTTTCTGCCACAGATTCTGACTTTTTGTCATAAATGAATGCAGCTCCTAAAAACAGCAGTAGGGCTTTCTGGAAGCAAGCTGATGGATGCAGACACAGGTGCAACATGCATTTGCATCTGGGCTCAACCCTTTTGAAAATCCCACCACCACACATGTTTAGACCATCTAATATCTCCTGATAGGTCCTACCGTGCTGCCCCTAATCATTTTTGTTTCCGCTGCTATGAGTAGCTTCTATATTTTCCTTATCCATTTTCAGATGAGGTTTCCCAAACTGTACACAGTACTCCAGCTGTGGGCTATGACCTGCACAGCAACAATATTACCTCTTGATTTCAATTATTGAAACCCTGCATAACACATCTAAGCATCCAATCAGCTTTACATATGTTGTCTGCACTGAGAAGAGGATTTTAAACTGCTGTATAGTTTAACCTCCTAGGTTCCATTTCTCTTTTGAATGCCCAACCCTGACTCCATTGATGTTATAGTCCATTGGATGACTTTTGCTGCTGATGTGCATCACTGTACATGATTTAGCACTGAATATTGACTGCGATATTCTGGATCAATGCTCCTCTTTTTCTACATTCCTTCCATGCTAACATACTAATATACTAATTGCCAGCAGATTAGGCTTTACGGTCTATCAAATCTGCTCGAACCTCAGATCCCTAGTTGGGTGCCGAGGCCCTCCCCCCCTTGTGTTCCAGAAACCCCTATCATCCATCCCCATCCCCTTGGCCAGGCCATCACCTGATACATCCACTTTCTGTGTCTGTCCCACCCTCTCTTGAAGCCCTCCACTGTGGATCTCTGAACCTGCTCGCCAGGCAGTGCATTCCAAGGGTCCACCACCCTCTCGGTGAAAAACCTCCTCCTCTCCCTCACCCTTCCACCTTCCAACTTCAAACCATGCCCTCTAGTGATATCTCCCTGCTTTAGTCTAAAGATCCCCTCTATGTTTACCCTATTTATTCCCTTGAGGTACTTAAATATCTCAATCAAGTCCCCTCTGTCTCTTCTCCTCCAATGAAAACAGGCAGAGCTCTCAAGTCTGTCCTCATCGTCAAATCCCCTAGTCCTCGTATCATCTTAGTTGCCCTCCTCTGCTTCCCTCTCCAGGGCTGTATGTCCCTCTTCAAGTGTGGTCTCCAGTACTGTACACAGTACTCAAGGTGTGGTCTAACCAGTCCATTGTACAGCGGCAGAATCACTTCCCTGCTCCTAGAGGTGATCCCCCTTACGATGCATCCCAACATCCTGTTTGCTTTGCTAGCCACTCTCCTGCACTGCTCAGAATTATTCATATATGCATCCACCATGACCCCTAGGTCTTTTTCCCCTATTGAGGCCTCCAGCACCTCCCCTCCCAGGGTGTACCTGTGTTTAGGGTTTCCCCGCCCAAGATGTAACACCTTGCACTGGGTGATATTGAAATTTAATTTCCATGTGTGAGCCCAGCTTTCCAGTGTGTCCAGGTCCCCTTACAGGGCCAACCTCCCCTCTTCTCCCTCAACTGCTGCTCCCATCTTGGAGTCATCAGCAGGAGACTCATTTCACACCCTATACCCACCTCTGATGTCCGATATATGCATTAAACAGGATCGGACCCAGGACCGAGCCCTGCAGTACCCCACTACCGACCTCTCTAGGGTTCGAGAGCTCCCCACCGACCACTACTCTCTGGGTGCGTCCAGCTAGCCAGTTTTCAATCCATCTGACTTTCAAAGGGCCTACTCCCAACCCCATCAGTTTCTCCACCAGACCATTGTGGGGGACAGAGTCAAACGCCTTGCTGAAGTCCAAGAATAATACATCCACAGGCTTTCCCCTGTCCAGTTCTGATGTTACCCATTCATAGAACTCCACAAGATTGGTTTGACATGATCTACCTGGCACAAACCCATGTTGCCGACTATCCAGACCCCCACCTCCTCCAAGTACACCTAATCGCTCCTTTAGTATACTCTCCATTAATTTTCCCACCACCGAGGTCAAACTGATGGGTCTATTGTTACCTGGTACTTCCCTCGACCTCCCTTTATGGATTGGCACCACATGTGCCTCTCTCAAATCCCTAGGTACCCTCCCTGTCTCAAGCGACCTGTTAAAGAGCTCCACCAGGGGTGCAGCCAGTATGTCCGCCAATTCCTATAGTAATCTCAGATGAATGCCATCCGGCCCAGGAGATTTGTCTTTCTTTAGGGCCTTGAGGGCTATCCTCACCCTTCCAGTGGAGATAGCATTATCCGTCCCCTCCACCTTACTGGCCTTTTTATCCTTATCCTGATGTGACACCCCTGGGGTACCTCTCCCTCCCTCTTGCTCGATTTCTGTTGCTCCCCTGATCCCACTCACTGCTGCTTCTATCCCCATCATGCCTTGCTTTGTAGATATCCCATCCCCCTCCCTAGGGAACACAGAGGCGATGTACTCATTTAATACCTCTGCCTGGTCCCTCGCCTCTTCCACCCACCCTCCTTCTGATCTCAATCTGCTGAGATGGCCCTTAGTTTTTCTCCACTCCCCAATGTACCGGAAGAACCCCTTTTCCCCTCCATGTAGCCCCTGTGCCAGCCGCTGCTCTTTACTGGACTTTGCCCCCCTCACCATCCAGGTGACTTTTCTAGATGCAGGATGGTACATTTCCTTATCCCTATCCCCTCTTGTTGTTTTATATTTTTTGTAGGTTGCCTTCTTTTCTCTGACCACTTCCTGAACCTCACTGGACCACCAGCATGGTTTATGTGACCCTGCTCCCTTACGTTTCACCTTAGCGCAGGTCCTGACTGCCTAATGCTGTTGATTTCTTCATCATTATGTACACTCCTGCAGAGTTCTGTGTCATGTGCCAAGTTCACTTGGGTGACTCTGAGGGAGGCCCTGCTTGCTGCTGCTGTTTTTTTCCTCCAGCAGTCTGCCTTTCCTGATCCCCTGCTCCATTGTCAGGGTTTGCTATGGGGAGGTTGGGTTGTTGCCATTGTTGTCCAGGTGTTGTGGCTGCACTTCAACTTCTCCCCTTTTGGGGCTCCATCCCGGTTTTTCAGCTGGACCCATTTTGTCCGGACAGTTGGCCCACTTTTCTCCTTATGGCTCTGCACCTATGTGCGGTCCAGAGTTCATTCATTCAGTCATTTGGCCATTCCATTTGTATCACTCCTTCAGTAATGGTAGTCCATTCCTTGAGGCAATCACCCTGTTTAAATGTTTAAAGGGCTCCTGTGGGCTTCACCCTTCAATGACCTAGCTCCAACATCTTTTGTGTATGGGCCTTGTACCCCAGGAGGAACATTAGGCAGCCATGTACAGTACGTCCCTTAATGTGCAGTGTATTTGTCAGTCAATGTCTTCATACTGCAATACCCAATTGTTTATTTTCTTAGCAATTCTTTTTCTTATATCACATCTACTACTCTTCCTGGAATCAGCTTTGGGCCTACACTGAATAAGGTAGAGAGTTAAAGTCTAGGGCCTAGTTGTAGTCAGATTTCCTATTAGTGCTGCAGTCTTTAGATCTAACTGAGTGGCACTGTAGCCGGAGTTGTAGCCACATTTGTCCTGTAGTCCAAGTACAGCCATTTAAATAAGGGGTCCTCTGTCTGGGGGCATCTTTATTCATATGAATGTAGCTCTGAGACACCTCAAACTAAGGAGGCATTTAATAGATCTCTTACTATTTGACACCTGAGTTTTCCATGTCAGGTCTGAAACTCGCTCAGCTTCCTTAATGGGACCAAATATCTAAGTTGTTCAGTCAGTGGTGGGGCTATCATGCCCAAGGACTTCTTTAGTCATGTGAGTGCAACTCTATGGCACCCACCTAAGGTTTATGCCACCTCATGAGTATAAGGTTGGTAATATCTTCTCAATGGGCCTCTGAGTTTTTCAAATTAGTGGTAGTCTGTCCTCGTCGCTTCAAGGGTGGGGTGCTCACTGGCTCAAGTCTCCTTTAGTCATACAGCCGCAACTGTGTGACATCTTCAAGACTAATCATTCTGTTAGGGGGATGAAGTGAGAGTTCTGTAGCAGCCTCAAAATTCTGCCATCGCAAAATAGTTTATAATAATAGTATATGCTACTGTTATTTGGCCACAGGGTGGTTATCTACTGACTATCTCTCTTTTCTTCCTTATTCAGTCAGTCAACTTTCAGTCTTTCCTTAGGGGAAGTCATGTGTTCTGTCATGTCTACTTACACCTTCAGCACTGTTCTTTTGGGTATCTACCCTCAACCTACAGGGCACTCAGTCCTGCAACACCTCTAGGGATCATACCCTCCTTAGGAGAATACCTGTACCTACTCATTACCCCAACAGGGTGGTAGCTCCTATGGGGATAGAGAGTAAAAAAGGCCCAACATACTTTGCATGAGAATTTCTACAATTACACAATACTATATTCCAGCATTACAAAGTATTCAGTTTATTACCAGCTCCAAGTTTATACATATGAGCATACAAACTTGCCAGCAGATAAAGGCCTAATGGTCATTCAGGTCTGCTCAATTGTGCAGCTAGCTGCCCTTATTCTGAAGCTGCCCCATCCTCCCCCTTCCATGACCCTCCTCCTTACCCTGTCCCATCCCTTTTTGAACAGGCCACTGTTCTACAGGATACCACTTCCACAGGCAATGAGTTCCACCCAGACACCACTCTGTCCATAAAAAAGTGTCTTCTCATTTCCCTCCTGAACCTTCCACTCTCCAATCTCAGGTCATGGCCTTGAGTGTCCCTCCCCCCCTTAAGTTGAAAAGCCCTTCGTCCCTGTCTTGTTTATACCTTTCATGTACTTGAAGGTTTCAATCATATCTCCTCTGTTGCGTACATGTTCAAATCCCTCAGCCCGCTTTCATAGGGTATGTCCCCTAGACCTTGGATCATCTTTGTTGCCCTGTGCTGCACCCTCTCCAGTAACTTAATGTCCATCTTCGAGTACGGGCACCAGTACTGCTTGCAGTACTCCAGGTGTGCCTAATCTACAATCTATACAATGGCAGGATCACTTCCTTTCTCCGTGAGGATATACCCCTGGCAATACACCCCAGCATCTTGTTTGCCTTTGCAGCTGCCTTCCTACATTGTGCTGAGTTGTTCATTGAGCCCATAATGATGAATCCCAGATCCTTCTCCTCCTCTGTCATGGCTAGCTGAACCCCGCCCCCACAATCTGGTATCTCCACCTTGGGTTTTTCGCACCGAAATGCAGCACTCTGCACTTTTTGGCATTGAACCCCAGCTGCCAGGTGTCTGACCAGGTCTCCAGTTTTGATGGATCATCTTGCAACCCCTGCCACCCTCCTAGGTCATCCACCACCACTCCCATCTTGGTGTCATCTGCAAACAGACTGATCTTACTCTTGATGCCCATCGAGATGTCTGCTATGAATATGCCAAACAGCATCGGCCCCAGCACTGAGCAGTACGGTACTTCGCTTGTCACTGTGCTCAGGGATGAGAGCTCCCCCCAACCACCACCCTCTGCTGTCTTCCTTTCAGCCAGTTCACTACAAATCCCACCATCTTTGCCCCTGTGCCTTCCAGCTTACTTCCTAGCCTCCCATGTGGCACCTTGTCAAATGCCTTATGGAATTCCAGGTACAAGACATCCACTGCATGGCCCTTGTTCAACTGTCTAGTTACCCAGTCATAGTAATCCACCAGGTTGGTCTGACAGGATCAGCCTGTGACAAACCATGCTATCTGCCATCCTTCAGCCCATTGGACTCCAGAAGGTTCACCAGTCTCTCCTTCAGGATTGTCTCTATCAGCGTACCCACGATGGATGTGAGACTTACCAGTCTGTAGTTTCCCTGGTTCATCCTTAGGGCTACACTTATGGAGGAGTACTAAGTGAGCCATCCTCCAGTCCTGAGGTACTGTACACTCTCTGATTCCAGGGAGGCATTCAACAGGTCTGCCAAGGGCCCCGCCAGTACTTCTGCCAGCTCCTTCAGCACCCTGGGGTGGATGCCATCTGGCCCTGGTGCTTTGTCCACCCTCAGTGCCCTCCAGCCCTCCAGTACTCTGCCCTCATACCTTTCAATCAGTCATTCAGAGTACAAGTTCAATATAGGAGTTGCAGATTGAATCATTGAATCACAAAGTTCAGTATGCAGCACAGAGGTGCAGCAGACGACTGTGCCATGCCCCACCTGACAGAGCATCAATAAATGTGCTGGTGATAGTGTTCACAGGATGCTTGTCGCCTACACCATCCTCCCCCCCTCCTCCAGCAGGTCACCTCTTTCCTCAGGACAACTTGCCTATGGTACCTTTATACTCCGGGACTTTTAATTCTGCTGCCCCTCTATGTGTGGAACTCCCCCAAGTAGATTCCTGTGCCTACTTGGTAGCTCAAAAGGGTGGTAGTCCACAAGAAGACCAAGAGCATGAAAGGCCACACATGCATTGCATAAGCACTCACAGAAACATAGACACATAGAACTTGTTGGCAGAAAAGGACAGCTTGGCTCACCAAGTCTGTGCAGTTGTTCCCTGCCTATTCAGTCTCAGCAGACCTAGTCTCCAGCAATCCTCACTCCTTTTTATTTACCAGTACTCCCCCCATGCTTATCCCATGCATTTTAGAAACCCCCATTGTTTTTCCTGTGCTACCTCTGGTGTTCTAGGCATCCACCATTCTTTTGGTAAAGTAATAGTTCCTCACACCTCTCCTAAATTCCCCCTTTCTAGCTTCATTGCATGCCCTCTTGTTCTGCTGCACTTCTTGATTTGAAACAGGTTCCCAACCTGTACCTTATTCACCCCTGTCAGGTACGTGCAGGTTTCTGTTATATACTCCTATCCTCCAGGGTGTACACATTGAGATCCCTCACACTCTCCTCGTACAGTTTGACATGCAACCCCTGTACCATTATAATTGCCCTCCTCTAGGCTGTCTCTATCCTATCTGGTGATGTGTCCTCCAGAACTGTACACAATATTCCAGATGTGATCTTGCCAATGATCTATTCAGTGGTAATATCACCTTCCTCCTGCTTGTGATACCTCTCCCTATGCACCACAGCATTCCACTGACCCTGCCCACTGCCTTGTCACACTGCCCTGCAACTTTAAGGTCATCAGATATTATAATCCCAAGGTCCCTTTCCTGCTTAGTGATTGACAGTACTTTCCCCCATTCAGCTCCTACAATTACAAAATACTAGACTCCAGCAGTACAAAGCATTCTGTCTGCGCACCTATTCCAAGCTCATACTTTTCATTCCCCAGTCATTCTGAGCTACACAAGCACACCATAGCACACTGAATAGGGACCCCCCCCAAATTCCTTTCTCCTGTAATTTGCCCCATGCTAAATCCATTGCTTTAGTACAGCAGTTCTCAAACTTTGTCATAGTGAGCCTCCCCTAATCCATGGAAAAGATCTTGAGCCTCCCCCAAAATACTGAAATATTTTTGGGCCTCCCCATAGAAAAATAGCCTACTTTTCACAGTACATGAGGAATAATTTGAAACCTCTTTGCATAGTTGGCTCTCACGTTATTAAGCTTATTGTAATCCCCCAAACAGGACAACCTACTTGCTCCAATATTTTGACTTCGAACCATTGTTACCCCTTACTGCCATACCTTCATGGGTCAGACTGCTTTTCTGTTTCCCTCTATCTGGAATAACCTTCCTGCTGACCTCTGCCTCACCCTCTCACCCTGCTCTTAGCAACTTCCAGGGATCATTTTGCTCCCTCCTGCTAATATTCCTAGTACCTGTATGGTTAACTCTTGTATTTGGACAGTTCTGCTGCCAGTCTAATTGATCTATTGTCCTCGATTGTTAGTTTATTGTTCTTAATTTGTTTGCATGTTTATTCACTTTGTTGCTTGAGTGTTTTGCAGTTACATTCTGAATTGTATTCTCTCACTACCCTTCCTGGGTACACCTTGAAATAAGCCATGGCTCAGTGTACAGTACCTTCCTGGTCACAGACTTGTGAATAAATACATAAATTCACCTACTATTATCCTCTTTCAGTTTGCCTTATCCCTTTCACATGAAATCTATAAAGTTCAAAATTGAAATAGAATACTTTTTCTAGACTTGCTTGAGCCTCCCCTGGAACAGGTTGGGGCCTCCCCTGAGAGGCTGGCCTCACCATTTGAGAACCCCTGCTTTAGTAGACTGATTCAGGATTCTTGTTCACTATGTGCATTGCCTTGCACTTCATTGCATTGAACTTTGATGACCAGTTGCCCGACCATTTTTTCAAATCTTTCCACATAGTTGTGCATATTGGTAATCCCTTCTGAAGCATCTACCTCTTCCGCACAGTTTAGTGTCATCCATGAGTCACACAGTTTCCTCTTTACTCCCTCCCCTATATCACTGATATACATATTGCAGAGTGTGGGTTCCAGGACTGACCTCCAAAGGACCCTATTTGTGATACACTTGACTTCAGAGAATTTTCCATTTAGTACCACCCTCTGAGTCCTCCTATTTAACCAATTACCTAGCCACCTAGTCACTTATTCCCCATTCCCCATATCCCAATCTTCTTGACTGGGCCTCTGTGAGGCAGAAAATTAAAGATCTTGCTGAAATCCAGGTAAAGAATGTCCGTCACCTGACCCTTGTCTGACAATTTCATTATGGAATTGAAGTGTATCAGACTTGTTTGACAGGATGACCTATCTCCCAGGAGGTCTCTAAAAGCAAAAATGTAGCATTACTGAAATTCTTTATAATTAAACACATAGGGCTTATGCTCCCCATCGTGTCCTTTTCACAAATGTGTCCTGTGAAATGCTGATAAATAACATAGCGCAACACAACACAATATAACATATAACAATACAGCCGAACACAGTACAACACAATATAACACAACACAACATAGTAACATGGTAATTAAAGGGTGGGAGGGACTCTAATTCCATTATGTTTGCCACCCTTGCAAGCAGGAATGAAATAAGTATGATGTGAAGACATGTACCAATTTATATGGATTCCCTACCCTCTCTGCTACCCTTGGTAAGAAGAAATTTGTCTAGGAATACAATAAAGGCCTGTACTATTTTTTATCCACTATCTTCACAGGTGGGCTGTTCCATAGATTCATCACCCCTTGAGTGAAAAAAGGGTCTCGTAATATCAGCCTTGGATTTATCACCCCTGAGCTTCAAGGCATGTCCCGACATCTTGTTGCAGAACACCCGGTCAAAAATCTCCTACTGTTTGTTCTTGTCAGTATCCTTGAGAATGTGAAATCTTGTTGATCTCCTTGAGTATGTGAAATTTTGTTGATATCCTTGAGTATGTGAAATATTTAGAACTTGTCTCTCCTTAATCTTCTTTTCTCCAGGGTGAACATATCTAATAACTTGTGGGACATGCTGTTCTAGGAGGCAGTTCTTGAGGATGGACAGGAATTTGGTCTCAGGCCTACAGTTAACCCTCTCAAGATGCCAGTCTATGCCTGGGAGTTTGAAGTCCCCCTGGATCATAACTGCATCTAATCTGGCTACTCATAATGACTGTGTCCAGTTGGCCATCATGCTACACTGAGCCTTTTGGAGACCCGTGGCACACTCCCAACAAATGTCTCTTTTTCCCGTCTTCTTCCCTAGCTCAGCCCAAATGGACTCTGTGACACTATTGGCACATGGATGTCCTCCTTGTTCTTTACAGTGTTTCCTTCCCTTACAAGGAGAGTTACAATCCCTTCCTGTCAGGCCTATTCCTCCAGAATAGCCTGTATTCCTCTATCTAGGTGTCCCAGACATTCTCTTCTTCCCACCAAGCCTCTGTAAGGGTCACTGGGTCCCGGCCTTTATGGTGCATTAGGCCCTGAAGCTCACCCATTTTACTGGGTGCATTCCTTATGTTGGCCCACATGTAGGTGAGAATTGCTGGTCCTTCATTTTTTCATTACCCCCCAGAGGGTCTCTTTGGCTTGTGCTCAAATGCTCTACTGTCCACTTACTATGATCCTCTGTATCAGCCTTATCCTTATTGTGATCCCCTGTACCAGCTCCCACCCCTATCCAATAATTTTATCCCCTCAGCTACCCTATACATTCTCCTGCCCAGTGCTGCCACTCCCTCTGGGTACAATTGTAGCCTATCCTGGGAATAAAGGCATTCCTTGGCAAAGAAAGCCTCCAGTTGGCTATAAAAACAAAATCTTCCCTCTTGCGCCAGGCTCTTAGCCAAGCATTAGTATAGCTAATGGTCTGCTGTTGCTCCTCATTAGCCCTATGGATGGGAACCATTTGGAAAAAAGATCACGTTAGATACCTTTGCTTTTATGAACATTGCTAGTTCCTTGAATGACCTCCTGATGTCCTCATTAACAACAACAGTCTGCTTCTCTCTCCATCTGTATTGCTTGGTCCTGTTAGCACTCATTTAACCTGTGCTTCAAGCAGGCAAACCACCTCAGGCATGCTACCATCCTGGTCTAGAAATGACCCCATCACCCAATCCACTACCCTAACAATAGAGATCCTAATGAATAATAATGACTACCTAGGTGTCCCTCATCCCAACCTTTGCCTTAATCTTCATCCTTTGTCCTGGTGCCAGGTCTGTTCCACCATAACCAATCACTTGTTCACCCCTTCATCTTGACAAACCAGAAGCTGATACCTTCACTGGTGTCCACTGGCAATGGTGCTCTCTTATAAGCATGCCTGCCACCTCTGTTCTCCACTCTGATTCATCCTCCATCCAAATCATTGGAGATCCCACCCCCCGCCATCCTTTTCTTCCCAAGCTGTCCCTGCTAACTGCTCCCCATCAGGTCTAGTGTCTTTATTTGTAGCCTCCTTCCCCAGGGACCCTGGTTTTCCATTTTTACCGGTAACACCGGTAACAATCACGGAATCCTGCTTGGTATGCGGATTTTGAATTCTTGTACCGGTGCCTCACGTAAATTGCATGTCACTGCATGGAATCTCTAAGATTTCAGTATCTTTTTAATTTTTTTTTTTTTCTCTTTCTATGTCCCCTTCCCCTTCTCACAGCATCAGTCTCCACTTTTCAGAGATCCCTAGGCTGGGTATCCCCTAGCTTTACCCCCAGGTAATGCTCAGGAGCTCCTGTGGGCCTGCCCCTATCCTGCCTGGATTGTACCCCCAGGTGGAAGGAGGAACCCAGGTCACCCTCCACACCAGTTAGTGTGTAGCGGCAGCTCCAGTGGGTCCCTCATTGTGCCTGGTTATGAAGTCTGGGGCACCTGGGTCCCTTCTGCCAGTGATCAATGTACAGTGATTGTTCCTGGTTTTCTGTTCTCTGTCCCTGAGGGCATCTGCACTAGAGGAGTTCCAAGGAGGTAGGTTACATAGAGACATGCCACTGCTCCAGATCCTGGCTAGTGTCCTCCCCTCCTGATCACTCTGTGGCACCATTGCACCACCATCTGTGGTCACACAGGTGGTGGTAAAGCAGCAGGACCTGCATCCCACCCTCCCCGGAGGAGGTGAGCAGTCCCCTGGGTGCTCGATCCTACTCCCCTGGCCAGACCTCCAGCAAACCGAGTTCACTTCTGACCCTGGGTCACTGGCATTGCAAGAAATAGTGCTACTGCAGTGCCAGTGGGACAACCCAGATTTCAGCATCTTAAAATGAATGCTGCTGTACTTTGCATTCTTTCTGCTTTGCTGCATATAGAGTCAGTAAGGAAATCACCCGCACTGCTTTGTTGTAATCAGCCATTCAGTTTAATCACCCATGCCTAGTGGTTAGATTAACAAACAGTGATTGAACTGGGTACATCCAGCAGTCTTGGGTTTGATTCCCACAACCTCCACTTGCATACTGTGCGACTCCAAGCAAGTCACTTAACCTCCCCAGTGCTTCTAGGTCACTCCTGAAAACAGACAGTTCTGCCTAGTGGGCCTTACCTCCTTTACAAAGAATATAAAAAAATACCAATATATGTTTATTACATCATAGAATAGTAGTCAGGGTACCATGTAATTTGTCATGCTTTATTTGGACTGCAATGATTTTGTATAGGTAAAGGTACGTGTTCAGATACATTTATGTGTTTTATAAGCTTGTTTTTAGATTTTAGTCAGGTTTTCATTGTATTGTTTGCATATGAGCTTCTAGATTGTAGATTGCTAAACACAGGATCACTGTTACCAACTAGCTTATTCAAGTTTATACTGTAATCAGTAGGGCCATCCAAAATCCTCAGTTGCTTGAATGAAAACTAGTCTGAATGAAAATATGTTCACAAAGAAGAAACTGCCTTCCTACTTGTGAGAAGACTTCACAGTCAGCACCCCACTTAGGTGAATTGGATGATTTGCACCTTTTCTCCCACCTGCTGTTTCAGTCTCTGAGACAACAGAAAGTTTTCTGATGACTGCTTCAACAAAAAGCAAAAGTTAAGTATTTAAGTGTACATATGTTTGGCCAGTGGATTTTGAAAGCACAGTCAATGACATACAGAAGGTAAGACCCCAGGGACTGTATGGTGCTGGTGGGCAGAGTGGTGCTCAATTCACATCTGAACAAAGACATGAAAACTGGAGACATCCTTTTCATGGACACCAAATAAAAAAAAAAAGCATCCACATGTCTGGGAGATGCATGAATCCATTTGAAGGTCCTCCACTAATCACTTGTGGATTTTTTAGGTGAAGACACTTTATTTCAAAGAAGCACATTCAAGCAGTTTTGTTTTCTCCTCCCACCCCTGGCCATCCACCTTCAGGCCTGCCAGGCCCCCTTTCCCACCACCATCCCCTGCCCTTTAGTGCTGTGCTACCAGGTAAACCAAAAGTAACCCTTCATTGAGTGGGTCCCTACCCCTGTGGGAGGCTACCAGGGAGGAGAATTATCACAAAGAGCTTCCTGTGTATCCTTAGCATGGCAGGGTCAGAACAGACACACGGTGGGGCTTCCAGTTTATGGAGGGACCAACATCTGTCCTCTCGTTGGCCAGTGGGTGTTTTCTCCATTTTCTTGACAGGCCACATGATGTCAAGGCACAAGTCGATGTCCATCATGCCCTCCTGCAGTGAGGGCTGACATGTTGTTGTGCCTCTGGCCTCCACCAGGGGCCAGCAAATGCTGAGCCATGAACCCAGCCTCCCTCCCAGGAGAAGGTGCATGGTCGTTGGACAATCAAGCCTTCACCCACCAGCTGGCCTTCCAACACCGAAGTCTGTTTCCTAACCCTGGTCAGCTGTGTCACAGGCAGAAATCCAATTCAGGCAGTTAAATTATAGATAGGAAAAAATAAAGAGAGTCCACCTTAGTGGTGATTGTTCAGATTAATTCACATCTGAGTTCTAACAAGCAAAGAGACCAAATCATTTGTAACTTGTGCATGTGGGGTGTGGGTGTTGAAGAAAGGGGATCATAGTGCTGTCACTACTGCCATCACCCCAGAGGAATGTGGACTGCATTGTTGCTACTGCCATCACAATCAAGGTGGGAACTGTAGTGATTCTGCTATCACCACTGGTGGATGAGGAAAGTAGTACTGCTGCCATCACACCTAAGGGATGGGGACCACAGTGCTACTGCTTCTGTCATGCCTGAAGGAGGGAGGTCATAGTGATGTTGCTGCTGCCATCACCCCAGAGGGATGGGGGCCATAATGCAGTTGGTGCTGCCATCACACCTGAGGGATGGGGGCCATAGTGTTGTGTTGGTGCTGCCATCGCATCTGAGGCATGGGTCTGTAGTGCTGCTTCCATCACACCTTAGGGATGGGGGCCGTAGTGCTGCTGTTGCCATCACATCTTGTACCTAAAATAACTTTAAATTGGTACAAGGATGGAAGGATGTGCAATAGTGGAGGTCAACATTGCTAAAATGCATGTTAGCAGAGTTAAAAATTGTTTAATATAGTACAGAGAACCAAATACCGGGTAAAACCGGATTTTGGCTTAGCAGACACCGGTGACAATACCGTTTTTTACAATGTGCAAAATGGAATATGCCCTTTCTCAATCCCGGTAAACCAGTGTCCCTGTCCTTCCCCCATCCTCATTGGCTGCTTTCCCATCTCTCTATGCTTCAGTGGTGCCACCAACTGCCACTCTATCATGGCAGTACATCTCTTGAGAGCATCAACCAGCCACAGTGGCTGTAGATGTTTCTCCTATGCTTTCCATAGTGAGAGTGGTGTACATCACACACATCACACAACCCTGGCAGCACACCAAATGTGCTTCCCACCCAGTGTGCTAGAGGCTAGCATTCAGCGCCACTCCCTCAGCTGCCAGTCATTATCTGCATGCCTTCACTGTACATCCAGTTGCTATTGCAAGCTGGTAATATTCCTCTCCAGAGAAGTAACCACTATCACAGCAGCTGCAGATGTAACCCCCCCAACCACTGCAGGCAGGACTGCATACTCCCTGAAATCCTGGCAGCATTCCAAGAGCACTTCCATCTTTCCAAGTAACCTACACTGTTAGAAACTGTGGATAGCCCACAGCTCACTCCCCTTTACCCTAATTTCCACTTTTCCAACTCCATTTGCCTTGTGGCCACTGAAACATAAAATCATATAATTTGATGGCAGAAAAGGACAGCTTATCCCATCTAGTCTGCCCAGGTGTTCCCTACCTATTCTGCCTCAGCAGAGCCCATCAGGTTTCCATCATATCTCCAATGCCCTGCATCCTATCTAATATACCTCTATGTCTATCCCACATGCGCTTGATCCTCCACCACTTCCACTAGCAATCATTGCCATTGACTTACACAATATCTGGTTTTAAGGCTGTGAAGCCCACTTCTCAGTTAACACTTTGATAAAACTGGTTCACTCAGCACAGTATCACTAACTGCAAGCAATCAGGTTCAGCTGTGAGTTAATCACTGTCTCTTTTACACACACATGACCCATTTTCTACTAAAGTTCATGGGACCTATAATTTGAAAAGAATCAAGCATCCCCTTAGACTTAATTAGACTCTCTTCAATCTAAATGAATATACTTGATCTTAGCCCCTAATGTCTATTATCTCACCCTCTTGCTGACTCAGTTTAAACTACCCAATTACAAATTACAAATGTGTTCCTCCACAAATAAACACCAGTCACATCTCTTGCAGTAAAGTGAGTTGCTTACAAGCTTTTATTTGCAGAAAAATCTTACAGCATCCAGTAGATACTAGCTAACACCAAGGTCCTCCCATGTGGTCGACTGGCACTTAGGATGGATCCACACAACTTGATATGACATTACATAACTTAAAATACTGTGTTGACAATGACATACAGAACATCACAATTCGTTGGTGTTCAAGGCCATAGAAGAGCTTTTTGGCAATCTAGAGTACATCATGATCACACCGCAGTAAACTGACTCCAAAAGTGGTATTCCAAAATTTCAAAAGCAGATTGTGCCTTTTTATTTAAACCACGGATGAGTAATTTGTGGTTTACATAAACTGCAGATTATCACTCTTCAGTTTACATAAACCATGTATTAGGTTTTCACAAACCTATGTCAACGTCAGAGACTTGGAATGGATTTAATAATTCTGGAAAGTATTTCAGAAAAAGAATTGTCATTCTGCCCGAATTCTGCAGGTGGAATTCCACATTCCACATAGCTCTACTTGTTCTCTACTGAGACCGTTTGAACAGACCACTAAAGATTTAAAGGAGAACTGTCAGCACTAAGAGCCATCACGCATGTGTGGGGCTGATCCCAATTAGTACTCTGTGTACAAAATCCTTTTTTTTTTTTTTACTTACTGCTTACAGCGGTATAGTAGATTGTAGCAGACTGATTTTGCTGACTTGTCCACTGGCGTTTCCTGTAAAAAGAAATCCCAGGATTCCCTGCAGTTGACATCAGAGCAAGGCAGCAGCAGTGGGAGATTCAATAGCCTGCCATGCATGTTTGAAATTTTACAAGCTCAGATCAGATATTTTTCGACCCTGCTATTCTCCCAGGGCTAAGTACAGTTCTCTGTAATTGAACTTACCCCCTAGAGGACAAAGAGACACGCAAATGAAACATCAAAGCATATAAAAGCTCTAACATGCACTGCAAGCTATTGAATTTACCACTGATGCAGCCCTGCTCTGATGTTAGCTGCACTGAATTCTGGGATTTCTGGTTATAGGAAATTTTAGTTTGCAAGCCAGCAGAATCAGCCTGATATAATCTACTATAGTACAGTAAACAGTAAGTTAGAAAAAGGTTATTGCACACAAAGTGCAAATTGGGACTAGCTCAGCACTTGACAACCTCGAGATCGCTCCGGTCATTTGGTCTGATCATTGCACAGTTAGGTTCTTGTTTGGGGCCCCCCGAGAATCCTCCCTGTGTGGAGATGGTCTGCTACCATCCTTTAAGGGGCTGACCGCAGCAGAATTTCAGATGATACTGGACCTGTCAAGTGTGATGGCTGCATGTGAGACAGGACTGGAAGAGGCAGTGATGGCCTATAACAGAGCCATTGTCACAGCTGTTAATTCTGTAGCACCGCTTGCAATCCCCTTGGGTTGATGGGGAGCTCAAGGAGCTGAAGACTAAAGGTTAGAGGTTGGAGTGCTGCTGGCTGAGATCCAGCAAAGATGAGGACAAGTTGATTTTGAGATCTTAATATAAGGAGTGTCAAACAACAATCTCCCATAAGGAGGCAGAGTTCCTGACCAGGGAGATTGTTGCAGTGAAGAACAGACCCACTCAGCTCTTCTGGACTGTGGATTGGCTACTCCATCTTACATGTCCTCAGCCAGTTAGAGCTTTATCAACCACTAGATGCAGAGTTTTCTTTATTCCTCACTGACAAAGTATGCTCTATCAGGTTGAGTATCTGCCCTGGGACACTACAGGTGAGTGGTGCCTGGTCGGAGTTTAAGAGGGGCCCTCCTCAGGTCTGGAGTGAGTTCAGTCCAGTGGGGGTGGAAGAAGTTTGTGAGATAGTCTTGAAGTTGTAGCCAACATACTGTGATCTGGATATGGGCCCAACACGTCTCCTTGTGGTTTGTGTGGAGTCCATTGGTTTAGTGTTTGCCAAGATTATCTGGTGTTCCACTTCGAGAGAGGTTTTCCCTGAGTCCTTTGAAAGAGGTACTTGTGAAAGGTTTCCTGAAAAAGTCTTCATTGGATCTGGATTGTCAAGTGAACTACAGACCCTTCCCTAATCTACCCTATTTGGGGAAGGTTGTTGAGAAAGTGGTGGCCACTCATCTCGAGGTACGTCTCACTGCCTTTGACATTTATGAGCCACTCCAGTCTGGATTTAGGTCTAGGCATAGTATACAGACTGTGCTTGTGAAGGTTCAAAATGATCTCCTTAGAGCGAGAGACAGAGGTAAATTATCTATTCTCATTCTCCTTGACCAATTCACAGCATTTGGCACTGTAGATCATGGGGTGTTATTGGATCACCTTAAAGAATATTGTGGACTCACTGGCACTGTCATCAGCTGGTTTGAGTCCTTTTCTCACAGGCAGGATGCAAAGGGTGGTGATGGGAATTTACTCCTCCTGCCTGAAGCCTTTCTCCTGTGGAGTTTTGCAGGGTTCAGTCCTTTCACCAATTCTGTTTATGGTGTATTTGCTGCCTCTGGGAGATATCATTAGACAGTACAGTATGAGTTCTCACTGTTATGCAAATGATACTCAGCTATATATTTCACACACTTTTTTTTTTAACCAGGAGAGACACACTAAGCTGAAAGTTTGTTTCCAGGTGCAACCTGGGAGCACAGGGAAGTTAAGTGACTTGCTCAGGGTCACACAGTATGCAAGATGGGGCTGTGGGATTCAAACCCAGGTACTATGCTGCCTTCACTCCACAATAACCAATCCTCTCAAACGTTCTAAACCTTGTTTGTCAAATAGTTAAAAAAGTGCCAATTAAAGAGTTTTATCCAATATGGTCAGTTACGTTCAATGGGGAAGTTTGAGATCTCCACTCAGTACTACAGTTTCAAGGCCAAACCATTCATTCTCTAAGCAAGAACTGGGTTAGAACATACCTCTAAAAAGAGTCCTCAGCCCAATCCCATCAAATAGCAATGGAACATTACCTCAACATTTGTAGACAGGATTGGTTTACCATTAACAAAGAGCCTGTGCCGATTTTATTGTTCAGCTGTTCTGGGTCTCCCCATTCTAAGGGTTCTCATCACTTTTCCCAACCCTTTTCAAAATCAAAGGCATAGCAATGACAGCTTACAAACAGGAATCTGGTCGACTTTCCATTGTTTTTAATTAACAAATTAATATAAGGGAGTGGAGAGGTGGGGAAGGGGAGGCAATACAAAAGACTGGAGTAAAAAAGGAATGTGCTGATCTCCTATTTATTTAGCCTAAAAAAAAGTATCTGACACAGCAGTGATAAAACACAGACTATGTGATAAAAAAAATGAAAACAAACTGGCACTTGGCACCTTTACCCTTTGCACAATTTGCATGAACAACTTAGAGGTTAGAGGAACGAGGTGTGAACAAGCTTGATACATCCAGCAGACCAGACCTGAGTTTGATTCTCACAACCTCCACTTGCATACTGTGTGACTCTGAGCAAGTCACTTAACCTCCCAGTGCTCCCAGGTTGCCCCGAAAACAGGCACTTGTGCCTAGTGGGCCTTACCCGGTTACCAAAGACTAAAATAAAAATATATGTATTTTGCACCAGGACTACAGAGCTCAGTCTCTGTATTTAATTCTTGCCTGGCTGAGGTCCAGGACTGGATGTCCTCTAACTGGCTAAAATTTTACCCAGACAGGACAGAAGTGTTGGTGATTAAGCCTGGATATCGGCAGGATATCAGACAGCTTGAGGAGGCAACTGGTCTTGTACTTGATGCATCTCAGCTGGCCAGTTCTGCTAAGGTGAATAATTTGTGCATTATCCTTGACAGTGAATTGACACTGGAGACGCAGGTGTTGGTCATTGTCCAAAGTGTGTTTTAACACTTGAGGAACATCACCTGGATTAAACCCGTTATCTGACCCGATGATCTGCCCTTACTAATACATGCCTTTGTGATCTCTAGGCTTAACAACTGCAATGCTTTTTACCTGGGACTAAATGGAGAAGGTCTGCATCACTTGCAGCTAGTGCAGGATACAGCAGCCAGATTTTTGGCATGCCTTCCTAGATGCTGCCATATAACACCAATCGTACTTGATTTGTACTGGCTGTCAGTGAGGTGGTGGATTTCCTTTAAGGTTGGCTTGCTGACCTACAAAGCCCTACATGGACTGGAACCTAGCTGCCTGTGAGACCTTCTGTCGCCTTACAAATCCTCCCGGCCTCTCCATTCCTCTGAGTAGGATGTTTTAGCAGTTCCCAGGGTTTGGCTGAAGTCATCTGGAGAGCGTGCTTTTTCAGTAGCAGCCACAACCCTGTGGAACTCACTCCCAAGGTCCTTGAGGGCAGTCTTCCTTACTGGAAGCTTTTAAGAGAGGACTAAAGTCCCACCTATTCAAGGAGGCCTTTGCCTTGTATATTAATTTCATGGCATTTATCATTGTTCAAGTTATTTAGTTTATCATTTGTACCCTGTCATCTATTTTACAATATATTGCTACTTTTATATTTATAATGTCATTGTTTAGCGCCTAGAGCCTATGGGGATGAGTATTTTAGAAATAACATTTTACTTGCATGCTTGCTTGTATAGGGCACATAGTGCTGACTGTTTCCTATTAAGTGCTAAATCAACAACCCTTAACATGGTCATTCCCATGTTGTCTACATGAATACTACACACTGCATTATTAGCAATCTTCTACAGCAATCCACCAAAGCAAGGCTGGTGGGGTGCTAGCCATGGTGGCTTTGTGAGGGAGGCAAAGCTGACAGTGACAATTGTGGGGGAGGAATAAGTGGTGACACCACTGGCTCATCTGACTCATCATAGTGGCAGTAACAGTATGCAATACTCATTACAGAAGTGGTAGAGATGTTTCTGACAAAACATGCAGACAGTTTTGACAGAAATCGGTTGTACATGAACTTTGGTATGGCCACACTACTGGATATAAAGATGTGTTCATTCTCTCAGATGCATAGTCTATAACAAACACAAATTGCTGCATGCACTTAAATTGCAGCAGCAAAGACAGCTTGAAGAACCCATCAAAAATGTGCATTTATAAGGTATTAGTCATACTCCTCCTCTTCTTCTGCTGGTTGTATGTGGTACTAGTGCTAGGCATCAGCTTGACATGGAAGAAACCTTGGATAATGATGATCCTGAGACAAGCAAGGATAATTGGAAGCTTTTTGATACCGAATGCCAGACCTACTTGGACATTTTGGAAGAAGATCCAGACCAATTAACAGACTGCATGATGCAGACTTATCTAGCACAGCCGCTGACTAGCAGAACAAGTAATGTTATTGAATTCTGGCAAGACACACAAATTATTTGGCCGGTTCTGTCTAAAGTGGCTTTGCATTTTCTTGGATACCCTACAATATCAGCTGCATTAGGGATATATTTCAGTACAATATTAACTTACTTGTTTTGATGTTTGCGTTTCTTTCACTGCTCTTTATACAACCTACATAAGATAATTTTTATTGCACTTTTTAAAGCTTGCTAAGACATTTCTTTTATATAACATCCTTTAGGGAAATGTAGTGGTAGTGAACAGTGTGAGCAGGAATGTTGCATGTGTTTTGAATACTGGCCTGGAGACCACTATTTTCTGCAACAAAACTTTCTTTCTGTAATGTTGAGTATTGAACTGTTTATGTTGTATTCTACTGACTTAGCCAATTGGCTTCAATGAACATTTTATATGGAAAAAGATTATTAAAAAAGGTTTTGGTCAACAGTATAATGTGTTATTATCACACTTGCAAACTTAGTCTGAGAAAGTTTTAAAAAATGAGGCTATGTTTGGATATATTTCTTTGCATTCATACTTGTAATCACCTTTCAGCTTTATAGAGAAAGGGCATGCATGCCCCTAATATGCTATGATACATTTTAATGGGAATCAGTCTCTGAAGAGGTATTTTTAATTTTTTTTTACATGTATGAGCATTTTTTCATAAGGTATTGAGGTGGACTCATAGAATGCCCTCTGTTAATTGGTATTATGCCTTTAACATTTGTAGTATAAGTATCTCTTAAAGGCACCTGTGGGCAGACTTTTGAGAAATCACTTGTTAGGATGAAACATGTCTGTGGATCCCAGTGTAAGGGGGGATTGTCTATGCGTGTATGTCATGTTGTTGAACTCAGCATATGAACTGTTGTTTTAGCTGTGAATTTACACAAATAGTGGTGCTATTTTTACAGGTGACTGTTGTTTTCTCATTTTAACAGTAGTTGGCCTTATTGGTAATGCACCCTGCCATCTGGCTGGTGTCAGCTCCTATTTTTTTACATTGATTTTATTTCATATGAGCTACAGCATGGCTGCCCTGGAAGTGGGTTTCTTTTCTTTCCTCATGGAACATTACTGGATCCAGTCAATTGCTGGCAAGACAGGAAAGTCATGTGGCCTGTACTTGCTAAAGTGGCTTTATATTTTCTTGGCTGCCTTCCAACATTGGTTGCTTCAGAAAGATGTTTCAGCACAGCTGGGGATATTGTCTCACCATGTCAATCAAGGCAGGATCCTAAGACTCTTGAAATTCTAGCCTTTCTCAAACTCAACTTTTCAAGGCTGAACAGCAGCCTACAGTATACTGTATTCATAAAGCTCTTTTCAGAGGCAAAAGAGATTTATTTTACCTTACAATTCAATAATTTGAGTGTTTACCTATTTCTTTCTTTCTTTCTTTCTTTCTTTCTTTCTTTCTTTCTTTCTTTCTTTCTTTCTTTCTTTCTTTCTTTCTTTCTTTCTTTCTTTCTTTCTCTCTCTCTCTCTCTCCAGCTAAGTGCGCTAGTGTTAAAGTACCTTTTTCCAGGCACAAACTGGGTACAAAAGAGTACACAACAAGCCAGTGGATCAGGTAGAAGTGCATAAGTATCATAATACAAAATTTAGTGACTTGGTACAAAAGCAAAGCATTCAGATGGCATGTTAACGCAACAGTGTTTTGTAAGTCATGCAAAGCACGGTATAGACATTAGACTATCGGAGATGTACTTTTAGCTTTGCAGTGAACATTTAAGCAGGAAGGATAGCTCTGATAGCAAAAGGGAAGGTGTTTCAGAATGACGCTGCTCTGTATCTGAAAGAGTTCTGGCTGATGCCTGTGTGCATGAATGGAACTTTCAATACATTATTTGCAGAGGAGCAAGAGAAGGGGTTGTCCATACACATGAATAGCTTGGATAGGCATTGGGGAGAACTTCTGTGTAGAATTTTGTATGTGAAATTCACTAAGGTTAACTGGATTCTGCTTTCGGGTTACTACCAACCAAATGGTTAAAAGTTGGTGCAATGATGGGACCATAGACCCTGTGAGGATGCAAATTTGGCAACCTTGTGGTTTAAGACTCTTTTCTTTACCTGGATCATGAGGGGAGCAGCATCAACAAATGATGGAGCAATAATCAATCAGGGGGAGTATGCAGCTTTCAAACAAAAATGGTGCTGCACTCATTAGATCAGGGTAGAGTGCAAGTGCTGGGCTACCACCCAAATGATCCACAAAAAACAGAAGAGCACTCACACTCCAGAGCCAGGAGTTAGTTTGTAACACCAATGAAAGTACAGACGTGCTGCTGCTTAGTCCAAAGTATAGAATTTAATAAACAGTAAATTCCTAGATTCAAGTAGTTACAAATGCAAACCAGTTGAAGTCCATTTAACCAGGTGTCCCTGTGCTTCTCCACATAAGAACTTCATCAGAGGGTGGCTACCTGGGGTAGAACATATCCTTATATACAGAGAACTTAATGACATCACAGTTTTGTCATTACATCAAATATCACATCAACATAAAAAATATATGTAAATAAACAAAATGTGATAAAGCAGTGCCTGTGATTTGCAAGGGCGGAAGGTTTTTTTTTTTTTCAAAAGGGAAATTTTGCTGAAAATTAAAAATAAATATTTTATTCCCCTCATTAAAGTAAATTTCAGAAAGGGATTTGTATAATCAATGTTTATTTTTACCCTGCATTATGCACTATATCAAATCCAGGCACTGAAAATCAACTTAGTGAAAGACAGAAATACAAAATGCTTCAATTGCTTTCAATCATTAGATCAAAAATTATATTACCATAATTATATTATCATTGCCAAGATGTTATAATACAAGTACTACCATAATTGCTTGTTTTTTATTTTGTTTTACAGTTGGAGACACTTGATGAACACAGGCTTTCCTGTTAACCACATTTTACAAGACTGTATTGGTGTGGCTGAAATGAGTGGATCAGCTCCTGACTCCTGTATTGTATTATGCTTACTGTTTCTGTCAGTAATGTTTGAATTATCAGTTATTATATAATTTTTGATCTATTGAATGAAAGTAATTGAAGTATTTTGTATTTCTGTCTTCCACTGAGTTGATTTTCAGTGCCTGGATTTGATATATAATGTAGGGTTAAAAAAAAATCTTAATTATCCCTTAATTAAATTTACTTTAATGGGGGGAATAACGTTTTTATTTTAATTTTTGCAGAAGAATTTCCCCTTTGAACCTCCTCCTTTGCAAATCACAGGAACTGCTTTATTTATCACATTTGTTTTATTTACATATATATATATATATTTTTATGTTGATGTGGTGATATTTGATGTAATGACAAAAACTAAACTGTGATGTCATCAAGATTTCTATATTTATTTATTTATTTAGCTTTTGTTTACCAGGTAAGTACACTAGACAAGTATTATGCCTATTTTCAGGAACGACATGGGAGAATACAACATGATATAAGGATGTTTTCTACCCCAGGTAGCCACCCCCTGACGAAACCCTTATGTGGTGAAGCACCGGGGCACCTGTTTATACAGATTTTTGTCTCTGACTGGTTTGAATTTGTAACTGCTTGGATCTAGGAATTTACTGTTTATTAAATTGTATACTTTGGACTAGGCAACAGCACGTCTGTACCTTTATTGGAGTTATAAACTAACTCCTGGCTCTGAAGTGTGAGTGTTCTTTTGTTTTTTTGTGGAGTATGCAGCTTTGGATGATTCTGATTTAAGCGTTAGGTGCCAGGTACTTTGCAACTCAGTAGAACAGACCCAGTTTTTGATGAACAGTTCTTATGGTGTTGGTTATATGAGCATCATATATGAGGTGGGGATCAATGGCAACACCAAGGTATTGGAATTCCTTAACTAGTTCCAGTTTCACGCCATCTAAAGTTGAGATATTGATGTCTTGGGAAAATCTTCTAACCTTTGGGGATGAGTCTAGTAAAATAAATTTTGATTTAGGGACATTTGGGACTAATTTCTCATTTGTGAACCACTGTGAAAAAGAGTGGAAATTGTGCCGAAGGACTTAATTGATAGTGTCTTTTTCTTGCACAAAGATGACTGCAACATCTGCATACAGAAGAGTCCTGGCAGTATTATAGATCGTGGGTGGATCATTGATGAAAATAATAAATAGGAGAGGGCCTAGAGTGGATTCCTGGGGGGCACTATGGGAGGCAGTGTTTGCCCTGGACAAGATTTTATCAATTTTGACAAACTGTAACCTATCTTGTAGATAGCTGGAGAACCACAGAGAAGCTGGGTCCCCCAGTCCCAGTCCAGTCAGCTGCTGTATGAGGAAATCATGGTCAACCAAATCAAAGGAATCAGTCAGGTCAATGGACACAGCACCACTCAGCAGATCACTGTCCATAGCATGGTGTACTTCATCCATGAAGCTGACCAGTGCTGTGCATGTTCTGTGTCACTTGCTAAAGCCATTTTGCTCCACACAGAGTAGCCTGAGTTGGTCAAACAGGGAGTAAGCTGATTATATACCATCCTCTCCTGCACCTTAACCAAAGCCAATAGTATAGAAATAGGCCTGCAGTTGTCCAGGACAGTTTGCTTGCCCTTTTTTTGTGCAACCATACTACAGAGGCCAGTTTCCATATATAAGGGATTTTTGGGGGCACTGATGAAAGATTAAACATTTAGTAAAAAGGGAGAGCAATTTGTGTGGCTGAACTTTTAAGGCATTTGGGAATTAGTCCATCACAACCATCTGTGTTCTCAGCTTTTAGATAAAGTAGCAGTTTGCGGACTTCCTTTGATAGTGACTTTCGTAAAATAAGGAAGGGGGATGCCATGGCCATGAGTTAGGCATGCTGGAATCTGGAGGATATATTGTGCCACATGAGTGGAGTCTATATTTTTCAACATTGTAGAAGTGGTCACTGAACAAATCAGCAACAGATTTTGGATCACTGTGCTTGAGGCCATTCATTTCAAAGGAAGGAGAGGAGGTGGCAGTTCTGGGTTGAGCAAGAAGTTTATGCAGTTCCAGAATTTTTGGGGCTCACTAAGATTGTCTTTGTGCTGCACTTTGAGGAATGTGCTTTTAGGCATGCTTGTCTTGCTTTTGCATGTATTCCATAAATATTTGTATGCAACCCAGTCTGAGTGAAGTTTGTTTTCTTGAAGGTACCCCAAGCAATGTTTTTGTCTTTCATTAACTTGAAATGGCTTTTAGTAAGTCATTTGGAATTAAGATTTTTGACCCTACATCTGGTGATAGGGGCATGGTGATTAAGTAATGCCATGAACTGTGAAATAAAGAGGTCCAGTGCACAGTGGATGTCAGGAATCGCATTCATAAAGGACCAGTTGCTACATGAGAGATCTTGCAAGAAACCTGAGAAATGTAATGTTTTATGGTTATGGTATGTGATGTCTTTTGGTACTGGATTGCTATGGAGTGGTTGCTGACTGAGTCAGATAGCTTCCCATGCAAATGGACTCTGTCAATGTGGCTGACCAATATCAAGTCGAGGATGGTGTGGTTTCCTGATGTGATGTTGAGCCTAGAAGGTGCAGTGAAGATTTAAGTAAGGCTGTAGTAATTTAGGATGTCAGTACAATGCTGTGTTGCTGAGCCAGTTTAAATTAAAGTCACTCATAATAATTAACTTGCCCTACCTAGGATAGAAACCAGTTGGACCAAGTCCTTGAGGCCCTCAGTTCCAATCTTTGGAGTGTTGCATGCACAGCAGAAATTATGTTTTTTGCTACCCAAACTCAACTGAATAAATAGCCACTTACAATCAGTATAGGTTGAGTAATTAGGGGAGAGACAGTCAGTGTGCAGATCAGACCTAACATGGAATAGTATGCACCCACTTTTTTGGTGGGTCCATCATTACTGTGGATCATATCATTGGGTAGCACAATTTTTAAGTTGCTGATGTAAGGCTTTACCCAGCTCTCAGTGATGACTTGGATATGTAGATTGTGCACAGAGCTCAATGCCTTGACTTTGGTCAACTTTGAGATCAGGCAATGAATACCTAAGTGCATTAACCTTAGACCCTTGGTTCAGACCAGAACTTGCTGCCAGCTAAATTTGGGTCAGATGGGCAAGGCTTACTCTCAGTGTCACCAGTGTTAACAAGCACAAGGCAGATGATATATAACTGGAGACTATTAAAGGAAGCAAGTCCAAGCTGCATCTTATGCCCAATCAGAAAAGGTGTTTTTTAGATATCAGGCCTCAAAGAGGACAAGAAGCTTAATGGGTGTCAATCAAAATGCTGTGGCTTAGAGCATATATCTGGTGCTTATTGCCTGAGTCTGACAAGAGGGAGATGCACAAATTGTCAAGCAGTTGCAATAAGGTTCAGTAGACAAAACAGAAACAAAGATCTTTGAGTGGCATCGTATAGACCCAAGCACACTCTGTGAAAAGTCACTGTATTCTCAGTACAGTATGTAACAAAGTAGACCATTTGATAAAAAAAAGATTCCTAGGTAGTGAGCACCCAAATAAGGAGTAGAAACTAAAAATGTTTTAGAAGCCATCTACACATGTAATGGTGGCCTCCTAAACACAGTTCAGACAAAAGAAACACAGACAGCCAAAGTAGTGATCACCTAGATAAAGATAACACAATTTCAGTATAATTCATACATTTCTTCTCCTTTAACTACTCTTCTGATTCAACAGTATCCTTTAAGGTGTTCAGAAGAACAAGAGGAAAAGTAAAATGAAGCCAAATATAGTCAATCTATCACTGAAAAAAATGTTTCATGAATAGTGGAGGTAAAACAAAACTAAAATACTGCATGATTAATGAATACCAATGGTTCATGAATGTAGGCCAATCATTTTATTTTGACATATTAATTGATGCAGGAACCATGTTTTTTAACTTTTTGGTTGACTTACTATTCAAAATGCACCCAGACTTAAATGACTGATCAAGCTAGCTGTCAAGACCTTTCAAGAATTATTGTATATGGTGACCATTACTGCATGTAATTATTGAGGCTTAAGTCACTTTGTAGTAGTCTTAAGTCAGGGATAGTTCCAAATATTATGCCTATAGTTTTCCAAACATTCGTGACTAACATGTTATTTATATTAAACAATTTTACATTATTTTGAAGGGAATGTCTAAAGTGTTGTTTCTTATATTAGTTTGTCATGTCTATAGAGTTTATCTCCTCTGTAACATTGATTTTAGAATCAAGATTTGAAAAATACCTCTCCTGTGTCATTGATGCATAATGTAAAGGACAATGCTTCACGGAACTAATTGAAAAATAAAGTGCTTCTTATTTCACAAGTCCATGCAACAATTAATTGTAAAGTAAATAAACTGTGGATCAATTGTGGGCAACTCAGTAAATGAAATTTATTTGCAGTTCATTCTCCATTGTTAGGAAGGTAGAACTGGGGGAGGAAGGGGAGAGGGAGGTAAGGTGCCTGCCTGGTGCCATGGCTTGGAGGGACAGGGACCGAATCCTCAGGAATGCCAGAGCAGCTGCACAGGGGAGGGAGCTGGATGTCATTGTCCACCTAGGGACAAATGACCTGGCTAAGAAAGGGATCAGAGCAGTGCAGGAAGAGTTTGTGGAATTGGGGAGGGGCCTTAGGCAAGTAGCATGCACGGTAACCTTCTCGGAGGTGCTGCCTGTCTATGGTGTACAAGAGGCTAGGGTGCTCCACAGCATGGGATTCAATCAGTGGTTGAAAAACTGGTGCAGAACTCAGGGATTTGGCTTCATTGGGGACTGGGGGTCCACCTGGAGTGATGTAAGCCTATCCTGGCATGATGGGCTGCATCTGTCCAGGAGGGGAACCAGGATCCTAGGTGATGGGTTTAAATGCTTCATTGGCAAGTATTTAAACTAGCCAAGGGGGGAAGCACTGGAAAGGAGCAGAGAAATCCTAGCCCCCCAAAAAAGTCATGGTAGTAAGTGCAGTAAACACCAACATAGAGATGTCGATAGGGAGAAGGGCAGGGGTAAATGGAGAAAGTGACAAAGGCAAGACAGACAGGGATGGGGCAAAAAGGAGTAAGGCCATCAGGAAATGGAGGATAATGAGTACCAATGCCCATAGCCTGGGCAACAAGCTCCCTGAACTGGTGGCCTTGATGGAAGAAGGATGCCTGGATATCGTAGCAGTCACAGAAACATGGTACACAGAGAACCATGACTGGGATATTAACATACCAGAGTACGCAACCTACAGGAGAGACAGGGAGGGGAGAAGAGGGGGAGGAGTAGCTCTCTATGTAAAGGAATGGATAAAAGCAACTGAACAAAAGAGTAAACAGGGAGGAGAGGAGGCACTGTGGGTCACCTTGGAGACTGGAAGTGGCACCACAATCCGCACAGGGGTTGTATACAGACCCCCAGATCAGGGGAAGGGAATGGACAAGGATATGATAGAAGGCATTCTTAGGATGGCAGAGAAAGGGGAGATACTGTTGATGGGAAACCTGAATATGCCAGATCTTAACTGGAGCACACTTGCTGCAGCCACATCCAAGAGCAGGGCCATTCTCAATGCTCTACAAGTGGCATGCCTCAGACAGCTAGTTTCAGAACCCACTCATGAGGGAGCAATATTAGGCCTCATACTCTCAAATGGGGACAGTGAGAGGATCTCAGATCTAGAAGTGGGTTGCCATCTGGGAACAAATGACCATCAAACAGTGTGGTTCACGTTAAACTCAGCTACAGAGTCAAGCCATACAAAAGTGATGGTACTGGACTTCAGGAGGGCTGACTTTGGCAAGATGGGAGAGTGCCTCTGAAAAGCACTAGCAAACAGGCTAGAAGGAGGGGTGGAGCAAAATGGGGATTCATCAAAACTGCCATCACAGAGGCAACAAGCCTTTGTGTGAATCACATAAACAAATCAAAATGAAAGAAAAAGCCACTATGGTTCTCAAAAGAGGTGGCGGGGAAAGTCAGGGAGAAAAAGATAGCATTCAGGAAGTATAAGGAAACACAGAAGGAGCAGGACAGAGAGCTGCACCAGTTAAGGCAGAAGGAAGCAGGGAGGGAAGTCAGAATAGCAAAGGCCCAAACTGAGGAAATGATAGCCAACTCGGTTAAGAAGGGCGATAAAACCTTTTATAGGTACATCAGGAAGCGTAGAAAGACAAAGGGATTGATAGTGCAGCTGAATAGAATGAACGGTGGGTGGGCAGAGGGGGATAGTGAAAAAGCAGAGATACTGAATGAATATTTCTGCTCAGTATTCACATAAGGGGAGAGGGAGGTGCCTAATCCAATTAACAGAAGCACTCTAGATAGTAGGGTCGATCCCAGTCCTTTCACAGAAGAAAGGGTGCTGAAAGAACTCCTAAAACTGAAGGTGGACAAAGCAATGGGGCCTGATGGAATTCACCCCAGAATTCTAAAAGAATTAAGGGGAGAACTAGTGAAACCACTGACTACCCTTTTTAACAAATCATGGGAGGATGGTGCGGTACCCGAGGACTGGAGAAAGGTGGATGTGATTCCCCTTCACAAAAGTGGGACCAAGACAAAGCAGGAAACTACAGACCTGTCAGTTTGACCTCTGTGGTAGGGAAAGTGATGGAATCACTTCTGCAGGAAAGAATTGTTGAGTACCTAGAGGCCAGTGGGGCACAGGACTCAAGGCAGCATGGGTTCATGGCAGGAAGGTCATGTCAGACGAATCTAATAGATTTCTTTGACTGGGTGACCAAAGTAGTAGACCAGGGAGGGGCTGTGGACATGGCCTACCTAGACTTTAGCAAGGCATTTGACACAGTCCCACACAAAAGATTAATAGTCAAATTAACCAGCCTGGGAGTGGGTCCTAGGGTGGTAGCCTGGGTAAAACATTGGCTGGACAATAGGACACAGAAGGTAATTGTAAATGGAGTCCACTCTGAAGAAAGAGGGGTTACTAGTGGGGTACCGCAGGGTTCAGTACTGGGTCCAGTCCTTTTTAATGTCTTTATAAGTGACATTTCAGAGGGACTGGAAGGAAAAGTATGCCTCTTTGCAGATGCCACAAAGATCTGCAACAGGGTTGATACACAAGGAGGCGTGGAAAGGATGAGAAAGGACTTGGCAAGGTTGGAGGAATGGTTGGAAGTATGGCAGCTAGGATTCAATGCAAAGAAGTGCAAAATAATGCACCTGGGAAACAAAAACCCAGGGGAAGATTACACAATGGAGGGGGGTAGTAACAAAAACAAAAAGGAAAGGGACCTGGGGTAATCATATCAGATGACCTTAAGGTTAGCAAGCAATGTGAGAAGGCAGTAGGGAGAGCTGGGGGTATACTGGGATGCATAGGGAGAGACATCACCAGCAGAAAACAGGAAGTTGTTATCCCTATGTACAGACAGTTGGCAAGACCCCATCTGGAGTACTGAGTCCAGTTCTGGAGACCCCATCTCTGCAAGGACATAGACAGGATAGAGGCAGTCCAGAGGAAGGCAACTAGAATGGTGCAGGGTCTGCAAAAGAAGCCATATGAGGAGAGACTAAAAGAGCTTAATATGTATACCCTTGTGGAAAGGAGGGAGAGGGGGGACATGATAGAAATGTTTGTACACTCAGTGGAATCAACAAAGTCCAAGAGGTAGCATCTTTCAGAAAAGAGACATGCAAGAACAAGGGGCACAATTTAAAGATAGAGAGGGGTGTTCAGGGGCAATGTGAGAAGTATTTTTTCACAGAGAGGGTAGTGGATGCATGGAACAGCCTTCCTGAGGAGGTTGTGGGGTCTAAAACTGTGGGAGAATTCAAGAATACGAAGGACAGACATAAGGCAATTCTTGTGGGGGGTGGGAAGAAATAGGCTGTTGGTTAAGTAGGATCTGCAGCTTATCCTGTAGGTAGGGAAATGGGCAGACTAGGTGGGCCAAGCAGTCCTTATCTGCCATCAAAGTCAAAGTCTATGTTTCTATTCTGTCTTGTTCACATCATTGACCTTCCTAGGGAATCCAGTATTTTTGACACTGGAACATATGAGCTACCACTCTCTTAGAAAGGAAATGTTTTGTAAATTCATTAGCTGGTATTTTGGCAAGAAGCAAGTAACTTTTCTGTACCCTAACAAATGGAATATTCAAGATTCAGCAGAAAATCTGGACCATGAACTCAACATGCAAAGTCATTTTTCTTCACGGAGTAATACCTCTTTACAAAGTGATGGGAGAGGTAGATACTGTAGAAAAAAATCAATAGGGCCAAAAGGGGCAGGTATGTTGTCTTTACTACAGTATGTGGAAACTGCAGTTAAAGCAATGTATTTCAATTTTTAGGATGGTTCTGTCATGAATATTCCACCTCTCAAATTCCCAGCCTGTCGCCAAATTATGGTACTGTCACAAAATATAAATGAGAGTCATTGAAAGTGCAGTTCTGGAAACATGCAAACAGGAAGTGTACAATGGTGCAAAAATGAGGCTGAAATGTGGCCACTGGTAGCAGTTGATTGTGAAAAGAAGCATGGTATACATTCCAGACAAAAATATCACCTTGTGTGGCCTTGAGGTCTTCCCAGTTCATGCCTCCGACATGCCCCAGTTCATCTTATGAAAACCATTGTCAGCAAAGAAGATGGCAGTCTTCCAAGAATAGCACTACTGTTTTGCTATTAATTAGGAACTAGTATAAACCTCTGTAGATGCCTTTCCAAAGACTTTAAAAGGTGTATTTTGTGTGTGTGTGTGTGTGTGTCTATTTATCAACTGAGTAGATCACTCAAATCTGCCCCTGAAATTCATTAAGTACCATGCTTTTTTGCACATGTGTGAGTCACAATGATGGGTTAATATTTAGCAAAGTGACAGGCTTTCAGGTAACTGAAACATAAATGTTTATTTTTATTATATTTTATTTGCTTTTGGTAACCGGGTGGGTGCACTAGGTATGGGAATGCCTATTTTCAGGCACGACCCGTGACAATACAGGTAGACAATACATAAGCACACCATGTGAAGCAGCACATGAAATAGGTAATACAGTGGGAGGAGATCAGAACAGTCGACATAAGAGGTTGAATGAAAATACAGTTTAGAACAAGGTCAGGGTACAAGCAATATAACATTAGACAAGGTAATACGGTATGAACAAGTGCAAAACAGCTGAAATACTGAGTACAGAAAATAAAAAAGTTGATGAGATAGACAAGATACAGTATATACAATACACAATAAGTGCCTTTGTGGTAGTTAAGCTTTAGAGAGAAGGGAGAGGAGGATGTGATAGAGGTGGGGGAGAAAGCGGTGAGGGTGGTGGAGAGTGTGCAAGAGGAGGGTCAAAAGAGAGGTGATAAAGTAGATTGGAGGGGAGTAGATGTGGGGTAGTGAGGAGAAGGAAAGAGGGATCTATGGCGGGTGGAAGCAAGCGCAGGGGTTAGAAGCACGTAGATGATCTCGGTAGAGTTTCCTGAAACTGGCATAGTTGACTAATCTGCTCCCATTTTTCATTTTAGCACCCACCTTTAACTTCTGTGCTGCTGCTGTTGCTACTGCAGTAGAGGAATAAGGAGACATCTTTACTTCCAGCAAATTATAGATGGATTTTCATATTTTGTTTTGGAAACACTGATATGAACATTGCATTACTCAACTGTCAGTAATTGCTACAATGCTGGGATAACATAAACAGTGTTCCAGTGACAGCATATCTAACAGTCAATTTACTGTATCACTGGGGAGTACTGGTTAAGAAGCATGTTGGCCTGCAGTGTATGGCAAATTACATAGAGGGCAACACTCCCTCTACTTCCAATAGAAAACAAATACTATGTAATTTTTATGTTATCCATGTTTGGTACAGATTCAAACAAATGTTACTGTCACAGGGAATATAAATGTTGACTCCCAGTCTCTGCTTAACTGAACTTGCACATATCATTAATGTAAATTAATCTTTCTTATCTGCAGTATGTTTCAGCGGGGAAGAAAATCTGCATACAAACATAAGAAAATGAGATAGATGGAAGAAGCCTTGAGGCCCATTGAGACTGCTCTAACTTTTCAGTAGTAATACCTTGTTAAATTTGGTTACTTAAACATTTTAAATACACATCTAGACTTGTGTTAAATCCTTCTAAATGTTTTGGAGTTTACTACATTACATGGTAGCAAGCTCTGTTCCCCTCCACTCTCTGTGAGAAAAAGTAGTTCCTCCTGTCCCCTCTGAAGTTGTTCCCTTTGCAGTTGTCATGGCCCCTAGTCTCAGTATCTTGTTCTCTCAGATGTATACCCATCCCTGACACAGTTTAGGTTTCATTAGAAATCCATATAATGCAATCACATCTTCCCTATTTCTCCAGTCCTCTAGAATGGACTTAATCAGACATGCCAGTCTCTTTTCATATGTCAAATTCTTATCACCTTGGTATCATCAATCTCTTTTTTTCTACATGCATTTTATGCTCCTAATAATGCCTGATTCTGTCTGGTTCCCCCCACTGCGGTCACGTGGCTTCTCTAGGACTTACCTTACTCACCAATGTCCCTGGCTACAGGAATGTGGTGGTGCACCTCGTACATGATACTGGACCTGGAAGGGCAAAGACTTTATCCTGTGGCCAGAGGGTTTTTTCCCCCTCCTTAGTTAGGCTCCCCTGAGGCCTGACTGTGCAATGGTGAGGCAGATGAGCTTCACCTCCATGGAGACATTCCAACACACCTAGATGTGGTCAGTGTCTCTTAACTTACCCAGACTTGCACTCCAATGGGACACCTCCAGGTGGTAGTATTGCAGTGGGTCACATAAGAGCTCTCTTCAGGGAGCTCGATCCTACCTCCCCCGCCAGCCCCCAAGTGACCTGCGTCTGTTCTGAAACCTGGGTTCCCACTGTGGCAGGAGGTAATGTGGCAGCACCTCAGCCCTCCATGCCAATGGGACAGAAGCTATCATTAATCATGTCACTCTTCTGTGCACCCTGTCCAGTCTGCCAACAACCTTCCTATGATATGGTTCCCAGAACTGGCAGTAGTACTTTATTTGGGGCTTTGCATATTCCTTGTGTAGATCCTTTCTTTTTTGGTGCCAGATCCTCCCAGCAGGCTCAGCCCCCACACCTTGAGTTCCCCACTCAGCCTGCCAGGACTTACCTCAGGTGATGATCCTCCAGGGCTTGCCTCCCAGGGTGGGACCATTGAGCAGGCACAGCCCCACCAGTTTTATTTATTTATTTTTTTATTTGTAAATTGGTTTACAACCTTTGAGCCAGAGGCTCATTTCCAAAGGTACCTCGTCACATTGAGGACAGACAGAACAAATTTAGGTTACAGAATACAAGTCATTGACTTAGAGTTACACAGAATGATTTCATACATTATACAATTTAGTCACAATTACAGTGATACAGCTGAGCACATGCTGGTTTTAACAGAGGCAGGATGCACAAGGGGAGAAAGTGGGGGGTGAGGTGGAGTGCCACCCAGTGGGCGTTGTCAAGTGTGGAGAGATTGAGGCCACATTTAGAGACAGGAGAAGCTGCGAGTGTTAAACAGCTGGCTCCGAAGGGTGGTTTTGAAGTTGGAGATTGTGGGGGCATTGGAGATGGGAGCAGGGAGAGAGTTAAACTAGAATGGGGCTCTGTAGCAGAAGGACCTCTGACCATGAGTGGTCCTGGATCTGGGGACCAGTAGACTGGTCTTGTTGGAGGTTCGGGTTGCGATAGTGGGTAGGGTATGGTGGATGGAGACTGTCACCCTGGGAGAGGATAGCCCGAGTTGAGTTTTTTTTGCGAGGAGACAGGTTTGGTAGTGTAGCCGTTCATCTAGGTTAAGGAGTTTTGCCTCATCATAGAGTTGGCATGTATGTGTGAGCCTGGGGGCACCAGTAATCAGCCTGCAGGCCTTATTTAGGGTGAGGTGAATTTTGTTGAGGGCAGTAGTGTCAGCAGCACCATAGACTGGCAGGCCATAGTCTATAAGGGACAGTACTGAAGATGTAACAGCAAGTCGGAGAGCATCAGGGGGGAGGCAGTTTTTATAGTGGTAGAGGATGCCAAGCCGTGTATTAGTGGCGGATGCAAGGGCATCAATGTGGGTGTGGAAGGTGAGGGCTAAATCGAAGGTAACCCCAAGGTATTTGTAGGAGCAGACTTGTTCAAGCGGTTGTTTGGTACTAGGGATGATAGGGAGTGGGTAGTTGCAGGCTTTGTTTTGGGGGTGGGCAAAGAGCATTGTTTTTTTTTTTAGATTAATGATGAGTCTGTGCTCCTTAAACCAGGCTTCGGCATCATTGTAGGATTGTTGTAGGGAGTCCTGAAGGGAGATGGGATTGTGGTGGGTGGCAAAAATGACAGCATCGTCTGCATACACAAGAATTTTGCCAGAGCATGCACTGGGCAGGGAGTTTAGATAGAGTGAAAAGAAAAGGGGGCCCAGGATGGACCCCTGGGGTATCCCTGAGTGGATGGGATGAGTTTCAGAGATTGTCCCATTGATTTTTACACACTGGGAGCGAGCGGATAGATAGCTCGTGTATCATGCGAGGGGGCCAGCAGAGAAACCAGTGTGGCAGAGGGCATCCAGCAGAAGAGGGTGGGAGACAGTGTCGAAGGCCTTTGAGAGGTCAATGAACACTGCACCAGCTAGGGAGCTGGTGGCCAGGGAGGAGTGTAGGAAATTGGAGAACTCAACTAGTGCAGTGCTGGTACTGTGACCAGCATGGAAGCCGTGCTGCTCTGGGCATAAGATGTTATGCTTAGTAAGATATTCAGTGATTTGAATGGCCACCACTTTTTCTAGAGCTTTGGGGTGGGGCATGGAGATTGGTCGGTAGTTGCCAGCAGAGGACCCGTCTCCCCCTTTATGAATGGGTGTGACTATGGCTGTTTTCCATGCAGTGGGGAATTGCCCCAGGCAGAGGTATTGATTAAGTAGGCTGGTGAGTGGGGTAAGGACTTCATCCAGCACCAGCTGGAGAATACTGGGGTCCAGGGAGTCGCTGCCAGGACTATTGCTATTTAATGCTTTAATTAGGAGAGGTCTGGCTTCCTGGGCAGATACCTTGCGTAGGTGGAAGCTGGGGTGTTGGAGGACAGGGGGAGGTAGGCTTGGGGGAGGGTCAAAGAAATTACTGGGGAGGACAGAGCTAAGGTCAGTAAATGAGTTGTTAAGGCAGTTAGAAATGCAGGCAGGGTCGGTGGAGGTAGAGCCATCAATAGTGAACTAGGATGGGGAAGGGGAGCGTGATTTCCCATTTAGCTGTTTAATATTGTCCCAGAAAGTCCGGGCACACCCCCAGGAGGAGGTGAGGGTGGCCTGGTAATGGTCGGCCTTGGCTTTACGGACAGCCCATGAGCACCTGTTCAGAGCAGCATTGTAGGCCTGTCTATCAGTCATCTGGCCTGTTTCAATGGCAAGGTTCCAGAAGTTATCCCTATTTCTGAACATTTGTGGTAGGGCAGGGGTAACCCAGGGTGCATTACATTTTTTGGATCGAATTTTGGTGAGAAGTGCAAAGAGGTCACAGGCTTTGTTAAAGGTTTGGGAGAAAAAGGCGAGGGCAGTGTCAATGTTGGGTGCATGATGAATGGGGGACCAATTAATTTGGGTGAGAAACTGTTTGAGTTTTATCAGCCCACCAGGGCGGAGGTGCCTTCGGAATGTGGTCTGGGCTGTGGGTTTGACAGTGGGAGCCGCCCAAAGGAATAGGATAGGGGAGTGGTCACTTAGGGAGTCTGGGAGGACCTGGATGTTATGGATTTTTTTGGGGGCGGTCGGTGATAATTACATCCAGAAGGGTACTGTCTCCTCTCTTTGGGTTTACTCTAGTGGGCTGGGAGATGAGTTGTGTCAGGTCTTGGGCAGTGAAAGAATCTCAGATAGTGGAAGAGGAGGCACTGAGCCAGTTCACGTTAAAGTCCCCCACTAGGATTTGTTCCGCCTTGTGGTGGGGGTTGGCAAGATATTCTGTTATAGATATCAGCACTGGGTTCTGGTTCTTTGGGGGAACGTAGGCAGTGGTGAGATAGAGAGGGCCCCTGGAGGGGTCGGGAATGAGTTTGAGGGTAAGGGCCTGGGCCCCATTCACAAGAATGGGGGCAGGAAGCGCTTGTCCGATGATTGTGTCCCTGGTATAGATTGCACAGCCACCCCCGCGTTTGTCTACTCGGTCCTCCTGGTATAGGGTATAGCCTGGGAGGGAGACAAAGGAGTTAGGGGTGGATTTGGACAGCCAGGTTTCAACCAGGGCTATGATGTCTGGTTGATGTAACATGGCCCAGCACTGGAGGGCATCAAATTTTTTCAGTAGGCTGCATATGTTCAGGGAGGCTATGCAGAGACCAGTGGACCTAGCAGGTGGGCTGGAGGGCAGGGCCTGGGTTAGGATGTATATTACCAGATAGGAGTAGTAGGAAGACCAAGGCTCTAACCAGGGGGTGGCAGTATGTCAACTTCCGGGGGCTACACTAGGATGGAGAGGAGGCCATAGGGGAACAAGGAATGGGCAGGGTTCAAAGGGTCGGGAGGGTGAGGATGAGTTGCAACCATGGGGAGCCTGGGTAGGCAGCGGGGGGGGCAGCTAGGGGGTGGGTGCCGTGGGCCAGGGTACATGGTCAATGTAGGGTGGGATCGGATTAAGTCAGGGAGAGTTGGGGGTGCTGGTACAACTGGGCCAGGGGATATGTCTGGCTGATGGGATGTGGGTACTAACATGTAAATGAGGGGAGACATTTGGGGAGGAGGTGTACAAACATAATGCCTAAGGTAGCAGCAGGGCAGAAAGGTTCAAGCATCTTGGCTGCCCCTCAGAAAGCGTGGATACCACTTTGGAGTAGTAGTAGTGTCACGGACTCTGGTGGACAGGGTACAAGGTTCGAGACCCTGGTAAGGCGGGTGAACTAGGACCTGGGTGAGAATGGGGATCCAGGTTCTGGGGGATTCAGGGCAGGCTGGGTTTGGGCCAAATCCAGGGTGGAAATAGTGACTCCTAGTGGTCACTGAGAGTTAGTGGCAGGCTGGGTGAGGGTCCAGTGGTAGGGCAGGGGGTCAGTAAGTAGGGCTAGCTAGGAGGCTAGATGTGAGAGTGAGGTGTGGGCAGAAGCAGAAATGAGAGTAAGGGAGAGAAGTAGTGTATGTAGGTAGAGGGGTTCCAGGAAGTAGGAGGAGGAGGAAATTCAGGTAGAGAAATAGAGGTGAATAGTCAGAGGCTCCCTCTAGTCGCTAGCCGGTATAACCTGCAAATGGAAAAGAGGGGACTCACAGACAGGAAGTGATGTCACAAGACAGCGCCTATATAGGTAGTGCCAAGCCAGGGTGGGGCAGTCGACGCGCTGTGCTGCTGGAGGTAGTTAATTACCTCTTGTAGATCCCGCTCCAGGAGGGAGCACTGTGTGTGGCCTTGCTGGCGTCTGGTGGGGCAGAGAACTGCTGGAGGCCTAAATGGGGAGAGGAGACAAAGGGTCTGAATTAGTATGCAGCGAAAGACCGGGATCGCTACTCTGCACTGCGCATGCGTGGGCTATGTCCCGATACTAGCACCACCAGAGGCAGATAAGGGAAGAAGGTGATTTCCACCTCCGACTACACTGAACAGGCAGGTAAGCAGAAATACAAGTCCAAATAGCTGTACAATAGCAGTTACAGATCACAGTGGTGCCCCAAGTAAGCAAACATTGCAGTTGCTAGAGAGCCCCCCCCCCGTCTCACAGTACCCTTACAGATTAACACGGCAAATTCCACATAAACATTCAGAAAGACAACTGTTGTGCTGATGTCTTCCAATAGTAAGTTCAGAAACAGAAAACCCCCCTCGCAAGGGTGCTGCTGCTGAAGGTAGTTAATTACCTCTTATGGCACCCGCATAGGTCCCGCTCCAGGAGGGAGCACTGTGTGTGGGCTGGCATCTGGTGGGGGAGGCCTGTCTCTCAGGACTCCAAACTGCGAGTTTCTCTACATCTTTCACACTTTTGTCACCCCCAGTGTATTTTAAATGCCCACTGACGTGGGGCGATGGAGGGTCAATTATCAAACTTGCCGAGTGATTACTGCAGACAAAAATGAGGAAATTGTAAATAATTTGTGTATACTTTGCTGAACCAACCACCACTGCTGTGGGTTACTGGGAAGGGACAAGCCCCAAATTGACCAGTCAGCTTCCAGACTGACCAATCAGCTTCCAGATTTCTCCGTTACCAGGATGCTTCCCTGGCTTGCCACACAGGATGAGGTCACGGGATTAAGCTGCCCTGCTGGAACACTAAACTCAGTCATCAGCCGAGTGCGACGGGCAGGTAAAGGACAGGAGGAGTGGGGCATCATTCATGGTGGCCAGCGTTTTCGAATGCATTATCCCCAGTGGGAGGCATGGGATGTAGTCATGTGCGGCACTGAAGCACCAACGTCTGGCATGCCTTCCCACAGTTAAGGCTCTGGCAGCTGATCCCCCTGGCCTCCACCAGAGGTCAGTCATGTGCCAGATGCTCAACCAACCCTCCCCCACCCCTGAGGAGGAGAGCAATTCATAGGATGCTCAATCCTCCTTCCCCCCTCCCCGGGCAGCCCCCTGACTCCTCGGGTCTGTTCCTGAACTCTGGACAGCAGCATCACAAGCAGAAGACCTATCACCGCTGCACCAGCGGGCTGGCATTGTTAGGTAGGGGCTTTAGCATTTCTAAATTGCTGAACGTTTTACATGATACCCTCTAGTAACTATGCCCCTGTGTTGCTGCTGTTTCACACTTACATTCCTGTTTCAAGTCCACTGTTTTGATGACACTGAAAACTTTTTCTTCCTATACCTTTGTAAATTCTGCCCCATTTAGGTGATAGCTTACTCCTTTATTTTTCTTCCCTAAACTCAAGATGTACCAACACACCTAGATTTGGCCTGTCTGTCCTAACTTGCCTAGACCTGCACTTTCACTCGGACACCTCCAGGTGTTAGTATTGTAGTGGGTCACGTAAGACCTGTTTTCAGGGTGCTCGATCCTACCTCCCCCAACCAGCACCTGAGTGACTCGCATCTGTTTCGGAACCTGGGTGGCCACTGTGGCAGGAGGTAGTGTGACAGCACTTCAGCCCGCCATGCCAATGGGCTAGCAGCTATCATTAATCTTGTCACTCTTCTGTGCACCCTGTCCAGTCTGCTAACAACCTTGCTATGATATGGCTCCCAGAAATGACAGCAGTACTTTATTTGTGGCTTTGCATATTCTTTATGTAGGAGCTTTTTGTTTTTTTGGTGCCAGACCCTCCTGGCAGGCTCAGTCCCTGCACCCCAAGTTCCCCACTCAGCCTGCCAGGACTTACCTCAGGTTATGATCCTCCAGGGCTTGCCTCCCTGGGTGGGACCACTGAGCAGCACACTCCCACCAGATTTCCTCATAACAAGGATGCCTCCCTGGCTTGCCCCCAAGGGGGTCAAGTTGTCCTGTTGGAACACTAAACTTGGTCACTAGCTGAGTGCCACAGACAGGTGGAGGGGGACAGGTGGAGTGGGGCATCATTCATGGCAGCCGGCATTTTCAAATTAACTTTCCCCAGTGGGAGGCGTGAGTATCCTGTGATAATAACGATCTAATATGGATGACTGTCAAAACGGCAACTCATATTTGGCGCTATTATCATGGACAATCAGCAAGGGTAACGATGCACCACTACCACGAGGGTAGGGGAGGGCGACCAGAAAGGGAGAATAGCAAGGAGAAGGGGAGGGTTTGGGAAGAGGGTTATTGCTCTGAAGTGTGCCTGCTGCCAACAATCCAGCCATGTGGTGTGGTGGTGAGGGAGGCTAGCTCCAGCACAGCAGGTACTGGGTTTGGGGCTGGAAATCTTTTGCTGCTGGCTGCGGCTGCCTTTTTTTAAATTCTGGTGTCACCTCTTCCTCAAGCATACACCCCCGAGTTAAAATCTTTAAGTGAGGGTTGCGGGTCGGCCCCCCCATGAGGGGGCAGAGGCAGGGTGCAGTCCCCCTGCATAGAAACTAAGTCTATAGCCCAGATGTCTAATCACGGGCATGTGTATATCACCAAATTGCTTTCTGGCGATATACACTCGCCATAATAGCGATTACTGTTTCGCGTTCACTATTATGACATAGAACTGGAGGCATGGTATGCAATCATGTGGGACACCAAAGCACCAATGTCTGGCATGCCTCCCCACAGTTTAGGCTCTGGCAGCTGTTCCTCCTGGCCTCCACCAGAGTTCAGTGATGTGCCAGATGCGCAACCAACCCCTGCCCCCGAGGAGGTGAGCAGTTCATAGGATGCATGATCCTCCTGCCCCCAGCCAGCCGTCTGACTTCTCAGATCCGTTCCTGAACCTGGGACATCAGCATCATGAGCAGAAGCCCTACCACTGTGACAGTGGGCTGGTATTGTTATGCAGGGGCATTAACATTTATAAATTGTTAAGAAAGTTTTACTTTAAAAACATCTAGTAACTATGCTGCCTTTTTTTCTGCTGTTTCACACTTATATCCCTGTTTCAAGTACCCTGTTTTGATGACACTTAAAACTCTTTCTTCCTATACCTTTGCAAATTCTGCCCCATTTAGGTGATAGCTTACTCCTTTATTTTTCTTCCTTAAACTGAACAGGTAAGTTATTAGCTGAATGCGATAGAATCAAATAGGGCCAAGAAAGAAAGTTTCCAAGTTATGTTACATCTCTGTTAAGAACTTGGAAGCAATCAGAAGGAAACACTTTGCAATAAAACTAGGCATTTGACTTGTGTGGTTAGCCCCCCACTTACAACGTACCTGCCCACCTGCATTATGGCCCACCCACACTGCCACATCTTTGATGTACTTGCCCAAACTATGACAAACCCACACTGTCAGCACATACCTCCTGCATTGCCACCACCTGTGTCAGCACAGTATTATTTACACTGCCAAGACTACAATGTGTTGTCTGCATAGTGCCTCCTGTGGAGTATCCAGAATGTACCTGCCAGCACTGTACCACTTGCCCTGCTCCTACCTGTGATGCTTGATTGGCCCCTTCCCTCAGCCAGGTTAATAGTCTAGCTCCTCTGTTGGTTGCCCAGCATCCCACCCTACACCAGCTTGATTGGAAGTCTGGGGTCTCCAACTACCGGCCTGCCTCCAAAGTTTGGCAGTAGTTTGGTCCCATGCTCCCCTCCCCCCAAGCTCAGCCAGTAGTCCAGCCAATCACCACCCATATAAGCAATAACACATGACAGGGTGTGTATTGGGCTATATTGAAGCATACTCTAGGTGTGCAGAGAAGCACAAGGTCACAGGCTGAGTTCCTTCAACCACTCAGTAAGTGTGGCGATACAGCCAAACACACACACCCAGGGGTTTGCTTTTGTCCTTACAAAGTGGGTCAATGTTTAAGGTGTAAAAACATACTTAGAAAACATGTTTTTATGCATTAAACAAGTAAAATGTAATGTGTAACCTTGTTTTCCAAAAAATAGTTTCTTTTTATATTTACTTGCATGTGTGCATGCGTGCACAAAGCAAACATATTGTTACTGTAGTCTAGAGGGCTGTGTAGGGGTGTATTACATAAGCTAATGGATGTAGAAATGCAGGAGGCTTTCCTTTCAAAACCCACTTCTGAGAAGGCTGACAATGAAAATGTTTAGCTGGCTGATGGGTGCAAACTTCTTGTAGTTTAAAGGAGAAAGTCCCATCAACACTGGTTTTATGCCCATTAATCAGCTAGCAGACATCATCAGGCTTTGAAGACAAACATCAAGCCTCACACTGTGTGTGTGTGTGTGTGTGTGTGTGTGTGTGTGTGTGTGTGTGTGTGTGTGTGTTTTCTCCCAGTTACAAACAAGAAATGTCTATTTGAAAGTACTAAACAGAGTTAGGGGGAAAAACAGCATGCAGACTACAGACATGATAGATTCAACAATGTTAACAGCATGTCAGTAATGAGATGAAAACACTAGCAATAATTGATTTAAATTATATGTTTAAAATTATCAGGTATTTTCAACGGATTAAAAAATTGAATCTCAGTCCTGTGGTTCAGCAACTATAACTTGACTTACCATGATGGCAGCACTTTCCCATGTCTTTATGGGGAAGGCAAACATTCTTAAGATGGTCACCCTGCCCAGATTGATGTATCCGCTTTCGATGTTAAATATATTTTTGCCTAAAATATGGTTTAATCGAATTCAGTCAATGTGGTCTAGATTTTTGTGGGCAGGGAAGTTGCCCAGGTGTGCATTCAGTAAACTTTGTAGGCCTTGGGAATTGGGGGTTCTGCAACTGCCACACCTACTCCTATATTATTTTGCCTATCATGGCGCTAAATATTTCCAATGAAGGCTTTGAAGTATGGTGGTGAAAGGCAGATTTAGACTCCCACTTGGCTTCTAATAGAGCAGTAGAGGGTATGGCAGTTTTATATATGTTTACCCGCCCTATTGTACCTACCCCTGAAAAAAATTGGCCCATCCTTTGAGGGACTCTCCTATTGGCTGGTCAGTAAGGGCTCATCATCAGCTTTGTCTCTTTTTCAAGTTGAGGTCTTGGCTTGATTTGGGACAGCCATTCTACTTCAACCCCAATATTACAATTGGGCAGAAAATCATTTCCCCAGCCTCCTGGAGTAATACTGAAATAACTACTGTGGCTGATTTTGTGAAACCAGATGGGTTTCTTTCCTTCCCTGAGTTTAAGAACAGATTCCACCTCCCAGCTTATGCCTTTTTGCGATTTGCCCAGCTCAACCATTGTTTACAATCCTTTTTGGGGAAGCCACCTTGGTGTTCGGAAGCTAACCTTCTTTTTGATGCTTTGTCTCAGAATGCAACATCTAATAAACCGATCTTTCAGGTTTACAGAGAGTTATGTTCTATTTTATGGAAAGAGTCTTCTCCACAAGCCCTTTATTGGCAGCAGTCACTGATGATAAACTATGATGTTACTACTTGGACTTCTATTTGGAGAAATATTTCTGTTTATGCTAAACAGGATAGACTTTATTTAGTGAAATTTAATATATTGTATAATTTATATTTTATGCCATAGAGGTTGTTCAGTATGGGTAAGATCACTGACTTTTAATGCCAAAGGTGCTCCCTGGTAGATGGCACTCTTCTTCACATGATCTGGACATACTCCCACATGCAGGACCTATGGGCTAGAGTTAAAGATTTTGTGTTTCCTTGGTTTGGCCATGGCACCTTTTTTACTCTGGAAATTTGCATTTTGGGTAATTTTGCAGACATTAACTCTAAATTGGATAGAACGCAAATGGCGATCTTTGTGGGGGTCACTAAGCTTCTTATAATGAGGCATTGGACACAGGCGATGTTACCTACCACTAAAGAATGGGTTCAAGAGCTACTTATGGCACTAAATAGTGAAAAGGCTGTAGCAATCTTTAACCATACTTTACAGAAATTTCAGGAGCTATGGAGTCCATTTTACCATTTTTTTGCTGGGAGATGAGAGCTGGTCTCCATTTTTAATTCCTTCACTTCCGGGAATTAATTTTGAAATTGTTCTGATTCTTGTTTAAATAATTTCTTTTATCTTTTTTCTGTTGTATGTCATTTGATGTTCATCCTCATAGATACTGTATGTGCCTACTATTAACCTACATGGGGGATGGTCAGGGTAGGAGGGGTTCTTTTATTGTGTCAGATTGGGGTGGGAGGGTTCTTTTTGTTTCTTTTTTCTTTCTTTATTTGTACTGAAGTAAATTATTGTAGTCTACTGTTCCGGATGCATTTAGACTGGTGCTCTTATATCTTTGATGTCCCACATGACTGTGCTGCATTTATATTTGATATGTTTTGTGGTTTCTTTTCACTTATTCAATTGTTTATTTAATTGCAAATATATATATATATATATATATATATATATATATATATATATGTGTTATTTATGTTCCCTTTAAAGATCCCCTGATACCACTTGGATAACATTGAGAAATGTGAGCGTTAGACACAGTTCAGTTTATCATTCAAATATTTTTACAATCTTTTTCCTCGTATGGACTTTATCCTGCTGCCCCTCCCCATCAGCCACCTTCTGCTGTTGAACCCCAATCCATTCAACCTATCTCCAGGGCTTACCCCTTCTACTTCTTATTTTGTGTGAGTGGGCATCATGGATGGTGGGGGTGTGGTGCCTCTAGGCTAGCAACATCATGATGCAGACAGAGGTTCTTTTCTGCACGTTACTTCCCTTGAGCCAGAGCCAGCAGTGTGCAATGGTGCACACATAGACAGTAAAAGACAGTGCATGCTTTCGATGTCTGCCTCTGACTTTCAGTTCTGGTGCCTGCTGCTTGACAGCCACCTTCCCAGCACTAAGTGACAGCCAAGCAACAGTGTACACTGTCCCCAGACCTTGAAGGAGGAGATCCATCAAAGGATGCTAAATCATCCTTCATCCGCCAGCCCCCAAGTGAACTTGATCCATTCCAAAACCCAGGTCACTGGTGTGTCGGGGAGTGAGGCATCCAGTACCTCCGCCCTCCATGCCACTGACCCAGCTACGAGTTTACTGTAATGCAGATTTCCTTAGACAGCATTGCTTGTGGCCCTAAGGGGAGTTGAAACTGCAACCCACTGTTTTACAGTTCTGTGCTTTTATCCTCTGTGTCATTCAGCCCGAACTACATTTTATGCAGTTCTGTCCTTTTTTCCTTATTACTGAGAGAAGTGACATACGACCAAGATTACTGTCCCTTCGGCTTTATTAACTGTAGCTGCTTGCCAGCATGTGACATCATAATGCCTTGTTTATGACATCATAATTATCTCCACAGCAACAGACTGAGATTTCATAAACAGAATTGTGACCACAGAAGTGGACAAGCAGACAGAGCAAATGGGGCAGAAATTCTGTTTCCATGCAAGTGTCCATTGTAATAAACAAATAAGGGCGACATTTACAAAAAAAGATGAAATATAAGCAAAATGTTGTCTAGATATAATGTTTTTCAGACTTGTCCCAACAACATCAAGAGCTCTTGCAAGCCCTGTTACACTACAAGCAAACATTCAGCATTGACGAATGCTTATTTTAATTTACCACATTGCAAAATATTGTTATCTTTAAAGATTTCATTATGAAACTTCGTTTTCCAACAAGGTAAGTGCTATAGCACCACATGAAGGTTTAAAACATTAATGTTCTATGTTTTTATGCTAGCAAACTGGTTATAAACTCCTGAATATAGTATAAATAACGTGCTAACTTTAATAAACCTTTTAGTTTATTCTTCAGTAGGCTCACTTTGTGGAATGTGAAGTTGTGAAGAAGGCTTCTTTTTCATTTGTCTTTTTTTGGGATAGGGTCAGGAAGGAGGAGTCTTAACATGGGCACTGTGACATCAGATGTGAGTGAAAAACCCTGGACACAGATTGTGATGCAGGCAGTTGTTAAGTGTACTGGAGTCCTGGTATCACTGCATTGTACAGGAGTTCCTGTTTTAGTTTACTTATTCATAAAGAGACTAATTTTAGTGCACTTAATTATTTGTCTTATTTGCAGGAGAGAAGTCCAAAATTGACTGCTGTGGAGGCGAGTGGGCTGAGAATATAGTAGGTCTTGTTGCTCTTAGTATGAAATTGCATGGTGGGTTGCATTTCAGGGATTGGCATCAAGTCTTTCTACAGTACGTAGAGGTTGTGGGATCTGGTATGGTATTTATTCAGTACAGAACAGCACCATTTTGTAATTAAAAGTTTATATTGATTTTTCAACATATCAGAACATACATACACAAACACATAAGATTACATGTATACATCAACTTGAAGGTGTACAGCAGGTGCACACACCATTTAACAGGTAATTTAGTGCATCAATTCCAGTAGGTAACTTAATTCCATTTCCTGGCTGAGTTTCCGCATGGATTACAGACTCAAAGGAAAAAAAGAAAACTATTAACTTTTCCTACATTACAGTATCAAGAGCAGCTAAGACATCAACTATTGTACCTTTACTCAGGCAGACCACAAGGTACAGGGGGAACAGAACAGAACCATTATCACTTTCCTCTGGAGGACTTGCACTTGTTGTTTTGGAGAGGAGTTGAGTAAGTCAGCACCAATGCAATGGGAGTTCCTGCATTATAAATGAAGTTAACAGCACCATTAATTATAAAGTTTTGCAGGTTGAAGGGTGAATTTGATTGTAGGTAGCTGAGTTGAGGACTCACCCTGCTGGTAATACCGGCATTGTTTTGGGGCTCTTTGTTACTGTTGGCACAGTTTAATGAGTTATGATTTGCTGGGGCACTAGGTGGGGGTTGCTTTGATGATGAGGTTAATAGTGAGTTTCAATTTTTTATGTTGTCTTGCACTTGCGCAAGTGCATGTTGTGGTAGTACGAGAAATGTAGAGGTGTGTCAGTGTTGGTGAATGCAGGGTATGCTTTAGAAGGTGCATCCCTCATTCCTCAATTAGCTAGCATGCTAGCGCTGACACAAGAATTATGTAAAGTGGACAAAACTTGTAAGAAATGTGCCGCTGCAGTCAGAGACAAGCTCGTCATTCAGCAGCACAGATGACACGCATCCTGTACGTGCCTTTCTGGAGCCGCTGCCACACAATTCTGAAAGAAAGCCGACATTGGGAGTGCAATCCCTGTGTCAGCATGTCTGCCACCCCCCATTGTGTAGCACACCCCAGTGTGCTGCCGCTCACAGAAAGCCAATCGCATCAGCATGTTCCTGGCCCTGCCCCATCCCCATTGTGTGGCAAACATCACCCCGGAAAGTCATGGGGCACATTGGGAGCCTATCCCAGTGTGGCCAACATCATCCCCCAAAGTCATGGGGCACATTTTATTTCACCTGTAAAGAAAGTAAACGGTCCCACGATGTCCATTTTTTTGTCTGTACCTGAAAAAAGGGAAACGGACCATTGTTGTCTCGGCACCCCCTCCCAAACCCACACCCACCCTCTGTGCACCACCTCCCCACACACACCCTCACCCCATATTCACTTCCGGGCTCTGGTGCTCGCGATCTTTGGTGGAGGCGGGAAGATGTCTGGACTCTTCAAAACTGAACTGCAAAATGAAGAACAGCGGTAAGCTGTATAATGGCATAAATCTCTGGGGTTCAACTTAGAGTGGATATCTCAGCCATGTTTTTGAATTTTGGCTCCAAACCTTCAACATGGGGTTCTTGGAACCCCACCTCATGAACACATGCACTGTTATCTCGTTATTTGATCCTAAAAGGTCATTTTGTGGCCACTGCTCGGAATCACCTTTTGGGACTGATTAATGAAACGACAGTGCCACTGTTCATGAGGTGGGTTCCCAAAAAGCCTATTTTGCAAATTTGTTGAAAAAAATTCCAAAAAACTACTGTGTTACGAGTGTGCATTGTGCAGTTTCCACGCACGCTCATAACTTTGACAATTTTTAATATTTCCATTCCAGATTTTCAACATTGCCATTTTTTTTACATCTCCTTATGAACAGTACAGCTGTCATTTTTCAAATCCTGCCCAAAATGTGTTTTCACACATATGGCGCACAATGGCGCGGTCGCTGTGGGAAATCAATGTTCAGGACAGATTAACAAAATCACAGTGACACTGTTCATAAGCGGAGGTCCCAAAATGTCTATGTTGAAAATTTGGTTACAAAAATCCCCCAAATAATTGTGTTACAGGTGTGCGATGCGCAGTTTCTACACACACTCTCGACTTCACCAATTTTTCACATTTTCACTCCAGATTTTCAACATTGCCATTTTTTATACCTTCTCATGAACAGTACAACTGTCATTTTTCACATCCTGCCTAAATTGTGTTTTCGCACCCATGGCGCCAAATGTCACAGTCACTGTGCAAACTTACCTTTCAGCTAACGAACTGATAGCACCACTGTTCATGAAGTGAGGTCATAAAAAGTCCACGTTGAAAATTTGGAGTGAAAATACCAACAAACGCTTGGGGCGTTATGATTTCTAACCATAACCCCCAACCCTGTAGAGACTGACAGGCATCAGGGGTGTGACTTGAGATTGTTGGCTGTAATGCTCATGCCATTCCACCCCCACACCCACCCTGCAGCCTGTGATAGGCATCGAGGTGTGCCTTGGACTCTTTGGCCCCAAAGTTCAACCCATTCTCCTATATTGCACCCATCTCAGCATATTTCCTTATGGAATGGGGTAAGACCCTAAGGCACAAAGCAACACTTGTCAGTGTCTACAGGTTAGGGTGAGGCAAAATGGCATAAGCGTTATGGCCAATGACCTAAAGACACACCCCAATGCCTGTCAGTCTTTGCAGGGTGGGGGTGGGGTTGGCATCAGTTCAATACTTCACTGCTATTCCTATTATGCATCTCTCTAACTCCTGCACTACCAATGCCAATGCCTGCAAGACAACATTCAGCACTGACAAATTCTTGTTATGCTCTTCTACCAAGACTGGCCAATAATGAGTACTACAGATTAAGTTCATTTTGATGCCCAGTCACTGACTTGATTTTGTGAGAGGACAGGCCAGCTGCAATGAGGATGAGAACCGCAGTATTATTGATACTGTGGTTCATACAGCGAGTTGGAAGTTCTAATAATTTTAAAATGTTGGGGCATCATTTCTCCTAATAAATTCACACTCATTGGTTCTTTGGTATACCAGATGGACTTGCTGTCTAAAAGGATCTGTGGCATTCCTTTTGGGTGTAAGTAAAAAGCATCTACTCAGGTCAGGCATTTGGAGACATATTTCTTAAATGAGAGTATTTGGCACATTGGGTTCTCGGGTATAGAAAACATGAAGCCTCTTAAGTTTTATTTGTTTGTTTCACAGGGGTTCTGGTGATTGTCCATTTTCTTATTAAATGCTATATGAACAAATTCAGGTCCGTTATCATTTGTTTTAATTACAAATGACTGTTAATTTAGCCGTCTGAAGCCTTCATGGCCTGTTCTAGCCAGGTGGAGTTGTAGGTCTAGCCCGACCTTCTGCACTAGGTTAAAGCTGTGTCTGGGGTAACAGCAGGGGATTCACAGAGTTTTGTAATCGGACTCTGAGATTCTGGGGAAGTGTGCAGTTTTATCTTGATGATTACATCAACATTTTTTTCACTACTGTTACAAATATATCATTTGCAGGCTTCAATTCTGTATCTGCAACTACTTGAATTTTTATTTTTATTTGTGGTCTATTAAGGTATCTGTTTAATCCAGCCCTTAGAGATATAAAACTGGAAATGCTGTACTCACTGCCACCAGAGTTTCTCACTGAGGCATAAAATTCTTTCAGCATGGTGTTCAGTTGTTCTTTGGAGTCTGTTTGCAGGTTGATGTTCATCTGTTTGGAAGAAATCCAGTCTAGGGAGATTTGTCTTTGCCATATTGTACTTTTGTGTTTGTTGATCTCTTCTTTTTCTGCTTGAAGAAGGTCTCCTGAGATGCCAAGGTTTTCTGACATTATTCTATAGGTGCATTATATTGTTTTTTCTTCCTTTTGTTGCAGGTTCTTCCAATTCTGCTTGTAGATATGAATGATCAGGTGGATGAAGTTCAAAATTTACTGGTAGGTCACTCATTTTTACTGCATTTTTTTGTCTTTCTCTCAGTAAGGATGAAAACGTTGGCTACCAGTTTTTTTTTCAGGAGGAAAAATGGTGTAGTGATATCATGTTAGCATTATGTAAGTGATGAGATACTGTGGCATGCATGCATACCCATGTAATCGGCTTTATCAGTGCATGGTCATGCAATGTTTTGGCCAATTACATTTCTTTATTTTTTCCTAACCATTTCATAAGTTCAGCTAATCACCTGACCCTGCTCCTTTTATGCATGGCCATTCGCTGAGCTCTTCCCAGTGCTAGCCAGTATCCTGATCCCATCTGAAGTCCTGTCCATTCAGCTTGACCCACACTTGTTTTTTGTTAATTTTTTTCTCCCCTTACTAGATGGCCCAGATCAGCTGGACATCCCAGCCCCAACACCTTGACATTCATTGGGACTTACTCGCCAGCTAGTCTTAGAAACATAGAAACACAGAATTTGATGGCAGATAAAGACCACTTGGCCCACCCAGTCTGCCCATTTCCCTACTTACTGGATAAGCTGCAGATCCTAGTTAACCAGCAGCCTACTTCTTCCTATCCCCACCCCCTAGAATTGCCTCATGACTGTCCCATGCATGCTTGAATTCCACCACTGTTTTTGACTCCACAACCTCCTCTGGAAGGCCATTCCATGCATCCGCAACCCTCTCTGTGAAAAAATACTTCCTTAAATTACCTCTGAGTTGCCCCCCCATCTTCAAATTGTGCCCCCTTGTTCTTGCACACCTCTTTTTTTGAAAGATGCTACCCTCTTGGACTTTGCTGATTCCCTTGAGGTACTTGAAACTTTCTATCATGTCCCCCCTCTCCCGCCTTTCCTCGAGGCTATACATATTAAGCTCCTTAATTTTTTCTTCATATGTCTTCCGGTGCAGACCCTGCACCATTTTAGTTGCCCTCCTCTGGACAGCTTCCATCCTCTCTATGTCTTTGTGGAGATTGGGTCTCCAGAACTGCATGTAGTACTCCAGATGGGGTCTCACCAGCTGTCTGTACAGAGGGATAATAACTTCCTGTTTTCTACTGGTGATGCCTCTCCCTATGCATCCCAGTATCCCACCAGCCCTCCTTGATGCCCTCGCATTGCTTTCCCACCTTTAGGTCATCTGATAAGACTACCCAGGTCCCTTTCCATTTTGTTGTTGTTAGTATCTCACCCCATTGTGTACTCTTCCCCTGTGTTTTTGTTTCCCAGGTGCATTACTTGCACTTCTTAGCATTGAATCTAAGCTGCCATACATTTGACCATTCCTCTAACTTGCCAAGTCCTTCTCATCCTTTCCACCCCACCTTGTGCATCAACTCTGTTGCAGATCTTTGTGTCCTCTGCAAAGAGACATACTTTCCTTCCAGTCCCTCTGCAATGTATTTATAAAGACATTGAAGGATCATTCTAATACTGAACCCTGCGGTACCCACATTAACCCCTTTCTTCAGAGTGGACTCCATTTACTATTACTGTCCTGTGTCCTATTCTCCAGCCAATTCTTTACCCAGGCTGTCATCTTGGGACCCACTCCCAGGCTGGCTAACTTGTATATTAATCTTTTGTGTGGGACTGTATCAAATGCCTTGCTAAAGTCTAGGTAGACCATGTCCACAGCCCCTCCCTGATCTACTACTTTGGTCACCCAGTCAAAGAAATCTATCAGATTCGTCTGGTATGACCTTCCCACTGTGAATCCATGCTGCCTTGGGTCCTGTGCCCCTCTGGCCTCTAGATACTTGACAATCCTTTCCTTCAGAAGTTATTCCATCATATTCCCTATCACTGAGGTTAAACTAACAGGTCTGTAGTTTCCTGCTTCTGCCTTGCTCCCACTTTTGTGAAGGGGAATCACATATGCCCTCCTCCAGTCCTCATGTACTACCCCATCCTCCCATGATTTGTTAAAGAGGTAGTCAGTGGTGTCACTAGTTCTACCCTTAGTTCTTTTAGAAGGCTGGGATGAATCCCATCAGGCCCCATTGCTTTGTCCACATTCAGTTTTAACAGTTCTTTCATAACCCTTTCTTCTGTAAATGGGCTGGTATCAACTTCTGTATCCAGAGTGTTTCTACTGTTTGTTTTAGGTACCTCCCCCTCTTCATTTGTAAATACTGAGCAAAAATATTTGTTTAGTATCTCTGCCTTTTCACAGTCTCCCTCTGCCCACCTTCCCTCCCCTTTATTAAGCCTCACTATCCCTCCCTTGGTCTTCCTTCGCTCCCTGATGTACCTATAAAAGGTTTTATCCCCCTTCTTAACTGAGTTGGCTATCTTTTCCTCGGTGTGGGCCTTTGCTGTTCTGACTGCCTTCCCAGCTTCCTTTTGCTTTAACTGATACGGTTCTCTGTCCTGCTCCTTCTGTGATTCATTGTACTTCCTGAATGCTTTCTTTTTCTCTTGAACCTTCACTGCCACTTCCTTTGAGAACCATAGTAGTTTCTTACATAGTTTTGTTCTGTTTATTTGCTTCACACAAAGGCTTGTTACCTCTGTGATGGCAGTTTTTATTATTCCCCATTGTTCTTCCACCCCTCCTTCCTGCCCATTTGGTAGTGCATTCCTTAGGCACTCACCCATTTAGCAAAGTCAGCCCTCCTAAAGTCCAGTACTTTTGCCTTTGTATGGCTTGACTCTATTGCTGTGTTTATTGTGAGCCATACTGTTTGATGGTCACTAGTTCCCAGATGGCTACCCACTTCTACATCTGTGATCCTCTCTCCATCTCCATTTGAGAGAACCAGGTCTAAGATTGCTCCCTCTCTAGTGGGTTCCAATACTAGTTGTCTAAGGCATGCCCCTATAGGACATCTAGAATAACCCCACTCTTGGAAGTGGCTGCTGCAACTGCACTCCAGTTAACATCTGGCATATTCAGATCACCCATCAGCAATATCTCCCCTTTTTTCTGCCATTCTAAGTATACTTTCTATCATTTCCTTGTCCATTTCCTCCCCTGAGAAAGTCTGTATCACCCTATGCGGATTGTGGTGCCATTGCCTGTCTCAAATTTACACAGTGCTTCTTCTCCTCCCTGTTTACCCTTTTGTTCTGTTGCTTTGATTCCTTCCCTTATGTAAAGAGCTACTCCTCTTCCTCTTTTACCCTCCCTGTCCCTCCTGTAGATAGTGTATCCTGGTATGTTTACATCCCAGTCATGGTTTAGTGTGTACCATGTTTCTGTGACTGCCAAGTCTTCCCTTGGATCTTGCCACTCTGATGGGATCGATGAGGTTCCCCTACTCCCATTGGAGACAGGATCCAGGTTTTTGGATTGGTGTGCCCATCTGGTTGAATGTGGGGTCTGCAGATATTTGGTGTCATCCTGCCACTGTCAGTATCCATTTCTCCCTGTGGTCCCCTGAAAGGTGTGGCATGCAATTACATCATGATGTGCGCTGTGCACCCCCATACACCACATGTAAGAATCTGCAGTGCCTCTCTTACCTTCTTGGCAGTCCTCAGTTTCTTTCTCTGGTTTCTGCTAAGGGCCCAGCAATCCCAGGCTCTACAAAACCTACCCCCAGAGCAGGAGAGCAGTCCTTCAGATGTTCAGTTCTCCTCTCCTTGGCAGATCCTCCAATGCCACGAGTTTGTGTCTGAACCTGGGTCATCAGCGCTGCAAGCAGTAGTGCTATTGCTGCACTGGCAAGCCAGCACTTTGGCCCCCCTCGTAATGCTTAATGACTAATGAAGTCCTTACACACACACACACACACATGTGCACACACACATGCACATTAACTGCAAGGTAACAGTTTGGTACATAAATATGACCAGGAAATAAACTTTTGAAATGTAATTGCTAAACTGCTTTATGGCATTCAGTATTTGTTTAATGCAAAACCACTTAAGATTATGTTTCTTTCCTACACCTCACCAGGTAGTCTTACAAATTCTATTGAGTACTTTTACTGCATTCACTACTGCTGCATTATCGGGGGGGGAGGGGTATGGCTGAGACATACATTATTGAGAGAATGCAACAGGGTGCACTGTAAGGACCTGTTCACCAGGAACATGGGTTAAGTGACTAAAGGGCACAAGTGGAAACTAGTGTGGTGATTCAAGGAGGATGCAAGCAAGTTCTTCTTCATGGAATGGGTGGTGAACAAATAGAATAGTCTACCCAGAGTGGTGGTTGAATCCAAAACTGTAAAAGGTGTTAAACATGGGTGGTACAGCTATAAAGTAATACTATGAACTACAAAGGGGAGAATGGGTTACCTGGGGTAGGAATCAGTCAGTAAGGCTATTGGCTATTTAAATCCCATCAGCATTTATTTATTTATATTATTTTATCTTAAATTTTGGTAGCTAGGAAAGGCACACTGAGCCAGGGCTCATTTGCAAGTGCTACCTGGGGAAGGGGAGGATGAAGAATTATACCAAGTTGGTGAATACGACAATCATACATTAAATAAACAGTGTGGCTGAAGAATAATACATAATAAGGTGAGGACAGTAGTAGTGTATAAATAAGTACAAGTAGAATTTGAGGGATTACATACAATATTATATACAATAAGAAATACCCTAAGGAGAAGGAAGCAGAGCATCAGGAGGCTTAAGAGGGATAGGGAAGGTGGTAGAACCAAAGAAAAGGGCTGACACAGCACCTGCAGAGATGTCAAGGATTCTGGGGATGCAGGGTGTCAAGTACAAAGAGGAGAGGATCAAGAGCAGGGGGAGATAGGGAGTAGTTTAAGGTGGTTTTACAGGGATGCTGCCATGGGAAAGAGGTGGACAGGGAGGGGGAGACGGTTCCAGAGAGCTGGGAGCCTGAAGGCAAAAGATAGGTTTCCCGATTGTGAGTGAAGGTGGGGAAAAGCAAAGGAGCGAGGGTCACAGATGCAAAAAGAGTAACCCGTGCTAGAAATGGGAGCTAGTAACATAGAGAGATAGAAGGGAAGAGTGCCAAACCAGTACTTGGCAATGAAGCAAGTGCAATGGGCAAGACAACAATTGGAGAGAGATGGTGGGATAGGGCAGAATACAGAGAACAGTGTCGGGTGTGATAAGGAAGGTTTGTGGTGAAATGGAAGAATGCTTTGAACAAAGGGTCCAGCTTGGATATAGAAGACTGAGGAGCAGAACTATAAACTACATCTGTAGTCTACGGATGGTAGCATGAGCTTGGAGAGGAGCTTCTTTCTGATGGGGAGGGAAAGGCTGTCCTTGTGCTTGTACAGAGCACCTAGTTTAGGTCGGAACTTGCTGTGGATTGCATCAATATGGTGAGAAAAATCTACTTTAGGGTCCAGTCAGACTCCTAAGTATTTGAAAGATTCAACAGTCTCTATCTTTGATCTGTCCAAGGAGAAGAAGGAGGGTGGGGAGTGGAGTTTGGCCAGCTTCTGAGCCATGCTGAAAGCCATGGTGACCATTTTCTTGGTATTGCACTTAGCTTCAAACTAGCGAAGCACTTTTTCTAAATTGGCCCGAAGGGCAGACTCGACGACTGGGAGGGAGACATCAAATGCAAAAGTAACCATATCATCAGCTTACATGTGGATGTGTGAGGCAGGGCAGGTGGAAGGGAGGTCATTTACAAATATGGAGAAGAGTGTGGGCCCAAGGATAGATCCCTGTGGAGCTCCAGCATAGATGGAGAGGGGAGGAGACTAGGTGTCAACCAACTGCACATATTGGAATCTGTTCATTAGGTAAGCCCAAACCAGTCAGTGGACAAGGGTGAGAGTCCTATAGAGGTGAGTTTGTCTATGATGAGTCTGTGAGAGACCAAGTCAAAGGCCTTGGCTAGGTCTATGAAGATGGCCAGTTACAGCTGACCATTATCCATTGCTGAGTGAATTTAATTGGTAAGGCAGAGTAAGGAGGAGAAAGTGGAGTGGTGTCATCTGAAGCCAGATTGGTGGAGTCAGGGTGGCACTGGAGTAAAGGAAGGAGTTTAATCTTTTGGAGATAAGAGATTCAAGGATTTTAGAGAGGGAGGCGAGGAGGGACATGGGCTTATAGTTGCCCAGTTGGGAGGGATTGCCACCTTTATGAAGCAGGATTATCTTAGCTAGTTTCCAGGCCTTAGGAACTGAACATTGAGAAGGTGACAGGTTAAAAATATGGGCGAGGGGTGGGGCAATTACTGGTGCTGAGATCTTGAGGAGATCAGGGTTAAGCCCATCAGGACCTTGTTTTGAAGAGTTTAAGGATTTGAGGGCACTGAGAACCTCGATTATGGTAAAAGGAGGGAAGGAGTAACTAGACTCAGGGGAGGTAGTAATGTGGGGATGAGTGGTTGGTGGGGTGGAGCAGGTGGGAGGGCTCCGGTGATGAAATAGCAGTTTATAAAGGAGGCAGTGGAACATGGGCCAGAGTCAGTAGGGCCAGCTGTGACTGTTGGGGTAGAGGTAGTGTGGGAAGATGTGCCTAGCAGGGAGTGGAGTGTCCTCCAGAACTCTGTGGGGGAAAGGCAGCTATCCTTCAGCTGGGATTTGAAAACATTTGCTTTGGCAGAGTGTACTGCCTTAGTACACACATTTCTAGATGGCTCTCTACTTTTGCAGATCTGCAGAGTTGGAGGATGACTTGTAAGTGCTCAAGGCATGGTCTCTGGTTTTGAAAAGGTTGATCAGGTGGGGTGTGACCCTTGTGTGGTGTCTATGGCAGAGCCGTAGCCTTTTGGGAGGAGTGTGGCTGCTTCAAATGTTCAGAAATATATTATTAAAGGCAGTCAGAGTGGAGTCAATGTCAGGTGTGGAGAAAACCCCGGACCAGTTGGCTAGATAGAGTTCTGACATGAGTGCATGGGAGTTGAGAGACCTTAGTGGATGGAACCACAGGTACTTGGGTACTTGGAGGGGTGGCGGGTGAGATTTCCTAAGGCAGTATGTGATGCAGTCATCACTAAAAGCATTGGGAAGGATTCTTGCTGTGGAGAATTTAAAGGAGTGGGATGCTACGACCCAGTCAAGGAGAGAGTGGCTGTTAGAGTGTGGGTTTAACCTAGTAGGTTTGATAGTAAGCTTTGTGAGGTTGAGGGCCTCTGTCTCCTGGGTAATGCATCTGTTTTGTGGGGCAAGCCAATTTAGATTAAAGTATCCTAGGTTAAAAAGCTTCCTCCTTTGGATGGTGGAGGTAAGGGTGGCTAGACTAGGGACAATGGATGAGGGTTTGGCTTTGGGGGAGAAGTAGCTTATCCCTATGAAGACAGGTGAGGTAGATGGGAGTATCAAATTGATGAACAGGAGCTCATAGGACAAGGGGGTGCTCTTGGAGGATGATTGAGGCAGGGAGGGACTCAAGGATGTAAGCAGCAATGATGCCTCCTCATTTTGCCTGTTCTGGCAAAATAAAGAGTATCCAGGGATCTCAATTGTAGAGTCACAAACCCTGGTGGAGAGCCAGGTCTCGGTTACACAGAGGATGTCAGGGGTGGACAGTGATGCCCAAGCTTTTATGTGATCTAATTTTGGTTGAAGACTCTTGGCATTTATGTGGTAGATGCCGAGGCCACAAGGAGGGTGAGTTCAGGAGGTTGGATTAGTGGGTCCAAGGTTAGTTTTGATATCCCTGGGAAGGAGAAATAGCCAGGAAGCTAGGCATTTGGGAAAACATTTCTTGTGAAGAAGGCAGGAGGGTTGGGCTTGAGGTTTTAGGGCTAGAAAAGGGAGCCTACCTAGGGAAGGAGAGCAAGAATGGAGGGACAAGGAGGGGGGGGGTGACAGGAGCTGAGAGGAGAAAGGAAAAGTGGGGGAAGGGGGGAGAGGACACATAGACCAGGGGAGGGACAAGGTATGGCCCCAGGGGGTAGTGGAGGTAGAGGAGGGGAGCTTTGGACTGGAGACTTGGGGAGGGGACAAGGCAATAAAATGAATAAGAGGGAGAGAGTAGCTGCAGGAGAGGGGGCAACACGATCCTATGGACAGAGTTAGATAAGGGGATGAAGGACAGAAATATGACAGTGCAGTAGAGGTTTTGATAGCCTGATTTGATATGAAGAGCGCTGATGCACTATAAGGCACTTTGGTGGCCACTAGTGGAGGAGTGGTATAACCTGCAGGTGGTAAAGAACAGTCACATGACAAGTCACGTGATCATCACCACCAATAAATGTATATCTGGCCAAGGGTGGGCGAGGCAGGGGGAGGGTGGGTCAACAGGGCAACACTGTGTGTGGTCATCTGAAGATGGCTGTTGCTGCGTACCTGCTATTCAAACTCACTCGCTGGCTTGCAGCTGGGAGCTCCCAACGGCAGAGTTCGGGGGTCAGAAAGTAAGCAGGTAAGCTCCAAGGGAACCTGCTAAACAAAAGAAAGGGAGTTGTAAATTAGAGGATTAAGGTGGGTGGGAACAATGAAGCTACAGGACAGCTCAAGTTGCAGAGGAGAGGATGGGGTGGAGGGGGTGGGAGAGAAGGGAAAAATGCAGATGGAAGTCAGAACACAAAGCTGATCAAAAACTGATAATACTGGGTGTGTATATCAGGCTGCTGAACCTGTCTGAATTCTGTCAGAGAAACTATCTGACCAACAAAATTACCTTAATTCCCAGATAGACTGAATAATTCTGGAAGAGAAACATATCTGAACAGCACATTTAACTGAATTCAGGCAGTAATTCACAGATAAATTGATTAATACTAGCAGAGAAACATATCTGAACAGCACAGTTAATGGAATTCAGGCAGATAAATTGAACTGATGCTGACTGCGACAAAGTACATGTTAGACTGCTACACAATGAATTAGATAAGGCTGCACATAGCATGGGCTGCACAAATCCCCTAATACACAGAAACTGCCTTGAACATAAACCTGTGCCTTAAAGCTACCACAGAATTTGCCGAAACGCCCTGATGAGACAAACATTGAGTTAAGGAGACCCAGTAAAATGCCTACAAACCACCCTTGAACATGGGAGCAGGCTAGGCTCCGACATTATCAGTATTGCTTTGCCAACAGGAAACAAGATGGTGATGGTGCCAAGTTCAAAATCAGGGCAACACTGTGTGTGGTCATCTGAAGATGGCTGCTGCTGTGTATTTGCTTTTTACACTTGCTTGCTGGCTTGTGGTGGGGAGCTCCTAATGGGGGAGTTCGGGGGTCAGGAAGTGAGCAGGTAAGCTCCAAGGGAACCTGCTCTTCACACTTGCTTGCTGGCTTGTGGCTGGGAGCTCCCGATGGCAGAGGCCAAGCATAGAGTCAGGCAGGATCATGGGCAGGCTACATGGATCTGTTGGTCTTTTCTGCTAACATATTTTGTTTCTATCTTACTGGGTCAGTTCATGAAAAAGGGTTACCAAAGTGTAACATGGGAGTGAAATTGTCAAATCGACCATAGAAGAATTGTGAAATACAGATCAAGATACTATGACTCATATATGGAAAAATCACAATGTTTTAAGATAAAACATTTTTAAGGTTTCTCAGAAAAATGGGGTCTAGTGTGATGATTGTAACAACACACACCATGATGAGTGTAACAATATACATCACACACCATCGTGAGTGTAACAAGACACACCACACATCACTGCAAGTGTAATAAAGGGTGACCATAGATGAACTGTGTAATACAGGTTAAGATACTATGACCCACACGTGAAAAAATCAAAATGTTTTAATGTAAAAAATTTTAAGGTTCCCAAGAAAATTGGGGTCTAGTGTGATGATTGTAACAACACACCATGATGAGTGTAATAAGACACACCACACACCATGGTGAGTGTAACAAGACACCACACATCACTGCGAGTGTAATAAAGGGCAACACACAACTGTTAATGAGTAAAAAGGTTTACTTATGTAGACTGAAGGCTTTTTAAACACAACATTGCATTAAAAAACAACATGTTTATTATAATTACACTACTTTAAACTATTGTACATGGCACGGAACACTCAAGACCATTCAACAGGAGAGGAACAGAGCACTCAAGGCCACTTGATGGTACAAAAGAGTCAGCATGCACACTCCACATAATCCTTCAATCAAGGGAGAGGCATGGAACACTTAGGACAATTTGATGGAACAAAATATGGGATATTATAAAAAGGCTTTCAGAAATGCTGCAATCTGATTAGCTGTTAGGAGTCCAAAAGCCCTACAATAATCCCTGTTACACTGTCAAGTACAGCCTGATCAACAAGGCATAAATTTTTATAATTGCAATAAAGCACTCCCAAGAGTTAGATTAACAGTCTGTTAAGTACCCCACCAGCGTCAAAGGCACCAAGAGTACCCCCCAACAACAGCCCACTAGCAGGGAAGCCGCATGGTACTCATGAAGGCTAAATATGAATGCTCACACAGGCCTGGTCAAAAGACTGGCTGGGACATGCTCCCAGGCCAACATAATAACCACAGCATAACTACACCATGTTTTTTATTTTACCAAAAATACAATGATTCGGACAATAGGAAGCATCAAGGTTGTGTAAGCATTCATATGTGCCATAATGAGACTAGTGTCAAAGGCAGCAAGCGTACCTCCCCCAACCACAACCCACCAGTAGAGAAGCTGCATGGTGCTCATGAAGGCTAAATATGAATGCTCACACAGGCCAGGTCAAAAGACTGGCTGGGACACACTCCCAGGTCAGCATAATAACCACAGCATAACTACACCACTTATTTTATTTTACCCAGACACAATAATTCAGAAAATCGGAAGCATCAAGGTTGTGTAAGTATTCATATTTGGCCATAATGAGGCCAGCGTCAAAGGCACCAAGAGTAACCCCCCCCCCCCAAACCACCACGTACCAGCAGGGAAGCCATATGGTGCTCAGGAAGGCCAAATATGAATGCTCACACAGGCAGAGTCAAAACACGTTTTCACTGTTTCTGTATACATTATTACTATACAACATTTATTCCAACATTAAAAATAAAAAACAAAGCATTCACAGTTCACAGTACATTAAGCCCCCAACCCCACCCCCGTACAAAATGCGTGGACAGCAATTACAAAGAATGGCCAAAATTTAATTTCAGTCACTGCCCCTCTCACACTTACTTGTAATCACAAAACAATGAGACCTAGCCCTTCGTCTGATGAACCCTTGCACCAGACCATGAGTAAAATGACTCCACTACCTGCACAGCTCAGTTGCAAGGAGGTCCAGGGAAGGAGATTGTAAACAATATCAAAATAAAAGTAATACAATAGGACACTGAAGGTACATCAAAATATTTGGTAGCAAAAATCAGAAACAAAAACATACCCTGGTAAAATAGAACATCAACTAATTTAATAGCACATTTAAAATTTATTTTATTCTATGGTAACCAGGTAAGGCCCACTAGGTACAGGTGCCTGTGTTCAGGAATGACCAGGGAGCACAGGGGAAGTTTAGGAATTTTGGGATTTGCTCAGAGTCCTACAGTATGCAAGTGGAGTTTGAAGGAATCAAACCCAGGTCTGTCTGTTAGATGTACCAAGCTCATTCACAGCTTCTACCTTCTAGGCTGTGCATTGTTGCTGCATTGGAGCTCACACAGTTAGCATCACAATGAAATGTATTGCACTAGAACTCTGATATCCAGAACAAAACACCAGGATACTTGAACAAGCATTTAATATTGTTGCTGCCATGCAACCTATGCCTCCAAGTTAAAACTGTCCAGAGGAGATCTCCACTACTAAACTCTCTCAAAAGGGGAACATGTACAAACAAAAATGCAGGTAAATGGGCCGGGATCAAACCACAGAGCTTACATACTCGACAATACAGGGACATAGTCCTTTGAAAATGTATATTAACTGGCTCCATTTCTAACCTCAGTAAAGACACTCATGAGAGAACGTGATGGGCGATGAGACACACCACAGGTTTTAGTGTGTTTCACTAACTCCAGCAAGTTCAGTCAGTGAAATGGAAGGCCCCCCATCTCCAGAATTGGAGAACTTGCATACTAATGCCACCAGTGAACAATTGATCCTATAGGATTGATCTTGGTTGCCCAGTTCGCTAATTGCTACTTGTCCCCGATGATGGTTGTAACTAGTCACCCACCTCGTGATGGATGTAACACTGAGGAGTGGCAAAGACACCACTCTTTAACTCTCACTGGATGTGAAGGAAAAGAGGAAGATACGGTCACAAACGTAACTTTTATACTGCCACCAACTCAAACTGCTTTTCTGGCACAGACACAAGACAAGTATCACACTGGGCTACCAGACTGACTCCCCACCAGTGATGTGCAAACATAAGCAAATCTAGAACACCAGGTCAGGTGGTGGATCAAATGGCCACATAGCGTCATTGTGCTAGGGGCCATGGACAAATCAATGTTTTCTCTATGAAGCTGAGAGATCCAGGGAGCAAGGAAAAGTACAAGGATTTTAATTATACAATGGAAAAAAAAATACCCATTTCTCATTGGCCAGCTGGCACTATCACCCCGTTGTAAAATCTAGCATCACCAACAGGAACAAGTGCCAGCTGTGCCAAGGCTCGAGCTGCAAGCAATTTAAAAACCACTCCGACCCCCGTTTCAAAACCCAAAAACCGCCATCTTGAATCGCGCTACCGACAACCGCAAAACCGGGCCATTTCACGCTAAACATTAAAATGGAAACAACGTTCGAGTTAATCGACAATGAAGAGCTCGATGCCATCTTCAAATCATTAGAAGATGGCGAGCAAATCGAAGCTGTAACCGAAAATGCTGTACCTGTGAAATCCACACTGCAGACACCATGAAAGCTCGTTCCTCTGCCTCGCATCCCCAGCCCCAACGTCACACACAACCCGGTCTCAGTAGCTCCAACTACCGCAGAGCACAATTCAAACTCGGCGCTTCCATTGAAGGCCCCCACACCAGCCAATCCTAAGAAAAACACAAAGCGCCGTCACCACAGCTTCACCTCTGAGCAAATGACTACACTGGAGCTTCAAATGCATGAGGAAACAACACTGAAACAAACCAGGTGGGCAGTGAATGTATTCCTAGACTCGGCAAAAGAAAAGCAAATAGAAATAGATCTCAAAAATATCTCAGCCCAGCAATTAAATGACGTCCTGTGCAGCTACTACAGCACAGTTAGAAATACATCTGGTGAAGAATATGTACTGAGCAGCTTTGTCAGTTTACGTTGCGGACTCAACAGATACATAGATGACCCCCCATTGCCAGACAGCTCAATTTAATGCTTGACCTAGACTTCACAACTGCAAACAACATCTTCAAAGCAGTTGTTAAAAAATACTGCAAGTCAGGAAAAGACATTGCTCAACACCACCCTGCACTCACAATATCCCAACTAGCAAGCATTAGGAATTCTGATGCAGTTTCCCCTCAAACTGCAAAAGGGCTAGTTCAAAAAATCTGGCTAGACATTCAACTGCATTTCGCAAGGTGAGGCAATGAAGGGGTCAGACAATTTACAACACAGTCATTTGAAATAAAAACTGCTGAAAATGGCTTATGATACGTCACAAAAACATTCAATGAAGAAACAAAGAACCATAAACAGTACAATGATCCCACACGCCATCTCACAAGAGGCTGCATGTTTGAGCAACCTGACGATCCCCTGTGTCCTGTTAAAAGTTTTCAAAAGTACCTAAACAAGTTGCCACCAAACCCCACAGCATTGTTCCTCCACCCAAAAAGACTTCCTAACCATATCCTGGATAAAATGCCAGTATGGTACAACAACAAGCCTATGGGCATTAACTACCTGGGAAAAATGTTGCCACACATCTGCAAGCAAGCCCAATTGCCAGACATCTACACAAATCACAGTTTAAGAGCAACTGCAGTCACGTTGTTGAGCGATGCAGGAATGGAATCCCACCAAATCATGGCAATAACTGGGCACAAAAGTGAATCATCACTTCGAAGTTACTGGAAGCCCAACATGGATGACTTTAAAAAATGGGGAAACATCATACCGGAAGGCAACCGTCAGGAAACTGCAACCCCTCCCCCAAATCTCCCCTTCCTAAACACAAAACAGCACCAAGAAACAGTTCTTTCACATATGCAGTCGCCGACAATGCACAGCCCCAGAACTGACATACCTCATAATCAGCCTCCAAATCCAGAAAGAAATTCTTCAAACACCGAAAGTATTTTCAAATTGATCCCACCATCTGCAAACGCAGCGGAAACAGAAACCCCTTCTCAATAACCAGCCTCCCGGTGAACATCGCAACGGATCCAGCCAGCATGCCTGCAGCTCCACATACCCTGGATCGAACCAAACGTCCTTTGGTGGTCTCTTCAATTATGGCACAGTAAATTTCTTCTACAAATAATTCTAAGGTAAGACAAAAAGCAACATAATCTACAAATTACAATAAAATCTTTTAAAAAATAACGTATTTTTTTCTCTCCTTTTACAGATTAGCAACAAATACCTGCACTCCCCCCAAGCCTACTCAAAATGACAGCAGCCCATAGGCATCGGACAACTAAAAAAAAAAAACAACAACCATCTTAAAGCAACAGGACACCGAAACATAATACTACACTGGACTTAAAACCTCATAACAAGATTACTATAAAATGATAATACCTAATCATTTAAGACTTTTTCTGAAATAATAAAAAATATCTACTTTCAAGCAATAATACATGTTAAAACCACATCTGTTCATAGCTACTGTTCTGCTTCACTGCTAAAGTTAAAGACATAATAACTTTGTCTCTTCAAATAAAATGAAAACCTAAAAAAAATGTTAAAACACAAAAAATAAACATTTCTTTATGTTACAAGCAAACCCACTGTATGGACTATTTTTTCACATGGAAGGATATTCCACTATTTCCTTACTTTTTCCCCACAACAAATAATCACAATTCAATTTCTATTCATATTTTACTACACAACACATTTGTATAATTGCAATAAACCACTCCAGGGTGTTGGTGATGCTGGTTTACCCGCCTGGCGAGTTTAGTCACTCGACCTCTTGACCTCGTGACGAACCACGCCAGGCTGGGTCGATCATCATCTTGTCATCATATTTATTGCTTAAATAACTGACTGGAAGTCATTGTGGGGTTCACTGTGATGGGTGTAACAAAGTAGGACACTACATGTTACACCCATCGTGGAAATTATTGAGCATCTCTGCAGCCAAAGGGAATAAAGTAAAGGGCCAGGACAGTGTGGATATCTTAAAACAAGATGTTTTGAGCAACACAGTACTTTAGTTTGAATACTGTGAAGTAAAAGGAGTTCACAGTAGCAAACAACAAACACGTTGGTTTTGATGTCACATTTTGAGGCAAGAAAATCAGCAGCAAATTAACTTAAATTGAAAAAAAATATATATCTTAGGGATGTAATTGCAAAAAAACATTATGTTACCTATCTCTACTACCAACTACACTTAAAAAGCACCGCTTGCATTAGGGAAATCTTTTTTTTATTTTTGTAACACAATCCGATCAAAGTGATGGGTGCCTTGGTAACCCCTTTTTGTGAAAAGACCCTATTTTATTTAGACATTTTTCATCAAACTCTTGAACTGATAACTATAATTCTAGTGTGCTGTTCAAGCTAGATACAGTGTGTTGCACACATGAGCCATCCATTCATCAGGCACACACACAGACGCATGCTTGCACTTACACATGAACATACATGCACTCTTTTTTAACACTCCACTGCCTATTTGGGCTGAAAAATCACTCCTCATGTCTCTTGGGCCCATCAACCAGATCTTCATCTCCCCTCCACCAGCAGTAGATAGGACTGTGAGGGAAACACATACAGTTACTATGGCCTAATCTCCTACACTACCAGCATAACAAGAATGTGAAGAGCACCTTTTCTGAACTGGATGGTCTGATGTTGATCTTCTCCCTACATCAGCTGGGACAGCCTGAAAGTAGAACCTGATGGCCAGACACCAGGCTATATCATCATCTTCCCACTTTCTGTCAGCAGCAGCCGGGACAGTGTGCAAGTGTTTATGTGCAGGAGGGGGCACCACCCACATTCCAACTGCCAAGTCTTCTTCTCCCAGCAGCACCTGAGACACTGGGAAGGGAGAAACACTTCTGGGCTAGATGGTCTAACCTTTATCTCTCTTATCTCCCCCCAACAGCTACTGGGACACTGGAGGAGCACTACTTGGGCCCAGTCTTCATTCCTAAGGGGCAGCGGGGCAGCAGGGCAGCAGAACTGTAAGAGTGGAATACTTCATCTGGGCCCAGTGTAACAAAGGAATATAATATTTTAGTGAGACAGAAGGCACTCATGGTACATCTTGTCTTCTCCTTCAGCCCCATGGCAGTGATGGTACCAAACTTAACTACAGACACATCCAAATTTATCAGCTGGATTGCTTTCCTCAACCATGATCTTAAAGCAGCAGTGCAACAAAACTGGGCTAAATTTTGATCTCACTGTTTTTTTCTTCCTAATCAATGCCAGATGTCTTCCAGGTAATTGCAGTGGTACAATTTTCAGTTTCCGCCATAATTTAGGAATTTTATGAAAGCTTTAAAATAATTATTTCTTGAGAAAAAAAGATGGGCGCCTACTTTTTCCATATAAATAATATTAAGGATCTGAAGAGGGTAAGAATTCAGACAAAAATGCACATGTACAGTATAGAACATAGGAAGCATCCAGAAAACACAAATCAACAGTTTTGCCAATATTTTTCATAACCATAGCAGACAATTAACTTTTTGGAATAACTTTTTTCATTGCACTGCTGCTTAAACTACAGATACATCCAAATTCATTAGCTGAATTGCTTTCCTTAACTATGATCTTAATTACAGACACATCCAACTTCATCAGCTGGCTTGCATTCCTTAACCATGATCTTAACTACAGACACAGCCAAATTCATCAGCTGGATTGTTCCTTAACCATGCTCTTAACATTAGACACAGTCAAATGTATCAGCTGGATTGTTCCTTAACCATGATCTTAATGTTAGACACAGCCAAATGTATCAGCTGGATTGTTTTCCTTAACCGTGATCTTAACTACAGACACAGCCAAATTTATCAGCTGGATTGTGTTCCTTAACTGTGATCTTTACTACAGACACAGCCAAATTCATCAGCTGGATTGTGTTCCTTAACCGTGATCTTAACTACAGACACAGCCAAATTCATCAGCTGGATTGTGCCTTAACTGTGATCTTAACTACAGACACAGCCAAATTCATCAGCTAGATTGTGTTCCTTAACCGTGATCTTAACTACAGACACAGCCAACTTTATCAGCTGGATTGTGTTCCTTAACCATGATCTTAACTACAGACACAGCCACATTTATCAGCTAGATTGCTTTCCTTAACCATGATCTTGACTACAGACACAGCCACATTTATCAGCTGGATTGCTTTCTTTAACCATGATTGTAACTACAGACATAGCCAAATTTATCAGTTGGACTGCATTCCTTAACCATGATCTTAACTATAGACACAGTGAAATTTATCAGCTAGATTGTTTTCCTTAACCATGATCTTAACTACAGACACAGCCAAATTTATCAGCTGGATTGCTTTCCTTAACAATGATTGTAACTACAAACACAGCCAAATTTATCAGCTGGATTGTGTTCCTTAACCGTGATCTTAACTACAGACACAGCCAAATTCATCAGCTGGATTGCTTTCCTTAACCATGATCTTAACTACAGACACAGCTAAATTTATCAGCTGGATTGTTTTCCTTAACCATGATTGTAACTACAGACACAGCCAAATTTATCAGCTGGATTGCGTTCCTTAACCATGAGCTTAACTACAGACACAGCCAAATTCATCAGCTGGATTGCTTTCCCTAACCATGATCTTAACTACAGACACAGCCAAATTTATCAGCTGGATTGCATTCCTTAACCAGGATCTTAACTACAGACACAGCCAAATTTATCAGCTGGATTGCATTCCTTAACCAGGATCTTAACTACAGACACTGCCAAATTTATTAGCTGGATTGCTGTCCTTACTCTAAAACCCTCAATGCTATTCTCCCTATGTAATCTGTCTAGTCCTGCTTTGAACTCCTTAACTGTGCTAGCGCCATAATCTCACTAGGTAGGCTATTTCACATGGTAATGATCCTCTGTGTGAAGTAATGTTTTCTAATGTTTCCACTTATCCTGCCCCCACCTCTGTTTGAGGGTATGTCCTCTAGTTCTACTAGCACTTACCAGCACAACCATCCACCCCTTTACCATGGTTACTTGAAAGAGCTTTTGTCTGTATGCACCACCCTCAGCCCTCTCCACTCCACTCAAGTTGGCTTTTTGGTTCTACTATGGTCAGTGCTGCAACTATTTAAGGATAGGGCAAATTGGGTGACTGCACCACTTTTTTTTAATTTTCTGCCACCCCATATTACTCTCTTGGTGAAGAACTGGATGCAGCACTTTGAGTGCTGTTTAACCAAGGCTTGTATGGTGGAAGGATCCTCTTCTTTGAAATGTCTCTTACCTCACCAATGCTTCCCAGCATTGTATTCTCTGACTGCACAGCACATTACAAGCATTATTGCATTATCTATTCATTATAATGAAAACAAATCCCAGTAGAGGCCCAGGAGGAGCATTAGGTAGAGATATGGGGGAGGGGTGGAAGAAGAGGGCGCAAGAGGAGTGAAAGATGCAAAGTACTTCACATGCAAAGTACTTCACAATTGCTTCTATAGCCCTCTCTTTGGCAGTGCTGTCCAATGTTGCTTCATAAATAGTGTATTTGCAACCTGGATTTCTTACTCCCAGAAATTATACCTTACACTTACACCTTTAAACCTAGACTCCCATTTTTCATTGCATTCCCCTAACGTGTGCAGATCTCTTTGTACTCTGTTCCCTCTCTCTGCCATGTGCACTGTTCTTGTCAATTCTGGGTCATCAGCAAATGTCTGCAGCCTTCTGCTTATCCACAGGTCACTAATAAATATATTAAAAAGCAACAGACCCAGAACTGACCTCTGGTGTACTCCATTCAGCATATTGCTGCACTCTGAATAGTGAACACCCACCACTTTGTTTCCAATCAGACAATTCGCTACCCACTTCCTATACTGTAACCTTTGTAGTCTCTCTCCATGTAGCACTACTTTCTGCATATGTTCATGTAGAAGAGTGCCAAAGGCATTTCTGAAGTTTCAATAGATGACATCTAGTCACAGTCCTTATCTGGCTCCCAAGAGATCTCATTGAGAAGACAGTTAGGTTGGTTTGCAAGGATCTTCCTTTTGTGAAGCTAGAGAACAGCTAATGCTATTCCATGTACAAAACTACCACATCTGTTATAATTGGCTCTGACACTTAAAAAAGCTCTGAGGTTAGGCTCTCAGGTCTCTAGTTACCAGGGTGTTGACTCAACCCCTTCTTGAAGTTTGTAAATAGAGGGGCAAAATTTGCCATTTTGTGACCGTCCTGAAAGATAATCATGACCAGGCATGCCAGAACCCCTATCAAATTCACTATTGCCTTGAATTAGATACTATACCATCCAAAGTCTGGGATGTTCCTAGAATTACTGTACATCCTCTAGATACTTGGCATAATCAGCACAGCCTTTTATTCAGCCTGCACCTCTCATGAGAGATCTGGGTCGAGAGGGTGAATGGAGCCTCAGAAAGCCTGCTGAAAATCCCAGCGCTGGAACAAAGACCTCACTAATTTTGTTCATTTTTTGGCAATTTTCCACTAGATCAGCAGCTGTTCTAGGGTCAAGAGGGTGAATGGAGCCCTTCCTCAGCCACTCTCCTCTGCAGAGTTCTACTATCAGAACGCATGGGTCCAAGTATCCACATCTCCACCAGCAACCTGAAGCCAAGCACTGTAGCTCCTCCAGACAAAGGGGATGGGCCTTTGAAAGTCTAGTGAAAAACCCATCCTTAGAACAAAGACCTCACAGACTCTGGCCATATTTGTCCATTTGATACTAGATCAGCTACAGCCATTTGCCCCTGCAAAGGGCTGACACTGGGACTCAGAGGTCCCAGTAGCCGTGTCCCCACCAGCAACCTGCAGCCAATCACAGCAGTTGCTCAGGACAAAGTGGTGGGGTGTGGGAAAGCCCACCGAAAAATCCAGCACCAGCACAAAGACCTCATGGACTTTGACCATTTTTGTCCATTTGCTACTAGAACAGCTGCTGCCCTGGGGTTGAGAGGGTGAACAAAGCCCAGCATCTCACCCTCCCTCCATACCTCACCGCTGCACAGGGCTACCGTGAAGACTTGAAGGTCCCAATAGCCGTGCCTTCTCCTGCAATCTGCAACCAATGTCTGCAGCTCGTCTTTACAGTTTCCCTTATAACTTAACTCTACCCCAAGTGATCCTTCTGCTCTGTGGTCCTTTAGTGCTAAGAACTGTGGTGCAAGGGATACCCCAGGAGTCTGTCTAGGAGTCAGCCTGAGGAGACAACCAGCAGCCTGTCATACTGCTCCCCCTGAATCTTACCCTATAGGAAATATGAGTACTGTAAGGAATCTAGCATTCTGTAGCTTGTACTAGCTAATGGGCTAGCCTCAGTTTTAATTATCTTGCCATTGTTTGCTTATACCCTATCTGGGAGAACACTATGGGTTAGATATTCAGAACTGTGTTCTGGGCACAGACTGTTTGCACCAAGTTTGTGCAGAGTTTGCGTGGGTTCCATATATATTCAAAAGACCAAATAGCACAGGCAAACAGCATTAGTGCTGGACAAAATTATAATGTATGCACCGTGCAAAGAGAAGGGGAGTGTACATGAATACAGGCACTATGCTATATTCAGAATGCTAGGGCCATGCAAAGTGTGTTTGCTCGACTTTGCATGACACATTGCGTGGCCCAAATTACCACCCAGAAAAAGATAGTCTTAGCTCTGGGTAAAATAAGGATAGAGGGCTTAGACACAGTAGCAACAGGCAACATGGCCAAAAGCAACAGTAGCATCATGGTGCACCTGATGACTACAGCCGATGAGGAGGTAGAGAGGGCAGACAGCCACACTGGGCCACTTCATAGGCTGCAAAAAGAGACATGCTGCACACAGATGCAACACACACGTGTCCATCATCTGGCACTGGTCTCAAATCTGCCAGACATTTGTGGGTGTCTCAGAGCCCAGTGGACATCTTGTCAGTGTGTCCATGCAGCACACTTGTTCATTCCCCCCATAGGGGTACACCATCACAATCCAGCACATACATGCAGCACTGGAGGAATGCAGGGTACGGATGGGAGGGTGTACAGGTGGCTAGCCTTCACCACATAGTAGGTGCTGCCACATCACTGGGGCTGTCCATACAGTGCACATGTGCTAGTGACATGAATGCCCCTCATATCAGTGTGCCTGTATGATGATATGTGTCTGCCCCTCCTGGGACACATACGCACACCTGCCCAGGCTCCCCATCACACATGGCCAGCCATGTGTATGTTAGTGTGGGAATCCCATGCCACCAATGTAGCATATGTGGGTCACTGGACAGTATGACTGTGGTCTCCACTGTCAGAACACACCTGCCAGCTGTGCATGTTACTGTGTGGATAACAGCAGTCATTGTTGCCTGACACACCGTAGGCATTGCTGCATCCCTCGCAATGCCAGCTACTTTGGTACTGTACCATCTGATACAGACTGCAGCAGAAACAACAATATGTCTATGGCTGCAGCACAACCACTCGTTCCTGTGTTGCTAGTCCCATGGGACACAAAAGTCTGTGCTGCTGTGTCCAAACCCAGTCTGCAGCTACCAAACTGTTTATCATGTCTGTCATACAGGTGCAGCTGTGAGCACATCCAGCCTGCAGCTACTGACCTGTAGTTCCAGTCTGACACACAGGTGGAGCTCTGTGCACCATGCAATAACACTGTGCAATCTACATGGTAATGCATGCATAGCAGGCCATAATGGGATGCTAATGTGGCTGTTTGCCCACGGATTGCCGAAGTAGGCTCATTTGCATAGGAGCTTTGAATATAGCAAATTTAGCACTGGGCAAACGTGTTAGCACCGGGCAAATGAGTTAGCCCCAGGCAAACCTATCAAAACCATAGCACAGTTCTGCAGTGTTTGGCCTGCAATGTTGTTTGCAGTTGTTGTGCACCACTTCATTGCTAATACCCACATTGGCCACCTACTGCAACTCTGCCTTACTCCACCTCTGTGTGCACTGGGCTGCTGTTGCAGTTTGGCCTTCCTGGTTGCTATATTCAGAGCTGTCTTATCTGCTGGGCTATTTTTGCACTGCACTCTCAACCCAGTTCGCACGGCTTCATTTGCACACTATATTCAACAGATTTAGCCCCGGGGCTATTCCTGTAAATATAGCGTGCAAATGGCTCCGGGCTAATTCTGCACACCATGCAGTGCTAATTTTGCCCCGGGGCTAAGTTTTGAATGTCTGGCCCCATATGTGCTACTGTTCCCTGCTAATGTCACACCTAAGTGATCACTAACTAACATCTGAGAAACTGCTCCCTGTTGATTCCTTATCTGGGTGAGCACTAAGTGTAACATTTGTGTTACTGTTCCTTGCTGATACCCTATCAGGATGACTGTTAAATTATTGACTGCTACTTGATTCAGGTTACTACTAAATTTCATGATTTATTTTTTTCCCCATTATGAATGTTCGTTTAGGGTTTTGCACCTGCTGGTGTTTGGTACCTGTACTAAATTAAGTGTTCCTCAACCATATTGATCCTTGAACAGGGTAAACTAATTGTTGTTGCTTCCTACTTCAGTTTGCTGTAACCTCTAGTAGGTACGACTGCCCATAGGCTCGGTCATCATTACATTTTTATTAACATCTGCCTAGTAGGTTTGTGCATATTTACCCTAAACAACTAACCTCGGAACTGACTAGAAAGGGAAACAATGGTCAGAGCGCCACCCTAATTGACTGGATTTTTCCCCCAGGCCTGACACAATTTCCTGCACTGGTGTCCTTCCTTATACAGTTAGTGACCACTCTCCTGTATACTGTGTCTTGAGAGCAAAGACTCACAAAGTCCCCTCAAGTCCCCACAAGTTTCATACACTTCCATGATATCTCACAGCTTGACTCTGTGCAACTTATACAGGAGGTTGCAAGCGCAGACTGGTCCCAGATGTGGGCCAACAATGTTGTAACCCAAGCCCGCTCAAGAAGGCAGTATAGTGCTGTGGTTTAGGGCACTCATCTGCAAACCTGGAGAATTGGGCTTGAATCCCACATCCCCCACTTGCATACGGTGTGACCCTGAGCAAGTCACTTAACTTCCTTGTGCTCCCAGGTTACACCTGGAAACAAGCTTCTGCTTAGTGTGCCTTTCCTGATTAAACATTTGCCCCTTTTCTTCTTCAACAAGGTTATACTTGGTATCCAAGACAGATAAGTGCACAAGACTACCAGGACAGTATGTGGCCCAGTCACTGAATGGCTAGATCATCCCCTGCTGACACCATTAAAACAAAGGGATGTCAACTGGTTCACCTTTAAAGTCACTAAGTCCACCACTGATCGGGCAAAATACAAGGGAATGCAGAAATCAGTGCAAAAGGGACATCTGGAGAATCCAAAGCCTTCATTACAGATCATTGTTTGACTGCTCATTTGGCAATAGATGCTTATTCTGGAAAAAATCATTAAGCAAGTTTTAGGCCAATCCCAAAGGCAAAACATCATACCAAAGACCTAACTTTTAAGGAAGTAAACTGCAACAACCCTATTACCATACCTAATGCCTTCAATCAGAGCTTAACTGACATCATGTCCTACACAGGGGCCTTCCCCTCTCCCTGCTGTCTCACCTGCCTAGTCCTCCCACTAATAATTACTGCCCCAAACACCACCATCCTTTCTACCCCAAAGTGGTCACGTGTGCTGAGGTGCATTACTATCTTATGGAAATTCCATTGCTGATGTTGGTAGGCTCCAATGATATAGAACCAAAAATACTGAGGGCTGTTGCTGTGGTACTTGCTGTACCAGCTACTGGAATCTTTAACATGTCTCTAACATCACACACTATACCTAACCAATGGAAAATCTTGCATGTTGTACCAGTGTTTAAGAAAGATGATAGTAAGAACATTGGCAGCTAAAGGTCCATAGTGATACTTCCAGTACTGAATAAAATAACTTGAGAAATTGGTAGCCTCTCAGTTGGTAGCCTCTGCGTGCCTTAATACATATAGCTACCTGTCTCCTGCACAGCATGGTTTTCTGAAAGACCACACCACAGCCGGTGTCCACCTATCACTTACTACAAACATTGCCTCTGTTATGGATAGGGGTGAGCTTACTGATGCAGTTTTTATTGACCTCACCAAAGCCTTTGATTTGGTTGACCATACCCTACTGTCTGGGAAGCTTTGTGCACTAGGTGTTTTCTCCACTGCCATATCATGGTCTAAATGTTGTCTACAATAGCTAATAGGTTCCAACATGGTAAATTTGGCAATGCTTCATCTGACCCAGCTTCTACTTCAACTGGGGTCCCTCAAGGATCCATACTGGGCCCCCTCCTTATTTCCTTTGACATCACCATAATCCATGCCAATTTCTCACACAGCACTACCATCTTGTATGCTGATGACCTAGTCCTTTTTAGAAGCTCTCATAATGTCTCTGATCTAAATTGTCAGCTGTCCTCTTATCTGCAGTCAATCCAAGGATGTCTCCAGTCTAACATGCTCCTCATGAATATTACAAAGACTCAGGCCGTGCAATTTGGCTTGGTTTCGAGAGTAAAAATGTGCCTCTCCACTTTGATGTTGAAAATGATCTAGTCTCACCACTGTTTACTCTTTCAACTACTGTGGGTTACACTCAACACTTCATTGAACTTAAAGGGACACTGTCAACCCCCTTAGGTCTCAAAGCGTCCCTAGTTTAAACAACACATTATGATTACCAACATTCTGCAAAGATTGCTGATGTAGCTGGTAGTTTGATTCTGATTCTTTTTTTCTTTAAAAAAGTGAAAAATAGACTGCCCACCATAATGGTGTTATCACACAAACACAGGGTTGTTTAGATTCCTTAAAAAGCTCAAACTGCATTTTTCCTGGACTTGGGAAGACCCACAACACAGGCTAGCCCCTCATGATGCAGTGGGAGTTTAGGAGGCTACTGCCTCATGAGTGACTGCACTATTTGGTTGTGTTTCTAATGTTCAGGAAGTATGTAGTAAGAATAGATCCAGGATTGTAAACAAAACAAAGTTGTTTATAAATATACATTAGCATGCATTTTAGTTCTACTAAACATGGAGACAGACAACACAAACAGCAACATCAATGAATTTTAGAGAAGGTAAGCAATCATAAAATTATAGTTTTTTAACTAGAAATAATATGATGAAAAACAGGTGGACAGTGTCCCTTTAATCTCAATTCATATAGCAGCTGTTTGTAAGGCACTTAATATCAGGTTGGGACTCTCCTACAAGATAAGTAACTACTTCACTTCTAAAGCCCAAATAGCCATCACCCATGGTATTATGCTGGCATTATGCTCCTCAAACTCACTCATGGGATGTCTGTCTACTACTCAGCTGCCAAAACTGTCCTTCAGTATTGGGATATGGGCTACAATAATATCTGTAGATCTGCCCTGGCCATAAATGGATATACTCACCACTGTACCTTCTACTCCAGACTTGGTTGGCTTCCACCATCTGCCTGTGCAAACTCACTATGTGAAATGTTTTCCATAATGTTATGATTAAACAGACCCCATAGTCACTAACCTCACTTCTTGTGCTTGATAGTGTATTCTATCCCTGAGTTCAAATGTCCCTGGTTCATTAGCCATCCCCCAAACCAAAACTAAGTGAGGGGAATTGTCTTTTTCCTAATTTGCCCCTGTTCTCTGGAACTCCATCTCAACTGTAGTTCATCTTTGACCATCCAGCCATGCCTTCAAAAGTTGATACCACTCCTTCCTATTCAATGCCTTGATATTTTGCTGAATTAGTGCACTTTTGTGCATTGCTGATTATCAACTCTATACAGTATGTATGTATGAAACCTATCTCTATACTTGTTACTTGTACTTTATTGTTGCACCTTTCCATGTATCTTGCATCATGTTTACCACATATCATATTTTCATTTTGTGTTGGTTTAGTTATTTGTATTACTTTTAGGTAATTGTACAGCCTACAGCTGGCGTGGAATGTGAAAATTCTGAATTCATGGAATTTTGATGAAATGTAATGAAATTCTGTGAAACGTCATGGAATTTCATCTGAATTTTGCAGAATTTTTAAAATGTATTAAGTTGCTCATAACTTGGTCACATTTTAGGCTAGAATTTTATGGTTTGGCATGCTCACACACTGTGAGGAGTATCAATTACGTGCCAAATTTCAGGAAATTAGGATGGATGTTCTCAAAATTATAGGTGCTCATAATCTGTCATTTTATTTTTTGAGCGAAATTTCATGAACATTTTTTATCTGCATGTACCTCAGCCGTCTAATGGGCTTGAGATCTTATACTTAGCAAGATTACTTGATGGTATGAGTTCTATCGATGTGCCAAATGTCATGACATTATGATACATCATCTCAAAATTATATGTGCTCCAAATCTATCTTTTTTTTGCGGTAAGTTTCATGAAAACTTTTACCTACATATAACTCAGGCACCTTTGGAGTTAAACATGTATAAATTAGCACAAACAACCTTTTAGTAATGGTTATAGAATCTTTTAAATATGGAGAGAATTGGATTAGAGATGTTTAAGTTAAAGGGGTTAAAAATGTTAGTATGTAAATATTTGCAAATTTTTGTGAAAACTCTCAAAAATATGGATGTTTGTAACTACTCAGCTCTTGCAGGCATAGGCTTAACATTTGATGTGCATATCCTATATCAGTGTATCCTGGTGTCTAACACAACTGGATAAATGGTTTAGCAGTTTTAAAGTTATGGTGGAAAACAAAACAAAACAAAAAAATATTGGTAACATTTTCTCAAATAGTTACGGTAGCGTATAGATGAAGCATCCAGAATTCTTTTTGAGGAATTTAACATTCACAATGCACATATCACTACTTCATTTGATAAGCTGGGCTGAAGTTTTTGCAATCCTTCTGTTCCTCTCTGGGTGACTATTTTGCCGCTTCTTCTCTCTTGGCATAACCAGATTGACCCAGTAGAACTACTAATCCCATTGATATCCTCATTGTTCTTTACAGTAACAAAATCCCTTAAAATGAGAGTCATGCTGAGGGTTGAGGTGCTGGACACCACACCTCGTGCCATGCTAGCAACCTGGCTTTTGGAACAAGCCTGGGTCATTGGGAGTTGGCGGGGGGGAAGCGAGGAGCTGAATTGAGCCACCATGGGGCAGAATGTTCTCTCCCAGGGAGGGATGTGGGGTTCCCAGGTTCTTGACTGTCTTCTGGTGGAGGATGGGTGGTAGTGCCAAGCCATATGGGAGCCTTAGTAATCACCAGGGTAGTGGAGGAAGGGGCCGGTACAGGAACCATGGGGGTGCACGGGTGCCTCCACGCACATGTGTCACTGTGTGCTGGGGTCCCAGGATCAGGAAAAAGTAGTAAGAAAAAAAACCTGATAAAAAGAATAAGAAAAAAATCTTGAGTCACCTACTCCTTTTACTATCAAATTATCCTGTTGGAATTTCCAGAATTCCTTCTTCCTGGTGCCCCAGATATTGTCTTCTCCCACTACATCTTTTTGAGTACCTAGAAGTCCCAGACCTGCATGTACATTGGGCTCCCTGGATCATCAGTTTACTGGGTATGATCCTTATGTCTCCAGTATTCAGGTTGGAATTAAGACTCAGTACTTTCTTGCTCCTACTGGGGGTCTACCACTGGTGGGCTACCCAGTTCAGCTGTTCATTTCTTCATGAAACTATGGCTCTAACTCCTCAATCTGATAACCCCTTGCACCACCTGGCTCTCATACCCCTATCCTTTAATTAGAATTCCCCAAATAAGGCTGAGTGAAATTAGCAAATTCTAGTTTCATGGAATTTTCATGAAATTCCACAATTGTCACATAGACTCATGAAATTTGACTCTAAGTACAGATGTTAATTTGCAGTTTCTGGCAGCAAGAAATTAATAAAATTGACAACCTGGCAAATATAATGGCATTGTATTCTCCAGTTTTAAAGTTTCAGAGGTTTATAAATTTACAGTTTACATTCTTGGAAAATGTAATTTTAAAATGATGTGAAAGTTTGTCTACTATTAATTCAGTCCCATTTAAAGCTGTAAATATGAACTTTGTCAGAAATTACCAAGTGGTATAGTAGTTTAATTTTTCAAATCTGGTTCAATTTGGATATGTTGTCTTAAATTTAGAGGGACATACTTGAAATTTAAATGTTGGCAACGTGTTCGACAGGCTATAACTCAGTCCCATTTGAAACCAGAAAAATTAAACTATGTACATATTTGTATGTAGTGATAACATGTATACCTGTACAATTTGATGGCCTGTCGAAGGGGGGTGGGGATGGATGATAGGGGTTTCTGGAACACAATGGGGGGAGGGCCTCGGCACCCAACTAGTATCTGAGGTTCGAGCAGACTTGACAGACCATAAGGCCTAATCTGCTGGCAAATAGTTTGTTAGTATGTAATTTGATAACATTTGAATGAATACTATCACAATTTTAGTAAAATAACAGAAAACTAAAGTTTGGCAAAATGTTTGGCTACCTATAACTCAGCCCCCTTTGATGCTTGAGACTTAAATCACAGTTCACATACATATGCTGTACATTTTGTCTAAATCCTGAAAGAGTGGAGAAATTTGGATAAAAAATGTTTAAAATTAGATCGAAAAAACTTAAAATTAAATTTTGATTAAATGTTTGGCCACCCATTACTTCGCACCCTTTCAACTTACAACTCTGACATTTGGTACACATACGTATGCCATAATTAACTGTCTACTTCTGCATGTTGGTCTCAAAAAAAAAATAAATTCTTTAAAGATGGGGGAGCAGTTCAGGGGCAATGTGACAAAGCATTTTTTCACAGAGAGGGTGGTGGACACATGGAACAGCCTTCCTGAGGAGGTTGTGTGGTCTAAAACTGGGAGAATTCAAGAATACATGGGACAGACATAAGGCAATTCTTGTGGGGGGTAGGAAGAAATAGGCTGTTGGTTAACTAGGATCTGCAGCTTATCCTGTAGGTAGGGAAATGGGCAAACTAGGTGGGCCAAGCAGTCCTTATCTCCTGTCAAAGTCTATGTTTCTATGTCTATGTATGTTTCTATTTGGACATGTACTTGTTAAATTAGAGCAAAATAACTGAAATTTAAAATTTGGCTGAATTCCACAGAATTTTCACACAAATGCAATGAAATTCCAAGGAATTGGAATGGCTATTCCACTGGCATTCCATGAGAGGAATTTTATATTCCGCACAGCTTTAGTATAGACCTTTCTGTATTTTTTTTGTACTGTTTTGTCCATCTCCACTGTTGTGATCTCCCAGGTCATGCATGAAATAGACAAATGCCCTGTCTAGAGTACCTATGTAGTAAATAAAAACAAAATAAATAGCATCCTCCCAAATCTATCCATGCTTCTTAACTCCTTGAAGGATTATGTCATAAGGTAGCTTTACAGTACCTGTGCTATTATCCCAGTCTCAGTCAGGGTTTCTTCCTCTCATGAACAATAGAGTGCACCACTTTATCCCTGACTCTTTTTGTTCTCAGTGAACTGAGAACTGGTTTATTATTCTCCTTGAGCTTCTGCTCAGCCTTGTTTCCAGACCTGTCTTGGTTTGCACAATCATGGCCCAGCATTCCCTCTGTAAGCCCTATATTCTACTTCCCCTCACTCTGTCCCCTGCATCCTTCTGTGTATTATACACCCTTGCTTTCTCCCTTTAATTTTCCCAGTTTTTCCTTGCAGTACCAATGAGACCTTTGCCTTGCCCTCTTGCCCCTTTTATCTACTGGAATGCATCCAGTCACTTTTCAGGGCCTCACACTTAGCATTAGTACTCCTGCTCAGCAATGAATTTATTTATACATTTAGCACAACCCATCTTTATCATACCCCCATTCCACTGAATGGCAGTACTCCATGAAAGCAGGTACTGAGACTGAGGAAAGGGACGCTGGATAAGGGCATGATGGTCTAGGATCTCTCCTTTCCAACAAGCTGGATCCAAGACTAGCAGGGTGAAATGGTTTTAAGGTTAATTTTCCTGATGTGGACCTTGCACTTTTAGGGGTTCCAACTGCGAAATAAGTGTGATGTGTTCAAAATTCACTGCTTCAGCATAAAGCTTCTGCTACAAATAGTGGCCACTCACTTTTTGGGACTCCCACTGGTATAGACATTTAGTTTCCCAGTGTTTGTGTGTGTGGAGTGCAACAGAGTACTTGTTCTAAGGATACCCGGTGATATCAGCGGGGACATAACAGCATGGACATTAAGAGCACTGTATTAATCACACAGAGTATATTAGCATGCCAACAATGACAGTGTGGTGCTGTTTTGTGCAAATGTTGTTTTGTCTGTCATGGGTTTTCAGGTATTAAATCCAGTCGGCACTGCATGAAGAAGCTGGCCATATGGTTTAGCGATTAGAGTAATGTGCTCTGACTGCCGGGGACTTCCAGCGGACGTGGGTTTGAATCTACCTTCCCCCTCTCAATTTTTTTTTTTGTTGGTGTTGTCTGTATTTTTGATGATGTTTATCTATGTTTTGGGAGGTGTGGAGGGGGGGCAAAGCCCCCTTAATGCTACCTGCTGAGTTATCTTGCCTGTTAGCACTGTCTGTGAGGCTGCAGTTTTTCCCTGGCGCTATACTTAATTGTGCTGTCTTTCCTGTGCGGTTTTCTACCTCACTATTGTGTCCACGCTGTTTTCACAGTAAACCTTTTCTGAGCTCCACTGTTATTTTCCCTACAATATGGGCTGAAGATTTCCTCTTCTTTGATTGGCTGCGAGCCATGCCAAGCTGGTACATTAAGTACCAGTAAAGCCCAGAAAAGAACAAGTGCCTGCCTTGCCAACCTCATTGCCGATATTGTTGTGCCCACTTTTCAAGCTTCTCTCAGAGCTGCTGGTAGTCATTTTTTTTTAAGGCCACTCAAAACAAAAAAAAAGTCTGATTGCCCTCCGGTTCAGTTCACTATGGACCCTGACAAAACTGTCACCAACCTCTTTCCTGATGATCAAGCACTTCAGGAAGAACAACCTCTTAAAAATGGAGCAAAAAACAAAATAATGTAAGTGAAAGATTTATCTCTCTTTCACACACAGAGCTCAACCACATTGAAAGTGAATGGCTGGAAATTAACACACAGAAAAGCACTCAATGGGCATTCAGATTGTTCACTGAATGGCGACATCATAACCAAATTAATGTAAACTGGAAAAGTAAAAGTTTAGAAGTACTTAACAACCACTTCTGCAAGCTCAATGTGGAGGTCCACACAGGTGCCCAAGAGTACTAGTATTCCATTTTGGGCTACTATGCTCTTCATGATGGTATCAATTCCCACATCAACACACCAGACATAGGCTGCAACAATAGCATAATCAATCAATCAATCAATCAATCTATTAATCAATCAAACTTTATTTAACCAGACAAAATCATCCTCGAGCAAGCTCATTTGCAAGATCGTCCTGGACAAGTAGGACATATATAACTACAGCAAAATTACCAAATAAGCAGTGTACACACAATGAGCAAATAAAAGACAGTTACAGAGAAACAAATAAGATCAGAGCTGGGGAGCACATATGGTGAACACTATCTGGGTTGATAATTGACTGTATATATAAAAGATTCCCTCAAGATGTGGGATTATTCAGACAAAGGTCACATTACAATAAGATGAGGGATACCAGGTAGGGTAAGTGAGGGAACAACAACTGAAGGTTTATGGGCAGGGGGAAAAACAAAGGAAAGGGTCAGTGAGGGGTGGAAATAGATGTAGTTAAACAAACAGGTGGGAGTTAGCAGAATAATCCCAAGGTGGAAAGAAGACAAGATGTGCTAGGGGAGTACATGTAAGTGTCAAGAGTTTGGGGAGCCACAGGAGATGGAGGAGGTGGTTATTTGTGGCATACACACAGGGCTCTCCGTTTGAGAGCGAACAGCCTCCTGAAAGAGTGAGGCCCAGGGAGGGAAGACAGCCTGAGAGTTTTCTGCATGACATTCCAAATGGTGGACAGAGAAAAGATGATAGCCGCTGAGCCATGTTGTGTCCTTATTTTCGTCAACCCAGCATTAAAACCCACCAACAACATCCTGTACTCAGTGTTAAAAAGAACTTTGAAAAGAACACAAAGGCATATTTGCCCACAACCCTGCCATAACAAATACAGGTCTGCACAAATTAAAGAAATTGGTTGGGTTTGAGAAAGCTGTTGACCTAATAGTGTCAGAGGCAGCAAAACAAGGGGAGGGATTATGGGCAGACTAGATGGGCCTGGCGGTCTGTGGCAGATCTAGGCTAAGCTACATAAAAATAGAATGTTGAACCCTGTCCTGTCTTCTTTTTCTTCCACGTTAAAACTTCTGTTGCAACAATACCCTCTTGTCTCTTCTACTTTTAAATATTTTTTTCTATTATCCTAGGTAGGCCACCTAGGATAAAACTGTACTATCTTCTTCTGTACTTCATTTCTATTCTCTAGCACTGTCTAAAACTTTTACTTTTGGTTCATACAGCCCCCCCCCCCCAAACTCCTAGGTGCAAGGAGTTAGTAAAACGAATACTGTACAGTAAGAAAAGAGGATTATGTCCTCAGACATAATAAAGTAATGAAGACTGCCAAATAAAAGTCTTCTGGTTTATGAGATAAAGAAAACTAATGCATAAATGTCTTCTGGTTAAATAAGGCAGGATCCTGGAGACATGTTAGAGGCATCCTTGTCTTTAAACAGCATGCACACATTAAACAGAAGTAAAAGCAAAGCATGCAAGATGAACATTAGAAGCATGAGGACTTGCAGAAAAAAAAGGAGTAAAACTATAAAATGGAATTAAGTTAACCTCTCTGTAATACTGGAACCCATAATTAAAGCAGATTGCATTTGTTTAAAGGAAAACTATTTTGTTTTAACAAGTGACTCAGGTTTAACCAGGTAGAAATCCTTACCTGGTCGCTAAGGAAATAAACAGCACTGCTTTCTCTTGTTTGTCTCTAAACATGAACTATAATACATATACTGTAAGACAGGAGGCCCCTTGCATGTATACACTTACAAGCAATATATAAAGAAAGTCAAGTTGAATTTAGTTCTTTAAAAATTACAAGGACTTGCAGAAAGGAGGGGAAAATAATAAAACTAGATTATTTAGACCCCTGCATTACTGTGTGCCCTGTAGTGAAACAGCAATCATTTTTGAGCAAAAGAATGCTTTGAAAACTAAGGTTTGACCAGGTAGAAATGCTCACCTGGTCACTCAGGAAAATAGAAGACCTTCTTTTCTGAGCTGCTGATCTTTGAATGGGTATTCCTAAGGGATCAGCACCCTCTACTGTGCCCTTTTTATATGTTCACCTAATAAGCCCCTGTCACTCAGAAGGTTACTAAGCATATTACCTTTGGGTTGCTCGGTAATTAACAGTCTAATTAACCCTGAAATAGGAATGCAAGTTTTGTTTATCAGCCTGCTGTATAAATGGGAACAGTAAGAGAATAGTATTTATCTAAGTAATGATTTTAGGTCACATTTAGATACCTAACCTATTCTAAAGCATTGTATTTGTGTTAAGTGTGTTAAGGGTCTAGTCAGGTGACCTTGTTCAGGGGAGTCTAAATACCTCCCAAATCTGTTCTTCAGGCAGATGAACCTTGGAAGTGAGACGGGACAGTCTACAGTGAGGTAGACTGTGAGAGTTAAGTAAAGTAAATACAGAAGTAAGTAGACCGTAGCCATTCTGCGGTCTTAGAGTGTATATTGGAAATTGCAAGAAACCACTGAGGGAAAAAGTTGTCATTGGCATTGCATCTTACTTTTCTTTATTTTTGATTATTTTTGTTTTTCTGATTTCTTGGTTTTATGGTTTCTGCAAATAAATGTCATATTCCTGTGTGTTTTTAATCTTGAAAAATTGCCTCGTCTGAATTATTTCCCACACCCTGTGACACGGTCCTTATCACTGTACCGTGGAGTTCAACTTTGGGGCTCCCCCTGAAAGTCCTTCCCCTGTGGAGATGGTCAGCTATTGCCCCTTAAGGAGTGTTGACCCAGAGAGACTGTTGGTATTAGCTGACTTATCTAGGGTTGATGCAGCATGTGCGACTGGCACTGGAGAGGTGGTGGCCACCTATAATAGGGTGGTTGCCGAAGCTCTAGATTCCATCACACCAGTCCATATATGATCCAAATCCTCTCACTTGAGATCCCCTTGGTTTGATGGGGATCTCAAGATGATGAAGATCAGGGGTCAGAACAGAAGATGAAACGGTGCTGGCTGAAGGCCTGACTGGAGGCCATCAGACTGGTCCTATGTGCTCAATATGTTGAGTACCAGGGGGCGATTTCATGTAAGAATGCAGAATTTCTGTCCAGGGAAATTTCTCTGGGGAGAATCAGATCATCTCAGCTGTTTCGGACCATAGACAGGCTTTTACATCCTGCCTGTCTTCGGCGGAAAAAAGCTTTTTCAACCACTTTATGTGAAGAGTTTGCACTGTTTTTCTTTGACAGAGGGTCACCATCCAGTCGGGGATTCTGCCAGTGAGGATTTTGACTCACAGCGATCAAGTTGGAAGTTTCAGAGGCACTAGGTCTGTCTGGGAGAAGTTTAGGCCAGTGGGGGTGTCTGAAGTGACTAAGGTGATCTTGGAGCTGAAGCACACCTTTTGTGAACTTGACCAGGCACCAACCCATTTCTTAATGGGATGTGTCGATGCCGTTGGTCCGGTGTTCACCAGGATTGCCAGGTAGTCAATGGCAGAGGGGATCTTCCCAGTTGCTTTGAAAGAAGCACTGGTGAAGTCCCTCCTAAAGAAATCTTCCCCCGACCCAGACGTCCTGGCAAATTACCATCCAATCTCCAACCTGCCTTTTTTGAGCAAGGTTGTTGAGAAATTGGTGGCACAACAGCTCGAGGATCTTTTGGTGTCCTTGGATATCTATGAGCCTTTCTAGTCAGGTTTTTGGGCCAGACATAACACTGAAATTGCTCCAGTAAGAGTGCATAATGGTCTGCTCAGGGCTAGAGATAGAGGAGACGGGTCAGTTCTTGTGCTTCTCGATCTCTCCTCAGCTTTTGACTCTGTGGATCATGTTGTGCTTCTTGATCAGCTCTGTGAGTTTTGTGGATTCGTCGGTACCGTCATCAAATGGTTTGAGTGCTATCTCTTGGAAAGGATGCAGCAGGTGGTGATGGGGAATTCATCTTCCTCCCCAATGCCTCTGTCCTGTGGAGTGTCTCAGGGTTCAGTCTTGTCACCAATGTTGTTTGCAGTGTATATGCTGCCCCTGGACAAGATCATTCAACAATACAGAGTGGAGTTTCACTGCTATGCAGATGACACCCAACTAAATTTATCCTTTGCACCCGGCACAACGTGCTCAACAGTTGGCTGGCTAAAATCAATGACTGGATGGCTTCCAGCTGGCTGAGACTCAACCCAGTAAGACTGAGGTGCTGGTGATTGATCCTGGTCATGGACATAATGGGTTGCTAAAAGGGTAGACTCTGGACTTGTCCTGGGGTCTGTGACACTGGTGATTCCTCTGAGGGTGCGAAATCTGGACAAGATCCTTGACTGTAGATTGACCTTTGATGATCAGATATCATCTATAGTGAGCAGTGGTTTTTACCACTTGTGGAATATTGCCCGGATTAAGCCCCTCATTTCACCTGAGGACCTGTCAACACTAGTGCATGCCTTTGTGACTTCCAGGCTCAAATTCTGCAGCACTCTGTAGTTTGGGTCATGGGAGATACCCTCCACAGACTGCAGCAAGTGCAGAATGTAGCAGCCAGGTTGCTGATTGGCCTTTCAAGGTCCAGTCATGTGACTCCAGTCCTGCGTGCTCTGCACTGGGTGACAGTCAGGTGGAGAGTCCTTTTCAAGGTGGGTCTTCTCATTTTTAAGGCTCTATATGAGCTGGGTCCTGGTTACCTGTCTGAGCTCCTAACACCGGTGTCCTCTGCTTGCTCCCTCTGCTCCTCCTCGAGGGGCCTCCTGGACATTCCCAGGGCTCGGCTCAAGACCTAAGGAGATCATGCTTTTAGAATCTCTGGGCTGACCCTGTGGAACTCGCTTCCACCTGAAGTTTGGGAGGCTCCCTCAATAGAGGTGTTTAAGGGGAGGCTAAAGGCCCAACTCTTCAGTCTGGCCTTTGACTCTTGATGTCATCATTAGTTCTGGTCAGTCCCTTGAAGTATGACTTCCGTTAACCTTTTATTGCTGCAGAATATTAATTTCATTATGGTTTTAATGAGGTTTTATTATATGTTTTAATTTATTGCTGTATATTCTGCTCATGTTCAGCACACAGATCCTCTGGGATTGAGTGCCTTAAAAATGAAATTGGCTTGCCTTGCCTATTATTGCTCGAGTAGGTTCCAAATAAAGGGATACACTATTTGGTTTTGGTGGAGTGATGAAAGAACAATTTACCTGTAAACTATGGCTGATTTTAGTTTTTGCTCTATAGGCTTTTTCAGCCTTTTGTTCCCATGTCCGAAAAGAATGCTGGGAAAAAAATTTAAAACTGCTACCATACAACAGGGCTCCTACAGGAGTCCCCCAGCATGTGAATCGAGTTTTTTTTTAAGTCAAGGCTACTGTACCTTCTGCAATTGCCATACAGGTTGACTCAGAATGCAGGGTCCTGAGAGGGGCAAGGTGGATAGGATGGGCAGTATTTCTTTGCATGTGGTAAGGGATGCAGTATTTAATCAGCTGGAAAAAAAACAGCTTTGACCTTCCAGCTCCTACTGTGGTCCCTGAGTGGCTCCTGGTAGAAAGATGTGGTATAAGAATGAGCCGATGTGAAATTGACATTTGGCAACATGCCAGAACTCAATGTTTTTAACACCAGTGAAGCTGGTCAGAAGGAACTCAGTTTACCTTTTGCACTTCATCAACATGATGCAACACTTTTTATGGGCAGCACACACTGAACATGTCCAAGTGGTTGGAGAGACACATAACCTGCTGCACTTAATCAGTGGAACTGGTGATCAAGAACTCCTCACACATCTTAATGCCATTTTTAGCTCTGTCTCACAAGGAAAGGACCTGAGCACTGAAAACAGCAAATGTTTTTAAGAGTGCCTTTATACAACAAAAGTCAGAAATCATCACAGAATCATGCATTATCATTCCAGTTAACTAATTCACTACCTTTAACTGTAGTTTAAGGCAGGCAGTCCAGTGAAATCTTTATGTAGTGGACGAGAAAGCACACAGTGTGTAAATCTGCACTGGCAGCTGCTGCAAGAGTAGTGCTGAGCGAATTCAGTAGACTGTGAAGAGTGCAGGGAGGACTTTTCAAGTATTTATACAACAGATTATTTATTTATTTGATATTTATTTATTTTAACTGAGTGCTGGTGATGTAGCGGGCAATTTTATTTTACATTTGTTGCTCCCTAGTAAGGATGAGCTAGTGCCAATTTGCACTGGGTGAGCATTCCAAAATCTGACGTTCTGGTCACTGGTGAAGGAAGTCTGAAGGATTGTAGTTTCCCATTGGCTCTTCAATGTCATGACACAGAACATTTTACAGGGAGCACACACTGAGCATGTCCAAGTTTTTGGCAAGCCACATGACCTGCACTAGACAGTCAATGACACTGGAGATGGAGAACTCGCATTGTATACATTTCAGGGCCATTTCCAGCAGTCTCACAAGGGAAGGACCAGGCTACTGAAGGAACTCTTTTTTTTGTGAAAAAAGAGTACCTTTTGATCAAAAAATTTTCTAAATAATTCAGGAATCATGCATTATTGTTCCAGGTAGCTAATTCTCATTTCATTTAGCTTTGGTTTCAGGCAGGTTAGTTAATGAAACTGTGCAGCAGAGACAGGAGAGAGTGCACAGTGTGAGCTTACACTGACAGCTGAAGACCCTGCAACAGGCACAGAGCAGATTGAATTTAGTAGACTGGGAAAGGTACAGAAGTAAGAGAAATAACAGGGAAGGCACATGATTCTTGCAGGGGGCTATGCACCTGTGTGAGGCCAGGTATGCATGAATCATGTGTACCTGGCCCATGTAGCTCCATACCTGTGGACAGGCATATGGTGCATGCTATGCACTATCACACACCTCTGCAGGGTGCTTGCCTTCATGCTGTTGCTTGGGGCAGATTGAGGGACACAGACAGGCATCCATTCAGATGCCTATCCTGGGTCCTGAAGAAGATCCCCTGCTTTGGGCAAGCAGGGGATTCTGGCAAGGTGAAGTTCTGAAAATAATAAAATGATTCCAAAAGTCATACCTCGGATAGCTGAATGGGGGAGTGCTGTAAGGGGTGGCCAACCCAAAACATGAAAGACCTCCAGAAGAACAGCACTCCTTGGCACAAATCACATCACTGACTTCAACAATCTGCCAAAATAGGATTTATTGTGGGTGCAAACAACAAGCACCTAATACTCCACTGCTTCAGCAACTGCCTTCCTCGGTGGGTCTGGCTAGAAGTATTACATCATCACCTAAATACTCCCCTCAATAAAATAAACAGGTGAAAGTTTCTAAACACAATTGTGAAAATAATTAAGTGATACAATCCAAAAATAATAAAATAAATACACTTGCATTATCATCAGCAATTAGTCACAAAAAATATAAAAATAAAAATAAACATATTTATGTGTAAGTATGCAAGTACCATTGTGTTTCATATCTCAGCTTTCAAAGAGCACTTTATAACCCAAGAGTGTTTAATTTTTTATATTTTTAATAACATTCTAATACGTTATTTCCTACAACATATTTTGCCATTAAGAAAAGAGATGAAAGACAGAAGGCAAAAGACCATCATTTGTGATCACACAGGATTTGCCAGTTCTCCTTATTTTCATGAGGATCCACATTTTCAGTAAACAGGTGAGCTTACAGAAGATGCCTGCAACAGAAGAGAGAAAACAGATTATAAGAAAAAGGACACACATTATAAATTTGAAAACTCATATTACTGCTTTGTTAAATCTATACAAATTACAGCATGGCGGTCAGCTTTAAACTATTATCATTATTAACATGAATAGGTTTTGAGACCTTTAACACTTTCTTTTGAGGAATGATTTTAAGTCCCATTCGTCATTTAGCCTAATTGGTTTCATGCTGCTCATTCTAAATATCCACTGACTTTCCTTTTGCAAAAGCATACTTGTACAATTGCCTCCCAATTTTCTGAGAAGGTACAAAATCAATGGCCATAAATTTGAGGCATTGAGAGTCAGAGCTGTGGCGGTTTAGAAAGTGTAGGCCCACTGGCTTATCGATGCGTTTGCTGACAATAGATGTCATGGGCTCCTGAATTTTAATTTTTTTTTGCACAGCACGATAAATACTATTTCAGCAGATTTTTGAAGTCTATGGTGTAATTTGCGCCAAGCAGTGCTGTTCTTTTGGAGGACTGAAAATATTAAAGTAGGGGAAAATACCTATATGGTTGCCCCCAGCCCTCCCTGTCAGCCCGGGTGGGCTGGGGCAGCATGGTGGGAAGATTCCATGTTCTGCTGCAGCTAGTGGGTGTCATGGGGGAGTGCAAAAAAGATATGGCAGGATCCACTCTGCTGTATCCTGCATCCCCTTGCTCAGCACTTTGTGCCTTTGAGAATGGTGCAGAGTTCAGGCATGCCTCCAGGCACACTCCCAAACTGGCCATGTACATATTTGCACAACCAGTCTGGGGATCCAGTGCAGAAGGGATGCCTGTCCCTTCTGTGAATGCCACCAGGGTTCTGACAGAATCCCTGTGCGTGGCATTCTAGCATAAGTTTGCCTATGCGCCACGAATGCATGACATGTAGGCAATTCACACATTAATGAATAGACCACACAATAAGAAAGAGGAGCAGGGGAAGAAGAAGTATGAGAAAAGGAGAAGCCAAAGAGGAGGGAGGGAAACTGCCACCAGGCTATGAAACAGGCTGGTTGCACCATCCAAGGCCTCAAGAATGAGAAAAATCAACTGCGCAAAGTGCAGTTCTGTGTGAAATGGGATATTACAAGAACACCACAGGTTTACTGCAAAAAAAGTATTATACAGTTTTATTTAGTATCCATGTATATTTCATTTTTTCAACCATGACAATTGATTCAAACTGATGTTCTGTAGAAAAATCGCAACTTCAGTACTAAGAAATTTTGTAGCCTCCTTACCCTGTCATTGCATCACGTTAACAAAACACCATGCTGTGCAAAACTGTGCATATACTGTAAGACTTGGGCTGAAAAGCAGTCTCAGTGCTCCTTGAGATGGTAACAAAATAAGTAATTCAATTTCTCAGGATAGAACAAGTAGTTAGTTTTCCATTACTGGAAAATGAAACTGAACAAAATGATGTTTGAAAAAAATGTAATGTATGTGAATACTAAATAAAACTGCTTAATATATGGATATCAGATTTAATATGCTACTAAAGCATACAATTTTTTTTGGGTAATACTATCATTCCTGAAGTGATAATACCACACTTTGAGAGTGATAATACTATCATTCATGTCCCATAATAGTATCGGTCGGGACCTGAACGATAGTATTACCAGCCAAGTTCAATGTCGCAAGCCCACAACTTCCCAAATCAGTAACCCTTTTGAACATCAATCAACCATTGATGCTCACAATGCAGCTAATGACTGGCCATTCTCTGTCTGTGGGCGGCCCAAACTGTTTTTAAAACATGGTGGTCATCTCTCGCTTAGCGAGAGCGCATAGTGTCCATGGCACTTCCCATTTCATTTTAGCTTTAAAAGGACTTATCTGGCTGATGCTGCACTGCCCCCACAAAAGGAAAAAAAAAATGGTAGGCTTAAAAAACAGTTTTTTTTACTGCCCTGTGAGTGTGAATGAGCAGAGTAGAAGAAACAGATGAGTGAAGGGCATTTGATGGTCAACCCGGGCTAACATTCCTTCATGGCAGCAGCCAACTGCCCACTAAAAAAAAAAACTTGGATCCATGTATTAAAAAAAAATAATGGATAGTTTACCATCTGTTACCGGTCAGAATACCATCTCAAGGTTCAGGACATGTAGGAATCTCTTGAGCTTCGCTCTAGAGGTTCTTACATGTCCTGAACCTCTCTGTGGCATTACTGACTGGTAATACACTCTAAACTATCCATTATTCTCTTTCTAATACACTTTTGCTGTAAACCTGTGATGTATTCATAATTTCCCATGTTCCACAAGGGAACTGCACTTTGTGCAGTTTGTTTTTCAGGTACAGGAGGGAGCTGGAGGATTTATTTGACAAAAAATTAGGCCTGTGAGTGAAAACTAAGTGAACTAAGCAGATGTCCTGAGACACTAGGTTTCTCAGTAAAGGTGAAGAGGAGAATGTGTCACAGTGGGCGAAGGGTATATGGGTGTACTGGAGGGGCGGTCTGCCAGCATGTCATGTAAAAACCACAAGAAAATGAACTAGAGGACAGGGTGACATGGGGAAGAAGGGAGCAAAAAAAAAAAGGTTCCACCATACCAGTTCCATCAGATATCAGTTCTGCAAGTGGTGGTGGTGGAAAAGAGTTGGGACAAGGGCTGTGATTCATAGTGGTGGGGCATGGGCTCTTCTTGAGAGGACTAGGGCTGTGCACCTGCTAGCTTGGGCAAAGAAACAGTGGCTCATTAGTCCTCAGAAGTTCTACAACAACCGCAAGCAGCTTTTCCAGCTGGTCACCCAGTGCATCTGGTGAAGAAATCATGCAGAGCATCCAGAAGCACAGAAGTCTCACCCTCTTTCTCCTTCCAGTTGATCAAGTTTCCCTACCCAGGACAGATTAGATGCATCCAGATTTGTAAAGGGATGACCACCCCATCCAGCTTTTATACATAACACAACAGCTGCCACCACAGCCAGACATGTGTGGGGGTTTGTGTATCTGCATGTGTGTGCGCATGGACAGTTGCAGATTTACCCTGAAGAGCTTTAAGATGCCACTCTGCAGTCAGATCTTGCATCAGCAGCTATACCATCCATCCCAGTGTATGTTGGGTGAGAGTGCATCTGCTTCTGGCAGGGACACTACGGGTATCTTGTCACCAGTAGGTGAAGTAGTTACTCATGGCACTATAATGCAGGACAAAGCATACCAAACCTGCAGCTCTACAAAAGCAAACCAGTAGCACCACCACCAAAGCAACATACAGAGAGTGCCAGAGAGGAGTATGTGGAAACAAAGCTACCATAGCAGAAGTATGACAATAACCAGAGCTCCCATAGCAGATGCACGAGAATAAACAGAGTTGCCATAGCAGAGGCATGAGAATAACCAGAGCTGCCATAGCACAGGCATGAGAATAACTAGAGCTGCCATAGCAGAGGCATGAGAATAACCAGAGCTGCCATAGGAGAGGCATGTGAATAACCAGAGCTGCCATAGGAGAGGCATGAGAATAAACAGAGCTGCCATGGCACAGGCATGAGAATAACTAGAGCTGCCATAGCAGAGGCATAAGAATAAATAAAGCTGCCATAGCAGAGGTATGAGAATAACTAGAGCTGCCATAGCAGAGGCACGAGACTAAGCAGAGCTGCCATAGCAGAGGCATGAGAATAAACAAAGCTGCCATAGGAGAGGCATGAGAATAACCAGAGCTGCCATAGGAGAGGCATGCGAATAACCAGAGCTGCCATAGCAGAGGCATGAGAGTAACTAGAGCTGCCATAGCAGAGGCATGAGAATAACAAAAGCTGCCATAGCAGAGGCATGGGACTAAGCAAAGCTGCCATAGCAGAGGCATGAGAATAAATAAGCTGCCATAGGAGAAGCATGAGAATAAACAGAGCTGCCATGGCATAGGCATGAGAATAACAAGAGAAGCCATAGCAGAGGCATGAGAATAACCAGAGCTGCCATAGCAGAGGCATGAGAATAAACAGAGCTGCCATGGCACAGGCATGAGAATAACTAGAGCTGCGGTAGCACAGGCATGAGAATAACCAGAGCTGCCATAGCACAGGCACGAGAATAACCAGAGCTGCCATGGCACAGGCATGAGAATGGAAGGGTAGCCCGGTATTATGTGGGGGAAAGCTCCTCCCACACAGCCTATTTAAGCATGACAACCGACTTCTGCTCTGCTTAGAGCGAGTTGCACTCGCTGCGTTGGTGCGGCTGGTCACACCCCCCTCCCTCTTCTTCATCCTCTCCGTCCCTGCTTCCTCCCTGACTCGCTATTTCCTTGTCCTCGCTACTCCTCATCCCTGTTTTTCCGTTGTTTTTCTCTCTTTGGAGAGGTTAAGCCAGCCGTGCTCCTGGTTAGTCATGCTCCTCCACCTGTCATACCGCCTGTTTGTTCTTTCCTCAGCTCAGCCACAGAGTTACCCCTGCACTCTTCCATTGGCTGCAGCACGCTAACCTTGATTAACAGCTGTTGCTGTTCTCCTTCCAGTTCGGCTCGCCATTGAAGCGCCACCCACCGTATGGTCTACCTTTTCAACCTGGGGCACGCTTGTCTAGAAGGCCATGCTACGTATGATAGTTGGGGATATATATCTCCATGGTGTTGCAGTGCTTTTGTAAGGCATACGACTACATTGCTTTCTCAGTCCTCCCCATTCCTACAGGAGCCAGATATCAGCGGGGGAACCACGAAACCGCTCCCTAGGACTACCATAATTTCACAGCACTCTGAGGTCTGTTTCAGTATGCTTACACCAACAGTATGCCATTATGCCTTATCATGACTTCCCTTAGTTACAGTTACCAGGACATGCCATTCTAATCCATTGTGCATTTAGCCATGGATGCAGGTACTGCACACACCCCACTATGTCACATTGAATCATGACTGTGAAAACTGTCTGTATGCTGATTACTGCTTACTGTCTCATTTTGCTGCGGTTGTGGCTGTGCTAGCGCTATGATTACGATACTTACTCCATCTTGGATCTTGCTAGATTCCTTTCTTGTGTTGCCAGATGCTTACTCGGTCTAACATTCTTACTGTTTACACTATGCCTCGGCAAATGGCTGCATGTTTCTACCTACCATGTCAAGCACTCCTGGTATTATTCACTCACTCCAGTTATTGAACTTCACTATGCTAGTACTGCAACCTACTAGCTTAGCTCCTTGAGCCAGCTTCTCCCAACGCCACTTCCCGGAGACCATCACATGGACCTTTACTTCCTACTTGCCTTCTATCCTAGCTTGGCATTTGCTCTAAGACCAATTTACAATATCTGACTTCTACATGATGGACCTTCCTTTTCACCAAGGTATGAAGCCCACTATGTAATCATATCTCTGAGTCATTGGATGTGCTCAGCAGCACCGCAGGATTCCTTCACGTACTATGTTCTCTGCTCCTCAACTACCATGCATTTCAGCCCTCGCCACCTCGAGGCCTGGACATTCATGTTTTATATCTACCTGCAGCTGTGTCTGCCAACCTTAGGAGCTTCTTTCCTTCAGATACTCATCCGGATTTCTTTGGCCATTCCTCTTCTATTCTTTGGATGCTTCTACCTTGTCACATTAGTCATGTGAATTAATACTATTACTACTCCTACCAGGACTTCGTTGAGATCATTCAAGGACATTAACTCTCATGATTTGTGCCCTACGACTTTTCGACCCTTGTGACATCGCTACTTCCTTCAGCTTCAGCCCTCTTCAGTCATCACCATTCATGAGTCATATGCTCAGCTATTCAGGACCTGTCAGACCATTCTTAAGCAGTCACTCTAGCTAAGGCATCATTCTGGTTTTGGAACGTGTATGTCAGCATTGTTCCGCATTCATCTGGATCTACACAACGCTCTCCGATTTCCTTGCTAGTACCATTCTCATAGCCTTACCTTACCTTACCTCACCAGCTGATGGATAAGCTGTGCATCTCCCCTGGAGACTAACTGCCACATTCTATTACTACCAGCAGACCTCAGCAGGTCCGGCTGCATTTTCCTGTTACCTGGTGTTAGCCACCTCCCTACTTGCCTCACCAGCTGTGCATCTCACCGAGGGCATTTTCTTACAGTTCCAATGCTACTTCACACTTATCTGGCTCAGGATGCTACCTCCATTTCAATACCTACTTTTCCTCTATGCCGCCTCACCCAGCTCGGGGCCTAGAGATTTACAGCTTCTACGACCTGCCTTTGCCCTTCAGGCTGGGAGGTTTACCTACTTCTATTCTATGCCTGCCTCGTTCAGCTCGGGGCTTGTAGATTCTCAGCTTCTATGATCTGCCTTCGCCATCAGGCTGGGAGGTTTACCTACTACTCAGCTGCTTCTATGACCTGCCTTCGCTCATCGGGCTGGGATGATTACCTACTTCTGCTCTAGTTCTGCCTCACCATCGGGGCCTGGAGATTCCCGTATTCTACTATATGCTTCTCTGCTGCCATGTCAGCCAGCCGAAAGCTCCTTTATTATGGATCCACATCTGGCCGTTTCTTCATTCCTCCTCTGTTCTTGGATGCTTGCCCTGCTGCTTCAGCCACGTGGAATTGCTGCTGCTCTACCCTTTTCAGGACACTTAGTTGCGCCTCTCATGAAGACCTTATCCTGATTGTGCTCTACCGTTTTTTGCCCTCCGACGACGCTACTCTGTTTGACTCAGCCTCTTCGGTTATCTCCATCCTGGACTCTTCTGCTCGACTATTCAGGTCTCGTCATGTTATTGCTGCCTCACACATTGCATACCTACAGTTTCGACTGCTATTCCTCATCAAGTTGCCATCTCTATGCCACGGTCTCTTCAGTGCGATCCCTGCCCTCCTTGATCTAATGGATCCGTCAGTCCTCAGCACCATTCCATTCTCTACGTCTGCCTTAAGAATGCAGTACTACTCTGCTCTAAACTGACTCAAGATACATCTCCTGGAGGCTGTATGCCACGCACTATTCCTACTGGCTGACCTCCGTATGTCTGGCTGCATTTCCTGTTACCTGGAGCTAGTCGCCTCTCTACTTACTTCTCCAGCTGATGGAAAAGCTGCGCTTTCATCGAGGGACTGCCTGCCCTGCTCTATTCTACCAGCAGACTTCCATGGGTCTGTCTGCGCTTCCATACCTGGAATCAGCTGCCTCTCTCTCCTACCTCGCCAGCTGTTGGTTAAGCTGCGCTTTCTTCAGGGGCTGATTGCCACGTCATTGTTCCTTTTCATCTGCCTTAGTGGATGCAATCCCTGCTCCTGCTACCTCAAAATTTGGATTAGCGGTCCTACTGCCTTGTTTACTTTTTGGGCTCACCATATTCTACTACTTGGATGCGTCATACCTCACACCAATGTCTCCGATTATCCTCTACAGCTTGCCATTCAGCTCAGCTCTACAGCAGTTGCCTTCATATCAATTCCTAAGTCTATACTTCACTTATTAGAACTAGATTCATCAGTCGGTAGCCTGGCTACAAGCCTTCTTTCATGACACGTACTATTCAAAGCCTCTATTAGAATTCAGGAAGTCATACTACTTCTATTCATCCTGCCTCGTTGACGTCAAATTTGGATGCAACTATCTGCGTCTGGTCTCTTGTATTGAATTTGTCAGTCACAAACTTCATCTCCACCATCATACATTTCCTGGATTATGCCTTCTATAAACTGAAGTCCAGAAGAAGGTTCTACTTATAATCACTCCATCATTCCGAATTATACATGGATTCTCAGACTCGGACTTTATTAGGAGGAAATTACTTCTCTGGACATTTACACTACAGTTCCTTCTTTAGCTCCGTTCATCTGGATTGAATTCTACAAATTAGAATTCAGATTTAGCTGATTAATTTAGTTTAATTAGGATCTCTCTCCTTTAGCATGCCCAGAAGGACGAGCAGGTCAGTAGCCATGGGTCCTCAGAGGTTCCCCCCAAGGGGGTTTTTCCTCTCCTGAGTGCTACTGGTCACACTCTCCGGAGTTGGAGGAGGTGATCATCTATTCATATCATTAAGTTGTTTGGCACGACTTCTTTAGCATTCAGTTGCAGAACAATCATTGATATTTATTCTTTTTGGGGCTTTCATAATTCTAAACCAAGCTTCCTTCCTACAGGTGGGATACAGAGAAAGGCCAAAACCATCAAATATTATCAAACGACTCAATTCAAACATCCAAGTACCTAAGCACAATACATTCTACACTATTACCTAGTAAACATTGTCCTATCTATACTGGCCCCTGTATCCAACAATCATATTCATCATTCAACTATATGTTACATAAGCACTGAGCTTGAATCACACACAATGGAAGGGTAGCTCGGTATTATGTGGGGGAAAGCTCCTCCCCCACAGCCTATTTAAGCATGACAACTGACTTCCACTCTGCTTAGAGCGAGTCGCACTCACCCACCATCCTCCCCGTCACCTCCTCCTTCTGCAGCACTCTTATCCCACAGAGGGGGATTTCATAATTCTAAACCAAGCATCCTTCCTACAGGTGGGATACAGAGAAAGGCCCAAACCATCAAATATTATCAAACGACTCAATTCAAGCATCCAAGTACCTAAGCACAATACATTCTATACTATTACATAGTAAATATTGTCCAATCTATACTGGCCTCTGTATCCAACAATGATATTCATCATTCAACTATATGTTACATAAGCAATGAGCATGAACCACACATAATAACTAGAGCTGCCATAGCAGAGGCATGAGAATAACCAGAGCTGGAATAGCAGAGGCATGAGAATAAACAGAGCTGCCATGGCACAGGCATGATATTAACTAGAGCTGCCATAGCACAGGCATGAGAATAACTAGAGCTGCCATAGCAGAGACATCAGAATAAGTAGAGCAGCCACAGCAGAGGCATGAGAATAACTAGAGTTGCCATAGCAGAGGTATGAGAATAACCAGGCTGCCGTAGCAGAGGCATGAGAATAACCAGAGCTGCGATAGCAGAGGCATGAGAATAACAAGAGCTCCCATAGGAATAATCAGAGCTGCCATAGGAGAGGCATGAGAATAAACAGAGCTGCCATAGCACAGGCATGAGAATAAACAGAGCTGCCATAGCAGAGGCATGAGAATAACTAGAGCTGCCATAGCAGAGGCATGAAAATAACTAAAGCTGCCATAGCAGAGGAATGAGAATAAACAGAGCTGCCATGGCACAGGCATGAGAATAAACAGAGCTGACATAGGAGAAGCATGAGAATAAACAGAGCTACCATAGCAGAGGCATGAGAATAACTAGAGCTGCCATAGCAGAGGCATGAGAATAACTAGAGCTGCCATAGCAGAGGCATGAGAATAAACAGAGCTGCCATAGGAGAGGCATGAGAATAACCAGAGCTGCCATAGCACAGGCACGAGAATAACTAGAGCTGCCATAGCAGAGGCATGAGAGTAACTAGAGCTGCCATAGCACAGGTATGAGAATAACCAGAGCTGCCATAGCACAGGCATGAGAAAAATTAGAGCTACCACAGCAGAAGCATGAGAATAACTAGAGCTGCCATAGCAGAGACATGAGAATAACTAGAGCTGCAGTAGCCGAGGCATGAGAACAACTAAAGCTGCCATAGAAGAGGCATGAGAATAACTAGAGCTGCCAAAGCACAGGCATCAGAATAAGCAGATCAGCCATAACAGAGGCATGGGAATACCTAGACTTGCCATAGCAGAGGCATGAGAATAACAAGAGCTGCCATAGGAGAAGCATGAGAATAATCAGAGCTGCCATAGGAGAGGCATGAGAATAAACAGAGCTGCCATAGCAGAGGCATGAGAATAAACAGAGCTGCCATAGCAGAGGCCTGAGAATAACGAGAGCTGCATGGCACAGACATGAGATTAACTAGAGCTGCCATAGCAGAGGCATGAGAATAAACAGAGCTGCCATGGCACAGGCATGAGAAAAACTAGAGCTGCCATAGCACAGGCATGAGAATAATCAGAGCTGCCATAGCACAGGCATGAGAATAAACAGAGCTGCCATGGCACAGGCATAAGATTGACTAGAGCTGCCATAGCAGAGGCATGAGAACAACCAGAGCTGCCATAGCAGAGGCATGAGAATAAACAGAGCTGCCATGGCACAGGCATGAGAATAACTAGAGCTGCCATAGAACAGGCATGAGAATAAATAGAGCTGCCATAGCAGAGGCATCAGTATAAGCAGAGCAGCCAAAGCAGAGGCATGAGAATAACCTGGCAGCCATAGCAGAGGCATGAGAATAACCAGATCGGCCGTAGCAGAGGATTGAGAATAACAAGAGCTGCCATAGGAGAAGAATGAGAATAATCAGAGTTGCCATAGGAGAGGCATGAGAATAAACAGAGCTGCCATAGCACAGGCATGAGAATAAACAGAGCTGCCATAGCAGAGGCATGCAAATAACTAGAGCTGCCATAGCATAGGCATGAGAATAACTAGAGCTGCCATAGCAGAGGCATGAGAATAACTAGAGCTGCCATAGCAGAGGCATGAGAATAAACAGAGCTGCCACAGGAGAAGCATGAGAATAAACAGAGCTGCCATAGCAGAGGCATGAGAATAAACAGAGCTGCCAGAGCAGAGGCATGAGAATAACTAGAGCTGCCATAGCACAGGCATGAGAATAACCAGAGCTGCCAAGCAGAGGCATGAGAATAACTAGAGCTACTGCATGCAGAGGCACGAGAATAACTAGAGCTGCCATAGTAGAGGCATGAGAATAACTAGAGCTGCCATTGCACAGGCATGAGAATAACTAGAACTGCCGTAGCAGAGGCATGAGAGTAACTCAGAGCTTAATACCACAGGCATGAGAATAACCAGAGCTGCCATAGCACAGGAATGAGAATAATTAGAGCTGCCGTTGCAGAGGTATGAGAATAACCAGAGCTGCCATAGGACAGGCATGAGAATAACCAGAGCTGCCATTGCACAGGCATGCAATAACTAGAGCTGCCATAGCATAGGCATGAGAATAACTAGAGCTGCCATAGCACAGGCATGAGAATAACCAGAGCTGCCATAGCACAGGAATGAGAATAATTAGAGCTGCCGTAGCAGAGGTATGAGAATAACTAGAGCTGCCATAGCACAGGCATGTGAATAACCAGAGCTGCCATAGCACAGGCATGAGAATAATTAGACCTGCCATAGCAGAGGCATGTGAATAACTAGAACTGCCATAGCAGAGGCATGAGAATAACTAAAGCTGCCATAGCACAGGCATGAGAATAAACAGAGCTGCCATAGCAGAGGCATGAGAATAACTAGAGCTGCCATAGCAGAGGCATGAGAATAACTAGAACTGCCATAGCAGAGGCATGAGAATAACTAAAGCTGCCATAGCAGAGGTATGAGAATAAACAGAGCTGCCATAGCAGAGGTATGAGAATAAACAGAGCTGCCAGAGCAGAGGCATGAGAATAACTAGAGCTGCCATAGCACAGGCATCAGAATAACTAGAGCTGCCGTAGCAGAGGCATGAGAATAACTAGAGCTACCGTAGCAGAGGCATGAGAATAACGAGAGCTGCCATAGCAGAGGCATGAGAATAACTAGTGCTGCCATAGTAGAGGCATGAGAATAAACAGAACTTCCACTGGAGAGGCATGAGAATAACCAGACCTGCCATTGCACAGGCATGAGAATAACTAGAGCTGCCATAGCAGAGGCAGGAGAGTAACTAGAGCTGCCATAGCACAGGCATGAGAATAATTAGAGCTGCCGTAGCAGAGGCATGAGAATAACCAGAGCTGCAATAGCACAGGCATGAGAATAGCCAGAGCTGCCAGAGCACAGGCATGAGAATAATTAGAGCTGCCATAGCAGAAGCATGTGAATAACTAGAGCTGCCATAGCAGAGGCATGAGAATAACTAGAGCTGCAGTAGCCGAGGCATGAGAATAACCAGAGCTGCAATAGCAGAGGCATGCGAATAACTAGAACTGCCACAGCAGAGGCATAAGAATAAATGGAGCTGAGATAGCACAGGCATGAGAATAACCAGAGCTGCCATAGCACAGGCATGAGAATAATTAGAGCTGCCGTAGCAGAGGCATGAGAGTAACTAGAGCTTCCAGAGCACAGGCATAAGAATAACCAGAGCTGCCATAGCCCAGGCATGAGAATAACTAGAGCTGCCATGGCACAGGCATGAGAATAACTAGAGCTGCCATAGCAGAGGCACGAGAATAACCAGAGCTGCCCTAGCAGAGGCATGAGAAAAACAGAGCTGCCATAGAAGAGGCATGAGAATAACGAGAGCTGATAGGGCACAGACATGAGATTAACTAGAGCTGCCATAGCAGAGGCATGAGAATAAACAGAGCTGCCATGGCACAGGCATGAGATAAACTAGATCTGCCACAGCACAGGCATGAGAATAATCAGAGCTGCCATAGCAGAGGCATGAGAATAAACAGAGCTGCCATGGCACAGGCATGAGATTAACTAGAGCTGCCATAGCACAGGCATGAGAATAAATAGAGCTGCCATAGCAAGGCATCAGTATAAGCAAAGCAGCCATAGCAGAGGCATGAGAATAACCAGGCTGCCATAGCAGAGGCATGAGAATAACCAGATCGGCCATAGCAGAAGATTGAGAATAACAAGAGCTGCCGTAGGAGAAGCATGAGAATAATCAGAGCTGCCATAGGAGAGGCATGAGAATAAACAGAGCTGCCATAGCACATGCATGAGAATAAACAGAGCTGCCATAGCAGAGGCATGCAAATAACTAGAGCTGCCATAGCACAGGCATGAGAAAAACTAGAGCTGCCATAGCACAGGCATGAGAATAATCAGAGCTGCCATAGCACAGGCATAGAGAATAAACAGAGCCTGCCATGGCACAGGCATAAGATTGACTAGAGCTGCCATCAGGAGGTAATGAGAACAACCAGAGCTGCCATAGCAGAGGCATGAGAATAACAGAGCTGCCATGGCACAGGCATGAGAATAACTAGACGCTATAGAACAGGCATGAGAATAAATAGAGCTGCCAGCAGAGGCATCAGTATAAGCAGAGCAGCCAAAGCAGAGGCATGAGAATAACCTGGCAGCCATAGCAGAGGCATGAGAATAACCAGATCGGCCGTAGCAGAGGATTGAGAATAACAAGAGCTGCCATAGGAGAAGAATGAGAATAATCAGAGTTGCCATAGGAGAGTCATGAGAATAAACAGAGCTGCCATAGCACAGGCATGAGAATAAACAGAGCTGCCATAGCAGAGGCATGCAAATAACTAGAGCTGCCATAGCATAGGCATGAGAATAACTAGAGCTGCCATAGCAGAGGCATGAGAATAACTAGAGCTGCCATAGCAGAGGCATGAGAATAAACAGAGCTGCCACAGGAGAAGCATGAGAATAAACAGAGCTGCCATAGCAGAGGCATGAGAATAAACAGAGCTGCCAGAGCAGAGGTATGAGAATAACTAGAGCTGCCATAGCACAGGCATGAGAATAACCAGAGCTGCCATAGCAGAGGCATGAGAATAACTAGAGCTACTGTAGCAGAGGCACGATAATAACTAGAGCTGCCATAGTAGAGGCATGAGAATAACTAGAGCTGCCATTGCACAGGCATGAGAATAACTAGAACTGTCATAGCAGAGGCATGAGAGTAACCAGAGCTTTCATACCACAGGCATGAGAATAACCAGAGCTGCCATAGCACAGGAATGAGAATAATTAGAGCTGCCGTAGCAGAGGTATGAGAATAACTAGAGCTGCCATAGGACAGGCATGAGAATAACCAGAGCTGCCATTGCACAGGCATGCAAATAACTAGAGCTGCCATAGCATAGGCATGAGAATAACTAGAGCTGCCATAGCACAGGCATGAGAATAACCAGAGCTGCCATAGCACAGGAATGAGAATAATTAGAGCTGCCGTAGCAGAGGTATGAGAATAACTAGAGCTGCCATAGCACAGGCATGTGAATAACCAGAGCTGCCATAGCACAGGCATGAGAATAATTAGAGCTGCCATAGCAGAGGCATGTGAATAACTAGAACTGCCATAGCAGAGGCATGAGAATAACTAAAGCTGCCATAGCAGAGGCATGAGAATAAACAGAGCTGCCAGAGCAGAGGCATGAGAATAACTTCAGAGCCGCCATAGCACATGTAATCAGAATAACCAGAGCCGCCGTAGCAGAGGCATGAGAACAACTAGAGCTACCGTAGTAGGCATGAGAATAACAGAGCTGCTATAGCAGAGGCATGAGAATAACTAGTGCTGCCAGGTAGAGGCATGAGAATAACAGAACTTCCACTGGAGAGGCATGAGAATAACCAGACCTGCCATTGCACAGGCATGAGAATAACTAGAGCTGCCATAGCAGATGCAGGAGAGTAACTAGAGCTGCCATAGCACAGGCATGAGAATAATTAGAGCTGCCGTAGCAGAGGCATGAGAATAACCAGAGCTGCAATAGCACAGGCATGAGAATAGCCAGAGCTGCCAAAGCACAGGCATGAGAATAATTAGAGCTGCCATAGCAGAAGCATGTGAATAACTAGAGCTGCCATAGCAGAGGCATGAGAATAACTAGAGCTGCAGCAGCGAGGCATGAGGAATAACCAGAGCTGCAATAGCAGAGGCATGCGAATAACTAGAACTGCCACAGCAGAGGCATAAGAATAAATGGAGCTGAGATAGCACAGGCATGAGAATAACCAGAGCTGCCATAGCACAGGCATGAGAATAATTAGAGCTGCCATAGCAGAGGCATGAGAGTAACTAGAGCTTCCATAGCACAGGCATAAGAATAACCAGAGCTGCCATAGCCCAGGCATGAGAATAACTAGAGCTGCCATGGCACAGGCATGAGAATAACTAGAGCTGCCATAGCAGACGCACGAGAATAACCAGAGCTGCCATAGCAGAGGCATGAGAAAAACAGAGCTGCCATAGAAGAGGCATGAGAATAACGAGAGCTGATAGGGCACAGACATGAGATTAACTAGAGCTGCCATAGCAGAGGCATGAGAATAAACAGAGCTGCCATGGCACAGGCATGAAATAAACTAGATCTGCCACAGCACAGGCATGAGAATAATCAGAGCTGCCAGCAGCAGGCATGAGAATAAACAGAGCTGCCATGGTGCTGGCATGGGATTAACTAGAGCTGCCATAGCACAGGCATGAGAATAAAAGAGCTGCCATAGCAGAGGCATCAGTATAAGCAAAGCAGCCATAGCAGAGGCATGAGAATAACCAGGCTGCCATAGCAGAGGCATGAGAATAACTAGATCGGCCATAGCAGAAGATTGAGAATAACAAGAGCTGCCGTAGGAGAAGCATGAGAATAATCAGAGCTGCCATAGGAGAGGCATGAGAATAACTAGAGCTGCCATAGCAGATGCATGAGAATAAACAGAGCTGCCATAGGAGAAGCATGAGAATAAACAGAGCTGCCGTAGCAGAGGCATGAGAATAAACAGAGCTGCCAGAGCAGAGGTATGAGAATAACTAGAGCTGCCAAAGCACAGGACTGAGAATAACCAGAGCTGCCATAGCAGAGGCAATGAGAATAATTCAGAGCTGCCGTGAGCAGAGGCACGAGAATAACTTAGAGCTGCCATAGCAGAGGCATGAGAATAACTAGAGCTGCTATGCAGAGGCAATGAGATTAACCAGAGCTGCCTAGCAGAGGCATGAGAATAACTCAGAGCTCGCCATAGACAGGCATCAGAATAACTAGAGCTGCCGTAGCAGAGGCCATGAGAATAACTAGAGCCACAGTACAGAGGCATGAGAATAACTAGAGCTGCCATAGCAGAGGCATGAGAATAACTAGTGGTGCCATAGCAGTAGGTATGAGAATAAACAGTCTTTCCATAGAGAGGCATGAGAATAACCAGACCTGCCATTGCACAGGCATGAGAATAACTAGAGCTGCCCGGAGGCAGGAGAGGTAATCGAGCTGCCAAGAGCACAGGCATGAGAATAATTAGAGCTGCCATAGCAGAGGCATGAGAATAACTGAGCTGCCATATGCAGAGGCATGAGATTAACTAGAGCTGCCATAGCACGGGCATGAGAATAATTAGATGCCATAGCAGAGGCATGTGAATAATTCAGAGCTGCCATGCAGAGGTACGAGAATAACCAGAGCTGCCATAGCACAGGCATGAGAATAACGAGAGCCGCGGTACAGGCATGAGAATAACTGACGCTTAGCAGAGGCAAGGTGAATAACCAGAGCTGCTAAGTGAGGCATGAGAACAATAGAGATGCGTAGAAGGAGGCATGAGATAATACTAGAGTGCCATGGCAGAGACATGAGATTAACTAGAGCTGCCATAGCAGGGCATGAGAATAAACAGAGCTGCCATGGCACAGGCATGAGATAAACTAGAGCTGCCATAGCACAGGCATGAGAATAATCAGAGCTGCCATAGCAGAGGCATGAGAATAAACAGAGCTGCCATGTCACAGGCATGAGATTAACTAGAGCTGCAATAGCACAGGCATGAGAATAAATAGAGCTGCCATAGCAGAGGCATCAGTATAAGCAGAGCAGCCATAGCAGCGGCATGAGAATAACCAGGCTGCCATAGCAGAGGCATGAGAATAACCAGATCGGCCATAGCAGAAGATTGAGAATAACATGAGCTGCCGTAGGAGAAGAATGAGAATAATCAGAGCTGCCATAGGAGAGGCATGAGAATAAACAGAGCTGCCATAGCACATGCATGAGAATAAACAGAGCTGCCATAGCAGAGGCATGCAAATAACTAGAGCTGCCATAGCACAGGCATGAGAATAACTAGAGCTGCCATAGCAGTGGCATGAGAATAACTAGAGCTGCCATTGCAGCGGCATGAGAATAAACAGAGCTGCCAGAGCAGAGGTATGAGAATAACTAGAGCTGCCATAGCACAGGCCTGAGAATAACCAGAGCTGCCATAGCAGAGGCATGAGAATAACTAGAGCTGCCGTAGCAGAGGCACGAGAATAACTAGAGCTGCCATAGTAGAGGCATGAGAATAACTAGAGCTGCTATAGCAGAGGCATGAGATTAACCAGAGCTGCTAGCAGAGGCATGGAACACTAGGCTGCCACAGCACAGGCATCAGAATACCGAGAGCTGCCATAGCAGAGGCATGAGAATAACTAGTGCTGCCATAGTGAGGCATGAGAACAGACAGTGCTTCCATTGGAGCGCATGAGAATAACCAGACCTGCCATTGCACAGGCATGAGAATAACTAGAGCTGCCATAGCAGAGGCAGGAGAGTAACTAGAGCTGCTATAGCACAGGCATGAGAATAGTGGAGCTGCCGTGGCAGAGGCATGAGAATAACGTGAGCTGCAATAGCACAGGCATGAGAATGTCAGAGCTGCTTAAAGCACAGGCATGAGAGTAATTAGAGGCTAGCAGAGCATGTGAATAACTAGAGCTGCCATAGCAGAGTGCATGAGAATAACTAGAGCTGCAGTAGCCGAGGCATTAGAATAACCAGAGCTGCAATAGCAGAGGCATGTGAATAACTAGAACTGCCACTGCAGAGGCATGAGAATAAATAGAGCTGAGATAGCACAGGCATGAGAATAACCATAGCTGCCATAGCACAGGCATGAGAATAATTAGAGCAGCCGTAGCAGAGGCATGAGAGTAACTAGAGCTGCCATAGCACAGGCATGAGAATAACCAGAGCTGCCATAGCACAGGCATGAGAATAACGAGAGCTGCCTTGGCACAGGCATGAGAATAACCAGACCTGGCATTAGAGGAACGAGAATAACTGAGCTGCTGCCATAGCAGAGGCATGAGAATAAACAGAGCTGCCATAGAAGAGGCATGAGAATAACGAGAGCTGCCATGGCAGAGACATGAGATTAACTAGAGCTGCCATAGCAGAGGCATGAGAATAAACAGAGCTGCCATGGCACAGGCATGAGATAAACTAGAGCTGCCATAGCACAGGCATGAGAATAATCAGAGCTGCCAGAGCAGAGGCATGAGAATAAACAGAGCTGCCATGTCACAGGCATGAGATTAACTAGAGCTGCTATAGCACAGGCATGAGAATAAATAGAGCTGCCATAGCAGAGGCATCAGTATAAGCAGAGCAGCCATAGCAGAGGCATGAGAATAACCAGGCTGCCATAGTAGAGGCATGAGAATAACCAGATCGGCCATAGCAGAAGATTGAGAATAACAAGAGCTGCCGTAGGAGAAGCATGAGAATAATCAGAGCTGCCATAGGAGAGGCATGAGAATAAACAGAGCTGCCATAGCACATGCATGAGAATAAACAGAGCTGCCATAGCAGAGGCATGCAAATAACTAGAGCTGCCATAGCACAGGCATGAGAATAACTGGAGCTGCCATAGCAGCGGCATGAGAATGACTAGAGCTGCCATAGCAGAGGCATGAGAATAAACAGAGCTGCCAGAGCAGAGGTATGAGAATAACTAGAGCTGCCATAGCACAGGCCTGAGAATAACCAGAGCTGCCATAGCAGAGGCATGAGAATAACTAGAGCTGCCGTAGCAGAGGCACGAGAATAACTAGAGCTGCCATAGTAGAGGCATGAGAATAACTAGAGCTGCTATAGCAGAGGCATGAGATTAACTAGAGCTGCCATAGCAGAGGCATGAGAATAACTAGAGCTGCCATAGCACAGGCATCAGAATAACTAGAGCTGCCGTAGCAGAGGCATGAGAATAACTAGAGCTACCGTAGCAGAGGCATGAGAATAACTAGAGCTGCCATAGCAGAGGCATGAGAATAACTAGTGCTGCCATAGCAGAGGCATGAGAATAAACAGTGCTTCCATAGGAGAGGCATGAGAATAGCTAGACCTGCTCCATTGCACAGGCATGAGAATAACTAGAGCTGCCACAGCAGAGGCGTGAGGCTAACTAGACTTGCCATAGCACAGGCATGAGAATAGCTGGAGCTGCCGTAGCAGAGGCATGAGGCTCAGAACTGCAATAGCAGAGGCATGCGAATAACTAGAACTGCCACAGCAGAGGCATGAGATTAACTAGAGCTGGAGATAGCACAGGCATGAGAATAACCAGAGCTGCCATAGCACAGGCATGAGAATAATTAGTGCTGTCGAGCAGTCTGATTGTAACTAGAGCTGCTACAGAGGCATGAGAATAACTAGAGCTGCAATAATTGAGGCATGAGAATGAACAGATTGCTATAAGAGGCATGTGAATAATAGAGCCGCATAGCAGCATGAGACCAACTAAAGTTGTTTGTAGAGGCAGAGAATAACTAGTGCTGCCAGTACAGGATGAGAATAACCAGAGCTGCCACAGAGGCACGAGAATAACCAGGCTGCAGCAGAGGCATCTGAATAACCAGAGCTGCCAGCACAGGCATCAGAATACAGATCAGCCATAACAGAGTATGGGAACCTAGACTTGCTATAGCAGAGGCTGATAATAACCAGGGCCGAGAAGCATGAGAATAACCAGAGCTCCAGCAGAGGCATGAGGTCACAAGAGCTGCCATAGGAGATGCATGAGAAATAGAGCTGCCATAGTAGAGGCATGATAACAAGAGCTGCCATGGCACAGGCATGAGATTAACTACAGCTGCCATAGCAGAGGCACGAGAACAACCAGAGCTGCCATAGCACAGGCATCAGAATAAGCAGATCAGCCATAACAGAGGCATGGGATTACCTAGACTTGCCATAGCAGAGGCATGAGTATAACTAGAGCTGCCATAGCAGAGGCTTTAGAATAACTAGAGCTACTGTAGCAGAGGCATGAGAATAACTAGAGCTACCATAGCAGAGGCATGAGAATAACTAGAGCTGCCACAGCAGGGGCATGAGAATAAACAGAGCAGCCATTGCAGAGTTATGAGAATAACCAGAGTTGCCATAGCAGAGGCATGAGAATAAACAGAGTTGCGGTACAGGCATGAGAATAACTAGGCACAGCACAGGCATGAGAATAACTAGAGCTGGCACAGGCATGTGAGCCTAGAGTGCCAGCAGAGTTGTGAGAATAACCAGGTTGCCACAGCAGCATGAGAATAACCAGAGCTGCCATAGCAGAGGCATGAGAATAGAGTGAGCTGCCATGGCACAGTGTAGAGAATAATTAAGCTGCTACAGCACAGGCATGAGAATAATGAGAGCTGCCATAGCAGAGGTATGAGTATAAGCAGAGCAGCCAAGCAGAGGGCATGTGAATAACCAGAGCTGCCATAGTAGAGGCATGAGAATTACCAGATTCGCTATGCAGAGTATGAGAATACAAGAGCTGTCATAAGGAGTAGCATGAGAATAATCAGAGCTGCCATAGGAGAGGCATGAGAATAATGACAGCTGCCATAGCACAGGCATGAGAATAAACAGAGCTGCCATAGGAGAGGCATGCAAATAAGTAGAGCTGCCATAGCACAGCCATGAGAATAACTAGAGCTGCCATAGCAGAGGCATGAGAATAAACAGAGCTGCCATAGGAGAAGCATGAGACTAAACAGAGCTGCCATACCAGAGGCATGATAATAAACAGAGCTGTCATAGCAGAGGCATGGGAATAACTAGAGATGCCATAGCAGAGGCATGAGAATAAACAGAGCTGCCATAGCAGAGGCATGAGAATAACCAGAGCTGCCATTGCACAGGCATGACAATAACTAGAGCTGCCATAGCAGAGGCATGAGAGTAACCAGAGCTGTCATAGCACAGGCATGAGAATAACCAGAGCTGCCATAGCACAGGCATGAGAATAATTAGAGCTGCCGTAGCAGAGGTATGAGAATAACTAGAGCTGCCATAGCACAGGCATGAGAATAATCAGAGCTGCCATAGCACAGGCATGAGAATCATTAGAGCTGCCGTACCAGAAGCATGAGAATAACTAGAGCTGCCAGTAGCAGAGGTAGTGAATAAACTGAGCTGCCATAGCAGAGGCATGAGAATAACCAGCTGCCATAGCAGAGGCATGAGAATAACTACAGAGCTGCCATAGCAGAGGTATGCGGATAACTAGAGCTGCATAGCAGAGGCATGCGAATAACCAGAACTGCCATAGCAGAGGCATGAGAATAACTAAAGCTACCAAGCACAGGCATGAGAATAAACAGAGCTGCCACAGCAGAGGCATGCGAATAACTCAGAGCCGCCACAGCACAGGCATGAGAATAACTAGAGCTGCTTCAGCAGAGGCATGATAATAACCAGAGCTGCCATAGGAAGCATGAGAGTAACCAGAGCTGCCATAGCAGAGGCATGAGAATAACACAGAGCTGCCATAGCAGAGGCATGAGAATAAATGGGAGCTGCCAGAGCAGAGGGCATGAGAATAACCAGAGCTGCCACAGCACAGGCATCAGAATAACTAGAGCTGCACCGTAGCAGAGGCATGAGAATAACCAGAGCTGCCATAGCAGAGGCATGAGAATAATTAGGAGCTGCCATAGAAGAGGCATGAGAATAAAAGAGTGCTTCCACAGGAGAGGCATGAGAATAGCCAGACCTGCCTTTGCACAGGCATGAGAATAACTAGAGCTGCCACAGCAGAGGCATGAGAGTAACTAGAGCTGCCATAGCATAGGCATGAGAATAATCAGAGCTTGCTATAGCACAGGCATGAGAATAAGTTAGAGCCACCAGAAGACGCATGAGAATAATTCAGAGCTGCCATAGCAGCAGTATGAGAATAGCCAGAGCTGCTATAGCACAGGCATGAGAATAATTAGAGCTGCCATAGCAGTAGCTACGAGAATAACTAGAGCTGCCATGGCAGAGGCATGAGAATAACTAGAGCTGCTACAGGAGAGGCATGAGAATAAACAGAGCTGCCATGGCAGAGGCATGAGAATAACTAGAGCTGCCATAGCAGAGGCATGAGAATAACTAGAGCTGCATAGCAGAGGCATGAGAATAACTAGAGCTGCTATAGCAGAGGCATGAGAATAACCAGAGCTGCCATCGCAGAGGCATGAGAATAACTAGAGCTGCCATAGCACAGGCATGAGAATAACCAGAGCGCTACAGCACAGGCATGAGAATAACGAGAGCTGCCATGGCACAGGCATGAGATTAACTAGGAGCTGCCAGCAGAGGCATGAGAATAACCAGAGCTGCCAGTAGCAGAGGCATGAGAATAACCAGAGCCGCCATAGCAGAGGCATGAGAATAACCAGAGCTGCCATTGCAGAGGCATGAGAATAACTAGAGCTGCCATAGCAGAGGCATGAGAATAACTAGAGCTGCCATAGCAGAGGCATGAGAATAACCAGAGCTGCCATAGCAGAGGCATGAGAATAACTAGAGCCGCCAGTAGCAGAGTCATGAGAATAACTAGAGCTGCCATAGCACAGGTGTGAGAATAATAGAGCGTAGAGCACAGGCATGAGAATAACTAGAGCCGCGCATGCAGAGGTATGAGAATAACTAGAGCTGCCAGCAGAGGCATGTGAATAACTAGAGCTGCCATAGCAGAGGCATGAGAATAACTAGTGCTGCCATAGCAGAGGCATGAGAATAAACAGAGCTGCCATAGCAGAGGCATGCGAATAACTAGAGCTGCCATATCAGAGGCATGCGAATAACTAGAACTGCCATAGCAGAGGCATGAGAATAACTAAAGCTACCATAGCACAGGCATGAGAATAAACAGAGCTACCATAGCAGAGGCATGCGAATAACTAGAGCTTCCACAGCACAGGCATGAGAATAACTAGAGCTGCCATAGCAGAGGCATGAGAATAACTAGAGCTGCCATAGCAGAGGCATGAGAATAACTAGAACTGCCATAGCAGAGGCATGAGAATAAACAGAGCTGCCATTGGCTAAGCATGAGAGTAAACAGAGCTGCCATAGCAGAGGCATGAGAATAAACAGAGCTGCCATAGCAGAGGCATGAGAATAAATGGAGCTGCCAGAGCAGAGGCATGAGAATAACTAGAGCTGCCATAGCACAGGCATCAGAATAACTAGAGCTACCGTAGCAGAGGCATGAGAATAACTAGAGCTGCCATAGCAGAGGCATGAGAATAACTAGTGCTGCCATAGCAGAGGCATGAGAATAAAGAGTGCTTCCACAGGAGAGGCATGAGAATAGCCAGACCTGCCATTGCACAGGCATGAGAATAACTAGAGCTGCCATAGCAGAGGGATGAGAGTAACTAGAGCTGCCAGAGCACAGGCATGAGAATAACCAGAGCTGCTATAGCACAGGCATGAGAATAGTTAGAGCTACCGTAGCAGACGCATGAGAATAACTTGAGCTGCCATAGCACAGGCATGAGAATAGCCAGAGCTGCCATAGCACAGGCATGAGAATAATTAGAGCTGCCATAGCAGAAGCATGAGAATAACTAGAGCTGACATAGCAGAGGCATGAGAATAACTAGAGCTGCAGTAACCAAGGCATGAGAATAACCAGAGCTGCCATAGCAGAAGCATGCGAATAACTGGAACTGCCACAGCAGAGGCACGAGAGTAAATAGAGCTGCCATAGCACAGGCATGAGAATAACCAGAGATGCAATAGCACATTCATGAGAATAATTAGAGCTGCCGTATTAGAGGCATGAGAGTAACTAGAGCTGCCATAGCACAGGCATGAGAATAACCAGAGCTGCCATAGCACAGGCATGAGAATAATTAGAGCTGCCGTAGCAGAAGCATGAGAATAACTAGAGCTGCCATAGCAGAGGCATGAGAATAACTAGAGCTGCAGTAGCCGAGGCATGAGAATAACCAGAGCTGCCATAGCAGAGGCATGCGAATAACTAGAGCTGCCATAGCAGAGGCATGAGAACAACTAAAGCTGCCATAGCAGAGGCATGAGAATAACTAGAGCTGCCATAGCAGAGGCATGCGAATATCTAGACATGCCATAGCAGAGGCATGAGAATAACTAAAGCTGCCATAGCACAGGCATGAGAATAAACAGAGCTGCCATAGCAGAGGCATGCGAATAACTAGAGCTGCCATAGCAGAGGCATGAGAATAACTAGAACTGCCATAGCAGAGGCATGAGAATAACTAAAGCTGCCATAGCACAGGCATGAGAATATCTAGACATGCCATAGCAGAGGCATGAGAATAACTAAAGCTGCCATAGCACAGGCATGAGAATAAACAGAGCTGCCATAGCAGAGGCATGCGAATAACTAGAGCTGCCATAGCAGAGGCATGAGAATAACTAGAACTGCCATAGCAGAGGCATGAGAATAACTAAAGCTGCCATAGCACAGGCATGAGAATAAACAGAGCTGCCACAGCACAGGCATGAGAATAACTATAGCTGCCATAGCAGAGGCATGAGAATAACTAGAGCTGCCATAGCAGAGGCATGAGAATAACTAGAGCTGCCATAGCACAGGCATGAGAGTAACTAGAGCTGCCATAGCACAGGCATGAGAATAACCAGAGCTGCTATAGCACAGGCATGAGAATAATTAGAGCTGCCGTAGCAGAGGCATGAGAATAACTAGAGCTGCCATAGCACAGGCATGAGAATAGCCAGAGCTGCCATAGCAGAAGCATGAGAATAACTATGCTGCCATTGCAGAGGCATGAGAATAACTAGAGCTGCAGTAGCCGAGGCATGAGAATAACCAGAGCTGCCATAGCAGAGGCATGCGAATAACTAGAACTGCCACAGCAGAGGCATGAGAATAACTAAAGCTGCCATAGCAGAGGCTTGAGAATAACTAGAGCTGCCATAGCACAGGCATGAGAATAACTAGAGCTGCAGTAGCTGAGGCATGAGAATGAGGATGTAACAGAGGAAGGTGCACATGTGCATTTAGAGAAAAAACAGGGAAAACACATGGCTCTTAAATGAGAAAGAGGCTCACATGGAAGGAAATGTACGAGAAGAAGAGGAGGATCTGGGAGAAGGAGCAGGAAATGGGACACATTGTAGGTAAGTATCAATTAATCATTTAATCTTTAACCAGGAAGAACACCACTGAGTGAGCTCATTTGCATGGTGGGCCTGGGTAGTACACATTAGCTATTCAATAGAACTACAATAACATAAGTCAGCACAACAGGATAACATAGGCAACCTGACACATGTTAAGGCAAAAGGTAATACGACAACTATGAGTACAACAAAATAATTATATACAATAAGTATGTAGTAGTAGTCATTAAAATCTTAATTTTTATACAGGATAGGCTGAAATAAAACATCTTTAAAACAAGTCCTATGTTATAGATGCTCCTGTTCATTCTCAGTATGACATACAATACAAAGACAATAACAAATATACACGTAAAATAACAGTTCTTAAAATAAGCAATGTGGTAATATAGGAGTCGGCCTTTTAGGAAGAATGATAGAAATGTAAAGAGGCACCAAGAATTAGCAGAAGGGAGGGATGACGGTAGGAGGAACTATGAGGGCTACTAGTATCACAGTAGTGGCAGCAATTCAATTTGTGGCAGGGAAAACATTTACAAGGCTCAGAGAAGGATCTTGAGTAAAGTGATTTGAACTCCATAAGATTAATTGGGTTAACCAGTTTTAAGGTTTTTTTGATTTTTATTTCATAGCTGGGGCAGCGCGTAGCTGAAGGAAGCTCTACCAAAACAAGAAATGACCTTAGGTACATATAGTGCAATGTAGGAGTAACTTCTCAGGGCGTAATTGCCTAAGATGCAGAGGGGTAAAAGTACAGTTTCTCATGGGAGTATAATGCAGACAACTGCTATTCTTTTGCTCTCTATGTAAGGGAAGGGATAAAATCAACTGAACAAAAGAGTAAACAGGGAGGAGAGGAGAGGAGGCACCGTGGGTCACCTTAGAGACAGGAAATGGCACCACAATCCGCACAGGGGTTGTATACAGACCCCCATGTCAGGGGGAAGGAATGGACAAGGATATGATAGAAGGCATACTTAGGATGGCAGAGAAAGGGGAGATACTGTTGATGGGGGACCTTAATATGCCAGATGTTAACTGAAGCACCTTTGCTGCAGCCACATCCAAAAGCAGGGCCATTCTTGATGCCCTTCAGGGGGCATGCCTCAGACAGCTAGTTTTGGAACCTACTCATGAGGGAGGAATCTTAGACCTCATACTCTCAAATGGGGACAGTGAGAAGATCTCAGATCTAGAAGTGGGTACCATTTGGGAACAAGTGACCACCAAACAGTGTGGTTCACGATGAACTCAGCTACAGAGTCAAGCCATACAAAAGTGAGGGTTCTGGACTTGAGGAGGGCTGACTTTGGCAAAATGGGGGAGTGCCTTAGAAAAGCACTAGCAAACAGGCTAGAAGGAGGGGTGGAGCAACAATGGAGAAATATCAAAACTGCCATCACAGAGGCAACAAGCCTTTGTGTGAAACAAATAAATCAAAATGAAAGAAAAAGCCACTATGCTTCTCAAAAGAAGTGGCAGTGAAGGTTAGGGAGAAAAAAATAGCATTTAGTAAGTATAAGGAAGCACAGAAGGAGTAGGACAGAGAACTGTACCATTTAAGGCAGAAGGAAGCAGGGATGGTAGTCAGAATAGCAAAGGCACAAACTGAGGAAAAGATAGCTAACTCAGTTAAGAAGGATAAAACCTTTTATAGGTATAATCAGCGAGTGTAGAAAGACAAAGGAAGGGATAGTGAGGCTGAATAGAATGGATGGTGGGTGGGCAGAGAGTGACAGTGAAAAAGCAGGGATACTGAATGATTACTTCAGTTCAGTATTCACAAAAGAGGAAGTGGTGGAGGTGCCTCATCCAATTAACAGAAGCAGTCTGGAGAGGGGGGTCGATCCCAATCCTTTCACAGAAGAAAGGGTTCTGAAACAACTCCTAAAACTGAAGGTGTACAAAGCAATGGGGCCAGATGGAATTCACCCCAGAATTCTAAAAGGATTAAGCAGAGAACTAGTGACACAACTGACTACCCTTTATAACAAATCATGGGAGGATGGTGTGGTACCCAAGGACTGGAAGAAGGCTGATGTGATTCCCCTTCTCAGAATTGGGAGTAAGACAGAGGAAGAAAACTACAGACCTGTCAGTTTGACCTCTGTGGTAGGGAAAGTGATGGAATCATTTCTGAAGGAAAGCATTGCTGAGTACCTAGAGGCCAGTGAGTCACAGGACTCAAGGCAGCATGTTTTCACAGCGGGAAGGTCATGTCAGATGAACCTAATTGATTTCTTTGACTGGGTGACCAAAGTAGTAGACCAGGGAGGGGCTGTGGACATGGCCTACCTAGACTTTAGTAAGGCATTTGACAGAGTCCCACAAAAAAGATTAGTAGTCAAATTAACCAGCCTTGGAGTGGGCCCCAGGGTGGCAGCCTGGGTAAAACATTGGCTGAACAACAAGATACAGAAGGTAATTGTAAATGGAGTCCACTCTGAAGAAAGAGGGGTTACTACTGGGGTACGGCAGGGTTCAGTACTGGGCCCAGTCCTTTTTAATGTCTTTATAAGTGACATTGCAGAGGGACTGGAAGGAAAAGTATGCCTCTTTGCAGATGACACAAAGATCTGCAACAGGGTTGATACACAAAGAGGTGTGGAAAGGATGAGAAGGGACTTGGCAAGGTTGGAAGAATGGTCAGAAGTGTGGGAGCTTGGATTCAATGCAAAGAAGTGCAAAGTAATGCACTTTTTTTATTTAGTTGTTTAACCAGGTATAGCACACTAAGCTGAAAGCTTTTTTACAGGAGTGACCTGGGAGCACAAGGAGGTTAAGCGACTTGCTCAGAGTCACACAGTATGCAAGTGGAAGCTGTGGGATTCAAACCCAGGTCTGGTCTGCTGGGTGTCACCAGATTTGCAGCTCAGAGCCTTAGACCACTGCGCTATACTGCCTCCCACTGCCACTTGGGAAACAAAAACCCAGAGAAAGATTACACAATGGGGGAGGAGGTAGTAACAACAACAAAAATGGGAAGGGACCTGGGTGTAATCATATCAGATGACCTTATGGTTGTCACGCAATGTGAGAAGGCGGTAGGGAGGGCTGGGGGGATACTGGGATGTATAGGGAGAGGCATCACTAGCAGAAAACAGGAAGTTGTTATCCCCCTGGACAGACAGTTGGTGAGACCCCATCTGGAGTACTGCATCCAGCCCCGGAGACCCCATCTCTGCAAGGATGTAGACAGGATAGAGACAGTTCAGAGGAGGGCAACTAAAATGGTGCAGGGTCTGCAAGAGAAGCCATATGAGGAGAGACTAAAGGAGCTTAATATGTATATCCTTGAGGAAAGGGGAGGGACATGATAGAAATGTTTAAGTACCTCAATGGAATCAACAAAGTCCAGGGTAGCATCTTTCAGAAAAGAGATGTGCAAGAACAAGGCAGCACAATTTGAAGATCTGGGGGGATGACCTAGGGGCAATGAAAGGGAAGCATTTTTTCACAGACAGGGTGGTGGACGATGGAACAGCTCTTCCTGAGGAGGTTTGGGGTCTAAAACTGTGGGAGAATTCAAGAATGCATGGGACAGACATAAGGCAATTTTTGTGGGGGGTAGGAAGAAATACGCTGTTGGTTAAATACGATCTGCACCTTTTCCTCTAGGTAGGGAAATGGGCAGACTAGGTGGGCCAAGCGGTCCTTATCTGCCATCAAAGTCTATGTTTCTATGCTTAATCCTGGAGCTCTGAGCACTTTACAAAAGTGGAGATGCAGTATACAAATATAAATGATAGATTTACAGTAATAAATAAATCACACAAATTAATAAACTACTCTATAACAAATTTGGGAATAAAAATCAATAGAAACAGCTGCCCTTAAATAATGATCAAAACTGTAACTAACTTCCAAACGTGTCTGAAGAGATGAGCCTTCAGACCCCATTTGAATGCCCTTCACCAATGAAGCGAGTTCCGAAGGGCTGAGCCGGTCACCTCAAATGCACGTTCTCCCAAGGTTTTTGGCCACACCCTTGAAACTGCTAGGAGGCCCTCAGTGGAGGAGTTAAGTGAGCACACAGGGTCAACAGGGATTAGAAGGTCACTCAGATAGCCAGTGCCTGAACTGTAAAAGGTCTTATAGGTGAGCAAAAACCTCCTTGAAGATGATTGTCCACCTCACTGGCAGCCAGTGTAGGTCACACAGAACCACGGTCATATGGCAAGACCTTGGAAGCCCTGTCACAAACCTTGCCACTGCGTACTGCACTAGCTGCAGGTGACAGAGAACCCCACTTACTGACCCCAAAGTATAGAACATTACAGTAGTTGGGCCTTGATGTAACAAAGGCATGCACCAGTGAGGGTAGGTCACCAGGCAGAATTAAAGCTTTAATCCAAGTGACATTCCTTAAATGATAGAAACAATGATGGACAGCACCTGAGCCTCAAGTGTCAATCTATTGTCAATGGTGACATACAGATTTTTCACCCTAGTGGAAGCTGTTAAGTGGGTGGGGCCCAAGAACAACCCAGTTACCAACCCAGCAGCAACAACCTCACACCGGTGACCAGGCTCAATCACTAGTACCTCTGCCTTGTTGGGGTTGAGTCTCAACCAGTTAGAGGACATCCAGTGTTGGATCTTGGCTAGACATTTATTTTGCACTGCCACAGCATCATTCATCCCAGCAGCAAAAGACATATACAACTGGGTATCATCTGCATAGCAGTGGAAACCCAAACTGTAACATCTAATAATCTCACACAGGGGAAGCATATACACTGCGAACAGCATAGGTGACAGGATTGAACCCTGGAGAACTACATAGGGCAGGGGCTTTGGGCAGCAGGAGAAATTAATCATCACCACCCACTGCGTGCTGCCATGAGATAGGACTCAAACCACTTGATGACAGTACTGGTGAGTCTGCATAGCTCCCTAAGGCAACCCAGCACTACTACATGGTCCACAGTGTTGAAACAGATTCAGAAAAGGAGGATGAAGAGTAAGAGGAGCCTGAAATTGTGCTGTAAGTTACATCATTGACTAGTGGTGATGATTAGTATGATACTGAGGAGTGAAGGCCATCACAGGAGGAGATAGCAACATTTAGAATGATAATAAAAAAGAAAAAAATCAGGAAAGCAAGTTGCTCTGCCAGGGACACCTAGACACTAGACCTGCCTCAATCCCCCAACACAGTCAGCCATGTAGTACTGTACTGCATGCTGCTGCCCTGTCTGGCCATTTCCAGTCATATCATACCATAGTGCCAGAAAAAATTATCTTATAGTCACCACCCGGTTTTTCATAAAGCCTCCCTCCCACAGATGTCCACTCATGTATTGAAAAGCCAAATGGGTCTTCTGCAGTGTGGGTGTATTTTATTGATGACAACACAAATCCTCAATGAAAGCTTGTTGCAAATAGTGTGGTAAGAAGATAAGTTAGGGTTAGTCAGCTCGAAGATTGGGGACCAGTGTTCCAACTAATTATTTAAAATATGAACATGACATCTTCCTAATAGCCACATCCACTCCTAATCCTCACTTTGGTCAGCTAACTTGCACCAAAAGCAACATGAACAGTCAAGTAAGGGAAGTGGTGATGTTAGATGGTTTGTTCGGGCAATGCAGCCACCATGGCAGCAACAGCAGCTAACTGATGCAACCCATGAAACTAGTGCCACTTCAAAAACACAACTCCAGCCACAACAAACAAAACAAACTACACTGTCCAAGTAATTACATGCATGCACTGAACTGCCAGCTGCTCCTCCGAGTTATCTCCATATCTCACATCTCTTTGGGGAGATGATGGGCCTTGTTCTTCAGCTATTCTCTCTCATAGAAAACACAGGCTTTCAAAAACTGCTCCATGAAGTTAAGCCCAATTGCAACATTCCATTATGCTTTACGTTTTCCAGACATGTTCTTTCCGGTATGCATTTGGTTGTGCACATGCAGATGGTGACAGTTCTCAAGGAGGTAGATAGGGCTCAGGAGCATTTCTGTAATAATAAAGTATCTGGAGAAGTAATGCAAACCGAAGCTTACTAAGTCTCATTGACTATTGTGTTGTGTCCAGATCAAGTCTATCACCATTCTTATTCTGACTGTGCCTCCACCAGCCCTTCAGGAGTTATTTTCAAAATGGACAGCCTCACAGAGGCACACCTATTGAGGAACTGCCTTACTCTGTGTATCAGTCATTGAGGGGAAGCACAGTGGGGAAAACATTTTATGGTCATGCAATCACTGCTAGGCATCTCAATATACCCTCTTGATCTTAGGGTGGAAATCATCATGATAGACATGGATTTTGACATGCTAAATTTGATTATAGTGTATGGTGGAGCATTGTTCTGCTTCAATTTTGATCTGATGCAAAACCTTGTTTCACCACAGGGCAAAGGACATGGACTGTGATTGTACCCTTCCATGGCAGATAAAATTGACCATGAGCTCACCTGGCAAACAGAAATGGCAGAATCAACCAAATAAGCACTTGTGGTGGTGGCACAATCACCTGAACCCATGACTCAATCAGAATCAACCAGATCTCTCAAAAAGAAATGCAGGATCAACCAGTAAGTGCAGTTACATAGAAATGAAATGCAGGATCAACCAGATATTTAAACTAACTTACAAATTAAATCTTCCTCGAAGTCCACATCCTCTCACTAAGCAAGGAATTTGGCCGCCATTTATTTGAATCTCGATTCCCTCCCATACCTGATTAGCAACCAATAGATGGCTGTGCTACCAATGTAGGGATGCCTGGTCCCTAGCAACAACACGTCTGACCCTAGGAAGGAAATGGCAATGATCAATTTCTCTTTTCTATTTAAAAAATAAAAAACTGCTGAAACTGTATTTATTTTGTTTAGGGGGACACTATACACTATGAAAAAATATTGGACAGGCAGCTCTATGCCCAACCAATGTGTTGTGCTGCCTCAGGGCTCAGATTCCCATGGACCTCTTGAGCTTTGCTTTCGAGGTCACAGACAATCACAACCCCTAGGTGGCACAACATGCTGGTTGTGCATAGTTGCCCATCCAGTATTCTCAAAGTTAATGGGAATTCCCCCCTGCACCTGGTTTTGCACATGCACAACATCTGGTGGTGAGTCTTGTGCTTGACAAACATGCACAGTAAAGGCAAGCACTGTATGATATGTCACTAGGTATTTCTATTGTTCCTCCATATATGCTGACCTCCTCCACCACTACCAGCAGAAGCACAGTGTCCCTCGTGTTGCTTAACTAAAGACATTTCCACATGGTGGAACTTTGTCTTTTATATGAGAGAGAGAAATAAAGAACAGAAATATGTTCTGGCCTATGGAATTCAATGGTATGGCCTATTAGGGATGTCTGTTACAGATGCAGTGAGGTGTTCTGCAAAAACTTGTTCTATTTCTGTGACCATATGAACATGCCACTAAAGATTTTGGTGCTGAGTAAGCAACCCTTAGCATAGTCATTCCCTTAGTGTGTCTTCTTGAATGCCAGACCCAACCTTATTTACAATCTTTTACAGCAATGCAACAAAGCAAGGCTGATGGAGCTGGTAGCTGTGGTGGCACTGGTTGCAGTGGGAAGAATAACAGTAATGATGGTAGTAGAGGAATGGGTCATGACCCCACTAGTTCAGCTGAGTCACCACAGCTGCAGGATGAAATACTTTTGAAGTCTTTTTTCCCTAGATCTTTTATTTGTCTATTTTGTTTTCAGAAATATATTGCACCTTATAGATGCTGATAAAGAAATGGCAAATGATTGCTTTTCTGCAATCTACAAACCATTAGTGCCTGGCCAACTACACTGCATGTGGTGGTTTGCTACCACTTGCAAGAAATTACATTTCTAGTAGTAGTACTGTAACAGTAGCATTAGCAGCAGTAGCAACAGTAGTAGCAGCTGCTAATTTTAGTAAGCATCCTTCCATAGCTCAGAGTGTGGAACACCAGATTTACAGTAATATAGTATCAGATGTGTAAATAGCTTTAGAGGAGTAAAAGGACTATTGTTATGCATTTTTTGAACTGAATATAGAATGAATACACAAAGCAGTATATACCATTTAAATCATCCTGTACAGCATTTAATATCTCTTACTAATTGGTGAGGGCTGGACTTAAAACATCAGTTCTAGCCTTCATAAAGATGTTGTATTTGTCTGGTGTTTTTTTTGTCATTTAAGTTTCTTATCTTTTGTAACTATGCTGCAACAGGATTACACTTCTAAACAGAGCTTTGCTCTGATACATGTTGTCTCCATATAAAAATAAAGATTTTTATCATCATCTTCATTATCAGCATCATCAACATTTGGAGCGTTGTTTGATAGAAAGTAATTAAAATGTTATGGGCTCTGTATTTGGGCCAAATGGTTTCTTTGAAGAGATGGCAGAGGCTCAGTTTTATCAGAAATCAGGGTTGCTGGTTTGTTTTCATCACAGGCACTATAAAGATTGTGTGAAAGGTGTATGGTTTGACATTCACATAGTAAAATGGTACAGTGGCTAGGTAACTTGATGTGGCAGAATCAGCTGCGCTGGGTCATTGCAGGTGAAGTGGAGTCTGAGAATTAAAATGGAAAGCAAGATTAAGAGAGAGAGAGAGAGAGAGAGAGAGAGAGAGAAATTATAACATTTAAGAGTTATGACTGAATGCAATTTAAGTTCAGCATGTTTTAGCAGTTACTTTCTTCTCTAGAGTAACATTAATTCTTATGTGGTATGCCAGCAGTTTCTCTGTTCCAGCCAATTAAATGAAATTAACTACCGTGCTGCCCATCCATCAGTCACAGACAGCCAGAGATAGATAGTAAAAGAAAGATACAGTAGTGAAGGGGTTGGGGGGAGAGAGAGAGAGAGCAAGATAAAGACAGAATGTATAATTTCCTTGGCTCACTTGGAGCTGCTGTAACATAAAATATAGGTTAATCTTCCTTGTATTATTTATTTAACCAGGGCACTGGACTCCTGTATTCTGCAGGATGAACAAACGACCTTTGAGAGTTCAGTTCCTCAAATCCACGGACTACTGCAGGTGTTTCTGGAAAACAGGAACAGTTCTGTTTACTTACCCTGAGTCTCACCACAGACTTCTTTGCTTGCTTTGGTTGGATTTCCACATTCTTTATTTGCTTATGGCTTGGAAACCATCGTTATAGCCACAAATCTGTCATAAAGCTTTTCTCTAAATGCTGTCAGTATTCCTGCATCTAGTTTTGATAGATTTACAAGGTGAGACCCAGGCACAGAGAACTACAGTAAGTTCTCTGACTGCAAATCACTTATTATTTAAAGATGGCAGTCCAGGAAAGTCAAATGACAGATGTACAGTATAATGAGAAGTGTAGGTATGTGAAGGAGAGCTTGTTCTTTAAAATGCTATTGATCCTTCGTCCTCATGAACATGTCTGTTGTCATATCAAACTCTTGAATTACCCAGATGGCAGTTAAAATGCAGGTTCATGAACGTAAAAGCCATGTTGTAGTTATTAAAGCTAGTGGTACACTCAGTTATATTAAGTAGTCTTCCTGTTATTTCGGTAAACAGATGCTCTCTTTTAAGTATAATACTCATTACTGATATCAGGGAGAAGGTAAACCTAGCTTACTGCTTGCTACAGGAAGTGAAAATATATTTTTTTTATAGTGTTTTGTCTTGTATTTTACATTAAAGGGGAAGTCCCCATAACCTATTTTATGTATGCTGGTGTAGTTTGCAAGCCTGAACAATGGTTCCCTCTCTTGCATCCCCCTAATGCCATCCTAATTTAAAGAGCTACTATGCCTCAAAACAATCTTTAAAAGAATAATAATTAGGAACAGTTTGGCCTGTATTCCATTTATATTTTATATATTTTATTTATTTATTTGTTGAAATGTTTCACTAGGAAGGCACACTGAACAACAAGTTGCTCATCTCCTATGCGACTGGGGTACAACTGAATGAAGAATTAGAAATACAGTTCAACATTTAAAATATACAAGAAATTAAGCATTCAATTACCTTTGTAACAAGACAGTTAAAAATATAATAACTAATCATGCAGTCACATTTGTAACATAATATACAATTAAATATATCATACCTGTGAAATATGCATTTAATTACAAATGGCATATCTGAGGAACATAGTACATAGAGGTGAAGGCGGAGGAGAGTGTGCTGAGATGCAGGCTGGGGGAGGTGAAAGGTTTAATAGGTGATGTAAGTCATGGAGAGGAGCAGAGGCACAGAATGACAGTTAAGGAGGGTTAAAGCAGGAGCAATTAGATGAGAGAAAGTTATGTTCCGCAGAAGCAAGGGAGTGGGAGGAGGAGTGTCATATTTCTGGGAAGGGGTCCAGATTTGTGGGAAATGATGGGTAAAGCCTGAGTGACTGATGAGAGTGGTAAGATGGGGGACCAGCAAAGTGAGAGTGTCAGAGGATATGATATGTTTCTCCTCTCCATTATTTATTACTAAGGAAATGTGCATGAATGTATGATCTCCTCTATAGCTTACTCCCTACTTCAAGTCATAATCCTCTGTTGTGACATCACAATCTGTTGCCATGGGAGTAACTGCAATATCACAAGCAGTGCTCTGTGATTTCTTGTAGAGAGAAAGCAGCAGGAATAGACAAACACTTCAGGAGCAAATATCCTATTTTCATACAAATGACCTCAGTAATAAATATTGGGGAGGACGAATACAGCATTAATGGGAAATACAAGCTGGACTGTGTCTAAATATTAGGTTTTGTTAAAGTTCTCCTAAACATGTTACCAGGTCTTTAAATATAAATGAGGTTGTTTCACACTGTTTTACCCTGGTGTGAAAATTTTCTTGACATCATTCCAAAGGTCATGACCCCACTCATGCACGGTATCATGGGAGCTCATATGTCCATGCACAAGCCAGAAGATTATACTTTCATGCCATTCTGTTGCATGTCTTGTGAAGTCCCTGTATTCTCTAAATGCATTTCTTTCTAACTCAGATACACTTTAAACTGCAGAAAACTGCAGGGCACTTACTATGTTCTGAAAAGTTTCAAAGCTAACGTAAGGCAAGAACATAGGGCCTGCAGAGGACAGCAACAGCGCTGACTTATACAGTGTAACTACTACAGGCTTTAGCACAAAAACATCATAAAATTCCAGGATGCCTTACATGAGTGAGGTCATGACCTTTGCAAAGGAGTCAAGCAGTTTTTCACAACAGACATGAGTACCTTCATTTACATTTAAATCCATATGAAATTAGGATTGTGTAAAATTGTGCATACTTACAAACTACATAGGGAAACAGAATAAAAGGCTGAGGGGACTTTCCCTTTAAAAATATTTGATTGAAAATAGTGAGGACCCAAAAGAAGTCCCCACTGTGCTGTTTCTTCAGACATTCTCAAACTTGTGCGGAAAAATGGTCCTCACAAGTATTATACAGTACACACATGCACACACACATACGCACACACACACACTTAGTTGCCTACAAAGTTGTTCAATGACTTTAAGGAAAGAAAGCTCAGTAGGAAGGAAGGAAGGAAGGAAGGAATGAAGGAAGGAAGGAAGGATAGAGAGAAAAACAAGAAAGGAAAAGAGAAAGAAAGAAACATCGAAACATAGACTTTGACGGCAGATAAGGACCACTTGGGCCACCCAGTCTGCCCATTTCCCTTCCAACTGGATAAGCTGCAGATTCTAGTTAACCAACAGCCTACTTCCTGCAACCCCCCACTACAATTGCCTTATGTCTGTCCCATGCATGTTTGAATTCCCACACTGTTTTAGACCCAACAACCTCTCCAGGAAGGCGGTTCCATGCATTCACCACTCTCTCCATGAAAAAAAATGTCCTCACATTACCCCTGTGTCGTCCCCCCACTATCTTTAAATTGTGCCCCCTTGTTCTTACACATCTCTTTTTCTGAAAGATGCTACCCTCCTGGACTTTGTTGATTCCCTTGAGGTACTTAAGAGTTTCTATCATGTCCCCTCGTCCCTCCTTTCATCAAGGGTATACATATTAAGCTCGCTCAGTCTCTCTTCATATGGTTTCTGATGCAGACCATGCACCATTTTAGTTGCCCTCCTCTGGACTGCTTCCATCCTGTCTGTGTCCTTGAGTAGATGGGGTCTCCAAAACTGCACACAGTATTCCAGATGGGGTCTCACCAACTGTCTGTACAGAGGGATAACAACTTCCCTTTTTCTACTTGTGATGCCCCGTCCTATGCATCCCAGTATCCCCCTGGCTCTCCTTACTGACTTCTCACATTGCTTACCCACCTTTAGGTCATCTGATATGACTACCCCCAAGTCCCTTTCCATTTTTATTGTTGTTAGTACCTCCCCTGCTATTGTGTACTCTTCTTCTGGGTTTTTGTTTCCCAGGTGCATTACTTTGCACTTCTTTGCATTGAATCTAAGTTGCCATATATCTGACCATTCCTCCAACCTTGCCAAGTCCCTTCTCATCCTTTCTACCTCCCTTGTGTATCAACTCTGTTACAAATCTTTGTGTCATCTGCAAAGAGGCATACCTTTCCCTCCAGACCCTCTGCAATGTCACTTATAAAGATGTTAAAGAGGACTGGACCCAGTACTGAGCCCTGAGGTACTCCACTAGTAACCCCCCTTTCTTCAGAATGTGTTCCATTCACTATTACCTTCTGTGTCCTGTTGTGCAGCCAGTTTGCCACCCAGGCTACCACCCTGGAACCCACTCCCAGGCTGGCTAACTGATTATTAGTCTTTGTGCAGAAGAAAGAAAGAAAGAAAGAAAGAAAGAAAGAAAGAAGAAAGAAAGAAAGAAAGAAAGAAAGAAAGAAAGAAGGAAGGAAGGAAGGAAGGAAGGGAGGGAGGGAGGAGGAGGGAGGAGGGAGGATCAAACACAAGAGTCCATGACAGCTAAAGACTTTGCTGACTAATGGGAATGTAATCAAAATCAGTCCTCCTTTCTGTTGCCTTTAAACTGCTCTGAAAAAGAAAAAAGAAGATAAAGTGAAATTATGATGTTGACTAGAAAGCGGTTCAACAAGTTTGCAACTATCAGCCCAACTTCAGTAAAAACTTTGATGCATGAAAGGTAGCACAGTTAGAGTCATTCCTCCTCGAGGCAGGATGAATTGCCCAAGCCAGATCACACAAACAGTTATGAGGAGAAAGTGGAGATATTTAAAATAATAATAATAACTCTATTTATACAAAGCGCAATTCAAAAAATATCAAAGCGCTTTTACAAACAACCAAGATCATAACATTTTAAAACCAATTAAAACAGCTAAATCCATAACTTAATGTTCAGGGTAAGCAAGAGAAGATAAATAGGTTTTGAGAGCAGCTTTAAAGCTCTCCACAGTCAGGCATCTCCTTATCCAAGAAGGTAGAGAATTCCACAGGGTAGGAGCCACAAAAGCAAATGCAAGGGCTCCAGAGGTCTTCAGTCAGACCCTGGGAATCTCTAGCAATACCTCCACTAGTGGTTGGAGGGGGTGGTAGCAGCAAAGTAGCTCTTGCAGATAACTCAGTCCCTGTCCATGTAGGGCCTTGTAGGTTAGCAACCAACCCTGAGGGTGATCCACCAATGAATCAGCAGCCAATGCAGATCATGCAGCACAGATGTGACATGGCTAAATCTAGAAAACCCAGTCAGCAACCTGATCTCAGCATTCTGCACCAGCTGCAAGTAGCAGATATTACCCCCCCAGAAGTTCTAGCTACAGGGCATTGCAGTAATCAAGGCAAGAGGTCACAAAGACATGGACCAAAGTCAGAAAGTCACTGGGTGGAACCAGGTGCTTAATCTGTGCGATATTCCTCAGATGATAGAATGAGGTCTTGATGACAGAAGACACCTGAGACTTCAGGGTCAACCTCTCATCAAAAATAACACCCAGACTCCACACCTGTTCAGAGGATATCAGCGGGCAGCCCACAAGCACAAGCCCAGAGGCCTGTTCTGCCGAGAATCCCTCTACCTGGTGACCTGGTTCCACCACCAAAACCTCAGTCTTGTCAGGATTCAGCAACAGCCAGTTGGCACTCATCCAGCCCTGGATCTCGGTGAGGCAGTTGTTAAACACCGAGATCGCATCATCCTGGTCAGGTGCAAAGGGCATGTATAGTTGAGTATCATCTGCATAGCAGTGAGAACTCTAACCAAATCACCTCACAATGTCTCCCAATGGCAGCATATACTCCACGAATAACATAGGTGAAAGCACAGCGCCCTGGGGAACCCCACATGGTAGAGAGAATGTGTCAGATGAATAAATTCCTGATGTAACTCTCTGAGATCTATCAGTGAGGAAAGAATGAAACCATCTGAGGACTGTACCAGACAGTCCACAGATCACCTGCAAGCACTCCAGTAAAACATCATGATCCACGGTGTCGAATGCTGCAGAGAGAGAGAGATCAAGGACTAAGATGGAAGGGGTCCTTTGATCTCTCGCTATCAGAAGATCATTGAGCACCTAGACCAGGGCAGTCTCAGTGCTATGCCTCTTCCTAAATTCTGACTGGAGAGGATTGTAGATATCATGGATGGTAAGATGATGATCCTGCTGCAGCGTGACCACCTCCTCAATAACCTTGCCCACAAAGTGCAGGTTAGAGACTGGTCTGTAGTTGGTGAGACAGTCTGGATCCAGAGAAGATTTCTTAATGAGAAGTGTAACCACTGCCTCCTTCAGGGAGTCAGGAAACTCACCCATCTCAAGCAACCTCTGGACTATCTCAGCCAGGACCGGGCCGATGACTTCACCACATTCCACCAGGAGGTGAGTTGGGCCCGGATCCAGACTACAGTGAGTCAGCTGCATACTTTGGACGATCCTTATGACATCTGTGATTGTCAACTGGATGAAAGCTGACCAACAAAACCGTGGTTCTGAAACCTCTAACCGATCACCACCCTTCCCATTGGAGCTAGCTTATTGGATCTCTGACCTAATGTTGGCATTCTTATCCACAAAGAAGAGAGCAAACTCTTCACACTTATCCTGTGACAGTGCTCTTCAAACTTGCAGACAGGCTGGATTGCACAGTCCGTCTACCATTAGGAAGAGTTGAGCAGGTCAGCTCCTTGCAGCGGTGATCTCCTCAGACAGGAATACTGCCTTCTTATAGGAAATCACCGATTGATAGTTTGAATAACGGGCTATCAATCTATGCCTGTTGGCATCAAGGCCATATTTCTGCCAGCGATGTTCCATCCTTCACCACTCTCTCCTCATCTCCCTCAAGGTTTCATAGAACCAAGGGGACCATGGTTGAAGGGTGAGGGGTGAATATGAACAGGAGCAATGGAGTCCAGAGCCACCACCACAGCTATATTATAAGCTTGCACTAGGTCATCTGGACCCATGCTTGCAGTCAGAAATTCTGATAGGTCCAATACCGTCATCAGGCCATCTGGGGTGACCCCCCTTAAAGGATGATTTTGGACCATCTCCATAGAGGCAGACCTATGGGGGGGGGGAATTGAATCTGACAGCGTAATGGTCAGACCAACTGACTGGTTCCACCACCAAATCGGAGAGCTCCATACCCAGAAGAAAGACCAGGTACAATGAATGCACAGAACTATGGGTTGCAGAGGCAATCACCCATGAGAAGCCCAATGAAATCATAAGTTGGAGAAAGTCTTGGCCAAACTGTGAGAGTTCATCGTCAATCCAGGCATTGGATTCACCCAGCAGCATCAATCTGGATGACTTCAATACCATCTCGACAAATGAAGTCTGCGACTTCCTGCAAAAATTGCTTCTTGTCCCCAGGTGGATGGTAGATGAGAAGAACTTTGCAGCCCCACCAGCACCCAGGATACATTCAAAGGATCTGGTCTCCTCTACTGGAATATCTATCAGGCCCAATTCCATTTTAAAACAAATGGCCATGTCCCTGCCCCTACGATCCAACCTCAGGCAGTGTATCGCTGAGAAACTGGCTGGAACCACTGACTATAGAATTATGATAACATCAATCTTTTTCTCCAAACTTAAGAGCCTTCTGGAGGTTTTGAACAATATCTATAGCTTGGCTACAGATGGCTGGAGAAACTTAAGGATCTTAAGAAAAAGTGGCAGAACTGGAGGTACACTTAACGGATGCAACAAAGATGGTAGATGCCCACAATGAAGCCTTGCTTCAATTATGTGGCAGAGCAAATCTTGAGCCATGAAATGGAGGACTTGGAGACCAGATCCCACAGGGTAAACCTATGAATTCACAGGATCCCCTCCCAAAAAAAACAGAGACAGGGAATGTAATCACATTCATGGAGAGCTTTCTGAAAGAAAACTTGAACTGTGGAAAGGTATATAATCTAGCCATAATTAGAACTCACAGATCCCTGACATCATCACTCATAGACCCAATAGGCTGGCCATGTTCCAGTATCATGAAAATGTACTCTATTTCAGAGTGAATGGTGTGGTGGCGCTCCAAGAATTCAATTCTGTAGACAGTCTTTCTTGATTCCAAATTCCTTTTTATTTTAAACAGTAGCAAGCCTCAACGTTTCACCAAGTGTCTTGGCTTTAACAAGACATGCCTACATCCAAAATATTAAATATATTTAAACTTCCTTCCTTTAATATTTATTTCAATTCACAATAATTTCTAAATGTTTTGTAAGTCCTACTTTCTGATATTAATGTCTGATCTTGTTCATTTTTTACATCAGTTTGGGTTTCATCATATTCCATTCATGTCTGAGTCTCGTGGACCTTCTCCCTGCACAAGACATTGAATTTTCTAAGATGGGAGACAGAAAATTGAGTAAAATCTGAGAGAAATCTGAGTAAAAAGCCATCCAGTCACCCTTCCAGTGTCTCATGATAATCAACGAAGTTACCTTGGCAATCAAAGCCATAAAGACTTTATGTTTAAGTAGTGAAATAGCTGAATAATTCCCCCAATAGGCAAATCTCAGCTATAAAGTAATTAGAGTGACCCAAAAAGGGGGAAATCTTCCTCTGTATTAGAACCCAAAAATGTTTGGACCTAGGACAGGTCCATAACATGATATAAAATTACATCTTCTCTACTACAGTGTTTGCATATTGAAGAAGGTAGTTTACCCATCTTAATTTAAGGGGGAGTGTAATAGAGAGCATGTAAGATATTAAACTGCAAAAGTCTTACATGTTCTTGTTTAATGAATCTGTACATATTCGTCCAAATGGAACTCCAATAAGATTCAGAAAGGTTGATGTTAAGAGAATTCTGCCAATAATAAGCTGTTGGTGTAACTTTTTTATTTATTTTTGTTGACCGGGTAAGTGCACTAGACAAATCCTGCCTATTTTCGGCACTACCGGGGGTGGGGGGATATAGATGAATGCCAACTGACCTTGAATCAGATTAAGCTGTTGGTGGTATTTTTAGTGAATAAGAGAAATTTGGCCAGGACACCAGGGAAATTCCCCATCTCTTTTCAAGAAGTGCCATGGGATCTTTAACAGCCACCTGAACTACCACCAATCCAGGCAGATGGGACCTCGGTTTAACATCTCATCTGAAAGACGGCACCTCAGAAGTGCAGCACCCCTCTCATGGCTGCACTACAGTGTCAGTACTGGGTTATTAAGCCAAGTGCCAGATGTGGGAACTGAATCCACAGCCTTCTGATCTCCCAGCCTCAGAGGCGAGTGTGCTACCTACTGAGCCACTGACACTGGTAACTGAGTTGCAGTCTTGCTGGGTTATTTCCTGATAAAAACAGGAAATATCTTCTAACACTTAACACTGAAGGGCAAATTAGAAGAACTTAGCAAAGGTATTTGAAAGGGTTCCACCATTGGAACGTGCCCATCCAAGTGCATCTGTCATTAGGGCGCCAAGATTTTAATTTCGCCACCCAGTTTATATGAAGGGTGCTGTGCCACCACATTCCCTCATGTGGGGGAGTGCCCCCCATGATCCCTCTAACTATATATTCTAACTCCAGGGAGGGTGGACCTTGGGGAAGGGCGGTGAATTTTAAATTTTGGCCCCCTATTGATGGGCGCACTCAGACAGGCGCACAGATGGCCAGAAAGGATTTAAAAGTGGGAACAGGGCCAGATGGCTCTTAGCCTCAACCTTACAAAAACAAATGGTCAACAGAGCTGTACAACAGCTTCATTGACCAGCACAATTAAAGAGATAACAAATAACCCAGAAGAAAGCACTGATCTGTTTGCTAGGTATTATTCTGAACTATATCATCAAGATACGACACTGAACTTTCAGATGAAAGTCGATAACTTCGTTAGCGGGATCCATCTGCCTACACTTGGGCCTACACAAGGGAAAGAGAACCTAGATAAAACTTTTCTCAGCAAGAAATCTTTGAAATGTTACCATTAAGTATTACCATGAAGTACTAAAGAATGGCAAATCTGCTGGCTTTTATAGCCTGCCCTCTGAATTTTTAAAAATGTTCTCAGAGGAACTGTTACCCTCGATAGAGAAAATGTTTTTGGACGTGAAGGGGTGGGGGCTTAATACTGCCAGGTCCAGATTTCAATCCTGCCTAAAGCAGGTAAAGTTTTGAAAGAATCAGGTTCTAGAGGCAAGTGTCACTCCTGAATGTGGATTAAAAATTTTAACTGGAATATTAGCAGGAAGGTACAAAGGTAAAGTACATAGCAGGAATGATCCATTCAGATCAAACTAATTTTATAACTGGACAATTCTTACAAGAAAGTATCTGCAGACTGCTTAATATCATATCAATTCAGCACAGAAGGGACATGGGGCATTCTGGCTTGCGATGTCAGTGGACTCAGAGACATCTTCCAACATGTTAAATTGGCTCTTTTTAAAATATACTATGGAGGTAATGCAATGCAGATCCAAATTTAAAGGTAGTGTAACAGCCCTGCATGACTATCCAGTGGCAGTGGTTAGGGTTACTGGCATCAGCTCAAGAGGGCTTGCTGCACACCATTGTCAGTGTCATTGGCTCAGTAGGTAGCACACTCATCTCTGAGGCTGAGAGATCAGAAGGCTGTGGGTTCAGTTCCCACATCTGGCACTTGGGTTAATATTCCAGTACTGACATTGTAGTGCAGCATGAGAGGGGTGCTGTCTTTTGGATGAGATGTTAAACTGAGGTCTCATCTGCCTGGATTGGTGGTAGTTCAAGTGGATGTTAAAGATCCCATGGCACTTATTGAAAAGAGTAGGGGAATTTCCCTGGTGTTCTGGCCAAATTTCCCTCATTCACTAAAAAATACCACCAACAGCTTAATCTGGTTCAAGGTCAGTTGGCATTCATCTGTATCCCTCTCCCCCGGGTCATGCCTGAAAATAGGCAGAATTTGTCTAGTGCACTTACCCGGTCAACAAAAAATAAATAAATAAATGGTACTCAGCAGGGATGTCCCTTGTTCCAGCTCTCATTTACTATTTGTCTGGAACCAATGGCAACAAATACAAGGACATACGTGGGCATCAAGGGTATCATGATGAGGGGAGTGAAACAAAATCTCTCACTGTATGCAGATGACTTTTTTTTCTCAGTGACCCAGTAGAGCTGTTTCCTAGATTGCAGCAGACATTAGGGAAATAGGGAGAGCTATCAGGCTATAAAATTAAGTATTGCAAATCAGAGACCCTGAAAATAGGTTAAAATGTCTATAAGGGTTCATATCATGGTTCCCATTTTCTTGGGCCCTATACAACACAATTAAAGATATTGGAATTTAAATTGTGCTGAACTTTTCTGCCAACAAATTCTTATTTTTATTTCTATGTTTCTAATTCCAGTTGTACCAAACTTGTACAAACTTGTACAAACTTCCAACTGAATTATGGGAAGCTTATGGGACATTGAAGCAGATGTAGAAGGTGGACAATGGCCCCCACTATCTGTGGCAGACCATGAAGACTATAAAAATGGGTTCCATGGCAGAGCAATGACTATTATGGTGAGTGTATGTCCCCGAAAAGCAAATCGGTGGTATACACCTCCAGGTGACCTGACATCTAGAAAGGAAAAAAGTGTTTTTGTGGAGAGCTGTGCCCCCACCCCACACCCCTGGATATAGATTATCAGATTCGGGGGTGCATGTTGAAGGGGCAAAATCCTGTATCACACAAAAATTAAGTTCTGCAGCTGGAGGCAGCTGCAAAATTTCTATGCACCCAGTCATGGTCCCGAACCCTGTACCTGCTGCACCAGAACTAGCTACCCACACCACTGCACCACATGGCTAGCTTGGTGGTAGTAGGTACACTCGTCCCTCAAAACCCCTTCCCTGTCCCTCCACTTCCCCTCCCTATCCCCTCCTTCCTGTTGCCGTCCACTACCCTTGTGGTCGTGTATAGTAGCTACCCTTTCAGGGTAGCCCAAGAGTATAGCACTGAATATAAGTCACTGTTTTGATGTGCTGCCCATATTCGGTCTCTTTACTCATGGTATACCATAAAAATAAATGTACTCCCTAGCTAATTATGTTTATTTCAATCTGTACCCATTTCAAATCATGCAGGTTTCTAGAATCAATTGCAGAGATCACTTTTAAAGTTTATTCGGAATAGAAAGGAATCCAGGATTAGCAAAAAAAGTACGAGTCTGCTAAGGCAAGAAGAAGGGTTAAAGGGACACCATCAACCCATTTTGCATTGTATTATTTCTAACTGATAATCCAAACTTTATGATTGCTTATCTTCTCTAAAATTCATTGATGTTGATGGTTGCTTTATTTGCTTCCTTCCTTAGTAGAGCTGAAATGCATGCTAATGATTTAATTATACCTAAGCTTGTTTTGTTTCAAATCCTTAATCTACTCTTTTTGCATACTTTGTGAATATTAGGAACACCCTCAAACAGTGCAACCACTGAGAAGCAATAGCCCATGAATGATTAAGCTATGCTGGGGATGTTCCCAGGTCCAGAAAAGATGCACTGGAAAATGATCAGGGGCAGCAAACAAACACTTTTTTGTTTGGTAACACTAGTATGGTGGGCAGTCTGTTTTCCAGTTTAAAAAGGAAAAAAAGAATCCAAATAAAACTACCAGCTACATTAACAATATCTACAGAATGTAACCAACAATAACATCTGTTTATTTAAACTACAGACACTTTGAGGCCTAAGAAGGTTATTTCCTAACTTGACAAATGTTGCATGTGAGTATCTGGATTAAACAAAGGATAAATTCCAAGTGGTACAAAACTGAAAACACAGGGGTGCGTGTTATCCTTTTGGTCTCCACTTTGTAACTATTAAGACTAAGCTATGGGTGAGAACAGCAAACACATGGATGAAACATACATTGAGAATCTTAATAGAAGTATGGAGGTTAACTGGACCCCAGATGAGTTAGGCCCCCCATCACTGATTCAGCATGATCCAGAGTTTTAACCTCCATGGTTGTGTAAGGGATATAGCAGGTAGGAACAGATAGGCTTGACACAATTTGACCAGTGCCTGGAGGGGGCTTATGCATCTCATATGAAACAATAAAGAATTATTTCAGCTGTGCAATAAGGATCTATTTGGATTTATAAAAAACAGATAGCATTTATCGATTCCAGCTAATCCAGAAAAGCTCATGAAGGAACTTACCGCCTTGGAAGACTTTTTATTTTAGGTGATTATATAGCATGACAAGTTCAGTTATATTTGGAGCATGAAGAGTTTTGCATAAGACATGGGCCCTGAATGTCAATAAGAAGAAGGAGGTATGAGAGGATGAGGAGGAGGGGCAGTTCCTAATTTCATAGATACATTGGGATATGAGGTTATCTGAAGTCTTGGAAGAGAAGGCCTTCCCTACCTGGGATTAAGTATTGATAATAGTTTAAGGGTCACAAAAAGTAATAAACATTTTGGGAATTATTTTTCAGTATGTGATGAAGGCAGTGTGTGTGTGTGTGGGGGAGGGGGGCAGGGGTACTCATATTCACATATTAGGTCCTGACTGAAAATTCACCTATTTGGGAGACTCAGAAGCAAACGACTGCAGAAACAGTGCCTAGACAAATCACCCAGTTTGTTAGGTTTCCTAGCCTCTGCCCCCCCCCACCAATACTTGTACTCCAAACTAGAAATTTGTCCCTGATTCTTTTTGCAACTGATTTAAAATATATAACCACACATAGACTACAAGATGCCATCCTACCCTTGGAGGAGTTGGTACAGAGAGTTACATGGATACAAGTTATTGAGCAGATTATGGCCTCCCTGAATTTCTGATATAAAAGACTCATGCCACTTGTCACTCTTGGGACCAGTATTGGAATGTAAGAGAGAATACTTACCAGGAAGAGGAGTCATGATGATAGGAAGAATGAAGAAGAGGTACACTTAACCATGAAAGAGCATGGGTCTTGGGGATTATAGCAGGCTAGGACCCTGCCATTAGTAAGGTAAGCATAAAACTAGACTTGAGAAGTGGTTCCTTTCTATAGTAAACACCTTCCAAGCCAACTGATGTGTTCACTGTAGCAAAGGGTTAATACAGCTAATTAACAATTGGAGTCATCACGGGAGTTTACTGTAAGAGGGAGTCATTATAGCAGGGTTCACTATAGTGAGGGAACTGAACAAAGTCATAGCTGTGAGATATTCCTTTTACATAGAAACGCCGGCCCGGTGGCGCTGAGGGTTGAGGCGCTGGACGCCACACCTCGCGCCACGCCGGCGACCGGGTTCGGAACAAGCTCGGATCGTTGGGGTCGGCCGGGGAGACAGGCTGGAGCATCCGAGACAGCTTGCCTTCTCCGGGGAGAGGGCAGGATTCCTATACTGGCGAGTGGCGACCCCTGGTGGAGACTGGGGTGAGCGACGGCAAGCCGGGTCTCAAGGGGCTTGATTGGTTGCTGGCGCAGGCCGGCAACCTATCAGCCTCAGAGGCTGCTCCTTCAAGGGAGGAGTGGGGGGGAACACTGTGGATGCCTAGACGGGTAGGCACGCAGCGGGGAGAAAAGTGGAAAAATGGATCCCCCGCAGAGCCTGGATGAAGGAGCACCAAGCCGCGGTCCTAATGTGTCAAGCGCCCGTCCACAACCCAGGACCTGGACAAGAACCCAAGATTCGGGGTTCCCCAGACCCGACCCGGCCCGGGGGGTATTCCGTGGCTCGATGATGGGACCTGAGGTGAGTAGGAGGGGTGCTGGCAGCGGCAGGGCTTCATAGGTGCTCCAGATGGAACGGCTCTGTGAGGGCAAGGAGGGAGTAAAAACAGAAATTTCAAAAAAAAAGAAACATAGAAACATAGAAGTTGACAGCAGATAAGGACCTCAAGGCCCATCCAGTCTGCCCATTTCTTTTTCTACCTTATAAATGTGCCATCGGCCTTTGCTCTGTCAGTGGCCTATCTATTCATACTCATTTGTATTGCTTCCTTATGTCTATCCCATGCCTGTTTGAATCCCTGCACTGTATTCATAGCCACCACTTCTTGAGGTAGGCCATTCCATGCATCCACCACTCTTTCTGTGAAAAGAATTTCCTCACATTTCCCTTAATCAGCCCCTCTAATCTCATACTGTGTCCTCTTGTCCTGCTATTTTTCTTATATTTAACATGTTAGACTCTTTCACCTTGTTAATGCCCTTAAGGTGTTTGAATGCCTCGATCATATCACTCTCTCCTCCTTTGCTCAAGGGTATACATATTGAGCTCTGTTAATCTGTCCTCATATGTCTTCTGATGCAGTCCCTGCACCATTTGGTTGCCCTCTCTGGACTGCCTCAATTTGGTTAATGTCCTTGTGAAGGTGTGGCTCCAATACTGCACGCAGTACTCCAGATGGGGCCTAACCAGTGTCTTGTAAAGAGGGATTATTACCTCCCTCTTACGACTTGTGATACCCCTACTAATACACCCTAACACCCACCTAGCCTTACTTACTGCTTTAGAGGTCTGCTTGGATGATTTCAGGTCATCAGTGATGATGATGCCCAAGTCTCTTTCTTCCTTTGTGACTGCTAGCAACTCCCTCCCAGCCTATAGGTGGCTTCAGGGTTTCTCTTCCCTATGTGCATTATCTTGCACTTCTTTGCATTAAATCCCAGTTGCCACTCTTCTGACCATTTTGCTAGTTTATCCAGATCTCTTCTCATTCTGCCCACCCCATCTGGATCATCTACTCTGTTGCAGATCTTGGTGTCATCTGCAAACAGACAAGCCTTACCCTCTAGTCCATCTGCAAGGTCACTAATGAAGATGTTGAAGATGACTGGCCCCAGGACTGATCCCTGAGGTACCCCACTTGTGACTTGCATCTCTTCTGACTGTATACCATTTACCACCACACTCTGTTTTCTGCCCGTCAACCAGTTTGCCACGCAGTTGACCAACTTCTGACCCACCCCGAGCCTACCCAGCTTATTTATCAATCTTCTATGTGGAACAGTGTCAAAAGCTTTGCTGAAGTCAAGGTAGGCGACATCAACTGCTCCCCCTTGGTCCACCACTCTGGTTACCCAGTCAAAGAAATCTATGAGATTAGTTTGACAGGACCTTCCTTTTGTAAACCCATGCTGTCTTGGATCCTGTGCCCCTATGGATTCCAGGTGTTGCACTATCCTTTCCTTAAGGAGTGCCTCCACAATCTTGCCCACTACTGAGATAAGACTGACTGGTCTGTAGTTCTCTGCCTCCTCCCTGCTACCACTCTTGTGGAGCAGGATCACATGAGCCCTTCTCCAGCCTTCTAGGACCTCTCCTGTGCTCAGAGACTCACTAAACAGTTCTGCTAATGGCTCTGCTAGTTCCACCTTTAGCTCCTTAAGTACCCTCGGATGTATGCCATCAGGTCCCATTGCCTTATCCACCCTGAGCTTAGCAAGCTCTTGTAGGACCCTTTCTTTTGTGAAGGGAGTAGTGATCACCTCCCTCCCCCCGTGTCCATGGTGCTGAGCTGTGGGCCCTGCCCTACCTTCTCTTCAGTAAATATTAAGCAAAAGGATCTATTTAGGATAGATGCTTTTACATGGTCCTCCTCCTCACATGCTCCCTTTTCTCCATTAAGTTTAGCAATACCCCCTCTGGATTTTCTCCTTTCACTAATGGAGCTATAGAAAGTCTTGTCACTTCTTTTACTGTTCGTGCTAGTGTTTCCTCAGTTTGGGACTTTGCCTGCCTTACTGCCTTCCCTGCTTCCCTTAGGGCAGTTTGGTATGCCTCCCTATCTTCATCCTGCTGTGTTACCTTATATTTCCTGAAGGCCAGCCTTTTGGCTCTGACCTTTTCTGCTACTGTATTTGAGAACCAAAGTGGTTTCCTTCTTCTTTTGCACTTCCTTTTCTCTCTAACACAATGGGATGTTGCTTCAAGTATTGCATCCTTAATGCTTGCCCACTTTGCCTGTACCCCTCACCTGTGTTTCTTTTTGCCAGGGCTAGCTTAAGTCTGTTGGCCATCTTATCAAAGTCAGCTCCTCTGAAGTCCCATATTTTGCCTTGGAATGGGATGATTTAGATGTAGTAGCCAAATTGAACCATACCATGTGATGGTCACTGGCCCCCAGGTGACCTTCTACCTGGAGATCTGTGATCCCTTCCTGCTAGTCAGTACTAGATCTAGGATAGCTCTGTCTCTTGTGGGTTGTTGTACCAGTTGCTTGAGGCCTCCCAGGGAATCCACTATGTGTCTAGTTCTGGCAGATGTTCCTGCTGGTATTGACTAATCTGTATCCGGCATGTTGAAGTCTCCCATTATCAGAACCTCCCCTTTAGCTGTCATGTTTTGTATATCTTCTAACAGTAATGTATCTATGTCCTCCCCCTGGTCTGGGGCCTGTAGACAACCCCAGTTCTTATGGCTGTCCCATTTCCTGTTTCCAGGGTGACCCACAGTTCTTCTAGCTCCTTATGTGTATTCTGAATTTCTGTAGCTTTGATATTTTCATTGACATACAGGGCCACTCCTCCCCCTTTTGCACCTCGGTCTCTTCTGAACAATACATAGCCAGGTACTGAAGTCTCCCAAGTGTGGTTACTGGTAAAACATGTCTCACTAATTGCTACTATGTCCAGTTTAGCCTCTGACATTATTGCCTGCAGGTCTGGGATCTTATTTCCCAGGCTGTGAGCATTTGTGTACATGATTTTCCATTGGCCAGATTTCGGTGTGTTAGTTGTTGGGCGAGGTTTGGCATTACCCCTGTGCGTTGTATGGGGAGACAAACCTTTTTTCTTACCTGGTGATGCAAATGAACTGCAAACATGCTGAATCCCTGTTTGACCACTAGCTGAGGGGGGAGGGGTGTTCTTCCCATTCGATGTATGGGGTGCTGCACCCCTCTCCCCATTTGCTAGTTTAAATATTCTACAAAGACGTCAAACTTCTTCCCCAATGCACTGACTCCCTCCTTAGTCAGATGCAGTCCATCAAATTTAAAGAACTTTCACAGAAAATTCAATGGATAATACATGAAGTGATTATGAAACCTCCCAGTAGGCATAACCGGGAAGGTTTTGTCTCTGGACAAGACGAAAATGAATGTAACTTTTTTTCTATTACAATAGCAGTTATACTGTGATCCACTTAAGTATTGGGCTTCATGTTCATACCAAGTTGTTATAGTAACCTATAAACTATGGCATCCAGCAAGAGCAACTGACTGTCCAGATGACACGTGCAGGTACAAGGAAGCTTAAAATAGGTGCACTTAAGGAATAAGGCAAGCCAAGGCTGCACACTGCAAAGAACAGCAAACCAGAAACTGGGGTAAAGGGAAAACATTCTGGGACTAAACAACACAACTCCTGGGTAAAAGTGATAAAACACCCCTTAAAATGTTCAACATTGATGGAGCTGTAACCTTGGATCCAACTGAAATTGCTAACAAATTCAACTCAGCATTTACTGACCTCAGCTCAGTCCCCCCCCAATTTCTTTGCCAATAGCACCAGACAGCATCAGCTGTAATCTTGTGACCAGCTCTGTCCACGTCCTGAGCTTACCCAAATTCTATCTCAAGCCCATCTCAGTGTCAGATACACTCAAATATGTTAAAAGAGTATTTGGTAAAACTTGGGGGGAGGGTGACGTGATACTCATAAAAAAACTACTGGCCCTGGCCCTGGGGGAACTTGCTCACCCCATCTCTAAAATATTCAACCTCTCCCTGCAGTTTTCCCAGTTCCCTGTCATCTGAAAAACAGCACTAGTCACACCCATCTTCGCAGGCGATGACCACACTGATCCTGCTAACTACAGGCCCATATCAATCCTCCCCCCCCATCATCCAAAGTCTTTGAATGCATAGTATCTGACCAATCAGTCAGCTACATAAATAAGTATAATATTCAGTGTGCCCTGCAACACAGTTTCAGGAAGCACCATATCACCAGCACTGCTCTAATAAAGCACACCAGCTTCTTGCATGAGGCTCTAGATAGTGGTCACCTGGTGGGTGCCATTTACATTTACCTGACCAAAGATTTTGACCTTGCCAACCATTAACTGTTGCTAGATAAGCTCCTCGCAATTGGCCTTTCCCAGGATGCTGTTGCCTGGTTTTACAGCTACCTCTCCAGCCACTCACTGTGGGTAAAGATTGATGGCCATTTCTCAGATGTTAAAAGGGTTTCAGTAGGAGTTTCTCAAGGCCCAATACTGGGCCCCCTGCTATTTGGCCTATTCATTAACAGCCTTCCAAAAGCCTGCCAGACAGCAAAGGTGCTCTTGTGTGTGAATGAGGCTGTTATATTCACCAGTAGTCCACACCAATCAAAATTATGCACTGTCCTCCAAGAAAATTTTGGGTATCTGGAGAAATGGTTCATGTTAAACAAACTCATCTTAAACTACAAAAAAAAAATCAAAGACTATGTTATTCTCAGGCCCACATCTAAAAAAAAGTTCTCTACCCTTGTCATCCTTAATGAGAAAGGAGTTAGTCTGAAACAGGGCGACTCCTTCAAATACGTAGGTGTTACCTTGGATAGCATCGCATCCTTCACCCAACAAGTAGATAAAATTGTCAGCCTTGCAAACCACAAGTTAGGAGCTCTGTTCAGGAATCGTTTTAACTTTTCCTCCAAAACCAGGAATCTTGTAGTGTCTGGCTCAATCCTATCTATTCTGGAGTATGGCATCCCTGTTTAAGCAGTGGCTAGTGACTTTAGTTAAAGGGAAACAGTGGAAAAGGTACAGCTTTACCCAGGCACTACAAAAATGCCTGATTAGTGCTTTCAGATGGTAACATTTTATAACAAATAACTCTAATTGATTTTTTAGTGATTTAAACAGTGGCCTTCAACTTTCACTTTCTATTGCTGGCAGCCACCATTTCATGAGTAGCAGAGAGCTTTCTGAGCTCACTTTATGCTAATATGTCCTGCCAACCAATAGCTGAGGTCAAACAGGCATATTAGCATCCAGTGAGCTCAGGAAGCTCACTGCTGCTCCTGAAATGGCTGCTGCCAGCAATAGGAAGTGGAAGTTGTGGGTAGCTGTTCTAAATCGTTAAATAAAGTTGTTACTGTCTGAAAGCACTAATTCAGAGTTTCTGCAGTGTCTGAGAAAAGCTTTATCTTTTCCATTGTTTCCCTTTAACAGAGTAAGAATGGTGCTTAACAAGACCTCTTGCTTTGCTCTAGGTTTGGACAAGCTTGCAAATAGCTGCCCCTTTGCACCCTAGCTAACTGGCTTCCCCTACAGGACAGAATAAGGTACTAGTCCTGCCTGCTCACAAAAAACCAAAAAAAAACAACAATGTTTGGCCTTACCCCTCCAGCTATCTGCAACCTGTTCCACCAGGTTAACAACCATTACACCATGAAGAGTATGGCTAAGCATGCTCTTGAAATTCCCTTCCGTACAACAATCCTGGGTATGCACTTCTTTGCAGTAAGGGTGTGTCACTGGCTGAATGAAGTACCTGAAACTCTTGTAGGAGTCCCCAAAACTTCCCATTTCAAGAAGGCATTGAGAAAAGAGCTTGTTGCTAGTTTCAAATGCTCCTGCTACAACACTAATGTGACCTAACTTTCTGTCTCCTTAACTTGCTTATGAAGTTTCCCATTGTGTCAAGACATTGTACAGTACGCCTCTTATTGTTGGCTAGACCCCTCAGTGCCACAGTCATGTGTCTTTTTTTGTACCTATAGGCTCATATTGGCTATGCTGACTATGCTCCAATGGAGTGAAATGACTTTTTTTGTTAATAATTAATTATGTGTTATACCTATTACTTTCCTTGATGAGGAACATTTGTAAAAGAGCATGTGTGCTCAAAGGGGTTTTCGAAATGACTAATACATAAAAAAATAAATAAATAAATTAAATTGGATGTATTCTACCGCATGATGGATTAATTTAATCTTGGACAAAGATTAGTTTTAAAAAACATGCCAGGGCCTGATTTTCAAAGGGACTTGCATGGTTTAGGGATCAACACACCATATGCAACTTGTTGGTGTGGAGAAAATCCTTGTATGGACAAAAATGCTATTTTCAACATTTTTGTGCACAGGTGACATTTTCTATTTTTGTATAAGTGAACAAAAAATGCTACACCTGCTAAGGTCAGGCACAACATTTTTACACAACTGTGCAAAAATATTTGTGAAGCTGCCATGAAATGTATTAAAGATTGCATAAAGGCAATCTTTTTCAAAATTACAGGTGTCCCAAAAAACTGCATCTGTGCAATGGTGCCCTCCCCTGTACAACTTTTTTGCTGCACATGTTCAGTTCTCCAATTTTTGACAATCCACCCATAGCGTTTCACGTCAAAACCACACCATCCAAAAAAGAGTGGTCCAAAACTGCACCAACATAAATATACAACCTAGCACAATTCCTTTACCTTATTATCAAAATATATAGTTGCCACCCAATTAGTCCAATGCTTATAGTTCAATAATAAACTAAATTTCTTGTGCAGTTATCACGGTGTGGTTTTTCACCATGCATTTTTGGATGCCTTGACAGGATGCCCATTCACAGGATGTGAAAGACCATGCACAATGTCACATACCGTACTAAAGTGAACAAGCATTTGTCAATGCCAAATGTTGCTTGCTTGTATGTGCTGTTTAGGTATTTGGAAGTGATAGTTCCATGCCTTCCTCCCAAGACATGCACTGTGTCCTTCTGTTCAGTATCCACATAAGAGTGGAAGGGACAAGGGCCACAGCAGTACAGCAGTTGCCAAGGGGGTGAAGAGGTGGACAATAGTCCATTCAAAGGCAAAAGAGTGCTGCAGGAGCTCACTAAATTGAAGGTGGACAAAACAATGGAACCAGATGGTATACACCCAATGATATTAAGAGAACTGCAAAGACAGATAGCAGTACCTCTGGCAGCCATATTCACTGAGTCATTCAACACGAGTGAATTGGAGGAGAGCACATGTGGTCCCTCTTCACAAATCCAGCAGCAGGGAGGAGGTGGGGAACAATAGGCCGTTCAGCCTCACCTGAGTAGTGGGGGAAGATCATGGAGACATTGCTTAAAGAAAAGATAGTGGGGCATCTAGAAGTCATCGGAGCCCAGGACCATAGACAACATGGATTCACAGTGCGAACATCATGTCAGACAAATCTGGTTGATTTCTTTGACTGGATGACAAAGGAAGTGAATCAGGTTAGGGCAGTGGACAACGCTTACCTTGATTTCAGCAAAGCCTTTGACACCATCCCACATAGGAGGCTGATAAACTAGCTGGGTAGGCTGGGCATGGGGGAAAGGGTGGTAAACTGGGTTAGAAACTGGCTAACAGACAGGAGGCAGAGAGTGATGCTAAATGGGGTGCAGTCTAGGGAGAGGGGGTGATCAGTGGGGTGCTACAGAGATTGGTCCTGGGGCCAATCCTGTTCAATGTCTTCATTAGTAACATTGCAGAATGACTGAAGGGAATTTTTTCACCAAATTTTCAACATAGCTATTTTAAGATCTCTGCTCATGAACAGTGTCACTGTGATTTTCTTAATCTATCCCAAACATTGATTGCGTCTACTGACTGCACCATTGTGCGCTACATGCGCAGAAACACATGTTGGGCAACGTGAAAAATGACAGCTGTACTGCTCATAAGGAGGTGTGGTAAAATGGCAATGTTGAAAATCTGGAGTGCAAATATTAAAAATTTGTGACGTTACGAGCGTGTGTAAGAATTGCGCAATGCACGCTCGTAAAACAGTCATTTTTAGGAATTTTTTCACCAAATTTTCAACATAGCCATTTTAAGACCTCTGCTCATGAACAGTGTCACTGTGATTTTCTTAATGTGTCCCAAACATTGATTGCACACACTGACTGCGCCATTGTGTGCTACACGTGCGGAAACACATTTTGGGCAAGGTGTGAGAAATGACAGCTATACTGCTCAAAAGGAGGTGTGGTAAAATGGCAATGTTGAAGATCTGGAATGAAAATATTGAAAATTCAGGAATGTACGAGCGTGCGTAGGAACAGCACAATGCATGCTCGTAAAGCAGTCATTTTTGGGAGATTTTTCACCAAATCTTTGACATAGCCATTTTAACACCTCTGCTCATGAACAGTGTCACTGTGATTTTCTTAATCTGTCCCGAACATTGATTTCGCACACCGACTGCACCATTGTGCGTTACATGCACGAAAACACATTTTGGGTGAGATGTGAGAAATGACAGCTGTACTGCTCATAAGGAGGTGTGATAAAATGGCAATGTTGAAAATCTGGAGAGAACATATTGAAAATTCACGAACTTACGAGCGTGCCTAGGAACAGTGCAATGCATGCTCATAAAGCAGTCATTTTTGGGAATTTTTTCACCAAATTTTCAACATAGGGTTTTTGGGGGACTACCTCATGAACTGTGACACTGTTATTTGGTAAATCAGTCCCAAAAGGTGGTTCCACGCAGTGACCGCAAAATCACCTTTCGGCGTCGATTAACGCTATGACAGTGACAGAATTCATGAGGTGGGGTCCCAAAAACCCCATGTTGAAAATCTGGTGAAACAATTCTCCAAAATGCCTGAGGTATGCAATAAAGTTGAAAAAAAAACTATTTATTCCATTATACAACTTACCTGCATTTTCTCAGTTCGCGGTCGGCTTTAAAGAGTGCAGATGTGTTCCCAGTCCACCTAAGATCATCGCACCGGACTGCAGAGGTAAGTACGAGGTGAGATGGGGGTGTGGGGAGGTAAATGCACAGATGGTGGGTGCAGGTGGGGAAGGGGGTCAGGACAGTCTGCTAGCGAAGGTTTTTTCTTTTAGGTTTTTTTTTTACTTGGATGACGCTGGACTTGTGCCACACTGGGGTGGGCTGTTTGGTGGTGGGGTCAGTGGAGCTGACAGGGGATTGGGCACCCCCGTTGGCCATAGGACCTGTTGCCATGATGGGGTGGGCTCCCAGCATGGCACCCAATAGCCTCGGGGGGAAACAGTAGAGCTGACGGGGGATTGGGCACCCCTATTGGTTATACAGACTGCTGCCATGCTGGGGTGGGCTCCCAGGGTGGCACCTGGAACTCTTTTGGGGGGAGCACAGCACAGCTGATGGGGGATTGGGCACCCCCATCGGCTATACAGTGTGTGCCTGGGGGGAAGCACGATCATGCAGTATGCATGCATGTGTGTGTGTGGGGGGAAGCACGCATGAGCATGTGATCTTAATGCTGCTCACTGAAGTGTAGCGCTCCCTTTCAACTATACAGCCATTGCATTTTCAACTGCTGTCATAGACAGCTGCAGCATTGGTTGGAGAACTGCGGCTGCACCTGCAAACACACTGACTGAATTAGAAGAGGGTTGCCACACCTCCAAAAACTCAGATGATGGCACAATTATTTTTTTGCACATGCGTGGAAGCAACATAATAATGGAAGTAAAAGGATTCAGTCTTTGGTTTCTGGGTTCAAGGTTCCACACTCCAACCTCTAAGCCTCTTTCAAAATAACAATTATTTTTATTTGGGGTTTGAAAAACTATTTTTTTCTCCAAATTGTAGCTTGATATTATATTTTCCTAGCTTCCTTTTAGTAACAACTATGTCATACCATGACTTGAGCAAGGCATACAGAGCTACACATGTGGCAGCATACATTTCTCACAGAAGGAGCATTTCTCTAAAATTACAGTATGGTTTCTGATAACATGATCTAATTATATAAAGTTTATATGGAACTGTGTGTTAGTTACATTTATTTCTATTCTCCAGTTAATTAATTGCATAGTTGTTTGAGTGAGAAAATCTAAATTAGTCACTCACCCATCCATACCATTTTTCCACCTTGAATTTAGCATTTGCAAATTTCCTTCCATACCTCTGTAGAAAGCTGTGGGACATGAAGGATGGGCATGGGGTGTACTAAGATCATACAGAAGAATTCTGTTTGAATCCCTTGCCCAAGAAAAATTATTGTTGGCCCCTGTTTCACAATAAGAGAAAGAAAGATGCCATTATGCTTAGAAAATGTATTTTTAACTAAATATAAACTAGCATTTGTCAATGCAGAATGCTTGCTGTTTGTTAAACAATTTTCTTTTGTTATTTTGATCTCAACGTTTGAAGATACTTCTTTTAGGATTCCTCTTATAGACATGATGTGTACCAATTTTAGTATATTAGCTGAAATGTCATTTCACACCAGAGGTATGAAAAAACATCTTGTACAAGATTTTAAAAATGACATGTCACATTTATGAGGTCATGTGAAAAAATGGCTATGTTGAAAGTTTGGAGTCAAAATATTAAAAATTAGAGATGTTATAAGTGAACTCTGAAATAGTTTAACATTCAGTCATGACCTGGGCATTTTACTGTACCATGTTTGTACACCACATTTTCAACATAGTATTCTTATTATCCCACCTAATGAACCCAGTGGGAGAAAATGTTTAAAACCCCACCAAAATGTCATTCCACACCACTGAAACATCTTTCCACACCACAGTTATGAAAACACATATTGGCCAGAATTTGAGAAATGACAGCTGCCACATTCATGAGATGCTGTAAAGAAATGGCTATGTTGAAAATCTGGGGTCAAAATATTGAAAATCTCCAAAGTTATGAGCCTGTCTAAGCAAATTTCAACATAGGCTCATAACTTTGTTATTTTCTTTAACTATTTTAAACCAAATTTTCAACATAACCGTCTTATCACCTCACCTCATGAACAAGGGTGCAGAAAATTTTCAACTCCTACACAAATGGTGATTTTATACAGCAACTACAAATTCCCCTTCTGGGACAGAGTTGCATAATTTTACTGCCGTTGTTCATGAGGAGGGGTCCAAAAAAAGGCATGTTGAAAATTTGGGGCAAAAATATTCAAAAATGGCCAAGTTATGCCATTAAGTTCAAAATCCCAATGAAATATCTTGACTTCCTCAGTTTGCAATCCAACTTTGAAGAATGAAAACCTGTCTGTGGTCCAGAAAGAATTATAGCTTAGCTTTGGACCCCAGTGGGTATGCAAGGGCTTGGGGGGGGTGGCGTGGTGGATTCTGAGTGGGAGAGCCACAGGTGGGGGGATTAACGGTGCAACAGACATCGATGGACAGTTGTCTTTTTTGCAAGGTTTTAAAAAAGTATCGAGGGATGGGTTTCTTTGTTTCAGATACATACATTCCAACACTGGGATTGGGCACTCCAGTGTCGGTTTGTTGGTGAAAGGGAGTGGGTGACCTAGAGGGGAGGATTGTCAAGAGAAGTAGTACCAGTGTTAGGCACCCTGGACTGCTTACATTTATATATATATATATATATATATATATATATATAAAGATGGGAAGAGCAGGAGGGCAGGTGAGTGACCTGGAGGGGACAGGAAAAAAGAAGGGGTTGCAGGGATGTGTACCCTGCTCTACTTACATTAAAAAAATATGTATGAACATGGGAAGGGTAGGCGGGTGAGTGACTTGGAGGGGACAGGGAGAAAGAAATGATGGTGGTGTGGGCACCCTGCTCCGCTGTCCAAGATTATCAAGTGGGATTTCTTAATGTCATCACCCATTACTAGATCCTGGAGAAAGTCTTTTTATTTATTGCACAAATTTTATTAAGAAGTCCTATTCTGAAGCAAAGGGATCATAAATTCAGCAAAACAGCAGGTCAGCTGATCCCTTTCACTTCCCTGTTTGTTGGCCCGGCCCCATGCTCAGACATTTTGTGATGTCTAACTAGAAAGAGCACGGGGGCATGCCCCATAGAAGTTTATGTGGCTGATTTTGAAATGAGCTTTATGTATTTTTAAGCAATGCTTGACATAAATGAGAGCCAGCATTTAACTAAGAAGACCCCTCTTAGTTAAATGCTGGCTTTCATTTATATCAAGCATTGCTTAACAATACATAAAGCTCTTTTCCAAATCAGCCCCATAGACTTCTATGGGGTGCACCCCAGTGCTCTCCTTAGTTAGACATCCCAAAACATCTGAGCACGGGGGCAGGGCCAACAGTCCACTTTGAGTTCATTACTAATCTTGGACATTCCCTTGACAAGCTCCTGGTGTTGACAACTGATCAGCTGCTGCTGACCAGCATCATACAAATGGAAGGACCAAAACCCTCTCTGATTGGAGCAGCTCAGTCTTTTCAAGTACAAGAAGTTTCTTCCCAGCAAGCAGCAAGTGGTGTCATGACCACAGTGTGTGTGGTCATTGGTCTAGACTGCCAAACCCCTTTCAGTTTCAACTGCAATGGGCTCAGCAGTGACATATCCCTGAAATCCCCCTTTAGTGTATCTGATGTTTGGTGCACATGTGCAGCAAATGTAATAAACGATGCCACTTAACCTGAGAAGATCTTTTTCCAATATTTTATTTAATTTCTTAAAAGTGAATTTCTAGGATGCCATCTAAAGTGGGTGCATAACACATACTATAAATGTGCTCCTTTTTGTGTGTTGTGGTCTTTGTGAAACACTACATACAATACTGTAGGTTATGTAATACTCATCTATTGATGATGTCTAAACTGTGTGCACATAGGTAAGGGTGTCTTTCATAGCTGTGACAGAACACATGCTTCTACAAGGTTGTGTATCTTGTTCATAGGGTGTCTGTACTGTTTCTATTGTAACATATAAGCTTTATGTGCAGAGCCCATAGCAGTTATAGTGCAGTTTGAAAGACTAATACATAATATTACCTTGTATCTAATAGCCACTGCAGCAGAAAATCTCTGTGTTGAGAACATTGGAACTTTTCTACATTCTTTGCTCAACAGGAGTTACATACAGGTCTGAGCTTTTTCTCTTTATCTGAGTTCAAGACGCAATGATCCAGACTGGTAATAAACTGGTATCTGAGACAGGAATTTATAAGGGGGGGGATACATGAGGTGAACAGCACTGTGTCAAGGGACAAAAAAAAATTTAAGGCAAAACTAGAGCAGGAAAATGCCCTGTACTGATCTTAATGTTTAAGGAGCTGCTGACACTTCTGGGAGAACTTTGAAAAACATTATTTGGGAACAGTTCAGCTTATGTTTAATTTCTGCTCTGTATTTCTTCTCCCCATTATTTATTACTGAAGTCATATTCATGAAAATAGGATATTTGTTTTTTGGTAGCAGATCAGCTCTTAACTTAGTCCATCTTAATGCCACAGTAATACTTTGCCTGTGACATCACAGTTATTCTCGTGGTAACAGACTTTGATGTTGTAGTACAGGATTATGACTTCAGGTGGTGAAATAAGCTATAGGGACAAATTAACTCTAAAGCATAACAATCCTGTTTTCCATAAAAATTTCATCACTAATGTATGGGGTTATGGGGAGGAGCAATCTGTAGAAGATACAGTATATGAAATAAAGTAGAATTACAATGGCAGTATAGTCCTGAGCTTACAATAATGAGCTGTGAATGAGAAATGAGCTGTGAATGAGTTTGGTATATCCAGCAGATCTCAGTTTGATTCCAACATCTCTATTTGCATACTGTGTGACACTGAGCTAGTCACATAACCTCCACACTGCTTCAAGGTTACCCCTGAAAACAGGCATTGTGCTTAGTGGGCCTTACCAGGTTATCAAAGAACTGAAAAAAAAATACATATGTTTTCCAAACCTTTCCCTGAGGCAACAGCAGCTCTTGAGAACAGCAATAGTATTTGCAGCACAAAAAGGGGGTGAGGGTGGAAACATTTATTCATTTTGGCAACTCATTTACAAAATCAATCAAATTGTTTATTTTTATTGTTTATTGTTCTTACAAAACAAAGTTAAAATTTTGGACATTACAAAAAATAAAATAGAAATATCAATGGACTGTTCAATACACCTATCAGCTTCCTAAAGTTTCATCAACATTCGCTCTTGATATAATCTAGTTCGATAGATCTTTTTTTCATACCAATAACAGTTGAAAAAAAGTTAAAACATAGTGCTGCATCAAGCACAGTCCCAGGGTGAAGTAAAATAAATATTGAATCATACTCCAAATTTAAATATTTTTGTAAAAATTCTGCTAAAATCAGATTTCTACTCTTGTTATAGAGTGGGCACTGTAAAATTATACGATATAAAGTTTTCTTAAACCCTTTATTACAAAAATATTACAAAGTGTTGTGATTGGTAGTTGTGAAATGGCCATTGTAGTATGTGAACTTAGAATTAATAATTCCAAATCTAGTCTGTGTTATCACTTTTCTGATATTTGGCGCTATAGGAAGATTCAGATATTGTTCCATTAATGAATCTATTTTGTTCTTACCAAGCCAAATGGCTTGTTTTTGCTGTCTGACCATTCTTAATTGATTATTCAAGGCAGCCTTAAAGATTTTTTTTTTACTTTTGTCTCTATAAGTACTAGATATTAAAATACCTGCCTGACAATCTCTCTAGAGATGGATACAGTTAAATTTTGTAAATTGGTAGTTAAAGCTCTTAACCATGGAGAAGTAAAACCCAGAGTGTCCCATATAGATAAATAGACTGCAACCATTAAAATCAAAGTGCTCATTTAAAGAGCTAGTATACTGCCTAAAACTAATATTAGTTTTTAAAAGCAGCCAACCATGACCTTTTATAGCTGAGGTGCATTTTATTTTACCTTTGGTTAATAGGAAGATTGTTTACCTGATGTTAGTAAGTGTTTTATGTGGAACAGAACTCTGCCTGGCAGCTGACAAATCTAGTGCTGGTCCACCCATTACATCATCAGCATTGTGACTTCACTGACTGTGACATCACTGCTGCTTAGAAACAGTCACTCAGTAGCTATCAAGTCAGTCACCTGTGATGTCACTGTCAATGGGATAACAATTCTGATGGTGTAGCATGGCGACTAGAGATAGATATGCCAGCTGCCAGGCTGAGAGCTAGTCCACACATTCAACACAATATTATCACATGAAAAAAAAATTTCTAATGAGCAAAAAGAAAAAGAAAAAAAAAATAATTCAGAAATAAAAAGTTACAACTACTTCTTAAAATTTGTATAATTTTCCTGTCTATCTGTTTTGGTTATACTAGCTCTTTAAATAACAAAGTCAAATTTAATCAGTCTTACAGTGAGGCTTTTACTGAAAAAGCAAAGTTATGTATTAAGTAAATATGTGGTGAATACATCTGTTTGCAACACTTCTTCCCTGTTACTCCTTTGTTTTTTTTTGTTTTTGTGCATCACAGTTTGTTTAGATAATACAATGCATTTGCAAAGTATGCCATATTTCTAGATTATAATATAGAGAATAATGGCTAGGCAGGTGTGTGTTATGATGTGTTTTTACACTGTTGAGGTGAATGATAAACCATAAACCTCGAGAGATTTATGAGCTCATCACTTACCAAGGGTGTATAAAAAAAACATCATGAACACACACCTGCGTAGACTTTATTTTTCAGAATTGCTGGTGCAAGGAGTTAGTGCAGGAAGCTGTTTCCCCAAACAGTGAGTGTCATTTCTGCTGCTCAGGATGTCTTGCCTCAGTCATACACACACGCACGCATGCACACACACACACACACACTCACACACTCTTTCTCATACGGACTTTTGTTTTTTTTTTGTTGCGAGGGGCTGTTGGTGCAGGACCACACATTCTCTCTCATAGAGACTTACTGTCTGCCATGGCCTCTTTCTCCCAATCCGGATGCAGAGCAAGATCAACCAGATATCTCCCACTATTTTGAAGGGCAGGATTAACCAGATAATTAAAAAAAAAAAATAATAAAGATTGGACAGGATGGGACTGAACAGCAGCGGCTCGACTGGTTGGTAAGAGAAAACCAGAGCCGTCATGTTTGCAGTACTGTTCAGCCTGTCCATGCACAGAGCATGAGCCAATGAAGTGCTGTGCTATAGCTGAATGACACAACAAGGGTACTGGAGGTAAAAATAAAGTGTAGTGAGTGCCGTAATAACCCAATTTTGTGTTATTATGGTGTTCGAGAGTACTCATAATATGGCTGATAAATAGGGTCACCAGTAATTATATATAGAATAATACATGGGGTGGGGTGTTTAATGAGATTTTACACACACCTGAGGTGTTGGATGCTAAACAAACCCCAAGAGCAAAGCTCAAGGGGTTTATTTAAGAATCCAACACTAAGGGTGTGGGTAAAATGGTGTGTAAAATTTGAGTTTTACACACCATCCCATTTTTTATTTTATATAATTGCAGGGGAGCATTTTTTGCCACAGCAGTTATACAGCATAACATAAATGCATCACTGTTCAGCCAAGATCCAGTTGGGTTGAAGTGCAGTCCACCATCAGGTTGAAGTGGCTGATGAAACCTTTCTATTTTTTTAAAGGCTGTTTTTTGTTAAAGGTTTAAAAACAGTTTTTTTTTTATTTATGTACCACTGAGTGTGAGTGGCAGTGAAGTGTCCAGAGAGACTTCTGGAAGACAGTGGCTGGTGCATGCATGGAGCGAGGGGAACCTGGCTCATGTTCACCATTATAACACCAACTTATAACTGGTTTCCCTATGGGAAAAATACACAGGAGTTAATATTAACTAGTAACAATTTAAAGAAGCAATACCACTGTACTATTATTACCATATAAAAGACTCCTTCTATTATGCTAGAAAAACTGTTACTGGTGGTGGACATGGCAGCATAGCTGGATGTAATGAAATGCAGTCCTCTGGTAATCTTGCTATTCCACACTGATTAGACATGCTGCTTCAGTGTGAGTGTGTTTGGGATGGGAGTGGGGTAGGAGTCTCACCTACTGGGTCAATATGTTGCACGCTATTAAGCATGCGACATTAGTGCTAAGAGGAAATAGTGCTGTAGGGAAGATTGAGTGGTGCAATGTTGCAAATGCTGCTGTACTTGTATTGCACCCTCTAGCTGTCCCAGGCAGAGGCTAAGAACTCTGCTGGGACAGGGTTCTGCTGAGCAGCTGCCATGGCTCAATGGACTGAGACCTTATAGCAAGGAACATAGGAGCTGTGTCTGGGACCAGGTTTGATTCCCAATCCCAGAACATTTTATTTTTTTCTCCCACTTAGTGCAATTTCAGTGTGAATCCCCCTTCCCCGAGTTGAGAATCTTTCTGGGTGGGGGGTTGAGGGAGTGCACAGGGGTGGATCTCCCAGCAAAAAAAGAAGTTATGCCACATGCAAAACTCACGCTGTACTGGCAGTGCGATTTCTGCATGCAGCATAATGTCTTGCGACATTATGACCCCATGCCTGAGTCTGAAACAGCACAGGAGATATTAGGGTATTAAAGACTTTGCAGTACATTCAGTCCAACCAACACCATAAAACCCCGGAATTGGCCTGCTAAACAAGTAGATGGATGTAACAAATGTGTCAACTGTAAATATTGTCCATAGGTAAAAACTACAAAAAGTTTTAAAAATCATGCCACGGGATTGGATGCAAAGATTAGGGGCGTTGTGACTTGCAGTACTTCAGGGGTTATACTGTATATATGGCTGAATGTGATTGTAACAGCTTTTATATTAGTAAAACATAACGCCCCTTTAAAGTACAAATAGGTGAACATGCCAGGGCCATTTTGAATGGTGATGACACCAATACTTTAGCTCTTCATATGTTAAGGGCTAAAAATAAGGGCGAGCACAGATTTGTATTCACAGCTATAGAAAAACCCATTTTAACAAAAAGATAACCTTCTCTTACGCAGGGAGCAGTATTGGATATTTGCTATGAAAGCAATGAATGCACAAGGATTAAATGGCAAAACCGAGATCAAACCTTCTTTAAAGCTTAGAAAAAAATAACATGTTTTTGAATTGGTGTTTTTTCTCTATCTAAACACTTCTTTCTTTTTTCTATCTTTCAGCAGTGCACATATTTTACTTTGACCTGCCTGGGTGAGTCAGGATCATGAGTTGTTTGTGGAACATTTCCAGCAATAAGATGTGCAACTGTATACTGGTGCTGTATGAAGTATACTGAGCAGTTTCTATCTTTCTTTCTATATGTTGTAATAATGTGTAATGTCACTTTAAGGAAGCTGTTTAAATGTTAACGCATTTACTCTATATGTCAGCCTTTTGAAAAAGCAATGTGTGAAATGCGTCAGGTGACGTCATGAGGGAGCTACCCTCAGCCTTTGCTCTTGCTGCAAGAACATTGTACCAGCCATTTGTTTTTGGCTTGAAGTTTTTTATGGTTACACTTTATGGACTTGATGGACTTTAATGGACTTTGTTAAATTCTGCATTTGGATTCAGAGCTACACATTTAAAATGTGAGTCCTTTTTTAGAGATTCTGCACAAGTAATAAAGCTTTGTTTAAATATACAAGCTTTCTTGGCTGGTGTTACATTGGAGCGAACCTACTGTGTGTACTTCAGAGCAGGTGCAGGTTCTTCATTTTTCATTCCATGGTGTTTTTCTGAACCTAGCACTGCTCAATCCCTAGTGCAGTCCCTTTTTCTCTTATTGTTTATTTTATTCAGTTTAAAGTAAAAAAAAAACAACAACGTGAACAGCAAAGTACAGAGCTGCCTGTTAGTTTCAGATTTCGCAGTCTGAGCAGCTCCTTGCTGCTAGCTTTCTGTGTCAGTTTCAGACAATGCTTTTTTCCTGTCAGAAAGGTATGCTCTCAGTACTCCAGCTACTGCTGGTATCTGTTTCTTTTTAATTTAAATTTAACTTTTAATCAGCGAGAGTCCAAGCTATTTAGGAGAAAACCTAACCAGAAAAAAAGCTTATTTGGTGGTGGCTTTTAAAGAGCTGCTGATGCCTCAAATAAATTTTTGAAAAACATAACATGTAGGTGCAATGCAGCTTGCATTCCATAAATATTCTATAGGCTCCTCATCCCAGTTGTTCACTGCTGAGGAAATTTGCATGAATACATAATCTTTATCCCCTAGAGTTAATCTGCCTCTACAACATACTCCCTACTTTAAGTCATAATCCTCTGTTGTGACATCACAATCTGTTGCTATGGGAGTAACTGTGATGTGACAAGGAGTGCATTATTACCTCAGGTATGGAGAAAGCAACAAGAACAGATGAAATCTTCAAGAGCAAATATCCTGTTTTCGTATAAATGACCTTAGTAATAAATAATGAAGAGGAGAAATACTTAACTAATGTGAAATACATGTTGAACTTTGTCTATATATTCTGTTTTGTTAAAGTGCTCCTGAAGGCATCAGCTGCTGTTTAATAGAAGCTGTCTTCGATTAGTAGTCACCCTTGATTAGAAGCCACAGCTGAAAACAAAAAAGTGTAATAGAAGACATGGCTTCTAAACCAAGATATATGGAATTTGTTAGTAGGTAAAAATGTTATCAGTTTTTAGGATAAATGTTGTTTTTTCTAGCATAGAGGCATCCTTAGAACCATTTTTGTCATTAATGACTAAAGTCAGTAAAGATGGACACCACTCGTAATACTTTAACCATCTTTTCTGTTCAGGGAAACTTTGAACTGTATATACAGGATTTATATTGTAAATGTATTATGATGGGGCTAGTACATATTTTAATGATAAACTGCATCACACCACACCTAGATGTTTTAGTTATTTATTTATTTGTTTATCTTTATGGTGGGCAAGAACTTTTAAACTTCAGTATATTAGTTTAGGAATGAAAAAAAAACACCTTGATTTGGTGGTGTTTTTTCCCCAGAAATACATTATTACTAAAGACAATGACATGATGACTAAGAAATACTGCTGCTTTAAGGTTGGAGATTATTATCTTGATTGTACAATTTTTGGGAAACATTTTTATTTTGAAAGGAGTGGGTCTGGTAGGAAAGAACTGTTCTGTTAGAACTTACCATAATCATAGATCTTCAAGAGAATCTCATTCATCAGGTCACATCTTTGGAACTTATACCACGTCCGTGCTAGGACCACACAGAAACATTTGCAAGCAGTCAGCCAGGGGACACTCATGATGACTTCATGCATCAGCATCTACATAGGTGTGGGTAGCCCCTTTTCTCCTCAGTTCCCCACTGGAGATCATGCTTGGAGAACCTTCCTCTCAGGAACCAGAAGATACCTCAGCACTCCACATACCAAGTAAGACAGAATGCTAGAAAAGATAGTAATCGAAGTAGCAACACAGAGATCCTTTGTTGCAGCCCTGAAGGAGGAAAGGAGGATAGGATGGCATGGCCTGATGAAAGAGATTCTCTTGCAGCTCTATTGTAATGGTAAGTTCTTACCTAACTGTTTCGTCTTCTTCAAGGATATCTCTTTCATCAGGCCACGCCTTTTGAATTAGTCCCAAGCAGTACCAAAATTTAACATTCAGGGCAGCTGGAACCTACAGGCTTACAATAATAGGCCTTGTAGCACAGCTGGGTCAAAACCAGCTAATCTATGAGAGGCAATGTCCAGACAGTAATGCTTAGTGAAGATGTAGACAGTACTTCATGTGGCGGCTGCACAGATTTCTGCAGCAGAAACATTCTGAAAATGATTTACAGAAGTGGCAATGCCTCTAGTAGAATGACCACGAACCACACCAGGAAGTTCCTTACTGTATTTCCTGTAACAGAATGTAATACAATGTGCTAGCCATTTGGACAAGCACTATTTAGAAACTGGAGCACCCTCTTTCCCAGGGCTGAACAAAACAAAAAGCTGTGAGAACTTTCTGCAGTCTGTAAATTTATGCAAAATTCTGGGTCTGTACCCTGTTAGAATTTGGTGAGTTTTGAGATCATAGAGACAAATGCAAACCAGTTCATAAAAATTAAGCATAAAGCATGTATTAGCAGCTATGCCAAGTTACAGGAAAAAGAACAATACATTCCAATTCTCTGTCATGGCAGAGACAGCTACCCAAACACAGAATGGGCTCTGTGACCACAAGTCCCCAGACTGATCCTGAATATATCATTTTTCTCTCATAGCTACTGCTTCTGTTCCTTATCATTTTGCACAGGCAAGCAAAGGCAAACATATTCAATCCAGTTTATTTATTTTACCAGGAAAAGGCTCCATTGAGCAAGCACATTCCTAAGGAGGTCCTGAGTAGGATAGGCATAGAGATTAAAACAAAATACAACAAAGTACAAAGAACAGGAACAGAGATAAACTACAGTGAAATAATACATGTTTTAAATCCACATTATGCATCCACAATATAAATAGCACAGCAGAGATTCAGTTGCATTAGGAATAGAGCAAAGTACTTCAGAAAAGCCAACACAGTGAGATAATGCATATATAGAATACACAATAGTGTAAGATCAGCAGTATTTATGACCATACTGTACATAGTGAGACTCTGGGTGCTTGGCCAGCTCTTTTGGTAGCTGCTAAGCTCTCTTCTGTCTCTGATGTGCAGCTGGTTCTTACCAGTTTTCTAACCTTGTACAAAAGTACATGTTTTCCCTGTCTCTTCTCTCTGCACACTTACATATGGCAAACACATATTATTCCCCATAGTCAGTAGTTTGTATATCTCCCTAACTCAGCAGTTCTAACTTGTATGTACAACTATAGAGCACTGATCAGTGAATTTCCCCTAGTAACTAATAAACCCTTACTTAAGCAATAACAACTGAGGAATCAGTCATTACCAAAGGATGAATGACTGGTTGGGGGGATAGCAGCCGAGGGTCACCTCCCTCTAGCCTTTCATTAATCCAAGTAAATGACTGGCTTTGAGGTTGTTATTGTGATTATAAGTCTAATTGCAACAACAACTTTCTTTTTTCCTGTTTATTTTTAAAACAATTCAATTTTGAAGCAGAGTGGTGCAAGCTGTGAGTGTCGCTCAGCGTCAGTTGGCAGCTGGATAGGTAATTTGTAACACATTAATGACTGATCCAGTAGCCAATCAAAAGCCTTTTTAGGGTCATGAATAATTACTTAGACTTATAATAACTATTTTATAGCAGCATCACATAAATGGTCACTCAGCAATTCTAAAAGACACTTAGCACTAGCCTGCTCAGTGGTTTGGAGGACTAAGGCACTCATGCCTCACCTGCCACCATGACGGTGATCCAGGTTTGGGAATGAGTCTGGCTGCTCAGGGGTTGGTAGAGAGGAGGAGGAGGAGGATTGATCATTCCAGTGGATGCTCTCCTTCCATGGGGAGTGAGGGCAGACTGCTCCACCACAATACTGCCACCTAGGTAAACATGGTGTGGTTTCAAGACAGAAGTTCTGGGTGGGGGACATTCCCTAAGGGAAGATGTAAGGATGCCCTATGACATGCAAGCATCAGGCCATCACCTCTGTGAAGCATATGTGGGTCAGGAATGCTTGAACACCACAACATACCACCAGAGGCAGGGTGATGCCTCAGGCAGCCTCACAGATACCACACCACCTACTGGACTCAAGGGACCACTGAACCAAGCATGGCCATACAGAGGGGGCTTGGTGGATCCCCAATGGCCCCATCACAGAAGGGAATCTGTGGAGCAACAGGTGGCCCCATCAGGTAAGTCCCGCAAATAGTGGGTGATGGATTTGGGGGAGATGCGAGGGCCAAAGGGGGCATGCCAGGTGAGGAAAGGGGAAATAAAGGCACTTAGTACTAGTAAACTAGTAACTCTCTAGTAATGGATTTAATTAAAACCTAACTTATAGCAGCAAATACATTTCTAACATTTGTAATATGCATACAGTATACATTATGCATATAGTATACATTAGTAATATGCATGTATGACAAAGTGTATATGATAGATCCCAAAGTGTATGCTAACAGTCCCTCCTTTGATACTTTTGCAAAGTGGTATCACAATAAAAAAGGATCTGTAATGTTATATAGCCTGTAGCATATCAGCATGTTTCAAGGTTCTAAGTGCATTATAATGTCCTTTCAGGAGACACCTGAGATAACACAGCATAGTAAATACAATAAGCACTAAAATAATTTGTAACATGTATGATGTAGACAGCCAGCTCTGAGTGCTGTATTATTTATTTAATATAAAATGTATGACTGACTGTCTCAGTTAAAAAAAATCTGATGCTCTTAGAATGACCTCAAGTCATCCACTCCCAGATTTTAGCTGAAGGATGAAAGCCATAAGAAAAATGCTGACAGCATGTGAGTTTATACACACTCATTTTTTAGAGACCATGTGTTAAATGTAAGGCTTTAATTAAGGATCCTGTCTGTCTGAGTTAATTACAACCATAGTTGCTATAGCATATCCATTTTATGACGTTGGAAGGAAAACCCAGGTTATTACATAGAAGTGCGTAGTCATATAGATACTTTCATGTCCTGGAAGGAAGCAGCTTATTATGAGATCAAAAGAAGTGTCATTTGAAGGACATGAATTATGTTGAAGTTGCAGAATGTAATACTTTTGTATAAGATAAATATTTTTATACATATCTGACAGAGGAGGAGCTAGCTGACCTCACACAAAAATGGGTTGTCCCATACCATTGTTTAAGGAATACTCTGTGTTACTTACACACTTTTATCTAGACTCTGACTGAGGAAAGATCTTTGGAGCACTTGTAAACAGATATTTAGAAATATTTCAAATCTAAGTACTGTAAGTAGGAATTTGCACTGTTTAAACCTTCTTTCTTTTAAAAGATTTATATGTCTGGGGATATAAAAGTTATGTATTTTGTGTTTTACATATTTTTAACTATTTTAGTAAAATTCTTTTTAGAACTTACTTGGTCTATGTTTGACTTCTTTTTAGTTGTAAGAAAAGTATATGGTTATTGCAGATACTAAACATAAGCTTGAATGGTGGTACCAAACTAGAAAGAGAAGCGTTTTAAATCTGAAGTCTTTATTAAAGTTTTTAAGGGTTCATCTCTGTATACCTGGTTAGGTGCCCATAGGCAAAGATATCTGGCCCCCTGAAGACAGAAAAATCTGAGCCTGTGCATTGGGTATGCTAGCAAGAGGTTCACAGTTTGAATACCTCCAGAACTTGAGACCAAAGGTTGATCTGAACTCACAAAAAACAAACAAGAGGGTTACCTTGTCTGTTACACTGTTCACAAAACTGCGCTCAGAGGTTGGCACTTTGGGAGTAGAGGGCCTGACCTGCTGAGTGGGTTTGTGACAGATTGGTTGGCAGCGGTGGCATAATTTTGGTATCACAAGCTTGTATTGTTCTGTGTTAGCTTAGACCATAAGCTCTCTTGCAAAGAAAGAAAAAAGGCAGAGTTTTATTTTAAAAAGGAAACAGAACTATATATCACTTGGCGTACAGTCCAGTTCCTACCCATTTAATTTTTTTCTCTAAGTACTTGCAAGTCAGAGTAGCTGTAGTGAGGGAAGAAGAAGATGGCTTGCGACTACAGCAGGCACACTGTAGATTACTTGAAGCAGTTGTGCAGAGACATGGGAGTCCGGTTCGAGGTGACAGCCAAAAAGCAGAACCTCATAGAGGCCCTGATGGTAGCAGATACCCAGAGCAGCGAGTCACTGACCATGACTGAAAAGGACAACAGGGCCACTGTCAATGAAGGGCCACAGCAGCAGGGGATGGTCACCAGTATCCTGATTCCAGAGGTACTCAAACTGCAAATTGAGTTGTGCAGAATGGAACTGGAGGCAGAGTGAGAACAGAGGGAGGCAGACTGTGAGGAGCGTGAGTGCCAGGGAGCTGCAGAGGAGAAGAGAGAATGAGAATGCTGAGATGCAGCCCATGAGGAGCAGGAGCACCAGAGGCAACATGAACTGGAGAAGATACGACTCTGACCAGTGGCACCAGAGCAGGTAAGTGGCTTGGGTTTAACTGGGACTGCAGGACTGGGTTACAAATTGAACTCCAAATTAATAGCCAAGTTTAAGGAAGGGGAGGACATGGATGACTTTTTAAATTCTTTTGAAAAAGTTTGTATTCAGGGTAAAATTCCTAGAGAGTCCTGGAGCTTCCAGCTATCCCAGCTACTTAATGGGAAAGCTTGGGATGCATTGGGTCAAATGGACAATGAGGACAGCAATGATTACAGCAAGTTAAAAGCTACACTGTTAAAAAAGTTTGAACTAACTGCTGAATCATACAGAGCTAAATTCTGTAAGCTCAGGAGAAGCCCTGATATGAGCTACGAGGAGCTAACCATGAAACAACGTCAGTTTTTAAAACATCGTTGGGAAGGAATTGAGGCAAACTCTGTTGACAAAATTGAAAATGTGATTTTACTAGAACAGTTTTATTGGGCTTGCCCAGCCAAGCTAAAAACATGGCTAGAGGACTGAGATCCAAAAACAGTGCAAGAGGCTGCTGAACTCTCAGACCGCTATGCCAAGAGCAAACCTGCTCTGAGAGTGAATGGGGTGGGCATGGCAGTGCAGAAAGGGAAAAGCACACCTTAAGGGCTGCTAAAACTCTCACTGCCTCCAACAAAACCAGTTAGCCCCAGGTTTCAAAGAAAATATTTCTCTGAAGTAAGAAATGCCTGTTGGTTGTGTAAAGAAACTGGGCATATTGCCAGACAGTGTCCCAAAAAGGTGAACAATTATACACAACAGGGTGCTAGAAAAGAAGTGGGTTGTTTGTGTCTCCCTGGAAGCATGCCAGTGAACATGAAGGAACACATTCATCCAGTCATGGTGAATGGGGTACAGACGCATCGGTTAAGGGACACAGGGGTATCCCTGACATTAGTGAAAGGGGATCTCGTACAACCTGGTCAGCTCATATCCAATAAATACATTACTGTCCAAGGGTTCACTGGTGAAGAGAAAACATTACCCCTTGCTAGTGTTCTCTTAGACTGGGGTGAAACAGGGGGACTGTGCAACAGTGGGCTGTAGCCAACACATTAGCAGTGGATGTAATCCTGGGTAACAATCTCCAATGGGGATGGTATGTGCAGTTACCCACAGCCAAGTGACAAGGGAAAATTGTAGTTCCCTGAACCCCACAGAAACCAGTGCGGAAACCACTGAGAGGCTAGTTCCCCAGCTTGTGTCTCCTGATATGGAGACTGATAAAAAGGGGATAGAAATTTCCCCTGTAGCAAGTGAGCACACAGCTACAAAAGGTTACTCTGAAGAGGGAGGGGTGACCCATTGTCTGAGGGTTGGGACTGACAGTGATCATGAGTGCCCTGATGCTAGTGCTAGGGACCCTAGTTTAGCGATGGAAGGGGACCTGTCCTATACCTTGGGAATGTGTAAGGGGTTTGCAGCTGCTCAGAGGGGTGACCCTTGTTTAGAGAAGCTGAGAGTTGTACAGACTTGGACAGCATACAGGAAGGTGATGGCAGGCATAAGGTTTATTGGGAAAATGGATTTATGTATACTCAGGCAGTACAGACAGGGGGAAGGATGCTAGGCAGGCAACTTGTCATTCCCAAGGGGTATCGTGAGCAGTTGCTCAAGATTGCACATGATATTCCCTTGTCTGGTCATCTGGGAATTGCATGCACAACACAGCGGTTGGCCCAGAATTTCTACTGGCCTATCTTCACCCAGCAGGTGAAGGAGTATTGCAGGTCTTGTCACTGGTGCCAAGAAATAGGAAAAGTGGTCAAGAAAACCCAAGCAGCCCTGATTCCATTGCTCATAGTGGAGGAGCAATTCCAGAGGGTGGGAATGGATATTGTGGGGCATTTAAATACCCCCAGCTCCTCAGGAAAGAGACTCATCCTGGCTGTGGTGGATTATGCCACCCAGTACCCAGAGGCAGTCACCCCATCCTCACTGAGGATGGACAAAGTGGCAGATGCCTTACTTGGGATTTTCTCCCGTGTTGGGTTGCCACAGGAGGTAATCACCAATCGAGGGGGTTCCTTCATGTCAGACCTGATGAAAAGTTTATGGGAGAAATGTGGGGTGGTGCAGAGATGCACGACACTGTATCACCCACAAGCCAATGGACTTGTGGAACAATTCAATGGTGCCCTAAAGTCAATGCTCCAGGCATTTGCTGAACAACATGGGATGGACTGGGAGAAATACCTTCCCCACCTGTTGTCTGCATACAGGAAGGTGCCCCAAGAGTTGACAGGATTATTGTATAAGATAAATATTTTTTATACATATCTGACAGAGGAGGAGCTAGCTGACCTCACTCAAAAATGGGTTGTCCCATACAGTTGTTTAAGGAATACTCTGTTTTACTTACACACTTTTACCTAGACTCTGACTGAGGAAAGATCTTTGGAGCACTTGTAAACAGATATTTAGAAAGATTTCAAATCTAAGTACTGTAAGTAGGAATTTGCACTGTTTAAACCTTGTTTATTTTAAAAGATTTGTATGTCTGGGGATATAAGAGTTCGGTATTTTGCGTTTTACCAATTATTAATTATTTTAGTAAAATTCTTTTTAGAACTTACTTGGTCTGTCTTTGACTTCTTTTCAGTTGTAAGAAAAGTATATGGTTATTGCAGATACTAAACATAAGCTTGAATGGTGGTACCAAACTGGAAAGAGAAGCGTTTTAAATATGAGGTCTTTATTAAAGTTTTTTAAGTGTTCACCTCTGTATACCTGGTTAAGTGGCGGTGCCCATAGGCAAAGATATCTGGCCCCCCGAAGACAGAAAAATCTGAGCCTTTACATTGGGTATGCTAGCAAGAGGTTCACAGTTTGAATCCCTCCAGAACTTGAGACCAAAGGTTGATCTGAACTCACAAAAACAGGCAAAAGGGTTACCTTGTCTGTTACACTGTTCACAAGACTGCACTCAGAGGTTGGCACTTTGGGATTAGAGGGCCTGACCTGCTGAGTGGGTTTGTGACAACATGATTAATGGTTTGAAAGTAATCTCACCTCTTAATATGCATGGGTTCCAGGGGATCCATCACAGTCAGGCGACAAATTTGTTGTCAACCAACATTACAGTGACACCGTTATGTCAACTGCAATTGTGGTCGGCATAAAGGTGGCCACTTGAGACTGTATTTTCTTCAGAGAGCTTCACCCCCCTGCCCCCCAGTAACTATAATAATCAACTCTGAGCTGGAGTTGATTTGGGGAGGGGGTGCAAGACTCCCAGAAAGCAGTGCCAGGGCCCCACACCAACACTACAGCGACCTGTCGCTGTTGTTGCTATAGTGTCAGTCATGGTAAAATTGTCACCGTAGCGAGAGTATACCGGTTCCAGACAGCTACCACTGCCTTTACTGGTTTGAACATGGTGAAAGGGAACAGCACAATACCTAAGTGTGAAAGCAAAAAGGTTCTCTTTCTGTTGTTTCCTTTTTTTTTGTTGTTGCTTTTTCCCTTATTGTGGAGTCATTTGTAGTTTTTCCTTTGCTTGGCACATTTTTACCATCTCAGTTGCAAGGGATCCCAACTTATGGCATACCCCTGTCGTATTAACTCCAGGTTATTCTTCTAGTGCTTGTTGAGCACATCAGGCTCAGCATTTTGCTTCTTCTTTTCTCCTTTTCTCCTTTTCTAAAAGAGGGAGAGCAAGTTCTGAAAAAGGATTCAAACTAAAACAGGTTATGAAAATGTTAACTTTAGAAAATGTTACTTCAGTTATACTCAGAGTCAGTCATGCAATTGCTTGAGAAGGAGCAGTTGGCCTAAATCCAGTCCATAGAAATTCAGACACCCTTTCCTCTCATGAAAAAGCTTTCATTAAACAGGGATATGAAGTGTATACTGTGAACCTAATCATTTTAATATTTTAACATTTCATCATAGAGGGGATTCCCCTATGTTATTATGCATGTGTGGTCCATGACATTGTATATGGGGGAGGATGACTTTTGGTACAGCTTGCACTTAGTGTCCATCTGGTCAATGACTAGCCTGTCCTTCAAGCTCATCTCCTAGCACCACCTCTACCTTTGATTTACCCTATTTCCAGTTTCTATGTGGGATTGCTACTCCCTTCCAGCTTTTTAACTGTCTGGCAGAAAGACATCTCACTAACTTAGTTGGCACATATCTAATTTATGTTGCATTACAACAGTGCACTGTTTTTTCTGGCTACTTCTGCAGTTCTTCTGCAGCCTGTCATTGGTTAAAACCCACTCCAAAACAACTTATTTTTTATCAATGGCAATTCCCAAGCCAATATTTCTGTAAAGTGAGCGGGGGCTGTCATGAACCTTCTGTACACTCCCACAACCTGTGGCAAGCCTCTCAAAAAAACAAACCATGATCATTTCCCTCAATAGCTTGCAGCAACAAGATAATGAATTAGATATGATAATAGCAGATTCCTGTTGGCTCACTGTTTAAAAAGCATACGAATGTATGAAATTTGCCAGCAGATAAAGGCCTAGAGGTCCATCAGGTCTGCTCGAATATGCAGCTAGCACCCCTTATTCTGCAGCTGGTAACAATTACATAAAAAAACTGCAGTTGTTACCAGATAATGGAATTCTGCTGTATGCAGGTCCAAAGACATATGTAGACAGTGTAAGAATTGCATTGTATATCCTCAGAGTAGCACCTTTGTGTACAAGGTCTGAATGACTACAGGCAAGAAGGCCTCCAATAAGTGGTTTTGTGCAAATCAGTTAGCACTGTTAAAATGTCAGAACTGACCTACCAATGAAGGAGGGGCCCAAATTATTCCTCTTTGTTTTGTCTTTCAAAAATTAAGCAGTACATGGCTTGTAGCCACTGCACTTCAGATCACAATGCATCAGTGAGTTGTAACAGTATATGAGGAGAGTCTGTTCTGCTACCAGTAGCTTACATTCCAACCATCGCAGCATACTTGATATGATGCCAGCAGGTGTCAGATAGTCAGGGTGCACCAGGTTTGAGTGTAACACCACCTCCATTGGACCACACTACCAAGGGCACATACATCTGTATGAAAATAATGCATCATTGTTGATCAATTCAGTGCAACAATATGATGCAGGCATTTAAAGACACAATTGTTACAGAGCCAGGAACAAGCAAAAATACAGGGCCTGAAGTTGTGAGAAGTATTGCTTTGAGAGTCATTGAATTGCCACTACTGACTCCCAACATTATGTACTACTCTGCATCAGAGAGTCTTGAAGAGACTGAACATTGGCCTATGGTGGGACTGGGACCACCTAGTGAACTTACTGCTATCTCTGTCTTGGGGCATTAATAAATAATGTAGAGTTTATACATATACATGTTGATTTTAATGTTTGACATTGGAACATGATGGAATATGGTATTTGAGTGGAAACAAATGTATCACTGTTCTATGCTTCTTTGCTTTTAGGTGTGATTGACACTTATCAGGCAAAGACCCAGGATCCCATAGCTGGCCAAGGAACTGCCTGACAGGATGATGTCTTCAGTTCCAGATGACTGCAGAGCCTGGATGGAATGGTGGGGTCTGTCTTAGGGTTGTTTGGGTCTGGCATGTCGGTCTGAAATTGAGCAGATCTGGAAACCAACAGGATGCATGCCAGTTGTTTTGTGCAACAATCTGCTGAGTCTGTTTTGAGCCCTGCATTACAGGGGATTCACAGTTTAGCTATGGAAGAAAGGTGTACTGTGAACTATATGTATGATATTGCATGTTTATTTACTGAAACACAAACTAAGATCAATGCATTAGTTACATACAATCTTTAGAGGCTTGACACAAACAGAAAGGCAGAGAAGTAATGTGCACTGCCTATGGGAACTAGGTTCTCAAAATGATTTGTAACTTGCACTGAGATGTTGTAACAGTGCACTTTCCTGACCTCATCTCAGATAACTATTTGACCAAATGGTACTGCCTGGCCTGTGTTATTAGTACCCAGAGCATTCATTCAAGATGCTTGAACGCACCAAAAGTGTTGGCTGAGCACCGAGAGTCCCACCATGTATGGTCATATGTTTGTCATTGCTTGCCAGTGCAAAAAGATAAGGAACAAAAGCACTAGCTAAGAGAGAAAAGCTATATAAATTCAAGATCAATTTGGGGTGTCATGATCACAGGGCCCATGCTGAGACTGGGGATCTTCCTCTGTCATCCCAGGGGATTGGGATGTATTGTGTGTGTCTCTATGATGTCAGAGCTCACCAAATTCTAACAAGGTACAGACCAAGAGTCTGTATAACATTACATTGACACCCCAGTATGAGAGGTAATTAAAGTGAGCACAAAAAAAATCAGGGTAGTTAAGGATCACAACCTAACTATTCCCGGTATTTTATGTCGGTGGATAGAGGCATGGGAGTCCCCCCACTGACCATCTGCACATAGCATGCCTGGATAATGCTAAGTGCAGATGAAACTATGATTTGGCAGAAAGGGTGTCGGAGCCTAACTGCTGACTAAAGACACATACAGTAGCATGCCAAAGTTTCTCTGTGTAAGTTCAGTTCAAATGTGACCTAGCAGTTTAACTGTAAGTTGGCAGGACTGGGTGTGGGCTCCTACCTGCTGAATGAGGGTACATAGAGTGCTGAGGTTTTCTGCTTAACCACAGTACTGATATGTGTGTTTTGCTTAACCACAGTATTAATTTGAGATGACAGTGGAGGATTACATCTCCAAGTGCATGACCAGCCATGGAACATGGGTCACACAACAGTTTGTAGGTCTAGACCAGGAAAATAATGGTTATTGTATGCAAGCATTGTACATGGCATGCCAAGCACTGGACACTAAATTGAGAAGTATGAAAAACAATTTGACTAAAATGAAGCAAACATTGTCAGACAAAGATCAGAACAGCAGATCTATTATGTACCAGCTGATTAGTTTATCAGCTGTCAGCAAAACATTATCTTGTGGCAGAAATGATGAATGAGAGGTTTATGCATGCAGGAACTTTATATTAAATGCCAGGTTTTAAATGACAAAGGTTAGGTGTACGTAAAGAAACATACCAGATAATCTTTAACTTTATATTGGCTGCAGCCTTCCTATCTTCTGTGCTATTTTCTATCATTTGCAACAGAGGAAAGAGACCCTGCAGAGAGACCATCCGAAACATCTTGCTTTCTGTGAAGAAGTTGAGGTCCCTCAGATCTAGAATAGGCCTTAGATCTTCTGTCCACTTGGGGGCTAAAAGTATTTGGAATAAAACCCTTTGTGCATCTGCTGGGGAGGCACAGGTTCTATGGCTTGTTTTTGAAGCAGGAGCTGTACTTCCTTTTGCAGCAGAGACATGTGTTCTGATGGGTATGTTGTTACAACTAGCAGATGATCTGGAGGGTTGTTCAGAAGCTCCAGAGATTGACCCTTCTCTATAATTTCCAGAACTCATTTGTATGTCATCACTGCCCTCCATTGATCCAGGTGGAGGGACAAACAACCACCTACAACCACCTCTGGAGGTAATGGTGGTTGTGGAGTGTAAAAGGAGTCATGCTGAACAGGGGAAGGGCAGATCCACAGCCTCCAATATCTCTAGCTGCTTTTGTATGGGCATCTAGGGTTGTGAGGGGACTGGCAATGATATGCATCTCTGCCTCTAGCCTGATATCTGTAGGCCTCACAGTACAAGTACAAAAGAGTTTATCAGCTTAAGCCATTACAATTTTCTAAAAACGAATGCATAAATACTAACACTGACATAAAATAGCAGCAGAAGTCTTGCAGTTACATTAATTAATCAGAATACGAACATATTATAATATCAGAGTTGGATTATTGCCACTTAGGGTTTTATAAGCAGATAACATTTAAATAATCTAAAGATGAGTTATCTTTAGAAATCTAGCAAGTTTCGACAACACATTTACATCTTGAGAAGAAAAGAGATGAAGTAGGATACTGTCAGAGGGGAGACTGAGACCGAAACCACCACTTATATCCCCCTGCCATTTCTTCCTTCTCTTCTCATACAGTGGACATGATAGTACTACTTGTTTGAAATCATCCTGAACTTTCTGAGGACAAAGGGGAGATAGGGGAGCTAAACATGTGGCTCAAGGGCTGGTGCTGGGAAAAAGAACTCACATTTGTTGGGAACTGGCAACAGTTTTGGGAGTGAAAGTTCTTTAAATTTGATGGACTGCATCTGACTAAGGAGGGAGTCAGTGCATTGGGGCAGACGTTTGACATATTTGCAGAATATTTAAACTAGAAAATGAGGAGAGGGGTGCAGCACCCGATACATCGAATGGGAAGAACATCCCTCCCTCCTCAGCTAGTGGTCAAACAGGAGTTCAGCATGTTTGTAGTTCATTTGCATCAACAGGTAAGGAAAAAGGTCTGGCTCCCCATATGATGCAGAGGGGAAATGCCAAACCTCACCCAACAACTAACACACTGAAATCTGGACAATGGAAAAGCATGAACGCAAATGCTCACAGTCTGGGAAACAAGATCCCAGACCTGCAGGCAATAAAGACAGAGGCTAAAATGGACATGGTGGCCATTAGCGAGACATGGATTACCAGTGACCACACTTGGGAGACTTCAGTACCTGGCTATGTACTGTTCAGAAGAGACCGAGGTGGAAAAAGGTGGGGGGAGTGGCCCTTTATGTCAATGAAAATCTCAAAGCTACAGAAATTCAGAATACACATAAGGAGCCAGAAGAACTGTGGGTCACCCTGGAAACAGGAAATGGGACTGCCATATGAACTGAGATTGTCTACAAGCCTCCAGACCAGGGGGAGGACATAGACAATTTACTGTTAGAAGATATACAAAACATGACAGCTAAATGGGAGGTTCTGATGATGGGAGACTTCAACATGCCAGATACAGATTGGTCAAAACCAGCAGGAACATCTGCCAGAACTAGACACATAGTGTATTCCCTGCAGGGGAAGGGACTCAAACAACTGGTATAACAAATCATAAGAGACAGGGCTATCCTAGATCTAGTACTGACTAACAGGGAAAGGATCACAGATCTCCAGGTAGAAGGTCACCTGGGGGCCAGTGACCATCACATGTTATGGTTCAATTTGGACATTAGAACTAAATCATCCTATTCTAAGGCAAAAATATGGGACTTCAGAGGAGCTGACTTTGAAAAGATGGCCAACAGAGTTAACCTAGCCCTGGCAAGAAGTAATACAGGTGAGGGGGTATAGGCAAAGTGGGAAAGCATTAAGGATGCAATACATGAGGCAACATCCCATTGTGTTAGAGAGAAAAGGAACTGCAAAAGAAGAAGGAATCCACTTTGGTTCTCAAAAACAGTAGTAGAAAATGTCAGAGACAAAAGGCTAGCCTTCAGGAAATATAAGGGAATGCAGCAGGATGAAGATAGGGAGGTATACCAAACTTCCTTAAGGGAAGCATGGAAGGTAGTATGGCAGACAAAGTCCCAGACCAAGGAAACACTAGCACAAACAGTAAAAGAAGGTGACAAGACTTTCTATAGATACATTAGTGAAAGGAGAAAGTCCAGAGGGGGTATTGCTAAGATCAAAGGGGAAAAGGGGGCATGTGAGGAGGAGGACCAAGTAAAATCATGTATCTTAAATAGATACTTCTGCTCAGTATTTACTGAAGAGAAGGTAAGGCAGCGCCCACAGCTCAGCACCATGGACACAGGGGGTAGGGAGGTGTTCACAAATCCCTTCATAAAAGAAATGGTCCTACAAGTGCTCACCAAGCTCAGTATGGTCAAGGCAATGGGACCTGATGGCATACATCCCAGGGTACTAAAGAAGCTAAGGGTGGAACTAGCAGAGCCATTATCAGAAATGTTTAGTGAGTCTCTAAGCACAGCCAAGGTCCCAGAAGACTTGAGAAGGGTTCATATTATCCCACTCCACAAGAGTGGTAGCAGGAAGGAGGCAGGGAACTACAGATTAGTCAGTTTTACCTCAGTAGTGGGCAAGATTATGGAGGCACTCCGTTAGGAAAGGATAGTGCAACACCTGGAATACATAGGAGCATAGGATCCAAGACAGCATGGGTTTACAACAGGAAGGTCCTGACAAACTAATCTCATTGATTTCTTTGACTAGGTAACCGGAGTGGTGGACCAAGGGGGAGCAGTTGATGTCTCCTACCTTGACTTCAGCAAATCGTTTGATACTTCTCCACACAGAAGATTGATTAATAAGCTGGGTAGGCTCAGGGTGGGTCAGAAGTTGGTCAACTGGGTGGCAAACTGGTTGACTGGCAGAAAACAGAGAGTGGTGGTAAATGGTATACAGTCAGAAGAGATGCAAGTCACAAGTGGGGTACATTAGGGGTCAGTCCTAGGGTCAGTCCTCTTCAATATCTTCATCAGTGACATTGCAGATGGACTGGAGGGTAAGGTTTGTCTGTTTGCAGATGACACCAAGATCTGCAACAGAGCAGATGATCCAGAGGTGATGGGCAGAATGAGAAGAGATCTGGATAAACTGGCAAAATGGTCAGAAGAGTGGAAACTGGGGCTTAATGCAAAGAAGTGCAAGATCATGCACATATGGAAGAGAAACCCAGAAGCCACGTATAGGCTGGGAGGGGAGTTGCTGGCAGTCACAAGGGAAGAAAGAGACTTGGGCATCATCATCACAGATGACCTGAAATCATCCAAGCAGACTACTAAAGCAGTAGGTAAGGCTAGAGGTATGTTAGGGTGTATTAGTAGGGGTATCACACATCAGAAGAAGGAGGTAATAATCCCTCTTTACAAGACACTGGTTAGGCCCCATCTGGAGTAATGCATGCAGTACTGGAGGCTACACCTTCACAAGAACATTAACCAAATTGAGGCAGTCCAGAGAAGGGCAACCAAAATGGTGCAGGGACTGCATCAGAAAACATAAGAGGACAGATTTATGGAGCCCAATATGTATACCCTAGAGCAAAGGAGGGAGAGAGGTGATATGATCAAAACATTCAAACACCTTAAGGGCATTAACAAGGTGAAAGTGTCTAACATGTTTCAATATAAGAAAAATAGCAGGACAAGAGGACACAGCATGAGATTAGAGGGAAGCCGATTAATGGGTAATGTGAAGAAGTTCTTTTTCACAGAATGGGTGGTGAATACATGGAATGGCCTAACTCAGGAAGTAGTGGATATGAATACAGTGCAGGGCTTGAAACAGGCATGGGATATGCATAAGGGAGCAATATAGATGAGTATAAATAGATAGGTCATTGACAGAGCAAAGACCAATGGCACATTCATGAGGTAGAAAAAGAAATGGGCAGACTGGATGGACCTTGCGGTCCTTATCTGCTGTCAACTTCTATGTTTCTATGTTTCTATTTACAGTATGGTTCTAAAACGTTCTCACGTTTATGCCTGAAGAGAATATATTGTGCTTTATACGTTTCAGTTCTAAATCTTATTAATTGGCATCTTAAAATGGGATCTGTAATCTTTGACAGATATCCCTCATATCCTCATGAAGTTTGAATTGTCTATATTAGAGTTGTAATTTCATCTTATTTATTTATCTTTTTGTTGACCGGGTAAGTGCACTAGACAAATCCTGCCTATTTTCAGGCATGACCCGGGGGAGGGGGATACAGATGAATGCCAACTGTCCTTGAGCCAGATTAAGCTGTTGGTGGTATTTTTAGTGAATGAGGGAAATTTGGCCAGGACACTGGGGAAATTCCCATACTCTTTTCGATAAGTGCCATGGGATCTTTAACATCCACCTGAACTACCACCAATCCAGGCAGATGGGACCTCGGTTTTAACGTCTCATCCGAGAGACGGCACCTCAGAAGTGCAGCACCCCTCTCATGCTGCACTACAGTGTCAGTACTGGGATATTAACCCAAGTGCCAGACGTGGGAACTGAACCCACAGCCCTCTGATCCCCCCGCCTCAGAGGCGAGTGTACTACCTACTGAGCCACTGACACTGTTTTAAAGTGGTCTGTATATCAAGGTCTCTTATCCTGACTTTGACCTTGAAAGCTTTTTTTTCCCATGGTTAAAATATATATCATGAAGCACATGGCCCAGTCCAGAAGGAAAAATAGTATGTTTGCTCACCTGAATAGATGGTAAAGCAAAGCCCATCATGGGATATCTGATTTCCTCCTCAATACAGATTCTAGGGAGTCTATCATCAGAAAGAATCAGAGTCTTAAGAAGAAACATAATCTTCATTTCACTAATCAAAGACTGCACAAAGTACTGTCCCAGTTCCAGTTTTACAGTACTGGTGGGTGTCCCAGCAGGGATCATTAAAATGTGCCTGTACGGTTTATTGAGAATTACATCTGGTGATTTAGAGTTTACTGTGCCCCAGATCTCAGCTGCATATAAAATGCTTGCTTTAATTTTTGCATTTATTACTCTTAGCATACCTTTGATTGAGGTTTTTCCCATCTTAGCATTAATGATCTTTATTGTTTATTGTTTATTGAATATAATCGGAATTACAAACTTTTGAGTCACAGACTCTTTTGCAAAGGCTCCACATCGGTTACAGGGGGTGGAGGAGGACATATACAGATTAAGATGAACAAAAACAGGCAATATATACATTTTCAGTACTGTCAAACTCAGTACAGGTTTGCTCTTATTAAAACAGAGAGGCAATTAATCAACATTCTAGAAATCCTATGACAGAAACTAGTAGGGTGCAGGTACTTGGGGTCAAGATAGGCCCTGTGTCAGGAGATGTGAGGTGAGGAAAACAGAGTGGGCTACAAATTAGCCACAGGTGCATTTAGCACCTCAAGTAGTAGAGCTTTGAGACCCGCTTTGAAAAGAGAGTGCTGAGGGTCTGTGAGAGAGGGGGTGGTAACGTATTGAGCCAGAGAGGGGCACAGTGCGGAATGATCTCTGCCCTAGGGATGTTCTACAAAGGGGGACTCGAAAAGGGATAGTTGTGAGTCTTGTGGTGCGCCTGGGGGGGGCAGCACTGATAATGGGGAGTAGGCCTTTGGGGGCTATCTGAAGTTGTATCTTTTTTGCGAGGATGCATGTATGGTACCTTAGTCTTTGCTGGAAGTTTAGCCAACCAGTCAAAGAATAAAGACCACAGGTGTGGGTAAGTCGGTCGCTGCCTGTTACTAGTCGTCATGCTTTGTTCAAGGCTACGTTTATACTGCTTAGCATGGTGGGTTCAGCAGAGCCATATATAACAATCCCATAGTCAACGAGGGAGAGGATGGAGGAGTTGACTGCAAGAAGCATAGCCTGTGGGGGTAGGCAGTGCTTGAGACGGTAGAGTATGCCTACTCTCGAGTTGACAGCGGAGGAGAGGAGTTGGGAATGACTATGGTAGGAGAGGGAGGTGTCTAATGTGATGCCCAGGTATTTGAAGCTTGATACATGTTCCAGCGGGTCGCCTTGAGAGTTCTTAATTAGTAGGGCCAACTGACTATGTGGGCTTTGATGATGAGCAAATGTCATGGATTTCGTTTTTTTATAGTTGATGATCAGGCGGTGGTCCATGAACCAGTTCTGTAGTTCACGAAAAAAGCCCTGTAAGGCCAGTTGGAGGGTGCTTGGTTGAGAAAGTTTCCAATACAGTAGCGCATCGTCTGTGTAGAGTAGTAGATGACCACTACGCGCCTTCGGGAGAGAGTTAAGAAAGAGAGTAAAAAGCAGGGGGCCAAGTATAGACCCCTGTGGGACCCCAGAGCAAACTGTTTTGGAGGTGGAGAGGGTGGTGTTTATCCTGACTTGTTGTGACCATCCCAAGAGGTAGTCCCTGAACCAGGCCGTTGCCTCAGGGGACACATTAAGCTGTGGAAGGACACAGAGCAGTAGCTCATGACTGACCATGTCAAATGCCTTGGTCAGATCCACGTAGACCACCCCTGCAATTGAGCCTTGGTTGAGGGCCTCATGGAGGAATGAGGTGAACTCCGCAAGTGCAGTGACGGTACTATGGCCAGTCTGGAAACCATGCTGTTCCTGGCTGAGAAGGTTATATTTAGTAAGGTATTCAGTTATCTGGTTGGAGACTATTTTTTCCAGAGCTTTGGAGATGGGTGGCAGTATAGAAATAGGTCTGTAGTTGTTGGTGTTAGTAGGGTCACCGCTCTTAAGAATGGGGGTGATTATGGCTCTTTTCCAGGTAGATGGGAACTGATCATGGCATAGCGAGAGGTTGAGGATTTTTGTAAGGTGGGGAAGAGTGACATCCAGAGTAAGCCGAATGAGTTTAAGATCAAGGGAGTCATTGCTGTAACGGGTGTTGGCTATGGCTTTGGTAATGTAGAGTTTGGCCTCACTGCACTAGATGACTCGCAGCCGAAAGGGAGGCTTAGTTGTGGATTTCATCTTGTTTATTGTTTGTTTCATATGTGTTTGCCAAGACAAATTTTGGGCATATCTAACCCCTAAATAATCATAATGTGGGACAACTTCAATTTTTTCTCCTTCTGTCCAAAATGTTGAGGTCCTTGAAGTGTTATTTCTGAAGATAATAATTTTAGTTTTATTTAAGTTAATTTACAGCTGTTTGTCTTTACATAATCCTGAAAAATATTCAAGTTTCCTCCTTAACCCAAGAGCTGAGGTAGAAATGAGGACAATGTCATCTATGTATCCCAAACAGTCAATTCTGTGGTCAATAATCTTTGAAGAATGAAAATCAGGGTTGGATAGAGTAGTCAAAATGCTATTTACGTATATGTTGAATAAAGTAGATGCCAGAAGACAACCTTGTTTCGCTCCCAGATTAGTTTGAAGGAAGTGGTAGTATGGCCAAATTGGTCATACTGAACTTTAGCCCTGTGTTTTCTCATGGAGTTGAATCAATATATCTAATAAAGTTGAATCCAACCCCAGTCTCTCCAGAATCTTCCACAAAATTTTTCGACTAATGCTATCAAAAGCAGCTGTGAAGTCAACAAAGCAACAATATAATTTCCCCTTTTTGATTTTAATGTATTTCCACAAAGATGATATAATATATAGCAATGCTGAATAGTCGATCAGTCCTTTAGGAAACCATTCTGAAATTCACGGATTATAGAGTTGGAATCCAGCCAGTCTGTTAATCTATCCAAAATGATTTTTGTAAATATCTTTTGAGTTATAGCAATCAAACTGATTGGCCGGTACATTTTTGGATCATTTGGATTTTCTTTCTTAAAAATGGGTAATATAATTGAGCCTTGCCAACTTTCTGGGTGTTCCTGTCTCTGAATAAATGAATTAAATGCAACACGAAGTATGGGTATCCACCATTCCTGAAAGGATTTAAGTAGATCCCCTATAATTCTATCTGGACCCGGAGTTTTGTTTGAAGATAGTAAACTCAACGTTGTTCCTATTTCTAGACCAGAAATGAAAATCGCAAGGGGAAAACTATCTGGGACAGAATGCAAGACACATAAGAGGTCATCCTCTTCTTTGGAAAAATATAGGGTAGGGAAATAAGAAGTCCATAAGTCTGGGGAGATAAAGGCCTCTACCCTCATAGATGCTTTATGATATCCTGATGCTAACAGAAGCCAAAATGACTTCCCATCCTTTTTAAAGACCGATTTCCTAAGTTTAACCCATAGGAAGACAGTATGTTTCTGTTTCTCTGTTTCTAAGACCCTTTTATAGTTTGCCCTCACAATATCCTCTGACAGCAGACTGGTCAGAATTACTCCTGCCTGCCAGCCTGGTGCTGCTGGAGGTTGAGGCAGTGGTCACTACGTCTCGTGCCATGCCGGTGACCGAGGTTCAGGAATGAGCCTGGGTTGCTGGGGGTCAACAGGGAAGAGAGAGGATCGAGCATCCAGAGGACTGCTGTCCTCTCTCAGGGGGTGGGAGACTTGTTGTCCCTCTCATTGATTGCCCTCTGGTGGTGGCTGGAGGGCAATAAGAGATGGGAGGCATGTACCAACATAGTTATGTCTATAGGGGTAGGGGGATGTGAGAAAAGAACAGAGCCTGGCAGGTTCCATGATGGCCCTGCATCTCCGAGGGCTGCCTCAGTATCTGAATTGGGTCTCTGGGGAGGTGGGGAAGCCAGTGCTCTCTTCCCTGGCCCAGCTGCAGAGGGCAATCTGCTGGGGATCTCCAGGGGCAGGTTGAGTAGGGGACACTTGGGACCAGAGAGTGAGTTCCTTCACAAGGAGGACCACAGCCACCTGCCAGGGCTCCAATGAGAATAAAAACCTATATAGAAAAAAATACTCCTGCCTCTATATCTGTTTTGGATACGTACAGGGATTTCACTGACTTCAGTGTTTTGCCAGATGACTGAAGGTTTCTCAAAACTTCTATATCATGGCTTAACTACTTCCATCCTCTAAATGGGGCATTGAGAACTGTTTGCTATACAGCAGAGTCAAAATCTGCTACCCTGAGCCAAGAGTAGCATCTGAGACAGATGCCAGAGGCTGCAGTCCTGGCAGAGGCATTAGATATATCATATGCTGTGCGGATGAAATGTTCACCCACATTAGCACCAGCATTAAGAGTTCTGATTAACTCCTATTTAGCAGAACCCTTAGGCAAGGCCTGTGCAACATCCTTAGCCATCTTCCATAAGCTGTTGTGATATTTTGTCATATGGGACTGGTAGCTGCCAATGTGCAGGCCCAGTGAGGCAGAGGCATATGCTTATTTGACAAGGACATCCAACCTCTTGGGTTCCTTATCAGGAGGAGGGGAACTCAGGTTTCTAGGTGCCATGGCTTTATCATGGGCAATTGTAATCACCACTGAATCATTCTCAGGCTGGTTAGCATAATAATGTTTTCCAGAGGGGGTAGAATACATTTTGTCCACCTTTCCGGGCACAGCTAGTATGTTGTTTGGCCTATACCAGGCTGCATAAGTAGCATCCTCTAAAGCTGACAACAGGGCAGAAACAATATCAGAGGGAGACTGGCATCTACAGAAATTCCAGCAGGTTCTTCTAAGTATAATCCTGCTCCTCTAAGGTGAATCACATGGCAGCTTGCATTTGGAGCATCACAGCAAAAAATGAGGGGTCCTCTGGAGGTGATCTGGGTATGTTGACTACAGATTCCTCACTACAGGAGGAGACTGGAGCTAGTGTCATGTACATTCTGGCTATCCTTAGCATAGTCTTCCTGTCTTCATCCTCCTCCATTATGAGGTCAGGATTATATTCACATTTGTCATTGTCTCTATCATTAATGAGAATGAATGATTGTGCTTGCAATGTTGTCGGTGGCTGAGGTGATCTATTCTACCAGGTATTAACTTGCAACATTGATGAAGTAGCTGTGGGTGTCCACATTCATAGGCCCCTTGTAGAAGGAAGATGTGGCAGAAGATACCATATCACATGTGAGAATTATAGGAGGACTGCCTGAGCGTCAGCACCAATTTGAGTAGTGGATGTAACTGCATTCATTAACTGTGGAGGTAAAGTCTCCATTGATGACAGTGATGTACCAGAGTGCCTATGCCAAGCCACAACCTTGGTGTCTGGTCAATGGTTGGGGGCAGTCAGTGCCACTACCAGAGCAGATGGTGTCTTAGTAGGGGTTGTACCTGTAGTCCACAAGGGTGACCTGGATCTCACCAGGAAGCCTTGTCCTCATCTTAGTGGTTGTGTTTGTGGCTCACCAATGAGGATTTTTCCTGAGACTTTGATGACTATGATTCAGCCAATGGGGAAGGTGATGCGTATTTTCTGTGTAACTGCTGCTCCATTGCTGCAGTAGTCTTCTCAAAGAGGAACGTCTCCAAATCCCTCCTTCCTGCATCATCTAGCTGTGGAGTTGAATCCCCTGGCAAATATCACAGGCTTTCACAATGTGAGAGAGGTTTAGGAAGCATACACACACTTCATGGGCATTGTCCTTGTAGATTTTCTCTCTGCACTTGCAGTAATGAAAAAGCTTGGACAGTTCCTTTGGCGACATACGGGTCACCAAAAATCACTATAAAAGTGATAACATTCAGTATAAAGAAACAACATTGAAAATGGCAGCTTTTTGCAGTGACATTTCTGATGGCGGGTCCAATGAGTTTGATTGATGGTGGGAAAAGCACTAGTGTTAGGAGGTCCTAGCACTGACTCAGTATAAGTTCCAAAGGTGTGGGTTGATGAAAGAGATATACTCAAAGAAGATGCCATGGTTTTCTGTGGCAAAGTAATTCTACAGTTTTCTACACATATAACTGCGTTTCTGCTGCATGTGGAACTTCCCATTTATTTTATTTTAAAGGAATAATGTACTCTAGGGTGTGTGTCCTGCTGGGATAACATCATGCCTTGGGTGGCTGGGTATGAGGCCACAGGCCTAGTATGTCCAACACTCTAGAAGTGATGTTATCCCAGCATGACACACACCCTGGAGTACATTATTCCTATTATACAATGGCTAATCTTTAACTACAAGAACAAATATAAATAAAAAATATTGTTATAACTGTCTTTTACTTCATTTTTTGTGTGTGGAAGTGTATTTATAGAAAAATAAATTATTTTTTTTTGTCTATCCAGTAGATGGCAATGTCTGTGCAGTAGGATTTTTCATATGTCTTGTATCTGTTTCCTGGTCCCACATGTCCTTTAGTTTCATCTTCCCCCCAAACTGTGTTCTGATTGCACTTCTCCCAGTACAGTTTGCTGCAGTATTTAAATGTTGTACCAGAAGGCTCTCAGAGTGGATAACATTTTGAGCCAGCGACAAGTGTTTGGAGCTCCCCCATGTCACCCTTCTGTCAGCTGCTCACTGCCGCTGCTCTCGATTGGATGACTGCCAAGTTAGAGAAAGAGAGGTAGTGGGATGTGTTTTATTGTATGTACAGTACAAATAAAGATAAAATACCTGAAATAAAGAAAAATAAATCTGAGCGGAACACTGAGTGAGAGAGAACTATTTCCCTGTCACTTGGTTCGTCTGGGATCACGGTGTTCCCTTACTGTCTCCATCTTGTTTTCTTTTTTTTTTGGCAAAGAATAGCAGCATGGCAGCCACAACACAAAATAACAACAACAGCCATAAGCAGCGCCGCTGTTTCTTTTATGAGTCAACTGGTCGGAATAAGTGTGGGTCTTTCATGCACTCGTGCTACAGCTGAGAGGGGAATCGAAATGCCATTTCAAATGACATCTTTCTTTCAGTTAAATGATTTGTGCCCAGTGTGGGGTAGGAGGTTGTTGCAATTCTGTGTGGCTGTGGCTGCTGTGTTGGGGGGGGGGAGCGCTGATGTGGAGCGGGGACCGCTGACCCCGCTGGTAGGGACAACTGTAGAGTAATCTTTTTATCATAAAAAATGCAGTCATGAGAGTGTGGTGGTACTAGATATGTGATGTTATGTTGGGATAACATCATGAATCCAGTCCCAGATGGACCAATCAGAGGCCAACATTCTTTCTTGCCATTGTATATTTATTTAATCAAATTTTACCAAGGTAAGCAAACAGAGCCCAGAAGGCTCATTTCCAGTTGCTTTATTTAAATGAAATTTAAACCAGAAATTTGAAGTGAAATTCTGTCAAGAAAATTACATATGTATTATTCTCCCCTTCAGAGGCAAAAAGGTTGAATTCATACAGAAGCAGACTCAGAAAGTCCAGTCCCATGGTTGATCAGAGTTGAAGTTCAGCTGCTCCATGTGACCTCCCTTGAGCTGAATCAGTTACCTATTTGAACCCTGAATCTGACTGTGCAGATCATGGGGAGGGAAGAATTATGCACTTTAGGAAAAGAAAAAAGAAAAGAAGAAATTACTATTGCTGTCCATTGACATTGAGCTTAACAATGCCAATAACCACCTTATACTTCTTTCCACTAGGGACTATGCATCTTTCAAATAAATGCTGAGAACTCAGTCCCTAAGCTTTACCCGGTACAATGTGGGACCTGCACTTCAAACCTGATGTTGTCATCATAACTAAGTTCAAATCTTTCTGCAACATCGATGACATGAATATTACCTTTTCTGGTTATGCTTGTAACGTCCCCGAACTATTGGGTTGTTGGAGTCCTCCAGAATTCTTCATGTGGCAGGGCCCAACCTTAGTGTGCTGCATTCCAGGGAGTGTAAAAACTCTTGGAGAAAAAGCAAAGGGGACTGTGTGTGTGTGTGCAAGAAGAGGAGTGGGGAAGATAGATTCTTGCTGAGCTAAATGTAATTCCAACAGTGGAAGGGGGCTTACATGGATTGCCTTTGAGGTCAAGAATTCTATCTCACAGCTTCAATAGAGACAGCTCTTCAGATCTTAATTGATATTATCACAAGTGCCCTCAATATACATGCACCCCTCACCAGTGTCAGAACCAAACTCAAATCTTGTCGCTGGTTCTCTGCTGACCTTAAATCCGCACTGCTTGCCAGAGATAAACTCTGGAAAAGGGCAAGAAAGACAAAGGATCCAAATGACTGGCTTCAATTCAGAAAAGCCAGACTCCTGCACAAAACAAGTAAGAAATGCCAAGGCTGCCTTCTACACAGCTGAATTGGATGCCTCCTATCACAACCCTTCCAGGTTCTGGAGTACCATAAAGGGATCCTAGGTCAAACTTCTACCCTGTCTTACCACCCAAAGTGCACCTAAATAGTATTGAAATCACTGACAAAGCAAGAAATCTTAAATGCCTTCAACGATCATTTCACTACAGCTGGCCTAGCTTCTGACTCCCTCACCTGCAAACCTAATGAGATCATCACTAAACATACAATCTACTGAGGGACAAAGGTTGCTTCCACATTCTCCTTCAAATCAATACTCTTAAAAGAAGTAGAAGACCTTCTATTCCAACTAGAATACAACTAAAAGTGCAGGTGCAGACTCCTGGACCCTACTTTCTAAAAGTAGCACTGCACGCCTTAGCTGCCCCCCTCACCCACCTCTTCAATCTCTCCCTAGCCACTGGTTCTATCCCCTCAATATGGAAGACAGCTCAAGTGTTTCCACTACTTAAGACAGGTGATCCCATGGACCTCAACAACTATAGGCCCATTTCCATCTTACCAGTACTGTCCAAGATGCTTGAAAAGTTAGTAAACTTTCAGTTAAGTGCCTACCTTGATACCAACAATCTCCTTAACCCAGCTCAATCTGGGTTTAGATCTATGCACAGCACCATCTCTGCCTTAGCAAAAGTTACAAATGACTGGCAGACTGCCTTAGACAAAAAGAATAACACCTGTGCTGTGTTTCTGGATCTAAGCAAAGCCTTTGACACTGTGGACCATGAACTACTAATCTCCTCTCTGAACTCCATAACTCACTCTCTCTTACATGGTTCAGATGCTATCTCTCTGGAAGATTACAACTGGTAAAAAATGAAGGTGACCTATCTACCTCTAAACCACTCCTAAGAGGTGTACCGCAAGGCTCCATCCTGGGCCCCATCCTCTTTGACATTTACATCAACAATATTGACTCCAATCTCTCACAATCTAATATTCACCTTTTTGCAGATGATACTGTACTATATGTCAGTAATCCTCACCATCAAAAGCCTGTGAGCTTTACAGTCTGAGTTCTCCTCCTACAGCACAACTTATTAGAAAAGAAATTACTACTAAATGCCAAGAAAACGAAAGCTATGTTCTTTGCCACCAAGAACTGCTCTTCCACTGTCCCATCACTCACCCTCCCACAATTATCTACCATCCTTGGTGAAAACCTGGAATATGTGGACAAATTCAAATATCTTGGAGTCTGGATTGAAAATAAACTTGATTACACTAGCCACATTGAAGAGCTCCTGAAAAGCTTAGACAAAGACTTGGCCTATTTTATAGGATCAAACACTACCTGACCAGAGATTCCAAACAAAGGCTAATCCTGGCATCATTCCTATGCCTCATTGACTATGCTGACTTCCTCTATGGCCACTGCTCCCTCTCCCATTTAAATAAATTAGACACCTTGTATCATAGAGCTATTAGATTCATTACAGATCTTCCTTCCAGCACCCATCATTGCTCTCTCTACAATGCAGTCAGTTGGACATTCCTGCAACACAGAAGAAACAAAAATGCTGCTGTCTGGATCTACAAAGCTCTGACAAACAAACTCCCTTCCTACATCTCAGACTGTTTCAGCCGGATCACATCCAGGCCTTACACCCTAAGGATCAATAAACTCATCATGCTGAAGATTCCTATCACCTGCACCCGGTATGGAAGGGCTGCAATCAGCTATTCCCTAGCACTTATCTGGAATTCTCTTCAAAAGACCTTGAAATTGGATACCCTCATTCCTTTAACATCCTTCAAAAAACTGTACACTAGTCCAGGGGTTCTCAAATGGTGAGGCCAGCCTCCTTGGGGAGGCCCCAACCTGTTCCAGGGGAGGCTCAAGCAAGTCTCAAAAGTACAGTATTTAAATTTTGAGTTTTATGTATTTTGTGTGAAGAGATGAAGCAAACTGAAAGAGGATAATAGTAGGTGAATTTTATGTACTAATAGATGACAAGGGAAGGTGAATGAGCCAAGGCTCATTTCAGGCGTACTCGGGGAAGGGTAGGTAGTGAATACATTTCACAAGGTAACTGCAAAACAATCAAGAAACACACAGTGAACAATAGTGTAAACAAATGTCAATGATAAACTGATGAGTGGTGGTAAATGATCAATTTGTAGACTGATGGCAGAACAGCCCAAATACAATGATTCAGCATAGAAGTTCTAGGAGCAATAGTAGGAAGGAGCAAAGTAATCCAAGAGAAGTTGCTTAGGAGCAGGAAAGGAGGAGAGGCAAAGAATCAGGAAGGTTATTTCATATAGAGAGGAAACAGAGAAAGTAGTCTGACCCATGAAGGTACTGCAACAAGGGGTAACAATGGTTCAAGAATGAAAATAGCAGAGCAAGTAGGCTGACCGGGGGGTTACAATAAACTGAATAATAATATTTGTTTATTTTATTTATTTGTTATTCAGATAACACCTTTGAGCACAAGAGCTCTTTTTCAAAGGTTACACATCAGTATAAGACAAAGAACTGAATATGAGCCAAGTACTCAAAGGGGTTTCAATTTATTCATGGTGTACTGCGTAAAGTACAGCATGTTATTCTTCCTTGGGGAGGCCCAAGATTATTTCAGTTTTAAGGGGAGGCTCAAAATCTTTTCCATGGATTTGGGGAGGCTCACTGTAACAAAGTCTAAGAACCATTGCACTAGTCTATTCCCAGAATCATGCAACTGCTTCCATAAGGCCTAGTCCTCCCACATCCCCTCCTTCCCCCACCCCCTTTTTTATGCTACCCCCTATTTCTCTATCATTCTTCTAGCTTGTTCTCCAACCAACTTCATACAAAATGCCCACCCAAGTCCAACTATCCGAGCTTTATCCCTACTATACTGTTTGTTTCTTTCCTTTTAATATGATTTAGGTTTATTGTCATTTTGCCTTGTATATATGTAAATATTTGTATATCTGTCTCATTCATAAATCATTGTATTTGTGTTTATTCAGTACCATGTTTTTGTGTAAAATTTGTAACCTTATATTGTTATGACCACTCAGGTCCATCTTGTAAATGAGCTATGCTCAATGATGTTTGCCTGAATAAATAAAGATTTTGATTGATTGATTGATTGATTGACCCTCACAGCCACAGCTGAAAACTACCATGGCTCTCTTGTATCTTGCTCATCTACATGTGTGCTGCAGTGAGCAAGGGGTATGGCCATTCTGAAACATCAGTGCTTCCTGCACCCTTTCTTTTCTGCTGCTGCTGCTGTGAATATGAATCTCCAGTACCTCAATCCTGCCAGAGGAAATGGGAGAAGCTGGGATGCCACCCTTTTCTTTGGTACCATGGTGTGCCATGAGAAATCCTCCATATCTCAAGTGGACATGCATGTGACAGGGTCTACTCTCCAGTGCTCCCACTTTCCTCACCCTGCTAGCATACCTGACTTATGCCCCACTGCTCTCCAGCCACCAACAAATTGGATGACACCTAATGGGAGCTTCAACAACATCCTGGGCCCACACACAATTTAGGGTGCACTGAAACAAAACAAACATAAAGATGTTTGCAGTGCTAGGCTCCATCAGTAATGGCTCCAAGCATTTTGATGACCCCCAACCCCACCAGCCATCCAGTCAGAGGCTGGAAAACCCTAATGAATGCTAAAAGGGATTGTGGGGGGGATGATACAATAAGGATTCTCCCAAACAGACTGGAAGCTTAAGGAATGCATCAGAGGGCAGGACAGGGCAAAAGGACTGATGTGCAGCCCTGCCTGTCCAATGGGACACTGAATCAGAGCAAACAAGTTTCTGAGCTCTCAAGGAGCTCATGGCAGTCTGAGAGAGACACTGAGATGCTTAGACCTGCTACTGGTGAGATCAAGCAAGAGACCTTGCCAGGCCAACAATTCTGCAAGCCTTTACCTGGGTTCATTCAGAAATATCCTCTGTGAGACTTATCCTGGGTTTACTCTGTTCAGAGACTGTTCCAGATAAGCCCCTATGGGAAGAAATTACTGAAAGTGTGAGTCTGTGGGTCATTGCTGTATACCAAAGCTGCTGAGATGTAGAAAGAAATTTTTCTTTTGTGAAATTTTATGACCTCACAAAACAGGATGCTTTCCCAAAAAAGAAGAGTGTGAAATAAAAATGTTGTTTCATGAGAAGGCATTGTGTTTCATGAGATTTTGTAAGCTCATGAAAGAAGATGCCTTCTCATGTAACAAGAAGATGCCTTCTCATGTAACAAGAATGTGCTATTCTCACATTCCCAAAGCAAATTCAGGGACGCCCCACTCGCTGTCCTGTCTAGCACCCTCCTTCCCCTAGAGCAGGTAAAAACCTACAAATACCTGGGCATCACCTTCGACTCTGCTCTCTGTTTTCATGACTACACACACACCCTCGCTATAACCATAAACACATGTGTTGGCCTACTGTACCACCACAAGAGCTGCCTACCACCTGCAGCACTAAGGCTGGCCATCACCTCCTCTGTGCTATCCGCAGTGGACTACGCCATCCTGGTGTATGGTGCAGCAGACAAAACTGCACTCAATAAAATCAAAATGTCCCTGAACAAAGCCTACCGCCTACTTACGGGCTCGAGCAGACTCATCCACACATGTACCTTATATGATCTTGCTGGTTTTCTCAGCCTTGAGGAAAGGTTGCACTATCAAACCTGCCTCCTAACCAAGAAAACTGTTGCAGACCTTGCACCTCCAAGCCTAATTTTCATCCTTACTGCCTCCATCCCTTCCATCTCCACATGGAGCACACTCAAGTGTACACTTCAAGTGCCCAGGGTCAGGACATCCCTGGCCCAAAGGTCCTTCTGATACTGGGCCCTGACCTGGAGCAATGCTCTCCCCTCTGATATTGCAGCTCAACTAAGAATAGGGCCCATCAAATCTGCTCTTAGGCAACACCTAATCACCACCCACAGCTGTAATGGCACATAGCTGTTTGCTTCCCCACCTCACTGGGGACCCCCCTACACTGTCTCATGCCCTGGCAGAACATGTAGCTGCCAAAGTGTCACCACACTTGTTTTAAGTTACTACCTATTTTTATTTATACTGTAACAGAACCCAAATTGCTGTCTCTGGTATACTAGATGGTTTAGCTACATCACTGTATATGACCTGTATAGAGTTTCACTCTGTTATGAATTGTATTCCTTGCATTTAAGTACATACATGTATAGAGTTTTCCTGTATAGAGTTTTTGCTCTTGTACGAATTGTATTCCTTATATTTATGTACATACTTGTATAGTGTTCCCTACATCGATCTGTACTCTATGTAACTATGTCTGTATTTGTATATACTATCTGTTTCCTGATGAGGAGCCTTTGTAACAGTCCTTGACTCAAAGGTTTGCAATTCTGATTTCTACTAAATAAATAAATAAAACCAAAGTCCAGAATCTTGTTTCATGAGAAGGCATCCTCTATTGTGAGATTTTCATGAACTCACAAAAGACGAATGTAAAAAAAAATAAAAATGAAGATGCCTTCTCACAAAAGAAGAAAGTAAAAAAAACTAAATCCTAAACACTGCTTTGTGAGAAGGCAGTTTTTTTGTGAGATTTTCATAAGTTCATGAAAGAAACTACCGTCTCACAAAAAAATACTCTGAAAAAAAAAAAGTCAAAAATTCTCTTTCATGAGATGAAATTCTTCTTTCAGATAGCCCTGTTTCTCATTCATGAGCCTCACAAAAGAAGAAAATTTGCTAACAAAACAAAACTCACTAAGGATTTGGGGATATCCCCAAGACACATTCTGGGGTTGTGTTTTGAAAAACTATGTCCAGAATCCAGCTAAACTTGTTCCGTTTAGCTAGATTCATGTATTTGTGTGTCTCCAGGATATAATTTTTATAGGTTTTGAAATATGTTTTTTTAATAAAGGAAACAAGATGGTCACCATATGAAAGAAGAATTTTTGCTTTATGAAAGCGTAATCTGGCCTCACATAACAAGAATCCTCTTTTGTATTGCCAAAGTCTTCTTTTGTTTCAAATATCTATCAGAAAAAAACACTACTGAGCATGAAGTGAAATTTCAAATTGTTATAACTTGGGAAAAGATTACTATTTTTTTAATGAAACAACAAAAGGCACAATTCTAGGGCAGGTCCTTCTGACCCTGGAAATTTCAGAGCAAAATTCTAAGCTGTCTGGGCTGTAGGTGAGAGCAAAACAGCAGCAAATAAAAACCCAAAACTGATTATTTCCTAAATTTGGATCTCAGAATCCAAACACGAAACTGGAATGAAGCTTGCCAAATCAACAAAACTTGGCCACCACAGATTATGCCTGCAATTCTATTGCTATTAAGGTGCAAAGTTAGGAGTTTAACATTAAACACCCAACTAAACACTAAGTATACTGGTTCTACCATGCCTATATATATATATATATATATATATATATATATATATACATCTGTATTTCACCCTAACAGAAATATACTTCTGTATTTCAACCCTAACAGTTGTTGTTTCTATATGTATATATTGGATATGGCATGGGTGCAATAGTACAAATATCTTCACAAGCTATGCTTGACCTCCTGACCTCAGGAGTAGTGAAGCCATGAGTGAGGTCAGAAGAGGTCAAGTGTAGTGAGCGATGGTATTTCTGCTATTTCATTCTCAATCATGCTAAGATACTAAAATGCCAGCAGAATAGGCCTAACAGTCTTTTGTGTCTGCTCATTTGGTCAGCCCCCACCCTGGGAGCTGACCTTGCTGCTCACCTCACCCTCTCTGGCTTCTCCCTTCCCAGTCCTGGATATTCTCGCTGCACTGGACTTTGCTTCCAGAACCTTTCCCCTGTACCTGTCTCACCCCCTCTTGAACCCCTCCACCATCTCTGCCTCTATCAGCCACCTGGGCAGTGCATTCCATGGCTCCACTGCGCTCTCAGTGAAGTAGCACCTCCTCCTTTCTCCCCTGAATCTCCTCTCCTCCAGCTTCCCCCTATGCCCTCTAGTCATGTCATATTTGATCTGTGCAACTTGTGTTTAGGCGTTTTGAGATAGAAATGATAAAAAGCTGCAAAATGAAAAAGGGTACACAATTTAAATTGTGCCACTCAAAGCATATCGCTCTCACCCATGGCACTTTGATTTGCACAACAGGTGTTTATTTGGTTTTGTGAGAGAAATGCTAACAAATTACAAAAGGAAAAAAGTGCAAAATTTAAAATGTGCCTCAAAGCATCTCACATCTACTGGCTTCAGTGCTGCACATGGTTATTGTGATGTCATCCGCATTGTTAACACTGCTTTCAGATTGATTTAGTATTCTGTTGTGACATATCAACTTGCAAGATAGCACTACAGTCTTCAAATTAGCCCAATGAGCTAGTAGTGATACCCCAGTCAAATTTAACCAGAGTCTGTTGTATAAATATCTTTATCTATATCTATCTATGTATCTATACATATTCATGCAATGGTGTGGACACAAAGCCATTTTATAAATCTGTTTATCTGAGTTACTGTATGTATAAATCTAAAATGTTAGATTTTATTTATTTAGTTTTTGTTTATCAGGTAAGTGCACTAGGCAAACAAATGCCTATTTTCAGGCATAATATGGGAGGTTCTGTACAGAGAAAAAATACAGAGAATTGAAAACAAATGATAAATTGCAAAACAGATGGGCAAAAAGAAATCAGATTTATATAAACCCAATGGTGAAAAAATAGTGTGTTAAACATTTACCATAATCTAATAGGAGCCAATGCAGAAACAACAGCACATCCATGGGGACATGGAAAATACATGAAACAGTAGTCATAGTCGTACAGTTATGTATGATAAAATATTTATAACCATAACCATGCAAGTAACAATAACAACACAGTAACCAAGTAGCACAAATTGAGAGCAGGAATGTTTGGACGCATTAAGAAGATATTTATGGAACCTACTCTGAAATAAGGTAGCCGAGGGACATAATTGATTCATACAGATAGTAAACTTGTCATCACAGCTTTATACATATAATAAACTCATCATCATTTTGGCTGTGCATCACCCCCCCCCCCACCTGCCTGCCAGAACATCTTCCTAAGCTTTAGCAGTAAACTGTTGAAAGTATTGTATATCCTCCCAAATAAATCTCTATTGCATATTTATATCACTAGAGTCAACCAGAATAAGCTGTAAACAACATAACTATGCAATTTTTTTGCAAATTAAAACCACTTACTTCATCTTTTCTTTCCCAGCCCACTCGCCTGCCTACCTGCTCACTCCAATACCTCATCTCCCACATCCTCTGCTGCTTATGTCTCTTTGTGTCTGCTCTTACATGATCCATACCTAAATGTGCTGCAAATGAAACCAAGGTGGTTTTCCTTCTAAATTCATCCCACTTGATGCAGTCTTTCCTTCCCCACCCACTCACCTGCCTGGCCACCCACTCATTCCAATACTTCCTCACACTCTGGTCTGTCCTCCTGCTGCTACTGTCCCTTTGAATCTCCTCCTACTGACTCCACTCAAATTAGGAAAATAAGTATCTTTTGAATCTTGAATAATGAAGCACTTTTCAGTTCTTCAACTCCTCTCCACTGAGTGCAGCAAGCACTCTCTCTCTCATCACTTGCTTCATCTGTCCCATTAGCTCTGCTCCATTCTTGGCACAAAACTCCATACAAAAGCAAGGTACTAATTACAAGAGTAAAAAGCAAATATCCACAAATGCAAAAAAAAAAAATAATAATATTAACACTTCTAAAAAGTAAATCGAATAGCTACAGGAACCAATCACAAATTATAGGCAGTTTGGCCTCTTGTGGCTGTGTTTTTTTAATGATTTTTCTATTACTTTTAGAATTTAAAAGAGTCATAGGTTTTCTTGGTGAGATAATGCTTCTCCACTTCCAAGGAGCACTGTGGCCATGGTCATTGCCATGGATACTGGTGTCATGATGCCTGCATTGGCTGAAGTGCATTTCCACTGACTGCTCAAGTAAACATCTTTCAGAAACTTTTGATTATACATGTCATTGATGTTTAGTGAGTGAGCAACAGATTTAGTGTTGTATAGTTACACACAGAACACTGGCAGCTCAGGAAAAATCAGAAGGGAGCTGAAGCAACAGGAAAAGTCACCACACTACAAGTAAAGAACTGCTTAGCTACATGGACTGCCACACACTGATTCCAATGTTAGGAAATGTAAAACATGTTTTTATTGTTAAAAACCCTTAATGTACCACCCACCTTCCATGTCAATGTTTTATGGTACTCTTGCACTTTTTCAAGACTTTTTAGTGTTGTATGGGACTGATTTATACTAGAGCTGAGCAGAATGACAAAAATTCTGAACTCAAGGAATTTCAATGAAATTTTTTAAAACTTCCATGACATTTCATGGAATGTCATCAAAATTTCATGGAGTTTTTATAATTTATTGTGTCATAACTCGGCCATCTATAGAGCTAGAGCTCTGAAGTTTGTCATGCCTAATTTCTCGGAGGTATTCTAATGAAGTGCCACATATCATCATAATTTGGATGGACTGTCCCAAAATTATAGGTGCTCAAAGTTTATAATTTTATTGTTTGTGTGAACATTAATGAAAATATGTATCTGCATATACTGTACCTCAGCTGTCTTCTGGGCCAGAGATCTTAAATTTGGCATACTTTCTTGATTGTAGGTGTTCTAATTAATGCTGCTGCTACACTTTCAGAATTACCCAGGTCCAGCAGAGGTTCAACTTAACTTCAACAGCAGAAAATAACCTTTTTCCAATTCCCCACCACCTTTCTGGATAAATTGTTACCCCCCCATACCAGAAACTCCTGCTGGAGTGGAGCCACATATCGACATTGAATCATTCCAATTACCAGAAGAAGAACTGGAGGAATCACTTTATTTAACCACTGAGGAGGAGGATGAACCAATAACAGGAGTGGCAGACACTGCAATGGACAACACAGCTTTCCCAGGACAGAAGAACAGTGTGGGTAAGGTTGGTACCTGTATTACTAACAGTGGTTCAGCAGTTGTACAGTCAAAACAGCAGGTTGTTCCAAATGTCAGTTGTAAGGTGTAAATCAAAAAAATGGCCATGACATGGCAGAGAAAGTTTATGTTTGTACTAATGACAAGGTGGTGGTGGACAGAAGTCAGAATGGCACTTTAGAACCTCAGCAAAACTCTAAAGTCAATCCTACCAGCATGGACATTTTAGCTCTTTCTCAATTTAAGAAAGAAATCAGATGAGAAATACAAATGGGGTTTGGATCTGTTACCACTGTAGTTATGGCTCTAAATAAATCAGCAACCAAGCAGAGCAATAAATTAGAAGCCCTTAACCTCAGAAGTAATGAAATGGATCATAGAATCAGCAAACTGGAAGATAAATGCCACCATTTAACCTCTGACAACATAAAACATAAAAATCTTTTGCAGGAGCTGAAACAAAAAATAGATTTAAAGCTGGCTCGGTGGCACTGAGGGCTGAGGCGCTGGACACCTTACCTGGTGCCATGCCAGCGACCCGTGTTCGGGAATGGACATGGGGTGCCAGGGGTTGGCAGGGAGGAGAAGGATCGAGCATCCCTAGGACTACTATCCTTTTCCAGGGAGGGGGGGTTGCAGGGCTCGGTGATTGCCTGCCACCTAGCAGAAGCTGGAAGGTGGCACACCAGTGCTACAGAAGAAGGGCGAGAGTGCATCAGGTGTTAGGTGGGACACACATGGGAGCGTGAGCACTGCTGCCGCTGGTGCCATTGCATGCCGCACCTCGAGGGGTAAAAGAGTCAACACAAGAAAATGAAGAGTCCTCTGTGAATGACGATGGTCCCCTTTTGTGATGACCCAGGAAGGCACCTCCCTGAACACTCATCCGGTCTGGTGGGTTGAGTCGCTCCCCACTCCCTGCCATGAAGGGTAAGTCATGGGGTTATGGGGAGGGGGGTCTCATGCCTGGTGACTACACGGGGGTGACATCAGATGCTGGCAGAGGACTCCAGGGGAGGAAAAATAAGTAGGTGCAAAAAAAAAAATAGATTTAAAGGACAGGTCAAGAAGAAGCAATGTAAAACTGGGATCCCAGAAGGCTCTGACGTAACAGGGGATCCCTTCCCCTATTTTCAAAAACTGTTAACCCTGGCCTTAAACCAAAAATATCTGGAAGAAAAAATATCACTGGACAGATTTCATGGGGGGGGGACCCTAGTTTATGGTTTGTTTTTAAATTATTATTATCAATTTGTTAGAACAAACAAACTGATGCTGGAAATTATGACACTGACGCATTATCTCCTGACTCTGATTGTAAGAATCACTGACTATTGGATGCAATAGTGCTTTTAAATATATGGGAGCACATTAAGGACTAGATAAACATTTTGATTGTGGGGTAGATAGTTTGGACATTTCTAAAATAAGTCTGACTAGCCAGTTGTTTATTTGCCATTCCTCTATTTTGAAATAGATTTTTATAGCATAGTACATGAGACGTATTTTGTTACCTGCCATTTCATAGCATAGCCCAAAGAAATCATCACTTAATAAAAATTGGATTAGATAGAAATAATAATGAATACCATGATGTTCAACTTCTTGAGCCTATTGGCTAGGGTGATTGCAATATTATATTTTATAACCCCAGTGGATGTAAATCCCCTTGCATTATGATCTCAGTTGACTGGGAATATACAGTAGTATTAAATTCAAGCCCACAAAATGATGTTCCAAAAAAAAGAAGAAATCGATTTATAAAAACAAGAGATTCCTTAAACCAAAATTTATTTTCTAATACTCACTTAAAGCTAAACCAGAACAGCAATACCTTGTGGCTTTCATTAATTCTTTGTGGGGACATAGAGCTTAACCCTGTTCTGGGTGTCCAAACTATTAAAATAGCTCATGATAATGCCCGCAAGCCTTACAAAAAAAATGGATTTATTTAAATCCTGGATACATAACGTCTCTCACGATGTGATTGCATTAAGTGAAGACATGGTTAACTAAAACAGTTGACACCAAAGAAATTGAATGAAATTAATGTTATTGTTATAGACAAGATAGACACTCATGAGAGGGTGGGGTTTTACTTTATATAAAGGATACCCTGGGCCCAACTAAATTACTTTACTCAGGCTCACCAGGGGGGATAGAATGTATCTTAGTCCAAATACAAAGCTTAAAGTTAGTTGTAAGGACCATTTACTTGCCTCCCAAGGTAAAGGTTGATCTGTTTGAATCTTTTGTACAAGACATTTTAAAACAAGTACAAAACCAACAATTAATCCTGATGGGTGACTTCAGTGCTGCATGGAGGAAACAAGGGGACAAATGCTGGGAGAATTGATCCATCCCCTTCATGTGGACCAAATAATAACCACACCAACCAGGGAAGGGACACTTTTAAGTCCAGGAAACATACTTGACTTAATTTTTGTAACAATTGGTATGGAAGTGGTAGACAAAAGGGTAACCCCTCCTAACCTGGGAGATCATAACAAAATAATGTGTGAGGTAAAAGTAACAAATAGTAGTAATAATCAAAACTATCCCTCCTATGTAATAAAAAGATGCTTTAAAAAATATAATCCCCAAGAGTTCCTGGACAAAGTCAGAGCCTTACACTTGTATAGAGTGGCCCTTATACCCGTTACAGATTTAGCAGTGGATGACTTCTCCAATTCCTTTTTCAAAATGTGTGACTCATGTGCTCCCCCAAGGAATGTAAAGATCAAACCTAAAAGACTTCCATGGATAACTGATACTATAAAAACATTACTTAAAGAAAAAGACAGGCTATGGGAAAAAGCCAACAAAAAACTCGACCAGAATCTGTGGGGAAAACTAAAAAAGGTTAGGAACTTAGCTAAGCAGGAGATTAGGAAAATAAAAGGGTGCTATTATAAGCAAAAGATAGAGAATACCAAAGAGTCTAAACACTATTGGAAGCTTTTAAAAAAATGAGTGAATCCAGATTTAGTCCAAAAAAGTATGCTTTTAATAGAGAATGGTAAACCAGCCACCCAAGAAAGAGTAGCAGAAATTTTTAAACCACTACTTTATAAATCTCCCAGACCTAGACATAAAATTGGATGATACTGACCATAAAAATAAAGAAACTCCTGTGGAGATTCAAGGTGGAAGTAACACTATTCCTGATTTTAGATTTAAAATTATCAAAACAAGAGAGGTGTTTGCAGAAATAAAAAAACTCAAAAATAATAAAGCATGTGATATAGACAGTATAGAGGTTAGCTTCCTGAAAGACTCAGCTGCAGAAATTTCTAAACACCTTGCTAATCTCTTTAATATGAGCTTAACTCAGGGAATATTTCACAGTAAGTGCAAAAGAGCTAAGGTTATTCCCATATTTAAAGGGGGAGACCCCTCTAACTCTTCGAACTATAGGCCCATAGCACTGCTTTTGGTCATTTCAAAACTGATGAAACATTTAGTTCATCTTAAACTAATGGACTATTTGGAAAAATATAAAAGACTAACATCAGTACAATATGGGTTTAGAAAAGGACAATCCATGGAGACTGTGCTCATGGACTTTTATGATCAATTTGTTACCTCACTGGGGGATGGCCAATCCGTGGGCGCAGTCTTCGTCGACCTGTCCATAGCATTTGATTTGGTAGATCATAGGAAGCTTTTGGCCTGCCTAGAGGAGGCCGGAGTGAAGACTGAACTTTGACTTAGTTTCGATCTTCTTACCTGGAAAATCATTCTCAAATGGTATCTATAGGTACTGTAAATTGTGGATTGGCCAAATTATAAGGGGCATGCCTCAAGGCTCAATACTGGGCCCCTTGATGTTTTTGATATATACGAACAGTCTCACAAGATATATTCCACACTCTCACATTACATTATATGCTGATGACATGGTGATAGTGGCTGAGGGAGTTGATAGTCAAGATGTTAAATTTAAACTCCAGGAAGACTTTAACCACCTGGAAAAATGGTTGGAATCTAAAATACTGATAATAAATCTAAAACAGACTCAAAGCATGCTGTTCTGTACTAATATGAGAAATAAAGAGAAATCATCCCAAATTTTAGAAATCGGTTTAGGTGATGGGCGCACTAAAGCCCAGTTGCAAAACTACAAATACCTGGGAATGGAATTCGACCAACGGCCAAATTTTGAGTTTTACATTGACTCCTTGATAAAAAAGGTGGGAAGAAAGTTGGGAGCTATGAGACAGACATCGCACTGTCTGAGTAGGAAAGATTGTTTGATTGTAGCTAACCAGTTATTGGTCCTCCTCTTAGACTATAGTAGCCATCTATTTAACAATAGCACAAAAAATAATTGCATAGGCTAGATGTGCTCTACCACAAAATAGGCAGATGTGTGCTAAAAAGTGACTATAAAGTTCATCACTGTATTCTTTATAAAGACATATGCTGGAGCTCACTCCAACTAAAGAGAGAATTGCTTGGTCTACTTTTTTATTTAAAAGCTTAAAACTAGGGGAACCAATCAGACTGATTAGCTCACTTGAGTGGAATAACTATATATATGTGTATATATATATATATATATATATATATATATATATATATATACACACACATACATATTTTCCCTGAGAGATAAAAACCCACGTATAAAAATACCTAAAGTCAAAAACAAATTTGGGAAATTGACCGTTAAGTTCCAGGCAGCAACTACCTGGAACAACTTTCTGTGCCAATGGAGGGACCCGACTTTGCCTCTGGACAAGTTTAAAAAATATCTGAAACCAAACCCACATGAATGTTCATGCTTCTAGAGTTTTGTTAAGTATTCTGCATAACATCCCTAAGATAAACTCTATATATGAATGTATGTTAATTACATGTTTTTAAGATTTTTTGGCTTTAAATCTTAGATTTAATTATTTTGTAGTAAATTATTATAAACTGTTGTAAAGCATTGTGTTGTACTGTATTTATGGTCACTATTAGAACTTACACACACAGGACCACAATGAAAACAAGGCTTGTTTGGCCCTTTGGTGATATATTTGCTTGTCAAATTCACCTGTATAAATAACGTTTTTTTACTACTACTACTACTACTACTACTACTACTAGTGGGTTCCAGTATTCCACAATGCAGTATCAGACTCCACGACCAGTATATATCAAACCCCATAGATATTTGGACTGGGAATGGATCCTAAGAGAAGGCAGAATCAGTTGAGGGCTAACATCCAAATACTTTAAATTTTCAGCTTATCTGGACTACAATTACGAAACAAACCAATCAAGAAAGGCTTTTGATTCAGTTAAAATGCTTCTCATACAACATGATATTAAATGTTCACTTTTGCCACCTGTGAGACTGAGATTTTGTCTTTATGGCAAAAACACATATCTTTGCTGACCCTAAGAAAGCTGAAGCACTATTGTTGAGCACTGAATCAACACATAACTTTACAAACTCAACAAGATTGGAAAAACATGTCAGTGCTGCCACACAGCAAGAATCGCAACCCGAGTACTGAAAGACGGTATCCAATGAAGTACCTGGGTCTACAGAAAGTATGTATCACTTGCAGGAGAAAACATGATGCACTTTTTCTATTACCATAGAACATCATTTTATGCTCTGAAGAAACAGGATTGGGTCTTAATTTTTAGGCATAGCTAGTGTGGCATGCCACGACTACAATTTAAAAGGACTGTAATGGCTGATCATGGATCTTTAAGTTTCAGTATGGGGGGGGGTTGTATGTTAAGAGATCTTGAATTGATAGCTATAATTGTATTTGACATATGTGGTAGGGTAGCAGCTAAAAGCATACAAATATGCAGGGGCTGAGCACATGAACTCTCTCTCCCTCTCTCACTCTGTTTTCTACAGAACCCATGCAAAATGTTTGTTTCCAACCAAAAGGAAATTTAAGAGAGAGAATGGGTAGACCAGAGTTAAAAAAATTGAATGAGCCGTATCTATACTGTATAAAGGTGATTTGTAAACTGCAGGGAGAGGGGCAGCTGAGCATTGACCTTTGATGTCTATCAAGGTTGATGCAACTGGGGATCTACCACTGGTGTGCTACCCAGCTCAGCTGTCCATTTCTTGGGGAAAATATCCAACTCCTGTAACTGGTGACTCCCTGCACTACCTGCCTCTCATACCTCTATCATTTAATTTGAATCTCACAGATAAGGCTGAGTGAAATTAGCAAATTCCAGTTTTATAGAATTTTCAAAAAATTCCACAATTTTCACAAAGATTCATGGGATGTGACTTGAAGTACAGATGTTATTTTGCAATTTTTGGCAGCAATCAATTAATATAATCGAGACACATTTTCTTTTAAGGTCTAAGAACCTGCCAAATTTAATGGCATTGCATTTCCCAGTTTTAAAGTTTCAGGGGTTTATACATTTGCAGTTTACATTCTTGAAAACTTTAATTTTAAAATGTTGTGAAAGTTTGATTACTTTTAAGTCAGTCCCATTAAAAGCTGTAAATATGAACTATGTCAGAAATGACCATGTGGTATAGTAGTTTAAATGTTTCAAATCTGGTTACATTTGGATATGTTGTTTTAACATTAGAGGGAAACAACTGAATTAAAATGTTGGCAACTTGTTTGGCAGGCTATAACTCAGTCTCATTTGAAACTAGAAGTCTGAAACTATGTACAGATACCAATGTAGTGATAACCTGTATACCTGTAAAATTTTATAACATTTCAGTGAATACTCTCTAAATTATACTCAAATAACAAAAAATAAATTTTAGCAGAATTTTATTTATTTATTTATTTGTTGAAATCTCAGATTAAACCTTTGAGAACAAGCTCATTACATACAGTGGTGTCCCCCAGGATGAAATCCAATTCCACAGCATTTTGCAGCACTCTGCAGAATGCTGCAGCCGACCTACTGAATAAAGGAATGTAATTTCAATGGCAATTAGCCCCTTTTGTCAGTCAGGAGAATGTTACACTGCAAGGATGAAATGAATGCCACAGTTTCCTGCATGACAAAAGGGACTAATTGCCATTGAAATTGCATTGCTTTATTCAGTAGGTCTGCTGCAGCATACTGTACAGTGCTTTAAAAGTGGGTTTCATCCTGGGGACGCCGCTGTAGATTCTACATCAGACATATACAAGCATGAGTCAAAAAAACAACACAAATTACAGTTAATCTGTACAATAAAGGAAGAACAACAATGGACAAGGCAATATACAAACTAGTTACAGGGCAAATAACACTAAATACACTGTGTAAAGAAAAATGAGGAAGGAAGGTGGGGGTGACACAGGGGAAGGATAAAATCAGGCTGTAGGGGCAACAGAGAGAGAGGACTAGCTACATAGAGAGTCACTATGGAGGAACCAAGTGTAGTGGAACACATCAGCCAAAACAATTGGCCTCGTCAGTAGAGGTATGGAATACATAGAGGTGCCAAGTGTTGGGGGAGGAAGACGTTTACTAGGTAGCAGGTAACAGGTCAAGGTATTTGGCTACCTATAGCTCAGTCCCCTTTGAAGCTTGAGACTTAAAGCTTGGAACACATACCCATGTTGTATGTTTCTCTAAATCCTGCAACTGTGGAGAAATTTGGGTAAGAAATCTTAAAATTAGATCATAATAACTGAAAATTAAAGTTTGATTAAATATTTGGCCACCCATAATGCTACCCCCTTTCAATGTATGACTCTGAAATTTGGGTATTTTATGTATGCCATGGCCAACTGTCTACATACCAAATTTGGTGTCAATTGAAGGGGGGGGTGCAAACTGAGGATTTTCATCAGTCCCTTACTGTTGTTTCAATTCCCATTCATATGAAACATTTTGCATGAATGAAACAGTGTGTTTTTGCTCTTTCTTTGAGGAGCGATAGTGCCGTCACAGTTGAAAATTTTGGTCTGCTATTTTCAGGGTATAAAGAGGGCGGCCCAGTGATGTGCCTTTTGCTAGTTTGGTGAAAAAATATTCATCTGTTCCAAAGTTATTACATTTTAAAATGTAGGGAGAAACAGCAGAAAGACAACTGTTTCATTCATATGAAATGTTTGGTATGAACATGAAACAAAACAAGCAGAAAAGAGTCACAAAGAAGGACAAAAAATATATTAAAAAGCACTTTTGAAAGTCATTTGTCCAACAGTTAACTACAGACTGGATCAAGTCCAACAGCGAGCAAACAGAATAGCGCGGTTAAAAACAACATAGGGAAAACAGCGAGACACAATATTGTGGTGAGGAAAAACAGTGAAGCTCACAATGCCATGATCCTGTGCTGAACCCCAACATGAAACACTACAGGGAATAAAATACTAAATATGCTGTGTAATGAGGGAGTGTAAAAGATAAAGCTTGTATTGAAAAAAAAAAAAAAGAAAGAAAAACATTTATGTACCCTCCCCTCTGTGTGCTTTGTCTGTCTTTGCATTAATTTATTCAGTCTGTTGCAACAGCATTTCTTTATTAAATATACTTGTGTTTATATTCTCAGGCTGGCCACCTGTAGAATTATTAACCGTTTATTTTCACCCTTGTATGTCTCTTTGACTTTCTATATGTTACATATGTTACATGTTCGTTGTTCTGTGTTGTCTCTTCCCCGAGGATGTTTAAATCCCAATGCGTTTGATGCTGTGCCCAGTTAGAAAAAAAATGGTAAAATGAAATAGATTCTGGAAAGTTAAAAGAATCTCTCGCAGACTAGGACTTATTTTTGTATTAGAGAAAATACCATTGGAGCAGTCGGTAAACGTCCTTCCTGTTTGTAAACCCTGACGTATTTGGTAAAGTAGAAAAATAAATAAACTCGTTGCTAAAATCACAAAGTTACTCCTTAAATAGTTGAAGAATCTATCAGACAGTGTTTTAAGGCTGCGAATGAGTTACCTTCACCGAACAGTGACAGCGCCTTCACGAATGTGCTCACGTTAGTAGGTAATCTTCTTTCATAAAGCGCTAAATCCAAGTTCTCTGTTAAATTGCGAATATGCTGGGACTCTAGATATCACACTGAGTAAAATGCTGTAAAAGTATTTGAATTTGTGTTACAAAGATAAAACAAACCTCTCTCATGGTTTTTCAGCCTTATCATTGAGGATGTTGCTATATCGCCTGCAGCTCTGTATTAAGAGCTGGCGCCACTTCCTAAAGCTTTTATAGACTCAAAGTAGGGAGGTGCTTCCCATGAATTGTAATGATTATTATTTTATTCCAGGCTTCTAGAAATTGGAAAAGCAGGGATACAGTTTGTTATGTACAGGAGAAAATATATTTTGTGCAAAACATGAAAATACTTGCTGGAAGAAAAGAAATGCTTGGTAAAAGTATAGAGAGGGGTTTTGCTGTCACATGACTTGGACAGTTATATATCTGATGAACCTGGCCTTGAAAGATCAGATGTGTTAGGAGGCTCAGTTGCATACTGACCTCCAGGAACTTCACTAGCCATTCTAGTGTTATTTCTTTAAGTTATTGTTATTGTAAGGCATTTTGCCTGTAGTTTCTTTATTTTTTTATACTGACCAGTGTTCCTGTTCTACTTAAAGCTGGTAATAAAAATATTTATTTTTGGATCTGGCATGAAAACCTGAGTATGCGTCCTCCTTGGAAACCCACACTTCACAGGGAGGCTACACCACCCATACCCCCTAAAAATATAATCAAGTCTGAGGAAGGACACGCTCGGGAAGGGGGACAAAACTTGGATGCAGACGGAGTTCAGGCGGTGCGGGAAAATCAAAGTACAAGCAGACACTGGAAATGTAAAAATATGCTGGTGTGGGAAAATCAAAGTACAGGCAGACACTGGAAATGTAAAAATGTGCCAGGTGCAGGGGGCTGAATTCGAATCCCTGACTCTTTCACCTGTGCTGCCCTTGCACTCAGTGGGCTGGATATTCAAACTGCGCTATTCTGTGGTGCAAGCCCTTGCGCTGCACAAAATAGTTGTGCAGGGGTGGGTTGATATTCAACGGAGTTGTGCTATTGAGCAACTCCTTTGAATATCACCCTTGGACCACAGCCACTGTGCATGGCGCAGTGGAACTTGCGCCACCGCAAGTGGTCAGAGCGGAGCATTCAAAATGCAGTGGCGCAAGTACCATTGCGCCATGAGCAAATTTCCAATATTCAAAAGGTGACATGCAAATGAGGCCATAATTCATGCAAGGCACGGGGGGGCCATTTGCATCTATTTATGGCCCCATTTGCATGCCATTAGCATACAGATGCACCGATCCCCGAGGACTTACGCCTGGAGACCTGCCAGGCAGCAGCCGTCAGGGACCGATGCCCCCTGCCCGATCACGGGCATAAGTTTAAACATCCCCAACCCCCTGACTGGCCCAATCGTGGGCATAAGCGAAATAAAACCACCCCACCAGCCTGATCACAGGCGAAATACATTCAACCCCCAAGTACATATCCTGGTGGTCCAGTGGACCTCAAGCCCGATCATGGGCAGAAATGCATTCAACCCCAAGGACCACCTACCCTGGTGATCTGGTGGCCCCACCCCACCCACCCACGGGCCCCACCGCGATCCCCCGTCAGCCAGCGGTAGGCGGCATCCCACCCGCTTGCTGCCGCTGCCCACCGACTGAGCTGCCTGGTAAGGCTGCACACCCGATGGTTCAGAGCAAGAGCCAATGGGTGGTGCAGCTCCATACAATCTAAGGCAGTCCAGATATGTGAATGAATTCATTCACATATCTGGACTCCTTGTATGGCTGCATGCCCATTGGCTCTTGCTCTGAACCACGGGAGTGCAGCCTCACAGGGCAGTCAGTCGGCGGGCAGCGCGGCGGCAGGCGGTGGGATGCGCTGCCCGCTGGCTGATGCGGGGATCAGGGTGGTGGGGCTCTGTGGGTGGGTGGGTGGGGCCACTAGATCACGAGGATAGGTTGTCCCTGAGGTGGGGTTTGAACGCATTTCTGCCCACGATCGGGCTTGAGGTCCACTGGACCACCAGGGATATGTGCTTGAGGGGTTGAATGCATTTCTACCCACGATCGGGCTTGAGGTCCACTGGACCACCAGGATATGTACTTGGGGGTTGAACTGTTTTCTGCCCACGATCGGGCCGGTGGGGGTGGGTTTTTATTTCACTTATGCCCGCGATTGGGCCAGTCGGGAAGTGGGGGATGTTTAAACCTATGCCTGTGATCGGGCCGTTGGGGGTGAGGGATGTTTAAACCTATGCCCGTGATCAGGCCAGTTGGGGTGAGGAGATGTTTAAACCGATGCCGTGATCGGGCCAGTCGAAATTGGGGGGTTACTATGCCTGCGATTGGGCTGCAGGGGGCACAGGGAGTAGGTTGAGGCTACCCATGGGTGGCAGCTGCTGTGTGCACCCTGCACAAGCAGCTCACCTGTGGGTGGCCCTCGACTTACTCCTTTTTTTGGCTCAAAGTTGTGCAGGCGCGAGGTTGGGGTTGTGCTCAGATATCTCCTGCACAGCCCGCTGAATATCGGGCTGTGCAGTTTATGCATGGTTCCTCCCTCCAGTTCAGCATGCCATCATTAGCATTGTGCTGTTGCTCAGCTTGACATGGGGCGCAACTGCCTCCCTGCTGAATGTGGCAGAATGGCACAATCTTGGACTCATGCAGGCATAACCTGTCAGTATTTACGCAACCCTTTGAATATCCAGCCCAGGGGCTCTATCCTCTGAGCCACTGTGGCAGCACACCAACTCTTCCCACAGTTCAACTTCTTAAGCCACCAGCACTAGTGAACAATCTATCAGCGCGAGTGAACATAGCTACAGATTCGTTCATGCACTTTTTATTGCGCGGTTATTACCATGCTCATATTGTTTAGCGAAACTGATCAGATAGGCTGCAGACTAGGCCTAACAGAGTACAGATGAGCAACACAAATGTGTTGGTCTCCCTCCACCATGTCATTTTTGCCGCTTTTAACATTTTTCAGAAAAAAAACAGACAACAAGATGGCAGCAAACAAAACAACAATTTTCCCTTCACAAAAAAAGATTGGCCCCCATATGAAAAAATAATTTGTTTTTTGTTTCATACAGCTACCTTCAAGTGCTTACTGAGTATGTTCAGAATACATTTTTTAAAAAATTTAAAAATTAAATAACTTTGGAAGGGATTAATATTTTTTGTCTTACCAGACAAGCAACAGGCACATCTGTGGGCCAGTGTCTTTCTACCCTGAAAATTTCAGACCAAAATTCTAAACTATCTGAGCAGTAGCCAAATTCAAAGAAATACCCATTCAAACCAATTGGGAAAAAAAGTGCGAAAAATTCACGTTTTCACTATCCAGAACTCAGAATCTTTCCGTCTGACTAGAACAAAACTTGGCACATCCCGAGATCACCTCATGAGACTGAGCATGCAAAATTTCATGCAAATCCATTGAATGGTTGTGAAGTTATTAAAGTGCAAACATTGGCATTTAACATAGAACGGTCCATACAACCCTAACTATAGGGGCACTACCGCACCCCTATAATATATATATCTCTGATGGAAAACTGTGGCATAAAAAAAACATGTTACTATCATAATGATAAAAAGCTCGTAAAGGACAAACCTAAAGGATAACTGGCCTTTAGAAGGTCATTCAACCTAGAGATACTGTAGTATTGTTTCATGAGTAAAACAGTGCTGCCATCATTTATTTTCTACAACACGTTAGGACATATAGAGAAGAGCATCTTGTGTGTTTTAGATTGTAAGTCTGATCTTTTGCATTGCACAAATGCACAAAATTGGTTGTGTATGTATGCTGCCATATGTTTGTGTAGGTGTGCATGTGCACTTGTACACGTATGTTATCCTGTGTGTAAGTGCTGTGGAGGACATCAGTAGCTGCACTGTAAGAGCAAGAGAGGGAAGAGTCACGGAAGAGCCCTGGGACTGAGCATTAGAGCTGTCAACAAGAACAGTGATAGTGTGATGAGTCTCAATGTTTGCAAGTATCTTTAATGTTGCTTTTTTTGGAGGGTTCTAAATTTTCTAGTCCTTTATGGGTAGAGGTTTGTACCTGCTTTCGTTTGAGTGTGCTTAGTCTTTGTCTGTGCCATTTGAATTGTGGTAGGCTGTGTGCTTGGCATTTGTATCATTTTTGGTGCTTTGTGTTTAAAAGAAATGGGACTGTTTTTCTTAGGTTGAAGCTGTGCAGGACTTTAGATGGTTCATTTTAGTCTTTTGTGTGATTCATTTGGTAGGTTCTTGTTGCATAGGACTTACTTGGGTAATGCTGTTTTAATTGGGCATGCTGTTCATGTGTTATTAAGGTCTTTGAGTAATGTAACAAATAATTCACTACAGGGCATGCGGTCATGCTCTGATGTATGCATGCCCTTGGTGTGTATTCAGCCACCCAAAGCATTTTGTATATCAGAGGATGACTGCACCCCTGTATTTGATTTATCTGTTTGATAAAATGGCAACTGCTATGAAAAGTAGTCCAAAAAAAAGACATGAGGCAAGTTTACAATTTAAATTGAGCTTAATCTGATTAAATAATAAATAACACTGTGTAAAACGGGTTTAAAACATTTGAATAACTCTTTTTTAAGTAACATATAATGCTTAAAAAGCTTTTCCTACAGGGTGGGGGGTGGGTAACTCGTGGTTGTAACAGGGTTTCTAGGGTAAAGCAGTTTGTTAGAGAACAGTAATCAGACATTGCAGAAGGAGATTTTAAATTGCAGTGCTGTAGCTTTAAGGTGCTTTTTAGCTCACAACATTGAAAGAGGTACCACAGCTTTCTTGTAGTAAATGTTGAACTGGAGGCTGCCAAGCACTATCACATTTTGCATATATAATGCTGGAGTGAAGGTTGCCACAGTGGCTGAGGTCCCAAGTTCTGATCATGTTGGGATTCAGGTTTAAGGCGGCTGAAGTGAGATATTCATGGGGTGACTGCTGAAGGCGTGCCTTTGTGCAAGGAGGCTCCATTTTGTTTGCAACAGGGAATCACTTTAAACTTGAACAGAAGGTAATGCTGCAGTTTAAGGTTGGTGAGGGTTGTTTTCAGTGGGTTCACTGCCAGTTTCCAGCAATTTGGTTTTGGCGATTTCTGCTGGGTCTTCTATTAGATCAGGGAACCTGTCATTGTTTAAGGGACAGTATGCAGCACTGCTTGGAGTGTTCTTTGCTGTGCACTTGGGAGAGTCATTGTGGTAGCGTCAGTGGTGGGGCATAAAGTATGTGTTTCTTGGCCTGTAATGGAGTGGGAAAGTGCATTGGTGGTTACAGTGAACATCATGGCCATCGCAACCACTGGTGGTGAGGTTTTCTCAGGTGGTACATTGGAGAGCCCTGATAAGATGTTAGCCCAGTTTCTCCTATCCTTCAGTATGGGTGCCCAGTATGGTTTCAGGCTAGTTTCTGATCCATGGCCTTTGACAGCACTAACCATGATTAGCACCAGTGGCCGGGGCCATATTCAGAGGTCCCAGGTGCACTACACTAACCTCCCAGAATATACCACTGTGCCTGTGCAAATGAGGGATCCCTCATGCATAAAGGGTGCATTATTCAAAAGTTTCTGCAGTTCTAAACAGCCACCACTGAGCACTGATTAATGCTGCCAAAACCTTGCCCTTAACTTGGTGCACTGGCTGTGTCCCCCTAGTTGCCCATGCTGGGGATTGTATACATTTAATCTGTGGTGTCTGAAGGACTCTCTTGGACACCCATGCTGGGCTTTGTTTACATTTAGTCCCCTGTGTAGTGTGGTCTCCTCCACAGTTGCACATGCTGGGCATTATATACATGTATTCCATAGTGTCTAGTGGGCATCCCCCAGTCACCTATCCACTGGGCTTTCCAAACAGTTATTCCCTGGCATCCAGTAGTCCCCTTGAACAACTATCAAACCCTCTCTCCGAACCTGTCTGATCCACTGCCAGCGTCCCTCATGCTGGACTCCAGATTATACCTATGACGGTGACCAGTACATCCCTCTGCTCACTTCACTGGCTGGTGGCAGTCTGTCAGTGAGTAATCACAGGGACAGTCTTGTGATGGCTCACTCACAGTCAGACATTGGCTAACTGAGAAGGTGAGCAAAGGGCTGTGCTGGTAGTTGTGCCCATTGTAGGTATGGTCCAGTGTCTGTGGTGGGTGGGTGGGATGGTGGGCCTGGAAAAGATGAATTGGGTGGGGGGCTTGACAGTTGTTTGGGAAGATCACCAGATGACATAATGTAACTTTTTACAACACACAGCATAGGCCATTAGAGGGTTGGGGTAGACCACTAGGTAAGAGAGAATAAATATATACAAAGCCTGGCATTGGTGTTCAGGGGTACCACCAGACACCAGAAATCAGCTTTATGTTAACAGGAGTGATGCTACAGGGTTGCACAGCATGCTAATGAGCCCATAATAGACATGCTAATAGCCCCTAGCAGCAGGTGGATTCTCCGTGTCACACTGCCTATAGAGGAATCAAAGGAGGGGTGGCCATCTTAGATCTGAGCTGAACTTCACTGTGCACTTAATAGGGGCCACCTCATTATTTGAATATGTGTCTTTGTGTGGTGGTCCAGATGCAGGTTTCAGGATTCTCCTTGTGTACCAGCCCCTGGGGCATGAAGGAGAGTTCCTGCAGGAAATCGTGGACTTCATCGCCAACAGAGTAATGGAGTTTTCCAGATGGATTATTCTGGGCAATTTCAATGCCAGGGTCAATGATGAATTCTCACATTTTGGACAGGATTTCCACTGACTGACGGATTCACTGGTCCTAGCACATGTAGTTACTTCTGTGACTCACCAACATGAACATGCCTTGGACTTTGTTTTCTCCCTGGGGCTTGAGTTTAATAACTTTAAGACTGATCCAGTCAGTTGGTTGGATCAATACATGGTGAAGTTCTTCTTCAGGTTTCCTTCTTGTAGTCCTCCCCCTGTGGAGTTGATTCATTATTGCCCTTCAAAGGGGCTTGGGCCAGAAGGACTGCAGGGAGTAATGAATATCTATAAGATGATAGCAGACTGTGAAACAGATTAAGAAGACATGGTAAGGGCCTAGAACAGAGTTACCATGGAAGCCTTCAGTTCTGTAACACCCATCCGTGTATGACCTTTGGTCTCATGCTTGAGATCCCATGGTTTGATGGGGAACACAGGAAGATGAAGACTAGGGCTCAGAGGTTAGAGTGACATTGGAGAAGGTCTCAAGCTGAGGAGGATAAACTGGTTTTGAAGAGTCATCTTGATGAATCTGAAAGGGCAGTCTCATATACGAAGGCAGCATGCCTATACAGGGAGATTGTGGCTTGTAAGAATCGACTGGCTCAACTTCTCCATACTGTAGACTGGTTATTAAATCTGACCTGTCTGCAGCCAGTAAGAGTGGGGTCAGTAATTAGGTGGGAGGAGTTCACTTAATTCTTCTCAGAGAAAGTGTCCTCTATTCCAGCTGGCGTCTCACCATGTGGGCTGTATCAATCTAGCAGGGTTCAGCCTGCATCTTATGGATGTGCTCAGCTATTCTGGGAAGAGTTTCAGCTGCTTATGGTGTAAGGGGTCTGCAAGATTATTTCAGAGTTGTGCCCCATGCAATTAGTAGTGAGTTGTGTGTAGTCACTGGCTCTGGTGTTTACTGGAATTGTTCAGTGCTCCTTGTCTGAGAGGGTCTTTCTGGTTATTTTAAAAGAAGCATTGGTTTGCCCCTGTTGAAGGCACCATCTTTGGACCAGGACAGTCTAGCAAATTATTGTCCTTTCACTAACTTACATTTTTTAGGCAAAGCTATTGAAAAGGTTGTGGCACTGCAGCTTGAGGCACACCTTGCATCTCATGACATCAATGAGCACCTCCAATTTGGTTTCAGAGCCTGGCAAAGCACCAAGAAGGAATTGTTCAGAGTGCATAATGATCTTCTCAGGGCAAGGGTTAGGGTTGAATGGTTAATTTTCATCCTCCTTAATATCTCTTCAGCATTTGACACTGTGGACAACGGGTTGTTGTTGGATCATCTGAGGGAGTGTGCAGGTCTCACCAGCACTGTTATGTGCTGGTTCAAGTCCTACTTCAGGGATAGGATGCAGAGGGTGATGATGATAACTTTCTCATCTTCCCCAACACTCCTACTCTATGACATACTCAAAATATCAGTTCTCTCACCCATGATGTTTGCAGTGTACATGCTGCCCCTGGGAAGAGTCATTCAACAATACAATCTGAGTTTTCCCTGCTAAGTGGATGACACCCAGTTGTATTTGTCATTTGCACCCAGGATACCTGGCACCGTTGAGGTGCTTAATTTGTGCCTGGCTGAGATTCAGAGTTTGATGGTCTTGAGCAAGCTGAGACTTAACCTGGACAAGACTGAGGTACTGGTGATAGAGCCAGGTCAGAGGTGGGGTGCGGAAGTAGCCATGGGAGAAATTGGGCTTCAGCTCAGATCTTTTAGGCTGCTGGCATCTGCTAAGGTGAAAAATCTGGGAGTCATTCTGGATGAGTGGCTGACATTTGAGGCTCAGGTGTCAGCTATAGTCTGGAGTGGGTTTTACCATTTCAGGAACATCAGCAGGATTAAGTCTCTTATCCACCCATGAAGACTTGCTAACACTAGTACATGCATTTGTAATGCCCAGGCTGGATTACTGTAATGCATTCTAACTCTCGGTCAATGGAGGTAGCCTATGATGCTTGCAGCTAGTGCAGAATGCAGTGACCCAGTTACTGACTGGCCTTTTGAGGTCTAATCATGTGACTATGGTCCTGCATGAACTGCACTGGCTGCTCATAAAGTGGCATGTTACCTTCAAAGTTGGTTTGCTATCCTACAAGGCCTTATGTGGGTTGGGCCCAAGCTACCTAGCAGAACTCCTGAATTCTATCCAGTTCTTTCACCCCCTCTGCTCCTCTGAGGCAGGTCTTCTCTTGATCCCTTGGACATGGCTTAAATCCTCTGGAGATTGTGCCTCTGAGGCTGCTGGCCCTGTACTCTAGAACATCCTTCCTGGGGTACTGAGGGAGGCCCCTTGGAAGAGGCCTATAAAAGTGGGCTGACGGCTTACCTTTTAAGACAAGCATTTGGGGTCTCTTGAAGATCCCATTTTCATCTTGGCCAGTATGGTCGCTGTTTCGTTCCAATTTTTCTTCTGCTCTTTATTTTATTTGTTTATGTTAATTTATATATCTATTTATTATTAGAGGGCTTGCTAGAGTTTTATGGATGTTTATTTATTTCATCTAAGTGTAACATTTCAATGTTATTTGTTTTGGACTTTTGTTATGTCTTGTGCCGTGCCCTAAGCCTCCCAGGAAGGGTGCTTAAGAAATAAAGTTACTACTACTTGCATGCCCAATGGACACATTAGCATGCTGGGGCTGAATAAAGCCAACAGGAGCCCTGTGCTGTCCCATTTGGGCAGTACTGTCTCCAATGGGCTCCCCTGTGGATCATATTCGGCCATGGATTGCATCAGCATAGTGCACAGTCACTATATGCTGAGCAGGCACATCCCCATACTTGGACAGTTAACATGCATTGGTCAGAGCACTCTGTCTGCATATTGCACTGGGCTAGCTGTGCGCTATTTGTCATGCAGTGCTACTGTCTGTGTGATGCACAAAGATGGTTCTGAATACAGGGCCAAAAGTCTCTGGAACCTTGATGAATCAGTGGTGTGGTGTCCCTCAGGGTTTGAACGATCATGCGATGCAGGGTTGGCATTGCCCTAGCATTGGCACTGTCTTGCCACACAAAATTATTGACATAACAATACTTGAAAATACAAGAACATAAGAAAAGCGTTGGCAGATGGGGACCATGCAATCCATGTAGTCTGGCCTAGAAACTACCCCTCTCCCTATGTAGCCTTTATCCTAACTTGTTCTTTATGTCTGTCCCATGCGAGTTTGAACTCCCTGATTGTCTTTGATGCTGCCATCTCCTGGTGCAGGCTGTTCCAAAGGTCTATCGCTCTCTCTGTGAAGAAGTGCTTCCTGAGGTTGCTTTTGAACTTTTCTCCTACCAGTTTCATATCATGCCCTCTCATGCGTGCTGCCGTGTTCTGTTGAAATAGATTGCCTGTCTGAGCTGTGTTAAATCCCCTCACAAGCTTAAATGTTTCAATCATGTCCCCTCTGTTTCTTCTCTGTTCAAGGGAGTATAGATTCAGCTCCCCAAGTCTTGCTTCATATGGCCTGTGATGCAGTCCATTCACCATCTTACTAGCCCTTCTCTGCACCGTTTCCAAATGGTCAATGTCCTTCTTGAGGTGAGGTCTCCAGAACCGAAAGCAGTACACCAAGTGTGGCCTCACCAAGGACCTGTACAGGGGCATGATAACCTCCCTCTTTCTACTACAATTACCTCTACTTACACATTTGAGGATGCCACCTGCTTTCTGTGCTGCTTTATCACGTTGTTTTCCTACCTTTGTCAGTGATGATTATGCCAAGATCTCATTCTGTTTGCATCTCCTCAAGTTGATGTCCTCCCAGTGTAAACTTTTTTCCAAGGTTCCTCTTTCCCAGGTGCATTATCTTATACTTTTTAGCATTAAATTGTAACTGCCAGTCCCTGGACCGGTCCTCTAGCCTTCTAAGGTCATCTTCCATGTTGTCTGCTCCTTCCCTTGTGTCCAATCTGTTGCAGAGTTTTGTATCATCTGTGAACAGACAAACCTTCCCTGTTAGTCCATTTGCTATGTCTGCTATAAATATGTTAAATAGGATTGGTCCCAGTACCGATCCCTGTGGGATGCCACTGGTCACCCTACCTTCCCTTGATAATGATCCATTGACTAGCACTCACAGGGTCCTATCGTTCAGCCATTTTCTGATCCACCTGATCATCTTCTGGCCAACTTCCATATGTTCCAGCTTGTTGGTTAGCCTTCTGTGAGGGACAGTGTCAAAGGCCTTGCTGAAATCTAGGTATACAACATCCACTGCCCTCCCTGATCCAATGTTCTTGTGACCCAGTTGAAGAAGTCTATCAAGTTGGTTTGACAAGAGCATCCTGCTGTGAAACCATGTTGCTTTGGGTCCATTTTTCCAGTATTTGTTAGGTACACCACTATCCTCTCTTTTAGTAGTGACTCCATAATTTTCCCCACAACTGAGATGAAACTGACAGGGTGGTAATTTCTTGTCTCTTCCTTGTTTTCGCTCTTGTGTAAGGGCACAACGATTGCCTAATTCCAGTTCTGAGATATTTTCCCGCTGTCTAGTGACTTGTTGAAGAGCTCAGCCAGCGGTGTGGCCAGTTCCTCTTGGAGCTCCTTCAATATCCTAGGGTGTATGCCATCCAGTTACATGACTTGTTCCACTTTCAGTTTATTAAACTTTTTTAATACCCTCTCCACTGTGAAGGGGCTAGTATCTGCCCCCTGGGTATCTTCCTTTGTCCTGCTTAGTGTGGTACCTTTGCCACTGTCTTGTATGGTGAAGACAGAGCAAAAGAACTCATTTAGAACTTCTGCCTTGTTCTCATCACTCTCTGCCATCTTACCTTCCTTGGGTGCTAGTCAGACTATTAGATAGCTTGCATAGATAGTGCCAATATTAGAGTAACAACAAACCTGTGTCGTATGATTGTTCAAACCACGAGAAACCCCACACCACTTGTTTGCCAAAAAAACCCAGACTTCGACCTGTGATTTTCTTATTTCCCATTACATGTAACTCAGTTTTTGTAATTATATTCCTGTATTTTTGAAGATAGACAGTCATGGGATCTTAGTGATTGCATGGGTGAATCATGATGTTAATCATAACTTCCTCTCACGAAGCAGCTGCATGGTAGTGTTCACTGACCAAGACCTGTAGTGTGCTTTGTGAGTGGCCCTGTGGGCCACTCATGAAATAACTGCATAATGACACACAGTGCACCAGACCACAGGTAGACTGAACTATCCACTCCACCATTTGGTTTCTCAATACATGCATCAGCTTAGTTTTTTCTATTTTTCTTTTACATATAACTTGGCTATTTTCTGTCCATTTTGGCCCCAAATTTTAAGGCCCATTGGAGCCCAGGACAGAAAGTAGGGAAAGGTGGGCAGAATGTCTTGGTGGAAAGAATGGAGCTGGATGCAAGTGTGAAGTGGAAAGGGTATTAGAACATTAATCTACACAAGCAACAAGGAGCTGGGAATCCAGGAAGCATGAGGAGCAGCCAACAACAGGAGAGAAAGAGAACACAGCAACAATGACAATGAGTACCGAAGGATGCCTGGACATGTATGGTTTAATTACTGCTCAATTGGTAGTGTGGTGTAAGTTGCCAACTGCACTGCTGAGCTACAGGCATATCCCTTGCATTGTCAGAGCCATTATTTATATATTTTGAAAGAAGAAGCCTCTGAAACTATTGGGACAACTTTGAAAAAAAATTAATATTTTCATATAATTCTAACTGTATTTCATTTTTCTTTTTATTCGCATGAGAAAAGGATCGCTGCCCTATCTACACTTACTTACTTCATACTCCTGACATTAGTATTCTTTTAGGGACATTGTTGTCTATTTCAGTGTTAATAATTACTGTATGATGTCATAAACTGGGAGTTATGATGTCAGCTATAGACTGGCAGCAAAAGCAGATGATGTGTCCTCAATCACTTTTCAGTTTTCCTAATGTGCCAAGGGCTTTTTAAAGTATATACAGAGTCCTTAAAATGGAGAAAACCACAAGAAATGACAACATAGATAATAGTATTCTTAGGTGCTGCCAACCTCTCAGATGTCCATATCTTAAGGCAGAACCAAAAATATCTGTTCAAGGCTTTATTCAGTATTCAAAGATCACAGACCCACCCCAGCATTTTACCCTCTACAATGAAGACTTCTTCAGGATTCTGCTCAAATCTAATTGGAAAAAAAACATGCAATACAAAATTAGATCTATAATCAGTTTCTGTTAACTGGTAAAGAAATCATTTTCAAAATAAAACAGGTATGACCATATTTCTGTACAATATGCTTATGCCATTTTATAAATAAATCTTTAGTTGCATGTGCGGAAAATGAGACATCAAAAAGCCATTTATATTCACACACATTTAAACCAACACATTAAGCATAGAGCCCGATTCTCGAAAGGTTACATCTGGTGTAACTTGACTTGCTCAAAAAAATATGGTGCAAGTAGCAAGTTAAGCCAGCAGTTCACGACATCTGGTATTCTGCAAAACAGCCTGTGATATGTCACAGGCTGCTTACCCAAAGTGGACTTACCCCACCAGTTACACCCTAAACCCCCTGCAACATGGTACTAGGGGGTTTACGGCAGCAGTTGCACCCTATTCTGGAAGGGCAGCAACAAAGTGCCAGACCACCCAGCACCCCTGACCCATTCCCAGCTGGCAACCAGCACAGCCCACCTCTCACCATCATGGCCAGTCACCTACTGTGCTCTGTAGGAGCACGTACTGTATATATACACAGTCCAACATTTATAAACCATGGGTGCGATTCTATAAGCACCCCTATGCACATCGCAAGTTGTGACATGCAAGGTTTGCAGTTGCGCCAAGGACCCTGTGCCCGATTCTATAAGGGGAAGGGTCCCAGCAGCTAAGTCATATGACTTATGACATTCATACAGTTTACTGCATATGAAGGGCATGTCTGAAGTGCATGTTGTCAGCCACAAGCAATGGCCATAGGGCGCATGTGTCCCCCCAAGTCCCCAAGTCTGAGAAGCCCTGCAGGGCTATTGCCCCCCCCCACCCTCAGTCCCTCACAGTGTACACAGTAAAGCCCCTCTGGGCAATCACCCTCCCGGCCCCCAGTCACCCACTGTGTACATAGTAAAGCCCCTCTGGGCAATCACCCCAACTCAGTCCCCCACTGTGTACATAGTAAAGCCCCTCTGGGCTATTGGACCCCTGTCCTGATCCCTATATAGATGTATCACTAGCCCTGCAGGGCAGATGGCGCCGCCTGCCCAAGCCCCAATGCCAACCGCCGGCATGAGGCTGTGCCCTGTAAATACTGTACAATGCTCCACTCCCTAATTAGTAATGCTTGGTATCTAGTGGCCCACCACCCCACTACCCAGCTTTGCCAAGCCATCCAGCACCCCCCGACCCGACCCCAGTCGGCTAATGCTTTAGCCCACATCTCACTTCCATGGCCCAGCCACTGACTAAGCTCTGTAGGAGTGAGTACTGTATATATATGTGTATATACAGTACACGCTCCTATGGAGCTCAGTTGGCAGCTAGTGTCGTGGTGGTGAGGAGGTGGGCGTCGCCAGCCCGCCAGCTGGGGTCAGGTCAGGGAGTGCTGGGTGGTCTGGCAATGCCAGGTGGGGGGGGCCACAAGACTCTACAGGATTATTAATCAGGAGTGGAACACTGTATAGTATTTACAAGGCACAGCCTGTGCCCAGCGACTGGCATCGGGGCTTGGGCAAGAAGTCATAATCTGCCCTGTGGGGCTAGTGATACTTCTGTATAGGAATGGATGGGGTCCAACAGCCCAGAGGGCTTACTATGTACAGTGGGGAACTGGGGGTGGGGGTGATTGCCTGAGGGTCTTTACTATGTACACAGTGGGGTACTGGGAGGGGGAGTGATTGCCCGAGGGCTGTGCTTACCATAGTATTTGGGGACTCAGAGAGGGGGTCATGTAGCCCTGATGGGCACCTGCAGTGGGTGTGGGGCTCCTCTAGCTCTGCAGGGCTGTCTAGTGGAGAAGGGATGGGGCTGGGGGGGGTGGCACATATTGGTGGATCGGGGTCGTCAGCACACAACCCCGGTGAATGCAAGTTAAACCAGCTATTTGCTAGTGTAACTTTTCATTGATGGATGTTCCCCGGGGGTCTTCTAGAATAGTGTTATTGCAGACTTTCTTGCTGCCCTTCCAGAATAGGACGCAACTGCTGCCATAAACCCCCTAGCAACATGTCGCAGGGGGTTTAGGATGTAACTGGTGGCGTATGTCCACTTTGGTGCAAGCTGCTTGCTTTACAGAATACCAGCTGTAACAACTGCTGGCTTAACTTACCACTTTCATCATTTCTTTTGGTGCAAGTCAAGTTAAGCCAGATGTAACCTTTTGAGAATCTGGCCCCATGTGTTATCTGATTTGAACTCCTCTACACCAGAACACCTCCAAATGTGCCACACTCGTGAAACAGGAGTACATAAACCCCTTTTTAAAGTTCTACATCTTTATATAGTAAGTCACTAAGCCTGGTTGCAGGTACTTTCAAGTATCTCCTTAAAAGACTTTCTTTGGACACTTGGGGCCCTTTTACAAAACATTTGCAGAGCTGATATTAGCACTTTAATAATCCTCTAAGTGCAATATGCATGTTACTTACTCTTTGTTGTCTGGTATAGTTTCTAATGAACACCAATAGTGCTTTTAGGCAGCTAGTACAAGCTGCTTACTTTCCAGTGCTTTGTACTCACCACTGCTCACTGACACATGTGGCACTGACATCATATGCGATGACATCATGCAGGGTGTGCATGTGTATACACATCGCGTGCATGCAAGCGGTTTGTTACAAACTACAATACACAACTCTCGCTCCACTGGAAGTGTGAACCCCGATTCTCAGTTGTGAGTACATAGGCATGCTGAGTGTCCTGTGTTTAGTGCAGTTTCATTTTAAAGATTATAGAAGTAACAAGATTGCTCAGCAATTCCAATTTGATTCAACAGGGATGTGTGTGGTTTTCCATAAACATACATACTGTTACTGTTTCACAGACTTTTTATCACACAAAATCTTTTCTTACAATGCCACTTTTAGATTCACAACCCTGTCCTTAACTGTGTTTTATTTTTGCATTGCTTGTGCTTGCACAAGAAATTTTTTGTTTCAGAGAACTGCATTTCACAGGTGTGTCACTGACTAGCCAATGCAGGTCAAGCTGCATTGGGCTCATCCTTGACAGACCAATGATCATGCAAGCAAAGTATGACAGTGGTTCACAGTTTATGGGTGGAAACTTTATGTAGTTGAAATGAATTAAACACTCCAATGAGAGAGCACTTTGTTTCATTTGCATAACGCCGGTGAGCAAACAACTGACTGACTTTATGACATTCCCCTTCTAGCTGTCCTCCCCTCTCCTTCTGGGTGTGATACCATTCTCCCACAGCAGCTTCTCAGCCGGTATGCAAGAGAACAGGGAGAATGCTCAACCCATGTCCCCCACAGCAAGCAATGCAAGAAGGAGATGGGATAGAGAGGGAAGAGAGATACAGAACCCCCCCCCCCGAAACTGTCCTCCATTCACATCCCATCTCGCAGATCCCAGGAAGGCAGACATAGCAGCACATGCACACTGGACTGCTTCCTGGAAGTCCAGGCATCTGGGATATACTAACACACAGTCGGGTGGAGTCATTTTGTCCTCAAACCTAATTGTTTGTTCATGTGAACAATTCTCTGAACAGTTTTGTTCTTCTCTATCAATACATTATATATAAAGCTGCAGTTCTACACTTATCTATTTTGAGCAAGCATTTTTATGATTCAGTGATAAACTAGAAAAACTGCTTCCCTCTGCTTGGCTGTCAGGTGGCCCAGCAGTTGTAACTATACAAGGTAATCTGGAATGTAGGACTGTACTACACACACCAGGTGAAGCAGGAGGTGGTCAGTAACCCTTCTGTCTGATAAGGTTCTTTTTGAACTTTGCACTGCAGTGTTGTGACAGTCCAGTCCCAACATTAACTCAGACAGCTGAGAATGCAGTGCAACTTTGGTGTGTTGCACCCCCTATATATGTAGTCGTCACACCCTCCAGCTGGTTGCACCTTTCTGAACAAGGGGAGTAGATCAAGGTTGCCCACTGGGTGCTGGCTCCATTTGGTTACCCTGGGGGTGAATGGTGCTGCAATGTTGGCTTACTTAATTTCAGCCTGGACACCACAGCAGGCACCCATACCTCTTGCCCTCAGTTTTGGCCTGCCTGAAGGTACTGCTGCCCCTCCCTCACGTTGTGAGGAAGCGCTCCTGCATGGATTCAGACTGTTTTGTGGTAGGGCCATTTGCATCCGGGGTTCAGGTAAGTTGTAGGTGCTAAGGGGTGAAATGGAGGATCACATGGCCAGGAAGGCGTGTGTGGGGTGCTGAACCTGCATTGCCATACTGGTTCTGTGCTATTGGGCCCCATTCAGTGTTGATGAGTCAAAAGTAGAACGTCTGTGTGCTCCGACAAGACTCCTGTTTTTTTTTTATTTTTATTTTTTTATATATAGATTTTTATAGGCTTTTCTGGTTTTCTCCCTGTGTTCCCCCCTTGCCGGGGCCCCAGCACATGGCTGTATGTGCATGTGGTGGTGTGCACACACACCAGAAACCAGCTCAGCCCATTCCACCCACCTGTACTGCCACCCCTGCCCACCTACGTTACCCCACTGGACCTCCACCCAGTGGGGATGGAACTATGGAAGGGGCGACAACCCAACTTCACCACCCTAGGAGAGGAAAGCAGCCTGGTGGCTTGCTCAATCCCACTCCTCCGGCCCCCCATGCCAGCACCCCGACGACCCAAGGTCATTCCTGAACCCAGGACACTGGCACTGCATGAGGTAAGGCATCCAGCACCTCAACCCTTAGTGCCAATGGGCCAGCTTTTCAACTCTTGTTTTGGAAGGAGAGCTGGCAGGGTGGACAAGGTGGAGGAGCAGGCATGGGAAGAGATGTTGGCATGGGGAGAAAGGCTGGCATAAGGAAGGAGAGCATGGGGAATGGGGCCTGGAATTGGAAAGGGGTGTAGGCATAGGGAAGGAGCTAGCATTGAGAGGAGGAGATGGCATAGGGGTAGGCATTGGGAGAAGGGAGCTTGTCATGGGGAGAGAGCCTGGCATGAGGAGGGGCTGGCATAAGAAGAGAGGAGGCCAGCATGGGGAGGAATTGACATAAGGAAGAGGCTGACATGGGAGGGCGAGGTTGGCAAAGGGAGAGAGGAAACTGGCATGAGGAGAGATGGAGGCTAGCATGGGGAGGAGAGCTAGCATAAAAAGTGGCTGGCATAGGGGAGGGCCTGACATGGAGAGGGAGCTGGCACATGGAAAGAGGGAGCACTGGCATGGGAAGAGACACTGGCATAATGAAAGGCTGGCATGGGGAGAGAAGGCTGGCATAAGAGGGCACTGTGAGATGGAACCTGGCATGTGGAGGGAGCTGGCATAAGAAGGGAGGCCAGCATGGGGAGGAACTGACATAAGGAAGAGGCTGGATGGGGAGGGAGCTGGCATGGGGAGGCGGGAAACTGGTATGAGGAAAGAGATGGAGGCTGGCATGGGAGGGGCTAGCATAAAAGTACCTGGCATGGGAGGAGGAGCCTGGCATGGGAGGGGCTGGCATGTGGAAAGAGGAGAGCTGGCATGGGAAGAGGCTGGCATAATGAAGGGCTGGCATGGGAGAGAAGGAAGCTGACATAAGAAAGGGCCTGGCAATGGGATGAGAGGGAGACTGGCATAGGGAGAGAGATGGAGGCTGGCATGGGAGAGGGAGCTAGCATAAAGAAGTGGCTAGGGAGGAGGGAGCCTGGGATGAGGAGGAGCTGGCACATGGAAAGAGGGAGAGCTGGCATGGGAAGAGGCTGGCATAATGAAGGGCTGGCATGGTGAGAGAAGGAAGCTGGCATAAGGAAGGGGCTGGCAATGGGATGAGAAGGAGACTGGCATGGAGAGAAGAAGGCTGCTTAGGGAGGGAGCTGGCATAAGGAAAGGGCTGGCATGGGGAGCTGAGGTGGTTCCCTATTACTCACAAGAGTGGTAGCAGGGAGGAGGCAGGGAACTACAGACTAGTCAGTCTTACATCAGTAGTGGGCAAGATTATGGTGGAACTCCTTAAGGAAAGGATTGTGCAACACCTGGAATCCACAGGAGCACTGGATCAAAGACAGCATGGGTTAACAAAAGACAGGTCCTGTCAAACTAATCTCCTAGATTTCTTTGACTGGGTAACCAGAGTGGTGAACCAAGGGGGAGCAATTGATGTCGCCTACCTTGACTTCAGCAAAGCTTTCGATACTGTTCCACATAGAAGATTGATTAATAAGCTGGGTAGACTCGGGGTGGGTCAGAAGTTGGTCAACTGGGTGGTCAACTGGTTGACTGGCAGAAAACGGAGAGTGGTGGTAAACGGTATACAGTCAGAAGAGATGCAAGTCACAAGTGGGGTACCTTAGGGATCAGTCCTGGGGCCAGTCCTCTTCAATATCTTCATCAGTGACATTGCAGATGGACTAGAGGGTAAGGTTTGTCTGTTTGCAGAAGACACCAAGATCTGCAACAGAGCAGATGATCCCGATGGGGTGGGCAGAATGAGAAGAGATCTGGATAAACTAGCAAAATGGTCAGAAGAGTGGCAACTGGGGTTTAATGCAAAGAAGTGCAAGATCATGCACATAGGGAAGAGAAACCCTGATGCCACCTATAGGCTGGGAAGGGAGTTGCTGGCAGTCACAAGGGAAGAAAGAGACTTGGGCAGCATCATCACCGATGACCTGAAATCATCCAAGCAGACTACTAAAGCAGTAGGTAAGGCTAAGGGGATGCTAGGGTGTATTAGTAGGGGTATCACAAGTCAGAAGAGGAATGTAATAATCTCTTTTACAAGACACTGGTTAGGCCCCATCTGGAGTACTGCATGCAGTACTGGAGGCCACACCTTCATAAGGACATTAACCAAACTGAGGCAGTCCAGAGAAGGAACCAAAATGGTGCAGGGACTGCATCAAAAACATATGAGGATAGAATAACGGAGCTCAATATGTATACCCTAGAGCAAGGAGGAGAGGAGTTTGATCAAAACATTCAAACACCTTAAGGGCATTAACAAGGTGAAATAGTCTAACATGTTTCAATAAAAGAAAAATAGCAGGACAAGAGGGCACAGCATGAGATTAGAGGGAGGCCAATTAAGGGGTAATGTGAGGAAGTTCTTTTTCACAGAAAGGGTGGTGGATGCATGGAATGACCTACCTCAGGAAGTGGTGGATATGAATACTGTGCAGGGCTTCAAACAGGCATGGGATAGGCATAAAGTAGCAATACAGATGAGTATGAATAGAGATGCAATTGACAGAGCAAAGGCCTGTGGCACATTTATAAGGTAGAAAAAGAAATGGGCAGACTGGATGGGCCTTGCGGCCATTATCTGCCATCAACTTCTATGTTTCTATGTAAGTTACAGCTGCTAGTACCACTGGTTGGGAGGGTATGAACTTCTTGGTATAAATGGGCAACCCATGTTATACTATTTAAACAGGGGCCCAGGTTTCTATACCTATATCCAAAAGCAGCGTGGGCATGGGAGTGGTAGTAGACAGGGTATGAAATGTGTAAAAGAAAAAAAAAATAACTTGCCCACTGTGTTGTGTATGTTTTTGAAATACATGCTCATGCAGTTGTCTACATAGAAACAGAATACAACAGGCAGATATGGACCTGCCGTCCATCCTATCTGGCCCGTCCCTACTTGAGTCCTGATACCAGTCTTGTACTGGCCAGCCTGCAAATTCATATACTAGTCCTATGTTTCCATTAATACAACCCCATTCCGAGTCCCTTCCCGCCTCATTGTCTCAGTTTCAGGCCCCTCAGCTCAGGCCTGTTGTCTCAGTTTCTGGGCCCAAAGCTCAGGTAAGTTCTCTCCATTTCAGTGCCCCTCAGCTAAGGCCCATTGTCTCAGTTTCAGGACCCTCAGGTCAGGCCTGTTGTCTCAGCTTCAGGGTTCCTTAGCTCAAGCCCATGGTCTCAGTTTCAGGGCCCCCAGCTCAGGCTGTTCTCTCAGTTTCAGGGCCCCTCAGCTCAGGCCCATCTTCTCAGTTTCAGAACCCTTCAGCTAAGGCCTTTTGTCTCAGTTTCTGGGCCCACAGCTCAGGCCTGTTCTCTACATTTCAGGGCCCCTCAGCTCAGGTCTATGGTCGTAGTTTTAGAGCCTCTCAGCTTAGGCCCATTGTCTGTTTCAGAGCCCCTCAGCTCAGGCATGTTGTCTTAGTTTCACATTCCCTCAGCTCAAGCTCATTGTCTCAATTTCAGGCCCCTTTGCTCGGGCCTTTTGTCTGTTTCTGCATGCTTGGTTCCTGTAGGGCCAATGATTTTCTGTGTTCAAAAATGGCCAAATCCATTTGACACACATTTTTTTCCCCAAACTGAGGACAAATTAGCATGTTTTGTACAAAACTTTACCTCAAAATGGGTGAGTTTTCACAAAAAGCTGGTGCAAAATGAGGTTGTTGGCATGATAAAGTGGTGGAAATAGTGTTTTCATCAAACATTGACTCACAATGTTAATTTTGACACTCACCTCTCTAGCTATCATCCTTGCCTCTGTGTTAACACAAAACGATGCCTTTTTGTGAACATTGATGAAACTAATGTATAGCCCATGCATGTGCTTCGTTCAAACAATTGTAACTTTGTAACCTAACCTGTTCCATTGTATTGTTACTGTTGTCATTCCAATTGCTTCTCTTGTGATGTACTTATTTCGATAAACCTCTGTGATTAATTCCGGGTCGCCCCTGAAAAAGGGACTCTCTGAGGCCCATCTGGTTTACCCTGTCAACAAAATTCAATAAATAAGTGCAGGCTTAAAAAATGTGAAATTCCATTTTTACATTGCATTTTTTTTCTGATGGTTTCTTTAAGTGCTTTTTACATTGTTTGTGCTTGCACAAGAAACATTTTACTTCACAGAATGGCATTTCAGAGTTGTATCACTGACTAGCCAAATGCAGGTCAAGCTGCATTGGGCTCATCCTTGACAGACCAGTGATCATGCAAGCAAGTATAACACTGTTTCACAATTTACGGTGGAAACTTTGTGTAGTTGAAAGGACTGAAGCATTCCAATGAGAGAGCACTTCAGCCTTTCATTTGCAGAATGCCATTCAGCAAACAGCTGATCTGCTTTATGACATTCAGCTTCTATCTGTCCTCCTTCTTCTTCTGGGTAACACCATTCTCCCACAGCAGCTCCTCAGCCGGCATGCGAGGGACTGGAGAACACATAGCCCATGTCCCCACAGAAATCACTGCAAGACAGAGATGGGACAGAGAGGCAAGAGAGACAGAAGGCCCCAAACCTGTCCTCTGTTCTCATCTCACCCCTGCATGAATCCTCACTTACCAGAGGCAAGATGTAGTGGTGCAATACCCTCCCACTCCAGGGCATGATGGAAGCTACTCACAGCTCCTGTGTCCCTGTCCCAGCTGTTACAGTGGTGCCATGTGCTGTATGTGAAAGACGCCAAACAACAGAGTTCATCCCTTGTTGTCATAAATCATTTGTGCTGAGCAAGTGTCATGTGTTTCGGAGCGTGGCACAGAGAGAGATAGAGAGGCAGGTATCCTGCAGGTAATGTTCTCTGAGAGGAGTCATGTCAGTGGGTCTGTAGTGAAGCTGGTGCTCATGAGAGAGACAGAAAGAGAGAGAGAGAGAGAGAGAGAGAGCAGCGCACCACACTGCGGAGTCAGCATGACAGAAAGATGGGCTCAGGCAATCCTTACTTGCCTGTCAAGATGCAATCGTGTGTAGCACATGTTTCACAGAATTACCACTGGGGATGTGATGGGAGTATAGCAATGCATCGGACGGGGGCGTGGGTAAGAACAGGTCAGACAGATTTCATCTCTAGCAGCACTGTGAGTGAAGTGTGAGTTAACTGTTGCCTCCTGGAAACCACAGGATAATATATCCCTTCAATTCTCTGTACCAGCAGACACTAGTGAATATGCCTGAAGGTTTGTGCATCATTTAGCCTACTGTCCTCAAGTAGATGTCAAAGAGCTCAGCCTTATAATCAAATGAAGGTTTCACTTCTGAGGGTACCAGAGGGACCAAGCCCTATGGCTAAAGGAACTACAGAAAGCCCTTAACATTTAAGAGATACATTTAATAAAACATAACTTTGCATTAAAAATGCAGCTCATCTTTCATATTATGTCAGTGCTTAGCTTGCCCATTTTTCTTTGTAACTAAAGTTGTGCAGAACTGCTGTGGGTAAAACAAAGCCACCCTAAATTTAGGCAGCTTGGATTTTTGCTTAACCTGAGCTGAATATGCTGGTTCAGCCACAACTTTTTAAAATCCTCCTGGCTGATGACTTACTGCTGTTGCTCCCACCTGCTAACACTTACCCTGACTTGTCCATCATGTGACATCAGTCACTCCTGGGTTACATGCATGACCTCTGGTATTTTGTGATTCCACAGCCATGGAATTTTTTGTAGAACTTGCATTATGTCATAGAATATATGCAGTGCTGCAGGATCTGTTGCTCTGGGTGATTTTTCATTCAAATATACAGTTTTTCAATAGTGCTTGGCTCTCCTTCCCAACTTGTTTATCCTGAAGCCCCTCCTCTATGCTCGGCATATGATGCCATCAATGTCATCACATCATATTTACCCAATAGCAGGACTGCATTTCCAAAAGAAATTAGTAATTCATTCCACAGGAATGAACAAACACTACAACAGATCCCTAGGGGCCCAGGAACAGAAATCAAGACTGCAGTGTTGCAGAACACCAGAGGCACTGGTTACATTACAGGGTCAGGGCAGTACATGTGCACTACTTAAATCCTCAGAGGCACATGGGCAAACTAGAGAATATATGAAGGCGCACATATTTATTTATTTATTTATTTGTACAATCGGATTTGCAACCTTTGAGCCAGAGGCTCGTTTACAAAGGTACCTCGTCACAGAGAGGACAACAGTGTTACAATATTACAGTAGGTTGACATACAGATTTACACAGATTTTACACAGTAGTATACAGACATTGTTACATATATTTTGTACATTTCATAAACAGTAGTTACATAAATACTGATATCTGGCAGGGGGAATGAAGGAAAACCAGGTGGGGGTGGGGGGGAGGCAGTCCGGAGAACTTTGATTAACTTATGGCAGCTTGGTGCCATTTTCTGACTGGGGCTTGGATGAAACAGTGGCTGTGATTCAACTGAGTGATATGTATCAGTACATGGATAGGGGCTAAGAGAAGCAGATGGTCTTTGTAGTGTGTGTGGAAGTAGATGGCTATCAAGAAGCTGGAGCTACAGGGGATGACAAAAAAATCCCATAAAAAATAAAAAAATGGTCTTACTTTTTTTAATAATAAGTAGCTACAGTAATTATTGGGGGTTGGGCTAATCTAGTACTGGGGTTGGGGAAGGCACATAGGCCAGGCTGTGCCTTTGACTAAGGGAAAATAGGAAGTAAAAAAAAAAATCAAGAGAAAAAAAAACAAGTAAAAAGGGAGTAGATTTGAACAAATGTGTTTGGGGCCAGTGTAAGGGTTAGAGAAGTGGGTAACAGCATACCTCTCAAGTGTCCCTCATTAAGATGGACATCCCTCATTTTGCCCCTTAAAATTGCTCTGTCTCTCATGGAAAAGGTGCTGCCCACACAAAGGTGCTGCTGAAAATTCAGACTTTAAAGCAGAAACTCTTAATATTTTAAAATAATAAATCCAAAATAAACTTTGTACAAGTAAACACTATGGTTTTGCACAGTGTTCTGAGCTTGTATCTCCATGTTTGAGGATGTGTCCCTCATTCTGAGGATCTGTGTCCCTCGTTGTCCCTCATTTTGGCTGTCAAAAAATGTCCATGTCCCTCATTTCAGTGACAAAAGGTTGAGCGGTATGGGCAACAGTCAACTCTGGTTTGCCTTCAGGATGGTGACAAGCATAATGGCTGCCTGGTGAACGGGGAGGGGACAAAGAGATGTGAGCCATTGTGGGAGGAAGTGGAGGTATTGTTTGGCTGCCAGTTTCAGTGCCACTGTTGGAGGGTCTGGATCACATGACTGCAGCCGCCAATCATGCAGCTGCAGTCCAACATTTAAAACACAGCAGGAAGTGTTTTATTTTCTTGTTCGTCTGACAGGGTCAATGAAACAGCTGACCAGTGGCAGAGAGTTGGCATGGAGAGAGTGGCTGCCTCAGTTAAGTACCTGGGCTTGTTTTCAGGGAATGTACTATTGGTGGGCTGAGTATGTTTCTTTTTCTTAAAACAAAAACTGCAAGCATAATGGCTGCCTGGTAAAAGGGGAGGGGGACAGAGGGAGGTAAGGCATTGTGGGAGGAAGGGAAGGTATTGTTTGGCTGCTGGTTTTGGCGGCATTGTAGGAGGGGTCTGAGTCATGTGACTGTAGCTGATCAGTCCTGCAGCTGCAGTCCAAGGTTTAAAGCACAGCAGAAAGTGTTTTTTTTCCTGCAGTCCATCAGGTGGAGTCAATGGAACAGCCAACCATTGGCAGGGCACTAGCATGGGGAGAGCGGCTTCCTCCATGAAGTACCTGGGGTTTAGTTTCAGGAACATGCTGTTGTGGGAATGATTATGCTTTTTTTTAAACAAACCCTACTAGCATAATGGCTGCCTGGTGAAATGAAAGGGAAACTGAAGGAGGTGAGGCATTGTGGAAGGAAGGGGAGGTATTGTTTGGCTGCCAGTTTCAGCTCCATTGTTGGAGTGGTCTGGGTTGCAGGACTACAGCTGGCCAATTGTGTGGCCACAGTCTCCTATACATTCTTAGAGATTCAAGCATCCGCAACACATGAGTGACCCCAAAGTGCGAGTGCCATGAAGCAGAAGAATGGAGTCTGACTCAGTGTTGTGTGGGACATCATTGGGCCATCTTAGGCTACAGGGTGTGCTGATCATGACAGGAGAGGTAAGTGAAATACAGGAGGGTAGGAAGTACACTCTAGGGGGTTGAAAGGGGGTTACAGCTGAACCCTATCTAGGATCAGCCTACATTTGAACTGGGCAATGAGGAAGGGAGTTGGGAATACAGTGTAAGGGGTGGAAGAGGAATGCAGCTGAATACAACCTAGGGTCTGATTATATTTTTACTAAGCATTAGTGGGGGCAGAAGAAGCTAGTGGACAACAGGGAATCTGGGAAATTGCTGTAAATAGCACTGACCAGGTTGCATACGGTGTACATAACTGGGAGCTAGAACAAGTTGGGATGGGAAGAAGTGAGGGAATAGGAGCTTGTAAAGGAGTCAGGATTGTAGGCGGATAGTGGTAAGCTATAATAGCTGTGGGGCAGCAGCCCTTCTTAGGACAATTTGGAGTGCAGGGGGGCTGTCTAGTGTGCAGGAGCCTGAAGCAGTTTAGGTCAGAAGAAAGACTGCTCAGGCGGAGATGGGGAGAATGGTGTGGAGAGTCAGTGAGGTAGAGCAGTTCTGAAGAGCAGTAGAGGGTAGGGCATGTGGTGGGATTGCCCAGTGGAACAAGGGTAGCAGGCAGAGTAATGGAGCAGGGAGGATCACCCAGTGTCCATGGGTAGCTCTTCCTCAGAATACCAGGGATCCTAGGGTGGAGGAGTGGCAAGTGGTAAGATTAAGGGATGGAAATATGAGAGGAGGAACAACAGGGGTGGGATCTGCTGAAGGAGTGCCATTAATTAAAAATATGCACTACTGCCTAGTATAGGGCATCAGATGGTGGGGTAGGAGGTTGAGATAAACCAGAGTTGAGAGTTAAAGCACTGGGAAGGGAGAAGGGATTGGTCTGGCAGGGTAGGCAACAAGTTACTCCAGTGGTCTAAGGCACAAAAAGAAATGCAGATAGCTGAGGGAATTAAGAAGGGTGAGAAGGCCTTCTTTCACTACATATGCGAGTAAAAGGGACAAGAAGGATGGGATTGTTAAGCTTTGGAAAGGAAAAGAGTGGTTACAGGAGAATGGGGAAAGGCTGAGGCACTGTGTGAATACTTCTGCTCCATCTTCACCAAGGGAAAAGACAGACTGGTGCCTACAGGGGGAGAAGAGGAGCTGGGGGGGCATGGATGTGGTGGTAGAGGAGGATCGAGTGAGGGAGGGGATGCTGGAATTGAAGGTAGGCAAATTACCAGGCCCAGATGTCATACACCCAAGGGTACTGATGGAGTAGGCAGAGGATCTTGCAGGGCCACTGGTGGGCCTGCTTAATAGTTCACTGGAATCAGGTGTGGTACTGCAGGAGTGGAGAATGGCACATGTGGTGCCCTTCCATAAAAGTGGTCCCAAGGATGACCCAGGAAATTACAGACCACTCAGTCTGACCATAATCATGTGCAAGATCATGGAGACCATATTTAATGAAGGTCAGTAGGGTATCTAGAGAGTGTGGTCTCCATTTTATGGGAAGGAGATTGTGTCAAACAAATCTGATTGACTTCCTTTATTGGGTCACTAAGACAGTAGACAGGGGCTGAGCAGTGGACATCCTTTATCTGGACTTCAGCAAGGCGTTTGACTCTGTACCCACAACAGGTTAATCAGGAAGCTGGCAGATCATAGGGTTGGTGAGAAGATGACCAGGTAAGTAGAAAACTGGCTGAGGGACAGGACCAAGAAGATGGAGGTGGGAGAGAGTTATCTAACATCAGGGAAGTCACCAGTGGGTCCCAGGGATTGATGCTGGAGCTGGTGTTGTTTAAAGCCTTCATCAGTGACATTAAGGATGGTATTAAGGGCAAAATGTGCCTATCTGCAGATGACACTAAACTCTGTGGAAGGATGGACACAGCTGAAGGGATACAGGACCTGCAGGATGATCTGAGAAATCTTGAGACACAGTCTGAGATTTGTCAGCTTGGCTTCAATGCCAAGAAATGCAAAGTTATGCACATAGGAGCCAGAAATCCAAGGATGGAGCACTACCTGGGAAGGGTTCAGGTAATGGCAATGGAGGAGCAGAAGGATCTGGGAGTGGTGATCATTAGTGTCCTGAAGCACTCCAAGCAGTGGAAAAAAAAGCAGCAGCAAGGGCAAACAAGATGCTGGGATGTATAGGCAGAGGAGACAGCAGTAAGCAAGAGGTTATACTGCCCTTGTGCAGGTCACTGGTGAGGTCACATCTAGAGTATGGAGAAAGATACTGCTGCCACACCTTAAAAAATACATCATACAGAACTTCAAGTACTTAAAAAAGGAATACACAGGTGGATAAGGAGGGTCTCTTTAAGCTAAGTGGCAGCCAAAACACAAGGGGACACAATCGTAAGCTGGATGAGTGGGTTAGAAGGGAGGTTTGGAAACATTTCTCCATGGAGAGTGGTGGCAAAATGGAATGCACTGTCGGAAGAGGTGGTTTCAATGACAGTGATGGGCAACTTCAAGAGAGGCTGGGATACACAAAAGGGAAAGTAAGGGTCATGGGAGAGGCAGATGGAAAGGATGGTGGAAACTGGGGAGAGGGGCAGGTCTGTAGCATAGGCTGAGGACCCTGCAATATGAGCAGACCAGTTAGACCAAATGGCCTTATTTTGCTGGCTTCTTCGTATGTTCATATGTTCATATGTGTCTGAAAATTCAGTTCAGCTTCACCAATCCACCTAAACTACTTTGTCTTCCAATGCAGTTAATGGCATATGGTAAAACTTCCTAGATAAGGGGTGGGGATGGGGGGAGGAACCTAAAGGTTATTAATGAATATGAATTATGGTTGCTTAATTTTAGCAGGTGCTGTTGGCATCCATCTACTGCATATTGCTGTATGTGGCATTATGAAAGAGTCTGCAAATCCTTCTGAGATGGACATTCCCTAGTTTGAGCCACAGTAATAGTTACTATTCTTTGCTGACCTCAGCGCATATACCATCCCTATAGTCTTTGAATCTCTACTATCCCTCATGCCAATTACAATTTATATTTCAGTTATTGTTAACCAGGTAAGCTCAAATAGGCTGAAGGCCAATTTTCTGGAATTACACTGATAGAGAATACAAAGCCATGCAGATGATACCTAATACATTTTTACAATCCTAGGACATTCTAAATTGTACAGCATAAAATTATACTATACAATAATAAATTGATAAAAATAGAGCAGTAATATTCAATCAATCACTGGTACAGATGGACAAAGTTAATACATAACTTTTTAAGATACTGTAACTTTGAAACTGAGCTTAGTAGTTTACAGTTTACCATCAGCTGACAATGTTCTAGAAAGTAGTGGCAGCAAAGAAGATGCACTTTGGCCCATCAGCTGTTAAAAGCAGGGACAATAAGTAAATCATTTTTGTTTTGTTTTTTGAATGAAGAGTATGTGTAATTGGAAAACACTGAAGATTATCAACCAAACATTTGGGAAATTGATTAAGCAAGACATTGTAAATAAAAAGACCAAAATCATGAGAGTTCCTAAGAAAACCAGAATAAATAATCTGGCAGCTTGGCTTCAATGCCAAGACATGAAAAGTTATGCATATTGGAGCCGGGAATCCCAGGACAGAGTACTACCTGGGTGGAGTCCGAATATCTGCATCAGAGGAGGAGAAGGACCTGGAGTGATGATCACTAGTGACCAGAAGCACTCCATGCAGTGCAAAAAAGCAGCAACAAAGGCAAACACGATATTAGGCTACATATATAGTAGTAGAAGAGAAAAGGTTATACTGCCCTTGTACAGGTAGGGCAGGTGGTGGGGTGCCCAGGGGAACAAGGGTAGCAGGCAGAGTAATGGAGCAGGGAGGATCACCCAGTATCCAGGGGTAGCTCTTCCTCAGAGAACCAGGGATCCTAGGGTGGAGGAGTGGCAAGTGGTAAGAGGAAGAGATGAAAATAGGAGATGAACAGCAGGGGTAGGATCTGCTGAAGGAGCGCCATTAATTAACAGATATGCACTACTGCCTAGTATAGGGCATCAGATGGTGGGGTAGGAGGTTGAGATAAACCAGAGTTGAGAGTTAAGCACTGGGAAGGGGAGGAAGGAATTGGTTTGGCAGGGCAGGCAAGCAAGGTAGTCCAGTGGTCTAAGGCACAAAAAGAAATGCAGATAGCTGAGGGAATTAAGAAGGGTGAGAAGGCCTTCTTTCACTACATGAGCGAGCAAAGGGACAAGAAGGATGGGATTGTTAAGCTTCGGAAAGGAAAAGAGTGGTTACAGGAGAATAGGGAAAGGCTGAGGCACTGTGTGAATACTTCTGCTCCATCTTCACCAGGGGAAAAGACAGACTGGTGCCTACAGGGGGAGAAGAGGAGCTGGGGGGGGCATGGATGTGGTGGTAGAGGAGGATCAAGTGAGGGAGGGGATGCTGGAATTGAAGGTAGGCAAATTACCAGGCCCAGACATCATACACCCAAGGGTACTGATGGAGTTGGCAGAGGATCTTGCAGGGCCACTGGTGGGCCTGTTCAATAGTTCACTGGAGTCAGGTGTGGTACTGCAGGAGTGGAGAATGGCACATGTGGTGCCCTTCCATAAGAGTGGTCCCAAGGATGACCCAGGAAATTACAGACCACTCAGTCTGACCTTAATCATGTGCAAGATCATGGAGACCATATTTAATGAAGGTCAGTAGGGTATCTAGAGAGTGTGGTCTCCATTTTATGGGAAGGAGATTGTGTCAAACAAATCTGATTGACTTCCTTTATTGGGTCACTAAGACAGTAGACAGGGGCTGAGCAGTGGACATCCTTTATCTGGACTTCAGCAAGGCGTTTGACTCTACCCCACAGCAAGTTGCTCAGGAAGTTGGCAGATCACAGGGTTGGTGAGAAGATGACAAGGTAGGTAGAAAACTGGCTGAGGGACAGGACCCAGGGGATGGAGTTGGGAGAGAGTTATCTAACACCAAGGAAGTCACCAGTGGGTCCCACAGGGATTGGTGCTGGGGCTGGTGTTGTTTAAAGTCTTGATCAGTGTCATTAAGGATGGCATTAAGGGCAAAATGTGCCTATTTGCAGATGACACCAAACTCTGTGGAAGGATGGACACAGCTGAAGGGATACAGGACCTGCAGGATGATCTGAGAAATCTTGAGACACAGTCTGGGATTTGTCAGCTAGCTTCAATGCCAAGAAATGCAAAGTTATGCACGTTGGAGCCAGAAATCCAAGGACGGAGTACTACCTGGGAAGGGTTCAGGTAATGGCAATTGAGGAGCAGAAGGATCTGGGAGTGGTGATCATTAGTGTCCTGAAGCACTCCATGCTGTGGAACAAAAAGCAGCAGCAAGGGCAAATAAGATGCTGGGATGTATAGGCAGAGGAGATAGCAGTAAGCGAGAGGTTATACTACCCTTGTGCAGGTCACTGGTGAGGTGACATGTAGAGTATGGAGTAAGGTACTGCTGCCACACCTTAAAAAAGACATCAACCAGCTGGAGATGGTCCAGAGGAGGGCAACAATGATGGCTGTGGGTCAGCACAGTATGCATATGAAGAGAGAGGTTGGAGGCCCTGAATATGTACTCCCTGGAGGAGAGGAGGGAGAGAGGAGACACGATACAGAACTTCAAGTAGTTAAAAAAGGGATACACAGGTGGATAAGGAGGGTCTCTTTAAGCTAAGTGGCAGCCAAAACACAAGGGGACACAGTCTTAAGCTGTATGGGGGGGTTAGAAGGGAGGTTCGGAAGCATTTCTTCATGGAGAGTGGTGGCCAAATGGAATGCACTGTCAGAAGAGTTGGTTTCGATGGCGATGATGAGCAACTTCAAGAGAGGCTGGGATACACAGAAGGAAAGTAAGGGTCATGGAGAGGCAGATGGAAAGGATGGAAACTGGGAGGGCAGGTCTGTAGCATAGGCTGAGGACCCTGCAATATGAACAGACTAGTTAGAACCAAATGGCCTTATTCTGCTGGCTTCTTCGTATGTTCATATGTGTCTGAAAATTCAGTTCAGCTTCACCAATCCACCTAAACTACTTTGTCTTCCAATGAAGTTAATGGCATAGGGTAAAACTTCCTAGATAAGGGGTGGGATTGGGAGGAGGAGCTTCAAGGTTATTAATGAATATGAATTATGGTTGCTTAATTTTAACAGGTGCTGTTGGCATCCATCTACTGCAGATTGCTATATGTAGCATTATGAAAGAGTCTGCAAATCCTTCTGAGATGGATATGCCCTAGTTTGAGCCACAGTAATAGTTACTATTCTTTGCTGACCTCAGTGCATATACCCTCCCTGTAGTCTTTGAATCTCTACTATCCCTCACGCCAATTACAATTTGTGTTTCAGTTATTGTTAACCAGGTAAGCTCAAATAGGCTGAAGGCCAATTTTCTGGAATTACATTGATAGAGAATACAAAGCCATGCAGATGATACCTAATAAATTTTTACAATCCTAGGACATTCTAAATTGTACAGCATAAAATTATACTATACAATAATAAATCAATAAAAATAGAACAGTATTATTCAATCAATCACAAGTACAGCTGGGTAAAGTTAATACATAACTTTTTAAGATACTGTAACTTTGAAACTGAGCTTAGTAGTTTACAGTTTACCATCAGCTGACAATGTTCTAGAAAGTAGCGGCAGCAAAAGAAGATGCACTTTGGCCCGTCAGCTGTTAAAAACAGGGACAATAAGTAAATCATTTTTGTTTTGTGTTTTGAATGAAGAGTATGTGTAATTGTGACACACTGAAGATTATCAACCAGACATTTGGGAAATTGATTAAGCAAGACATTGTGAATAAAAGACCAAAATCATGACAGTTCCTAAGAAAACCAGAATAAATAATCAGGCAGCTTGGCTTCAATGCCAAGAAATGAAAAGTTATGCATATTGGAGCCAGAATCCCAGGACAGAGTACTACCTGGGTGGAGTCCGAATATCTGCATCAGAGGAGGAGAAGGACCTGGAGTGATGATCACTAGTGACCTGGACGCTCCATGCAATGCAAGAAAGCAGCAGCAAAAGGCAAACAAGATATTAGGATGCATATCTAGTAGTAGAAGAGAAGGTTATACTGCCCTTGTACATGTCACTGGTAAGGCCACATCTAGTGTATGGAGTTTAGTATTGGTGCCCACACCTCAAAAGGACATTAACCTGCTGGAGAAGGTCCAGAGGAGGGCTACAAAGATGATAGCCAGTCAGCAGGGTAAGGCATATGAGGAGAGGTTGAGTGCACTGAACATGTATTCCCAGGACAGGAGAGAGAGAGAGAACATGATTGGGACCTTCAAGTACTTGAAAGGGATACATAAGGTTGATAAGGAGTCTCTTTAAGCTGAGTGACAACCATTACACGAGGGGGCACAGTCTTAAGCTGGAGGGTGGGAGGTTTAGGAGGGAGGTCAGGAAGCACTTCTTCACAGAGAGGGTGGTGAACACTTGTAATGCATTGCCAAAAGAGGTCATCTCATTGAAGATAGTGGGCAGCTTTAAGACAGGCTAGGATAAACATGGGGGGAAGGTAAGGATCATGTGTAGGGAGGATGGGAGGAGTGGAGAGGAAGGGCAGGACATTAGCTCAAGCTGTGGACCCTGCAATACGAGCAGACTTGATAGACCAAATGGCCTTCTTCTGCTGCCTTTTTCATATGTTCAAATGTATGTATGTAAATCATGATACATATTACAATGATGCACTTGGTACTTGGCCAGAGATATAAATCTTCAGACACTGTTCAAAGTGACATCCCATCTGGAAAAATCAATAACAGATGCATAGTAGTACACCTAAAGAACAGTAAGTGAGTTTAGGCAGCAGCAGACCCTAGACAAAGACAACCTAGGTCGTGGAATCAACTACTGCTGCGGCACTCAGTGATCAGTATTGTACCTAACATCTGGTGTACAGAGTGACAGATCTTTGTGATGTTCAAAGGGAAATATAACAACAGATCTAATGTCACTCCAAGAGGCAAATCTTTCCAAGAAGTGACTGAGATTGTCCTGCTAAATTTAAGTTCAACTTGGAGTCAAAAAGCATTGGTCTGGATTCTCAAAAGGTTATGCATTGTGCAAAGTGACTTGCGCCAAAAAAAATGGAGCAAGTAGCACTTTGTGCCATGAGTTCTGACAATTGGGATTCTGGAAAACAACCTGCGACTTGTCACAGGCTGCTTGCGCCAAAGTGGACTTACACCTCCATTTACACCAAAAATCCACTGCAACATGGTGCAAGGGGTTTACAGTAGCAGTTGCACCCTATTCTGGTAGGGCGGCTACCAAGTCCTCGATTTTGTAATTCTGAAACAACCCCCGGAGGAGAAACGCCAAAGTACATTTACACCAGATATTAGCTGGTGTAAGTGTACTTTACGGCCACTGGGGGTTGTGCCAATGTGCCAACAGCCCATCCCCTCAGTACATATGTTGTCCTCCCATCCCCTAGTAAAAGCCCCACAAGGCTCTCAGCTCCACATGCCCCGATCCCCCAACATATGCTGAAATAAGCCCCCCAGGGTTATCAGTCCCCCATGCCCTAACATGTGCTGAAATAAGCACTGCAGGGCTATCAGCTCTCCCCAATATATGTAGTAATAAGCCCCATGGGGCTAGCACCCCACCATGCGCTGATCCCCCAACATATGTTGAAATAAGCACTGCAGGGCTATCAGCTCCCCCAATATATGTAGTAAAAGCCCAGTAGGGTTAGCGGAACAGCCCCATGCTCTGATCCCCAATATATGTAGTAGTAAGTACCACGGGGCTATTGGAACCCCTCCCAACCCTGATCCCAATCCCGCACCCTGCAGGATTAGTATGGCAGTCGGAAAATGTAAAAAAAAACCCTGTCCCATAGTCTGTTGCAGCCCTGGTATTCTAGTGGCCCCTCACCCCCCACCCAATAGTGCCAGACCACCCTGCTCCCCAACCCAGACCCATATCCAGCCAGTGACTAGCACACCCCACCTCTCACCACATGACCAACCACTGACTGAGCTTCACTATGAGTGCATACTGTAAATAGTACACGCTCAGTGAATGACAGAAGCTGTCATTCACGGATGCGCACTGTTTATAGTCACACTCATAGCGGAGCTCAGTCGTGGCTGGTGTCGTGGTGTGGTGAGAGGTGGCTAGTATCACTGGCTGGATATGGGTCTGGGTGGGGAGCAGGGTGGTCTGGCACCGTTGGGTGGGATGGGGTGGGAGCCACTAGACTACCAGGGCTGCAGTGGACTAGGGATTTCTTTGTTTTCATTTTCCGACTGCTATACTAATCCTGTGAGGTGCAGGATTGGGTCTGGGATCAAATTCCAATAGTCTTGTGGGGCTTACTACTACATATATCGTGGGTTCCCAGCATGGGGGTGTTCCGCTTGCCCTGCGGGGCTTATTACTATTAATATTATGGGATTGGGGCATGGTGGGTGTTCTGCTAGCCCTGCAGGAAGTATTACTACTAATATTGTGGGATTGGGGCATGTGGAGGTGACTGTTAGCCCTGCAGGGCTTTTTAGGCTTGGGGATTGTGGTTGGGAAGGCATGTGCACCCTTCCCTTGATCATACCACAGGTTTGTGGCCAACCGTTCAGGTACGACCTCCATTTGGTGTACTGGTATGATTGGCGCAAGTCACAGGACTTAGTCTCGGGGACCATGCTGACACAGAATCAGGCACAGGGTCACTGGTGCAGCTGCATTTGGCACAATTCACCTTTGGCATGACTTGCACGAACCCTTCTAGAATCAGCCCTATTGTTTTAGTTTTCTTGTTGTTTAAAACAAACCTACTTCAAGAAAGCCAGCCCTGAATCAATCCAAAATCAAGGTTCAGATCAAAATTAATGTAGCTTAAATATCTGAGTACCTATATATAATTAGAGTGTTGGCATGCCGAAAGGTTTAACAACTTGTACTGATTATAGGAAACTGTTGATAAAGATAGAGAAAGCATCAGACCTAGGAGCTGATTCCTGTGGAACACTAGAACATCTGTCAGCAAGTGGAAAAGGTTAGATGCTATAGTTTCAAGATTAACACATTGATAACAGCATGTTAAGTTGTTTTTAAACCAGCTGAATGCAACAAAATTCCCAATGTAGACTACCTGTGCATTAGGAGGCCATGGTCAACCAAGTCAAAGGCCTAGGTCAGGTTCATGAAAATTGCTCTGGTCAATTGGTCCATGTTCATTGCCAAGCATACAACATTCATCAGCCTGATTGAAGCTGTTATTGTCTTATGACAGGCTCTAAAACCATGTTGGTCAGGAGAAAGCAAGTTATATTTAGAAACGTATTTAATTAGTTGATCATAGGAAAATCTCTCAAGTATTTTTTTAGAGGAAAAAGAAAAAGACTATATTCTCCCTTTCAGTGTCATGGACTTTACATGATAATCTTATGATACGATTCTTATTTTATATGATCTATTGTATTATTTTTTTCTATGGTTTGTGTTTTATACAGAGGATAATGTATGGGCATCGATGAACAACCACACTATGTTTGCTTCGAGTGGTTCCCATGACAACTCAGGTAAACTTCAAGAGCACAGCTCGAGAGATTTGCCAAAGTTGCCATGGGAACCACAAGAAGCAAACATAGCATGGTTGTTCATCGATGCCCATACATTATCTTTTATAATGTATGGGCATCGACGTCATCAGTCTAGCACAAACAATGTATCTGTTTTAACATTTTCCATTACAAAACTACACCCTGTGGTCACTGTGATTAAATGAGCAGTTCTCTTACCATGCAGTGGTCTAAATGAGATGTCTTTGGTAGGTTAACATAAACAGGGGAAGTACCCAAAGACTGGAAGACAGCAGATGTAGTGCCCTTCTATAAAAGCAGGAACAAAGAGGACGCAGGGAACTACAGACCAGTCAGCCTGACCTTGGTAGTGGGGAAGATCATGGAAGCACTACTGAAGGAGAGATTGGTGGAACATCTGGTTGCCAACGGACTACAGGACCCAAGGCAGTATGGTTTCACTGGATGTGGGGGAGGAGGTCATGCCAGACCAACCTCATTGAATTTTTCTACTGGGTGACCAGAGATGTGGAACAGGGGAGGGCAGTGGATGTGGTCCATCTGGACTTCAGCAAGGCCTTTGACACTGTGCCACATAGAAGGCTATTAAACAAACTGGGTAGTATGGGAGTGGGCAGGACAGTAGTGAAGTGGGTTGGTAATTGGCTGGGCACAGAGGGTGGTGGTAAATAGCTGTCACTCCACAGAAGGAAGAGTGACCAGTGGGGTACCACCAGGATCAGTGCTGGAACTGGTCCTATTCAACATCTTCATTAGTGACATTATGCAGGACCTAGAAGGCAGAATTTCCCTGTATGCTGATGACACAAAGCTCTGTAACAGAGTGGACACAGCAGATGGTGTAGACAGAATGAGGAGGGACCTGCAGAAGCTTGAAGAATGGTCAAAGGGCTTGGCAGTTGAAATTCAATGCAAGAAGTGCAAGATAATGCATATGGGGCACAAAGACCCTGGAACAGCATATCAGTTGGGGTGAGGATATAGCATGCACCAAGCAGGAAAGGGACCTTGGGGTAATTATCTCTGATGACCTCAAGTTAGAAACAGTGTGATAAGGCAGTAGGTAAAGCAAATAGGATGCTGGGATGCATAGGCAGGGCATCACCAACAGGAAAATAGAGTCATAATTCCACTATACAAGACACTAGTGAGGCCCCACCCTAGAGTACAGTGTACAGTTCTGGAGACCTTACCTATGTAAGGACATAGACAGGGTAGAGAAGGTTCAGAGGAGGACAACAAAGATGGTAAAGGGATTGCATCACAAGTCCTATGAGGACAGGATGAAGGACTTGAATATGTACTCCCTGGAGGAGAGGAGGGAGAAAGGGGATATGATAGCGACATACAAGTACCTTACAGGGAGGAAACATAGAAACATAGAAGCATAGAATTTGATGGCAGATAAGGACCACTTGGCCCACCTAGTCTGCCCATTTTCCTACCAACGGATAAGCTGCAGATCCTAGTTAACCAACAGCCTCCTACCCCCCCACTAGAATTGCCTTATGTCTGTCCCATGCATTCTTGAATTCCTCCACTGTTTTTGACTCTACGACCTCCTCAGGAAGGCAATTCCATGTATCCACAACCCTTTCTGTGGAGAAATACTTCCTCACATTACCTCTGAGCCGTCCTCCCTCTATCTTCAAATTGAGCCCCCTTGTTTTTGCAAATCTCTTTTTCTGAAAGATGCTACCCTCTTGGACTTTGTTGATTCCTTTGAGGTATATGAAAGTTTCTATCATGCCCCCCCCCTTTCCTCGAGGCTATACATCTTTAGTTCCTTTAGTCTTTCTTCATATGTCTTCTGATGCAGACCCTGCATCATTTTGGTTGACCTCCTCTGGACAGCCTCCACCCTGTCTATGTCTTTGCAGAGATGGGTCTCATGAACTGTACACAGTACTCCAGATGTGGTCTTATCAACTGTCTGTACAGAGGGCCAACAACTTCCTGTTTTCTACTGGAGATGCCTCTCCCTATGCATCCCAGGTGCAGGAATACACTATTTTCCAGCAAAAATGATGTTTCAGGACTAGAGGGCATGGGATGAAGTTGGAGGAAGGGTGATTCAGAGGAAATGTGAGGAAGAATTTCTTCACAGAAAGGGTGGTGAACAAGTGGAGCACCCTGCCAGAAGAAGTGGTGGGAGTGAAACAATCACATAATTTAAGAATGCAAGGGATAGACATAAGGGAATTCTGGAGGTCAGGGATAAGGGGGTATGTATCTATGTAACTGTTTATTCAGATATTGAGCAGAAAAACCATAACATGCACAAACTGAGCTGCAGACTTAACAAACTAATGTAACTAAACTCTCACATACTTAAAACATAACAGCAGAAGGTGACTGGTAAAAAATCATGTGAGTTGTCATCCAATTAAATTACCGTAAAACTGGCACAGGGATAGGGCCGTGACTCATAACACTTTGCAGTAGTGTTCAGTTGCTTTTGCTGACAGATCTGCAAGAAATAAAATAGAGGAAAAAAGGTTTATTAAACAGGTTCAGTCCATTGAGACTGTCCAGCATCCATCTACAAGTGGAAGAAGGTGAGTGTGAGTGGGTTTGAAGAGTTTCAGGATGGATGGATGGGGACAGAGAAATTTTTTTAATGTCCTTCTCTTTTGCTGCTGTTCTGTAAATGTTTTATGGGGCAGGATTTACAGAAGGGATGCATCCAGCGCATCAGAGATGCACTGAGGCATCCCCAAAATGCGCCCAAGGGCGATTCAGGCAGGGTGCCGATGTGCCGGCACAACCCCGATGCGCTGGCTCAACTCCAATGTGCCGCATACCACCAGTAATGCTATACGGTGCATCCGGAGGGGCTGTAAGGGGGGGGGCATGCCAATGCATACTGAGTGCAGCCCCATTCACAGCCCAATTCTGTGGGGCAAGTCCGGGGCAAGTCCGGGGATGCGCCACAGAAAGATAAGTCTAGAAAACTAGACTTATGTCAGTGGCCACCTACTGGCAGGCTGTCAGCACTGCTGGCCCACCCTGGCAGTCCAGTGAGCCCCTTCAGCCCCAAGCCCCCATACAATGCTGCCCCTGGCAGCGGTAATGGACATGGTGCCCCCCAGCCCCCGTACAAAGCCACTCCAGGTGGCATCAACAGTGCTGAATCCCCCCTGCCCCAAGCCCCCATAAAGTGCCGCTCATAGAAACATAGAAACATAGACTTTGACGGCAGATAAGGACCGCTAGGCCCATCTAGTCTGCCCATTTCCCTACCTACAGGATAGGCCGCAGATCCTAGTTAACCAAAAGCATATTTCTTCCTACCCTCCACAAGAATTGCCTTATGTCTGTCCCATGCATTCTTGAATTCTCCCACAGTTTTAGACCCCACAACCTCCTCAGGAAGGCTGTTCCATGCCTCCACTACCCTCTCTGTGAAATAATACTTCCTCACATTGCCCCTGAACCACCCTCCTTCTATCTTTAAATTGTGTCCCCTTGTTCTTGCAAGTCTCTTTTTCTGAAAGATGCTACCCTCTTGGACTTTGTTGATTCCACTGAGGTACTTAAAAGTTTCTATCATGTCCCCTCCCTTCTTTCCTCAAGGGTATACATATTAAGCTCCTTTAGTCTCTCCTCATACGGCTTCTCTTGCAGACCCTGCACCATTTTAGTTGCCTCCTCTGGACTGCCTCTATCCTGTCTATGTCCTTGAGGAGATGGGGTCTCCAGAACTGGACACAGTACTCCAGATGGGGTCTCACCAACTGTCTGTACAGAGGGATAACAACTTCCTGTTTTCTGCTGATGATGCCTCTCCTATACATCCCAGTATACCCCCAGCCCTCCCTACTGCCTTCTCGCATTGCTTGCTAACCTTAAGGTCATCTGATATGATTACCCCCAGGTCCCTTTCCTTTTTGTTGTTGTTACTACCTCCCACCCATTGTGTATTCTTCCCTTGGGTTCTTGTTTCCCAGGTGCATTATTTTGCACTTCTTTGCATTGAATCCTAGCTGCCATACTTCTGACCATTCCTCCAACCTTGCCAAGTCCCTTTTCATCCTTTCCATGCCTCCTTGTGTATCAACCCTGTTGCAGATCTTTGTGTCATCTGCAAAAAGGCATACTTTTCCTTCCAGTCCCTCTGCTCATAGTGGCAGTAGTAGTAGAAATGTGCCCCCGAGCACCTGTACAATGCTGCTCCCAGTGGCAGTACTAGCAATGATGCCCCCCCAAGCGCCCACACAATGCCGCTCCTAGTGGCAGTGAATGTCAGGCTGTTCAATAAGTGTCATTCTCAGACAGGTCTGTTGGAGGGCAGCCGTGGTGGTATGCTGGTGGGTTGAGCTGCTCGCTGACAGCGGGACCCTACTGGGGTGGGGGAGAGGAGTGGGTTGGGGTACATGGGGGCTGTCTGCACAGCTGCCATGGGAGGTGGCATCACCGAGGGCTTGGGGCTGGGAGGGGGTTCAGCCTGACATTCACCGCCACCGGAGCGGCATCATATGGGTGCTTGGGGTCATCATTGCTACTACTGCCGCTGGGAGTGGCATAGTATGGGTGCTCAGTGGGGTTCTTATTTCCAACTACTTCCACCAGGAGCAGCATCGTACTGGGACTGGGTGGGGCTTCATTACTATTACAGCCACCAGAAGCGGCATGAATCAGGCTGGGGTTAGGTGGGGAAGGGGGTGGCCACCGGTTGGTGCATTCTGCTGGGGCAGCCCAGCTGATGCAATGCAAATAGGGCTATAATAGCATGCTAATGGCCCCATTGCACCATGCATGCCTAATGGCCTCATTTGCATGCCCCTGGCTGTGAAACGAATTTTTTGAGTGCAGGGCATCCTGAGATGCCCTGCCCCAATGGGCTCAAAGCCTGACATGGGGGATGTGCGTGCAGAGCAGCCTGGGATGCTCTGGGGCATCCTGGGCTGGCACGCCTGTGCTATTCACAGAGGAGATGTGCTGGGGGCATCTCCTGTGCCTCCTCTGTGAATCACCCAGTTTGCACTCAGTGCATCTCCCCTGTGCTGGGGCAGCTGAGATGCATCTTCTTTGTGAATCCTGCCCATGGTCTGCGCACACAGGTTTTGAAAATGTAGATGCAGCCATGTTATTGCCTAGCTACTTATTGTATATGCTGTGTAACTGTCATTAGACCACAGGCTTCAATCAAAATTGTGAGTGTTTGATCGGTTGTGCTACCTAGAGACAGCAGCACATGTTAGTTCCATTTTGTTGTACCATTGATGTGACATACCATCGATGGTACAACAACATCATGATGACATCGATGGTACAACAACATTATGGAAAGATAGATTTTAACTAATTACAGCATTCTACCATGCATTACATATTAGATATTAAATAGTAATATGGTGATGTTAGTTACAGTATATAGTTCTATATGGACACCTATGGAAACAGGCATTTTTGTCCAGCAGCCTTTGTACACTAATAAATGAAATGAATGAAATGTAAAATCTGTTTCATTTATTTATGTGCATTTTATTTAATTATATCATAAGCCAAAATGATTTGTGATAACTAATGTTTTGTGTTTAGAAGACTCTGCTGATGTCTGTGTTTTTTTTGTTTTAATGTAATTGTATTATTATTTATTTTTTATTTATATACCAAGGACAAGAGTTGTATGATAGTATAACATTATACTTCATTGGGTTACTGTAGAAAGTCATAAATAATGGGGTGTGCAGCATTAAAGTTGACCCATCAAGGAAAGGACCATTGAAAGGGTTGCTCATTGTGCTGGTACTGGTAGACAAAGACAGCGGCGTATGACCTCATGACATGAATGACATAGCACAAAATGTATTGGAGTAGATGATTTACAGTGTAGTTAGGGAAACTTAAAGTGTTACTGATAACGGTTACACTTTATTTTAAGTGCCAATTTCAATATAACTGCAGGGTAGGTAATTATTTACGTGCAGCAGGGGTAATTACACTGTAGTTACACATTTGTTGCATATAACTGCATTGCAATAAGTTAAATGTGTTTCTATTTATATGACAAAAGAACCTAATTTCTGAATAAAGACATGGGTCACACCTTACGTGTCAGTTTCAGTGTAACTGTGGGAGGCGGGTATGAAAATAATAATAAATAGCATTATGTACAGTAGAGTGTTTTAAGATGGTCTGGCAATTGTTCATGACCACAGAACACATGGGGCTGTGGTGGCACTGCCCAGTCATGTTGTAATATTGGCATTGCAGTGTGCAGGCAGGATAGAAAGTGGTGTTACTGTTACCCACACACTGCAGTGATGCATGACAAGTTCAGTTCAGGGACTTTTTATTGTTCAACAATCATGTCCTCACAATTGGTAAAAACAGTAAAAAAATTCTTAAAATTGTGTAGCAATATTTCATGGAATACAAAATATAGACAACTGTAAAAACAAAGCTGTTACTACATATGACATTTGATAAGGAGTTTGAAAACAGAATCCTAAAAGCATCATTTAACCATCCTCATTTTCATAATTTGTATTGCAGACTTGACAAAGATAATCAGCATATAAACAGATTTAGTACCACATGGCGTTAAAAAGATTGCCAAAAATAATTTAAGGTTGATCAATAGGTATATACGACAGTTTTCAAAAATGTTTGTCGAGGAATTGCATGGAGTGGACAATGTGTTACAGAATGGTGCAAATCATCTATATGACCTGGTATACAGGGATAGGTTAAATCGGGACTGACATTTGCATTTTTTGGCATATCTAAATCCAAGCCTTCTCATAGGGAACAATTCAATCTCACTGTTATTATAAGGTAATGGTCCTTTGGTGTTAGAGGTAAAGATAGGATTCTAAAACATAAGGGACTGGATATTCAAACTGTGCCCAAACAGTGCGCAATAGCAGGAGCAAGCGCAAGTCTATTGCGCCCATGCGCAACAGACACGATATTCAAAACAGGAGCAAGCCAAATTGCACCACAGCCAATGTCTGAATATCGCACAACCAGCCATAGTGCAACAAGGAAGGGGAAGCTGAGCAGATATGATGCGCTATGGCGCAACAAGGGATGCCCAGCTGAGCAGTCCAGAGGTGCCATAGCACAAGCAGGGAGCCCTCCAGCTGCAGAGCAATGTAACTGTACAACCAGGGAGGTAGGGGCCCACCACCCATACCACAAATGGGCACAGGAGCACACAGCGGAACAGACATTGTCCCCCCATACCCCAAGCACATCACAACCAGGGGAGGGCTGGAATAACCACTGGTCCATGGAGTCAAGCAACCAACCCACAGCCTGGCCATGGTGCCCTATCTCACCTACCGGTAAGCTGTGACTGGCACACAAGGAGGGCAGACCATCCTGTGCCACACCATCCCCCCCAGTGCACAGCACACCCTGCACCATGACCCCCAGACAACCCCCCATAAGCAGTGACCAGCACTGCAGGAATCCCCATGCATGCCACCACCCCCACAGTGGCAATGCAACCCTGTGCACCATAGAAGCATGCAAGCCAGCCCCACCATGAGCACCCATCAGCAGGATGCAGCACATGGCAATGCAACAACGGCAGACAAAGTGCAACCATGCACAATCCCCCGATGTACTGCTGAGAGACCGACCATGCATTGGCAGAAGAGTGACCCCAGATTGGATGGTCGTGTAAGGGAAACCTCCCCCAGTGGTACAGCGCACCGCAATGTATCCCAGTAACACACCCCGGCCCACCACTGGTCACAACAGCCAGCACAGACACCCACAGTGGTGCGTGGAAGCATGCACCACACCAGTGACATAGGCAACCCAGAAAAGCTGACTGGTACAGTGTCTGCCCTGCAGGGACTGCTACCATTGACATGCTAGCAGATCATGCAGGTCACAGACAGGCATGTGTGTCGGCTGCACAGGCCATGGATGGGCTGATGGGTGCACCATGGACACAGACCACGTGCCATGGACCACTGCACACAGTCATCCAGTGCACGGGGAACAACACACATACCACAGACACTGACTGATATGTACCCCCACACCATAGTCACCTCCACATAGACACACACACATATCCATGACTGCACCACCCTGATGCCATGCACACCACTGCAGCTGAGCACCTATAGCCCACTGCAAATCAGAGACCACCACGGTATTCATATAAAATTCAAATGTATTGTAAAAATATAAAACAACTATATACAATAACAATAACTATTTACAAGGTTGGGGTGGGGACACAAACAAGGTGGGGGTGGGCAGGGGAAGGGGTAGACAAACAGGATGGGATATGTGGGGTGTGAGGGTGTGTCCAGGGGAGGAGGGGAAGTCAGGGACCAAGGGACTGTCAGCGTATCTGCTGTTCCTGGCTCTGGGTCCACCTTGCTCTGTAGTGCCGCAATACTCCCACTGTGTCCAGCCTCCAAAGTATCACCACAGACTCCCGGGCCAGATCGAGGAGCTCCCTCATGGCGTCCCTCATCTCCCTGAGATGTTTCAGACCTAGGACAAGGGAGCACAGTCAATAGGTGTGTATGCACAACCCCAGACAGCCCGCCCACTGTGCATGGCATACGGCCATGGGACATACCACTGTGATGGTGTGTGACCAGCCGCAGTGATCACGTCTACAGGAATGGCCCACCCAGGCACATACAGCCATGCTGAACGCTGCACACACCCACCAGCCAAGTCATGCACAGCACCACTGTGGCCGTCTAGTGACATGGCTATGTGGTGCAAAGGCAGTGGCACAGCCATGCACCTGGTGCACGCATGCACCACCAGTGACGCACACCCAGACATGCATTGCCACTGGACAGTGTTGACTGTAACCAGTGGCGTGCATGGCAGTGATGTCAATGAATGGTGGCCATGCCCCGCTGCCCACCTTGCCACACAGCATGCAATATTAAGAATGGATGTCTGGCACTCACCCTCATCGGGATGGTCGGGTGGCCATTGTGGACCCTCGGCCTGCTTGGCTCTGTCTTCCACCACTCTGCACTCCACTCTCAAACGGCATAACTCTTCTGGGCCTGGGGGACAAAAAGCAGAGAAGAACATCAGTGCAGTCCCGAAGCAAAGTTCCTCTGCCCAAGGAGTGTGCCCCCCCCCACCCAGCCAGACCCACCCACCCCACACCCTGTGAACACCACCACGGGCAACCCCATACAGTCCCTCCCTATGTGCTGGACACAAACAACAATGTGACTCAAATGGATGAAAACAGTGTGTTGATGGAACCCCTACCTGGTCGTGGTACAGTGCCCTCCTGGCACGTGACCATAGTCTGGCCAGTAACTCAGGCTCCCTCCTTATCAGGTCCGAATATCAGTGCCTGCACTGATCCACCATTCTGCCCCTGCCAGTCACCGCCTCTAGGGCTGTGGCCACCTCACTCCACACCTGGGACCTAGGCCTCTCCAAGGGGGCCTCTCCAAAGAGATGCCCATGATGTGGCTCTACTGTGGCCACCAGGTTTGCCAGCTCTATTGCCGACCACAGAGCAGCCCTTCTCCGCGCCATTTCCAATGCGATACTAGGCAATATGGTGCTATGCAGCGCGGTACCCCATGTGCAGATCCTGCGGTACAGCACTGCCATTCCCTATCGCGCTGTTACCGAACAGCGCGATAGAGGTGCAGCCATGCCAGACGCATGGCGCCAAGGGGGCAAAGGTTGGGCACAGGGTCAAGGGTCTCTGGCACAAGGCCACGCATAGCACCATTGGATGACTATGCATCTAGCACATTGGTTGCCTGTGTGCCAACGCCACAGCGGACTATCACGCAGTTGTGCCATTGTGCCTATGAAGGCCCATTGCCACAATGCCATGTAGTAACCCTCGCTATAGCGCCACTGGCACAATGGTGGCTGTGCCCTGCATTGCCTACCACACACAGCACGTCATCAGTGTGGCAGACGCCTGCGTAAGCTACCTGGGCATGAGCAGTGAGATGTACTACGCATGCCACAGAACTGCGCCTTTCGCTCAGCATGTTCAACACAATTGCGCAAAGTGCAATGGCCTGATATTCCGCCGTCATATGCTAATCATCCGATCAGCCATTCAATGGCGCTGCAGCCTGATTTGCATCTAATTAAAGTTGCTCCTCACCTAATTTGCATGGATTGCGCTATATAGGTGCGACAATGTTCTGCAGTGGCCATATTCAGTTACTGCAGTTTATTGGTGAGTTGCATGCTATGTGGGGGTCTGGACTGTGGTATCAGGGACATGCTTTGTACTGACAGTCACAGGTAACCACTGTCATCCTTACAGGCTGAATAATGACCGAGTGAGGTCTGGGGAGGAGGACTATGATGGTGGTGGAAGAGGAGGCCAATTTCACAAAGGCCGAGACGGAGGCACTCTTTGAGGCCTACCTTGATCAGGAGCCACTGCTCAGTGAGGCGGGCACTCTCAGACCCATGCTGCTGCATGGGAGGAGGTGGCACATGCCATCAACCTGCATGGCAGCCACCAGTGCTCCGTGCAGGAGTGTAAGAAGAAGATGGGTACTGACAGGAGGAGGGTGAAGGAGAAGGTGGCTGCCATCAGGGTGGTACGTGCTGCAACAGGCGGGGGCCAGCTGGAGGTGGTGCAGCTCACACCGGCCGAGGACAGGCTTGCTGCAAGCATGCACCGCAGTGCCATAGAGGGGGTTCCAGGAGGTGGCTTCCAGACAGGTGGTGGCCCATCACTGCATGGTAAGTCATGGTCTGTCTATGGGGGGGGCAGGGTAGGTCACACACAGTAACATGACTTTTCTTTCTGTTACAGATCCTGCGCATCTGCAGGAGTCAGCGGTGGAGGGCCTGTCCACTGCAGACAGTCATCTGGAGTTGGAGGAGGGACCATCCACCTCCACAGGTATATGTCGAGCATTGCAACAGTGGGGCTGCCTGGCTGTCCACATTGATGTTGTTGAGACAGGTGTGTGGGAAGCCCTTCCTGTGTCTCAGTGTTCTTGCATCCAAGGATGCCAGCACGCTGTGGCTGTGGCAAGGGCAGAGACCTGCACCAATGATGAGACACGACCGTCATGGGCAGTGACACATGTGTGCCATGGAATGGACACACAGCAGGTCAGCTCATGCCCATGGCTCTGGCTGGTGCCGACGTGTGGGCTAGAGTGTCAGCACAGTCCCAGGTTGTGCCTGTCAGCACCAGTGGGGCAGCACCGGTGGCTGGTTAGGACAGTGGGACTGTTGTGGCCACAGCGGCAGAACAACTGATCCCTTGGGCACAGCAGGCAGAGGGGCGGCAGCAGCAGTCGCCCACCAGGACTGGGGGTTCAGGATTCAGCGGTGGCGTCCGTGCACCGCCTGTGGACTTGCCCATACCTGGTCTTGGTGAGCAGCACCCACCCTCAAGGGGTGCTGAACATCAGGCCCTTGCATACCCTGAGGGACGGGATGCCAAGGTGGCAGACGACCTCTTTGATGAGCACACCCACCTACTGCAGGCATCGGTCCAGCAGCAGATGCAGCTTGCAATGTCCATGGAGGCACTGTGTGTGGCTGTGGAGCGGGCCGAGGAGCGACGCAGCAGGGACACCGATAGGATTGTGTCACGGATTGACCATTTGCAGGAGGATGTGACTGCTGCCATTGACAGGCATGCACAGGCATTCATTGCTGTCATGGCCACAATGGGCACACAGTCAGGTGCCCATGCATCACTCACACCGTGCAGTGTGCTATCCACTCCCCGTTCCCTGCGTTGTGCGACACCCACCCTGTTGGTGCTGGGTTCATCTGTGGGCATCCCCAGCACGTGCCGCCCTGATGGCAGCCACCTTCTCCTTCACCCTCCTCCTGTCAGTACCCATCTTCTTCTTACACTCCTGCATGGGCGCTGGTGGCTGCCAGTTTGATGGCACGTGCCACCTCCTCCCATGCACTTGTCTTACACTAGAGAGTTTAGGACAAACTCTTTGATCCAGTACATTCCACATCCTAAATGCAGGGCAAATTTACAGACTTGGTTTAACTTTATTTGTAAATGGCCAGCATGCCACCACAGCGGTAGGGCTACCGCTTGCTATGCTGGTGACCCAGGTTTGGTAGCGAGCCCAGGTTGTTAGAAGGCCTGCCAGGAGGAGAAGGATTGTATGCCTAATAGGCTGCTGTCCTTCTCCGGGAGGGGTAGGCTGCAGTCCTTACTGCTATACCTCCACTTGGGTGACCACAGGTGGAGGTGAAGTGAAGGATGCAGAATGCAAGGGAGGGACGGGCACTGCCCGAGGACCTGAGCGAAGGCATGTCTCTGTGCACCCTTGTCTTATTGGTCCTCCCAAGTGCTGACATCCTCAGGGACAGGGACCTGAAAACCAGGAAAACCCCACAACTGGCCCAGGTGATGGGCTCCCATCACGGTGACTGTAGGATCAGGAGGTGCAGCTCCAGTTGCACATTCCTCTGAATGATTCAGAGGGGAGTAAGGACTCTCCACCCCACCCAGGGGTCATCTGGGGATACCTGGAACTACTAGAGTGGGGCACTAATTGGAAGCTAGCTTCTCCAGTCCTGGTGGCACAGCCTGCATGGTGCATTGGGGACCCCAAGAGAGGGGCCAAATGTGGCTAGAAAGAGGGCATAAATAGAAAGTTAAAAAAATTGTCCCTTATGCACGAGGGGTAGACTGGCTACATGCCGCCATCTTGGTCATAGCCACTCCACACATTGTGCCCCTCATGGTATGCACAATAGGGGTGCGTAGACAGTACAAGCCCGATCCCGAGGGCCACAAACTCCCCAGTGTGGTGGGCAGGCCAGCACTATGCACCATGCACAAAGACACATAGCACTGGCCACAGTGGTGAGTATGGGAGCACAGGGTACACCCAGGAAGACGCTGCTGAAACCCCTACATGCCCATGCACACCTGGAAACCCACCCGCATCAGGGCAATGTGACTACCCACCCTCTGGGGCCACCCCATAGAGGGCTGCTGCCTTCCACCCACCCCAGCACACAGAATGGTGTGGCTGCATGCCATGATCATGCCCCCTCACACATATATCACCTCATGGGGCATTGGTGTTGGGTGTTGCCCATAGCACCACCCATCCCCGCACTGACAGCACATCCTGCTAACAGCGGGGCACAGTCGCACCACCACCAGCAGACAGCCCTCTGGCCCCAACCCAGCCCTGTGCACTGCTTCAGTGGCATGGGAGGGCCAGCAGCATTGCTCTCCTCACACCTGTCACAGCCACCAGCCCTTGAACATCCATGGGGCATACAGCCAATGCATACCCTGCCAAGGAAAGGATCTTCTGATCTGCATGGTCTGAGCATACGACTGGATGCCTGACCAGACCCACGACCCCACCCCCAGCCGCACTGCAGAGTCCTGTGCACTGGGGGGTGGGGCCATGGACAGCTGGCCAGTGGTTGTGAATGCCACTGGTGCATACCTGTCTACAGGTGCAGAGCTGTGCAGGTGGGTAAAACACCTCTGGTGTGCATTACCTGCCCATTGGTGCATAGTGCCCATTATTTGTATATATGCAAAGAAGAAATTACCAAAAATCATAATATGGGTTTAACAACCCATCTTGAGCAAATTTTAAATACTCATATAGATCTAGGAGAATTTACATGCAATGCATCTAATTAAACAGGTGAAAAGGAAGTTTTAGGAAATACTATGACATGATATGCTAAAGGCAGTTGAGGAAGGGGATATAAAAAGCTTCTGGCATTTGGTAGCATGTGTTGCAAGGAATTACCATAGATCATTACCTACTTATGTTCCTAAAGACATTAGGATCAAATACTTCACTAGAATTTGTATTTAACTCTGTAAACAATGAAAGTGTATGGTTTATAAGCTTAGATGATTTATCAGACCTTACAGGTCAGAATAAATTTCTAGAAGAAGTGGAATCCACTGTTCTAGTGTAAAGACCAAATAAAGCATCATAGAAACATAGAATTTGATGGCAGATAAGGACTGCTTGGCCCACCCAGTCGGCCCATTTCCCCTACCCAATGGCTAAGCTGCAGATCCTAGTTAACCAACAGCCTACTTCCTCCTACCCCCTACTAGAATTGCCTTATGTCTCTCCCATACATTCTTGAATTCCCACACTGTTTTTGACTCCAAGACCTCCACAGGAAGACTGTTCCATGCATCCACAACCTTCTCCATCAAAAAATACTTCCTCACACTACCTCTGAGCTGTCTATCTTCAAATTGTGCACCCTTATTCTTGCACATTTCTTTTTCTGAAAGATGCTACCCTCTTGGACTTTGTTGATTCCCTTGAGGTACAGTAGTAGCCACAGACACTGCCAGCTATTTCCAGAAATTTCTGTGATATTTCCAGAAATATCTGATGCTTTTTGCATTTAAATAGTAGGGGCAGCAGAGAGAAACTCTTCAGAAATTTTGCAAAATATCTGGAAATAGCTGGCAAACTCTGTGGCTACCACTGTACTTGAAAGTTTCTATCATGACCCCCCCTTTCCTCGAGGGTATACATATTAAGCTCCTTTAGTCTTTCTTTGTATGACTTCTGGTGCAGACCCTGCACCAATTTAGTTGCCCTCCTCTGGACAGCCTCCATCCTGTTTATGTCCTTGTGGAGATGGGGTCTCAGAACTGCATGCAGTACTCAGACGGGTCTCACCAACTGTCTGTACAGAGGATAACAACTTCTTGTTTCTACTGGTGATGCCTCACCTATGCATCCCAGTATCCCCACAGCCCTCCTTACTGCCCTCTCACATTGCTTGCCCACATTTAGGTTGTCTGAAATGACTACCCCAGGTCCCTTTCCATTTTTGTTGTTAGTTTCTCACCCCGTTGTGTACTCTTCCCTGGTTTTTGTTTCCCAGGTGCATTACTTTGCACTTCTTTGCATTGATTCTAAGCTGCCATACATTTGACCATTCCTCCAACCTTGCCAAGTCCTTCTCATCCTTTCCACCCCACCTTGTGTATCAACCCTGTTGCAGATCATTTTGTCATCTGCAAAGAGGCATACTTTTTCTTCCAGTCCCATCCGCAATGTCACTTATAAAGATATTAAAGATGAACGGTCCCAGTACTGAACCCTGCAATAGCCTGCTACTAACCCCTTTTCTTCAGAGTGGACTCCGTTTACTATTACCCTCTGCATCCTGTTGTCCAGCCAATTTGTTACCCAGGCTACCATCTTGCAACCCACTCCAAGGCTGGCTAACTTGTTTATTAATCTTCTGTGTGGGACTGTGTCAAATGTCTTGCTAAAGTCTAGGTAGGCCATGTCCACAGCCCATCTCTGGTCTATTACTTTGGTCACCTAGTCAAAGAAATCTATTAGATTCATCTGACATGACCTTCCTGCTATGAACCCGTGCTTGGGTCCTGTGCCCCGCTGGCCTCTACATACTCAACAATTCTTTCCTTCACAAGTGATTCCATCATTTTAACTACCACTGAGGTCAAACTAACAGATCTGTAGTTTCCTACCTCTGGCTTGTTCCCACTTTTGTGAGGTGGAATCACATCCGCCCTTCTCTAGTCCTCAGGTACCATCCCATCCTCCCATGATTTGTTAAAGAGGGTAATTAGTGGTGTCACCAGTTCTCCCCTTAGTTCTTTTAGAATTCTGGGGTGAATCCCATCAGGCCCCATTGCTTTGTCTACCTTAAGTTTTAAGAGTTCTTTCAGAACCTTTTCTTCTGTGAAAGGACTAGTATCAACCCCCCTATCCAGAGTGTTTCTATCATTTGGTTTCAGTACCTCCCCCTCCTCTTCTTTTGTGAATACTGAGCAAAAGTATTCATTCAGTATCCCTGCTTTTTCACTGTCACTCACTACCCACATTCCCACCCCTTTATTAAGCCTCAGTATCCCTCCCTTGGTCTTTCTTCACTCCCTAATGTACCTATAAAAGGTTTTATCCTCCTTCTTAACAGAGTTTGCTATCTTTTCCTCAGTTTGTGCCTTTGGTGTTCTGACTGCCTTCCCTGCCTCCTTTTGTTTTAACTGATACAGTTCTCTGTCCTGCTCCTTCTGTGTTTCCTTATGTTTCCTGAATTCTAACCTTCCCTGCCACCGCTTTTGAGAACCATAGTGGATTTTTCTTTCATTTTGGTTTGTTGATTTGCTTTACACAAAGGCTTGTTGCCTCTGTGATGGCAGTTTTGATTTTTCCCCATTGTTCTTCCACCCCTGCTTGCCTGTTTGCTAGTGCTTTTCTGAGGCATTCTCCCATTTTGCCAAAGTCAGCTCTCCTAAAGTCCAACACCCTTACTTTTCTATGGCTTGACTCTACAGCTGTGTTTATTGTGAACCACATTGTTTGGTGGTCGCTTGTTCCCAGATGACTACCAACTTCTGAATCTGAGATCCTCTCTCCATCCCTGTTTGAGAGCACCAGGTGTAAGATTGCTCCCTTCCGAGTGGATTCCAAGACTAGCTGTCTGAGGCATGCCCCCTGTAGGGCATCGAGAATGACCCTGCTCTTAGATGTGGCTGCAGTAAAGGTGCTCCACTTAACATCTGGTATATTCAGGTCTCCCATCAACAATATCTCTTCTTTTTCTGCCATTCTAAGGATTCCTTCTATCATTTCCTTGTCCATTGCCTCCCCTTGACACAGGGGACTGTAAACAACCCCAGTGCGGATTGTGGTGCCATTTCCTGTCTCCAGGGTGACCTACAGTGCCTCCTCCCTCCCTGTTTACTCTTTGTTCTGTTGCTTTGATTCCTTCCCTTATGTAGAAAGCTCCTCCTCCTCCTCCTCCTCCTCTTTACCCTTCCTATCTCTTCTGTAGATTGTGTACCCTGGCATGTTGACATCCCAGTCATGGTTCTCTGTGTACCATGTTTCTGTGACTGCCACGATATCCAGGCGCCCTCTTCCATCAAAGCCACTAGTTCAGGAGCTTGTTACACAGACTATGGGCATTGGTACTCATCGCCTCCATTTTTTGATGTCCCTACCCTTTTAGGCCCACCCTATCCTTACTGCCTTTGCCTTTTTCTGGATTTACCCCAGTTCTGCTCCCTATTGACTTCTCTACCTTTGTGTTTTCTTCACTAACTACTCTGTTTTGTTGGGGGGCAGGAATTTCCCTGCTTCCCTTCACTGCCTCCCCCCCTTGCCTAGTTGAAGTGCTTGCCAATGAAGCACTTAAACCTAATACCTAGGATCCTGGTTCCTCTCCCAGGCAGATGCAGACCATCACACCAATATTGGCCTGCATCCCTCCAGGTGGACCCCCATTCCCCAATGAAGCCAAATCCCTGAGCTCCACACCAGTTTTTCAACCAGTCATTGAATCCCATGGTGCAGAGAACCCTAGCCTCACCCATGTCATAGACAAGCAGCACTTCCAAGAAAGTTACCATGCTTGCTACTTGTCTAAGGCCCCTTCCCAACCCCACAATCCCCTGCAGCACTGCTATGATGCCATTCCCAGCAAGGTCATTTTTCCATAGGTGGACAATGACATCCAACTCCCACTCCTGTGCAGCTGCTCCCACGATCCTGAGGATTCACTTCCTGTCCTTCCAAGTCATGGCGCTGGGCAGGCGCCTTTCCTCACTCTCCCCTCCCTCCTCCAGTTCTACCCTCCTAATGATTGAGTTCCCCACCAGGAGTTGTTTCCTTCCCCTGTGGGGTCCTGTACCACCCTCCTGTGGGTCTCCTTTGTGGAGGTTCCCAGCATCCTCCTTGGTCTCCACTGCAGGTGCCTCCATAGAGGAACCATGCTCTGCCAGAATGGCAAATGAATTGTGGAGAGGCACAACTGGGGGTGTACCTCTGTTTCAGCACTCTCACCCTCATCCTCCCTGAGCCCACCATGGTCCAACCCTCCCTTTCTTGGCAACCTCTGAGGCAGTGGTGGTGGCCTGGGTGGTCCCTGGGTGGGGAGGAGGTTCTCGAATCCTCACCAGGTTAGCATGGAGATGGGCAGCCTTCTCCTTCAGACCAGAGAGATGCCTGCAAATAGGGCAGCAACACAGCCTCCAGAATGTCTCCCAGAAGACTGATGCTTCATTGGACATTGTTGATGGAGGAAGTAAGAGAATGATGACAAGAAAACAGAATTTCTGAATCAACATGTTATACATAGACACATAGACATTGTCAGCAGATAGAGGTCTACAGGCCCATCCAATCTGCCCATCCTACCTAACTACTCTGCTCTAGCCTTAGTAGCCATCCTAACCCTTCATCTCTGCCCCTTTATGACTAGCTATAGCCTATATCTCATTTCCCCTTGGGGTTGCTTACAAATTTGGCCCATACCACTTATTCCAGTAGCTTGTCCCACTTGTCCACCAGTCTTTCCATGAAAAAAGTGTTTCTGGACATCTCTTGAAACCTCTCCCTGCTAGTTTAAGTGAATTCCCACCCATACATGTATTTGAGTTCAAGTAAACAATTTCCTTGGCATCCACATTGTTTTTCCTATGCAGGCACTTGTACGTTTCTATGTCCATGCTAGTTTGAGTAAATTCCTCCTTCCATGTTAACCCTTGCACAGATAAATCTGTCATCTGTGAAGAGGCAGACCTTGTCATGTGCCTTTACCCATGTGCCAAATGAATACATTGAAAAGAAGATGGTCCAGCACCAATTTCTGTGGTACTCCACTCATAACCTCCCTTTCATCCTGGAACGTCCCTTTTACTACCTTCGCCTCAACCAGCTTTCTACCCAAGTCACCAACTTTTTCTCCACCCACAAGTCCCTTAGTTTCTTGACCAGTTTCATGTGAGGAATTGAGTCAAAGGCCTTACTAAAATCTAAGTATACTGTATTTATTAACAGTGCCTTGTCAGCTGCTCTGGTCACCCTGTCAAAGAAGTCAATAAAATTAATTTGGCAAGACCTCCCTCTCTTAAACTCATGCTGCCTTGGTTACTATGGTCCATTCCCTTCTAAGAAGTCCACCAGTTCTTCCCTCAGTATTGACTCCATTACCTTCCCATTATAAACACCAGGCTGACTTGTTTTTAGTTTCCTGGCTCATCCTTTCTTCACACATTTGCAGAGGAACACATCTTATGTGCTGCAGTTTCTAGGGCCTAACCCTGTGGCCAGCAAGCAGTTGAATATGTCTGGAAATGGAACTGCCATTACTTCTGCAGCCTCCTTAAGCATCCCAGGGTTTAAACTGTCAGGCCCCAGAGATTTATTTATTTTTAACCCTTTTAACATTTACCTCACCCTTTCCACATTATACTGCCCCTGCCAGTAATGTGCCTGCCCCCTTTCTTCCCTCCTTATCCCACATCCCAGCACTGTTTCCTTTTCCCTAAAAAATACTGAACAAAAGTGTTTGTTCAGTATCTCTGCCTCACCTTTGTACTGCTCCTTCCAATCTTCCTCCCTCTGAAGTCTCACTATGCCCCCTTTGACCTTTCATTTCTCCTGAATGTGTCTGAAGAACACTTGTTCATCCTTCTACACCCCCTTTGCTAGCCAGAGTTCTGTTTCCATTGTGACCTCTCTGACCTTCCTACTAACTTGCCTCATTACCCTTTGGTGCTCATCCCTGTCCTACTCCCTTTGGTTGCTCTTACATTTTATGAATCGCCTCCTGTTACCCTCACCACAGTATTCACTTCTGCCATGAACCACATTGGGCTTCATGTTCTTTAGCCCATTGATACTACCAATGGAGCTTGCTGCTGCCTCTAGGATTCCTTCTTAAATTGTTCCCATTTTCTCTACACTTTATCTAACCTAAATCTCTAAATGCTTTCCTCAAACAGCTCCTACATCCTGTGTAAATCTGCCCTTGAAATCCTATACCTTTACTATACTTGCTTCATTCGGTGGCCCACATTTGGACCTTCACTATCACTATCTCATGATTGCTGGATCCTAATGGTTCCTGAACTACTACACTTTGGATATTTTCCATGTTAGTGCATACTAGATCCAGCAGGGCCCCTTCCTTTGTAGGGTCCTGGATCAGTTGTACTTGGAATGCCTTCCTGGCATGCTTCCACTCGGAACTGGTTCCTTGTATTTACCATCATTGGGACTTCTACATTCCACATCTGGCATGTTAAAGTCCATTGCTATTACCACATCCTCTAATTTGCCAGCCCTCCTCAGCACCTTCACTAGTTTCCTATCTGGCCATTGTATCCTAGCCTGGTAGTCTGTAGACCAGTTTTGCCCTAATCTGTTACTGATTTCCTAGTGATGCTAGTATCCACAGAGTTTCTGAGTCTCCTCCATGATAGATGAAGAAGGATGATGATGATACTGTATTGTTTTCTGAAACCAGAGTCCTTCTATGGTTTTTGTTTTTATGTAATTTTTATTTATAATTTCTATTCTTAAAGTTGACTTTATTGGTATGTCAAAACAATTTGATTTTAGGGGATTCTTGGTGCCACCTGTAAAATACTCCCACACTGCAAAGTATCCTTTTTTGTTTATTTGCTACAGTAAACTGTTGGTGGTGATGGGGGCATGCAGGTATGTATGTAGAGGAATTAAAAATAGGCAGTGATTACAAAATCGCTTTTTTGGTTGGTGCTGATGTGCATTTAGATGGCATTGTGCAGGGCAGTAGATATGAAATAGTTGCAGATAACATAATCCAATATAATATGATATAAGATGTATGATAAATTGTTGTAATCTGATGTATGATAAGATAATCGAATCTAATATGATATATGATAATATAAAAGAATCTGATATAACATATATGAAGATAATATAATTTGATATATAGTATATGGCTAGGTTTGTTTTGATGGAAAACTATGATTTTCCAAATCCTGTTGTAGGACAGTTCAAGTAACAAGTGTTGTTGTACTATCATTCTGATGTCACATCAATAGTACAACAACTTTGCCCTTGAGCTCCTACCTGATTGGAGCAAACAGGCAGTGATTTAAAAACGATTCTAAAATGGTGGATTCACTTAGTGAGCAATTAGGCTAGAGACAGTTTGGACATGAACTACCATAATTGGCTCTGTGTGTCCAAACTATCAATTTGCAGTTTTGTTATTTTTTAAATCTCTGGCACAGTTATGATAAAAACAGAGTGGGACCAGCGAGGAGTACTGCTATGTTTGTGGACATGACTGGAACAGAGAGTAACCCGTAGTGAGGAGGACCAGTATCTTGTGGGATGGGACTCGAGAGACCAGTGCAGGAGTGTCAACGCAAGGAATGAACCCTGTGTTCATTTTAGAGAACCATATACTATGAAAACACTGGATGGTTGACCATCCACAACTAAGTCTATGTTTCCATCTCAGGAGTTGATGATGCCATGGAGACCTCTCAAACTTTGCTCTCGAAAACTCTATGATATCATCAACTACCGATGGAAACAGAGCCTTGTTGTGATGGTCAACCATCATCTATTCTATATATTATATATGTAAACAATAAGACTTGGTAGGATGCTCATTGTTCTGCTGTAACCACATGCCCAGGTGTGTAGAGAGCACAAGGCTACAGACCAAGTGCCTTCAGTCCCAGAAAATGTTGTTAATCCGCACAATGCACATACCAAAGTGCATAGATGCAGTAATAAATGATTGCCAAGACAAGTTTAAAAAGAAAAATAAAGAAAGTTTAAAAGGAAAAAAAAAACAATTAAAGGATTTAAAATATATGTAAAATAGTCCCTCCACCAATTACTGCCTCCAAGGGCTCCTGCCACTAATTTTTAGGTTTTCCTTTTCTTCACTGTGCTGACCTCACCCCCCATACACACATTGTAGCACTTACTTTTTTAGGTAAAAAGAGTTTGAGCTGACAGTTCATAGTTGTTTGGTCTCCTGCATTCCTTTATTTTCATATGGAGTTACAAGAAGAGTGGGCAGAGAGAACAAGATGGTTGCAGTTACAGGCATGGTGAGTGCTTACCAGTGTGTTGTTGACCTGAGGGTGGAGAGCTAACACCAGAATGTTAGGCAGAGAGCAATGACAAGCAGGTGAGTGGATGGGCAGGATTGTACTCTTGCACAACTATATTTTGAGGAAAATTACAGGAGTAAAAAAGGATGTTCAAGGATTTTTGGAGTGTAGGAATCTGTGAGTGAGTGAGTGAGTGAGGAGGTGATAAGCACAGAGGGAGGGAGACAGGGAGAAAATCATGAGTCTGTTATGGAGAGGGAAGGAAAAGGTGGGCAGATGAATTGCAGTTTCAGCAATAATGATCAGATTGAAAACAAATATTTAGAAGTAGTGTTTGATTATGCCTGTTGTGTTTATTAAGTAAATGAACAAATGAGCTGATGGGCAAATGGGAGGGCAAATGAATGGCTTAAAGAGAAACTTCAGTTCTGAAAACACGTAAACAAATAAAGCTAGATAAGAAGAATCAAAGAAGATACAAGAAAATGCAGAGTATGATGGTACATGTATTATGTAACAATAATACATGGTTGGGTGCTACGTGTATTATACAGTAGAAACATGGACTTCAGTTACAGTTGAGTGGATTTGAAAATCAGTGGCTGCCAGATGGAAATTTAAATTAAAAATGGCATGTTGATGTTTACTAGATATGCTGTGTCCTGTTTTCAGCAAAGCGGGCTTGGGTATTTTGAGAAATTCAGCAGTGAATGCAAGATGATTTTATATATGGAACTAGAATTTACATCTCTGAATGGACTGCTTCTGTACTTAGTAGGAGAACTTGAAGTAGTTGAAGAAGGAAGATAGGAACACGATGCTTTTGGATTCTCAGGATGGTTTCATCACCAGATGCACTGGATGACTGGAATGGAAAGCTGCTTGCACTGCAGTGGGAGTGGAACCGGTGGATTTCTGGGGACTAGTGAATTATGGTTTCTTTGGCTGTACCATCATGCACCCCGCAGTCCTTGTCCTCACCTAACATGGCCATGAATCATAGTCCTTTTTCCACAGTGACCAGCTTCAGTTATTACTACCACCACTTGCAGAACCTATACTTTGTGTAACTGTCATGGTGGAACACATACCGACCCCTTTCACCCCTGCTTCCCTTTCTTTTCCTGTTTTTTTCTTCACAAGCACCACAGATGATGACATAACACAGCTGCTGGCAGACACTAACCGTGATGAGTCATAATAGCTGTCGCTGTTTCTTAGATACCTCATGACATGCATGCCACACCACTCAGCACATGGACAAGCCTCAGTGCCGTGATAACTTGAGATGTGATAGGGAAGAGTGACACCACCTGGCCACCCCCAATGGACAGACCTCACCCCACCCCACCATACCGATTAACCTCTGTCTCAAACACCACTCTACAGTATTTCCTTTTGACGCTTTTACTCACTGAGTGTCTGACAGGCCCTATATAGGCAAAAAATAAAAGATGAATTTGAGTGCCCTGCTGCACACCAGTAATCACTAAAACAAATATTTCTCCAAAATGCCCCTGCTCCTTTCCTCATCTGCTATATTCAATCTACCCTGCTCCAGCTGCAGGGGAAAAAATTAAATTAAATAAATGTGGATTTCTGTGCTGTCTTGTATACCACCATTACTCAGTAAAATAAAATTTGTGAAAAATATATCTTTCAGAAATCCCCTGCCCCTTGACAAGTTTGCTAAATTCACTTTGCAGCTTCCTGCCACAGGGCCTGCAGTTGCCAGTGTAGGCCTACATTGAGTCTCTCTCTCTGCTATGATTTCATTTGCCTGCCTATCTGAAATTTCAGATAAAGTAGTGAACATTAGCTAATTAAAATGACAATGCACAATTTGGTGCTGATTTCAAATGTTTTCTAATCAAAGCTCACTCTTTTGCACTTAAAAGGAGATCCTTCCTGCACAGATAATCACATGGAAATGGCACTGAGATGTGCACAGCACATGGATGTCTTGATCTACAGCACCACCAATTGGCTGCTACACATCATGTGACTTGCCAGCAACTTAGACATGCTCAGTGTGTGTGTGTCCTACAAAAAGTTACGATGCTGAAGTGCCAAACTGCTGAAGGTAAAATGAGTTTCACCAGTCATGATTCACCAGTGACCAAAACACCAGATTTCAGCACCTTCACTGAATGCAAATTCAGAATCAGTTAATCCTTAGGCCAGGGTTGGCTATGCTTTTGCAGCCAGTAGCTAAACTGTTTTTTTTTTTTTACGGGGTGGGGAGGAGATGGTATATACCTTTTACCAACTGAGTAGTCCATAGCTTACACTTGTACTAAACAGTTATCATGTGCAAGCAGGAATATTGCTTTTTCTTTTGTAGCCCAATCAAAATAAAGTATATAAGGCTTGGGTCACATGTGAAGCCATTTTGGGGGAGAGGGTATATCCCTCTGGCAGTTGAATTTGTAGGTTGTAGCCTCACTAACCAGTTTTCTGCACGCAAGCAGGAATATTTTTCATTTGTTGCCAAATCAAAACAAATTGTACCAGACTTGATACAGACTTTTGTCACATGTGAAGCTTTTTTTGGAGAGAGGGGTGTATCTCTCATGTAGTTTTTCAGCACCTCTCTTGTTGCCACATTACCAACCAGTTACCTCTGTGAAAGCAACAATATTATTGTACAAATAAAAAAAATAAAAAGTTCCAGACTTATGTGTTGTATGTCTTGCGTCACCCTTTGGCAGTTGAGTCGTCCATAGCATATAGTCTTGCTATCCAGTTGTTACCTGCATTAGGCTGGTACTAAGTCTTGCCAACTGTATTTACTCCAGGTTGATTAAGGGCACTTACCTGTGACTTTGTCAAAAGGAACTGGCACACTGCATAATTACCAGCTGTACTGTTAGCTGAATTACTTTTATTAAACAATATCAAGATGAACTGGACTATGTCTGTGAAATAATCTGATAGTATCAGTAAGAACAAGACAAAGACAACAATTCAGAAGAAAACACTTTCACAAATGTAAGTGGTTCTTCCACCGCCAGTGATGAATCCCTTTCACTATTTTCTCACCACTCTCTGACTCCTCATTACTAATGATCTCATCCTGTTTGCCTGCTACTTTAGGTAGCTCACAAGCAAACACAGGCTGAGCAAAAGGCAACAAGCAATGCTTGGCTGATGAACCAGCAGTTAAGAAAAGTAGTTTTGACAAATGTACAGTTGTCTAATAAGCAAAGGCAGTTGCAGATACTACTAATAGTAGCAAGGACAGAATAAGCACACATGTACGCAGTGCACAACTTCCTCAATATTCTGCTGTTTCTTCTCATTCCTCTGTGAGCTCTTCAAACTGTGAGTATAGCAGTGGCGGTGAGTACATACTTGCAAAAGAACAGAACATGATAATGAGGACTCAGATAATGAGGACTCCGAGGAATCTGTTGTTGTGGAAGGTCAGATTAACACACCTGGGTAACATCCATTAGGCAAAAATTTATTAGGGGGCCAATAAAAATCATAAGGAAGGTATACCTGTCTTGTTTGCTGAGGGCAAGCCTACTCACACTTAGCAAGCCACTGAGAATGAAGAAGAAAATATAGAAATTAACACAGATGTATAAGATAATTTGGAAGTTGCACTGTCTGTGGCACAAATGAAAAAGCAGTTCTCTGCAGTTTGGAAGGGCAACAAAAATGTTACAGGGGATGGAGGGCAAGGCCTACAAGGACTGACTAAATTAGCTGAATATGTACATATGAGGAGAGGAGGGATGATTGAAATGTTCAAGTATTTGAGGGGATAAACAAGTTAGCACTGAAGGGGTGTTTAAACTGAGGAAGGGTAGGGACATGAGGGAATGGACTAAGATTGGAGAGCAGAAGATTTAGGAGGGATATGAGGAGGCACTACTTTATGGAGAGGGTGGTGTCTAAATGGAACACTCTACCAGAGGGGGTGGTATCATGTAAGACAGTAAGAAGGCTTTAAACAAAGTCTATTTCACATAGATTATTCTTTGGGTCAAGGTTAAAAAAAATCTCTGAAGCATTCAAATGTGGCTCCTTCCAAGTCCCTGTGCACCACACTAAATAGGCCCACAAGCATTCACTGAGTAAAAGCTGGGCACACACCACCAAAAAACAAATTAACAAGCTTAACTGCTCCAAGGATGATGTTTATCAGTTGGTTCAAAGTACATGCAATGTAGAGATGCTTGTGCTCCCATTGCACTCCAATATTTTGCACTCTGGCAATTTTTCTTTCTTTGAAAAGCACTTGACATAGTGCAAAAGTTGGAGGACAGTGGAGTGTAATGCACAAGCCTACATTTCTGCTTGCTTTAACCACCAAATAAACATCACTTTTTACAGTAGTTCAGTTAGTCTGTTTTTCTGGTGCAGAAACTGACCCCCCGAGTCTATCAATGTTCGCCTGAGGTGCAGCTGGCCCCCTAGATTTCAACTGCCCCAATCCTCTCCCCATCTGTCATTCCCATGATGGCCTCAGCCCCCTTCACCCAGACCCTCCTTCATGCTCTGTCCCATGCCCTCCTAAAACTTCTTACTGTCTTACTTGATACAACCCCCTCTGGAGGTATGGTCAGAGAAGTGGCAGCTGGGATTCAATGTGAAAAAGTGAAAGGTTATGCACTTTGGGGCAAAGAACCCAAGGAGGGACTACTGGTTGGGAAGGGTGTGGCTGGGGTCACTGAGGAAGAGAAGGACCTATGGGTGTTGGTAACAGGGATCATGAACAACTGTGCCCAATGCAGGAAAACAGCAGCTAAGGCGAACAGAATGCTGGGCTGTATCACAAGGGGTTTCTCATCCAAGCATAGGGAGGAGATCCTGCCACTTACAGATCTTTGGTCAGGCTGCACTTGGAATAAGTGTGCTATCCTGTCCTGCCTAAATGAATGGACAACCAAAAATGACTAAAGTCATCAAGCTGCTCATCAGTGACATAAAGCAATAACTGCAGTGATTGCATTTAACACATGTCCCTTCCCTATTGCTGCCTCTCCTGTCATTCATATCCTTTGCAACATCCTCGGCCACCATCAGGTACCTACAGCATCCTCAAAAACAGGCTGCTCTTCGTATTGTGAGCTTTGAGAAAGAAAATCACAGTGGTGCAAACATCTTACATGAGCTAAAGAAATGATTCTCGGAATGCGTTTCCCCAATAGTTTTTTCCCCAAAGACTTTTAGTTTCAGGTAATGAAGCCAATATTCTGAAACCACTAAAAGACCCTGGATTTGTGTATATAACATGCTTTTTACATACACTGATGGTAGTGGTATGTGACCGCATTGATGAAGAAAGCATTGTGCCGAATATACTGGGTGTTGCATTAAAGATATGCTGACCCTTAAACCACTCTGCAAAAGCATGTAACAGTCTATGAGATGTGCAAACACAGAATAACTCTTACCATTACACCAGCTAAAACGTGAATTTGCCACCAGGTGGAACTTCACCTTTTGCATGCTGCAGAGGTTCCAGGAAATGTGCAGTGCAGTCTGCAGGTACACCATGGACCACAAAATAGGGGAAAGGGAATATCCCACTTGTCTGGGTGGTGGAGTATTATATCAAACTTATGTAAATTGCTAAAGTTATTTGAAGACTGCTGACAGTACAAAAATGTTCAGTCATTCCATTGATATATCTTCTAATGCACACATTGGAAAAGTTAAGGGCAGCATTTCAGCAGTAAGGATCACATTCTAGTGCCATGCTCATACAACACCTGTCTTTATCTTTCAAAACAGACCACCCCCCCATGATTTTCATGATGCTGGAATCTAAACCTTAAGTTTGTCTCCAGTCTGGTACCATGGACCTCAACCACTATAAATAACTCCCCATCAATAAAGTTGCTGTTGAAATGTAAAATGTAAAAAGAACAGACTCAAGAAACACTGCTGCAGTTGTTGAGCGAGAAAGTGCCATGCTTCTTCCCAATACAGATTCCAGAGAAGTCAGAAACCGTCTCTATAAGAAAAAAATTGCATTTTAAATCAGAAATCGTAGGCAATTTATCAAGTGCCTCTAAGGACAACATTTGGGCAGGACAGGATAGCACACAGAGGAAGACAATGCTTTTATTCACCAAACACAAGCTATTCAACAAGTAGTACAGTGGATGACTTTTTAAAGATCTCCAAAAGATACATGGCTGAGATGAATCACTTAATTCTTGGCATGCAAAGAGCACAGTCGGACCAGGATTGCATAAACTGATTGTTTTGTATTTGAGTTGTCCATCGATGAGTGTCTGTTCATAACGTATATTTAACACTGCCAACTATGTTTCCAGTAATAGAAGGGAACCACTGCTTCCAGAAAATGCTGAAAAGTGAAGTTATTTCATTAACACAGCTATGGCGTATTTGCTGAATACTCAGGGTTACTTCCACAGCAAAGCTTGAAAAGTATTCATGATGAACCTAGTGACAGTGATGTAGAAGCTGAAGAATAGTGAGAGAAAAATAAAATTATGCCTCTGCCTATCTCCACTTATTCGTTGTGTTTTGTCTTCTGTCACTATTTCACTTTTGCAAGTGGGCAACAAGCAAACAAGATTACAAAGAACAAGGGCTACTCCTACTCTATATGAAAGAATTCTGCTCTCTATTTGTAATTTCAAAATGTTTGTTGTAACAAATAAAAGTGATAAATGAAATAAATATTGATGACACTGTTCTTAGACTCTTTTCAAATATTGTCTTGTACAATATGCCAAACCTGTCCTGGATGCACTTTTTTAACTCCACTATATTGCTTTCTAATTTGCTGTACGTGATAGGATACTCATCAGTGGAGGAAAATCAAAATTATGGAAAAGAAAATCTCATCCATGTACTGTATAAAGTAAGATATTACTCTTCTGTGTTACTTGCTTCCTCAGCCTGTTCTTTCTTAAGGTCCTATCCACAAAACAGTTTCTCCCATTCTATACCTATGACAAAAAATTATTTTGTAGATAGGTCCCTTAGTCCTTTTCATACTGTTATGAGAAAAATAGAAAAAAATGTGTAGTGTGCATGTGCCCTATCATAATTCATGAAATTAAAACATAAATATTCTAAAATGTGTGCCCTCATTACCAATAAAACAAAGTCAGTTTATAAAATAAAATCATAGCAATTCATAAAAGGGGCTATTCAACTGTTGTTTACTGTAGCCTATATCCTATAAGTTACTATTCTGACTCAGCTCTCTTCTCCTAGGGTCCTGTCCACAAAATTGTTTTTCTCCCAGTCTGTGCCTGTGAAAAAAATTTTGTCTAGGACCCTTAGTCTTTTCATTCAGTGATGAAAACATTAAAGAAAGTGTACTGTGCATGCGAATAATCATCATTCATGAAAGTAAAATAGACATTCAAAATGCAGGGGCACATTGCTGACAAAATCAACAATAACTTTGTACAAAATAAAATTATGTTAGTTCATGCAGGGTGGATGATGAGGCCCAAATAACTCCAGGTGCTTGCTACGACACTTAAATATCTTGCCTCAGCCCATCATTTGTCATTCACTGTGTGTTTTCACTTTTCAGCCTCCAAGTTACTATGCCAGCATATATCTGGCTTACATGACTATACAGTTCAGGGGCTACTCATCTATTATTTTGCCTCAGCCCACGATATATCCCATCATTCACCATATAGTCTCTCCAGCCATTTACCATGTCTCATCTTATGTCTGCAACTATATCACATTACTCTTATGAGTAAATATCTAGCAAGTAGGCAAGACTACAAGCTAGGTGCTACTCAAATATTTGATATACAGTAGCTCTCAAATAGACTTTACAATTATTTTCTGACTCTACAGTACCAACAGGAGGGTTGAATAGCTGCACCAGGGGACACTGGTTCGTAGGCAGTGTAGATAAACAGATTTAAAAAGAACTAGCACCCAGCAATCCTTGCTCTTAGCAAGCAAAAAACATTACACTAAAGTTTCAAAGTGCAAAAAATATTTATTTACAGTGCTTAAATAAAGTGCGAAGTGCAAGCACCAATAGCTGGTGATTGCTAGCAACCATACTGATTACCATCCTGTTTGGTTTTCAACATACTCTTTATGATACTTTAAAATGAAGGACTGGAAACCTGGAAACCAAAACCAGAACTAAAATCTGAACCAGAACCTCCCCAGTTCTGCACAACACTAAGTGTAAGTATTCATATTCCATGAGACTTTCTCTCAGAATGCTTGTCTCACACCTGACGAATAAACCTCTGCTTTTGACATGATAATAATTTAGAGAGCAACAGACTGTGATGTCACAAGTAGAGAACTGGGATGTTAGGTGTTACCAAATAGCCAGAGCAGCTATGGTCTAGGGGACAGGGAACCTATTATTATGTCAACGTACTTGGATATTGAAAATAGAAGAAAATTAAATACACAGTCTATATGAAATACTAACTGAGTTGCACATGAAAACTGTATAGAAGCACATAAACATAGCATTTGATGGCAAATAAGGACATCTTGGCCCACTCAGTCTGCCCATTTACCCCCCTTTAATATAGAATAGGCAAGGAATTCCCTCTGTCCTGATTGGCTGATACTTGATTCTAGCCATAGCACTAAGAGAGTACCACTAATGGCTAAAACAAGTCCCTGCCAACCAGGGCAACTCACAGAATTCATAAGCTATTTACTGTATTTCCTAATTTCCATCACAAACATGTCTGCAGCCTTTACTCATATATGAAAAACTTCAACTAGGCTTTAAAAATAAAAGTCCATTAAATTAAATTAAGTAAATAATTTAATGTTATTTAAACTCATGAGCCCCCCTTACACACATACACTAATTATAAAAATCAAGTACTATTCAGAGTTTCCATTGCTGGTGTTTCTTTGATGACCATGAAAATTCCCTCTCCTATCCCTACCACTTTACCAGAGAACTGCCTGCTCCTTACCTGGCAACAGCTAAAATTTAGGTTCTGTCTCCACTTCAAGCCTGTGAGTGTATTTTTGTTTGTATGCCAGTTGAACTCTGAAGAATTTTGAATTCATGTATTCCATGTTACCATTCTGTGTGTGTGTGTGTGTGTGTTTGGGGGGCATTCTACTACTAGAGTGATACAGAGCTTTGAATTCTTCCATTCCATGGTAAACAATCACACAATGTATTCAGTGTGAAGAAAGACAAATGACTGACAGGTAAAAAACATCTGTGGAGGGACTGTTTTACATTATTTGGTAACATTTTAGTATATTTTTTGTGACTTTAAAAACTTTTAGAATGTTATTTTTTAAAAAGTTGCCCATGGCCATTTTATATAAGCAATAAGACATGGATGGGTGATGGTAGCACTGAGATATCCACACTCAGAGGCTGAAGGCATTCGCCTGTGGCCTTATCTCCACTATGCCTCTAGGTATGTGGGTATCTCATTACTACCAACACTCAGTTATGTCTTATTGCTTACATAGGATCACCATAAACCCTAATCAAACTTCAGCTCTTTCTCCCTCCCATTTCCTTTTAACTAAGATACCCTTATACCTATCCCATGTATTCTTGACAACCCCCAATGTCTTTGCCCTCACCACCTCTGCTAGAAGGCTTTTCTTGAACTCCAACACACTTTCTGTGAAGAAGTGCTTCTTCACATCTCTCCTGAATCTACCCCCCCGTCAGCTTCATATCATGCCCCCTTGTTCTTGTGCTCATTTTTTCCTGAAAATGCTTCCTCAATAACCTTATTTACCTCCTAAGACATTTAAAAGTCTCTATCATATACCCTTCCCTCCTGTCTTCCAGGGACTACATATTGAGGTCCTTTAGTCTCTCTTCTTGGTCTTTTGATGCAAACCCTGCATCATTTTAGTTGCCCTCCTTTGGACTGCCTCCACTCTGTCTATGTCCTACCAGAGATGTGGTCTCCAGAACTGGATGCAGTACTCAAAGTTGGGGTCTTACTAGTGATCTATACAGGGGCAACACTACCTCCCATTTTCTCCTGGTGATACCCCTCCCTATGTACCCCAGCATCCCACTAGCCCTCCAAATTACCTTGTCATACTGCCTGAACATCTTTAGGTCATCCGATATGATTACCCCCAGGTTTCTTTCCTGCTTGGTTGTCATCAATACCATTCCACCCATTTTCTACTTCATCCCTGGGTTTCTGTGCCTTAAGTGCATTATTTTGCACTTTTTCATCTTGCAACCCAGCTAATGTACCCTTGACCACCTCAAGTTTTCTCAGGTTATTTTTTATCCTTTCTACCTCCCACCAAGAGTGTCCACCCTGTTGCAGATTTTGGTGTCGCTCCACAAAGAGGCAAACCTTCCTTCCAGGTCCTATGTGATATCAGTACTTGTTCCAGCACTGATGGCTGAGCCTCCCATCGCCCTCTTCTTCATCACAGTAAACTCTGTTTACCACCACCTCCATTGCCTATCCCTAACCAGTTTCTCACCCAGTTTCTCACCTTTGGTCCCATTCTAAGCTACCCAGCTTGCTTACTAGTCTCCTCCGTGGAACAGTTTTAAAGCCTTACTGAAGTCTGTGTAGGCCACATCCACATGTTATTTTTTCAGTGTGCCTCTCAAAGTGTTTGGGGACTCTTTAGGAGCACAAATCAAATTACATTCCTTGAAGAAGAGATAGAACTGTGACACTGGCAACCTGCTAATTGATCACCATACAACCTCATTGTTTGGCAGAATTTATGAGAGGTGTGAACTGCAGACTTTAGTTTCCAGAGTTTTTTTTTAATTTAATGCAATTCTTGGAGATTTTGCTTCACAGAATACACATTTCTCAGAAAAAGCCTTGAATTATGCACCTCATAGAAACAAAATACAGGATGTGGTTTTCAAACAAATTGCATGAAGAAACACATGAAGTCAGCACTTTGCAGTGTTTCATACAATTCTGGCTGAAAACATACATTGTGAAACCTCTGCAATGCTGTGAAGTACCCAACTTTGTGGGACACATTGAGCAGAAAAATTAGAATGTGATGCATCTCTACTCATTACTAAGACTATCATTCTTCCTCATCCTTTTGCAATTTAACATGTCTAACAAAAATAATTTATATGACTAAAGAAATCTACTCAGTAAGTGGTCCACCATTGAGGTGCCAAATGAACTCAGCCCATGAGCTTTGGTTACCTTGGGTGTGCAATTGCAAAACCCAAAAGAGAGAGAGGACAACACAGACAGGAGCAGCTGCATGAATATGTTAGTTGCTCAGTATCACTGACATGATCAGGATTACTCTCTGCAAGGTGCCAAGGGCATCAACCTTATAAAAATGATTTTCTATGTGAGAATCCTTGCCTTGGAGGCATCTAACCAGACTCAGCCCAAGCTGAGGCAACATTTGGGAGATGCCATGTATACAGTACTCCAAGGAGACAGACAGAGAGAGAGAAAGAAAGAGATACAGGACATTTATCATTTTCATTAGCATCCCCAGCCACATCCTGCTCCAATCTAGTGAGTTCATAGCATACACTGCCACTCCCTTCCAAAGCATTCCTTATTCCAGTCACTTTCTGGCATTATGTGGCACCCCCTCCCTTACATTCTGCTCCAATCCAGTCTCTCTCTGGCACTCCATTCTTTCAATGGCCCTAATCCAATCAGTCCTTAGCATCTAGTGGTACCCACTGCCACACCCTGCTACAATTCAATCTCTCCCTGGCATACTACAGCACCCCCACACACCTAGCCCAAATGCACTAACTTCCTGCCATCAAGTGGCACCCCCTCCCATACACTTCACCAATTCAATCACTTTCATTGAAAAAATTAGTTGTAAAAAAAGTTTATTTAGGCATCTTAGTGTTGAAGCGGAAAGCTTCAAAAGTAGGAAATTATCATGTTAGGTTACAAATGTACACAGACTCTTTGTAAATGTGTAACATTGTTTTCCTAATGATGTGAACCATTACTTGACTCATTGTTGGTGTTACCCTAACTTTCACACCCCTGTCTCAAAAACACTGGTGTGTAAGCAAATGTATATGCCTTGAAAGACAATGCTGAAGTTAGGGTAATGCCAATGCTACATCATGTAGTCATTCAAACTGCAAGGCACCATGCCACAAATTAATCAAGTATTAGGGTTTTGTTCTAGTCTAACATCACATTTTCTACTTTTAAGGCTTTGTGTGTCAGCCATAACTGATGCCTCAGCTTAGTTTTTGCACTGAATAGAGGTTATTTATAATTTTACTACACATTTCATTTTTTCTGATGTTCATTACTATAACGTCTTATCAGATGCAGCACTCACAGTGATGAAATACTCAACTCCTGCTTGAGTATTAGTGCTATTAGTTCTTTCTCTAAATCATTTTCATCTCCAGCCATGGATATTTCCTTAGACTTCTTCATGTACTGTATGATCCAGGTTAGTTCATTAAGGAATCCTATTGTGGGTGCAGTAACTAGTAATGTCCCATGTGGGTTGATGTTTTGACTTTTTTTGTTCCAAATAGTTATCTGTGACCATGGTAATACAACTTCCAGCTGGATTGAGAAGTGCACTGATGTTACCAAGCTGGGAGGATTGGTGAAAGAGAAAGAATATTTCAATTCAATGAGACCTTGCTAAGCTTTTGTAAGTGGGCAGTCAGTTGAGGTTTAACAAGGAAAATTGTGTGATGATGTACTTGGTACCAAGGAATGGAGATACACTCTCATGAAAAGCAACCATTTTAAAGAATGTAGTCAGGAGAATAATTTTGGAATTATAGGAATAAGTGACTTGAAACCTTCCAGGCGTATCAGCAGGTAACCACTAAGACCTATATAATCCTGGGAATCATTAAGTTAAATATTAACATTACAAATTAAAAAAGGCTTATGTGGTCTGTACAGGTCCTAAGTGAGATTGCATGTGGACAATTGCACCCAGTTGTGGGCTCCACACTTCAGGAGAGATATAAATGAAGTAGAAAAGGTACAGGTAATGTCCACTCTGATGGTGTGGGACATGGGAGAGAAGACTTATGAGGAGAAATTGAAAGTACTAGGTTTGTGGAGCTTGGAAAAGAGGAATAGAGGGAAGAAATGCTATTACATTATAACATAACCATGGCTGCAGCATTAATGATGCAACTAAATTTGGACTTTATAAACATAAAAGCAGGTGCAAGGGGACACAGTTGACAACAAAGTAGGAATATGTTCAGGAGCAAAAAAAGAAAGCATTAGTTTACAAAAAGATTAATAGCAATTTGGAATGAGCTTATGTAGTTGAAGGTAAAATTAAAGTAACATTTAAAAATACTGCACCTAAGACAGACTCATTTGAATGGGAAAAATTGATAAATGCTACTGTACCACCAAGAAGTGGAGGGGGCATTCATGATGAGTAATAAAGACTCCTGTGCCTCATAAACTATTGAATAGTATTGTACAGTGTAGTATTGTAAGTGATAGACTAGTATAGTATTGGTATGCATGGTTGTATATGGACATCCATACACCAAAAACTTGATTGTGTTGTAGTAGTGACATAACTATGCGGCATAATGACTTTTCATTGTGCTGCAGTAGTTTCATTATTGAATCAATTGTTTACCTCATGCTGCAAACCCCAAAATGTTAAGAAATGTGAGGAAACGGAGGCAGAAGCATCCAGTCATAACACATTGACAAAGTATTATAAACAATCTGCCATTTCCCTTCTGTGACCCAGACAACAAAAACAGATGGAAGATGGGAGGGGAAGTGTAAGAGAGTCACAAACGGTAGGGCAAACAGAAGTGTTAGCAGTGATGGGAGGTAGCAGAGAATGTGTACTGTCCTATGTTCCATTAATAACTGTTAAGCAGGACAGAAAATGAGCATCAAGAGGTGAATCTGATGAGACCCAGGTAGGGAGAAGTTGTGCCAGTAGCAGAAAAAGGTACAGTATGTGCCGTGAGAGGATGCACTTAGGGGAGTAAGGTTGAACAAGTAGGGAAACAGTTGGAGCAGATGTGTCTGCAAGTGAGCTATTGATGCAGAGAAGCAGTTGGAAACACAGCAGCATAAAATAAGTGAATCGCCTTTTTTAACTTTCTTAGCAAACTGTTGTCTTTCTTGCATGGCTGTCCATACACTATACAAAATAAGGAGTGGGCAGACATACACTCTAAGAGCTATGTTTCCATCTTTGGGTTGTAATGATGACAGGGACCTCTCGAGCTTTGCTGCAAGTGTCACTCTGTTGTTTTGACATCTCTAAGTGGAAACATAGCCTTGTATGCAGTGTAATGTCAGGTAGTGAGTGTAGTGTAGTGTAGTGTAGTGTAGTATAGTAATTACTGTCAGTTAATATACAGGAAATACCACCTGCAATGTACATTTACTGCTGAAACAATGCTTCTTCAGTCTTATAATATTGGACTGCTTCTTGGTTTGTCTAATATCATTTATTATAATCCACTTTTCTCCTGGATGGAGGAATGTTATTAAGTACTTTTTATAAGCTGTGCTTTACAACTACAATACAGAAGACAGGCCCAGGAATAGTGAATCAGCTATAGTTTACCCTTGAAATAAAGCTATACTATTTTCTTCAAGCATTCATCATGAAGTACTAGCTGGCCAGTGGTATGTTGGTAGTTTCTCACAGTATTATCTGGGACACCAAGGTATGACAGCAATCTTTGGAAGCCTAGGCCATAATGTAACTAACCTAAAAGTTTCAACTCTCAACAGGTTTTCAATTATTGATGAGTAAAACAAGTGTCTGGGTTTAACTACATAGAAGTGCTTTCCAGTTCTTATGACAGCATGCAAGCCTACCGACAGTCTCATGAGAACATGTTCATCTCATGAAATCATCTCACATGTTGTTGCAAGAACACATTATAACAAATTTAAAATGTACCATGGTAGCTAGTGGCATCAGTAGCGCTATCATAAGATATGGTGCACTGTGATACTATATTTTTCTTGTTAGCTCTATGTTACCCAATGCATAGAAAGTGATATCAGCATGTGACATGCCCCGACATCGCTCACTATGGCTACTGATGGTGCTGGCTACCACTGTAGACTTTGTGGACAAAGACAAAAGTAAAAGGTCATAACTGGGTTGCAATGCAACTAATCTAAATATGTAAACTTTTAACTCTCAGCAGTTTTAGTTGTTAAGGAGCAAAATAGTGTCTGTATTTAACATAGAAGTGCCTTCCAGTTCATCTCATGACAACTGTTAATAATAATAATAAACTTTACTTATTTATAGCACAATTCAGCTAGTATCAAAGTGCTTTTACAAAATACACAACCATGAAATAGTTAAAACAATTTAAAATATCAGAAATTCAAGAAAAATTAACACTCGGATAGGCAAGAAGAATAAGAATGTCTTAATAGCAGATTTAAAGCTCTCCACAGTCAGGCACCCCTTATCCAAGGAGGTATAGAATTCCACAGGGTAGGAGTCCTAAAATGAATTCACGGGCTACAGAGGTCTTCAAATGGACCCTGAGAACCTCCAGCAATCCCTTCTCAGCTGAGTGGAGTGGTCAGAGGGAGCGGTAGGTACAGAGGAGCTCTTGCAGATAACTCAGTCCCCTGTAGTGCCTTACAGGTTAGCAAACCAACCCTGAAGGAGATCTGCCATTGCACTGGTAGCCAATGTAGTCTGTGCAGCACAGGCATCAGATGGCTAGATCAAGAAAGCCCACTCAATGACCTGGCTGCAGCATTCTGCACCAGCTGCAGGTGGTGGATATCAACCCCTGGAAGGCCTAGGTGCAGGGGATTGCAGTAATCCAGGTGGGAGGTCACAAAGGCATGGACCAAAGTTGGAAGATCAGTGGGCGGAACAAGATGCTTTAACTGGGCAATATTTCTCAGATGGTAAATTGCGATCTAGACAACGGATGACACCTGATACTTCAGTGTCAACCCCTTGTCAAAAATAACACCCATATTCTGCACCCATTCAGAGGACATCAGCTGGTGACCATCAAGCAAAAGCCCAGAGGCCTGTCCAGTCGATGACCCCTCTACCCGATGACCAGGGTCCACCACCAAAATCTCAGTCTTATCGGGATTCAGCTTCAGCCAGCTGGCCTTCATCCAGTCCTGAATCTCGGTGAGGCAGTTATTAAACACCGAGACTGAATCATCCTGGTCAGGCACAATGGACATGTATAGCTGAGTATCATCTTCATAGCAAGTAAAACTCAAGCCATAATGCCTAACAATGCTCCCAACAGAAACATAAATTATGACAACATGTTAATGTCATAGAAACATCTCACATCACTGTCACCACAAAACACCTAATTAAAAAGGAACTGGCATGCTCAAAGTTTAATTTTAGTTTTAATAATTTAAAATTGAAACATTCTCAAAACAATGATCAAAGCAAAAACCAGAGTTAAGTCTAACAAACATGAACATTTCAGCTTTCAGATGTAACACATTTGTTAATTACTGAAGAGGAAAAAAGGTGCTTCATAGCACACTTTTTCATGTTTTCACCCTTCCACAACATTTCAGCTGTTACACTGACCAGCACCAAAGTTTCAGGACTCAGAGATCCTAGTACAGAAAATAGGATACCAAATTTCATGTTATTCCATTCAAGAACAGCAGAGATACCATAGAATTTGAGAATTAAAATAGTAGTTTCTTCTTAACCTTAACTATAGTGATGAAACTGCACCATTCTAACAAAAGAGTGTTGAACCTTACAAAGCAATTCAGGGTTGGTCCAGTGTTGAGGCATAATTTATTTTCTTTATTGTTTAACCAGACAGTGGACTGGCCCAATGTCCTGTTATCAGTCATGCCTTGAACATGTAAAATATACAGTATCTACAGTACATTACCTGGGTTCATTGTACTGTACATAACACAATACAATACAATAAAAAACAGTTCTATATCACACACTTAAACAAGACATGTACAGATACAGTGATCACTTAAAGATGATGAAAATTCTTTTTTCTGAATTCTATTTTAGACCCATTGACACCGAGGTTGTCAGGAAGACCATCTAGCATGTTATGACCCAAGCCACAGAAAAAGCACTCTCCATCCTTTGTCCTGCAAATTTATCCTGATATACTGAAGTCAACAGGGACTTTAAATAATGAATATGGATAGTACAACAAATTTTTTTTTTTTGCAAGATCAATACCTCCCGAGAATACTGTGAAGCAAAGTGAGGTTTTGAAACTGTATTTAAACTGTATTTTAGACTTTGGTGTCAGTAGTCTACATTCTCTATAAAGCTGCCATCTGACTTGTATGATGCTGCCTAGGTAAAGCACAAATACTGTTAAATGCAACTTTTTATTTCCCAAGTGATGATTTCAGTACAGTGTACAGGAAGAGACATCCATTTCACAAGTGGATTATGTGCATTGCAAAATAATAAAGATTCATTTCACAAGTAATGATATTAGTCAATTGTACAGTGGGCTCATCTATAGCTGGAAGCATTCCAGAGAAATAAACAACTGAGTCTGTTAAACAGTATTACTACATTGCAGCATTTCTAGAATATTGTGATGTCATCAAAGAACAAGCTGTGCCTAACTACACTGAGTCAAGCAAAGTTTGTTCTTCAGTGACATCACCATGTTCTCACAGGCTGCTGGTACTATTAATGTTGAATAGACTCAGTCATCTATATCTCTGGAGTGCATCCAGCTACAGATGAGCCCAATACCTCATTTGAGTGAACTTTTCGTGGCTTTCAAACTATGTCAGCCACTGTACGTGAATGTTTCCTTAAAGGGATACTGTCCATCGCTTTTGCATCCTACTGTTTCTAGCTGAAACCCACTTTTATGATTGCTTATCTTCACTACAATTTTTCTTTAAATAAGCTTCATTAAATTTAAATTACACAATATAAACACAATGCAGGATCACATGATACACTGATCCATATAAGCACAAGGGTGATACAGAATACCAACACATTCAGTGTATAACTATTAAAGCGCAAGGAAGTGCATTCACATGAAAGGAAATAAAAGCTCAATACAATAATGCCAAACGAACAAGAAAAATACCATGATCCCACCCCCACACCCAAAAACAGTAGTCCCCCTCCCTCCTTCTCCAGGGCATTACCTGGCTCTGTATAGGATCTGAAAACTTAAAAGAACCATATACCAATATAACAAACACAGAAGAAGTGACAAACCCTCCAAGGGGCAATACAAATTTTGCAGGACATCACTTACTTACCCCTCTGAATCTAACTTAAATAAATGGGCCATAAGAAATCTGGCTATATACCCAGCTATATGATCATCCTCAAGCAGTGAGCATAAGTAGGGTATAAAGTGGTTCCCAGATGTTTTGAAATTTTTTCCTAGCATTCACCATATTAGCTACAATTCACTCATCATGGGGGTCAAAGAGTATTTCCTGGTATCATTCTCAGTATGAAGGGATAGATTGATCACACCAGTGCCTGAGGATGGCTTTCTTAGCACATGCTGCTACCAGTGTGATCTGCCATATCTAGTTACCAATCAAGCCCCTACCATACTCTCCAACAATACATATCTCTGGTGTGAATACCTGATATAACCCCAATAGAGGGTCTAATCATTGCCTTATGGTATCCCAGAAGGGTACAACCTTCTCACAGTACCAAAGAATATGTGGTAGGGTACCTGTGTCTTTCTGGCAGCGGGTACATAAATTGGAGGCCAGCTTACCCATCTTATGTAATTTAAATGGAGTGTAATACATATTATGCAATATTTGGAACTGCACAAATCTATATTGGTCCCATTTAATATATTTATATACAGACTTCCAAATACAGGAGCAATCCCGGGGACCTTGCGTGGAGATGAAGACCTGATCCCAGGAATAAAAAAAGCTCTAAGTCCCATTCCATGAAGGCTTCTCTTAATTTTGCTTGATAGAAAGCTATAGTATGGGAAGGGGGAGCCCCCAACACAAGACTGAGGAACTTATCCCCATATGACCTGGACCATCTGCCTGTGCCAAAATGATGGAGTAACATGTGTTTTACTTGAAAAAATGTAAAAGATATGGAGAAGGACCATGCAAATTTCAACTGAACTTCAGGGAAAGTAAGGATTTTGCTGGCCTGTACCAAATTTTCAACCATGAGGGTCTCCAAAAAGGGCCATGTTTGCTGTGTAAGAATTTTCCCAGCAATTTTAAAATTCAGATTACCTAGGATGGGTTGAGAAATGTCATGACCAGGATCTAAGCTTAACAAGAGGCAAAGTTGCTTATGGACTTGAAGAGAATTACCTATAGGAGATAGCCTTAAAGGATTCCAGGTCACTTATAAGGGAGCATATAACTATGCACGGATAGCCAGACCTAGTTGTGAACACACAAACCCATCTATGTCCAGCCATTGATGAGTGTACAGTCGGCCTTGTTGCACCAGACTGTGTGAAAACCAAAGAAAATATTGAGAACAAATTGGACTTCCTCCAACTTATGAATTTGTTGGGCTTCACACAGGTGGTTGCTTCTGCAACCCATAATCAGGGTCACTCACTCAACCTGGTTTCCCTCCTGTGATGGAGGCCTCCGACTTGGTGGTGGAACCAGTTGCATGGTCTGACCATACTGTAAGATTCAATTTCTGGGATCCCCACTATAGGCCTGCCCTTGTGGAGATGGTCAGATACCACCCTTTGAGGGATGTTACTCCTGATGGTCTTTTAGCAGTGTTAAACCTATCGGGATTACCAGATGCTAGTAAGGGCCCTGAGAATCTGGTCCAAGCCTATAATATGGCTGTAGTGGGTGCGCTGGATTCTATCACTCTTGTCTGTGTTCGCCAACTCATTCTTCGCCTTCGATCCACTTGGTTTGATGGGACCTTGAGGGAGTCGAGGCAAGCGGGATGAAGGCTAGAGCAGCACTGGCGGACATCTGCCCTGGATGCTGACCACCTTAGATTGATGGAACATTATCATGTCTATCAATCAGCAATCTCCCATAAGAAGGCAGTGTTCCTGTCCAGGGAGATTGCTGTAGCTCAGAATCATCCGGCTCAGCTCTTTTGAACTGTCAACAGATTGTGCAATCCAACCTGTCTACAAGCTTGAAGAGCATTTTCTCAGGATAAGTATGATGAGTTCGCTCAATTCTTTGCTAATAAGGTGGCTGACATTAGGGTAGAGATCCGATCAGTCCACTCTGTGGGGATTGGCAGCGGTTGGTGAGTGGTTACTATTCCCGGTTTTTCTTGGGTGCACTTCGACCGGCTGGTGATCTCTGATGTCATGCGGATTGTACAGAGTATGCAGCTGACCTGCTGTAGTTTGGATCTGAGCCTTATGTGACTCATTTTGGGGTGCGTAGATACCAATGGCCCTGTCCTGGCAGAGATAGGTTGGTGCTCTTTAGAGTCGGGTGAGTTTCTTAGCTCCCTGAAGGAAGCTGTGGTAAAACCACTCCTTAAAAATATTCTCTAGACCCAAACTGCCCTGCCAACTACAGACCAATCTCTAACCTTCCCTGTATTGGGAAGGTGATTGAGAAGGCTGTCACCCTGAAGCTGGAGAACCACTTGACCATCCATGTAATCTAGGATCCCCTCCAATCCAGTTTTTGGAAGAGGCATAGTACTAAGACCACTCAGGTTCGGGTGCTCAGTGATCTCCTGATTGCAAGAGATCAGAAGTGCCTTTCAGTCTTGGTTCTTCTTGATCTCTCGTCAGCCTTCGACACTGTGGATCATGGGGGCTGCTGGAGTGCCTGAGTGACATCTGTGGCCTGTCAGGTGTGGTCCTCAGATGGTTTATTTAGATCTTTCCTCACTGGCAGAACTCAGAGAGTGGTGTCTGGGATTTATTCATTGGCTCCATTCTCTCTGCCATGTGGGGTTCCTCAGGACTCTGTGCTGTCCTTTTGTTGTTCGCAGTGTACTTGCTGCCATTGGGAGACATTGTGAGATGGTATGGGCTGAGGTTTCACTGCTATGCAGATGACACCTAGCTCTACCTGTCTTTGTGCCTGACCAGGATAGTGCGATCTCTGTCTTTAATAGCTGTCTCGTTAAAATCCAAGTTTGGTTGTGAGCCAGCTTGGTTGAGGTTGAATCCTAATAAGACTGATGTGTTGGTGGTGGATCTGGGTAGCAGGATAGAGAGGGAGGGGCAGGGTCTGCCTCTGGGCTTTGGCTCGGAGGTAGCCAGCTCCTGCCCTCGTTCAGGTGTGGAATCTGGGGTGATTTTTGACGAGGCTGACACTGCATTCGCAGGTGTTGGCAGTAGTCAAACTTTTTACCATCTGAGAAACATTGCCAGATTAAGCACCTTGTTCTGTCTTGCAACCTTCAACGTTGATCCACACCTTTGTAACATCACACATTGACTACTGCAACTTCCTCTACCTAGGGCTTCTGGGGGTTGATATCTATTGCATGCAGCTGGTGCAGAATGCGGTGGACAGGTTGTTGACAGGCATTTCCTGGGTGAGTCATATCACACCTGTGCTGCGTGAACTGCACTGACTGCCTGTACAGTGGCAGATCACCTTCAAGGTAGGTTTGCTGACCTATAGGGTTCTACAAGGACAGGGTCGGGCTACCTGCAAGAGCTTCTGGTCCCCTACTGTCCAGTCTGACCTCTCTGCTCAGCTGACAAGGGATTGCTAGAGGTTCCTAGGGTTAGATTGAAAACTTCAGGTGCTCAAGCATTTTTGTATGTGGCCCCTACCCTATGGAACTCTCTACCTCATCGGATGCGAGAGTGCCAGATCGTGGAGACTTTAAAGCGGCCTAAAAAACATATCTGTTTTATTTTGCTTTTGAGGATTGTCTTTGAGAGAACTATTTATGGAAAATTGGATTAATGCTTTAGCTATGGGCAAGCAATGTGAGAAGGCAGTAAGGAGGGATGGGGGGATACTGGGATGCATAGGGAGAGGCATCACCAGTAGAAAACAGAAAGTTGTTATCCCTCTGTAAAGACAGTTGGTGAAACCCCATCTGGAGTACTGCATGCAATTCTGGAGACCCCATCTCTGCAAAGACATAGACAGAGTGGAGACTGTTCAGAGGAGGGCAACCAAAATGTTACACGGTCTGCACCAGAAGACATACGAAGAGAGACTAAAGCAGCTTAACATGTATACCCTTGAGGAAAGGAGGGAGAGGGGGGACATGATAGAAACTTTCAAGTACCTTAAGGGAATTTACAAAGTCTAAGAGGGTAGCATCTTTCAGAAAAAGAGATGTGCAAGAACATGGGGGCACAATTTGAAGATAGGTGGGGGGACAGCTCAGAGGTAATGTCAGAAAGTATTTTTTCATGGAGAGGGTTGTGAATGCATGGAACAGCCTTCCTGAGGAGGCTGTGGAGTTCAGGACAGTGGGAGAATTCAAGAATGCATGGGACAGACATAAAGCAATTCTAGTGGGGGGCAGGAGGAAGCAAGCTGTTGGTTAACTACCTTCTGCAGCTTGTCCATCAGGTAGGGAAACAAGCAGACTAGGTGGGCCAAGCTGTCCTTATCTGCCATCAAATTCTATGTTTCCATGTTTTATGGTTTTATTGTTTTATCTCTGATTTTTATCTTTTATTGTACAGCGCTTTGATAAACTTGAATTTGCTCTATAAATAAATATTATTATTATTATTTAACAATGAATAGCTAAATAATTTAAATATACGTTTGGAACCTTAAGACCACCGGCCTCCTTTGATCTCATAGGCTTAAACAGGGCTCTCCTAGGGGGTTTACCATGCCAGAGAAAGTTAGAGAAAAGCCTGTTAATGGTAAGAAACCAGGATTTTAGCTGCATCGGGTTAAGCATGATCAGAGGATATGGATTCCTCGGGAGAACATTCATTTTAAGAACATTCAAATGGCTCCACAGGGAGAGGGGCAACCTGGGCCAGCGTTGCAGATCTGTTTTAATGCGGGCCACTACCTGATCCAGGTTATAATGTCTCATTTTAACAGGGTCTGTACTAAGGAATATCTCCAAGTATTTAAGCTTGTCTTTGACCCAGAGGAGACCCAAGTGTTCAAGACTCATATGTGTGGTGACGACTTTCAGGGGCATTACTTCAGTCTTAGAGCTATTAAGTTTATAGTTGGAAATGGCACCAAAATAGACCTTTGCTACAATTCATTGATGTTGCTGGTTGTTCTGTCTGCTTTGTTTCTTAGTAGATCTGAAATGCATGCTTATAGTGTAATTATACTCAACCTTATTTTGTTTCAAATCCCTGATCTACTCATATTGCATACTTCCTAAACATTAAGAACACCTCCAAACAGTGCACCCACTCATGGCACATTAGTCTCCTCTCCTCCCATAGCATCATGAGTGGCTAGACTGTATTGAGGGAGCTTCATATACAGAAACGATGCATGGGGATTTGATCAAGGACTGTAAACAAACACTTTTTTTGGGGTGGGAACACTAGTACGGTGGTTTATCAGTTTTTCACTTTTAAAAACAAAAAAGAATCAGAATCAATCTACCAGCTACACCAGAAATATCTTCAGAATGTGAATTTCACAAATAAATAAATAAAATCATAAAATGTATTCTTAAACTAAAGACACTTTGAGGCCTCAGGGGGTTGACAGTATCCTTTTATGTGCATTGTACAATAAGAAGGATCCATTTCACAAGTGGCAATTTAAGTACGCTGTACAATAACAGAGACTCATTTCACAAGTGATGATTTAATGAGGAAAGAAAATTATTGTATTTGTTATTTATTTTTATTTATATAGAGATCGAATTACAAACCTTTGAGTCAGGGACTCCTTTGTAAAGGCTTCACGTCAGATACAGCATACTTAGAACAAACACAGAATAGAAACCAGTACATACAGGGTGGCTGTCAAGGTTTGAGAGGTGTAATGACAAACCCAGAGTCAAGATAGGCTAACACTACAGTACATAATATAAAACGATTGCAAGGTAGAGAGGCCAGTATCAAAGGCCAAGGTAGACAAGTTAGGTATCATTGTAAGTGACAGGAGGGGGGGTTAGATTAGGTGCAATCACAGGCACCGAGGGGGAGGAGTTCAGAGCGCAGGGAGGATTTAAAGGGGCCAAGTGTCACCACGGAGGTAACAGCTAGGGGTAGTTCATTCATGCATGGGGGGATCTATAGTAAAAGGACCTTTGGCCCAGGGAGGTCCTGCAGCAGGGGACTTGAAAGGAGGCCAATGTGGTGTTTCTGGTAGTCCTAGAATGAGATGCCAGTTGTAGCAAGTATCGGAGGCCGGAAGGGGTGAGGCTGAGGGAGGGCTTTCTGGCAATGAGACAAGTGTGGTATCTAAGCCTGCCATCAATGTTTAGCCAACTGGTGTATCTGTAGAATGCGCAGGTGTGTGTCCACTTGTCACACCCCATGACAAGGAGACAGGCTTTATTAAGGGAAACCTTAAGACAGCAGAGGGCGGAGTTGTCGGCAGCATCATAGAATATGATCCCATAATCAATTAGGGAGAGGACCGAGGAGGTCACTGCTAAACAAAATGCCTCTGAAGGCATACATCTCCTGTGTCTGTACAGGAGCTCTAATCTTGAGTGATTGTTGAGCTTAGTAAGCCAATCTGGTCGTGATATGTAAGGTGAGAGTCGAGGGTGATACCCAGGCATTTGAATGAGGTAACTAATTCCACCGGGGCATGCTGGTAGTTAAGAATCTTAAGTGGAAATTCCATGACTTTGCTTTTTGGCTGGTAAACATCATTGCCTTAGTCTTTTTATAATTCAATACAAGCCTGTGTTCGGAGAATCAGGCTTCAGCCTCAGAGAAGGATTGCTGAAGTGAGGATTGAAGGGAGATGGGGTCACGGTGACTGGTAAAGAGTACAGAATCATCTTCATAGAGTAGTATCTGTCCAGAGCAGGCCTTGGGGAAAGAGTTTAAGAATAGACTAAAGAGCAGGAGGCCCAGGATAGATCCCTGAGGTACCCCAGAGCTAACCAACGTACGGGAGGAAATGGTGGAATTCATTTTGACTTGTTCGGATCTGTCACAGAGGTAGTTTTTAAACCAGGAGGTTGCCTCAGTGGACAGCCTAATGACGGTCATGGACTGGAGGAGAAGAGCATGACTGACAGTGCTGAATGCTTCAGTTAGGTCAATATAGGCTGCACCAACTAAGTGTCTATTATAGAGGGTCCTGTTGATAAAGATTGTATGTTCTAGGAGAGTGGTGGTGGTGCTGTGCCCCTTTCTGAAGCTGTGTTGTTCAGGGCAGAGCAGTTTATGGCTTGTCAGGTAATCAATGAGCTGATCGGATACTATTTTTTCAAGTGCCTTAGAGATTGGTAGAAGTATGGAGATGAGGCTGTAGTTACTTGGGGAGATGAGATCCCCACTTTTAAAAATCGGTGAGACAACAGCCGATTTCCAATGGACCAGGAACTGTCAGAGGCAGAAGGACCTATGGAGAAGATTGGTGAGAGGGGTGAGAACAGAGTCGAGAGCGAGGTGAGGCATTTTAGGTAGAGAGTGTCACCACTGTGACAGGTTTTTCCCAGGGCTTTGGACAGGTAGCGTCTGGCATCAGTTAGGGAGATTGTTCTAAGTCTGAAAGGTGGGGTGTTAGTATGTAGTGGAGGGGTCAGGGCCAGGGCAATGGAATGGTCAAAGAATTTAGGGGGAAGGACACTGTTGAGGTTGGAGAATGCTGAGTTAAGGGTATCAGCAATAGGGTGGGGATCCTGGCTGAGTGAACCATTTGCAAGGAGCTGGCCGGGAGGGGGAGAAATGGTTTTGCTATTGAGCTCTTTAATATTGTCCCAGAACTTGAGTCCAGAGCACCAGGAGGAGGAGAGGGCTTCCTGGTAATGAGAAAATTTTGCTTTATGGATTTACCAGGTACATTTATTCCTAGCTTCTCTAAGGAGTTGCTGGTCATGAGGTTGCAGAGATTCATCAGCTTTGTGCCACAAAGTGTCCTGATGGTGCATGAGATCAAGCATGGTTTGAGAGATCCAGGGTATGTCACAGCCTTTAACCACCTGTTTCATGATAGCAGCATAGAGCACAGGCTGAGTCGAAGGTAGTTATAAAATGTTCTAGGGCAATGTCAACTGAGTGAGCTGAGTTAATAGGGGACTAGTCACAGTGCAGTAGATGATGTTTGAAACAGGAAAGAGATCCCTTTTTCAAGCGGAGTTGAAAAGTGAACTTGGGTGGGGGTTTGGGGGTCCTAGTAGACCATCAGCAAATAACTGGCGAATGGTCACTTAGTGCATCTGGGAGTACAGTGACTCCAGATATTCTAGTAGGTCAATTAGTAAGGATGAGGTCTAGGAGCATGGACATCCACTTTTTAAGATTTAGTCCAGTGGGGGATAGAACAACTTGGGTGAGGTCCATGGCAGTGATGGAGTCCTTAAATGGGGCTGAGGAGGGTGCAAGTCAATTTATATTGAAATCTCCCAGTGCAGTGAGTTCACTGTTGTTAGGCAACTGGGACAGGTTGTTGAGGACTGAGGTAAAAGCTGGCTTTTGATTACAGGAGGAATATACACAGTCACAATGTGTAGGAATTTGCTTGAATGGCTGATCTGGAGCTTAACCGTGAAAGCTTGTGCCCTTGGGGGGGAGGTTGACAGAGACTTTGGTGGCTTGTAATGGGTCCTGATGGTAGAGGGCACAGCCTCCATCCCTTTTTCCTAGCCTGTCGAGTCTGAGGATGGAGTACCCAGGTAAGTAAATGGCAAAGTCAGGAGTCACAGGGCCGAGCCACTTTTCTGTCACTGCAAGGATATCAGGTAGGGTATTGGCAATTCATACCCTACATTGTGAAGTCACAGTTGTCTTTCTGTGGGATTCATGCCAAGACTCTCACCAGGCACCTGCAGCACAACGTTGACATGCTGCAGGACTGGTTTAAGGACAGCCTATTGGTGCTCAACAGCAAAAAACAAAGACCATGCTCTTTGCTGGGCATCAAAAGAGAAAAACTACTGCACCTTTCATCATAAATGACAGCTCTCACTCCGCCCTCGAGCTAGTGTCCTCCTTCAGGTACCTGGGGATCACTATTGAGTCCCTTGTCTTCAATAAACATATTTGTACTATTACCACCACTGCTAACTGGAAGTTAGGGGCCCTCTACAGGCTTCAGTCCTGCCTTACTCCAGAGGCCAGGTATCAGGCCCAGGTACAATCCTACCAGTCCTAGAATATAGAATTGTGGTCTGTGGTGCAGCCTCTGACACCAGCCTACTCAGAGTCCACATCACCTTAAACAAAGCATGCAGACTTGTCTTAGATGCTGATTGCCTTACACACATTTGCAATCTGTACATTAGAACAAAATGGCTTCCTTTCAAGGACCAGATCTAACTCCACTCCTGTCTCTTGGGGATGAATGCCCTGCTTGGACAGCACCACCTTCTTTACAGGCTTTATTCTGCCCTGCCCCTTCTAAACATGTCACAAGAAGTGCTACAAACATGCCCTTGTGGTGCCATTCAGAAGAACTTCCTTAGGGAGTCATGCCTTTGCAGTCAAGACACCCATCTTGCTAAACAAGCCCCTCAAGCCATCGCAAGTCTCACCAGCATTAGTCACCTAAAATCTGAACTTTGGAATTCCATCGCCTCACCTACACACTGCTACTGCTCTACCTATCCCACAGGACGTTACCTGTGTACCCTACTAGACTATATCAATACATACTCCACTGAACTGGCCTCCCCACTCTCATACCTATTGCCCACTACACATTCACTGAGATGTTTCTACCTTGGCACCCTCTTGCCTATGATAAGGCTTCTTAGGGGCTATTTATGAGTGCCTAACTGAACTGTTAGCACCTTATTTATACTGCCTGTGTTTTGTTCCTTATTTAATCTGTGTTGAGACTGTACTTTACAATTTGCTACTATCTTTAATACTCAAGTTCTTGCATTATATTAGTTTGTTAATGTGTTACTAATATGTTTATGACAATGCCTGTTAGCTGCATTTGCTATTCCCAACTCATATAATTGTTCCCCTCCTTTGATTGATGATGGCCCTCTGTAAATGAGCTCTTAGCTCAAAGGTTTGTAATTCCTAGTCTTTAATAAATTAATAAATAAAATAAATAAATCCAGCCTTGTGGGGTGTCATATTTTTTTTACAGGCTGCAGATGTTCATAGTGGCTATTAGCAGTCCATCCACCCTACTGCAGGTGGCAGTGGGGGAAGGAGGGGGTCCCGGATTCAGGTTCACGTTGCCAGATTTAAGTAGGAGAAGGAGGACATGCAGAAGGAAGGCCAGTTTGAGAAGCTTAGGTTTTATATTTGGTGTATGGGAGGGGTGGGAAGATTAAGATCCACTGTAAGGATAGGAAGGGCTAGAGCATATGGATCAAGTAGGAGTGATATGTGGGGCTGGTACAGGAGGGGCAGGGTTCCTGAATGGAGGGGCTTGACATGCATAACAGGTGGGTCACAAATATTTTCTCCAGGGTTGATGGAATAAAAGGGAGTGTAATTGGAGCAGTCAGTGCCACGGGGTGGAGGTGATGGGGTTAGAGGGAGCAGAGAGTAAGGAGAACAAGGAAAGTTATAATAAATAGGAATAAAGGCATTGTCTCATACAAAATGATCAGTCTGAGGGAACAAGGTTAGCCAATATCTGATCCAAAGTTACCCAGGTCAAGTGGAGCAGTGGTAGGGTTGCAGCCTACAGAGCACAAGGGGCAAGGTTCGAGGCTCGGGGGGGGGGAGCGAGCAGAGAGAGAGAAGGAAACGGGACTAAAAACAGGGGTTGATTCAAGCAAGAGGCAGGGTTTGGTGATATGGGACAGAGTAGACAGGGAGGAGAGAGGCTGTGGGAGTAGGAAGAGTAGGTTGCTCAATACTGACACCTAGTGTTAGGTGGTGATAGCTGGCTAATAGGGAAGTGGACACTTAGAAAAGTCACATGACCTGATGACACAATAAAAAGAGGTCCAGCCTTGGGTGGGAGGGTGGCTGGTGCTGGCAGGGAGTCGATGCAAAGCGTCGATGGGTGAACACCCTTCTTGAGTGAGCTCCGAAGGGAGTAGCAAACTACCTTTAGGGGCCGAGTGTTGCCATCCACTCCCATAGCTGAGTGGAGTGTAGTGTGGGGGGGGGGGTCCTGCAGCCAGCCTAGTGAGGAGAGGGAACAAAGGGAGGAATTAGATTACACAGCCTCTGATGGGAAACCAGTACACCGGAGTCTCTGCATAGCCCGACTGCACTTGTGCAACTGCCAGCAGGGGTCTCACTGCCTGCAATAGACACTAGAGCACATAAAAACACAGAATAATCAGTTAAATAAAATCACTCTTAGAACCCCATATCCTCACAAATGTTGGCATAGACAAAATAGAGCACATTAATACTGCAAGACCCACATCACAAGTATCTCCCTGCCCCAGTAGTGAGTTCACAGACTGTACTCAGCTGAACTAAAGTCCCAAACAATAGCAGTGGTGATCAGGAACGGTCTCAAAGTTCATTGAATAGGATGCTGAATCCTTTGGAAGTCCATTCAGAAAGGGTGCAGAAAAAACTATCTATTGATGTACCCCTATGGAAAACACCCTCGGTGAATGAGCTCTGAAGGGAGCAGCAAATTACCTTTAGGGACCAAGCATGGCCTTCCACTCCCATAGCTGAGTGTAGTGTAGTGTAGTGTAGTGTAGGGGGGTTCCTGCAGCCAGCCTTTAGAGGCTGAGCACTGCCATCTGCTCCTGTAGCTGAATGGAGTGGAAGGTAGGGGTTCCTGCAGCCAGCCTTTAGGGCTAAGCACTGCAGTTCACTCCCATAGCTGAGTAGAGTGGAGTGGAGTGTGTGTGGGGGTTCCTGCAGCCATACTTTAGGGTCCGAGCGATGTTGTCTGCTCCCATAACTGAGTGTAGTGTAGTGTAGTGTAGGGGGTTCATTCAGCCAGCCTTTAGGGACTGTGTGCTGCCATCTGCTCTGGTAGCTGAGTGGATTGTATTTTCAGACATCATATTTGGTGGCCATGCAGCATCAGCACTCCTGAAGCACAGGCCAGACATGGCAGCATGATCATACACAAGGGCTGTATCACATAAAAGGCAAGGCTGGAATGAGCAAGGAGTTTGAACTACCATCTCACTTACATGGTGCTACCTCCATGGAAAGGTTTAGGCACATACGGTAGATAGGCAGTATAAGAAAGCTTGCACTGCAAATATTCACTGCCAAGATATGTATATAAAAACAGTGGACAGAAAATAGGACTGTAGTAAGGTGAAATGAGACTTCTAGCCCTGTTCACTCAGCAGTTACCTGCTGCTGTACATGGAGTCTCCAACCTCTCAGTTGGATCCTGAACCTAGAGGCCAGAGAAGGTACCTGATTGGGGGATGTGGTGGAAGAACAGATGGGGGGGCATCTGGATGGTGACTGGTGTTTGTGAATTGGTGTCACTGTGAACTGTAGTTGAGCCCCAGGGAGAGAAAGAGAATTAAAAAGCAACTGCTCTGGTCCTCTTTCTTTTTAAAACAATTCTTTCAAATTCACATAAGAAACATTGCAATTAGTTTGGTTATGTGTGTCCTAGCCAGTGGGAAGATTCTCTGAGAAATCATATTGGGAATGCATCTGTGAAGACTGAGTGTAGTATAGCCTAGAGGTTAGACAAAGGAACTGTGAATGAGCTTGGTACATCCAGTGGACCTGGACTTGATTCCAACAACCTCCACTAGCATACTGTGTGACCTGGAGTGTGACCTGGAGCAAGTTACTTAACCTCTCCACACCTCAATGTATGAACAGGGATTATGTTAGTATTCTAGTTAATCACCCCCTCTGGCATGAGGCATAGCTGAGTGCCACATGACGCCAGGGGGTGATTAACAAGAACATAACCCCTGGAAGTACATTATTGCTATTACTAAAAGTGTTCATTCAAAAAAGTATGTAATGAAGGAGTGATATATTTTCTCCCATTTTTAACCTGATCCTACTCAATAGTGGTAAGTGAAAGCGTGCTCCTGAGCCCCACCTCTATTACCACGGAGACTGGCTGTTTTCCACTTGCTCATTAGTAAACCTCAGACTGGGAAAGAAAAGCAAAAATGCTGGTAACTTCACTAGAGACTATATATTTTATTGAACTGTCCCAATGAAAAAGGTCATGAGCTGACTGTACCCAGACACTTTGTCCAAGAATTCTAGATTTTACGGAACTGCCTTCCAAATCTCAACTGCTGTAACACCATGGATTGTCACTCTCAGGATGGGGTTATATATGAATCTCCACTGCTGGCAGCTTCTTTATCCCCTCATCAAGCATAGCAGTGAGCAGTGGCAGTTCTGGTAGAGTGGAACATATGCCACTATCAATAGCAGCTATATTAGTGCCCCCCATGATCAGTGACAGGTCCTTGAAAAAGGGACAGGTTAATGCTGCTATTAGCAACAGCTCCTCCTGTATCGCCCTCAAATCCACAATTAGTGGTAGGTCTGGGAAAGGGGAACATACCAATGCTGTGATCAGTGGCAGTTTGCAGTGCTCCCAAAAGCCACAGTTGGTGGTTGGACCTCCAGCACCCATCATAACCATGATCAGAGACAGCTCCTTTACATCACACCACCTCCCCCAATCAGCAAAGCTGCAATCAGCAGCAGGTCTGGAGAGGGGCACACTTATGCTGCAGTCAACAGAAGCTTTTCCAGTGCACTCTCTAAACTCCAAGCCATGATCAGCAGAGGTCCATGAGAGGGGACATACCAATGCTGTGATAAGTGTCACCTTTAGGCAACAATGGTAACAAACAGTACATCATTTTTGTACCCATAAAATAGATACTGACCCCCTCCCCCCAAGCTAAATCAAATGGCAGAATTTGGAAATAAATATTTAGAGAATTAAACCAGATCCACTCTTGCATGCATGCACACACACCCACACCCACACCCACACACACACACACACACACACACACACGCACGCACGCACACACACACACACACACAAAAAGCATGCCACTCCCATTTCTCAAAACCTACCCAAGCCTCAACATCTTTTTCTGTACAAAACATAAAGTAAACCAAAACCACCTGACTGGTACCATATAATTCAGTGGCTGAGTGAAGAGAAAAAAGATGGATTTTTTTAAAACTATAAAAACGGGTCACATGATGGCAGCCTAGGAGAGCAGAAGCAACCTCCATCAGCTCCGTACCTTGCTCGCTAAAACCGACTGAATTGACAGTTCTTCAAACCTAACACAGAGAATCCAAGTCTTAAACTACAGTAGAGAGACTCCACAAAACAGTAGAAAGCACTGAATATGGAAGTCTTCATGCGGAAAGTGCCACCGTGGCACTCACCACCGCCATCCCCTGAGAAAGACAAGGCCCCGAAGCAGCCTAAAGCTCAAGTGCCAAAAACACCTGCAAATCTATCACCGCTAACAGAAGACAGGTTTTTAGAAATCATGAAACCTATGCAGGAATCGATCGACAGTATAGTAGAAGAATTCCACCAAATCAAAACAGCTACTGACTCCTTAAACACTCAGATGGCAGACTCGGAAGCCCACCTCATTTCTGCAGAGAAAAAACTGGATACGGTTGCTATTGATCACACCCTTACTAACCGAAGAATTAAAAAATTGGAAGATAAATTAACAGACCTAGAAGGGAGGAGCCGTAGAAACAATCTACTAATGATGGGTATACCAGAAAAGGAGGAAGGTGCAAACCCCATACTTTTTGTCCAGAAGTACTGTGAGAAAATCGCAGGGCCCTCTCCTAATGGCTCGACCTACGTCATGGAGAAAGCGCATAGGGCACTTCGGCCACTTCCACCCCCTGGCTCGGCGCCCAGGCCTATCATTTTTAAATTGATTAATTTTCAAGATAAGCAACACATAGTTGCAAAGGTAAAATCACTACAAGAAGTCCTTTGGGAAGGGAAAAAAGTCAGAGTAACCCAAGATCTGCCACATTTGGACCTATTAAAAGACAAGAGGTTCACCCACTCGTCACAAAACTAATAGCTGCGAGTAAGCTTTTCTGAGTTAAGTACCCGGCGATACTACAAGTAAAGCTCATTGACCAGTGGCAGTCTTTTGAATCCCTGGAGCAAGCAAAGAGTGAATTAAAAACAGCGCTCCCAGATTTATTCAAGTGAAATAGAGCCATAGAGCCTGTGCATAGCATTTAAGTTTACTTGTAGTGGCAGCTTTCTGTGCCAATGCTACTGAAGCCACAGCTGATGAATAACACCTAATAATTCAACACTTGGTCACTTAATGATAGGAGAAGTCGGACTCTACCTGGAGCGACAGTTCTTTTGTGCCAGCAATACTCGAGCCACAACCTTGTGCATAAATAGACAACAACTGTTTACTCGTAGCGGCAGCTTTTCTGTGCCAATGCTACTGAAACCACAGTTTGCTGAACAAATGGATAGCCTCTAACAACTCAACTCTAGGTTTATTAATGTTAAGAGAAGTCCGATCCTGTTTGTAGCAGCAGTTCTTTTGTGCCAGCACTATATGAGACACGACCCTGTACATAAATGGACAACAACTGGTAACCTGGCTGTTCCTCAAAATTGAACTCGCTTTCTTCTTTTCTCCTCATCCTTGAAAGTTTTAATTTGTGCAGCAATTTCAGATGGTGACCTACCCCTGGATGTGCTAGTTAATTTAATGAAGGTTCAAGTTTACTGTTTTAATAATAAAGAGCTTTCTTCCAAATAAGCTTCCTGGCACAGCGATATTATAATCAGTCCTATAGAAAGTGAGTATGAACTAGTGATCATTGAGGACCCACCCACTAAACTGGAGGCAGTGTGTGATTCCTGATCCCGACATAACACCAGATAAGAGCACAATCTTAACCCCGCAAACTGGAAGTTCCCTGTTATATCATTTAAAATACACTCGCCATGAAAGGAAAGCCAGGAACTACGATGCAAGAATCTGTTTATATAATTAAGGTCGCACGAGTTGAACGTTTGAAACTTATCCTAAATAGTGCAAAAGATGTAATGGTTATGATGGGATTTAATTTTGAACCCGCTAATAGCCTATTCGCTGTGTTAGTCCTTTATTACTGGCGTTTATGTAACCAAGTTCTATGGTTATTTGACTAGCCTGAAGGTGTTTGCTTTTTCTTTTCCTTTTTCCTTTTGACCTAGCTGGCCTTCAAATGAATCTACAAACCTTTTTGTTACTCTAAAAACAAATAGGCAAAGGTTTTATTGTAATCAAAATGCCAGATATACCTAGCGAGTTGGGGCAGGGGCTTTTGGGGGAGGTAATGATCTCTAGGTTTGTTTGATGGTTTTGCATCACCAGACATAACAGATGGTAGTTAGTTCATTGGAACTGAGAGTAGTTTTAGAGCTTACGTGGGATAGTGTGGGTTGGGGGGTGGGAAAACAATTGAATAGGTTATCTCCTCTCTGCTATTTATACTATGTATTAACAAAACATTAAGCACTTCCACCAAAATCCTGATATGCCCCAGTGTAATTGGAAGCCTAATATTAATGTCAAACAATGGCAGGTCCTTACACAATCCTTAGTTGGAATATAAAGGGTGCCAGGAATAGAACCAAATGGCAAGTAATATTAAGACACCTAAGATCTCTCAGAGCAGATATTATCTGCCTGCAAGAAATGCATCTCAAGAGGGAAGACGTTCCATTATGGTATAAAGGATGGGTGGGGCAGTCCTATGGAGCAGGTACTTCCACAAGTAGAGGTGGTGTCACTATTCTTTTCCATAAAAACGTTCCTTTCAGACTAGAAAATGAGGTATGGGATAGCCAAGGGCGATATATAATACTACATGGTACTCTGGGCACACATCAAATGATGATTGGGTCGATTTATGAACCAAATGGGGACTCTCCAACCTTCTTCACCAAATTAATGGGAATCATGCCCACTATGCCCCCTAGAACTATAGTTCTGGGAGGAGATTGGAATATCACGCCCCAATCATCATTAGACAAATCAGATCCTAAGAAAACTGGTCTCTCCCTGGCCCAGAGAGCCTTACAAGATTTAATGAATGGATTGGGCATCCTGGACATTTGGAGAATACTAAACCCCACTGAGCAACAGTACACCTTTTTTTCTCATCCCCACCGTACTTGCTTACGTATAGATTATATCTTAGCTAGTTCCCACATTATACCCGGAATTATGGAAGCAGTAATTCACCCAAGAGTAGTGTCAGATCACTCACCGGTCTCATTAGTCAGTGTATTCGGGCCTGGGATCAAAAGAGACTTCATGTGGAGAATGAATACGCAGCTACTTCAGACCCCATATATGCAGGCCCATCTTAAAAATTTTATTATTTCTTTTTTGAACAATAATGTGGGGACTGTCTCTAAAATTGACATAGTCTGGTCAGCCCTGAAGTGTGCCCTACATAGGAAATGCATACACTTAGCATCAGTTAAAAAGAAAAAACATAATATGCGAACTGAGTCTCTACTCCAAGAGATAAAAATGTTAGAATCTAATATTAGTAAGCAATCCTCAGATTCTGAATGGACCAAGCTCCATATTTTACATGCTCAATTTTCAGATTTGGTGTACCAAAAGGCAGAACTATCCTTAAAACGTGTCCAAATAAAATATCTAGAATCGGGAGAACGGACTGGCAAATTACTAGCATACCGAATTAAACAAGTGGAGGCAACTCGTTTTATACCCGTGTTATACTCAGGTAAAGAGGGCCCTCTTGTTACAGATCCTAGAGAGATTGTGTCCAGTTTTGCAAAATATTATAGAGATCTATACCACTGTGGAAAAGAGGATATCCCAAATGAACAAGTACAAGCTTACTTTGATCAGTTAATGCTCCCAGTATTACCTGAGGATAAACACTCATCTCTAAATTCCTCCATTATGGAATGGGAGGTAGTATTAGCAATTAAGCAGCTCACAATAGATAAGTCGCCTGGACCGGATGGCCTCCCAACCAATCTGTGTAAATTATACAATGCAGAACTTGCCCCCTTGTTAACCAGAGTTTTTAACTCATGGTACGAATCAGGTTTCTCGGAGCACACATATCTCGAAGCCCTGATTACTATTATCCCTAAGCCAGGTCGGGACCCACACTATGTGGAAAATTACCGCCCTATCTCACTCCTCAATACCGATGTTAAAATACTAGCAAAAATACTAGCCAATTGTTTGAGACCCTTTATGGACACACTAATTAGTAATGAACAAGTTGGTTTTATGCCAGGAAGATCCTCAAGTGATCGTATGCGTTGGTTACTGCATCTTATCCCCATAGCTAGTGAGTCACCCATACCTATGGCCTTGATAGCCTTAGATGCTGAAAAGGCTTTTGACCGGATCTCCTGGCATTTTTTGTTTACTGCACTCTCCCGGTATGGTATCCCACAAATATTTATTAATTGGGTCAGATTGCTATACTCATCCCCTACAGCCCGGATCTGGTGCAACGGTCACCTCTCAGAACCATTTCCATTGAGTCGTGGTACTAGGCAAGGATGCCCCCTTTCACCACTCCTTTTTAATTTTTATTTAGATCCTTTTATCCGTAAATTACTTACAACTCAGGGTCTACAAGGTATTCTTGTAGGAAACAGACAACACCTCTTGTCTGCCTGCGCAGATGATCTCTTAGTACACATAATGAACCCAAGTGTAAGTGTTCCTACCCTCCTACAAGAAATTGAAGCCTTTTCTAGGATTTCCTACTACAAGCTCAACTTGACTAAATCCACTGTTTTCCCCTTAAACCAAAAACTATTTAAAAGTGATATAAGGCAATACAGATTGCAATGGGAAAGCAAAAGTATAACCTATCTGGGTATTAAAATTTTTAAATCATACTCTACCATTGTTAAAGAAAATCTCACTAAGTTAATAAAAATAATTAATGCAGACCTGGAAAAATGGAATACCTTGCAGATTTCATTATGGGGAAGGATCAACATCATTAAGATGAATATTCTCCCCAGAATCCTTTACCCTCTCAATATGTTAGCCCCCACCTTCCTAACGTATGGTTTGCTAAACTAAGGAACACAATTAATAAATTTATCTGGAAAGGTAAGCTAGTGAGGCGGGCATACCACAAGTTGATGGCATCAAAGTCTCAGGGAGGGCTTTTCTTACCATCATTCTTTAATTATTATGGAGCAGTCCATATTACAAAACTGGCTTCCTGCATGTATGGCCCACACAAGGGAGAACCAGGGTCTTCTACCCCAGCATGGCTAAATATAGAAGAGACCCTCATATCCCCCACTTCATGCTAATTGCTATCATTACTATATTCATCCTTGAAACATATCCCCAATCATATCAAGAAATCCCCAATAGGGTGGTCACTGAGAGCTCTGAATCAAGTGCAGAACCACCTGAAAATAAAATGGCAAGTAGATGGAGAACAACCACTTCTAAATAACCCCCATTTTAGGATCCAACATAAACCTATCCCAATAAACTTCTGGCCTGCATTAAAGGAGGCCAAACTTAAGGATATCATAGTCAATGGTAATATGCTTTCATATACTCAATTTTTGCGGAACCTCCCTAAACTAAGTGGTCACCCTTTTAAGTACTGGCAAATCATGCATGCAATTTCTTCCTTCATGAATACAGGTCGACCCCTTGAGCCCCCTAGGACTGCCTTATCCTCCTTACTAAATGTTGCTACCCACCCACAATCAATATCTGCAGTGTACAAAGAACTGCAGTTCCTTGATACACAATTGCCATTAGGTATAAGCCAATATTGGGTCAAGACCCTATCTCTCTCACCTTACTTCTGACAACAAAACTGGAATAATCTATATAGGTTTATTAAGCAAGATCATTTGCGGCTTATACAATTTAATGTGATGCATGACCTATATTATACCCCCAAAGGCTTCATAAAATAGGTAAGATACCTTCTCCCTGCTGTCCCCGATGTTCCTGTAAGAATGGGGACCTTTACCACATGTTATGGGTGTGTCCCAAAGTCCAATTATTTTGGAAAGCTAAACAAAATTCCCTAAACCCAATGCTGGCTCTAAAGTCATTGTTTTCCCCAGATACTTGTCTACTCAATTCTTTCCCAAAATGAACTTTGAAACAAAAGAAATATTATATGGCCCTTATTTCCACAGTGGCCAAACTTGTACTCATGAGGAACTGGACCCTGGATACCCTGCCTACAACACTAGAATGTCATAGAGAAAAGTTACTTGCCTTACAGCTGGAAAAGCACATTGCAAGTATGAACAATCGGTTGCGAAATTATCTTGATAAATGGGGCACACTGGACACATTATTAGCTACATGGAACCCTGAAAGTAAGCAACTTGATGATTATTGATCTCCTCCTTGTAGCAGGCTTTGATTTGGAGAAAAAAATACCCCTACCCGCAGTAGCAGAAAGTGTTTAGTGCTTGATGTTATTTTTAATGGAGAGAGGAGTGTATGATGGAGATAGGATATTTTAGGGTGAGGGGGGTTGTTTTTTTTTTTTCCTTCTCTTTCCCTCTCTCATATACCTTCTTGATTGTATCACTTCTTGTTTACCCGAAGGTCAAATATGACATACTAGCAAGACTACAATATACTGTTATGTTAAGATTATATTCAACTACCAGAACCTATGTTTATGGTGTTATGATATGCCTATATAGAGATGTTTGACCCAAGTCATGGTGACTAGGGTAAATGCATATATTATGTATACTATGTCATTATTTTGCTCTTGTGTTTTAAGGTATCAAATATAAAGCTTATTGAATAAAAAAATAAAGACTATAAAAACAATCTCACTAGTATTTTTTTTATCTTTATAGTTGTGAAGTTTTACATGGGTCTTTTCAGTAGTGCTAGTCTAGATCTAATGGTGGACATAAATTCCAGAAATAGAATACAGTCCATTTACAGAAGAAAGAGTCCTGAAAGAACTCCTAAAACTCAAGGTGGACAAAGCAATGGGGTCTGATGGGCTTCACCCTAGAATCCTAAAAGAACTAAGGAAGGACCTAGTGACACCACTGACCATGCTTTTTAACAAATCATGGGAGGATCAGGTGATATCTGAGGACTGGAGGAGGGCAGATGTGTTTCCCCTTCACAAAAGTGGGAGCAAGGCAGAAGTAGGAAACTACAGACCTGTTAGTTTGACCTCAGTGGTGGGGAAAATGATGGAATCACTTCTGAAAGAAAGAATTGTTGAGTACCTAGAGGCCATCAGGGCACATGACCCAAAGCAGCATGGATTCACAGCAGGAAGGTCATGTCAGACAAATCTAATTGATTTCTTTGACTGGGTGACCAAAGTAATAGACCAGAGAGGGGCTGTGGATATGGCCTACCTAGACTTTAGCAAGGCATGTGACATAGTCCAGCACAAAAGATTAATAATCAAGTTAGCCAGCCTGGGAGTGGGTCCCAGGGTGGTAGCCTGGGTAGAAAACTGGCTGCACAACAGGACACAGAAGGTAATAGTGAGTGGAACACATTCCGAAGAAAGGGGGGTTACTAGTGGAGTACCTCAGGCTCAGTACTGGGTCCAGTCCTCTTTAATGTCTTTATAGGTGACATTGCAGATTGTCTGGAAGGAAAGATATGCCTCTTTGCAGATGATACAAAGGTCTGTAACAGAGTTGATATACAAGGAGGGGGTAGAAAGGATGAGAAGGGACTTGGCAAGGTTGGAGGAATGGTCAGATATATGGCAGCTTAGATTCAATGCAAAGAAGTGCAAACTAATGCATCTGGGAAGTAAAAATCCAGGAGAAGAGTACACAGTAGCAGGGGAGGTACTAACAACAACAGTAATGGAAAGGGACCTGGGGGTAGTCATATCAGATGACCTAAAGGTGGGTAAGCAATGTGAGAAGTCGGTAAGGAGAGCCAGGGGGATACTGGGATGCATAGGAAGGGGCATCACAAGTAGAAAAAGGGAAGTGGTTATCCCTCTGTACAGACAGTTGGTGAGACCCCATCTGGAGTACTGTGTGCAGTTTTGGAGACCTCATCTAAGCAAAGACATAGACAGGATGGAAGCAGTCCAGAGGAGGGCAACTGAAATGGTGCAGGGTCTACATCAGAAACCATATCAATAGAGACTGAGAGAGTTTAATATGTATACCCTTGATGAAAGGAAGGACAGGAGGGACATGATAGAAACTTTTAAGTACCTCAAGGGAATCAACAAAGTCCAGGAGGGTAACATCTTTCAGAAAAAGAGATGTGAAAGAACAAGGGAGCACAATTTAAAGATAGAGGGGGATGGCTCAAGGGTAATGTGAGGACATTTTTTTTCATGGAGAGAGTGGTAGACGCATGGAACCACCTTCCTGGAGAGGTTGTGGGGTCTAAAACAGTGGGGGAATTCAAACATGCATGGGACAGACATAAGGCAATTGTAGTGGGGGGTTGCAGGAAGTAGGCTGTTGGTTCACTAGAATCTGCAGCTTATCCAATAGGTAGAGAAATGGGCAGCCTGGGTGGGCCAAGTGGTCCTTATCTGCCATCAAAGTCTATGTTTCTATGTTTCTAAGATAAGTAGGGGCTTAATATTTTTTAAATCAGTGCACAGGTAGTAGGTTGTACAGGTTTACTAATACGGAGATTAACAAAGGGCTCTCAGAATTGTGACAACCAATCAAATTGCAGCATTACTGAGACTCGTTTAATAATCAGCAATGTGGGCCTCATTTACTGCAATGCCTCACATGTAAACAGTGCTACTAAATGAGTGATTTTATGCATGCAACAGCTTTGAATCGATACTCTCTACCTGAATATATATAGTATAACTTTTCTCTCTTAGTGCTGTTATGTAATTGGTTACTAGCACATGTACCCTACTTTTCTAAAACTGAGTTAAAAAGCACAGTATATACAATTTATTGTGTTATGTTTTCTGACTTGCTTAAAAAATAATCATAAAAATAGTCATAAAATGTGCAATAATTGTTGTTCTGGACCCCCTAGCCCCTTCATTGAAATTAGGTGCAACACTTTAAACATGAACATTCTAGTGTATAAACAAATTAATAAAATAAAATTTAGAAGCTATATTTAAATGCAGTTTCCTAATACAACCAACATACCACTGAATTCTCAAAGGACTGCAAATGCTGCAAGCCCCAGGTGCACCAATCGTATGGCGCACGGGGCATGTGGCATTCTCATGACTTGTGATCAGGATTCTCGATCCTGTGTGCCAGATGTCACAAGTTAGACCAGCTTTCTCTGGTCTAGCTTGCAGCAATCCCAGGTACCCTTTTTACAGGGCTTGTGCCAAATATTTGGTGCAAACTGCTGTAAATCGGGAAATGTGTTGTGAATATGCCCAATCTACTTGAATTGAGTGCAGTGTGTGGCAAAGTTGCTGGCGCCGCTGTGCAACAAATGAGTTTAATGCAGTGCTTAATGCAAGCCATACATCACCCTTTGTGAATGTGGCTCTATTTATCTTATTCCTCAATTCTAAAATATGTGCTAAAACAGTTTCATTAATGTCAACTGGATCTTCACCTACCACACCCCAAGGCAATTCAGTTATCGAGAGGTTTTTAGCTCAAGCCCAGCTATGACCTCCAGGTAGTCCACTCTACTAAGCAACACAGCACTGTCCCTAATAAAGAAGCCAACATTAACCTCTTGAATTCTCTCCCCAGATAAGAAAGACATTGCAATGCGTGTTTTCTTTGGTATTTGTCTAGATCCAACCTCTTGGGAACATAAGAAAATAAAAACATTTAAGGACAAAGAAAATGCTTTTATACTCCACATGTACAGTACATACAATAGGTATAGTTAGACAAAGTGCTGTAAGACTTCATGGACCATCATGTTCACCCACCTTGTTATCCTAACAACAATAAACAGAAATTTCTTCCATCACCTGGTATGTATCAAGCTTAGTCTTGAAACTTTGAGCATGGTGTGTACTTACCCCTTCCTACTACAAATGTATTACTCTTTTAGGAGAAATAATATTTGTTTGCATCCTTTATGACTGTTTTTCCCTTAGTTTGTACTTATGCCTCTGATATCCTAGCGTGGATTCTACTGAACAGTCTGTACCTGTCTTTTGTTGTATAAGATTTCATGATTTTGAATACCTCAATCATTCCCCCCATGTCAGCTTTCTTCTAATAATCCAATGCTTTTCAGCCTTTCCTCATATGTCATGTTTTTCAATCCCATTATCCTTATACTGTAACTCTTCTCTGTACTTTACCATCTCCTTAGTGTTCTTTTTACAATGCAGTGCCCAGCTGTGCACATAGTTCTCCAAATAGTGTGTTACCAGTGCATTTTGAAATGGATTGTCCAAGAGGTACTTTCAGCTGGGCCATTATCCCAGCACAACAGTCCGACTGAATGTAGCTCAGCAAAAATATGCTTACAAAATACATCCATGTTAATAAAAAGGACCCATTTCATAATCACAGGAAGGTACTCCAGGGTGTATGTTATGGTGTGCTAATGACCCTTCTCAGGTAGTAGAAGCACTCAACTTCACCTCATGATTCAGCTCACCTGAGGCGGGACGTTATCCTACCATAACACCCCCTATCATGCCTGCTTGCTTAATTGCATAGTGGCGTTATTGATTCTTTTTCTCTATTATTTATTTCCCTTTTTAAGGAACCTAGCATTCTGTTGGACTTTGTTGCTGCTGCCAAACACTGTTTGGACAGTTTCAAAGATGAATCTGTAATAACATCCAAGCTATAGCTGGGTAGAATTCCACTGGCAGAATTTGTATGAAATGGCGATTCTGGTTCTGAAATGCTTTTCAGAATTTATTTTTTAGTTCTGCAGAATTCTGAAAATATTTTCTATATTAACTGCATAATACCAGAGTTGGGCAGAATTTGCAAAATGTCATAGATTCTGCACAGCTCCATTCCATGCCCCTTTACTGCTCTGTCATACCCAACGACACTCCATTTTTTTAGCTTCCTCTAACCCTCTACCTTCTACTGAGCTTTCCTCTAGCTACAATAAAAGAGCTAGTCCAGTAGGATGTCCTAATTGCTTTTTGCACTTCAGTTTACCTGTTTTCTACATGTGTTTCCCTGTCTTCTGGCTCTAGAAAATTGTGTTTTTTTCTTGATTAAACCGATGCTTCTTTATTCAACAGCCTTTGTTTGTGTATGAAGTATTTGTAGATTTATCTTCGGTTTTGACTCATTATCAAGTGATATTTTATGGTCAACACTTAAGGATTTAATTATAGACCCCAGACATTTTCACATACAGTAGTCCTGTCACTTTATTCTGCTTCTCATTGGATGGCAAAACAACAAAAAGCGTTCACATCTAATACAGGTGTGAAACAAGGGTGCGTGTTGGCTCCCCCTTTTATTTACTCTACATAAATGATTTTTTTTTACTTCTTTGACTAAATTCCCATTGACTTCTCCTAATATTCTAGGCACTGCAGTTCCAGGGTTCGCAAGTGTGGATAATATTGTCATTTTATTTTTGACTAAATGTGGTCTGCAGGATCTATTGGCGCACTTGTGCTTTTAACATTCATTATTTGGTGACTTGAGGTCAGAGTTGGAGCTGCTGAGCCACTGTATGCTGTTCAGTTGTGGAGCTGAAACTGAGAAAGCAGGGGTCATACAAGGCATTTAAAAGATTTAGAAAAAGTATGCCACTGTTGTTTTAAACCTTTTTACATTAAACCATATGACCCTTTCCAGACCAATATGAAGTGAATAGTTTTCTGTGTGTCTCTTCTGCCACTGCTTTTTTCCCGTTGCAGGGGCCTGGAATCCAGGCGGTGGCTGAGCCCGCTCCCTTGAAGGATGGCAGGGAGCTCTATGGAGAGCTGACTACAGTTGAGGCAGCACAGCAGAAGCAGAGTTTTATTCTTTGAACATTTAAATGTATTTCATCCCACCAGCACTTCAGTTCTTCACGGATTCTTCATGGAACTTCTGGTTGTGAATTACTGGGACCTAAGCCTTAAACATATCTAGTGATGGTGTGTTTACTGCACTAACTGCAGTTAATACTTTTCAATTATTCTTGCAGGAGAGTCTTTAATTTTCTTATTTATTACTTTTTGCTTTTTTATATTCATTGTATTGTCCTTTTGTTTTATTGTATTAATTTATTACCTTGCTTTTTTCCTGTTTTAACAAACTACTTGTTTATCAAATTATTGTTCAAGTTGTTGCACCCCCTGTCAAATGACAGTATACTACATAACACAGGTGCTAGCATTTCTTGCTTATAATCACCATTTGCCAGGTGAAGGAAGGGATGCCAGCCCAGCACTGTAGCAGCTATTGTCTTATGGCTACTCGTTTTCTGATTCTTTTAATCTGTAAACCACTCCACAGTATTTTTTATATATGAAGGCTAGAATTACTCCTATTCCCAGCTGGTACCTGGTTGCTCACCCATTATTGGCCTGACTCAGTCTGAGTAAAAACACTCCGAGTAAAAACAGTTACGTATGTTCTACCTGCTGCTTCTCTAGTCCTGTACAAAGAAGTAAATTAACTTTTTTTTATTTGATTACTTGAAGTGTTTTTTTATTTGATTTAAATTTTAAACTGACTCATTAACACTGATACTTAGTTCATTCTGTTGCTCTAAGTTGTTGTAGGTAAAACCCATAAGTGCAGTAGGTGTATCCATCACTTTACAATGCAGTATTCACATTGTAATTCCTTTCTTTTCTTCTATTTTTTAAGAGATATGCATTATGCACCACTGTTGAGTGTACTTTGTTATGGATGCCATTGTCTAATACAAAAGGAAAGATAAAGAGAAGGATACAGATAAAGTCATCATACGAGAAATCAGAACTATTATTGGACCTACTTATCTTTAGCCTGAAAACAGTTTATCCATTGTGACTAATCTCAGGCCTTCCTTTCTATACTTAAGTATTGTTTCCAAGGTTCTGCTTGATAGGACTGTTGAAGAACAGAATATAAGACACTGTTAACCTTTTCCTATAAACTGGGTTTACACTTCAGATTGTTTTTTGGTTTGACATTCTTCACTTTCCCTAAATGCTTGTGGAATACAGCTGAAATCTCTGACCTGCTTTCAGAGTATCCTGGGTGGACATCTGCATAAAGTGGAACTTAATCTGGTCAACGTCAATGTCAGGTTTTACATGCTTCTCTTCTCTACAGGAAGATTCACTGCTACTTGCTATTATCTTTCAAAATTTTATGTGGGAATACAGATTGCTGGGGCTACTGAGAATACAGACTTATTTATTAATTGTGACTACTTTCTGTTCAAATATTCTCACATCAGCAGGGTTTTTCCTCATTTTACACTTTACTGTATTTTTTATTTCATCTGCACCCTACATATATCTTATTTGTTCAGAATCTGATTATAATCTGCTTAAAACTTTGTTTTTTTGGAGCTCCAACATTATGGTTAGTACAAAAAGTCAACAGAATGGTCAACCAAATAGCTTAATTGAAATTAATGATCAGCAGAGTAAAGCTAATGCTCAGGCACGTTACAGTAATAATAGTAGCATTAACAGAGAAGGACTGGCTGACTTTGTAACTTTCTTTGAAAAGGGAAAGGCATTGAAAAGCAGGAAAGACAGGATGGTCAAAAAAGTCAGAACAGATTGTACAAGTGTAGAGGATCTGGGGGATGAATTAACACCTCCACTAAAGGGGAATAAATCAAAGGGCAGAATGGTCAGGAAGGTACAGAAAAAGACCACAAATCAAAGTAGGCCAAAGGAACCAGAAATTCAGAATACTGTGATTACTGAGACAAGTAAAAAAGTATTCTTAGTAACAAGCAATTGACAATTTAAAAATTGCTTGCACAAACCAGAACAAATTCTTTTGTGTTGGGGAAAAATACCACTCATATTACCCCAATTTTTTTGTTCAACTTCTACGCACAAATTATCGAACACTTGTCCATCTAATATTGGGACAATTGACCTGACACAGTTTCCAGTTCTGGATAAAATGTTGGGATCAAGCCCCCCCACAAGGGAAAGATGATATCATGAGCAACTAATCTTTCAACTTAGATCTTACAGGCTGAGCTTCTTTGCAATCTTATTGTTCCAATATACATGACACTACTGAGAAGACTAGTCCCAATCAGTGTCACACTATCTTGTGACCAAAAACAAGTGACAACATATCCTTTGGGAAACAGTGCCATGAGAGGAGTGATTGTTGAACTAGAAAATACAATTCAGGGGCTTAAGGAATTAGAGAATATACAACAAAATAAGAGTATATATTTACCCCAGAAGAACAGCACTGACTGGGAACAAAAATCTATTTTAAGAGGCACAAAGTCTAGTGCACCTATAAATGGAAGGGAAAATGAGAAGGGCTCATCCTTGTAGTTGGGGGATATGCAGGAAAGTCATTATTTGACCTACATACCCTCATACCTCAGTGATGATATTAGCATGCTGCCAAGCTAATGCTAGTAGAGCAACTCACAACAACAAGAAATGAAATAGAAACATTAAAAGAGAATGTTGCCATAAATGGTGCTAGACTGGATAGTACTATCAGGATACTGAATACTATTTATCCACCTAAAGAATAATCTTCAATTCCATTACAGGAGAATGAGAGACTGGAGGAATTCTCAGATTGTAATAGATCTGACTTTTTTTCTGTAATGTTTCATGTGTCTCTGTAACCATAAAAAGAAAAAAGGAAAAAAAGTAGTAAAAAGATAAAAAAACAAAGCAAAAAAGGCAAAAAAGGCAAATGGAATCTATCTTCAAGAAGACTGCATTCAAATCACCCAATGAACACAAAATTGAAAATTTAAGTCTTAAAGATAACCATAAGGCAAATATGCCTGTGATAACCCAGAGCAAATACATCCAAACTTTAGTTGCTGTCCATAAAGATAGGGAACATCAAACTTCTATAGGATGTGAACAATTAAAATGGGCAGTTGATGGGCACTCAAATCTAACAAAAATACTGGAGTCTGATGTTCCTTTTATCAGATTATATGGACTTAAAAAAAACTGAAGGGGAAACACTACAGACTCTAAGGGAGAAAATGTTCCACCTATTCAGGGCAGACATGGACTTAGAAATTGAAATGGAAAATTTGATTAAGGCTGATAGAGCTAGAGATACTGAGGATAGCAATTATGTGGAAAGTGTGGATATTCACTATAGAAGCCCCAAAGTTCTTAATTATTTGTGGAGAAATATCCATAGGATATCACAGCTAAATCTATCTGCTTCATTGTTCAAGGGATACATTGCTGTAAATGACTCTGGTAGACATTATGTATAAGCAGGAGTACTAGAAAATGAGAATTCATATGAATCAGTTATTTTAAGTTTATTTGGATGCAACAAACTGTACAATGAAACAGATTCCAAACTTACTCATATTTTATGTAACTTTTTTGGTAATTTCTTAAATATATGGCTGGGTTGAAATGGTGAAGTGAATTTTTACAAACATGAGAGCCTGAAAGGTGATGGGCAGATTGACATTTTTGCCAGAAATTCAGTAATAACAAATAGAGCATTACCAAAATCAAATAATCTAGATGCAATGGGATTATACCTAGTGAATCTTAATAACTTAGAATTTGAAGCAGGGATACATGTAAGTCATGCTCAGCCTTTCCAGTCTGATAAATGAAGCAGTACAGCAGGTGTAAACAATATCACTCAATATTCAACCCAGAATAGATTTCTGGCAGTAGCCGGGTATGACGGCTGACTAAATTCACTTAACCTAAATGATTCGTCAACAAACTCTAGAGCCAACCATTTAGATAATATTGAACACCAGCATAACCTTCTCATTTCATAGAATATACAGTAGCTGGCTTCAAATCCAAACAGCAAGATTGTGACTGGATTAATTTTATTAATCAGTATTTTATAATGTGTATACAAGAAACATTGCATGCTCCTACAGATATAACTGAATTAAATGGCTTCATTGCAATCCATAAACCTGGATCAAAAGTTGTTAAAGCCGGTCATAGGGCTGGTGGCCAGGTTACCTTTGTAACACTAGGAACTCTCTCAGGTATAGAAAGTGTAGCATTAGAAAATAACTTTATTGGTATCAGAACATCTTACTTAGACACTGAGATTATATTGTTTAAGTGTTACAGTGGTCTCTCTTTATAAGGAACACCTCTGGAACCAGCCAATTTGTTCACTATAGCAACTGTTAACAACAACATGTAATATGCCTAATTAGGTAACAATGGGAGCCATTCCAGCTATTCACTATAACATAAATTCTTTATAGAGTGGTTCACTATAATGAGGGAGCACTGTATATTCTTCCTTATAAGTCCAATTTTTTTCTGATAACATATGAATAACATTAACATACTCTATTAGGGAGGATCAGCTAAATATCCCTAATGCCTGTCTACTATTAACAGGATACTTTAATGTAAGAATTGGTGACTATGATGGCCTAGGTGATAACCCCATAACGGGATTCTTGCTAACTTCAGCAGGCATATATAAAAGATCAACAAGTGATCAAAGGTACAATCATAATGGATAAAGGCTAATTAAACATATGGAAAAAAAAACTTAGAAAATCCCTTAAATGGAAGCCTATTATGCAACCTTGAGGATGCAGCCACCTATTTTACCAATCAAGGAACTTCTATCATAGAGTTAATACTGTGGCAGGGCTCCCCAAAATTCTGGACTGAACTTACTGGACATCCTCAGACTAAAAGTGATCACTTCTCAATCTTACTACATGGGGAAGTGTGTAATTTCTATGATAGATTTATTGAGGAAAGGATTGGAATAAATAAACTGCAAGTAAGATATTCTAAGAATTAACATGGACTATAACACTAGAAAATATAGTTAAGAGCACAGTAAATTCATTCTTAACCAACTGGACACAGCAAAGTCTGAGTGATATGAGCCTGGACGTCATGGATCAGAAATGACACCTGTTCTCTAAAGACTTAGGCCCTCATTTATATGTCAAGAAAGTCTGTAGAAAGAATATTGCCTACTGAGAGGGTTGGTTTGATTCTGAATGCAGATCCAAAAAAAGCAATTCAGACATGCTTTAATAAAAGTTAAAAGAAATGCCGACAGAGATAGCACCATTAAGATAAAAATAGCTATGGAAGCATATAAGGCCTTTCTCAAACAAAAGAAAAAACTGTATCACAAAACCCAATAGGAAAACATGATTATAGCAACTACAAACAATGAGTTTACATATTTTTGGTCGCTAGTCACCAAACAGTATAAGGGATGGCAAATGGACCTTGAAAACTATATAGGTACAGAAAAGTGGATCCAATTTTACAAAAAGTCCTTTTTTGATCCTGATCTAGCGTACTCTTGACCATTGTTAGACACATGATATATTAGGCTAAACTTTAGTCATATTCCCAAATTTGAAGTACTTTCTATACTTTCTACACTTCTCAGATTTAAATGAAACAAAGCACCAGGTCCTGATACAAGTCCACATGAAGTATATATATATATATATATATATGTATGGCAAATGAGTGGGCTGATTTTTTAACACTCTTTTACAATAACTGTGTAATGCAGAAGTATATCACTTCATCTAGGTTGGGCTCTACAGTCATCCCCATTCATAAAAAGGAACCTAAGGATGACCCCAACGATTTCCAGACCCAAAAGTTTATTGGATAGCATTGGGAAAGTTTTTGCCTAAATTCTACTTAACAGATTAAAAACTGAATTTGATAGTTAGGAGACCTGTCTGCAGTACAAGCAGGCTTCTGTGAAAATTAATCTACAACTGATAACTGCTTTATAGTTTTGCATTTATTGGAAAAACATGTCAAACTGCAGAAACAAATGCTTTATATGGCATTCATAGACTATAGTTCAGCCTTTGATACAATTAATAGAGATACAGTACAAGTCACATTAAACTGTTCCCTCAACTCACTGGTGTAGCATTGTTCAATGAGGTTCGGGAAGGGGCCTTAGACAAGTAGCACACACGGTAACCTTCTCGGAGGTGCTGCCCATCTATGGCGTAGGAGAGGCTAGGGTGTTCCGCACCATGGGATTCAATCAGTGGTTGAAAAACTGGTGTGGAGCTCAGGGATTAGGCTTCATTGGGGACTGGCAGGTCCACCTGGAGTGATGCAAGCCTATACTGGCATGATGGGCTGCATCTGTCCAGGAGGGGAACCAGGATCCTAGGTGATAGGTTTAAATGCTTCATTGGCAAGCATTTAAACTAGCCAAGGGGAGGCACTGAAAGGAGCAGGGAATCTAGCCCCCAAACAATCACGGTAGTAAGTGTGGTAAACACCAACATGGAGGTGTCGATAGGAGAAGGGCAGGGTAAATGGAGAAAGTGACAAAGGCAAGAAGAACAGGGATAGGGCAAAAGGAGTAAGGCCATCAGGAAATGGAGGGTAATGAGTACCAATGCCCGTAGTCTGGGCAACAAGCCCCTGAGCTGGTGGTCTTGATGGAAGAGGGATGCCTGGATATCGAAAAGTCACAGAAACATGGCACACAGAGAACCTTGACTGGGATGTTAACATACCAGGGTACATAACCTACATGAGAGACAGGCAGGGAGAAGAGGGGAGGAGTAGCTCTCATGTAAAGGAAGGGATAAAAGCAACTGAACAAAAGAGTAAACAGGGAGGAGAGGAGACACTGTGGGTCACCTTGGAGACTGGAAAGGGCACCACAATCCACACAGGGGTTGTGTACAGACCTTCATGTCAGGGGGAGGGAATGGACAAGGATATGATAGAAGGCATTCTTAGACTGGCAGAGAAAGGGGACATAATGTTGATGGGAGACCTGAATATGCCAGATGTTAACTGGAGCACATTTGCTGCAGCCACATCCAAGAGCAGGGCCATTCTTGATGCCCTACAGCTGGCAGGCCTCAGACAGCTAGTTTCGGAACCCACTTTTGAGGGAGCAATCTTAGACCTCGTATTCTCAAATGGGGGCAGTGAGAGAATCTCAGATCTAGAAGTGGGTTGCCATCTGGGAACAAGTGACCATCAAACAGTGTAGTTCATGTTAAACTCAGCTACAGAGTCAAGCCATACAAAAGTGAGGGTACTGGACTTTAGGAGGGCTGACTTTGGCAAGATGGGAGAGTGCCTCAGAAAGGCACTAGCACACAGGCTAGAAGGAGGTGTGGAGCAACAATGGGGAATCATCAAAACTGCAATCACAGAGGCAACAAGCCTTTGTGTGAAGCAAATAAACAAATCAAAATGAAAGAAAAAGCCACTATGGTTCTCAAAACAGGTGGTTGTGAAAGTCTGGAAGAAAAAGATAGCATTCTGGAAGTATAAGGAAACACAGAAGGAGCAGGACAGAGAGCTGTACCAGTTAAGGCAGAAGGAAGCAGGGAGGGAAGTCAGAATAGCAAAGGCCCAAACTGAGGAAAAGATAGCCAACTCAGTTAAGAAGGGGGATAAAACCTTTTATAGCTACATCAGCGAACATAGAAAGACAAAGGGAGGGATAGTGAGGCTGAATAGAATGAACGGTGGGTGGGCAGGGGGACAGTGAAAAAGCAGGGATACTGAACAAATATTTCTGCTCAGTATTCACAAAAGAGGAGGGGGAAGTGTCTAATCCAGTTAACAGAAGCACTCTTGATGGGGGGGGTCAATCCCAGTCCTTTCACAGAAGAAAGGGTTTTGCAAGAACTCCTAAAACTGAAGGTGGACAAAGCAATGGGTCCTGATTGAATTTACCCCAGAATTCTAAAAGAATTAAGGGAGGAACTAGTGAAAGCACTGGCTACTCTTTTTAATAAATCATGGGAGGATGGTGTACCCAAGGACTGGAGGAAGGCAGATGCAATTCCCCTTCACAAAAGTGGGACCAAGACAGAGGCAGGAAACTACAGACCTGTCAGTCTGACCTCTGTGGTAGGGAAAGTGATGGAGTCACTTCTGAAGGAAAGAACAGTTGAGTACCTAGAGGCCAGTGGGGCACAGGACCAAAGGCAGCATGGATTCACAGTGGGAAAGTCATATCAGACCAATCTAATAGATTTCTTTGACTGGGTGACCAAAGTAGTAGACTAGGGAGGGGCTGTGGACATGGCCTACTTAGACTTTAGCAAGACATTTGACACAGTCCCACACAAAAGATTAATAGTCAGATTAACCAGCCTGGGAGTGGGTCCCAGGGTGGTAGCCTGGGTAAAACATTGGCTGCACAACAGGACACAGAAGGTAATTGTAAATGGAGTCCACTCTGAAGAAAGAGGGGTTACTAGTGGGGTACCGCAGGGTTCAGTATTGGGTCCAGTCCTTTTTAATGTCTTCATCAGTGACATTACAGAGGGACTGAAAAGAAAAGTATGCCTTTTTGCAGATGACACAAAGATCTGCAACAGGGTTGATACACAAGGAGGCGTGGAAAGGATCAGAAGGGACTTGGCAAGGTTGGAGGAATGGTCAGAAGTGTGGCAGCTAGGATTCAATGCAAAGAAGTGCAAAATAATGCACCTGGGAAACAAGAACCCAGGGGAAGAATACACAATGGGGGGAGGTAGTAACAACAACAAAAAAGGAAAGGGACCTGGGGGTAATCATATCAGATGACCTTAAGATTAACAAGAAATGTGAGAAGGCAGTAGGGAGGGCTGGGGGTATACTAGGATGCATAGGGAGAGGCAGCAGCAGCAGAAAACAGGAAGTTGTTATCCCTCTGTACAGACAGTTGTTGAGACCCCATCTGGAGTACTGTGTCCAGTTCTGGAGACCCCATCTCCGCAAGGTCAGAGACAGGATAGAGGCAGTCCAGAGGAGGGCAACTAAAATGGTGCAGGGTCTGCAAGAGAAGCCATATGAGGAGAGACTAAAGGAGCTTAACATGTATACCCCTGAGGAAAGAAGGGAGAGGGGGGAAATGATAGAAACTTTTAAATACCTCAGTGGAATCAACAAAGTCCAAGAGGGTAGCATCTTTCAGAAAAAGAGACGTGCAAGGACAAGGTGACACAATTTAAAGATAGAAGGGGGGCAGTTCAGGTGCAATGTGAGGAAGTATTATTTCACAGAGAGGGTAGTGGATGCATGGAACAGCCTTCCTGAGGAGGTTGTGGGGTCTAAAACTGTGGGAGAATTCAAGAATGCATGGGACAGACATAAGGCAATTCTTGTGGGGGGTAGGAAGAAATAGGCTGTTGGTTAACTAGGATCTGTGGCCTATCCTGTAGGTAGGGAAATGGGTAGACTAGATGGGCCAAGCCATCTTTATCTACTGTCAAAGTCTATGTTTCTATATTTCTATGTTTCCTAATCTGTGCAGTGTTTAATTCAATGAACTAGTAAAAGGTTAGTATTGGTTTGCATCTAGCTGCTATGTACTATAAGCTTTATTTTCAGCTGAGTGCTTATGAGTTTCACTTCAGAAGGCAGACTAAACAACTCTTAAGGAATGCTGTGATATTTATAAACAATGCACTTAAGGAATGCTGTGATATTTATAAACAATGCCATGAAAATGCAGCTACTGCCATTTCACTAAACAGTTACAAGTGAGTTGAACAGGTAGAGAAGGATGGTTCGAAAATAGTTGAAAGCTTCAACAGTTCAAGTTGCCACTGCAGTAGCATCACACACACAAAAAATGCTACACCAGTGAGTTGATGGAACAGTTTAATGTGACTTGTAGTGTACATTGTGGTCCATTATGCTGAAATGGGGCATCTCTCCTGTATTAGTAAACAGTATTAACAATCTGTATTCAAATACCTGGGCAAAGGTTAGGATAGGTAACAACCTATATGACTCTTTCAAAACCAATAGGGAGGTTAGGCAAGGCTGTCTCCTAGCCCCCTTATTATTTTGTATTTATATAAATGGACTAATATTGGAATTTCAAGCCTCAACTATAAATCTCCAAAGGTCAATATCATCCCTTGTGCAATTTTGGCATATGCCAAAAACCACCTTCTTTTTTCCTTTTCACCATGTTGTTTACAAAAGAAACTCAATATTCTTGTAAAGCACTCTGAAATTCTCTCCTTAAAAATTAATTTACTAAAATGTAAAATAATGATAATGGGTGCAAAGAAGTCAAAGTACAACTGAAACATTAACTCTACACCAGTAGAAGTAGTCAGTAAGTACCCATACTTAGGGTTGACATACTCAAATAGTGTTTGCTGGAAATCCCATTTTGAAGTAATCTTATCTAAAGTCAAACTGACGGCAGGTGCTCTTGTCAGATTTAATCACTTGTGTGGTGACTTTTCAGTTAGCCCACATATGAGTGCAATACAAGCAAAATATAATACACAGACATTGTATGGTGCAGAAATCTGGAGCCTGTGCTATGCAGACAGGTTGGAGAAACCAGTTATACAGCATTTGAGAGCCATAGTAGGCTGCCAAAAATCAACACCAGCTTGTTTTATCTGATCAGAACTTGGTATTTCCAGTCTACAGGCTTATGCATATATTAAAATGATCAACTATTAGATCGGAATCAACAAACTACTTGATGACAGATTGGCCCAAAACTCTCTTAAAGAAAAACTAAACTTGGAAAGATTAGGTTGTAAGCAATCATCATGGTGCACAGATCTTAAAAAGATTCTGGAAAAACATGCACTGGAATTTTCTTTTACAGTACGTATTCAGGAATATCACCTTAAGTGATCAGTATAGGCCATATTTTAAAAAGAAAATCATAACCTACTATAATGAAACTGATTTGGCTTGAGTTTAGGCCTCAGATTACACCAAACTGCATAGCAAAAATGATTGCTGCTACAAGTACAGATTTTATCTGGATGTGCTTGAGGACCCTCATATTCATTAAATCTTTACTAGATTGCAGATGGAATTATTTGAGTCAAATCCCAAAACTGAATTATATAATAAATCAAATGATCCTAAAGATTCGGTGTGCTTTTGCACTTGTAATGACAAGGAGAACCTAGTGCATGTTATCTTGAAGTGTACCTGGTATAATAAAGCAAGGTATAAATGGATTCAGCTAATCCTCAGCACTTTAATCCAAATTGATGACAACACCATAATAATAATTCTCTTAACCATGGAAGATTCATATAATATATACAGGGTTGGTAAATATCTTATTCTAACCTGGAAAATTAGGAAAAATATGTTAAAAAACATAGTAGCTGTTTAAGGTTTCACTACCTGTGAATTATGTGCCCTGGCTTTTTTATATGTTTTTATGCCAGTATTGCAATGTTGTAATGATCACTTTTTTAATGTTTGATCAATAAATATTTTATACATATTGGTGCACTTCAATAATTTCTGTATTAAAGCTGATCTCACGGTAAACTTGAACAAAATAAAAGTAGTCTGATTTGGCTTTAAATCTTTGTAATGTTGTATAAGTGAATTCTGTGATGACAACCTGGACAAATCAGATCTTATGTCTACTTAGGGCTTGTATTTTATTTGTTTGTTTAAAAGTTTAATGAGGAAGTACACACTGATCTGATAACAGTTAATTTCCAGATGAGTCCTGGGGGAGAGGACAAGTAGAAATTAGCTAAGAATCTAATAACAAGGTAATTCAAATAAGTACTACAAACAGAATCAAACAAGTTAAGCAAAATAGTAATGAAACCAAAACTAGAAAAATAAAACACTCACAATATATACAAAAGAAAACAGAAAAATAGAACAGCAAAAGGGGACAATACTGGAGAAATACAGAAAAGAGAAGGGGTCAAAAGCAGTTGCAAGTGGGATGATAAAAGTCATAAAGGAAAGAGTTTAGGGAGGAGGTAGATGAGGCAGAAAGCTTAGGAAAGTGGTAAGAAAAAGCAGATTGACCAACAGTAGATTTTATAAAAGGGATATTAAGAGAATGTAAAATATTGTAGCGAAAAAAGTTGGAGGAAGAAGGAACAGGGGAAAGAAGGGTTTTAAGATAAGAGGGAAGGGTGCCAAATCAGAATTTGAACAAACAAAGAGACACAGTGGGATAGATGCCTTGCATCAAGAGAAGGGAAAGAGAGATGAGTTAAGAGCAATCCAAAGCAAAGCAGTAGAACAAATGAAAAAGGGGGACCAGTCTGACAATGTAGGTTTTAGGGGTGCTACTTTAGACAAAGTCACCATAGTAGGAGATTGGCAGTTTCATTTTTAGCACAATTTCTCATCAGGCAAGGAGCGAAATATACGCTTTGTTCCTTTACAAAGCACCAAGCTTAGAATGTAGCTTATGGTGAATTGCATCAATGTGCACCAAGAAATCAAGATGCTGGTCAAGGCAGACCCTGAGATACTTAAAGGAGGAGACATCTTCAAGCATTGATACATCAAGGGTATAAAATAAGGGAGGAAAAGTAAATTTAGCAAACCTCTGATTGCTACTAAAAACCATAGAGACTTTTTTTTGCATTAAGAGACTGATTGTTTACCTTGAACAAGCGCTGAATCTAGTCAAAATCAAACTGAAGTCTGGTGGTAAGGTCCTGGGGAAAGGAGCTAGAAGCAAAAAGAACTGGGTCATCGATGTACATATGAATGGACGCAGAGGAACAGACAAAGGGTGGGTCATTTAGGAATATTGAGAATAGAATAGGACCCAGTACAGACCCTTGAGGGATGCCTGAGCTAATGGAGAGTAAAGGCAGAATGGATTTACCTATCTGGACAGCTTGAGATCTGCCTTTTAGGTATGAACAAAATCAGATGACTGAAGAGTCAGAAAGCCCAGCAGCAATAAATGTATTCAGCAGAAGGGATGCGCCACAGTGTCAAAAGCCTTAGCAAGATCAACAAAAATGGCAGAAATCATCAGTCCCTTATCTATGCAGGTATGTATAGAGTCAGTGAGTCAAAAGAAGGAGGTAGAAGTGGAGTGGGATTTTCTAAAACTGGACTGGTAGGGGGTGAAAAAGGAGGAATTATCAAGAAAGGAAGTAAGCTAAGACAGAACAATGCGTGCCTGTGAGTTAGCCAAGGTAGGGAGGAGACAGACTGTTTAGGAGTGTGGAACTAAAATACTCAGACTTAATACATCTGATAACATTAGTGCAGGCATTACTGAGGCATCTGTAATTGGCCAATGAAGATTAGGAGCCAGTGAGCATACAAGTAGCCAAGCAAGGTCTCTAGAGTAGAAACAAGTAAGTTGCAAGCTGTTATCCAGGGAAGGTGTGAACCACACTCTCTAGTGCTATACAGAGGAGCATAACTGTCCTGTACAGCCAAGAGTTTAGACTGAAAGTAATGTAGGGCAGAATTTATATTACATGCTGCAGAGATGGAAGACCAATCAACTGACCAAAGATCAGGAAGGAGAGAGAGAGACAGAGGTCAAGTCAAGCAACTTCAAAGGTCCGAGGTAAATGAATTTATGAGGATCTTTAGGACAATATAGTTTGCACATGCAGTAAACCATATGATGATCACTGATTGCATCAGGAAGAAAACCTGCATCAACTACACAGTGGGGATGAAAAGCAAGGACCTAGTCAATCAGAGAGTAATTTAAGGATCTACAATTTAAATGGGTGGGTTCAGAAATTAATTGGGTCAGCTACAGTGACTTTACATTGTGAGTAAATTTATTGGCAGTAGTGGCAATCCAATTTAAGTTAAAGTTACCAAGTATAAGTAACTCACCACTCAAGGAGTTAGAAAAAATAGAAGAAAGAAGCTCAGTTACAGAAGCACACAATACACCAGGACAGCAGTAGACACCAGCAATAAAAATGGAAGTAGAGAAGGGAAGGGAAAACTTAAGAAGGATCAGCTCATGGGAAGAGGAGGAGAAGACAGTGAGAACCGTTGAACACTGGGGCCTTGTCGATACATAAACTGCAACACCACCACCCCTTTTAGAGCGACCTTGCCTGTCTAGGGTATAACCAGGTATAGTAATAGTTGAATTCAGGACCTTGGAGGAGAGCCAGGTTTCAAATAGAACTAGAACATCCAGCCGAAGATGAAACATAATTGGTGATAACCAGTCAATTTTTAGGAGAAGACTGTGGATGTTTAAATAAGCCACCCTCAACCCTTTGGGAAGTTGCAAAACAAGAGGTGTAATGGGACCAGAATTAATCTTAACATCCCTGCTAACAAAAGTAGTAAGCTGACAATGAGTTTTAACATATAAATAGTATGCTTGGAGGAGGTAGGAAGGGAGGAGGAAGAAAAAGAATAGGAAGGGAAATGGGACAGAAGGCACCAAAGCATTTCAATGTGAATCCTGGGAGAAGGTAAAAATTGACACAAGGGATGCCGGAGGAGTGGATTAGAGATGGAACTGAGGACGAGGGAAGGGTAGGTGAAGAGGAGGTGTTTACCCCCTCTTTGTCATAGGCAGAACATTTAAGAACACTAGAAAAGAAATTAAACTATCATTTACTGGATTTGGGTTAAGTGCCATAGAAGATATGCAGCCATTCTACACTATCCTGTATCAAGGACACCAACTTCTAAAATTCTGTATGCAGAAGAGATCTGGGACTTTAAGAGCCCTGAAATGCTAGATAAGAAATCAGTGAAATTCCAGAGGCAGCATCTAGCTGTACTGCAAGGAACCCCTGCATGTGATTTTAGAGCTGAATTAAGTGAAATCTGTGTATGTTCTGCAAGTAAAACTAGAGTGTTTCCATACTGGTTATGACTCACTATAATGTCTTCATCTCAGTTACTTTATTTTGCTTATAGGTAATTAAGAAATTTTAAAGTTCTTTATCTTGATTCTGAATGGTTTGCTCATCTCAATTAAATTTTATGTCAGACTGACCTTTTTGCTCTTCTTTTTTTCAAACTTTATTTTTATGCCAGTATACACTTAGTAAAGGCTTGGTTACAAGAGTTAGAAAGTAATAATAAAGATGTATGCAAAAGACTTGATACATGTCATCCTGTATTACATCATATTGGGGGGTACATCCAAAAATAATAACAAAGTAGCCAGTCTTTTACATATCAAAATAGCCATTGCAGACATGACCATGGACTAGTAATCGAAAATGGGATATCCAGTAATTGTCCAAAGAGGGAACCACTTATAAAGTGTCCAAATGACTTTCACAGTCCCTGTAGAAACTTGAAATCGATAACAGTACTCCAGTAATGAGAAGTACAACTCACTAAAAAGAAAAAAAGCTCCTATTTCTAAACCCAGCCTAAAAAACAAATTTTAGTAATACTGAATGTGATAAATAGAAAAGCATCTGTATTGGTTTTAGTATAGTTCTAGCATACTGAAACAGATAGAAGCCAGCTTCAAATAACAACAATAGAGGCAACACAAAAAGCTGTGCTTATGTCATAAAAACCCAGGCTGTGAGCAGTAATAACAAAGTAATCATCTTTTCTAAAGAAAGAGAATCATTTGCCAGCTGTCACAGACCTACGGGAACATGTTATATGTGGGGGATGGAAGTAATAAGGGTGTGAAAAACATGGTTCACCATCATTACCTCGTGGTAGAGTGGCCATCTTGTCCCCACCAACCTACATCTACAGAGACATTGAGAAGCCATTAAAGTGAGTTCACTGCCTACCACATCACATCCAGCTTGGGACCCAACAAGATCAAAAATAAGGTCACCTCTTTTGTCATAGTGCCGATAACCCTGACATTAAACACAATATCATATTCCCAACAATTTAAGTAAGGTATAAAAAAATGTACAAAACCAATCCAATCCTGTAAGGGTACAAGACAATTTCAAGGCATCTGTCATTTTTATGTTAAACAAAGCCCAGACTATGGGATAAATTAAATCAGAAGTATCAGTAGGTGTTATCCCTCATGGCTGGAATGAACAGAGCAGAGAAAGTCACTAGTCTCTGAATTTCCCATTAATCCCTAGTATTCTCTGATTCAGTTGCCTGTCTCTGACAATCAATGTATTCCTTGATTTTCGCCCCTCTTTTCCATGCCTCCCCAGTGTCTCTAAATAGAAAGGTCTTACCAGAATAGGAGAGAAGCAGTTTAGTTGGAGGTGAAGGGAGTGTGAGATCCTGAGCTGTTGAAGTCCTGCCAGGACCCCATCAGAGGCCTTACAGCTTTGCCTGGTAGCATAGGACAGGTCAGGAAAGAAGAACACTCTAGTGCCAGCTGGAAAGTTGAAGCTGCCCCTTTGCTTTTGACTCATTTAGAATAGTATCTCTAATATGAATCCTGGCCATGGTAAGGATAATAGTTTTGGGTCCTTCCCCATCCTCTTGCCATCTCCTGGGGGGTAATCCTGTATGATTTTCCCAGATGAGCTACACCACTGAGCCCCAACAGAGTCTATTGTTTTCATTAAAGAAGTTTTATTAATTTTATAACAATAGCATAACAAGCAATGACATTTGGAACCATTAATACATTGAACAGGAGAAATAAACCCTCCCCAGCCCCCACCCCATCCCCCTTCCCTCCCTACCCACCCCAGGCGAGGTGCGACACACTCAGAAAGTGTCCAGAACTGTAGAGAAAGAGAATACAATCAATTAGGAATTGTGCTTGAGTATTGTGGAGGTGCTCGGGGCAGCCTGGGATGGAAGATGCCCCAAGAGAGTCTTAATGAATTCTGAAACATAGGAAGAAGGATTGTGTCCCTCCTGGTCTACAGGAACCCCCAATAGTCTAATGATCACCTGACAAGCATCATTTTCCAGGTGCTAAAGGTGCATTCATAGTAGTTTGTTCTCCATCACCATCCCGGAGGTCACCACGAGTGCCTTGTACACTTTTTCCACTGCCTGTTTTGAGTCTGTGGTAACAATAGCCAGTTTGGTTTCCACCAGTGTGACCCAATTGCTGAAAGCATCCATCTTTTTTTCGATGTCTCAAACAAACTTCTTGAACTGTCAAACTGCTTTAACACATCACTGTTCGGTGGCTCGGGCCCGCCATCAGCCGCCTTGTTATTGTCTATAGTTTGTGTTTCTTTCAACTTGCCCATAGCTGAAGAAATCCAGTTCACCACCAAAACTGATTCCAGACTACTCACAGTAGAATTACCTGCTCTGTTGAAACCAAATGTAATTATTTACAGGGGAAAAAAAGAGTTTTTTTCAAGAAGTGGGAAATCAGGCTATGCACGTCTTGCTTTGTTGACTGCTAGCCACATCATTACTTTTTTTTTACACCTAATTGTATTCTACCTATTGTGGTTGTGGGGACTGACATCAGTTATTTGCACAGGAAGGTTGTTTTACAACAGACTGAGTCAGACTGAAAACCAAAAAGATTTAGATCTCTTGATTATGTACAAATTCAGCACCTGGTTTGTAGCTTCAGCACAAACCCACATATTGGAAACATATTTGGTTCTTTTAACAGATTAACATTTGCGTCAGGCCTATGCTAAATTTCAATTTCATATGTTTGAATCAAACATATCAATCAAATGAACACATAATACATGCTGTCAGGCATCCAGGAAATATCAATGCAGTGTTTTGTGGTTTCTGTCTGACCACTTTATCAGGAAAAAGGTTATGCCTCCCTAGTCACCATATGACTTGCTTCCATCCTGTTCTAATGTTATGTCATTCCTTTAGGTAGGGCCAGTGGGATGCTAGGGTGCATAGAGAGGGGTATTCCAGCAGAAAGAGAGAGGAGGAGCTGCCACTGTAATAAATCACTAGTGAGACCCCACCTGGAGTGCTGTGCCAGTTCTTGAGATCACATCTCAGGAAAGATGTAGACTGTGTAGAGGCTGTCCAGAGGAGGGTAACTAAAATGGTGCAGGGACTGCATCAGAAGCCCTTCAAGGACAGATGGAAGGATCTGAATATATACACCCAGAAAAACTGAGTGTGGGGCATGATACAGACCTATAAATACCTGACAGGGTTACATAAGGAACCGTAGGGGAGCATTTTTCTGAGGAAAAGATGCACAAAACAAGGGGTCATGCAATTTATTTATTTATTCAAGAGATTTACCAGATAAGCAAACTGAGTGGGAATCCACTCATTTCCAGATGCGACCTGGGAGTTACATACATGCAGTACAAATGGTGCATAGACAATGGTGCATACAACAGGTACAGAATGGGTACATAAAGGGTGAAACATCAGGTCCAGAAATGTTACAAGCTGGACTATGCATTTGTAATTTAGTTACAAGTTTAGTTCAGAGTGCATGAGTTGCTATATCATAGTTGGAGTCTATGACCATAGTGCATAACAGACAGTGACACATAGAGAAAACACTATAATAGTCAGTTGTTGGACAATTGTACAGTTTATGGCACATTACGATGCCTCATGATATCAGATCTGGACTGCAGGTTGCAGTTACATATGTCTGAGAAGTGGGCCTGAAGGAGAGTTTTCAAGGTCCTTGGGGTGGGGGATTGCCTAATTTCTGCTGGGAGGTCATTCCAGAGTTTGGGCAGTCTGTATTTGAAAGCTGATTGGCCCTTTGAGGTGTGCATGAAAGGATCTGTAGAAGTTTTAGTCAGTGCCTCTCAAGGAGTAGGCCGGGGGGATTGAGTTGACAGGATGGATCTGAGATAGGTGGGAGGGAGTTTGACCAGTGCTTTACTATGAGATTTGCGCAATGAAGCTGGTGCCTGGAGTGCAGCGAAGGGAGAGCTAGGGTGCTATACAGGTCACAGTGGTGGGTGGTGGGTGGTGGGTGGTGGTGGGGCATTCTAGGATGAGCTGACAGAAAGAATGAAAAAGGGGGTCCAAGTTGGCCAGGGTGGATGGTGGGGCTGTGCAGTAGACCACGTCTCCCTAGTTGAAGATTGGGAGAATCATTCTGTGCACTAGCTCCCACCTGACCGAGGAAGGTAGGCAACCTTTGTTGCTGTATAGTGGGCCTAGTTTTGGGTGTAGTTTTTTCTGAAGGGAGTCAATGTGAACGGAGAAATCTAAGTGCTGATCAAGCCATACACCCAGGTACCTAAAGGAGGTGCAGGATTCCAAGGTGGTTCCGTCCAGTGTATGGAAAGTGGGGAGAGCAGCTAGTTGGGAGAGTCTGGGCTGCATGCCGAAAGTTATAGATACAGTTTTCTTAGCGTTTAGGACAAGTTGGTTTGAACTAAGCCAGGTTTGAACGGCATCGAAATGCTGCTGTAAGGCAGAGTTTAAAACCTCGCTGGAGGGGCCGGAGGCGTACAGAACAGTATCATCAGTGTACATTTGTATAGCTGAGTTTGGGCATATCAGTGGGAGGTCATTTAGAAATATGGAAAAGAGAAGGGGGCCCAGGACAGAACCCTGGGGGACCCCCATGGTGACTGGGAGTGAGGGGGATACATGCGGGCCAATTTTTACTGCTTGTTTCCTGCCAGATAGGTAGGCTTGGAACCAGCTAGTGGCTAGATCGGATAGGCCTGCATCGTGCAGTTTTGTGATGAGTTTGGGGTGGGAGATGGTATCAAATGCCTTTGCCAGGTCAATGAATATGGCCGTGGTGAGGAACCCTTTGTCCATGCCTGAGAAGAGTTATGAGGAAGTACTTTTTCACTGAAAGAGTAGTAGATGCCTGGAACAGTCTTCCAGCATAGGTGGTGGTGAGGGAAACAGTAGTGGGCTTCAAGCATACATGGGATAGGCACAAGGGAATTTTAGTTGGAAAGCAAAGGGAGGAGGAAGCTGGAGATCAAGTAGGGTCTGCGGTGACAGGATAGGAAATGCAAGGCAAAATGGGCACACTGGATGGGTCAAATGGTCCTTATATGCCATTAAATTCTATGTCTCTATGTTTCCTTTCTTTGTAGAATGCTCTTATTTTTTACTGCAAGGCAGGTTTCCCATGTAGAGTGAAAGCAAACCACAGCAGGGACCACAACTGCAGGAGTGGCCAAACGGTTGCAACCAGGCAATGGCAGCAACAGCAATAAAACAAGAAACGAGGTGCTGAGGAACACAGAAGCAGCAGTTGTCAATAGGCAAGAGATAAGAAAGATAAAATGAGCCCCACAGAGTGTCTTGCAGCCACACCATATAAGGAAAAGTGTATTTGCAAGCATACACAACGAGACTGTGTTTCCATCGAGAGGTTGACATACCAGTGTATGGACTTCAAGAGTGAAGCTCAGGAATTCCATGCTGGTATCTCAACCCTGAGATGGATACACAAGACGAGTTGTGTATAGTCACCCATATTTTATTCCTTATAGTGTATGGTTTATTAAAGTAAAGAGTCAGACAATATAAGAGGGCTTGTAGTTATGTTTACTGTTTTAAATGAACATCAGTACATCTACTGAGGTTCAGATTTGGCAGTTGTCTGTGAGAGGTAAACAAAAATAGAAAATGTGAGTTTTTCTTTTTTGCAGTTTGAAGTTGCAGTGTTTGAGATGCAGTGACTGTTTCATCCTTATTTATAAGGAAAGAGGTTACCAGTCTCATGTCGAGTGCTACTTTTTGGGCAATCCTCTTGTTTTCTTGTTCAGTTACAAACTGCAGTCTATCTGACAGTTCGTTGGACTGAGCTGCACTTGACTGAGCTCCGAGTGACATTGTTTTTAAAGAAATGCTGTTCCGACTTCTGTGAGGTACTCAGAAATGCTGTGAAGGAAAACAGGCAGATAAGTCAGCAGGAGTTGGCATGACTTACGGGGGGGGGGGGTTTCATATGCAACATGCACAATAAGCTTAGAATGTGCACAATAAGCCCTTTAGAAGGAGCACAATAAGGTTATTGACTTGTGTGATTTCTGTGCACAAGAACTGCAAACCATACACTCTAATAGAAGAGAGGCAGGGAAGCAAACAAATAGTGATCAGCACCATGGAACGGAATAGGTGGGAGAATGAGCTGCTGCGAAGCAGCAGTAAAAACAATGTCTAAAGGATGCTGGAGCTTGCACAGTTTGAGTACAGTGTATGGGCATGGCATACATTGCTATCTGTGCCATTAGACCTCAGCAAGTTTACAAAACATAGTATTGGCAATGTTGTAATTGCACTTTATGAGCTTTCAGAGATGGGGGGACCCATAAGGCCCTATCTTTAAATTGAGCCCCCTTCCCATTATTAGTCAATGCTGGTGAAGTGTGAGGTACTGGTGCTCATTTCAGAGCTGGGGGGGCCAAGACCGGGCAAGACCCCCTGTAATTCCAACACTGAATTATCGGGATGACAGAAGGAAAATAGATTCCATTTTGTCCTTTGCTTCCTGCCAAACTGTAGTGACTATACCTAATTGCATTATGGACACACATCTAAGCTTAACTGCTAGACTGGTATCCCTACTCATGCTGTGTAATTACATTGTCCCTTAGGAATCTTTCTAGACCTGCTCTGAAAACCTGAACAGTGCAAGATTCCACAGCCACATTGGTTAGGCTATTCCATGTATTAGCCACCCTATGAGAAAGTAGTACTTCCTTTTTTTATATAGCTTTTTGCCCTACCATTGTCACCTTGTGCCTCTCATTGGCAGCAGGCTTGTTGACCTCCAGTCCCGTCAGCCACTCTACATGCAGTGGAACCCATGAGTGCTGAGAGCCATCATGTTCAACAATGGGGGAGTCATAGCTTTTTTTGTTCCCAGGTTTCCTCCATATCTCCACAGGGTCACAGCAACAGGAAGTTGTGCAAGCATGCATGTGCACCAGAAACAGTGGCCCCACTCCACCCACCCAGCCTATTGACAGCCCCCCTTGATCTCAACACTACCACTGGACCTCCACTTGGTGGCAGCCAAGAGCCAGGGAAACTCATCTCCTCATCTCGAGAGAAGACAGCTTGCCTGATGGGTGGTCAATCCTGCTCTCACCTTCCCCCCTCTGACCCCCAGTGTCCCAAGCTTGTTTCTGAACTTGGGTTGCTGGCATGAGAGAGGTAAGAAGCTTAAAGCACCTCAGCCCTCTGTGCCACTGGGCCAGAGAGAATAATGTTTTCTAATGTTTTCCCATTATAGCCCCCCTCAGTTTGATTTCTTGTCCTCTAGTTCTGCTTGCTCTCACCAGATTAAACATCTGTGTAAACAAGGCAAGATGACCTTGCACACACAGTCCACAACATTTATGTTGCTCAATTTTCTTTATGTAAATAGCATATAGCCAGCAACAGCCTTTAGCTTCAAGATGCTTACATAAAGAAAACAAATTAATGCAAGTAATGCAAAAAAAAAAATAGCAATTGTGTACCAAGCATCAGCCTGAAGCAGCTGACTGAGTGCCTCAGAAATAAATATTCCACCCTGGCTATTCCCTTTAGTATTTGGAATACTGTGATCATAGCATCTGTCACCCTTTTCTTCTCACATCTAATAATTTAAGTTTGTTTTTTCTTTCCTCTTGGCTCTTGCCTTCTGAGCCACTTATGAGTTTTGTGGTCTTGTGCAGGACCCTCTTATTCTCCCTCTGTGTCCTTTTGTACTGCCATTACCAGGACAAGATGCAGTAGTGCAGACAGGATATATCAAAAGTCTTGTACAGGGGAGGATCACCCCCTTGACGTGCTCCTTGCCTATCTCCTAATGCGACCCAACATTGCGTTTGCTCTTTTGACTGCAGCAGCACACTACCTGCTCTGCCTGTTATCAGCTACTACCCACATTTACCCAGTATCCTTTTTTTCAGTTGTGCTGTCTACTGTTGCACCACACATGGTGAATGTGTGGCCTAGAATCCTTACCCCTAGGTGTAATACCTTGCACTGACCAATATAAAATGTAAAAAGCTCCATTTATCACGCCATGCCCCTAATGTGTGAAGGGCTTCCTGTAGTGAATCGATGTATCTACTGCAAGTACTTTTCTTGCTAATGTTGTCTATTTGTTTATTGGCTTAATGAGTAAACACACTGGAACAAAGGTTCCATTTGCAGGTGTGACTCACAGCAAACATTAGCAGCTTACTGCTGACCCCCTCCTCCACGTCAACCCTCTCAGCCCATTATCTGCAGATATGCTGTTTACAGGTACAGTGTGGGGCAGAAGCTCTGTGGGAAAGTAGACATGGAGGAGGGGAGACAGAACCTCAGGGAGGACTTGACTAAGCTAGAGAAATAGTCAGGTATTTGGCAACTGGGTTTAAATGCCAAAAAGTATAAGATAATGCACTTGGGGGCAAATAACGTGGAAACCAAGTACTAGCTGGTTGATGTACAGCTTGCAAGCTCAGAGAAGAAGGATTTGGAAGTGATCATCATGAGTGGCCTGAAGGACTAAGGACAATGCAAGAAAGCAGCAGCCCAAATGAGTCAGATATTGGGCTGCATAGCCACGGGTATAACCTGCCAGAAAGTGTACTTCATTTTGCAACTGTACAGATCCCTAGTATGGCCACACTTACAGTACAGTGTACAGTTTTGGTACTCTTACCTAATGAAGGACATCATTCTACTGGAAATGATCCAGAAAAGGGTAATCAAAATGATCCATGGACCACAAGGCAGAACATATGAGGAGAGACTTGGAGATCTCAATATGTATTCCCTGTAGGATAGAAGGGAGAGGGGTGACATGATTGAAACCTTCAAGTATATTAAGGGTTTCAACATGGTGAGCTCTGAGGGTCTCTTCAGCCTTGCTGGAGTAGGACCACTAGGGGGCACAGGCTCAAGCTGGTGGGGGAAAATTCAAGAGAGAAATAAGGAGACACTTTTTCACAGAGAAGGTAATAGCTAAGTAGAATGAATAGCCACAGGAAGTAGTCTCCCTGAAGACAGTGGACAGCTTCAAGACAGGTTGAGACAGAGCAAAGGGGAAAGTTGCATGTAAGGGAAGGGGAAGGGGAAGGGAGGGTATCAGCGGGAAGGGAGGAGCAGATAGCGGGAAGGAGGGAGGATCCCACATTATACAATGAGGGGTCTGCAAACTCAAGCAGACTTGATAGAACACAAGTCCTTTTTATGCTGGCTCAATAGTATGTTTGTATGGGTGAGTTTTAATACATATGTTAAAGAGCAGTGGACCCAGCACCAACACCCAGGGCACTCCACTCTGCACATCTCTTCACTTTGAATGGTGAACATCCACCACCACTCTTTACTTCTTACATGTGAACCAGTTTTCTGTCTTCTGTCTGTATTCTTTATGAACTCTACAGCACCTTATTTACCACTTCCCAACCATTGTTCAGTGCATATCTAGAATGAATCTTTGTTTTTCATCAATAATATTTGTATTAAAATGTTTCAAATACCAGACAAAATATTGAAACCTTCTTTCTCAAACAAAAATACATAACTGTAGTGTTACAAAATATAAGGCATGGACTATAAATAAACATTAAATAACATGTTAAATTACCTGAATAAATACATAAACTAGAACCTTTGTTGAATTCATAAAATGCTTTGTAACATTCCATAAGAAAGACTACTAATGCAAAAGGCATTGTACTATGAATAAATCAGTTGAACATAAAATTTAACTTTTCCATGTTTCAAAATAAGCTTTAGCTAAAACAGATTTTCTAAGAATACAGGTTTATTGGCTATAACATCTACTTATGTAGCACTGATCAACACCTTATTGTTGCCAGCAGTTGGCCCAGATAAGTTATGGATCTGTTATTTGACCTCATATGCAAAAACCTTTTGCTTAACTAACTAGACTTTTTTATCTGCTGGCAGTGACTTTACTAGCTCAGATGCTTACAGAAAAGATCATTCTAAATAAGATAGCCCCACTACTGTATGGAAACAAATCTCAGAATGACAATGCCTATCACAGAGTTCAGTGATTTGTGGGGTACAGACCTGGGAGCCTGAGGGTTCATGTCAGCTCTAATATGACTTAACAGAACTGTCTTCATCTGCAGACTAATTTTCTATACAGCCCCTAAGGAAGAAGATTGTTGATTTTGGCACTGTTTACCATTCTTACAAACAAATTCAACATTTTCCAGACCGGCTGGCTCTTAAAATCACTTGAGAGCAGGGAAAAAAATCAGCCTCAGGCTGCATCACTATTTTTTTTGTGTTCTAGGAAAAGGTTTTATGGCCCACACAGCTGCTTGCGGATAATCCATAGAGTCAAGATTATCCACTGAGTCAATAGAGGGGCTTTTCTTTTTCCTGTGCATCTTATTTCACTCAGTAAGGAGGGTAGAGGGATTGAAAGGGTCTGTCAAGACAATGAAGTTTACTCAACTGATTTAACTGTACCGTGAACTGAATTGGAAGGGGGAGCTGATTTTGCACAACTTGTCATGTTGATTTGGTTGTAATAACACCTGTTTTTTAGATTAATCTCCCAGGTGTTGCTAGGTGTACTTCCTGCACAGTGTGGGTAACTGGCATATGAATATATGTGAATTGATTTTAGCAGCTTCTGAAAGAACATGTCTTTTTTATGATCTTTTCTACTGTTTTTAAGAGGGGAGTAGTAGTCTCAACTCTCAGCTGGTAGTGACCGCTTCACCTTCAGTCTATGTCCCTCAACAGTGTTGGTGACTCGACTGTCCAACCCTGCTACCACCACAACACCCCTGTGACTTCTCCAGAGCACACAATTTCACTAGTTCACCATGATCCAGTGAATTGGATAGTGACATCTAGTGATGATGGCAGTTCTTGTGGCATGGATAGGCACAGCAGTCATGGCATTATTCCTCCACTGCTTTTACATCAGTACAGTGCATGTCAATGACCATAACCCACCCAAGCAAAAGCTAGGAATACTGACATATAATGGAGTTACAGAGTTGGTTCAGTGGATCAGTAGCTGTACACTAAATTACAGTACATTACCAGAAATTTAGGATTTGGTTAAGGTAGATTTGAGTCACTCATTTGACAAGTTGGTGGCAGCGGAGTGTATTATGGAGGTAGTCATCAGTTCATCAGTGAAGAGAGGAAGAGGGTCAGCTGCATGGAACCCTCATTACTAGGAAGTTCAGTCTGTCCTCCAGCACAGAATGAGTAGTGCAACTGTGGCTAGCAATAAGGAGGAAAGGGGTCAGAAATTGGTTATAAGAAAAGACATTTCAGTGTATTTTTGTTCAGACTTAACATTTATGTTGACAGACAGAAAGGGTTTTAAATGAGGCACACAATTGATGACACACAGAGTTTACAAACTGGGAATGTTAAATGGATTGTGAGGCACTCAGCCAAAACTATATACTGTAAGTTCAGATGTGATGGGGGGGTGGGTTTCAAAAAAGTTGGACACATACAAATGTACCCTGAGCTTGCATCTGTGCCCAAGTGCTGGGCAACCCCCTCCAACCCAACCATAAGTTGTGATCCAAGTAGTCCTGCTGTTATTTTCAGAAGTGGCATTTGTTTATGACAAAAAGTCCTAATATGTAGCAGAAAATGGACTCAGTTGTGAGTTCAATCCAGTTTGGATGCACTTGTGTCCGTTTTTGGATGCAAACTTTGGATGCTGTTAGGCCATCTAATAGATGGTCCAGCAGGTTTGAATACATTTCTGTTTTAAAAATAGCGAGGATGCATAATGAGCAGATGCTTCAGGTCATGTAGTTGTGACAAGATTACATTGACACCCAAAATGGATGCAATGCCAGCATGAACAGATGCTCACTTGGAAGATGTAGAGCCCTATTCACAATCCTGGGGTGGAATTTTTAAAGGGGCACCTGGAAATTATCAGAACTATTTTAGTACAACTGTGCAACTTGCTAAAAAACATCAGACCCCACAAAATGTGGTCTACTGTTTTGTTGAAATTGCCATAATTTACAGAAAACAAATGAGGCAGGCATCAAAATAATGACACTCAGGGACAGCTAGATAGTGCTCCAGTAGAGCTACCACTAACTATGGTGGGGACTGGGTTTAGGAACGGACATATGCTACTCAAAGGCTGGTCAAGAGCGGAGGCTTGAGCATCCCAAGGATAGCTCTCCTCCCTCAGGGGAGGGAGGGTGTTACATCACACTATTAATCTGCTACCCAGCAGATGCTAGATGATGGCACAGTGGAAATGTAGCCTTAGGGGATGGTCCATCCTCAGTGCTCATACATTCATGTATACCTCTATGCATTCATGTGTGCATGGTTGCACGCTAGTGGCTTTTGAGGGCAATACGAAATGACAGTGGAAATTCCCAAGCCATGAATGTATGATGCCTTGGGTCCTATACAGGTCCTGCAACACTGACTAGGCCTCTCCCATGTCTGGATTGTGCAGTGGGGGGATGGGCAACCCCCCAACCCCACCATGAGTTGTGATCCTAGGGTTTCTGCATGAAGTAAATCCTACACAAGGTACAGATGGATGGGGAACCCGGTGCAGAATGGGATAAGTTGTAGAACAGGGTCAAAAACAACGTGATGAAAAATATGATGCATGTTTAATTTTTTGTTTTCTATGTAAGCTGCTGTAAAGCAGGGAAACTGTTGCCAATGTATGAACACATTTAAACATTGTATATAAACATTTTGGTACATTCAGAGGATACAGACATAGGCAACTGGGAATTTCTGTTGTGTCTTCACTTTGGAAAATCCAGCCTCAGGTCTGACATCTGGGTGAGCTTTGGATCCTAATACATTATTCACAGAAGATGTCACATTGGTGTGTTCCAGAAGGGCCACACACAGACAGGCTGTATTGGTGATGAAGCATATGGGAATCATGTCGCCTTCTGGGACCCCTTGCTACAGTACATCCTATATATAGCTCCACTGTATGAGAAGGAGGCACACTACTCTCGTTCCAGTGACTTACAGGGGTCTCCTGGGAGAAAGTCAGTTAAACAGAAAATACTTCCTACACTATGAACTGTTTAGCTTTAAAAATACAGTACACCGAAAAGAACCATGTTATGTAAAAGGAAATTCCACATACAACAGTGGCCAGATGCTATATAATGTATGACAACATTTTTTATGCCAGTGCTAAACAGTGGCATGCAAAGTTACACAGTTTACTTCTGGCATAATACTACCTCCCATCTATAAGGGCAAACACAACTTTTGTTTTGATGATTTGTATGCCTTTTCTAATACTTGCTTCCAAGTTGTGCTGAGGAATAAAGAAATATGCATCTGCTGTACACTTCAAAAATGCTAGTACTGTAGATCCCCAATGGCCCAATGGAAGTTTGCCATGCTTCCACCCTATCAACCTATGTTTAGCAGTCAACTCAAAAGCTAGCACTCAAATAGCCAGGGTATGAGACAGCACTGCCAGTGACATAATTTTCCAGTGGGGGGGGGGAGTTGGCAAGTTCTGGTAAAGCAGCAGCCCCCGCTGGTGGGATGGTGAATATGCTGTCCCAGCAGATGCACACTGCTCACAACTGAAGCGTACCCCCTATATGTACATTTATGGTGCCTCAGAGGTGCTGGGGAGAAACAGAAGAGGAAAACCAACTGGCAACAGCAGGATGAAGGAGCATCACCACACAGATCTCAGCTCCGGTCTCTCTCTACCATGATTTGGACCCTGGAGTTCAGGAGGAAAGAATCCCGGGGGGGGGGGGAAGTAATGTGTTGAAAAGAGGAGAGACAAGGGTAAGTCCTGAAGATGGGGGGTGATGGGGCTTGTGGTGCTAGCCTGAATAGGTGCAGGCAGGTCTGGTGAAAGAGGATAAACATCTGAATAAAAAGAAATTCCAGTACCATCATTTACTACCAGTAATGCCAGGGGCATCTGTAACCAGAAAATGCTTGCTTAGAGCCAGAGATGATCATTTGTACTTTTAAGGAGCAGTAACTGAATTATAAGTGGGGGGTTGAGAGTAGGAGGCCTTAATATTCGATTGGTTAGAGCAGCACTGACCAGGAAAGCATCACACTAACCGTAAATAATTCCAGTGCGGGGACTAAATTTGTAAGCCCTTGAGGCATCTCACCAACACAACAGTGTGACTGTGCAGAATATATCACTACATTTATGAAAATGAGGGATCCATTATGCATAAAAGGTGCTGCAACATATTCAATGGTTTCAGCAATGCTGAACAGCTGCCATTGCACTGTTAAATGCTGCCAAACCCTGCATTTAAATTGGCACACTGGCTGTGCCCCATCCCCTGCTAGCTCAATGTATGTTGGAAAAGTCCTGGTGCCTAGTGGACCCCCCCAATCACCCATGCTGTTATAGATACACATTTTCCCTGATGTCAAGTGGATCCCCAACCCCCCGATTGCTCATGCTGTTATACACACACATGCTCCCTGGTATTCAGTGTATTCCCACTTCCCCAGATCAGTTGTCAAACCCCCTTTCAACCCACCTGCTCCTGAACCACTGCCCAACACCCCCCCATAGCCAGGATGTCAGTCTGTTCTATCAACAGTGACAGCGACTGGCAAAGCCCTCTGCTCACCTCCTCTGCATGCCACCGTCTGACTGTCCATGAGTGCTCCCAAGCACAGGCTCACTGAAATTCTACAAAATTCTGCCAAAATCTAAACTTCAGTTATTCCAGTCTGTAGTTAAAAGCACTCATCCAAATGTTACCAGATTAGTCAAGTATACTGGTCCATACTATATATATAATTTAGCAAAGTTGAACATTCCTAGCTTTGAAGGGAGCTGAGTTATAGGTAGCCAAACATCTCATCAAAATGTATTTTTCAATTATTTCCATTTAATTTTCAAATTTCTTATCCAACTTCTTCATAGAATTATGATTTAAAGAACCATAAAACATGGGTAACTGTGCCAAGTTTTAGGTCTAAAGTTTTAAAGGGGACCGAGTTATAGGCAGCCTAACATTTTGCCAACATTTTAATTATTTCAGTTATTTCCATCTAATTTTAAAACAACTTATCCAAATTTTCACCAACTGTGAATATTTAAATCACTATACTGCATGAATATGTGTGGCATATTTCACATTTCTAACTTTCAAGGAACTGGGTTATAATAAGTAGCCAAACTTTCAGAAATGTTTTAAATTGTATTTGTATGAATTTGTTTTACCAGGGAAAGGCTAAACTGAGCAGTTCCATTTACAAAAGGGATCCTAATTAGCACAGGCAATAGTTCAACAAATTAAAGGTACAGAGCATATCACAGAGTACAGAAGCAGCAAAAATAAAAAAATGCATTATAAGCAAAGGGTAGAAAAACAACAAGAGTGCTTACCCACTGGTGCAGTGTTAGCTCTACTGCTCATCATGCTGGCAATCCACATTTGAAGAGGGATCCGTGTTATTGTGGCCCAGCCAGAGGGTGGAGGATTCAGCATGTGAGAGAACACCGTCTTCTGGGGAGGGAGGGTTGCTGCCTCTGCTGCAATACTACCACCTAGGTGACCATGGTTGACAGCACAGTGGAGGTAAGCAGGTTACAGCATTGATGTCAGGCAGCTCACATACTACTTGCCTTTGTGTGTGTCAGTATGCCTGAGTCCCCCTCTGTCAACATCCACTGCAGAGAAACTAGGAAAAGGACTGGACCTGGCAGTCAAGGAGACAGGACCCTTGTACATCTGGGCCCTTGCAAGGCTCATCACACAGGCTCCCTGATGAGACTTAGGAAATTTGTGGGTACTTCCCCCTGCCTTTCACTACCACCTGAGGGGGCCAAACTATGGCTCTGTGGAGGGGCTGGCAGAGGAGACATCACGAGGCAAGTCAGCCCATACCTTGGAGTGCCCAGAAAGAAACAAGGGTCAGACACTTAAGTGACATAATTTGTAAGCAGATGAATAAATAAATAAATAAAAACGAGAAATAAGTGGTAGTAAAGGCAGGTGTGTGGACAGTAATCGAGAGTCTAATATGTACTGATAAGCAGAGCTCTGTAATTTTGTTACAAAATAATAACATGGTTGAATTTGTGCTGTTTTGTAGCTTATCTATTAAAGACATAGTGATCAGTTCTCAAAAGGATTTGAAGGCTGCAAGCTCTGGTTGCGCTGAATGCATGGTGCATGAGGCTTGCATCATTTCCGGGGTTGCAATCAGGATTCTCAATCCCCTATTTCTCCGTATACCACATATGGTGAGGTAGACCAGCTTTTGCTGGTCTAATCTTGCTGACCTTTTTACGGGGTTTGCACCAAGTATTTGGTGCATGCCACCATAAAAAGGCTAGGGAGTCACATGACGTGCAGTCTACTAGAATGGGGCACACTGTGCAATAAAGTGTTTGGGGCAATGCAGGGTTTGATGCAGGGTTTGTGAAAAGCTTTGCATCAACCTCTAAGAATCGAGCCCATAGAGTTTAAGAAAAGAGTCCCTAAACAAGGACTACGATCTGCAGTGGTCCTGGAATATTGTGTCCAAAATTGACCAAAATTGCAACCAAGAGTTTTGTAGAGCTTCACTTCCATATAGAGGGACAATACTCTGGAATTCTATCCCTGCAATCTTGCAGAAGTTAAATTCCTTCATTAAACAATGTCACTTAAGAAGTTGGATGGTGCAGTGGATGACTGCTCCATAACCTTGCTGTTCAGGTGAGGTTATACGACCTGCAAGGCTTGGTCTTGTGGCCACCATCTGATAGTTGTAACTAGTCAGTTACTGTCTTAATTGCTCAAACACATATTTGTCGTGGGTGAGTCACTGGTACTGCTGAAACTTGTAACTAGTGAAGAGTAATCTGCTTTGTAAGTGTACAGTCATAGCCAAAAATATTGGTGCCCTTGCACTTTTTCAAATAACTCACAATTTCCTCTAAACATAAGTTGAAATTAACAACAGTACAGTATTTGGTCTCCACAATTCTTTATTTCTCTGTTAATATTACAGAACCTTTGTTTTTGATTCAGAATTTAATATATCCTTTTAAACAGAAAATGAAAAGAAATGGCATTGACAAAATTATTGGCACCCTAGACTTAATATTTGGTAGGACAGCCTTTGGTCAAAATAACTACAATCAACCACTTCCTATAGCCATGGATGAGCTTCCTGCACCTCTCTACTGGCAGTTTGGCACACTCTTCTTGTGCAAACTGCTCCAGTTCTCCCAGATTTGAAGGGTGCCTTCTCCCAACTGCTGTTTTCAGATCCCTCTACAGGTTTTCAATGGGATTTAGATCTGGACTCATTGCTGGCCACTTCAGAACAGTCCAGCATCTTGTCTTGAACCATTCCTGGGTGCTTTTTGAAGTGTGTTTGGGGTCATTGTCCTGCTGGAAGACCCATGACCTTCGTCGAGACCCACCTTTCTGACACTGGGTTCAACATTGCGCTCCAAAATGGCCTGGTAAACTCCAGATTACATGATGCCATGCACACGTTCAAGGCACCCAGTGCCCCAGGCAGCACAGCAACCCCAAAACATCACTGGACCTCCTCCATGTTTGACTGTAGGGAATGTGTTCTTTTCTTTGAAGGCTTCATTTTGTTTTCTGTAAACAGAGATGATGTGCTTTACCAAAAAGCAATAATTTGGTCTCATCTGTCCACAGGACATTCTCCCAGAAGGATTTTGGCTTGTTCAGGTGTGTTTTGGCAAACCCCAGTCGGGCTTTCTTATGTCTCTCTCTCAGCAGTGGGGTCCTCCTGGGCTTCCTACCATATAACCCCCTTTCATTGAGTTGGCGATGGATGCTGCAAGTTGAAACTATCGTACCTTGTGTCTGAAGGTCAGCTTGAATCTGGTAGTTGATCGAGGTGCTTTCTCCACCATTCGAACAATCCTGTGCTGCTATCTTCGATCAAGTGTTCTCTTGCAGCCACATCCAGGGAGGTTGGCTACAGTGCCATGGGCCTTAAACATCCTGATAACATTATGTAAGGTGGAAATAGGAACATCAAGGTCTCTGGAGATTGATTTGTAGCCTTGAGATTGTCCATGCTTGGCTACAATCTTCTGTCTGACCTCCTCAGACAATTCTCTGGCTGTCTTTCTTTTCTCCATGCTCATTCGTACACACAGTGACACAAAACAGGAGAATGAGTCCTTTCTCTATTCAAACTGGTTGAATGAGTGATTTTTATATTGCAGACACCTGCAACTCACCACAGGTGAGTTCAATTCCAAAGTGAAGGAGAATCGCCTGCTTGAAATCTAATTATTTCTAACTACTTCTAAAAGGTGCCAATAATTTTGTCCGGGCCATTTAAGGATTTCTGTGTGGAATAAGCTAAGACTTAGTAAATTTTTCTGCTTTTTGTGTTTTGTTCCACTGCAAACCAAAGAAATACATATGTAGATACCAAAATATTTTTTAATTTCAACAATTTTCTGGAAGGAATGGTGCATTATTAGAAAAAACTGCAAGGGCGCCAATATTTTTGGCCACGACTGTAGTTATGAACTATGTTTTAAATTTGTATATCGTTAATTTCTATATTTCTGTCACGTGTAACTGATTTACCTCAATCTATGGTGTTAACATGATGCACTTAACTTGAGATTATTCACTATCCTTTTTGTATGTTTTATCAAATTACATGATATTTTAGAATTCTAAACCTATTCCTATGAAACATTGTATGTGTGGTAAAGGACCTCATTGGAAATGAACAATGCTCAATGGAGTTCTTTTTATCCCTGTTCATGATTTTATGAATAAAAGTGACTGCTACTATTAAAATAAAATGTGTATGTCCTTTTGTTTTCTTGTGGCCCCATTTAAACTGTGGAATAGACTGCTAAAAACTGTGTCCATTTTGTGACATTGTTTGCGAGTGCTGTTATATGGCCTGAATTTGGATTGTAAACAAAGCACTAACTTAAACTTACTGTGCTTCTTATATGCTGAGGTAGTCTAAGTATATGCCTGCATATCAGTTTATTTTTCACAAATATTCTTTCCCCCAATATTAATACTGCAGCACTCCGCTCATGTGCATGACATGTGATGTCCAATAAAAAAGTTTAATTATGCCCTGTTTTAATTGTTTTTTTTTCCGGACCTTCTATTAAGCCCTAGAGATGTTGCAAAATAAAATTTCACTTGTGAAATTGCAGTGAAATCTGCAAATTTGCCGGGTGAAATTTGTTGTGAAACTGTGGTGAAATTTTGCAATTTTGCCCATGGTAATTCTCTCACCCACCATCATTGTCTCCTGTCCCAAAAGTCCCAACCAAGTCCCTGGTGTTTAGTGTCCCCGCCCCACGAGTCACTGGCCCAGATATAAATTAAAATTCTCTCCCTGCTGTCTAGTGGTCCCCACCCCATGGCCGATCATCTGCCCAAATTGAACAACCCCCCCAGTTAAATAATTCTTTCCCTGATCCCCAGACCCTCAAGCCTTTAAAAAAATTAAATCTTCAACCAGATCCCACTCCCTCATGTCTAGTGGACCTCCACCCTGTCTTCAGACAGCACCCACTCCCCCAGGACCCCGATCGGGCCACCGGCACAGCCCTCCATTCACCTCCATGTCCTGCAGCCCAAATGAGTGCTTCAAATTAATGAATGAGCATGAATAAGCACACGCTCATTCATTGAAGTGCTCATTTGGGCTGCCGTCCATGGAGCTGAGTGGAGGGCTGTGCCAGTGGTCCAATCAGGGTACTGATCCCTTGATTTATTTTCTTGGACTGATTGCTTTTTAATCATGATTTGTGCTTAATTTTCCGACTGTCGTGAAAAGGAACAATGAGAGTTTTATCAAGAAAATACTTTACATTCTTCTTGAAAACTGGTGTTCATTTTCATTAGAAACTAATAGAAGTACAGCCTTAATCATATTTACCAAATAGCTGTCTGCCTGTATAACCACAGATGCTTTAGGCAATGGAATTAGAGCTTACACTGAATCCATTTTAAAAGTAATGCAAATATTTTGACATTTGCATTTATATCAAGAACACATTCCATAAATGAAAGGAAATATTCATTTGGTGATTATTTAGCTCTTGATTCTGTGAGCTCACAGAAGTGACACATACTTACTGAGAAGGCAATTCACTCTCATAACAGACCGTTAAGCTTTTACTGCATTAATGCCTACACAAGAAACTAGTTGACAACTGATATATATCTCACTGGGCACTGCTGAGACCATTTAGATACAATTAGAATTATTAACAGGGTGCTTCAAAAGGGGGCAGTTGATTTATTATCAGTATTATAATTGTTGGATGTCTATCTGAAGACAGGGTGAAGGGTCCACTAGATACCAGGGACAGGGGAGGATATTGTTTTTTTGAAAGAATGGTGGCCGGATAGTGGCGAAATTGCAAACTTTCACCTGCGGGTGACACAATTTTGCCAGTTCCGTGGGTGAAATTTTGCATTTCACCTGGTGAAATATTTTGTGAAATGCACAAATTATGTGAAATATTTTGCCAGGTGAAATTTTCCAGTTTCGCACAACTCTGTGAAGGCCACATATTTACATAGCAGTGGATTGCTCACTGCAAGCTGCCACAGGGCTTCAGTCAGGGTTTACTTTTGAGTCAAAAAGCAAATAAAACCTACATCTGCTCAGAAAGAAACACAATGTGTTAGCTCCACCAGATTTTCAAAGCCATCCAGCCAAAAGCTTTTTAAAGTGAAAAAACACTTTATTTCTTGTGCAAAACATACAATATAACTCATGGTTGATGCAGTTTGGACAGATACAGCAATTATATTCCAGTGTCCAGAGTTCAAAGTCCATGTATCAATAGTCCAATAAATAATCCATAAAAACAACTAGCCATGAGGAAAAACAGCTGGCACAAAACTTTCGCAGCAAGGGCTGAGGATCACTCCCTCATGACGTCACCTGACGTGTTTCGCATGTAGCTTTCTCAAAGGCTGATGTCTAGGACCAGTTTCATTACATTTCTTATGCTCATGATACGGAAGGGGAGTGAAGATGAACTTCTAGAATATGTGAGGTACCTAGAAACAAATAATGACAATTTGTGTTTTAGCATTTGTTTCAGTAAGACTGAGATTAGTTTTCTAGATTTGAGAATTTTCAAAGATGGCAATGGAGGAGTGGGGACTGATTTGTTTAGAAAATAAACAGACCAAAATACTATCCTTTTGGCTAGTTGTTGCCATCCTAGGCATGTTATTGAGGAAATACCAAAGGGACAATACATTCGGGCAAAAAGAAACTGTAGTAGTCCAGGGGAATATGAAAAAATGGCACAGGAGTTGACTGTGAGGCTACAGGATAGAGGATACAACAGTAATGTTTTAATAAAGGCACAGAAGGAAACAGATGAGATCCCAAGAGAGGCCTTGTTAATAAGCAATGCTAAAAATAAGGACTGTGGCCCACAAACAACTTTTGTCACCACATATAGCCCACAATCAGATGAGATAGCAAAAATCATTAGGAAGCATTGGCATCTACTTTTGTTGGACCCTAAACTGAATAATGTTGACATTAGAGGTCCAAGAATGGTATATCGTAGTGGGAAGAATGATAAGGATTTTGTGGTGCATTCAGTTCAGCCAGTATCAGAAAGACCTAGAAACTGACTTACTGAATGAAGAGGGGCTTGTAACAAATGTGGAAAAAGCAAATATTGCCCTTGGGTAAAAAACACTAAATGTTTTAAAAATCATGCTACAGGGCTGGATGTAAAGATTCGGGGTTCCATTACCTGTAGTACTCCAGACGTGATATATTTGGCAGAATGTAACTGTGATAGCTTTTATATAGGCAAAACTAAGTGTCCTTTTAAAGTATGAATAAGTGAGCATGCCAGGGTGATTTTGAACTATGACTATACCAGTGCTCTAGCTCTGCATATGACCTAAGCAAAAAACAGAAATGAACATAATTTTGTATTTACGGTGATTGAAAAACCATTTCTAACCAAAAGGGGGGAGGGGCGATTATGACAATTTGCTCCTGAGAAGGGAGCAGTATTGGATTTCTGCTATGAGAGCAATGTATGCCCCAGATCTGAATGAGAATATAGATATTAAACCTTTTTTAAAATTTGAGAAAAAAGTAAAAGGTTTTTAAATAGTGGTGTTTATTAATATGTGTTGTTTTTTCTTTCTTTCCTAAAAAACTTTTTCTTTTTTTTTTTCTTTCAGCATTGCACAGATTTGACTTTTACCTACCAGGGTGAGTCAAGATTGTATGAAAATGTGGTACTTCTTGGAATATTTCCAATTGTATTATGTGCAATACTATACTGGTGCTTTTTAAAGTATACTTGGCACAGTTTCTTTCTTTTTTCTAAGTATGGGTTATAATTAAATGATTGTGTCTACTGTGTCTTTAAGGAATATGTTTAAATGTAATGAAACTGCTCCTAGACATCAGCCTTTGAGAAAGCTACATGCAAAACGCATCAGATGATGTCACAAGGGAGTGTCCCTCACCTCTTGCTGCGAAGGTTTTGTGCCAGCCGTTTTTCGTCACGGCTAGTTGTTTTTATGGATTATTTATTGGGCTATTGATACATGGACTTTGGACTCTGGACACTGGAATATAATTGATGTATCTGTCCAAATTGCATCAACTGTGAGTTTTGTTGTATGTTTTGCATAAGAAATACAGCTTTTTTCACTTTAAAAAGCTTTTGGCTGGGAGGCTTTGAAATTCTGGTGGAGCTAAGACATTGTGTTTCTTTTTGAGAAGGGGCAGGTATTATTTGCTTTTTGTTCAGTATTTTGTTTAACCTGGCACTGCTCACTTCCTGGGTGTAGTCACATTCATTAACAACTTTACTTCTGAGCCAGAGACCTTTTGTCTTTAAAGTGAGTCTGTCTCCATGGTGTCTGCACATTACCTACATAATGGTAGTTTGTTGATTGGTCCCCCCAACTGTCATCTGGAAGTGGATGGCTGTGTTTGCTTTAGGTGCTCCCTTGCACCATAGATTCACATGCTTCCTATGTGTTTGCCTCTTCTGCACATACCTCTCAAGTGTCCCTGATTTTCAGGGACGTCCCTAATTTTGCCTCAAAATTTTACTCTGTCCCTCCTAAAATGTGTATATTTGTGGCTAAACAGTGGGGACTGTAAGCACAAAACAATGTCAAGCATTAAAATTACAGACTTGTTCTTCTTTAGAAAATGCATTTTGCACTAAGCCCATATATTCTACCTGCTTTCTGGATGGATATCTCTAATTTTGAAGATGTGTCCCTGATTTTGGTCCTTTGTCCCTGATTTTTTTAAGCCTTGTCCCTGATTTATGAGGCAGGAGGTTGAGAGGGATGCTTCTGCAGTGTGGTGGAGTTCAAGAAATCTGCAGTGTCCTGAATGCGGTTCTGTGTTATGCATGTAATCATAAATGATATGGTCTGCAGATTAACTTGTTTGAATTGAAATACTTGAATTTCACTCCATGTGAGTATATGAACTCAAAGCATAATATTACTAGGGATGCATAATGATGTTTTTTTTTTTTACAGTGGAGGAGGAGGATATGTCAGACAGTTTAAAATAAAAAAAGAAGCGATGTACTGTAAATGTTTTTTAATTATTTAATTACATTTATTATACGTTTTTGTGTGGCAGTAGATGTGTGTGTACCCTTATTTAGGATAAACTTGGTTAGACATGGTTGTGCATTACTAAGATGCCATAATTGTGGTGTCCTTGTGTGGTTTGGTATTTTGGAATAGTGTCTGACTTTTTTTGTCCCCAGCATCTTTATAGTGTTGACAAACGAACAGTGCTATAATGTGATTTTTTTACAAGTGAAATATTTGGTTTTAAAGGGTTTGCAGTGATGTGAGCAAGCTTTATTGTGCATCTCAAATTGAGTGACTCAATAAAACCGCTCATAGTTAGAGCAAGTGGTGAATAACACAGATGAGCACTGTAGCATGAGTATAGCAGTGAACTACCCTCAGTAACGCAGGATATGGGAATTTATTTGGTCAAGCCCTGCCAAGCTGTCCATTTAGAATAGTGACTTGAGCTACCGCCTCTACAGCTGGTGGACCTTGGGTCAGGTCTGGCTGCGTGAGAATTTTATTTTTTCTTCATTCTTCTACATTCGCTCCCCCTTTTAGTTGACTACATTTAAATTAGGGGGTGTAAGGGGCTATTTTGTTTTACTTGCCATTCTTGAGGAAGTAAGTGGCCGTCACTGTTTGCAATGGTCAGTGTAATGTTGCTCGCCCTTTTTGTTTTAGGCGCATTTCTGTTTGCTCTATTTGGTCAGCGGGATTTAAAACAAGCCTTTATCACATAAAACCATTTTAATGGGCATATCATATTTTTTCCAGTAAGATTCTTGGGGCTTAATTTTCAAAGAGCCTTCAGGGTGACTCAAATTGCATCACTCTAGGGCTGTTGCAAACTCTTGTTGTGTCAGGGACCCTGCATCCAATTTTATAATGGAAGGGTCCTGGCACCAAAAACCCAGGAGAAGCTGCAGCCACAGGCTAGTTCCAAACAGATGCCACACATGGGTGAACTGCTGAAGGGATCCCCCCTACCCAGCACAACACTAGAGGGGCCAAGATGGTTGGGGGTGCTGAATCATCATGCCAGGAGGGGGCAAGGGAGGCAGAAGGGGCAAGGGGTGTCATAGGGGGTCAGGGGGACTGCAAGCATAGAAGGTTGTTATGTGGCACCCAGCGGAGGTGCCATTTGTTGAGTCGTACTGCCCATGGGATGGGACAGCTTGGGGGGATCTAGGGACAGTCATTGCACTGGCCTCAGGTGGGCACAGTCCTGACAGCTGCCCCATAGGTAGCCAGCTTGCATATGCCTGTAAACAGTAAGCTGGAGTTGCAGGGTGAGCGATGCCAGTGGTGGGGGTAATTTCTCCAGGCACTGCCGCAGTCTTCTCATACCCACCCTTCCATGTTGTGGCAAGCTACCTCCTGCTTACAGGTTTATGTGAGCTGGATACCTATGGGGCAGTTGCTAGGGCTGTGCCCATCTGGAGCCATTGCAATGTCTGTCCCTGGAGCCCCCCCAAAAGGTGCTATTCTTTGGGCAGTATGGTTCAGCAAACAGCACCCTGGTGGATGCCACATCACAACCTGCTATGCCAATAGTCCGTCCAACCCCCATATGGCACCACTCATGCCCCTTCTGTCCCTAGCAGCCCAGTTTCAGACCCAGTTTCCCTTAATCACAGTGTGTGGTACTGATGCACATCCCTTAGACCACCTCCTGGCTGATCTAAGTGGAGCCCCTTGCTGCATCCACAACAGGGCCTACCAAATCACAAAAAAGGGGATGTTGCAACCCCACCATGATACAAGCCCTGTTGCGACCTGGTGCACCCTAATTTGCATCACAAGGTTGGTGCAATGCCACTTTGGTGCAATGGCTCTCCTTTTTGATGCAGACCAAGTTTTAAAATGCGGATTGCCTCATCTTTTGATGTAACTACCACATGAATCATTTATGTTTGATGCAGGCACCTTGCTTCATCCTTTGAGCTTTGAAAATTGAGCCCCCTGTCTTTTGTATGCCATGTGATGCACACTAGGCCTGCACGGCTTGCCTAGTAAAACTGATGGCCAAAAAAAGGATGTGGTTCAGACAGGGCAGGTAATGTCCAGCACTATATACTTTTCTACTATATGCCATTTCTGGGGGAATTTGGCTGCTTTTGACTACTTTTATACCTGTTTAACTGTGGCACTGCAAGTGTATTACAAGGACACCACAGTGACAGGGATGCAACTATGGTTCCTGAATAAGGCACGAAGTTTATAAAGCACTTTGGTAACAGTTGGTGACAGTTGGTAGCACTGGAACACATATAATAACTTGGCAACAGTATGTAGCACTAGATGGTAAGGTGACCCAATAGTAATTGGTAGCTTTTAGTGTAAGATAGATACTCAAGATTTACCATGATTGCAGTAGAGAGGATGTATGGAAGGAGGGAACGAAAAATTGCAGAGGGTAGAATGGAAGAAGGAAAAGGAAATTTATGGAGAGAGAGACACAGACAGAACATGATTTTCAAGGCAAACAGAGGTGACAAGGTGGACTAAAGTGCATATAAAAGCAGTATAGGGGTAGGTTATAAGTGCTTAATTGAGTGTAGGGGTTGGCCAGAGTTAGGCTATGTTAACTGGAAGGGGGTTAGAAGGAGAGGAGAGGTAGAGTGTGACAGGTTGATGAGAGAGAGGTATTGTAGGTGGGGGTATCCAAGGGGAGTTGAAATTCAACAGTGTCCTGTTATCCTTATCTGGGCAGGGTGGTGGACAGCCCTACTGGCAGTACACTGATTATAGGTGATGAAAGTTATATATATATATATATAGTATATACACATATACATATATATATATATATATATATGTATATAGAGTGATGTGAGAGAAGGGGTAGCAGAGGTCAACTATAGTAGCATGTCTCATGTGCATATGTCCCCTGGTTAACCGCTCTTGGAATTTTTGTGGTTCTGCACTCTTGTTATCACATTCTCCAACTGCCATATTCTCCATAGTAGAGTCTTGGGGTGTTGAAACCAGGGAGAGAAAGACATGGCACCATGTTCTTACATGCATATGTTCCCTGAGTAACCCCTCTTGGGACTTATGTGCTTCAGCCACCTTATCATCATATTATCTAATTGTCATATTTTCCATTGTCCTGGGTAGTAGTGTGCAAAAATATTTTTTTGCTGGCAGAAATGAAGAAAAAGTCAGACTTTCGCTTCTTCGAAAGTTCAGGAATCCATTTCCGAACCTTTTGTGGAAATTCTGCCTCCCCTATGATTCAAATTAAAGAAGTTTTCCCCGGTGATCCCAGGTGACCAGTGGTCCCAGCCCTCACATGGCAACACACCCAACATTAATAAAAAAATCCACAAATCCCCCATAATCCCTGGTGGCTAGCAGTCCCACCCCACCCATCACCCACCTGACAAAAAAAAAGCTTCTCTTGTAAACCCTGGTGGCTAGTGGTCCCTCCCACCACCCAGTCACCCACCCAACCACATCAGGTTAACACCTCCCCATGCCAATCCCCCATCATACAGTCACGCACACAAAATCAATAAAATAAACTATTTCTCCCTGGTGGTCTAGTGGCCCTCCCTCCCTACCTCCCTACCCCCAAGTCATGAATCAAACATTGCTTTCTAATCCCTGGTGGCCAAGTGCACCCCCCCACACCGCCCTGCAGGCAATGTCCCTCAAGTCCCACCCCGCTCCCTCCCTTCCCAAACCCAAGTGGGCCACAGGTGCAGCCCTCCTCTCTCCTCCACAGTTGGCAGCCCACTGATCTTATGAATAAATCAGCATGCACACGAGGACAGGAAGAGGTCACTTATTGAATTAAAGATGTTTCTAAGGTGAAGATATCCAGAGGGATATTCTTCAAGGCCCTCATGGTTCTGAGGCCTGTACGGGATTTCAGTGGTATCAATTAGTTAAGATAACTTTTGCTAGCACTGTATTCAAAAGGGGGAGTCTTCTTTTGCTGGCAAATTAGAGGGCATTCTGGGGCAAGGAATGACTGCGTGTTCAGTATGTGCTGCAGCTGTGCCAAGAAGGAAGATGGTACTGGTCTTGTCAAAGGACATGCAGATGTGGTGATTTAATGTAATGGACAGGGATTGGTTGGGGAGGCAGCTAGTGCAGGGGTGACCAGCTATAAGAGTCTGATGCATGTGTTTATTATTATATGGCAATGGATTGCAATTAGCCAATCTGTGAGGAGGACAACTGTACCTCTTACTGTGTATACAGTTGTCTCCTAATGCTGCGTGTTTGATGCACTCACTTCCATTTTCACTGCTGCTCCCTTTCAGTTTTATGATGCAGGAAACCATGTGGTCCATAGTGCTAATTTCAGGAACAACAGAAGTGGAAAAAAAAAACAACCTTTGCCATTACTTTTTTTTAACAACCTCCAGCCTCCACACTACCATACTGAAGACACTACACCTATGCCCCCTTCACCACCATGCCAAACTCACAGTATGCCACGTGCGTTCACAGTACAGAACAATGGAATGTGCCAAATACATTCGGGGGGAAGAAAAATAATAAAATAAATCCAGCTGAGCTTGACTGAGACTTGCACCAGCACGTCTACTGCCTGGACTTACATCCTTTGTGCCAGCATCCTCCGGGCCAGGGTTTTGGGGGAAAAAGTAACCCAAAAAATGGGAAAAAGCCCCCACTGCTGTGCAACAATCCCCAACAGCTGGAGGGGGGCATGGATGGTCAGTATAAGTGCCACTGAGTCCCGCTGGCACTGGGGGAAAAACTTGTGTTTAAAAAATAAAAACTCCACATGCATGCTATGGGCATTCCATTATCTTATATTATGTATAGTATATGAGTGCTGTAATCTGTGTTCCTTACAGGTAACAGGGATCTCTCATTATAGCTGGGCAGACAGAACTGACAGCTTTGCTTCACAGTCCTCTTGCTCAGTCAGCATGTGAGACCCCTGGTACACCCTAAGATTCACAGATTACAGAACCCATATACATATAAAAAATGAAAAGTTGCACTGGGTAGCACAAGAACAGTAAATTCTCAATAGGCATACAGAGGGACAATACTGTATAACAGGAAATATTCGCAATCCATTAATATTCGCTATGTTAGCTATTTATAGTGAATGAGCCAATATTTCTGGACCATGAATATTATTGATTGCGGGGGTACTGAAGTTACCGATGAATACACTCGGACAGCTCTCTACCAATGCTTGACTACAGTACTTGAGCGAGTTCAACTGTTACCAAACATGGCGATGGCAACCAGCTTGCTAGTTTGGTCTGATTCCAGTTTGTGATCATTTATTTTTTTAAGTAAAATTAATGACTCTTGTATATCCAGTTGATCCTAGCTTTTTATGTCAATTGTAGTACAGTGTGGCTGTGGTCAGGGATAGAGTGAGTGACAGCACATGTGTTGTGCATGCTCCCTGCACTCTCTCACTTTGCAACTCCATGTCATATTATAAGAAAAAACAATTTTTTCAGTCAGCTGGTGTTTGGCAGAAGAAAATTCAGGAGAACACTGAGAGGAGGAGGAAGCGGTAGGTGGCAATGGGAACTAGCGCATGGACTTGTTAGTGGCTCTGGATGGAGGCAGAGGAGAGCAGAGGAGTATTAAATGTTGATCTTGTGGGGTAATGCTATTGGACAGATGTTATTCTGCACTTTTTTAAGCCTGGAGGGAAAAGGTACATGGTAAAAACATTCTTTGTGTTCATCAAGTTTCCTCAAGAGTTTCAGTAGCTGTATGCTGTCAGGTATGACTCATACATGGGGTGGGAGATTGAAGCTGGAGCTAAGAGCTGCGAGCTGTGCCGTGCAGTATGATGGATTTTATACAGCTGCCTCAGGTTGTTGCAAGTTGCTGTGGGTCATGTATGCTAGCTGATTGCTGTAATTAAGAGCTATGGCAACAGCTAGTTAGACAGAACTAGAGTTAAAAGATGCAGCAGCATACTTATAGGTGTGCTATTTGCTTGCACAGTTCAATCGCGAATATTATCGAGGTCGAATAAATTTATGCAACGCAGAGTGCAAATATTATTGGGTGCTAATATTTTCTGTTCTACAGTAGTTCTAAGTTGAATGCTGGCTATATAAGAATCAGACCCAGTAAAACTGGTTATCCTGAGAGCCTGATGTACATGGAAGTCTAGGATTTAGAGGCACTCAGAAAGATGTAGTAGGGGAAAAAGTGTACGGGGCATCTTAAACCTGGTATTTTCAAATGGGGATGGAAAGAGGATCTCAGGTTAGAAGCAGGTAGCCATCTAGGAACAAGCCACCACCAAACAGTGTGGTTCACAATAAACACAGCTGTAGAGTCAAGCCATACAAAAGCAAGGATGTTGGACTTTAGGAGGCCTGACTTTGGCAAAATGGGAGAGTGCCTCAGAAAAGCAATAGCAAACAGGCAAGAAGGGAGGGTGGAAGAACAATGGGGAAAAATCAAAACTGCCATCAAAGAGGCAACAAGCCTTTGTGTAAAGCAAATCAACAAAACAAAATGAAGGAAAAAGCCGCTATGGTTTTCAAAAGAGGTGGCAGGGAATGTTAAGGAGAAAAGGATAGCATTCAGGAAATATAAGAAAACACAGAAGGAGCAGTACAGAGAACTATATCAGTTAAAGCAGAAGGAGGCAGGGAAGGCAGTCAGAATAGCAAAGGCCCAAACTGAGGAAAATATAGCAAACTCTGTTAAGAAGGGGGATAAAACCTTTTATACGTATATTAGAGAGTGAAGAAAGACCAAGGGAGGGATACTGAGGTTTAATAAAGGGGAGGGGATGTGGGTAGAGGGTGACATTGAAAAATCAGGGATACTGAATGAATACTTCTGCTCAGTATTCACAAAAGAACAGAAGGGGAGGTACCTAAAGCAAACAATAGAAACACTCTGGATAGGACGGTCGATACCAGTCCATTCACAGAAGAAAGGGTTTTGAAATAACTCTTAAAACTGAAGGTAGACAAAGCAATGGGGCCTAATGGGATTCATCCAAGAATTCTAAAAGAACTAAGGGTAGAACTAGTGATACCACTGACTACCCTTTTTATCAAATCGGGGGGGGGATGAGGTGGCACCTGAGGACTGGAGGAGAGTGGATGTGATTCCACTTCACAAAAGTGGGAGCAAGGCAGATGCAGGAAACTATAGACCTGTTAGTTTGACCTCAGTGGTAGGGAAAATGATGCAATCACTTCTGAAGGAATTAATTGTTGAGCATCTAGATGCCAGCGGAGCACAGGACCACAGGCAGCATGATGTCATAGTGGAAAGGTCGTGTCAGATGAATCTAATAGATTTCTTTGACTGGGTGACCAAAGCAGTAGACCAGGGAGGGGCTGTGGTCATGGCCTACCTAGACTTTAGCAAGGCATTTGACACAGTCCCACACAAAAGATTAATATACAAGTTAGCCAGTCTTGGAGTGGGTCCCAAGGTGGTAGGCTGGGTAAAAAATTGGTTGGACAACAGGATGCAGAGGGTAATAGTAAACAGTGTCCACTCTAAAGAAAGGGGGATTACTAGCAGTGTACTGCAAGGTTCAGTACTGGGACCAGTCCTCTTTAATGACTTTATAAGTGACATTGCAGAGGGACTGGAAGGAAAAGTATGTCTCTTTGCAGGTGACATAAAGATCTGCAACAGGGTTAATACAGAAGGTGGGGTGGAAAGGATGAGAAGGAACTTGGCAAGGTTGGAGGAATGGTCAAATGTATGGCAGCTTAAATTCAGTGCAAAGAAGTTCAAAGTAATGAAACTGGGAAACAAAAATGCAGGGGAAGAGTATACAATAGGAGGTAGGATGCTAACAACAACAGAAATGGAAAGGGACCTGGGGATAGTCATATCAGATGACGTAAATGTGGGCAAGCAATGTGAGAAGGCAGAAAAGAGGGCTGGCAGGATACTGGGATGCATAAGGAGAGGCATCACCAGTAGAACACAGGAAGTTGTTATCTCTCTGTACAGACAGTTGGTGAGACCCAATCTGGAGTACTGCATGCAATTCTGGAGACCCCATCTCTGCAATCACATAGACAGGATGGAGGCTGTCAAGACGAGGGCAACTAAATTGGTGCAGGGTCTGCACCAAAAGACATATGAAAAGAGATTAAAGAAGCATAATACGTATACCTTTGAGGAAAGGTGGGAGAGGGGGGACATGATAGAAACTTTCAAGTACTTCAAGGGACTCAACAAAGTCCAAGAGGGTAGCATTTTTCAGAAAAAGAGATGTGCAAGAACATGGGGGCACAATTGTAAGATAGAGGGGGGATGGCTCAGGGGTAATGTGAGGAAGTATTTTTTCATGGAGAGGGTTGTGGATACATAGGATGGTCTTTCTGAGGAGGTAGTGGAGTCAAAAACAGTGGGGGAATTCAAGAATGCATGGGGCAGACATAAAGCAGTTCTAGTGGGGGTAGGTTGTTGGTTAACTAGGATCTGCAGCGTATCCATTAGGTAGGGAAATGGGCAGACTGGGTGGGCCAAGTGGTCCTTATCTGCCATCAAATCCTATGTTTCTATGTTCTATAAAGAAGGAGAAATTCTAACTATTCCAAATGGATAGTTCTGAAAGGAAAATGAGTAGGTGTCTCTTTTTAATGGAGTGTGTCACTATGAAGAACAAGGAAGATAACAGAGGACCAGGAGTTAGACTGTGTCTATCTGGTTCCACTTAGGAAAAAAAAGGGAAGGAGACAAAATAAGTTACACAGTAAGGAATTACAGAACTGCAAACAACTCTGCCCAGTTTATAGGATGAAGTAGTGATACTTGCTTTATAAATATAAAATTCTGTAAGCAGAATTTTGGAGGCATTACCTGTTATGCTACCACAAATATTTTCGAAAAAGTTACCAATAAAAAAAGTTTGATAATTCCGCTGTAAATGTATAACCACTGAACCAATTTTTCAAAAGTTTTGCTAGGCACCAGCATGCACTGACACTGGATATGTATGATGAATGTTAGATCTACATCTGCAAAAACAGAGAAGTTATAAACATCTACATTTTTAGAAAATGTTGATAACATTTCATCAATAATTTTATAGTAAAATTCTACACCCCATTAACTTAGACATACGTAAACAAAAGCTCTCCATATTTATTCAGTTCCATAAACCCTTATGAAGAAAGCATATGCATGCTAATGTTCACATATCATGCTCCAAACGTGGCCAAGTTGCAAGCAGATATTTTCATTAAATTTCATTCCAATATAATGTATGTTTGAAACAACTCATCCAAATGTCATGTTATTTTGTTTATTTTTAAGGCACTTATTATCAAGTAATATTGATAAATATTAGGTTTCTAGCTCAATACATGGCTGGGTTATGACCAAATAAAAAATTTGAAAAAGTCAGTGACTACAGTTGATTTCCTGGAATTTCACATAATTTCGAAAATTCTGAATTTTTAAATTCCTCACTGCTGTACCACACACAAAAGAGCAACACGTTAACCTGTTGGCTTGCACATTGTTAGATGGAAAAATGAAGCTTAACAATATTCAATACACCAACCTGTTATTCTGATTCTTGAAGTAACTACAGTAAAAGTGAATGGCTGGTGAGCATAATGATGATGAGTCAAAGTCAAACCTGAGATGAAGTGCACTGCATTAGAATAATGCATGTGGAAGTCAGAAAAGATGAATAAGCTCTTTTATTTTTATTTTTTAACAGAGGGTGTTAGACCCTCACCATTTAAAGTGGAGGAAGCATGGTTCCCTGTCCATAGTACCTTGGCCTACTACATTAGAAATGAGTATCTCCTTCATTTGTGTCTACAAAGATAGGAGATAGGAAACAATTTAAGCACTTTTATGTCTCAATAAATCCTTGCCCCTTTCTTTCATCATATTCAATCTTTCAAGCTACTTAGAGGCCCAGATATTCAGAGCAGTTGCACATGGAGCAACTGAGCTGCACCAGCACAAGTGTGGTATTGCGTCAAGGAACCATATTCAGCGCGGAGCCAGTGCACAGTGCAAACTCCATTGCGCCAATGTGCAACTATAATGAATGCAGGTGCAAGAGCAGGGAGCATTCCCATGAATATCCAGTGCAGTGGCATATTTAACCACGAAGCCAATGGTACAAGTGTGGAGGAAATCGATGTTGCTCCGATCAGACTTGTTCCTAGTAAAACAGGGCACAAACACACAAACAGCAGTTGCGCCAAGTGTTGGATTGAGAGGAAGGGATATAGGGAGACAGACAAAAAGACAAGCACATGACCAGACACAGAGGGAGGGGGGACAGAGAGGTAGCGTGGGAGGGGGAGAGAGGGGAGAGAGGGGCAGAAAGAGAGGGACACACACACACACACACACACACACACACACACACACACACACACACACACACAGATACAGGCACAAAACCTGTGTACCAGGGTGGCACACAGCTAGCAGCCAACTACCGAGGGGCATGGTGGACAGCAGGGGACATGAAGAGTGTGCCTGCCCTGATGGGGGGCAGTGGTGAGGGGTGTGAGGTGGCAGGAAGAACAGCCACATGGCCAACAAAAGGCCCGGTGGTGGCATGCTTAACAGAGGAAATATTGTGTCTGCAGCACCGCTGAGAACCAGAGTGACACCAAGATCATGGGCTGGCACCACCTGAACAGGACCATGCTGAGGCAGCCCAGCGAACCATGCAGTGCAGAGCTTCAGGCACCCACAAGACAGAGCTACGCCATGGTCGTGGTGATGACGGTGACCACCAGCATGTGCCTGCTCACCATGGGCACTGGCCAAGGACCAACAGGGGACACCATGGGCAGCACCCCAGTGCCACTGCCCGCCAACCCACACAGGTCCGCATGGCTGTGCTGCCACAAGCTGTGGAATGCAGCCATCACCCCAGCACACAGATGAAGTGAACAGCACTGATTCAGGACAGCCACAGGGTGGTATGCATGCCTGGCATGAGTGGGGCCTGTGCCTCCACCCACATAGGCACCTGCATGCCACCTGTCCATGGTGCATATCAACAGGAAGGGGCGCCCAAGCATCCCCTGCCAGGTGGTGTGTGATGCCACAAGGTACACACCAATGCCTGCACCACACACTCAGCACAGCTCTGCACCGTGCAGTGGAGATGAACATGGGGATGACCTCACAGGTCACCTGGTGGGTGTGCATGACATGGGCAGGGTGTGATGGACAGCACAGTCCTAGGGCTTGGGTGTGCAGGGTGTGCATGGTGGTGTGGGCACTAGGGACAGGCAAGGTGTGCAGCATAGCATAGCACAGAGGCTAACCATGGAATGCTCCATACAGGTGACAGCACAAACCTGCTGAGGCCCTGGCAGCATCTCCCTGGCCCATTGCACCCGGCAGAGCTGTTGGCTGTTGGCCCCCAGTGTGCTGCTCGGGCATCCACCACACCTGTCAAGGTTGCAATAACAATACATAGCCTGTGATGGTTGGTGGCACTGCTGTGGTGTAACACATGCAAATGAGGTTGTGCATAATGGTAATGATATGCTAATGCACCCCACTGCACCATGCATTGGCTGCTGAGCTCATTTGCATGTGGCGTCTGAATATCAGGATATTGCACCATGCACAATGGTACTGCGCTGGAACATAGAAACATAGAATTTGACGGCAGATAAGGACCGCTTGGCCCACCAAGTCTGCCCATTTCCCTACCTACTGGATAAGCTGCAGATCTTTTATTTATTTAGCTTTTGTTGACCGGGTAAGTGCACTAGACAAATCCTGCCTATTTTCAGGCACGACCCGGGGGAAGGGAATACAGATGAATGCCAACTGACCTTGAACCAGATTAGTGCCATGGGATCTTTAACATCCACCTGAACTACCACCAATCCAGGCAGATGGGACCTCCGTTTAACGTCTCATCCAAAAGACGGCACCTCAGAAATGCAGCACCCCTCTCATGCTGCATTACAGTGTCAGTACTGGGATATTAACCCAAGTGCCAGATGTGGGAACTGAACCCACAGCCCTCTGATCTCTCGGCCTCAGAGGCGAGTGTGCTACCTACTGAGCCACTGACACTAAGTTAAGTTAAGACACTAAGATCTTAGTTAACCAGCAGCCTACTTCTTCCTACCCCCACCCCCTAGAATGGCCTTATGACTGCCCCATGCATGCTTGAATTCCACCACTGTTTTTGACTCCACAACCTCCTCTGGAAGGCCTTTCCATGCATCCACAACCCTCTTTGTGAAAAAATACTTCCTTAAATTACCTCTGAGCCACCCCCCATCTTCAAATTGTGCCCCCTAGTTCTTGCACACATCTTTTTTTGAAAGATGCTACCCTCTTCAGTTTTGTTGATTCCCTTGAGGTACTTGAAAGTTTCTTTCATGTCCCCCCTCTCCTTCCTTTCCTCGAGGCTATACATATTAAGCTCCTTTAGTCTCTCTTCATATGTCTTCCGGTGTAGACCCTGCACCATTTTAGTTGCCCTCATCTGGACAGCTTCCATCCTGTCTATGTCTTTGCGGAGATTGGGTCTCCAGAACTGCACGCAGTACTCCAGATGGGGTCTCACCAGCTGTCTGTACAGAGGGATAATAACTTCCTGTTTTCTACTGGTGATGCCTCTCCCTATGCATCCCAGTATCCCCCCAGCCCTCCTTGCTGCCCTCTCACATTGCTTGCCTACCTTTAGGTCATCTGATATGACTACCCCCAGGTCCCTTTCCATTTTGTTGTTGTTAGCATCTCACCCCCCATTGTGTACTCTTCCCCTGGGTTTTTGTTTCCCAGGTGCATTACCTTGCACTTCTTTCCATTGGATCTAAGCTGCCATACTTTTGACCATTCCTCTAACCTTGCCAAGTCCCTTGTCATCCTTTCCACCCCACCTTGTGCATCAACTCTGTTGCAGATCTTTGTGTCATGTGCAAAGAGACATACTTTTCCTTCCAGTCCTCTCTGCAATGTCGCTTATAAAGACATTTAGAGAGGACTGATCTAATACTGAACTTCCTCACGGTACCCCACTAGTAACCCCCTTTCTTTCAGAGTGGGACGTCATTTACTGTTACTCTCTGTGTCCTATTCTCCAGCCAATTCTTACCCAAGCTGTCATCTTGGGACACACTCCCAGGCTGGCTAACTTGTATATTAATCTTTTGTGTGGGACTGTGTCAAATGCCTTGCTAAAGTCTAGGTAGGCCATGTCCACAGCCCCTCCCTGATCTACTACTTTGGTCACCCAGTCAAAGAAATCTATCAGATTCATCTGGCATGACCTTCCCACTGTGAATCCATGCTGCCTTGGGTCCTGTGCCCCTCTGGCCTCTAGATACTCCAAAATTCTTTCCTCCAGAAGTGATTCCATCATTTTCCCTATCACTGAGGTTAAACTAACAGGTCTGTAGTTTCCTGCTTCTGCCTTGCTCCCACTTTTGTGAAGGGGAATCACATCTGCCCTCCTCCAGTCCTCGGGTACCACCCCATCCTCCCATGATTTGTTAAAGAGGGTAGTCAGTGGTGTCACTAGGAGCAAATGATGGTGCAATGGCTATGCATTCATGGTGCTTGGACCTGCAGTGCACATGCGCACCGCTCTGCCATGGTGTCAATCATGCAGGCCACATGACCAGCGCGATGTGTCAGCACAGAGCAAACTGTGCAGAGCCAGCAATGCTCACTTCATGCATGCTGGCATCTTCCCTATCATGCACATGCACATACAAACTGTGGGTGGGCATTGTTCCTTGGGGTCATTGCACTGGGCACCTGCCCTGACCCTCGCTTTAGGTGTCCAGCTGCCAGTGTGGACACCGTTGCACCCGATGCTGAGCTGGCCTATGCGGCAGACCATGCTCATTGTCTCAGGCATACTTGGGGTGGTGGCAGCCCTGCAGGGCATGCAGGTGGAAGAGAAGGGTGAGGGATGGCATGTCAGGGTGGCTGGCCAGGGCCGTCACTAGGGTTGCCCCTGTGCCCCCTGTTACCTCAGTTGGGACTTTCACTAGAGTCCCCCTCCCACCGCACAGTCCCTGTTCCCTGTCCCTCACCCTTACTGACCCCACCCATCCCCTGCCCCTGCTGTTTCTGTCCTTGGTTGTTCATACATATCTATTGACTGGCATATCCACCTGTGTCTGTGTTTGCTTTGCAGGTAGCATGGAGCACTATGATGCAGTGGCTCAGTGTCCATCCATGGTGCATACATGAGGGGCACATGTTGTGCTCCTGTGGCTCCCTTCTGTGTGCCAAGGTTGGTCCCACTGTGGTAGTGTCCATCCCTGGGTCGGTGGCTGTGCATTGGGGTGCCCATGGAGCAGTGGTCAGGAGTGTGTGTTGGGTGTGTGCATGGTGGTGGCTCACAGCCATGGTCATTGGTCAGGCACTGTGTTGGGGTCCTCTGCCTGGCATTGTGCAGCCTGCCCATGTGGTCTGCTGCACTGCCTGCCACCTGGCCTGTACAATGCCCATAGTGTGGACTCCCTGTTGCTTGGCTGCATGGTCCTGGATGTGGCCTGCTCTGGTCTCAGGTGGTGGAACATGGCCAGCAGCCTGGTGGAGGGGTCCCTTGGTGGCCCTCCATTGGCCGTTGGCACCTCCTGTCGCCTGTTATCCATGCTATTCTTGTGTTCTGGGGTCAGGTGTCTGGGTGCCAGTGTGTGCCCTGCTGTGTCCTGCTGGTGGAGGCCTCCTGTGGCCTGTCACTGTGCTTCCATGGCTCTGTCCTTGGGTCTGTACTCTGTGCCTTGCCCCCCTCTGTTGCTCAGCTGCTCTGCTGCTACAGTTGTAATGGAGCATCTCTGTTTGTGCCATCGTGCAACTCTGTTTGCGCCATGACACAACTTTGCCATATTCAGCTGAGTTGCGCTGGTGCAATTCGGCCTCTGCAACCTCTGAATATGGCTCATGTTGCACCAAGGCACATCAGATTTGTGCAGTGCTGGACTTGCGCTGGGTTTTGGTGCATTTCTGAATATCTGGGCCTGAGTGTTTTTTTATTATTATTTTCGAAAGGGCTTTTAGCACTTTATAAAATGGCACTGGAAAACCTAGAAACATGGTTGGCTGAAATATGTCACGTTGCCATACATTAAAATATTTCAATGCATACCCAGAGCGTTAATCTTGTTCTATAGTTAATGAAAAAAAAACTACTTCTTATGCTGTGAATCATTTTATAAGTGCTATAACGTACTACATGGTGAGAGTTAAAGCATTTTATAAAATAGGTAAAGGGAATCCTCTTCCTGATTGGTCTGAAGCCACCCACAACCATGCATTTATAGAGCAACAATTCTATGGGTGGTACTTTTCTGGCAATCAGGATGCAGCACATCTCCCATATCCATGGAGACAGAAACTTTTGGAAATCACTCTCACCCACACCTAATACATACATCATACAGTATATATATATATATAAATAAATATATATATATATATAAATAAATATATATATATGTATATATATATCTTCATGGTAAAAAACTCCATTTAATGCGTCAGTTAGGGTTGTTCTACAGCAACAAAAGTGAGGAAATTTGATGTTAGGGTTCCCACCTCCCCCTTGTTTATTTATTTATTTATCAGGGGCAGTGGCAGGAGTGTGAGTTGAGCAAGTGAGTTTTCAGGCTGTATTTGAAGCAAGCAAGTGAGGGAGCAACAGTGATGCCAGCGGGAAGGGAGTTGTACCAGGAGGGGGCTCTATAGGGGAATGCCCTTTGGCCCTGGGTGGTCCATGCCCTTGGAACGACCAGAGCAGCTTTGCAGGAGGTGTGAGTGTGCACCGTGGAGTTAGTTCAGTGAATAGAGTTAGCAAGGCCAGGAGGGGATAGACCATGGAGAGCTTTATAGATAACTTGGCAGGTTTGGAACATGAGGCGCTCATCAAGGTTGAGTAGGGAGGACATGGAGTAAAGAAGGCAGGTATGGGTGAGTCTATGGGCACCGGTAATAAGTCGACATGCTTTGTTGAGTGTTAGGTGTACCTTACGGAGGGCCGTCTGGTCTGCCACGCCATATACAGGAAGGTCATAGTCAATTAGGGATAGAACTGAGGAGGTGACAGCCAAGTGGAGTGAGTTTGTAGGGAGGCATTTTTTGCGCCGGTAGATGATGCCCAGCTGTGCGTTGGAGGCAGAGGTCAGGGCAGAGATATGGTCATGAAAAGAGAGAGCAGAATCGAAGATTATGCCAAGGTATTTATAGGAGTGTACAAGTCCTATAAGGTGATTACGGTCGGAGTGGACAGAGAGAGGAAAGTTGCTGGATTTATTTTGAGGGTGTGTAAAGAACATAGTTTTAGTTTTCTTAAGGTTGATGACGAGACGGTGTTCAGAGAACCAGGATTCAGCAGAGTTGTAGGCAAGCTGAAGGGAGTTCTGGAGTGAGACTGGGTTACTGTCAGAAGCAAAGATGACTGCGTCATTAGCATAGAGTAGGACATTTCCTGCACATGCATTGGGCAGGGAGTTGAGAAAGAGGGAGAAGAGTAAGGGCCCGAGTATGGAGCCCTGGGGAACTCCTGAGCGAATTGGGCAGGTACTGGAAAGAGTGCCACCAATCCTCACACATTGAGAGCGGTTGGTCAAGTAGCTGGCGCACCAGGAGACTGGACCAGTGGCAAAGCCCACACTGGCAAGGGTAGCTAACAGAAGAGGGTGCGAGATGGTATCAAAGGCTTTTGATAGGTCTATAAATACCGCACCAGCGAGGGAGCCAGCATCAAGTGAGTTATGAAGGAAGTTAGCAAACTCCAGGAGTGCAGTATTGGTGCTATGACCGACTCTGAAACCATGCTGTTCAGGGCAAAGGACATCATATTTCATGAGGTAATCTGAAATTTGGCCAGCAACAATTTTCTCTAAGGCTTTGGAGAGGGGAGAGAGGATAGAGATAGGCCGGTAGTTGCCTGAGAGCATCCTGTCACCACTCTTGTGGATAAGCATAACAGTGGCGAGCCTCCAGACAGAGGAATTGCCTTAGGCAGAGGACTTATTAAAGAGGCAAGTGATGGGCGAGATGACCTGATCCAGGACCTGGACGAGGGAGCAGGGATCAAGGGAGTCATTGCCACATAGAATTGCACTTTTAGGCTTTAGCAAGTAGGGCCTGACTTCATGAGTGGTGACAGAGCGAAGGTGGAAAGAGGGGGAGATGGGAGGGGCAGACATGGGGGAGGAGGAGGATTGAAGAAATTGCATGGAGCACTGCACTAAGGTCAGTGAAGGAGTTACTGAGGTGTGATGCAATGAGGGCAGGGTCAGTGGAGGTAGTCTCATCAATGTCAAGAAGCGATGGAGGGGGAGTGTGCTCCACCAGTTAGCTGCTTGACATTGTCCCAGAAGGACCTGGGGTTCCCCAGGGAGGTAGAGAGAAGCTTGGTAATAATCGGCCTTAGCTTTGCAGACAGCCCAAGTACACTTATTCCGGGCAGCTGCGTAGGCCTGCCTGTCAGTAGGGTGGCCAGTTTCAACCGCGATATGCCATAAATTATCCCACTGCTTAAGAAGTGTGTGTAAGGCAGGGGTAATCCAGGGGGTGTGTTTTACTTTAGATCTACATGGGGAAAAGGGTGCGAAGATGTCACAGGCAGAGTTAAAGGTGTAAACAAAGGAGGTAAGAGCCTTGTCAATGTCAGGGGTGTTTAGTAGTGGGGACCAATCAGTGCAGGCTAGGTAGAGTTTTAAGTCTTTTAGCCCACCAGGTCTAAGCCGACGACGATGGGTGGTATGAACAGAGGGCTTGGACCGGGAGGTCGCCCAGTTGAAGAGAACTGGGGAGTGGTCACTAAGGCAGTCTGGGAGGATTTAAATATTGTGGACGCGGCAAGGTCTGTTGGTGAGGACCACATCCAGAAGAGTGCTAGTGCCCCTACTAGGATTTAACCTGGTAGGCTGGGAGACTAGTTGTGTTAGATCAATAGCAGTGAAAGCCTCACAGGAGGTAGATGACTTGGGAGAAAGCCAATTGATATTCAAATCACCCACCAGGATTTGGTCAGAGGAGTTGGGTAGGGAGGTAATATAGTCATTTAGGGGGCCCAGTGCCTTGCACCACACCCCAACCCCTCCCCCACCAACAGGAATCTGGGTGTGCACTGGGATCATTAGTCCTAACTCTCACCCCATCCCATGTGTAAACAAGCTGAGGTGGTGCAGTATAGGATAATGGGGTGAGAGTTACAAACAAAAGTGCAAACGTTATTGAAAACAGAAAAGTAAAGGCAAGCATGCACAGAAACGCAAACCGTAATGCACATAGGCACAGTAACGTAATTGGAAATGCAGACACTTATGGTAACAGCAACGATGACACCAAAGGAAACACAAACAGATACACAAATGGAAGTGCACACGCAAACGCAATTGGAAATGCACACAGTGACACAAAAGGAAACGTAACCAAAACCAATAATGGAAATGCAAATGTTAACAGTTACGCAAATGCAAGCGCAGACGAAAATGCAAAGGTTAACACACACAGTGGCATAGATGGGAATGGTAACGCAAACACAAATGGAAGTGCTTATGGAAACACAAATGATAACATGCAAGGTCACGGTAAAGCATTACGAAATGCAAATGCTAACAGTAATAGCAATGATGACACAAAAGAAAATGCAAATGGAAGCACGTACGCATATGTAAATGGTAATGCACATGGTGATGCAAAACAAAACGCAAACAAAACCAGTAATGGAAACTAAATGTTAACAGTAACACAAATGCAAGCTCAAACGAAAATGCAAAGGCTAACACACATGGTGGTGTAGATGGGAACGGTAATGCAAATGCAAGTGCATATGGAAACTAAATGGTAACGCGCACTGTCACAGTACCTCAATAGGAAATGCAAATGCTAACGTTAACAGCAACGATGACGCCAAAGGAAATTCAAATGGAAACACGTACACAAAAGCAAATGGTAATACACATGGTGATGCAAAATGAAACACAAACAGAAACAGTAATGGAAATGCAAATAGTAACAGTAATGCAAACACAAGCACAAATGAAAATGCAATGAGTAACGCACACGGTGGCGTAGACGGGAATGCTAATGTAAATGGTTACGGAAATGCAAGTGGGAATGCTTACTGTGACAGTAATGAAAGTGCACGCCCTTTTTTTCACCAACAGTTGCATAGAGAAACATAGTGAATACAAAGAATGTATACATAATAATGGGCCTCAGAGCAGAAAATGAGCACTTGGAATACTAAATTGCTTATATATCAGTAACTGTAAGACGTGGAAAAAAAATTAAAATTTCATATAAATTATGACTTTCCTGGCTAGTTTTGTACTGAGCCCCCTGTTGGGGAGGCTAAGTGTTTTTCTGGCGAAAAGTCTGTATCTCGAGGCATTTCCAAGATAGGGGCCCGGAAAGGCGTGGCGGACGCTGTAATGTTAGTCTATGGGAAAAAGCGTAAAATTTAGAGTACTGTAACCTTGCATCCCTGTAATATTTTGTCACCAATCCACAAAAAGGCACATCTGTGGGATGTTGGCTTTTTTCCCTCCAAATTTCAGCCCAAAAGACCAAATTGTTCATTTGCAGCAGGGTGATGAAGAATTCCTATTATTTTGGCCAAAGTTTCACAAAGTAGTGTTGCAAATCACGACACTTTCACAAATGAAATCACAAAAGTGTCGCAAGTGCGACACTACTTTGTAACACTACAGTTCACAAAAATTTCAAAAACATATTTCTGGGGTGTTTAACCCCCCCCCCCCAAAAAAAAGACATAGCTAGCATCATCAGGGTCTGACTAGGTGTACACAAAAATAATTGTGTCCCTAGAGGGTCCCAAATTTAAATGCCAAGCATTTCGATGAACACTAACTGAAAAAAAAAATGGCTGACTCATGACACTACAGGGGACAATTGCAATACTAAAAACTGCATTTGCGACACTGTTGAACTTTTTGTTAACTTTTCCCATTGATTATAACAGGAAACTTGTTTTTTGAATAACTTTTGAACCGTTTAATATTTTTTTCATGAAATCATTGAAAGGCACATTAAGGACCCCAGCCACATGTTCCCTGAAGTTTTTGGAGCAGTTGTGCAAACTGTACGACCTGTAGGCATGAGCAAAGAATGTGCAAAAAGTGTAAATGTGCTACAGAATGTCGCTTTGTAACTCAGCAACCATAAATCTGACTGTTACAAAACTTGACAGACCCAGAGAATCATGGCACTGCTCCAAGCCTGCCAAATTTCAGGCAAATCCATTGTATGGTGGAAAAGTTATTAAGATGCAAAATTTCACAATTTAACCTTAAATCGGGTACTCAACCCTAACTATAGTGGCACTACTGTGCCCCTATGATATACACACACACACACACACACACACACATATATCTATCTATCTATCTATCTATCTATCTATCTATCTATCTATCTATCATAGTAGCATGGTAGTTGCATGTCCACTTCTATGTTAAACCCAACATTTAATAACTTTGCAACTGTTCAACCATTTTGCCTCAAATTTTGTATGTGCCATCTAGTACCAAAGATCTCTGGATCTGGTAAGTGTCTTTCTGGTTGGATGTGCAGTTGCAGAGCTGCAGAGTGCCAAAACATGTTAAAAATACCACTTTTTTGGCCATTTCTTTGCTCGGGGCTACAGCCCAAATGAATTGTATTTCTGGTCTGAAATTGTCAGGGAATATGAGGTCTGGGTCACTGATGTGCCTTTTGGGGGTTTGATAAAAATAATATTAATCTGTTCAAAAGTTATTACAAATTTAACTTTCCCATTATAGTCTACGGGGGAAAAATATATGTCAAGCTCAAATGCACTGTTCTCTTTCTCAAAAGCACTTTGCTCTGCCACAAATGGGTTTTGTTCTGTCATGGTGCCGCCATCTTGTTTTCAGTTAGTGACAGCTAAAAACTACTGTAATTCAAAAAAATACTGCCTCTTGGTAAACACCAACACTTGTGTTTACCCAATTGGAGTCTGAGGAACGTGATCCTGACATTACTTCTAAATAATTCTGGTGGGAAATATGTTTTCCACATTTTGGCCATTGGCATTGTCGCAATTGATGGCACTTCTTTTGTGAAAGTGATGCTCATTGCAGCACTTTTTGCACAACTAACAGTGCACTTGCATGAAAACTTGCAAACTGTGGCCTGTTTCATGAAAAATTGCTGCAATTTGTGGCTCAATGTCAATGGGAAAAACTCATTGGCAACAGTACAACCCACCAAAACATTTTATGGGTAATTTTTTGCCCAAATAAGGTTGGGTTCATGTTTCTCGACCCCTATTGAAGTAAACACCTGTTGGTGTTTACCTAATAAAAAGAGTTTTTCACCTTTTACAGCCTCTTAGGAGGCCAAGGCATATTTGTTTTTTTTAAATAAGTTTCTGCCAGCATCAGGGTGCCCAATTCCTGTGTCAGCTTTCCTGTCAGAGTGGGACACTGTGTAGCTCACTCCCAGTGTCCCAAAAATATTTTTTTCTTTAAAATTCTTCTGCCAACATTGAGGTGCCTTATCCCCATGTCAGTAGTAAAAAAATATCTCCCCACCACTCGACCAGTGTGGGATACTGGGGAGCCCACTCCCAGTGTACTTAAAAATGTATTGTACATGCCCCCTTTTTTTTCTTCCAACATCAGGGCACTCAATCCCAATGTTGGCACTACCCCAGACAGTGTGGGACAATGGGTAGCCCTCTCCCAGGTTCCCATTTATGTTTTATGCCCCAGTATGGTGGGACACTGGGGAGTGTACCCCCAGTGTCCTGATATATTGTTTTTTTACCTGTAAAAAAAATGAAAACAGTCCCCCAATGTCTGTTTTTAACCTCTAAAGAAATAAACAGTCCCTCGTTGTCTCCCCCATCCCAACACTCCCACTAAGCATCCCACCACTTCACACCCTCTTGCCCTATACTTACCACTGGAGACCATTGGCTGCAGTCTTCTGTGGACTGGGACACATCTGCACTTTTCAAAGTTGAACCACGAACTGAAGAATCAAGGTAAGTGCTGCATAATGCCTGTCTATGGTTTAGAACTTTTGTTGATATCTTGGCCATTTTTTGTATTTTTTTACACTAAATTTTCAACATGGGATTTTTGGGACCCCACCTCATGAACACCGGCACTGCCATTTCATTACTTGGTCCCAAAAGATGATTTTGCAGTCACTGTGCTGAATCACCTTTTGGGACCCAGTAATGAAATGACGATGCTAGTGATTGGGCCAAAAAGTCCATGCTGCAAATCTGGTGCAAAAATAGCAAACAATACCCAAGTTATGCGAGGTTGTTGAAAGGTTTCATTGAACTCTCGTAACTTTGGCAATTTCTGATATTTTCTCTCCAAATTTTCATCTTTTCCATTTTTCACATCCTGCCCAAAATGTGTTTTTGTGACTGTGTCCCAGAATGGCACATACCCTGTGTGAAATCACCTTTTGTGACTAATTAACAAAATGACAGTGCCAGTGTTCATAAGGTGAGTTCCACAAAAGGTGATGTTCAAAACGTGGTGAAAAAAATCCTAAAAATGCCCGAGTTACATGAGTCCATTGAATTAATTCTATACACGCTCATACCTTTGGAACTTTTCAATCTTTTGGAGCCAATTTTTCAACATTGTCATTTTTCACACTGTCTCATGGACAGTACAGCTGTCATTTTTCAAATCTTGCCTAAAATGTGTTTTCACACCTGTGGCGCAGAATGGCATTGCAGTTGCGCATAATGTTTCCACTGTGCCACAGCGACAAATTTCATGTCGACTAACGGCACAGTGACAGCACAACACCACCAATTGTTGTTGTGCTGTTGCTTGGGATTTGGGTCAAGTGATTTCTCACCCCCCCATGTGGGGGGCTCTGCCCCCACACCCCCTCTACCATAGATTACTAACTCCAGTCGGAGTTATTCTGTGATGGGGCAAACACCATCCCAGCACCAGTGTCAGGTAGCTGAGACCATTCACAGCCACTGCCAACAATGTCGCTGTGATGGTCTTCGCTGTGGGAGTGATTCTACGTGGTCGGTATATGACACATAATACATTTTGGCTTGCATTTCACAATTTCTCTGTACCAGTGTACATGAGGTGGGGTACTAACATGGCTATGCTGAGAATTTGGTCACTGCTATTCAACACCTGGTGTTTCTACATCTACAGACATATGCCCATCTAGGGAGGGATTGAAGTGCAGGGTCCAAAGGACCCTGCGCTCCCACATTAAAATAAGGATGCTATTATAATATCTCAAAAAGAAGGGAAATTCATTGCAAAAACTCCATTATCAGATCAGTTAGGGTTTTTATTACAGTGTCAAAAGCCTAAAATGCGATGTTAGGGTTACCGACCCTACCCACAACAACAGGTGTCGGGGTGTGCCTTGGGGTCTTCAGGCCTAACTCTCACTCCATTCTCCTGTACTCTACCATCTCAGCTTGTTTACACATGGAAAGGGGTGACAGTTAGGCCCAATGATCCCAAGGCACACCCTGATGCCTGTTGATGTGTGTAGAGTGGGGGTGGGAAGGGGGGTGGTAGGTTTGGTAACCCTAACACTGAATTTCCAGACTTTTGTCACTGTAATAGAAACCCTAACTGTGCATTAACAGAGCTTTTTGCAATGAATATATAAATACATATATATATATATATATATATATATATATATATATATATATATATGTATATGTATATTATACAGGCGTAGTTGTGCCTGTATATTAGGGTTGAGTAAAGCACGTTTATGTTAAACTACAATTTTTGTCCCTTAATAACTTTGCCCCATTCAGCCAATTGACATGAAATTTGGAAAGTGCAGCCTTTCTGCCAGGATCTCTTGATCCTGAAACTTTTATGTAGATTGAATCAGTGAGGAGAAAGTTACAGAGGTGCAAAAAAATGTAAAATTGCCACCCGATAAAAAAAATATATTAGGCTTTCAAACTTGCAGTTTACAGGTTTGATAGAATATGGTCCAAGGTATGTGCTTTTGTGGATTTTAGGTCCAGCAGTTAAGTAGTTTCTAAATTATTTAATAAAAATGTTCCATTTCTGTGCATGCACACTTCGAACAAAATCTAAGTTCTATTGGTAACTGAATTTTTGTGACAAATGCAGCTTGCATTTTACGAGACAGCTGTCATTTACTAAATGACAGCTGTGTTGTATAGTGCAACCCCTACTGTGCTGTGACTCATAGGTGAGGGACAGGGCTACTCTCATCATACGGCCACCATCCTGAATGTGCTGTGCCCCAATCCCTGGTGGCAGTGTATTCATTAATTTATTAATTTATTTGTTTATTTTTTTTATTCATTAATTTGTTATAATCCAACACTGGGATGCCCACCCCAGGTGTCAGATGCACCCCCCCAAGCAGCCCATTGTTTTATTCATAGTGCTGATCTTGGGGGACCCATTTCCTGTGTCAACATTTACAACCCCCCCAGGAGTGTGGGACACTGGGAGACACCCCCAGTGTCCCAAAATAGATTATTTAATTATTATTGATTCCTGAAAAAAGGAAACTGTCCCCGACATCTGTTTTTTTACCTGAAAAAAAAAGTCCCTCATTGTCACCGCCATACTCCTCCCCATCCTAACCCTTCCACTGAGCACTCACCATCCCACTTCTATGTTAAACCCCAAATTTTGCACTTCAATAACTTTGGAACTTTACAACTGATGTGCCCACAATTTATCATATGCCATCTGGTACCATATATCTCTGGAACTGGCAAGTTTCATTCCTGTCAGTGGTACAGTTGTGAAGCTACGGAGTGCCAAAATATGTGAAATTTACCATTTAGGTGCAAATTCTTTGCTCATCTGTAAGTCCAAAATGGTTTGAGGGTCTGGTCTAAAATTATTAGGGTATATGGGTTCTGGGACCCTGAAGTGCCTTTTGAATGTTTGATGAAAAATGATTAATCTGTTTAAAAGTTATTAAACTCTAAATTTTCCCACTATAGTCTATGGGAAAAATATATGTGCCATGCAAAAGCACTTTCTGCTTTCACTAAAGCACTTTTTACTGTCACAAATGGGTTCTGTAGTGTTATGCTGCTGCCATCTTGTTTTCAGTTAGCAAAGTGTAAAAAAACAATATAATTAAAAATCGGCTGCCCCTTGGTAAACACCAGCAGTTGTGTTTACCTAATCAGGGCCCAAGGAAAATGATCCTGGCACCATTTTTTTTAAATAGTTGCCAAAAATATGTTTTTCTGCATTCGGCCATTGATAGTGCCGCAGTTGGCAGCACTTCTTTTGCAAAACTGCTGCAAATTGTGTCAATTTATGTGCAACTAGCAGCACTGTTGCACAAAACCTGTTGCATATTTGTGGCACTTTTAACAAAAAACAAATTTGAGGCATTACTTTATATAAAAAAAAAATACTACGAACACTGAAAAACCCCAAACAGTTCCAGCCATTATTTAAAAAAAAAAACAGAATCAGATTCCTTGACCCCCATTTAGGTATGTTTTGTCCTTTAATTGCTTCCAAGGGGGCCAAGGCATGTTTTAACTACAAAAACAGTTTCTGCTGACATTGGGGTGCCAAATCCAAGTGTCATTGATAAAAGTCCCCCAGCAGGGTGGGACACTGAGGAGCCCACTCCCAGTGTCCCAGTTATGTCCTCACCCCCCATACTGTGGGACACTGGGGAGCCCTCCCCCAGTTTCCCAAAATATTATTATTTACATATTTTTAAAATATTTAAAATGCTTTTTGATAACATCGGGGTGCTCAGTCCCAGTGTTGGCACTAGACACCCCCTCCCCCACCAGTGTTGGACACTGGGGAGCCAACCCTAGTGTCCTAAAAATATTAGTGTATATATATATGTATATATATATATATATATAAATATAATTTTAAAATTTCAAATGCTTTTGCAACAACTGGGTGCCCAATCTCCATGCCAGCATTCTGAAGACCACCTCCCTCCCTCCCAGCACTGTGGGACACTGGGGAGCCCACTTCCAGTGTCCCAAAATAATTGTCTAACCTGTTGAAAAAGAAAACTGTCCCACAATGTCTGTTTTGAAATCCTGTAAAAAGAAAATGGTCCTCCGTCATCTCCCCCATCCCGACCCTCCCACTGAGCAACTCACCACCCCACACACCCCTTGCCCTAAACTTACTGCTGGAGATCATCTTCTGTCATCTTCTCTGGACCAGGACAAGTCTGCACTCTTCAAAGCTGAACCTCAAACTGAAGAATCAAGGTAAGTGCTGTATAATGGCTTTCAATGCTGTTTTGAACTTATGTTGATATCTCTGCCATTTTGTGGTGTTTTTTCACCAAATCTTCAAAATGGACTTCTTGGGACCCCACCTCATGAACACTTTCACTGTCATTTTGTTAATCGAACCCATAAGGTGATTTTGCTGTCGTTCTGCAAAATCACCTTTCAGGAATGAGTAATGAAATAACAGTGCCATTGTTTATAAGGTGGGGTTCCAAAAAATTCCATGTTGAAAATTTGGTGCAAAAATACCAAAAGATGCCCAAATTACAAGCAGTCATTTACATTTTTCTATGCACACTCATAACTTTGGCAATTTTTAATCTTTTCACTCCAACCTCATGAACAGTATAGCTGTTATTTTTACACGTCCTGCTCAAAACTTGTTTTTGCACCTGTGGCACAGGATGGCATGGTCCACTATGCCAAATCATCTTTTTGGGCCAATGAACAAAATGACAGTGCCAGTGTTCATGAGGTGGGGTTTCAAAAAGGCCATGTTGAAAATCTGATGAAAAAATTCCTAAAAATGCCAGTTATGTGCATCTGTTGAATTTATCCTACACACACACATAACTTTGATACTTTTAAATATTTTGCCACCAAATTTTCAACATAGCCATTTTTTCACACCACCTCATTAACAGTACAGCTGTCATTTTTTCACATCCTGCCTGAAATGTGTTTTCACACCAGTGGCACAGAATGGCATTGCAGTTGCACATAATTACATTTTGCCTTGCATTTCACAATTTCTCTCTACCGAGGTACATGAGGTGGGGTAATAAGATGGCTATGCTAACAATTTGGTCACTGTTGTTTGACACTAGAAGTGCAGAGGGCTCTGCACTTCCACAACTACATACATATGCACATCTATGAAGGGATTGGAGTGCATGGTCTGAAGGACCCTGCGCCTTCCACAGTCAAATAAGGATACTGTTGTACTATCTCAGAAAGTAAGGAAATTCATTAAAAAATATATTAATGCATCAGTTAGGCTTCTTATTACAGTAAAAAAAGTATGGAAATTTGGTGTTAGGGTTCCCAACCCTACCACCCCATCCCACTCCTCCACCCTCCATATACCAACAGGCGATGGGGTGTGCCTTGGTGTAGTGGGGCCTAACTCTCACCCCATTCTCCTATACTGTACCATCTCAGCTTCCTTACACATGGAATGGGGTGAGAGTTAGGCCTGGTGACCCCAAGGCTCACCCCGACGCCTGTTGGTATGTGGAGGGTGGGGGTGGTATATATCACAAAAAAGTACTGTATAGCAAAAGCTAACCTGTTCTAATGGGCTGTTTGTCATTTTTTATTTGCAGGGGCAGTTCATTTTATTTTCAGCTGGGCATGGTTTGTTTACTTTGAAATTCCTGCCACAGTCCGTAATTGCTGACCACAACATTCTTAGTTGAGCTGGTTGACTGCAAGCCCAGAATCACTCACTCACTCAGCTGTCGGGGTGGCTGTAGTACACTGTTTACCTCTTGCCCTGTGCTTTTTCCCATGCCACTACTTTAACATGCTGTGACCTACCCCCCAGACTACTGGCTGCCATCCGGTCTGCTACAGGAAAAGACAATGATAACAATAAAGGAAGTGAAGGCTCTGTAATCAAGTGACTGCCCAGACTGGGTGGCTTCAACAGACTCAGTTTGCTCCCAGCTCCACTAAAGCCTTTCTCCTCTGCAACACCATTCAAAACTGCCACAGAAATGAACAGTTGGGGGGGGGACAAAATACAAACAGTGTCGGGGGCAAAATACTAGCAGAGGGAAGGCAACACAACCAGTAGCAGGATTGCAACAGAAAATGTTTGCATCACTCCTTGTTACTCCTCAGCACTCCTTGGCATGCTTGCTGCCCTGACATACAGGAAACACAATTTAGGTGTGAGGCAGGCATAGCCTGAAAAGGTAAAGAAAGAAAGAAAACAAAATAGCAGCTCTTTTGGTAGGTGGAAAACAACATTTAACTGTGAGGCAGGAGGGAGCCTGGAAAACGGAAAGGAAACACCTCTCTACATAGCACTAAAGCACCCTATTTATTTAGCTTTTGTTTACCAGGTAGGCACACTAGGCAACAAAATGACTGTTTTCAGATGCAACCTGTGAGGGTACAACCAAGAATACAGACAGTGGAAATACAATTTATTGAAAAACATATATTGACAAGAAATTAACATCTAATAGAACAGGGTAAATTTGATAACAGTATACACAGTTTACAGTGCCATCAATTACAGAGACAGGCTTTGAGAAGATCCAAATGTAACAAGAGGGACACACGTAAGTTGCAATATCTTTTGGTGATATGGGAAGAAAAAAAAAAATAGTTACACGTCCATGTTCCTGTAAGGAAACCCATACAATGGCCCATTTAGTATAGAGAGACACAAACACAATAAGGAGAGGAGAGGGAGTTAAAAGCAATATTCATAGTAGTGACTTCAGGGGGTGCTGATTAAAAGCTGTTAAATCAGCAGCTGCCACTTGGAAAAAATGCACATGCAGAAAATACTCAAGTGCCATGACAGGAGCAGAGTGCCTGGCTAAGGAGATGTTCACTATATTTGAGACAGAAGGAATGTACTAAGGTGCATCATCAGGTATAGGGAGGAATGGAGTTCCAGAGTTTAGGGGCAGAGTAGGCAAAGGACACTTTACCAGTATGTGTTTTAACTCTGGGAATCGTAGGCAGGAAATTTTCAGTAGATTTCAGGGGGTAGCCATTTTTGACAATCTGGAGAGAGGACACAAGGGATTGAGGCTGCCCATTTAATAAGATGTCAAAGATGACACATCCATAACTGTGGTCACACAGGAGTGACAGGGGAACCAGCCCAAATTACCATACAGGGAGCAGTGGTGAGTGAGTCTAGGTGACTTAGATGCAAAGTGGCAAATGTTATCATAGGTGATATCCCACTTGAGTAGGGTGGTCTTTGTGGCTGAAGAGTACGCTGGGGCTCAATAAAGAAGTTTGGGTAGTAGCATTCCTCTGGCAATGGCAAGGCAAGCCCGTGGTGTCAGGTCTCAGGTGACATTATATGAGACACCAAGCATGGAGCTCACAGATTTGCAGACACCCATAACATGAGATGTATAATCAACAGTAGGGTTACCGATGATTATGAGGTATATAGAGGAAAAAGTGGTTGGGACCAAGGTGCCATCTTGGCATGCTACAGATAGAGCGGATGGGCATGCTCTGAGTTTGGAGAATGTATCAGACAGCATGGACTGAGTTTCTGCAGTATTGAGGATTAGTTTGTTTAATGACAGCCAGGTGTGAACAGCCTGTAGGTCCATTGTCAGGTGCTGGCTGAGCTGACCAATATCCACTGAGCTGGTGTAGAGGACCAGATCATTGTCATAGAATTCAGCTGAGGGAGCAATGGGTTAGACTACATGTGATAGAGTTAACGTGTAAGTCAAACAGTGGCGGGCCAAGTATGAATCCTTGGGAACACCCATAAGTGTAGGTGCAGGGTCTGAGAGGGAGGACGCATATAAGACCCTTTGGGCTCTGTTTGTCAAATAGTTACTAAACCAGGGGAGAGCAGTTTGTGAGATGCCCAGGTTCACAAGTTTACCAGTGAGCAAGGCATGATCAACATAACCAAAATTTAGGCAGATCAATAAAAACGGCACCTGTGAGGCTACCAGAGTCCATGGCAGAGGAAATGCTGTTTGTAAAGTGGAGGAGGGCAGTGGTGGTTGCTGTGCCCTCTATGAAATTCATTCTGAGTATTGGATATAAGGTTATGGGCAGAGAAGTAACTTACTGTTGTGAGGCCATGGCCTTCTCCAGTATTTTATTTAAAACAGGTAAGATAGCAATGGGGCTATAGTTATTTTGGATTCTGTAGTCTCCCTTCTTAAAAACAGGGATGGCTCATGTGATTTTCCATGCATCTGGCACTACGCTTGTAGTGAGAGATAGGTTTATTATTTTGGCTACTGGGGAAGCTAATTCTTTGGCGGAATTTTTTAAAAGTTTGGGATCGACACCATCTAGGCCTGTGGATTTGGTGTCTGGAATCCACTTAAGGAGTTTACAAATCTCAAGGAGTGTGACTCATTTAAAGTAGAAGGGAGACTGAGACTGGGCTTGTGTTGACCCAGTGCAGGCGCCGGCTTGTATTGTAGTATGGACACTTCTGATAAGACACTCATATATAAGGAGAGGTATGAAAAATGTGAATTGACAACATTTACTATTATCTTGCTATTATTGCAATGCACCCCATTTATTAACATATCAGGGTATGAGCGATTTCCTTGCTGACCAAGAAGGTTTTTGATTTGCTGCCTGAATGGTCTAGGGTTTGGGGCTGTAATACTAAAAAGTGTTTTACAGTGGTTGTTTTGGTTTTTCCTGACCTCTGTTTTGCACATCTTCTGCTGATCTCTATAGGCAGACCAGTTCTGGGAGGATGAGGAGGCCAGAAAGACCTCCCATCAACTATCACATTCAATAGGTTTTGTCAGAAGCTCATGGTCCAGCCATTTTGTTAAAGGGGCATGCACCCTCCTTTTGGTGAATGGGATGAAATTATCTTGCAGGTTGGTTAATGCTGCAGTGAAGAAACTGGCTGGTGAATTTACTTCAGTGGCATTATGTAGGCAGGACCAGTCTGCATTAGCTACTGCCAGCATAAAGAGCTCAGGGTCCAGATTAGCATATTTCTGGAGATGAATGATTTTTGGAGGGGCTTTAGGCAGTTTTACAGGCCATATGGAGAATATGGGAGAGTTGCTGTTAATGGCACCAGCAAGGACTCCAGAGATTTTAATTCTATCTGGCCTAGGTGTTAAAATTCAGTTGATAAGCATCTGCATACACTGTTAGAGCTCCTAGTGGGCTCAGTAATGACCTGAGTAACATTTAGCATATTGAGAGAGTGTACTACTTTTTTGCTGCAGTCACTGAGCCAGTCTATGTTAAAATCACCAAAAATGATAAACTCATTATGTTTGACTACTGAGCTTATGAGTTTGATTAGGGAGGAGAGTATGGGCAAGCATCCAGTAGGAGGAATATGTATACAGAAAAGGTGAAGCTTTTTTGCAAACCCCACAGTGAGTTCACCATAGCAGCATTCCACTGTCAGCTCTGTGTGGTGGGGGGGGGGGAGCTGGGAAAGTAATCTCTAGGTGGGAATTATAATATACTAGTGTGCCACCTCCTTTTCTTGGGCCAGGGTGATCACAGCAGATAGAGTTGTGCCCTAGGAGGGCGCACAGGTCATCAGGTATGGATGGTTTTAGCCAAGTCTCCACTATAACAAGGATATCAGGTTGGTAGTGTGTGACCCACGCTAGTAGTTTGTCACTTTTGGGGAATAGACTTCGGATGTTGATATGAGCAATTTTGAGGCCTTTAATATTTTGCCAGGTTCCATGTAATAATGGCAATTGTGGAATGGCAATTGCCATTAGGGCGAGTGTACATTGCTGAAAATCAATTTCAGCGATGTACACTACCAGCGTGCAGCAAAAGGGCACCTGAGACTTAGATTTTTTATTTATTTATGCAGGGGCAGTGCCCCCCATACCCCCCTACTAAAGGATTCTCAATTCCAGGGGGGTGCAAAACAAAATAAAAATAAAATCCCAGACAGGCGCATAAAAAAGAATGTGCCCAGAACTGAACCCACCACCCTCCCAACTCCAGCCTGTGACCAATCCACCACACCACACAGCCAGCTCGGCAGCCCACTGCCATGCTACAGCTCACAAACCCTCCCTCCCATTCTGCCCATCACACAGCATGGTCCCTCCCTCCTGCACGCATGTATGTATAGCAACATCCTGTTTCTATATTTACTAATCCCCCCCCCCGTCTGGTCACCCTCCCTTTCAGGTAGCCCTGTGTACAGATGTCATGATTGAGTAGCCCTTTTTGAAAGTGCTCAATTGTGGTTGCCATTATCACAGGCTATCTTTTGCCATGGTGCAGGGTTATGAGCAGAGGTAGCAGAGCCAGGACCTTGGTTTAGCTCAACATTACCTAAAAGTAGTAGGCAACTAAAGACTAGGTAGATAAGGGGACAGAATCTGAGGCACCAGCTGAAAAGTTGCAGAACTGTTTCTGTTTTATTAGGATATTTGCCATTCGAGAGTAACAGTGCATCACTAGTTGATTGCATGGGAGCCTGTTGGACTATAAGATTGGACACAGAAAAATCCAGGTATTCATAAGGTGTAGAAACTGGTCATGACCAGTAGGGGGAAGGAGTCAGTAAGATAGAGTAAGCTACAGAAGCTTAGCGAGCCGTATACATTACATATAAACTGGCTCCTGCCGAATAATAATTGTGGAAGAAGTGATAGATTGTGAAACACAGGATGCCTCTAGAGGGCTCATGCTAGTAGTACATTAAAGGATTTAGGAAGTAATAATCTACCTGAGTGAGTGTAATAATACTACCTGGGGGATCCAGTGGCAACTGGTGATATCAGACTAACATAGGGACAGAATCCATTGCTCCATCATGTGGGACATTAGTGTAAAGCGCTTCAATATCGAGTGTGACTAACAGACAATCATCACCTATTAATGTTTCTTCTAACACTCTTAACACATCTTTAGTGTCTTTAACATATGAGCGTAGTTTTTCCACATAGTCAATCAGTGGCAAGTACTCCCAGCAGAACCTGGTTTATGTGGAGTGTCAGCTTAGACTCTGATTTTAACTTTTAGACATGCCCCTACATTAAAGGACACCTTAGTAAGAAGTCATTTTACATCTAAAGTGAAACACACCAATAACTGGTTGGAAAATTATACAGGATGTATACAGTTTAGAAACTGCAGTGCGTGTAACCATATTTTGAAAGAGAAGGATTTTAGTGTTAGTAACAGACCAGTAAAGATTTTTGACGTTAGACAATTGATTACTTGTAATACCCAGGGTGTCATTTACTTAGCGCGATGTAAATGTGAAGCATTCTATGTAGGTAAAACAGAAAGAGCTTTCAAGGTCAGAGTTTTGGAGCATGTTCGAACAATACAGAAACAAGATTTAACTTATGCAACAGCAGCACATATTTATGAAAATAGAGAGAGAATGGAAACACACGAGTTTAAATTCTTAGGAATAGAAAAGATTTTTCATGGATTGTGAGGTGGTAATTACCACAATAAAATTTTAAAAAAGTAAAATGAATGGATTCTACGTTTGCAAGCTTATAAGAAGCCAGGTATTAATGCGCATTTGGAATTGAAACCATATTTGGAGAGTAGATGAATTCATTTTCCTGATCTTAGTCCTGCTAGTATTTCTACTGCAATTTATCTGATATTGTGTATTTCACTATCTTGAGGTTTTTAAGAGTTAATACATAGGGTAATATTGATTAATTGATGTACCAATGATTTTGAATTTCATCACGGTGTTGTAATGGGTGATTGGGTATTTAATGTTGTGATGTGCATTGTGTTTTAGCTTTTGATAAAGGACCTGTGTCCGAAACGAGTCAAGCGGTTTTATTGGTGCAATAAAGGCATTTTCATTTTGTATGCTCCAGATCCTATTATTATTGGGGCTTGTGTGTGTTTCAGCTTTTTGTGTACTAGTTTATCCAGAAGACCTCTGTTGACTGGCTGCTCAGTCTGAGAGGGAGGTGGAGAAAAAGGTCCCCTCTGGCTACTTCAGTGCAGTTGGTGATTGGTGGGGGAGGGTGGGTAGAGGTGCTGTGCACACCCTCTTCATCCCTGCAGATGGCTCTGGATGTTCCGGCAGAAACAAACCACAACAAAGCAACACTAAGGACTACTTTTATAAAAACATAAGAAACAGTAGTTTTTAAAATCATCATTTTTTAAAATTTGAATAATTAAAAAAGTATATTTTAAGAACTCATTTTATAAGTGCAATATGCCACTCTGGGGTGAAGATTGTGTGTCTGATAAATACACTCCACAGGTGCCAACAGCACTCAGAGCAAGCACCTTGTGCCTCATTAAGCACCCTGGATCATTTGTTAATCAGGCAATAACCCACACTGCATTGTGTCTTATTGTGCACTTAATGCATGCCCTGTTGTTTATTATTGCATACCTATTTACTGCAAGAATACGTGTTTTTGTTTTTGTCTCTTTAGTATTTATGCTGTTTCTTTCTAGGCTTTCTGGACATTATTATGTCACTTTACACTACTCTATAACATTAACTAATGAATGTAGAACACTTGGAGTTGACATCATATACATAATTTTCTGGAAACATTGGAACAGAGAGTTATATAATCAGTAAATTCTATAAATCTTTGTCATACTAGGCAGCATAAACATGGTGGCAGTCTACTCAGCTGCAGAGTGATGTCTCCCCAGCATCTCTCCATGTTGCAGGTGTGGCACTTTGGCAAGATTAGGAGCAGAGCCCCCGCTTTTTGGAGTCTGGATAGGATTGTGTGTTTTGGGATATATGGTTTCTCTCATGCATAGTGGACTATCAAGTGTTTGGAATCCTCTCCAGAGCTTGTTTAGACTACTGAACTGTTAGGTGTCTCAAATGGAAAGCATCTGCTCCCAGATTGTAGACACTAATTCCGCTCTGTTTGTTGTGTCAAATAATTGATTTAATATACAAGTTTGCTTTTCTCTTTCTGTTTTGTTTAGTTTTATTTTAAGTTTGTGTAAACTGTAAACCTCATTTAGTTCAACAGGAACATTTACGAAAGTGCCAACACTTGTTTTGATTAGCCTTTGAAAGAAATGTTTTTACTTTAACTGAGTGAATAATTCACTGCTACTTGATCATTTAAAAAGCACCAGTTCTGGGAAAAATCCAAACTGCAAAAAACAAACCATCAGGTAAGAAAGATAGAATTGTTGCAGAATTTTTGATTAGGTGTTATATAGTACAGAATTGTATTTTGACTCCTTGGAGACAGCCACCTGATCCCTTCCTCTTCTCAATTTACCACCCCACCCACACTTTCAGACATGTTTGATGTCTGGGTATGGAGAGCACTTTGCATAGTTTCTTTTAATATTCTACAGTGTCTTTAGACATTAAATTTAGAAAGTTCTAACTTTTTTACTGTTAAGGCTAGGAACTGAATATTTTTTAAATGAAAGCTTAGAACTGTGTTGACACATTTTTGTAATGTTGTCACAGTTGAAGTAATGCCGACATACTGTAATCAAAATTTAATTATTTATTTATTTGTTCAGTTGTGAATCATGTGGGTGTACTGATCCTGTGGACTATTTTTAGTCAGGCCATTAAGATGACACAACAAAGGCAATGGAAAATACATTACATTGTTACAATACTGTTGCTACAAATATGTAGTTCAGTACAGGTGGAATAAACATTAAGTCATGAGTACATGTCAGTGTCAAACATATTTACCATGTCATGTTTAAATAAAGCAGACTTATGTCCTCATAACATTTTGAATGCTACCAGGGTAAAGAGAATATTAATGTAATTTATTTTTAACATTTATTTCTAGTGTGTCAATATTACAATAATGTTTTGACACTGTTCCAAGCTTTTGTTAAAGAAAATGAGGATCCAAGCTATAACAATTCTAAAGTTAACCCTGTCCAAAGATAACTTCTTTGAAAATAGCTATTTTTGGAACCAGTATGGCTAGGAACTTATTTTTATTTTTATTTGTTTTTAATGAAAGTCTGGAATCAGGTCAGCAATTATGTCATGTTAGTGTTTTAAATACTTCAACATTACTGTCAACGTGTGGATGTATTTGAAACACATCAACATCACTCAAAAGCATGACTGGGCACAGTCATGTTGACTGGACTCCAAAAATGATTTTTTTTATACATTTGTTTTAATCCTTCTCACCTATGCCTTTGACTGCTGCTCTTTTGGGCCTTCCTAAAGTGACTGCCTTCTGCCTACCACTCTCTCCTCCTCACTGCTCTTCCCACTGCCAGACACCTGAGTTGTACCATGCCAGTCCCACGAAGTTTGACACCAAGTAGCCTGAAGGCTCCACATCAAAGCAAAATTTCTTGACGCAGAAGCATCTGAGGGTGCGGCCTGCATACAGCATGGCCACAATGCCAGAAGACATCATCTGGTATCTCAGGGCAGCATGTTCCCTTTTGTGTGTCACTACCACCTTCTCTGCAATTGTATATGTTCAGTCTAGCAGGAAGATGTTTGGCAGCCCGTGGTCACCCACGCTGTCAAGGATGTTGTCACACACCACCACTAGGGGCCACTGAAGAAGTGGCAAAACACAATTAATCCACATTTGGAGGACAGCATCCAAAGAACGCTCTCTAATCCTCCCTGCCAGCTTACCCACTCCTGATATCCAATGCTCAGAGCACAAACCCTGGTAGACAGAGTACTAGAGCAGTCCCCCACGACTCAGAACCACTGAGCAAGTTTTGACTCCAAGCTTTCCTAAAAAAATGAACTTCCTCACCCTAATAGTTCCAAAGTTAGCCCATTCTAAAGATGGATTCTTTGAAATGGGCCAATTTTGAAACCATTAAGGCTAAGAACCGAGGTCTTATGTGGGTGCCTAAAGTGATGGCTGCTTGAGACTTATGCTCTCTCACCCTCTGTGATATAATTAACAAAACAAATAATTTTCAAAACTGGCTTTAGTGTGGTACTGGGACCAGAATTTGTTTTAGTCCATCATCTTGGAGCAAAATCCTGAGTTTTAGCCGATGAAGTGTTATTTTCACAAAGTTATTGACTTATAAATGTTCAGCAGCTGCTACTTCAAAAAGATGATCTTCAACAGCAAGAGCAGAGGGAGGAATTCAAGTGGGCAGAGCAGGGCTCTGTCCACACACCAGCCAAATCCTACAGGTAAGCAAGACAAGTCAGACAAACAGGACATGAACTTTATCAAGAAAATACTTAAGTCAATTAAATTAGGTATGAATGAACTGAAAAAAGACCCTGAAATGACAAATAGGCTAATGAAACAGCAGACAGAATGGATGTCTTTAAAGAGAGACTCACTTTATTTGAAGAATCTCTTATAAAAGTTAAAGATTAAATGAAACCAATGCCAGCATCATCAATAAATTAATTTACAAGACTGATGATCTAGAAAATGAAAGTAGGAGTAATTTAAGACTAGTGGGTGTGACCAGAAGTTACAGAATGGAAATATATGATTTTTTTAAAAAGACTTCATACCACCTCTCCTCAATTTACAGTGGCTATGGCACTTAGAAATTGAAACAGCATACAGTGCATTGAGAGCTAAACCCAAAAATGGGCCGAGATCCATGCCCATATAATAAGATGTTTCCATTTTAAAATGAAAGAAGAGATTTTGTCCATGGCCAGGCAGATGAAAGTGTTGGCATGGGGACAGAACAGGATTCACATTTTGTTGGACTTTTTTTTCTTCTGACATTGTTGAAAAAAGGAAAGCCTTTACTGAAACTCATAGTGTCCCTCAGAAACTGAATGTGCAGTATTGCATAAAATATCCTGCTGCACTTATGGTATCAGAGGGTGGAGGTATATATGCTTCACAGTCTGTGCAGAAAGCCAGGGAATTCATTGAATAGTCATGACCAGAAGCCTTACACATTGTTTAGGAAAATGGCTCTAAAGTCATCTGGCAATCCAAGTGGGTGTGAGCTCAACAACATTGGCATGAGACCCACTGATACCTCATGACAATGTTTTTAATGCCCAAATGCAAAAACAGAACAGTGAACTGCCAAGAGGACTGAGTCACAGACAAAACTATGCACAAACCTACAGCAAGGCTAATAATATCAAGCTTTCCCCTTCTTATACAGAAAAGGCTACTACTATCCCCAAATCCATGGCATGGTCCTCAAAACTCAATAGAAACAAGCATTTGTCAATGCCAAATGTTGTCTTGCTGGCATTGGCATTGGTAGTGCAGAAGTTAGAGAGATGCATAATAGGTTCATAAGGAGGTGTGAAGAAATGGCAATGCTGAAAATCTGGAGTGAAAATATTAAAAATTCTTGAAGTTATGAGTGTGCGTGGAAACTACGCAACGCACGCTCATATCCCAGTCATTTTATGGAATTTTTTCACCAAATTTTCAACATAGGCATTTTGAGACCTCTACTCATGAACAGTGTCACTGTGATTTTCCTAATCTGTCCCAAACTTTGATTTCCCACAGCAACCGCGCCATTGTGCTCCAGATGTTCGAAAACACATTTCAGGCAGGATGTGAAAAATGAAAGCTGTAGTGTTTATAAGGAGCTATGAAAAAATGGCAATGCTGAAAATCTGGAATGAAAATATTAAAACTTCTTGAAGTTTCGAGTGTGCATGGAAACTGCACAATGCACACTCATAACAGTCATTTTTTTGGAATTATTTCAACTAATTTGCAACAAAGGCTTTTTGGGAGCCCGCCTCATGAACAGTGGCACTATCATTTTGTTAATCAGTCCCTAAAGGTGATTCCGCTCAGTGACTGCTAAATCGCCTTTTGCGACTGAATAATGAAATGACAGTGACTGATTTTATGAGGCGGGGTCCCAAGAAAACCATGTTGAAAATTTGGAGCCAAAAGTCAAAAAAATGGCTGCGATATCCGCCTAAGTTGAAATGTCCCCCTTTGATGCCATTATATAGCTTACCAGCATTTCTTCAGTTCACAGTTGGCTTTGAAGAGTGCAGATGTGTTCCCATTCCACCGAAGATCGTGGTGCCGACATCCGGAGGTAAGTATGGGGTGAGGGGGGTGTGGGGAGGTGAGGTGCACAGAAGATGGGTGTGGGTTGGGGAAGGGGGTGCTGCCGACAGTGAGAGACCATTTTCTTTGTTTCAGGTACTTTGAAAAAAAAGAAACACTGTGGACAGTTTTCTTTCATTACACATGTAAGAAAACAAATGTTGACCACACTGGGGTGGGATCCCAGTGTGGCACACAGTGGAAGGGGGGGGCAGGAGCAGAAACATGCCAACGTGGTCAGCTTCTTAACAACATGGAGGCACACTGAGGTGGACTCCCAGTGTGCCACACAATCTTGGGAACTGTTAAACATGCCGACAGGGGGACTGGGCACCCCAAAGTTGGCTTTCTAGTGATTGTGAGAGGCGGATAGCATAAGCCACCACCATGTTTATTGAAATGTTACACCAGGCAAGGCACGCAGGGGAGGCATGTCATCTGTGCCGCTGCATGACAAGCTTGCCTCTGATTGCAGTGGCAAGTTTGTTTCAAGTTGGTGGCACTGCATAAAACTTGTGTCACCAATAGCATGCCCGCTAATTGGCAAATAAGGGACACACCTTCTAAAGCATGCCCTGCATTTGCAAAAACAGACACACCTCTGCATTTCTCCTACTACTATCTCCTACTGCCACAAAATGTTGTTTGTGTGTGTGCAAGACAACATAAAAATTCATTCCTACTTTAAAAATAGAAACAGACTGTCGGATGGTGCTAACAAAATTACCAATGGCATAATGACCCTCTCTGTTACTTTAACAATGCCTTGGTTGCATGAGCTGCAATCAGTGTACTCAGAAAGTCAGCTCAGTCAAGAAATGTGGACAATTCTGTTGCTGATATATTTTCTGTATCCTCTTCTCCTTCAGCACAAACTAGTGACATTTACCATTAGGACCTGAACGAATGAAAGGGAATTGTACTCTTAAGCTATGATGTTCAAAGGTGCTGAGCCACATTTAAGGGTTTTCCAGTGATGCCCAGAAATGATTTTAATCTGTGGGATTTAAACATCAGGGTAAATTTCTGATCTCATTCTGACCTGGAAACAGTTATGCAGAGGTCGAAATAAGATCACTTCTGCCCTGCCACTAGGCACAAATGATTGCATAATGGAGACACTAGATACTTTTTGTTCTCTACGTAAGTGGTCTACATATATGGAGCACTGTGCTATCTTTGAGATATCTTTTAAATGCTGTAAATTGCAGTCTGAAAAATATGACATTTATTTAGCTTTTAAAATATTTGTGTTTCTGACTTTCTTGGGGAAGGGGGAGCAACAAATGCACATGATTTGGTTTAATAATTTAGCTCCCACCCTGAATTTTAGTCCAGCATGCTGGATTTCAACATGTGAGTTTGGTAATTAAGGTGAAACTGCTCCTCTCTCAGTCTGACAGTGTAAATAGCTGCAGCTGTACTGGTCTTAAATGGGAATAGAACTGATGATGATCTTGGAAAGAACATGAAGAAAGCCATCTCGGATGCCTGTTTTGTGACTCCCAAAGAGCTGGGGGGGGGGGTGGACTCTCTGCAACCATCCTTAGTGGTATCCGTTTAGAAGCAAGTATCTAATAGAGGAAGCATATAACAGCCATTGTGAACAATATTGACTAGACTCATTTCTGACAAGGCAGGGGACCATTTTTACTGATGTATGACGTACAGTAACAAATGTGCTGATTCACACATGCATTTGCTGTCCTCTCCTTCCTTGCACGTCTTCATTGGGGGGCAAATATTTGTTACCAGTTCCTCTTTTTCTTTTACACTATTGAAGAAGAAAATATTTCTGAATTCATGTTATGCCAGTCTCTGACTGCAAAGTATGCATTATTTTTTGAACTCTCTATATTCTCATACTTAGAGACATAAAAACATAGAAATCTGATGGTAGAAAAGGACTCCTTGGCCCATCCAGTCTGCCCTTTTACCCTTTCCCATAGGTAACCCTAGATACTTGTATATGTATAAGTATACACACATAGGTTATTTTTGTAATATTGTTTACAGAATAATTTTGTTTATTTACCAGGCAATAATGGTTTATTTTGAAACACTTGTTCTATGTTAATTGGTCTGAGTTGTTCCACTATTAAGTGCCTAGAGGTGTGTTGTATCATTGGATTATCATCTCTGTGGGTTTCTTCACATCTCTCCTTGTGTATTGTTTATTGTTAATTGACTACTGCTAAATTTAGCTCTTAATAGCTAAGTATAGTGTAAGTGTGCTATCTAATATTGAACAACTCTTAGTTTTATTTTTTACTTAAAGTTTAGATTGTGTCATCATTTCACACATCTAGTGATATCTTAATTAGATTAGTACTTTCTACCTGACTACTGAAAAAAGAGTGATGTAGAAATAGTCTTATAGAATGTACAGGGGTGTGGTTCCCCAATTAAAAGAAAATGGATGGGACTTCCGGTGACGTATCTGAACGCATGGCTGACTGAGAAACGAGCGCCGCACCCGTAACACCATAAATCCTCACAATTTATCACTAATTTGCCATTAATTTTGATTCCAGATAGCATGCGAGGCATGATAACAGATCTATGCAAGGGCAGCTTCAATAAATTTGAAGTATTACAGCAAAAAGAAGCAAATTCCAATTCTGAGATGTCTGACTCAGAGGCCTCGGTGCTCTCCTTCAGATCCATGTGGTCTCTGTCTCCTAAAGCTAAGAAACATAAAGCCAAAGGCCCTAAAAAAGACTCCACAGCAGCTAAAATAGCCAAGATTCTCTCTGAACTTACAGATTTCAAATGAGAGGTTCGTACCTTTCAGAAATCTCTGGCCAATGTTCAATCAGATGTGGCAGCACTTGGTGGTCAGATGACTGCCATGGAAGAAATGACCAGCATACACAAAACACAGCTCACAGACCTTCACTCATCTCTGGCCCAAATAACACAAATATGCCAGCTCACTGTAGACCACCAGGAGAATGTGGAAAATAGGCATTGGAGACAAAGCATACTTATCGACTCTGTCCCCAAAAACAGCGAGGGACAAGATATTAAAGATTTTGTTGAAACTTTGCTGTGCACCTTGCTTTCCTTGGATCTGGATCTACAGCTGGAGATAGAGTGGTTGAAATGGGCACTAGGGCCTAGGCCTTCAGACCACAAGGCCAGACCCAGATCTGTCTTCATCCACTTTTTGAGATACCAAACCAAAGAGATGCTTCTCAGGAAGGTCTGGAACAGTGGAAAGGTTTTCCATAGGACCACAAGAATTTTCTGGACAATAATTATGCACCAGCTACCATGCAGAAGCACAGGGAGTATATTCCTCTCTTTGCAATACTTCAGCAGCACAAACTGAAGTTCTGTACCCCCTACCCCACCTTCCTGGTGATCCAGTATTCTAACGGACAGCAGAGTTATGACATAGCAATGGCTGCACTAGAAGATTTTAAAAAAAGAGGGTTTGTGGTCCCTTCCAGAATGGCATAGCCGCAAAGACCTTGCTCTGATTGCTCATTGGGAAGGCTATGCCTCAGCACCTCAGTTCCCAGCACGCTATCCTGGACTCTTTACAGAGGATTCTACAGCACACTACCCCAAGAGATGTCTGAGAGTATGGACCAGTTTTGGAGTTCCAGGTCACAGTGAGTGATTCTTTTTTGGGGGGAGGGGTACTGGGACCTTGACTGAGTATGCTTCTGGGAATGCTGGGGGTGGGCAGGGGTCTGGTTCTCCCTCGGGCTGGATCTGCTGGGGGCACCTGTGGTTGTGGTTCTAGGCCCATGTTGGATCCTGCAGACTTTAGTTCCCTGGAAGCCTGGCATACAATTTTGGGAGCCCAGCCTGCTGCCGATTCTGGGTGACTGTGTGCGTTGGGGGATGGGCCTGTGCAGGAGGACCGTCATGGGGGGGTCCTGGCTGTTGGCCTAAATTCCCACTAAATAGGGATGGCACAACTCCTTGGTGGTATAAAATTGGATCCCTCTCCCATGGGAACTCCTTGTAGGCTGGTTTACCTAGAAATTAAAGGAAGAAACATAATGGAGGTAGTGGAGGTGGCCGGGGCTCCAGGAGGCTGGTCCCCCTGCCATGAACCTACTTCAATAGCAGCCTGTTAAATAGGGCATTATTGCTCTGGATGCCATTTTATTTATTGCCTGCTATCATTACTAACTTAGGTGAGGCAGTGGCGGTCTGGGCGGACCGGATAGCTAACCTGGCACGAGGACCTTACCAGATCTGGAATCTGTTAGATAGGGCTCTCTGGCTGCCAGTCGCTTATTGAATTCTTTCACTTAACCTCGCATTTGGGTGCCTGAGGCTGGGGTAAGAGGCCGGTTCCCATTGGCAGTAATGACTAGTGATCTGGGAACTGAATTTGAAAAAATGATGGACAAGCCCCCAAAACTACTCGGGGGGCTGGATGTGTTGGCTGCCTTGGTCCTTGGGATAGGGGGTCCCCATCCCTGGTGCCTGGTCCCTTGGAGGCCACCTGATGCTGGTCCCCCTGGGGGGCAGCTTGTGCAAGTGGACTCAATGCTCCATGGAGGGAGGGGGGCTTCTGTGCTTAGTCTTGGTCCCATGCCTCCCTACAGACTTTCTTGGTGAGAACAGTATACCCCTATAAAGGTCCATCTGGGATGATTTCTGACTCCTTTATTAAGTACTCATACAAGTACACAGTTAATATTGTGGCTATCACAAGAAGTTTGGTTGGACCGTAACAACTCACCCCAGGTGGCAGGGTGATCTATCTGCTTTGAAACATTGCAACTGTATTTCTTTATTGAACTGTTCCATTAATGAAAATCTCGGGACACCTCTACCTGGAATTATGGCACCGCTGCATTAATACAGAGCCTTGGTAAAGACTGATTTACTTTATTTGTACTTTATATATACAGATTGCTTTCTCCACCCCACTGCCATGAATTAAATTTATTTTTGGCATGAATGGGCATGAATGGGTGGGAGGCAGGGATCTTTGGTAGCCTAGCAGATGATACACTTTTTCTCCACATTCCCTCCACATCTTTTTTGTTTGGTTATGTCTCTCCTTTTTCTTTTGCCAGCCTTTCTCCTTTACCTCCTTCCCTTTATGGGGTCAATGGTACCCCATGGGAGCTATTCCCACCTTTGGGATCAAATCTCTCCTGGAGAGGCTATCACAGTCTCTACAGACTGGAATGGTATTGTTACCATTCCATCAGTTGGAAGTCAAACTAATTTTTTCTAACATTAGGCAGGGTGTTAGATTCTGCCAGTTGCATCCTATCTATGCCCTGCAGTTTTGCAGTTGGCCTAGTTGGCCTGTTCATCCTCAATTGTTCAGACCCAGTTGGTCTATTGCAGAGTTGGGATGCAGTTTGCTCCCATACTGACACAGTTGTCATGTCCTTTTCACTATAAGCACTTTATTCTTTCATAAATGAAGTGGTACCAGTCAGCGAATTGTATACAGCTACATGTATAGCTTCATATAGTTATTACCTGCTTTGGATGTATTCCAAGGAAGTTTTGGTCTGGAGGTGGGGGGAGGGAGATGGGACATTAATAAGAATTCCTAGACAAACAGTGGATGGGGGAGGGTCTAGGACACTAGTAGGAACCACCGTAATCCTAGATAGATACGTCCATGAAAGTGAAAATATCACATAATGTAAATGGTCTGACCAGACCAATTAAGCATTATGGAACACTGATGGCCTTGAAAAAACTAAAACCAGACCTTCTACTAATTCAAAAAATCCATCTGTCCATGTTAGAGCACCAGAGGCTAATCAAATGTGGCTTCTCCCACTTGGTTGGTTCAGCCTACAAATGGGAGATGGAGTACTGCGATTTTGGTCCCTAAACATTCCCCCTTCATATTGACACATCAATTCACAGATAAAGAGGGATGTCTGGCCTTAGCTTTGGGTACCATTCATGGCCAATTACTTACTGTTTATAGTTTATATATTTCCCCGTGCAGTGGTGCCTCATCCATAGAACAATTGCCGAACGTGATACTTTCTCACAAACAGGGAATGTTAATACTAGGGGGAAGACCTAAATTGTTTGTTAAATCCTACATTGGACACTTCAGCCTCTCAACTGTCCCCACCGAAATCGGGACAAAAACATGCGGGACTTGGGTTTAGTTGATGTGTGACGTCACTTCTACCCAACCAATAGACAATCCACATTTTATTCACATGCGCTCATACATTATTCTAGACTAGACTATTTTTGTGTTAGTAGTGAACATCTAGATCTAGTGCATAGCTCAGATCTTAACACCATCTATATTTCAGACCATGCCCCAATCAGCTTGGATTTATCCATTGCTAGGAAATTCAAGAATACCTGCTGCTGCTTCAGTAATTCACTTCTACAAGATCCAGCCTTTAAGGATCTATTAACAGAACTGATTCCAGGCATATTACAGGACAACACCTCCTCTCAGGTCTCCCACAATTATGGTGGGATACCTTAAAATCAATCCTATGGGGCCACATTACCACATACTCTACAAGCAGAAAGAAGCAGAGTGAGGTTAAACATATGGAACTGTAAGAAAAACTAAAATTCCTCCAACTTGCACATATGCAGGGAGATCATACACTCATTGAACAAGTGCTTCAAACCCAACAGGAGATACAAAAACTCCTCACAGACAAAACTGAGAGGACCCTAATTTGGTTGTGCCAATGTATTTATGAGGGGGGAGCTCATGCTTCTAAAATATTGGCTTGACTCCAGAAACAGATATAATTGTCAACTATTACTAAAATTAAAAATCCACACTTACGTAGGATAGTTACATCCACTGTCCACATCCTTGAAGTCTTTAGATGTTACTATTCTGAATTATACACAGATGATTCCTCTACTCCAATTGATGTGCTAGATAACTTTCTAACTGAGGTGCTCCTCCCCTCTTTAGGGAATGAACAAAAAAGTAGCATTGCCGAGCCGGATCACAATACAGGAACTATACTCAACCATACATAATTTGAAAAATGGGAAGTCCCCAGGCCCAGACTGGTGTGGAACTGAGTTTTATAAGGCTACATACATTCTAATAAGAGATCCCATCTTAGCAGCCTTACGTGAATGTCATAAAGCAGCAGAATACCTGATTTCCTGAAGACAGGCTTTGATTTCTGTGGTTTTGAAGCCTGACAAGCCCACACATTTATGCAAACCCTATCGCCCAATTTCAGTCTTGAATCAAGGCTATAAAATCTACACCAGTACATTAGCCGACAGATTAGATATTATTTTACCCACTTTAATACATCCCGATCAATCTGGCTTTATTAAAACTCAACAGACAATAGATAATATCAAGAGGACCATTTGTTTGATCAACCATGCCTATACTACCAAATCCCCTCTGTTAATATTAAGTTTAGATGCTCAAAAAGCCTTTGATAGAGTTTCCTGGCAATTTTTACATCATATCCTTTTTAAATTTGGATTCCCCCAAGAATTTCTTAAGAACATTACAGGAATATATTCCCATCCTGAAGGCACAGTTAAAGTAAATGGCTCTCATTCTTCTCATTTCCAGTTGTTCAGAGGCACACAACAGGGTTGTCTCATCTCCCCATATTTATTCTCCCTTTATGCCAAACCTATTGCCCAATATCTCCGCCAATCAGAGCAACTTTAGGGATATAGGATTGGTGACTGCACTCATAAGGTTGCATATTATGCTGATGATCTCCTGCTATACATTTCTAACCCAGACATTTCATTATCAGTTTTAGCAAGTGATTTACAGAGGATTGAACGAGTCTCAGGCTATTAGATAAACCCCTATAAAACAGAGATAGTAATGATCTCTGCCACCCCTTCATCTTCTCTCCAACAGAAGTACCCCTATAAATGGAATAAAACCTCTCTCAGATATTTAGGGATACATTTAACAAATAATCCTACTACAATAATGTCTCAGAATTATAATCTTTTATTTCAAAGAATAAAAGTAGATCTTCAGACATGGCAACATTTACCCATTACTCTATTGAATTGGGGACAGGCCATCCAAATGTAAGTCTTACCAAAACTTCTATGTTTATTCCAAGATATTCCTCTGAAGTTTCCCAACTCTGAATTACCAGATGGTATAGAGCTATCTCTTCTTTTCTCTGGCAAGGGAACAAGCCTCAGGTCACTTTACGTAAATTACAATTACCTAAAAGCAGGGGAGGATTAGCGTTACCTAACTTACTAAACTACTCATTGGCAGCCCAGCTCAGTCATATGTTTAACTGGTTTACCATTTCTGACCAAGCTCCCCCTGGTTATACATAGAAATAAATCTATCACCAGGTCCCCTGGACTACACTACTGTATTCCAACCCAATACTTATAACCACCCAGGAGTTTCCTCCCCTTAAACAACAAACTTAATACAGACTTGGTCAGCCTTCATGATAAAAGCAGATCATGTAGTGGGGGCTAAATGGGTGGAAATCCCGGCCTTGGATCTGACTTTTCTACCTGGATGGTTGGACCATAGGTTCCCAGGTTGGCTATGGAAAGGACTTGTGCACACTAACCAGTTTTATAGGAATTGTGTATTTAAGTCCTTTGCAGAATTACAAGCCGAGTTCCACCTATTACAGGGAGATTTCTATCCAGCCCAGCCTCACAGATCATGCGATTAACACCTTTGCAGCAATGGTTGATAAAGAAGTAGATCAGCTAAAGAGAAAACCTCAGAACCAGAGATGGGGGATATGACAAAAAGAGAGAGCTGCTTTAAAAGAATTAGAGATGAATCAGAATTTGGTGGTGAAGCCTGCAGCTAAGGGGGTGGGGGTGCAGTGGTAATTTGGGGCATAGATAAATATTAGAGAGAGATGGAATTACAACTATTGAATGCTAAATATTAAAACAAATTAGACATAGACCCCACAGAGGCAATAAAGTGGAGAGCATTTCATTTCATCAGAGTTGATGATTTGTCTGGACAGCTAACAAAACAAGAGTGTGATTTTCTTAAAGTCCAATGTCCGGTGAAACTGTGTATATATTTATTGCCAAAAAGACATAAAAACCCTGAAACAGCCCCTGGTAGGCCCATTGTAGCGGCAATCAGTTCATCAATGGAACCTTTCTCACAGTTCATTGACTGCCATTTGAGACCATAGGTAATACAGTTAAAATCATATCTACATGACACAAGTGATGTACTGAATGCTTTATCCAGTGTCTGTATAAATGCTGATACTTGGTTAGTCACATTTGACATTGAAAGTTTATATTCAAATATACCTATTGAAGGAGGGCTGGCAGCGCTTAGTCACTATCTAAATCTAAGAGATGAGAGGGAAAGACCACGGACTGAATTCCTGATTGAATTGTCTGATATGGTGCTGAGGTCAAACTATTGTCTATTTAAAAATAGATACTATGCACAAATAAATGGTACGGCTATGGGCACCACTTTTTCCCCTAGTTTAGCAAACTTGTATGTAGGCCAATGGAAAGAAAAATTCTTATACAAAAATGCATTATTTGAGAGACAGGCTGCATTCTGGAAACGGTTTATTTATGACTGTATAATGCTTTGGATGGGACCCCTGTAAGAACTGGAATTGTTTTTACAGGTTATAAATAGCTTTGACCAGAATTTAAAGTTTGAAATGACATGAAGTCAGGAGAGTGTGCACTTTTTGGATGTGATGATTTATAAAGTTGGAACCTTATTACAGACCACAATGTATAGAAAACAGACTGATCGCAACACATTGCTACACTATTCAAGTGCACACCCAGGTCGGCTGAAGGATAATATTCCTGTGGGGCAAATGCTTTGAGTAAAAAGAATCTGCAGTTCAGAAGATGAATTTAAAAGAAATGCACAGATTGTTGCCCAGAGGTGTGTAGATCGAGGGTACCCACCTGAGAAAATAAAAGCTGGATTAGATCGGGCACAGGGAGAAGAGAGGGCTCAGCTACAGTACTTACAGTTAAAGAAAAAATTAAAGGAAGAGAAACAGTGCCCTTTGTGAGCAATTACTGTAACCAGAGTGGAGCAATTTCTAAAATAGTTTGCAAGCATTGGTATATTGTAAAAAGTACAGCAGCTTTTTCAGAGACAGATCTGAGAGTGACATTTAGGAAAGAAAAAAATTTAAGGGACACGTTGGAGCACAACCTACATGTAAACAAGGTTTAGGGTATGTTGGTCAGACCAAAAGGACATTGAAAGAATGTATTTGTGAGCATAAATCTGCAATTAGGAACTCAGTAGAAACAAATGTGATGCTAGACACTATGGAAACAAGGGACATGGATCACCTGCAAGTTTAGAGTTTGTGGGGAATTGAAAAGGTGGAACAAGGAGTTCGTGGGGGGGGGACTATGCAAATAAATTAAATCAGAGGGAGTGCCTTTGGATATATATACATTGGACACACTGACCCCGAAGGGATTGAATGAAGAACTGCCATTACAATGCTACCTTTAGTAACTCAAAAGAGTTCTAGAAATATTTATAATTTGTTTATGTGTTGTATGTTGTATGTGTCATTCTTTCTGCACTATGATCTTCTTAATGTGGGGACAGTTGCAATAACGTGGGGGGGGGGAGCTCCAATTGATATGCTAGATTTAAAGAAAGGGAGTGACCTACACATTAAATATTCATGAGGTCTGCACTTTAAATTTTTGTGCAGGGGAGAGAGCAAATCAGCTTTGAGGAGCCTACGGGCAAAATGTTAGCTGAATGGTCAAGCTGTGCCATGTGACTTGTTCGAGTCAATGCTGCATAGATTGCATAGATTGCTGTGGTTACACCGTTTGTGGTGTCAGCATGTACTTATTTGTTTATAGCAAGTGGATTTATTTATTTTTTCTGGATGTAAGTTCTGCAGTGTTTGCGATATGATGTTGGGCACTTTTTGAACATTAGAAAAGAATTCTGCTACAAATGGTAAGCATTTCTATGTTCCATATTCAGAAAGCATTGCTGTGCTTCTTGGCCCTGTGCATTAGCTTGGGTGGTTTCTTAACCCCCCCGAAGATACTATATATGACATTTATCTTATGGAAAATATGATGGCTAGGCTACAAAATAAGATGGAAAAAAAACTCATGAATAGGTGGACCATTTGGTTTCTACATATAGCCACACATAGACCCGAGATGATACCCTGATGCAGAGGCAGCTAGTTAGTGGGAAAGAGGCTTATATCCAGTCAGACCATTCTTATAGATGTATGCTGTATTCAGATTTTTATACTGCTTTGACTCCCCCCGGATTAATATCCCTCATCACACACACTTGAATGCACCCCCTTTTGTCCCTCCAACCCTGAAAAAGCAATATCTTTTGTTTATTGGGATACACCTTATTGTAAAGATGTATTTATGCTTCTGAGAGAAACCTGTGATGTCTTTAATGTCTGACATGTCCCACTATAAAATCTTTAATACAAATTCTAAGTTTTAAAAAAAGAAAAGAAAATGGGTGCTCAGACATCTTATGAAACAAAGAAAAATAGATGTAGCAATGCTACAAGAGACACATATATTTCCCTTAGAAGCATGTAAACTAGTACTGGAGTGTGTAGCAAGTGTAGATAACATATGTTACTCTACAAAAAGGGGGACAATTTTGAATAAGAAAGGCACAAACATTATCAAACATAATCATATATCTGATTTAGAGGGTAGAGTTCAGATTCTAACTGGAACGCTTTATGGTAAAAAAGTGGGGTAACACTTTATTTTAAGTGTCCTTAACTACAATGTAATCCCTGTATAACTATGCTGTAACGTCACTGTAACTACTATGTAGTTACATGCAACTACTATGCAGGTGTTAACTAGTTTCACAGTTGCATGTTAAGTAGTTACACACAATTTGCATAAAGTAACTACACTATAACTACTGTGTAGTTACGTGTAACTACTATGTAGTTGTTAACTAGTTTGACATGTGGATATGGTGTTGTTACGCAACTTGCATACATGTGCAACTACTACAGTCTCCCTTTCAGCACAAATCATTTTATTCTGACAAGTGTAACTACACATGTAACAGCTGTTGCAAAGTTTAACAGAAAAACTATTGTGCAACTACCAGTCTGTCTCTTCTGGCATTGTATTATTTGTTCGTATAAGGTCAACTACACATGTAATAGCTATTGCAAATTGTAATAGCAAATATGTTGTGTAACTACCATGTTACTAATTTTGGCATTATTACATCTGTTCTTATAAGTGTAACTACATATAAATACAGGTTGTGTGCACTGTTCAGCTGTCTTTATCTATCTAACATTTATTTAAAAGGTAATCACACAGAAACATTTTAAAGTGTAATCAGAATGGTAATTAAAATATGAATACAATGCAACTTCAGTCTGCTACAGTTAAATGCATTGACTGGCAACTCTTTAGATGATGTTCCATGTCTGTATTCCAGTTTTTCATGAACTTACAGGTTAGTAAACATGCAGTGTAATATAGTGAATTGATATGTAATTGTACACAAAAATATTTCATTTGCATAATTACTAATTGGCACTATAACAGTAATGTGGCTAAGAAATAATGATACTGTTTTCACAGTTAATGCCATGTATTTGCAGTTGCACACATTTACATTTACCATATGTCAGTACTGTAGCTGTGATGTAAGTTCTCATTCAGACATCAGTCCCTCATGAACTTACTGCTTACTAAACATGCAATCTAATATTAGACCTTATTCACATAGGTATCAGGGAATGTGCCAAATGTGCATTCCCAGGCCTGGTGTTCAATAGCAGCCATCCAATCAGATGGACTGACCAGAAGCAGACTGGATCCTGCAGTCTGTGTGGATAGGGGAATTGTTTATTGTTTATTTAAATCAGGATTACAATTACTTTTGAGCCAAGGCTCTTTTACAAAGGTTCCATGTCAGGAGAGTACATACGTGTTAAACAAGAGCATACAACATTAAAAAAGAGCATACAACAATATTCATCAGTTCAGGAATGATTTCACAGTAATAATATACATGAGTAACACATACAGGGATCATTTCAGAAATCTAGAAGGAATCAGGGTGAAGGGTGAGAGGATAAGGGAGTGGCAGCCAAAAAGAGATAAGAGCAGCTCACGGCATTGTCAAAGAACATCAGAGAGGGATGGTTGAGCTCGATGGGGAAGGGGGGAGTTAGGGGAGGCAGTCACAAGAGCTGGGTGCTGTGAGATGAAGATGGAGGTTTTATTAGAATAAGCCCAGTGAGGAGGTGGAGGTGATGTGTGTGCTGAGGGCATTCATTCAGCTGGGTGCACGGTGTGCAAAGGATCTTTGGCCTAGAGTGGTGTGGCATCAGGGGACCTGTAGAAGCTGACGTTCAGACCCTCTGGTATTATGAGAATTAGTGTTTAGGTGCAGAAGGGCTTGGACACTAGGTGGAGTAAGGCCCAAGGTAGTTTTTTTTTGCTATCAGGCAGGTAAGGTACTTTATGCATTTGGTGAGTTGAAGCCATCCCATTTGAGTGTAAAGCTCACATGTATGTGTAAGTCGGTGGGCTCCAGTAAGCAGTCGACAGACCTTGTTTAGGGAGGTCATTATGCACCTGAGGGCGGTAGTGGAGGCAGAGCCATAGATTATGAGGCTGTAGTCTATGACGGAGATGACAGAGCTTTGGATAGTAATCTTCAATGCTGCCTGGGTAAGGTGCTGTCTATTTTGGTAGAGAATTCCAACGCGTGAGTTCACAACTCTGGCAACACTATCAATGTGCGTCCCAAAAGATAGGCAAGGGTCGAATGAGATTCCAAGGTATTTAAAAGATGACACTTGTTCGAGGGTATTTCCAGTGCCTGTATTGATATCAAGGGGATATCGCCTGTGTTTGTTTTGCGAGCTGCAGAAGAGCATAGATTTAGTCTTTTTGTGGTTTAGAACCAGTTTATGTTTTGCGAACCAGTTTTCAACAGTGGAGAAAGCAAGCTGTAGGTTGTGAAGTAAGGGTTGTGTGTGCTTATGGGGAGTGAGAAGCACGGCGTCATTGGCATAGAAGATAATTTGTTCTGGGCAGGATTGCAGAAGGGAGTTCAGGAATAGGCTGAAAAGTAGTGGGCCCAGTATGGATCCCTGAGGGATGCCTGAGCGAACAGGTTTAGAGTCAGAGAGTACTCCTGAAATTTTTACTCTTTGTGAGCGCTGGTCCAGGTAACTATTAAACCATGCAGTAGAGTCCTGGGACAGCCCGGCATTCAGCAGCTGTTTGGTAAGCAGGCCATGGTGAGCAGTGTCAAATGCCTTAATCAAGTCGATGAATACAGCTCCAGTTCGATGACCTTTGTCCAATGAGTTGTGAATGACTCCAGTGAATTCCAGGAGGGCAGTTGATGTGCTGTGCCCTTGCCTGAACCCGTGTTGCTGTGTACATAGGATGTTATATTTGAACAGGTAGTCTGTAAGCTGGTCAGCAACAATGTACTCAAGGGCCTTGGAGGGGGGAGGTAATATTGACATCGGCCGGTAGTTCCCCTGAATGGACTTATTGCCGCTTTTAAAGACCGGAGTGACCACAGCAGATTTCCATTTGCTTGAGAACTGAATGAGGCTGAGGGAGAGGTTGAAGGTTCTGGTGAGCGGGCGCAATATCTCTTCAAGGGTGAGGAATAGCAGCTTAAGGTCCAGTGAGTCCCCACTGACTCTGGACTTGGACATAGCCTTTGTTATGTATTTGCAGACATCATTCACCTTGACTTTTTTGAAGTGGAATGGCGGATGATTTTAGATGGTAGGGAGGGAAGTTGGATCAGGGGAGTCAGTTTCTGAGAAAATGTCTGGGGGGAGAACACCACTGAAGTCAGTGAAGGCTGCATTGAAAGTATTGGCAATGACCATCGGGTCAAGGGTGGTGGCTCCGTCAGCAGTCAGTAGGGTTGGGGAGGATTTGGACTGCTTCCCTGTGACTTCCTTGATATTGTCCCAAAAAGCTCTCCCATTTCCCAAAGTGTTGGTGAGGGCGTCCTTATAGTAGTTACTCTTTATCATTCGTATTTGTTTAGTGCAGTTGTTGTGAGACTGTTTGTAGTTTTGAATATCTGGTTGGGCGCCTGTGGCCCTAGCTATTGCCCAGAGGTGGTCCCTTGATTTTAGCTGAGCCAGTAGCTCAGCAGTGAGCCAGGGATTGGAGAGTGCATTGACTTTATGCTTTTTTACTGGGGCGAAGGAGTCACAGGCAGTGTTGAATGTGGTGATGAAATAATTAAGGGCCGAGTCAACATCCAGCACATTGTATATGGGAGACCAGTCTTGCCGACTAAGACAGGATTTGAGATGGGTCAGTTGGCCACGGGGCAGGAACCTGCTGGAAACAGTTTTAGGAGGTGGCTTGTGAAACTTATTTGACCAGTTGCAGATGACAGGGGAATGGTCTCTGAGGGAATCCAGGAGGACAGTGGTGTTGTTGATACAGGTTGGGTGGCTGGCAAGGACCCAATCCAGGAGAGTGCTGGTACCTGATTTGTAGTTCTTCCTTGTGGGGGAGTCAACCATCTGCGTTAGGTTAGCTGAAAAGATAGCATCCTTGTGGGTTCCTATGTCAGGTACAAGCCAATTGATATTAAAATCACCAAGGAGGAGGATCTCGGTGTGGTTGGGATCTTAGTCCAGGGCACTATAGAGACCAATCCCTTGGTCTTTTGGTGGGATGTAGACTGAGACTACAGTGAGCACTTTATTTTGGGCTCCAAGGTGTAGCTTGACAGGTAGGAATTGCACAGAAGAGTCAGAGGGGGTAGTGGTGACGGGGTGACCAGTGATGTTGTCTTTGATGTAAATTGCACCCCCCCCCCCTTTTGGTCCTCCTATCAAGTCTGAAGACATTGTAGCCTTGTAGTGAAATAGATTGGTCAGGAGTATTGGGCATCAGCCAGGTTTCAACAACAGTAAGGATATCAGGGTTATGCTGGTTAGCAAAGATTTGAAGGGCAGCAAGCTTTGGGAGGAGGCTGCAAATGTTGAGGGTGGTGATGATGAGACCCCCATCTAATTTATCAATTCTGGCTGGGCTGTGGGTTATGGGTGGTCTTCCCATTACTGCTGTTTTCCTGTATGGGGACCTACTGGTCTGCCTATGTTTACTGCCTTGCTCCCAGCCCTCATAGTATAGTCAGAGGGCTGGGATAGCTTGATGTGAAGGATGATGATATGACAGCCACACCATTCAGCCAGTGGGAAGGGCATGTACTGGCTAAGGAAAGTTCCTTGCCTGTGTATCTGGCTCCACCCACCACCACTCCAAACATCAGATTGGTGATAAAGAAGAGTATGTAGTCATGCCTCACCCCCAGCCACCTGCCTGGGCAGTAGCAGGCCAGGAGTGTGGGTGTAGAAAAGAGGTGTGGGTCAATGCCACAGAAGCAGCACATTTCTTAGTATCTACAGCACTGTTACAAGTCAATAGGTAATTATGTAAATGATTTGTAGTGTATAAGTAAACAATGTAGTTGTATAGCAATTAACAATATTAGATGAGCAGTAAGTGCATGAGGGAATGATTTCTGAAGGAAAATATACATCAGAATTACAGCATTGACATTCAATGTAAGTGTATAGCAGTTACTCCCTTCTTATCCTTTATTTTAAGGATTTGTTTCTGCATCCTTTCTTTGCAAATACACGTTAGTTAGGAATTAACTGTTGAAATAATGCCACAGAAGCAGCACATTCTTTAGTAACTACAACACTGTTATACCCTTCTGCTTACACTTTAAGTGTCAGATTCTGCATACTTATTTTGTAAGTACATGTTAGTTAGGCATTAACTGTGGAAACAATGTCACAGAAGCAGCATGTTCCTTAGTACTACACCACTGTTAAAAGCCAATTAGTAATTATGTAAGCTAATGATTTTTTATTTATACCAATTTACAATATTAGATTGCATGTTTATTTTAGTTTTTTTTTGGTTGCACAATATTCAAGTGGTGGCTCTGGGATTCAGACCCAGTTTTTCAGTTTTGCAGGTCAGTGTTTTTTACCACTATGCTATACTACAGGAAGTTCATGAGGGAATGATTTCTTAAGGATAATGTAAGTGTCACTAACTACACTGTAACTACTGTATAACTACACTGAAACTGCACTACTATGTAGTTGTTAACTAGTTTCACAATTCATGTTGTGTACTTACAGAACTTTAAATGTGCTGCTTTTGTGAGATTGACCAACACCTCTATTGCACCCATACCCCCGTCCTGCTGCTGCCCAGGTTGGTGGCATGGGTTGTGGCATGGCTACCCTCTGATAAGAGTCCTAATTCTTCTGTACTTAAGACTAAGCTGTTCCATTATACAATGCTGAACATTCATACGACTGACTGATTGTACATTATGTATATTGCACCCGCACTTTGGTTGTTACTTTATTTTGTTTAAGCTGTATTCTTGCACATCATTGTGCTAAGCTGTACTCAATATATTCATTGTATTCTATTTCCTGTACCTTTCTCTGTTAATGCAAATGTATTGTCTGTATTACCTGTGTACCATCTTTTTGGCCCGGGTCATGCCTGAAAGCAGTCCATTGGATCAGTGCACCTACTCAGTAAACAAACAAACAAATATATACATATGTATATATACCTGTATATACAGCAAGCTACCACAGCCCTCTGACTATGCCATGAGGGCATGGGGCCTAGTGGTGAACACATGCATGTAACAGCTATGGAAGAGTTCCTGCATGTGTGTCTGGCACCACCCACCATCTGTGAAGAATGGTGCCATGCAGGGCCAGATTAAGGTTCCATGGGGCCCCGGGCCTGAGGAAAATCTGGGGCCCCCTTTGTGTAGGTCACGCCCCCTTTAAGTAAGCCACATCCATTCTACCAAGCCACACCCTCTTGTCATTTTTTTGTTCTTTAAAGTAAATTCTTTGGTAACCAGACTTCAACGCCAGCATCTAACAAAAATGGCCATGCAAACCAAGGAGGGGACAGAAGCAATTTCAGTCACAGCCAAGTTCAAATCCTCATTTGTTTCTAGCAACCTGCAATGTACAGTACACAAGCATAGCCCAGACAGCCAAGCTAAAGCCCCTCCACTCACAGCAGCAGAACTGAGCATGAACAGCCAAAACCCCATATGGCAGTTGCCAGCAATGGGCAATGCAGAAGCAGAGTCTACACTACCAGACACAGCCCTCCCCCATGGCAGCAACCTGCAGCGGTGAGCACACAACAAAGTTCAGAGACCCATGTCCAAAACTGCCCTTTGGTTCTGTTTTAATAAAATGCAGCAGTTGTTCCCAAAAAAAGGCTTACAGACTACCTTTGATTCCCACTCCTCAGCTTTGCCTCAGTCAGTACGGCTACTACCCAGCCCAACACTCCAGCTTTTCTAGTGCTACAATCCCTCTCCTTTAATCCCAAGCCCCACCCCAAGGTGAGGCTAGGGTTGGGGAATCAGTTGTTCCCTTTATGTAGAGTCCTCCAATGTAACGGGTGGCTAGTCACTAGAGCCAAGGGCTAAGTATACCCCAAAATCCTGCCATCTTGGGGTGTTTCTACTTGTTCTGGTTCTTCCCCTCCCACATGGAAGCCAGCACTCGAGGAGCATCATGCGTATACTATTGCATGCTGCAGCACAACACTTGGCCAGTAACTGCCCCTCCCTCAGAAGCATCCCCTGCTGCACTACCACCTGTGATCATGCAGGTGGTAGTGTGGCAATGGGGGCTGCAGCTCTGCCTCCCCGAGTCCTGTGGGATGCTCAAATCTCCCTCACCCACTGGCCCTCCAGTGACTCAGGCTCGTTCTTGAACCCAGATCACTGGTACTTAAACTCCACAATTCAGAGTTAGGGGACCTGGCATCTGTAGACAGCTCCATAATTCCTACACTTTTTGAAGCCATACTTGAAAACCTCACAGAAGTAATGTTACCAAGTATGGTAGGTATTAAAAAAAACTTTGTGGCCACTTTTTATTCTTGCAGAAACATAGAAATGTTTACAGGCAGAAAAAAGACCAATGGTCTATCCAGTCTGCCTTTGTCTTGTATCTTCATTCTACACTGAGTCCTACCTTACTGGTAGCCTAGTCTAATCATTAGCTGCATTCTTCCCACCCCTGCTACAACTACAAATCTCTTATATCCTCTTACTCTACCGGCTTCGTTGGCACCAGACTAAAGAGGCCCTCTTTGCCACAGTTCAAAGCTCCATCATCTCCCAGATTGACTATGGTCTTGTCATCTATGGCACTGCCACTACCACTGCACTCAGAAGGATTACTACCACCCTAAACAAGGCCTGTCGACTCATCACTGGGGCTGAACGGCTCACACACACCTGTGACCTCTACTCACAAGCTAACTGGCTTCAACTTGATAATAGAATTCAGTACTAAACCTGCATGGTTGCTAAGAAAATACAGTTGGGAACTGCCCCTCCCGGGGTCTATTCACTCCTTCAAACGAAAACCAGCTCCAGAATTACTAGGGGATCAAAGCTACAACTTTTCCGTATCCCTCGCTGCTGCACAGTCATTGGCCAGCGTTCATTCGCCTACAGGGCACCCACTTGGTTTAACGGTCTTGCCAATGATATTATCAATACCACTGGGCTAGGGGCCTTCAAATCCAGGCTCCGAAACACCCTGGTCACTTCCAGCATCTGCGACTGTCATGGATAATGTCTATGCAGCACCGCTCCGCTACCGCTCTTTTATATCTAGCTCCATACATAATGCACTTGCCCTAGTTTGGCCTCTGCCCCATCCGCTCTCTAGCACCTGACAATGCCACCTTCCTGGCTGCTTCACCCCCCTTCCATATCCTTACCTACCTCCCACCTCTCCTCTCTTCTCATTTTCTTACCTAACGCCTTTGCCCCTCCCATTTCTTTCTACCACCCCCTCTCCTTCTTGTCCTCTTCCTTTCCAGTTTACCCTCTCCCTGTCTGTTCGAAATTAATTTGATATCCTTTGCCCTTGTTTGTGTAACAATTTTGTCTGTTGTTATGTGATACCAATGTCTTGACATGGAACCTTTGTAAAAGAGCCCTGGGCTCAAAGGTAATTGGAATCCTAGAATTGAAATAAATAAATAAATAAATAAATAAATAAATAAATAAACGAATAAATAAATAAATCAATATTCAACCCACCACCTTGACAGCCTGCACCATCTTTGCTTCATCCACTTCTCTCAGCAAGCTATTCCATTTGTCCACTACTCTCTCTGTAAAGAAATACTTCCTCATCTCTCTCCTGAATTTAACACCTGCCTGATTGTATCCATGCCTCCTGGTGCAGGTCCCTTTTCTGCATATGAGCAATATTTGACAGTCCATGCTGTCAATCCCCATTTTGGTACTCTGCCCCTATACACCAGTGACTCTCAGTAGGTGCCACTGCCAGTCAACCTCCCCCGTTTAGAAGTCAAGATGGAACTGGACTGTTCTCTTCCCAGAGTTTTTTTGGAGGTGAGCTCGCTGATTCTCCATGTGACTGTCAACTCCAGCCCACAAGATTTTTCCTTAACTCTCATGTCAAGTGGTTCTATATCCAATTAAAAAACCCTCACTTTACTCACAATAATGTTAACTCCAACAAAGGCATTAAATCCATACCAAAAAAGGCACCAAAGCAATGATGGCAAATTGCCTACCAATCTCCAAAGCAATGCTGCATACTGCTGAAATGAAGCAGTAAGACGGAAAATCATCTATAAGAAAGAGCCTTCAGACATGCTATTCTCCATATCATTTAATGTGAATGCATTTCCAGAGACAAAACGACAACACCCTTTGCAAATAGGGCAACATTTCACGCAAAGAAAAAAATGCCAATACACGGGTTTGATTAGTGCAGTAACACAGACCCATCAAAAACACACTCACAACTCCCCATAATTATATCCACTGCAACTCCACCTGTACTGACCCGTCTTAGACACACGCTCCTCTGTAACACCAAGAGAGCAGCAAGGAGCCTGGTACAAGAAAGACCCAGCAGCAGTAGGTGAAAAAATCAGACACAGCGATAGATTTATTTACCATTTGCCTCCACCAAACACCAACCACCATCATCGTGTTAGTTAATCCAATGTGATTCCTTCTTACCTGTCTGCTGCTTCTGACTGTTCATACTGTCTGGTCTAGGAGGGACTTGTCTTGGCCATGGGAGGAGTCAGGACAACTCGAGGAGTAAGGAGGATGGTGTGGACTGGACCCTTCTTTTACAGGTACAGCTAGCAGATGGGTGTCTCTCTCTGGGAGGTAGTACCATGCTAACCACTGTCACTGGCAGTCACACAAGGTTGCTGAGTCCGGGGAATGGGATGGACCTGGCACTTGGCACATACTGCAGCAGAGTCTGGCAGATCAGATGACAGATCTATGGTCACGAGCAGCCAAGGACTGACAGGCTGCGCGGGGCGGGGGCCAGGGTCAGATTTTCACCAGCAGGTCCCTGGGTCAGAGATTTTCACTGGTGGGCTGAGGTGAGACAGACAGTAGACACTGTCTGAAGTGATGGCCACAGACTTCAGGGGCCCAGGGAAAATAAAACACTTGACTGGGACCAGCAAAACAATTCAAAAAATAATAGATAGCCACTGCTGAACTATCCACAACTAACTACTTAGTCAGTTCAGGCAACAACTTCAAGCAGCTAGTGAAGTTACCACTAAATTTAGCAACTTTTGAAGCCAGAGGCTTCAAGGCCTCCAGAGGCAGCAGAAATAATCTCAATTGATCTGACAATCGTTGAGAGAGGCAGAGGTGGCTGGGTTGCATTCTACAAGCGAGCGAGTGAGGAGAGGCAAACTACGGGACTCTGGCAGGAAGGCAAGCAAACTAGGCATAGATGAAATGTTCCAATCATTATCTCAGCAGAGCACTACCTGACCGCAGTCACGCAGTACTGGCACCAACACTCAGCAAGTACAGTACAGCATATTAATTTAACTCTTTACCAGTCAGGACTCATGATAACTGACTCGCTTTATAGGAAATCTGACTTTGATTACAGTCAGGCCGGCTCCCCCCTCCCCCCTCCCCCCTGGGAAAAAAGTGCATTTTCCACTGCTTTCCATTTAGGTCTTCACATAGTGATTAAAAAATGAAGCATAACAGAATGGGGAGGATGAATGAAGGGGCCTCCCTAGCAGATGGGGCCCTAGGCCCAGGCCTATTGTGCATATGCCTTAATCCAGCCATGGTGCCATGGCTGCCGCCTCCTTCAACTAATGGGAAGGGCATGTAATGGCTAAGGAAGAGTCCCTGCATGTGTATCTGGCACCACCCACCATCAATCCACACAGCAAATCGGTGTGTGTGTATATATATATATATATATATATATATATATGTATATTATATATTTATATGTGTTTGTTTGTTTGTTTACCGGGTAGGTACACTGATCCAGTAGATCATTTTCAGGCATGACCTGGGCCATAAAGATGTTACATAGGTAATACAGACAATAAACTTACATTAACAGAGAAAGGTACAGGAAATATAATACATTGAATATATTGAGTACAGCTTGGTACAATTAAGTGCAAGAATACAGCTGAAACATATAAAGTAGCAACTAAAGTACGGGTGCAATATACAGTACATGATGCAATCTAATATTTTAAATTGCTATTCAATAAAAATAATTAATTTACATAATTACTTATTGGCTTTTAACAGTGCTGTAGTTACTAAGAAACATGTTGCTTCTGTGAAATTATTTCCACAGTTCATGCCTAACTAACATGTACTCACAAAGTAAGTGCGCAGAAACTGACACTTAAAAAAAAGTGTAAGAAGAAGGTTGCAACAGTGCTTTAGTTACTAAGGAATGTGCTGCTTCTGTGGCATTGTTTCCACAGTTAATGACTAACTAACATGTATTTGCAAAGTAAGCATGCAGAAACTGACACTTAACATAAAGTGTAAGAAGAAGGGTGTAACAGTACTATAGTTACCAAGGAATGTGCTGCTTCTGTGGCATTGTTTCCACAGTTAATTTCTAACTAAAATGCATTTGCAAAGTAAGTATACAGAAACTGACACTTAAAATAAAGCATAAGAAGAAGGGTGTAACTACTATACACTTACATTGCATGTCAATGCTGTAGTTCTAATGCATATTTTCCTGCAGAAATCATTCCCTCATGCACATACTGCTTAATAAACATGCAATCTAATATTGTTAATTGCTGTACAACTACATTGTTTACATACTGTATACAATACAAATCATTTACATACTTACTTATTGGCTTGTAACAGTGCTGTAGTTACTAAGAAATGTGCTGCTTCTGTGGCCTTGACCCACGCTTCTTCTACACCCACACTCCTGGCCTTCTACTGCCTAGGTGGGTGGCTTGGGTTGGGAGCATGACTACATACCATGCTTTATCACCGATCTGCTGTGTGGAGTGGTGGTGGGTGGTGCCTGATACACAGGCAGGGAACCTTCCTTAGCCAGTAGATGCTCTTTTCACTGGCTGAATAGTGTGACTGTCAAAGCATCATCCTTCACATTCAAGCTATCCCAGCCCTCTGACCATACCATGAGGGCAGGCACAAGGCTATAAACATAGGCAGACCAGTAGGTCCCCTTACTGAAAAACAGCAGTAATGGGAAGACCACCCATAACACACATTTCCCCTATCCACACAGAGTACAGGATCCAGTCTGCTCCTCACCAGTCCATCTAATTGGATGGCTGCTATTGATCACCAGGCCTGGGAATGCACATTTGGCACATTCCCTGCCACCTATGTGAATAAGGTCTAATATTAGATTGCATGTTTAGTAAGCAGTAAGTTCATGAGGGACTGATTTCTGAATGAGAACTTATATCACAGCTACAGTAGTGACATATGGTAAATATAAGTTCGTGCAACTGCAAATACATGTTACCAAGGCATTAACTGTGAAAACAGTACAATTATTTCTTAGCCACTATATTGTTATAGTGCCAATTAATAAATATGCAAATGAAATATTTTTGAGTAAAATTACATATCAATTCACAATATTAGACCGCATGTTTACTAACCTGTAAGTACATGAAAAACTGGAATACAGACATGGAACATCATCTCAAGAGTTTCCAGTCAGTACATTTAACTGTAGCAGACTGATGTTGCATTGTATTCATATTTTAGTTACCATTCTGATTACACTTTAAAATGTTTCTGTGTGATTACCTTTTTAAACAAATGTCAGACAGACATAGACAGTTGAAACAGTACACATGACCTGCATTTATATGTAATTACACTTGTAAGAACTGATTTAATCATGCCAAAAGTAGTAACATAGTAGTTACACAACAGATTTGCTGTTACAATTTGCAATAGCTATTACATGTGTAGTTGCCCTTATACAAACAAATAAAACAATGCCAGAAGAGACAGAGTGGTAGTTGTACAATAGTTTCTGTTACATTTTGCAACAGCTGTTAAATATGTAGTTCACTTGCCAGAATGAAATGATTTGTGCCAAAAGGGAGGTTGTAGTAATTGCATATGTATGCAAGTTGGGTATCTACACCATACCCACATGTACAACTAGTTAACAACTACATAGTAGTTCCATGTAACTATACAGTAGTTACAGTGACGTTACAGCATAGTTATGCAGTAATTACAGTGCAGTTAAGAACACTTAAAGTGTTACCAAATGTGGCATTCTGTAATGTATATGATCCCACAGCTGGGCAAGCATTTTTTTCAATAAACTGCTTTTTTGAAACTGGTACACTAGAAGACTACAAAATCATATGGGGCAGGGGTTTAACAAAGTCATGGACCCATGATTGGAACCATTCAATGTTAAACTCCCAGTTAACCACACTATATCTAGGAACACTCTCCAACATGTGACAAAGGAATCAGGCTTCCTAGATGTTTTGAGGATAGTTCACCCACAGGGTAAAGATTACTCTTTTTCAGAAAGAATTGGCTCCCACAGCAGGCCTGGATTCTTTTTTCTTCACTTTAGGTTTATATAACTCAGTCTCCAGTATTAAATATGGCAACATAATTATATCTGATCACAGCCTATTGATAGGATCCATTTATTTTGAATACAATTCCGGTAGGAGTTCCAGATGGAAATTTAAGGTCTCCTTTCTACAAGGTCTCACATAAATGTGGGTCAATAAGGAAACATCCTTATACTCTGAGACAAATGACAATGGGGAAGTTTCATTTCAATGCTTATGGGAGGCATTCTAAGCATATATTAGTACAATTATTGGTTTACAGCTGATAAAATGAATGAATGACACAAGGAATTGGTATGCAAGGAGAAACATTTAAGTCAACTACAATTAGAGTTTAAACAAAATCCTCCACAAAAACAAGAGCAAATATTTCAGATTACTAAACCAAAATTTGAAATTAACAGAATTCACTCAGAAAAAAATTGAATATGCTTTATTTCAAACAAGACAGACATATTGGGAAGCTGATGAAAAGGCTGGAGACCTTTTGGTCTATCGCCTTATAAAGCAACAAAATCAGAATAACACTAATTGCATTCAAGAGAGTAAGGAGATAATTTTGCATGAAACAAAACATGTAATACTTGTTTTAAAGTCTTTTATGAAAATCTGTACAAATCTCCAGGCATATCTGACTCTTGCTCCTTGGATGCTTTATTAATAACAGCCAGACAACCCAGGATTACAGACATCGAAAAACAAAATATAGATAAACCTATTTTCATTGAAGAAATTGCAGAAGTTGTCAACAAAGCCCCAGTAGAAAAATTCCAGGACTGGATGATCTGCCTTCTGAAATCTATAAGCATTTAAACACAAACATTGGTAAACACTTAGCAACAATGTTTCAAGAATCGCAGCTAAATAGTAACAAAAATTCTAGCTAACAGAATGGCCCATGTAATGCAGTCATTAATAGGGAAAGAACATAGAAACATAGAATTTGATGGCAGATAAGGACCGCTTGGCCCACCCAGTCTGCCCATTTCCCTACCTAATGGATAAGCTGCAGATCCTAGTTAACCAGCAGCCTACTTCTTTCTACCCTCACCCCCTAGAATTGCCTTATGACTGTCCATTGCATGCTTGAATTCAACCATTGTTTTTGACTCCACAACCTTCTCCGGAAGGCCGCTCCATGCATCCAAAACCCTCTGTGAAAAAAAATACTTCCTTACATTACCTCTGGAGCCGCCCCATCTTCAAATTCCAGCCCCTTGTTCTTGCACACTTTTTTTTGAAAGATGCTACCCTCTTGGACTTTGTTGATTCCCTTGAGGTACTTGAAAGTTTCTATCACGTCCCCTCTCCTCCTTTCCTCGAGGCTATACATATTAAGCTCCTTTAGTCTCTCTCCATATGTCTTCTGGTGTAGACCCTGCACCATTTTAGTTGCCTTCTCTGGACAGCTTCCATCTTGTCTATGTCCTTGCGGAGACTGGGTCTCCAGAACTGCACACAGTACTCCAGATGGGGTCTCACCAGCTGTCTGTACAGAGGGATAACAACTTCCTGTTTTCTACTGGTGATGCCTCTCCCTATGCATCCCAGTATCCCCCCAGCCCTCCTTACTGTCCTCTCACATTGCTTGCCCACCTTTAAGTCATCTGATATGACTACCCCCAGGTCCCTTTCCATTTTTGTTGTTGTTAGTATCTCACCCCCCATTGTGTACTCTTCCCCTGGGTTTTTGTTTCCCAGGTGAATTACCTTGCACTTCTTAGCATTAAATCTAAGCTGCCATACATTTGACCATTTCTCTAACCTGCCAAGTCCCTTCTCATCCTTTCCACCCCACCTTGTGCATCAACTCTGTTGCAGATCTTTGTGTCATCTGCAAAGAGGCATACTTTTCCTTCCAGTCCCTCTGCAATGTCACTTATAAAGACATTGAAGAGGACCAGTCCTAATACTGAACCCTGTGGTACCCCACTAGTAACCCCCCTTTCCTCAGAGTGGACTCCATTTACTATTACCCTCTGTGTCCTATTCTCCAGCCAATTGTTTACCCAGGCTATCATTTTGGGACCCACTCCCAGGCTGGCTAACTTGTATATTAATCTTTTGTGTTGGACTGAGTCAAATGCCTTGCTAAAGTCTAGGTAGGCCATGTCCACAGCCCCTCCCTGATCTACTACTTTGGTCACCCAGTCAAAGAAATCTATTAGATTCATCTGACATGACCTTCCTGCTGTGAATCCATGCTGCCTTGGGTCCTGTGCCCCTCTGGCCTCTAGGTACTTGACAATTCTTTCCTTCAGAAGTGATTCCATCATTTTCCCTATCACTGAGGTTAAACTAACAGGTCTGTAGTTTCCTGCTTCTGCCCTGCTCCCACTTTTGTGAAGTGGAATCACATCTGCCTTCCTCCAGTCCTCAGGTACCACCCCATCCTCCCATGATTTGTTAAAAGGGTAGTCAGTGTTGTCACTAGTTCTACCCTTAGTTCTTTTAGAATTCTGGGATGAATCCCATCAGGCCCCATTGCTTTGTCCACCTTCAGTTTTAAGAGTTCTTTCAGAACCCTTTCTTCTGTAAATGGACTGGTATCAACTTCTGTATCCAGAGTGTTTCTATGGTTTGTTTTAGGTACCTCTCCCTCTTCATTTGTAAATACTGAGCAAAAGTATTTGTTTAGTATCTCTGCCTTTTCACCGTCACCCTCTTCCCACCCCCTCCCCTTTATTAAGCCTCACTATCCCTCCCTTAGTCTTCCTTCACTCCCTGATGTACCTAAAAAAGGTTTTATCCTCCTTCTTAACTGAGTTGGCTATCTTTTCCTCAGTTCAGGCCTTTGCTGTTCCGACTGCCTTCCCAGCTCCCTTTTGTTTTAACTGATACAATTCTCAGTTCTGCTGCTTCTGTGATTCCTTGTACTTTCTGAATGCTTTCTTTTTCTCTTGAACCTTCACTGCTACCTCCTTTGAGAACCATAGTGGTTTCTTACATCGTTTTGTTTTGTTTATTTGCTTCACACAAAGGCTTGTTACCTCTGTGATGGCAGTTTTTATTATTCTCCATTGTTCTTCCACCCCTCCTTCCTGCCCATTTGCTAGTGTATTCCATAGGCACTCACCCATTTTGGCAAAGTCAGCCCTCCTGAAGTCCAGTACTTCTTCCTTTGTATGGCTTGACTCTATTGCTGTGTTTATTGTGAACCATACTGTTCGATGGTTGCTAGTTCCCAGATGGCTACCCACTTCTACATCTGTGATCCTCTCTCCATCTCCATTTGAGAGAACCAGGTCTAAGATTGCTCCCTCTTGAGTGGGTTCCAATACTAGTTGTCTAAGGCATGCTCCCTATAGGGCATCTAGAATAACCCCATTCTTAGAAATGTCTGCTGCAACTGCACTCCAGTTAACATCTGGCATATTCAGATCACCCATCAGCAGTATCTCCCCTTTATCTGCCATTCTAAGTATACTTTCTATCATTTCCTTGTCCGTTTCCTCCCCCTGAGAGGGGGGTCTGTATACAACCCTGTGTGGATTGTGGTACCATTTCCCGCCTCCATGTAGGCTTCATAAAGGGTAGACAAGCTTCTGGTCATCTGTGCGGGTTATTCTCAGTGATATTGGCTACTCAAAAATATCAAAAATCTCCTATGCTAGCAATATCTTTGGACACAGAGAAAGCTTTTGTTTTCCTAGAATGGGTATTTTTAGACAGGATCCTGGATTTCTATAACAGTGTTCCTATTCTGAGGGAACAAAACTCAATATGATATAAAAGTCCTAGAGCATCTGTCATTACAAATGGCCTAATTTCTGACACTATTTATCTACAAAAAGGCACAAGACAGTGGTGCTTCCTGTCCCCCTGGTATTCCCCCTTGTTATTTGTGGTAGCCATATAGCCTCTAAGTAGAACAATTTATGAGTTCTGTGGGAATTCATGGTGTCCAGATGGGTAACATACAAGCACAGGCTAAAGGATTTAAATATGTACACCTTTGAGGAGAGCAGGAAGGGAGGGGTATGATAGAACCCCTTAAATACCTAACAAGTGTTAATAAGGTACAGGAGGGGAGTATTTCTCAGAGAAAAGGGTGCTGTAGAACAATTGGGTATACTATGAAGTTGGAGGGGAGTAAATTCAAAAGGGAGGTAATGAAATACTTCTTCATGGAATAGGAGGTGGATCCTGGAACAGCCTTCCAGTGGAGGTAGTTTGTTAAAAATAATGGAGGGATTCAAAAATGCCTTGGACAGGCACAAGGGAACTGTAGGGGTTGGAGGGTGTGGAGAGATGGCACCATTGATCAAATTAGGTCCACAGATAAAAAATGAAGGAGGAAGAAAAAAAAAAACAATTGTAATATGGGCAGACTGGGTGGATCAAGCTGCCCTTATCTGCCATCACATTCTATGTTCTATGTTCCATGTTCTATGTAACCACTCCAATAAAGTTCTTGTATTCACAGATGACAGTATGCTAACTTTGACCCAGCCACACTTTTTGATTGGGAATCTGAAACAACTGACACAAGAATTTGGAGAATTATTTGGTTTGTTTGTTAACTGGTCCAAGTCAGAGGGTACTATGCTTTCAAAGTCACTATCTGAAGACTCTAAACTGAATAAAGATATACAATTAACTGGAAAAGTAAGGGGATATCATATTTGAGTATAAATGTATTTATGCTAACAGAAGTAAATAGATATCTAGAAAAATTATCTAAACTACATCCATTTCTTTGGGGAAACATAAATTTGATCAAAATGATTATTGCCCACAATGTATTATAAGGGCTAGAAATTTAAGTATATAGGTTGGAGTAATAAAGACATTGTGGCATTTGTAGATTTATTATTTATTGATTGATTGATTGATTTAGTTTTTGTTAACCAGGTGGAGACTGCCTTTTTTCTGATATGACCCAGGAGACAACATCACATACAATCAATTCATAATGCATACATTACGTAATGACAGAATTTAATATGCAGCTTTGTACAGGAGTGCAGACCTCAGAGGGTAATTGTTTAGCTGTGGTCTTAGCAATTTAGCAATATTAGATGATCAAAGTCAGTTACTATCTTTTGAAGACATCAGGAAAACTATAAACTTCAAAAGTTTCAGTTTGGGATTCATTTACAGTTCACAGGTGCATTGCTTCAGAAAATTGTTACATCTGGTTATGAACTCTCAAATAACCCAGAATGGCACAATTTTCTTAAAGTAGCATATCTCAGCAAAGGGGCTAGCTACAGTATATCTGTAAATTAAAGTCTCCTCCAAATGTAAATGGGAACAGAAATTTAAAATGCAAATATTAGAGAGAACCTGGTCTATGTTATGGGAAAATGCTTATAGAAGCTGCAGAGAAGGTTAATCCAATTTAAAATGTTACATTATTTCTATTATTCTTCATTGCAACTCAAGAAAATAGAACAATCTAGGGTAGACAACTGCTAGAAATGTGGTACCCAAAAAGCAATTTGAATAATTTATTCTGGTACTGCCCTGATATTTTGTAAACATGTGAAAGTATTCCCTCAACTTGTCAGGCAATATTAAAGACTGATATGCCCTTTTCTCCTGTATTGTTCATCTTGGGAGTTACAATCTTAATACCTCGCTTACAAAGATAAAACCAAGACTGGATATTATCTGCACCTCTAGCATTTAGGAGGCTAATTCTAAAATATTCTGAAGAAAGTAGAACCCAACTCTCTAAGGGAATGGTTTGACTCGCTAGGGTCACTGGCGAACAATGAAAGTTTCAGCTACTGTACAGTATATCATCACGGACAAAACTGACATATTTAATCTAACTTGAAGCCTTTTCTTGGATTCCAAAGGAAACTCATAATGAACTTCAAATGGTGTGTTCTGATCTTCAGGATTTATACAAGAGACATTCAAACTTTTAAAGCTCTATTTAGCTAGGGTTAGATAGTAGTTACAGTATGTGATATGTTTATTTTATGTTATCATTAGTTTAACATAGCTTTTAGCAGTTTATTTTCCTTAGGATAAACTATTTTTACACTGCATCGTATGTAACTGTATGATTTGTAGATGTTTTGAAAACTTAATAAAAATATGAATAGAAAAAAGCTAGGAATTTAAAGCAGCAGTATTTTTAGTGGAAGTGTTTTTTAATCATACATTTTTTAAGTAATAATGTATTAATGGCAAAAATCTATGATGCACCCTTTTTTATTTTTATTGTACATTATTTCATTTCAGAATTGAGATATGGGGGTTTAAAGAGTTGAAAAGTATCTGCTCTCTGGTTATGCCCACCATGATTAAATTTAGCATCTTGTCATGAGGTTGTGCTGTTTACCATCACAGACATGTGCCAACGCCCTTCTAATAAATTCACAATATGAATCCATCATGCAAAGCCAAAAATGTTATCTCAAAAGAAAGACATTTTTTTAAAAATGCTATTTCTTGACATCTTTAATGACTTGGGTCATTGGTTATAAACATAGTAATAAAAGTGGTTTAAAAACATCAGAACAAAATAACAACATAGTGATAATAATTTTAAATTTGCTGGAAATATATTATTGCTTAAAAACTAGATGATGGCAGTTGTTGTTGATTAGTAAATACTGCTGTTGTAAGATTTTTCTAATTGAAAGGCTATTAGCAGAGTTTATTAATCAGATGGCACCTCACTTGAGAAGATATTGGTGGTATTCTGTAAAGGAGAATCGTACTCTTCTTGTAGTTTATATGCAATAATCACTACAGTCCCTGCAGTTTGTCAACTCCTAAACCTTTAAAATGCCCATAGAAGGCAAGACATTGGGTAATAGGCTTTTGCTTTCTTAGCTCAACATAGTGGAAGAAAGCTGAGAATTTAATGTCAGAAACAATGCTGGGTAACTTCAAATTGCCTCTGTGCCACTAAATCAAAGAACCCAACTACTAATTTTCAGGTTTTATGTTTGCTTGCATGCATGTGCAAGAAACATAGTGCCATCATGTGAGTTTTGGTAGGTGTGCCACCCCGACTTTCAATGCCCTGCTCCTTTTTGCATGCACGGCTGCACCGCACCAATGAATGTCCGAGCTGTCTATGACAGCCGTTTAGATGCAGTGGCATACAGTTCAGAGAAAACCACCACTACAATCAGTAATGGTAACATGTAGGCAATTTGTATGCTGCTGTTGGCAGGCAATTTGCATACTGCCGTTGGCAGTATGCAAATTACCTACACATCAGCACTGCATCTGAACTGTCATAGACAGTTTGTTTGTTTCGGATGGAACAGCGTGATCCCCATCAGATCCAGTGCCCCCCCAAACAAACACCCAGGTAGCATCCTGGGAGCCCATCCCAGCATACTCATGAGCTCCCCTCCACCTCCACACACTGTATGGCTGATGGGGTGCCCAATCCCCTGTCGGCTCCACTGCCCCCCCAAAAAACTTCCAGGTGTCACGCTGGGAGCCCACCCCAGCATGGCAAACGTTTGTGGCAATCCCTCATTGGCTCCACTGCTTCCAAACAAACTTCCAGGTGCCACACTGGGAGCACACCCCAGCATGGTGGCAAAAGTCCCACATCATCTTTTTTTAAAAAAAACCTATAACAAAAGAAAACAGTCCCTCGTTGACTCTCTTGACTCTTCCCCAGCCTGCGCCCACCCTCTGCGTACCCCACCTCCCCACACTCCCCTCACCTCATACTTACCTAAAGAGGCACAACAATCTTTGGTGGACCGGGAACACGTCTGCACTCTTCAAAGCCGTCCCCGAACTGAAGAAATGCTGGTAAGCTGAATAATGGCATAAGTGGGGATTTTTCAACTTTGGTACATATCTCGGCCATTTTGGAGATTTTTTTCACCAAATTTTCAACATGGGGTTCTTGGGACCCCACCTCATGAACTCAGTCACTGTCATTTTGTTATTCAGTCCCGAAAGGTGATTTCATGGTCACTGGATGGAACCACCTTTCTGGACTGATTAATGAAATGACAGTGTCACAGTTCATGAGGTAGGCCCCCAAAAACCCTATGTTGGCAATTTGGTGTAAAAATTCCCAAAAATGACTGTTTTACAAACATGCACTGCACAGTTCCTATGCATGCTCGTAACTTTAAGAATTTTTACTATTTTTACTCCAGATTTTCAACATTGCCATTTTACCACACCTCCTTATGAACAGTATAGCTGTCATTTTCACATCTCACCCAAAATGAGTTTTTGCACGTGTAGCACACAATGACATGGTCGGTGTGTGAAATCAATGTTTGGGACAGATTAAGAAAATTACAGTGACACTGTTCATGAGCAGAGATCTTAAAATGGCTATGTTGAAAATTTGGTGACAAAAGTCCATAAAATGTCTGTGTTATGAGTGTGCATTATGCAGTTTCCACGCACCCTCATAAGTTCACGAATTTGTAATATTTTCAGTCCAGATTTTTAACCTTGGCATTTTTCCACACCTCCTTATGAACAGTACAGCTGTCATTTTCTACACCCTGGCAGAAATGTGTTTTCGCACTTCCGGTGCAGAATAGTGCAGTCACTGTGGGAAATCAGTGTTTGGAACAGATTAAGAAAATCACAATGACACTGTTCATGAGTGGAGCTCCCAAAATGTCTACAGTATGCTGATAATCTGCTGTAAAAAATCCCCAAACTAATTACATTACAGGTGTGCATTGAGCAGTTTCTACGCACACTCATGACTTCACCAGTATTTTTATATTTTCACTCCAAGTTTTCAACATTGACATTTTTTACACCTCCTCATGAACAGTACAGCTGTCATTTTTCACATTCTGTTCAAAATGTGTCTTCATACCTGTGGTGCCAAATGGTGCAGTCGCTATGCAAAATCACCTTTTGTCTAACGAACTGATAGTGTCACTGTTCATATGGAGGGGTCACAAAAAGCCCATGTTGAAAAATTGGAGTAAAAATACCAAGAAATTCCCAGGGCGTTAGGGTTTTTGACCATAATGCCCTACCCTGTAGGGACTGACAGGCATCAGGGGTGTGACTTGGGATTATCAACAGTAATGCTCATGCCATTCCTCACCCACCCCCACCCTGCAGCCAGTGACAGGCATTGAGGTGCGCATTGGACCCCCTGACCCCAGAGTTCACCCCATTCTCCTATACTGCACCCATTTCAGTGTATTTCCTTATGGAATGAGGTGAATGTAAAGTCCAAATATTCCAAGGCACACCTTGACACTTGTCAGTGTCTGCAGGGTAGGGTGAGGTGAAATGTCATGACCATGATGGGTGACGATCCAAAGGCACACCCCAATGCCTGTCCATCTCTGCATGGTGGGGGTGGAGTTGGTGTCAGTTCAATACTTCACTGCCATTCCTATACTGCATCTGTTTTACTCCTGCACTTTCACTGCTAATGCCAGCAAGCAAACATTCGGCATTGACAAATGCTTGTTTAAATCTATAGTTAGCATTTTTTTCTCTTTTTAATATAATGGGGATATGCAATGACCAGATTCAAAATATACAAATTATCTGGAAGTGTGAGAGGGTAAACCATAACTCACAAGTTCCAGAACCACGAGTAAGTTATGAAAGTCCTGGCCCTCACAAGAGATGATAAACTGCATATTTTAAGTCAGACCATTGCATATTCAATTTATGCAACATTGCTTTAATAGTTAAAACTTTTAAACCATCTGTTTATATGAAAATGTAACTGTTTTATTTTAACTGCTGGCTTCAATACTGTGTATAGTTATTGTGATGTCATCAGCATTGTGCAAGCTGTTCTCTGATTAGTTCAGTATTCCATTGTGATGTACCCAACTTTGCTAGATATCATGGTGACAAATTCCAAAATGCAAGCTATCATGATATCTTACAAAGTGGGTCCAAAAGTATCAATTTTTTTGTGTGCCATGTTTCTCCACACCTGTTGTAGAATGGTCAGCTATGATTTGTTATGTTCTTTTGATTCTTTATGAAAGTAACTGCATGTGTATCTGCTGTCCCCTGAGGCCTTAGTGTAAACAAGATGTTACATCCATAAGGCTATACATGCGAGCAACATTAAAATAAAGGCATAGAAATCAATTCACATCAGCAAAGTCTGACTTTACTATCTGTCATTATTGGCTTTATTATGGAACAGTATACAGAAGGAACCTGTTTCTACTGAATCAGCCTCTCTGTTCACTCAGTTCATAGCCAGTTAACAGAGGGATCTTGAAGGTTAAAGTTTGACCCTGACAGTTGCCCTCTAGAGGGACCCCTTGCTTGCTTGGAGACACAATGTTTGTGTACAGGATGTTCTGGCTCAGCTAGAAGCAGGGAAAACTGTGTCATAAATATTCATCGACCTCCTCTTTACGGTATAAGAATGGGAGGTGAGCAGCAAGAGTCCTGGTCATAGAGGAGCTGTTGGATTGGGAAAGTAGCCTCCATCTGGGACTGAAGCAGGGTGCCTGCAGACCCTTGACTTGGGGGTGGCACTGGTCCCCTGTTGAGATCTCTGGAGTTCCACCAGCAGACGCAGCCAGGAGGATGGGTCCTCTAACAGAGTCTTGATGACCCCATAGAATGAGAACCAGATGGCACAACAGGAAGTAGTGGAGGGCTGACCCTCAAAAGTGGCCTCTGGAAATTCTTGCAGGCACACTTCCACCAGAAGCAATGAAGAGAAAGCTCAGCTTGGAAGATACATAAAGTAGTGTATAGAATGCCATACACAACAAGGCTATTCTTTCACTGAGTAGTTACCAGGACAAAAAGGACCTTGAGAGCGAAGCTGGAGAGGTCTGCCTGTCATCCCGGGTAACCATGAGGTGAACGAATAGTCTTGTGTATTTAGCTCCCATACACTATTTTATATAGTATATGGTTTAAGACACATTTTACAAGTCCTTTTTTCATTTTATCCACTTTGTTTTTGTTTTTTTGTTTTTTTGAAAGTGCTGCTCACTGTGGGCTTCACTACTGCATTTGCCAATCAGCTGTTTGCCAGCCCATAGTGCAGCAGAACTAAAAGTCATTCTGCTACAGTACAAATGTCACTACTGCAGCAGAATGACTTTTTAAGGGGCATGGAATTTTATGCTTAACAAAGCCTCATCATACACATCACACTTCACGATGTGCACATTTGTAAGTAGGCCTTGCATAACAGAAGCTCTGGGAAAACAATAAAAACCTAGGTACAATTGTTTATTTCCACCTGGCAAGCAGACACATTCAAGGGCATCAGTAGGAGGTGACCTGGTAAGAATTGTGGTTGGTAAGTCTCTATGTGAGGGGCAAGGCATGGGAACCCATTTCTTTGGGCCATTAGGGCTATCAACATGCTGCTGGATTGAGGCAAGTATAGCCAGACCAACTACTATTTTTTTTGGAGTACTGTCACAATTCTGACATGATGTAACATACTGCTGTCCAAAGTAGGCACTGTGAGTCAAGTGCTAGCATGGCATTGCTTGAAAGGAATACTGATTGCCCTTCTTGGAAGCACAGCAAGCACAAATGGTCTTGGGAGTGCCAGGGCTCCAGGGACCCCATTGGAAGGTTAGGGATGTAATAGATCAGGAATGTACTTGGACAAGATCCAGCAAATGTAATCTAAAGGCCCCTGAGTTCAGAGGTAGACCTGGAAAAACATAACTGTAAGAGTGTTCTGGGAAGAAAGATCCCACAACCCAATTACTAAGGTGCACTCATGGTGTAAGGGTGGTGCTCTGTGAATGGAAGGCTAGCATGTGAAAACTGTGTACTCACACAAGGGAACAGAAAACCACAGGCACACAGGGGTAACAGCACATAAGTGTTTCAAGGCAAAATAGCAGTGACTAGCATTGTGCAAGTATAAATACCCATGTCAGAAGCATTTCCTCTTGTATGAAGCATAACAATTTTTTTTAAATACTGTTATTTATCTTCTCAGTACATGTACATTCCTTTTAGTGGATATGCAGAGATACAGTTTGTGGCAGCTCCAAAAGCTACATAGATACATAGACACATAGACAGTGTCGGCAGATAAGGGCCTATGGCCCACCCAGTCTGCCCATTTGAGCTTGTAAGTTCAGTTTATGTTTTCCTAGAAGTCTGTTGCCCCTTACCCCTGACCTCCAGAATTCCTTTATGTCTATCCCATGCATTCTTAAATCCCGTGATTGTTTCAGCCCCCACCACTTCCTCTGGCAGGGTGTTCCACTTGTCCACCACCCGCTCTGTGAAGAAATTCTTCCTCATGTTTCCTTTGAATCATCCTCCTTCAACTTCATCCCATGCCCTCTAGTCCTGGAACATCTTTTCTCTTAAAATAGTGTATTCCTGCACCCTGTTCCTCCCTGTGAGATACTTGTATGTCTCTATCATATCCCTCTCTCCTCCTCTCCTCCAGGAGTACATGTTCAGTTCCTTCAACCTGTCTTCATAGGACTTGTGATGCAATCCATGCACCATCTTTGTTGCCCTCCTCTGAACCTTCTCTACCCTGTCTATGTCCTTACGTAGGTATGGTCTCCAGAACTGTACACTGTACTCCAGGTGGGGCCTCACTAGTGTCTTGTATAGCGGAATTATGACCTCCTTTTCCTGCTGGTGATGCCCTGCCTATACATCCCAGCATCCTATTTGCTTTACCTGCTGCCTTGTCACACGTTTCCTACCTTGAGGTCATCAGAGATGATAACCCCAAGATCCCTTTCCTGCTCGGTGCATGCTATATCCTCACCCCCCAACTGATATATTGTGCAGGGGTTTTTGTGCCCCATATGCATTATCTTGTACTTCTTTGCATTGAATTTCAACTGACAAACCCCTGACCATTCTTCAAGTTTCTGCAGGTCCCTTCTCATTCTGTCTACACCCTCTGGTGTGTCTACTCTGTTACAGAGCTTTGTGTCATCAGCGAACAGTGAAATTCTGCCTTCTAGGTCCTGTAATGTCACTGATGAAGATGTTGAATAGGACCGGTCCCAGCACTGATCCCTGTGGTACCCACTGGTCATTCTTCACTCTGTGGAGGACAGCCATTTACCACCACCCTCTGTGTCCTGCCACCCAGCCAGTTACCTACCCACCACACTACTGTCCTGCCCACACCCATATTCCCCAGTTTGTGTAATAGTCTTCTATGTGGCACAGTGTCAAAGGCCTTGCTGAAGTCCAGATAGGCCATGTCCACTGCCCTCCCCTGATCCACCTCTCTAGTCACCCAGTCAAAAAATTCAATGAGGTTGGTCTGACATGACCTCCCCCTGGTGAAACCATGCTGCCTTGGGTCCTGTAGTCCATTGACAACCAGATGTTCCACCAATCTCTCCTTCAGTAGTGCTTCCATGATCTTCCCCACTACTGAGGTGAGGCTGACTGGTCTGTAGTTCCCTGCTTCCTCTTTGTTCCCGCTTTTGTATAAGGGGACTACATCTGCTGTCCTCTAGTCTTTGGGTACCTCCCTGTTTCCAGTGATTGGCTAAACAGGATAGCCAGAGGTTCAGCCACCACCTCTTAGTTCTTTAAGGACCCTGGGGTGCACCCATCTGGCCCCATTGCTTTATCAACTCTTATTACTTCCAGTTCCTTCAGGACTTTTTCTCGTGTAAAGGGAATTGTGTCCATTTCTGCACCATTCTCACCCCTTGTACTCAGACCCATTACCCTCCTCTTCCTCAGTAAAGACTGAGCAGAAATACCTGTTCAATATGTCAGCTTTACTGTTGTCATCCTCCACGCCCCCATCCTCCCTTCAGTCTCACTATCCTCCCTTGACTTTCTTTTTCACTTATGTACCTGTAAAAGGTTTTGTCCCTTCTATCCACTGATTTTGCAATGTGTTCTTCTGTCTGAGCTTTGGCTTCCCTTACTGACCTCCCTGCCTCCCTTTGCTTCTCCTGGTACTTCTCCCTATCCCCTTCTGCCTGTGTCTTTTTGTATTGCCTGAATGCAATCTTTTTGGCTTTCACTTTCTTTGCTACCTCTTTGCTAACTTGCTTAATGCATAATTCTGTTGTTCTTGTAAGCCCCATTTTAAATACTGCCCACTGTTCCTCAACCCCTGATTCCTGTCCCATTCCCCTTAATGCCTCTTTCAAGTATCTCCCCATTTTCCCAAAGTCTGCCCCCCTAAAATCCAGGATACGTGTTTTTGTGTGGTTTGGTTCTGCTCTTCTGTGATTTCAAACCACAATGACTGGTGGTCACTGTTCCCCAGGTGCTCCCCACTGTTACCCCATCACACTGTCCCAGTTTGTGAGCACAAGGTCTGGTATTGCCTTCGCTGAGTTGGTTCCATGACCAGTTGCTTGAGGAAGGCACCCTGAAGGGAATCCAGGATAAATCTGCTCCTAGTTGATGCTGCTGCTGGGATGCTCCAGTCCACGTCTGAAATATTGAAGTCTCCAACCAGTACTACCTCACCCTTGTCTGCCATCCTTTGGATGGCTAGCATCAGCCCCTATCTGTTTCTTCCTCCTGGGCTGGTGGTCTATAGACCACACCTGTGCGGATGGCTGTTCCCATTTTCCTTTCCAGCTTAACCCACAATATCTCTCCCCCATTTTGTTCCTCCTGGATCTCTGCAGCCCTTATGTCATTTTTCACATACAGTGCCACTCCTCCTCCCTTCCTGCCTGCTCTGTCTCTTCTGAATATGTTGTAGCCAGGTATGGCCATCTCCCAGTCATGTTATCATTACACCAGGTTTCAGTGATGGCCACAATGTCCAGGTCTGACTGCACCATGACAGCCTCCAGATCTTCCATCTTGTTGCTAAGGCTCCGGGCATTTGCACACATGGCTTTCCATGATTTGACCTCCCTAGACTGTTTCACTTTCTACTCCAGCCCCTTCCTTGGTTGTCCTTTATCCCTGGTTCTCCTTGCTGTCTGTCCTTCTGCTGAATTTTGACCCTTTCTGCCTATCCACCTCTTGGGCACTAATCTCCATCTTTTGCACACTGCTTTGCAGAGATAGCCACTCCTCTGGTTCACTGGTTCCACTGCTAGCTTTGGGGGTGAGCAGTGAGGTACCCTCCTTGCTGGCCCCACACCTCTTTGCTAGTTTAAATGCTTGTCAATGTAGCATTTGAACTTATCATTGAGTGCTTGATTCCTCCAGGATGGATGCAGCGTCAGGCTTGAACAAACCTCCATCCTCCAGGTGGGTCCCCAGTCACCAATGAATCCAAACCTTCCTCACAGCACCAGTTCTTCAACCATGAGTTAAAGTTCCTGGTGCATGCACTCCTATGCTCTCCTTGCCTCTCGCAGGTAGTACTTCTGAGAAAGTGACAGAAGTAGCTACTTGCTTGAGACCCTTCCCCAATTTCCTAAACTCTTCCTGAACTTCCTTTGGCTCCCCATTTGCCAGGTCATTAGTACCTAGGTGGATAATGACATCCAGCTCACCCTCCCGTCTTGCCTTCCCAGTGATCCCCAGGATCTTCCTTCCATCCCTCCATGCCCTCCTAAGATACTAGCTGCTCAACAGTGAATGTGTATAAAACGCACTGTCACAGCACAAAAATAAGCTGGTGACAACACAGAAACAAAGTGTATGCTTACCTCAAGAGACAGCAACCTCTACCCCAGTGCTTCAATCTTAGATAGATTTTCGTCAAGGGATATGGCAATGTTGGTCAGTATGGGGTTTAAATACTCATACAACCAGTCATGTGAACCCTAATAATTAAACATAATTATTAACATATATAAATATCTCTCCCTTACAATTTAAAGTGCAAAGTTATACAAACTGTTTTTTTTGTTTGTTTTTTTTTGTTAAAAATTGAAGCTATTGGGTAAACAATAAAGAACACTGGTAAAAAAAAAAAGCAGTTCATCGTTAACCTGCTTGTCTCTGAATTGTTCCTATGTACAAATCATAAAAGCCCCCAGTATCAAAGACTGCACTATTTTATTCAAGTGAAAATCAAACCCAGTATTTCCTATAACAATGTTATTTATCACATTTAACATTTAAATGCATACAAATGTGAATTGCTCTACATATGCATCTCAGATGTGACCAGCTGCTTTTCTCTTCCATTGCAGAGGAACTCCTTATACTCCTGACAACGAGAACCTTCCACTTCAATTAACTTGTATTGGGGACTTGTACAATTAAATACTTGTTGACTACTACAGTCCAATACATAAAAAAGACAAGAAGAGCAGGAGTCGAAACTGGCACTGGCCACTATACAAATGCTGGTAGATTTTGTATTGGGCTAGTAAGATTTTCCTATAGCTAGCCCCATGGACTTGTACTTGACATTTAAGTGAGTACACCACCTGGGCCAGTGTAAAAGTTTGTGGGGCTAGTGAATTTTCCCAGCCACTAGCTCTGCTGGCTAGTGGCTGCATAACTTAATTTTGACCCCTGGAAGAGTAGATAATAATAATCAGTAAATCACACAGGAGAAGACATTCAATTTAAAGTATCACATATTTATTTACAAATATTGTTATTTAAGAGATGACACACAGTCAGCCTTAGAATTACGGCTGTGTGTCCTTTGGTATACTTTATTTTCAGGACAAGTACCATAAGTAGGCAACTTCAGAGACCATGGGCCTGATATTGAAAAGTTAGCAAGGGTGCTAAGGGATGTTTTCCCATGCTAACTGGATTTTGTACCCAAATCATGGGTGGGGTCTTTATTCAGAGATCCAAACTGCACAGGCAAAACCTGTTAGCACTCACCCGCTAACTTACTGCTATGCCTATGCAAATGAGGGGATCCTCCCCTGCATATGGGTGCAGTGGCAAATTCATAGGTTTGCACAGGTGATATGTGCCACCCAAACAGTCACAGGTTATGACTTTTGCAAACCCTGACTTAATAGGCTGTCAGACCCTGGTGGTATGCAGTGGTACTGCAGCTGGCCGCCCTCCTCACCCTCTGACCCCAGCCTGCTGACTCTATATATGCTCTGGTGTCCACTGGCACTCCCTACCTTCTGATCATCCATCCCCATAATCCATTAGTTGGCCCTGGTTTCTAGTGGCACCGCCACCCTCCAATCACCCATCAAAACTAGTTAGTTGGCCCTGGTGTCCAGTGGCATCCCCACTCTCTGATAATCCATTGCCATCATGTTAGGGATTTCTATGTCATTCAGTGGCACCCCCACCCTCCAAGCACCCAGCCTCATATGATTTGTTTTACCCCTGGTGTCTAGTGGCACTCTCACCAGTCAATCACTTATCCTTGAAGCTGCATTGCTCTTCTTGGTGTCAGTGGTACTCCCTGCCTAGCAATCACTCATATTTGAAGCTGTATTGATGTCTCTGGCATCTAGTGGTACCCTCCATTCACTGATCCCCCATCCCTGAAACTGCATTGCTCTCCCTGGTGTCTAGTGGTATCCCCTGCCCACCAAGCACCCCTCCCAGACATTGCATTAATTTCACTTGTATCCAGTGGTACTCCTTACCCACCGAGCGCTTGCTCTGGTGCCCCCTCCGAGGCCCTGTGGCAAGCGGACTCCCACCCCCTGTACTTCAGAGGAAGGAACCATACAGTGATCCCAGTTCAATGACCAGCACAGCCTTCCTCTCACCTCCTCAGCAGACCTCCATATGAGATGACAGGAACTGTATACTGTATGCGCCCTCCCTGTCATCCCATATGACAGCTGGCAAAGGAGGAGGCTTTGCTGGTCATCATATCGGGATCACTGCACAGCCCCTTCCTCAGAGGTACAGGAGTGGGGGTTGGCTGGGTGGTGTGCACAGTGCTGGTGGTGGGGGGCCGCTAGCCACTGGGTTCTCAGAGGGGGCACTGGAACAGGTGCTCAGTGGGTGGAGTAACACTGGATGCCAGGAAAATTGATGCAGCATCTGGGACACAGGCTCAGTAGGTAGGAGGACAACTAGATACCAAGGAGAGCAGTGCAGCTTCAGGGATGAGTGATTGGTGGGTGAAGGTATACTAGACACCAGGAACATCAGTGTAGCTTCACAGATTTATTTATTTGTCTCGGAGTTTCAATCTTTGAGCTAAAAACACATTTACAAAGGTTCCACGTCATGACAATACAAAACAATAAGTGGGCACAATGGGTCATATTTAGAAGACAAGGCACATATAATATAATACAACAGGGGTAAAAGTATTGTGAGTACAGTACAAAAATGCAAATATTGCATATACAGCAATATACAGTGAGAAAAATATATATATTATATATACAGTGATACAAGAGTATTGTGCAATAAGGAATACATCTATGTACATAAATAGGAATTAAACAAGTAGTCAAATATTGACATTGTTTGGGTCAGTAGGTAGTATGGAGGAGGGGAGAGAGGAAGTAAACAAGCAGTCAAATGTTGACATTGTCCAGTTCCGTAGGTAGTATGGGGCGAGGGGAGAGAAGGAGGAAACAGTAGAAGGGGTGATGGGGAGGGATTAGCAGGGGCAGTAGTGTGAAGAATTGGGGAGCTAGAAATTTAGGGGACAGAGGTGGAGGTGGAGTGTTAGAGTTGCCTATCAGTGGTGTGGGACATAGGGGTGAGGGGAGGATGATGTGTAGGAGGTGTGGGGAATGTCATTGTGGGGTGTTGAGGGTAGATTAGGGCTGGTAGTCACAGTAACTAAGTGTGGGCAGGCTGGATAGGCAGGATGGAGGTTAGGGCTGGCAGTTACAGGTACTCAGCACAGTCAGGTGCTGGAATAGTTTGCACATAAAGGGGCCGAGTTCTGGTTCAGAGGTAATATCAGCAGGAAGATCATTTAGGCAGCCTGGCACTTTGCAAGCAAAGGAGTGCTGTGCTAGGGCCATGCACAGAAAGGGATGGTCAGTGCATTCCTACATGCCCCTCTTGTCTGGTGCTGACAGTTGGCAGTAGTGAGAAGGTTTTGGATGGAGGGTGGTGTTAGACCGAGGGCATATTTCTTCACAAGAAGGCACACCTGGCATTTGATTCAGCCCTGGAGGTTCAGCCATTTGGTTTGTGCGTGTGGGTCGCAGGTATGGTAAGCCTATGGGCTCCGAGGACCAGTCTGCAAGCTTTATTTATGGCCATTATTTCTCTTTTTAGTCCTGTGTTAGTGGCGGAGCTGTAGATAACAATCCCATCGTATATAACCAAGAGGATGGAGCTGTTGGTTACCAGGGACAGGGCTTCAGGGGTCATATAGTGGCGATATCTGAAAAGTAGGCCTATTCTTGTGTTTACAGTCTTTACAACATAGTCTATGTCTTACGTGTATGAAAGGGAACTATCCAGAGTGACTCCTAGATATTTAAAGGTGGTAATGCAGTCAAACGGATCCAGTTTGTTGTTGAGAATTTGATAGTTGGTGGGATTTGTACTTACTCTGGGGGTTAGCAAATAGCGTTGTTTTAGTTTTCTTATGGTTCAGGAGGACCTTGTTCTGTTGAAACCAGCTTTCAACAGTAGCAAAGCTTTTTTTTAGCTTGGCTTCTAACGAGATGGGGTGTGAGCCGCAGGAGATGTCCGCGTCATCTGCATATAATAAGATTTTGTCCCGGCATGCTACAGAAAACTGATTGAGGAATAAACTAAATAATTAGAGACCCAGAATGGAGTCTTGCAGGATGTCTGTGCTTACCTGCCTGCTTTCTGAGAGGGTGCCACTGATTTTAACTTGCTGGGTCCTATGGGAGAGATAGCTTCAGAATGACCCTACAGTGTCAGGAGACAGACCACAGTTTCGAGTTTGCAAAGTAGGACCATGTGGTTAACAGTATCAAATGCCTTGGTTAGATCGATTTATATTGATCTCAGCATTTGACCCTTGTCAAGTGCCTTGTGGAGAAAGTCCATATACTCAGTTAATGCTGTTGTGGTACTGTGTGACTTCTGAAAGCCATGCTGTTGGGGACATTGGAAATTGTACTTGTTGATGTATTCAATGAGCTGATCAGAGACAATCTGCTCTAAGGCTTTAGAAAGTGGGGGAAGAATTGATATAGGTTGGTAGTTTGCATGCAGGTCCTATTTCCACTTTTGTGAACTGGGCGACTACAGCAACTTTCCATAATTTGGGGAACTGACCAGTCTAAGAGAAAGGTTGAGTGTTTTTTTGAGGGGGTACAACTTCATCTAGAGAGAGGGCAATGAGCTTTAGATCTGAGGCATCATGGGAGATCACGTGATGAGCCGAGCGTGAAAGCAGGCTGGCTTCAGTATTCTCGCCTTACCTCCGTTAATTTTGCTCTCCAATTCAGTTAACGAGTGCAGTCTGCGAATTTTGTGTACTTTTTTATTAATTTAACGACTGAGGAACGTGGTAGGGGAATCCCGGAGGCAATCTGCATCAATAATCGCCAGAATGGAAGCGGACACGAAGCCGGCTCTTCCTAAACGTACCCCGCCGGTTTCACCAGAAAAGCAGGCCAAGAAGGCCAAGCAGCAAGCACCTCCCTCCTCGACAGCACAGACCTCAATTTTCTCCCCTTCCAACCCACTATCAGAGGATCGCTTTTTAGAGGAGATGCGACCGCTTAAAGATGCGTTGTCAGAACTCACCTTAGAGCTGAAGAATATGCGGGGAGAGGTCTCGATGTTGAGGCAAAGAGTTTCGGACAACGAGGCTCGTTCTACATCACTTGAAAATTGGCGAAATAAAACGGAACCAGAAATAATTAAAATGAAGCAGCTAATAACCAAATTGCAACAGAAGGCAGAGGATCTAGAAGGCCGTTCGCGGTGAAACAACGTATTAATTCATGGTGTGCCAGAGGGAGAGGAGGGCTCATCTTGCATTCCATTTATTCAGGCGCTGCTAACCAAAGTAGTGGGCCCTTCCCCACATAACCCAGTGTACATTATCGAGAGGTCTCATAGGTCGTTGCGCCCAAAACCAGAGCCTCCAACCCCTCCCAGGCCTATAATTATTAAATTACTCAATTATTTGGAGCGCCAACACATCTTGGTGAAAGTAAAAGAATTGCAAGCCATCACTTGGGAGGGGAAAAGGCTCCGAATCACACAAGACCTTCCACTGGAGACGAGGCAGCGAAGAGCCACTTTCCACTCCATAGTGTCAAAGCTAATTGCTGCCAATATTAAATTCAGGATGGCTTACCCTGCTCAACTCCAAATTTCAATCGATGGCAAGTGGCACAGCTATGAGGCAGTGGCCCAGGCTCAGGAGGATTTGTCACGTCTGATACCAGCACTATTTAAAGCCCTATGAGCCATTATAGTTGCTGAATCTTAATGTTTCTACTACGGGTTCTTTTTGGAAGGATGAACAGCAATCTGGTTTATAAGCAGTGATTATCTAACAGCATTTCTGGATCTGGAAAGCCCATCCCCATTTCTTACTTGTTGGTGGGAACCTTTTTTTTTTTTTTCTGGTGTGTCTCTTCTAGGGGGCAAATTGGATCTCCTTGAGGAGGCATTGTGTTGCTGCTGGCTTTGGCTGTATCGGGAATAAGGAGTTTCAGTGATCCTGAATGGGCACCTCGAAAACGAACCTGTGTTTCTGGAGGACTTTTTGCTATGACGCACCAAAGCTTCGGTGTACCATCTTTCCGGCCCCAGAGGAATCATCATTCGTGGACCACAAGTCCCCTTATCAGTTTGCAACTGCTTTAAGTTCCTCGTTTAGTCCCTTATCTAGGGATATGTAGGAGGCTAAAATGCTCCACTGGGCTACCAAGTATCGCCTCGAAGAAGATGGAAGAGTGAACCAGCAAGAGGATTCAGGACAACAACATATGTCAACGCTTATCCTATCCATCTCCTACCCATCCCTCCTGTGCTCCATCTGTTTATCCTCATTCTTCCACCTCCTCTAGAGCCCCTCTCTTCCTCCCTGCCCCTAAGCCCTCCCCCCTTTCTTCCCTCCCCCTTCCTCTCTTTTTCCCCTTCTTCCCCCCTTTATTTTTTTCTTTCAGCAGAGCGGACTTTACCTATATATAGGGGTGGGATGTTGGAATGGGGCCCGGCATGTCTGGCTCATGGATTGGAGAATAGGGGACTGTACCTGGCCTGCCTCATAGGGATTTTTACTACTTCACTTCAGACAGGAGTCCAGCCAGTATCATGTATAGGATATCCTGGGAAAGACTCTAGGTTATGCGATATGGGTCTATTTCCATGTACCAAATTCTTTATAGGGCATCGCTAATTTTCTCTATGGGGGAGATGGATGCTGGGATCTTTGGGAATCTGATAGTAAAAGGCTACATCATCTACCTTATTCTTTTTGATGGGAGGAGGGAGGGATGGGATGTACATAGTTTGTTAGGGGTTAAATATAAAAGTAAAAAGGACTTATATTTTTATGCCAATTTGTTACAAGAGGGACCTATAGTTTTTGTGGGGTTTAGCAAGGGGGAGAAGTTTTACCTTGAAGTGACTTTGTTTTTTAATTTCTTATTTGGGGTATTATTGTGGGTTTATTTTTCGAGGGATATTTATAGGTTATTAAAGGGGATCGTGGTGCATTTATTGTTGGTACCAGAACATGTCTATTAGATGGACAGAGACTTAATGGCAGTCAATAACATTAAATTTGTCACGTGGAATGTGAGAGGGCCCCGCAACACCTTAAAGAGAATGCAGATACTAAGACATCTGGAGTCCTTGCAAGCGAAGGTCTCCTTTGTTCAAGAGACGCATTTATTTCCACACGAGGCGCTTAGTATGCGAAGAAGGGGCATTGGTCAGGTTTTTGCTTCTGGAGCTTCATCCAAGGTGGGGGGGCACAGCGATTTTTATCCATCGGTCACTGACCTTTCAATCTACCATGACCATCTCGGACCCTATGGGCAGATATATTCTTGTGAAGGGTATCCTGAACCATACAGAGGTTCTACTAGGGAGTATTTATGGTCCGGTGGGGGGGACCCATCCTTCCTTGCCAGTCTAATGAGGAAATTAAAAGACTTCCTATCCCTCCCAGTGATACTCAGAGGGGATTGGAACTTACCTCCCATGCAGGATCTGGACAGATCCAACCCTACACTCACACCCTTATCAGTAGCCCAAAGGGCGCTCGCGGATTTTATGGAAACACTCGGTCTCTGTGATCCATGGAGATCACTGAACCCAGTTGCCCGGGAATTCACATTCCATTCTACAGTCCACGATATGTGGACTAGACTTGATTATATTCTATGTAGTAGCTCACTTCTTCAAAATATAAGTAACGTGGGTATAGATGCTAGGGTGGTATCAGACCATGCCCCAGTCTGGATGGTCACGTTGCTGGATACTAACACTATTAGGGACCCACTATGGAGACTAAACAACCAGCTCCTAAAGGAAGAATACATTAGCATCAGGATATCAGGATTGATACAGTGCTTTTACCTTGAAAACCAGGGCTCTATAACTAGGGCAGACCAAGAATGGTGTGCGTTGAAATGCTACTTGAGGGACGAATTTATTCGCCTAGCTTCCACACGTAAAAAGAAGATCGAAGCGAAAACCCATTCCCTTCTCACTCAGATTAGAATGATAGAACAATCTTTGTCCGTATCCTCTACAGCGGATATTTTGGAAACCCTTTTATTTTTAAGGAACCAGTACTCTGCATTATTGCAGGAAAAAGCTGAATTTGCTATTTTGAGAACTCATGCAAAGTACGTAGAATGTGGAGAAAAAGCTAGTCATCTGTTAGCTTTGAGATTAAGGAAGTTGGAAACTTCCAGGGTGATTAATTCAATTGAGGATCTCAATGGGGAGATCAAAACTAATCCTAGGGATGTACTCTCTGTACTTAGAACCTATTTCTCATCACTTTATAATAAAGTAGGCCCTTCTCTCCCTATGGACGAAACACTCAACTATCTTGCAACTCTTCCCTACCGTCTTTGGATCAGGATCAGCAATCATTATTAATCTCCCTATATCTACTCAGGAGATCTTGATAGCTATAAATGATTTGGCCCGGACAAATCCCCAGGGCCGACGGATTCTCTCCGAATTTTTACAAATTATTCGCTAAGGATTTGGTGCCCGGCCTACATCGTCTGTATCAATACTTATTGACCGGTAGTACTCAGAACCCCACCCTTTTAGAAGCCCTTATCATCCTTCTTCTCAAATCAGGCAAACCTTCACATCTCCCTTCAAGCTATCGTCCTATCTCTTTATTAAACTGTGATATTAAGATTTTAGCAAAAATCCTTGCCAAAAGGATTGAGCAAGTATGGGCGCCTAATTAGTCCAACAGATTGGGTTTGTTGCAAACAGGTCTCCAGTTGATCACCATCGTAAATTGCAATATCTCTTAAATGTGGCTCAGACCTCCCCATCTCCGATGATTTTAGTTTCCCTTGATGCGGAAAAGGCGTTCGACAGGGTTGACTGGTCTTTTTTATGGGCTACACTACAAGTCATGGGCTTTCCCCCATTATTTGTAACATGGATACAAGCCTTATATGCTTCTCCCAAAGTGAGGCTGTATTGTAATGGAGTTATGTCAGATTCCTTTCCACTCACCTCAGGTATGAGGCAAGGTTGCCCCTTATCCCCTTTTTTATTTAATTTGTACCTTGAGCCTCTCCTTAGATCCTTAAATTCATCCCCATTAATATCAGGTATCCCTGTTGCTAATAATGTGGCTAAAATCTCAGTCTTTGCAGACGATCTACTTTTACATCTGTCGAACCCGGTTCCGTCGTTGAGGGTGGCTTTAAGCAAGATCGAGGCCTTCAGTCTATACTCTAATTATAAGCTTAATATCACTAAAACCGAAATTTTTCCTCTCAATCGTCTCACGTACAGTGCGGATTTTCTTGAATATGGAATGAAGTGGACCACGCGTTCTATTAAATACCTGGGGATATATATCTCTCTTAGTCTGGCACTGATGAGGAAACTGAATTTAGAGGACCTATGGCGAAATATCCAGCAAGATCTTCTGAGGGTGGTCTAAGCTGCCTTTGTCGCTGTGGGGTAGGATTAACATGATTAAAATGAATGTGTTACCTAGAATCTTTTACCCTTTAAATGTGTTAAATTTATGGATTCCTCAGTCCTTTTTCAAGGATATTCACTCCGGAATAAGTTCTTTTCTTTGGAATAATAAAGCCATCAGGAAATCTTATAACAAGTTATCCCAACCCAAAGAATATGGAGGGCTCCGGCTTCCTAACTTCTTATACTATTACTGGGCCTCACATCTCAGTAAATGTGGGAAATGGTTGTCGGTCACTGATCCTCAACCCTCTCAAGGATATATACCATTATGGCTCCAAATGGAATTAGATCTTATAAAAGCTCATAACATTGACCCGAAAGCTCTCTTCTATAGGTCAGGTAAAAATATCCCTACGCCACTCCGCTCTCTACCCCCTTGGTATCTCTCTGTGAGTGGTATTCCAGGTTTTCAGGCATCTTAGGATTTCCCAAACAGAGGACTTCTCTCAACCTATATGCTTAAATCCCAATCTCCGTATGGGTAACTCAGTGATATCCGGTAAGTGGTTGCCATCTATCTCGGGCTGTAGTGTAAAGGACTTCTATTCACCTAATCACATTCTAGATATGAAGGAAATTCTGGATAAATTTCAATGGTCAACCAAAATGGCCTTTAAAGTATATCAGTTATGGCACCTCTTGTATACTAAATTCGGGAAAGACAACAAAAGTTCACCTCTTGTCCAATTTTTCTCTCAAGTTATGGTGATCATCAACAAACCACATAGTGTCTCAGAGCTGTATAGCTTATTATATAGATTTCCCGGAACTCCATCTAACCCCTGTCCTAAGATCTGGAAAGACCTATATCCCGATGGAGATGCTGACTGGCAGTATATCTGGAAGAGTCTATATATTTATCACACACAAGACAGATATAGACTTACACAATACTGCATTTTAAATGATCTCTATTATACTCCGATCAGACTGGCAAGGATGAAAAGGGCCACCTCAACAAAGTGCCTTAGATGTGATAAAGGGAAGGGCTCCTCGTTGCATATTTTATGGTTTTGTCTGTCAGTATTCCCTCTCTGGACTCAAATAGAAGTCTCATTAGACCCCTTATTGGGCTTACGAGGTCTCTTTTCCCCTAAGGTCTGTATTCTAGGTGACTACTTAGACATACAAGTGAAGGAGAAGAAATATCATATGGCGTTAATATCCATGGCAGTTAAAAAATTAGTTCTTAGACATTGGAAAGACCATTCCGTATTAACTTATATGGAATGGTTGCATGAGATAACCTTTGCTCTCCGCGTGGAGAACCTTATAGCATAGGTGACTCGAAGAGCATCTTCCTTGAGGAAGAAATGGGGTAAGTTAGACGCCTTGCTATTAAGGAGGCAATAGGAAATATGATAAGCTGCGGGCCCCTCTCCATTTAACATTTAATTTTTAATATGTCCTCTTTGTTATCCCCCTTCTTTTCCATTCTTTTTTGACTGTTATTTATACCTTTAACAAAAGATGGGTAAGTCCCTTTGTCGAGGGTTCATTTAGTTATTGGTACCTGAGATGTTCAGCGAGTAGCTTATTCTGCACCACAGGGTTGGGGAGGGGGGAAGGAGATAAGGGAGGGAGAATTTTTTGGTTATCCCTCTTTAACTTTAATGTCAATGTAATGGACACTTATTGTTCATGTTCAATTTCTTTACTACTAATTTCCGAGGTCTCAATGAAGTTTTGGAACAATGATATTACTATGGCTTAAATTGTCACGGTCAAACCTAATAAAACACATTGAATTACAAAAAAAAAAAAAAAGATCTAAGGCATCATTGCTGAACATGGTTTTGCCTAAGGAGTGTTGTAGGTGCTTTTTAGCTTCGAGGTTGGAGAGTTGCGTGAAGTAGAAGAGGGACTATGAGAAGGGATGATATGGTCAGATGGGGATCCGTCCATGTTGCCCAAGTCCTCAGCTATGTTTCTGGTGGAAGAATGTTACTTAGGTCCGAGAATGTGACATTGAAGGCATCAGGAGTGATTTTAGGGTCCTGGATGGTTTCATCATTTATCAGTACCATGGACGGGGAGGACTTATTTTCATTCCCAATGAGTTCTTTTAAGTCAGTCCAGAATTTGTTGCCCTCAACCCATGTCCTTGAGAGGGCATTTTTAAAGTGCTGGACCTTGACCAGTCGGATCTCCCAGGTACAGGTGTTGCCTACAGCCATATACCTTTAGATATCAGCCAGCTTATCTGTGACCTTTGCAACTTGCCAGAGATGATCTCTGGAACCCATCAGTTTAATGAGGAGTTGTGCGATCCAGGTGATATTTTCACTTTTTAATTTCCTTTTCTTTGCTGGGGCATATATATTACATGCCACATTGAAGGAGGTGACAAAGTATTCAGTTGCATAGTCAACATCCTTGAGAGAGTTCAGCAGGACCAATCAACTTGTCTGAGGTGGGACCTAAAGGAGTTTAGCTGTCCATTTTTGAGGACATGGCTCATGGTAAATTTCGGGGCAGGTTTAGTTATTTTGTTGGACCAGTGATATGTGACTGGGGAATGATCACTTATTGAGTCCACATGGACTATGGTGTTAGAGATCCTTTCTGGGAAATTTGTGAGGATCCAGTTGATAAGCATTTTTGTGCTGGTCCAATAGTTAGTCCTAGATGGGGTGTCAACCATTTGGGAGATGCAGATACTTGAGAGGGCATCTTTGTAGGGTGTTACTTCATGTGACAGCCAATTAATATTGAAGTCACTGAGGGCTACAAACTCTCAGTTTTGTCTTAGACCCTTTATATAGTCAATTACTTGGTTGAGGACACAGGACTGTTCCCTTGGGGGAAGGTTGACTGAAAGTATTGTGAGCACTTTGCTGTTGAGGCTGAGTAGTACTTTTGTAGCTAGGATCTGCACATTGTTACTGGTATCTACTGGGGGAGGGCATGACCACAGAGTGTGTCCCTTATGTAGATTTGACATCCACCATCCCTTTTGCCTAGCCTATCTTGCCTAAAGAGATTGTATCCATTTAGGGTGTTGGCAGAGTCCAGGGTTTTTGGGGTGAGCCAGATTTCAATGAGAGAAAGCACATCTGGGTTGTGCTGGGCTACCTACGCTTGGAGCTGGTCCATCTTAGATTATAGGCTGCAGATGTTTATTGAAGGTGATCTGTGGCCAGAGAGTGCCACTAGATGCCAGGGATGACACATATTATATGGGGCTGGGTGATCGCAGGGTGCAAAGTTCCACTGAATGCCAGGGATATCACTAACATGATAGTGATGGGTGATCAGAGGGTGGGGGGTGCTACTAGACACTAGGGACATCATTAGTAATATGGCAGTGGGTAATTGTAGGATGGGTGGTGCTGCTAGACACAAGGGACATCAGTAATAACATAGCAGCAGGTGATCAGAGGGTAGGGGTGCCACTATACACATGGAAAATCACTACAAATACAGGGGCAAGTGATTTGGGGCAGGGGGTGCCAGTGGACACAAGGGAGTACATTGACATGAGGGGAGAGGCATTTGGGGTGTACGGGGGGATCACCATCATGCCTAATGTCGCAAGTGGCCACAGGATGGGTTCAAACCTGCCACTGCTTCACATGTAAATCCACCCATATACAGCCCAGATCCATGTCAGAGCAGTGCTCCTTGCCTTAGTGCTGCACTGACATGGCTCTATATTCAGTCGGATAGAGCCGGTGTGCTATCTGACCGAATATAGCAACCTCTGTGTCAGGCAGAAGGACTCGTGCAGCGCAAACCTTTGTGCTTTACTTTTTCCCATATTTGAATATCTGACTCCATGTTACCTACAAGCAGCAGAATAGTGTCAATAATAGTGGATCTTAACATTTGTGTTAATACATATACTATTCTTTACCACTCTTACAAATCTAGTACATAGTTACAGAATTTTTTTTGAAAACCTTTCAGTCTAGAGGAAAGGTTTAAAGTCCACAGTGTCATTTGACCATTAGAGTTTTAAGGTATTTAGAGTATATACCCAGAATGATTCTCTTCATAGCAGAACATTCAGCCAATCTCCCCCTGTCAGATTTGCAGGGACATGCTACACACCAATAGAATTCAACTGTTCTGGGTTAGAGTTGTGGCAGTTTTTAAAATGTAGACTAGCTGGGGTGTTTCTCTTACCCTTTACAATGTCTCAGACATGTTCTTGGATATTTTTTAGAGTGTGAATGGTTCACCTAACACAGAGTTTTTTGCATGGACAAATGAGACAATATACAGTAAAAGGGATGTCACGGTTAATAAAGCATCCAATCTGTATTGTGTACCCAAATTCAGGAGCCAAACATTGTTGGGATTGCAAAGCACGGTGACACACATTACAACATGGACAGTTACGAAAACCTTTTGGAAAAGGAGGTATCCAGTTCCATTAATTTTCATCCAAAGGAGATTAATGTTGATGTTTCATCAATTTAAGGTAAAAGTTACATTCACATATTAACCACCAGGGCTGATTTTTCAAAAAACAATCCATACATTTGGTAGAAAGGAAAGGAAAGGAAAGGAAAAGGGGAATCAAAAGGGAAATGAATGCAAAGGAATGGCAAAGAGATGAAAGGAAAAACAAAAGTAGAGGAAGGGGATCATTATGTTTGCTTGCACGCATGTGCAAGAAACATAGTGCCATCATACGAGTTTTCCAGAGGTGTGTCAGCCTCTTCCAATTCAGTCAATGTGTTTGCAGGCGCAGTCGCAGAGCACCAATCACTGCTCCAGCTGTCTATGACAGCTGAAAATGCAGTGGCATACAGTTGAAAGGGAGAGCTCTGCTTGAGTGAGCAGAGCTCCCCCCCCACACACATGCGCATGCACGCACACTGCGTTCTCATGTGCCTTCCCCTTCCCCCCCACACTGTACAGCCAACGGGGGTGCCCAATCCCCCATCGGCTCCACACCCTCCCAAAGCATCCAGGTGCCACACTGGGAGCCCCCCAGCGTGGCAAAATTATGTTATGGCCGACGGGGTGCCCAACCTCCGCCGGCTCCACTGTCTCCCCCGAGTACAGGGGTGACACGTTGGGAGCCCACCCCAGCGTGGCAACAGATGCCATGGCCGATGGGGGTGCCCAATCCCCCATTGGCTCCACGTCACTCCAGCCGTCCTTCTGCCACGCTGGGAGCCCACCCCAGCGTGGCAAACGTCCCGCGTCGTCGTAATGAAAAAAAACAAACTAAAAAACAAAAACGGTCCCTCGCAGTGTCTGCACCCACCCGCATCCACCAACTGTGCACCCTTCCTCCCCACAACCCCCCTCACCCCATACTTACTTCCGGAGTCTGGCGCGACGATCTTCGGTGGACCGGGAACACGTCTGCACTCTTTAAAGCCGACCGCGAACTGAGGAAATGCCTGTAAGCTGTATAATGGGATAGATAGGGTTTTCAACTTTGTTGCATATCTCAGGCATTTTTGGAATTTTTGCACCAAATTTTCAACATCGGTTTCTGGACCCCTCCTCATGAATTATTGCACTGTCATGGCGTTACTTGGCCGAAGGTGATTTAGCAAGCCACTGCAGGAAATCACCTTTCCAGAAATGATTAACGAAACGACACTGCCAGTGTTCATAAGGTGGGCTCAAAATCCTATTTTGAAAATTTGGTGGAAAATTCTAAAATGACTGTTTTATGAGCGTGTGTTGCGTAGTTTCTACGCATCAGAGTTTGCGAATTTCAATATTTTCACTCCAGATTTTTAACATTGCCATTTTATCACACCTCCTTATGAGCAGTACAGCTGTCATTTTTCACATCTCACACAAAACGTGTTTCCGCCCATGTAGTGCACAATGGCGCAGTCGGTGTGCGAAATCAATGTACAGGACACATTAGGAAAATCACAGTGACACTGTTCATGATCAGAGGTCTTAAAATGGCTGTTTTGAAAATTTGGTGAAAAAATTCCTAAAAATGACTGTTTTACTAGCGTGCGTTGTAGAGTTCCTATGCACGCTCGTAAGTTTGCGAAATTTCAATATTTTCACTCCAGATTTTCAACAGTGCCATTTTACCGCACTTCCTTATTAGCAGTGCAGCTACCATTTTTCACATCTCGCCCAAAATGTGTTTCCGCACATGTAGCGCACAATGGTACAGTCGGTGTGCGAAAACAATGTTTGGGACAGATTAAGAAAATCACAGTGACACTGGTCATGAGCAGAGGTCTTAAAATGGCTATGTTGAAAATTTGGTGACAAAACTCCATAAAATGACTGTGTTACGAGTGAGCATTGCGCAGTTTCCACGCACCCTCGTAGGTTCATGAATTTGTAATATTTTCAGTCCAATTTTCACCAGAGGCATTTTTCCACACCTCCTTATGAACAGTACAGCTGTCATTTTCCACAACATGGCCGAAATGTGTTTTCACACTTTCAGTGCAGAGATGCGTGGTCGCTGTGGGAAATCATTGTTCGGGACAGAAAGAAAATCACACTGACACTGTTCATGATTGGACGTCCCAAAATGCCTGTGTTAACAATCTACTGTAAAAAAATCCCCAAACTAGTTACATTACGGGTGTGCATTGCACAGTTTCTAAGCATTCTCGTGACTTCACCAGTTTTTTTAAGATTTTCACAGCAGATTTTCAACATTGCCATTTTTTACACCTCCCCATGAACAGTACCACTGTCATTTTTCACATCCTGTTCGGAATGTTTTTTCGCACCTGTGGTGCCAAATGCCACAGTCGCTGTGCAAAAGCAGTTTTCGGCTAACAAACTGATATTGCCACTGTTCATGAGGTGGGGGTCACAAAAAAACCCATGTTGAAAATTTGGAGTGAAAATACCAATGAATGCCTGAGGCGTTAGAGTTTCCGACCATAACGCCCCACTCTGTAGAGTATGACAGGCATCAGGGGTGTGACTTGGGATTCTTGCCTGTCATGCTCATACCATTCCACCCCCACCCACACCCTGATGCCAGTGAGAGGCATCAAGGTGTGCCTCGGACTCTTCAGGCCCACACTTCACCCCATTCTCCTATACTGCACCCATCTCACTGTATTTCCTGATGGAATGGGGTGCGCATAAGGGCCAAAGACCCCAAGGCACACCGTGACACTTGTCAGTGTCTGCAGGGTAGGGTGTGGTGAAATGGCATGGTCGTTATGCCTGATGACCCAAAGGCACACCCCAATGCCTGCCACTCTCTGCAGCATGGTGGTGGGGTTGGCTTCAGTTCAATACTTCGCTGCCATTCCTATTATGCAGCTCTGTAACTTCTACACTACCAATGCCAGTGCCAGCAAGCAAACATTCGGCATTAACAAATGCTTGTTTTTATTGGCTTTCAAGAACCCAGTGCCAGATATACAAACATGTGAGGTCCCTGGTAATTGCTGAGCTTAGGGGAGTACACTTTTTGGCAAACAATTTGACCTAGTTGTTAGAGAGCAGAGCTGTGATTCTGGAGCCCAGGTTGAATCCCACAACTGCCACTTACTGTGACCCTGAGTAACCTCTCTGAGCTGGATTTCTCTCTAACTCTGTGCTGTTTCAGTCCTCTTCTGAACTGTAGAGATCTTTGGGATACAGTTTGTAAGAAAGGCCCTATATAAGACCAAATTCCTCTCCTTTCATTTTGTTTATGAAAACTTGATCTAGAGGGACCCATGCCTAAAATGTTCATGTTGTCAAATAATTGTGGCTGAAATGCATAAGGATTGTTTATAAACATTCTATTTCATTTATTTGTTTACCAGATTGATCTAAGAACAGCAAGTATCCCTTTTCAATGATAACTCAACAGAAAAACAAACAATGCAAGTAATAATAAATATTACATTAATAAAGTGCATAATCCAACAAATAGCTCCTTAATGAGCTAATACTGTGGAACCAGGAATAGGAGACATGAAAATGTTACACAGTTTATGAAGTAATGAGTTGTAACTTTTATTTTTCTTGTTCCTTTGGCTCTCTAGAATATTTTCTATGTGATAGTATTGTGCTGGATGTGTGGACTAGCACTCTGGCTGGCAGCTGGCATATCTAGTCATTTTCCTTCCATTACATCATCAGCAGTATGACCCCAGTTATATTGTCATCATACATGACTGACCTGGTAGCTACTGAGGGGCTCTTCCTTGGCAACTGTTGTGTCACAATAGGTGAGATCACAATGCTCATGATGTAATAAATAATAATAATAATAATAATTTTATTTATATAGCGCCTTTCACTGTATAAAGGCGCTGAGCAAGTTAATAAAAACTTCAACATACAATACAAAGCATCAAAGACCATAAACATTATAAAATATATCATAAAAGCATAATAAATTACAATAAAATTTCACACATTTTACAATACATTTAACTTTCCAAGAAGGCCATTCTCCATAACTGTGTTTTCAATTCCTTCTTAAATATCTCCACAGAGGTGCATTCCCGTAACCGGCATGGTAGAGAATTCCAAAGAGTGGGTGCAGCATGAGAAAATGCTCTGCTGCCAGAGGATTTCAAACTCACTCTTGGAATCTCTAACAACCCCATGTCGGCTGAGCGGAATGATCGGCTGGGGCAGTAAGGGACCAGTAAGTCTTTCAGATAGGATGGACCCTGATCGTGAAGGGCTTTAAAAGTCAATAAAATGACTTTAAAGGTGATCCGCCACTGTATCGGGAGCCAGTGCAGCTCGCGCAGCACAGGGGTAATGTGACAGGACCTACTTGTCCCAGTCAAAACCCGGGCTGCCGCATTCTGCACAAGCTGTAGGTGGCGGATTTCAACCCCAGAAAGCCCAAAGTAAAGGGCGTTGCAGTAGTTGAGGTGCGAGGACACAAAGGCATGGACCAGTGTTGACAGAGAGTCAGACAGAACAAGGTGCTTAACCCGGGCAATATTCCTAAGATGGTAAAAGGAAGTCCTGACAATGGCTGACACCTGAGATTGAAAAGTCAGCCTATCGTCAAGAATCACCCCAAGGTTGTGCACCCGTTCAGAGGCTGGTAGTGACACACCACCAAGAAAAATTCCAGAAGGCGCGCCAGCACATGACCTCTCAATCTGACCACCCGGGTCCATGACCAAAACCTCAGTTTTCTCCAAGTTCAACTTTAACCAACTAGAATCCATCCAGTCTTGGATTTCCCCCAGACAGTTGTTAAACACCGAGAGAGCTCCATCCTGGTTGGGTGCAAAAGACAGGTATAGCTGGGTATCATCTGCATAGCAGTGAAACCTCAGCCCATACCATCTTAAAATGTTTCCGAGGGGCAGCATATACACTGCAAATAACATGGGTGACAGCACAGAACCCTGAGGCACTCCACACAACAAAGAAACTGGGCCAGAGGAAAAAATCCCTGACACAACTCTTTGTTATCTCCCAGTAAGGAATGAATTGAACCATTTAAAAATGGTTCCAGACATTCCACAGATTTGCCCCAGGTGTGCTAGCAACACCATGTGATCCACAGTGTCAAAAGCTGAAGAGAGATCAAGGAGGACCAAGATAGAACGTCTCCTTTGATCCCTCACCCTCAGAAGATCATTTAGCACCCGAACCAGCGCAGTCTTGGTGCTATGTCTTTTATGGAAACCAGACTGGAAGGATTTGTAGATACTATGGATGGTTAAATGGTCATCCAGTTGAGCAGCTACAACCTTTTCAATAACCTTCCCAATAAAGGGAAGGTTAGAGATGGGTCTGTAGTTGGAAAAACAGTCTGGGTCCAGGGAAGCTTTCTTCAAGAGAGGTGTCACCACCGCCTCTTTCAGGGAGCTAGGAAATTCACCCGACTCCAAGAAGCACCAGACTATTTGCACCAGAACTGGACCAACGATGTCTACACAACCCAAAATTAGGGTAGTCAGTCCAGGATCCAAGCCACAGCTTGTAGGGCACACACTATGGATGATCCTCATAATATCCACGAACTCAGGTCGACAAAAGAAACTCCAGGAGAAGCGAGGTCCTGTGCTTTCACACACGCCTACCATGTCACCCTTACAGGTTGTCAGACACAAGTCCGTCCTGATGTCAGCCACCTTAGTTGCAAAGTATCGAGCGAGCTCATCGCACTCAATTTGCAAAAAGGCTTTCCGAGCTTGCAGACAGGCTGGGTTGCACAGTCTATCTACAGTTTGGAACAGCTGAGCCGGTCGATTCTGAGCAACTGCAATCTCCCTGGACAGGAATTCTGCCTTCTTATGGGTGATTGCAGATTGATAGCTGTTATAATGTCCAATCAATCTAAGACGGTTGGCATCAAGGGCGGACTTGCGCCAGCAGTGCTCTAACCTTCTCCCTTGTCTCCGCATGTCCCTCAGAGTCCCATCAAACCAAGGGGCCCTGGGGTGACGGGAAAGAGGGCACTCGTGAACAAGAGCAATAGAATCCAGGGCAACCGTGATGGCCTCATTATAGGCCAGCACCAGTGCCTCTGGACTACTGCCCACCACCACGAGGGATGATAGGTCAAGGACCACCGCTAGGCCTTGTGAAGTAACATTCTGTAATGGGCAGTACCTGACCATCTCCACAGGGGCTGGCCTCCTCGGGGGGGTGCAAAAATTGAACGTCACGAAGTGGTGGTCAGACCAAATGACTGGTTCCATCCCCATATCAGATGCATCAATCCCAAGAAGGAAGACCAAGTCGAGAGAGTGTCCAGATTTGTGTGTAGCAGTGGAAACTACCTGTGTGAGGCCCAAAGAAGACATTAGTTGGAGGAAGTGTTTACCAAATTATGAGAGTTCATCGTCAACCCAGTCGTTGAAGTCACCCAGCATCATCAATCTGGGTGACTCAAACGACATGTCGACGAGGAAGTCTGCCACTTCCTGTAAGAAATGTTTCCCATCTCCGGGTGGATGGTAGATGAGAACGATTCGAACGCCTACACCTGCTACAATTGTGCACTCAAAGGACTCCAGCCCCACCCACTACCACATTCGAGAGGCCCAATTCAGTCTTTAAACAGACTGCAACCCCCACTTCAAGGGACCAATCTCGGTGATCACCGAGTACCCGGCCGGGGTCATGGCCTCCATTATAGGGCCAGAATTTTCATCCAGCCAGGTCTCGGTGACGCAATGGAAGGAACAGAACTAGATATGGTCAAACTATGGCTACTTCTGATTAAAACAACTAAAAATAAATAAAAAAAAGATATGGCAGCTGCCATGTAGATTGTTGTTTCACACATCACACATACTAATATTAGGCAACAAATCTTCTAATTAACCAAAAGGAAAAGGAGAAGTACCTCAGATATGAAACATAATAGTTGACTTCTTTTTAAAACTAATATTAGTTTTAGGCAGTACAAAAGCTATTTAAATATATTTTAAAAACAGAAGCTGACTCACATTTACACAAAATAGGAAGTAAAACATTTCAGTAATTAGTGCAATAAATTAAAAAAACCTCTGATCTTGTGCAGTTCTCATCAATGGGAGCTTTTAAAAGTTCAAGCTCATCTAACCTCATATGATATGTAGAAAAGGAAAAAAAAATATTGTTTAAAACTTAATTATCAAGTGCATTCTCAAAGTTATAGCCATATAATTTTTATATAATAGGCAAGCGAAATTCCATTCATATTATTATACAAAATGCAATGATAAGTTTGTCTCATAAGCTTTAACATCAAATGACACATAGAATTATAAAAGGGGTTTCAAAAATCTTGCAACCTGATTGACTGAGAGCCATTTTACCCATGCTGTTATTTCAGCACAACAGCACTGGATAAATGATCCAGCAGCATCGTCACAATATAGTAAAGTCAATAATAACCACACACCCCTAACTGCCGTCACAAACATGGCAGACACTTTCATGCACAAAAAACCTTCAATTAGGCCCTAAACATAAAACATCTTAAAATTAAAGACATAGTAAGCCTCTTCTTACAGACAAATGCACATTTTTTTAGTGAAGTACTACAGTACTTACAGTTTTAATTTCTGGTGTTTCTTTGCTGACCATGAAATATTCCCGCTCCTGCATCTACCCGCTTACCAGGGAAATCTCTGTTTAACCTTCTGCAGTTAAACTGAAGCCTTGGTTTTATCTGAGACCTTGTATTATGTGAGTGTAGGGATAAACATTCTACCATTAGAAATGTCCTCCTTTCAGATAAGCTAAAGAAATTCTGAGACCCATCTTTTAATTCTCCACAACAGTACACGTTTCAACAAGTTCAGGCAGTGTGATTTGGTATTTGGGCAACTCACATACAGAATAGCTTCTTCACTCATTCCTCATTTCCATCACACACATGGCTGCACCTTTATTCATATATATAAAAAAAATTCAACTAGACACTTAAAATAAGAGACCCTTAAATTAAGCAAAATAAGGGAATACTTGAATGTTCTTTACACGCATGAGCCCCTATTTACACTCATAAACACATTTTAAAAAAATCAAGTATTGGTCAGAGTTTCCATTGTTGGTGTGTCTTTGATGAGCATGTAAACTGCCCCTCCTGTCTATACCAGTTTGCTAGAGAACTCCCTGATCTTTACCCTGCAAAAGATGACATTTGCATTTTGACTCCACTTGAGGCTTGTTTGAGTGTGAGTGAGTGTGTGTGTGTGTGTGTGTGTTTGTATGCACATGTGCCACAGTAGAACTCAGCAGAATTTTGAATTCATGTAATCCATGTTACCATTCTGTGTGTGGGGGGGGAGGGGCATTCTATTACTGGAATACTGCAGATATTTGAATAATTTTGTTCCATGGTAAAAAAAAAAAAAATCACACAGTGCATTAAATGTGTAGAAAGACAGATGACTGACAGGTGAAATCCCTCTATAAAGGAAGTCATAATTTTTACCAATATTTTATTATATTTTTTTGTGGCTTTTAAAACTTTTAGATTGTTAATTTTTAAAAGTTGTCTATGGACTGATTGTTTTAAGTACAATAAGGCATTTTAGGGTGTTGGTTGTGCTGGATTGACCACACTTCCAATGTCTAAAGACATTCAGCCTGTGGCATGTGCCTTACTATGCCCCTGGCTGATTAGTAAAACAACTGATGCCCCACCATGTCTTATTGTTTACATAGAACTGAACAGAGATTTGAATTATTTTATTACATCCCTAGCAAACATTTCATCTACTGAATGTAGGTCAGATAAAACAAAAAGAAACAGGGAGAGGAAAGGCAGGAAATAATATAAAGAAGAAGGATGAAAGGTGATGAAACAGGAAAATGGGGTTTGTTGGGCACAATAAAGGATTAAGGGCTAATTTGAAAAAAATCTGTGTTTTGCTGTCCATAATATTTGAAACTGAGGTGCCTCGCCAATGCTGGGAAGTGCTGGGACTACTTTGGTGGGAGGTGGAAAAAATTTAAAAAAATCATTAAAATACTTAATATTATTATTATTTTTTTTTTTGCATTTTTCACCCCCTCAAAAAAAAATGGGGGACCATTTTATAATTGTAACAAGACAATTTAAAGTAGTCTTTGTGGTGGTGGTGGGATAACAGCATTTGGAAAGCATTCAGTGATGTCTCTTGCCTCACAACACACATGAGGTGTGCCATTATCCCACCACAACACACACTCTGTCATGTCATTTCATGTCAAAGCAAGAAAGCAGCAGCAAAGGCAAACAAGATGCTGGGATGCATATCTATGGAGATCAGTAATATGAGAGAGAGAGAGAGAGGTTATACTGCCCTTGTACAGGTCACTGGTAAGGACAAATCTAGAGTATGGAATTTGGTACTGGTGCACACACCTCAAAAAGGACTTTAACCTGCTGGATAAAGTCCAGATGAGGGCTACAAAGATGATAGCAGGTCAGCAGGGTAAGGTATATGAGGAGAGGTTGAGGGTACTGAACATGTACTCTCTGGAAGACAAAAGAGAGCGAGGGGACATGATTGTGACTTTCAAGTACTTGAAAAGAATAAATAAGGTTGATAAGGAGAATCTCTTTAAGCTGAGTGGCAACCATTACACAAGGGGGTACAGTCTTAAGTTGGAGGGTGGGAGGTTTAGGTGGGAGATCAGGAAGCACTTCTTCACAGAGAGGGTTGTGGACACTTGAAATGCACTGCTGGAAGAGGTTATCTCATTGAAGGCAGTGGGCAGCTTTAAGAGAGGCTGGGATAGGCATAGGGGGATGTAAAGATCATGGGTAGGGAGCATGAGAGGTGAGGGGGGGAGGGCAGGGACATTAGCTCAAGCTGTGGACCTTGAAATACAAGCAGCTTGATGGACCAACTTGATGGACCAAAATGGCCTTCCTCTGCTTGCTTCTTCGTATGTTCGCATGTCATTTTGTTTAACTAACCAACAAACAAACCCTAGATAGCAATATGCCATTTGCAGCTGAGTATATAACAAAACAAAGTTTATCAATAACACCAGTAGGCAAAGCAATTTAAAAACTTAAAACAATAGGTATATTTAAGCAGTATTTCTGTACACTGGGGGAAATGTAATGTGAAAGTTGTGTGAAAAATCATATATTTTGCATTCCTCTTACAGAGAAAAGGTGGATGAGTAACTATGATATATTTCAAGAGCATCTATAGTAGTGCTGGCCAAAACTGTGGAACCCTGTTTCATGCATGTTTCAAAAAATTGTGCCGTTTTCATGTAATTCTGCACAATTTTGCAAACTAAGAACAGTATACAGTGCTATGTAGCTTTGTGTACAGAATGAGCAAAATTGTTCAATTTTGCAGATTATGGTTTATCAACATGCACACTTTTGAAAGTTTATGCTCAGCTTGTGGCATTGTTTGCTGAAACAGCAGTTTTAAGAATTCCAATTTTTAGAAATTTGCAATTTGAGAGGAAAATGTGCTATTTTCTGAAATTATGCCTTTCAAGAACTCACATTAAAAAAGTACTAGTTGTGGCAATACACAATTTCAGAAAAAAGCAAAGAGAAATTATACTGCATTTTGACACAATTTTGCAAAAATTGCATGAATGCCAAATCGATGATTTTGCACAACCTAGCAAGATAACTAGAAATTTCACAAAGCATTAATCTATAGTACATTAATATGGCAAATGTACTATATGTAAAGATAATGCAGACAAGTTTGTGGAAAAATGGAATATGACATGTATCGTCGAAATTGCATGGGGATGGGACATTTCATGGTATGATGCTGATTTTTGAAAGAGTCATCTTCAGTAATGCTTAGCAACAACGTAGCTGCATGTTATGCTAATCTCCAGCACGGTCACGGTGAACCCTTTTATAAACAAAGTACATTGTTGACAGTGTCCCATTAGCCTCAAGACAAACCGATGTTTTCTTAAACAGAAATATTACTTATTACAGAGATGCTGAAATAATATTGCATTTACTTTAATTTAATATTGCAGTATAGTGCAGTGGTTTAAGGCTCTGAGCTGCAAATCTGGTAACATCCAGAAGACCAGACCTGGGTTTGAATCCCACAACTTCCACTTGCATACTGTGTGACCCTGAGCAAGTCACTTAATTTCCCTGCGCTCCCAGGGCGCTCCTGTAAAAAAGCTTTCAGCTTTGTGTGCTACTCCTGGTTAAATAACTAAATTTAAAAAAAACTTTAGTGAATGGGAAAAGTAGCACATCAGTAATACAAGAAATCTTTCAGGCCACATGAAAACAGCTCAATTCATTGCCTGCTGTTGCAGAGCATTATGAAATAACCACAGTATATGGGGAGAAAATTAACAAGTTAGGTTCCAGAATTTGAAGTATTAACCCACAGAGTAAATTTAAGTCTAAATTGTGGGCTGGATATTCAAACTGCACCCAAAAAGTGCACAACAGCAGGAGCAAGCACAAGTCAATTGCGCATATGCGCAACAGACGCGATATTCAAACATGGAGCAAGACAAACTGCGCAAGCAGCCAACGTCTGAATATTGCACAAACTGTGCCATAGCGCAACCAGGAAGGGGAAGCTGAGCAGAAATGATGCGCCATAGCGCAACAAGGCTAGCCCAGCTGAGCAGTCCGGAGGTCCCATAGCGAAAGCAGAGCCCCCACCCCCAGCAGAGCAATGGAACTGCACAATCAGGGAGGCAGGCTGGGGCCCACCACCAGCCATGCCACACCTGGGCACAGAAACACACTGCAGAACTAACAATACACCCGCACACCCCAAGCACAGCATCACTGGGGGAGGGATGGATGATCCACCGGCCCATGGGGACAAGCCAACAAAGCACAGCAGGGCCATGTCGCCCCAGCACACCCACTGGCAGGCTGAGACTGCCACACACAGGGGGTCGACAACCACAGTGCACATCAGCCCCCCCTTCTGTACAGCACACCCTGCACTGTGACCCCAAGACACCACCCATGTGCAGTGACTGGCACTGCAGTAAACACCATGCAACCCCGGCACACTGCAACCTCGTGTAGCACAGAACCACACAAGCCAGACCCACCCTGGGCACCCAGCAGTGGGTGGCAGCAGATGGCAGGACCAACTGAAAGGCACTCCCACACCGGAGACACCTTCCCATGCACACACACATACCCAAGACCTTACCACCCCAGATGCCATGCACACCACTGCAACTGAGCAACCATAGCCCGCTGCAAATCAGAGACCACCACAGAATTCATAATAAAATATATATATTCAAAGAAGATATGTACAACACCAACAACATCTATATACATATGTACAAGACAAGGGGGGGTAGGGGTACAAGGTATGGGGGTGGGTAAGGGGTAGGGGTGAACAACTGGGAGAGGGAAGGCAGGGTGGGAGAGCTGGGTGAAGTGGGAAGGGGAAGCGCAGTCAGCGCCCGGCAGGCTGGTCCCCTGCTGCCTGTTGATCTTCCCGGTTCCTCTGGTGTCGCCTGACCCCATGGCGCTGCATGTCTGTGAGGAGGTCATGTCTAGCGACTGACACCTGAGTCAGCCGCTGGAGGGCACGGTCCATCCGCCATAGGATGCTGAGACCTAGGAAAAGGGAACACAGTCAATGGCTGTGACTGCCCACAACCCTGAACACCATCCATCCTGCAAGGCATATAGCCTAGTGCCCCGCACCTGTGATGGTATGCACCCACCCACAGTGACCATGCACATGACATGCCCAACCAGGCAGCACCAGCTATGTGCACCACTGCACACACACACACACACTGCCCATGTCCATCACAGCACAAACAAGGCTGTCAAGTGATGTGGCAATGTGGTGGGATGCCAATTCCACAGCCATGTGCCCAGTGCATGCATGGACCACCAGTGATGCACACACAGACGTGCAGTGACACTGGACAGTGATGACTGTCGCCTGTGTCGTGCATGGTTGTGTTGTCCATGGCTGGTGGTCATGCCCACCCCCTCCAGCATGCAATAGCATCCATGATGTAATGACACTCACACTCATCAAGCAGCTGTGGCTGCTGCTGCTGCTGCTGCCACTGTGGCCCACCCATCACGCCTCCCCCGGCTGCCACCTGGGCCCCGCCACAGCCCTCCTCAGCCTGGGCCTGCATCCTCTCCACCAGGCCTGTGGGTGACAAATGTTGAGAAAAACATCAGTCTGACCCCAAAGCAGACTGCCCCCTGCCCCAGTGAGTGTGCCTGCCCACACAGCCAGACCCATGCATCTCACACCTGCACGCACTGACACAGCCAACCATGGCAGAGCCATCCCCCATGCACTGCCACCAAAACACAGTCACAGCCCTATGGAGAATACAGGTGCATAGATGGTACACCCACCTGGCCTAGGCACAACGCCCCTCCTGGCACGTGACCTGAGGCATTGCAGCATGTCCGGCTCCCTTCTGCGGAGGTCACTATATCTGTGCCTACACTGGTCAGCAGACCGGCACTGCCCTGTGACCCTCTCCAGTTCAGTGGCCACCTGCAGCCACACATGGGTGCGGGCCATGGTGAGGGGCTGATCCCCAAACAGTGCCCCAAAGTGGGGCTCAACCACTGCCACCAGGTTGGCCACTTCCAACTGAGTCCACTGGGGAGCTCTCCTGCGTGCCATTACTGTGGTAGTAGAGCAGGCAATATGGCACCACACAGCGCGGCAACCCCACGGAACAAGGTAAGTCAACAGACCACCATAGGTTCCAATCACGCTGTTCGTATAGCGCCGTCGGTTCACATAGCGCTGTCACCAAACAGCGCAACAGAGCCGTACACATGGCAGCCGAACAGCGCCAGGGGGCAAAGGTTGGACACCAGGTCAGGGGTCTATGACGCAAGGCCATGCACAGCACCATCTGATGTCTATGCATCCTGCGCGAATGGTCACCTGCGTGCCAGTGCCACAGTGGACTATTGCGCAGTAGTGCCACAGTGCCATATGATGCCCAGTGCTGTAGCGCCACTGGCACAATGGTGGCCATGGCCTGAATTGCCGATCACGCACAGCACATCATCAGCGCGGCAGATGCCTGCGTAAGCTACCTGGGCATGCGCAATGCAGTGTACCACACAGTCACAGATATGCACCATTGACTCAGCCGCCTCAACCGTATTGTGCAAAGCGCAATGGCGCGATATTCAGCCGACACATGCAAATCATCTGATCAGCCATTCAAAGGTGCAGTGGCGCGATTTGCATCTCATTACAGTTGCTCCACTCCTAATTTGCATGCATTGCACTATAAATGTGCGACATTGGGCTGCGCTAGCCAGATTCGGTTACTGCAGGTGAAAGGTGGGTTGCATGCTGTGTGATGTTCTGGACAATGGTCATGGATAACGCTGTAGACTGCACAGTGACAGGTGTCCACTTCCACCCATACAGATCGACATGACCGAGCAGAGCCAAGGTGAGGGTGAGGATGGTGGGCGGAGGAGGAGGCCCAACTTCACCACGGCGGAGACAGAGGCCCTCTTCCAGGCCTACCTGGAGGAGGAGCCACTACTGAGTGGACGGCGGGGCACCCCTCAGGCCCGTGTGGCTGCATGGGAGGGGGGTAGCTCGGGCAGTGAACCTGCACGGAAGCCACCAGCACTCCGTGCAGGAATGCAAAAAGAAGATGGGGACAGACCGCAGGAGGGTGAAGGAGAAGGTGGCAGCCCCTCAGGCGACGCATGGCAGGCACAGGCGGGGCCAGCCAGCGTGGTGGAGCGGACCCCGCTGAGGACCAACTGGCTGCATCAATGCAGCGGAGTGCTATTGAGGGCTGTACTGGAGGTGGTGGATTTCGACAGGTGGAAGCCCATCACTGCACGGTATGACATGGTGGTGGTGGTGTTGGAGGGGGAGGTTGTTCACATGCACTCACATGTCCTCTCTTTCTGCTACAGATCCTGTTTGTCTTCAGGGGACGGTGGTGGTGGGTCCAGGCAGTGAGGAAGACCTGCTGGACATGGAGGAGGGTCCATCCACCTCTGTCACCAGCCAGCATGCACTGCACCAGCATGCATGCCGGGCTGCCAACTCTGGTGTCGGTGAGTCAGGTGTGGGGGGTGCATAGCCTGTGTCTCAGCAGTCTGGCATGCAAGCATGCCAGCACGCTATGACTGTGGCTGTAGCACGTACCTGCACCATTGATGATGCAAGGACTGCAATGGGCAGTGACATGTGTGTGTCCCATGACGGACACACAGCAGGCCAGCACGTGCCCCTGGGCCTAGCTGGTTCCAATGTGTGTGCCAGCATGTCAACACAGTCCCAGGCTGTGCCTGTCAGCACTGGTGGGGCAGCACCGGTGGCTGTGCAGGTGTCTGGCACTGTTGCAGCCACAGCAGTGGAACGAGTGGTCCCTGGGGGCACAGCGGTTGGAGGGGCAGCAGCAGCAGTCATCCACCAGGTCTGGGGGTACAGTATCCAGTGGTGGCACATGCCCACCGCCCTTTGATATGCCCATTCCTGGTCCTGGTGAACAGCACCCACCCTCAAGGGGTGTTGAGCATCAGGACCTTCCATACCCTGGGGGACAGGATGCCATTGTGGCAGAGTACCCATTTGAAGAGCACACCCACCTGCTGCGGGAATCAGTACAGCAGCAAAGGTGGGTTGCAACATCCGTGGAGGCACTGTGCGTGGCTGTGGAGCGGCACAGCAGGGACTGTGCTCTGAACTGTGCAGAGATGGTCCATATGCGGATGGATGTGACCGCCGCCATTGACAGGCAGACCCAGGCATTGGTCGCTGTTGTGGCTGCATTGGGCACACAAGCAGGTGCCCCTGTACCGCGCACCCCACACAGTACACTCTCCACTCCCCATTCCCAGCATTGTGCGACACCAAGCCTGTCGACGCCGGGTTCTGCTGTGGGCATCCCAAGCACCCCTGGTGCAGGTATGTTTGGCATACTACAGACCCCAGTGCGGACAAGGTCGCGATCGCGCAGTGGGACCCCTGGTGGTCCATCGGTGCCACCCCATGTGGCCCCTGCTCAGCCTGGCAGTGCTGTTGGGTCACGGTGGGGCCGCCCATGCATCCGCGGTGGCCGTGGAATGGTGCAACATTACTGACCTGTCTCCCAGTGCAGGCCCTGTCTGGTGCTGCCCTGTGTGCACTGTGCATTATGGTGGGCAGTGCACTGGTGGGTGCCCTGCACATCACGCCGACATACGGACCACCTGCACACCATCCCAACTGCTGTCCACAGGTGCATGTGCATGATGATGCCTGCATTGTACTGTACACCAAGGTGCAAGGGTGCCCAGCATCTGACACACGTATTTGGACAGTACAGGTGGTGGGTGTGGTCTGTGGATCTGTGTGTTTGCCATGTCTGTTCCTGCTCTGCTGTGCACCTGCCCATGTACGCTTTGTGCCTGTGTGTGTGTGTGTGTGTGTGTGTGTGTGTGTCTGTGTCCATATGACTGTTCGCCCCTCCCTGATGGTGTGTTTGTGTGCCTGGTCCCTTCCACTCCCCTTGCCATCATGCACCCCTGGTGTGTTACTCTGTGTGCCTGTGGGTTGCGCCAGGACAGTGTTGGTTGCACATGGCCCCTTGACTTACCTGTGTCGTGCATAATGCTCCGCCGTGATGGTGTCCCGGTGTAGCTGGGCCTGCCGGATCAGTCGGGGGTCCCGCCGTCCAAGGGAGGGCTGCTCATCACCATCATCACCGGCGCCACTGGCGTCCCCATCGCTGTCCCCCTCCTCGACCTGAATGGCTATCCCACAGTCTTTGGCCATGTTGTGCAGGATACAACAGGCCAGGATTATCCCACAGGCCTTTGAGAGGCTGTACTGTAGGGCACCGCCGGAGGTGTCTAGGCATCGGAAGCGTGCCTTGAGCATCCCAAACACTCGCTCGATGATGTTGCGTGTGGCGGCATGCGCCTCATTATAGCGTTGCTGCGATGGGATCATGGGGCACCGGTATGGTGTGAGCAGCCAGGGACGGAGTGGGTATCCGCTGTCACATGTGTGGAGATGGTGGAGATGAGTATCATGTTCAGGTCCATATTGCCAATATCCTTGTGTGCCACTACCATAGCACCTGTGGCATTCCCACCCTTGCCCCACGTTTGCAATTCCTACATGCATACTCACCCACTAGATGGCCTGTGGGGATGTCCCCACTCTCGAATCGATGGCGCAGTGCGGACTGATACCATATAAAGGCATCATGTGCTCCGCCAGAGTGTGTGGCACAGACATTGATTATGCGCCCAGTGGCATCACACACCACCTGGCAGTTGACACTGGAATAGCCCTTCCTGTTCCTATATGCAGCCCCATCGGGGCCAGGTGGTGTGCGTATGGCCACATGGGTGCAGTCTATGGCCCCTAGCACGCCAGGCATACATGCTACCCTGTGGAACTCCTGCATGTTTGCTGTACGCTCTGCTGCGGTGCTAGGGAAATGGATGTGCTCCGCAGCATGTGGCAGCAGTGCGCTGAGGAATTGGGTGAGGATGCGCGATGTGGCTGACTGTGTGATGCCTGTGGTGTCCCCTGTTGGCCTCTGGAAGGTGCCCATGGTGAGCAGGCACATGCAGGCTGTCACCTTGGTCTCCACCGACAGAGCGTGACTCCGTCGTGAGGGTGCCTGCATCACATCACTGCACAGCTCACAGAGCCGTCTCAGTATTGCCCTGTTCAGGCGGTACCAGCCCACGATCTCTACATCTGTGTACAGCTCAAAGCTGATGAGGGCACGGTACTGCCTGTTGGGGGCGTACCGCCAACGGGCTCTTCCACGGCCACGTCCCCCTACAGCATGCATTCTCACCCCCCTCATTACAGCTTCCATGTGGAAGCTGGCACTGTCCATCTCCCTGGCTTGTGACCCCCGGCTGATGTTGCTCTGTTACCCCCGCTGTCCTGACTGCTACCTCCACTGCACCTGGTACACCTACTGGCCTCTGCACTCTGTGGCTCCATACACCTTCCCTTACCCCTCTTCTGTCCTGTGCACTCCCTGGCCTGCACTGTATGTTACTCTGGCCTTCTCTGTCTCTCTGCCTCATGTGTCTTCCCTGTCGCGTTCTTGCACCTCTTCCTTGAGCCTTTTTATTTTGGCTCATTTCCGCTCAGGGGCGCAACTTCGGCTGTTCAGCTCTTGCGCATTCGCGCATCTTTCAGGTCGTGCAGCTCTTTATGCATGGATCCACCCACTCCCGGTTGTGCATGCCTTCATTTGCATTGCACTGTTGCTCAGCCTGTTTCGTATGCAACCGCCTCCTGCTGAACATCGCAGAATTACGCACTTTTGACTTCACGATGCAAGAACCTCATTGGGCGCATGGCGCAACCCTTTTGAATATCTGGCCCTGTGTGGTTCCATGTGATGAGGTGTCACATTCTACTCCTTCTTTGTTAGAATCATGAAAGTATATTTTACATTTTTTTTTTTAAGATTTGGTAACTGGTTAAGCCCCAAGGGCATTACATGCCCATTTTCAAGGGAAACCTGGAACATCTATTCTTTGCAACAATACTGAGTTAATGCACCAGTTAGGGTTCAACTTAAAGCAACAAAAGTAGAAAAATGTGGCATTAGTCTTTCCAACTCTATCTCCCTTCCCCTCCAACAAGCAGCCACGGGGATAATACAACACAAGCAACCACAGACAGTCATCATCAGGTAAGACAAACAACAAATTACTCTTTCCAGATGACACAAGAGACATCCATCATCATGGTCCAGGGCTCTGTAGCCATGGATACACATGCAGACTTCAACATGTACACTCCCACTTCAGTCTGCAATTATTTTAGCTACAGTAATGTGTGATAGTGTCACTGTACTACTGTATATGTGTGGTAATTTTCTAAATGTTTTAATCTTTTTATCTTAATGTACCTATGATTGCATACTATTTTCAGTACTAAGAAATGGGATCATACTTGCATGTAAATGGTCAATTTCTTTTCTCTTGTCACTTATGCATGGAATAATGATTACATGGTAATGGGGCTTGCCATTAAAAGGCAGGCCAGGTTGTCCAATGTCCCCTGCCAGAAAAGGAAGAAGGGAGGGGGAAGGGATATGAAAAGGAGAGGACCAGTGACATCAGAGAATTGGTCAAATGACCAGGGGTTGGGGGATCGATGCCATTGGTTGTGGGAGGGGCTAATTTGGGGTCCTAGGCTGGGGGTCCTGAGGGGCTACTTAAGGGCCTGCAACCCTCAGGACCCCCTCTTTTGCTGGGAAAATATTTTTCTCAGCACTTCGTTGGCAATTGAGAGGTAAAGCACTAGCTAGGAACCCTAGGCCTTAGGTCAAGTAGGGCCCCCTGTTTTTTTCTGTGGGCGAATATAAAGTGGAGGTTTAAAAAAAAAAAGAAATTAATGCAGGCTAGATAAGCAGAAATAGCAATGGGAAGCTGCTTTGTTTGTTTTCATTGGTGTTGTGGGGAAGATTTTGGCTCCCATTCAAGAATTAGGTGGTAGGATGTATGGTCCTTTCATGTCATATTTTATCCGGCGTTGTATTGTGGGGAGCCCTTGAATGGGGCTGTAGTACTGTGCAACAGGACAAGTTATGTTCACAGCAGTCAGGGTGGGTGGATGGGCGAGCAGATGGGCAATGATAGGCGGCAGCGATGCTCGAGGATGGGAGTGTTTTTGGCTCGTGTGGCACCAGCTATGGGAGAGCAGTTTGTTTGATTTCCTTGGTGCCTTGTAGGGAGGACGTTGTGGTGGTTTGCCTGGTGGTTTTCTGCGGCCAGTCTGGGTGGTTGTGGGGTGAGGTGCACCATGGGGATCATGGGCAGGACGCTGGCCTGATGTCAGTGGAATCTTGGGCCACGTGGGCTGAGTGGGAGGGGGGGGCTCCAGTAGGGTGACCAGTTACCAGCAGAGGAAGAAATTAGGCTGCCCTCCAGAGGTGTGGGGGATGAGGTGAGGTTTCTGAGTGAACCCCCAAAAAAAGTGAAAGCTCTGGCCGAAGTCTCCTGGGACCTGCAATTTGGGGGGGGGGGGCAGGCATGGATTCCAAGCAGAGGGGCCCCAGTAGGGTGACCAGTTACCAGCAGGGGAAGAAGCTGGGCCTCTCTCTGAAGCTGCAGGGGACAAGATGGCGTTCCTGAGACGGGAGGGTTTTTTGTGAGTTTCTTAAAAAAAAGTAAATAAATAAAAACAAGGGGAAATAAATTGTGGAGGTAGTAGTTTAGGCTCAAGTTTGGAGAAGCGCCTCAGGCACTGGCTGAAGGAGGGAAGCAGCCTCCCAGGGCCAACAGGAGGTCATACTCAACAACAAAGGGTCAGTTGAACAGAGATGCTGGGGTTTTTTGCTGTGGGGAAAAAGGCATTGGGGGTCCATTTTTTGCTCAGATCGGGCGAGATCCAGAACAGTGAACAGTCAGGAGGCACAATGGAAGGGCAGTTCAAGTGGTAAAGAAAAGACATAGTCACTTTTAGGAAGCCACTGCAGTTTTAATAGCACTATAGGCATTTTAAGCAGTTACTGCAATTTTCTGTAGCTCTGAGTAAGCAGCTTGTAAGTATTCCTTGGTGCAGAATTGGGGCTATTTTGTAAACTAAAGAAAAACTAGAGTATTATCCAGCGTAATGCCTCTAGTGAACATGGACCCAGACTGGTGAGTAGCCAGACCAGAAGTTTGTATGCAGGGGTAAGTAGCAATCCTGGAAATTCTGGGGATGATCCTGCAGGTCTGGGAGCAAGTGTGGTAGTTTTTGGGATGCACTAGGCGTGGACTGCATCGGGGACAGAAGAGTGGGTGTCTACTGTTTCTCGTAGGCTGAATTTCATTGGCAGTCCTCGGGGGGAAGGCTATGGTCCATTCGGGCTGGTAGAGGTTGTTTCCCACTTGGGGTGGGAAATTCAGTAGAAAGAGGACATGCAGCAAGATGGGGGGAGGATGGGGGGTTGTGTCCAAAGAAATGGGGCCAGCAGTGTGTTGTTTCCCACTCAGGGTGGGAAGTCAGGGGCTGCAAATTCCACTGGTTGGAGATGTACAGTGGGGAGCAAGCACTCCCAGTAGTTTCCTCATCAGGGCAAAAGCTGGGCAGGAGCTGCCGCATAAAGCAGCGAGGAGAGCAAAAAAAATTCTTTAGTGGGGGGTGAACAAAGGAGCGGAGATCCTGGAGACTCCCAGAATTGGAGAGAGGGAGACAAAAATGCATACAGTGATGGGGACCCCCCTTTTCTCCAGCACGAGCAGTTCTCGGGTTGGGGGTGGGGTGGGAGGTTGGGTGGCTGGTAGGCTGCACACTTACCCCGCATTCTACAAAACATGGAAACCGGACAAGTGGGCAGTATACCAAGGACTATCAGACCTTTGGAGGTTCTTTGGAGGAGGTTGGTGGCCTGCTTTAACAGGAAAGTGCAAAATCCCATGGGGTGGCATCCAGTGTCATCACCACATGGATGCCCAGGCCGCTGCCTTTCAAGAAAAAAAAAAAGCTCACTGGGGGGGGTTGTTTAATAAGATAAGGAATGGCAGGCGCGGGAAGCATGGACTGCAAGGAGTATATAGACCAATGTTATACTTTTAACTCACCCTCGGTAGTTCTACCATATTTGCCCACCTTTCTTATTGACTTCTGCTCACTGTATCTTCATATTATGGCTATAGCTTTGTTGTTTTTAGTAGACTAGCATCACCTCTCCCCCATTTTCAGCCAGATCACTTCTGGACATGAGCTGTGACTCTTCAGCCTTGAGTCTCCAAAAAAAAAAGGGCAATATGTAAATGAATGAAACACAATACAGTGTATAAAGACAAATGAATAGAGCAACTTATAATGTGGAAGGCAAGATCAGGTTGGCACAATGCCTCTAGGGGCAAGAAAATGGGGGGATTATGCATAAATCAGGATAAGGAAAGGATGCTGGTTCTCAGCAGTACACCCATGGATTTGCAGGGGGCTGTGGTTTGGGACTGGTGGGGGTGCGAATGTTAAGAGGGGACCATGGAAAGGGAGTTGTTTTTAAATAAGGACAAAAAAGGGAAATCCTTTGAGAAAAAAAAACTTGAATTGCCAAACAACTGATGTGCTAAAGGCTGTTAAACATTCCCTAAGCAAAATTGTGCCTCCTGATGTAATCTGGGGCAGGGTAGAGGGCCTTAGAAATTCTGGACTGGCAGAGGTAGGGGAAAGGGAAAGGCATAGAAGGTGAGTTATGAAAGCAGGAGGCTTGGGAAAGATCTGTGGTTTTGCACTTACCCTGGGCAGGAAGAAGAGAGATGTTACACGTAGCTCCTGAAGAGAGGGGTCACAGCAGTTATGGAGGAAGAAAACTTTGCTACTGTTCCAGGCCACAGAAATCGTACTAGGGAGAAAAGAGAATCTGGGGAGAGAAGGGAGCAAGGGCAAGATCAATCGAGGGTATTGGCGTAAGAGCACACAGGGTGGTTGCCAAGACTGATGGATGGACAATAAGGTGTAAAGGATGTCAGCTGATGAGATAGGAGTAAAGAAGGGTGAAGATGGTGGGGGGAGGTCTGAATTAAAGAGGTGAAGTGGAGATGGCCCCGGACAGAAAGGAGAGTTAAAGGTTTGGTGGTGAGAGATAAAGCAGGAAAGGCAAACATCATGACAAAAGTATCACTGGCATGCACACTATTGGCAGGGTCAGAGATTGTGGAGCCCACTAACCTAAAGAATGAGTTAGTGACGGTGGGGGGAAGGGGGTTTGTGCTCAGGAGGAAACCTTTGAGACTTTGGATGGTGTTCCAAATTTATTCTAACAGTATGAAGCGTGACAATTTACTTTCATTTCCGATTGTTTTTGGTGCTGACATTTAGAGATCCTGGTGTCGCAGTTGGACCTTGATAGAGCCAGAGGCTTTGCATTGATACCAGGCCTGGGGCATGACAATTTAAACCAGACACAAGCACTCAGTTACACACAAGGGGGATGCAATTCCAATTATGGATGGAACTTGAAAACCAGAGGGGGAAAAGACAGTGGGGATGTGCCTTGGTGGCACACCTATGGTCTTTGAGAAGTGGAAGCCCAGACCTGAGGTTATCAGCATAAGAGAGGAGCAGAGTTCCTGTGGAATGACTCCAGGAACGGTTTCCCATTAGGCTTTGAGGATGGGAGGTTGGCAAAAGGCTTGGGGTCTGTGGGGGAGGGCAGGGAAGGGAGGGTATAAGGATCTCACAAGGCCAGCCATGCACTATGTTCAGGATATCACCCTTGATGGGTGGTGCTCAAGATGCTGGGAGGCAGTTTGGGCTCATCTACCATCTCTCCTACACATAAGGTAGGCTGGGATTAGCGGGATCCACATATACCTCAGTTCAGTCTCTTATGCCTCTTTGGATCAGGTGGTAATGCTGATTTGGGGGAAGGGGGTGGTTGCCCAAAAAAAAAGAAGAAACCTAGACATTGAGTCGGGTCTTCTCATCATTAACGGCCGACCGGAGGTTTGGGACCTGTCAGGTTTCCAATCTGATGGGGCGTGGTACTCTGACATAGGCCAGGAACATGGGATGCCTGCGATAACCCATTCAACCATTGAGGCATGTAGCTCATGGGTGCAATGGGTTTTGGAGCTAGATAAGCGCATGGGAGGTTGACCCACTACTTGGATGATTTCCTCCTTCCAGGGGCCAGCAAGGCTGAGCAGCAGGCAATGTTGGGGAGATTTTGAGGAGTTGTGCAGGCACAATGGAATCCCATTAATGGAAGAGAAAACGGAGGGCCTGGCCTGTGGTTTGGGAATTTCTGGGAATGGATCACGGGACAGGAAGCCTTCCTACTCCCAGGGGATAAGGCAACTCGGCTCAAGGGGCGGTTAACACAGGTGATTGGGAGGCAGAGGAAGGTGCCACTGGTGAGGTACAGCAGCTGCAGGGGCACTTTAAGTTCACCTGCAAGGCCATAAGCCCAGGGAGGGCATCTACCAGGAGACTGGGATGGGCCACGGGGCCGGCAAAATGCCGCACCAGTGGGTGAAGGTGGCAAAGGGGGTTTGGAAGGACCTTCAAGTAGGGAAGGAAGTTCTGGAAAGATCCTATGGGGTGATGTTCTGGCTATGGGAGATTGGAGGAATGAAACCAGGGAGTTGGATCAGGGAGCCGGGGCACCCACCACCCTGGGGGTTTATGAAAAGGGAGGGGTGGGATTTTTCAGGACCTTTGGAGCTGGCACAGATGGAACACAGAGGAGACAGTACTGGAGGGCAGGTGAGGCAAGATATGGTGGAGAGATGGCAAGAGCATATGGCCCATGCCGCCATGATGGTTCAACTGGCAGGCACAGGGGGGACAGGTCAAGACAGGGGATGACAGCAGGCCACGGCAGTGGGACGGTCAGGTGGATGGTTGCAGGTTGGCAGAGAGATCAAGGGGAGAAAAGGCATTGAAGGTGACCCACCATGGGGAACTTGCTGGTGGAAGGCAGGGCTGGCCAGGGGAACTTTCAAGGGGGGGCAAGGTGGTGGCCACTGAAGGCAATGGCTGCCCAGGCCTAGCAGATCCTAGCAGATGGAGAACATCAAGTGGCAAGGGAACGGGGTGGTTATTCGGCAGCCCAGGTCATAGAAACATAGAAGTTGTCAGCAGATAAGGACCACAAGGCCCATCCAGTCTGCCCAAGATTGACTGGTTGGAAAAGGGGCATATGGCACATTGGTCAGGCAGCACCAGGACGGGGCCTGCACAGTGGCAGTGAATGGGGAGTCTGAGGTGGGGGTAAAGCAGTTGGGATGCTGGTGTGCCAGTTGTTATAGAAGGTATGTGGGGTGTTGAGGCCCAATAACTAATGTAGTTTGTTTCTCCTTGGACAGGCTCAAAAAGAAGGGTATGGATCGTGGGGCACTCATTCATCTATTTGGTGGAGAGGCTGCAGCAGCCTCAGGGAGTTGGGCCTGGGCATGGAACAAACCAGTGTGCAGTGGTAAGGCATCAGAGGCATGAGGCGGGACCAACTGCTACCTCTGGGTAAGAGATGAGTGTGCAGTGGGGCAGGCCGGTCTGTATTATTATTTATTTAGGGGGCACCAAGGTTGGTGATACACCTTGGGGGGCACTGGTACAGGCCATGACAGTCGATTGGAAGAAGGTGGAAGATTAGTGGTCAGTGGTGGTCAGCAGGCTGGTTGGAATCACACCCCACAGAGTATGGAGGAGTGCAAAGGATGTCAGGGCAGTGGAGAAGGGGAGGAAATGCCAGAACAGGAAAGTGGGAGAGCAGGATAAAGATGGGGAGGTACACATTCAACCTAGAGAGATTTCATTTGAGGATGAGGAGGCCTACAGGTTGGATGTGGTGTACTGATCGGTGTTCAGCAGGCACCTTTCCCTAAGGCCTGTTTGGGATTAAGTGGGTGGAAATTGCTATGGAGGGTCCCAGGCACTAGCCCACAAGGGGGGCACCCCATCGTCCTTTGCAAACTGGAGATGGGTCAGTGGAAAAAGGGGGTGAATGGGAGGGGGAAGAGGGGGGCAGGAGATGGGGAGGTGGGGTAGGCAGCACAGGCTGGGTACAAAGGAATCCAGGTATGGAAGTAATTGGGGAAGGGGATAGAAACTAGGGATCGAGTCGCAGTGTCCGGACCTAGTTGGGGTGTGGCCCGGGAACTGACCTAGTAGGGTCGTGACCCAGGTAAGTGGTAGTACCTGGTGGTGGTACCTGGTTCTGGAGATGGTAGGGTGGGCTGGATCAGAGTGTCCGGACCCTGAAGCACAATACACAAGGGGAAGAGGATCAAGATGGAAGAAAAGTGCCGGATGAAAGAAGTGGACTGAGTTTGTTGTTACTGTCTGGTGTATTGTTGAAATATGAAAACTGAGAATGTAAATATAATTTGTGTGCCTTAATAAATATTGCCAGTGAGCATCCAACATAGCAGGTGTGAAGAGTTTTATTTCTGGTGGGGAATCATGGGACAGTGGGGCTTGTCATTAAAAGGCAGGCCAGGTTGTCTAATGTCCCATGCCAGAAAAGGAAGAAAGGAGGGGAGGAAGGGAGGATGGGAAGGGGAAGGGGACCAGTGACATCAGAGAATTGGACAAATGACCAGGGATTGGGAGATTGATGCCATTGGTTGGGGAGGGGCTAATTTCAGGTCCTAGGCTGGGGTCCTGAAAGACTACTTAAGAGCTTGCAACCCTCAGGACCCCCTCTTTTGCTGGGAAAAGTTTCCCCACCCACCTACCCAGTATAAGAAGGTTTGGGTGATGCTGGCTGTCGTGGCTGAAATTAAAGTAGAAAGGTATGGTCCCTGGTGCACCCTGGCCTGGGATCAAGGAAGATGCAGAAGGGCAGCAGATGATCCTGGAGGCTGGAAGAAGCCCTGGTGGGGAGCAGCAAGTTGCCCACAGGAAGGGAGGAAGATGGGCAAAGGGGGAGTGGGAGGGGAAAAGAGGGGGGTAGGAGAGGGGGAGGGGTAGGCAGCATGGGCTGGGGGCAAAGGAACACAGGCATGGAAGTAAGTGGGGAAGGGGATATAAACTAGGGGTTGGGTCACAGTGTCCAGACCTAGTGGGGACGTAGACCAGGAACTGACCTAGTGGGGGCATGGTCTGGGTAAGTGGTGGTACCTGGTGATGGTACCTGGTTGTGGTGATGGTGGGGACCGGATCAGAGTGTCCAGACACAAAAGCACAACAAACAAGGGGAAGAGGATCAAGACAGAAGAAAAGTGCTGGATGAAAGAAGCGGACTGAGTTTGTTGTTACTGTACGGTGTACTGTTGAATTATGAAAATTGGGAATGTAAATATAATTTGTATGCCTCAATAAATATTGTCAGCATGCATCCAACATAGCAGGTGTGGAGAGTTTTATTTCTGGTGGGGGATCATGGGACAATGTCTTTATTAGGAAATGCCAGGGAATAGTTGTAGTGCACCTGGAAATTCTGCCTATTTAGATGGGTGGCCTGGGATCAGAATGTTTAGCAAATCTCCCAAAAATATTTGGGAACACAATTTACATGCAGTCATGATTCTACAGTAATTTCAATTCTAACAAGTTATATGGAATGATAATAGTGTTTTTATAAATAGCAGTTATTAACATTAGTACATTATGATCCAAATTTCATTGAAATGTCTAAACTTTTTGAATGAAATAATTATTGTTCCATAATATGTATAGAAACATAGAAACATAGATTTTGACGGCAGATAAGGACCGCTTGGCCCACCCAGTCTGCCCATTTCCCTACCTAATGGATAAGCTGCAGATCCTAGTTAACCAGCAGCCTACTTCTTCCTACCCCCGCCCCCTAGAATTGCCTTATGACTGTCCAATGCATGCTTGAATTCCACCACTGTTTTTGACTCCACAACCTCCTCCGGAAAGCCATTCCATGCATCCACAACCCTCTCTGTGAAAAAAATACTTCCTTAAGTTACCTCTGAGCTGCCCCACTTCTATCTTCAAATTGTGCCCCCTTGTTCTTGCACACCTCTTTTCTTGAAAGATGCTGCCCTCTTGGACTTTGTTGATTCCCTTGAGGTACTTGAAAGTTTCTATCATGTTCCCCCTCTCCCTTCTTTCCTCGAGGCTATACATATTTAGCTCCTTAAGTCTCTCTTCATATATCTTCCTGTGCAGACCCTGCACCATTTTAGTTTCCCTCCTCTGGACAGCTTCCATCCTGTCTATGTCTTTGCGGAGATTGGGTCTCCAGAACTGCACGCAGTATTCCAGATGGGGTCTCACCAACTGTCTGTACAGAGGGATAATAACTTCATGTTTTCTACTGGTGATGCCTCTCCCTATGCATCCCAGTATTCCCCCAGCCCTCCTTGCTGCCCTCTCACATTGCTTGCCCACCTTTAGGTCATCTGATATGAGTACCCCCAGGTCCCTTTCCATTTTTGTTGTTGTTAGTATCTCACCCCCCATTGTGTACTCTTTCCCTGGGTTTTTGTTTCCCAGATGCATTACCTTGCACTTCTTAGCATTGAATCTAAGCTGCCATACATTTGACAATTCCTCTAACCTTGCCAAGTCCCTTCTCATCCTTTCCACCCCACCTTGTGCATCAACTCTGTTGCAGATCTTTGTGTCATCTGCAAAGAGACATACTTTTCCTTCCAGTCCCTCTGCAATGTCACTTATAAAGACATTGAAGAGGACCGGTCTAATACTGAACTCCGGTACCCCACTAGTAACCCCCATTTCTTCAGAGTGACTCCATTTACTATTCACTCTCTGTGTCCTATTCTTCAGCCAATTCTTTACCCAGGCTGTCATCTTGGGACCCACTCCCAGGCTGGCTAACTTGTGTATTAATCTTTTGTGTGGGACTGTGTCAAATGCCTTGCTAAAGTCTAGGTAGGCCATGTCCACAGCCCCTCCCTGATCTACTACTTTGGTCACCCAGTCAAAGAAATCTATCAGATTTGTCTGGCATGACCTTCCCGCTGTGAATCCATGCTGCCTTGGGTCCTGTGCCCCTCTGGCCTCTAGATACTCAACAAGTCTTTCCTTCAGAAGTGATTCCATCATTTTCCCTACCATTGAGGTTAAACTAACAGGTCTGTAGTTTCCTGCTTCTGCCTTGCTCCCACTTTTGTGAAGGGGAATCACATCTGCCCTCCTCCAGTCCTCGGGTACCACCCCATCCTCCCATGATTTGTTAAAGAGGGTAATCAGTGGTGTCACTAGTTATACCCTTAGTTCTTTTAGAATTCTGGGATGAATCCCATCAGGCCCCATTGCTTTGTCCACCTTCAGTTTTAAGAGTTCTTTCAGAACCCTTTCTTCTGTAAATGGGCTGGTATCAACTTCTGTATCCAGAGTGTTTCTGTGGTTTGTTTTAGGTACCTCCTCCTCTTCATTTGTAAATACTGAGCAAAAATATTTGTTTAGTATCTCTGCCTTTTCACAGTCACCCTCTGCCCACCCTCTCTCCCCTTTATTAAGCCTCACTAACCCTCCCTTGGTCTTCCTTCACTCCCTGCTGTACCTATAAAAGGTTTTATCCCCTTCTTAACTAAGTTGGCTATCTTTTCCTCGGTTTGGGCCTTTGCTGTTCTGACTGCCTTCCCAGCATCCTTTTGCTTTAACTGATACAGTTCTCTGTCCTGCTCCTTCTGTGATTCCTTGTACTTCCTGAATGCTTTCTTTTTCTTTTGAACCTTCACTGCCACTTCCTTTGAGAACCACAGTGGTTTCTTACATCATTTTGTTTTGTTTATTTGCTTCACACAAAGGCTTGTTACCTCTGTGATGGCAGTATAGAAATAGAATCAAAGAAATGGCAGTAGTATGATCAAAAATAACAGTCATGGGCATTACAGTATTTGTGTCATAATTTCATGTAAATATACCAAATTGTTTATTTTTTTGAACAGTGTTTACATGCTATCAGAATCACATGATAATGGCCATACTAAGAAGTACCCCAAAAACATATTTGTGGGTTGAGAATTACAAGCTATTAACAATACTGCTCTGCTGGGAGGTTGGGTTTTGCATGGAATGATGATTGCATGTTATTGTCAATAATATGTGATGGCAGGAAACTAGTAGTGCGCTTTGAAATACTGCTTACTTACATTATTGCACTGAGATCAACAGTTAATTTAAAGGTCCCAGAAGTTTGGTTAGGTACAAAACTAACACATAGCCATGACTATATAGTAATTTCAATAGTAACAAATCATAGGGAATGATGATAGTGTGTTTACAAATTAGCACAGACAAACACAGGCACCACTCAGCTGTCAATACAAAGAGGCTGAAATGCAAAAAGTATAAAACAGCTAAACCGTCAATCAGACCATGTCGCTTCACAAGAACCCCAATGGTTTCAGAGGTTAATACATCATCATCTCCCTGATGATGCAGTAATCTGTGAAACTGGTCAGGTTTCTTGTGAAGTGACCCAGTCTGATGGACAGTTTTGTCGTTTAATACTTTTTGTATTAAAGCCTGTTTGGTATTGACAGCTGAGTGGTGTCAGTGTTTGTCTGTGCTGCTTTACTCATTTTTACACCAGGCACACTGTTTTCAGTGAAGCAGTTCTGCCTTGTTTGTGTTTACAAATACCTACTATTACCATTACCATATTAGGATAACATTTTTATGCAAATGTTTTACAAATATTTGTTTTTATATTAGCATGGAATCCTGATGTCATTTCTAATCTCAGTGCTTAGAAATGACAGCAAATGGCAATAGTGCATTGAAAAATGCCAATTGTTGTCATAAGTAAAATGAGATCAAAACTGTATGCAAATATACATGTTTATCAGTTGCTCCATGTCTGCAGCCTGAAGTGGGTATGTATGTGTTGAAGTGTGCATGTGTATCCATTGCTATAGAAGCACTGGACCATGATGATGGGTGTCTCTTGTGTCACCTGGAAAGAGTTGTATGTTGTTTGTCTTACCTGATAATGGCTGTATGTGGTTGCTTGTATTGTCTTGTCCCTTTGTCTGCTTTAGGCAGGGATAGGGAGTTAGGGTTGGAAACCCTTAATGCATCATTTCCCTACATTTGTTGTTTTAAGTTGAACTTGAGTTGGTGCATTAGTGCAGGTTTTTTTTTGAGATAGTATACAGAAGGTACAGTATATGTTTCCTTTTTCTTTTTACACCACCCATGTAATAGATGTCTTCAGCAATGTCATCTGTGTGAAGGGTTCAGATCTGCACATTTCATCCAGCTTCATCATCAGCATGAATTCACCACATGACTAGGTGATGCTAGGAAAATGAGGGCAGGATGGGGGAAGGGGGAAGGGTGGAAAGTGATTACCCTTAATGCTAGGAGCCTTGGGAGGAAAACTGCAGAGTTACAGGTTCTCATGGCAGAGGGAGAGGTGGACATTACAGCCATCACGGAAACATGGGCCACCCAATATAATGACTGGGAGCTGTCTGTACCAGGGTACAGGTTATTTCGTAGTGACAGGGTGATTGGGAAAGGGGGGGTGGCACTATATGTGAAGGAAGGACTGAAGTGTGTAAGAGAGGAAGGGGAGGAGGGTAGTACAGAGTCACTTTGGGTGCAAATCCAGGATTCCAAGAGTAGGATTCTTAGAAAGGGAGTGGTGTACAGGCCACCATCTCAGACAGAGGAGTTAGACAGGGAACTAGCGGAACAGATCAGAAGGACCTGCGAGAACGGTAGTGTGGTGATTGTGGGGGACTTCAACATGGCAGGAGTGGACTGGAGCACCCCAACAACCAGGAACAGAAGGGAGCAGGTACTGCTGGATGCCTTCCAGGACAGCTTCCTGCTGCAAATGGTCAGTGAACCAACCAGGTTAGGGAATACCCTTGACCTTGTGCTGGCAAATGGGGACTTTGTGAGAGAACTTACAGTGGAGGAACCACTGTCAGGGAGTGACCACCACTCAGTATGGCTCACATTGGATATGGGCAAGGAAGGAGTGGAATCTGGCACAAGAATGCTGGACTTCAGGAGGGCCGACTTTGGGAGGATGGGGGAAGTGGTAAAAGGGTACCTGGCCAGAATTCAATCTAGTATGGATACTAACCAGAGGTGGGAGCTCATAAAGCTGGTGATAGTGGAGGCAACCAAAACCTGCTGCAAAGCCCAGAGCAAGAAGGCTAGGGCTAAGAAACCGAGCTGGTTGAGCAAGGAGGTCATGGAAAAGGTAAGGAGGAAAAGAGCTGCCTTTAGGAAGTACAAGAAAACAGGGAGGGGGGAGGACAGAGAAGAGTGCTTGACAGAATTGAAGCAGGTGACAAGGGCAGTAAGGGGAGCCAAAGCATCTATGGAACTCAGGCTGGCACAAGGCATTAAGAAGGGGGAGAAGGACTTCTTTAAGTACATCAGGGAGAAAAGGAGCTGTAAGGACCACATAGTAAGGATTAGGAAGGAGGGGTGTTGGGTGGAAGCAGGCCACGATAAGGTGGAAGCACTAAATGAGTACTTCTGCTCAGTATTTACTAAAGAGAAGAGGGGGGTGACACCCAAGGTGGGAGAAATGGCAGAAGCAGGGGGGGAAGTGGTGACAAATGGAGAAATCATGGAGCACAGAGTTCGAGATGGTTTGAAGGCACTGAGGGTGGACAAGGTGCCAGGCCCAGATGGCATCCACCCCAGGGTACTGAAGGAGCTGGCAGAGGTCCTGCAGGACCTTTGCAGAGCTATTTAATGCCTCACTCACGTTCGAGGTGTGTACCTCAGGACTGGAGGATGGCTCATGTGGTGCACATCCACAAGAGTGGCCCCAAGGATGAACCGGGAAACTACAGACCAGTGAGCCTCACATCCATCGTGGGTAAGCTAATGGAGACCATCCTGAAGGAGAGGTTGGTGGCCCTCCTAGAGGCCAAAGGACTACAGGACAGCAGACAGCATGGCTTCATACGTGGCCGATCCTGCCAAACCAACCTGGTCGAGTTCTATGACTGGGTAACTAGGCAACAGGACAGGGGCCATGCAGTGGATGTCCTATATCTGGACTTCAGTAAGGCATTCAACTCAGTGTTACATGGAAGGCTGGGAAGGAAGTTAGTAGGCACAGGGGTGGGTGCAAAGCTGGTGAGATGGGTAGGAAACTGGCTGCAGGGAAGGCAACAGAGGGTGGTGGAGGGTGGGGAGCTCTCACACCCAAGGGCAGTGACGAGTGGTGTCCCACAGGGCTCAGTGTTGGGACCAGTGTTGTTTGGGATATTCTTTGCAGAGATATCATGGGACATCAAGAGCAAGATCAGTCTGTTTGCTGATGATACCAAAGTTGGCGCAATGGTGGATGACCTAGGGGGATGGCAGGGGTTGCAGGATGATCTGGAAAAGCTTGAAACCTGGTCAGACACCTGGCAACTGGGGTTTAATGCCAAAAAGTGCAAGGTGCTGCATTTTGGGATGAAGAACCCAAGGAGGAGTTACCAGCTAGGGTGAGTGCAGCTAGCTAAGACAGAGGAGGAGAAGGATCTGGGTGTGCTCATTACAGGATCAATGAACAACTCAGCACAATGTAGGAAGGCAGCTGCAAAGGCCAACAAAATGCTGGGTTGTATTGCAAGGGGTATATTCTCGAGGAGGGAGGAGGAGATTCTGCCACTGTATAGGTCATTAGTTAGACCACACCTAGAGTACTGCGTGCAATACTGGCGTTCGTATCTGAAGAGGGACATTAAGTTACTGGAGGGGGTGCAGCGCAGGGTGACAAAGATGATCAAGGGGCTGGGGGACTTATCATATGAGAGGAGGTTGAAGGAGTTGAACATGTACTCACTGGAGGAGAGGAGAGACAGGGGTGACATGATTGAAACCTTTAAATACATGAAAGGAATAAACAAGATGGGTACAGAGGGGCTGTTTAAAGTAAGGAAGGGGAGGGCCACCAGGGGCCATGATATGAGACTGGAGCGAGGAAGGTTCAGAAGGGAGATGAGGAGACACTTTTTTACAGAGGGAGTGGTGGCTGGGTGGAATCCGTTACCTGCAGAAGTGGTATGCAGTAGAACAGTGGACTGCTTCAAACAAGGATGGGACAGGACAAGGGGGAGGGTTAATGAAGGAGAAGGGTGGAAGGGAGGGGCAGCTGCAAAATAAGGGGTGCTAGCTGCACATTCAAGCAGACTTGATAGACTTCTAAGCCTTTATCTGCTGGCAAATGTTGTATGTTCGTATGTTCGTATGACTTATGTTATTTCTGAGATTCAAGTTTGCAAAATGTAATAAAGTCTTTTAACCTGAAAATACACTTATTTTTCTTTTATTGTAAATGTAATGTTTCTGTAATGTTCCTTTAATACCTACCATTAGTCACCCATGACATTTCTTAACTTGGTATTTGTAAGACAACTAATAAAAATGTTCTTATAATTTACAAAGAAATAGACACAACATAATGAAGAAGTTTTAAAAAATGTATTAAAGAAAAATATACAACCCTACTAGAGTTCTGACATGTGACAAAGCAATTTTTGAAGACAGCATTCACTATGTCAATCATCACAGCATCTAAACTCAACCCCTTGCATCTTGTGAATTGACACTGCATATGCAACACACAGTAGAAACTGTTTTTGTGTCACATGAATGTCCTTCACAAGCTGAAATTTTTCCTTGTTGGTAATAAAGGTTGTCAAATCTCACCATAACAATTTCCAAAATGGCCTCTGAACATTATATTGAAAGGCAGCTATACACCCCATTGCACCATTGACCAGTCCACAATCCACATTCAGATTGCAACGTAGCATCATGCTCGCAATTATATGGAGTATAAAAGCTAACTCTAGACCAGCCATTCTAGGCATGTCTATTTTCAACTCTTTTAGACAGTCAATCATCTTCAAGATCATTGTCGGTCTTAGACAAACTCCATTGATTTAATCAAGTGAAGGGAATGTGACAACTGGTTGTTGCTGTCTATCCAGCAGTATCTGATTGAACTATGCAAACTCTTTAAGCTTCAGCATCAAACACACAATTTGTGTTCTGTCACAACACAGCTTGCTAAACACGTCACATGTTTCAGACATGGAACTCTCTCCTTTGCTTTTCACACATGTATGCTGTATTGAAGCATTGGAAGCTGACAAGTTTCCAATTGTGCCTCATCAAGTAGAACCTTGTGCTGTCATTTAACACTTTGATGCATATTTTGAGAGTTCAGCATTAACTCCCAGAAGTTTATTCCACCAATACACTCAATAGTTTTTCTAGCTTCCTCAACAGTAAGTCTAAATAAAAATGCTTCTCTTTCAAGTTGAAGTAGGTCACCAAAGATAACAATGTTTTTGCCTCCAAAGGCAAGTCATTGTCTGTGTCACTAGTCTGCTGCAGACATAGATGAATGAAGGCAAATATAACATTAGAGACCATACTCATCTCATCAGTAATCAAGAGCTCCATTTTGTCAAACATACTACATAGATCACTTGCAACTTCAAAAGACAACTTGTGATGTACACTGTTTTTTCCATGCTCAACAGGCAGCAAAACATATGGTGTAGAATCACACCACCTATGTTACATGCTTCAAGTCCAGTTGGAGTAGTCACAACTGTAAACATTGCAACTCCAGTGTGGTTTCCTTATATTAGCACTAATTGCTTGAAGAAATTTTTTTCCAGTGCCAGTGGAACCACTGAAAAACATATTGTACATAGTGGTCTGTGTTTGTCACAACAGTATTCTTTTTTATGATGCTGAATACCATGGTGAATGTCATATGTCAAGGCAGTATGTACAACTTGCTGCTGGTGATTTAACTGCTGTTTCATTAGAAGAGAGATGTCAACATCGAGTTGGCATGCCTGTTCCATGGCTGTTTCAACTTCTGACATCAGTATAGTGGAATTATTCATAGGAAGAGGAGCTCCCAGTGCACCTTCTCGCTTTGGGTCACACATGTCCTGAGAATTCACTGGAGTGTTTTCTTCCAGTTGTTCTCTAGCTTTTTCTTACTGTTCTTTCTCTGATTCTAATCTTTTTATATATGCAACTGAACTGTCAGTTTTGAAGGTCTCGTACCTCAAATTAAATCGCTCCCCATGTGTGTCAGATTTGACTTTCAATAAGCTTTCATGTCTCCATTACTTCAAAAGGAAGAGTATCACAAAATAGTAATGTTCTCTTTTCTCTGGAAATTTCAGAGTCAATTTGCAGTGATCAATCAACCAAGTCTTGTCTTTTGACAAAACGTCTTTGCACACCAGTTACTTGAAAGATATCCTTTGCTGGATTAGACTCAACTTAAAATTTATAGTCATACCATGGGGCTACTTCAAAGAGATATACAGTATATTTTCCATGACACCGTGTTGCTGTGGGTAGCACTGTATGTGTCAATCAAATTATTTTCAGAATGTTTGTGGAAAATGGTTCCGGGTGTTAATATCACCCGCAAACTAAAGCGGGACACAATATCACAGTCAGCATATTGTGGGTGTTAACAAAGCATGGCAAAAACATTGCAGGCAATAATACCATGAGTCATCAGCCCGCAGTGCACTGCCAGACCCCATGGTGCCCCTAAGGACATGGGTGGAGGGAAGTGGACACTCAGGTGCAAAGCATGGGGCAGGAACAGCAGGAACACCACAAGGGACAGCAGCAGCATGGATTGCGATGCCTGCTACCTGTGACTGGCAGTGCCTCTGGTGCCCCTCCACTGCCCCCTCAGCCCTGCAAGCCCCCAAACACAGCCACCATCACTGGAAAAATGACAGCCTGCCTCACCTAGCCACGGACAATGCTGCCCATTGCCATGGTGCCCCTGAACCAAGGAGGATGCCTACCGTTGTCAGGTACATATGCTCATCCCACTTGCTGCAGCACAATGCCCAACAGGTGTAAGGGCAGGCCCAAATCCATCAGCAACTCCAGAGGTAGCAAAGTGGCACAAATGTGTCGCCACAGACACAGGAGCAGCATAGCGGCCCACACTGCCATCACAGGTGGCAGTGCACAGAAGGCAGTAGTGGGACTGTGTCAAAGTGCAGCACTGTGAGGAGGGAGGAGGGTGACCTTTCTAGCCAGGAACCACATAGGACTACAACAGTGCCCACAGCTGGGGGCCCCTCTGTGCTCCTTGCAAACAGCAAACAGACACACAGCAGCGAGGACTGGAGCTCAGCAATACACCACCGGCAACAGTGTCAGTTGGCCGGAAGCCCATCATGGGCTTGCATACAAGCCCCCCCATGTCCCGCAAGCAGCTTGATGGACTGCTACCCATATGGGAATGTGTTGCAGGGATAGGCAAACAGGTGCAACTGACTGCCATGTAATATTGCCAGCAGGGATCAGAGCATGAAACTGGCACCAACGGGAAAACGTGGAGATGCACACGTCCCCCATCTGGATCCATGCAGTGTGCTGGTGGCCACTTAAGGGGCATGCAACCCCCCCCACAGGGGCAGTACAAAAGGGAGGTGCACAGTTATGTCCTGCAATATGTTGCACTCATTCTATTTTGTTGTGCTTTATTTTGCCCTCGCTATATTTTACCACAGTGTGTTTTACCATGATATTAACACACGGAATATGGAAAATGACTTGTTTGCAGCAAGGTCTTTGATCTGATTGTGAGACTTCAGGACATGACATCTGCTTTGTTTGTAGCTGATGTTCAACTACTGTATTGCTTTGGATTTGCCATGCATACATGTTCAGATCAAAAGATCACTTGCTCCCCATGATCCACTTCATTGTGTAACAGAGTTTTCAACCCTAGAGATCACAAATGCGAACTGATAAATCTGTTTCTGGTGGAAAGCTCCTCCTATAGCTCCTGCAAGCATGTTTACTCATTTTTGATACTGCATGATGTGGCATACTGTACCAGGACTGTGGAATTGTCATTAAAAAATCAAACATCTATGTTTGCCTGCCATATCAACAACAGAACAGGACAGGAGTCATTTATGAATGCCTCATTTTCTTTTCTAGGCAATTCTTACACTCTCTTCATAGATTTAACTTTTAGATGGTGCCACATGGCACAGAATAATCCATTCATATGGCCATTTTTGGACACAGGTCTTGGAGATCCAAACCAACACCTCATGCACCAGTTACCACTATTCTTCACCTTTCAATGACAGCATTTGCAACAGATGTGTTACTGAAACATTTCAACCAGTTTCCATAAGGTTGGATTGCTGTTGACATTTAACATACTACATGCTAAACTTGAGAATTTCACAGGCTTTAATTAGGGCCAATATAAGGGGTATCTTTTATTCACAGTAGCATATGGATATGAGGAGCACTACATGCATGGTATTTTACTCTCGAAAAGTAATGTTGCACAATACCAAGAGGTGGATTAGTTTTTGACAGAATGAACCTGAGCTGTTTATTAAATCAGTCGTGAAAGTGTTGTGACCCAGACATTGAGTCTAGAGAGCACATCTCACAGACAGTCATTGATGATGAGCCATAAACATCTGCTTTTGCCCACTTTAATATGTCTGGCAGTTCCTCCCAACTGTATTCAGCACAGCTTACAGTTACAAACCAAGTGGCTGCACCACACTCTCTTAGAATGCACACTATGTCTGAGTGCCTTCAGTACCAGTATTTTTTTGTACCAAGCATACTTGATAGGATGAAGTTCAGGTTTACTTCTAGTGTCTCATCCTTATCTTTTAACTATTGCATCAATTCTCTCCAGCAAGACCATGTAATGATGTGGCAATCACCTGAATATGTGCAATAGATGCAGACAGCATACTTAACTCACTCTCCCATTGGAGGTGAAACAAGTACTGAATATTCCTTTTGAATTTCCCATCAGAATTCAGCACTCTAGATGCTCAGTATTCAGCTCCAGGAACACAAATCTCATGCTCTTCCAACTGACCACCAGTACCATGTGGGAAAGATCAGGAAAGCATTGTGCTTCAAATGTAATCTCCCATATACTGACAGGATTGCCTTTAAGCTGTTTCATTTGATGCAAGTCAATGTTGTCACTGACTGGATCTTTGCCATGAAGAGGATAAATTGTGTACTGCTTATACACATTTTCATTCATAGACATGAAACCCTTCTCAATCATTGCTTTCTTGGTGTCTAGTAGTCCAAACTGGGTGTCAATATCACCCATGTAGTTGGCATTTAAATCCTCATAGAATGGATTTCAACCTTTTTGGTAATGTAGAGCCTTCGTAACTCCTTATATTCACAACATGCTACCAAATTGTTTTGCCTTTGTGTGAACAGCATCTATCAAAATTACAATGCTGTTGTCCCAAGGTATGGTCTCAACATCTTCCTGGAGTGGGAGTGACAGGTACATGATAGATCTCTTCAATGATTTAATGAGTTCTTTCTATGCATGTTTTTAAGATTTGTGTTCAATCATAGAATTGTTTGGAATGGGTTCACAGTTTGGATTAGAATACGTTCAAACAAGTTCAAGCAAACAATCTCTGTAGGTGTCTGTTCTGCTTCCATGTTGTTAGAAACAGATTTTGGAGGCAGCACATCTGCTTTTATCTTTCTGAAACAGTGCAGGCACATGTGCACCATGCCATTTAATGCAAACTTGCTCTTAAGTAGCAAGCATGCCACCAAATGTCCCCACATCTCATTCCACTTGACAATTTGTGCTAGATCTACTTTCACTGTTTATTAACTATAAAATAGTTGCTTGCAAGAGACACATTCAAATTCAAATATCTTTCTCTTTCCTAGCTCAAACGTGGCTATCTCATTTTCAGATTGTCAGTTAACTGTGTTTCTGTCACTGTAGTGCAGTTAACAGATAGACATGGGCTGTGCATCCTGAATTGAGAGTTCATCAGAAGGTGCATCACTTTTTTGGAGTTGACAAATACAAGTTTCTGCATTGTCCATGTCACTTTCTCTCAATAAAAGATCTAGGTGTGCAAATTTACTAGCAGCTCTCCTGACCTGGTACATTTCAGAAACAATTCTGGTTATTCCTGCACTATTTTAAGCAATCATGCACATGTGGCAGAATACACTGTCACAAGCTTCCATTTGCAATCATGCCAGTGAGTGATCCATCACACTAGTATGAGATCTGATTGGTCAATTGTCTATGTTTTGTATCAGTTTGTATTTTTGATTAGCTTTTGTGATGATAAAAAGGTTGATAAAGTCCTTAAGCTCATCAAAAGACTTTTGTCTAAGGTTACACAAGCCATCACATGTCCATTTAAGATACTATGACTTGTTTTGTTCTGCTGAAGAGTCATTGTCTTCCTTTGTCTAATGCAAATTATGATATTCAACCAAAGGCAATGCCATGCATATCAAAGTACCTTTTACGTCTTTTCAAACTGTGGTTGCATTGTCTTGTAGGCATTGTTTTGGTCAAAATTGCAGTAATGGTATTCCAATGGAATTCAGTATCTGTGAAAAGAAAGAAAAAAATATCAGTATACTGTTGTTAATTAGTTTTACTAAATTAACATAGTATAGTGCCATTAACAAGATAAGAAAATATAATATACACATTTGACATTATTAATAAAGTAAATACACACATTACAACATTTTGCATCTGTAATATTACTGAAACATACATGAAAATTGTTTTTCTGTTTTACCATTGTCCTTAATTTCCATTAAAAGAAAACTTCTTTCTTGATCTAATTTCTTCTTTCATGAGCTGAAGTATCTTTTTTGTGAGCAGCTCACAAAACAAGAGTGTTTGGCTCATGAAAGAAGTTAATTTCACAACTGGAAATAGAACCTCTAGGCCAATGGGAGTGTAATTCTGACATCATCATGAAACAGGAAGTCAGCCATCTTGCCTGGATACCAAGCAAACAGAACTACTGCCTAATAAGTACTGCACTCAAATTGTATAGATTTTAACAGTTTAATGTTATAATACTGATAACATAAAGCCCACTCCTAATACAGCATCTACTACTGGTATGAAATGTGTAACTTTTAGCACTGTAGTTGATATACAGTATTTTGGTTGCAATATGCAACCAAAATATCAAGGCCATCAATGCATGTGTTTTTTTTTCTTTTGTGATTCAGTATTTGTTCATGAGCAGTTTGAAAAAGAAGGTTAGCTCATGAAAGAAGAAGATTGAGTCACGAAAGAAGATTTTTGAAAACATTTCCTAAAACTTTCAGAAATGCTTACTGGCCTTCAAAAATTACAGGCATTTTATTTATTTTTTATTTATTGAAATGTTTCCCCAGGACGGCACACTTAACAACAATTTGCTCATCTCACAGTGTGACCTAGGGGAAGGGAGTTACGTAGGATTGTGAAGGATGATCAGGTACAATAGTATGTGGGTGGTACAAACAATAAAACATTGTAAGATTGTGCAACAGTTGGAACACAATGCATTCTACAATAAACAGCAGTGGAACATTGGGTAAATGACAGTACATGTCCAAAATCATACAAAAGAACATATAAATGTACAAAACAGTAATAATGTGATAGAACCATTTACAGTGCATGGGTGTACCAGGAGCAGGCTCAAGGTAGTACGAATGTGCTATTGGAGTAAAAAGGATGGGGTACATTGTGCACACTGGTGATCCAGAATGGCAGGTGGAGAAGAGAGGGGGAGAGGCAAGAACTGAATATGAGGAGAAGAGGTAGCCATTTCCTGATTTCCCCCTTCAGGATGTTAAGAACCCTGATTTGGGGGGGGTCATGGTAGGAAGGCAGAAACTGGGGATAGGTATTAAGGAGGGTTAAAGCAGGAAATCAGGTTGTTTACATGGCAGAATGATGACAAATCGAACAAAATGTGCAAATAGCTCCATATTATAGAAAAGAAATATAGTTTCAAGTTATACCCTATGACTGTATAGTTTTGTTACAACAGTAGTTACAGTTATTTTTTTTAATTCATTGGTAACCAGGTAATGCCCACTAGGCACAAGTGCCTGTTTTCAGGGGAAGGTGGGAGCACTGGGAAGGTCACGTGACTTGCTCAGAGTTACACAGTATGCAAGTGGAGGTTGTGGGAATCAAATCCAGGTCTGCTGGATGTACTGAGCTCATTCACAGATTGTTACTCTAACTTCTAGGTTATACTGCCAGTCCCAGTTAAATAATATTAAGCCAGAATAGTCATTATGCCACCTAAATTTCATATTGCTGCACAGTAATAACACACTGCATTAAAGTATCACAAGAAAATACCTAAGTTTAGATCACAGTCTTACCACTGATGATGCTAGGTAAAAAGGGAGGAAACAAGTCTGTGTGGCACAATGTATAGGGCTTGCAAGGGCCAGTTAGACACCATAACAATCTTTGAAGTGAAATATTCTCCAATCATTTATAAATGTTTTCCCTCTCAAAACTGTCTTGGTTGTTCTGCCATTTAACCAATGACAGCTCACAATGGGTAAACCTGTACAAATGATATACAAATCAAGACAGTACATAAGCTTATGTGTTAAACATGAAGCAGATTGTTAAACAATTTATGAATGCTTTCCAATGAAATGGCAAGAAAGGAGTAAACTTTCTTATTGTTTTGTCTTCTTTGCAACCCCAAACTGTTTAACTGAAAGCAAAGTGTCATTTCACAAAGACTGTTGTTAGAGATACACAGAGTTAGGATTTCTATTAGTTGTAGTGCCTTTAAAGAGATTCAGCATGACAGAAAGTTTCACTACTAGAGTTCAGATTGTGGACTGTTCATGTGTGTGAAGGGATGCATGTTTTGCCAGGAGAAGTCATTCGGGGAATGATTTGCAACTGGAAAACTGAGATGTGCATTGGTATGGTAAGGGGGGAGCATGAGATAGGAGCAACTCAAGGCTATGTAGATATTTGAACAATCACCCTGAGCCAGATGTGCTACCGATCCATGTTGAAGGTAATGATTTGGGCTTCAGAAGGGATATAGATTCAATAGAATCAACTAAATCAGATGTGGCCGAGCTACACGGAATGTTGCTTAACTGTAAGATTCTGTGTTTAGATATTACAGAACACATGATCTGGAAAAACCAGCACTATGCACCTGGAACTGAAAGGTCATGCAGAAAGGAGAACATTCAAATACCTAACTTTTTGAGCGATCTGGGTATGCACATCATTACTCATGCCCAAATTAAATAGTATAATGATCTGCTGTTTTTAAAAATGGTGAGCATTTCTCAGGCATTGGAAATATTATTTTTCTTGTGAGTCCTCCAATATGTGATCCAAAGTATGTTGTGATGTGCGTTAACAATTAGTACATACACATTAGCAGTACCGAACCCTGATGCCACCCCACAACAACTCTTTTCAGAGCCACACCTACCTTGGTCAAAAAATAGATAACACAAATGTAATAAAACACACATAAATGAGCCATACACAAGTTTTGTTAAGTCAGCTTAATTACTGTGCAATGCTGTATACTGATAGTTCATGAATATTCACTTTTTGTTGTCTTTTATTGTTACTTTTCACAAAGCATGTCTAAACTGTGGGGTGACAAGGAGATACTCACCCGGTCAAAGAGCTACAAAAATACAGAAGGCCACAGATACTGATAAGGCAGACTAACCTGCAATTTAGAAAAAAATGGAAGGCTGTGAGTAGTTTCCTGCAGGAGTGGGGGTATACTAAAGATCTGGACTCCTGTGTCGGACATGAAAACTGCTGTGCCAGCATTTCTATAAAATTAAAATGCTGGCAATGTCTGGGAGACATAAGGGCTGCTATTAGCATGCCCTATAGAACTAGCAGGGAAGCCAGAACTTGTTGACTGACACAGTGGAAGTAAATTACATAAGAAAAAAATACAGTTAGAACAAAGCTGTTTCCCACATAAGTACTTTATTCTCCTCAAGGTTGCATTACTATCAGTGTAAAGCAATTTTGTGGGTATATAGTATATATAAGGTAATGTTTGGCAGCCATCCTCAACAACCCTGTGTCTGCATCATGAGGTACTGTATGTATGGCAAACAAAAATTTCAATATTGATGCTTAAAGGGAAAGGGGAGGGCAAATTGGGGTAGTGAGGACCAGGAGACGCCCTGGGGCAAAATGTAGCCAGGACAGAGGTATTCCCTGTCTTGTCCCCATACCCAAGGGCTCTGCAGTAAGTGGGCAGGGGCTGACATCTTCCTCAACATCCCATCCTACTTCGGGCGGTGTTATGTAATGCCAGATCTATTAAGAAAAACACAGCTATTATAGCTGATCTTTTTGGAACGGTAGATCTGGCATGTATCACTGAGACCTGGTTAGATGAAAATGTAGGTCCTGTATTGGCTTCTGCTGTCCTGGCTGGATTCTCAGTGATACACTGCCCAAGGTTGGATTGTTGGGGTGGGGGTGTAGCCATTATTTTTAAGACTGAACTGGGCCTTATGGATATGCCAGTGGAGCACACCAGATACTTTGAGTGTATCTTGGGAGAGGGTGTAGGTTGCAGGATACTCCTCATCTATCATCCACCAGGTGATGGCAGAGAATTCCTACTGGAGATAGTGAACTTCATCATCGACATGGTATTAAGATACCCCAGATGGATAGCTCTGGGGACTTCAATGCTTGGGTCAATGATGAACTCTCGCAGCATGGTCAAAATCTCTTCCAGCTAATGATGATGCTGGGCCTCACACAGGTGGTTACCTCTTCTACCCATATAGGAGGGTCACTCGCTGGATCTGGTGTTCCTCCTGGGAATGGAGATCACAGATTTGGGGGTGCAACCAGTCAGTTGGTCTGACCATCACACAATAAGGTTCAGTTTTGGGGTTCCTCCCAATGGACCTGCCCCTATGGAGATGGTCGAGTAACACCCTTTAAGATGGATTACCCCAGATGGTCTATCAGCAGTGCTGGACCTATAGGAATTGTTGGGTATATGTATGAGTCAAGGGGGTCTCATACTGGCCTATAATAAGCCGGCGTGAGACACCCTGGACTTGATCACTCCTGTTCGTGTTTGGCCACTCACTGTTTGCCTAAGGAGCCCTTGGCTTGATGATTCCTTGAATGAATTGAGGCAAGTAGGTTGAAGGATGGAGACAGCATGGCAGAAGTCTGGCCTGGATGCTGACAGGCTTAGATTGGTGGAACATTATAAGGGCAATCAATCAGAAATCACCCATAAGAAGGCAGAATTCCTGTCCAGGGAGATTTGTGCTGTGCAGAATCAGCCGGCTCAGCTCTTCTGGACTGTCAACAGATTGTGCAATCCAATCTGTCTCCAGTCTGGGGGAGCCTTTTCTCAGGCTAAATCCGAGGAGCTTGCTCGAGTCTTCGCAGATAAGGTTGCCAGCATCAGATCCAGTATCAGCCCGGCTCTCACTATGAGGGATTATGAAGGTCAGCAGGAGGTGGCGAGCACTCGGTCTGTCTGGATGGACTTTAGCTGGCCAGAATTCATGGACATTGTGAAGATCATCCAGACTTTGAGCCCAACCAGTTGTAGTTTGGATCTGGGCCCTAGCCCCCTATTAGTGGGTTGTGTAGATGTTATCTGCCCAGTCCTAGCTGAAATTGTCTGGAGTTCCTTGGAGATCAGGTCTTTCCTGATCCCCTCAAGGAGGCGGTCATACAACCACTCCTTAAGAAACCCTCCTTGGATTCAGACTGTCCAGCTAACCACTGGCCTGTCTCTAAACTGCCTTTTGTGGGTAAGGTTATTGAAAAGGTGGTTGCACTGCAACTGGATGATCACCTTGTGACCCACAATGTCTATGAAGCTCTCCAGTCTGGATTTCGGAAGACACATAGCACCGAGACTGCACTTGGCTGAGTATTGAATGACCTCCTAATAGTAAGAGATCAAAAGGATTATACCATGTTGGTCCTTCTAGATCTCTCTGCAGCATTTGACACTGTAGACCATGGTGTGCTTTTGGAGTCCCTGTGGCTCCTTTGTGGGCTATCAGGTACAGTCCTTGAATGGTTTCGATCTTTCATTGTGGACAGGTCTCAGAGGGTGGTCACTGGAATTTATTCCTCTGACACCCTCCCCCTGTCCTGCAGGGTGCCACAGGGCTCCATATTGGCACCTATGTTGTTTGCAGTGTATATGCTGCCATTAGGAGATATCATCAGGTGATACGATTTCAGTTTTCACTGCTATGCAGATAATACTCAACTGTATATGTCCTTTCTACCCGGACAGATTGATGTAGTCTCTGTGCTAAATAACTGTCTCACCAAGATCAATGATTGGATGAGCACTGGCTAGTTGAGACCGAATCCGGACAAGACTGAAGTGTTGGTAGTGGACCTGGGTTATCCAGGGGTGGGTTTGGGGGCTGGACAGGTGTCAGGCTTATGGCCTGATGGTGTTCAGCTCACTACCTCAGACCGGGTGTGTAACCTGGGTGTTATTTTTGATGATGGCTTGACTCTGAAATCTCAGATGTCTGCTGTGGTTAAATCCTAATTTCATCATCTGAAGAATATCGCTCAGGTGAAACTCCTGGTTCCTCCAGATGACCTTTCCACATTGGTCCATGCATTTGTCACCACTCACCTTGACTACTGCAATGCCCTCTACCTAGGGCTTTCTGGGGTTGATATCTGCCACCTGCAGCTAGTGCAGAATGCTGCGGCCAGGCTTTTGACTGGTATATCAAGGTCCACTCATATTATGCCTGTGCTCCACGGCCTGCACTTGCTGCCTGTTCAGTGGTGGATCACCTTTAAGGTTGGTTTGCTAACCTTTAAAGCCCTACAGGAACAGTGACCCAGCTACCTACAAGATCTCCTAACTCCCTACGGCCCCCTCCGTCCTCTCTGATCCACCAATGAGTTATTGCTAGAGATTTCCAGGGTTCATTTAAAAACTTCTGGTGCCCGTGCTTTTTCTTTTGCAGCATCTACCCTGTGGAATTCTCTACCTCATCGGTTAAGAGAATGCCTGACCATCGATGGTTTAAAAGCTGAGTTGAAGACATATCTCTTTAACTTAGGCTTCCCAGTCAAATTTTAATTCATTGCTATATTTGTTTTATTGCAAATTTTTATGATTGCTATTGTATTTTAAATGTGAAGCATCTTGGTTGTGGAAAGGTGCTATGCAAATAAAGATTTACTTACTTACGTACTTACTTACTTACTTAAAAGATGTTGTAGTTGTCCATAGAAAACTCAAGATGAACACACAGATATGACTGTGTATGGATACCCATATGCTATCTTTTATACTTACTGGGCATCCATGACCAGTTAAGACAGTCTGTTTTATTTCAGTAAACTGGGACTGTGATGGGAGGTGGGGGGTACACTTTGGTGTGCACATGGGTTAACTACTGACACAATCACTTTAAACTTTTTTAAGTTCTACTTTTTTGTTTCGTAAAAAAGACAGGTTCCACTTTTATTCCATAAAGTACCTATGGCAGTACAGCACTACAACAACAGCATCAGATTCAATGCATAACGAATTATTTTTTTTGGAGAATTGTAAGCCGTTGCCATTGACAGACACTCTGTTTCTTATCAGTGAAGTGTATGGAAGGATACATGAGGGATTGTACTGACTAGGGGTGAGGTGGAGGCAATCAGTTCTGAGTTGGTGGTGGTCTCAGATGACAGATTAATTGTGTTGTATTTCTCTTTCTATACGTTGAACTTATATATTAAAAACATGTTCAAACTTGATAGGATAGAAAAAAGCAGCTATGTGGCATCTGTCACAAAGTACTAATATAGTTGGCTACAGTCTATGCTGAATTGTTATAATGTGAAACTAACTAGACATGACCAAAACTTATATCAACTACAAGGTTCACTCTTTTCCATAGAAAACTGAAGTTGAACACATAGGCTTGTGTGTGTATCAATATATCAATGTCCATACATCATCTTTTATTGTGAATTTCAATGCAAGTCCATTTTAGACACTTCTTTTCAGTGAATGTGGGGCTTGTGGGGAGAGCACTTGCCTATTGGTGATTGACAGAATGTACTGATTCAATGTGTTGTACATTTCTCTGTAATAAACCTTTTTTTTTAAACCAGATTCAAGCTTGGTTGCATAGTTTAAGCACCTCTGTATCATGTGTGCCAGTATATAGTAATATATATGACAGCAGCCTATGCCAAATTCTTATGACTTAACACGAATTAGACATGCCCAGAGCTTACAGTAATGATGTTCTTACCTGAGCATTATGTTTCATACTGCTTGACAAGGCCATGACTGTAGGAATTATAACAATGGTTGTTGTAACAGCATATCATAACTAGAAAGATTGTCACAATAAAACAGTATGTAGAAAAACAAGAGAGCTGAATATGGGTCATGTTGTAGATGTCCTGTACATGGACTTCAGCAAGACCTTCGATTCAGTGTCTCATGGGAGGCTGAGGGAAGCCGATTGCTGCGGGGCGGGGATGAAGCTGACAAACTGGATAAGGAACAGGCTGCAGGGGAAGCTACAATGGTGGTAGTGGTGGGGTTTCTGCACTTCAGGGACCGGTGACAGAGGTGTGCCACAGGGGGTTGGTGTCGGGCCGGTGCTATTTGGGCTCTTTATCTCAGATATCACACACGGAGTTGGGAGCAGGGTTAGTCTGTTTGCAGATGATACTGAAATGGGGACAGTGGTGGATGAAGAGAATGGATGGGAACAACTATAAGGGCACCTAACCAAACTGGAGGTATGTTTGGAGAAATGGCATCTGGGATTCAATGAGAAAAAGTTCAAGGTTATGCACTTCATGGCAAAGAACCCAAGGAGGGACTATTGGTTGGGAGGGGTGAGGAAGAGAAGGTCCTAGGGGTGTTGGTAACAGGGAGCATGAATAACTCTGCCCAATGCAGGAAAGCAGCAGCTAAGGCAAACAGGATGTCGGGCTGTGTCACAAGGGGTTTCTCATCCAGGCATAGGGAAGTGATCCTGCCCCTCTACAGATCTTTGATCAGGCAGCACTTGGAGTACTGTGTGCAGTACTGGTGGCTGTATCTGAAGAGGGATATTAATTTACTGGAAGGTGTGCAATGAAGGGCAACAAAAATGTTACAGGGGATGGAGGGCAAGGCCTACGAAGACAGGCTGAAAGACCTGAATATGTACACACTGGAGGAGAGGAGGGATTGGGGGGATATGATTGAAACATTCAAGTATTTGAGGGAGATAAACAAAGCTAGCACTGAAGGGGTGTTTAAACTGAGGAGGAGTAGGGACATGAGGGGGCATGGACTAAGATTGGAGAGCAGAAGATTTAGGAGGGTGATGAGGAGGCACTACTTCACAGAGAGGGTGGTGTCTAAATGGAATGCTCTACCAGAGGGGGTTGTATCATGCAAGACAGTAAGAAGTTTTAAGAGGGAGTGGGACAAAGCAAGTGGGAGGGTCTGGGTGAACGGGGCTGAGGCCGTCATGGGAATGACAGATAGGGAGGGGGCTGGGGCAGCTGCAATCTAGGGTGCTAGCTGCACACTCAGGCAGACATTGATAGATGGGGTGGTCTGTTTCTGCTGGCAGATTCGTATGTTCATATGTTCGTATGTTTGTAAAAAATACTGTTATTAAATATTACTTATTAAAACAATAAAAGTACAACTGTCAGGCTGCTGTTTAGCAACAAAAAAAACAGATCAATATGTAACATAATATAACATGTGCCTTATTATTTTTCTTTATTTCTTCTTTCTCCTCATATTTCATGCTGGCATTCCAGTCACCCCAACAGGAAGGGCACACTCGGAGCCAGTCCCATAAAAACTTGCTGGAAGAAGATCCTGCCCTTGCAGAGGATGATGTCATCATAACCGAACAGCAAGGTAAAGTGCAATTACACAATAAAAGTTGATGAAATGAATTCCAGCTGTTGCTGATTATTCTTTCCACTTTGCACTCCATATAGTAAAATTCGTAGAAAGGTTTTCCCTTTTATTTGAACTTTCCCCAGATGGTCAGACACACCACTACTCACACCCCACCCCACCATGGACAACTTATGGAATGCTAAACATGACACTCCATGCAAACAATTTTAACATTTTCCTTAGACAACATCCACCAACTGCTTAACTACTTCATCCATATTGCAAACAGTCATCAACTACCTGGCCTGATTCACAAAGCTGAATCAGTTGCACAAAGTGCCTGTGACAATTGGAATTGATGCAAGGAAAGTGCATCTATTGTGATTCAGGTATACAGGCTGTGATGACTTCAGGACCCCTTGCAGTGAACAGGTCCTGTGTCAGCCAAGCATCTAATCGGGGGTGGGGGGAGTGTCATGGTGCTATGGGCTTACAGCAGATACAAGATGCAGCATGTCCTACTTTGGGATTCAGTAATCCCACCACAGGGTGCATGGTCAGTTACAGACCAGCCTGGGGCTGGTCTAATGGCCCATGTGCCACCCCAGAGCCATCACTTGGTGGGAGGGAACCTGTACTCCCTGTTATTGCTTCCCACAGTATCCTGTGCCCCACAGCACCTGGAGATGTAAGTGGTTTGGCACCCATAGCATTCCCCCATGGTGCGAGGCATGTGGCTAGCATCCCCTCAAATGAGACACACCATCATGGTGGCAGCCATGCACTACCCTAGTAGGGGTCTATTGCAACCCCCTCCTCCATCCCAACCTGATCTGTCCTCCATGTCCTCTGTCCTGGCCCCCATGACCATGCCAGGTTTAAGGGTGACTGGCTAGCAGATATCCCTCATTTTCTGCCGATGCTGCCTGACCACCCTGCAGCTTGTGGCAAACGTCTCCAATGCACCTTGACTTTGATGCATGGCAGCAGTTGCCACAAGCTGCAGGAGTTTGGTGCCAGACCCCCCCCAAATAGAGAATCAGGTGCAGGGTCCCTGGGGCATCAGAAATTGATGCAAGTTGCCGTTTGCCTTAGTCTGTGTTGATCTATGTGGGAATTTTCAGAATCAGGCCCCTGTGGTTTCTGCAAGAAATGTTTCCTGAACACCCAATCCCAAGACAAATAAAACATTAATTGTCCAATGTGTCCCCCCCCCAAAAAGAAAACCTCCACAGATATTGCCAAAGGACAGAAGTTCACCACAGAAGGCACATTAGTAACAGTAAGGGCAGTACTAATACCACTTGACTAAGTTTTCAACTGTCTTCAGTCATGAATGTTAAAAATACTGTTGACACCATTTTCTCATTAGAGTATTGTGTTATCCAGCTGCCATAATATATAATTCCTAGTCTTACATAAACTGCTAATTAGCATTGACTAATTATGATGTTTATATAGCAATGTTATAGCTTGTTTATGAACATAGAATTCTAAAGATAGTATAATGTGGTATAGTAAATTCTTGACAAATAATTATTTTTAAATGGTATTGCAACAGATTGTTACTTATTACTTCAACATATATTGCCTTAATTACACAGCAAGATCTGATAAGAGCATAGTATTATTATGTTGACACAATACGTAATTGCTACTATAATTAATGGGTCACTCTTTTTCCCATAGGGAAACCGTGGCATTATTTGCTGTAATAAAGGAGTGTTTATTATGGCAAACATGTGCGTGATTTCCCTCAGTCTGCTCATATGCTCTCTTGAGCTTCTCGCTTCCCGTCCGCGGTCCCCTTCCCTTCCTCCCGAAACTTCAAAGCAAAACAGACACAAAACTGCCAAGGAGACTAGGAGGTAAGTCATTTTTAATAAAACTGCTTATGCCAAAAACATTACCGGATCAAGCACCAACACAAAAATGAAAAAAAAAATTAAAATGAAAGTGAAAGGTGACTGGACCGCGCGCCTAACATACTCGGACAGTGGCCAGACAGCAACCTTTTTATTTTATATAATTGCTGAGGTGAAAAGAGCAACCCAGCAATTACAGAACACGAATATGAGTTGGGGTGATAAACTGCTTGTACACCGGGCTAGATTATGCATAAACCCCTCGGGTGTGTGTAAACTTCACGTTACACACCCGACCCATACTTTATCCTATGCGTTACATTAGTCCTTTAGTAAGTATTAATTAATTTATAGAAATAAAAAAAAAATGTTATAGCTACAGTATTGTACTACTATTCTAAGGATAAATACAGCATGGTATGGAAAATTATTGAACAGAAAGTGAACTGTCAATAAATAGTAACAGGATCTTAATATTTTACTAAAGTCTGTCTTTATCTGTTTATGTATTGCAGATGATGATGCAGATGTTGAGAACACTAGTGGTGTCACAGAGAGAGACAAAGCAACACTGACTGCTCCTTCCTGTGGTCAGGATAGTAGACCGCTGGGTGCCTGAGGCTCATCTGTGCCACAACTTCCAGATGATGAGTCCTGGTCTGGTATGTCTGGTAAGTCTGGCCCTACAGCAGGATGCTTAGTCCGTGCAAGTAAACATAAGTACCCCAATAAATATTAGATAACTTTCTAACTAGTTTTTTTTTGGGGGGGGCAATTGTGTAAGAGAGGTATTACAATGGAGCCCACTTAATCACATTCCACTTGATCCCATTGGGTGATGAAGGAGGTGGATCAGGGAGGAGCAGTGGATATCACCTACCTCGATTTCAGCAAGGCCTTTGACACCATTCCACACAGAAGACTGGTGAACAAACTAGGGAGCCTGGGGGTGGGCCACAAAGTGGAAAACTGGGTTAGAAACCGGTTGAGGGACAGGAAGCAGAGGGTGGTAGTAAATGGGATCAAAATCTGAGGAAAGGAGGGTAACCAGTGGGGTGCCTCAAGGATCAGTCCTGGGGCCAGTCCTTTTTATTATTTTCATCAGTGACATTGCTGAAGGGCTGGAGGGGAAAGTTTGCCTATTTGCAAATGATACCAAGATCTGCAAATGAGTAAACAATCCAGAGGGGGTCAAAAGAATGAGGAGGGATCTGGGAAGGCTGGAAGAGTGGTCCAAAGTGTGGCAATTAAAGTTTTATACAAAGAAGAGCAAAATCATGCACCTAGGGCAAAGAAACCCAGCGGAAAGCTATGGGATGGGAAGGGAAGTTCTGACAGTCACTAGAAAAGACAGGGATTTACGGACTATCATCTCAGAACAGTGTAACAAGGCTGCGGGGAGGGCCAGTGGGATGCTGGGGTGCATAATAAGTGGTATCACTAGCAGAAAAAGGGAGGTGGTGACGCCCTTATACAAAACACTGGTGAGGCCTCATCTGGAGTACGGTGTTCAGTTCTGGAGGCCACATTTTTGCAAGGACACAGGCAGGGTGGAGTCAGTCCAGAGAAGGATGACCAAGATGGTGCAGGGCTTGCATCAAGAAACATATGAGGACAGATTAAAAGGCCTCATTATGTATACACTGGAAGAGAGTAAGGAATTGGGGATATGATAGAAACCTTCAAGTATCTTAAAGGTTTGAACAAAGTGCAGGTGGGGGACATCATTCAGTACAAGACTTGTACAAGGATGAGGGGATATGATATGAAATTGGAGGGCGGAAGGATAAGGGGAAATGGGAAGAAGTTTTTCTTCACAGAAAGGGTGGTAGATGCTTGGAATAGCCTGCCCCAGAAGGTGGTGGGGACTAAAACATTTGGGGGACTCAAGCATGCATTGGATAGGCATAAAGGAACCTTAGATGTGGGAAAGAGAGATGAAAGTTAATGACCAAGTAGGGTCAGTGGCCACTGATGGAGGCAGGGAATACCGGCAGTCTAGGTCATTCTAGTGGTGCTTATCTGCCGCCAACTACTATGTTATTATGTTAATGAATCATTTTTTCATTCCTCTATTCTTTTCCTATCTGTGCCATTATAAGAGGCTTGGTTAAAGGAATGCAAGTCGCTCATATAAATGCATATTTTTAAAGTGCTCACAACACCTAATTGCCAAACAGTTGCCATTGTGTAGTCATTAGCAACAAGTACAATAGAACACTAAGTGCTCTATGCATTGACTAAGGAGCTGTTAATTGTTTAATTAGCAGTCTTTAAAACTGCAGTCCTTGTGATGCATTCAGATCTCTCTCTCTTTCTATATGTGTCATGATGGCCGAAGCACAGAAAAAGAGAAAAAAGTTGTCACTTGCTGTCAAAGTAAAGGCATTAAATTTGCTGTCAAGTCCTGGGCCCTCCCAAATAGAGGTAGCACAGCATCTTAGGGTATCACTGAGCCAGATCTGTAGTCTGGTAAAAAATAAGTCACAGATTCTGGCAGAATTTCAAATGAATGGAAACCTCGGGTGGAAACAAAAGCGGGAGGGCAAGGACACAGGAGTAGAGGATGCTCTCCTTCACTGGTTTGAGTATACCCGTGCCTCTGACATGCCTATTTCTGGCCCACTACTGCAGGAGAAGGCTCAGAAACTAGCTGATGCCATGGGGAAACCGAAGTTTGAGCTGAGCAATGGTTGGTTGTGCCATTTCAAAGTCAGGCACAACATTGTTTTCAAATGGCTGCATGGGGAGAAGAAGGACACAGACACTGCCTCTGCCAAAAACTGGGCCCAGTAAGTATTGCCCACCCTACTGTCCGATTACCCCCCTGACTGCATTTATAATACAGACAAGACCGGAATTTGTTATTGGGCCACCCCCAATGGCCCACTCACCTTTAACTCTGATAGCATCACAGGCAGCAAGAAGGTAAACGAGTGCCTCACAGCACTAGTGTGTGCTAACATGGATGGCTCCCACAAAACAAAATGGCTGATTACAGGGAAAAGCAGAAACCCTAGATGTTTTACCTCGTCATTGTACCCAATAGCTCCATATGAAGTCCGAACCATCCATTGATTCTCCTGATACAAAATGGCAGCCTAGGGAAAACTAAGTTAAGGGTGTTTATCTTCAGCATTTGCTGGTGACCTTACGAGCAAACCAAAATGTCTGGATGACTGTGAAGTTCTTCAATGAATGGGCAAAACATTTCAACAAGGATATGGTGGGGGGGGGGGGCATGGCCAACCAGGCAAGATGGCAGACACTTCCTAGAACAGGACTGCATGGGCTAATTCTTTTAAATAACAAAAAGAAAGATTAACAGCACAGACAAACCTCAAACAACATTCATGGCAAGTAAAAACCAGGCTGCTGCCACTAAGGTTAATACCAGGCAATCCAAACTATAATTTCAGGCACATCACTCGGGAAAGACAGCACCAAGTCACAAGGTGGCAAAGGGCCCTGTATCTGATTTAACTTCAAGAGGCATCATGACAGAGCTAGAAAAATCTTTGGGAGGAATGCTTGCCATGCTGGCATGAATGCAGAATGACATGACAGCAGGATTTGAAAATATAACCTCACAAATAACTCACCTGCAGTCTGTGGTTACAGGGCTTTTTGAAACCTCTGCCACACATGCCATGAAGCTGGATGAACTCGAGAAGTGGTAAGTAATGCTGAAGATCTGTTGTCCAATCTCTATAGGGAAAGGAATGACTTGAAAAAATGTATAACTGAAACTCAGCAAAAATCAGACGACTTTGAAAACAGATCTCGGAGATCCACTATCAGAATCATTGGCCTACTGGAGGGAACAGAGAAATGGGAGCTGGGAGCAGAAGTGCAGAAGTGGCTGGTGAAAACATTAAAGCTCGGAGACACAGCAGCTAATTTTGAAATAGAGAGGGCGCCATCGCGCGGGACCAAAACCCCGAGCATGAGCAGGGAGTATAGCTTCTATTCCCACTCCCATCAACCATATGCATGGCTGGACAGACTGCTGGTTTTGAGAACAAGTGTCCCATCAATGGACAAAGTAAACTATGAGCCTATACTCATTTTTGGCCATGCGCCTCTGGGTTGCTCGTACCAAAGTGGGGTCTCAGAGCCTATCTTTTGGCCCTGGAGGATGGACCCAGTGCTTTTCAGGGATGGGACATATGTTGCCTATATGCACAACACCATCACAGACTTCCATACTCAGAATAGGGAAGGTGAGACCACACATGCAGCAATGTGGGGAGGCACTTAAGGCATATATAAGAGGTCAGTCCATTTCATATGCGGCATTTAGAAAGAAAGTTGAGGACAAGGATCTTAAGTTCCTTGAGTGTAGGATCCAAGATCTGGAGCAGGCCCATATGTCCCACCCCACCCCTGGGCTGTACCTGAGATTACAAATACAAAAATGTAGGTACAACACCCTGCACAATTATAATGTAGTCTATTGTTAGGTAGAGTCCAGCCTTATTTTGATGGAGATATGAGAGGGAAGCTACTAGCATGGCAGCTTAAACACAGAGTGGGGGAGAATACCATTAGGAGTGTCCAGTCACAGAATGGGGACACTGCCACAGACAACTGGTAAATCAGACATGCATTTACAGATTTTTACAAGAAGCTGTACACATCCGAGGTGGCCCCACCCGCTGATCACCTGCAGGGATTTTTGGACAAGGCAGGCATTGTCCCTCTGCCTGCAGAGACTTCAGCATCTATAGACTGTGAGCTGGACTCCACTGAAATCTTCACAGCCATCAAGCATTTGAGGGGTGGTAAAGCCCAGGGGCCCGATGGGTTGCTGATGGACTTTTTAAAGAAATTTGGCAGGGAGCTGTTGGAACCACTGCAGAGCGTCTTAATAGAAAGTATGGAAAGGGGAATACTCCCTCCTGCTATGTGAGCAGCAATGACCACGTCACAGTGCTCCCCAAGCCAGGGAAGGACCCTAAGCAATGTTCTTCCTACCATCAAATCTCCCTGCTCACCTTGGACTATAAATTCTTAGCCAGACTGATAGCTGCTAGGCTTGAATAATACCTACCAACCCTTATCCACCGAGACCAATGCAGTTTGGTTATGGGGCTCAAGGGCAAACATAATATTTGCAAGACCCTAAACATTGTTCATGGCTGGGCCCAGACATGGAAATCTCATGGTGTGGCACTCCTGGTGCAGGATGCGGAGAAAGCATTTGACCACGGTGAGTGGGGGTAAATGTTGACCACACTCAAGGCTTATGGAGTGGGACCTTCTATGATGAAATTGATTAAGACCTTGTATACCCAACCCACCTTCCAAATACTAACTAACAGCTCTTTGGCACCAAACCTCAAACTGCAGTGTGGTATGCACCAGAGCTGCCCCTTGTCACCACTGCTTTATGTGCTGGCACTTGAGACTCTGGCAGTGGTCATCCAGAACCATGAGTGCATTGAGGGCTTTGGGGAGAGGGGAGAACATAAGGATGGTCTTCTGCTGTATTTGAAAAGGCTCACTGTGAGCCTCCCACATGTGCAGAAAATCTTACCGGAGTATGCAGCTGTCACTGGCCACAAAATCAACTTGTCTAAAAGTGACATTATGCCAACTAGGGAGAAAGACCGACAGGCCCTTGAGAAAAATAGACTGGGGGCCCAGGTGGTGCCAACATTGAAATACTTGGGGGTCCAGCTCTCTACTCATGTCACCAGACTGTACTTCCTGAATTATGAACCCTTGCTAACTAAAATACAGTAGTATAGGACTGCAGCAGATGGATGGACCTGCCCTTAACCCTCTTAGGGAGAACAGTGGTGGTCAAAATTAATACTTTACCACAGTGTTTGTACCTATTCTGGTCCCTCTCAAAACATATCTCTGATAAATTTTTTAAACATTTAAACAGTATAGGACATGGGCTCCTGTGGTGTGGCAAGATTGCTAGAATAAATAGAAGAACATTACTGCTGTCTACTGGGCAGAGAGGTGGGAGTCTCCACAATTTCAAATTATACTACTGGGCAGCTCAGGTGGTCTTCCAACCAATAGGATCACTGACTGAATCACCAGCCTGGTTGAAAATGGAAGGGGAAGGGGGTTTTGGAGACCTAAGGAGGGATCTACTGATGGGACCCCATGCCAGGTTACAGCCAAAGAAGTGCCCCAACCCTTTTACTAGAACATCAGTGAGAGTTTGGAAGCAGGCCCAGGAAAATGCCAATTTACCATTTCGGCCCTCTCTCTATGCCTCACTGTAGTCTGCACTAAAAAACACTCTGGGGTTATAATGTATTCCTGCACAGTGGACTGCTCCAGTGGCAGAGGAAGGGGCTACATTCTATCATACAACTCCATGTGGGGCTGCTCTCCTTTGAGGAACTATAGGGTGTATGGGCTCTTCCATCAGGGGACCGCTACATCTACTTACAGGTCAGACACAGGCTGCTAAGTCTTGAGACCACAGCCAGTATGCTGCAGACAATAAATCCCATTGATGAGGAGATCTTTCACCCTCAGCCCTTAATTAAACCACTTTCAGTGTTTTTAACATACTCATATTAAAGGTAGCGGGGACCCCAAGATCCCTGCCCGGGAAGCATGGGCAGAAGACTTGGGCATGGATATAACATCTGATATCTGGACCAGTGCGGCCCAGCATTTCCTCACTTACTCCTGGAGTAATAGATTAAGGCAAACACAATTCAATTTTATGCATAGAACATACATCGCCCCCTCAAAAATGCATTCCTTTGATCTGACTAGACAATCCACATGCCCAAAATGCGTGGATGGGGAGGGGACCTTTCTCCATATGATTCTTATGTGCCCAAAGATTTTAAGATTCTGGCATGAAATCCACTGAGTAATGGGGTAATGTTGGGTGTGGCTTCTCCCAGCTCCCCTCTTGAGTACTTAATAGGAGCTGATCCAGCTCACAGGCACTTTAAGGACAACCAAGCACCGTGGTTACTAGCTCTTGTTAATGCACAAAATACTCTAGCCCAGTACTGGCTATCAGAGAACTCCCCTACAGTGCAGCAGTGGGCTTATAACTTGGTGAACTGCTTGAAAATAGAAAGGGCACAGAGTGTGGTTAGTGGTGATGGTAGGCAGTTTGACCACACCTGGCACAAATTGATAACTGCTATGGAGCAGGGACTTTTCCCGTGGTAGGACAAGCAACCCAGTTGAGGTTGGGACCTATGCCTTGTTACACACTGCTACAATGCAACATTCGAGGACCTACCAGTTATTAACTCTTTTGGTCCAATTTCCTTTATGTACTCCTACCCTAGGAGTGTCACCAACACTCGCTATTAGGTATTCATTAATGTGTGTTTAATATGAAGTAGTGTACAGGTGTCCATTTGTTTTATGTTTGTTTTGTTATGTTATACAGACATAAGTTTGAATGTCTTCGGAATATTTTATATGCTATGTAAACATGCCAATGTTGGGCATGTGTTTTAAGCTCATGTTGTTTCTTTCATAATAACATTACTTTATAAAAAAAAAAACAAGCATATGAGGAGAAAGAAACATACTGTGCTCCTGATCTACAACTGCACAGCACACCCTCAATTCAATCCATTCCATGTGAAGGTCATTTTTCTTCCCCCTAACACAACCTCCCTGATACAGCTAATGGATCAGGGAATCATCAGAAATTTGAAGTGCCATTACTGCCGACGAATGTTGGCAAATGTGATCACAGCATTTGACAATGGCAATGCTGTGTCAGCCACTGACCTAGTGAGGAAAATGTCCATGCTAGATACTATACATATGTTTAGCCAGGCTTGGTCTGAATTGAAGGTGCAGACAATACAGAATTGTTACATCAAAGCTGGCTTTTTAGGCTGGCCCACCGGCACAGCGGTAGGGCTACCGCTTGAGACACCAGTGACCTGGGTTCGGGAATAGACTCAGGCTGCTGGAGGGCCAGTTGGGGGGATGGGGATTGAGTGCCCACAGGGCACTCTCCTTCCCCTGGGTGGTTGGGTTGCATGTCCCACCTCTTTACTGCTGCCTGGGTGACCATTGGTGGAGGTGCAGCGGGACAGCATGAAGCAGGCGGGAGGACACCGGCAGTGAGCTGGAGAGCTTTCATGATGCGACGTGCTCCACCCCTTGGCTCTGCTTGCATACCGATGTCCTGAGGGGTGGCACCAGAACACAGAAAAACACCCCATCGTGCAGTCATAGATGGGACCTGGCTGCTCCAGACCCTACAACCGGACTCCCAATGGAGACCACAGAGGACCTCCTGACGCACACTAAAATGGACTAGGAGGGAATCAGGGAACCCCCCTCCTCCCCACCCAGGGGGGTAGACTGAGGCATGATGGAGGTAGGTCCGTTGGCTCCATACTGGAGTTACCCGGGGAAGAACTAGGGGACCAACAGCCTTGGGTGCCTGGAAGGGAACCACCACGATGGAGAGAAGGGGGCAGAAAAATAGTAAATAAAAAAAAAAGCTGACTTTTTGCAGGAATGCACTGATGATGGTGATGAAGAGGAGGAGGAAATTGTTGTAGCACCAGATAGCATCTCACAGTCTGTTTTTGACCTATTTGTGGCAGAGGATGACAATCTGCAGTGCACAGGTATGCTCATAGATGAGATTGCCGCATCTGTGGCAGATGGTGACGGCACCAGGTACGACGACAATGATGATGAGGGGGGAGAGGGGGAGATGACTGTGCCACCCCTGACAGCTAAAGCTGTCTTTCAGTCTCTCTTGACCATACACCACTATATCGAATAGAATGCCAGTGGTGAGGAAGACTACAAGGCATTCCATGACATAGAGAATATCTGCAACCAAGCTCCGAAACAGCGAACATGTCAGTCGAAGGTTACTGACCATTTTACATAGTTTAGTGGTGTTGCTGTCTTCTTGATGTTTGGACACTGGGAATATCACATTTCAAATGAACATAAGGATGGGCATATGTTGGTTCTCAAGCTCTCTCCCATGTACTGTTTATTATAGCAACTTAATAAATTTAGCTAAATGTTATTAGGAAATATTCATGAAGAAATACAAAAAAGAAATAATTCCCCACTTCTAGAAGTTTTAAAATTATTAAAAATATTGTTTCTTTATATCTCGATGCATAGCCAAGGGTGGGGGGGCAAGCCACCTTCTGGTCCTGATCGCAAAACCTGTGTAATCCCACACCTACCACTACTCCACTGACAGGTTCACCTAGGATCCTCTCTAAAATAACACCCAAAGAGAGAGAAGGTTGAGACCTTGCGTGGGCAGGTCTATGACATCATGAGTGACGTCATAGCCCCCCCACCTCTCACGATATATAAATCAGGCTTGTTAGAGAGTTCAGGTGCTCCTAGAACCATGGAGACACTGGGAACTCTGTTGCCCTGACAGTCTGGGTGAGTAATTACTCATTTGAGATTTTGCAGCTCAGTAACTTTGATGAAATGCACTCTGTAAAGAAGTTTTGAGGGAGTAAAATGACTCAATCTTTTTTATTTGGACAGAAAAAAGCTGTTTTGAGCTCAGTGAGAAACAGAACAGTAAGAAACAGGGAACCATGCCATTTTGAATAAGGTGAGCATCTGATTGAAAAAGAAAGGTTAGAATCTTAGATTTTGTGAAGAAAATAAGGTGAAAGGATCAATGGGAAGCAGGGTTCTAAATAAAATATTGCCATTGCTGTGTCTTTGCAGGAAATAAGAAACAAACATTGTGTAAGCAAGACATGAATCTTTAAAGCACATAGGAGTAAGTAAGGGGAAGTTTTCATCATGACTTTGACTGGATATAAATAAATAATGCTAACTTTAAGGAATCCTACAAGGATAGATAGCCTTCTAGTGGGAACTTTGGTAAAACGTGATAAAGACATAGTAGTAATCTAGTAAAAACACTTTCCACAGCAGGTCGGGCACAAATTGAACTAATGAAAGTATATATTGCTGTCAAGTTTGTACATACAACAAATATTATTTTATCTGATTGTGAAGACTATTGGAGTGGGCATACCTCTCAACCTCTTGCCTAGTGAATCAGGGACAAGGCTTAAAAAAATCAGGGACAAAGACCCCAAATCAGGGACATATCTTAAAAACGGGTACTATTTACTCAGAAAGCTGATAGAATAAAGGCATTTGTGTTAAGATGCATTTTCTGAAGAACAACAAGTCTGTAACTTGAATGTTTGACATTATTTTGTGTTATTAATCCCCACTGTTCTGTCACAAAAACACAAATTTTATGAGGGACAGAGGAAAATTTTGAGGCCAAATCAGGGACATCCCTGAAAATCAGGGACAGTTGAGAAGTATGGGAGTGGGGTGTGGGGCACCAAAGCACTTGATGTGCCTAAGTCAGTTTGTATAAACACTGAATGAAATCTGTTTTTATTTGTTTTTACCTAGACACAACACTATTATGGGCCTTAGGAAGTGATGGGAGCCACAAAACCATTGCCCTCCTTTACAAGCGTGAATAAGAGAATAAATAAAGCAGTATATTTGCTTATAGAAGCTTGGCTATAGTGGAGTTCATCCTAATCCTGATTTCGATGCTAGTTTAAACTGCCAGCCTAGGATGACCCAACATATTAATGATTAATGTGATGGGGAGGGGCAACCTAATCCCACATTCTATTGCATTGGTGTAAGGATCAGGTCAGGAAGTCAGCACCACAGTATCTTGACTGTACTATACACTACTGTGAGTGTAGCCTGGATCATGGATCGTATAAACCATTGCATGGTGTTTAATGGGAAACCGCAAGGTGTCGGAACACCAGGATTACATAACTGCATAACACGCTTAAATGCATAATTTTCCCAAGTCCCATGGCTATGCATTTAAACAAGGTTTAATGTGTAACAACACAAAAGAGATCTGCTCGTGTAAGGAAATCCATGCACTCTAAAATACGATTGTCTTCCAGTAGTGACCCAAGTAGAACAGCACAATGACCTTTCCTGTTGCTGCACTACTTATGTCAATATGCAAAGAAAAAAGCAGCCATTTACATTGCCATTTAGCAACACTTTGTCTGACAGTAGCCCAGAATATGTCATCTGAGAGGCTAACAGCATTAAATGTCAAATATTTAGTATTCAAGATTGTCTGTATCTTTAAGTTTGGCACCACAAGACAATAATTATATGCTTATATATATCGCATGAAATGTCACAAACACAACCGGGGATGGTATCCTCCCCACAATTTCCCAAGCTTTACACAGTGCATCCTTCCTGTGGTAGAAATACACACTGTTTACTAAAGGATTCATTTGTGGCATGTCCTGTAATATACACAGAATGTCCTGCTGTATCATACAAGAGGCCGTAGCTCTAGTTCAAATGTGCTTTTTCACTAAAAATGCCTGCTATTCACAACTCAACCCATGAATCCACAGCAAGACATAGCAATCACAGGTATGTCCAAACTAAGACTGTGTTTGTTTTAATTTTCTTTTCCCTTATAGAACTTCCAATACCAGCCTACTACTAGCAGTACTCAAGGTGAGATCTGACCAGGGAACTATACTGTGGGATCATGACTTCTCTTTCCCTACTCTTAATATGCTGAAGTATGCAGCCCAAGATCATGTTTCCTTTTGCCACAACTTGTCTTGTATACTCAGTGAAGGTTAGTTTACTGGTCACAACTATACCTCAGTCTTTTTCGTTTTCACTGACTTCCAGTTCCACATTGTTTAGGTGGTATTTTGCCGTCCTGTTTTTCTGCCCAAAGCGTATGACCTTGCACTTGTTCATTGTAAAGTGCAATTTATTAATATTTGCCCAATAAGATAATTTATCTACATCCTCCCGAAATGCTAGACATGCTGATACTATGGCACCCAATTTCATGTTGTCAGGGAATTTACACAATCACGATCTATTAGATGTTTGCATTGACGACATGTACAGGTTGAATAGGGTCATACCCTGCACTGAACCCTGTGGTACACCACTGCTCACACTTCCCCACTTGGAGGTGTAGCCCCTGACTGATACCCTTTACCTCCTTCCCTCCAACCAGCAATCTATCCACCTAACACTATTTGTGCATATTCCAAGGCTTGTAATTTCTTTAATTCATCATGAAGCATCATGTTGAAAGCCTTCAAATACTTCAAATAGACAACATCAATGGGTAATCTGTTGTCCAGTGCCCTGCTTATAGGCTCGAAGAAGTGAAATAAGTTTGTTTGACACGATCTGGAAGAAGTGATGCCATGTTGTGTTATATCTCCACACCCCAATTCTTTTACCTGGTCCTCAATTATTTCCTTGGCAAAACCTCTAGCAATTTGTCAGTAATTGATGTAAGGCTGACTGGTTGATAATTTTTTGGATCTTACCTGGAGCCCTTTTTGTGAATCGTTGTCACATTGGCTTCCTTCCATTCATGTATGACTTGGCCTCTAGAGATGGACTCTGAAAAAAGTTTTGCTACTGGACCCACCAACTCTGCTGCCAGTTCCTTCAAAAGCTGGTGATGTATGTTATCAGGACCCAATCATTTGTTTACTTTTATCTTACTTAATGTCTCTTTTACATCACTTTCTCTCATTACATAGTTTATACATTCATCACTGTTATTGTTCAGGTTGATATCTTGATACAGATTGGTCCCACTGTTTTCTGGCTGGTATACACTTATAAAATAGTTATTAAAAGCTGTGTCCAGGTCTTTTTAATTTTCAGCAGCAGAGTTAGAAGTTTTTAGTGGGCCTGTTTTGTTCTCACCCCCTCTTGGCATGAAATATTATTGAAGAATTATTTTTTATTGTCTTTAAACTTAATGGCAAGTTTAGTTTCAACATCTTTGTTTGCATTTTATGAGTTTTTTACATTTTTACATTTCTTTAGCTTTCGTTTATATTGATCCCATGTTGCAATTGAGGGCTTTTGTTTAATTTTTTTCTAGACTCCAGTTTCCCTTTTGTGTATATTTTTATTTTGTTGTTAAACCATTTGGCACCTTCTGTTTTCCATTATATTTTGCTTTTTCAGGAAAAAAAACTTAGCAATACAGTGGTCTAAGTGGCCTTTGATTGTATCCCACATCTAATTTAATGACAATTTATACAGATCCCTTTTCCAGTGCCAATTAGCCATGCAATTTCTCATCTCCACATATCTGGCTTTATGGTAAGATTTGACTTCAGTGATTCATTTTTGTATAATCCAGTTTTCACTGATCATGATCTGTACCATATTATGGTCATTGTCCGTAAGTGGTTCTCTAACCTTGCAGCTTATGGTGTCTATATCAATGTTGGTAATTACAATGTCCAGTACATTGTTTCCTCTTGTGTTCTATTTGGCCAGCTGGTACATGTTATTATAGGCTTTGAAACATAGAAATATAGACTTTGACGGCAGATAAGGACCACTTGTCCGATCTAGTCTGCCCATCTCCCTACCTACAGGATAGGCCGCAGATCCTAGTTAACCAGCAGCCTATTTCTTCCTACCCTCCATAAGATTTGTCTTATGTCTGTCCCATGCATTCTTGAATTCTCACACAGTTTTGGACCCCACAACCTCCTCAGGAAGGCTGTTCCATACATCCACTATCCTGTCTGTAAAAAAATACTTCCTCACATTGCCCCTGAACCGCCCCCCATCTTTAAATTGTGTCCCCTTGTTTTGGCACATCTCTTTTTCTGAAAGATGCTACCCTCTTGGACTTTGTTGATTCCACTGAGGTACTTAAAAGTTTCTATCATATTCCCCCTCTCCCTTCTTTCCTCAAGGGTATACATATTAAGCTCCTTTAGTCTCTCCTCATATGGCTTCTCTTGCAGACCCTGCACCATTTTAGTTGCACCCCTCTGGACTGCCTCTATCCTGTCTATGTCTTTGCGGAGATGGGAACTCCAGAACTGGACACAGTACTCCAGGTAGGGTCTCACCAACTGTCTGTACAGAGGGATAACAACTTCCTGTTTTCTGCTGCTGATGCCTCTCCCTATGCATCCCAGTATACCCACAACCCTCCCTACTGCCTTCTCATATTGCTTGCTAACCTTAAGGTCATCTGATATGATTACCCCCAGGTCCATTTCCTTTTTTGTTGTTGTTACTGTCTCCCCCCCATTGTGTAATTTTTCCCTGGGTTCTTGTTTCCCATGTGCATTATTTTGCACTTCTTTGCATTGAATCCTAGCTGCCATACTTCTGACCATTCCTCCAACCTTGCCAAGTCCCTTCTCATCCTTTCCACTCCTCCTTGTGTATCAACCCTGTTGCAGATCTTTGTGTCATCTGCAAAGAGGCATACTTTTCCTTCCAGTCCCTCTGCAATGTCACTTATAAAGACATTAAAAAGGACTGGACCCAGTACTGAACCCTGCGGTACCCCACTAGTAACCCCTTCTTCTTCAGAGTGGACTCCATTTACAATTACCTTCTGTGTCCAGTTGTCCAGCCGATGTTTTACCCAGGCTACCACCCTGGGACCCACTCCTAGGCTGGTTAATTTGACTATTAATCTTTTGTGTGGGGACTGTGTCAAATGCCTTGCTAAAGTCTAGGTAGGCCATGTCCATAGCCCCTCCCTGGTCTACTACTTTGGTCACCCAGTCAAAGAAATCTGTTAGATTCATCTGACATGACCTTTCCTCTGTGAACCCATGCTGCCTTGGGTCCTATGCCCCACTGGCCGCTAGGTACTCAACAATTCTTTCCTTCAGAAGTGACTCCATCACTTTCTCTACCACAGAGGTCAAACTGACAGGTCTGTAGTTTCCTGCCTCTGTCTTGGTCCCACTTTTGTGAAGGGGAATCACATCCGCCTTCCTCCAGTCCTCGGGTACCACACCATCCTCCCATGATTTATTAAAAAAGAGTAGCCAGTGGTTTCACTAGTTATCCCCTTAATTCTTTTAGAATTCTGGGGTGAATTCCATCAGGTCCCATTGCTTTGTCCACCTTCAGTTTTAGGAGTTCTTGCAGAACCCTTTCTTCTATGAAAGGACTGGGATTGACCCCCCTATCAAGAGTGCTTCTGTTAATTGGATTAAGCACTTCCCCCTCCTCTTTTGTGAATACTGAGCAGAAATATTTGTTCAGTATCCCTGCTTTTTCACTGTCCCCTCACGCACCCACCGTTTATTCTATTCAGCCTCACTATCCCTCTCTTTGTCTTTCTATGCTCTCTGATGTACCTATAAAAAGTTTTATCCCCCTTCTTAACCGAGTTGGCTATCTTTTCCTCAGTTTGGGCTTTTGCTATTCTGACTTCCCTCACTGCTTCCTTCTGCCTTAACTGGTACAGCTTTCTGTCCTGCTCCTTCTGTGTTTCCTTATACTTCTGAAATTCTATCTTTTTCTCCCTGACTTTCCCAGCCACCTCTTTTGAGTACCATAGTGGCTTTTTCTTTCATTTTGATTTGTTTATTTGCTTCACATAAAGGCTTGTTGCCCCTGTGATGGCAGTTTTGATGATTCCCCATTGCTGCTCTGCCCCTCCTTCTAGCCTGTTTGCTAGTGCTTTTCTGAGGCACTCTCCCATGTTGACAAAGTCAGCCCTCCTGAAGTCCAGTAACCTCACTTTTGTATGGCTTGACTCTGTAGCTGAGTTTAACATGAACCACACTGTTTGATGGTCACTTGTTCCCAGATGGCAACCCACTTCTAGATCTGAGATCCTCTCACTGTCCCCATTGGAGAGTACGAGATCTAAGATTGCTCCCTCATAAGTGGGTTCTGAAGCTAACTGTCTGAGGCCTACCACCTGTAGGGCATCGAGAATTGCCCTGCTCTTGGATGTGGCTGCAGCAAATGTGCTGCAGTTAACATCTGTCATATACAGGTCTCCCATCAACAGTATCTCCCCTTTCTGTGCCATCCTAAGAATGCCTTCTATCATATCCTTGTCCATTCCCTCCCCTGACATGCAAGTCTGTACACAACCCCTATGTGGATTGTGGTGCCCTTTCCAGTCTCCAAGGTGACCCACAGTGCGTCCTTTCTTCCCTGTTTACTCTTTTGTTCAGTTGCTTTTATCCCTTCTTTTACATAGAGAGCTACTCCTCCGCCTCTTCTCCCCTGCCTGTTTCTCCTGTAGGTTATGTACCCTGGTATGCTAACATCCCAGTCATGGTTCTTTGTGTACCATGTTTCTGTGACTGCTACAATATCCAGGCATCCCTCTTCCATCAAGGTGACCAGCTCAGGGAGCTTGTTGCCCAGACTATGGGCATTGATACTCATTACCCTCCATTTCCTGATGGCCTTACTCCTTTTTGCCCCATCCCTATCCTTCTTGCCTTTGTCACTTTCCCCATTTACCCCTGCCCTTCTCCCTATCGACACCTCTATGTTGGTGTTACCCGCACTTACTACAGTGATTTTTTGGGGGGACTAGGATTTACCTGCTCCTTCCCAGTGCCTCCCCCCTTGGCTAGTTTAAATGCTTGCCAATGAAGCATTTAAACCTATCACCTAGGATCATGGTTCCCCTGCTGGACAGATGCAGCCCATCATGCCAGTATAGGCTCACATCACTCCAGGTGGACCCCCAGTCCCCAGTGAAGTCAAATTCCTGAGCTCCACACCAGTTTTTCAACCACTGATTGAGTCCCATGGTGTGGAACACCCTAGCATCTCCTACGCCATAGATGGGCAGCACCTTCGAGAAGGTTATTGTGTATGTTACTTGTCTATGGCCCCTCCCCAATTCCACAAACTCTTCCTGCACTTCTCTAATCCCTTTCTTAGCCAGGTCATTTATCTCTCGGAGGACAATGACATCCAGCTCCTTCCCCTGTGCAGCTGCTCCAGCAAGCATGAGGATTCGCTCCCTGTCCCTCCAAGCCATGGCACCAGGCAGACACCTTACCTGCCTCTCCCCTTCCTCCCCCAGTTCTACCTTCCTAACAATGGAGTCCCCCACCAGGAGTTGTTTCCTTCCCCTGTGGGGTCCCATGCCACCCTCCTGTAGGTCTCCTTTGTGGAGGTTCCCAGCATCCTCCTTGGTCTCCACTGTGGGTGCCTCCATAGTGGAATCACACTTTGCCAGAATGGCATAGGAATTGTGGAGAGGTACAACTGGAGGGATGCATCTCTGTTCCACCACTCTCACCCTCCCTGAGCCCACTGTGTTCCAACCACTCCTCTTTCTTGGCAACCTCTGAGGCAACAGCAGTGGCACTGGAGGTCCCTGGATGGAAGAGGAGGTCCCACAAATCCTGGCCAACTCAGCCTGGAGATGAGCAACCTCCTCTCTCAGCCCAGAGAGGTGCCTGCAGATGGGACAACACTGCATCCTCCAGAACATCTCATGGAAGACTGCTGCTCCACAGCCACTGCACTGCACCACTCCCATCATGTCTTATTTCTGGCCCCTTAACTATTTGGAATCCATACTCTTTCCTTTGTTTTTTTTTCTCTTCTCTCTCTACTTACTTTCTGCCTGTGTGCCCTCTAAGCTCCTGATTGTCCTGTTCTGAGACAAGAATATCCTATATTTCTCAGTAGACCCCTTACTTGCTCAGAGGCAGACCTTCAGCAGCTAGAGGGGGTCAGTGAGCTACTCTTGCCCTTCTAGGATGGTGGGTCTTTGGTGGCTCTGTGATCACTCACTTCCTGCTCCCAAACAGGAAGTTCCTGTTGTCAGTCAAATCCTGTGCCTATAAAAGTAGAACTAGCTTTGGGTGGGAAGGAGGTCAATATAGTCCCAGTAGAGAAGTCCAGTCACATAGCAGTCCTTCCTCCTGGAGGCTTCTGCCAAGCTACTAGCAGAATGTTTGTAAGGCAGTCCTTAAATGTAGCTTCCTTCTAGCTGAGCCACTCCCCCTACTTACTAGATCTTTCTACAAGTAATTTAAACTGCACAGCTATCAAGTCCTTTCAATCACCTGAGATTTACACCTAGATAACTGTTCAGATAACCATTCAGTTCCGTTAACTCAGACAAACACATACTTTTTTTTGTTTTGTTTGTTAGTTTGTTTTTTTACCCTAAATTAAAGGTCCTAGTACACGAGTTCTACTTCTTTAGCTTTATATCTAACAGTTTATTATCTAGGGTGGTAAACCTCTACATGTTTCCCAATTAATGTTTGGAAGGTTTAGAGCTCCCAATATAATTGTTCTTGGTTTTATAGCCATTTCCTCTATAGAGGTGGAACAGAGGCACATCACTCCAGTTGTACCTCTCCACAATTCCTATGCCATTCTGGCAAAGTGTGGTTCCTCTATGGAGGCACCTACAGTGGAGACCAAGGAGGATGCTGGGAACTTCCACAAAGGAGACCCACAGGAGGGTGGCAGGGGACCCTGCAGGGGAAGGAAACAACTCTGGTGGGGGACTCCATTGTTAGGAAGGTAGAACTGGGCAAGGAAGGGAGAGGGAAGGGCTGCCTGCCTGGCGCCATGGCTTGAGGGACAGGGAGCGAATCCTCAGGATTGCCAGAGCAGCTGCACAGGGAGGGAGCTGGATGTCATTGTCCACCAGAGACAAATGACCTGGCTAAGAAAAGGATTAGAGAAGTGCAGGAAGAGTTTGTGGAATTGGGGAGGGCCTTAGTCAGTAGCATGCACGGTAACCTTCTCGGAGGTGCTACCCATCTATGGCATAGGAGAGGCTAGGATGTTCCATACCATGGATTCAATCAGTGGTTGAAAACTGGTGTGGAGCTCAGGGATTTGGCTTCATTGGGGACTGGGGGTCCACCTGGAGTGATGCAAGCCTATACTGGCATGATGGGCTGCTTCTGTCCGGGAGGGGAACCAGGATCCTAGGTGATAGGTTTAAATGCTTCATTGGCAAGCTTTTAAACTAGCCAAGGGGGGAGGCACTGGAAAGGAGCAGGAAAATCCTAGCCCCCCCAAACAATCATGGTAGTAAGTGTGGCAAACACCAACATGGAGGTGTCAATAGGGAGAAGGGTAGGGGTAAATGGAGTAAGTGACAAAGGCAAGAAGGACAGGGATGGGGCAAAAGGGGGTAAGGCCATCAGGAAATGGAGGGTAATGAGTACCAATGCCCATAGTCTGGGCAACAAGCTCCTGAGCTGGGCCTTAATGGAAGAGGGATGCCTGGATATCATAGCAGTCACAGAAACATGGTACACAGAGAACCATGACTGGGATGTTAACATACCAGGGTACATAACCTACAGGATAGACAGGCAGGGAGAATAGGGGAGGAGTAGTCTCTATGTAAAGGAAGGATAAAAGCAACTGAACAAAAGAGTAACAGGGAGGAGAGGAGGCACTGTGGGTCACCTTGAGACTGGAAAGGGCACACAATCCGCACAGGGTTGTGTACAGACCCCTATGTCAGGGGAAGGAATGGACAAGGATATGATGGAAGGCATTCTAGAATGGCAGAGAAAGGGAGATACTGTTGATGGAGACCTGAATATGCCAGATGTTAACTGGAGCACATTTGCTGCAGCCACATCCAAGAGCAGGGCCATTCTTGATGCCACAGGTGGCAGGCATTAGACAGTTAGTTTCGAACCCACTTGTGAGGGAGCAATCTTAGACCTCGGACTCTCAAACGGGGCAGTGAGAGGATCTCAGATCTAGAAGTGGGTTACCATCTGGGGACAAGTGACCATCAAACAGTGTGGTTCACGTTAAACTCAGGCTACAGAGTCAAGCCATACAAAAGTGAGGGTACTGACCTTTAGAGGGCTGACTTTGGCAAGATGTGGAGAGTGCCTCAGAAAAGACTCAGCAAACAGGCTAGAAGGAGGTGTGGAGCACCAATGGGGAATTATCAAAACTGCCATCACAGACGCAACAAGCCTTTGTGTGAAGCAAATAAACAAATCAAAACGAAAGAAAAAGCCACTATGGTTCTCAAGAGAGGTGGCTGTGAAAGTAGGAAGAAAAAGATAGCATTCCGGAAGTATAAGGAAACACAGAAGGAGCAGGACAGAGAGCTGTACCAGTTAAGGCAGAAAGAAGCAGGGAGGGAAGTCAGAATAGCAAAGGCCCAAACTGAGGAAAAGATAGCCAACTCAGTTAAGAAGGGGATAAAACCTTTATAGGTACATCAGCGAGCGAGAAAGACAAAGGAGGGATAGTGAGGCTGAATAGAATGAACGGTGGTGGGCAGAGAGGACAGTGAAAAGCAGGAATACTGAAACTAATATTTCTGCTCAGTATTCACAAAAGAGGAGGGGAAGTGCCTAATCCAATTAACAGAAGCACCTTTGATACGGGAGTCGATCCCAGTCCTTTCACAGAAGAAAGGGTTCTGCAAGAACTCCTAAAACTGAAGGTGGACAAAGCAATGGGTCCTGATGGAATTCACCCCAGAATTCTAAAAGAATTAAGGAAGGAACTAGTGAAACCACTGGCTACTCTTTTTAATAAATCATGGGAGGATGGTGTGGTACCCGAGGACTGGAGGAAGGTGGATGTGATTCCTCTTCACAAAAGTGGGACCAAGACAGAGGCAGGAAACTACAGACCTGTCAGTCTGACCTCTGTGGTAGGGAAAGTGATGGAGTCACTTGAAGGAAAGAATAGTTGAGTACCTAGAGGTCAGTGGAGCACAGGATCCAAGGCAGCATGGGTTCACAGTGGGAAGGTCATGTCAGACTAATCTAATAGATTTCTTTTACTGGGTGACCAAAGTAGTAGACCAGGGAGGGCTGTGACATGGCCTACCTAGACTTTAGCAAGACATTTGACGAGTCCCACACAAAAGATTGATAGTCAAATTAACCAGCCTGGGAGTGGGTCCCAGGGTGGTAGCCTGGGTAAACATTGGCTGGACAACAGGACACAGAAGGTAATTGTAAATGGAGTCCACTTGAAGAAAGGGCGTGTTACTAGTGGGGGTACCACAGGGTTCAGATAGGGTCCAGTCCTTTTAATGTCTTCATCAGTGACATTGCAGAGGGACTGAAGGAAAAGTATGCCTTTTGCAGATGACACAAAGATCTGCAACAGGGTTGATACACAAGGAGGCGTGGAAAGGATGAAAAGGACTTAGCAAGGTTGGAGGAATGGTCAGACGATGGCAGCTAGGATTCAATGCAAAAAGCAAATAATGCACCTGGGAAACAAGAACCCAGGGAAGAATACACAATGGTGGGGAGCTAGTAACAACAACAAAACAGGAAAGGGACCTGAGGGTAATCATATCAGATGACCTTAAGGTTAGCAAGCAATGTAAGAAGGCAGTAGGGAGGGCAGGGGGTATACTGGGATGTATAGGGAGAGGCATCAGCAGCAGAAAACAGGAAGTTGTTATCCCTCTGTACAGACAGTTGGTGAGACCCCATCTGGAATACTGTGTCCAGTTCTGGAGACCCCATCTCCGCAAGGACATAGACAAGATAGAGGCAGTCCAGAAGAGGGCAACTAAAGTGGTTCAGGGTCTGCAAGAGAAGCCGTATGAGGAGAGACTAAAGGAGCTTAATATGTATACCCTTGAGGAAAGAAGGGAGAGGGGACATGATAGAAACTTTCAAGTACCTCAAGGAATCAACAAAGTCCAAGAGGGTAGCATCTTTCAGAAAAGAGACTTGCAAGAACAAGGGACACAATTTAAAGATAGAAGGAGGGCGGTTCAGGGGCAATGTGAGGAAGTATTATTTCACAGAGAGGGTAGTGGATGCATGGAACAGCCTCCTGAGGAAGTTGTGGGGTCTAAAACTGTGGGAGAATTCAAGAATGCATGGGACAGACATAAGGCAATTCTTGTGGGGGGCAGGAAGATAAAGGCTGTTGGTTAACTAGGATCTGCGGCCTATCCTGTAGGTAGGGAAATGGGCAGACTAGATGGGCCTAGCGGTCCTTATCTGCCATCAAAGTCTATGTTTCTATGTAGTGTGAATGAATAACTGGTTTTGCTCTGGTGGAAGTGCTGGGGACTTATAGTACATTCCTACTTCAATATGTTTTCTATTGGGAATGTTTATTTTGACCCAAAGTTGTTGGCAGCGCATGGTGCCCAGAATGAGTAAGCTGACAGCAGGTGTCATCATGAGGGATTTTTTTTGTAACCGAGTAAACTTTATTGAGAATTTCAAAAAATATGTACAAGCTCCAAAGAAAGTAGTGTATAAAGAGTATCAGTGCACTGTAAAACATATCAAGCCGAATGCAGTAACTATGTAAAAGAATTATATCCATTACCATTCCTCCCAAAAGCCAAAGCTTCCAGTAAGACAGCTAAGTGCATAGTTTAAACAGGCAAACTAACAAACAAATAAAAGAACCAACCAGAACAAAAAAAAAGGAAAAAGTGCAGGAGGCAGCATTAGGGTTCTACAACTTTTAAAACATGATCATGTTCTATGCAGAAAAGAAAACAAAAAGGACAGTGGCAACAGGTAGCAGTAATATACTCATGAATAGAGATGGTCAAAATCCACAAATTTCGTTCTACAAAATATTTTGCAAAATATTTAGTGGGTGCAAAATGTGAAATTGCACCAGAGAAATGTGGAATTTTGCCTGCAAAATGTGGACGTTTGCCCATGAAATGCTGAATTTTGCAACTCACTGGCAAAATACTGCTGTTCACGGGTGAAATTCTTTGTTTCACTGGCAAAATTCCACATTTTGCACCCACAAAACATTTCATGGAATGCGTGAATTTCGCAAAATATTTTGTGAGGCGAATATCATGATTTTGCCAGAATTTCACCAGCGAAATTCAATGTTGCTGCATCTCTACTTGTGAAGGAATTGTGGAGAAAGAGATGAAAATCATTATCTAGTGAGACTGAAACAAATGAAGCAAGGTATGGAGTGCTTGCCACCGATTACAATAGGTTTTGTTGGCATGCCTCAAACTGACTAGAATTCGCTCCATACATATTGCTTCAAGGATGACTGCTAGCCATTCCCTATAGGATGGAGTCTGGTCATTGGACCAGTGCCTCCCTATAATTTGCTTAGCAACTGCTGTGATAAGAACCATATGGTACTTATGCTGACCAGCTAAAATCTCTAGGCCTAAATCTGTGAGACACAGAAGAGGCTTGACATCTTGTACACCTAATAATGGGTCTAATCTCATTCTAATTTCCTGCCAGAGTGACATGGTTTTGTCGCAGTACCAGATGATCTGCTTAAGAGTTCCTTTAACACAGATGTCAATCTACAGGTATCATAGTCTGGCCAGTTTATCCAGAAAATAATACATAATAAATAATTTGTATTGAGCCAGTTTCAGACAATCAGACTTTAGATAGTTACACAAGTTATGCCAGATCATAGCAGCATTAGCCTCTTCCATGTGTACTACAAATGCTGTGCTCCAATATTCTAACCTTAAGTTTAATTTACAAGTAGCATAGTCTCTCAATCTCTTGTACAGAGAGGATATTGCATTTCTATGGGTCACGTACTGGCTCATTAAGTATCAAATCTCTGTAGCCTGTATAGGTCAGGGGTGAGGGCCTAGAGCAGTAGAACCTATCTGTTGTAACTGCATATATGGAAAAACTGCTGTATCACCTAAAGCATCCTGGGCCTTAAATGCATTGAAGGAGAAGAAGGTGTCTCTTGAATGACAGAAGGGAGCTTCACCATGAGGGACTTGACCACAGGATTTATGAGGCACTGTGTGCTCTCAACTTCAGCAATGAGGTCCTAAATAGGAATGTCAAAGAACTGAATCAAAACATTGAGGACCACCTTGCTGTTGCTGAGAACTCATAGGACTTGCTGAGTCAGATGCTGGAGAGATGTGTGAGGCCAATTGTTCCTGCAGCAGAGAGAATGTCAATGTGCAGCACCCTGCACAAGACCTGGGTCCTCTAGAAGAGCTCCTGGCTGTCTTCATTGAAGATGAAGAGCTCTGAACCACCAGTTCCTCACTCATGGACATTGCCAATGCAGCAGTTTCTACTTTTAATGGCCATTGCAGGAAACTGTCCACAGAGAGTACACCTCACCTCCATAGACCAGCGTGGATGCCTCTCTTCACTAAAAGAAATGGACATTAATAGAGTTCAAAAAAAGATGCACAATATTTTTTTCTGAAGGGGGCTTTTTGTGTTTTTTTTTCCTCTCCTTGCTCAGTCAGCCCTCCATCTGAGGTCACTCCAGCCCCGTCACCCCAAAGTCTGCTGGGATTTACTGTACCTGCCACTGTCTTCTCACAGGGCTTGCCCTCCTCAGCGGGGTTTGGCAGGGTCCCCCAAACCCGACCGCGGAACGGATCCAATTCTTGCAACATGCCCAACTGGTCAGGTGTGGGGCCTGCGAGTCCTCGTTAACCTGCACTGGAATTTTTTCTCCTGGTTTTCACCCCAAAGACATGACATGCAATGACATCATGGTGCATGCCACATGCTCCCATATGATGAGTACCGATGTCTGCCTTGTTTCCTGATCTGTCATAGCACACAGCTGCCTTTCTTCCAGCTTCCACCAGGGGCCAGGCAAGCTGCAGGCTCTGTACACACTACCTCCTGAAGGAGGAGAGCGGTCCTGGGAATGCTCAGTTCTTGTCCCCCTGGCCCTCCCCTCTGACAGCTGGGATTCACTCCTGAACCCAGACTGTTGGCATCACAAGCTGTAGTCCTACGGATGCGCTGGTGAGTCAGATGACTATTTGTGTTTTTTCTTTTATAACAGAAATAATTTATTTTGAATACTTTTATTTGTATAAGTATGTATATTTAAAATGTCTTATTACTGTATGTAACATTTTATTTTTTAAATTAACTTCACTGTTTCTGTGTTTTTAATTCTAAAATATATTTCATGACAAGTGATTGGAACCATCTAGCTTCAGAAGTGCAGTAACCTATAAGTTGTGTGATTCTTCACAGCTACATCCCAAGGCCCTCCATGCCATGCATCATGTGGCTGGGCCCTGCATTTCTGTCAGTTCACATGAAGATACACATAACCCTCTATGTTCTGCACCTAGTGAGTGGGTTATTGCAGATACAGACATGTGAGTGGGTCCATCTAGCTAAAGATGCTGACAGAAAGGGTCCTCTGGTCTCTGCACCATGTTAGGGATATATGTGGCAGCTGAAATGCAGGGCCCTTTATTTATTTTATTTATTTATTCATTCATTAACCAGCTAGGTGCACTGATCTGAGGACCATTTTCATGCATGATCCAGGCCACAGAGGTGTCACAAGAATACAGTAAATACAAATACAACAGGATATAGATATGTACAGATAAGTCATAGTTAAATACAGTGCAATTAGGTAAACAGAAGTAATGGGGAAAATTGTACAGAACAGGGTACAAATATATCGAAGATAACTACAGTCCAAACAGGTAAAGAGATGTAGTAGGTAGACTGTACAGAACAGGGTGCAAATATATAAAAGATAAATACAATGCAATTAGGCAAACAGAAGTAAGGCGAAAGTGTGAAGAGGTTTAGTAAGGGGGGGTAGGGCGCAATACCCAGACAGTACAAAGTGATAGACAGGAAAAAATATCACCCTGCATGAAACATAATGGTAAACCACCTAACTTGGCAGAGTCTAAGATCACTTAAAGAGGGGGAAAGTAATTTCCCAGATCCCCCAGGGGAACAAGAGCAGGTAGATGTGGTCAGTATGTGTGTCCTGAGGAAACAGTGGAAGTGCTGTGGTGAGTCAAGGGTTCACACGGAGGATGGCAGGCTCTTCCAAAGGGTGGAGATGGCAGAAGAGGAAGCCCTTTGACCTATGCAAGTGGAAACTTGTGGGCATTCGAATAGGAGGCTGTAGCATGGCGGAGGACATGGGCATACATTTTAGGCTGAAGTAGAAACATAGAAACATAGAATTTGACGGCAGATAAGGACTGCTTGGCCCACCTAGTCTGCCCATTTTCCTACCTAACAGATAAGCTGCAGATCCTAGTTAACCAACAGCTTACTTCCTCCCTCCTACCCCCCACTTGGACTGCCTTATGCCTGTCCCATGCATTCTTGAATTCCCCCACTGTTCTTGACTCCACGACCTCCTCGGGAGGCTGTTCCATGCATCCACAACCCTTTCTGTGAAAAATACTTCCTCACATTACCTCTGAGCTGTCCCCCCTCTATCTTCAAATTGTGCCCCCTTGTTCTTGCACATCTCTTTTTCTGAAAGATGCTACCCTCTTGGACTTTGTTGATTCCCTTGAGGTACTTGAAAGTTTCTATCATGTCCGCTCTCTCCCTTCTTTCCTCAAAGGTATACATATTAAGCTCCTTTAGTCTTTCTTCATATGTCTTCTGGTGCAGACCCAGCACCATTTTGGTTGCCCTCCTCTGGACAGGCTCCACTCTGTCTATGTCTTTGGGGAGATGGGGTCTCCAGAACTGCACACAGTACTCCAGATGGGGTCTCACCAACTGTCTGTACAGAGGGATAACAACTTCCTGTTTTCTACTATTGATGCCTCTTCCTATGCATCCCAGTATCTCCCCAGCCTTCCTTACTGCCTTCTCACATTGCTTTCCCACCTTTAGGTCATCTGATATAATTACCCCCAGGTCCCTTTCCATTTTTACTGTTGTCAGTATCTCACCCCTATTGTGTACGCTTCCCCTGGGTTTTTGTTTCCCATGTGCATTACCTTGCACTTCTTTGCATTGAATCTGAGCTGCCATACATTTGACCATTCCTCCAACCTTGCCAAGTCCCTTCTCATCCTTTCCACTCCATCTTGTGTATCAACCCTGTTGCAGATCTTTGTGTCATCTGCAAAGAGACATACTTTTCCCTTCCAGTTCCTCTGCAATGTCACTTATAAAGACATTAAAAAGGACCAGTCCCAGTAATGAACCCTGCGGTACCCTGCTAGTAACCTCCTTTCTTCACTGTGTACTCCATTTACTACTACCCTTTACGTCCCTGTTGTCCAGCCAATTTTTATCCAGGCTACCACCTTGGGACCCACTCCAAGGCTGGCTAACTTATGATTAATCTTTGTGGGACTGTATCAAATGCCTTGCTAAAATCTAGGTAGGCCATGTCCACAGCCCCTCCCTGGTCTACTACTTTGGTCACCCAGTCAAATAAATCCATTAGATTCATCTGACACGACCTTCCCACTGTGAATCCATGCTGCATTGGGTCCTGTGCCCCACTGACCTCTAGGTACTCAACAATTCTTTCCTTCAGAAGTGATTCCATCATTTTCCCTACCACTGAGGTCAAACTAACTGGTCTGTAGTTTCCTGCCTCTGTCCTGCTCCCACTTTTGTGAAGAGGAATCACATCTGCCCTCCTCCAGTCCTCGGGTACCACCCCATTCTCCCAAGATTTGTTAAAGAGAGTAGTTAGCGGTGTCACTAGTTCTACCTTTAGTTCTTTTAGAATTCTTGGGTGAATCCCATCAGGCCCCATTGCTTTGTCCACCTTCATTTTTATTAGTTCTATCAGAACCCTTTCTTCTGTAAATGGACTGGTATCGACCCCCGTCTTCAGAGTGTTTCTCTTGTTTGGTTTAGGTACCTCCCCCTCCTCTTCCTTTGTGAATACTGAGCAGAAATATTAGTTCAGTATCCCTGCTTTTTCACTGACACCCTCTACCCACCTTCCCTCCCCTTTACTAAGCCTCAGTATCCCTCCTTTGGTCTTTCTTCACTCCCTAATATACCTATAAAAGGTCTTATCCCCCTTCTTAACAGAATTGGCTATCCTTTCCTCGGTTTGGGCCTTTGCTATTCTGACTGACTTCCAGCCTCTTTCTGCTTTTAACTGATAAAGTTCTCTGTCCTGCTCCTTCTGTGTTTCCTTATATTTCCTGAATGCTATCCTTTTCTCCTTAACCTTCCTGCCACCTCTTTGAGAACCATAGCGTTTTTCCTTCATTGTGTTTTACTGATTTGTTTTCACAAAGGCTTGTTGCCTCTGTGATGGCTGTTTTGATTACTCCCATTGTTCCTCCACCCCTCCTTCTTGCCTGTTTGCTAGTGCTTTTCTGAGGCACTCTCTCATTTTCCCAAAGTCAGCCCTCCTAAAGTCCAATACTCTTGCTTTTGTATGGCTTGATTGTATGGCTGTGTTTATCGTGAACCACACTGTTTGGTGGTCGCTTGTTCCCAGATGGCTACTCACTTCTAAATCTGAGATTCTTTCTCTATCCCCATTTGAGAGTACCAGGTCTAAGATTGCTCACTCCCGAGTGGGTTCCAATACTAGCTGTCTGAGGCATACCCCCTGTAGGGCATCAAGAATGACCCTGCTCTTGGATGTTCCTGCAGCAAAGGTGCTCCAGTTAACATCTGGCATATTCAGGTACCCCATCAACAATATCTCCCCTTTTTCTGCCATTTTAAGAAAGCCTTCTATCATTTCCTTGTCCATTCCTTCCCCCTGAGATGGGGGTCTGTATACAACCCCCATGCGGATTGTGGTGCCATTTCTTGTCTCCAGGGTGACCCAGAGTGCCTCATTTGCTCCCTGTTTACTCTTTAGTTCTGTTGCTTGATCCCTCCTTACATAGAGAGCTACCTCCTCCTCTTTACCCTCCCTGTCCCTCCTGTAGATTGTGTATCCTGGTATGTTGACATCCCAGTCATGGTTCTCTGTAATATGTTTCTGTGACTGCCACAATATCCAGGCAACCTCTTCCATCAAGGCCACTAGTTCAGGGAGCTTGTTACACAGACTACGGGCATTGGTAATCATCACCCTCCACTTTTTGTTAGCCTTACCCCTTTTAGCCCCATTCCTGTCCTTACTGTCTTTGCCTTTTTTTACATTTACCTCTGTTCTGCTCCCTAATAACTTCTTTACCTTGGTTTTTACCTCACTAATCACCATGTTTTGTGGGGGGAGGCTGGGATTTCCCTGCTCCTTTTCAGTGCCTCCCCCCTTGGCTAGTTTAAATGCTTGCCAATGAACATTTAAACCTTCTCACCTAGGATCCTGGTTCTCCGGGACAGATGCAGACCATTGCACCAGTATAGGTCTGCATCCTCCAGGTGGCTCCCAGTCCCCAATGAAGCTAAACCCTGAGCTCCACACCAGTTTTTCAACCACTGTTGAATTCCCTGGTGAGGAGTGCCCCTAGCATCTCTTTCACATAGACAGGCAGCACTCCGAGAAAGTTACCGAGTGCTTACTTGTCTAAGGCCTCCCCAACTCCACAAACTCCTCTTGCACTGCTCTGATCCCATTCTAGCCAGGTCATTTGTCCCTAGGTGGACAATGACATCCAGCTCCCTCCCTCATGCAGCTCCTCCCACGATCCTGAGGATTCTGCCTCCTGTCCTCCAAGCTGTGGCACCAGGAAGGCACCTCACCTCCTCTCCTTCCTCCCCATTTCTACCCCCTAATGATTGAGTCCCCACCAAGAGTTGTTTCCTTCCCCTGTGGGGTCCCATGCCACCCTCCTGTGGGTCTCCTTTGTGAATGTTCCCTGCATCCTCCTTGGTCTCCGCTGCAGGTGCCTCCATAGAGGAACCACTATCCACCAGAAGAGTGAATGAATTGTGGAGAGGTACAGCTGGAGGGATGCAAGTCTGTTCCACCACCCTTTCCCTCTCTGAGCCCACCCTGGTCCAGCCTCTCTTTCTTGGCAACCTCTGAGGTAGTGGCATTGGCCCTGGTGGTCCCTGGGTGGGGAGGAGTTTTCACGAATCCTAGCCAGGTCAGCCTGAGACAGGCACTCTCCTCTCAGACCAGAGAGGGGTGCCTGCAAATAGGCAGCATCACAGCCTCCAGAATGTCTCCTGAACACTGCCGCCTACAGCCATTGCACTGCACCACTCGTGATTATGTCTTATTTTGTGTCCTCTACTGTTTCTCTGTATGCTTACTCTCCTCTCCTTATAACTCTCACCCTTCCTGTTCTGGGACACCAACTTCCTATCTTCTTCAGTAGCCTCCTTCTTCCTTGCTCAATGTCAGACCACCAGCAGCTGGGGGGGAGAGTGAGCTACTTTTTTCCTTTAGGGTTGACAAAACCAATGTTTCTCTATGATCCTTCCCTTCCTACAGCCAAACAGGAAGTTGTAATTTGAGTCACCTGCTTTTATAGTGTCTAAGCCACACCCCCCATTAAGCTCTCTTTCCCCCTACTGGTTTAGCAAAGTCAGCTGATACAGTACCCTTCCCAGCACAGAACACACACTGACTTTCTTTCTTTCCTTTCTTTTTTTAACCCTAGATAAGACCCCTTCTACTTCTAATAAAGTATCTGTCTACTGAATCTCAACAGACACTGACTCCTGCTGAGATATAAGTTTTAAATTAATAAGAAAATGTAGCTTCTTTTAGTTAGCTGCTTTCTGCTTTACAAGCAAGGCTAGTAGGGGGAGAGAGGGGATGACATAGGACTGCGGATGGCCCTACTTACTGTGCAAGCTAGGAGATAGGTACATCTGACCTGAAGGGGGAGCCAACCAACTTTCAGATATAGGGTGCAGAGGTGGGAGGAATAAGGAACCAGGAAGGCAATGCAGCAAATGTTGTTCTAAGTAGTGTTTAGTCTTGTTTGACTTATGGAGTAGGTTTGTGAGTAGATGGGGGAGCCATAATTCATGTTCTGTGCATCTACAGATGCAGATGTACAGGACCTTCTGAGCCCTATGCAATGAGAGACATCCATATGCATGTGAAAGCACAGGGGCCTCCGGGCCCTACACATGTAGTGTCCTTACTTCATAACTTTGTTGTTTATTTTCACCCACAATTATCAGCATATCATTTTTATAACTACACCTCATGAACCAGTTAACACACATTTTTTCAAAACACATTCAGAACTTGATTTTGCAGAACTGCAAAATCACCTGACAGATCAACTTTAAAAAATGTCACCAGTATGGTTCATGAGGTAGGTTAATAAAAAACACATGTTGAAAATTTAGTTTCAAAACCTGTAAAAACAGCCAAGCAATGAACTAAAGCTGGTATTCTTTTAAAATACAAAAATCTTCTTTTGTGAGCAGAGATTTCTTGTTCATTAGCCAAAAATCTTATTTTGTGAGACTCATGAAAGAGGAATCTTGGATCATGAAACAAGAAAGGGGGACATCATTTTTTGCCATGCTTCTTTTGTGAGCCAATTTTTTATTTTTCATGAGTGTCATGAAATAAGATTGTTGGCTCATGAAAGAGGAATCTTGTCTCATAAACAGAGAGGGTGAGACTTATGCTTTTATTGAATAGTTGTTTCATGAGTTGCAGTTAATGTTACATAACTTACAAAAGAAGATTGTTGGCTCATGAAAGAGGACTCTCAGCTCATGAAAGATGATAGTGAGACTTAGTTTTTTTCATGCTTCTTTCATAAACCAAAGTTCTTCTTTCATGAGTCTCATGAAAGATGATTGTTGGTTAACAAAAGAGGAATCTCAGCTCATGAATGTAATGGATGGGACTTGGTTTTTTTTTGTAGTTGTTTCATGAGAAACATTTCTAATTTCATGAGTGTCATGAAAGAATATTGCTCACAAAAGAGGATTTTCAGTTCACAAGGGAAAATGGTGGGACTTAGTTTTTTTCATACTTTTTTCATGAGTCTGCAGCCTTCTTTCATAAGAGTCATGAAACAAGAATTTTGGCTCATGGAACAACCATGCAAAAAACCTAAGTCCCACCCTTTTCTTTCATGAACTGAGATTCTGCCTTCATGAGCCAACACTCTTCTTTCATGAGACTCATGGACCAAGAAATTCAGCTCACGAAACAAGCCTCACTAAGCTGTCCATCTAGGATTTTAGGGATGTCCAAAACCATATTTTAGGGTTATTTTCCAAAAAAACAACAAACCCCCAAATTGAGCTGAACAGGTCCTATTTAGCTAGATTAATATGTTTGTTTTTCTCCAGTGCATCATTTTTATGGATTTCAATTTTTTGAACAATCAGAACAAGATAGTTGCATATGAAATAAGAATTTTTCCTCATAAAAGAATGTCAGCTCACTTGAGAAGTATCTTCTATCATAAGCTGAAAATGATTCACTCACATCAAACATACAGTATCAATGAAAGCTACTTCTGTGCATGTTCAGAACTAAAATTTCAAATCCTTATAGCCTGGGAACAGATTAGTATTTTTACCCACACCCACAAAAGGCATCTTTTTAAGGCAAACCCCATCTACCCTGAAAAGTTCAGAATAAATGAGAGCAAAAAAAAAAAATCCCCAATCTCAATTTTACTATCAAGATCTCAGAATCCAGATATCAAACCATCACAAAACCTATCAGATCATGAATCCTTACCACTCACACCACACATGCAAAATTACATGCAATTCAGTTGAACTGTTGTTAAGCTATTAAAGTTCAACATTAGGGGTTTAATATTAAGTACCCAACTGAACCCTAACTACAAGCCCCCTATAGTACATTATATAAAACATAATTACACACACACAAGCAGTAACTTCAAAAATTCAACTTTTATAGCATTTGCACTGTAAGCACTCAATACAATAATACTCTAATTTATTTTTAAAAGAGAAGTAGGCTTTAATTTGAAGAAGCAAAGGTAGTATATTCCATTTGTTATTTATTTTAAAATATTTATACATGATTGGGCTGCTTAGGTATAACTAGAGGTGGGCGAAAGTTGTGAATGCCCCTTTCATGGAAATTTTGTGAAAATTCTGAAATTTCTCAGAATTTTCTGAACTTCTGCCATGGGCAAGGTCAAAATCTTCTGAATGTGTCTGGTGGATTTTCATCCTATTCTGTGGAATTTTTGGGCTGAACTATAGAATAATACACATGAACTGTGGAATAATAGTTCTGAGGAATTTTTTTCCACAGTTTAATGAATTATTCCGCAGTGCATGCAATTATTCCTCATTTCAGTATCAGTTCTGTGGACTTTTTCCTTCACAGTTTAATAAATTAATCTGCAGTTTTTACATTTTTTCCACCGTTCTAAATCCGAAGTTCCGTGAATATTGATAATTTGATTTCTGCACTTTTGCAGAAGCAAAAGTCCGACTTTTGTGGAAATTCCAGTGGTGGAAATTTTAATTTTTGCACATCTCTAGGCATAACAGCTTATTTTCCAAACTCCACTGTTGAGAATGCCAGACAGTTAAATGTTGCAATGCTACAAACAAGTTAAACATGGCAAGCAAAAACAATTTAGTTCTTTTATTTATTTCTTAGTTTTGACTAGGAAAGGCACACTGGGTGTGACGGTTTGATTCAAGGTGCACCCTGGGGTATGCTATCTGGACCTGCTTCATTGACAGGGGAACTATTGGCCAGACCACTGAGAAAACACTCTACTCATCATAAGGACTGGATAAACTTGGAGATGTGCACATGTGCATGTTTTGTGAAATGCAGAAAATCTGCAATGCTTACATTTCTTTCTCAAATTGGGGACTATATTGGAGAAAATTCCAGATCCATAATGTGTGGAAAAATTTCCACAAGTTCATATTTTGTTGAAAAACAAAATCTGTAAGTCCACAACTTGCAGAAACTTTCATAAGTCCACAACTTACAGGAAAAAAGTCTGCAACTCTACAAAGTTCTACAAGTACAAACTGGCAAAGTAATTAAAAAAACTGCATTTTTTTGCGCTTGGAAAAGCCATACTTATATAAATGCAGATTTCTAATTTTGCCCTTCTTCCTTATAATAAGAGCCAAGGGATCATTAACATTCACCTGGACAGCTATCACAGATGGGCAGATGAACTTCCATTCAACATGTCATCTGAATGATAACACCTTAACTGTGCAGAACTCCCCCATTCATGTCATGCTGCACAACAGTGTCAGTATTTGGTATTTTATTGATCTAAGTTCCTGATGTGGGGCCAGAGCACATGACTTTCTGATCTTCTGGTCTTATAGAGGAAAAAAAGCTTACTGTGCTGCTGACAATATGGGAGAATACATTCCTACATGTAGAAGTTGCAAACATGTTGAACATGGACAAATGTTTTCAGGCTATTATTTACTTCATAAGCAATAGTATGGTAATAATAGAGTAAGTTGTTTACCATAAAGTGACAATCTAGTTTTAATAGTATTGTGAATGAAAGTGTGAGGTTATATGGGACTAGGTACTGTTTGTAAGAACCTAAAATGAAAAACAAAATCTCTTGTGTTCCCCCCCGAAATCTGCCTTAAGTTGATCAGCCTCATAAAATCTGAAGAATAGGCCAGCTTTCAAAACTTTTTTTCACATAGTAATGATGTAAAATAAATCCAGTCCCTGCTGTTTTCTAATGGGTCAGTGGGAAGTTTGCTAGAGCCTTTGTTAGCACACCTGGTCTGTGATGTCATGCATGATAACTAGGGTTTACTTTTGCAAGCTGAAGTGCTGAAAGACAGATGTCATACAGTAGGAAGGTTTTCATTTAACTGAGTTATAGAACATAACTTATAAGAAGGAACCAACAAGGTTTATTTTTTAAGCCAATAATTTTCATATACAAAGGACTGAAATCACTAAACTTTTGTGTGCAGTATAAAGAGCTGTAGTTAAGTTGTTGTACTACCTTTGCCAGAGGACCCAATAAAAATCTTGTTTAACTACCAGGGTTTGGAGAGTGTAATATGGGGATGTATAACATAAGTACTAAACATTGCCGTACATAAGTATTTGTGGGCCTTTGTCATCTAGAAAAGTCACACAATGTTCATGTAAATTCAGAAAGACCACAAGACCTACATTATTGCCCCAAAACAGCCATTTCGTTACTCTTGGAGCTTCTTTTTTTTTTTTTCAAAAGGATGGTATATCTTAAAAAAGGACATTGCACTCCTATAATTTTATAAGTATTATTTTAAGGAAATAATTTCCTAAACATATATATATATATATAGTTGCCATTTACTCACATAGGATTGCCCTGCTGAGATTAAACATAGAGAGTAATGTATGGGCAATCATACACAACAAGGCTGTGTTTCCATTGAGGATTTGAGACGATAGCATATGAATCTCAAGAGCAAAGCTTGAGAGGTCCATGCTGCCATCTCAACCCTGAGATGGAAACACATGCCAAGTTGTGTGGTTCCCCATATTTTATTTTATATAGTATATGTTTTTTTACACCAGAGTGACAGACCTCTGCTAAAGTGAAAACCAAAAATCTTGCCATTTCTTTGTTCTACTCAATGATCAAAATCAAATTTACAGGCATTTAACAGTTAAAAAGTACAACTTTTTGCACTGGGTGGTTAGTAAGTAGCTAGATGTGGAATAAATGAGAAATTTAACTTGTATGACCTTTGAACTGTGCAGAACAACCATTTGAAATGTGTACAACACCACTTTGGAATGCACACAATGGTTTAGAATGTGCACAACAAGGGTTCTGAGCAGGCTGATTTTTAAACAGAACAAAGGCTAACCATATACTATATCTCATTTCAAGTTGGGTCCTACTTCTATTAATTTCTGCAGCTGCATGGACTGGAGTGCAAAGATGTTAAAGCAGCACTGCAATGAAAAAAAAAATGCTTTTCCAAAAAGGTAACTTCAGTTACAGTTAATTAAAATATTGACAAACCTGTCAAATCTACCTTTCTAGTTAGTGTCAGTGCTGTGCACCATGGGTTTTTTTTTATTCTTTTTATCCTAACCCTTACCAGGTCTGAAATGGTATTTCTAAGCCAAATGTGATGGCCAACTTTTTTACTTGGGAAAAACCTAATTTAAAACATTTTTAAAATACTCAGTAGGGGTGAGTGAAAGTGCAGATTTCTGCCATCGCAGAAGTTCCTTGAAATTTGGAAAATGTAATGGAATTTTCTGCTCTTTCACCAGTGGCAGAATTCCAAACTTTCACCAAATAACTGTGGCTTTCTGCCTATCACTACAACATTTAATTATGAACTGTGGACATTTTACATGACGTGGAAATAAAGTCTCTTGCTTAGTATTTCACCATATATCGTAATTATCCATGGTTTGCATTACTTCTGTGGGATTTTTCCTGCAGTTTAATACATTGACCCACATTTCTTACATTTATTCTGCAGTTTTTTTTGGTGGAATTTCTGTGGAAGTTGGCAAAATGATTTCCAAACTTTCTCAGAGGTGAAAATCCGACTTTTTTTCGCACATCCCTAATACTCAAACATTAGTAGAACTAGAAAATTCAACCACCTAATTAAAATGGAAGATTTCTGGATTATTTTATAGTGAAATACTGTAGGGTCAGATTGTTTGCCCAATTTTATTGCACTGCTGTTTAAAAGAGACACTGTCAACCTGTTTTTCATCATATTATTTCTAGTTAAAAACCTACATTTTATGCTTGCTTACCTTTTCTAAAATTCATTGATGTTGCTGTTTATTTTGTCTGTCTCCTTGTTTAGTAGAACTGATATGCATGCTAATGTATATTTATAAGCAACCTTGTTTTGTTTACAGTCATGGATCTGTTCTTACTGCATACTTCCTAAGCATTAGAAGCACACCCAAACAGTGCAATCACTCATAAGGCAGTAGCCTCCTACACTCCCACTGCATCATGAGGGGCTAAACTGTGTTGTGGGTGTTCCCAAGTCCAGAAAAGATGTAGTTGTAGCTGATCAAGGAATGTAAACAAACCTGTGTTTGTGTGGTAAAACCAGTATGGTATGAAGTCTGTTTTTCACTTTTTTAAAGAAAATGAGAGTCAGAATCAAACTACCAGCTACATCAGAAATTTCTGTAGAATGTTGTCAGTCTTAAAATATGTTCTTTTTAAACTAGGGACACTTTGAGATCCAAGGGGGTTGACAGTGTCCCTTTAAGTGATTTGTCTATGTCTATATCATTAGTATGTGTGCCTCTAGCAAGGTTTGAACCTGGGATCATCTGGTTCACTGGTCAATGAGTGACTAAGTGTAGGGAGAGAATGGTGCTTGTGTAACTTGGTAGGTTATTCTGTTAGGATACTTGTAACTAAAGTCTGATTGACAGTGAGTACTCTGAATAACTATACAATACTTGTGGTAATTTGTGCTCTCTGTCCCTTACAGGGACTACCACTGTTTTGTGATACCATGAAGGCACAGAAACCCTTTTGCAGAGCCAAACAAGAGACTGAAACATTCACTGACTTGAGGCATGACTTCAATAAGGAGAAGAGGAATGGTGAATGATGAATATGAAGGTAACGGCTGAAAGAGTGTGAGAGTAGAAATGCAGGAAAACTATAGGAAAAGTTACCACCATCTTGGCTCCAATTCACAGCTGAAAACTATTAATTGTAATATGACATGGAGGAGAGGAAAAACACCCTTATGAAGCAAACCTAGGTCACCACCTCAGCAGGATTTGGGAGAAAGTAGCAATGATTCAGATGCTGCTAAATTTAAATCCCAATCAGGGTAAACCTTTTGGAAAGAAGGGCTCTTACTCTATCCCTCATATAGGATAATGCTGCAAGGTGGTGCTGAATCTTTTGACATGGTTAAAGGGACCTTCTTCCCTCTTGAAGACAAAGCCCACCCAACAAGGCGTGATTTGAGTACAATAGCATCTTCTGAACAGTGGTCACCTGGCCTCAGTTCTGTGAGGAAGCCTAACCCTATGATTGAGAAGTGGGGGGACAAAAGGAAGAGGAATAGATTTAGACCAGGTGACTTGTTTGCAGATGCAGGAAGGATTGCATTATAAGGGTCACCACATCAATCTGCATGGTCAATGAGACCCCCCATAGAAAGGGTTTCCCTTTCAGGAAGCCATTAATACAACATCATGAGGTGCTTCTGACTTGATCTGAGTGGTTAAATGGGCCTCCATTGTGAGACTCCTACTCTGAAGATGCTGGTAAGGGAAGGGCGGACACCAAGAGGTATTGATGAGTCAATCTACATGACCAAAATGATTCTCACTTGGTGAGAGGTTCACCCTTCAGAAGCAGGTATCAAGAGACAGAAGGAGTATGTTGGACTTCCTGGTTGAAGGGACCTGGAGGATTCAATTAAAGAATAAGGAAAGTAGGCAGAATGTGATGGAGAAGGTGAAACCCTGAGACAGCAAAAGGAAAACAGGGCACTGAAACAGCTGGATTGCTGGGGGAGTGCCCAAAGGTATAATCATATAGCAGTGTAACAGGAGGCTGGCCATAACTGATATGATGTGGAGTGTGAGGGCATGTCTAGTAGGAGCATAGGGAATTAGCAGCAGATGAGAGTGCAGCCCATCTTGGCTCATTGACTGGTCCATTCGCAGTGCATGTAATACCATTAACACCCTTGCCTCTGGAATCAGATACTCTACCCACTCCCCCCCTTCCTTGAAGATACGGACAGGCAATGGACCATTGTCCACCACTGTGCATACAAAACAGAAACACTAGTTCAGTACGTTTAACTTCACTTACTATTCCCCTGTATGAGATGAAATAATGTTTTGTCCCGTTTTACTTTAGAAGTAACATGAGGGTAGAAAAGCCTTTTGGAACAAATGGCCATAATAAGGTGATGTTTAGTATCTCCTTGATTGAGCAGAGGCCAGATTCATTGGGGCTGGTTCCTGACTTCAGAATACAGACTTTGATGGATTGAAGGAGGCATTTCAGAACAGGCTGAAGCAAATACAGGAGGTTTCTGGAGTGGAATGAATATGGGAGGTTAAAATGAAAAGAAATTATGGGCAGCAGGGGAAAGCATTCTATACGTATATACACATTATAGGGATGCAATACTGCTCCTATAGTTAGGGTTGACTGGATTCCTCAATGTTAAACTCAATTTTTGCTCCTTAATAACTTTGGCACCATTCAACAGAATAGCCTAACAATTTGCATACATGGTCAGGGAGGTAAAGTCTCAAGACATGAAAAGTTTCATGCCACCATATTTTGTAATGTATGAGATCTTGGAAGCTAATTTTTGGAAAAGTAAAGATTGTTTTCCATAGACTTTACTGTTTTTGTTCTCATGCAAAGCCTAGATGGTACAGAATTTGTTCACAAAACATTCAGGGTAGAAGCAGCTTATGCCAAGATAGTGCCTTTCGAAAGTTGCATATAAAAATATTAAATGGTTCCAGAGTTATAAGGATTTCAAGTTTGTTTTTTGGATAACTTCCTGATATGAACAGTATGAAACACCAATCATGAGAGCTTAGTTTTTATGATTTACTTATCCTGAGATAGAAAAAATCCCGATCATGATGGCCACCATCTTGTTTTTTTAACTAAAAAAATTGAAAGTACATAAAAATGATGTATTTTCAAAATAAAAACACCTGAAGCTAGGTAAACAGTGCCTATTTAGCGAGATTCAGGTGTCTGTGTTTTGAAAATTGCCCTGGAAGTAACATGTATGGGCACCTGAAAATCCCGGGTGCTCAGCTTAGTGAGATGAGCCATTCAAAGGTGTTCTCTGTATGAGAACAGTGGGAATTTCTTGATAGCTACAGTTGCAGATGGAAAGGTGCTGCCAGCTTGCATGCCAGCAGTGATCTGTCCAGTGTAACCAAAGGATTCTTTTAGGTAGTTTGTTAATTGCTCTTTAGCCCTATGGGTGCTGGAACATGGGGAAATGTGAGTTGGGGGGGCTGAGATAATTACAAAAGAGACCTTGCATCCATTAAAGGAGCACTTTGAATGTTCATGAGCAAAAGTGTGGGGGAAAGCTGCCACTCCCCACCCTTAAGTTCTGGCACCTACGTTTAGTCCACATTTATGCCCCGGTTGACTGTTTGAATTACTGCAGAGGTGCTAACTTCCAGATAGGAAAGAAGCTGCCTGAGTGTGAGAGATTGGTGCGTGATAACATTATTCACGTGGTCACGGTCCCATTTAGTGAGATAATCACTTTGCCTTTGTAGTGCACCCCTGGTAGTTTTTTTTTATCTTTCTCTGATTTTTACATGTATACTTTTGATTTCAGTGATCTCTTCTGATCACTCCTCTCTTTCAGTAGTCACGGCTTCAACTATGTTTAATTTTTTCTTGATCACCTGAACAATCCTGCATCACTGCTTCTGTCAATTACAGATGTAGATTTCCTATCATGTAGTTGTCAATTGTATTTAGACCTACTTATAAATTGAAAAAAGATGGTAGGGTGAAGTAGTTGTGAGATTGCACCAGATGGTAGAGGTCATACACTTTTGACTAGTTATAAAGAGCATATGTACAAAGATTGTGTGGGAAAATTTTCCTTTTTATTTATTATTTCACTGGTCTTTTGCCTAGTGTCATGTCAAGAATGGATGTATGGGACGTATTTGGGCAACACATCACCTGCTTCCTTTTCTTGAAACAGTGAGTTACAGTCCCCTGTGGTTTTTGGGATTGCTTTTGTCTGGTTATTTTCCACCCCCCTTCCTGGTTTTCACTATCACATTTAGTGATCAATATTTTTGTATTTCTCTTCATTTTTTTTATAGAAGATTAATATGAAACAGAATCTAAATCACCCATGTTATTTTGTGTTGCTTTCTTATTCTGTATTGTCTGTTGACTGGCACAATGTCTTCTTAACTTACAGTTTTCTTGTCACCCAACCTCCATCACTGCATTTGCAACTTACATGTGGTGTGTCTCTCATATAAATGATAATTATATTAATTTAGAAATGCCCATAAAGTGATTGAGTTGAATGTCTGTGAGTTTGGGGGACGAAATTGCAATTGAGGAGAGGTTTACAATAATTGGTAATTCCATAGATCATCTGAGCATTGCCTGTTTATGAAAAAAAAAGATCATTTAGCATTTTTGTATAGTTCACAGATTCTGCAGCGGTCATCCTTAACCTTTTTTTTACACTAGCTGGCAGGACAAGTTGATTCAAAATTGCACTAGCCCATAGATGGTTACACTAGCCCACAGTTATAATTGCAAATGTTGATCACTTATGCAGGAAAAAATACAAGCCAAGAAATACTTTAATTATTGCACATTTATCCTGGTCTCACATTGCTTCCTGCTGAGCAAAACAAAAAAAGAAAGATTGCAGTGCCATCACAAACAGTGTGCACCCTACTGTTTTGTACAATGGCCCCCTCTCTTTCTCTTTCTGCACCCCACCCACCAAATCAGAGACTACCACAATAGCAAATGTTCAATCAAGCAGTCCTAGCTCTGCATATACAATAGCTGACATCATCATGTACCTCACAACACTTTCAACTCCACCCACAGGGCAATGAACAGAGTCAAGCAGAAAGAGACACTCTCAGCCCCAACCTGTGATCACTGGAGACCTGCACTTCTGGAAGTTTTCCTACAGTGTCAAGTAAGCCAGGGACACATCTATGATTTCTTCTGGGAGGGGGCTACACAAACTTAAGGGGCTTGGGAAATAGAAAACCTTATGACATTTTTACTTTTAAATATATTCATCTTACTATGTTCTCCCCCCCCCAAAAAAAACAGACTTTTTTAACATTGTCCTTTCTCATCCCAGGGGAACCAGTACACGGGCATGATGCCATACAGCCTCTTTTTCTAGTTAGGAGGATCTAGGTATGCCAGGAATGTCTATTTTAACTTTTCAAATTAAATATTTTATTAAGGGTTATTCTTGCACTATGCATGCCCCAAAGCATTGTTTTTAGAATGTAAGGACATGCTGGGTGGGATAAGGGTGAGACTGCATGGATGGCATTCGCTGGCATCGTCAATTTAGAAGAGATGGAAACCCCTACACCTGTCTGTAATGGCAGCTATGGATCTATGGATGGTTATTTCAGAGTCTGGTCTCCACTGGTGTCCAAGCATAGTACAGAGCTGAGAGATCTGGAGGGGAGAGGGAGCAACTATGGTGAGGTTGGAATAAAACACACCACCTGCAGGACATACTCTGTACACCTCTTTCCATTTTGGCACCAAAATATTGGATACTGACACTCAAAATGTAGGGACATGAGGGGCACCAGTCTTAACCCTTGCTGTGTCACAGACTGATAAATCAGTCCAGACTTCCTGTATATTCCAATTCTGTTGGCAGCATAAGGGTTAATAATGTGGGACAAATCATCAGACAGAGACATAATCAAAAACTTGGAAGCTAGCAACTTAACAGCACTCTACCCTTGATCACAGCCTGGACACTAGCTGGAAGTCCTAACAGTGGAATCACGATGACTCACATTGAGTCTTTTGTGGGATTCCTATTTTGAACTGCCAGATAATTACAGCTCTTTATGAGATGTTAATTATACCAGGCCAGGCGATCTAGAACACTGAGAGAGATTAGCATAAAAACTAGACTAGAGCCTGTTAAAGTAGGGATATTTTAAACTTCATTAACAGTAGAGCTGTGCAGAACATACAATTGATTCTACAGAATGAAAATTCCAATTCCATGGAATTTCATGGAATTTGCATGAAAATTCTTTGGAATTTTGCTAAATTTTGAACTTCAGTTATTTTTCTCTAAGTTTAAAATTCCTTGTCCAAATGACACCAAATTTGGAATGTGGACAGTTAAAGAAGGCATACACAAATGTACTGAACTTCAGAATTGTAGGTCAAAAGGGAGTGGATGTATGCATGGCAAAATGGTTAATCAAAATTTAATTTTCAGTTATTTTGATCTAATTTTAAAATGACTAATCCAAATTTCTCCACAGTATCAGGATTTAGTGAAACATACAGCATGGGTATAGAAACATAGAAGATGATGGCAGATAAGGACCACAAGGCCCATCCAGTCTGCCCATTTATTTTTCTACCTTATGGATGTGCCATTGGTCTTTGCTTTGTCACTGGCCTATCTATTCATACTCATCTGTATTGCTCCCTTATGCCTATCCCATGACTGTTTGAAGCCCTGCACTGTATTCATATCCATCACCTCCTGAGGTAGGCCATTCCATGCATCCACCACCCTTTCTGTGAAAAAGAACTTCCTCACGTTACCCCTTAATCAGCCTCCCTCTAATCTCATGCTGTGCCCTCTTGTCCTGCTATTTTTCTTATATTGAAACATATTAGACTCTTTTACCTTGTTAATGCCCTTATGGTGTTTGAATGTTTTGATTATATCACCTCTCTCCCTCCTTTGCTGTAGGGTATACATATTGAGCTCCATTAATCTGTCCTCATATGTTTTCTGATGCAGTCCCTGCACAATTTTAATTGCCATTCTTTGGACTGCCTCAATTTGGCTAATGTCCTTGTGAAGGTGTGGCCTCCAGTACTGCGTACAATACTCCAGATGGGGCCTAACCAGTGTCTTGTAAAGAGGGATTACTACCTCCCTCTTCTGACTTGTGATACCCCTACTAATACACCCCAACATACCCCTAGCCTTACCTACTGCTTTAGTGGTCTGCTTCGATGATTTCAGGTCATTGGTGATGATAATGCTCACGTCTCTTTCTTCCCGTATGACTGCCAGCAACTCCCCTCCCAGCTTATAGGTGGCTTCAGGGTTTCTCTTCCCTATGTGCATGATCTTGCACTTCTTTGCTTTAATCCCCAGTTGCCACTCTTCCGACCATTTTGCTAGTTTATCCAGATCTCTTCTCATTCTACCCACCCCATCTGGATCATCTACTCTGTTGCAGATCTTGGTGTCATCAGCAAACAGACAAATCCTACCCTCCAGTCCATCTGCAGTGTCACTGATGAAGATATTGAAGAGGACTGGCCCCAGGACTGATCCCTGAGGTACCCCACTTGTGACTTGCATCTCTTCTGACTGTATACTGTTTACCACCACTCTCTGTTTTCTGCCCGCCAACCAGTTTTCCACCCAGTTGATCAACTTCTGACCTACCCTGAGCCTATCCAGTTTATTAATCAATCTTCTATGTGGAACAATATCGAAAAGCTTTGCTGAAGTCAAGGTACAAGGTCAACTGCTCCCCCTTGGTCCACCACTCTGGTTACCAAGTCAAAGAAATCTATGAGATTAGTTTGACTGGACCTTCCTTTTTGTAAACCCATCCTGTCTTAAATCCTGTGCTCCTATGGATTCCAGGTGTTGCACTATCTTTTCCTTAAGGAGTGCCTCCATTATCTTGCCCACTACTGAGGTAAGACTGGCTGGTCTGTAGTTCTCTGCTTCCTCCCTGCTACCACTCTTAGGAGGCAGTATAGTGCAGTGGTCTAAGGCTCTGAGCTGCAAACGTGGAGACCATGAGTTTGAATCCCACAGCCTCCATTTTCATACTGTGTGATTCTGAGCAAGTCACTTAACTTCCTTTCGCTCCCAGGTGCACATGTAAACAAGCTTTTAGCTTAGTGTGTGTCTCCTGGTATAACAAAACAAACAAAAAAAACTATTGTGGAGCAGGATCACATGAGCCCTTCTCCAGTCTTCTGGGACCTCTCCTGTGCTCAGAGACTCACTAAACAGTTCTGATAATTGCTCTGCTAGTTCCATCCTTAGCTCCTTTAGTGCCCTGGAATGTATGCCATCAGGTCCCATTGCCTTGTCCACCCTGAGCCTATTGAGCTCTTGTAGGACCCTTTCTTTCATGAAGGGACTAGTGCACACCTCCCTCCTCCATGTCCATGGTGCTGAGCTGTGGGCTCTGCCCTACCTTCTCATCAGTAAATACTGAGCAGAAGTAACTATTTAGGATAGATGCTTTTACATGGTCCTCCTCCTCACATACCCCCTTATCCCCATTGATCCTAGCAATACCCCCTCTGGACTTTCTCCTTTCACTAATGTATCTATAGAAAGTCTTGTCACCTTCTTTTACTGTTAGTGCTAGTGTTTCCTCAGTTTGTGCCTTTGCCTGCCTTACTGCCTTCCCTGCTTCCCTTAGGGAAGTTTGGTATGCCTCCCTATCTTCGTCCTGCTGAGTTCCCTTATATTTCCTAAAGGCCACCTTTTGGCTCTGACCTTTTCTGCTACTGTTTTTGAGAACCAAAGTAGTTTCCTTCTCCTTTTCTCTCTAATACAATGGAATGTTGCTTCAAATATTGCATCCTTAATGCTTGCCCACTTTGCCTGTACCCCCTCACCTGTATTTCTTTTTGCCAGGGCTAGATCAACTCTGCTGGCCATCTTATCAAAAGTCAGGTCCTCTGAAGTCCCATACTCTTGCCTTAGAATGGGATAATTTAGTTCTAGTGGCCAAACTAAACCATACCATGTGATGGTCACTGGCCCCCAGGTGACCTTCTTTCTGGAGATCTGTGATCCTTTCCTTGTTAGTCAGTACTAGATCTAGGATAGCCCTGTCTCTTGTGGGTTGTTGTACCAGTTGTTTGAGGCCCTCCCCCTGCAGGGAATATACCATGTGTCTGGTTCTGGCAGATGTTACTGCTAGTATTGATCAATCTGCATCTGGCATGTTGAAGTATCCCATTATCAGAACCTCCCCTTTAGCTGTCATGTTTTGTATATCTTCTAACAGTAATGTATCTATGTCCTTCCCCCGGCCTGGAGGCCTATAGACAACCCCAGTTTGTATGGCTGTCCCATTTCCTGTTTCCAGGGTGACCCACATTTCTTCTGGCTCCTTATGTGTATTCTGAATTTCTGTAGCTTTGATATTTTCATTGACATTAAGGGCCACTCCACCCCCCCCTTTTTGCACCTCATTCTCTTCTGAACAGTACATAACCAGGTACTGAAATCTCCCAGCTGTGGTTACTGGTAAATCATGTCTCACTAATGGCTACTATGTCCAGTTTAGCCTCTGTAATTATTGCCTGCAGGTCTGGGATCTTGTTTCCCAGACTGGGAGCATCTGTGTACATGATTTTCCATTGCCCAGATTTCGGTGTGTTAATTGTTGGGTAAGGTCTGGCATTTCCCCTGTGCATCGTATGGGGAACCAGACCTTTTTCCTTACCTGGTGATGCAAATGAACTACAAACATACTGAACTCCTGGTTGACCACTAGCTGAGGGGGAAGGGGTGTTCTTCCCATTCGACGTATGGGGTGCTGCACCCCTCTCTCCATTTGCTAGTTTAAATATTCTGCAAAGATGTCAAACTTCTACCCCAATGCACTGACTCCCTCCTTAGTCAGATGCAGTCCATCAAATTTAAAGAACTTTCACTCCCCAAACTGTTGCCAGTTCCCTACAAATTTGTGTCCTTTTTCTTGGCACCAGCCCTTGAGCCACATGTTTAGCTCCCCTATCTCCCCTTCTCTGACCTTCTGTTCATCTGCCTCCCTCTCCCAGACTGGCAGGATCTCAGAGAAAGAGATGCTGGATGAAATGGATGATATTTTGCCACCTAACCTGGTCAGGTGTTCCTTGGTCTCCACAACTGATGGGCTGGTGAGATCGTTAGTCCCTATGTGTACCAGGACATTAATGTTTTCTCCTGTTTCCTGAAAAAATTTAGCAATGCAGTCAGTGTCTCTCCTCACTGATGTACCTGGGAGACATCTGACCATTACCTCTGGCTGCAGATACATATCCACTCCCCAAATCATGGAGTCTCCTATGATCTGAAGTTTTTTTGATTTCCTTTTTGCTTTTTTTGTTTTGGTTCCTGTTTTGTGTGAATTTTGTTGTGCTAACTACTGTGCTGCAGTGTCCTGCTCTGCAGTGTCCTCTGCCCCTTTGTTTGATTTCAGAGCTAGAAGCAGATACCTGTTTGTAGTTTTTATATGGTTTGTCGAGGTGATATGTTGGAGAGCACCGAGTGATGGGGCACCTGATTTGCCCCTCCTAACCACCTGACAGCCTCCTGGACCAACTACCCTCTGCAGTCGAGGTGCTTCTGTTGGATGTTGGGGAAATGGCGGGCAGTTCTTATAATCTATTTCCTCTTGAATATGCAATTTGAGGCATACAATCCCTGCCCATGCTGCCTGGAGCTGAGCCCTTAGATTTCCAATGGCCCAGCATGTAGGACAGTGAAGTTTGCCCTTTAAGGAGCAGACCAAGTTGTCCAGGTGGATCCTTCCTATAGCTGCAATTTGGTATGCTCAGGGAGGTGAGTGGTGGGGGGGAGGGGGAGCCCAGAGACAATAGAATGGTAACAGGAAGAGGAGGGGCAAAGAGGGAACTGAGGAAACAAAGGTGGACTAGGGGAGTGGGAGGGAAAAATATGAGGTATATAACAGGCAACACAGAGTCACTCAGCCTATTTTTGCTGGATAATTTTGTTGAAAATAGTTAAACAGAACAGCATGTCAGATTGGCAATCACGGATGCTTGACTGAGAGCAGCAAGACAAGGTTTGGAAATGAGGAGTACTACTGGGAGGTAAATAGAAAGTTTGAGATTATTGTGAGAAGTACAAGCTTTGAGCGTCTGCATTTAAGGGACGATTTCAGTAGTAATGGCTCATGTAGCTACGAGGGTTGTTTCATCGGGTCATTGTTCTTTCAGGTACAGGTTTATGTGGGATAGCCTGTGAGAAGTTAGAAGCCTTGTTTGGTGTAACGAGTGGTGAGCTGATGGAATAACTCAGGGTGCAGAGCATAAGCAGAAGTAAAGGAGCGCTTCAAGTGGTCAAAACACGGAGGTTGGGCAAGGTGCAGCCTGAGATGGGGTGGCCAGTGGTGAAAACTGAGGTTAGAGCTATAAGAAGAGCCAAAGTTGGCTTGGGAGTATTTTGTGGCCTGGTGGTAGCATGACAAACAGCACAGGGGAGTCCAGTTCACAAGGGGCTCGAAAGAGGAGTCGGCTGGTTTTGCCAGAAGAGTTTTTAAGTGTAATCTGGCCATTTGGGCAGTGTCTTGCAGGTTATGGTGGTTTTTCCATGCAGAGAAATAATCCGAGGGTGGCATGGAGCTTGGGGCCTGGTGGTGGAAGTCGCATGGTGGGGCTCTATGGAGGAGCGGTTTATTATTAGAAGAGGCTTTAAGTGCAAGCCTGGGGTGGGGTTTGCTATTCATCAGGTTGTCTACAGGTTTCTGCACTTTCTTTATGTAGAGAAATATTACGAGGGTTGTTTGGAGTCTGGGGGCCTAGCGTGGGAAGCCACGTGGTCAAGGGGATGGTGTCTGACATCAGACCATGTGGGGGGTTGGGGAAGAGACAAAGTGGGTCTCAGGTGGTGAGTGCAAGGGAGATTCATTAGCAAGCAGTTTTGTTAAAAAAAAATAATAAAGAGTGTGATGAGGTTTGGGGGTGAAGTGTGGGTGTTTATTCTCGGAGGAAGAGAATTTTGGAGCAAAATCTGTCATTTGGGGGGGTGAAAGGAGTCGCATAGTGGCAGGCAGATGGAAGCATTTTTTTAAACAAGGGGAAAATGGTGACAAGCCTGGTGCTCACATATAGTACACGAAGGCTGGGGCCTGGCAAGGGCGAGCCATGTTGCAGCTGCAAGGGTCACAGGCTGCTCATACACATCTGTTCAGAAGTACGAGGTGCAGATTTCAAACTCTTCACAATGGTGCATGGCGGAGGGCACAGAAAAATTTTTTAAGGAAGGAGAAAGGCAGGGAGGAATCTGGGCCTCACAAAAGCGTAATGGAGGTGTTGGGCATAAAAAAGACACCATGTGGGCAGCGGGATGTCATCTGATGTCATGCCACTTGCCGAAGGGGGGGGTGGCAAGAAGACAAAAGGAGCATGGGTTTGTGTGATTCTGAATATGGGTGAATGTTGGGATAACTGAGGGAGAGTGGGGGAGGTCATCATCATAAGCTGGATATTTTCAGAATAATAACAACACTAATAAAGCTACAATAATGAAAATGGGGAGTCAAGAATGGAGAGGGATGTGTTGGAGGATATTAACAATGGTAATTTTGTCAGTTCTGTCCACAGCAATTTTGTGCAAGCAGGGTGTAAGGAGAATGGCACCCAAGAAGAACAAGCCGTCAAGAGCGGAGGCATATAAAATGATTGTGGAGCTGGCAGAGAATCCAAACATGATGTGGCAACTGGTGGAAGGGTCTGAATGGGGTAGGTCGGGGGAGGAATGGAAAGCGGAAAAAGGAAAAGGGGGCATGGGGAAGCAACCAGCAGAGAGGCCACGTAGCCCAAGATGGCCACAGCTGCCAGAAGAGGTTCCTCCCTGCATGGACAGCCCAGTACCACCACCCCCCCATTTACCTGAACTGTCAGTACCTCCCCCAAATCGATAGGGGTACCGCCGGCTGAACTTAGGCCAGAGCCCCTGGTTGTAGTGCCCACCCCCTTACCACTGATGCCTCAGCCAGTGATCCCAACCAAGGAAACTGGACCAGTGGAACCTGACAGCAACAGGCCACAGAGGATGGACAGGCCAACAGGTAGTGTATCAGGTTCTGTAGGAGATAGTATCAAAGAATATATTGGGCAAATAATAGCAGCTTTAGGGACAGAGGGCCTAGGCCAGATGGAAATGGCACTGGCAGAGATCAGGTCAGAAAACAACGAGACAGGGGGTCTTAAATCCTGTTAAAGTGCCCTTCTGAAAAGTGTTCCACAGTACCTGCAGTTAATGAAATCCATTCCAAATAAGTTGCTGGGTTTATAACCTGGCCAGAGTAAATACAAGGATGAAAATGAAAGCAAGAGATTGATTTTGTGTTTTGGTTGTTTGTTTTTGTATAACTTGTTACAACAAGTTAAATTACTAGTGCCCCTGTAAATGAGATCACTATGTGGATACCCCTCTGATCTGCCCCATCCTGCTTTGCTACAGGAAATGTCACAACTGTGCTACCCTATAAAAGGAGTGTAGTGTGCAGTGGTTGGGGATGGGTTGGGTGGCTGGGCCCTTCCCCTGCCAAAAAAGAACCAGGGATGAAAGAAACAAGGAGGTAAGAGCAGAAACAATCAGCCAGCAACAAATGCAGTAGCTCTGAAAGCTTATCCTAATAAGAGATAAAACTGTAAGTCCTGTAAAGCACCACCTGTAATAATTTCACAGATATACCCTGTAAGAAACAATTTGCTACAGAGAAAAATAAAGCAGTAACAGAAGATTTACCTTGCAAAAGACAATTTGAATCAGAAGATTACAGCAGTAATCTGTAAGCACATACCTGTAGGCACACCCTGTAATAATGCAGCAGAAGGTATACCCAGCAACAACAATTTGAATCAGAGACAAATAAAGCAATAAAATGTTATCAACAAACAGTAACAATCCATGTGAGTACAAAATAAAAACAGCAACACACAGTAAATCTGCCTAGTCAAAAGAAGCTTTAATCCTTTTTCTTGCTCTGGTAAGGTTTTTTGCTCTGTCCTTTCAAGAAACCTAGGAGAAAAGAGCTCAGGAGAAGCTAGTGCCTTGGCCAGCAAACCTAGTCTTCCACCATGTTTCAAGTCTCAGGCTTCAAAGGGGGCTGAATTATAGGTAACCAAATATTTTGCCAAAATGTAGATTTCTGTTATTTTAGTATAATTTTGATAGTATTCATTGAAATGTTATAGCATTTTACAGGTATACAGGTTATCACTACATGTATATATGTACATTGTTTCATAGTTCTAGCTTCAAATCGGACTAAATTACAGCTTGCCAAACATGTTGGCAACATTTAAATTTCAGTTATTTCCCTCTAATTTTAAAGGGACATTGTCAACTCCCTTAGGGCTGAAAGTGTCCGTAGTTTAAAAAACATATGCTATGATTGTTCACATTCTGTAGAGATTGCTGATGCAGGTGATAGTTTGATTCTGATCCTGCTCTTCTTTTAAAAAAGTAAAAAACAGACTGCCCACCATACTGGTGTTACCACATGAAGACATGTTTGTTTACATACCTTGATCAACTTCCACTGCTTCTTTCCTGGACTTGGGAAAACTCTCAGCACAGTGTAGCCACTTGTGATGCTGTGGGAGGAAAGGGGCCTACAGCATCATGAGTGGCTACACTATTTCTGGTTGTTCCTAATGTTCAGGAAGTTCACAGTAAGAGTAGATCAAGAATTTGAAACAGAACAATGCTTGGTATAATCACACCATTAGCATGCATTTCAGTTCTACTAAAAAAAGGAGGCAGATAAAACAACTATCAATGCAAATTAATTTTACAGAAGGTAAGTAATCATAAAATGTGTGCTATTAATCAGAAATAATATAATGCAAAAAGGACTGATAGTACCCCTTTAAAACAACATATCCAAATTTAACCAGACTTGAAACATTTAAACTACTATACCACATGATTATTTCTGACAAAGTTCATATTTACAGCTTTAAATGGGACAGAATTTAAAATAGTCAAACTTTCACATTTTAAAATTAAATTTTGCAAGAATGTAATTGCAAATTTATAAACCCCTGAAACTTTGAAACTGGAGAATGCAATGCCATTATATTTGACAGGCTCTTAGACCTCACCAGGAGACTGTGTGTGTCAGTGTTATTAATTGTTTGCTGCCAGAAATTGTAGAATAGCATCTGTACTTAAAGTCAAATTCCAAGGGCCCAGTTCCAAGATGACTGGCGTAACTTGCACACAGTTGCGAGTTATGTCAGTCACCCCTACCAAGGAACCCTATGCTGCATTCCAGAAGTGGTAGGGTCCAAGCACTTGCAACATGTGAGATACGCCATGCGTGTAGTGGTAGCCCATGCATGGCATATCGCAGCCGCATGTCGCAACTCACGGCAGGTGACAGGTGTCCACCTGAAGCCCCCAGCCCAGGACCACCTCAGCAGACACCAGTGGGCATGGGAGGGACAGGATGCGTGGCACAGGCATCCAGGGGTGCACACTAGAAATGGACCCTCAGGGGTCAGGGCAGATCGGGTGGGGTTTAGGGGCAGGACTGTGTTAGTAGGGGCTTGGGGGTTAACTTGGCACCATTGCTGGGGCACTGCATGGTGTCATTCAATGGTGCCAGCCGTCGGAGGCCACTTAAGACAGGTCTGAGCTGTCGTACCTTATGTACGCCACTGTGTCTCTTGTAATTGCAACTGCGAGTTACGACCGCTTCCCTACTGGAATTGGACTCTGTTGCTGTCGTAACCTGCAGTTGTGCCAGGCATTGTAGGCTGCAGCATAAGTGTTGTCATATCCTGTGATTGTCGCAGCCCACATACACCATAGTACATCTGACCTCTTGTAATAGGGGCTGGAGTATTGCCTGGCATAAGTAGTGAGATACGCCATGGGGTTTGGCGTATCTTGCCTTATGCCGGTGTATCCCCTTCTGGAATTGGGCCCCAGGTCTTTGTGAAAATTGTGGAATTTCACAAAAATTCAGGACAGGGCAAGAAGGTACCTGCTGCCTGATCTCCTCCTTGGCTCACAAGGCTGATCACAGCCCACCGGAATGGTACCACAGTCGCGGTCCCCATCATAAGCAACTCGCCTGCCCAGTACAGTGCAAGAAGGCACCTGTTGCCCACTCTCTTCCTTGGCCCTCAAGGCTGAGCAGAGCCCACCAGGCTGGTATGAGGATGCGGTCCTCTTCACAAGCAACCCACATGCCCAGAACAGTGCGAGAAGGTGCCTGTTGCCCGCTGACAAGGTAATGGCTAGTCCCTGACCCAGGACAAGGGAAAGGGGATTTTGGAGCTTTCCTCCCTTTTCTAATTGAATACCTGACATCCATTGGTGTGGGACCTGAATGGTTCCAGATGGCCCTGGAGCGCTGACATTGGTTTCCTGCCAGACGCTGCAGCCAGTGCTGAAATCAATGGATTAGGGCATAAGACTGCAGAGAAACACTAATCTTACTTTTCATCTTTTAGCAGCTGCATAGTGAAGCCCTGATCTTTTTGTTTCACAGTTCTTTCAGCTGCATAGTTCTCTGAGCTGCACAGTGCAGCTCTGCTACTTGCTTGATTTTCTTGTCAGCTGCTCAGTCCTCAGGGATGCACAGCCTGACTTGAATCTCAGCCTGACTTGTATCTTTTGCTGAACTGATCAGTCCTTCACTGCATTGTTTTCAGCATTTGCCTACCCAGAAGTGGTTTCTTGGTGATTTTTTCAGCCCACCCCCCCCACCTCCTTCACCTCCTTCCTTTATTAAATACACTAACAGAGCTGAGAGACCCGCCCACCTCCTACTTGATTACACTTCGCTTTCCCTCTTAAAGGGGGAGCACGCAAGAGCCACAGCCAAGCTCTTAAAGGGGTAATACCTACATCCACAATATCAGGATTTCTTTACCTATCCATTAGAATAAACTCCACTCTTAGCCTCACCCTTCAGACACAATGACTACAGTTATCACTGTGCTCATCTTACTCTCCCTACTTACCATAACTCACCCTACAGGTATGCACTGAAGCTAACACTAGCCACCCCCTATTTCTCATAAACAAGTCTCAGCTCTGTGTATATGGCACTACAACTACAAGTGTCAACTCAAAATTTCCACATTTCAGCCACCTAAACATGCAATCTCCCTACAAATCTGGGAGCACCTGGAGGAGTCCCCCCACCTTCCACTTCCAGCCACCTCTTTTTTCAGCCTCTTCTGTGCATACTGTAAGACTACGCAGACTCGCACAAGCAGAAAACTCGACCTATACTTCACAGAAGACACCTACAAAATTGCCTGAAATGCCTACTACTACTACTTCTGTTCATCTCAGGCAACATTCTTCCAAATCCAGGCCCAGCCTCAAGCTCCCTGGGCTGTGTCAAATCTGGTGCCCTATCTCTAGCCAGCATTAACACATGCAGCCTCCTTCACAAATTAGATGCCCTTACCACATGGGCTAGTCTGCACAACCCCGATGTCATAACAGTACAAGAGATCTGGTTGAAACCTGATACCCCTGACACGCCATCGCAATGCAGGGCTATACTGTTTTTAGGAATTACAGAATCTCCAAAAGGGGAGGTGGATGTACCCTATATATCAAACAGCCTCTCATGGGTCAAGTTCTAATACTCCCTGAGTCCAGGGTTGATGCACAGTTCCTTACCACCAGAATAATGCTTGGTGCATGCAACAAAATATTGACAGTGGCATTGATTTATAACCCACCAAATTTAACAACTATGGACCTAATCCCCCTCTTTGACCATATCAGAGACCTAGGTCACAAGCCAGAAACCATACTACTCAGTGATTTCAACATCAGCTGGTTCTCTAACAGTGCAAGCCATCATAAGGATGCTCTAACAACTGCTCATTTCACACAGCTGGTACAGTCAGCCACTAGGGTGAGCTACAGATCTGGGACCAGTACTCTGCTGGACTGGGTAGTCACCAACAGATCAGATCATAGTACCCACACTGAAGTCTAATAAGATTCAATTAGCGATCACTCGCCCATCCTATGTACCTGATCTAACCAGTACATCAGACCGCTGGCTCAGATCATTAACAGCAGGGTGCTCATCAGAGGGTACCTACAACATCTAAAGACACAGCTCCAACAGGTGAACTGGTCGCAAATCAACGTGGACCCGGATATTGATACGGCCTTGGATTACATTATTATTACCTTCAACACAGTGTGTGATCTCCATGCCCCCCACAAAACAAGAAAGATCAAGGGTTACAGCAATCCCTGGATTACACATGATCTACTCAAGCAAATGAAATCCTGCGATCATCTCTGGTACTGAGCCAGGGCCACTGGGAACCAAGTGCATATACAGGTACAAAACAGCAAGGAATGCCTGCACAAGAACAATTCAGGTCAAAAAAGCAAAATACCATAAGGAAGCCATAACCAATTCCTAGAAAGATGGATGGAAATTTTGGAACATCTCTGAAGTGACAGGGAAGGTCCACAATGAGACTCTGTCCATGCTCAACATAAATTGCACTACAACCGTTGATCCTCAAACTATAGCTGACACTTTCAATGAGGTTTTTACAGATCTCAGTCATGTCCTATCCCCTAACTTCTTTGACCCCACCCCCATTTCCTGCAATTCACAGTCAGCAGAAAATATGAGGTCACACCCACCATTCCACTTTAAGTGGTGAGCAAAGAAGAAGAAGCAAAGAAATACATTCTCAAAGCACTTGGGAAAACTAAGCTAAGTGGGGATTCACTTGACCTAAAGCTCATCACCCTCACCACTGATGAGGTACTGTCCCCCTCGACAAAGATCCTTAACCACTCCCTCATGGTCTCTCAATTCCCGCAAAAATGGAAAGCCACCTTAGTTACAACAGTACACAAGTCTGGGGACAGGGCATTGCATGGGAACTACAGCGTCATATCAATCCTCCCACCACTTTCCAAAGTGTTAGAGTGAATCATGTCTGATCAATTGGTAGAATACATGGAGAAGAATAATCTTCACTGTAGTTATCATCAATTAATTAATTAATTTATTTATTTATTTAGTTTTTGGTAACCAGGTAAGTGCACTGATCCAAGGGACCATTTTTAGGCATGACCCGGGCCACAGGTGGCACTACACATAGGTACAATCATAAAACAGTTATTCAAGCAGGAGAAGAAAGTAATATGCACAAACTACACAGCAGAAATAAATAGATAATTTACAAATATTACTGCAAATGTACAAACTTGCATAGGAACACATAACTGGGAATTACACTGGGTATAAATACACAGGACAAAATATATAGAAGAAGAATGAGGTAGTGTACACAATAAGGATACATCCTAGAGAGTCCTGTCCCAGGTGCATGGGAAAAATACTGAAAATCAGTACTCTAATTACAGAAGACAGACAGCTGGTGAGCATTACAGTTACAGTTACATTTGACAATGAGCCAGGATTTGAGCTTGAGCTTGAAAATAGTATGGGATTACATATTTAAAAAAAAAGTTGGCTTGCAATTTATTGATTGGCCTTAGCCATTTCATAAAAGTTAATTCACAAGTCAATACAAAAATAGAGCACTGAATTATTTACAAAGAAAATTTGATTTAAAATCATAATAACACAGCCCCTATGACCTTGATACACTGACAGCTTCCAACAAGTAAAAACTGACTAAGACAAAAAAAGACAAGAAAGAGTGGCCTTATAAGTTATTGAATCCATTTGGTAATTAGTAGAACAGCGTCCATGCATTATAGTGTTAATATCGCAGTTTTTTTCTCTTGGATCTTAACCGTTGAAATTAGATAGAGCACAAGATCTGTAAGGACCTTTTCATTTTCTGTATTAAATATTAGGTATATTGAGTATCTCTCTGGAATATTGCAGGAATTTAGTTATTTACCCAAGAATTTCCTCCTTGGTATAGCATACCATAGGCAGTATAATACAATGTGTTTTAGATCTTCTATTTCATGTAATACACATTTGCAATTTACAGAAATCATTTGCTCTTTATTATAATGAGCTGTTAATATGTTGCTAGCAAAAGTTTCAAACCATATCTAGTTAATATTGTTCTGCGTTCTATATTTTTAACCAGAGTAAGATATGGTTTAATATTATGTTCTACCATATTGTTTACTAACCATGGTGAGGTTTCCAAAGACTGTAAATCTGTCTAGAAAAATCATATATCTTTTTTGTTACACAAGTTGCATGTTTAGGATTTATAACTATATTTTGATTAGCCAAGTTTTTTAAATATGTAAGCCCACAGCTGTTCAATAGAAGTTTAATTTTGTTCAACCGGCCTTTTTTGTTATATTGTAATCATTTCTCTTTTTATTTCATACATATTTTAATCAACAGATCTTTTATGTCTGTTTTAGTTTTGACCCAGAAATTAACTAATGTTACTTGCACCATATGTTCCAGACTGGGTTGTCCAATCTGTGACCTCACCAGCACATTTGGAGTACCTTTTGGTAATTTTAAACATTTTTTATATGCATTATTTAAAGCAGATTCTAACTTCGCAAGACTGGCAACTCACCAAACTTCAGCTGAATGCAAAATCTAAGAGCCAACCTTAGCATTCAATATTTTTATGAATGGGGCAATTGAGTGTCCACCATATAAGTAGTCAAACCTATATAAAGCTGATAGTGTATTTTTAATTTTCTTAAGGATATATTGTGTATGTTTGTTCCATTTTAAATTGCAAGAGAACCAGATCCCCAAATATTGGTATTCCCATACATATTTTAATTTTTTGTCATTAAGAAAAATAGTTCTATAGCAGATATTGCTTCCAAAAACCACCACTTGTGTTTTCTGTAGCTTAGATTTTAAGTTCTTTACATGGCATAGTTGTTCTATATCCTTAATTGCTTTTCGGAGGCCTATTCTACTGGTGGAGATTACCACAAGGTTGTCTGTGCAGGCTAGTATTGGAATTTTTGTACTACCAATTTTTTGGGCATGATGGCTATCCTTACCCAATACTGTAATTATATCATTTATGTAGATGTTGAATAGAGTTGGGGCTAATACACAGACTTGGCAGGTTGCTAGGTCAGTTTTAATTTTACTTGTTAAATCCCTTGTTTTGAATATTTTATTTGAACCCAAGTATCTGTATATAGTCTTTTGATTATATTGATTAAATTGATATCTATACCCGTAATTTGCATATTGTCCCAAAGCAGTTACCTTTTGAGTGAATCTAACATAGAAAAAAAAGTCCTTGTATGCAATAAATAAGGTTTGCTTTCTTATCACACAATATTTTTCTAAGAGGTGGTTTAGAAGGAAAATTTGGGTTACTGTACTTTTATTTTTGGTAAAACCCGCCTGCAACTGGGACAATATTTGGGAATGTTCTAATCACATAGTCAGTCTACCTGACAGTACCTTTGTAAAAAGTTTAGCTAGGTTGTCTGATAGACTAATCGGTCTATAATTGCTGGGATCCAAGTTAGAACCTTTCTTATATATAGGAAGAATATAACTTCCATGCCATGTTGGTAGAAGATATGCATGCATAACAATTTTATTAAAAAAAGTCCATAAGAATATTGGTCCACCATTCAACATTTAATTTACAAAAATCTATAGGAAGTTTATCTGGTTCTGGTGACTTGTTTCTCTTAAAGCTAGCAATAGCCTTGCTGACCTCTTCTGTTGTGAATTACTTAAGGTTGCCTTTAATCTCAATTGGGTCTTCACAGTTTTACATGTTTACATCCCAGAATATTTTAGAAGAATAATCTACCCATTTATCTGGTGTAATATAAATATATATATATATATACTGGTTTTATATACATTTGTACCAGAGGCAACAAGAGACCAACATTTCTTATCATCCTTATTTATAACAGCATTTTACATGGTTTCCCACAAAAGTTGTTGATGTTTGTACTTTTTTAATTTTACATGTGTTTTATATTCTTGACTAGCTTCTTTAAGAGCATTTATATTGACTCTTGTTGGGTCTTTTTTGTAATTCTAAGTTGCTTATTTAATTTTTTTTTCTCCTGTCTACAATGTTTTAAAACCAGTTTTCGTATTTATATACTATGGTCTGTTTTTGTTTTTTAGAGCTCAGTGTTTCTATATGTTTGCGATATGGTTGCATGATTATATTATATATTTTATCAGGTTCAGGTTTAGTTTCCATCAAATCATCCACTTCTGCTATGAATAGTGCACTAATTTTGTTAGCTATACATTCTGAGACTTTGTCCCAGCAAAGCCTTTTATTTCTGAGGACTATCTGTTCCTGCTCTTTTTGTATTATTGGGAGATCTGATTTCTTAAAAAGAACACACGGCATATGGTTGCTTTCTGTCTTTTGTACTATTTTTAAATCCATATAATTGTCAAAATCATATATTGAGTAAAGTGCATAGTCAATAATTGAGTAACCCCTTGAATTTAAATATGTTGTTTTCTCCTCAAAGTCAGATGGAAGATATCAGTTTAGTATTGCTAGCTGTAGAGTATCTAGTAAGTTTGTCATTTGAAGGTGTTGATCAGTATATTTGTTGTCCTTAGTTTGTCTTTGAGGAATACCTAAATTTACATTATTTCTTGCAAAACAGGGGAACCATTGCTGTTGGCATATCTGATGTTAAAATCACCCTTCACTGTAGTCAGCAACATAGGCTTTGCAAAGGGCACAGCACTACTACTGCCCTGCTTGAATTTTCAAACTACATACATCGTGCCTTGGATCAAGGTCAATTAGTTGGAGCAATGTTCATTGACCTTTCCAAGGCATTTGATACTGTAAATCCCTCTCTACTTATCGAACAATTATCTGATCTAGGTTTATCCATGGACACCGCCAATTGGTTCAACAGCTACCTCAGCGGATGCACTCAACAAGTCAGGATTGGTGATACACTCTCCACAAAGCAACCATTTCATTCAGGTGTCCCACAAGGGTCTGTTCTGGGCCCACTACTTTTCACCATATTTCTGAATCAGCTCCCAGCCTTCTGTCATGATCAGATCCTACTCTATGCAGATGACACAGTTCTTTACTCAAGTAATACTGATCCCACATTCCTGGCTAATAAATTGCAAACTAGCTTTACCAACACTGAGGCCTGGTTCCTCTCACAGAAGCTAGTCCTTAACTACACAAAAACAAAAATGACGTTGCTTCACAATGCTCAAAACAGGTTCCACTCCACCAGCTGGAAATCAGAAATAGCTCAGGCATTATCCTAGAACTAAGTATTTAGGAGTAACAGTTGATAGCGCTCTGTCATTCTACAGCCATATTAACAATGTTATCAAAACAGTGAATACCTGTATTGGGCTACTATACAAACACAGACACTGCCTTACCCCCAGAAGCCCTCAAGCTTGCTATACATAGCTCAATAGTCTTAGTAATCAATTATGGGCTTGTGATCTATGGATCGACCTCTGACACCACCCTGTGCCATATCAGCACTGCCCTCAACAAGGCCTGCCATCTTCTGACTGGTACCACCCACCTGACACACATGTGATTTACATGAGCAAGCAAACTGGCTTCAGCTCAAAGGCAGTCTATCCTATCAATCATGCGTAATAATGAAAAAGGCCTCCCTTGATCTCTTGCCTTCTGGTGTACAATCAGTGTTTTGGTCACCAAACCACACATGGCATACTAGAGGCACCTTGAACCACATGATCATAGTACTTCGCTGCCATACCACCCAAGGGCAATGCTCATTTGCATACAGAGCACCATTGTGGTATGATTCACTCCACTGTGATGTTACCAAAGACCAATCACTGGGCTCCTTCAAAAAGAAACTTTGACAAGCTCTAGTCATTAATGCCTCCTGTGACTGCTGCACATAAAACAACTTGGGCCTGTTTCCTCTCCTTCACCCACACCCTACCCCACCCTTCCTCCACCCTACCATCCTACCTTTGCTACTATCCTATAGCTTACCTGCCTTCCTGAGGTCCCCATTAACCAATGCCAGCATCAAGCTATACTTGTTGCTCCATAGAGGGCATCATCAGTTCCTGCACTGATTGCCCAACTGGAGTGCACTCTTAAACTGAATGACACAGCCCTCATTTGTCTGCTGATATTCCCCTCCTGGCACCCCCCGCCCACTCACACATTGCCTTTGGCTGTATCCCTACTCTGGAGCAATGTTAGGCCCTAGCCCTTAGCTTCTGTCTATCCTGTAAGACCATATCCCTAGTTGTTGTCTGTCCCTCATTTTATCTCTGACAATACAACTTGGCTGTATCATTTTCCTCCTGTAGCCAGATCCCAACTCTAATGCCATTTTTGCTAGTTAAGCTTACTCCTAGCCACTGTATGTCTGCAGACTACATGTTTTTGTAACTTAAATCCATATGTGCTTATTTTATTGTTACCTTTACTCCAAGGATCACTATATATTTTCTCACTATACTGTTTGTTCTGTTCTTTGAAATGATGTGGAGAATATGTAAAAGAGCATTTGGCTCAAATATATTAATTCCAAGACTGATATAAATAAATAAAATAAATAAATAAAATTCCATGAAACTGGAATTTTCTAATTTCAGTTAGCCTTATCTGGGGGATTCTAATTAAAGGATAGGGGTATGAGAGACACGTAGTACAGGGGCTCACCAGGTTCAGGAGTTAGATACATAGTTTCATGAAGAAATGGACAGCTGAGCTGGGTAGCACACGAGTGGTATACCCCACCAAGTTGGAGCAAGGCAGCATAGAGTGTCATCAGTTCCAACCTGAATGTAGGATATATAAGGATCACACCAAGTAAACTGATGATCCAGGGAGCCTGTTGTACATGCAAGTCTGGGACTTAGAGGAACTCAAACAGATGTAATGGGCAAAGACAATGTCTGGGCCACCAGAAAGGAAGAATTCTGGCTATTCCAACAGAATACTTTGATAGTAAAAAGAGTAGGTGATTCTCATTTTAAAGGATGTTGTCACTGTAAAGAAAAAACAGGATATCAGTTAGATCAGTAGTGCTACTGGCTCAGTCTGGCTATGCCAAGAGAGAAGTGCGGGGGGATGACAAAATAGTCACCCAGAGAGGAACAGCAGGACTGCAAAAAGTTAAAGCCCACTTATCAAGTAAAGTAGTTATACGTGCATTGTGAATGCTAAATTCTACAAAAAGAATTCTGGATGCTTTATCTATATGCTACCATAAATATTTGAGAAATGTTAACAATAATTTTTTTCCCCCACTGTAAATTTAAAATTGTTAAACCATTTCTCCAACTGAGTTAAACAACAGGATAAATTGGCATCAGACATACACATCTAATGCTAAGTCTCTGCCTGCAAGAATAAAGAAATTATAAACATCCACACTTTTGAGAGTTTTCACAAAATTTTGCAGATATTTACATAGTAATATTTTGAACCCCTGTAACTTAAACATCTGTAATCCAATTCTTTCCATATTTAGAAGATTCTGTAACCATTACATAAAGGTTATTTGTGCTAATTTATACATATCCAGCTCCAAAGGTGCCTGAGTTATATTCAGATAAAAGTTTTCATGAAAATTTCTGCAAAAAATAAAATGACAGATGTTGAGCACATGTATTTTTGAGATAATGTATCACAATGTCATGAAATTTGGCACATTGTTAGATTTCCTATCATCAAGTAATTATACTAAATATACACTCTCTGGCCCAATAGATGGCTGTGGAATATGCAGATAACAATTTCATGAAATTTCCCACAAAAATAAAATAACTGACTTTGAGCACCTATAACATTCAGACCATCCATCCATCCTAATTTCATGATATGTGGCATGGAATTGGAACATCCCCCAGACAGTAAGCATGCCAATTGTTAGAGCACTAGCTCAAAGGATGGCTGAGTTATGAACAAATTAATACATTTTTAAAATTCCACAACATTCTGATAAAATCCCATAAAATTTCACAGAATTTCACATTTCATTGGCATTCCATGAATTCTGAATTTTCACTTTCCTCACAGCTCTAATTTACAGCCATTACAAACCTGCAGTAGTAAGGATGGACAAGTAAAGAGTTAACAGCACTAGCCCCAGTCAACGTGCACTAGGTTTTGGGCTAGTAAAACAATAGTAAAATCAACCCCTGTTCTGTAAGTGATGGGTTCCATTATCAAGAGACAGTGTACTTATAAGTAGAATAGCACTGGCAGCTCCATCTTAAATTTATGACTGCCTCTTCATTGCATGTTATCCTTTCCTCTGGTTTTCCTCTATAGTAGACCTTTTTGCCACATTAACATAGAAACATAGACTTTGATGACAGATGAGGACTGTTTGGCCCACCCAGTCTACCCATTTCTCTACCTATTGGATAAACTGCAAATCCTAGCTAACCAACAGCCTACTTCCTCATACCCACCACTATAATTGACTTCTGTCTGTCCCATGCATTCTTGAATTCCCCCAGACTATTTTTGACCCCATGACCACCTCAGGAAGGCCGTTCTATGTATCCAACACCCTCTCTGTGAAAAAATACTTCCTCATATTGCCCCGAGCTGTCTCCCCTCTATCTTCAAATTGTGCCCCCATGTTTTTGCACATCTCTTTTTCTGAAAAAACTCTACGATCTTGGACTTTGTTGATTCCCTTGATTCCCTTGAGGTACTTGAAAGTTTCTATCATGTCCCCTCTTTCCCTCCTTTCCTCCTTTCCTCGAGGGTATACATATAAAGCTTCTTTAGTATTTCTTCATTTGGTTTCTGGTGCAGATCCTGCACCATTTTAGTTGCCCTCCTCTGGACTGCCTCCATCCTATGTCCTTGCAGAGATGGGGTTTCCAGAACTGCATGCAGTGCTCCAGACAGGGTCTTACCAACTGTCTGTACAGAGGGATGACAACTTCCTGTTTTCTATTGGTGATGCCTCTCCATATGCATCCCAGTATCCAGCCAGCACTCATTACTGCCTTCTCACATTGCCTACCTACCTACCTTTAGGTCATCTGATATGATTACCCCAGGTCACTTTACATTTTTACTTTTGTTAGTACCTCCCCCCATTGTGTACTCTTCCCCTGGGTTTTTGTTTCCCATGTGCATTACTTTGCACTTCTTTGCATTCAATCTAAGCTACCATACGTTTGACCATTCCTCCAACGATGCCAAGTCCCTTCTCACCCTTTCCACCCCCTTGTGTATCAACTCTGTTGCAGAACTTTGTGTCATCTGCGAAGAGGCATACATTTCCTTCCAGTCCAGTCCCATCCCTCTGCAATGTCACTTATAAAGACATTAAAAAGGACCAGCCCAAATACTGAACTCTGTGGCACCCTGCTAGTAACTCCCCTTTCTTTGGAGTGGACTCTTTTTACTATTGCCCTCTGCATCCTGTTGTCCAGACAATTTTTAACCCAGGCTTCCACCCTGGGACCCACTCCCAGGCTGGCTAACGTGTTTATTAATCTTTTGTGTGGGACTGTGTCAAATGACTTGCTACAGTCTAGGTAGGCCATGACCACAGCCCCTCCCTGGTCTACTACTTTGGTCACCCAGTCAAAGAACTCTATTAGATTCATCTGACATGACCTTCCCACTGTGAATCCATGCAGCCTTGAGTCCTGTGGCCTCTAGGTACTCAACAGTTCTTTCTTTCAGAAGTGATTCCATCATTTTCCCTAGCACAGAGGTCAAACTAACAGGTTTGTAGTTTCCTGCCTCTGCCTTGCTCCCAGTTTTGTAAGGGGAATCACATCCACCTTCCTCCAGTCCTCAGGTACCACACCATCCTCCCATGAGTTGTTAAAAAGGATAGCCAGTGGTGTCACTAGTTCTACCCTTAGTTCTTTCAGAATTCTGGGATGAATCCTGTCAGGCCCCATTGCCTTGTCCACCTTGAGTTTTAAAAGTTCTTAAAGGACCCTTTCTTCTGTTAATAGACTGGTATTGACCCTCCTCCCCATCCAGAGTGCTTCTATTGTTTGGCTTAGGTACATCCCCCTCCTCTTCTTTTGTGAATACTGAACACAAGTATTTGTTCAGTATCTCTGCCTTTTCACTGTCACCCTCTGCCCACCTACCTCCCCTTTATTAAGCCTCACTATCCCTCCCTTGGTCTTTCTCTGCTCCCTAATGTACCTATAAAAGGTTTTATCCCCCTTCTTAACTGAGTTGGCTATCTTTTCCTCTGTTTGGGCCTTTGCTATTCTGGCTGCCTTCCCTGCTTCCTTCTGCTTTAACTGGTACAGTTCTCTGTCCTGCTCCTTCTGTGTTTTCTTATACTTCCTGAATGCTATATTTTTCTCCCTTACCTTCCCCACCACTTCTTTTGAGAACCATAGTGGTTTTTTCTTTCATTTTGATTTGTTTATTTGCTTCACACAAAGGTTTGTTGCCTCTGTGATGGCACTTTCGATGTTTCCCCATTGTTGCTCCACCCCACCTTCTTGCCTGTTTGCTAGTGCTGTTCTGAGGCACTCTCCCATTTTGACAAAATCAGCCCTTGTGAAGTCCAGCACCTTCACTTTTGTGTGGCTTTACTCTACAGCTAAGTTTATCGTGAACCACACTGTTTGGTGGTCACTTGTTCCCAGATGGCTACCCACTTCAAGATCGGAGATCCTCTCTCCATCCCCATTTGAGAGTACCAGGTCTAAGATTGCTCCCTCCTGAGTGGGTTCCAAAACTAACTGTCTGAGGCATGCCCCCTATAGGGCATCAAGAATAGCCCTGCTCTTGGATGTGGCTGCAACAAAGGTGCTCCAGTTAACATCTGGCATATTCAGGTCCCCATCAGCAATATCTCCCCTTTCTCTGCCATCCCAAGGATGCCTTCTGTCATTTCCTTGTCCATTTCCTCCCTCTGAGATGGGGCTCTGTATACAACCCCTGTGCAGATTGTGGTGCCATTTCCAGTCTCCAGGGTGACCCACAGTGCCTCCTCTCCTCTCTGTTTACCCTTTAGTTCTGTTGCTTTGATCCCTTCCCTTAGGTAGAGGGCTACTCCTCCTCCTCTTCTTCTCTCCCTGTCCCTCTTGTAGATTGTGTACTCTGGTATGTTGACATCCCAGTCATGGTTCTCTGTATACCATGTTTCTGTGACTGCCATGATAACCAGGCATCCCTCTTCCATCAGGGCCACCATTTTGGGGAGCTTTTTACCTAGACTACTGGCATTGGTACTCATTACCCTCCATTTTTATGGCTTTATTTCTTTTTGCCCTATCCCTGTCCTTATTCCCTTTGTCTTTTTCTCCATTTACCCCTGCCCTTCTCCCCATCGACTGCTCTATTTTGGTGTTTACCTCACTAACTACCCTGATTTTTTTGGGGGGCTAGGATTTTCCTTCTCCTTTTCAGTGCCTCCCCCCCTTGGCTAGTTTAAATGCTTGCCAATGAAGCATTTAAACCTATTACCTAGGATCCTGGTTACCCTCCTGGATAGATGCAGACCATTGCACCTGTATAGGCCTGCATCCCTCCAGGTACAGCCCCAGTCCCCAATGAATCCAAATCCCTGAGCTCTGCACCAGTTTTTCAACCAGTCATTGAATCCCATGGTGTGGAGTACCCAAGCCTCATCCATGCCATAGACAGGTAGCACTTGTGAGAAATTTACAGTGTGTGCTACGTGTCTAAGGCCCCTCCTGAACTCCACAAACTCCTGTTGCACTGTTCTGATCCCATTCTCAGCCAGGTCATTTGTCCCTAGGTGGATAATGACATCCAGCTCACTTCCCCTTGCAGCTACTCCCATGATCCTGAGGATTCATTTCCTGTCCCTCCAAGCCATGGCACCAGGCAGGAACCTTACCTCCCTTTCCCCTCCTCCCCCAGTTCTACCTCCCTAACAACTGAGTCCCCCAGCAGGAGTTGTTTCCTTCCATGTTGGGTCATGTGCCACCCTCCTATGGGTCTCCATTGTGGAGGTTCCCAGCATCCTCCTTGGCCTCCACTGTGGGTGCCTCCACAGAGGAACCATGCTTTGCCAGAGTGGCAAATGAATTGTGGAGAGGCACAACTGGAGGGATGCACCTCTGTACCACCACCTTCACCCTCCTTGAGCCCAATGTGGTCCAACCACTCCTCTTTCTTGGCAACCTCTGAGGTAGTGGCCGTGGCCTGGGTGGTCCCTGGGTGGGGGAGCAGGTTTTCCGAATCCCTGCCAGGTCAGCATGGAGATGAACAACCTCCTCATTCTCCCTCAGACCAGAGAGGTGCCTGAAAATAGGGCAGCAACACAGTCTCCAGAACATCTCCCAGAAGACTGCTGCTCCACAGCCAGTGCATTGCACCACTCCCCACATGTCTATGTCCCTTCCTGTTACAGATGCTTTTTTTTTTGGTTCTTGTTTTAGTGTGTGTAAACTTGAAGTGTCTCTACCCCCATTCAGTGTGCTGTGCCTTTAGGGATATGAACAGGTGTATGTTGTTAGCAGTTTTAGGAAGTGAGGTCAGAACCCCTGCTACAAAGGAAGTTATGAGTTTGGGGTGGGTGGGGTGAGGGGCAGAGTGGGTGGGAGTAAACCTATGCCCTCCAGAAACAATCAACTATAACTCTGACCCTCCAACCAGGGAAGTGCCTTCCTTCCTTTCAGACACCTATTTCACAGAGGTTAAGTAACAGGTCTAGTCACAAATGACTGCAAATATCTCCCAGCTTCAGTTCCTCCCTGGCAAATTAAAGTTAAACTAAGAAAAGTCAACCCCAAAAACAGAATCAATACTAGTTACTTACATAGGTCCAAAAAGTAATAATTCAATTCAGTGGAGTCTAGAAAATAATCTCCCTGATACAAGGAAGCTTTGGCTGCTTTCTCTCTCTCTCTGTCTCAGCAGAGACCACAGACAACTCCTGTTTTAAATCCAAATTTCCAAAATCAATTTATCTTTTCTCAATACTTTTGGAATTTATTTTATGTTTAGACATCTTTACTGGAATGATCACTTGTGATACTTTTGCTGTAGAAGACCACTGCTTTCAGTTATACTTATTCTAATATGTCACATCTAAGACATGAATCACAGTGAAATGATTGCTCTCCATCACAGCTGATGTCTGAGACTGTGACCAGTTCTACTCTGTGTGGTCCTTTCTGCACTGCTTGGTGCAGCTGGTGCAAGAAAAAAAAAAGAAAAAAATAACATGATATCTACCCTGCTGCAGTCATTGAAGCTGTGTTATAGCCTTCTTATTTGACAATACAGAACTGGGGCCTAGTGAACTGATATCTGCCCTATTATCCTGCTGTTACTGGTGCTATGAGTGACCCCTCCATCCTCATGTGCCTCCTGCTACATCCCCTCCATGTGATATTCTTCTGTAATAAAGAACCAAAGTTGAGTGAATTGATACCTGCGAGTGTCCAGTCCTCTTGTGCCTGCTCCTTCTCCCATTTCACCATGTCAGATGCTGTTGTGATAAAGAACACAAGCTACATGAAGTGACAGCTGTGACAGCTGAAACACTGGTGACACTGATGCTTGAGGTCTGTCCTGTTGTGCCTGTTACAACATGAAGATGTGTTATGCTGCTGATGTAAACAAATAAAAATCTGACATTTCAGAGAGATGCCCATGTTGGTATTGCTGATGCCTGTTGCCTGTCCTCATGTTCCTGCTCCTCCACCACTACCATGTGCAATGCTGCTGTGATGCAGAACCAAAGCTGAGGGAACTGATAGCTGCCATGCAGGTGTTGCTGATGCCTGATTACTGTCCTCGCATTCCTAATCCTCCATCAACACTATGAGTGATGCTGCTGCTGTGATACAGAATCAAAGTGGAGTTAACTGAGAGCTGCCAAGCTGGTTCTGCTGATGCCTGTTGCCTGTCATCATGTCCCTGTTCCTCCACCATGACTGAGTGTGATGCTGCTGTGATACAGAATGAAAACTGAGTGAACTGATAGCAGACATGCTGGTGCTGTTGATGCCTATTTCCTGCTTCTCCACCACAACCATGTTCGATGCTGCTGCTGCTGCTACACAGAACTAAAGCTGAGGGAACTGATAGATGCCATGTTGGTGCTACTGATGCCTGTGGATTGTCCTCCTGTTCATGCTCATCCACCTTGACCATGTGTGATGCGACAGCTATAAAGAACCAAAACTGAGTGACGAGATAGATGCTGTGATGGTGCTGCTGCATGTTGCTGCATATGGGCTCACCTCCTGTGCCTGCTCCTCTACCACGACCATGATAGTTACTGTTGTTATGACATGAAAGAGTGTAAATAGTGTTTTTTTTATTTTCAGTTGGATTATCTGTTGCTGATTTTTCCCTTTTCCCTGCAGGTTAGATTATTGATATTGAATAAAATTGTTATTTCACTATGCTTTTCATGTCTGAACGTAGCAGGTTTGAGGTTGGGTGGATGCACATGTAGGTTTTCAGAAGCTGGCAGTATAGCCTAGAGGATAGAGTAATGAACTGTGAATGAGCTTGATACATCCAGCAGACCAGACCTGGGTTTCATCCTCACAAACTCCATTTACATACTGTGTGACTCTAAGCAAGTCACTTAACCACCCAGTGTTCCCAAGTCACCTCTGAAAACAGGCACCTGTGCCTAGTGGGCCTTATCCGGTTGCCAAAGACTAAAATAAAATAAAATAAATGAATGTTTTCTTTGTGTTCTCTTTACAGGTCTGTATCTATCTAATTGTGCCCTACTGAGGGCTTCTGGTTCTCTTCTCCTCTGGGTGCTTTTGTTAGGTCATACAATCATGTGCCTGAAGGTAAATAGGATTGTTATAACTTGCACTTTATTATCTGTTTCTGACTTCCTTCTCCCAGCAGGGTACAGTACTGATATTGAATACAGTAAAAAGTATTTCACTATGCTTTTTTTCAGTATTGTGTTTTCGAAGGTTAATACTTTTAATCCCTTGTTCTAACAGGTTGAATTATTGAATACATTTAATTTATTGTTACTGAAATGGGTTTTGAACATTAGAATTATATATGGTGTATGTGAAAGAGTTGGTGGTGGCTGCATGTCCTTATAGTGGTGCTGTGGTACTGATGTGCTGTGATTCATAAAGGGCAAAATTTGTTTTCTTATATATTTAAAAGAAAAATGATTACATTGCCTGTAGTGTTTACCACAACTGCAAAATATATGTTTCTTTTGTTGTTATATGCTTGTACCCTTTTGGTATGCGTAAAACAATCACAATCAAAGAAGGCCAAGTGACAAGCGTTCTTCAAATGAAACGAAGCCAAATGAAATCAGTACAGGAAATAATTAATAGTACTGTTCACTTTCTTAACTCTGGTTTTGGTAAAGAATTTTAACTGTCAGTGAGAATATGTTCTTTGGTTTTAATATAGTACATAAAGAGTACATTCTGGAATTTAACCAGATGCCACTGTAACAAAAAGCCAAATAAAAGTGTACCATGTTCCTAACAATGGATCTTAAACATAATGTTTTCTCATTCTTTTCTTCACAGGTCTGTGTCTCACTGGTATTTCCCTCATCTGGCTGGGTGCATCCCATTCTGGTGCTGGGCCTTCACAGTCTAGTGCATGAAGGTAAGTGATGTTTTTTTCAACATTGTGTTTTGTAAGGTTAATACTTTCATTCCCTTGCTCGAACAGGTCAAATTATTGAATACATTGAATTTCTTTTTTATTTAAATACATTTTAAGAATTAAAATTATAGATGGTGTATGCAGGAGAGTAGGTGGTGGCTGCATGTCCTTATAGGGGTGCTTGGGCACTGGTGTGCCATGACTCATAAATGGGCAACATGTGTTTCATAGATTTAAAAGAAAAAAGATTAAGCTGCCCGTAGTGTTTACTAGAACTGCAAAATATATGTTTCTATTGTTGTTCTATGCGTGTACCCTTTTCAAGAACAATTAAACAATTAAAGAAACATAATTAAAGAAGAATTAAAGAAGGCCAAGTGGCAAGTGTCCTTGAAATAAAAGATACCAAATGAAATCATTACAAGAAAGAATTATTAGTACTGTTCCATTGCTTAATACTGACCTTAGTAATGAATGGTAAATGTAAGTGAATCTAAAAGCTTTGTTTTTAATGGAGTACATAAAGACTACATTCTGGTATTTAACCAAATGCCATGTAAAGAAAACAAAAACAAAATGAAAGTGCACTCTGTCCGTGAAAACGGACGCAACACTTAATTTTTTCTCATGCTTTTCTTCACAGGTCTGTGTCTCCCAGGTATTTTCCCACCCTCCTTGGTGTGTCCTATTCTGCTGCTTCTGCTGCAGGCTAACTGTCCTCTTCTAGTGTCTGCTACTCCATCTCTTCCTAGTCTGCCTGTCTCAACAAATAACCAGCTCCTGCTTGTGGTGCTCATGCGATAAATGACAACAGCCAAGTGAACTATTAGGTGCCCTGCTGTTACTGCTGTTGCATGTTGACAGTCATCATGTGCCTGCTTCTGCCACCTCCTGATTGTGGTGCTCCTGTGACAAAGAACCAAAACTGAGTTAATTGATTGCTAACTCTCCTGCTGTTGCTGCCGCTGCATGTGGCCCATTGGTGCCTGCTCCTATCATTTCCTTTTTGTGGTGCTCCTGCATTAAAGAACCAAATCTGAGTGAACTGATAACTGCCCTGCCATTGTTTCTGCTGCATGTGGCCCATTCTACTGTGCCTGCTCCTGTCATCTCCAGCTTGTGTTGCTCCTGTGTTAAAGAGCCAAAGCCGAGTGAAATGAAAACTGCCCTGATGTTACTACTGCTGCAAGTGGCCTGTCCTTCTGTGCTTGCTCCCATCATATCCTGCTTGTGGTGCTCCTGCGATAAAGAACAACAGCCAAGTGAACTCATAGCTGCCCTGCTGTTGCTGCTGCTGCATGTGGCCCATCCTACTATGCCTGCTCCTGCCATCATCTCCTGCTTATAATGCTCCTGTGATAAAGAACTAAAGCCAAGTAAACTGATAACTGCCCTGCTATTGCTGCTGCTGCTTGTTGACTGTCCTTGTGTGCTTGCTCCTGCCATCTCCTGTTAGTGGGATGCTCCTGCTATACATAACCGAAGTCTAGTGAGCCGATAACTGTCCTGCTGTAGCAGCTGCTGCATGAGGCCCATCCTACTGTGCCCACTACCATCATCTCCTGCTTGTAGTGCTCTTGTGGTAAAGAACCATAGCTGGGTGAACTGTCTAATGACCTGCTGTAGCTGCTGCTGCATGTGACCCACCCTACTGTGTCTGCTCCTGCCATCATCCCCTGCTTGCATTGATCCTGTGATAAAGAACCAAGTTTGAGTGAACTGATAATTGTCCTTCGGTTGATGCTGCTGCATGTTGCCAATCCACTGGTCAATGCTGCAGTGTTGGATAGTCCATCACATGAGTGATGGTAAGTATAGATGATTGATGACCAGCAGTTTTGTGTATTGTTTTTATACAGTCGACTCCACCTACGGCGGACACGGTTATCATGGACAATCAGGAAACACGGACAAAAACAAGAAACCCAAACCATTCCCATAGGCACTAATACTAGTTATACCTGTTTATGCGGACCTTGCCTGCCGGCAATTACGGACAGCCAATGTGGGTGATAAGCACTAAGTGAGCGCTAAGTGAGCCATTAAAGTTCTACTTTTAGCACCATAATTAAGCACTTAGGTACGTCAGCACTTATCCCACTTATAACCACTAACCCCCCTCCCGTGTTGATTGGTGGAGTCTACTGTAACTCCATTTCAGTGATTGTGTGTGGACTGTGAGGAAGAGCCAGTAGGAGTGCCGGGTAGGTCTGTCACAAGAAAGCTAGGGAGCTCCTGCCGGGAAAGTGAGAGGTGCAGTACTGTACTGTTCCTGGCAAGGGGATGTAGCACTACTAAGCCTGATACATTAAATAAAAAATTCATATCACAACTATGCCTGTACAGTACCTGCAGTATTGTACTGCATACTAATGTACTGAATACTGTGAAGTTCCATGCAGCGTCTTATGGGGTACTGTTTTGAAAACAGCTTCCTAAAGTTCTCTCGGTTGTTATGTAAAGAGCTTTGAATATCGCAAGCAGCATTTTGTTAGGTAGTGATGCCCCCTGCCGGCAACTACGGACATTGTGTTAGGCAGACAAAATGAAGCTGTACAAAACTGTCCGTGGTAAGCTGCTTACACTGTATTATAATTTGAATCGGTATAGCGATGGCTGTGATGGACACCACCATCAAAACCATGATTACAAGACAACAAGTCCACATGCAAAAGAAAACCAGAAACAAAAAAAAACTCACTCCTCCACCAACACTAGAGATGGGTGAAGTTAGCAAACTCTGCTCGGCAGAATTATTTGTGAATTTTGCGCATTTCACAAAATATTTCTCGGAGTCAAAGTGCGAAATTCTGTATGCAAAATGTAGAATTTCACACTTTGGCTGGTCAAGAAATGCGCGAAGTTCTGTTCCACATCTAAAACTATTAAAAGACACCAGGAGCAGTGTAAACATAACTGAAGTTTTACTCGTTGTTACAGAAATCCAGTACACTTAATGACAGGTTACACTTATTACTATAGTGTGGTTTGAATGATACTGTCTTTAATGTGATACTTCTGGACAGCTGCTAAAAATACTAAGTAAATGCTACTGCATTTTAAAGAGCTGGTGACATGTTCAGTAGAACTTTAACAAAACCTAATATTTAGATGCAGTCCAGCTCGTTATTTCTAATTAGTGCTGTATTTCTCCTCCCCATTATTTACTACTGAAGTAATCTGTATGAACACAGGATCTTTGCTCCTGAAAAGTTTGTCTAGTCCTGCTGCCTTCTCCCTACCTGAAGTCATAGAGCAGTGCTTGTGATTTCACAGTTACTCCCATGGCAACAGATTGTGATGTCACAACAGAGGACGATGACTTGAAATAGGGAGTAAGCTATAGAGGCAGATGGACTCATAAAGAACTCTAAGGGATAAAGATAATATGTTCATGCAAATTTAGTTAGTAATAAATAATGAATGGGAAGGAGAAATATATAAAGTATAAATGGAATGCAGGCAGAATTGTACCTAATCGTGATTTTTTTTTAAGTTTTCTTTGAGGCATCAGTAGCTCTTTAAGTGTGCAACAGAAGCATGTGGAGTTTATGGAAGGGGAGGTTAGGTTGCAAGGGATGGCACTTATACCAGATGCACTGTACGCACTGGGCAAAATGCAAACAAGATATTGAAATGGGCCATGGCACTGAAACAAAAAGTTGTCTGCCAAACCGAAATTTATTGCTCTAGCAAAAATCCAAATCGATCAGAGGGATATGCCTCATTTTAATTTTATTTGTATTTTGCCCTTTGCCTGGAGTGCAACTTGTCTGGGTACCATCCTAAGGATTCTTACAGTTTTGCACCCACCGGCCATTTTTGTGAGTGTGCAGCCCATTTGTTGCCTTACTAGGTTGGAAGGGACACTGAAAAAATAAATAATTACAGCCACTCTTAAAAAATTCTAAGGTAAGCGTGGACAAGTAATTTACTACAATGGCTACCTCCCCCCAAAAGATGCATAAATAAAGCACAGTTAGCGCTATTACAATATTATAGTGCATGTACTGTTAGAATGGACCCCCCAACTATGCTAATTCATGGCATACTAGGCATGTATATGTTTTACCAGTCTGTCCCCCACCAGGTTGCAGGTCCTATCCCTGAATGGTTTTAACGGTGTCTTCCCCCACCAATTTGCAGCTCCTATGCCCGAGTTGTTTTACCAGTTTCTCCCTCACCAGTTTGTGCCTCCTATCTCTGAGTTAGCAGTGAGCCAAACTGTAATTGTTCATGCAGGGAGTCATCCTGGGTACAAGTTTAGCTGCCTGACTCCACTGTCAGGTCTCCAATCTTCTCCACTGCTGCAGTGTATGTGTTACATGGTCGATTCAACAGCTGGGAGAGCAAACACGTTTGTCCTCTGTCTGCTGGGGTCCTGGACAGCATGTTGTGGCAGTGTTATCCCCCCAACTCCTGCTATTGCTGTTTTCTTTCCTGTCTTGACAGCACTTCACACTGTTGTCCTGGACTCTTGCCTCCACTGCTGCATTCCTGGTAGCGCTCCCTTCTAACAGGTGTTTGCCGGGCTCTGCAATCAAACATGTTCTGGACACATTTCTTGTATTTCAGTTGTGTAGCAGGAGGGAATGGGCAACGCACACAGAACTGGGTCTGGCTTCAGTGTAGCTGGGGGAACGGGCAAGACAGACAGAGTCAGATCTTCCTTCAGTGTAGCGGAGGGGATGGGTAAGGCAGGAGTCGGGTCTGCCTTCAGAATAAACACAACACAGCTTAAATTAGTGACTCCTCAATGGAAATGTCTTCTTCCCACCTCGCCCTAACGAGCACACAAAGTGTGTTTGCGGGGCTCCTCAGTCAAACATGTTTTGGCCACATTTCTTTTATTTCAGTTGAGTAGCAGGAGGGAACGTGCAAACCACACAGAGTCGGGTCTGGCTTCAGTGTAGTGGGAGGAGAATGGGCAAAGCAGATGGAGTCAAATCTGCCTTCAGTGTAGCTTGCGTTGAGTTTTCTGAAGCCACCGAGTCACTCGCTCTCCTTGCTTTACACTCGGCAGCTTTTTTTACACAAAACTAAGATAAGTAACTTTAACAAATAAAACTGGCATGTTTTTTACAATACACATTACTGTTTTAATATATTTAATGCCATATTGTTTACCAGAGTGAAAACCTCTCAGTCACGCTTCACTGAGGGACCCTCCAAGTCACTTGCCCTCAGCTCAAGGGTCAACATTGGAAGTCCATGCACCAGCAATTATAAAAAATAAAGTATAGGTAAGAGTGTGTTTCTGGATTTTTTTACACACCCTCAGTGTGTGATGACCTCATAAACATCTTGAGCTTTGCTCTCAAGGTTTATGGGTCATCACACACCTCAGGTGTGTAAAACAAATCCATAACACACACTTACCTATCCATTATTCTCTATGTAGTTGTCATTTATATTTGTTTATGATTCTTTTTTTCCCACACAGTGTAGTAAATTATAGTGAAACATAACTTTATATGTGTGCTTAACTCTAAAACCCCTGCAAAGTATTGCAGCTGCAGGAAAAAAAACTTGGCACAATTGGGTTGTCACATGTGCAGCCACAGTTTGCCCAACAGTTATGGTATTATCAAAGCTTAGGCCGGTGTATGACTGGCTGCATGATTTGCCACAGATTATGGGTGGTCTTGCCACAGAAATCATTGCAGAACCTGGCAAAACATGATGGCTGGTTTGACCAGTTTATGCTTGGGGTGGTGGGGGGAGACACACATTAAGGGGGGATTGACAAACTGTCTGAGAGGACAATTTTTAAGAAACCTCATACCAACCATGGCTGGTCTAAGAGTACTACTTAGATGTTTGCCCACAGGGAGAGTTATGTGAATCACAATGTAGGGAATGTGTCAGCATGCCCACTAGTGCCATGCCAACCCTTTGGCTCCTGCAGCCAGCATTTGAAGTAGGCTGCATTTCTGAATAACTCAGAGTGCACTACTTTATTTAAAGTGCTACTTGTGTCATCTGTGTTTAATGCTGGAACTCTGTGTAACTTCCAGGGCATTGTGAATCTGGCACTAGGTATTTGACTGAGATTTAAATGTCTGAATGTGGCAGGTTGGAGTGTGGGTGACTGCACGTCTATAGTTTTTGAAGTAATGTTTTCTTTTTATTCTTAGCAAAGGTCTTCATCTCTCTTGTAGTGCTGCAGCTATACTGAGGGCATCCTGTTATTTTCTACTATGGGTTCCTTGTTTAGGGCATGCAAGCATGTGCATGGTAAGAAGAATTTATTTTTTCACACTGGTTTTTATCTTCCTTAATTCTATTTTACAAACAACAGTTTAGGTATGTGAATACATGCAAGTTTCATTAATCTCTTAATTCATTCACTATGCAGTTTGTCTCCATACTGATTATTTATTTATTTTCTTAGTTCATTCATTGCCATTCCACCAAACAAACATATAATGAAATGACAGTATGTTGTGGTTGAAAGACATAATGCCACGTTATGGACAGGCCATTATTATTAAGCAGTTGCCTGTCTGTGTGTTCATTTACCAAAGTATTAAATGGTATTACTCAGTACAACCTACTATTTACATTACTATGCATGGTCATTAACCTTTGTCTTTGAGCCTATGGCTGCAGCTACAACAAAGAAAATTTGCATTTTTCAGATGTGACGTAGGGATGAACTGGTCTGCAGGTGCAGTATATATAGAATAATGAAGTTGGGGGAGGTGACATCTCCAAAATTTTTCCAGCAGTTTCTTTGCTTACTTTTGTATATGTGTGTGTCTTTGTGTGTGTGTGGCTACTATACATATTTCAGCCACAGAGATGGATAAGAAAAAGTCTACATATTTTTATAGCTTCCCCTTCCAGATTTCTTTATTCTATATGCTCTGTGGCTGCAGCCCCGTTCACTACTTCACATCACAAAACTGGTATTTAAAGATTTGATTTGCTGCATCACCCTGCAACTGGTCTGCTCATTGTCAGGACTTACAAGCAGATCTTAGTAAGGTAAGTAGTTGATTAGTTACTGAATAAAAAAATTCCATTTAGGGCTCAATTAACTACTTGGGCATATTACTCCTTATTATGAGTGCTTAACAACTTAGGAAAGAAAATTGTTGAAGTTGCTATTAAAAGTGCAATAAGCATAAATTGTAAAGGCAATATCATCTGGAAGCTGAAATTGACAGACCAAGTATTTTGGATTCGAAACACACACCTTCATTTACGGTCATCCAATAGCAGCAATTCAGTATCATGGCGCCAATCAAATATTTAAGAGATAAGGCCCGACAGGGTGTTGGTTGTACTAGGTTCCCTTACAGAAATATAGGTGTGCTGTGTACATGCAGAATGCATGCCACATGCCTAATTGTGCAATGTTTGCATGCAGTTTGCATACACAAAGTGATCCTAAGTGAACCAGGTTTAAAAATCAGATCAGGTTTGCATGCTGCAAGCTTGATGTGTGCAGCAGGTAAGCTGGTATGAACATCATTTAAGCATCACATCAGGTTCACATGCTGCACTCTTGCCATGTGTGCAGCAGCTAAGCTGGTGCAAATCTCATCTAAAAAAAAAAACACATCTGTTTCTATTTCTTACACTGCTGCTTGCAATTAGAGTCATTAAAATACATTTTTATTTGAATTGACATATAAATTAGGTAAACTCTTTAATTCTGATCCTTTTGCAATTTGTTTAATGGTGTTTGGTTTTTGTATTTAAATCACCATTAATTTATATTGTTTGCTTACTGTTGTAAATGCCTAGGATACAGCCAGTCAACATCCCCATTCCAGATGTACAAAAAGGGACCTCTGTGTTATGAAGCCTATCCTTTCTGTTTGGAACATGCAAATTCCTTATGCATATTTAGTGCTATATTATATATGTGTTTCTCCATGACTGTTACATCTCACTTACTTTCCCTTTGTAATTCTGTATTGAGCATATACACAATGGCCATGCTCAGCACTTTTTGTGCTGAGTAGGGTCTTGGAAGCCTGCACCATACCTCACATTTTGTCACTGAAATGAAGGACATGGACACTCAAATGAGGGGCAATGAGGGACACTAGCCCACATGATGATCAGGACACATCATGAAACATGGAGATACAGTACCTCAGAACACAGTGGAAACCTTTGCATTAGCAGCTGAGAATTAATTTCTACCATTAAGCAGAGGTGCTATTTCGGTAGGGAGGGGGGCAGTTGCCCCCCCCCCGCCGTATTTGTGCCTAAGTTGTTCTTATAGTGTGGCAATAATGGCTTTAAATTTGGATTTAATCTTTTGCACAATAAGTTCCCACCTGGCCTGTGTGTGCTTGACTGTGTTTGTATTGTGTTGTTCACTCTCTCCACTCTCTCCACTTATTAGTTGTGGCACAATCACATGTGATGTGGATGAGCTCCAGCCAAGAAAGAGTACGTGAGCCTTGTAAATGCAACACTGTCTTTCCTGCCACAGAGCAGACAGACTGCACACTACATCTTGAAGGAGTCTGTGAGCATTGAACTCTCAATAGCAGGGTTGTGGCAGCTTATTTTTGTTGTGCTACTCTTAGTGAGTCTCCAACTCCCCTGGTGGCTGAAGGGGCAGAAGGTGAGCTAGAAGCTAACTCAAGACTAGGCTACCTACTTACTCGACTAGGCTCACCTTGCAAAAAATAAGCACAGACCCCTACAGCAGCAAGCTAGGCATAGCAGCAGCAGTGACAGCAGTGTGGGTGGCCTTCATAGACCTTGATCAGTGCAGTGCAGTAGCAGCCACAGCAGCAACCAAGCATGAAGCAAGCAACCAAGCCTAGGTGGGTTTGATTGGTGAGGTGACTTAGTCGCAGACCATGTTGGGGACCTGTGATGGTCAGTTCTAGCATTGAGTTTCTAGCAGAAGAGGAGAGAGAGAGGGGGAGTGGACTGAAAACTGGGCTGGTGGCACACTATGCCAGGCTGCAGGTTCTGACCATATGGCTGTGTAAATAAAAGTAAATATTTTTTTTACAGGGGGATTGGGGAAGGAGAAAGGACTGAAATATTTATGTGTTTTTCATGTTTCTTCAATTTGGGAGGCCTCATGACCATAAGGGATGGGTATTGAATGGAATGGAGTAGGGGAGCAAAATTGGGACAACGTTCTTTTGGGGGAGGGCAGAACTTCAGCCAGGAAAAAAAATAGCATAGTAACTGGGTGGGTTTAAGCCCAAATCTGATGCACTGCTCTGCAGTATATACAGATGAATCTTATACATTTGAATTTTTCCTTATTTGCATATCTCTTTTCAGTCAAAACAAATAGGTTGTACTTTTTAGAGATGTTACATACATTCTAGAGCTGTCCCTTGCAGTCAAGGACAATTGAGCAGTATGGTATGCACAGACTATTGGAGCTCCATTATAGTCAGGCTTATGTGTCCCCCCCCCAGTGAAGCTGACCTCTACATCCCTATGCTCATGCACATTATGTCAAAGGGCAAAGGAGACTGCAGGGGTGTGCACCATTGAAATGAAGGTGGTATTTCTTCTTACTATTTTATACATTTTTGCTGGAGAGTTCGAGATTAATGAAGGCCACCACTCGACTAACAAGGGCCTTGTTAGAACAGTGGTCTTCATTATTCTTCAACTCATCATCATGATGTCTAAAATAGTAATATAAAATAACGCCATTCATTTCAAGGGGGTACGCCCCAGCACTCTGATCCATGGACATCAACTCTTAAAGACTCTTGCCTCTGGCTCCCTAGTACTCAAGTAAAAGACTTTTTACGATCTATACTTGGTGGTTAGTCTGTAGCAGTATGGCCTTACCCACTACAATGTGTATGCATAGTGGGGGTACTGGCCATGTGGGTGTATGTTGAGTTATTGCTACTTTTGTGTTTGCAGCTTAAAGTCTGTTTGCATGAAAGCATTAAAAACTATGGTGAGAAAATAGTAGGAATACAGGCCAGATAGAAGTAATTAAGTGGTTTTGTGGGTATGTTTGTGCTTTGGGGGTGGGAAAAAACACATGTATTTCCATTGGTATGTGTGCTACAGTTCAACTGGGAAAATGAGATGAGGGAGATAAGAAAACTGAAAAGCATAACAGCAGCTACAAACATGCCACATGTATGCAGATGTATTCAGATACAGTATGTATTGAAGTATAAGCAAGCCATATATGTGCAGACAGTATGGCTTATTGGTTAAAAACACTGAACTGCAAGCCAGGAGGCTTGGAGGCATGAAGACCTGGGTTTGAATCTCATCAACCCACACTTGTGTATGGCGTGATCCTGAGCAAGTCACTTAATTTTTACATGTGCAGTTGTCAGTGACCATTTACATTTTGCGTGCATGCCACATGCATGCAGTCTTTCCCAATTTAGCATACAAATCATGGTTTCCACACTTGCTTGCTGCGTGCATGCCGCATGTCTGCAATCGGTTCCAATTAAACATTTAAATCATACTTGCAGTATGCATATCACTTGGGTAGTTTTATGTGTGCAGCATGAAAACATTTCATATACTTATTTCTGTAAGGGTTTACCCCATGGTCAGAGGCGCTGTATGGCACGAGGTGAAGCTGAGTGCCTTCAGCCCCTGACTGTGAGGTGAACCTAGTACAACCTGTGATGCTTTGCCAGCTGGTTATGATTGTTCTATGATATTTGTATATAGAATATAGTATGTGAGAGTCTCTCATGAGACAGCCTGTGGGATGGGTGCCACCCCCGCAAGGTTTCAGCTACAGGATATATTAACCTGAAACCAGGCAGTAATAAAAGGACCAGAGAGACTTAATTGGAACTGACCCAGCTACCAGGATATAGGGCTCATAAACTTTTATGACGTTTTAGAGGAAAAAACATGTTATATCATTATGGTGCTAAAAGTCATAAAATCCTTTGAAGTACCCTGGAAACAGGAACTGTTCAAGATCAAATAGTACAGGCTTGATCACAGACTTGTAATTTGGGAAATTAGTTTTTGCTGAAGTCACAGTATTTAAAATATCTCCTGATAGGAAGATCATTGTTTGTATAATGTTTTATATTCTAAAAGGAGGAGCTAGATGACCTCATGGAAGGGGTGGAGAGAGGCACAGTTTAAGCTTGTATTGTGGCTGAATTTAGTGACACATTTCTTTTGTGGACTCTTAAGAAACAAGACCTAACTAAAGCACTTATAGAGGTAATAAATGAGATAGAAAAAGCCTAATTGTATTGAGGTAGGAGTTTTAGTTTGTACTTTTCCTTTTTTTCTTTTAAGTGATTGTATGCTTTGTGATATAGTGTTCTGTGTTTACATTTTACATAGTTTTATCCATTTTTAAGTAAACCTTCATCTGAAAAGACTGCCTGGATGTGTATTTGAAGTTCTTTCTTTTTGCATGTGATATATAGATGGTTACGACTGACTAATAACTGTTCATAAGCTTGATGGTGCTACCAAACTGTGAAAATGTAAGAATATACCTAAGGTGTTTTATAGAGTTTTAAGGGTTCATTTTGGATACCTGGTTAGGTGCCCTTAGGCAAAAGATATCTGGCATCCCCCCAAAGAGCAGATTATCTGAGCCTGTACATTTGAGTATGCTAGCATAAGGTTCACAGATTGAATCCCCCCAGAACTTGAGACTAAAGATGATTAGGACACACAAGCAGACAGGATGGTTACCCTGTTCTGTTACCTGTTCACAATACTGTGCTCAGAGGTTGGCACTGTGGGAGCAGAGGGACTGACCTGCTGAGCGGTTTGTGACACAGTCAATGTCCCTGAAGTGCCTTATTGCTTATATCAGATGGGCTCAGAGGCAACTTTTAAAAAACAAACACTCTAAAAGATTTCAAACCCACAAAAATTATAATATATTGTTGCTAAATAATGTAAAATGGTACCTCCACAGATGTTTTTCACCTGCCAGTCATCTGTCTTTCTTCATATACAGTACATTGTGTAATTGTTTATCATAGTATAGAAGAATTCAAAGCTCTGCATTATTCAAGTAGTAGAACCCCCCCCACATACACATGCACACATGCTTATGGAATGGTAATGTGGAATACATGAATTCAAAATTATTCAGAGTTCATCTGGCATACACGCACAGACAAGCACACAGGCCTCAAGTGGAGCAAGAACCTCAATTTAATCTGTTGCCAGGTAAGGAGCAGGGGGTTCTGTGGCAAACTGGTGGGATTAGGAGTGGGAGTTTTCATGGTTATCAAAGAAACACCAGCAATGGAAACTCTGAATAGTACTTGACTTTCTAAATTTGTGTTTGTGTGTAAGGAGGGGCTCTAGAGTGAAAATAAAATTAAATCATTTACTTACCTTAGTTAATTTAATGGACTTTCATTTTCAGAGCCTAGTTGAATGATTCTATATATGAGTAAAGGTTGTATCCATGCTTGTGATGGAGCTTAGGAAGCAATTTGCTTATGAGTGAGTTGTCCCAGTTAGCAGGGACTTACACAATCAGGACACAGGGATTCCCTTGCCCATTTTATATTAAATACAGGAATACAATGTTTTATAGCATAACAAATGTTTGCTGTGAAATCCAAAGGAACAACAACAATAAAGAATACCATTATTATTAATACTGTAATAACAACATCAGGAGCAAACAGAAACTAAACACCAGCTATTTATATATTTACATATATTATCATTGCTCAGCCTGTGGTGGGCGTGGCAGTGGGGGTGCTGTTGCAGTGTTTGCTGGTGCTGCTTGGCCTATCAACACATCCAGTTTGGTAATAATTTGCTGTTGATTTGCCTTAATTTCTTTTAAGTACTTTTCCATCTTGGCCAGTCTTTTCTCAAGGGCCTTCATCCTCCCATTTAATGTTGCTTGCCCTGACTTGGACTTGCTAGTACTAGGTGGCATATTACTGCCTGATGTGACCCTTTCATGGTCCTGATGAAACTGTTCATCCACTTTAATTTGTTTCCAGAAGGCAGACTCAATGTGATGGAACCACTTGTCAGCCCTCTTGCTAAGGATCTTTGGGGTGTACTTTTTTCTTTTACTGTAAGTGAATGAATATCATATGATAGCATATAACATCCATTAAAAAGAAGTATATTTTTTATGTTTACTTCTGTAACATTGCCTCTTTTGGTGTCCTCATCAACCAAACTGGACTGTATACTCACAGATTTGTAAAAATGATTTAACTTCAAATACAAGAGATCAACAGGGTTTTTGAATCGGTCTATTAGAAAAAAGATTGCAGAACAATTAATTGTTCCTACTTTAAGTTATGTTCAGTTAATTTACAGAATTGTAAATACATCTTTATTGGTATGTCTGGATAAAATTCAGTTTAGGATTGCCAGATATGTGCTGAAATGTAGTTTTTATACACATCATTGATGATTATTAAGGAGGCTGGAATGGCAACCACTGAAAACAAGTCATAATAGAACTTGCTGTTATTATTGCACAAATTAAGATCATCTGGTCATCCAATTTCCAGTCATCTTTTTTTTAAAAAAAAAAACCTCCGAGAGAGTCCTTAATAGATCAGTACATCAAAATAAAATTCTGCCAACTAGACGCAAAAATAGATTTGGGGATAGGACCCTCTCTACAAGGGCAGCTGCTGTCTGGAATTCTTAGCCTTCAAGTGTCCGTGCATTATTTGATTATTCTAGATTTGCACAAGCTATTAATAATTCAGTGGTTGATGTATGTAATTGTTAGGTGTGAATCTTTGTTATTAATTTATAATTTTTTTTTGTCTTTGTGATTGGTTGTGTTATTTATATTTTGTACAACAATTTTTATGATTTGTAATTTACAGGACTGTCTTGTAAACAGGACTAGTTTTGTCCTAATGACTTGTTTCCTGTATAAAAATAAAGTTTTTACTTACTTTTTTTTTTTACTTACAACCCATGCATAAGTACATGTGGTTTAGATCATACTACTTCCCATACTCAGCTGAGATAATGCATATTTGGTCACAGTGTTTGAATGCAAATGAAGGCATAGGCCTAGGCCTTCATGCTTTTATCTGGCTGCTCCACTGACTCATGGTAATACATCATGTTCAAATAACAGACATTGCAATATATGGTGGAGGAGCATGTCTTGGCTCTCACTTTCAATCAAACTTTGGGCGACTTGTGTGACACAGTTGCTACATGCATCACATTTATTATCTGTAATGAGCAGTACAATTTATGGTTTGCTGATGCACCTTTTCAGCATACTTACTATGTACTGTCACAGGAAAATACAGTGTTTATTGTGGGGGGGGGTCCAGGTCATCTACAGTAGCAATAAAAATGGCTGCAGCCCAACATTTAAACATTGAGTTCCATTTGTTATAGTGGCACACTGATAACTGCTGGGCTGAGAGTAGAGTGCCTGCAGTATCAGTTGGCATATTATATGCTTATAAGGTCAAGGACCAGGGTGACGGTGTCCACCCATAGTGGACAATGAAACTGCATACAAATTTCATAACACAGAACATTTCAGGCAGAAACATGGCATGCAAGAAGAACACATTCTGTACTTACACTGTGTGACAGTTAAAGTAAATGTTGAAGAGGTAGAGGAGACATGTGCCTGTTATACAAAGCCTTGGAGGACAGCACAATTTGGGACAATCTAGGACTGAAACTTAAGGACCAGGTATATAACACAAGGGCACACATACTTTAACTTAATGGGAGCAAATGTAATTTAGTAAGGAGACAGAAGTGGTTTAGCCAAAGAGTTGTACCAGTTTGGAACAAACTACCTTTGGAAGTAGTAGGGAGATCATCCATGAATAATTCAAAACCAAATTAGACAAATACTTTAGAGAGAAAGCACAGGTTTATTAATCGAGCAAGCATCACTGATGAAAGTTCATTTTAAGCTCAGATACTACCTATGATACCTATTATACCTATTATACCTATGAAGGTTCCCCAAATGCCTTTTACACATAGTATGCCATTGCCAGACATGCTTCAGATGTTGAAGCTGCAATTTGTTTTTTAAAAAAATCTGTCACAGTCATTTTTTTATGTTTTATTAGCACATTTGTCCTCTAGTTTTCTGTGTGGGGCCACACCCTCAGAATGATGTCATATCAGGAAGCTGTCAATGTTTTACATACAGCAACAATGAATTCTGGGTAATTTATAAACTTAACTTAAATGTGCCTTACTCAGAATTACAGTCCCTTATGTTAGTAGTGGTGAGCACTAATATGTAAATGTCCATGGCAAGGCACTGTGGGTAAAATAAGAATCTGTCTTCCAATTTCCTTACTGTGAGATGCTGTCCCATAGTTCTGTAGTGATGTCAGCAATATAAGCTTTTGTATGTTTATTTTCACAACAATGCATTGTGCATACCATATCTAACTACAAGACTTCTATATTGAGAGATGTAGTCTCCTATTTCTTCAGTTTGCACAGAAATACAATACCCTGTATACTAATTTACATAGTGAGGAATTGTGGGTACAGTACATAGCTAATTTGTCTATCTAAAACTAAAAACTGACAGTGTCCCTTTAATAACTTTGTTTCCCTGGTATGATGTCACAGTTGGGGTTGCAGCACTGAGAAAAAAAGGGGTGGGTTATGCAAATGAAGCAGAACACCAAAATAAAAAGAGTTTTTTCATGGAAAACAGCACTATCTGACAGTTTGATTGGTAAGAGACTGATTCATAACACCTACAGTTTACTACTCCCATTTGCTAAGGGAACCTTCAACATTTACTTTAACAACACACCTAGCCAGCACCCATGGTTTTAAACTTCAAAAATATGAAACAGGGTAGCAGGCAGCTGGAAACTATATCATCTGCCACCACCCAAACACTGAACACACAAGATCATCCTCAAACTAATTTTGCCAGATTGAGAAAGGTAATGCACCAAGGCGACTCCAGCATCAGCCAACAGGGCCACCTAGCCAATCCTTAAAGCAGAGTGCAATGAAAAAAGGTATTCAAAAAAGCAATTTTTCTGCTATGATTATGAAAAATAATGGCAGATCTGTTGATTTGAGTCTTCTGGATGCTTCCTATGATGTATGCTGTACATTTGCATTTTTGTCTGGATTTTTACCCTGCTCAGGTCCTCAGTAATATTTCTATGCACAAACGATGCGATCATCTTTTTTTCTTGAGCAATCCTTATTATAAACATGTCATAAAAGTTTTAAATGATAATGGACCCTGAAAAGTTCACCAACAAAATAATCTTGAAGACATCTAGCATAGATTAGGAAGACAAAAAGGTGGGGTGAAACTGTAATCCATTTTCATTGCACCACTGCTTTAATTGGATTGTTATGGCTATCATGAAGTCAAGCAGAGTTACAAATCCCTTTCATTCAACATTGAAATTTAAACAATGATGAACATATGACATTAAGGCATAAAAAGGAATAAAAATGCCATACCAGGTCCAGGTTGTTCTTCCTGTTCTGTTGCTCTAACAGCCACATCTGCACCACCTTCCTTCTCTGGCATCCCAGTAGCCAAGGGTTCACTTGCCCCAGCCGTAGTATCATGTGGACTACCATTTGCTAACAAAATACAAAAAGAATTAGATAAGCAAGAAGAATGCTGGATTAAATGTAATCTTCACTTAGCACCCACACAGACATAAAATAAACATTAAATCCAAAGAGACTAGAAAACCTCATGAGAAAAATGTATACAGATGCGACTAAACTGACTATAACTGTGTCACCTATCAGTAGTACTTAATTTGCAGTCTAAACTATTGTTTAGAGTGGCACCTGGCGAATCAGCTTGGTACATCAGGTAGACATGATGTGGATTCCCAAGACCTCCAGTCTCATATGGTATGACTCTGAGCAATTCACTTAAACACAACCGTGGTCCCGTGTCACCCGTGGAAACAGCCACTTGTAGACAGTGTGCCTTACAGTTATCAAATACAATAACAAAACCAAAATCATACATTGCCTTCAAATGGACACTTAAAATAGGTACACAGGCCTGTAAGTGGAGAAGACATCCAGATTGAAGACATCATTTTCAAGATGCTCTTCAACACAGCCCTCTTCAATAAAAGTATGAAAATAGCTTCCTTACATGAAAACATGCAACAGTTAGCATAAATTGTGAAAGGGTCCTTAGAACAGTCTTCCTGCAGCCTGGTATGCATTGGCCTGTATCAACTGTGCAGTAAGGGAGGAAATGTTTAGGATTCCATATTAATACATTTTTCTGTTCTGCTGTCATTACTCTGGAGGGGTGACATTATGAAATTGCTTGACTCACAGCAAGCATAGATTGTGTCTCTTGTCATGTAAAAAATTCTCAGAAGGACCTGCATAGTACAAACTTTTTATGCAATGTCTTAAATATGTAGTAGATCCAATTTAGTAGATGGGAAAATGCTTCATATTTTAAGAGAAAGTCAGTATAAACTTTTTATACATGACTTATTTTTTTTTTCCATTTACTCATTTTAAAGTTTCACATCAGTATGAACAAAAGTAATAAGTTCTTTTACACTCACCTTAACCACTACTTTTCCAGTCACATTTCTTTGTGGGCTCTTTAATTGTAACAACACCACCAAGGTTTTCAACTATGTGACAGTCCCATCTTTGCAGGTTGTCCCACCTGTAGTTCAGCTGTTTATTGGTGTGCTGAGGTCACTGACCATCCTTACTGAATTTGTTTCCAATGTCAGTCCATATAACCTCTCTTGTGAGACAGTCCCCTCGATTTGATCCAAAAATGATTATCAGCCTTTTTGGTGACCTCCCTGACTAATATTGAAGTCTCCTCATGAGACAATGGAGCTGAAGGGCCCTTTTTTGGCTGCTAGTATCCTTCTCTATGGCCATTTTGAAAAAAAAGTATTTCCACTTTTTAAGTTTTAAACAAGTTGCAGTCCTCACTGTCTCTGCAAAAAGTAGCACAGAACGTCATAAGTACTCATTCTCAACAATTCTGCGATGAAGTGGTTTTGATCTGCTGAATTTTTTTCCTGAAAACATCATCACACAGTTACTTTGACATTGACAATGATGAAGATCCATGGAATTATATTCTGGTGCATTTGAATGAGCATCATCAAAAATGCATTGTGGAATTCTATTCCATGGAAATGGTGTATTGCGGAATAATATTCCATGGAACACTGTGCGGTAATGCAGCGCTCATTAAAGTAACAAAAATACATACGTAGGAAATTGTGAGCTACAGAAGGGCACACAGGTAGATGTATCATGGGTATTATGGATCAATTTAATGCATTTTTATTGTAGTTAAGCATTCTCATTCTGCTATAACTGATGATAATGCTCGTGGAACTATTATCTGCGGAATAAATGGTGCACTACGGAATCTGATTCTGTGGATCAGAAAGCTACATATATATTGTTCTTGTCTTTATTTCATAATCAGTGTGCAGCAATGTCACAATACACCAAGGCTTATTTCAAGGTTCTTTCTTGGACATGAAGTACGTAAGTCAGTTGCCTACAGTGACCCATACATGCAACTGTTGGCAGAGGGATTTAAAAACAGTTCTACAGATTTGCTGCCATTGTTCTTAATCAATAGTACATGTCATAGTACCGCAATAACATACTGAAAAAGCAAAACAGAGGGTAAACAAGGAGTGCTTCTCCAACATCATCTTCTTCCCATTATATCTAATATATCCAGTCTCCTTGTGAAAAATGCAGTCCTTGGCAAATATGGCCCTATGTTTTTAACTTTCCTGTGTTCATATTCAGGTATTTTGAGTTTGCAGAACTGCATCAGTCTGTATTCCACATATTATAATAATTTTATTTTTTTCCCTTTCTTCTCTCCACAGATCAGTGCCTCTCTGTTACCGATTCTGTCATGCTGAGGGCATATTGGTCTCATCCATTCAGTGTGGATTGCTTAGGAATTGTGATGACATACTTGAAGGTAAGTATAATCTTTTTATTTTTATTCCCAATGTATTTTCTGTAACTTAAGTCACTTCTCCCAACAGGTTAGGTTATTAAATACTGTGAAGCATTAAGTATTTGACTAAGATTAATTATATGTTTATATTGGTAAGTGGTAGACTGGGTGGATGCATCTCTTTCTCACATTTAAAGTGTTCAAAATAATGTTTTGTTTAAGTGCCCCTTTACAGAACTGTCACTGTGGTATTGCTTCCACCCTGCTGAGGGAATCCTGGTCTCATCCACTGTGTGTGATAGTCACTCTGGTGCTCTGCTGTTACTGCTGCTGTGTGTGGTTCATCTCTCCTCCCGTGCCACATGTTCTGTCCCCTCCACATGGGATCCTGCAGTGATAGATGACCCAAGCTGAGTGAACTGATAGCTGCCCCAGTGCTCTGCTGTTACTGCTCCTGTATGTGGCCTTTCCCTCCTCCTGGGCCTCCAGCTCCATCATCTTCACATGGTATCCTGCCGCATTAGAGAAACCAAACCGAGTGAACTGATAGCAGCCATAGTGCCCAGCTGCTAATGCTGTGTGTGTGTGTATCATCCATCCTCCTGGGCCCCCAGCTCCATCATCTTCACATGGTATCCTGCCACATTAGAGAAACCAAGCCGAGTGAACTGATAGCAGCCATAGTGTCCAGCTGTTAATGCTGTGTGTGTGTCTCATCCATCCTCCTGTGCCTCCTGTTCCATCCCCTCCACGCGGGAGCCTGCTGCAATAAAGAACCCAAGCCGAGTGAACCGACAGCTGCCCTGCTGTTACTACTGCTGTGTGTGTCACAAAATGCCACCCCAGGCACACCACACAAACAACAGGGTTAAACAAATTATAGATTGAGGGAGCACTCATGACCAATTGGAGCGCTCCTTTCTCCTGCACATGACACACTGTTATTCTGTGAAGAGTGTCCAACATGCAGATGCCCTGGAAACAGACACCTTCTGGGCCTTTTTTTTGTCTAATAACATCAATCTATAATATATGTATATGTCCCCCATCACCACTCTTTGCAGGTTAAGAGTGATTTCACTTACCTTCTGTCCAAGACAGAACAGCTCAACTATGCTTCGCTGTACTCTCTCGAGCAGAACACACATGAAACCCCTCTTATCTTGACATGAGTTGGTCTGAGGGACATACAAATATATGTTATTAACTGTCAGCAACAGTGGACTACCACTCCCCACAGGGAATCAGGGATCAGCACTATTATCTAAAAAATGACAACAAAAAAACAAATACCTTTTTTGTTTTCTTGGCTGATCTTCATGCAACACTATGACCACAGGTGATGATATATAGATACACAGACACATATAAGGTGTTGGCAGATAAGAAAAGTGTGGCCTACCTATTCTGCCCCTTTTCCCTACCTAATGAATTACCACATACCCTAGTTGGTGTGTGGCTTACCCTCTCTTCCCTATTGTGAGAGTATTCTAATGTCTGTCCCATGCTTTCTAGATTTCCCCTACCATTTTTGCCACCACAACCTCTGGAGGGAGGCTGTTCCAAGCATTCACTACTTTTCCTGTGAAAACTGACATTCTCACATTGCCCCTGAGCCTACACCCCTCATTCTATCCTCATATAATGCCCCCTTGTTCTTGTACACATTCTTTTAGGTAAGATGCTATACTCTTGTACCTTGTTTATACCACTGATATATTTCAATGCCTCTATGATATTCCACCTTTCTCTCTCCTCTACTCCAGGGAATACATATTGAGGTCCTTTAGCCCTTCATCATATGATGTTTGGTGTGGTACTTGCACCATTTGTTTTGATTTTCTATGGACTGCCTCTATTTTGACTATGTCATTCTGTAGATCTGGGCTCCAAAACTGGAGACAGTATTCCAGCTGTGGTCTCACTAGTGCTCTGCACACTGACATTACTGCCTCCTTTTTTCTACTGGTGTTATCTCTCCCTATGCACCCTAGCAACCCACTGGCTCTCCCCACAGTCTTCTTGCATTGTTTGGTTACCTTAAGGTCATCAGATATAATCACCCCCTAGTCCCTTTATTGATCGGTGACCCTCAGTACCTCTCCCCCCCTCTTTTGATCAGCTCTTATATTTCTGTACCACAAATGCATGATTTTGTACTTCTTTACTTTGAATCTTAGCTGCAACACTCTTGATCACTTTTCTCAAGCATGCTTCAGTCATTTCACAATTTTTCAGCACCCCCCCACCAACCCGGGATGTGAACTCTGTTCCAGATCTTAGTGTCATCTGCAAAGAGGCATAACTTCCCATCAAGCACCTCTGCAATGTCATTTATGAATACATTAAGGAGGACTGGCACCAGCACGGATAACTGTGCCATCCTGCTAGTCACCTCTCTCTCCATGGATTGAAATACATTTACCACCACCCTCTGTGTCCTGTCACTCACCCTGTTTCTGTCCCAGATCACCACCTTGGGGCCCACTGCCAAGCTGCACAGCTTATTTATCAACCTGCTCTGTTGGACAGTGTTGAATGTCTTGCTGAAATGTAGGTAGGCCACACCCACCAACCCTCACTGATTAACCTGACTGGTAATCCAGTAAACAAAATCTATCAGATTTGTCTGACAAGACCTTCTTGCTGTGTGTAAGCGTGTGGGTTCAATAACAGACACCAGTCCTTAAATCAAGTGCATAAAAAATGCTGGGGTAGCATTTATCATTTTATTTTCCAAAAATGATAAAAATTAACTGTTCAAAAAAATATTTACAGTAAAGAAATGGGTGTTTAAACTTTCACACCAAAATAACAACAAAACAAAAAAAAATAATCAGGCTAGTCTTTCCTCAGACTCCCTGCTAGTTTCTGTATATTCAGTATTTCTTCCCACTCTGGTGTGTAGGCACTCATACCTCCTCTCCCTTGCTTGGTCAGAAGAAACTGACCAGCACACCTCAATTAGCCTCCTGGTGTGGAGGTTAATATAGCACAAATATCATGACATCATTGACATGTGACTATCAATTATACCAAAAACCTTATTCCTCTACTCTGGAACTTAAGATTAGGCTTCAATTTCTCTAAATCTAAAGCTTATGGTGTCTTTTTTTCAACATAATATTAACAATACTCTATAGGTACTCATTTTAACTTAGAGGAACCTTAATTGGTGGTGAAAGCATCATCAAGGACTGTTTTAGCCCCTCCCCTTTTTAATGACATCATCACACCACTTCTATATTAGCAGCCATTTTCTGGGCTACCAGCTCTATAGAAGCCATCTTTTGCTACCTGCCACCATTTCAGGTAAAGTAACCAAGAAAAGCAAACTTGTTTATAGAGGACTGTATTTAAACACATTTTATGTTTTACATTTCTCCACCCCCATGGCAGCTCTGCCATTTCAGCAGTCAGCAAACATTGCACTATTTCACTCCCCATACTGTACTTCACTTCTTGATAGCTTTGAACAACACAATAACAAGTCAAACACCCCTTATCATGTCTTTATACACAGGAACAGTCTGCACTAATGCTGCAGTACTTATTTTAACTTTTTATTTACTCTCTTTGTTTTTTTAGGCAGCAAAGTGAGATCTACAGCAAGCAGCTGCAGGGAGAGTTTTCTTTCTCCTTTACAACAGCCTGCTTGCTCATCTTCCAGTCTTGCAGAGACTTGCTTTAAAATGGGGCTGTCTAGCAATCTGCTCTGGTGTTGGAAACACTCTTGATTCTTGGGGGATTCAAAATCTTCCACAGAATCTACATAGCTGGAGGCTTTAAAGGGGATCTGCTTTTAACTTCATGTGACAGTTTTGATAGTTAGAATGACAACAGATTAAAGGTACAGCACAGATAGAACAGAATTGTCAGGTTGGCCACCCTGACAAGAAATTAAGGATAGACAGAAAAGTTTAAGAGAATAGGACAGAGTGAAAAGAATAAATGTTTTATTTTAATTTTATGTTGACATTCTCATCCTGCCACACTGTGAATCCATGTTGCCTTGGATCCTGTACTCCTGTGTACTCAAAAATATCAAAATCCTTTCCTTTGGCAGTGACTCCATACATTTCCCCACCACCGAGGTCAGGCTGGCTGGCCTGTAGTTGCCAGCCTCCTTCTGGTTCCCACTGTTGTGCAGAGGGACTACATGCACACTCCTCCTGTCCCCTGGAATTACCCCTGTCTCTACTGATTTGTTGAATAGAGCGGCCAGTGGTGCAGCTGGCACATCTATAAGTTATTTTAATATTCGGGGATGTATCCCATCAGGACCCATAGCCATGTACCCTTTCAGATTACCTAATTCCTTTAAGACTTTTTCCTCCGTAAATTGGTTGGTGTCCACTTCTCTCCCACAGGTGCTACTAATGCCCTATAGTGATCATTCTCCTTCCCCTCCTTCTGTCAAAACTGAACATAAATATTTGTTCAGGATTGTTGCTTTTTGTAGGTCCCCCTACACACACCATCCTACCTCCTTTTTTAACCTCACAGTCCCAATACTGATCTTTTTTCTTTCTTTCACTAATGTCTTCAAAAGACACTAACATAAACCCCATCGTTCATTGTTGCTTACATAACAAGACATGCCTATACACTCTAAACATTATTCATATCATACCTGGTGCAGGTTCTCCAGATGATCCCTCCAGAGGTCCATGAACACCTTCACCTGGTTTCAAGGGAGAACGTTGGAAGCTGGGGCTGGTCTTCCCTCTACCTTTGGTTGAGTAACAGTTAGTAAGTCAAAAGAGGGTATAATTAGAACAATAAGCAAAATTAATATTTTTAAATAATTTTTTATATCACAAAAGAAAGACAGAATTTAACAATAATAAAAAAAATAAACCCTCATTGTCATGAGAAGTTCATATTTTCTAAGTGCATTAATACAGTCAAGGGTGCGCAGGCAGTGCTAAGGCATCTCTGAGGGTGGGTAAGGTATGGCCCAATACTCAAACATGAAGATTGGGCACTCACCAACCAGTTAAAAATGGACTCCATAGCTTGGATAAGACATACAAATTTATTGCATAAAAATCCCATCATGGGATATACACTTGATGTGTTTGTTAGCCTTTCTTAAAGTACTTGGTTTTGTCCAAAATGCGTCAGGTGTACATCCCATGATGGGATTTTAATAAATTAATTTTAATGTCTTATCCAAGCTATGGTGTCCATTTTAACTGGTTGGTGAGTCTTTCCTTTTTGCTGAGAGAACCACCTTTCCTGTGTGCACTTCTTGGCTTTATAACCCAATACTGCAATCCCTGTTGAGTATTATTGCTTGCAAAAGTGCTTTCAAATTTAATAATAGTACAGTAAAATGCAGTAACACTTACAACAGTCTTTCAGTGGCATTTCCAGCCCTCAGACAAAGTCACAGTACCACCCAAACTCTGCAAAATGTGAACATAGCATCTCTGAAGGTTGTCCCAACAGTGTTTTTATTGTTTTATGGTGCATTGTGGACTCTTGCCATTCTCACTGACTTTGCCAGCAATTTCAGACCGTATCTTTTCCCACGATGCATAGTCAAGGCACTTCTCACCAAAGAGGTCTTAAACATTTTTAGTCACCTCAGCAATGAGGGTACTTGTCTCCTCCAGTTAAAAGGGGAATGATATTAACTTTTTCCTGGTGGCTGTAGAGGTGGGGGTTGCAGTTTTGTCACACTTAGTAGCCATATTATTAGTATATCATCTCTCTCTCTCTCTCTCTCTAAGATATTGTCTCTCTCTACCTCTTTCCTCTGTCTCCTGACTCTCACTTTACATATAGTAAAGCTGTGTGATATTGGACAGAAAAGCAGAATACAATCCTGTGGATATCACTTTTGTGAAATCCACAGATTGAAACATGTTAGATCCGCAGAATGGTATTCCAGCACATTCAAACATCATTATCAAAAATGCACAGTGGAATAATATTAATAATAATAATAATAATAAAATTTATTTAATTAAGCGCCTTTCAAACTTTGAAGGTGCTGTACATCAAGAACAAACATAAAACATATTCAATACATTCAATAAAACAAATATAAACATATATTCCAGTACTGCAATATAAAATTAGAACAAAGAAGGAAACGCCTTCTCTCATAAATAAGTCTTTAGTGCCTGCTTAAAGCTCCCCACCATCCTACACTCCCAGAGCTGATGGGGCAGAGAATTCCAGAGGGTGGGTGCAGCAAATCCAAATGTATGGGCACCAGATTACTTCAAATTTACCCTCGGAATCTACAACAACCCCTCGTCAGCCAAGCGGAGCTGTCTCAGAGGGGTGTAAGACACCAGGAGTTCTTTCAAGTAGTCGGGACCCAGACCGTGTAGGGCTTTGTAGGTCAAAAGACCCACTTTGAAGGTGATCTGCCACTGTATTGGCAGCCAGTTCAGAGCGCGCAGCACAGGGGTAATATGAGAACTTCTAGAGGCCCCCATCAACAAACGTGCTGCCGCATTCTGCACTAGCTGCAAGCAGTGGATATCAACCCCAGGAAGTCCTAGGTAAAGGGAGTTACAGTAATCAAGGCGAGATGTCACAAAGGCATGGACCAAAACCGGCAGGTCACTGGGTGGAACAAGGTGCCTAATCCTGGCAACGTTCCTAAGATGGAAAAATGCCAGCTTGACAATTGCAGACACTTGGTAATGGAGGGTCAAACCAGTGTCAAGCTCCACTCCCAGGTTACGCACCCATACAGAGGTGAGGATCTGGTCCACCCCCAGGATTAATCCAGAGTGGAGACCAATCCTAAAACCCTCTACCCTGTGACCCGGGTCCACAACCATAACCTCAGTCTTTCCTGGGTTCAACTTTAAACCACTGGAGTACATCCAGTCTTGGATGTCTGAGGGCAGTTGTTCAGTACCAAGATAGCACTAACCTGGTCAGGTGCACAAGACAGGTAGAGCTGGTTATCATCAGCATAGCAGTGAAACCTCAGCTCATACCGTCTTACAATGTCTCCGAGGGGTAGCATATATACTGCGAATAACATGGGGGAAAGCACTGAGCCCTGAGGCACCCCACAAGGCAGAGAGAAGGCCCTGGATGAAAACAAACCCGAGACCACTCTCTGCGTTCTCCCTTCGAGGAACGATGAAAACCATCTGAGGACTGTACTCGATAGTCCACAAATGGACCTCAGGCATTTGAGCAGAACCCCATGATCCACAGTATCAAAAGCTGATGATAGATCAAGGAGAACCAAGATAGAATGGTGTCTCTGATCTCTCGCCATCAGGAGATCATTGAGCACCCAAACCACAGCAGTCTCGGTACTATGCCTCTTGCAAAAATGAGACTGGAGAGGTTCGTATAAACTATGGATGGTCAAATGGTTATCCAGTTGAGCTGCCACAACTTTCTCAATAACCTTCCCCACAAAAGGGAGGTTAGAGATTGGCCTGTAGTTTTCTAGGTCATCCGGGTCTAAAGAAGCTTTCTTCAGAAGGGGAGTCACCAACCCTTCCTTCAGAGAGCTAGGAAAAACTCCCATATCTAAAGAACACCGGATAATCCGAGCTAAGACCGGGCCGATGATCTCACTGCAACCTATACTTTTCCAATGATGTGATGATCCGCGGATCATTATTCCACAGGCTGCAATAGGCAAACACAGTTTATTTTAAAAAAATGGCAATCAGGACAATGTTATGGGGTAACCCTTTGATGTGTCCTGGCCATTACGAACCAAATGGGTGCATTTTCACTTAAATTCACCCACCTGATTCCATTCAAATTGCATGTAATGCTTGCGGAATGATTATCCATGGGATAATGTTTATCCACAGAATTCAGTTCTGCATATTTAAAACTGGAGGCATTCCACTGGAACAAAACCCTTTTCCCAATGAAAATTCTGTATGTGGAATGGCCATTCCACCATTATTCTGCTGGCAGAATTCTGCATTCCGCACAGCACTACTTACCTTACTTTCTCCTATAGCAGTAGACGTTTCCAGCACTAAGACATGTCTACAATCAGATAGTGTATCTTCACCCTGGGACCTGTTCAGGTGGGTGAGGGTGTGTGGGGTGTGTGTGGGGTGTGAGGTAGTAGGTGCTGAGTGGGAGGTTGGAGTTGGGGTGGTCAAATCGGCAAAGTACTTTTTTACAGGTTTAAAAAAGACATCAAGGGACTGTTTTCTTTATTTCAGGCAGTACAGCGAACAGAGGGTGGGGAGGGGGTGCCACTAGTGACCAGGAAAACAAAAGATGTCAATGGAGATGGCAATCGGCGGGTGGGCAGTGCCACTAGACACCAGGGAAAATATAAATGAATTATGGGAATGGCAATTGGAGGGTGGGATGTACCTCTAGACACCAGGGAAATATTATTCTTTACAGGGATGGTGATCAGAGGGCTGGGGGCACCACTAGACACCAGAGAAATATTATTCTTCATGCTGAGTAACTGGTATTTCTGATATTAAAATACACAGGAAAAAAATAGTGACTGACAAGGAAAAAGTAACTGAGGAAGCCTAGTAGTTAAGCATTGGGGTTAGTGTGGCTGGCTGTTGGACTGGGGTAAGGTGTTTTTTTTTTACTTGTTATTTATGGTTATATCACAATAAAGCCAAGAAAAACTATTTGAAAAAGATTGCCAACAAAGGTGTTTTACTAATGACCACCTACCCTGTTGTTCACCTTCCATTTGGGCACAGCAAAAAGGCTGCCTGTGATTTAATCTGATCCTTGGTTGGATCATTTCTGTGAAGCACCCCCTTTTTACTTACTGATTGCTGTTTTTTCTTACCTAGCAGGAATAACGTTATGGGAATGTGTGACATGGCCTTGGACACAAATGTTATGGCTAAGTATTGTGCAAAATAAAATCATATCTTCTATGAAATTTGGATGGGCCATTTCATTTTGAGAGGGAAGTAACAAATTGCATCCATTATTACAGTATATGGAACACAAGTAAAACCACTTTGGCACAGACTCAGCTCATGTGATATTGCATGAAGCAATGATTTGAGTCCTACCAGAACCACTGCCACAACATTTATTCCACCCTTCCATTCATTACATTTAGTGACAAAGTAGAAAAAATTGTATGTAGAAAGAATAAAAACATATATATATTCCAACTAAGACAACACCTATATACAGCAACATGGGTTCAGCAGTTGTTTCTAAAAAAATGCTGTTGGATCTTTATGGATGTGAGCTCAAAAGGATTTTTTTTTGTTGGGGGAATATTTGAGTTTGAGAGAACTAGAATAAAATTAAAATCTCAATGCAGTATAAGGAAAATCAATGAAACCACTCCGGCAGGAACTCAGCCCTTTCAGGTGTGCAGGAATCACTTATTAGAACTTTGCACAAGCAACAGTCATGAGGTTTCTCTTGCCTTGTAGTTTCTTACAGCGAATAACAATGTGCATGCAATGGGATATAAAGTTAATAAACACATCATTTTACCACTCAGACAACACCTGTATATGGCAGAATAGTCCCACAATTCATTAGGTGAATGTTGAAGGATCAGGATTTATATGAGATGTAAAAACTAGAGGGGAGGAGGTCACTCATGTTTGACAGTACAGGAGTAAATTGTGTTTTATTATATTATATGAAAAAAAACCATGTAACCAGTCTGGCAAGTACTCAGCCCCTTATAATGTTGCATGGCGCACTGATTAGAGTCCTGCCAGAGCCACTGTGATTGTTCTCACTAGGGTGCCTCCTGCCCCCACCACACACACACACACACACTCTGCTGATTTGGCAGATTGAATAAAATGTTTTATGTATGAAATCTGGAATTTATTTTAAATGAATTACTAGAACATGTGAAAGAAAGAAATTCCATTCGACTCTACTGCCGTAGTGACAGAAGGTGCAAACAGCGTTACTGCACCAGGCAGTACAGTTCTGTTACAAATGCACGATCCTATTAGACACATTTCTGAATATCTGCTAGTTCAATTAAACTGTCTGGTGATGTAATGCTGTTTGCACATTCTGTCATTACAGCAGTAGAGAGAAATTGAATTGTATTTTTTTCATATTTTCTAGTAATTCATTTAAAATAAATTCCAGATTTCATACATGAAACATTTGCATTCAATCTGCAAAATCGGCAGTGCGTGTGTGGTGGGGGCAGGAGGCATCACAGTTAGAGCAATGAATAGTTCCTTCTATGAATGCAGGTGGGAGTCAAAGGAGTCTACCCATGTATTTTTACCTCAGCTTAACAGGGTGCTAGTGGGGAGATAGAGGGTGCCGGCATACCAACGTTCAGGGGATAGAAGGTGAATAACAGTCACTAGTAATAACTGGGCCTCATTGGCAGGGTCAGATGATGATGCCACCTTATAGAAATGCAGGTGGGAGCTGGCAGGCTCTGCAAATTCAATTATTACATCAGCTTAATGCTATGCTAGAAGCCAGACAGAGAATCCTGGTATACTGAGATTCGGGGGATGTAACATAAATAACAAGCATTATTAACAATAACCACAAAACATAAAATTCCCCCTCATAGAACCTCTCAGTGTATATAATATAAAATTAAAATAGCAAGTGTCATGTCCCATTCAGCAGTCAGTTCCATGAGTAACATACAGGCAGCCATATTGATAGCATGTATCCTGTTGTTACTAATATAAATGGGGAGATTAAGAAGGCTAAGGCAATGTTAAATTTAGGGAATGCAGTGCTAAGAGTAATAGTAGAAAAGGCTGCCTACTATGTATCAAGAAAAGAAGGACAGCATAATTAGGGATCAGTGTGCTGCCTAAGTAGACAAAATTAAAATGAATTCTATATGCACATCAAATCTTTAGTGCATAGCAGCCTGAAATGATATGTGGGTATAATATAAAAATGTCCAAACCTACATCACAGCCTGGCAGGTAGGATAAGAGAGCTAAAATCCTTCACCTGCAGTAAAAATGCATACGTTAAGATAATGTAAGTGAGTCTGGGAGTTTAGGGGCTCTGCAGATTCTGTGTAGCACAGCACTTTAATGTTATGGTAGCAAGCAGGCTAAGGATCCTGATAAACTGAAATTTGGGGGATATATGGGGAATAAGAGCTTTCTTTAGCAACAGGTAACAGATGTAAACTATTCCCCCCATGAAATCATTTAAAATACATAATATAATAACAGTGCAGCAAGTGCCCCCTCTCATTCAGCAGTCAGCTCTGCAACTGATGATTTGGGCAGCTGTATTTGCAATATGCATCCTGGTGCTGCAAATACAAATGGGTAGATTGAAAATACTTAGTCAATGTTGAAATTAGGTAATGCTGCACCTAAATTAATAGTGTAAAGGGCTGCCAAGTATGCAGCAAGAAAAGGGAACAGTGTAATAAGGGATCAGGAGAACTGCCTAATCAGATGGAATTAAAGTGAAGTCTATAGGCACATCACATCGTCAGTGTAGAGCAGACTGAAGTGTATACAGAGACAAAGTAAGAATGTCCAAAACCTATATGTCAGCCCAAGAAGTGGGGCTAGGAAAATAAAATTGGTCATGATCATTAAAAATGCATATGCAAGTTAATGTAAGCACAGGGGGAGCTTTGGGTTTCTGCATGTACTGCGTATCACAACAGTTTAATGTTGTGCTAGCCAGCAGGTTATGGATTATGCTAAACTGAAATTTGGGGGATGCAAGAGGAATAAAAGCTTCCATTATTGACAAACAACAGGTATGATCAGTTTCCCTCATGGAACCACTCAGTGTGCATAACATAAAAATAACACAGCAGGCACCACATCCCCAGCAACAGTCAGTCCTGCATCTTATGATTCCAGCAGCCATGTTTGCAACATTTGCCCCATTGTTTTAATTGTGAAAAGTGTGTGGGAGGGTGCAAAGGCTAACAGAATGGTGAAATTAGGCAGTGTAGCATCCAAATTAATAATAGAGAAGGCTGCACAATATATAGAAAAAGAAACGGGAGCAGTGTTATTAGGGACCAGAGGCACTGCTTAATCAGAAAACAGTAAGAGTAAATAAGTATGCATTTCAAGGACTCAGTACATGGCAGTCTGAAGGGTTTTACAGAAATAAAAGAGAAACATCCAGGCCTTACATCACAGCCTGACAAACAGAGCTAGGAGGAATAAAACCACAGACATCAGCACTGAAAGTTCATGTGTTACAGTAGACAGCAGTCTGAAGGTTAATACAGACAAAAAAAAAGAGAAATGTCCAGGACTTGCATTACAGCCCAACAAACGGGTCTAGGGAGATAAAACCAGTCACCGGGATTACAAATTCATGTGTCAGAAATCATATAGAAAAAACAATCTGACGGCAGATAAGAACCGCTTGGCCCACCCAGTCTGCCCATTTCCCTACCTAATGGATAAGCTGCAGATCCTAGTTAACCAGCAGCCTACTTCTTCCTACCCCAACCCCCTAGAATTGCCTTATGACTGTCCCATGCATGCTTGAATTCCACCACTGATTTTGACTCCACAACCTCCTCCGGAAGGCCGTTGAGAGAGGTACAAGGCAAGGATGCCCACTGTCCCCACTCCTCTTCGCAGTTAGCATGGAACCCCTAGCACAAGCCATTAGGCAGCATGAGGGCATAGAGGGCATTGAAATTCATGGCACGTCACATAAAATATCCCTTTACGTGGACGACACTTTAATCTTTCTTGGTAACCCTGGGGCTGCATATGAACATCTAGCTGCACTCCTTTTAAAATTTGGAGATATCTGGGGTTTTAAAGTTAATTTTTCTAAATCAGAGGTACTTGGAGTAGGGAAGGAACCAAATAAGAAACTTAGAACTAAAATCCCCTTTAAATGGGTTCAGAGTAAACTAAGGTACCTAGGAATCCAGATCCCCAAAGATTTAATACTTTTATATAATCTTAATTACGAAATACTGAACCAGCAGGTACAAAATGATTTAAACAAATGGAGTTTCCTCCCTTTTATGTTTTGAAACAGAATTGAAATAATCAAAATGAACATTCTCCCAAGATTTCTTTTTCTTTAATCTCCCAATCCCGATCCCCAAAAAAGACTGGAAAAACTTAAAAAAAAAGGTTAGCGAACTTTATCTGGCTGGGCAAACGCCCAAGAATCCGGTGGGAAATCCTAACAGAAGAAAAAGCCAAAGGCGGGATGGGCTTGCCTAACTTTCCCAAGTACTACTTAGCAGCACAAATAGTACCAATTATCAAAATGCTAAAGATAGGGCAGGCACATGGGTGGCTAGAAATTGAACAGCCAGAAAGAGATGTGGGCACTTTACATACTCTGCCCTGGCTAATCCAACCTAAAGATTTAAAGAACTTAACAAATATCTACACCAGACATACCTTGTCAAAATGGCTGGAGGTGAGACAGGAATGGGAAATAATACGCCCTGCCTGGCAGTACCTTCCCTTAACAGACTTGCCTGATTTCCCTATCCAGAAACGAGATAACTCTCTTTTTAGATGGGCAATGTCTGGACTTATATACCCACATCAATTGTTCTTTTGTGGCATTAAGTTGAACCCTTCATGCAATAACTCCGATTTTTTGCAATGAATTTCCTTTCTTTCTGAGAAAGTTATTTTTTTTGGTATTCACTTTTTATTGATTTTGTACAAAAATAACATATTTACATGTATACAAGACAACAGATGACAGATAATTAATTTGTAGTGCTTGTTAGATCAAGTTACAGACATTTGATTATAGAGAGTAAAAATCTTATCTAAGAGTGTATTACTGACAGAAATATAATTCAAATTAATTTTTAGCAGCTCAGTTTTTGGATACATTCCCTTCTACATGCCCACTGATTGGCATTCTGTAATTATGCAGGGGATCAGAGGATTCCAGGATTTCTCCCCTATTATTCTAGGTATCTCTCTGTCAGGGTAGAATTTATTGAGGGCAAGTCTTGGAATTATTGTATGTATTGAGAGGGTAATTTCCCAATAGTCTAGCAGATCTTGCATTGGGGATGTTGTCCTTGGGATCACATTCTATGGGACAAATGATGGGTCTTGCAGCATGCAGTAAATTAGCCAGCCGGTCCATTTAGAAGAAAAGTTTTCTTCTCTTTCATTTAAATTGAAGGTAATTCATTCTAGTTTATATAATTGTTTAGTGGTCTCCCACCAGTCTCTTATTGTAGGTGTTTTCTCAGTTAACCACAGTTTTGTTATAGCTTTTTTAGCTGCAGTAATTAGTAGGTGAATAAGATATTTAATATTAGTATTCCTATATTCTTTAGGTAGAATAAGGAAGAGATACATTTCCTTGGTTAGGTGAAATTTGGGGTCTAATAGTTCTCTTAAGTTGCTCTTCTATTTGTTTCAAGGAGGGGGTGAGTGCAGTGCATGACCACATAACATGGGTGTGGGTAGCCCTCTCTCCTCCACAGTGTCTCCAACAAGACGCTGAGCCAATGGGGGGAATAGTGCCTTGTCAGCATTGGGGTTCTGAAGTATCTAATAAGATGCTTCTAAGTGTATTCACGCCATTGGTGTAAACTAGTAACTCGAGCAGCACTCCCACAGGCCCTCTGCCAGGTTTCATGTGTTAAAGGGCTGCCTATTTCTTCCTGCCATTGCAGGCGTATGCTGTCAGTGTATGTTTCTCCTTGGGCATTTAGAGAATGGTAGTACCAGGAAACCAAGTGTGGGGTTTCAAGGTTTATGTTAAGGTGATGCTGGGCAGTTAGCAAGGGTGGGTACTTGTCTGGGGTTCTTACCTCCAGCGGCAAACTATGGTAGAAATGCCGGAGTTGTAAATATATATAAAAGTTCTGCTGGGAGAGGTCAAATCGTCTCTGTATCGAGTCAAAGGTCCAGAGTATGCCCTGATTAGAAATTTGTAACAGATATTTCAGGTTGTATCTCTCCCAGGTTTGATAACCATGGTCCAGTCTTGTTTGGGAGAAAATCATTAAGGTTCGGTATCAGGCAAATCAGTGCCAGGTATGGGGACAGCCGCTGCATCCTCCTTATGCTCTGCCATGCTCTCCAGCCACATCTAAGCCAGTAGTTTAATAGGGTAGTCTGGCCTCGGCTCGCCTCCTGATTTATATAAGTATTGAAAGTATTCCCTATCCGTGATAAGTATCTGTTCTATTTGGAGCCAGTGTGGTATGGTTGTTCTATTCTGTCTGGCCATAAGGTGTGTTAGGTTCGCTGCAAAGTAATATAGTTGCAAATTCGGGAGAGACAGTCCTCCAGATTGGCATGGGAGAAAAAGCACTTTTAACCTGACCCTGGGTCTCTGAGCAGCCCATATGAATTTTGAGATAATTCAGTTCCAGGCCTTAAATACTTTACCAGGTATGCATGTCGGAATATTCTGAAACAAATGTAGGGCTCTAGGGAGGGTGATCATGCGGATCAGCTCTACTCTCTTGCTAAGGCTCAGGGATAGTGTAGCCCAGGCTGCCAAATCTGCTTTAAACTGTGATGTAAAGTTCTCATAGTTATCTTTATAGGCTGATTCACTTCTTTGTGAGATGAATACCGCAAGATATTTCAATTTAGCCAAGTTCCATCGGCAGGGTATCATGTTGCGAATATTAGCAGAAGGGGCGTAATGAAAAGTTAGAATCTCTGTTTTTGCCAGATTTAATTTGTACCCTGATACTTGGGCAAACCTATCCAGCACTTGTCTTATGGCTGGTAGGGTTTCCTCAGGATTTGAAAGGTATAAAAGAACATCATTGGCGTATAGAGCTATAAGGTGTTCTTTGTCTCCAATGTTTATCCCATTATTATCATGGGATTCCTCAATACACTGTGCTAATGGCTCAATATAGGCCGCAAATAAGAGAGGGGACAGAGGACATCCCTGTCGGATTCCCCTTTTGAGAGAAAAATATTTGGAGTGATGACCCCCTCCCACCTTAATGCATGTCTGGGGGGATGCATAGATATTCTGCAGTACCGTTATCAGGGGTTTAGGGATGCCTAACTTCTCTAGGGTTTTATATAAGAAGGGCCACGCCACCCTATCAAATGCTTTTTCAGCGTCTTAGCTTATCAAGATTGAAGGGGTGATCGATGTTTGCATTTTATGGGTAATGTGAAGTGTTTGCCTAATATTATCAGTAGTGGACCGGTTCCTAATGAAACCAGTTTGATCCTGGTCAATTAGTTGGGGCATGACCTGGTCTAAGCGTTTAGCCAGAATATGCATAAAGAGTTTATAGTCAGTATTTAAGACCGAGATTGGTCTGTAAGAACTGCATAATTGAGTGTTTTTCCCCGGTTTCGGAATAACCGAGATAGTAGCAAAGGACCAGGATGGGGGGGAGGGCACCTTCCAGAATTGTGTTGAACAGTCTCAGGTGATCAGGTGCCATTTGTTGTTTCATACCTTTATAGAACTCGTTCCCGTAGCCATCTGGGCTTGGGGATTTTTTTTTTTTTTTAACTTCATAATCCTTTTATTTTATTACTTCAGGTACACAGCATTCAAGGTACAGTACAATAATCTCATCATTCATCACAGAAGAAGGACATACTGTAATATCAGGTTCTTAAAAAAAGATTAATACACTCACTCCCCTTTTTCATAAAGTGGAAATTAATTCAAAACATTGCCACTCACAGTCCGCCTTTAACACTCTCCCCCCTTCCCACCTTTAAAGTCACATTTCAGGCTATGATTATTGTTGTATCATATGGATCTTGGTGTTATCAATACACAAGGTATCACTCTTGTTGATAACAGAGTCATTGTTCAGCCAAACTCCCCTTCCAATATTTCTATCCTCTTTCAATGTATTTAATTTACAAGAGTTGATTTAGTGTTCAAATTCCCTTTTTCCTTTCCAGGTGGTCAAAGAAGGGAAGCCATCTAGAATTGAATTTGTCTGTCATTAATCTTAATGAAGCTGTAATAGCTTCCACATTTCTGATCTGGTCTATGTTCCTATACCAGTTATCTATGGGGGGGGGGGAGCTTTTAGCCAGTTTTGGGTCAGAGCCTTAAGTGCTGCTGTGATAAGAATATTAGAAAGATATTTTCCTGATGAGGTTATAATTTCACTGAGTGGGAGTCCCAGGACCAAATTCAAGAACTGTGGTTGATTAGAGAGTAACATAATTTCCATGATGCCATTTGATACCTCTCTCCAAATCTATCAGTTCCAGGGCAACTCCAGAAAATATGGTAATATGTACCTGTTTGTCCACATCCTCTCCAGCACCTATCAGTGATTTGAGGGGAATAATGGTCCGCAACCACTGGGGTAATGAAAAATCTGGTGTTAATTTTTCCTTCTCAGAAATCCTGCCGGTGCCAAGGGCTAGTGGGGAGCACAAAAGGAAGATTAGGGAGATAAACCAGGGGCTCAGGGAGTGGTGTGAGGCCAGAGGGTATGGGTTGATGGGGGACTGGGGGGAGACCTGGGAGGATAAGGAGCTGTATGCTAGAGATAGACTCCATCTCAATTTGGAGGGGAGGGGAACACTTAAGCTGAAAATAGAGGGGTTCATTGGTGACTGAGTGGGTTTAAACTTCTGAAGGGGAGGATGGGAGAAAAAGCTGTCAAGGGGGTGCCGATAAAGGAGAGACTCTGTCTCCACCTCCCTGGGGAGCTGGAGGATTGCGGGAAAAGGCCGACTGGTAAAGTGCAGACCAGGGGAAAACAGAATCCCCATGGGAACATGAGCAGGGGAAATGGAAGTATAGGGAAAGGGAGGAAGGTAGTCCTGCTAAATGCCAGGAGCTTGGGAAATAAAATGCCTGAGCTCCAGGCAATGCTAACTGAGGGAGCAGTGGATGTGGCAGCGTCACTGAGACCTGGGCCACTGCAGGACATGACTGGGACCTGAACCTGGAGGGTTACACTATGTTCAGGAAGGACAGGGGAAGGGAGAAGGTAACAATGACAGTCAAAACTGCATTGGCATAAGGGGAGTAGAGGAGGCGGAGGGAACCGTGGAAGCGATTTGGGTCACCTTGATAACAAGGGGGGGCAAGAGAGTAAAAATAGGAGTGGTGTATAGACCCCCTGCCGTGGCGGAGGAGCTGGAGGAGAGTCTGGTGGCAGATGTTGGGAGACACTGCAGACTGGGCAGAGGAACGGTGGTGGTGTTGGGGGACTTAAACATGCCAGGAACAGACTGGGAGACTATGACATCCTCTGTGACCAGGGAACAGAGGTTGCTGGATGTCTTTCAAGACGCATTCCTAACTCAGCAGGTGGGGAACCGACCAGGAGGCGCTGGGTACTGGATGGTCCTGGCAGACAGTGACCAGATTAGGGGCTTGGAGGCAAGGGACCCATTGGCGGGGAGTGACCATGCCACGGTCTGGTTCTGCCTGGACCTAGGAGGGGTAGAAGGCTGCACAAAGACGGAGGTAACTGACTTCAGGGGAATGGATTTTAAGGAAATGAGAAGGATCCTTAAGGAGCATTTGGATGTGATTGGGTCAGGCATGGACGCTGATAGTAGGTGGAAAATCAGCAGAAGAGGAGTGCAAGATGCTACCAGCACCTGTGCAAGAGTAAGACGAAAATGCGGTAGGGCCCGAAAACCCTGCTGGTGGACCAGGGAGGTCCAGGAGGTGGTGTGGGGAAAGAAGGCAGCCTATAGGCAATTCAAGTGCTCAAGGAGTGAAAGGGATTGAGGGGCGTATGAGCTGATGGCTAGAAGGGCCACTAGGGTGGTGAGGGCGGCTAAGCCAAGGAAGAAGCAGAACCTGGCCAGGGAAATTAGGCGAGGGAACAAAGGGTTCTTTAGATACATTGGGGAAAAACGAAGGGTGAAGGGGCAGATTAGCAGGATTAAATCAGGGGAGAGATGGGGACAAGACCCGGGGGAGCAGGCTGAGGTACTAAATGAGTACTTCACCCTCAGTTTTACCAAGGAAATGGGGTGCTACATCATACATGGGAGGAGACAGAGATTGAGGGGGAGGGGACCCCACTGAACAGTGGTCTGGGGAGAGGGGAGGCATCACTGGCAGGAGGGGGAGGGCTAAGCAGGGAGAAGAGGTACCGGAAGGAAATCACAGCAGAGAGAGTGAGGAAGCCCCAGCTCTTAAGATGGAGAAAGCACCAGGGCCGGATAAATTACATCCCAGAGTGCTGAAGAAACTTGCAGATGTCCTGGCGAAACCCCTGGCGGAGCTTTTCACCATCTCTCTGAGGACAGGGTGGGTGCCCCAGGACTGGAAGGTGGCGCATATAGTGCCTATCCACAAGGGAGATCAAGGGAGGTGGCAGGGAACTACAGGCCTGTCAGCCTGACATCGGTGGTGGGCAAGGCGATGGAAGGCATTGTCAAGGAGAGGCTGGGGGGGGACCTGGAAAAGTCAGGGTGCCTGGACGATAGACAGCATGGATTCGTCCAGGGGAAATCATGTCAGACAGACCTTGTGGAGTTCTATGACTGGGTGACGAGTGCCTTGGACCTGGGTAGACCAGTGGACATCCTCTTTCTAGACTTCAGCAAGGCATTTGACTCTGTTCCTCACGTGGGCCTGTTGGATAAGCTGGGAGAAATGGGGTGGGAACCAGATGATCAGATGGATAGGCAGTTGGCTCAGGACCGGACCCAGAGGGTGCGTAGTTGAGTGGAGATAGTCTCATCCCCAAGGAGGGTCATTAGTGGGGTCCCACAGGATCAGTCCATGGCCCCTCCAGTTCAACGCCACATCTCTGACATAAGGACAGGAATCAGGAGTGAGATGAGTCTCTTTGCGGATGACTCAAAACTGGAGGCGGTGGTGGATGGGGAGGGGGAGGGTGGCCCTACAGGGGACCTGGAGGCTCTGGAAAGATGGTCTAGAAAGTGGAAGCTGAGGTTCAATGCAGGGAAATGCAAGGTACTCCACCTGGGGGCCAGGAAACCTAGGCTAAGTGTACACCTGGGATGTTTCAAGTCTCGATGGCTGAGAGGGACCTGAGGGTGGTGGTGGATGTCAAGATGAACAACTCGGAGACTTGTAGGAGGGTAGCAGCCAAGGCCAACAGGATGCTGGGATGCATCGCTAGGGGGATCACTTCCAGAAGGAGGGAAGTGATACTCCCTCTGTATAACTGCTTGGTGAGGCAACACCTTGAGTACTGTGTGCAGTTTTGGAGGCCACACTTAAAGAGGGACATTAAACTCCTGGAGAGGGTCCAGAGGAGGGCAACCAAAATGCTTTGGGGCTTTTGGGACAGGACCTATGAGGAGAGGCTTGAAGAGCTAAATATGTACACATTGGAAGAGAGAAGGGACCGGGGGGGACATGATAGAGGTCTTCAGGTACATGAAGAGGGTAAATAGGGGAGGAACAGTCAAGGTGCTTTGAAGGAAGGAGGAGGGGGCCACTAGAGGGCATGGGTGGAAGCTGGAGGGGGGAAGATTCAGGGGAGAAAGGAGGAGGTGCTACTTCACTGAGAGGGTGGTGGAGCCATGGAATGCACTGCCTAGGGAGCTGGTGGAGGCAGAGATGGTGGAAGGGTTCAAGAGGGGGTGGGACAGGTACAGGGGAAGGGTTCTGGAAGCAAAATCCAATGCAGCAAAAATATCTGGAACTGGGAATGGAGAAGCCAGAGAAGGCGAGGGGGGCAGCAAGGTCAGCACTCAGGGTGGGGGGCTGACCAATCGAGCAGACTCAAAAGACCATTAGGCCTATTCTGCTGGCATTTTAGTATGTTACTATGTAATTTTCCACTGGAACTCTCTCCATACAGGTGAACTGGTGGTCCTGTGAACTCCCCGCCAGATACTCTGCCATAGCTCATATGGAACATGCAAAACTGTCTCTTCTTCCCATTTTGTTCCACCTTTTGTCTGGCTAGCGTCCCCCTATCCTCTATTAAAACTTTATATATTTCAGATATATATGATTTAGTATCTCCTATTTTCCCTCTAAGATATGTTCGCTGTACAGGGATTGATGGCCCTTGCAGCAATTCTGGGATGCCTATAAAAGTGGTTATATAATGAACACATTGGTAATATTTAAATAAGTCATTTTGACCTAGATTAAATTCCATTTGCCTTTGTTGAAAGGATTTAACTCTGATACTGAAAGTTTGCAGCAGTGCCTGAATGTCCTTAATGGTGGTTGCAGCATGAGACTGGCATTCCCAAAGAGCAAGCTCTTGGAGTTCAGACCACCAGGCAGGTAATGTTGGTGAATTGGCAGTTTTCAGTGGTTTGGTCACAGTGATACCTTTTTCCTGAAGTCTGGTGATAGCTTCATCAATGGAGTCACATAGAATGGACCCCTCCAGGAAGAACACTCCCAGTTTGGCTGGGAATGGAGTTTGGAAATGGAGCTTTTGATTGTGGAGATCTGCAAGAATATGTCTGTATCCGAAATTCTTTTTTATCACATCCTTTTTCATTTGAACAAAAAAGCCCAAATGAAATAAGCAGATGCGAGTAACAAACAAGCATTTGTCAATGCCAAATGTTGGCTTGCTGGCATTGGTATTGGTTGTGCAGGAGTTAGAAATACAAGATAAGAAAGGCAGTGAAGTATTGAAGCAATGCCAACACCCCCCCCCCCACACACAGAGCCTGAAAGGTGTTGGGAGTGTGGCTTTGGGTCATCCATAACACTGATGCCATTCCATCTCACCCCACCCTGTAGAGAGTGACAGGTGTTGGGATGTGCATTGAGGTCTTCGGCCTTTATGCTCACCCCATTCCATAAGGAAATAGCTGAGATGGGTGCAATATGGGAGAATGGGATGAACGTTAGAGTGACAGAACCCAAGGCACACCTCAATGCCTGTCTGTGGCTGTAGGGTGGGGTGGGGTAGAATTCTGCAAACATTATGGCCAATGAACCCAAGTTATGTCCCCGACACCTGTCAGTCTCTACAGGGTGGGTGTATGGTTGGAAACCTTAACACACTGGGTTTGTTGGTATTTTCACTCCAAATTTTCAACAGTGGCTTTTTGGGACCCCACCTCATGAATAGTCATGCTATCATTTCATTACTCAATCCTGAAAGGTGATTTCACACAGCAACTGTGCCATTGGGAGCCATAGGTGTGGAAACACATTTTGGGCAGGATGCAAAAAATGACAGCTGTACTGTTCATGAGGCAGTGTAAAAAAATGGCAATGTTGAAAATCTGGAGAGAAAATATTAAACATTTGCAAACTTATGAGCTTGTGTAGATACCACACAATGCATGCCCATAATGCAGTCATTTTTGGTATTTGTTTTACCAGATTTTCAACATGAGCATTTTGGGACCTCTCCTCATGAACAGTGGTGCTGTCATTTTGTTACTGTGTCCCAAAAGTTGATTTCGCACAGCGACCGCGACCATTGTGTGCCACAGGTGCAAAAACACATTTTGGGCATCATGTGAAAAATGACAGCTCTACTGTTTATAAGGAGGTGCGCAAAAATGGCAATGTTGAAAATCTGCAGTGAAAATTAAAAAGCCTCGAAGTTACGAGCGTGCATGGAAACTGTGCAATGCACACTCGTGACATAGTCATTTTTGGGAATTTTTTCACCAAATTTTCAACATAGGCATTTTTGGACCTCCACTCATGAACAGTGTCACTGTGATTTTCTTAATTTGTCCCAAACGTTGATTTCCCTTAGTGATTGCGCCTTTGTTCACCACATGTATGAAAACACATTTCAGGCAGGATATGAAAAATGAGATCTGTACTGTTCATAAGGAGGTGTGAAAAAATGCCAATGTTGAAAGTCTGGGGTGAAAATATTAAAATTCATAAAGTTGCAAAGCGTGCACGTAAAACTGCACAACACACGCTCGTAACACATTTATTTTTTGGAATCTTTTCACCAAATTTACAACATACTGTAAGATTTTGGGAGTCCAACTCATGAACAGTGGCACTGTCATTTCATTAATTGATCCCAAAAGGTGATTCCATGCAGCAACAGTGAAATCACCTTTTGGGACCGAATAACGAAATGACAGTGACTGATTTCATGAGGCGGGGCCTCAAGAACCCCATGTTGAAAATTTGGAGCCAAAAGTAAAAAAAATGTCCAAGATATCTAATTAACTTGAACCCCCCCCCCATTTATGCAATTATACAGCTTACTAGCATTTCTTCAGTTCGCAATCGGCTTTAAAGAGTGCAGTGTTCCCGCTCCACCGAAGATCGTCGTGCTGACCTCCAGCGGTAAATATGGGGTAAGGGGGTGTGTGGGGAGGTGGGTTGTGCAGAGGGTGAGTTCGAGGTGGGGAAGGGTGCACTGCAGACAACAAGGGACCGTTTTCTTGCTTTTCAGGGAAAAACAAAAAACAAACTTTGGGGAAGGTTTTTGTTTTTATAGGTGACACTAAGACATTTGGGCACACTGAGGTGGGTTCCCAGTGTGCCACCAGTTTTTTGGTGGGACTGGAACCAACCTGGATTGGGCACCCCATTGACAAATAAAGTGTGTGTGTGTTGAATAGGGCCTGATGCTGAGGGAGATTGGGCACTCCCATCGGCAGACAAATAAAACTGGGGGGGCATTATGCAGATGGGGATTTGGCACCCCCATCAGCAAACAAATTGGACTGGGGAGAAGGCATGCTGACAGGGGAAATGGGCACCCCTGAAACTGGCTTTCTAGGGATTGCGAGAGGTGGACAGCAAGAGCCGCCATCATGTTTATTGAAATGTTTCATCAGGAATGGCATGTAATGGAGGCATGTCAGATTTGCAGCTGCAATGGCAAGCCTGTTTCTCATTGCAGTGGCAAATTTCTTTTAAGTTGGTGGCACTGTCTGAAACTGCTGTCATCGGCAGCATACTCACAGGTTGGTGGCTGAGGGACACACCGGCTAAAGCATCCCCTGCGTTCCCCACAACAGTGACAGACCTTTGAAAGTACTAGTACAGTGCTACTACTGCAAAATGTTGCTTGTGCATGCACGCAAGCCAACATAAAAAGGATTTAAAATGTTAAAATAAAGACATTTTTGGGTCATTTCTCCAAACGTAAAATGCAGAATCTAGGTAACAGAGTCCCAAAGAGCAAGATACATGTGTTTTTCTGTTGCAGGATGCCATTTTGGTGGGTTTTACATTTTTGTTTGTATGAAAATGGAAAACAAGATGGCAGAAAACCAAAAAATAAATTTTTCTTCCCCCAAAAAGTATTGACCCAAATGAAAAAGAATCCTTTTTTGTTTGCACCAAATTTCTTTTTTGTTCCATTCCGCTATCCAAAAGACAGTACTGAGCATGTTCTAAATGCAAAACTTTAAAATTTAATAACTTCCCAATAGATTCATATTTTTCACCAAACTAGCAAAAGCTACTTCTGTTGGGCAAGCCCTTTCTAGCCTGAAAATTTCAGACCAAAATTCCAAACCATCTTGGTGTGGCGTGATGACAAAACAAACACAAAAAACTACGATTTTTGTTACATTTTTTTCAGTATTCGCATCTCAGATTCTGCATGTTCAAACAGAACAAATTTTTGCATTTCAAGAGGTGTACCCCACCATACTATACATGCAAAATCTAGTTCAAATCCATTGATTGGTTGTGAAGTTATTAAAGTTTACAACTTGAGATTTAACAAAGAAAGCTCTGCTCAACCCTAAATATAGAGGCACTAGGCAAGGCCAGGCAATTTTTATTTAAAAGGACACCCAATCTCAGAGGCTCTGGGTCCTGTACAAAGTAAATAAACTAATAAAAAAATAACAAATCAGAATAAATAACAATAAATGTCAGGAAATAAAATTATACAATAAAAGTAAGATTTCCTAAAAGATTTAAAAATACAGGCAGTCAGGAACTGAGATAAAAACCATTACGGAATGATCTCACTTAAACAGCTAAGCTGGGGAAAGCCTGGATGAACAGGAGGGCCTTAAGGTGGGCCTAAAATACCTCCAAAGATGGGGTCTTCCTGACCCCGAAGGGTAGTGAATTCCACAGGATGGGGCCGGCAACACTAAAAGCCCAGGAACACTGGATAATCAGGGCAAACACCGGGCCAACAGCATCAACACATCTCATCAAGAAATGCGTCAGCACCCGGTCCAGTTCACAAAAGGTGTACTTCAGATTGGTCACTACCTCAATGACCTCATTTACCTCCATTGGTCTATACACTCCCCAACTAGACAGAGCACACTCAGGACACTTTGCGTGACCACTGTCAGCTCTGGACTGACTGACTGAAGGAATTCCCTGCTGGACAGTGGACACCCTGTCCAAGAAGAACTGAGCAAACTCTTTGCATTCAGTGTTGGAAAAGGCCTTCTTCAGCTGTAGATAGGCCAGATGAAGTATCCTGTAAACAGTCTGAAAGAATTGCAGCTGGTCAGTTTTTCCTGGCTGCAATCTCCCTGGACAGGTATTCTGCCTTCTTATTGTTGATTGCCCCCTGGTGCACCCTATAATGCACATGCAGGGCCAGTTTGTCCTCCTCCAGCCCTGTCTTCCTCCAGCAGCGCTCCAACCTCCGACCCTTCTTCTTCATTCCCTGAACTCCCCATCAAATCAAGAGGATCTCAGGTAGGAAGATCTGGGTCACACACAGACAGGTGCAAGAGAATCAATGGCTTCCGATAGCACCCTATTATAGGTGCCAACTATGTTGCCAATGCCTCCGATGCATGAACTGCCCACACTAGATAGATCAGCTACCACCACAAAACTCTCCAGGCTCAATCCCCACAAAGGGCGGTAGCTCATCATCTCTGTAGGGGGAGGGCATCCGGTGGGTGCCCTGAATATGAACTGCACCGTGCAGTGATCGGACCATGCCTCCCGATCAGTCTTGAGATTACTTTTCTCAAGCCCCAGTGAGAACACCAGGTCCAAAGTGTGCCCACCCTGGTGGTCGCAGAGGAAACTACCTGTGACAGGCCCAGCATTGACATGGTCTGGAGGAGGTTATAACCAAGCCAAGATGATTCATCATCAGCCCAAACATTGATATCACCCATGACCGTTTGGGGGCTTCCAATGTTTTACTGACAATGAATCCGGCAACCTCCTTCAGGAAATCTCCTGCCACCCGGGGGGGGGGTAAATCAGGAGAATCCTGCAGCCTGTGCTCAGATCCCCACAGATGGCCACACATTCAAAGGAACCCACACCACTGGGCGCTATAATATATAGTGTCAGAAAGGGTAAAAGGCATAGATGGTCATTCTGTTACATGGTACGGAGGTTTAGAACTGGCACCTACCAAAGGTAAAAGTAACTTACATCACTCCACAAGAAGCACAGGGCTCCAATAATATAAGGTGCCAAAGTTTCTTTATTCAGTGGAAAGGAAATCCACATGGTGATGCACAGCACTCAGTAGCACTTTGAAACACTTGGTGTCCATAAAATAATTTTGAGTCCAAGGTACATGCATGTGCACAAGTTATCATGCAGACTTCAGGCTTTCACCAACTTCCCTCTCCACTCCCTAACTGATGTCACCTGACATGTTTCACAATTAGCTTTCTCGAATTTTAACAGCATTAGACCAAGTAACTCCTTTCACACCCAACTATGCACATTACCCTTACAGAAATACAAGTGTGCTGCATGCATACACAATGCTTACCACATGCTTAAATGTGCAATGTTTGCATATGGTTAGCATACACAAAGTGAACCTAAGTAGACCAGATCTAAAAAGCACATCAGGTTTGCATGATGCAAGCTTTACATGCACGCAGCAGCTGAGCTGGTGCGAACATCGATTAAAAATTACATCAGGTTTGCATGTTGAATGCTTTACATGTGTGCAGCAGCTAAGCTGGTGCAAATCTTACCTAAACAAGCATTTGTCAATGCCGAATGTTTGCTTGCTGGCATTGGCAGTGGTAGTGTAGAAGTTACAGAGCTGCGTGATAGGAATGGCAGTGAGGTATTGAACTGAAGCCAACCCCCACCACCACCCTGCAGAGAATGACAGGCATTGGGGTGTGCCTTTGGGTCGTCAGGCATAACGGCCATGCCATTTCACCACATCCCACCCTGCAGACACTGACAAGTGCCACGGTGTGCCTTGGGGTCTTTGGCCCTTATGCGCAACCCATTCCATCAGGAAATACAGTGAAATAGGTGTGGTATAGGAGAATGGGGTGAACTTTGGGGCCGAAGAGTCCAAGGCATACCTCAATGCCTCTTACTGGCTGCAGGGTGTGGAATGGTATGAGCATTACAGGCAAGAATCCCAAGTCACACCCCTGATGCCTGTCATTCTGTACAGGGTTGGGCGTTATGGTTGGAAACCCTAATACCTCAGGCATTCGTTGGTATTTTCACTCCAAATTTTCAACATGGTTTTTTTGTGACCCCACCTCATGAACAGTGGCAATATCAGTTTGTTAGCTGAAAGCTGCTTATGCACAGCAACTTTGGCACTTAGCATCACAGGTGCAAAAACATTCCGAACAGGATGTAAAAAATGACAGCTGTACTGTTCATGGGGAGGTGTAAAAAAATGGCAATGTTGCAAATCTGCAGTAAAAATATTAAAAAAACTGATGATGTCACGAGCATGCATAGAAACTGTGCAATGCACACCCATAATGTAATTAGTTTGTGGATTTTTTACAGCAGATTGTCAACACAGGCATTTTGGGACCTCCGATCATGAACAGTGTCACTGTGATTTTCTTTATCTGTCCCGAACAATGATTTCCCACAGCGACCACGCATCTCTGCGCTGAAAGTGTGAACACATTTCGCCATGTTGTGAAAAATGACAGCTGTACTGTTCATAAGGAAGTGTGGAAAAATGCCACTGGTGAAAATCTGGACTGAAAATATTACAAAGTTATGAACTTATGAGAGTGCGTGGAAACTGCGTAATGCTCACTCATAGCACAGTCATTTATGGACTTTTGTCGCAAATTTTCAACATAGCCATTTAAGACCTTTGCTCATGAACAGTGTAACTGTAATTTTCTTAATCTGTCCAAAACATTGCTTTCGCATACCGACTGCACCATTGTGCGCTACATGTCCGAAAACACATTTTGGGCGACATGTGAAAAATGGCAGTTATACTGTTCATAAGGAAGTGTAATAAAATGGTAATGTTGAAAATCTGGAGTGAAAATATTGAAAATTCACAAACTTATGAGCATGCGTAGGAACTGCGCAACGCACGCTCATAAAACCGTCATTTTAGGAATTTTTCACAAATTTTCAACATAGCCATTTAAGACCTCTGCTCATGAACAGTGTCACTGTGATTTTCTTAATTTGTCCCGTACATTGATTTAGCACACCGACTGCGCCATTGTGCTTCATGGAGCGGAAACACATTTTGGGTGAGATGTGAAAAATGACAGCTATACTACTCATAAGAAGGTGTTGTAAATGGCAATGTTGAAAATCTGGGTGAAAATATTGAAAATTCGTGAACTTACAAGTGTGCGTAGGAACTGCGCAATGCACGCTCGTAAAGCAGTCATTTTTTGGAATTTTTCCACCAAATTTTCTAAATAGGCTTCTTGAGAGCCCACCTTATAAACACTGGCAGTGTCATTTTGTTAATCGGTCCCAAAAGGTGATTTCGCGCAGTGACTGCAAAATCACACTTCGGGCCCGAATAACGCCATGACAGTTACAGCACTCATGAGAAGGGGTCCCAAAAACTCCATGTTGAAAATTTGGTGCAAAAATTCCAAAAAATGCCTGAGATATGCAGCAAAGTTGAAAAAACCCTATCTATCTATCCCATTATACAGCTTACCAGCATTTCCTCAGTTCGCGTTCGGCTTTGAGGAGTGCAGACGTGTTCCCAGTCCACTGAAGATCGTCGTGCTGAAGTCAGAGGTAAGTATGGGGTGAGGGGTGTGGGGAGGCAGGGTGCACATTGGGTGGGTGCGGGTTGTGAGAGGGGCAGGGAGAACGCCTGAGGACAGTTTTTTATTTGAAGGTTTTTTTTTTTAAATGATGACGTGGGATGTTTGCCACGTTGAGGTGGAAACTCCAGCGTGGCCAAGGATGGCTGGTTGGGGCAGGGGTGTGGAGCTGAGCGAGATTGGGCACCCCCATCGGCCATAGCATCTGTTGCCGCTGTGGGGTGTGCTCCAGCGTGGCACCTGTACTCTCGGGGGAGGACAGTGGAGCCGAGCGGGGATTGTGCACCCGTCGGCTATCCGATGAGTTGCCATGCTGGGGTGGGCACCCAGCGTAGCATGTGGAAGGCTTTTGGGGAGTGCAGCACAGCCGGCGGGGATTGGGCACTCCTGGCTATACAGTGTCTGCGTGGGGGGCAGCATGCAGTATGCGTGCGTGCGTGTGTGTGTGTAGGGGGAGCGCGCATGAGCAGGCGATACCTTATTGCTGCTCACTGAAGCGTAGCTCCCTCTTTCAACTGTACTCCACTGCATTTGGGAGCTGTCATAGACAGCTTGAGCAGGCATTGGAGAACTGCGGCCGTGCCTGCAAACACACTGTCTGAATTGGAAGAGGGCTGCCACACCTCGGAAAACTTGGATGATGGCACTATGTTTCTTGCACATGCATGCAAGCAAACATAAAAACACATCAGTTTCTCTTTCTCATGCTACTGCTAGCAATTAGAGCCATTAAAATACAATCTCCATTGATGTCCCATTATATTTAGGCAAACTCATTAATTCTCACCATTAAATCCTTTTGCAAATTGTTTAATGGCTTTCATTTTTTGTCATTAAATTGCCATTAATTTGTAAAGTATTGTTTGCTTACAGCATTAAATGCCTAAGATACTTTTTATTCTATTTAAACTGGGAAAGGTGCACTGAGCAGCAGCTCATTTCCAGGTGTGACCTGGGAAGGGGGAAAGGGGTAAAAAGCAGAAAATACGTAACAGATACATGTGATAAATATACAGTTGCATAAGTTATACAGTAAAGTATTATACAGTCAGATGGACTATATACAAGTAGTATCATAAAATTCTGAGGATTAGATTACTATCCACAAAAACATTTGGCATGAGTCTGGGCCTGTGAGTGGCTAGGAGCAGGTGCAGGTGGGGAGTGAAAGTTGTTGGATTTGGTATTTGAAGCAATTATGAGAGGGTGAGTTTCTTAGGAGACGTGGAAGTTTGCTCCATAAAGAGGGGAGTCTACAGGTGAAGATGGATTTGCCAGTGGATGAGGAAGGTTTGAGGAGGGAGAAAGAATGGGAGTCCCTTGAGCACAGTGAGTATGGGAAATGGCAACTGGTGTTAAGCTCTCTGCCAGGTGGGGGGGGGGGGCAGGTCAAACCAGAATTTGGATATGAAGGAGATAGAGTGGCTGAAGTGATGATGGGATAGGGGTGGTATCCCGAGGGAAGAAAGGAGAGTGCAGTGGTGGGTTCTGAGAGGGGCATTTGTGGCACAGCGGCAGAAAGCGTAAAGGAAGGAGTCAAGCCTGGACAATGAGGAGGAGGGGGCAGTGCCATACACTATTTCAGCATAGTCAAAGGTGGGAGTGATCATTTTTGTTAATAATATGCCTCTAACGGGTAGTCGGAGGGCATCACGATTTCTGTATAGTAGGCCTAGCTTAGGGTGGAGCTTCGATGTGATGGCATCAATGTGATTCGAGATGTTTAACTGGGCGTCGCGCCATACTCCTAGATATTTGTATGTAGAGACAGTGTTTAGTGGGGTCCCATCTAGGGAGGTGATAGCAAGTGGACAGGATATTCTTGTGAGTTTTTGAGCAGACTCAAAAGTCATAGAAACAGTTTTGGGTGAGTTTATTTTGAGATGGTTTGCATGAAACCAAGATTTCATGTTGTGATAATCATGTTGCAGTCGTGATTGATCGTCACTTAGAACTGGGCCAGATGTGAAAAGAATGGTGTTGTCCGCATGCATGTGGATGAGGGATCTTAAGCAGACAGTTGGGAGGTCAATAATAAAAAGGGAACAGAATGGGGACTAGAGTTCAACACTGGGGGATACCGGCTAGCATGGGGAGGGGGGAGTGAGTGGAGTCTGCAATCCTGACCGACTGGAGTCTCTTTCAAGGTACGATCTGAACCACTGAATTGCAGGAGAGGTGAGTCCGGCTACCTTGAGTTTGTCAAGGAGCAGGGGGTGTGAAACAGAATTGAAGGCCTTTGCTAGATCAACGAGGATTTCAGCAGTTAGTTGGCCTTGGTCGGCGGAAAACTGGATGTGTCTGGTGATGCAAAGGAGGGAGGATATGGTAGAGAGGTGCTTTCTGAACCCAGACTGATAAGGGTAGAGGAAATTTGTGGACCTGAGAAAGTTAGTCAGTTTGGACTGGACAAGAGCTCCTTGCAGTTGGGCAAGAGTGGGGAGGAGGGAAATTGGTCGGTAGTTTCCGGGTACTGAGAGATGACATAAGCAAGTTTCCAAGCATGGGGGACATTGCCAGAGGAAAAGGACAAGTTTAGTAGGTAAGTGAGGGGAACAGCAATTGCAGGTGCAGATATACATAGATGTTTGGAGAGGATAAAATCAAGGCTGGATTTTAAGATATTCAAGGAGTAGAGGGCATTAAGGACTTCTTCCAGTGAGGTGGGAGTGAGGAGGAAATTGTTTTGGGGAGGGTATAGGTGGGCTGCCTGAGGGCCCGGGGGGAGGAGGTCAGGAAGAGCACAGGTGGTGAAGAAGTTGTTTAAGATTATTGCTATTTTGACAGGGTCAAACATTTTTGCTCATTATCCTTGAGAACTGGAGTGGTGATCTAGCGGGGGACAATAAGGAAATGGACCACCTTCCAGAAGGAGGAAGGATAGATAGTGTTTAAATGGGACTTAAAGTATTCAGCTTTGGCTTGCCTTATAGCCTCGGTGCAGGCATTTCTAGTGAAGTTGTAGGCCTGTCTAGAGTGGGGGGTTTGTGTGGATTTAAATAGGGACCAAACCTTGTCACAAGCTCTACAGAGGGCAATTAATGTGCTGGAGATCCATGTGTTGTGGTGCTTTTTGACCCTAGCTTTAACCTGGGGTGCATGGGAGTCCCAGACCTTATTGAAAGTATGTAAGAAGTTGGACAGGACTGAGTCGACGTCAGATGCAGAGTAGACAGGATCCAAGCCTGCATGTTTTAGGTCATGCAAGACAGAGCTAGTGTTTAGTGAATTTAGAGAATGGGTAATGATGTATTTAGGGGCTGATTTTGGAAGTTTAATTTTTCTGGTGCAGTGTGTAATACAGTGGTCACTTAGGGCTTCGTCCAATACACCAGCAGTGGAAATTCTATGTGGATGGGAAGTGAGGATCCAATCAATTAGGGAGTAGTTTATTTATTTATTTATTTAGCTTTTGTTTACCAGGTAAGTACACTAGACAAGTATTATGCCTATTTTCAGGAACGACCCGGGAGAATACAACATGAGGAACAACAGTCAAGGAGACATGGCAAAGAGAGTACAGTTTTTTGTTACAGTAAACAAACATGGGAAATACATCATTTCACGCTGGGGAAACATATAGTAGTAAGCACATTTCAGATTATACACGCTAGACTAGCTAGTTCAACTGACAGATATATACAGGTCATCATACATAGGATGCTGAGTGAGGATTATAACGGGTGGGCTCAGTAATTGCCCTGGGGGAACTCTCACAGCTAAAGGGTCTGAGCTTCCTGCATATGAACGTATGCTGCCTTACCAACAAACTTAACCAGGTCCAAGCCTGGGTATTACATGCCAAGCCTGATGTAGCAATGCGCTCAGAAACCTGGCTGAAAAATACCTTACCTGACAAAACGTTTAACATACCGGGATACAACTTGATCAGTTGTGACAGGTTGACCAGAGTTGATGGTGTTGCCATATATATTAAAGATAAATTCCTAACTACCGATATTGTCCGCACATCAATGCCCAAAGAATTTGAATGTCTTGCCTTCAAAATTACCTTCTCGCCTGGTATAGCATTACTGGTAGCTGCATGCTATTGACCTCCTTCAGCGGGCCTGTGTATAATGCCCCATATTCACTCTCTCCTGGAAAAAGCGAACTGGAATGCATCATTATGGGTGACCTTAACCTTAACTGGAATGATGCCATTGCCATCAAGCTTAAGGACTTTTGCAATGAGCACGGGCTCACTCAAATTACCTCTGAGGTTACACGACCTAACAAGAAAAATCCTGACTGAAATTCACTTCTGGACCTTATACTTGTCAACAAGCCACAAAATATCTCTCATGCAGGGGTCTTCCACAATGATCTGAGTGATCACTGTGCAGTCACCTGTGTTAGGTGCTCCCCATACCTCCCCTCCACCTCTACTTTCAACCTAAAATACTTCAGTCTCCCAGCCTTCGTGACAGATCTTGGGAACATAAAGTGGCATGATTTCTACCTTGCACTCTCTGTGTCTGAAGCATTCTGTATCTTCCAGGATCTGCTAGTAAACATTATCAACCAACATGCATCCCTAAGGAAAATCAAATTCAGGAAACGTGCACCTAATTGGTTTAGCCCTCTACTGAAGAGGGCCTTACGGCATAGAGACACCCTTTGGAAAAGGTCTAAGAAACAGCAGTCTGACTCAGACTGGCTCTCGTTCCAGGTAGCCAGGAATGCCTGTACCAAACTGGTTAAGGTTGGAAAAACAACAGTTCTTCCAGTCAGCCCTGGGGGCAAACAAAAACTGTTCCACCAAATTTTGGCAGATACTGAGAGAGGTCAAGGGACATTCCCCTGCCACTCCCGCTACCAACCCAAATTGTGGCAAATAACACCTCCTACACAGATAGGTCTGAAATCCTCAATCAGCTCAATATCCACTTCGTTACCACAGGCATCACATTCAACACATCACCTGTTAGTAAACTGAGCACCATAAGTACTGCCAGCATAGCTTCTAGCCCAACCATAGCCCCCCCTACTGACTGTCCACTCTTCAAGTTCCAGCCAGTCTCCTTTAAACAGGTGGAGGACCTGCTTCTCTTGCTGCACACCAAAAAGAGCGCTGGTGCTGATTCGCTAGAACCCTTCTTCTCAAAAGCAGGCTGTTATTATCTGGCAGCTCCAATTGCCTATCTTTTTGAGAGCTCATTATCCCAAGGGGAATTGCCGCCTAGTTGGAAAACTGCGCTAATTATCCCCCTGTTCAAGTCAGGAGACCCCTCTGACTTGAATAACTATAGGCCTATTTCATTTCTTCCTGTTTTATCCAAGCTACTTGAAAAAATTGTAAACTCTCAATTATGGAAGTACTTGGATCATGAGAAAATCCTCAATCCAGTCCAATCAGGTTTCAGACCTAAGCACTGTACCGTGTCTGCTCTTGCCAAGGTGTCAAATGACTGGCTAAAAGCCCTGGACAGTAAACAGTACATCTATGCACTCTTCCTTGACCTCATCAAAGCATTTGATATGGTTGATCATTCCATAAGTCTTGATCCCCTGAGTAGCATTGGTCTAATCTCTGTTGCAGTAAAGTGATTCTGCTGCTACCTCACAAATCGTAAACAGCAAATTAAAGCTCAAGGTGAATTTTCCCCACTAAAATTACTGCCCTGGGGCATTCCACAAGGTTCCATTTTGGGACCTATCCTCTTCACCCTTTACAGCAACCACATCGACTCTGGCCTGTTTGCTGGAAATGTTCATCTCTTCGCAGATGACACAGTCCTTTACATGACCAACCCCTCCTTGGACCTTGCGTACAAAGAGCTACAGCAAGATTTTATCATCCTCCAGCACAACCAGCTGAATCTAAAGCTTTTGTTAAATGCAAAAAAAAAAAAAAAAGCTATGATTATCTCTCCATCCCACAACACGGGGATACCTGGGACCCCACAGATCATTACCCTTATTAATGAACCACTAGAGCTAGTGAATAAATTTAAATATCTGGGGGTCTGGTTGGATAACAAACTCACCTTCAGTGCACATCTAAGTGAGTTAACAAAAATGCTAAGGCAGCGCCTCAGTATTTTTTACCGCATAAGAAGCCTACTCACCTTGGAAGCTAGAAAGCAGCTGGTTCAAACAATCATTCTTTCCCTGATTGACTATGCCAACTTCCTATACAGCCATTGCCCCCAGTATGCACTCCAAAAGCTTGATACACTCTATCATCGTGCACTGCAATTTGTTCTTGATGCGTCCTTGCAGACCCATCACTGCTCATTGTACCAAGCATTAGATTGGCTGTCCCTCTCCATGAGGAGGAAAATAAATGCCCTCGTGGCTTTTCTGGGACTTGTCCAACAAACTACCACCCTACTGTAGATCTGTGATCTGTCTGAACATTCAAAGGGTGCCTATGGACTGTGGAACTCCTCCTTTTTCCTCCTAAAGCTACCACGAACAAAGACATGTCTTGGCTCAACTGCCATTAGCTCCTTTTTACCAGCCCTTTGGAATAGCATGCAAAATTACTTAAAATCTCCCTGATGCCCTGCCATATTACATTTAGGGGGCTGCTCTACAGAGGCCTGAAAACAGTGTGTGATTGTTTCAGGTAAATCCTTCACCCACTCAAGTAAGTCCCTTAACCTCTGATATCCTGGGCCACATATTTATCTTGTCAGCCAGCATCCCCTTAAGGCAACCACCTCCCCCCCTCCTACCTCCCCCCTCTCCTCAATTATCTTCTCTGGGAGCCTCATTCCATTATGCTGCCCTATTTTCCCTCTCTACTATGTGTCTGATACCCTTTCTTCCCACTGCCCTTCTCTATGTCCTTCCTTCCTCTCCTCACTTGTACTCTACAATCTACAACCTGTATACGCTGCACTTTAAATGCCTGTATTTGCACTTGTGTTACATTTTCTGACTCATCCAAGTACTGACTTTGTATTTTGCAACTGCCTGTACCGATGTCTACTATTGTATGAAGTGCTGACTACTGTAAGCAAAAGTGTCCTCTGTGTCCAGGACCATCTTGAAAATGAGCTTGCTCAATGATGTAACTGCCTGGTTAAATAAAGTGTGTTTGATTGATTAATTGGGTGAAGTTAAGAGCCTCTAATTTGGATGTGGTGGTTTTGGCAGAGGGGAAGAGCCAGTCTAGGTTGTAGTCTTCTAGTAAAAGTAGTTCACTGGATGCAGCTAGGGAGGGGTAGGGAGGTCATGCAAGAAACAATAGCATCCTTGGCAAGGTGTGGGAAGGCATAGATCACCCTAATGAAAATTGTTAGGGTAGAAGGGAGGGTGAGTTGGGATGGAATCAGTTTGTGTGAGCCAGAGCAAGATTTCCTCTTGATGACTGACCAAGAGAGTGGTTGTTTTACATAGATCGCTACACTTCCACCCCTTCTGCTGTGGTCCTGTTAGTGAAGGGTGTAATCAGGGATGGTTAGGGAGGAGTCAGGGGTTTTGGCAGAATGCCATGTTTCCATAAGGCAGAGGGTGTCAGGGGAATGTTTAGTCACCCAGTAGCTAAGCAGGCCTAGCTTAGGTAGGAGACTCCTGATGTTCATATGCATGATAGTAAGGCCTTTGTGAGATGTATTTTATGTTTGTCCTACTGGAGGGCCTGGGTTTAGCTTGATGTCACCTACTAGGAGCAGGATAAGAAGGAACATTGAGAAGATGTCTAGCAGTTTGCACCCTTTTGTAAGTAGGGGGTATTTTGGCATGGCGTGGAAACACCATAGAAGGGTTAAGCAGGAAGTCATCTGGGGGAGTGGTATAAGAAGATATTTAGTGAAAAGGGTATTGTAGCAGTGGCTAGGTTGAGTGGGGGCTGAGTTAGCTGGATAAGGTGTATGAAGGGGTATTGGGGTAGGGAGGGGGCAGGGTAGTTGCAGCTAAAGCAGGGAAATGGGGGGAGTTTGAGAGTAGAATAGAAGATAATGCTAGGATAATGAGGGAGTTGCATCAGCCATGGTATAAAATACTAGTCTGGACATAAGAAGGGAATCAAGAAACTATCAGAGGAGGAGGGGTGTGGGATGGGAAGGATTGCAATTAGGTCAGGGGTTTCTGTGGATAAAGATACTAGCCATGAGGTGTGGAGACTAGCAGGAATGAAGGGTGTGGGTGTTCAGTATGTTCTCTGCAAGAGCACTTAATGGCCATATAACCTAGAGCAAGGGGGAGCAGGAGAGGGACTAGTAGTATGTTCTGTGCCAGAACACTTAATGGCAGTATAGCCTAGAGTAAGGGGGAGGCCGTCTGAGGTATTATTATGTTCCCTGGCAGAACACTTGTTGGCAGTGTAGCCTAGTTGTCAGAGCACTGGGCTCTGAATGAGCCAGGCAGCTGCAGTTCAGGGTTTGATTCCCAAGGCATCCACACATAACCATGTGACTTGGGTCAGGTCAATTAAATACTGGGTGTGATGGAAGTATCATTTTAAACATGCAAGGTTTCTAAAAAAGAGAGGGTGTGGAATGAGTCAATATCACTTTTTGGAAGGGGTACAAAAGTGGTCTGATTGGTTCTGGCTGTGGTGTTAATGGTAGCACCACCCCTGGGTGGTTGGGTGGGTTGAGACTTGCATTGTAGCCTTGCAAGATGGCACCTGATGCTGAGTCCAGAGTTCCTACATGTGAGTGCTGGTGGTTGTCTGGGGGCTGGGGATGACCTCATCTTTGCTCTCAGTAGTCAGCCAACACCCCCCATTACAGATGTGCAAAGAGTGGTCTTTGTGGTGTGAAGCCTGACCTTTTTGTTCTGGGCTATGCAAATTCCCTTATGCATATATAGTACTCCACATGTGTTTCTCTATGACTGTTATGGCTCACTTACTTTCACTTTCTCATTCTGCATGGAGCATCCTGTACACACTATGGCCATTCTCAGCACTCTTTGTGCAGAGTAGGGTCCTGGAAGCATGCACCATACCTCATTTTTCATGACTGAAATGAGGTACAGTACAAGGACACTCAAAATGAGGGACAATGAGGGACAATAGCCCTCATAATGAGGGACACATTCTGAAACATAGGGATACCTAAGAACACAGTGGAAACCATTGTATTTACTCATACAAATATTAGCACCTGAAAATTAATCTCTGCCATAAAGCAGAGGTGTCTTTAGGTAGGGCAGAGGGGGCAGTTGTTTCCTCCTGCATTTGTGACTAGGTTATTCTTATGGTTTGGCAATAATAGCATTAAATTTGGATTTAATCTTTTGCACAGTAAGTGCCCTCCCACCTGTGTGCACTCACACTGTGGCTGAGGGTGGGCTCCTGTCTCAACTGTGTCTGTGTTGTGTTGTCCACTCTCTCCACCTGTTAGCGGTAGCACCATCACATGTGATGTGGAGGAGCTCCAAGCAAGCAAGAGTGTGTGAGTCCCCTGAGCTCAACACTGTCTTTCCCAACACAGAGTAGACAGGCTACACACTACAGCAAGGAAGAACTGGTGAGCACTGAGCTCTCAATAGCAACATTTTGGTGGCATATATTTGTTGGTCTATTCTTAGTGAGTCTTCATCTCCCTCGGTGGTTGAGGGGGCAGGGAGTGAACTAGAAGCTAGCTCAATGACTAGGCTACCTACCTACATTACTACCATTGCCACACAATGAAAACAATGCAGACCTCCCACAGCAGCAAGCTATGCCTAGCAGCAACTGCAACAGTGGTGTGGGCGGCCTTCATAGGCCCTGATCAGCATGGCACAGCAACAGCCAAGCAGGAAGAAAGAACAAAGGTTTGGTGGGTTCGTTAGTGAAGTGACTCAGTCACGGAACCTGGTTGGGACCTGGGATGGTTGGTTCCAGCATCCAGCTTCTGGCAGAAGGATGTGTGAAGAGCAGGCTGAAAACTGAGCTGGTGACACACTGGGCCAGGTAGCAGGTTCCGGCTGGATGGGTGGGTAAGTAAAAGTAAATAGTTTTTTTTATAGGGGGATTGGAGGAGGAGGAAGAAGGATTTAACTATTGATGTGTGTTTCACTTTTCTGCACCTTTGGGCAGCTTCATGATCCATTTGGGATGAGTATTGAATGGAATGGAGCTGGAGAGAGAGATCGGGTCAAGGTTTCCTTTTTTTGGGTTCAGAACCTGCAGGGGGAAAAAAACAGAGTGGGTTTAAGCACAAATCTGTTGCACTACTCTGGGGCATGGGCTCAAAGTCTGTATGAGAGAATGATAAAAATGTTCTAAATGCCAAAATAAAAAAATCCTGAGTGATGAGGGAGACTGACTGACTTAGTGAAGTAAAAAGAATGCACGAAGGAGATGAACAGCTCAACTTCCTCAATGGAGACAGAAAAGAAACAAATCCAGTGTGAGTAAAAATCTGGCTGCATGTTTAACTGTAATGAATCCAACATTAGGATATTATAAAAATATATTTGTTCAAGTAGAAAAAGAAGTAACCACCCCTCACAAAAGGCATCAATGTTTTCATTACACAAACGCTTTGTCAAGATGTCTTTTGTGGGAAAGGGGTTGTTACTTCTTTTTGTACTTGAATAAATCTGTTTCTTAAGTATTCTAATACTGGATTCATTATGATTAAACATGCAGCCGAATTTACACTCATGCTGAAGTAAAAAGAGACAGTTGAGCGAGTGAAAGACTTGAGAGTTGATGCAGTGGTTGAAGACTGATGGTCAACTAATTAAACTTTGTTAATATTTTGTGATATTTTTTGCTGAAATGAAGGCTGCAAGCAAGTGTGTGGTGCGTCTTGACCCGATAAGTTTGCTGTTGTTGTTTGCAGTAGAACAGGCCAAGCTGGCTCTCCCAGTATGCAGAACTGAACATTCAAGCTGGAATCAGCTCGCATGTTCGAGCAGGCAGGTGGCTGCTGCCTGCTAGAATGTGCACACAAACAGTGCCTGTGTGAATGCGTGGAGGTTCTTGAATGGCAGTTACAGTCTCAGATTTGGTCCCACGATAGATGGATGAATTATATATATTTGAATTTTTCCTGTTTTGCATACCATTTTTCAATCACAACAAATACGTTTTTCCTTTTAGAGATGTTCCAGGCATTCCAGAGCTTGCCTTCTAGGAAGTAACTGGCACCTGGCCTCCACTGGTTGTTGGACCCCTGTTGAAATCTGAAATGGCACCCTACCATAAAGTCTAAATTTACAGGACGTCCTCTGTGTGAGCAGCATATTTTCCATGAGGGATGGATGAGAGACAGAGGAGTTTTCATAGGTAAAATGAGGGATGTCCCTTGCAATCAGGGACAGTTGGGAGGCATGGTATGCACAGACTATTGGAGTCCAACTGTAGTCAGGCATATGCCCCCCCCAGTGAAGCTGATCTCCACACCCCTGTGCTCAGCATGTTATGATATAGAGCAATGGTTTTATTTATTACTATTTTATACATTATGATTGTGAGTTGGAGATTAATGAAGGCCACCACTCAACTAATAAGGGTCTTGTTAGTCAAACAGTGACCTTCATTAATCTCAAGCTCACCATCATAATGTATAAAATAGTAATAGAAAATAACCCCATTGACTTAAAAAAGAGTGAGCCCCTGCACTCTGTCCCATTGACATCATCTCTTAAAGACTCCTGCTTCATGATCCCTAGTACTCAGATAAGAGACTCTCAAGTTATACCTATACTTGGTGGATTGTCTGTAATGGAGTGGCTGTGTCCGTTAAAGTGTGTGCATGTGGGGGCGGGGAGCTGGCCATGTAGGTGGGTGGGTGGGTGCCAAGTTATTGCTACTTTTATGTTTACCCCATAACGTCTGTTTGCATGGAAGCATTCACAACTATGTAGAGAAAATAGTAGGAGTACAGGCCAGACAGAAGTGATTAAGTAGTGTTGTGGGTCAGTGTGTGAATGGTGGGTGGGAAGAACCACATGTGCTTTTGATGGCATGTGTGCTATGGTTTGGCTGTGCAGCTGTGATGGGATGACACAGAAACTAAAAAACATGGTAGTGGCTATAAGCATGCCATATGTGTGCAGATGCTTGCAGATTTGTATTGAAGTACATGTGTACCATATGTATATAGACAGTACAGCATAATGGTTAAGGGTACTGAGCTGCACGCCTTGAGACCTGGGTTTGAATCTCATCAACCCTCACTTGTATACTGTGGGATCCTGATCACCTGGAAACAAGCTCTAGCTTAGGGTGCCTTTCCTGGTTAAACATTTTTCTCCTTATGTGTGCAGATATAAGTCACCACTTGCTTGTCGTATACATGCCACATACATGCAATCAGTTCCAATTTAACATAGAAACATGCTTGCAGCATGCATGCTACATAGGTAGTTTTATGTGAGTAGCATGCAAAAATGTCACATAATTATTTCTGTAAGGGTAGGAAAGGAGGTAGGGTGTCACATCTTAGACTCTGTGTTCCCCATCTCTGAGCCTGAACAACTACTTAGGTCATAGTGCCTTACCTATATTGAGAGGGAGCTGTCATGTGACATGTCTCAGACTCTGTGTTCCCCATCACTGTGCCTGAACTACTCTAGTGGGTCATAGTTCAGAACACTGTCACTCTAAGAGAAATATAAGTAAAGCTGCTACAGAAAGACACTGACAAAATATTTTATTTAAACACACCAAACTTAACCACAGAAATAAAAATGAGAATTGACTCACTACAGATTAAAAATGATGAACAAGAATGAATGAGGAAACCAAAATATAACACAAATCTCCTGTGTAGAAAAAAAATGCTCCAGATCTTTCCAGGCTGCCTTGCTTTACAGTATACCTACCCTACCCCACACCACTGCTTCACAGACTGACAAAACAGAAACCATTATTTTAAAGTAAATAATCAGTGAAAAAATGAACAAAAAAACACAACTCTAGCAGCCCAAGGCCCTCTAGAACAATTTGTGAGCCATTTGAATTCAAAAAGTTTGGTTTAGAAATTTAATTTTTTTTCCTCAGGCAAGCACACACAAGCTTCTCTCCTACTCTGTCTTCAGAAGACTGTCCTGAAGACAACCTCCTCATGCCATACAGCTTGTTTCAGCAACATGTGCTCTCCAATCCCATAATACATTGCAAACTTCACCTCTGCATCAAACTTCAACAGCAAAGTTACCAACTTGGTATTTCACAAAAGTCACCAACTTTGTATTTCACAAAGTTTTCAGTTTACTACAAATCTGGACTTCGAAAGGCAGATTAACTTTGCAAAATGAGGCAAATTCACAAATTTATTTGTGTAGCAAAGTTTTTCAACTTCGCACATTGCTAGTCATAGTGGAGACTAATGCCAAGAAGGAAAACACTGCAAATCAAGTTTTCAATCTTTACAGAAGAACAAGAGGTACACTACCTTAGGGTGGGGTTATGTTCATGGGGAGAATTGGAACAGATATTGGAAAGTGTGGTCACTGAGGCCAGATTCCTAGAGGGGCTACATGACCTGAATCTAAATAAATTCCCAAGGCCAGATGGTTTGTATTCCAGTATACTAAAACAGAAGGCACAGGCCCTGGCATGGCCAATGGCACACCTATAGAATTGCTTAAAACTGCTCCTTGCAATCAGGGGTAGAAAGTTGGGATTCCAGACTGGCAGATGTAGTACCACTGAGTAAAAGCAGAACTTGGGAGGACTCCAAAAACTATTATTCTGACCTCAATGGTGGGGAAGCTGCTAGAGACCATAAACAAAATGTGGATAGTGGATTTCATAGAGCTGAATGGATTACAAGACAAAAGGCAGCATGGTTTCATTAGCAGACAGTCTTGTCAAATTAATGGTGTAGATTTCTGTAATGCAGTGATAAAGGCAGTGGACAAGGGGTAGGCTGTGAATGCCATTGATCTGGACTTCAGTAAGGCTTTCATCTCTGTGAGTTTGTTAAAAAGTTTGGAGACCTGGGGAAGAGGACAATCTGTGAGTAAAAGATGTTCAAGTGAAAATACATAATGTATGGTGCAGAAGATATAAAAATAATTACAGTAAAAGTGCACACAATAAAAAAAGTGAAAATAAGTAAGAGTGCACAGTCCCAAGTTACTTGCAGAATATAAAGGGTTACAAAAATAAAGACGATATAATGCAACTTAAGGTACAAGTGCTGTACAGTACAGGGAACAATACTGGATAGTAGCAGGATTAGCACCACTCATGCAATCTTACAAAGCCAGTGCAGTGGGTGGGCATAGGGGCACAATATTACTGGATGGATTAACAGATTAAAGCACAGTTAGGCTTTAGAGGGTAACAAGTTGTTCACAGTTGGAGGAATGGGGGATGTCAACAACACAGGAAGAGGGAATACAAGGGCAAGGGATCAGGAACATTTGCAGAAGGGGGTAGAAAAAGTGAAAAAGAAGGGATTTGAGGGAACAGAATGAGAAGGCTGACCAGATAGATAGCGAGAGAGAGGACCAGAGTTGAGGAAAATGTTACAAAAAAGCAGTTTGGCCCATGGACATTTTCCCTGCGGGGGAAGGGAATGAGAGGTAGTGTTCCAGAGGGGGATGAGGAAAGAAGAAGGGAGGAAAGGAGAATAAAGAGATAGGGAGGGACAGAGCCAAGCCTGAATTTTGAGGTGAATGTGGTGCAGTATGTGAGGCATCTAGTATTGAGGGAAGGAAGGAAGAGGAAGGAGCAGAGCAAGAAGTGATGTGTACATGGGGGGTGCAGTCCAAAGCAAAATGGCAGAAGGAGTGGAAGAGGAGGTCCAGTCTAGCAAAAGTGGACTTGGGAGTGGTACTTTAGACAATGTTGCCATAATCAAAGATGGGAAGGATCAGCTTCATGACTTGCTGTCCGTGGGCATGGAGAGGGATACTGGCTTAATTTTGATACAGCACACCCAGTTTGGGGTGAAGCCTTATTTTTTGTTGGTTGGGTAATCCCCAGAATCATCAAATGCCCATTTTCAAGGAGGACCCAAAAAATTACAACAATTAAGAACAGTACAGTATAAATTACTTCAAGTATTATTACAAAAACATTACGAATTACAAAGGCAATGCAGCTTTAAATGTTTCTTTAATGCATTCAAGGAACCAAGAGACAACAATGATCCAGGTAGAGCATTCCATAACTTGTCAGTATGATACAGAAAGAACCTCTACCCTAAAGAGGTTTTATGAAAAGGAGGTTTTAAAGACTGAATATTTACAGATTTGGTATTGCGTGACTTTGGGGATTCCTGAAAATCAGGCGTGAAAGAATATTTAACAGGTGAAATATAAAACCTTTTGAAAGTGATTAGACTGAAGTAAAAGATTCTCTGATCAAAAGATATCCAACTCAATATACTGTATAAATTGCAATTATGAGTTACACGATGTACAGAACCACCAAAATGATAAACAGTGAAAAGAATCTGATAAAGAAGTCAAAGCATATAAAGAAATATAATAAGTTGAAGACAATAATGGAGATTGGGCCAGAACACTTAGAGAATTTGATGATAACCAGTTTTTTAGTCAATAGAAATGCCCTAAATGAATGTGATCAGATTTGATTACGTAATCAACATGATCTTAACATGAAAGAGACTGATCTAAAATATATCTAAGGTGTCATAAACTGTTAACCTTTTCAATTTCTCCACCACCCAAATCACAAAATGACACAACAGAATTAGACTGTTTTAGCTTTTGCTGAGAACTAAAAAGTAGAAATTTTGTTGCAGTAGTCAGCAACATTCCATTCTCTAACATATGATTTTGTACTTCATTAAAGTCATTTTGGGAGCCGGCCCGGTGGTGCAGAGGGTTGAGGTGCTGGATGCCACGCCTCGAACCACGCTGGCGACCTGGGTTCAGGAACAGACTCTGGATGCCCGGGGCTGGCAGGGAAGGAGAGGACTGACCATCCAGAAGACTGCTCTCCTCACCTGGGGTGGGTTGGGTGGGGCAGCATTGCTCTGTAGTGGCCCCCGGTGGAGACTGGGAGTACTATAAGCGGCGCAGGAGGGACAACAAGAACAAAGTGGAAAAACAACTTCTGCGGCCGCTGGACGATGGCTTCCACACTCTATGCTGCCAGAACCTCTGGGAGCCTACTCCTCCACAGCGGCAGTACCCTGTATCAGTAAAAAATAGAGTGTGTTGGGTTTCCCCTGCCCCTGGTGCCTTCCCCCTCAGAGGAAGGGGACCCGTCCGGCGAAGGGATATGCTTGGACACACAGGGAGTTGGCTGCAGATCTGTGGTAAGGAGAGAGCTCAGGATGAGGATAGCTGGGGTGATAGCAGCACTAGGAAGCCCGAAGGAGAGGGGGACACTGGAGTGATGGAGGAGGTAAAAAAAAAAAGAGTTATTTTGGAGTTGATATCCAGTTTCTGTGGAAAGAGTACCAGACCTGTGCAGTACAATATTGTCAACGTATATAGTAATACATGGGTCCATGCCCTGGATTATAGAAGGTAATGAATTAAAAACAAAATACTAAAAAGTATGGTGCTATGGTTAAAACCCTAAGGAACAGTCATTTTTATATCAACCAAATGAGAGACTGTTGAACAAAGAAAGAATGACTCTTTTATGTTTGACAAATTCTGTTGGAATAAAGAAACAGAGGCAGGGTAAAGGCCAAGATCTGATAGTCTTGAAAGCAGGTGACCATGATTAACAAGACTGAATGCCTTGGATAGGTCAAGAAATAATGCTTGTGCCAGGCCCCCACTGTCCAAGATCCTATGAAAAGCACTAGTGACCTCTAGCATGGCCATAAGGGTACTATAGTTCTACCTAAAGCCATGCTGCTAAGGAGCATGCAAATTTGTAGTGTACATTTATCCTTTTAGTTGATCAAAAACTATCTTTCTAAGGACCTTGGACAGATGACAAGGAATGAGCTAGGTAGGTGGGAAATAATCAGGAGAGAGGTGCGGGATGCTAGCAGCACCTGTGCCAGAGTAAGACGAATATGCGGTATGACCTGAAAACCCTGCTGATGGACCAGGGAGGTCCAGGAGGTGGTGAGGGGAAAGAAGGCAGCCTATAGGCAATTCAAGTACTCAAGGAGTGAAAAAGATCGAGGGGGTGTACGAACTGATGGCTAGAAGGGTCACTAGGGTGGTGAGGGTAGCTAAGGCAAGGAAGGAAGGAGCAGAACCTGGCCAGAGAAATTAGGAGAGGGAACAAGGGGTTCTTTAGATACACTGGGGAAAAATGAAGGGTGAAGGGGCAGATTAGCAGGATTAAAACAGGGGAGAGATGGGCACAAGACCCGGGGGAGCAGGCTGAAGTACTAAATGAGTACTTCACCTCAGTTTTCACCAAGGAAAATGGGGTACTGCATCATACATGGGAGGAGACAGTCATATTGGGGGCCCTTACTGATCGGCGGGTCTGGGGAGAGGGGGTGGCATCACTTGCAGGAGGGGGGAAGGCTAAGCAGGGAGAAGAGGTAGTGGAGGTGGAAATCACAGCAGAGAGAGTGAGGGATGCCGTCAGGTCCGTTAAGATGGAGAAAGCACTGGGGCTGGATAAATTACATCCCAGAGTGCTGAAGGGACTTGCGGATGTCCTGGGGAAACCCCTGGTGGAGCTTTTCACCATCTCTCTGAGGACAGGGTGGGTGCCCCAGGACTGGAAGGTGGCGCATATAGTGCCTATCTACAAGGGGGGGGATCAAGGGAGATGGCAGGGAACTACAGTCCTGTCAGTCTGACATCGGTGGTGGGCAAGGTGATGGAGGGCATTGTCAAGGAGAGGATGGAGGGGGCCTGGAAAAGTCAGGGTGCCTGGACAATAGACAGCATGGATTCGTCCCAGGGAAATCATGTCAGACAAACCTTGTGGAGTTCTATGACTGAGTGACGAGTGCCTTGCACCTGGGTAGACCAGTGGACGTCCTCTTTCTAGACTTCAGCAAGGCATTTGACTCTGTTCCTGAGGAGGTCATGTTGGATAAGCTGAGAGAATTGGGAGTGGGGAACCAGAAGATCAGATGGATAGACAATTGGCACCAGGACTGGACCCAGAGGGTCATAGTTGGTGGGATAGTCTCATCCCCAAGGAGGGTCATTAGTGGGGTCCCACAGGGATCAGTCCTTGGGCCCCTCCTGTTCAACGCCTACGTCTCTGACATAAGGACAGGTATCAGGAGTGAGAAGAGTCTCTTTGCAGATGACTCAAAACTGGGGGCTGTGGTGAATGGGGAGGAGGGGAGGGTGGACCTACGGGGGGACCTGGAGGCTCTGGAAAGATGGTCTAGAAAGTGGGAGCTGAGGTTCAATGCAGGGAAATGCAAAGTACTGCACCTGGGGGCCAGAAACCCGGGCCAAGTGTACACCCTGGTGGGGGAAATGCTACCAGTCTTGATGGCTGAGAGGGACCTGGGGGTGGTGATGTATGTCAAAATGAACAACTCAGAGACTTGTAGGAGGGCAGCAGCCAAGGCCAACAGGATGCTGGGATGCATCTCTAGGGAGATCACCTCCAGAAGGAGGGAAGTGATACTTCCTCTGAATTACTGCTTGGTGAGGCCACACCTCGAGTATTGCATGCAGTTTTGGAGGCCGCACTTAAAGAGGGACATTGCACTCCTGGAGAGGGTCCAGAGGAGGGCAACCAAAATGATCTGGGGCTTGGGGGACAGGACCTATGGGGAGAGGCTCGAAGAGCTAAATATGTACACGTTGGAAGACAGAAGGTACCGGGGGGACATAATAGGAGTCTTCAGGTACATGAAGAGGGTAAATAGGGGAGGAGCAGTCAGAGTGCTTCGAAGGAAGGAGGAGGGGGCAACTAGAGGGCATGGGTGGAAGCTGGAGGGGGGAAGATTCAAGGGAGAAAGGAGGAGGTGCTACTTCACTGAGAGGGTGGTGGAGCCATGGAATGTGCAGCCCAGAGGGCTTGTGGAGGCAGAGATGGTGGGGGGATTCAAGAAGGGGTGGGACAGGTACGGGGAAAGGTTCAGGAAGCAAAATCCAGTGCAGCGAGAATATCCGGAATTGGGAAGGGAGAAGCCAGAGAAGGCGAGGGGGGGGCAGCAAGGTCAGTTCCCAGGGTGGGGGCTGACCAAACGAACAGACACAAAAGACCATTAGGCCTATTCTACTGGCATTTTAGTATGTTAGTATGTTAATAAAGCAGTTCTTAAAGTATGATCTCCAGACTTTAAAATAGGAAGAACTGTTGCCTGGTTCCAGGACTTATGGATCACCGAGTATTTCAGGGAATTATTAAACTTAAAATTCAAAAGAGAAACCATTAAGTCCAAAACAAAAGCAAACAGGTGTTACTCAATCAGATCAGCTCCATTCAAGACTTCAGATTAATTCCCTGGAGATACTCAGATGTCTGGCCCATTGTTAACATTCTTAACTCAAATTTTGATTCTCCTTCTACAACTTTAGAATTAGAAACTAAACTGACAATAGGGGAATGGGTTTGGCAACATGTGGGAAAACTCAATTAATTTCAGAGCCAATAACCATTTCATCAGTTATGTCCACTTTGTTAGTAGCCAGTAGTGGTACTTGAGTAGTATATTTGCCAAGTAGCTTATTGAGGACAGTCCAGTTCTCTTGCTGCCAGTTAAAAATGGAGAACTGGTGACTCAGAAACTACTCAGATTTTGTCCACCTCACCAGTTGTTTGCAACTATTTCTGAGTTGTTTATACTTCATAAGGCTAGTTGAAGCATGCTACCTAATATACAGATGCAAGGCATGATCCCTATCCTGCATCTTTACTATTAATTCTGGTGTGATCCATTCCTGACAATGGGTTTTACCCACAATTTACACAAGACAGCAAATAAATGGCAAACCTTAATAAAATTCAGTTGGGTTGTACATCATAATGGCGATTGCAGACTAGCAATCACCATTTGGGCAAGTGTACATTACCAATGTACACTCATGGCGAACTGCAAGGCGGTGACCTAATTTAAATGTATGGGGGGGCTGTGCCCCCCGCACCCCCCTACTTAAGGATTCTCAACTCCATAGGGTGCATTTTGGGGAGTAAAATTCTTAAACAAAAAAAAAAAACAAGCTGCCTGCTGGGACAAAAGAAAATCTGCTGCTCCGGATCCGAACCCCACACCCTACACACCCCAACCGACCACCCTCCCCACCACGCTAGCTGACCAGCTTGGCAGCTACCTGTCACACTCCCTCCTACATATCTCCCCACCCCTTCCCTCTGTGTGTGTGCATGCATGTACGCTCAACATCGTCCTACCTCACCCACCCAGGTATCTGGTCGCTACACTGCCAGGTAGCCCTGAATACAGGTGCCATAACTGAGTTGCCGTTTTTGTAAGCACTCAATTGCAGTCGCCGTGTTCACTGGATACCGTTCAGTTGCTGTAAAGTCCAGAATAAGATCCCCCTTAAGAATGGAATACAAGTAGGACCAATCTATCGTGACTATGTACACTTGGAATTCTTCTGTGGTGAAATTTTTCTAAGACCATGAAGTAATAAAGGTAGGGGAGGATTTTAGGTTTGTGTGCACTCTATGAACAAAACACTGGACAATGGTCACTTAGGCTGCAGGCAAGAGGACAGGCACACAAAATCCTGTCAGGCCAAGTAGTCAAAATCCAGTCAATATGGAATTCCAAGCCAGAGTTGTAATTATACCTGTTTGAAGAGTTAATTACCTGATGTAAGTTTCAGCTAATTAGAAGATCTGCATGACTAATTTACATTTGCATCACCTAATAAGATTATTTCTGTTGAAGTATGATTGAAGATTTGTATGCTGAAATTAGAGAGAAGCTTTCAGCAGATTGTCCAAGATGGACATAGAAAGTGGCCAAAAAAGTTGTTTAGCAGCTCCTAAATACACAACCACAAGAAGGAAATCAAGAGTAAAATAGTTATGCTTAAACTTGTCTATGGCTACTGAAAAATTAGATCAGAACCCCAACCCACCACCCCCTCCCCCATTTAAAGACTCTGTCACTACAAAATAGATTATATCCATCAAGATTATAGGCACTATCAGGCATTTTACTTTATAACCAGGCTTCTGACACCGTTATGATGTTATGTTCATTGATTTTAGACCATGCCTGAAATCCATCTACTTTTAGCAGAATGCTTTGTATAGTAATATGAATTAAAGAGATTGCATGCTTATTATCACCATTTAGAATATGTTCACTGAAATGATTAAAATCAGGAACAGGGTTTGATTTAATGTTTCTGGCCAGAAGTAACACAAGTAATATGAACGAAAGTTGCCTTGTTTCCATATTTAAATGAAATAACCATTTTAATGTAATTAATTTTCCCACTAGTTAACCTTTGGGAACAATTCTGTCAATACCAGATTTCAAAGAACAAGTCTGCTGACTGATAGCATGAGAAATTTTCAATATTTTTGTTGATTAAAATCAAATAAGATTGTAGGAAGGCATTGTGGTTTTAGTATGACCAACAGATCCATAGCTAGGTAGATAACTAAGAAACAGATCAGTCAAACCAAAAGACTTCAAAAAATGAAACATTTAAAATAAAAACTAAAATAAAAATAAAGAATCAAAAAGCTAATGTATTGTTCCCCAGCCCCACTGCCTCCACTAACTCATCCGCACTGTCCCATAATTTGCCCACACTGAAGGCTGCTGCTACAGACACCTCTGCGTCTTGCTTGCTGGATGTTTAGACACCCAGACTCCACCCTGCAGGTTGCCACTACGAATCGGGAGGGAGAGACATGTTGCTTCAGGCACAGTGGTAGAATGGATCTCTGTAGCAGTTCTGCAGCAGTTCAAATGGCAGACAGCAGTAGTTCAACAGTAGACAGGGGACAGTACAATAGATGTAACATTCAATTTAAAACACAGCAGCTGAGCAATAACACAGTCAGGGTAAACGGTCAGACTGCATCTCACAGTTCTATGATGGACGTAAGCACTTCATGTAGAAATGTCACTGAGTCAGGTGGAGATGATTGGCCAATGGGCATAAGTACACAGAGCCTGATGTAGATAGCAGTATCAGTAGTGGAGCCTGCCGCACTCCACAAACTCAATTGCACTTGTCCTGCAGATTGCCTGCACTGAAGACTACATCTACAGACACCTCTGCAGCTGGTGTTTTAAACCCCCAAACCCCACCCTGCAGGTTTCCACTACCAATCAGAAGAGGGAGAGGTAGGTCGCTTCAGGCATAGTGGGAGAGTGTCCCTCAGCAGCAGTTCAAACAGGAGACAGCAGCAGATCAAGCAGGAGCATACTGTACCTCTCAACCTTTCTTCTCCAAAATGTATGACAAGATGTGTGACAGATGAGCAAAATGTGTGACCTAGCATCAAACATGGCACTGCAAGCTCAGAACACTATGGCTATCATTGCAGTAGTGTTCATAATGTTTGCTGATAACTGAGCACAATAGATCATTATGAATTTCTGCTTTAAAACCTTTGTGAGAAATGTGGAATCTCCCTACCTTGATGTGGGACAAAGGACTTCTGAGGGTTAGAATGAGTGACGTGCCTCATAATGTGTGACAGTTGAGAGGTATGAGCAGGAGACAGGGGGCAGTACACTGGATGTAACATTCAATTTAAACTATGTCAGCTGCATGATAACAAAGTCTGTGCAAATAATCAGAATGCAGCTCACAGCTTTATACTGGATGTTAGGGCTGTGTGCAAAAATGTCACTTAGTCAGGTGGAGATGACTGGCCAGTAGGAATAAGTGCACACAGGCTGAGGTAGATAGCAAAATCAGTAGTGGAATCTGCCACATTCCACAAACTCAACTGCACTTGTCCCTCACTTTGCCCAAACTGAAGGCCCCCAATACAGATGCTGTTTGTGATGGATTGCATCAGTGTGCACCAAGAAACTGAGGTGCCAGTCCAGACCCCCAAGGTACTTAAAAGGGGGGAAATCAGCACTCACAGTATCATCTAGGGTGTGGAAGGAGGGAAGGGGAGGGAAGGGAGTCTGGCAAGCCCCTGCCAGGATCCTCGAGGGACAGAAGGTTTGAATGGAACCAGTGCTAAACACTGTCATAATCCAGCTGGAAATGGGCAACTATATTAGCAGCTGAGGAGCCAGAAGCAACCAGCACAGTGTCAACTACATGCATATAGATGGACACAGGGAAACAACCAGAGAGTAGGTAATTTAGGAATATAGAAGAGCATTGAGACCAGAACAGATCCTTGGGGGATGCCTGAACAGATAGAGATTTGGGGTAGGATGTCTCCAATATGGGCAAGTTGCAACCTGCCCTCAAAGTTAGGAGTGGAACCAGCTTAGTGATGAGGCAGAGAACCCCAAAGCCTTAAGCTTGTCCAAGAGAAGGAGTGTAACACAGTGTCAAAGGCTTTGTTGACAAAGATGGGGCAAGTAATTTGGCCCTGGTCTGTACTGGACAGGATGGAGTTAGTGAGTTAGAGGAGGGAGGGAGTTGTGGAGTGAGACTTCCTAAAACAAGACTGGAGTGAAAAAGGAGGTGGAGTTGAGAAACTGGGTGAGTTTTGAGAGAACAAGATGTTCATGGAGCTTGGCCAATGTAAGAGGAGGGAAATGAGATGAAAGTTTCCAGTAGTGGAAGAATCATCCTCCTTTGGGAGAGGGATGACAGTTACCCACTTCCAGGCAATGGTGACAGAGGTAGAGGAAAAGAAAGGTTAACCAAGAGGGAAATAGGGAAGGCTGTGGCTGGTGCATAGAGAAACAGAAGCTTGTGGTCAAGGCTATCTGGGTTCGAACCCTTCTCTGGGTTAAGGGCTAGAAAAACCTAAAGGGAGGCCAAGGGAGTGGTAGGAGAAAATAAGAAGGAGTGTAAGGAAAGAGAGGCAGTGTGGGGGAAAGGAGGAGGAGAGTGGGGGGGAGAGATTGGGTGCAGGTAGTGAAAAATGAATTGAAGAAGCAGCAACAGCAGCAGGGTCAGTAATGTGGGAGTTGCCATCCTTGAGGACAGGTGGTGAGGTCTGGGTTGAGGGGAGAGGAAAAGGAGTGAATAACTTTCTAGAACTTAAAGGGGTGGTTAAAGTTGTTCTGGACTGTGAATGCAAAATAATCAGATTTTGCAAGCCTGGTGGCTTTGGCGCAAGCATTGTGAAAGGTCAGATAATTTACGAACATACGAAATTGCAGACAGAAAAATGCCCACAGGTCTATCAAGTCTGCCTGATTGTACAGCTCTTAGTTTCATATTACTACAGCTGCTCCACCCCCACCCAAACCCCTCTGTTCCTTCTTTTTTCTGGTCCTTCTCCCCTTTGTGTTTTTGTCTGTACTAACCCTGTCCATGATTCTGTCCCAACCCTTCTTAAAGCTATCCACTGTTCTTTGAGCAATTAACTCCTCCGGCAGTGCATTCCAACTGCCACTGCTCTCTCTCTGTGAAGTAGTGCCTCCTCATCTCCCTTCTAAACCTTCCCCCTTCCAACTTCAGACTGTGCCCCAAGTGACCCTTCTCCCCTTTAAGCAGAACAGTCCTCCCTCCCTGACTTTGTTTATGCCTTTCAAGTATTTAATGGTCTCTATCATGTCCCCTTTTACCCTTCTGCCTTCCAGCGAATACATGTTGAGCTCTTTCAACCTTTCCTCATATGGCAACTCCCCTAGCCCTATCATCATTTTTGTAGCCCTACGCTGCACCCCCTCCAGTAATCTCACATCCTTTTTGAGGTATGGGCACCAGTACAGTACACAGTATTCCAAGTGTGGCCTCTCCAGTAATCTGTACAATGGGAAGATGACCTCCCCCTTTTGAGAGGTGATCCCTTTGGCAATGCACCCCAGCATCCTATTGGCCCTTGCTGCAGCTGTCCTACACTGTGCAAATACCTTCATGTCCCCTGTGACTATTACCCCCAAGTCCCTTTCCTCCTCTGAAGCCATTACCTGCACTTCCCCCCGCCAGTAGCTGTTCTTGGGATTTCTGGCTCCAAGGTGCATGACCTTGCACTTCTTAGCACTAAATCTCAACTGCTACTCACTACACCAGTGTTTGAGTTTAGCTAGATCCTCTCTGAGTGCCTGCCTCTCTTCCTCATTGTCCACTTTTGCACAAATCTTAGTGTCATCCGAGAACAGGTAGATCTTACTCTTGACCCCCCCTCTGCAATGTCTCCAATGAAGACATTAAACAAAACAGGGCCCAGCACTGAACCCTGTGGTACTCCACTTGTTACTGGCTGTGGCTTGGATGTCTCCCCCCCCCCCACAACTACCCTCTGTTGTCTGCCCTACAGCCAGCTCTCAACCCACCCCACCAGTTTTTCCCCTGTGCCCATGTCCCTCAGCTTGCTCATTAACCTTCAGGTGCAGCACAGAGTCAAAAGCCTTGCTGAAATCCAGATACAGGACATCCACAGTGTGGCCTCGTCAACCGCCCTAGTGACCCAGTCGAAGAAAGTCGATCAGCTTAGTTTGGCAAGATCTTCCCATGACAAACCCATATTGTCTCTCATCCTGCAGGCCATTGCTATTGAGAAAGGTTATCAACTTCTCCTTAAGAATGGTCTCCATCAACTTCCCCACTATGGAAGTCAAGCTCATTGGTCTGTAGTTACCTGGTTGGTCCTTGGGTCCACTCTTGTGAAGGGGCACCACATGAGCCATCCTTCAGTCCCTGGGTGCATTCCCTGTCTCCAAGGAGATGTTGAACAGGTCTGTCAGAGGGTCTGCCAACAACTCTGCCAGTTCCTTCAGGACCCTTTGGTGTACACCGTCCAGTCCTGGTGCCTTGTCTACCTGCAAGACTTTAATGCCCTTCAGAACTCTATCTTGGAGGACTTTGTCTGTTATCTCTGCCCACCTCCATCCTTGCCCCCTTTCCTCTGTGGTATTGAGCCCTCCCTTTCTTTTGTGAACACTGAGCAGAAATACTCATTGAGTGCCTCTGCCTGATCTTCCCCTTGTTCTGCTCATCCTGCCTCTCTCATGATTCTAACGATGTCATCACTACAACTCCTCTTTTCCCTTATGTATTTAAATTACCTCTTCCCCCCTCTCTGATCCCCTAAGCCCACTTCAGCTCCTTTGCTGACTTGGCTGCCCTGGCTGATCTGGTCACCTCCCTAGATGCCTTTGAGAACACTTCTTTATCCTCCTCCTGCCCAGATTTTTTTTAACTTAATGAAGGTCAATCTTTTTTCCCTCACCTTCCCATCTACCTCCTTGCTGAGCCACCTAGTTTTTTTTTTAAAAGGACTGCTTACATTGAGAGTTGGCACATATGTTTGTGGCCTCATTTAACCCCTTCCTAATGAATGCCCACTTCTGTTCAGCATCCATTCCTGGGTTAAAATTTCAGCTAAATACCCCTCTAGTATGCTACCCATTCTGGCAAAATCTGCCTTCCTGAAACCCAACACTCTTGTCCTGGTCTTAGCGACTCCCTCCCTGTGTTGAGGAGGAACCACACTGAGCGGTGGTCGCTTCCTGCTAGAGGGTCCTGTACTACCACATCCAGGACTTGGTCTCCATGTAATAGCACCAAGTCCAATATGTTCCCCTCCCTAGTAGGATCCATCACCCCTTGCACTAGGTAACTGTCTTGGATAGCCAACCCAGGTAGGTTGAAGTCTCCCACTATAATTGTATTCCCTTTGCCAATGACCTTTCTGATTTGCTCCCCAGCTCCTTATCTACCTCTTCATTCTGTGAGGGTGGCCTGTACACCACATCCATCCTGAGTTTCTTACCTTTAGGGCTTTGGAGCAATACCCATATGCCTTCTGGCCTCCCCTCATCCCCTTCCTCCTGGGTACACAGTATCGCCCCTCTCCGACATAAATAGCCCCCCCTCCCCCATGCCCCCTCTCAATCTCTGTGGAACACCTTGTACCCCAGGATTGTGAGATCCCAGTCATGGGATTGGGTGGCTTAGGTCTCTGAGATGGCGGCAATATCTGCCTCCCCTTCTGCCATCATTGCCTGGAACTCTGCCACCTTGTTTGCTAAACTCCTTGCATTCAAGGATACTACAGTCCACCTTGTGTCCTGCTCCTCCTCTTCCTGTCTCTCCCCCTTTCACTTTTGTCTTGGTAACGTCCCCTCATTCTCCTTATCCTCCTCCCTCTCTGGGGGGTGAGGTCTTCCAGTCTCCCTTGGAAGGTGCCTCCTCCCTGCTATCCAACTCAGCCCCTTCCCCCTCTTCAGTTTAAATCTATGCTGTTTTTAATGTACTTCTCCAACCCCTGTGTAAATGCCCTTGTACCCTCGATGTTGAGATGTAGCCTATCCTTGGCATAAAGCCCCTTATTGTTTCATGTCTGCCCCACCCCTACTACCCCGTATCCCATTTCTGCACACTAATCAGTACAATACAGCACCAAATGCCTGCTGGAATAAATACATTTTGAGGGTAGTCTTAAAGCTCTTCACTGTTAGGCACTCACATACCTGACAAGGCAGAGAATTCCACAGGGTAGGGGCCACAAATGAAAATGCCCTAGCTCCAGATGTTTTTAACCATACCCTGGGAATCTCCAGCAATCCCTCATCGAGTGGCCGGAAAGGGCAGGAGGGGTGCAGGAGATCTTGCAGGTAGCTCGGTCCCAGTCCATGTAGAGCTTTGTTGGTCAGCAAGCTGTCCTTAAATGTGATCCACCACTGAACAAGCAGCCAGTGAAGTTTGTGCAGCACAGGCATAATAGGACTGGATTGCAATGATCCAGACAACAGCTGTGCCGCTGCATTCTGCACCAGCTGCAAGCAGTGGATATCAACCCCAGGAAGCCCTAGGTAGAGGGAGTTACAGTGGTCAAGGCATGAAGTTACAAAGGCGTGGCTCAGAGTAGACAAGTCACTAGATGGAACCAGGTGCCGAATCCGGGCAATATTCCTCAGATAGAAGAAAGATGACTTAACAATAGCCGACACCTGGGAATGAAGTGTCAAACCATCATCAAGTATTACCCTCAGATTTTGCACTCGATTAGAGGTCAGTAACTGGGACCATCCAAGCCAAAGTCCAGAGGGACACCCTGTCCCTGACCCCTCAATCCAGTGACCCGGATCCACTATTAGCACCTCAGTCTTGTCAGGATTAAGTATCAACCAGCTAGTGTTCATCCAGTCCTGGATTTCAGCAAGTTATTAAAGACTGAGAGCACACTATCCTGGTTGGGTGCAAAAGACAGATAGAACTGTGTATCGTCTGCATTAACATTGAAACCTCAGCCCATACCATCTCACAATGTCTCCCAATGGCAGCATATACTCCACAAACAACATGGGGGATAGCACAGAACCCTGCAGTACCCCACAAGACAGAGGGAACACCTCAGAGGAATAAACCCCCGAGACCTCCCTCTGAGATCTACGAGTGAGGAATGAACAGAACCACCTGAGGACTGTGGGACCAGTCAGTGGCTGACATGTCTGTGTGAAGGGAGGATAACTCCATCGACCTGTTGGATCACAGAAGGATAATTTTTTGAGGGACTTTGGGGCAATGGATCTTACACACACACACACACACACACACACATGCACATGCACACACACACACACACAGTAGACCATATGATGCTTAGTGAGTGCACTTGGAATGATACGTGCATCCACAGTGTGGTGGAAGTGAGAGGAGAGTACTCCATCAAGCAGAGTGTGGTTTGAGGATAATTAAAAGTCTCTACTGGTAAGGATCACTATAAGGATACTGTATGTGGTGATTAACCTGAAATTTTTGGGGTCTGCTCGGACAGGTAAAATTCATTTAGACCATCTTGTTACTTAAGAGCATATATATGATTGATTTTTTATATGTACTGTTAAGGTATATATGTGAGTAGCACTCCCTAAAGAAGTGCAATTTAACTACACCAAATGTTGGGTTATATCTGTCACTATGATATATATGTGTGTGTGAGCGTGAGCGTGTGTGTGTGTGAATGTGTGTGTGTGTGTGTGTGTGTGTGTGTGCGTGTGTGTGTGGCTATCTGGTACTTTGTGATTTTTACCAGTCTTTGTGAACCAGCAAGCGTCACATCCATAAGGACCTGTATGGGCACACTGTGAACACAGCTGAATGCCCCCTGGCTCAGGTGAAGAGTAGAAATGTCCCCTCCAAGAGGTCAACAAGAGAACGTATGACATATCACCTAGTGGGAATCTGGAAAGGCTGTGGGTACCATGAGGGACAGAGAGAGAGAGAGAGAGAGAGAGAGATCCAGCTTCTGGTGAAGAGCTACTTGACCATCCAGGTGGCATCTGTTAAATTTTAGCAAGTTTACTAAGAATGAAAATTTTATTATTATTAATAAAAAGGGCCAACCCCTACTACTCAAATACCACCTAGTGAAGATATACTATTTCTTCAAAACAGTGGAGTACCTTAAGTTGTAACTGTTGCCTAAAGATGCCTTAAACTGGATTATAATCTTTTAAGTAACCGGTACCACAATGAACCTTCTGTTTCAGTCAGCACTGTAATTACTTTCACAGCTGTGTGTATTCTAAAACACTGTGATAGTTCTCATGGACTGGGAGTTTTTAGCGTGGTGCACCTGCATGGGGATAATATCTGGGTTGGGTCGTTGGGAAGCCACAGGAGGAATGAAAGTGTTCAAGCTATTATTATTGTTTGATTTTTCTTATTCTTCTCTTCTGCCCAACTGCACCCCCCATAGTCCCAGCACTGACCTTCTCATGGACAAATGGATTATACCCCAACAATCCAAGACCATATATCAGAATGTAGCTTTTCCTCTACCTCCAGTTTTCCTTCCAGTGGGGCTGGTGTACAGTGACACACATTTGTGCAATGGCATACATGTGTACTAGGCATCCAGCGGTACTGCCCCCTTTCTTGTGCTTTCCAGCTGTGCTCTCACCTGCTCTCCATCAAGAGGCAGTTGTGTAGTGGGAGCAGTATCCTCCCTCGCCAAGGAAGGAGAGCTGGCATTGTGAGGCTCATTCCTTTCTCCACTTTCTATTGTTTGCTTTAACCCTTTCCTTCTCCCCTCCAGAACTGGATATGGCTTCCTTTAGAGCCTTGGAGCTGATGGTTTGGAACTGTTGATACAGTACCTTAATAAGTCTTTTTCACACTACATGCCCTAAAAGCTACAAACCTAATGACAAATAGCTTGCATGCTACATAATCATTCTATGGTTATTTCCCCAGGATGATTTGTGACTTTGTGGATTCCTTTGTAGGGAAATCACTTATCCTTTGAGAATATAGCTCCTGTTTAACCTAAACATTCTTTTGTTAGCCTCAAATAATTTATTTTTTAAGTAAACATATCGTATATGCCACCAAACAACTATTTCTGTGGGGCAGTATGCAGTGTATCTACAGTACATGTGAAACAATAATGACATATTATGGACCACATCTGGCTTCTTAGGATCTCTTTATTTTGAGTCATACATTTTAGAGCCTCTCATTCTTAGTAGCTAACTATACCACTGTCACAATGGTAGTTGGGATATACTACATCATTTTCATCAATACTTTGAAGTGTTGTTTCATCCATTCTTCATTTATTTGTTGAAAGAAGTTTAGATGCAGAGAAGTACCAGAAAAAGACTTGCAAGAAGTGCTATTAATATGTAAAAGAAACAGTTAAATTTTATATGAACTACAGGATTTGGCCTTATTTTGTTAGTAACTTTCTAATGCTCTTTTAAGGACAGAGGTGCTTTTGAAAAGCTAGAGCATAATAAAGGAGAACTGACAATGGGAGAGCTATTTAGAGATTTTCCTGTATTTAGGGATTACAGAGATTTGCATTCCTTAGAGTCTTTTACATAGCATGACATGTGTGATTCCACTAGAAACAGTAGTTTGTAAATGGTTGCCATTCTACACAGTCATGTTACATTCAGGAGAAACACCTGTGTGAGCATCCCGCATAATTACTTCACTCTTTGAAATCAGCTTAGAGAACATAAGCCATGTTCTTTTACATTTCTAATTTAATTAGAAATATGGGCATGTCAGAAGTCTGTTTGTTGCGCACAGTGTATTTACTTGTGTGTCTGTATCATATTGTCTGTTTATTTATTTTGGATTTTTTGTTAATTCTTCAACCAAGCATTTTTTTTTAATTACTTAACTGACATGCTTTTGCTCAGTCTTCACAAGTGAGAACAACAGGCCCTTGCCAGAGAATGGTATCAAAGTGGCCACAAAGGCAGTCCCAGACAAGAGGCTGCCGGTATTCACATGGTAACAGGTCTGGAAAGGACAAGCAGCTCTAAAGATAAATAAAGCCCTAGGCCAGATGGGATGCATCTGAGGGCACTCTGGTAACTTTCATTGTGATTGGTTGGCATCCATGGCACTCCAGACATTACCTCATGGGTTTCAGCCCACCTGATAGGCTAGTGATGCACTGACCCAGATCAAATTTCCAACATATCCAGGTCCCAGAACTCCTGCTCTCCAGTTTGAATCGTGCATCTGAAAAGGCAGTAGCACACCAGGAACCCCTGTCTGCTCTTCAAGGTAAGAACCTTTTAAAAAAAGGCTATATCTTTCTAGCTTAGATCATACAGCTGCCATATGGCCATAGTCATAATTGTTTCTAAACAGGTGCAGCTATTTTCTGTTTTTCTTGTTTGCTGGTCCTGCTCAGCGTGGTGGGAAGGCTTGGGGTAAGGTGCCCTCTTGCTGGTTCCCCTAACCCAGCGTTAAGGGAGTCTTAGCCAACCCGCCCGCAGCGGGACCTTTATAAATTGTAAATTTCCTCTTGTGGTTATTCCCGTGTCCTCGGCCCTCCAGGGCGTTCCGCCCTAGGCCGCAGGCAGAGCGAGCGTGGCCGCCATGCGGTCCCTTGACCGTCGCTACGCTCGCTCACCCTCCCCATCCCTCCCTTCTCCTCCGTTGTTTTCTGCCACCTGCTGGCAGCCGATCCTCCACCGGCGCCGTTGCGCCATGTCCTCCCTCGCGGCGCCGATAAGCCACGGTCTCCTTCACTCAGGCGAGGGCTGGGAGCCTCTAGGCCTCGTTTGGGGCCTCGCCCCTCTCGCGACTGGCGTGTCCGCCTAGGCCTCCACTAGGCCTTCCGGCGCGCCAGCCGCACGTTGCCTCCAAGTTGTCTCCTCGGCCCCAGCGAGGGAGGAACCTAAGCCCTCTCTGTCCTGGATCGCTGTCACATCACATGACTTGCCTCCTCTCATAGAGAGAGAGAGAGGAGAGAGAGAGAGAGAGAGAGAGAAGGATAGAGATCGGGGGGGAGCGAGAAATGAAAGCCTCAATTCCCCTAGGCAGGGGCTCGGCCCGTGGGTGGTCGGGTAGTGAAGGGCAGGTCCTTCTAGGACACAGTGGGGATCTGCACATCATGCAGAATAAGCAGCGTGAATCTGCAGACATTCGCATTGTGAGCAGCGTTTTCAAAAAAAAAAAAAAAAAAAATAGGGTCTCACAGCTATGAAATCTATTGATACCTTGCCTTGCTGGAAAGATTGTTTTGTTTGTTTACAAGATACAAGGCTGAACATGTTCCATGGAACTTCAGATTAAAAGTGGTGTGTTCAGGGTTGCTCATTGGTCTTGGGGGGTCTGTCTTGTTTTAAGGTGAAAAGGGTAATTAGAAATTCTCCCTGGGAGAGCATTGTTGGTAGACCACCACCTGCACCCTTTCGTACTACAAATTCAAGGATCCTTTCTGGGAGTGACTTTAATGAGTCAGTGTACTGCCTAAAACTAACAGTAGAAGCAGAAGTTTAAAGGCCATCAACTGTTACCTTTCATTCTAAGGTACAGTTTCTCTCCCTTTGGGTAATTAGAAGATTGTGTACCTGATGTTAAAGGGGGTGAGACAAGGTTGGAACCTGGCACCTGGTGAAGCTAGCAGAGAAGGGTCGGGGGCCCCTACAACCCTTTTTCACTCTAGGGTTCCATTCCACCACTCGGGTCCCTCACACAGCGACCCTGGCAGGTGTTTTTCTTCGTCTGGTCCTCATCCAGTGCCTCGGCCACCTCCCATAGCGGGCCCTGGCACCAGACCACCACCTGACGTTGCAGGGGTCCTCACATAGCACCCCCCAACCTCGGGCACACCATCTGCAGCCTCTGTGATACAGGGCTCCCTTAGCACGTAAAAAAAAAAAAAAAGGGTGAGAAAAAGCAGGACAGTCTCCTAAATATGTCTCTCTCTCTATTCCAGATGGTGAAAGCAAAGAAATGTTCCGCGTGCAGCGCCATCCTCCTCCCACAAACCCCGGGCCCCCGCTGTGCGGCCTGCCTTCTAGACGATGACGACTCCTCCTTAGAACGGACCCCGCCACTGGCCCCCAGTAACCCTGGACCCAGCAACCCTATGTGGATGGATCCGGGCTCCCTTCTGATCCAGAATCAACAGACCGCGGTGGCCATGATGGAGAGCCAGCAGAACTTCATGCTCAAAATCATGGAGAAGCTGGAGTCCCTTACCCAAAATAGGACAAGACCATCCAACTCAGAACCCGAAAAGGCTGGGGGCCAGCCAGAGGAACTCCCTATTCCCGAGGACCTCCTCCCGACCATCCCTATCGACAACACGCATGAGGACGGAGAGAGAGACGACGCCAGGGACGAGGATGATGCGGAGTCAGACACTGAGGATATCGAGCTACAGATGGCCCCTTCACTTACTTCAAAGTTATGTTCCTTCGACACCATCCCAGGGCTCATGAAGGTGATCAAGGCCACAATGGGGTTCGACACCGAAGACTCCGAAGAAGGCGGACCTGAATCAAAACTCGACCCGATGATCCAGCTAAGGCCGGCCACCACAGAGACTTTTCCTGTCTGTCCAGCTATTGAGGACATTTTTAACACGGAGTGGCAATCCCTGGACCCAGGCAGGATGCCAAACCACAAGAACTTGGACAGGATGTATCCGGTGCAAGGGGTAAAATCGACGCTTGGTGCAGGGCCCCACCATCGACCCTCAGGTGGCAGCACTCAGCAAGAAGACCGTGCTCTCTTGCAGCACGATAGCTCAAAGACCCCTGCAGATAAAAGGTTGAGGACATGTTAAAAAGGCGCTTGAGATTGGGGGCATCGCTGCAAGGCAGCTACCACAGCCATTTACACTACTCGGGCACAGATCCATTGGATCCAAGAACTCCAGGAGCAGGCTACCCTAGGTCCAGGGAGGCAGAGCTATTGGAGTGCCCCTGGACACAGCCAGGTATCTGGCGATATGGCGATGAACACTCTCGTCTCCAAGCAAGATCCACCACTATCACTAACCGGGCCCGTGAGAGCTCTGTGGCCAAGCTATGGGACGCAGACCAAGAAAATCTAAATCGTTGTTGCAGAATCTGCCCCTCCGGGGGAAGCATGTGTTCGGGAAGGGGCTGCAAGACTATTTAAAGCAAAAAGAGGAGGGTAGGGACCTCCTCAAGAATAGGTACAGGCCTTCTTACCTAGCCCCTTCTTGGCGGAGATTTCGAGGGGGGAGCAAACCTAACCAACCCCGCCGAGACACAACTCAGCGATCTCAATCCTTTCGAGGAAGAAGCTCATCCACCGGCTTCCGTGGCCCTTATGCTCAGAACTTTCAGCCCTCAGCGTTCAGAGCACGGGGCCAAAGACCAGGAGGGAGAGGTAGAGGATTCAGGGGGAAACAGCAGTGACTGCTTCCCGCCTCTGGCACAGGGCCAGGATCCCTACCCCCCGGTGGGGCAAAGACTGGCCCTCTTCGCCCACCGATGGATGACCACAACGTCGGACAGATGGGTTCGAGACGTAGTGTCAAAGGGGTACTCCATAGAGTTAACCCACGCCCATATTCCTCACAGGTTTGTCTCATCCCCCATAACCAGGAGGAAGGCATCCCCCCCCCAGGTCCAACAACTCTTATCAGAGCTGATCCAGAACCGGGCCATCCAACCCGTACCGATTCCGGAGCAGGGAGAAGGAATCTACTCCATCTTTTTTCTCATGCCCAAAAAGATGGGGGAGCTCAGGCCAATCCTAGACCTAAAGTTTCTAAACCAGCACGTAGTCCCACACCGGTTCAAGATGGAGACCATACGTTCCACTCTCCGTTGTATCCAGGTAGGCGACTTCCTGACGTCTATCGATTTAAAGGACGCCTACCTACACATTCCCATCATCCGGAGGCACAGGCAATTCCTCTGTTTCCACATACTGGGCCATCACTTCCAGTACAAGGCGCTACCCTTCGGACTGTCGTCAGCCCCAAGAGTCTTCACCAAGGTCTCGATAACCCTAGTGGCCAGACTCAGGGAACAGGGACTGGACATCATCCCGTACCTAGACGACTGGCTCATTCATGCCCGATCCGAGGTCCAGGCTTGGACGCTCACGGAAATCGCCATCCAGGCACTCGAGGACCATGGCTGGGTGGTAAATCTAGAAAAGAGCCATCTCAGCCCCATGCAACAGATCGAACATCTGGGGGCGATCATCAACTCAGCCGAAGGGTGGGCAAAACCGGCCCCAGCGTGAGTCCACAACCTCAGGGAGCTGGCGCGCAAGATGAGGGCCAGCCCACATTCCACAATGGGAAAGATCGCCCAATTGCTGGGCTGTATGGCCTCCTGCATAGACCTCGTGCCTTGGGCCAGGTGGCACATGCGCCCACTCCAAAACCACGTCCTGTCCCGGGGAGCACCAAGCGAGCACAACCTCCACTGCGGGGTACCTCCACCCCAGGCAGTAAGATCCTCCCTAACTTGGTGGACGCTGGAAAGGAATCTATCCAGGGGAGTTCCCCTCGAACCACCCCGCCCAGTCGCCATAGAGACGGACGCGAGCCTTTCGGGATGGGGAGCCTGTCTAGGAGAGTCAACGGCACAGGGCCGATGGTCACCAGTGGAGGCGAGACTCTCCATCAACATCCTGGAGATGAGGGTCATGTTCCATGTGCTGAGGGCATTCAGGCACCTAATAACCTGTCGGGCGGTCCTGATCCGTTCCGACAATAGCGTGACGGTAGCCTACATAACGAAACAGGGCGGGACCAGGAGCAGAGCCATGATGAGGGAGACAACGGCGGTCCTCAACTGGGCCCAGACCCACCTCATCCACCTGAGCGCAGTCCACCTCACAGGGAAACTGAATGTCAGGGCAGACTGGCTCAGCAGACAACAAGTACACCTGGGGGAATGGCACTTACACCCAGCACTATTCCAGGAGATCCAGGCAGCATGGGGGCCCGTGTCCATGGATCTCATGGCATCTCGGGAGAACGCCCAGGTCAGCAAGTACTACTCGCGCTTCAAGGACGGTCTCTCCCAAGGGACGGATGCCCTATCACAGGCCTGGAGGAGGTGGAACACCTACGTCTTCCCACCTCTCCCCCTGATCCCCCAGGTCCTGGCCAAGATCCGGGAAACAGACCTCACGGTCATCCTAGTGGCCCCATATTGGCCATGCTGAGCCTGATTCACTGCTGCACGAGAGATGACCGTGGACAACTTCCGGATACCCTACCGGCTGGACATGCTTTCACAGGGACCAGTGCTACACCCAGCACCTCGGACCCTGAAACTCACAGCCTGGCTCCTGAAAGGAGGAGACTGAAAGCAACAGGGTACCATGAATCGATAATCAGTACCCTACTCCGGTCCAGGCGGGCCTCCACCACATCTACATACAAGAGGCAATGGGCCATCTTCACGCGGTGGTGTCGAGAACGGGGGACGGTACCCGAACAGACCAATCTAACCAACATTCTACTATTCCTCCAGCAGGGAGTGGACAAGGGCCTGGCACACTCCTCCCTCAGGGTACAACTGTCGGCCATAGGAGCGGCCATAGGCCTCATGGAGGGGTACCCCCCAGGCACGCACCCGACTCCATATGCTTCTTGAGGGCAGTGGAGATCATGCATCCGAGAACCAGGCTGGTGATCGCCCCATGGGATCTCCCTATGGTTCTGGAATCTCTCAAATCGGCACCCTACGAGCCCCTCCAAGAGACGGATCTCTTTTGGGTCGGCCTCAAGGCATGCTTCCTGGTGGCAATCTGCTCTGCCAGGAGGGTTGGGGAGCTTGGTGCTCTGTCCTGTGCGTAACCCTACACAGTGTTCACACCACTGGGGGTCAGCCTGAGGACAGTCCCAGCATTCCAGCCAAAAGTCCCTACCAACTTCCACAGGGAGCAGCCTATCGAACTACCCACGTTCCCTGAGGATCCTACTCAGAGTCACGGCGGGACCCCTCACCACCTTGACGTGGGATCCATCCTCGCGGTATACCTGACCAGAACACGCCCCATCCGCAAGACAGAGAGGCTGTTCATCGTCTCTAAGGGCCAGAGGCAGGGGCACGCCGCTTCCAAGTCTACCATCGCTGGATGGCTAAGACGAGTCGTCCAGAATGCATACACAGCCAACCAACTGATTCCACCACAGGGGATCAAGGCCCATTCCACCAGAGCGGTGGCTACTTCCTGGGCGGAGAGAGCCAGTGTGTCCATGGAGGACATTTGCAGAGCGGTCACTTGGTCCTCCATACACACCTTCGCCAGACACTACAGGCTGGAGCAACTCCGGGCCGTTCATCCCTCCTTCGCGGCCCAGGTCCTAACTGCAGCTTCCTCAGCTGGTCACTCTTAGTCGCTCTTCCCCTCCCGGAGGACTAACTGCTTCTTATCTACCCATGAGGTAATGTCTGGAGTGCCATGGATGCCAACCAATCACAATGGGTGTTTACTCACCTGGTAAAGGTGATTGTGTTGGTTGGCATCCATGGCACTCACTCCAAGGCCCTCCCTCAGAGCGGCTAGAATGACCGGCTCAGAGCCAAAAAGGGGTACCTAGTGTCCAGATTTCTTGGGGGATAGACAACATGAACGATGACATAACAAATGACCTGTCAAACTCCCGGGTTCGAGTTAGATTGTTAAAATAGGGGAATAAAGTTCGGGCCCCAGGGCCTTCTTTCTGTCACGTCGTAGTCCGACTCTTTGTATCCTGGCTCAAGCTTCTGGTATCTATGCTAACATTATACATTGTATGTCCTTTCTCATTGTACTAATTAACCTTATTTCAGCTATGGAAGATTCGAACTGGAGAGCAGGGGTTTCTGGGACCTGGATATGTTGGAAATTTGATCTGGGTCAGTGCATCACTAGCCTATCAGGTGGGCTGAAACCCATGAGGTAATGTCTGGAGTGCCATGGATGCCAACCAACACAATCACCTTTACCAGGTGAGTAAACACCCAATGGCGTTGGCTGAATCCCTAGTCGGACAACCAATAGCCTATTACAGGTTGTGGTATTTTCAAAGGACTTGAGGATGGCAGATGTATATCTGCTCCATAAAGGGAGGAACAAGAAGAGAACTACAAACCTGTCAGTCTTACCTGTTTTGTAGGGAAGTTGATGGAGTCACTGGTCAAGGAGGATCTTGTGGACTACCTGGAGAGCAATGGTCTCCAGGATAGCACACAGCACGGGTTTGTGGCAGGTTAGTCTTGTTAGACTAATTTGATAGTTTTCTTTGATTAGGTGGCAAGGGCATTGGATAGGGACCACACTGTGGATTTACTCTACTTTGACTTCTGGAAAGGCTTTAGACTCAGTACATCACAGGCGATTGCTAACAATGATGGAGGATCTGGGTGCAGCTAGGAACATAGTAAGATGGGAAGGTAACTGGCTACAGGGGAGGCAGAAGAGGGTTGTGGTTAACTGGGTCAAATCAGAAGAGAGGGGAGCTATGAGAGGAGTACCGCAGGGATCTATCCTGGGCCTGGTGTTCTTCAATATGTTCATCAGTGACACTGGAGAAGGAATCCTGGGCAGGTTATGTCCCTTCACAGATGACACTAAGCTCTGTGGGAGGGCAGATAGCAATAAGGGAATCAGGGAAATCAGAGTGACCTTCAAAAGTTTGAGAGGTGGTCAAAGGTTCAGCAGTTGAACTTCAACACCAAAAGGTGCAAGGTGATGGACCTAGGGAACAAAAACCCCAGGAGAGAGTACTAGATGTGTGGGGAAGGACTTAGCACTGTGGTGAGGAATGGGACCTTAAAGTTATCATTAGTGACTCCTTCAGACAAACAAGCCAGTGCAACAAGTCCCATAGTAAGGCAAACAGTATGCTGGGATGTATCGGGATGGGAATTGGCAGCAGAAGAAAAGAGTTATTACTACCTCTTTATAAATATTTGGTGATACCACATATGGAGTACTGTACCCATTTCTGGAGTTCTCACCTCAGCAAAGATAAGGACAGGCTGGATGCTGTATAGCAAAGGGTGACCAGGATGATTCAATGCTAACAGAGCAGGTCACATGAGGAACACCTCAAGGCATTGAACATGTACTTGCTGGAGACCAGAAGGGAGAGGGGAGCTAAGATGCAGACCTTCAAGTTCCTGAAAGGAGTGAAAAAGGTGAACAGCAAGGAATTATTTAGCATGAGTAACACTTCAAGTTCATGAGGGCACAAGTGGAAACATACAGGATGGAGGTTCAAGAAGGCTATGAGGAAGTATTATTTTACAGAAAGGGTGGTGCAGCAGTGGAGTAGTCTACCAGCCAAGGTGGGGGGCACCAAAACCATCAATTGTTTCAAGCCTGGTTGGGACAGAGTGAAGTTTATAGTGGTTACTCAGGTTGATCCTAACATGGAAGGGGATAGAGGAGTGGATAGTGAGGCCTAGAACCATATATGGACAGTAGATCCTAGGGGTTGATAAGGAACTCTGGGCAGACTGGATGGATCATGGGTCTACTTTTGTCATGACTGTCTATGTTTTCTATATTTCTGTAAACCCTGCATGAAAATCTTCACTCTAGGTTTCCGCTTAACTGATGTCACTGGGTTCCGGAATTTGTTAGTAACTGAAAATTTAATCGTGGCCATAAAAAGGCAGTACTAACTCCAAACAAACACATAAAAATAATAAACTGGGGGAATTAGATTTCACACATGTTCACATTTTTAATTATATTGAAAAATGAATAAAAACCAAGATTCTTGTTCCATTAACAGAAGTAAACCACTAACTCAGGTAGCAGCATTATGAGTAGGGTCAGTGGTTTCTGGACATGGGCGTTTGCACATTTCAATAATACAAAATATGCGATTCAGATAATTCCAGATATAATATTTACTATACATTTTTTAACTTTACATTTACACATCTGAGTAACAGGATAAAGTTATGAGACAAACCTAAAAAGTTCTTGTTTACAAGAATATATCACATATAACAAAGAACAATTAAATAGCAAAATACACACAGTATAAAACAGAAAATGTAATAATTTCTCACTTGTGTCATCACTATTCTGTATGTTATAGTAGCATATTGCATGTATCGCAGCAAGGCATATGAATTCAATAACCACGGTGCCATGGTCCTGTAAAAATTATTATGGCCACTAAAAATATATGTAACTGCATATATGAATATTATGTTTTGGCATAGATACAGCAACAAACTGGTGTAGAAAAATGTGGAGGCCCTACATAAACCTTATTAACCCAGGATACTGTCACCCAGCTGAGTTGCATCATTTTATTTCCAGTGTGGTCCTACCTCTACCCATTTCTACCACATGGGTGGAATAGAGCATAAGGAGGTTCAGTAACTTGCTCAAGGTCACTCAGTACGTGACTCTGGTCAGGTGTGAACCTGACATTCACTTGCTGATGCACTATACAGAGATGGGCAAAGTTGGCAAAATTCACTCCGTGAATTAATCCATTAATTTAGGAGGCAGTATAGCACAGTGGTGTAAGGCTCTGAGCTGCTAACCTGGAGACCTGGGTTTGAATCCCATAGCCCCCACTTGCATACTGTGTGACCCTGAGCAAGTCACTTGTAAACAAGCTTTCAGCTTAGTGTGTGTCTCCTGGTTAAAAAAAAAATATATATATATATAAAAATAAAAAAATCTGTGAATTTATCACAGTTCGCAGAGTGCTGATCAATCCACAAAGTACAAATTTCCACGGACAAAGTGTGGAATTTCACCCATGAATGGCAGAACTTCACCTGTGAATGGTGGAATTTCATCCCGAATGGCATAATTTCACCATTCGTGGGTGAAATTCTACTGTTCACAGCAAAATTTCTGGTGAAGACAGGAAACTTTTCAGCCTACTAGTAAAAATGTGTGCACTGCTCCATGGAGGAGAAGTGGGTGACTTTGCTAGAACTTTGCCAGTGAATTAATACTTCACAACATCTCTATGCACTAACCACTAAATCACTGCCTCCTAAGATGTTTATGTATTTATTTTTGTTCACCAGGTAAGTGCACAGTGCATACCAGTCCCTATCTTCAGGCACAACCTGTTTCCTCAGATGTATTCCACAAAATCTGAACTATCATTTTAGCAATATTATTTCTAGCTGATTCCATTAAGAAGATATCCTTTAATGAATAAATCAATGGGTCTGTTGACACACAATGCCAGACTGCCAGGCAACTGTCTGAACAGAAACATGGGAGAAGACTATTTCAAAATAAGCAGAAAAACTACTTTGCTGCCTCTGAATTGTCTGTACAAGTTGTACAGGTTTGTTCTCTCCTGTGGATGGTCTAACAGTCATTGTCTGCTGCATTACCAGCTTAAGTGGCCAAGTTCCTCAACTAGGGATGATTGCCACTGTCTTTCTTTTTTGTGAAAATGCATAAAGGAAAAGCCCCTGATTATATCCTAACTCTTCTCACACAGCAAAGGAGAGCCTACTGGTTCAATTCAACAGCATCACTAACCTTCTGAGTTCTCAGAATGAAGCCTGCAATTAGTAGAAAAGTCTTTGCATGTGTAACGTCAGGCACCTTGAACAAACTCCCTCTCCAGTTTAAGACTACTTCTAGCTTGCATGTGTTCAGATTCAGTCTTTCCAGCTACCTTAGAACTCCACATATTTGTTTTGGTCTAGTATCCATCCCTCCCTGATTTTGATCAGATTGCACAACAATACTCATGCTCTTTATTTGCCATGACTCCACATTATTACCTTGTGGTGATTACTGTTTGGATGTATTTACCTTCACAGTTTCTTTTTTGCCTTGTATATTTTAGCATGGTTCTATGTGATAACAGTGAAAAAACAACAGTGAATGCAAAAACAGTGAATGCAAAAGAGCGAATACAAACAGAGTGACTGCAGAACACAGTGATCATACAAAACCATGAACACACTGCTACAGTGATTTATTGTGGTGGGCTTCTCCCCCCCACACCTCTTTTTCATTAAAAAAAAAACACTTTACATTGGGACCAGCTCAAGCGACCAGCTCAAGCAACAGGGAAAACTCGGAACGTGGAGGATATCAATGGGGAAGCAACTCGGGAAGGGGGAGCAAGCCAGGAAAGGGGGCAACATTACATGTAAGCTCCAGGGGGATGACAAACTGGTGGGGGGGGGGAGTGAAGCACAGAACAAGACTACAAAAGTTTAAAAAAAATGCAAAACAGAAATGCCAAGGCTTGAACCCTGGTCCAGCAGTCCTGACCTGCACACAGCTGATAACTTTAACCGCTCAGCCATAGCAGCAGCTCAATGGCTTATCCCACAGCAGCCTCCTTCAGTACTTTGCAGACAAGTGCCAAAGAACTACCACAGCACTTCCTTGCTGAAAACACTTTCACCAAAAAAACAATGTCACTCACAAGACATTCACTGTCATTGACTCGCTCTTATTGAGTCACCCATATTACTTTGCTATTTTAATGGAATACCTTTTAGCATATACAGTATGCAACTATTCCTGCTGGTCAATGTTAACTTGTTGACTGCTACTGTCCTCCCTGGAACCTCCATGAATATGAAATATTGCATCTCATGGGGTTATCCTATGTGAAGTAATTTCAAGTAAATTTAAGAAAATGGGATGTTAAAGTAAGGTGACACTGAAGATGAGTTTGGTAGACTCACCAAAAACTGGCACTTTGACTCCAGTGGGGGGGGAGGGGGAGTCTGAAGTTTCCTGGATTACCTTTGGCTCTTCAGCATCGTGATGTAGCAGTTTTTTTTAAAAAGACCACATACTGAGCTCATGCAAGGTCATGCAAATCACATGCAGAGATGTTGTGAAGTTATAATTCAACAGTGGCATCATGTAAAGTTCCCCACTTTGCACTTTGTGAAGTTTTTGCACTTTGGGCACTTTGCACTTTGCAGAAATATTAACATTCTGTGGAATAATTTTCCATGGAAAAGCCAGAGTAAATGTTATTCTGCAGAGTATTATTCTGTGGAATGTGAATCTTTCCACATGAAGTGTGAACTTTGCGAAGCAAATGAACTTGGCAAAGTGCAGAAAATGTCACCAATATTTCACAAAGTGAAGTTTCTGCACTTTGCACATCACTAGTCACATGACCTGCAGGACCCAATCACCAACACTGAAGAATGTGATCTCCTCATGCTGCTCATTTCTTGATGTCATTTTCAGCTCCTTCTCCCAGTAGAAAGGGAGATGTGCACACACAGAGAGGTAAAGTTTTTCAGCTTGTTTTTGGAAAACACTTACTTGTGATCAAGAACCACTTTGAAAATGTCCAAAAACTGTTATTAATATACTGTAGTTAGTTAGCTAACTAGTTTCTCTTCAAGGCAGGTCAGCAGTAATTTTTGTGCTGCTGAAGAAGGAAGTGGTTACATTACATGCTTGCTTCAACCTGCAGTAGGCAGGGACTTAGTATCAGTCCAGTGGGGGTCAGAGACAGAGCAGGCAGGATTTTTCAGGTCTTATTTTACAGTTAATATTTTATTATTCTAACTGGTAGTGGTGCAGGGAGCATAATCTATCTTTTTATTTCCTCCCACCAACAAAAGCAATCTGTAGCACCAAAGCAGCTTTTAAGGGAGAGTAGCAGTGAAGAGGAAGCTATAGAAGTGGTGCCACCAGGTAGGCAGTACAAGAAGCAGAAGCTCAAGAGGTATAGAAGGGAGAAACAAAAGAGGGGAAGGGGAAGGGTCAGGGGGAATCACATACCTGAGAGGAACAGGGTGAAGGGCAGGATGAAGCAAGATAGGAGAAGGAGGAGTGGGGGGAAGAAGTACAAGAGCTGGTATGCCATGAGGAAGCACACGCAAGTGAAGAGGGTGAAGAATGAGAAGTGCATGAAAGTGTGATGTCAGGAACACTACTAGTTAGTGGTGATGAGAGTGACACTGATGAGTGAAGCAGAGAAGCAAGGAATTTAAACACGTACAGCAAAGTTGGTACAAAGTCAGGAACTTCATGCTCTACCTAGCATGGTGAAGGTTCTCAACTTCACCGCAACTTTGCCTGCAAAGTTTTTTTTTTAGGTAGCTCCCACTCACTGTACCATACTGTTCTCACCTCCTCCCACCATTGTGACATTTTAGAATACTGAAACCCCACTGCAGTACTCTCAAACTCCCTACCCCCCACTCATAGTCCAGACAAAATTAACACATTTCATACCATAACAATAACTAAACGAACCCCATACAAATTTACAATCCACCACCCTTCACCACACACTGATACAGTCCCTTCAAAAGTCATAAGCATAACCCATACCCTACCACCCTGTGTCAGCTCCACACATCCCTTCCTTTTTAAGCACCATAAAGGGAACTTTGTGCCTTGTAAAATAATAAAATGGTCCCATGCTGGAGCATGCATCATCACTCTTCATTGTCTGCCACAATAATGAATCAATGCATTAATGATGTATTGTCCTATCACCTAACTAACCGAGAAGCCTAACTCATAGTATATAAGACAATCAACACCACTAGAAAACTTATAACCACAGTAGTCTGGAATTCCAACTAAGCAGCATACTGAGGATAATGCCTTGCTACACACCAGCTACCAAGGGACAGAGAATGAATACCCCAAATATTGAACCTTACAAAACAGTGAATCAGACAACACTGAATCCAAAATCAGGTGACCATGCACTATAGAATAACCACCCTCAATATTTTCTTAAGATTCATGTAGTTCAAGAGAACCCCCCCCCAAGAAAAACAGAACAATTAGCCTCTCCAGCCATTAGCCATCATAGCCAGAGGTTTCAGCCCTCACAAATGTTGTCTCTGGATAGTTCAATACCTTTTATTGGACCAACATATGTCATGAACAAAGATGACATAGTACACAAGCTTTCAGGGCCCACAGGTCTCTTCAAGTGATTAGCAAATTATGAAAAAGAAGCTGAATTTATATACCTGTGATGCATTGTTTCAAATTGATTTATGTCAGGATAGTGAAAAGACTTAAAAGGAAGGGTAAGAAGGACTTAACAGGAATGGTATGTGGGCAATGAATAGGAACTGGTCCATAGCTGTGAGTGGATGATTAACAGGAAGTGCTAAGATATTCATATAGAAGCCAAATGGATGTCTTGGAGTGTTAATCTGAAAGGAATCCAGTCAGGAACACATACTAGTAATGACCAGAGATACACTGAAAGTGTGTGTATGTGTGTGGGGGGGGGGGGGCACAGAAGGAAAAAAAAACATATTTGTATAAAGAAACATACAGCATTGAAGTTTTCCATGGTGTGTCATAAATCCAATGTCCAAACTCAGTCTGTTTCAGTTCGAGTTACATTGTTTGATAAATTTTAATTCACATGTCCTTCTCTCTTGTTTGTTTTTGAAGTTGCCTGTTAGTATTGGGACAGACAGGTCCAAGAGAGAATGGTCTGATTGAGAAAAATGCTGTCCAACTGGTGTGCTAATAATCTGGTTTACTATTGTGTGTTGGTGGTGGTTCATCCTGGTTTGCAGTAGTTGCCTTGTTTCCCCTATATAGCATCCATTTGTGCACTTTTTGCACTGAATAAACCACATTACTTGATTGACACGTGTAGGATCCAGTACATAGACTCATAGAAGGGATTACGAGTTCTAGAGGCAAGTCACCATTTTTCTGGTGGAAAAAAAAATGTTGACTTCCCATGTTGTCATTTAATCTGATTTTGAAACTAGACATGGTTTCACTCATCACAATTTCAGATGGCAGATTGTTCCAGGTACTAGCTATTCACTGTGTGAACCAGAAATTACGCTTACTAGTCTTACTGGTGTCAGCTTTTATTTTGTATTTATGAAATCTTGTATTATTAGTATTTGTTTGGTTATTCCAATTGTTTCAAACAATACATCATTGTGCATTGCTTTATAAGTCAAACATAAGTCATCTCTCAATCACCTATAGTTCATTGAAAATAATCATAGGTTACGTAATCTATTCGAATAGCCCTGATCCCTTTGGTTTCTGATCTTTCTTGTAAATTTTCTTTGTATACTCTCAATTGATCTTTGGCCCTCAATAGTTTGAGGTGCCCAGAAGGAGGCACAGTACTCCATGTTTGGTCTGATAAGACTGGTGTACAATGGTATCATGACCTCAGGTTCCCTACTTTTGGCATTCCTTGGTATGCAACCCATCAGACTATTACATTTATTAACTGTATTCCTAGTATGTTCTTCAAATATTAATCTTGGAGAAACCAATATTCCCAGATCTTTCTCACATTCAGTTGTACTTAGGACTGAGTTATTTAGCTTGTATTGATGTCATAAATTCTTATTCCCCAGGTGTATCATTTTACATTTTGTAGCATTAAACTACATTTTGTTTCTTTTAGCCCAATATTCCAACTGATTTAGTGCTCACAACATCTCAAGGGCTGACTGATGGTTATTTATAATCCCTCCCTTTATTTTGCAATCATCAGTGCATTTAGTAAACCATACATGGTTTGGTAATTGCATGGAGGCCACAACAGTGTTAAAAAGGGTAGGGCCCAGCACCAAGCCCCAAGGCACACCATTTATTCTTATTGTACTGTGCTGGCCTATTTCAATGGTGGTCTCTGTGCATATGTGGGTCCAGGTCTTACATCCTGTATTGTTGCATGGTGTTGTTCCTCTCATTTCAGTTATTTTGAGCTGTGGGGGGTTTGCAATGAAATATTATGTTAAAAATGTTAAGGGCTGCTTGTAAGCAGTGACAGGTGGTTCAGGGAAAATGTCTCTAACTCATTTATTTCACTCAGCATGGACTGTAGTCCTTTAATTATTTGCTGATGGTTGTTTGTATGGGGCTCTATGTAACAACTAATGGTGTATGAGCTGTTTGATTTTTTTGCCTGCATTCTGGTAGATTTTCTTGTGGTATTTGTATAGCACTTTCCATTTCTCTGTCAACTTATTTTGGGGAGTGACCCTGCTTTAAAAAGGAATTATGAAGTGAGGTGAGTTGTCTATGTTGTTATCTCATCTGAGCCGATCCAAAGATATTGAATTGCCTAACTGTAGATCACAGATCTATGCAGATTTTTTGTGTGCCTTGGGTGGAAGCTGGAATTATGCAGATATTCATGTCTGTCAGTGTTTTTCCAGTAAACATCAGTTTGTGTATGTTGATCATTAGAGATTCTGGCTGTGGTATCCAGGAAATGCATGCTGGTGGTGGAGAATACAATGATGGGTTTTATAAAGTGGTGAATATTGTTGAAATTCTGATGGAACTTTTAAAGACAGTGTTCACCTTCTGTCCAAATAACAAATATGTCATCTAGATATTGAATGTAAACTAATGGTTTATAGGGGGTTGTTTAAAAAATCTTCTAAACTGGCCATGAAAAGATTGGCTATTATGGCATCGTTTTTGTACCCATTGCTGTCACCATGATCTGTAAAAGTGCTTGCCATTAAATGTAAAGTTGTGTGTCAGAATGAATTTTATTACGGTGATGATGGTGGTTTATGGCATGTTTTTCGGTGATGTGTTGTACTGTGAAAATCTCTGACATGCTGATATGCTATCTTGATGTGGGATATTAGTGTAGAGGGCACTCACATCCATTGTGTCTAGGAAAGTGCTGGTTGGTAGTTCTCCAGTTTGCTTCAGTTCCCTGAGAAAATGTGTGGTGCCTTGAATGAAACTGCTGGTAGCTGTCACTAGTGGCTTTATAATGGATTCTATGAGTCCTGAAATATTCTTAGTGAGTGTACCAATTCTACAGATGATGAGTTGATATGGATTTCCAGGTTTGTGTATCTTAGGAAGCATGTAGCACCCACCCTTCCTATTAAGCCCATCTCACTCTTCCTTTTAAAACTTTTCACTATCCTTTTATAAGTTATATTGAAAGAATGCATCACAGTGTACATAAATCCAGCTTCTTTTGCTTAGTTTGCTATTTGTCTAAAAAAGGGACACGTGGGGGCCTAAAAGCTTGTATACTATACAATCTTTGTTAAAGACATATATTGGTCCAATAAAAAGTAGCAAACTATCCAAACACTTGTATTTTACAAGGACTAATATGACTAAAATCTCTTTCTACTAAGTCCTCACAAAAGGAATGTCATTATGCCCCTCCATTCACCTAGTTGTGCTATAAGCTTCTGATTGTGTGTCTAATAAATGGCTATATTTCTTTCATCACATCTGTGACTGCATTTGATTTGAAGCTCTGTGTGCTACCATTCCTTGCTTGCACTGCTGGACTTGTTTGGGGCAGGCTGCACCTTTCTGGTAAGCACCAACCCTCTTGTGTTGGTTGCAGTGTGCTTTATTTGGATTTTCAATTTCTATTTTGATTTGGAAGGATTTTTAGAAGGCTATGACTGAAATAATTATTTAACAACCAATTAGAATCAGCTAGCACAACTTACAATAGCAGAAAGAAACACTCTCAATTTACCCCACCAAGTGAAAATAAACTGTAAACTAGAGAAGTATTGGTAGTTTTAAACTCTAGGTGAAATACCAAATCTCCAACAAGCAGGAAACAATTCTGTACAATTGCTCACCTTTGGAAAGAGCAGCAGTCAGTAACCTACAAAACAATGAAAGCATCATCATTAAACATGCAGATAAAGTTGGTGCAGTTTAATTATAGCTACAACTGAGTACATATAAGACTACATACAAGTTTTTGACAGCACCAACTACAGAAATCTCACCACAGACCAAGTGAATGATTGCACAAAGTAACTCAGTAATCTAATTGGTACATTTCCAAACTTCACATGAAATGAACTTGAAATCCTGATAATAACAAACAAACCCAACTCCAGGACTCTTCTACATGTTACCAAAAATTCACAAACCTTAGAATCTCTGGCAGACCAATATCAGAATCTGTTTCATTAATAGAGGATATTTTATTTATGTATTCATTTGTTTTTGGTAACCAGGGACAGTATAATTCACATTAAACTGTTCCTCCAATGAGTTCCTTTAGCATTTGTGACCAAGTTGCACAAGTGTACCTGGACCCAGTACAATGTCTTGCATCAACTGTTTCTTAAGAGTTACAACTCAGTTTTGCAATGCATTGTGACTGAGCTGCTGATGTATTCCAACTATGTTGCAAAATCATTTTACGAACATTGCTCTTGAGTTAGGTAAATGTTGAGAAACAATGCAATATGAGTTGCCAATGCACTGTCATCTGTAAAAAACATTCTAAACCAACTCATTGGCAGGACAGTGAAATGTGACTTGTACTGCAGGCCCATTGAAATTGAAAGTTCTATTTTCAAGGATGACCTGGAATTAGTTACAAAAAGAGGTACATACATTCGTCTAAGCATTTAGGATAAATAGTGCAAAAAGAAATGGTTGTATAGGTACAAATTGTGACAAAATACAACAGGTGACAATACATTCATGGTTACCAACTCCAAACAAGTTATTTAAGCAACATGGGTCATAGGATACAATATGGAGGAAATATATTGCAGTGAATTGGGACTTACTAAGGAAGTAGTGAATCAGCAGCCACATTCAGCTAGCAATAGGAAAAGCTCTTTAAGAGTCGATTTGAAGATACAGTACCCGAGGATTTACTTAATGGGTTTGGGGAAGGGGGATTCCACGGAACTGGGGCTAAGTATGCAAAGGATCTCTGCCCTGTACTCAATGTCAGATTTCACTGCAAATGTTGCATACTTAAACCACTATTACAAAGCACAGACAGCTTCATACTGGATACAGCAGACTTTTTAAAGAAACTGCATAGTATTAACCATTACCTTCTGACATTTTAGTAACCATGGATGCTGAATCCTTATATGCTGTAGCAACATTTTGCACATGCATCACCCAATGGCATGCAATTAATGCCTATGAAAAGCAACCACAGATAGCCATCACTCCCCAGAATCTATCATAAAACTAACTGAATGCATTCTTATGCTCAATTATTTCAGCTTTAACACAGATCGACCTTCAAAATATGGGAACAGCTATGGGCACCAAGATGGCACCATAGTATGTAGATCTCTTCATGGCAGAACTAGAATAAATATTCCTCATTACCTAACACCCCAAATAGTTAAAAATATTACTGATATAAGAATAATCATGACCCCTTTATAATATGGACAGCAGGAGAGGAAAGCTTGAAATAATAGTCTGATAACTTCAAAAATTCTGTCCTTTAATTAAATAGAAATTCGACTTCAGTTCAAAGTGTGTGCACTTCCTAGATACGATGGTCACAACAAAAAACGGAACACTGAAAACAATCCATCTTTGCAGAGGTGTAGATAGCTATCTATAAATTGTACATCAGCTAGCCAATTTGTTGTTCCTCACACCCTTTACTGGTATTACGTAGCTGTACGGTAGTATTATTTGGATTAGTATAGTGTTCTGGTGGAAGATATGTTCAGCCACTCCCCTTCCCCCATTTTGTAAGGGACCACCAGCAAAGACCACAATACTACATAGCACCGGTTATCTTCCATCACTAATCCCTACACCCGTACTGTCTGACTAGCACCTACACTTAGCACCTGCCCGTTACCAGCATACATTCTCACAATTTTCTGTTTGTCAGTTCACAAGCATATCCCCTGTGCATTCCCGGCACCCATTCCCACACTTGTAGCCCTTGCCTACCCATGGATATAGCTCCTGCACGCATCCTGCACTAATTCCTGTACTTGTACCCCTCACCAGTCCTATACATTCACACAGCAACTGAGTTGGACATACACATAACCTTTTCCCCTGACAGCTAACAAACACTACTTACAAGTGATGCAGTTTTACAATAATACCTTAAAAGAAGCTCACTGCAAGGAGTTGAACCTCAGTCTAGCTCAAAAGGCTTGATGTGAAACCATTGGTGTTTGTAAAAGAACAACATGAAATTAAAAAGTACCCCTCACCTGCTCACCTACTGACCTATACACACCCAACCAACCCCAGCACCCATGTCCACACTTCCTAACCCTCACCAGCTCACCTGTGTACACCATCCCTACTCTTAGAACCCATTCCCACACTTTGCACCCCTCACCTGCTCACCTACATACTCCCTGACTAATCCCAACAGCCATACCCACACTTTGTACACCACACCTGCTCACCTAAATACTCCCTGTCTACTCCCAGATCCCATGCCCATATTTCATACCTCTAGACAGCTCACCTTCATACACCAAACCTACATTTTTGCACCGACAACCCCCTACTCTCTTACTCTTTATCCTTACAAGCACTAACACCCTCTCCTACACAGACACTTTTATACCTCACATGCACTTATGCCATCAGCTGCACACACACTATTCACTTACACCATGTACATGAATCTACACATACACCCACACCCCTTACCCACACACTCCCACCCCTCACCCAAACCTACACACACCAAGGCATTTCAGTGGCACAGCTGCTAAAAACTTCCTGACTTCAGTCACAGTCTAGGCAGAAAAAGAGTAATACAGGCTCGTGGGGCAGTACATTAATGATTATGTACATGCTGTGAATGAATTTGGCTGCAATAAATTACTGAGATATAGATCATTCATTCCACCCACCACAAACAAAGCTTGACTGCAACAAATAACTGCCCAAGGCAACTTGCTGTAAATAGAATATTTTTTTCGGACAGTCAGGCAGACACTTACCAATTCAATGCAGGCATTGTACGATGCCCCTCACCAAATCAAGATGCCCATCACCCATAATAGCTTGTAAGAGATGAATGAGTCAATAAGTATTGTACACTGAAAATTTCTGAAGTCCTGACATTATTACTGAATTGCAAACATGAAGCCTAAGGTTGATTGAGAGGTTCTATGGTTAAACCCCTAACTTTTCTTTTTTTTTTTTTGCAATATAGTAAACTTTATTAAGAATAAAAACAGAGGCGTGATATAAACAGAACAATACAGCATGAAACATACCATAATTAATACATACCACATTAAGAAACAACTACAATAAACCCCTTAACTTTTCACCATAATAGCTTTACAAGTGTTTGACGAAAATAGATGAAATTTTACAGGTGTTATCTAACAGACAAGGTCTAAATATGTGGAAAAGGTTGTGACTGCAGCTTGTGTGGTTTTCTGAGATCTGCAAATGTCATTTTTCTGTAGCTGTCTGATTTTTTTTCCTATACTTAACATGGGATTTGGGTTTGCTCTCATTTACAGACAAAATGGAATGGACATTTTTTTCCCAAAATGTTCAGGGTATAAGCGTGCTGTGCCAAGGTAGTGCTTTTGGAAGAGTTCCTGAAAAATTATTAATGGTCCCAGAGTTATAAGTATTTAAATTCTTGTTGTTTTTTTCTGTTCTGAGCATGCTCAGTAGAGCTTTTGGGATAACATTCCATCACAAAACCAAAAATTCTGTGGCACAAGATAGTTTTTGGTTTCTCAACACTTGTTTCTCACAGCACAAACTTTTTTTGTGCTGTGAGATTCACCACCTTGTTTTTTTCCCCTCATACTAAAAAGCATGGAAAATAAATACAAATGGTATAACTTTAAAAAACAAACATCTGAACCTAGTAAAAAAGGGGGTTAATTAGCTAAATTCTGATTCTTGTTTAAAATAATAACCAGAATTTCTCCCAGAAATTTGAATTTCTAACCTAGAAATACCTATTCTGGGCACCCCAAAATCCAGGGTGCCCATCTCAGTGAAATGAGCCATTTACCCCCCCATTCTCCATATGAGAACAGCGTGACTTTCTTGAATGTTGAAGCTGCAGCTGTAGTCATGCTGCCGGCTTCACTGCAGTGAGCCACCAATACCATCTTCTCTATGTCTATCTCTGTCTCTTTTGTCTGTGTCTGTCTGTCCATCTATCTATGTATCAATGTACCTATCTATCTATCTATCTATCTATCTATCTATCTATCTATCTATCTATCTATCGATCGATCGATCTATCTATTAATTAGAGTACAGTGCCCCCCTCTGGTACCATTTCCTTCTCCCCCTCCTCTCAAGGTGACCTGCACACCCTTCCCAGTCTTTATATATATTTTTTGTATACAAGCAGACTGAGGTGCACACCCCTGGTCCAGCTTCTCTTGACCCCTTCCCCTCCAGGTCACCCACCCCATTCCCCTTATGTACATGATGGAATTGGGGTGCCCACCTCTGCTACTGCTGAACACAAGCCTGACACTGGGATGCCAACTCCCCAGTGCCACACTATCCCTGAAATAAAGAAAACCATCTTTAGATTTTTTTGACCCTGTAAACAAGAAAATGGCCCATCACTGATTTGACCCCCCACACACAACCCACCCCACCCTAACCTCCCACTCAGCACCCACCAAACAAAACCCTCCGCACACCCACACACCCTCACTCACCTGAACATGTCCAATGGCATACATCCATTCTCCAATCGAAGATATGTCTTGCTGGAAACAGTGACTGCAATATGAGCAAATCAGGTAAGTGTGGTTTAATGTATGCCAATGGAGTTTAGAACTTTGATTCTCAACTTAGTCATTTTTACATATTTTGACCCCAAATTTTCAACATTACCTTTTTGGAACCCCAGCTTATGACCAATGGTGGTGGAACTATGCAAATTTGACCCAACAGGTGATTCTGTGATCACTTTACAAAATCACTATTTGTGCAGGATTTGAGAATTGTCACCACCCTTGTTCATGAAGTGGGGTCAGAAGAAGGCTACGCTGAAAATGCAGGATCAATATGTAACAAGCATTTGTCAATGCCGAATGTTGATTGCGCTGGTGTGTTGAGCTTGCTTACTGCCCCTCTGTCACTCACTCAGTCTGTTTCTCCCAGTGCTGCAGGCTGCTGTTTTGTACTGGGCTCCTGCCTGCATTGGCACTTTGTTCTGCCCACTAAGAAATCCGCAGCTGTCCCAACAGAGCTGCGTTGAGGTGGCTCACTCCCCCTCTCTCACTCGCTCATTCTGGTTCTCCTGGTGCTGCAGTCTGCCCTTTTGTACTGGGCTCCTGCCTCTGTTGGTGGCTTTTTCTGCCCACTAAGAAATCTGCAGCAGTCCCAGCACACAGGTCTGTTGAGCCTGCTAAGTCCCCCTCTCTCTCTCACTCATTCCATTTCTGCCGGCGCTGCAGGCTGCCCTTTTGTACTGGGCTCCTGCCTGTGTTGACACCTTTTTCTGCCCACAAAGAAATGCACAGCTGTCCTGATAGAGCTCCATTGAGGGTGCTCACTCCCCCTGTGTCACTCACTCATTCTGTTTCCCCAGGCGCTGCAGCCTGCCCTTTTGTACTGGGATCCTGGCTCTGTTGGTGCCTTTTCTACCCACAAAGAAATCTGCAGCAGTTCTGACAATGCTCTGTTGAGCTCGCTCAGTCCCCTTGTCTGGCTCGCTCATTCCATTTCTGGTGGCATTGCAGGATACCCTTTTCTATTGGGCTCCTGCCTGTGTTGCCGCCATTTGCAGCAGTTACAATACAGCTCCGTTGAGTTCTCTCACTCCCCCTCTCTCACTCACTCATTCTGGATTTCCTGCCACAGCAGACTGCCATTTTGTACTGGGCCCCTGCATGCATTGCTGCCTTTTTCTGCCCACAAACAAATCTGCAGCAGTCCCAACAGAGCTCCGTTGAGCTCATTTACTCCCCATCCCTTATTCACTCATTCTGTGTCTCCTGCCGCTGCAGACATCCATTTTGTATTGGGCTACTTCCTGCATTGGTGGCTTGTTCTAGCCAGAAAGAAATCTGAAGCAGTCCCAACACAGCTCCATTGAGCTCGCTCACTCCCCCTCTCTCACTCAGTCTTCCGTTTCTGCCCATGCTGCAAGCTGGCCTTTTGGACTGGGCTCCTGCCTGCATTGCCACATTTTCTGCTCACAAAGAAATCTGCAGCAGTCACAATAGAGCTCAGTTGAGCTCGCTCACTACCGCTCTGTCACTTACTCATTCTGTTTCTCTTGGTGCTGCAGGCTGCACTTGTGTATGGGGCTGCTGGCTGCAGTGGCACCTTTGTTTGTCCACAAATCAATCCGCAGCTGTACCGACAAAGCTCCATTGAGGTCATTCAGTCTCCCTCTGTCACGCACTCATTCTGTTTGTACTGGCACTGCAAGCAGCCCTTTTGTACGGGGCTCCTGCCTGCATTGGCGCCTTTTTCTGCCAACAAAGAAATCCGCAGCAGTCATGATAGAGCTCCATTGAGCTCACTCAGTCCCCCTGTCTCACTCACTCATACTGTTTCTCCCACTGCTGCAAGCTGGCCTTTTCTACTAGGCCCCTGCCTGCATTGATGCCTTTTTTTGCCCACAAAGAAATCTGCAGCAGTCCTGACAGCGCTCCGGTGAGTTCGCTCACTCCCCCTCCCTCACTCACTCTCTCATTCTATCTCTCCCAGTGCTGCAGGCTGCCCTTTTGTAATGGCCTCTTGCGTTGGGACCATTTTCTGCCTGCAAACAAATCCAGAGCAGTCCCGACACAGCTAGGTTGAGCTTGGTCACTCCTCCCTCTCACTCATTCCATCTTAATCTATCCCAAACACTGATGTCCCACAGCGACAGTGTTATTCTCCGTCAGGAGTGCAAAAACATATTTTATCCAAGATGTGAAAAATGACAGCTGTACTGTTTATAAGGAGGTATGAAAGAATGCCACTGTTGAAAATGTGGCTTGAAAATATTACAAATTTGCGAAGTTACAAGGGTGCATGGAAACAGTTGAACACATGCTTGTAACACAGTCATGTTATGGAGTTTTGTCACCAAATTTCCAACATAGGGATTTTAGGACCTCTGCTCATGAACAGTGCCATTGTCATTTTCTTAATCAGTCCTGAACACTGATTTCCCCCAACGACCGCATTATTCTGTGCTGCAACTGTGAAACCACATTTCACCCAGGATGTGAAAAATGACAGCTGTACTGCTCATAAGGAGGTGTTAAAAATTGTCATTGTTGAAAATGTGGCATGACAATATTACGAATCTGCAAAGTTACAAGGGTGTGTGGAAAGTGTGCAACGCAACTCATTTGATGGGCTATCATCACCAAATTTTCAATATAGGCATTTTAGGATCTCTGCTAATGAACAGTATCACTATCATTTTATTACTCTGTCCCGGACAGTGATTTCCCACAGCGACCGATCTATTCTGCACCGGAACTGCGAAAGCACATTTTGGCCAGGATAGGAAAAATGGCAGCTGCACTATTCATAAGTAGGCGTGGGAAAATGGCAATGTTGAAAATCTGGAGTGAAAATATTATACATTCGTGAAGTTACGAGCTTGTGTGCAAACTGCGCAATGCATGCTCATAAAACAGTCATTTTAAGGAGTATCGTTACCAAATTTTCAACATAGCCATTTCAGGACATCCACTCATGAACAGTGTCACTGTCATTTTCTTAATCTGTCCTGAACACTGATTTCCGACAGCAACCGTGTTATTCTGTGCTGGAAGTGCGAAAACACATTTTCGCAGGATGTGAACAATGACAGCTGTACTGTTCACAAGGAGGTATGACAAAATGCCAATGTTGAAAATCTGGTGTCAAAATATTGCAAATTCACAAAGTTATGAGCATGCGTAGCAGCAGCGCAGCACAGCACACACTCGTAAAACAGTCATTTTTGGAATTTTTTCCACCAAATTTGCAACATAGGCTTTTTGAGAGCCCACCTCATGAACACTGGCACTGTCATTTCATTAAATTGGCCCCCAAAGGTGATTCCGTGAAGTGACCGTTAAATCACCTTTCAGGGCTGATTAACACCATGACAGTTCAAGCATTCATGAGGAGGGGTCCCAAAAACCCCATGTTGAAAATTTGGTGAATAAATTCTGAAAAATGCCCAAGATATGCACTAAAATTGAAAAAACCCTATTCATTACATTATGTAGCTTACCAGCATTTCCTCAGTTCACGGTCAGCCTTGAAGAGTGCTGACGTTTTCCTGGTCCACCAAAGATCGTCGCACCAGACTCCAGTGGTAAGTATGGGGTGAGGAGGAGGTGTGGGGAGGCAGGGTGCACAGTGGGTGGGTGCAGGTGGTGGGTGGGCAGCACGAAGACTACAAGGGACCATTTTCTGCTTTTCAGGGGAAAAAAGCAAAAGACTTTGTGGGACATTTTTTTCTTTTACAGTGTCATGTGGCAAGCTGGGGTGGGCTCCCAGCATGCCACCAACTGCTTTCTTTTGGGGGGGCAGAAATAGCTGATGGGGGATTGGGCATTCCCGGTCGGCACACAAAGGTTGGGGGAGTCATTATGCTGATGGGGATTGGGCACCTCATCGGCAGGAATAACAGCATGGGGTGGGACAACGGCTTTGTGTTGGTGGGGGCAGCAATAGCCGCTGGGAGACTGGGCACCCCCGTCAGCACACAAAGGGGGTGGTGGCTTCATAATACCAATGGGGATTGGGCACCCCGTCAGCAGAAAATGAAAGCATGGGGAGATGACAGAATGCCAATGGGAAGTGGGCTCCCCCGTCAGCAAAATGAACAGGATTGACCGAAGCCGATGAGGATTGGGGCCCCCATCTGCACATAAACACGGTGAGGGGTTATATTATTTGTGAAAATGGTGGCAACCCACCATCATGTTCTCAAACAATATCAGGCTTGCTAGATCTGCCCTGCAATGACGGGTCGCTCCCTCATTGCAATGGATATCTGATGCTGCAATGATGAGGCGGCCCCTGATTTATCACAAGTTAGTGTGAACGTTCCAAACTTGTGTCACCAGCAGCCTGAAATGCCATTGGGGGAAGCAGGACAAGTCTTTGCAGGCTGTGGGAGCATTGGCCACAACAGTGCTGTGCCTCCTCAACCTGTTTCTCAGCAAGCTGTGCCAATATGTTTCTTGGGCTGCGCGCAATCAACATAAAAATGACAAAGTTAAGAGCGTACATTAAATTTTTCGACGTTAGCTCATAACTTTTGTCATTTTAAATATTTTGACCCAAATTTTCAACATAGCCATTTCTTCACACCAACTCATGAACATGATTGCTGTCATTTTTTAAATCCTGGCCAAAATGTGTTTTCTCACCTGTAGTGTGGAATGACATTTTGTTGGCATGGAACAACATTTTAGTAGGGATTTGAAAATTTTCACCTATGGGGTTCATGAGGTGGAGTAATAAGAAGACTTATACTGAAAAGTTTGTGTACAAATATAGTAAAATGCCCATGTTATGAGTGAACATTGTAGTATCTCAACATTCACTCATGACTTCATTAATTTTCAATATTTGACTCCAGACTTTCAATATAGCCATTTTTCCACATTACCTCCTAAACCTGACAGGTGTCTCTTTTTAGCTGTTTTTGCACTTCTGACATGAAATGATGTTTTGGCCAATATACTATTAATTCTACATATCATGTTTATAAGGTGAGTCGTAAAATGACTATCTTGAAAATTTGGAGACAAAAATTAAAAAAAAATCTATATAATTGTTAAGAAACCTTGTGTGTAATACCGGTTTTGACCCTCGCGAGTATGCTTTGTGATCCTGTGCCAGTGAACTAAGTTAGGGGCAAGCTAACTGACCCAACTGGATGGGCTGAGGGTGGAGGGATGGTGCAGTTATACAACCCCCCCCCCCAGCCAGGAAATGAAAGCTGCAGGGTTGTCTGTATGGGACAGGGTACCATTTCATGAAGACAACTGTCCTCTTGGCATTGGGCCTGGCACTTCAGCACCCATGAGATGCAGAGCACCCTGTGTGCTGGCTGACAGAGGAACTCTTTGCCCTGTGCATCTGTATCTACTGCCAAATGGAAGTACAGGGAACAGAGATCCTGTGCTTCTGCAGCCCACCAGACAGCCCCATCATTTCTTGGCATATATCTCTGCACTTCTGTAGGAGTTACAATCCACAGTAGGTTGCTCAGTAACTGAAAGCATGGAGTTGAACTCAGGACAAATGTGGTAACACGGTGGAAGAGCAAGACTGCGTGGTTACACATACTTTTAAACAATATAGTCCAATGTTAGGAAATGATAAAAAGTTTTATTGCACATAAAAGTAGCACCCCCCTCCACATCATTCACATATGTTGACATGGAGAGGTGTGCCACTTTTATGCACAATAAAACTTTTTTGATGCTTCCTAACATTGGAATTTATTGTTGTTTAAAAGTACATGTAGCTGCGCAGTCTTGATCTTCTACCTCTGTAGGAGGACAAAGTCTTCCCTTGGTGCAGGACAAAACTACCCTGCATATCTGCATCTGTTCACACAGATCTTGAAGAGACCAGAGTGAATGAGGACATGATATCTCAAAAAGAAAGGACATTCTTTGCAGATAACTGTGTTAATGCACTAGTTAAGGTTCAACTTAACACCACAAAAATTGGGAAATGTGTCATTAGGATTTCCAACCCTAATTCCCCACCCCCACCCCAAGCAGCAAAAGGCAAAAATAGTTGTCAGTCCTAATGCCCACCCTGTTCACTGAGCAAACAAGGTGAGAAGTGATCTTTCTTCACACATGGCCTTATGTGAAAAAAGCTACAACAGATTGTTCTGGCAAAATATGGCAAGACATACTTCTCTACCTTTGAAGAGTGTTTCAGTATTAGGCACAGGCTTGGAGCCGTGCCTATTGCTTTGGACAGGAGGTTACAGGTTGGGGTGAGGGGAAAACATTAGGTTTGACAGCCCCAGAGAAGACCCCCACCACTGATTTGTGAAGACTCCAGAGACCCCAAACCTTAATATTTTTCCTTTTTCTGCTTGGGGGTGGGGTGGGAAGTTAGGGTTGGAAAACATAAAGCCACATTTCCCTACTTTTATGGTGTTAAGTTCAACCCTAACTGGTATATTAACAAAGTTTTTTTTACAAAGAATGCACCTTATGGGTAGTAAAATAAGACTGCAGATAATATTCTGTTTGCTGTGCAACACAGCCCAGCAAACATTGCCCTATGGTCACCAACCCAGAGGTTAATCTTGTTGATGGATGCTGCTACTGTTTTTAGCCTGCAATGTTTTTGAATTTGTGCTGCTTTGCTGGTGTCAGTCAACTCATGTCTCTTCATCTCTCCTCTCTATGGGGGCCTCTCTGCCCTCTTTAACAACTGCTGCTTACTGCTGTCGCTGTACAACTTGCCATGCCCACAACTAGTTCAAACAGCAGAGCTGAACTGTACTCTCCTGAATCACTCCTGGTCCATCATCTGTGAGGCTGGCTTCTGACTCTGAGTCCTAATCAGTGACAGAAAATGCTGGCTTGTTGATCGCTAATTGCACTTGATAAAATGTGGAACTCACTCATGCTTAATTGGATGGTAACTATTCTCTTTACTGTGCCACTGCTGGCTTTGAATGTGGCGCAGGCCACACGTCCTTTCTTAACCAGTCAATCAAGGTCTGCATGAACCTGTTTTAGGCCAGCACACTCACTTGCTGCTTCTCTTCCCCCACATATGTCACTCCCTCCCCCATGGCACCACTGCCACTGCTATGCTCAGACCACCTCGGCTCCGGGGGTGGTGGGGACTTAAAGAGGATTTTTTTTTCCATGACGAGTTGGTGTCCTTACATAAAGACTCAGCTGATGTGGTTATGTTGCCTGCCACAGTCAAGCAGTATACCATGATATACATGGCGTATTTGTTCCTATGCCCTTGCATCTTTGTACAAGAAACTGGATCCATGTCAATTAAGTGCAATAAAAAACACTGCGGTTAAAAACAGAGTCATCAAAGTGCCCCAAAGAAAAAACTTGAATTGGAGAACCAGCTAAAAGAGAAACAGCATTAATTGAAAACAGTGCACAGGCATTTAAATACAACTTTCATGCTTACTAATTTGATCATGACAAGCAATGGATCCTGCAACAGGACATGAGGGCAAAATCTAATCTTCAGTTGTCTTAAGTTCAATAATAGGCAATAATCGGCAACACAAGGCCAAGCAGTCACTGGCATCAATAGCTTCCACAGTAAAGCTGATACTCCCAGTTCCTCATTTCTACAAGTTCAAGTTCTGTAATAGGCTTAGGTTTTCCTGGAGCAACAGACATTAAAACATCATGGTTTCTCAGGAGCTCTTCTGTTTAATCTTAGGAAGAGGTGGCGCCTTTGGATTGAAACATCCAGTTCCTCATTCGCAGTGTTGGGTAAGTTACTTTTTCTATTGCTTTCTATTACTTTTGGAAACCTGTTCCAGAAAGCTATGTGCAGTCACTAACAAGGATGGAGAAGTACTAGAAAAAGTAATACGCCTTACAGTTACAACTACTTATTTCTTTTTATACAAAAGAAATACTTAACTGTAACTGATTGCATTTATTTGAAAGTAACTAGTAAATAACATATTACTTTCAAAAAATGTAATCTGTTGTAGTTATTTGTTATTTTTTTATTGTTTTTGTGTAAAAAGAAATAAGTAACTATAATTGTAAAGTGTATTACTTTTTCCAGTACTTCTCCATCTTTGCTAGTGACTGCACATAGCTTCCTGGAACAAGTTTCCAAGTGTAATAGAAAAGTAATAGAAAAAGTAACTTACCCAACACTGCTCATTCCTACATACAATAGATAGAGTTAATTAAAAAACAGCACACAGGCATTTCAATAAACGTTGTACTCTTGCTGATTTGAACTGGACAAGACAAGACAACTGTTAAAAAAAAACCCTTTTATTATGAATGCACATGACAATTACGAACATGCACGGGTGTAAAAGACAATGAATGCACATGAACACATTAATGCATTAAAGTTGCAGTTAACAATTATACACTGCGCCATGGAGAAAATCATAATCAGTTTGTTTCCCATACACTAGCACCAATGCAGAAATCTGCTTTGCAGAATCCCGGCTAACCTTTAACATGACAATAGCAAGTAGGCTTCTTTAAAATTTGAGAATACTGTCACAACAAATGTTTTATATTTTTATGATGTTCGCTTGTGCAGTTGCTGTAATGGTAGTATCATGCTGTTAAGGCTAAGCCAGCTAGTCTGTAACATTGTGAGCAGGCAGTGGGATTGCGTGGTTTTAAATTGTAAAGACAAGTGTTACCATGGTTTCTCCTACCCACCGCTTGCATTTCTTTAGAGTCTGAGCATGTTTCATATTTGGTTTTGCTGTAATGGTGAGATTGTGCTATTAAGGCACCCAAGTCACATAAGGTAGTACACAATTACTGCATGCGTATGCAACGTAAGGCAGTATATGGTGTCACACAAGCACTGTTTTTTACACCGTGCTCCTCTAAATCACAATATTCTAACCACACAGTATTTTCCATACTGTTTTTGTATGCGCAGCTTTGATGTGATACCCGAGAAACCTAAAGACTAATGCAGTTCTCTTCACCATTTAGGCTTCTATTCTTTACACACCAAAACATCCATAATACACAATCAAGCCATTCAGTACCACCACATTTGTTCAAACCAGCAAGACTGGGATTGACACTTTAGTACACTAAAAGAATCCTTCACCATACATCAGTTAGAATCCACTCTCAAATAATTGGTTGCAACCATCAAAAAGTTTTTAAATGAAAGGGTTCCATGTGACAATGGTTACCGCATAACAGTGATCGCCGTTTGGATGAGTCTACATCGCCACCCCAAAAAAACAACAACAAAAAAAAATGACTGGCGCAAAAAGCAAGTGGGTGCCCAGAACTGAACCCACCACCCTCCCTACCCTAGCTTGCCACCAACCCACCACACTACATGGCCAGCTCTGCAACCCAGCGCTGCACTACACCCCACAAACCATCCCTCCCCTTCTGCCCGTCACATGGCGTGGTGCCTCTTCACTCCCCAAGCATGTGTATGTTGCTATAGTAGCCAACCCCCTATCCTGTCACCATCCCTGCTGGTAGCCCTGTGTAAAAGCACCATGATTGAGTCACCCTTTTTGAAAGTGCTCAATTGCAGTCACTGAATATGTGGGGTAGCAAATAAAAGTCATCCTCATATTAGTGTCTGCTTATACTTGTGGCTACTAACTGATGGCATGCTTGAAACACAATTGACAGGGCACCAGTGGAGGAGACAGAACCATTAGGAAGCATGAGATTGCAGTGCATCTAATATAACTTTATTAATACTGAGGCTGTATTGAGATGTCAAAAAAATTAAAAAAACAAAGGTTCTCGGCCCAAAACAGATTTCAATACCATGAGATGTACTTCAATTTAACACCAGCATATCTGAACTGAACTCACTGTCTGGGTCCCATTCTGGTTCACCTGAATGGATGATGGCCTGGGAGAGGTCAAGATCCTCCTTAAGTGTTGCATGTCTCTTCTTAAGTTCCTCATGAGATCAATGCATGTGATGCTACAGACTTGAAAGGAGTATACCATCACCTCCATTCACACAAATGATCATGCCTCCTTCACCCTGTCTACCATCTTCTGAATGGCAAGTAAAATGGATTTCCTTCAGCCTTACACTCCTTCTCCTCCTTAGTTAGCCAGGAAGGAAGGCACTCCCCGGGGTGGAGGGTAAGAGTTGTAGGTGATTGTTTCTGGACAGCAAAGGTTTACTCCCACTGACCATTCCCCTCACCCCACCCACCCCAAGTGCATAACTTCCTTTATATCAGGGCTCTGACATCACTTCCTCAAAACTGCTAACAACATACACCTGTTCATATCCTTAAAGGCACAGCACACTGAATAGGGGGAACAGACACTCACAAGCTTGCACACACTAAAACAAGAACAAAAACCAAAAAAGCATCTGTAACTGGAAGGGACACAGATATGTGGGGAGTGGTGAAATGCACTGGCTGTGGAGCAGCAGTCTTCCGGGAGACACTCTGGAAACTGCTTTGCTGCCCTATTTTCAGGCACCTCTCTGGTCTGAGGGAGGAAGTTGTTCATCTCCATGCTGACCTGGCAAGGATTCAGGAAATCTACTCCCCCACCCAGGGACCACCCAGGCCACCGCCACTACCTCAGAGGTTGCCAAGAAAGAGGAGTGGTTGGACCATGGTGGGCTCAGGGAGGGTGAGGGTGGTGGAACAGAGGCACATCCCTCCAGTTGTGCCTCTCCATAATTCATTTGCCACTCTGGTGAAGCATGGTTCCTCTATGGAGGCACCTGCAGTGGAGACCAAGGAGGATGCTGGGAACCTCCACAATGGAGACCCACAGGAGGGTGGCCCAGGACCCCACAGAAGAAACAACTCCTGGTGGGGACTCAATTGTTGGGGGGTAGAACTGGGGGGAGGGAGGGAGGGAAAGGAGGTGGGTGCCTGCCCGGTGCCAAGGCTTGGAGGAACAGGAAATGAATCCTCAGGATCATGGGAGCAGCGGCAAGGGGGAGGGAGCTGGATGTCATTATCCACCTAGGGATGAATGACCTGGCTGAGAATAGGATCAGAACAGTGCAACAGGAGTTTGTGGAGTTGGGGAGGGGCCTTAGACAAGCAGCACACACGGTAACTTTCTCGGAAGTGCTACCTGTCTATGGTATGGATGAGGCTAGGGCACTCTGCGACATTGAATTCAATGACTGGTTGAAAAACTGGTGCAGAACTCAGGGATTTGGCTTCACTGGGGACTGGGGCTCCACCTGGAGGGATGCAGGCCTATACAGGCACGATGGTCTGCATCTATCCTGGAGGGGAACCAGGATCCTAGGTGATAGGTTTAAATTCTTCAGTGGCAAGCATTTAAACTAGCCAAGGGGGGAGGCACTGAAGAGGAGGAGAAGGGAATCCTAGCCCCCTCCCAAAATCAGGGTAATTAGTGAGGTAAACACCAAAATAGAGCAGTCAATAGGGAGAAGGGCAGGGGTAAATGGAGAAAAAGACAAAGGCAGAAGGGACAGGGATGGGGCAAAAAGAAATAAAGCCAAAAAATGGAGGGTAATGAGTACCAATGCCTGTAGTCTAGGTAAAAAGCTCCCTGAAATGGTGGCCTTGATGGAAGAGGGATGCCTGGATATTGTGGCAGTCACAGAAACATGGTACACAGAGAACCATGACTGGGATGTCAACATACCAGGGTACACAATCTACAGGAGGGACAGGGAGGGAAGAAGAGGAGGAGGAGTAGCGCTCTATGTAAGGGAAGGGATAAAAGCAACAGAACTAAAGGGTAAACAGGGAGGAGAGGAGGCACAGTGAATCACCCTGGAGACTGGAAATGGCTCCACAATCCACACAGGGGTTGTATACAGACCCCTGTCTCAGGGGGAGGAAATGGACAAGGAAATGATAGAAGGCATCCTTGGGATGGCAGAGAAAGGGGAGATATTGCTGATGGGGGACCTGAATATGTCAGATGTTGACTGGAGCACCTTTGCTGCAGCCACATCCAAGAGCAGAGCCATTCTCGATGACCTACAGGGGGCAGGCCTCAGACATCTAGTTTTGGAATCCACTCGGGAGAGAACAATCTTAGACCTGGTACTCTCAAATGGGGATGGAGAGAGGATCTCTGATCTTGAAGTGGGTAGCCATCTGGGAACAAGTGACCACCAAACAGTGTGGTTCATGATAAACTTAGCTGTAGAGTCAAGCCACACTAAAGTGAAGGTACTGAACTTCAGGAGGGCTGATTTTAACAAAATGGGAGAGTGCCTCAGAAAAGCACTAGCAAACAGGCAAGAAGGTGGGGTGGAGCAACAATGGAGAAACATCAAAACCACCATCACAGAGGCAACAAGTCTTTGTGTGAAGCAAATAAATCAAAATGAAAGAAAAAAATACTATGGTTCTCAAAAGAAGTGGCGGGGAAGGTAAGGGAAAAAAAGACAGCATTCAGGAAGTATAAGGAAACACAGAAGGAGCAGGACAGAGAACTGTACCAGTTAAAGCAGAAGGAAGCGGGTAAGGCAGTCAGAATAGCAAAGGCCCAACCCAAGGAAAAGATAGCCAACTCTGTTAAGAAGGGGGATAAAACCTTTTATAGGTACATTAGGGAGCAAAGAAAGACTAAGGCAGGGATACTGAGGCTGAACAAAGAGGAAGGTGGTTGGGCAGACAGCGACAGTGAAAAAGCAGGGATACTGAATGAATACTTCTGCTCAGTATTCACGATGGAAAAGCAGGGGGAAATACCTAATCTGGTCAATAGAAGCACTCTGGATGGGGAGTTGATATTAGTCCTTTCACAGAAGAAAGGGTTCTGAAATAACTCTTAAAACTGAAGGTGGATAAAGCAATGGGGCCTGATGGGATTCACCCCAGAATTTTAAAAGAACTAAGGGAAGAACTAGTAACACCACTGACTATCCTTTTTAATAAATCATGGGAGGATGGGGTGGTACCTGAGGACTGGACTAGGGTGGATGTGATTCCTATTCACAAAAGTGGGAGCAAGACAGAGGCAGGAAACTACAGACCTGTCAGTTTGACCTCAGTGGTAGGGAAAATGATGGAATCACTTCTGAAGGAAAGAACTGTTGAGTCCCTAGAGGCCAGTGGGGCACAGGACCGAAGGCAGCATGGATTCACAGCAGGAAGGTTATGTCAGACAAATCTAATTGATTTCTTTGACTGGGTGACCAGAGCAGTAGACCAGGGATAGGCTGTGGAAATGGCCTACCTAGACTTTAGCAAGGCATTTGACACAGTCCCACTCAAAAGATTAATAAACAAATTAGCCAGCCTGGGAGTGGGTCCCAGGGTGGTAGCCTGGGTAAAACACTGGTTGGACAACAGGACACAGCGGGTAATAGTAAATGGAGTCCACAGTGAAGAAAGGAGGGTTACTAGTGGGGTACCGCAGGGTTCAGTAGTGGGGCCGGTCCTTTTTAATGTCTTTATAAGTGACATTGCAGAGGGAGTGGAAGGGAAAGTATGTCTATTTGCAGATGACACAAAGATCTGCAAGAGGGTTGATATACAAGGTGGGGTGGAAAGGATGAAAAGGGACTTGGTAAGGTTGGAGGAATGGTCAAATGTATGGCAGCCTAGATTAAATGCAAATAAGTACAAAGTAACGCACCTGGGAAACAAAAACCCAGGGGAAGAGTACACAGTGGGGGATGAGATACTGACAACAACAAAAATGGAAAGGGACCTGGGGGTAGTCATATCAGATGACCTAAAGGTGGGCCAGCAATGTGAGAAGGCAGTAAGGAGGGCTGGGGGGATACTGGGATGCAGATGCATAGGGAGAGGCATCACCAGTAGAAAACAGGAAGTTGTTGGCTTTCTGTACAGACAGTTGCTAAGCCACATCTGTAGTACTATGTAGAGTTCTGGAGACCCCATCTCTGCAAATACATAGACAGAGTGGAGGCTGTTCAGAGAAGGGCAACCAAAATGATGCAGGATCTGCATCAGAAGACATATGAAGAAAGACTAAAGGAACTAAAGATGTATAGCCTCGAGGAAAGGAGGGGAGGGGGACATGATAGAAACCTTCAAATACCTCAAGGGAATCAACAAAGTCCAAGAGAGTAGCATCTATCAGAAAAAGAGATGTGCAAAAACAAGGGGTCACAATTTGAAGATAGAGGGGGAATGGCTCAGAGGTAATGAGAGGAAGTATTTCTTCACAGACAGGGTTGTGGATACATGGAACTGCCTTCCTGAGGAGGTCGTAGAGTCAAAAATAGTGGGGGAATTCAAGAATGCATGGGACAGACATAAGGCAATTCTAGTGGGGGATAGGAGGAAGTAGTCTGTTGGTTAACTAGGATCTGCAGCTTATCTGTTAGGTAGGGAAAAGGGCAGATTAGGTGGGCCAAGCGGTCCTTATCTGCCGTCAAATTCTATGTTTCTATGTTTCTATGTTGCTCTAGTCCCAATATGCTAACTTAAAGGGAACATTTTAGGAAACGTCTGCTGGCTGGAGAATCTTGGTACATAGAAACATAGAAGTTGACGGCAGATAAGGACCGCAAGGCCCATCCAGTCTGCCCATTTCTTTTTCTACCTTATAAATGTGCCATCGGCCTTTGCTCTGTCAGTGGCCTATCTATTCATAGTCATTTGTATTGCTCCCTTATGCCTATCCCATGCCTGTTTGAAGCCCTGCACTGTATTCATAGCCACCACTTCTTGTGGTAAGCCATTCCATGCATCCACCACCCTTTCTGTGAAAAAGAATTTCTCACATTCCCCTTAATTGGCCTCCCTCTAATCTCATGCTGTGTCCTCTTGTCCTGCTATTTTTCTTATATTTAAACATGTTAGACTCTTTCACCTTGTTTATGCCCTTAAGGTGTTTGAATGCCTCGATCATCACCCTCTCCCTCCTTTGCTCAAGGGTATACATATTGAGCTCTGTTAATCTGTCCTCATATGTCTTCTGATGCAGTCCCTTCACCATTTTGGTTGCCCTTCTCTGGACTGCCCAATTTGGTTAATGTCCTTATGAAGGTGTGGCCTCCAATACTGCATGAGTACTCCAGATAGGGGCCTAACCAGTGTCTTGTACAGAGGGATTATTACCTCCCTCTTACGACTTGTGATACCCCTACTAATACACCCTAACACACCTAGCCTTACCTACTGCTTTAGAGGTCTGCTTGGATGATTTTAGGTCATCAGTGATGATGATGCCAAGTCTCTTTCTTCCTTTGTGACTGCTAGCAACTCCCTCCCAGCCTATAGGTGGCTTCAGGTTTCTCTTCCCTATGTGCATGATTTTGCACTTCTTTGCATTAAATCCAGTTGCCACTCTTCTGACCATTCTGCTAGTTTATCCAGATCTCTTATTCTGCCCACCCCATCTGGATCATCTACTCTGTTGCAGATCTTGCTGTCATCTGCAAACAGACAAGCCTTACCCTCTAGTCCATCTGCAAGGTCACTAATGAAGATGTTGAAGAGGACTGGCCCCAGGACTGATCCCTGAGGTACCCCACTTGTGACTTGCATCTCTTCTGACTGTATACCATTTACTACCACTCTCTGTTTTCTGCCCGTCAACCAGTTTGCCACCCAGTTGACCAACTGACCCACCCTGAGCCTACCCAGCTTATTTATCAATCTTCTGTGTGGAACAGTGTCAAAGCTTTGCTGAAGTCAAGGTAGGCGACATCAACTGCTCCCCTTGGTCCACCACTCTGGTTACCCAGTCAAAGAAATCTATGAGATTAGTTTGACAGGACCTTCCTTTATAAACCCATGCTGTCTTGGATCCTGTGCCCCTATGGATTCCAGGTGTTGCACTATCCTTTCCTTAAGGAGTGCCTCCATAATCTTGCCCACTACTGAGGTAAGACTGACTGGTCTGTAGTTCCCCGCCTCCTCCCTGCTACCACTCTTGTGGAGCGGGATCACATGAGCCCTTCTCCAGTCTTCTGAGACCTCTCCTGTGCTCAGAGACTCACTAAACAATTCTGCTAATGGCTCTGCTAGTTCCTCCTTTAGCTCCTTAAGTACCCTGGGATGTATGCCATCAGGTCCCATTGCCTTATCCACCCTGAGCTTAGCAAGCTCTTGTAGGACCCTTTCTTTTGTGAAGGAGTGGTGCTCACCTCCCTCCCCTGTGTCCATGATGCTGAGCTGTGGGCCCTGCCCTACCTTCTCTTCAGTAAATACTGAGCAAAAGTATCTATTTAGGATAGATGCCTTTACAGGGTCCTCCTCCTCACATGCTCCCTTTCTCCATTAAGCAGCAATACCCCCTCTGGACTTTCTCCTTTCACTAATGTACCTATAGAAAGTCTTGTCACCTTCTTTTACTGTTCGTGCTAGAGTTTCCTCAGTTTGGGACTTTGCCTGCCTTACTGCCTTACCTGCTTCCCTTAGGGCAGTTTGGTATGCCTCCCTATCTTCATCCCGCTGTGTTCCCTTATATTTCCTGAAGGCCAGCCTTTTGGCTCTGACCTTTTCTGCTACTGTATTTGAGAACCAAAGTGGTTTCCTTCTTCTTTTGCACTTCCTTTTCTGTCTAACACAATGGGATGTTGCTTCAAGTATTGCATCCTTAATGCTTGCTCACTTTGCCTGTACCCCCTCACCTGTGTTTCTTTTTGCCAAGGCTAGCTTAACTCTGTTGGCCATCTTATCAAAGTCAGCTCCTCTGAAGTCCCATATTTTTGCCTTGGAATGGGATGATTTAGATGTAGTAGCCAAATTGAACCATACCATGTGATGGTCACTGGCCCCAGGTGACCTTCTACCTGGAGATCTGTGATCCCTTCTTTGTTAGTCAGTACTAGGTCTAGGATAGCCCTGTCTCTTGTGGGTTGCTGTACCAGTTGTTTGAGGCCCTCCCCTGCAGGGAATCCACTATGTGTCTAGTTCTGGCAGATGTTCCTGCTGGTATTGACCAATCTGTATCCGGCATGTTGAAGTCTCCCATTATCAGAACCTCCTTTAGCTGTCACGTTTTGTATATCTTCTAACAGTAATGTGTCTATGTCCTCCTCTGGTCTGGGGCCTGTAGACAACCCCAGTTCTTATGGCTGTCCCATTTCCTGTTTCCAGGGTGACCCACAGTTCTTCTGGCTCCTTATGTATATTCTGAATTTCTGTAGCTTTGATATTTTTCATTAACTTACAGGCCTCCTCCCCATGCACTGTGGTCTCTTCTAGAACAATACATAGCCAGGTACTGAGTCTCCCAAGTGTGGTTACTGGTAAACCACGTCTCACTAATTGCTACTATGTCCAGTTTAGCCTCTGACATTATTGCCTGCAGGTCTGGGATCTTATTTCCCAGGCTGTGAACATTTGTGTACATGATTTTCCATTGGCCAGAGTTTGGTGTGTTAGTTGTTGGGTGAAGTTTGGCATTACCCCTAAAGGCGTATGGGGAGACAAACCTTTTTCTTACCTGGTGATGCAAATGAATGGCAAACATGCTGAATTCTGTTTGACCACTAGCTGAGGGGAGGGTGTTCTTCCCATTCGACGTATGGGGTGCTGCACTCTCCCCATTGCTAGTTTAAATATTCTGCAAAGATGTCAAACTTCTGCCCCAATGCACTGACTCCCTCTTTAGTCAGATGCAGTCCATCAAATTTAAAGAACTTTCGCTCCCAGAACTGTTGCCAGTTCCCTACAAATCTGTGTCCTTTTTCCTGGCACCAGCCCTTGAGCCACGTGTTTAGCTCCCCTATCTCCTCTTCTCTGACCTTCCGTCCATCTGCTCCCCTCTCCCAGACTGGCAGGTATGGTTAAGGTTAAGGTATGGCACATGTGGCAGTATTTTAAGTCTTAGCATGTTGTGTTACACCTGGGGAGATATGACACCTGAAACTGCAAGGTAAATATTCTTCACAGAATAAAAGCCCACCATAAACCATACCGGGTCACATCAGGGTGAGTTTTTCATTCATCCATTGATTTTGACTCATGGTAATCACAACTCCATGGGTGTATGAAACAGAAACAGAATTTGTCAGCAGAAAAGGACTGTTTGGTCCACCTAACCTGCCCAGATGGTTCCTGTCTTGCATATTTCTATACTCCCTAACTGGTCTCCAGCAATTCTTCCTTCTCCCTGCCTGTTTTCTAATATTACCCATGTCTATCCCACACATGTGTGAACCTCTGTACTGTTTTTGCCTCCACTGCTTCTGCTGCCAGTCTATTCTTGGTGTCTATAACACTTTCAGGGAAGTATTACTTCCTCACATCCCTCCTTAACTTCTTGTCACAAAGCTCTTTGCATGTCCTTGGGTTCCAGTACTCTTTCTCATTTGAAAGAGACTCCCCTCCTGCACCCTGGTCACCCCATGAGGTACTTGTAGGTCTCTATCATGTCCTCTCAAAGTATCTTGTTTTCCAGGGCACACGTCAAGATCCCTCAGTTTCTCCTCATAAGACTTTTGGTGCAACCCCTGAATCATTTTAGTTGCCCTGCTCCAGACTGCCTCCATTCTGTCTATGTCCCTTTTGAGCTGTTGCCTCTAAAACTGGACACAATACTCCAGCTGGGGTCTCAAGTGATGGGTGTGCTACTTCTTTAGGAATTCACTTTCCTTTGAACACAGAAAAAGAACTTAGCTTGCGCTCATCAGCCATAGCAGCAAGACTAACTGTACTGCCAGCCATTACTTCACATAACTAGTTCTGAGTAGCAGGAATCTTTTGGTTATTTTTGGTTCAACAGTTTTCCTCTTGGGTACATCAGCCCATACTGCTCTCTCATCCATGCTGCTAGCTGCTGAAAATTTGATGGTGTGCTTGTGTAACTGTTCTGCACAAAATGCAAAAATCTATGATTTTTGTGGGATGTAACCTTTGGGAATTTCTTGTCTGGCTCATGTTTTTTGTCACAGTGTAACCCCCACTTCTATGCATGAAATGAGGGCTCTCAGATGAAGTAGGCAGCTCTGAGGGAAACAGTTTTCCTGGTAACAATCATGTACTACTCGACTATAAGGTGATCCACTTTGTGAGCTCAATTTCTTTAATCAGAAACAAACCCTTGCATCCACTTTCATCCTGTCTTTGGGTTTGGCATATGTGATTGCTATAATTACTTTCAGCCTCACTTATCATCTCCTCCAATTGTGCCTTTCTATTATTCCAATCCCACACTTGCTTCCCATTGACTTTGAAGTTGAGTCAATGGAACAATTACTCTAAATAGCAGAAACAACAGTGTGCTGTGGGATACCTTAGCCGGTGCCCACCTTGGACTGCCAGATCCAAACTTGAATGTACACTCCAAACAGGTAGCACTCAAGAGGGAGAATAATACAACTTCAAATTGCTGAGTTAGCAAAAAAAACAAATATTTATTAAGAGTCAAAATAACAGAGGATGCTGAAACACAATGCCCTTGCACTTTGATCCCTGGGGTCTTCTTCAGGGGGTATGACTGGCAGAGACAAATAGGGCCTTAATCTTGTCATTGCCCTTAGCCATATTTGGCATTATTTACTAACCAGGTTACAATCACAATACTCTTTTAAAGGTAATTAACTAATTAACTTAGAATTTGTAAATAATTCTTAGGCACCCAAAAGTTAAGTCTAAATAAAAATTGTAGATCCTTTTCAGAACTGTACTTTTCAAGTTCCCCATTCCTTATTTTTATAACTTCATCATTTTTATAAATGTTCTCTTTATTTGTGTATACTGCTGAGGTTCTGTTATGGTTTCATACAGGGTTTGTTTATATTATTTACACTTATCATTTTTTGAATGTTCCTTTGTTAGTATCATGGCATTTATTTAAAGCACACAATTACAGTGACACTCAACAGGTATAATTACATCTTCAAATGCATTAGTTACAAGGTGCTAGTCGTATCTGCTAGTCACTCCCCTGAAGAAGACACCAGTGATTTATGCACTGAAGCATTGTGGTTCAGCTTTTTTTTGTTATTTGGACTCACAATAATTGCTTATTTTTTTGCTAATTAAGCAATCTGAAACTGTATTCTTCTCCCTCTTTGGAATGATTACTCTTCTACTCAGTCCATCTGACAGTTATAACCTTGATCTCTACATCATAGGCTTTCCTTTACACCATGGTGTCTGATGTTGCAGAACGCCTGAACAGGTATCTTATAACATTACTTAACTAGGGCACAACTGACTAATTAATTACAAAATGGCCTGCAATGCAGGCCACCCCTAATTAGAAGTCACTGCAGGAAATCAAAAAACATGACTAGAAGCCATGGCTTCTTATCAGTGAATTAGGGTAAGTCTAACACAGTTTGCAGGCAGATTCAATCTGGACCCCCAACTGTCTCTGAATATGAGTGACGTCCTAAGGGAAGCAGTATAGCACAGTGGTTTAAGGCTCTGAGCTGCAAATCTGGTGATATCCAGCAGATCAGACCTGGGTTTGAATTCCACAGCTTCCACTTGCATACTGTGCGACCCTGAGCAAGTCACTTAACTTCCCTGTACTCCCAGGTCGCTCCTGTATAAAAGCTTTCAGCTTAGTGTGCTACTCCTGGTTAAACAACTAATGAGTGATGTCCCTCAATATTACTCTGTCCTTCACACATCCCACATGGAAAATTTGCTACCCACACAGAGAATGTACTGTAAATTACAACTTTAAAGCAAAAAATCATAATATTCTAAGATGCTTAATCAAAAAGAAACTTTCTATAAATTAACAGAGAGGTTTACACATTATTTTGAGCTTGTATCTCCATGTTTCAGGATGTGTCTCTCATTATGAAGTTCAGTATCCCTTTCATCCCTTATTTTGAGTGTCCATGTCCCCCATTTCAGTGACAAAAGGTTGAGAGGTATGCAGAGAACTACTGAGTCATAAACACAAGAGAATTTATAAAATAAGAAAGGAAAATCCTGCATTTTGATTGGTTATAAGCCATGCATTGGAAGTGTTTAAGGGGACACTGTCAGCTTTTGAGGCTGATTTTATAGTGCCTTCATGGCATACGTCTATAGAAAGCTGTGTCATTACAGAAAACTGTCATGCCCAGAGATTTTTTTAAAAACCCAATGTATTTCTTATTTTTTCCAAAAACTGCATTATGTTGGGTCTGTTTGAAAAGTCCACAGCGTGCATCCCCAAGCAGAAATGGTGCCAAGCCATGGGTAAACTCATTCATGAATGAGTTTCTAATTTGGGGTCATATAGTATTAAAAGGTTAAAGATCATACAGTGCATATCAGTGATTCATTCAAAATTATTCCCCTAGAAAAACGAGTGCTGTATCATGTTTTATTTTGATTGTAAAAGTTGAAGCTGTGCTTCTAGGCATGCACATTAGAGTTGACACTAATGTGCATACCCAGAAGCATGGCTTCAACTTTTATAAATAAAATAAAATGCAATAGAGCACTTGTTTTTCAAGGAGAATTCCTTTGAATGGATCACTGACATGCTCGGTACGGTCTTCAATCTTTTACTATTATGTGACACCACATTATTGGCAGAGAACAGCAAGAGGAAGGAGGTGCTGTTAGAACGTTACTACTCTGCAGGGACTCAAGAACTAGAACTCTACTACTGGGTCCTTCAATTTAGGGTAAAAACAAACAAGCAAAAGAAAAAAAACAAGAGTTAGTGTGTTTGTCTCAGTTGGGTGAAAGGAACTGTTATCTGTGCAGTTATCTAGGTGATGAAGGGAACTGTGAATTAGGGAGAGTGGCTTAGGCAGCAGGAAGCCAGGTGTTTGGATTTAAAACTGCTCTAGATAGCTTTTGGCAGAGAACAGCAAGAGGAAGGAGGTACTATTAGAACTTTACTACTCTGCTGGGACTTAAGAACTAGAACTCTACTACTGGGACCTTCAATTTAGGGTAAAAATAAACAAACAAACAAAAACAAGAGTTAGTGTGTTTGTCTCAGTTGGGTGAAAGGAACTGTTATCTGTGCAGTTAGCTAGGTGAAGAAGGGAACTGTGAATTATGGGGAGTGGCTTAGGCAGCAGGAAGCCAGGTGTTTGGATTTCAAACTGCCCTAGATAGCTTTTGACAGAGAACAGCAAGAGGAAGGAAGTGCTATTAGAACTTTACTACTCTATATAGCCCTCCCTTACTCCCTTCCCCTTAGCCAGTTCCACTTTTATAGACAAAGGATTTGACTGACAACAGGATCTTCCTGTTTGGGAGCAGGAAGGGAGTGAACACAGAGGCACAGAAGACTCACCATCCAAGAAGAAAAAGAGTAGCTCTCTATCCCCCCCCCCAGCTGCTGAAGGTTTGACTCTGAGCAAGTAAGAAGGAAACTACTGAGGAATACAGGAACTTCCTATCCCAGAACAAGAATAGCAGGAGCTTTAAGGGCATGGAGGCAGTAGGAAAGTAGGAAGAAAAATAAAATAAAATAAAAAAATAAATAAATAAGCATAGAGAGGAAAGAGTAAGCATACAAAACAACAGATGAGGGGCCACAAATAAGACATGATGGGAGTGGTGCAGTGCAGTGGCTGTGGAGTGGCAGTCTTCCGAGAGACATTCTGGAGGATGCGGTGTTGTCCCATCTGCAGGCACCTCTCTGGGATGAGGGAGAAGGTTGCTCATCTCCAGGCTGAGTTGGACAGGATTCGGGGGACCTCCTCTCCACCCAGGGACCACCAGGGCCACCACCACTGCCTCAGAGGTTGCCAAGAAAGAGGAGTGGTTGGACCATAGTGGGCTCAGGGAGCATGAGGGTGGTGGAACAGAGGCACATCCCTCCAGTTGTACCTCTCCACAATTCATACACCATTCTGGCAGAGTGTGGTTCCTCTATCTAGGCACCCGCAGTGGAGACCAAGGAGGATACTGGGAACTTCCACAAAGGAGACCCACAGAAGGGTGGCATGGGACTCCACAGGATAAGGAAACAACTCCTAGAGGGGGACTCCATTGCTAGGAGGGTAGAACTGGGGGAAAAGGGGAGAGGGAGGTAAGGAACTTCCCTGGTGCCATGTCTTGGGGGGACAGAGAGTGACTCCTTAGGATCGCAGGAGCAGTTGTACGGGGAAGGTAGCTGGATGTCATTGTCCACCAAGGGACAAATGACCTGGTTGGGAAAGGGATCAGAGAAGTGCAGGAGGAGTTTGTGGAGTAGGGGAGGAGCCTTGGACAAGTGGCACACACTGTAACCTTCTCAGAGGCGCTACTTGTCTATAGCATGGGTGAGGTTAGGGTGCTCTGCACCATGGACTTCAATCAACAGTTGAAAAACTGGTGCAGACTTCAGGGTTTTGGCTTCATTGGGAACTGGGGGTCCACCTGAAGGGCTGCAGGCTTATACTGTCATGATGGCCTTCATCTGTCCAGGATGGATGCCAGGATCCTAGGTGATAGGTTTAAATGCTTCATTGGCAAGCATTTAAATTAGCCAAGGAGGGAGGAACTGAAAAGGAGCAGGGAAATCCTAGCCTCACCCAAACAAATCAGGTTAGTTAGTGAGGTAAACACCAAGACAGAGAAGTCAATAGGGAGAAGGGCAGGGGTAAATGGAGAAAAAGGCAAAGGCAGTAAGGACAGGGATGGGGGCAAAAAGGGGCAAGGCCATCAAAAAATGGAGGCTAATGAGTACTAATGCCCGTAGTCTAGGTAACAAGCTCCATGAACTGGTGGCCTTGATGGAAGAGGGTTGTCTGGATACTGTGGCAGTCACAGAAACATGGTACACAGAGAACCATGACTGGAATGTCAACATACCAGGGTACACAGTCTACAGGAGGGACAGGGAGGGTATAAGAGGAGTAGGAGTAGCTCTCTATGTAAGGGAAGGGATGAAAGCAATGGAACTAAAGGGTAAACAGGGAGGAGTGGAGGCACTGTGGGTCACCCTGGAGACTGGAAATGGCACCACAATCTGCATGGGGGTTGTATAGAGACCCCCATCTCGGGGGAGGAAATGGACAAAGAAATGATAGAAGACATCCTTAGAATGGCAGAAGAAGGGGAGATATTATTGATGGGAGACCTGAATATGCCAAATGTTAACTGGTGCACCTTCGCTGCAGACACATCAAAGAACAGGGTAATTCTCAATGCACTACAGGGGGCATGCCTCAGACAGCTAGTGTTGGAACCCACTCGGGATGGCGCAATCTTAGACCTGGTACTCTCAAATGGGGACATAGAGAGGATCTCAGATCTAGAAGTGGGTAGCCATCTGGGAACAAGTGACCACCAAACAGTGTGGTTCTTGATAAACACAGCTGCAGAGTCAAGCCATACAAAAGTGAGGGTACTGGACTTTAGGAGGGCTGAGTTTGTCAAAAATAGGAGATTGTCTCAGAAAAGCACTAGCAAATGGGCAAGAATAAGAGGTGGTGGGACAATGGGGAAACATCAAAACTGCCATCACAGAGGCAACAAGCCTTTGTGTGAAACAAAAAAACAAATCAAAATGAAAGGAAAAACCACTATGGTTCTCAAAAGAGGTGGCGGGGAAGGTTAAGGAGAAAAAGATAGCATTCAGGAAGTATAAGGAAACACAGAAGGAGCAGGACAGAGAGCTGTACCAGTTAAAGCAGAAGGAAGAGGGAAAGGCAGTCAGACTAGCGACGACCCAAACTGAGGTAAAGATAGCCAACTCAGTTAAGAAGGGGGATAAAACCTTTTAGTGAGTGAAGAAAGACCAAGGAGGGATAGTGAGGCTTAATAAAGGAGAGGGAGGGTGGGTGGGCAGAGAGGGAAAGTGAAAGAGCAGGGATACCAAATGAATACTTCTGCTCAGTATTCACAAAAGAAGAGGAGGAGGAGGTGCCTAATCCAATCAGTAGAAGCAATCTGGATAGGGGGTCAATACCAGCCATTTCACTGAAGAAAGGGTTCAGAAAGAACTCCTAAAACTGAAGGTGGACAAAGCAATGGGGCCTGATGGGATTCACCCCAGAATTCTAAATGAACTAAGGGGAGAACTAATGACACCACTGACTACCCTTTTTAACAAATCATGGGACTGGAGGAGGGTGAATGTGATTTCCCTTCACAAAAGTGGAAGCAAAAGCAGAGGCAAGAAACTACAGACCTGTTAGCTTGACCTCAGTGGTAGGGAAAATGATGGAATCTCTTCTGAAAGAAAGAATTGTTGAGTACCTAGAGGCCAGCGAGGCACAGGACCCAAGGCAGCAAGGACTCAAAGCGGGAAAGTCATGTAGATGAATTTAATAGATTTCTTTGACTGGGTGATCGAAGTAGTAGATCAGGGAGGGACTTTGGACATGACCTACCTAGACTTTAGCAAGGCATTTGACTCAGTCCCACACAAAAGATTAGTAAACAAATTAGCCAGCCTGGGAGTGGGTTCCATGGTGGTAGCCTGAGTAAAAAATTGGCTGGACAACAGGACACAGAGGGCAATAGTAAATGGAGTCCACTCTGAAGAAACAGGGGTTACTAGCAGGGTACCGCAGGGTTCAGTACTTGGTCCAGTCCTTTTTGATGTCTTTATAAGTGACATTGCAGAGAGACTAGAAGGAAAAGTATGCCTCTTTGAAGATGACACAAAGATCTGCATCTGGGTTGATACACAAGGGGCAGGAGTGGAAAGGATGAGAAGAGACTTGGCAAGGTTGGAGGAATGGTCAAAAGTATGGCAGCTTGTATTCAATACAAAGTGCAAAGTAATGTACATGAGAAACAAAAACCCAGGGGAAGAGTAGACAATGTGAGTGAGGGGAGGTATTAACAACAACAAAAATGGAAAGGGACCTGGGGGTAGTCACATCAGATGACCTAAAGGGAAGCAAGCAATGTGAGATGGTAGTAAGGATGGCTGGGGGGATACTGGGATGTATAGGGAGAGGCATCACCAGTAGAAAACAGGAAGTTGTTATTCCTCTGTACAGACAGTTGGTGAGACCCCATTAGTACTGCGTGCAGTTCTGGGGATCCCATCTCCACAAGGACGTAGACAGGATGGAGGCAGTCCAGAGGAGGGCAACTAAAATGGTGCAACAGAAGCCTATGAAGAGAGACTAAAGGAGCTTAATATGTATACCCTTGAGGAAACGAGGGAGAGGGGGACATGATAGAAACTTTCAAGTATCTCAAGGGAATCAACAAAGTCCAAAGAGGGTAACATCTTTCAGATAAAGAGATGTGCAAGGACAAGGGGACACAATTTGAAGATAGAGGGGGAACAGCTCAGGGGCAATGTGAGGATGTATTTTTTTCACAGAGAGGGTGGTGGACACATGGAATGGCCATCCTGAGGAGGTCATGGGGTCAAAAACTGTGGGGGAATTCAAGAATGCATGGGACAGACCTAAGGCAATTCTGGTGGGGGTAGGAAGAAGTAGGCTATTGGTTAACTAAAAATCTGTAGCTTACCCAATAGGTAGCGAAATGGGCAGACTAAGTGGGCCAAGTGGTCCTTATCTGCCATCAAAGTCTATGTTTCTATGTTTCTATGTTCATGAATGAGTTTACCCACAGCTTGGTGCCATTCCTACTTGTCAATGCGCACCGCGGGCATTTCAAGCGGACCAGCCATAATGTAGTTTTGGAAAAAAATTAGAAATATCTTGGGGTTATTTAAATATTTCTGAGCATGGCTGTTTTCTGTAAACACACTGCTTCCTGTTGACACATGCAATGCAGCCTCTATAAAATAGGACTCAAAAGCTGACAGTGTCCCTTTCATGCATAGCTAAAAACAAGTTCTGACAACCTGGATACAAATCATTACAGAAATCCTTGTGCCTTAGAATTAAAAAAAAAAGAAAATAAAGGTTATTTTTCTCACCCCTTAGCAAGAGTTTCATAGACCTTAACTTTTCCATAAAGTAGATTCTTCTTTCTGTCTACCACATCATTCATAGAAAACAGGAACAAGAAGTCCGACACAGTTTTTTCACATTTTTTACTCTCTTTTTTCTATCTGCAGAACCTGCGATATGTCCCCTGGCCACCAATCACTCCCTCAGTTTTTTAAATATTTAAAATGCTTATTTGTTATTATTTAGAAACACTTTACAGAACAGTGGACTGCCTCTCATGTCACGTTTTTCAGAACAGTGGACTGCCTCTCATGACACTTTACAGAACAGTGGATTGTATCTCATGACACTTTATAGAAAAGTGAACTCCCTCTCATGACACTTAATAGAACAGTGGAGTGTCTTTCATGACACTTTACACAACAGTGGACCGCCTCTCGACACTTTACAGAACAATGGATTGCCTGTCATGGCACTTTACAGAACAATGGACTGCCTCTCATGACACTTTACAGAACAGTGGACTGCCTCTTGTGACACTTAACAGAACAGTGGACTGCCTCTCATGGCACTTTACAGAACAATGGATTGCCTCTTAAGACACTTAACAGAACAGTGGACTGTCTCTCATGACACTTTACACAACAGTGGACCACCTCTCGACACTTTACAGAACAGTGGACTACCTCTCATGACACTTTACTCAACAGTGGACTGCCTCTCATGGCACTTTGCAGAACAGTGGACTGCCTCTCATGACACTTTACAAAACAGTGGATTGCCTTTCATGGCCCATCAGTATTCTTCACTGTGCTGAACTCACAAAGTGTTGCCAGTAACACTTCATTGAAGCCAATAACTGCAACTGTTTTTGAATGCCTTTGCATGCACTTGTGCCACTGCTCACACTCCTGGTTCCGGCAAACACATCAGTAAATCTCTACTCCTGAATCAGTGAGATTTCCAAGTCAGTGAGATCTAAAGCAAAAATTAACAAAAAAATTACAATTAGCACAACATTGCTGCAGACCTCAGCTACTTGTATTGTCTCTTTCACAGCTGTTATGCCTTATAGTATTCATATGTTCGTGCTCCAGCTCTTAATTCATCCTGACACATCATTGAGTCTCTCTCTCTCTTCTCTGTCAGGGAGTTTTTAAAAAGTAAACACCTTTAGGACACTGCTGCTGAAGAAGTCATAGGTTATCACGAACAGTAATCTATCCTCTCCTCCCTGACTAAAAGCGGTAAATTAATTCTGGCAGACTGAAAGGGTCTGAGAAACTGCATCAGGGTAGAGGAAGCAAATACTAATGCAGTGCCTTGTATTTCTGTAAATTTCACCCACTTCTACAGTACTACATTTGAGGATTGAGTTTTGAAATGTGTATGCAGCCAACATACTCTCACATACCATCCTTGTCATTCCAAAACAAACAGCACTTAAAAACTACAAAAGCTGCAAGTAAGGAAGCCTACTTAGGACAAAATGCCTAAAGTGAAACAAAAGTATATGATCCTCAAAAGGCAGAAGGACTATTTTATGTCAAAATAAATCAATGATTTAACTTTTTACCATATTAATTTTTTTATTTCAGTGGTAACAATAATGTACAATACAGGGTCCCATTTTATAAGTGCAATGAGACACTTTGGGGGTGCATTAGACATTTCTAACACGTGGCCTGTAGCTGAAGACACTCAGTTTGTGTCCTCATGCATCTCAACACCTCTGGCAATGAGTTAGGTAAGCAATAAGACATGACAGGGTGGTGGTTGTTATGTGATAACCACATACCTAGGTGCGTGTTGAGGCACGAGGCCGAAGGCCGAGTGTCCTTCTGCACTTAGGTGTGCGGTTATCACATAACAACCACCACCCTGGAGTGTCTTATTGCACTTATAAAATGGGAATTAACTATGGAAAAAAGAACACTAACAAGGTGTTTATATTTTGAAAACTTTGTAACATTTATTTAAATACAGAATAGAGAATTAATTGAAACCTTGAGATAAAATAGTCCCTTGGTAAATAGTCCCTTGGTTAACTTTTTTGAATGGTAAAAAATAGTAATTACCAACAACATTAGCAAATAACAGTCTACTTGTTGTAGTTTATGAACTGCACTTTACCATGGAATATTGGGTTCATGAGGTTAAATGGCATGTTTTCTAATACTGTTGTTTCTCTGGATGGTGGCTCAGATGTGCTGGTGGTTGACTCTATTTCTGGTTCTGGTTTTTGTTTCTTGATTGAAAGGTCTAACTTGTGTATTTTGCTTGAAGATTCTGTTCTTTGGTTTTCTTCTGTGGTTTGTGCTAGGATTTCTCTCCACTTTTTGCGAACTTCAGCAGAGGCACTCCAGTAGCGTCTCAAGCTTGCTTCGGATCTGTGTCCTGTTACTGCCATTTTTTCTCCTGCTTGCAGTGCTGCAGTTGATAGTAGATGAACTGCGGTGGCTCAAACTGAGTGGTTTGTGTATCTTTGACTAAGATTACATTCCTTGCTGAATTGGGGCATCATGCCTGAGAGATAGTTCACACCCATGGGTTCCTTGGAATACCAGATCGGACTGCTGTTTAGGTACTCCTGGCTTGCATGTAGTGGGTGAAGGTAGAAAGCTGGTGTCCCTGGTGGTAGCTTGGACAGGTACAGCTTAAATGAGTTCACTGGGCAGAGTGGGTCATCTGGTGAAGCGTATATGTAGCCCCTATACTTGTCTCGGTTGCCATCAGTGTGACTTTTGTGGCTTTTTGTTGCTTCGTTGTATTTGAGACTGACATACTCAATACCATTTTCATCTTTATCTATTCTGAATGACTCTGGACGTAGGTTCCTTTGCCCCTATCTCCCTCTATGAGCTATGTGTAACTGTACATCAACCCATACTTTCTGAACAAGCCCTGATGGTGTTGATGGTGACAGTATCGAAGAAGTCTTCAGTTGGTGCAGGTGAACATCTGATAGTGGTGGGTGGTGAGTGGTCACGTCCTTTTTCCTCTCTTCTGTACTGCTTGACTACTGCAAGAAAGACATTGTTCGCAGTGGTGAAACAGTTATCTGTTATGATGTTAACAGAACGCCTGATGTCAGGACTGTTCAGTAGTCTGTTTAGAGCTGCACGAAGACCAAGGTAGCTAGAGATGGAGTACTGTTCACCGGTATTGCTACGAACTTCAGCATAGAATTTTCGAAGTACGGTATTCAAATCAGTAATTGGGATAGTTTTCAAATCCATTGCTATTTCACATTTTGACACCCAACTCAAGAAAATCTGATGAGCCCAGTTTGTGGTTTTAACTGTGTTGCACTCATCTTTAAGTTTCTCTATGGCTGTCAACTGATCATCAGTTAGAGTGAGATGCTTACTTACTGTACAGATCCGCTGGACTTTTCTTTTGTGGCTTCAACTGTTTCACTGGTGGAGGGTGTAGTTGTTGGTGTCTCTGCACTGTCTTTCTCTACTTGCAGTATAGCTTTGACATCTGCGGGGATTGCTGTTGCTTCATTACTCATTTCGGCATTTGCGGTGGCACTTGTGTCATCTGTTTTGTCTTCTGCTTGCTGTAGTATTTCTTGTATTCTAGGATGCTGCAGAAGTGAGAAGTACAATTCAGGAACGTTTGACATGGTTGTCGATTTTAACCTATTGGGGATAAATGGTAAACAATGGTAAAATGCAAATCATCAATCAAGTAGAACAAGTGGACTGTTGCTTTCAAAGGCTGCTGTTAATTGCTATTTTTTGTTCATTCTATTACTTTTATTTTTGACTATTCTTACTGTTTTATTAATTCTGTTTTCTGTGTTCTATATTTTTTTCAAGAGGTAAGCCACACTGACTGGTAACTTTCCCACAGGTGCTACCTGGGAACACAGGGAAGTTCAGTTATTAAATCAGGATCACACAGTGTACAAGTGAGGGTTGTGGGCAGGGCCCCGATTTTTCTGCAGCACATTGGATCAAAGTTCTGCAGCAGGGTTCTCATTTGCCGCGGAACTTCTGCGTCACTCAACACCAATTTCTGCAGCAGTTCTGCAGCACATCTTTACCTTAAATTTTTTTAATTTTTTTGTTTTTTTGGCCATGTCTGACACAAGGCACTTTCGTGGCACAGTCATTTTAGGGGTGTTTGTCACCAAATTTTCAACATAGCCAGTTTAAGACCTCTGCTCATGAATAGTATGAATGTGATTTTCTTAATCTGTCCTGAACATTGATTTCACACACCGACCATGCCATTGTGCTCTACATATGCAAAAACACATTTTGGGTGAGATGTGACAAATGACAGTTGTGCTGTTCATAAGGAGGTGTGGTGAAACGGCAATACTGAACATCAGGAGTGAAAATATTAAAAATGCTCGAACTTACGAGTGTGCGTAGGAACTGCGCAACGCACGCTCGTAAAACAGTTGTTTTGGGGAATATTTTTCCCAAATTTTCAACATAGCCAGTTTCGGATCACTGTGCATGAACAGTGTCACTGTGATTTTATTAATCTGTCCGGAACATTGATTTCGCACACTGACCGTGCAATTGTGCGCTACATGTGCGAAAACACATTTTGGGTGAGATGTGAAAAATGACAGTTGCACTGTTCATAAGAAGGTGTGGTGAAATGACAATACTGAAAATCTGGAGTGAAAATATTTAAAATGCTTGAAGTCACGAGCGTGCGTAGGAACTTCACAATGCATGTTCGTAAAACAGTTGTTTTGGGGAATATTTTCACCAAATTTTCAACACAGGTTTTTTGGGAGCCTACCTCATGAACTGTGACACTGTCATTTCATTAAACATTCCGGAAAGGTGGTTCCACACAGTGACTGCAGAACCACCTTTCAGGACCAATTGACAAAATAACAGTGTCACAGTTCCTGAGGTGGGGCCCCAAATAACCCATGTTGAAAATTTGTTGAAAAAATTCCCCAAAATGCCCAAGATATGCACTAAAGTTGAAAAAACCCTATTCATTAAATTATACAGCTTACCGGCATTTCTTCAGTTCGCGGTCGGCTTTGAAGAGTGCAGACGTGTTCCTGGTCCACCGAAGATCATTGCGCTGGGCTCTGGAGGTAAGTATGGGTTGAGGTGGGGGTGAGGTGGGGATGTGGAGAGGTGGGTACACAGAGGGTGGGTGCGGGTTGGGGAGGGGGCAAAAGAATCTATGAGGGAAGTTTGTTTTGTTTCAGGTCTTTTTTTTTTACATTTATTCACACACAAGGGACTTTAGCCAAGCTGGGGTGGGCTCCCAATGTGGCTTGGGGGGGGCAGTGAAGCCGACAGAGGATTGGGCACCCCCGTTGTCAAAGGAAGTTTTTGCCATGCTGGGGTGGGCTCCCAGCATGGCATATGAACATTTTGGGGGGTCACTGAAACCGACAGGGGATTGGGCACCCCTGTCAGCAAATAAAGCTTTTGCCACACTGGGGTGAGCTTCCAATGTGGCACCAGGCAGCTTTGGGGGGGACAGTGAGGCTGATGGGGGACTGGGCACCACCGTTGGCTAAGGAAGTTTTTGCCAAGCTGGGGTGGGCTCGCAGCATGGCATATGAACATTTTTTGGGGGGAGATCAGTGAAACTGATGGGGGATTGGGCACCCCCATCGGCAAATGTGGGATTTAAACACAGGTCTCTCATATTGCAGCATATCAATACAATTTCACAATTGCTTACTTAAGTCATGTTGCCAGTTACCATTTCTATTACACATTTACCCATTTATCCCTAGCTAACTGCCGACTTTTTGTTATTTTATGTCAACTTCTTTATAAACTATGTGGATACATGACAGAAACAGTGTTTTATCTTACCTTTCCACCAATTAAGTGTATTGGGCGGTTGAATGTTTCAACTTTTGAACTGTGAGGCTATTTTAAAAACGTTTGCTGTTTCAACATTCTAATTTTGTCTCGAGAAACTGTCATGATTTGCCAGTTTCTTGGGAGAAGGGTAAGCGAGCGTACAGTGAGCTTGTGGGATGGTTGCCGTATTCTGAGATCGCATTCTCAGGTTCTACATCTACTGCAAACAGCTGGATGTGCAGCCTACATACACGGACACTGCAGGTGTACTTAGAAAAAGGTCAGTGATCAAGAAACCATTGCTACTGAGGTTTGATTACTTTATCTTGCCATTTTCTATTCATTTATGTTATGGGCTCACATGTTTGGTGTTTTTTTTTATACTGCCACTTGCCAGTTTGCCTACCTCTTATACTTTACTAATATGAAGGTCGAACATTCCACATCAGAATGTGGAAAAGGCATTTATTTCAAGGTGGACTCTGCTCTGTTGGCCAAAAGGGTTCCCAACCCAGTGATTGTTACTCTTTATAGCACTGGATTCCAAACCCTTTCAGCCAATCAGGATACATGATATTTCTTACCCATTTTATAAAAATGTTTAATGCCCTCCCCCTCATGTCTTATTGCTTACATCTGAATGCACACCTTTGGTAGTAACATACAATCCAGTACTGGAAAAACTGCAAGCTATAATAAAGATTTACAGCCACTACTACTTGCGAATGAGGTGCTGAAAAATATGTTTCACAGATCACTAGTATTTGCCTTCCAACAACCACCAAGCCTGAATCAGAAACTGGTGTGAAGCTAACTCCTTACAAAGCACCTCCAAGGTGATAAAGGGAGAAAACCATGCAAAGCACCTTGTTGCAAACTATGCACCACACCTCTCCTGAGAAATCTGTGACTCACATGAGAAAATCATTCAAAATCCAAAACTCATACTCCTGTTCTTCCAGCAATGTGATATATATAATAGTGTGTATAGACATGGGGGGATGGTTGCTATATTGGTGAAACTAAACAATAGCTCTGAACAAGAATGAACTTCCACAGATTTTATAAAATGAAAATGATCCAACTGTTTGATCCTAATGAAAGAGGTCATAATAAAGATGTTAGCTTTCTGATGCTTTATTCCCCTTTCAGCTTCAAACCATTTTATCAGCCTCCTGCCCCCCAGACACAAGAAGTATTACTTTAATCCCATAAACTGTCTCTTAAAGCATACACACCTTCTTCCTTAATGACAGTGGGATGTTCTGCAACCTTCCTGCCTATTTTCTTTTTGTCTTACATCAACCGCAAAACCTGACTCTGAAGTGATTAAACATGCTACATCACATCTCATTTGAATCAACATCAAACTTGTGGATCTGGCATGTATTTCAACTCTGTTTCCACTGACTTGATAAAGAGAGTGAAAGTCTTTAAAATCTAGTCTCAGAAATAATTTTGTTGCTCTAGTAAAAGTTATCACCTGCAACATATTTGTTGTTTTTCCCCAGAATTAATAGAGAGGCAAAGACAAAACAGACAAAAGTAAAGTATTGGAGAGGATTCTGATGATGTCTGGAAATGAGTGTCTAGTTATAAAGCACAACACAAGATGTTTTTTAAAACTTTGCTACAGTGCTGTATCATAATATGTGTGTTCACTATTCAGCCCTTATAAATAAGTAATGTAATGAAAGGTGGTATACAAAGATGAAACTGAAGCATATTTTCCAAAGTACCATAATATGCAAACCATAGCATGCCATAGTAATCTGTGAATGCACCAAATCATGTGGGTCCACTGAATACAGCACTATATTCTGTTGTGGGAAAACTAGAACCTTTGAAAGAATGTGTATTTTTTTTTTAGTTGGTCTTGTTTCTGCCTTGGCTCATGGTCTGCCATCTACGTCCAGGCATCTGATTCATCCAGCCACCATCCAGAGGGTCCCGGCTCCTAGTTGGACCCTCGCTGCTCTACCCCCATGGCTTGCAGCTCATGGTGGGGTGGTGGAGAGCCCCCCTGCTGTATCCTACAAGGACTGTATCCAGTACTCTCAGTGATGCCCTTGAAGCCGGGCATCCCGTGGAACGGCCATTAAGCTGCTGCAACTGGTTGCCATTTTTCCCTATTCTAAATCCCCTTGTGAGTGGGGCATGCAATGACACCAATGAAAGGAGCACACATGATTCTGCATGCACTGCCTCCCAGTGCTGTGCCCCAACTCACCCCATGTATTGCCTGTGTCACTGTACCACCCCAACCTCCACTAGAGGCCACAAATGCACCGACAGCTACAAACCCCCCACCCTGAAGAGAGAGAGCAGTCCATCGGATGCTCAATCCCTCTCCTCCCCTACTGACCCCCAATGACCCGAGCTCACTCCCAAACCTGGGTTCCCGGCATGGTGCGAGGTGTGGCGTCCAGTGCCTCAACCCTCATCGCCACTGGGCCGGCCCAAGAATGCGTATTTTTTTCTATAATATATTCTCTAGCTTGGCTGTCCTTGCCTGACTTTGAATGCTTCTTACTTGTGCCTGGTATTGTAGATCCAGTTATTTATTTTTAGTAAAATCTCCCCTGGACATACTGTAACAAAGGACAATCTCAGGTCATGTGGTCTGTCCAAATAGCATTAATCCACTGTACCATCTACCATTGTTGCGCTCCACTAAACTCTTTCTAGTTGATCTTTCTAGTAGTATGGTGACCACAGGTGTACACTCAATAGAGAATAATGTATGTGCAATCATACACAAAAAGACTGTGTTTCCATCGAGGGGTTGAGGTGACAGCATATGAACCTCGAGAGTGAAGCTCTGGAGCTCAGTGCTGTCATCTTCACCCTGAGATAGAAACAGATGTCAAGCTTTGTGTGGTTTCCCATATTTTATTTTATATAGTATATGTTTTTTTGACACAGGAGTCACAAAAGCACCCCCCCCAATAAAAACAAAGAAACTTGCCATTTCTATGTTCTGTTCTATTATCAGAGCTTCCAAGTTATCATGCCTGAGATGAAAGAGATCTTCTGATTTTGATAACTAAAATCAGGGAGATTTTCACAGGGCCCTATTGCGTATGCCTAACTGAATCTAAGGTGCTAGAAATGCATTGCTAAAGTCATTTAAAGGCTGGAGGAATAGTCTATTCTTTGATGCTGATGAATTTAGGGACATACTGTAGAGTGATGCCATAAAAAGTAGGGGAAATCTAAAAAAATGGCCAAATCAGTTCAGTTTAGTTCAGTTTATTGTGAAGGGATAAAACCCATTGAGCATGCTCATCTGTGAGGAGGTCTCTTTTACAACATACAGCACATCGGCAGTAGGCTATGGCATTGAGAGCAAATACATACAATGCAAACAGAACATTCTGTAGTTAACAGTAGACAAAAAAAATGTTGAATTTCATACATAAATGGCAATAAAGGTGAAGACTAGGAGGATTAAGGCAGTAATAGAAAGATAATAGAAAATAAGTGCCCGAAGTAAATTGTAACAGGGTAAGTGGGTAGGAGATTAGAGTAATAAGTTATGTATAAGGTAGAGAAGCGGGTTAAAAGCAATAGTAGGTTAAGAGCAGTGGCAAGATTCATATGCAACTTTTTCAATAATCCTTTTAAATGCACTAAGAGGGATTAGTTTCTGTAGTTTTAGTGATGATTGGAGTGGATTTCAAATGGTAGGGAGGACATAACTCATAGATGCCAGGAGATTCCCTGAAAATAGGAAGACTTGGAAGATATGTCTGTTATCAACATTAAATTTAGAGACTTCTACAAGTTAAAAGGTGCAATTTTGGGAGTTGGGTGTTTAGTAAGCAGATAGGTATGTGGTGAATGAGGAATTTAACCTGTTATGACCTTTAAGCTGTGCTGAGCAACTGTTTGGAATATGCACAACAGTTTATAATGTGCACTATGAAGATTTTAAGCAAGCGGATATTTACACAGAACAAGGCTAATCATATACTATACTCTAATTTAGGATTAACAAAGGAGCTAGCATTCAATGACGTGATTATATTTCTTAACTAGGGACAGGTGAATTGGCTCTGAGTCAGTTCCAGACCCCATCCTTCCAAGTCAAGCCAGCTCAGCTTGACTTGGGACAGAGAACCAAGTCTTTTGCAGATTGTCTTGGAGCACCGAAGTGGTCCAGTGTTGATCAGAATTTGAGCTGGTTCTGAACAATTACACATTTCTGGCCCCTGAAAATAAAACTTCAATAGCCAGAATCATCACTCCTGCTCTCTGGTGTACTACATGTGTCACAGAAATATGCACCATGTAATACACATGTGAACCCCACACCAAATGTGTGAGTTACTGGATGTTCTATTAGTATGCCAGTGTAAGATGACAAGGGGATAAAAGCTGTAGCTTTTCTGGCTATACAGAATCTAGGTTTGAATTTATTTATTTATTTATTAATGTTTTAGAATTAAAATACCTTTGAGCTCAAAACTCTTTTACAAAATTTCCACATCAATGGAGAAGGCATACATGCATTCAGAGGAATTATGACATACATACTGTACAGTACATTTGTTGAACATAGAATTTGTACATAGGTTACATAATTATATAAAGCAATCAATGACAATGGAATACATCATGGCATGGGTTAATACAGTTGAAATCAAGAGCTGTTGTAAAAAAACAAGTCAGTCAGAGGAGGCACTGTCAAAATTATAGGGTGAGAGGGAGGAGTCAGGACAGGAAGGCAGAGTGGGAGGGTGGTTGGGAATATAAAGACGGAGGGAAACAAAATTGAGTAGAAAGGGGATGAGGGGGAGACATGGGAGACAGGAGCCTTTACAAGTGCAGACAGGTCAGTCCAAGTTTAGTGCGCAGGAATGATGCAGCTCATGTAGGACAGTCACAGCCCCAGAGTACAGAGAGATGCTGACGAAGCTGCTGTTTATAGTGGCCGAGCTTTGTTTCAGCAAGGTATAGGAAGAATAGCTTATAATAAGCAGGGTATTGCTCAGATCTGATGTTTTGATTATTGGAGAGTGAGGAGTGTGGAGCTTGATGTGGCCCATGAAGAACTGTATCAGCTGCTCCCATTCCAGAGTACCAGGTATTACCTTCTGGACCTGGAAAGAAGGAGTTGCTTCATGACGGTATCAGTTCTGGTAGTGGAGGTGAGCCTTTCCAAGTGATATCCAGTAAATATGAGATAGCCTGCCTGTTGGTCGGTCTGGGGGGAGCCCCATGAATCTAACTGAGGTCTTGTGTATTCCGTACAGTTTGTTACTGGGGGAACCGGAAGGATGTGTAGTCTGCAAGTCTGTATGGGGTAGTTTTTGCATCCTGCTAAGCACTTCTCAGAATCCCCTGCCTTTTTTGTATCCCATGGTGGCTGGATGAAGGGAGGCCTACTATCCATGGCTTCAGAGCTTGTACGCACTCTGTAGTAGAGACTAGGAATCTGCATGCCCCAGATTATACTGGAACCTTGATCTAATTGAAATGTGTTATGTTTGAGATTGTATTAAGTTCGTATCAGCCAAGCCCTGGGTAACATCTAGTTGTATTCCTGTAGAGTCAGGTGGGAGGTTGGAATGGACTTTACATCCCTGTTCCACCTTTTAGGGTTGGATTTGAGGTAATGGACCCTTCCTATGTGGAACACCTCATGTGGCTTATGAATAAAGTTTACATTCTACATTAAGAAGGCAGCAAGATCTAATGTTCTTGCTGAAAAGCATTGTATGAAGACTGCAGATCAACGGTCTGTGTAATTTTCTGATTGTGTGTGAACTGAGTCTGCAGTAAACTCTGCCTTTTATGTGAAGGCATCTACAGTATGGACAATGGATTTACTTTTGCAGTGTCTTTTTTACTGAGAGTTTGCTGCTTGTACCCAATGCCTCAGCGCCCAGTGTTCCAACCCAACTTAAAAAAATTCTATTCATCCCCTCCCAGTGTGGAAGGCCTTGTTATACTCAGTTTCTGGGGGTCAGTTTCACAAGACTGAGCTGTCATGTGATAATGTGCATGCAGGCACTGTTCCGGCTTTCAGAGTAAGACTAGACAAATTCCTTAGAAACCATTGCATTGATGACTACACAGTACATGTTATGGTAGCGTTCCTGTAATTATGCCTGGGTGTGTGTCAATCAATCAATATCAATCAATCAATATTTTTATTTATCCAGATGGGCACCATTGAGCAAGCTCATTTACAAGGTGGACCTGCTGTCCTACAGTAATAATACAGAAAGACAAGTTACAATAGTACAAACAGTAAAAATAGCTGCTATTATAGTAAAAATGCACAGTTACAGGTAATATACATTGAACATAGAACACCAAGGAGTCATGGATAATGAACTTGTGCTGGATCCAAGCCCAAAAACTGTGCATTTTGTAGTGGGAAATGTTAGGGAGAGGGTAGGCATACCAGATAGAAGATATCAAGTGCATAATATAGGGAGAGGTGGGGAATGGGGCGCAGGCAAAAAGGACCCAATTGTTAGAGCAGAGTGAGGGATAGGGAGGGCGGAGGATCGTATAAAAGGCAACAAAGCAATTTTTGCCCCAAAACACGGCGACATATGGAGGAGAAAAGCTGCCGTTGTACTAAGTGCAAGAGGAGGAATATAGTAGCAGGGGCATAACTGGGAGGGTCCTGGAGGTTGGGTCAGAGGGAGGTGTTGGATGGACGAGGGACCGAATATTTTTTGGTGCGAAAGACGATAATTATTCCCAAGTGTGGTAGCATGTGCTAGAATCAGGCTGCAGCTGTTCAGATCATCAAAGAATAAGATATGGGAGTTCGGCAATAAATCCTGTGGATCTGTTGGTGAGCATGCTAGAGGCAGAGGCACACATTTCAGCTGGGGGGCCGTGGTTTGCGGGCCACCATTTGAGGAAGGGAGGTTAGTTAGTGTCTAGTAAAGCAGCTGCAAATTTCCATAATGCTATCATGGTAAAGCCTTTTGAACAAAAGGGTACTTAGTGGGGTATTCAACTTCAGTATTTTTTGGGTTTTATTCCATATTGATGGGAGTGCAAATCCAAAGGCGGCTATTCTGGCTCATGTGAGTGCCCTGGGTATATTTAGCAGGGGTTGTGAGCAGCTTCTAATGGAATAATTCCTGGGCACAATCGGAGACAGACAGTTGATGATGTATTGAGGGAGTTTGCCACTGAGGGCACTAAGTGTCTAGAGTGCTGCACTAAAGTTGCACCTATAGTGAAGTGAGTTCCAGCCCGAGGCGGCATATAGTGTGCAATGATGGGTAAAGAAGGGGAGGTCAGTGATGGAGCGTATAGCTCTGTGGTAGAGTGTATCCAATTTTCCAAGATAGGAAGTAGCACAGCTACTGTATATGAAGTCTGCGTAGTCAATTAAGGACAGGAACGTGGCTTGGACTAGTCGTTTCTTTGCGTCTGCTGTAAGAAGTCTTCTTATCCTATAAAAAAGGCCAAGTCTTTGCCTTAATTTTTTCAGCAAGTCTTCCAGGTGGTCAGTGAAGGAGAGTTTACAGTCAATCCAGACCCCAAGATATCTGAATTTCGGAACATACTCTAAGCACTCTCCCAGCATCGTGGTTATTGAGGGAAGGGAGTCAGTAGTGCTTGTGTAGTTTGCGGGGGAAAATAACATGGCTTTAGTTTTCTTAGCCTTTAATAGCAGTTTTTTATTGATTAGTTGGAGGTGCAGGAGGTTGAGATCTTTTTGTAGATCAGTACAAGCTTCTTTTGGTGTGGGACGACTCAGGTACAGCACTGCGTCATCCACGAATAAGTGAATACTTGCATCCTTGATTCCCTCATCAATGTTGTTGATATACACTGCGAAGAGGAGGGGACCTAATATGGATCCCTGAGGGACACATCTTTGTAAGAGTTCTAGGGCAGATAGTTCGCCATCCGCTTTCACCTGCTGGTATCTGTCTGTCAGATATTCAGAGAACCAGTTTAGAGAAGTAGTGTTTTTAGCGAGTCGAGGAGCAGGTTGTGGTTGACTGTGTCGAATGCTTTGCTGAGGTCAAGAAACACAGCACATACTGACTTTTTATGCTCCAACACCAGTTGCCAGTCATTGGTTACTTTAGCTAATGCCGAGACTTTACTGTGGTTGGCTCTGAATCCGGACTGAAGAGGGTTTAGTAATTTTTTTCTGTCGATGAAGGATCTTAGTTGGCCATTTACTATTTTTTCCAGTAGCTTCAAGAGTGTGGGTAGGAGAGAAATTGGCCTATAGTTATTAAGGTCGCAAGGGTCTCCAGATTTAAATAGCGGGATAACGTGTGCGATCTTCCATATTTGAGGGAGGGTACCTTGTGTTAGGGGCAGGTTGAATAAATGAGTAATAGGCACTGCCAATATGTGGCATGCTATCTTTAGGAAGTGTGGTTCAAGTGCATCTGCACTGGCACGTTTCTTAGTATCCAGATGGAGAATCAAGTCTTCCACTTCCTTGAGGGAAACCAATGAGAATGAGAAATGTTGACTAATGGAGCCAACATTTGGTGGGGTCATGCCAAGTTGGGTGCACAGGCTACATGCAGGTGAGTTATCGAAGGCTAAGCCTGCTGTGGCGAAGTGCTTGTTGAATGCCTGCAGTATCTCTTTTTTGTCATTGATTACTGTATTGTCAGAGGTAATTTTTGTAGGGCATATTTTGTGATGTGGCTTCCGCCAGTTCTTTGATTGTGGCCCAGAATGTGGAGGGACAATTGGCTGCAGTATCTAGTTATGCTTGGTAATAGCAGGCTTTAGCTTCCCTAATCAGTTTGGTGCAGCGATTTCTGGCTGTTCTAAAGAGGTGCCAGTCTTCCTCTTTTGGGGATTTGGGGGCAGTTTTCCAGAGTTTATCCCAGGACAGTAGTGCAGCCTTGAGATCTTGAGTGAACCAACTGCATTTCCTAGCCTTTATGTGTATTTTTGACAGAGGTGCATGTAGATTCATGGCATAGGTAATGATTTCATGTAGTACAGAATATGCAGTTTCTACTGTTTTAGCAAGGTAAAAACTCTGCCACAAGGGGGAGTTTTTTAGGTCAAGTAGGTATGCCTTTGGGTCAAAAGACCTGGTTGACCTTTTGGTGGAGAATTTGGCCATAGTTGGCACTTTGTTGCCAGCCCAAACTCCAGCTATTAGGCAATGGTCACTAATATCCATGTCAAAGGTTCCAACAAGGGAGAAGTAATGGGGTTTATTCACAAGCAGGACATCCAGAAGGGTACTTTTGGCTATATTCTTTTTGTTGATATGGGTGGGCTCTTTGTTGAACAGGGTGAAACCAAGGGAGTCAGAAAGATTTAAGTGGGTGATCGGCTTCCCACAGCCAATCGTAGTTTAGATCCCCGAGGATAATTGTTTCCAGGGGGCTAGTGTCCAAGATAGTTGTAAGATAGGACAAGAGCTGAGTACCGGCAGATGGTGGTCTATAGCATCCTATGACTCGGAGCGCTAATAATGGGGATAGGTCGATTTTTATGTCCAGGCATTCAAATCCCACTACCAGTGAGTTAGAATTAAGTGTTGATGCCACAAATCTATCTTTGATGTAGATGGCTACCCCACCGCCTCTGGATTGCTTATCGCATCTAAAGATCTGGTAGTTAGATATATTAATCACGCTATTTAGCGTAGAGGGCCAAAGCCAGGATTCTGAGATAACAAGCACATCTGGTATTGTATGGGCAGTCCAAGCCTGGATAAGGGTGAATTTTTTCAGCAGGCTGCACACATTAATGTGCATAAAACTAATACCTTTAAGAGACAGTGACTCAGAAGGGGAGGTAAGTTTATTTATGGGCCCTGGATTAAGCTTGACATTGCCAGAGCAGAGTAAGAGGAGGGGCAGCAATTACTTCAGGGATTCAAGTGAAGGGCAATGAGCTCGAGGCTTTTTACGGCTTGGCAAGGAGGAGGAAACAGGGTGCCAAGCTTTGTTTTTTAATTTATGCAAGCCTAAGGACACTGAGGCTAATACTCTGGCTGTGTAACGCCAGTAGGAGTAACTCGAATTAATCAGAGATAAGGAAGGAGGCGTAGACAAACCTGCAATAGTTGCTCTTTGAGGAATGTAGTCCACCTGGATCAGTTGGCAAGGAGCCTTGGCATTACATGTTATGTGCAGAGTCAGATTGGGTGAGCAGTCTTCAAGATGAGGATGTGGTGTACCCCAGTCTCAAATCTTTTGGATAATAAGCCAGTAAGGGGTATGATACACAGTGCAGTCAGGAGGAGGAATTGCCACGAGGTAGCCATAATTACAGTTGTTGGGTAAATGAGGGAATTTTGATAACAAGGGTAGCTCACCGGCTGCTGGTTGTAGGATTCCCCTGGCGGAACCCAGGCAGTAACAAATTGTTTTAGTAAGAAAGAGAAGGCAGGAGATTCATCAGGGATTAGAGTGGGCGGTGCTAACGGGTCTATATAATAGCACACAGGAGAGGGGATGAGTGGGTGGGCGAAAAATTGCTGCTTTTCCGTACCTCTCAAGCGGTGGAGTCTGATGAGGAGGTCTCGGGCGGTGACTTCGGAAGAGCCACCCGCCTGCTGTCCCGGTCCATGTGGAGGGTGTTTGAGCTGGGATCCCTAGCAGGTTCTCAGCTAGAGGAAAGGAGAGAGGAGCTCGAATTAATAGTGGGGCAACACAAAGGGTAGCAGTCTGAGCGAAAACAGCTTAATTAGCAACTGAAAAGCCTGCGATTTCCTTGGAGCCTTGCAGTCTGGAGAGAGCTACAAAGTCAAGAAGGGGCTGTAGCACTTAGTTGCTGGGAACATTTTTAGAAATAAACACAGTTTTTTGGCAAATCAGTCACAGTTCAGTAATTTGTACTACAATTTTCAAGTAAAATAGTGCCTTAGCAAGACAGGATATGCTAGTCAGCAAGACAGGATATGCTAGTCAGCAATAAGCAAACCTAAAGTGCCAAAATGGTATGCCTAAGCAAGACAGAATGAGATAAAGCTACTAGAAGGCTTAGTTGCAAAAAGGGGATGGGATGAATTGCAGTTGTTGACAGTAAGTAACCAATAAATTGAAACATTAGATAGGAGTGGGCAGAGACTGTGTGCATTTAAAGGAGGCCTGGCAGGGGGATGGGGGGAGGCCTGGCAAGGGAGGGGGTGGAAAAATCAAGGGGAAGTTTGCAGAGCTAACACTGAATCAGTGCACACACAGTTGGAGAGAAAATGCAGCAGGGGGGAATGGAAAGTTACTTTACACAGGCCGAGCAGAACAGGCTAAATTAAAATATATAAATTAGCTGCCGAGTACAGGGATGCAGGCTTACATTAAGCCACACGTCTCGGGTGTTCCTGTCTCAGGTGAGTGAGACCAGCCAATCAGTGAGCTCTACACAGGCATGGAGCCAAAAACGCTACCCTGAGAAGGCACTGAAATTGAAAACAGCAAATTGCAAGTGATGATCCGGTTCAGTGTTCACACAGTCCAGAGAAATTGTGGCAATTTTTCAAGCATAGTACCTTATCTATCTCTTTGGGGGGTAGGTGGATCAGGCTCCTTGCACCATAGAGGTGCTATGGCTGGATCATGACTGCTGCTCAAGGGGGCAAGTGGCACCTATAAGGAAGGAGACAGCAGATTAAATAGGAGCAGATGGGGGCGTCTAAACAGAGACACACAAAGAGAGCTGAGCACCAACTTGAAAGACAAGTCAGGGTCAGTCTCAGACAGAGGCAAGGCGCCAGCTAACTCAGGAATCCAAAACAAGCACAGAAGAACAGACTGATGGGGAGGGCAGAAGGGACAGAACATAGACAGAGGAGGACAGGGGGACAAAGGAAGATGATTAAGAATGAAAGTCAAGGGCAGGACCCTTAGGTTCAGGACAGAGGCTACATAGATTTTACAATTCACTGAATTTTCTAAGTCCATAGCAGTAAGCATGTAAACCCAGTACAGTCTTAAATAGGATTAAAAAAAAATATTAACAAAGCCAGTAAAACTTTTTTACAAACTTAGTTCAAGGCAGTGTACAGAGTGAAAGCTTAATTGGGGAAAAAATCAAGGGGAAGTTTGCAGAGCTAGCACTGAATCAGTGCACACGCAGTTGGAGAGAAACTGCAACGGGGGGGAAATGGTAAGTTATTTTACACAGGTTAAGCAGAATAGGCTAAATTAAAATATATAAATTAGAAGCCGAGTACAGGGATGCAGGCTTACATTAAGCCACACGTCTCGGGTGTTCCTGTCTCAGATGAGTGAGACCAGCCAATCAGGGAGCTCTACACAGGTGTGGAGCCAATAGTGCTACCCTGAGAAGGCGCTGAAATTGAAAACAGCAAATTGCAAGTGAGAATCTGGCTTAGCATTCACATAACCCAGAGAAATTGTGGCTATTTTTTCAAGCATCATACCTTATCTATCTCTTTGGGGGGGTAGGTGGCTCAGGCTCCTTGCACCGTAGAGGTGCTATGACTGGATCATTACCGCTGCCCGAGGGGGAAAGTGGCACCTCATCTTTCTCTTTGGGGGGGTAGGTGGATCAGGCTTCTTGCACCGTAGAGGTGCTATGGCTGGATTGTGACCGCTGTCAGTAGTAAGATTGGGTTATTATAGTGGCTGTGTAGCAGCAGGGGTTGAAAAGATGGCTATATCCTTCAGACCATCACAGTACAGTGTTACTATGTAATACTTTAGCGGCCCTGTGTAGTTCTAATATCACTTTGATTGCCCAACTCAGTTCTTATCTTTAAATGCTACCTGCTCAGACAGTCTCAACATACTAGATCCACTGAAACCTTGTTAAAACTCTTTATACCTGACCCATCCTGCAGCATTCCCAGCTATAGTTGTGTCTGCTTGGACAGAGCCTCCCCCAAGAGAGGAGGTGGAGTTCTAATCTACTTCAGGGGTCACCTAGCTATCTCTCACCACCCTGCTGTACCCAACACTCCAATTCCCTTTGAATGCCTCCATATAGTGTGCACATTCAGTAAAGCAAAGAACTTTTACCTGGTTTGAATATATAATCCCCTACATAATGGCCTGTTGGGGCTGAACACCCTGATGGACCACCTTACCCCCATCACTGGTTTTAGAGAGATACTACTCATTGGTGACCTAAATCTTGATTGGTTGGGTCCACAAACAAAGTTTTTGAGACAATTGTTAAAATGTTACATTTTCCCCTTCTCACTAATGATCCCCCAGACCCTCCCTGCACAAAACCAAGCACACACTGCTGAATTGGTTCCTCACAAAGAGAAGCGATAAAGTAAGCTTAGTTGGCACCTTATTCAGTGACATCTCAGACCATTCCCCCATTTTTGCAATCTGCTGGTCCCACCCCCCCAAAACCTCCACCCAGACTGCTCCAGTTCCAAGACTTCTCAAAGTTAAACACTTAGGACTTTCTGCATGAGCTGGCAAACATAAACTGGTCCTCCTTAATCTTTTGTCCTGTGCAAATGAGATATTATCCCAGTTTATTAACATGTTCTCTAAAGTCCAGCAGAAACATGCTCCTGTCACTCACTGCAGGCTTCAAGGATCAGCCACAAACAGGCTCACCTGTGACCTCCTAGCCCAAATATAAACAAGCATTTGTCAATACCGAATGTTCACCGCTGGTATTGTTGTTGTACCGGATCTTGTTTGTGCACATTTTTACAATATGTTTTCCCAGGACAGAGCAGATGAGATGTAATATCTCATTTTTAGTGGTGTCCTGCTTTGACCCATTGTTAGACTGTAATTACCAAGGACAGGGCAGCTGAGAGGCAATATTCTACTTTTAAGTGGGCACTCACATTTTGACCCCAAATGTCCAACAGTCTTTTTATGACCTGACGCTATGATCAAGACAGATGGAATTTTTAAAATCCCATCATCCAAAAGGTGATTTCGCTGTGCAACTGTGGAAACAAGTTTTGGAGGGGATTGGAAAAATGACACCTGCCATGTTCAAGGGCTGGGGTAACACGAGGGTTATGTTGAACATTAAGGGTCAAACTCTGTAAAACATAGTTATGATTAAATGTTGGAACAATTTATTTCCTCATAACTAACTTAATTTTTCACATTTTTACCCCAAATTTTCAACATAATCTTCTTCTGATCACTCCTTCCAAGCACGACAGGTGTCCATTATAAAACAATGGCTGACACATCATTTTGTGCCACAAGTGTTAAAGCACATTTTGGGTAGGATTTGAAAAATGACAGCTGTCACATTCATGAGGTGGTGTGAAGAAATAGCTATGTAGAAACTCTGAGGTCAAAATATTGAAAATTACCACAGTTACGGGTGTGCATTGAACAATTGCAACCTAGACTCAAAATGTTGTTGTTTTCTCATATTATTACCCCAAATTTTCAACATAGCCTTCTTATGAGCCCACCTCATGAAAAAGGGTGGAGAACAGTTTCAGATACTGCCCCAATGGTGATTTCATGTCACAAGTGTGAAAACACATTTTGGCCAGGATATGAAAAATGACAGCTGTTCCATTCATGAGGTACTGTGAAGAAATGGCTATGTTGAAAATCTGGCATCAAAATATTAAAAATTACCAACGTTACAAGCTTGTGTTCATAAATTTCAATGTAAGCTCAAAACATTATTTTTTAATATTTTTAAACCAAATTTTCAACATTGCCTTCTTATGACCCCACCTCATGAACAAGGGCAAATAAATGTTCAACTCCTGACCGAAAGATAATTTTGCACAGTGATGGCAAAATCACTTTTCCAGAAAAAAATTGCCTAATTTCATTGCTATTATTCATGAGGTGGGGTCCCAGAAAAGCCATGTTGAAAATCTGGGGCAAAAATATAAACAAATGACCAATTTATGCCACTAAGTTCAAAACCATATTGAAATACATGGAACCGCATACCTGATTTCATCAGTTCACGGTTCACCACTGAAAGGTGAAGATGTGTCTGCGATCCAGAGAGGATCATGGTGTTGGATCTCTGGTGGATAAGTAAGGGCCTGGGAGGATGTTGGGGGGGTGGGGGTTTGGTGGTGGAAAAGTAACGGCAGCAACAGACATCGAGGGATGTTTTTCTTTTTCACTGGGTTTAAAAAAAATCTATGAGGGATGGCTTTCTTTATTTCAGGTGGTGACACTGGGGGATTGGGCACCCCCAGCATCAATGTTATGTTTGGCAGTACCAGGGGTGATTTCCTCAGTGCTGAATAAGTAAAATAGGCATGGTAGGGGTAGCAGCCAGCACAGGGGATTGGGCACCCCCAATGCAGCAATATTATCAGACATCGATGGGCAGCTTTCTCTTTTACTGGGTTAAAAAAAACCTATGAGCTACAGTTTTCTTTATCTCAGGTGGCAACACTGGAGGACTGGGCACCCCAGTGTCAGTGTTATGTTTGGCAACACTGGGGGTGGGCTCCCCAGTGTTGCATAAGTAAACTGGGCAGGGTAGAGGGTAACAGTTGGCATGGGGCATTGAGCATCCCCATGCTGGAATATTAACATGGATTGGGCTTGAGGGGGGAGGCTTTTAGGGTGGCAGCTGTAATAGACATCGATGGGTGGTTTTCTCTTGTGCAGCATGTATATCAAAAGATAACTATGAGGAATGGTTTTCTTTATTTCAGGTGGCTACAATGGGGACTGGGCACACCCAGTGCTGTTGTTATATTTGTGGGGGTGGTGGGTGGGTGCTGAGCGGGAGGGTTGGGTGGGGAACAGTAAGGGCAGGGCAGCAACAGACATTGGTGGACTGTTTTCTGTGTTGCAGGGTGTAATTCAACCAGAGCAGACTGATCATGACAAATCAGCTGTGCTTGCTGGGTGGCAGATATGTAGATCAAAGAAAATAACTGATCTATGATTGGGTCGGCTCTCTCCTTTGAAATACACAAAGTTTCTGCCCCACAAGAAAGAACAGTGTCATAATCAGCCTGGCTGATAACAGGTGTGGCACTGACAAGCCCCTTGCAGACCACTCTGCATTGGACTGACAGTGTCACACCCCTCAAAAGCTTTCCTCTTAACAAAATGTTTGCTGCGCGTGTGTCCACGGCGAACATAAAAGTAGGGACAAACTCTGAGACTAGTACAAAATAACAAGTCTGACATCTGACTGGGCCGTATACCATCAATGGAGAAATATTTGCAAGTCAGGAGTTAGATCTAGCAAGACCTCCTCCTGCAAAAATAAGTTTTCTTCCACCGCTGGAAACCCTTGTAAAGTTTGGAGTGGCATATGAAACCTCATAAGCACAAATACGAAACTCCCTTTTTCAGATGTACTCAGTGATTGCGTACATTCTAATAACCCTAGCACAATTGCAAACATACCTCTCAACCTCTTGTATCATGAATCAGGGACAAGGCTTAAAAAAAATCAGGGACAAAGACCCCAGATCAGGGACATATCTTAAAAATTGGTAATATTTACTCAGAAAGCTGATAGAATAATGAGATGAGTGTAAGATGTGCTTTCTCAAGAAGAACAAGTCTGTAACTTTAATGTTTGACATTATTTTGTGCTTACAGTCCCCACTGTTCAGTCACAAAAACACAAATTTTGTGAGGGACAGAAGAAAATTCTGAGGCAGAATCAGGGACATCCCTGAAAATCAGGGACAGTTGAGAGGTATGATTGCAAATGCCTCAAAGTCCAGATTTTCTGACCTCTCAGCTTTCATTGGAACTGCTGTCACTGCTCCTGGAGCGTTGGTATTCACTGTAGGCCACCCCACTCGCCTTCACTGCTAAGCACAGTCCCCTCTTTCTACTTTAGATCAGTGAGGATGACTGAGGTCAGGAAACTGCAATTCTCCATCACACTGGGCAAAAATACTAGATACAATGGCCTTGAATCCAAACACTTAAGATTGGCAGCCCTCTTCACAGTTCTCCCTATCTCAAAAATCCTAAACCTCTCTATCTCATCTATTGCCCCTGATGTCTGGAAAATTGCCCAGGTCACCCTGTCTTAATGGCTAGTGATGCTGAACTCATGGACAACCGGACCTCACTTGCAATACTGTATCCAGTTCTGGAGGCTGCATGTCTGCAAGGACATCAAAAGGGTGGAAGCTGTCCAGAGGAGAGCAACCCAAATGGTGCAGGATTACATGAGAAACCCTACTGTGCTGTGGGAGCTCAACATGTACTCCCTGAAGGAGAGAAGATTAAGACAGAACATGATTGAGGCCTCTAAGTACTTCACAGGGGTGAACAAGGTACAAGAGGGGAGTCTCTTCCGCAGCAGGAGGAGGAGTACCAGAACATGGGGACATGCTATGAATGTTGGGGGGGGAGTTTAAGAGGGATGTGAGGAAATACTTCTTCACATAAACAGTAGTGGACACCTGGAACAGCCTGCCACAAGAGGTGTTAAGGGTGGAAACAGTGGGGAGCTTCAGAAGTGTGTGGGATAGGAACATGGGTATAATAATTAGGGGTAAAGGAGAAGGGAAGGATATCTGTGACCAAGTAGGGTCCAGGGCATAGTAATTGGCAAGGAAAAATGGCAGACTAAATGGGCCTACCAGTCCTTTTCTGCCTACACAGTCTATGTTTCGGTGTTTTCATCACCCCTTTGCCATTCTGTCAGTCCTCTCTAAAGTCCTAGAATGGATTGTGGCATCACTGCTCAGTGAACACATAGCCAAGAACAACTTCCTGTTCCCCAACAAGCGTGGTCAGGAAAAACCATGGCACCCCAACAGCTTTTACCAAACTAATAAATGACTCTGGTCTACTCACTCGCACTGTGTTTATTGGCAACACAAAGGTATTTTACCTGGTCAATCACTGGCTCCTCCAGAACAAGCAAGCATCCCTTGGAGTCAACCCCTCACTATTACCTTGTTCACCAGCTACCTAACCAGCAAGAAAGAGCATGTCTGTCTTAACTCTGCTACCTTCAACAATGCTATTGTTATAATTGTTGGTGTTCCCCAGGGCTCCATCCTTGGCCCCCTCCTCTTCTCTATCGATATCAATAGTCTCCTTAATGTGACCTCTTGTCACACGTCCCTGCTGTATGCTGATGCTCTTATCCTATACCACAGTGCTCCATCTGAAAATTTCTCATGGACTCCTTTGCACTCATTCAGTCTTGGTTATCGGTGAATAAACTAATCTTAAACAGCAAAAAACAGAAAGGAGACCAACACCATGCCTTTTGGCTCCAAGCTGAAACTCTGTGCCACCTCCTCTAAGCTCTCTTTAACTTGCACTGATGGATCCTCCCAGAGGAGGGTAGGAATTTCAAGTACTTGTGTGCAATGCTAAACTCCGCCCTTCATTTCTGCCATCATGTTACCTCAGTCTGAAAATCTGTTAATACTACAGTAAGCTGGGTTTGGCCTTCAGGGTCAAACACTGATTATTCCCTGCTGCCCAACCGCCAATAGCCCAAGGAGTGCTCCTTCCAAGCTTCACCTATGGCATAGTGTCATTTATTTATTTATTTATTTTAGTCTTTGCTAACCGGGTAAGGCCCACTAGGCACAAGTGCCTGTTTTCAGGGGCAACCTGGGAGCACTGTGTGGTTAAGTGACTTGCTCAGAGTCACACAGTATGCAAGTGGAGGTTGTGAGAATCAAATTCAGATCTGGTCTGCTGTATGTGCACTAAGCTTGTTCACACCTCATTCCTCTACCCTCTAGGCTATACATTCCAGGGGGCAAGTAAGTCTACCCTATTTAGATGGTATATAACTTACAACAATGTGTGTCTCTTCGTCCTGGCCTCCCCAAAGCTCACATGCCACTCCCTCATATACACCAGTCTAGGATGGCCCTGCTGGTCAACAGGTCAACAATCCTTTGGTCTGTGCTATTTTGTTGACAAACTCCTGTGCACAGACTCCCCACTCTCCCTTGCCACCTACCAGCACTGCCTATCCCCAACCTAGTTTTTAAGATCTACGAATTCTTAGGGCTCGATACTGAAAAAGGGCTCAGATCATTGCATGCTGTGGCAAACAGCAGCTTGCACCGAAGCCCGGTGTGCCAGGGACCCCGTGCCCAAATCTCTATCAGGCAGGGTCCTGGCAGCAAAGTCCCACAGCTTACAGCAACCGTGGCCATGTGCCTAACAGATGGCACAAAGGGGGGGCTTGCCACAAGCCACAGGGTTGCTGTGCACCACTCTAGACCCTGTCGGTTTAACGGTCCCCCCTCCCTGATCCCCGACATGTTCGTAATGGTAAAATATAAAATTACTGCCTATTTTCCTGGTGGTCGAGTGACCCTCCCTCCCTGATCCCTGATGTGTCCATAATGGTAAAATCAAAAAATACTGTCCCCTTCCCTGGTGGTCAAGTAGCCCTCCCTCCCTGATCCCTGACATGTCCATGATGATAAAATAAAATATGACTGTCCGCTTCCCTGGTGGTGGAGTGGCACACCCCTCCCCAATCCCCGATGTCTCCATAATGATAATATAAAATACTGTTTCCTTCTCTTGTGGTCAAGTGGCCCATCTCCATCCAGCAGGTAGCGCCCACCACCCCACTCCTTCCATTCTGAAACAGAGCCGATGACTGGCACATCCCTCCTCTCACCTCCACCGCTGGCTGCCGACTGAACCATCACTGAGCACACACTGTAAAATGTAGTCGCTTATTGATTAATCAATGAGCCTGTTCACCTGACAGTATGTGCTCAGTGACAGTTCATTTGGTAGCAGGCCGTGGGGGTGAGAGGATGGCTGTGCCAGTCACCGGCTTTGTTTTGGGATGGGGAGCGGGGTGGTAGGCACAACCTACTGGGGTGGGGGCCACTGAACCCCCAGGGAAGGGATAATATTTTATAATATCATTATGGTCACATCGTGGATTGGGGAGGGAGGGCCACTCGACCACCAGGAAAGGGGACAGTGATTTTATATTTTATCATTACAGACACATCAGGGATCAGGGAAGGGAGACCGTGGCACATTGCCGCAAACATGCAACTCTCTCAGAGGATAATTTTCTAAGTACCCTTAGACCAGCACTGGCTAGTCTAAGGGTACTTAGAATTTCTCCCTCTGGGAGAGTTCTGAGAATCTCACATTAGTGGATGAGGCAGCTTGCGTCTGCCATATGTCCCCTAGTGCCAGATCGCAGCCTGTTTTCGGGTGCATGGGTGGCGCAAGCCCGGTTTGGGGCAGGCAGCTTGTGGTTGATGCAGGCTGCCTTTGTGAATAGCACAGAGGGCAGTTTCTGATGCAAGGTGCCACTTGTACTATTTATGTTTGGGTGCAGGCACCTTGCTTCAATCTCAGGGCTTTGAGAATCGAGCCCTTAACCTTTACTTTTGTGTGGGTGCTCCACTAGCCTTTGGAAACTGGCTTTCACAGCTTATGCGCCAACTTATTATAACTCCCTTCCCCTTAACTTAAACCTCTCACCCAAGTTACTCAATTTTTTGCAAAGTGCTAAAGGTTTCATTATGCCTACTGGGTGCCTGCTCCTGCCCCCTCTAAGGACTAGGAGACTAGACCAAACCTGCCCTAGCACTATGCACTTTTACCACTTATCCCATTAATGAATCTCTGCTCACTTTTGCCAAGTCAATTGCCATTTCAGGTCCAGACAAGCCATTCCCCTGCTTTTGTTGTCACCCAAAACAACTTGTAGCTGTGTTTACACTTCTCTGACAGAAATTATTCATTCTGTTTTTTTTCCCCAGATATTAACTCTCTCATTTTTATGTTGATTGCGTGCAGCGCAAGAAACATATTGCGGCAGTGTTCTCAGAAGCAAGCTGTGGAGGTGCAGCACTGTTGTGGCCAATGTCCCCACAGCCTGCAAAGGCTTGTCCCGTGTCCCCCAATCCCCTTGCATGCTGCTGCTGACACAAGTTTGGAACCTTGGCACCAACTTGTGACAATTTCACCGCTGCTATCAGGGGCCGCCTCATCATTGCAGCGTCAGCCATCCGCTGCAATGAGGGAGTGATCCGTCATTGCAGGGTGGGATCTAGAAACCCTGATATTGTTTGTGAACATGGTGGTGGCTTGCTGCCGTGTTCCCAAACAATATGACCCCCCACCATGTTTATTTACTGACAAGGGCCCCAATCCCTTTGGCCTCGGTGCCCCCATGTTTCTGTTGCCGACGGGGAGCACAATCACCGTCAGCATTCTGTATTACCCATCGTGCTTTTATTCCTGCCAACGGGGTGCCCAATCCAGTCGGCATAATGATTAACCCCCCTTGTGTGCTGATTGGGGTACCCAATCCCCCATCGACTACTACTGCCCCCCCAAAAGAAAGCCCCTGGTGGCATGCTGGGAGCCCAACCCAGAGTTCCACATACCCCTGTAAAGGGAAATCGGTCCCGCAATGTCTTTTTTTTTTTTTTCCCTGCAAAAAAGGAAATGGTCCCTCATAGTCTCCTTGGCCCCCACCGTCAACATGCACCCACCCACTATGCACCCTGCCTCCCCACACCCCCTCACCCCATACTTACCTCTGGAGCTTGGTGCGATGATCTTCAGTGGCCTGGGAACACGTCTGCACTCTTTGAAGCCGACCACAAAAACTGAGGAAATGCCGGTAAGCTGCATAATGGAATAAATAGGTTTTTTTCAACTTTATTGCATATCTCGGGCATTTTTGGGAATTTTTTCACCAAATTTTCAACATGGGGTTTTTGGGACCCCTCCTCATGAATTCTTGAACTGTCATGGCGTTATTCGGCCCCGAAAGGTGATTTCGCGGTCACTGCGTGGAATCACTTTCAGGGCCAATTAACGAAAATGACAGTGCCAGTGTTCATGAGATGGGCTCAAAAGCCTATGTTGCAAATTTGGTGAAAATGACTGTTTTACGAGCGTGCGCTGCGCAGTTGCTATGCACGCTCGTAACTTCGTGAATTTGCAATATTTTCATGCCAGATTTTCAATGTTGGCATTTTTTCACACTTCCTTGTGAACAGTACAGCTGTCATTGTTCACATCCTGGCAGAAATGTGTTGTCTCACTTCCAGCGCAGAATAGAGCGGTCGCTGTGGGAAATCACTGTCCAGGACAGATTAAGAAAATGACAGTGATACTGTTCATGAGCAGAGGTCCTAAAATGCCTATGTTGAAAATCTGGTGATGATAGCCCATCAAATGACTGTGTTACAAGTGTGCGTTGCACACTTTCCACACACCCTTGTAACTTCGCAGATTTGTATTATTGTCATGACAGATTTCCAACAGGGCCTTTTTTCACACCTCCTTATGAGCAGTACAGCTGCCATTTTTCATATCCTGGCTGAAATGTGGTTTCACAGTTGCAGCACAGAATAACGCAGTCGCTGTGGGAAATCAATGTTCGGGACAGATTAAGAAAATGACAGTGGCACTGTTCATGAGCAGAGGTCCTAAAAGCCCTATGTTGAAAATTTGGTGACAAAACTCCATAACATGACTGTGTTACAAGCATGCGTTGAACTGTTTCCATGCACCCTTGTAACTTCACAAATTTGTAATATTTTCATGCCACATTTTCAACAGTGGCAGTTTTTTCACACCTCCTTATGAACAATACAGTTGTCATTTTTCACATCATGTCTAAAATATGTTTTTGCACTCCTGCCGGAGAATAGCATGGTTGCTGTGGGAAATCAGTGTTTGGGACAGATTAAGATCGAACAAGTGAGAGGGGGGAGTGACCAAGCTCAACTGAGCTCTGTTGGGACTGCTGCAGATTTGTTTGTGGGCAGAAAAAGGCCCCAATACAAGAGCCCTGTACAAAAGGGCAACCTGCATCACTGGGAGAAACAGAATGAGAGAACGAGTGAGGGAGTGAGCAAACTCACCAGAGCACTGTCAGGACTGCTGCAGGTTTCTTTGTGGGCAGAAAAAGGCATCAAAGCAGGCAGGGGCCCAGTAGAAAAGGCCAGCCTGCAGTGGTGGGAGAAACAGTACGAGTGAGTGAGACAGGGGGACTGATTAAGCTCAACGGAGCTCTATCAGGATGGCTGCGGATTTCTTTGTGGGCAGAAAAATGCGCCAATGCAGGCAGGAGCACCGTACAAAAGGGCCGATTGCAGCACCAGGACAAACAGAATGAGCACGTGACAGAGGGAGACTGAGCGACCTCAACGGAGCTGTGGATTTCTTTCTGGACAGAAAAAGGTGCCAATGCAGCCAGGAGCCCCGTACACAAGCGCAGCCTGCAGCGCCAAGAGAAACAGAATGAGTGAGTGACATGGTAGTGAGCGAGCTCAATGGAGCTGTATTGTGACTGCTGCAGATTTCTTTGTGGGCAGACAATGCGGCAATGCAGGCAGGAGCCCAGTACAAAAGGCCAGCTTGCAGCGCCGGCAGACACGGAATGAGTGAGTGAGAGAGGGGGAGTGAGTGAGCTCAATAGAGCTGTGTTGGGACTGCTTCAGATTTCTTTCTAGCCAGAACAAGATGCCAATGCAGGCAGGAGCCCAGTACAAAAGGGCAGCCTGCAGCGGTAGGAGACACAGAACAAGTAAGTGAGGGAGGTAGAGTGAGTGAGCTCAATGGAGCTCTGTTGGGACTGCTGCAGATTTTTTTGTGGGCAGAAAAGGCAGCAATGCATGCAGGGGCCCAGTACAAAAGGGCAGCCTGCAGTGGTGGGAAAACCAGAATGAGTGAGTGAGTGAGAGAGGGGGAGTGAGCGAGCTCAGTGGAGCTCTATTGTAACTGCTGCAAATTTCTTTGTGAGCAGACGAAGTCGGCAACACAGGCAGGAGCCCAATTGAAAAGGGTAGCCTGCAGCGCTGGCAGAAACGGAATGAGCGAGTGAGATAGGGGGAGTCAGTAGGCTCAACAGACCTGTGTTGGGACTGCTACAGATTTCTTTGTGGGCAGAAAAAGCCACCAACAGAGGCAGGAGCCTAGTACAAAAGGGCAGCCTGCAGCACCAGGAGAACCAGAATGAGCGAGTGAGAGAGGGGGAGTGAACCACCTCAACGGAGCTCTGTTGGGACAGCTGTGGATTTCTTAGTGGGCAGAACAAGGTGCCAACGCAGGCAGGAGCCCAGCACAAAAGAGCAGCCTGCAGCATGGGGAGACACAGACTGAGTGAGTGACAGAGGGGCAGTGAGCGAGCTCAACACACCAATGCAATCAACATTTGGCATTGACAAATGCTTGTCACACTGGCGCATTTGGATTTAAATTCCAGGATGAAATGCAATTTTTTTTCATTTTCAGTTTTGTTATGAATTGCAAGTTCTTATGATTGAACCTGCTACTATTTGATTTTGCACTAATGTTTTCCCCTTGTATGATGTCGCTGTATGGTGTGACTCAATCCTGGTGTCTTTTCCAATTTTGTGGAGTTTTGTTTATCTTTATTGTGCTGATGATGTTACTTGCGCAATTTTACTAGGTCATGTCTGAAAGTAGGCATATGTATGACTAGTGTATTTATCTGGTATCAAAAACTAATAAATAAACATAGTTAACTTTGTTTACAGCAACCCCACATCACTGGAAATACTTCAGTTTCCCATCTATTATTATCATAAAGACTCTTTCCTGTTCTTTTACTGTGCTAGCTCCTTACTTCTTCAATTTAAATTATGACTATGTGTAGGATTTTCAAAAATTTCAAAGAATTTTTTGGTCACAAGTCCCCATTGCATCACATTTTTGATGTAGGGACTTTCAGCAAATACACAGGATTTTCCATAGATGCATCAAAATGACAAGTTATAGACCATGGGCTCGATTCTCAAAGAGTGATGCAGGGCTTTTATCAAGCTCTGCATCAAACCCTTTCGTTGGCTCAGCTGCACCAATTATCACTGCCACATCTGCACCCGATTTTGGTAGGTCAATCACAGTTGTGACACCTCATCTGATTTATGGCACCTTGTACCAACTCCTTGGTGCAAGCCCCATAAAAAGAGTCCCCAGGATCGCTGCAAGCTAGACCAGAAAAAGTTGATCTAACCTGCAGCAATTTGCACATGGGATCAAAAATCCCGATTGCTGGCTGTGTGATTGGTGCAAGCCTTGTGCGCCATATCTTTGGCACACCCGGGGCTTGTGGCAAATGGAGGCTTTTGAAAATTGAGCCCCACATCTCTATGGTCTAGTGTATGTCAAAGTAGGGACTACTTGATCAAATTTTACTCTCAAGCTGGTCCATTCATTCTACTAACTGTGGGTGTTGCTGGACATCAAACTTACCTAACAGAAGCATGCAGATCACATCACTGGTGTGTGTGTGGCGGGGGGACTAGAAGCTCCCTATAGGACCAGAAACTGCTGCAACCCTCACATGAGAATGGAGGTCATGAGATGGCTCCTACGTCCACTGCTGGACTATGGATATATGTTGTGCCGCTCAGTTGCTAAAGCCATACTGCACTGGCTGAATGTTCTATAGATCAGGCTCTGCAGGTTCAGCCTTGATAGTGACTCAAAGACTCACCACTGCTTCTTGCACAGCCACTACAATTTGTTGAGCCCCACTGCCCACAAGGGCTACAGCTGGTGCATACTGTATAACGCTGTCAGTTCCCTGGCTCCCACAGGCCTTACATACTTCTTAACTTCTGCCCCATGCCTCATTTTTTCAAGATTGACTGAGGAAGCTGCTGAATAGAACCCAAATTCCAAAAGCAGGCTTTCGTCTTTTGAGACCTGGCAAAATAAAAAGGCCTATACCCCCTTAATACATCCATAACCTGGCTCCTATTTAATTTCTTGATAGTCTCTTTCCCCCTCAGTGCAGGCCCAAATTGAGCATTTCGTATAGTATAATTTTAAAGCTGTTACATAACTTTAGCATCAAATTCTGTATAGCCTTGCGGCTAGTTTTCCATTAGCAGGTTATACAGATCTGCCACTAGAGGGATCTTGTTCTTTCATTTAAAAAAGTCTATCCTCTTAAAGTCACAGTTGCTTTACTTGCTATATACCTTCCTTGTACTCTAAGTCCTATTTTACCTCACTTGGTTCCCCTCCTGCCTAATGGCATCACAAGGTGTGAAACTATTTCTGGTGCTTTTCTGCACTCTTTGGGTCCCACTCTTATTTGGATGGCACCCATATCTCATATCCCTGTTCTCCCTACCACAGAGCTTCCTCTTATCACACTTGGCATGGTCACCAGTGTCGATGTAACATACTGCACCCCTTTCTTCTCATGGAAGCTGCACTACAACAGGCTGGACATGAAACATGGAAGTTGTCTGTCCTCCATTGACCCTGCTGTTGTTGTGCTACTTAAAAGTCTGTCTGTTCCTATGGGCCCTGTTAAAGTACATCAAAAGAGGAAATCTTATCCCCTTACACTCCATTTACTAAAACAACTCCTGAAATGACTCATTCTTCTTCTTCTCCTTATTTCTGGGAGTATGCACCCTAATCCAGGTCCTCCTTCAAATGGAGTCAATGGCAACAAAAAACAGGGAACCCTTGTCCTGGCCAGTATGAACATCAGTAGCCTGTTAAAAAATGTGATGCCCTCACTGCTCGGGTTGTAGTACGTGACCACAATATCCTGTCAGTCGTCAAAACATGGCTGTCACCATCTACCCCTGACTCGGCCATCATCCTACCAGGCTATTCACTTTTCAGACAGAACAGACTATCTAGAAGAGGAGGTGACTGTGCCATATACCTAAAGGAATCATTGTTGGCTTATCCGCTTTCTCTCCCTGAACAAGCTTTGGATATTCAGATCCTTGCTGTTAAGGTTATGCTCGGTGCACACAATAAGGTCCTCAACATTGGCTCAGTCTATATTCCCCCAGACCTTGCCAAACAGGGCTTAAAACCCCTAATGAACTGCGTCATGAGTCTAAAACAAGACACAGAAACCATCCTGTTAGGTGATTTTAATGTCAGCTGGCTCTCGTCAGGTGCCAGAAGGCATAGGGATGAGTTAACAGGCCTGAACTTTACCCAGTTAATAACAACTCTAACCAGGATAAACTATAAGACTAGGGCTAGCACACTCCTGGACTGGGTCCTAATGAGTCGTCCAACACATATCTCCCATTCTGAAGTATTGCCCAACACTATCAGTGATCACTCTTCTACCAAGTGTTATTGGTCTAACAAATTTATCTAGCTCCCTGCCAGAACAATCACAAGTAGAGTGCTCTTTCATGCCCACCTGCAGCCACTAAAGTGTCTCCTCCGACAAAAAGACTGGTCTTATATTGAAACAGCACCTGATATTGACTCAGCTCTACCATACTTCATTGAAAGTTTCAATGAAGCCTGTGGCATCCATGCCCCTTTTAGGACATGTAGGATCAGGGGACTTGATAATCCCTGGATCTCTTTTAGCCTTCTGGCTTAAATGAAAGATCGTGACCACGTCTGGCATAGGCCCGGACTGCTGGCAGTCAACCTGACATACAGGCCTATAAGATGGCCAGGAATGCATGTACTAAAGCTATCCATGAGCACAAAGCGCGTTACTATAAGGACATCCTTGCCAAGACCTGGGCTGATGGGAAAAAATTCTGGGAAAACCTCTCAGAAATCACTGGGAAAGCATCCAAATAGGCTCCAACTATGTTAAATGTTGATGGGTCTATCACCCCTGACCCCGTGTTAATTGCCAACTCATTTAATTCATCCTTCACAGACCTTAGCCAAACTCTGCCCCGAAATTCATTTTGAAACACCCAGCACAGCTTCTATGTCCACCAAATCTGAAGAGGCCTCTACCCACCCATGTTTCTGCTTCAGTGCTATCTCGGAAAGTGAGACCAAGACCTACCTACTTAAAGTTCTAGGAGAAACTAGGACAAACAGTGATTCCCTCAACCTAAAACTTCTTACCCTAACTCTAGATGAAGTCCTATCCCCCCTCACTAAGCTTCTCAATTGCTTCTTCATACTTTCACAATTCCCCCAGATCTGGAAATCTGCTCTGGTTACACCAGTTTTCAAGAGTGGGGACAGATTACTACCTGGGAATTATAGGCCAATATCTATTCTTCCCCCGCTGTCCAAAGCACTTGAAAGGATTGTTGCTGACCAGTTTGTGGAGTACCTGGAAAAATACAACCTATAATGTGTCCAACAACATGATTTTCGGAAAGGGCACAGCACATCTACAGCCCTACTAGCATTCACAGGTTTCATTCACTATACCCTTGATCAGGGTCAACTTGCTGGTGCAACCTTTATTTACCTGTCTAAAGCATTTGACACAGTCAATTACCATTTGCTAATGCATCAACTTGCTGGGCTTGGTATATCTTTAGAGGCCCTAAAGTGGTTCACCAGCTATCTAGCAAACTGCACACAGCAGGTGAGAATAGGGTCTGTACTTTCTGCTAAACTACCTGTCTGCACTGGGGTTCCTCAAGGATCAATACTGGGACCCCTTCTATTTAGTACCTTCCTCAATAATCTTCAGGCATCCTGTTCCGAACCAGTACTCCTCTATGTGGTTGATGCGGTCATTTTCTCAAAGACTGCTGACCCTACCCTCCTTCAGGCCCAACTTCAGAAAAGTTTTACTGAAGCTGAGTCCTAGTTCATTTCTCATAAGTTGGTGCTTAACTGCAAAAAAACTAAGGTCATGCTCTTCCATGGTACCCACAGCAAGCACAAAGCCAAACAATTGGTGATTAAAAACAGTGCAGGTGTTATCCTTGATCAGACTCAATCTTTTAAATACCTAGGAGTTTCTCTGGATAGTACGCTCTCCTACTCCAACCACGTTGAGAATGTCACCAAGGTAGTTAACATTCGCCTAGGCCTTCTACACAGCTGTAAACACTGCCTTACTATCAAAGCCCTCAGATTGGCTATCCAAAGTTCAGTTGCGTCTATTATTGACTATGGATTGGTCATTTATGGTTCCACCACAGATACAACCCTAAGTCAGTTCACCACAGCTCTGAATAAGGCATGCCATCTACTAACTGGTGTAGTGTATCGTATCCACACTTGTGACCTTTATGAACAAGCAGGCTGGCTTCAACTCCAGGCTCGCACTGAATATCAAGCCTGCCTTTTGGCTAAGAAGGCAGATTTTGGTCTCCTTCCACCAGGTTCCCTTCAGCTTTTCAGTCCCTTCTGGGGCACTCGGAGCACACAAGGTTCTGCCAGCCAAACATTTACTGTCCCTCGCTGTCGAACCTCGCTCAGATAGCGATCCATTGCAGTTAGAGCTGCTAATTTATTTAATTCCCTTCCTCCTGAGATTGCGTCGACTGTAACCTTGGTTTAAGTAGAAGCTGCATCAATTCCTAGTTTCCAGAGAATCTTGTGACTGCTATACCTAATCTCTGCTGATAGCTAAATGCACTGGGACCTCCCTTTTTTACCATTTGCCCCTGTATAGCCCTATGCTGCTGCTGTGCTATTCCACTCACAGCACTTCCTCCCTTATCCCATTCCTATTCCTGCCCTCTTTTCATCCTACCTCATCCCCCTTCCTTTATCCCTCCACTCCCACTTCCCCCCTCTCTGCTCTGTTTCCTCACCTTGTTTTTTCCCACTACCCCTGCCCCATGGGTATTTCCTGCTCAAGCTTCATTGTGGAATCTCCCTGCTTGCTCTTTTCTTCCTCCTTCCATCCCCCAATTCACCCCCTGCACTTTCTCTTCTTGTAAGCCCTTTCACCCCTCTTCAAACAAGACCACTGGCTGCACTTCACACAATATTTATCTTGCCATATTGTTCTTTTGTTTATGTAATTCATTCCTCATGTTGTACTACTTACTGAAAATATTCTAATTTGCTATTCTTGTGACTTGACGTGGAACCTCTGTAAAAGATCCCTTGGCTCAAAGGTCTTTCCAATTTGTTAAATGAATAAAATAAAATAAATAAACCTTCCCCCTTTCCAAGGGCTATTGGATGATCAACTCAAATATCTCTGTAGATGCGCTCTCAGCTGAAGTACCCTTTCTATCCACCCCACTAGTATTTACTGAGTTGTATGGAATACTAGCACCAAACTTCCACTCAGACTGTAGTGGATGACCCTGTATATATAATTGAGTTACATAGCCCTCAGTGGCTATCCTCAACTTTTCTGCAGTATGAACTGCTATCCTCTGCTGTTGCCATGAATTTTCATATATAGCAAGTAACTTGAATTATTGTATGCTTTTGAAACTAGCATTTGTGTTTTCTTTTCTACTACACTGTATACTAAGCACTTTGGCACCACTGCTGTACTAGTAGGGACCCCAATGAACATGAGTTATTGTGTCTCATATGGCCATTCAGACAATGCAAATGTCAAATAAATAAATACATGGTTTGTACTAGCCCTTCTCTACTGCTCAGGCCCCTCCCCTTTGTCTAGCAATTTCTGCCAAAAGTCACAGTAACATAGATATTTAAAGTTGTAAAGGACACTAGATCCATGACATCTGTCCACAGGGCTTCATAAGCATCAAAGAAAATGATTGCCTGCACAAACATTGACTAATTCATAGATATTACATTCCTGCTTTGGTATGCAGAGTGCCCACTGAGTCCCTTAGTATACAGAAATGTGTCCTGGCTGTTCTGGAAGGCCTGGATTCTTGTAGCCACTATCTCAACAGGCAGGCTAGTCCACAAGTTCACTGTCTCAAAGGGGAAAAATTGCCTCCTAATTTTACCCCTGAATTCGCCACTTATGATTTTTTGGGCTTCACTTCCTACTAGAGGACACCAGACCAATTATCCCTGTATGTTCAATTATGTTGATAAAGATGTAAGAACTCTTGTGTGGTCCGGCATCTGTAAAAATGAAAAAAAAAAGCACACCAGAAGGACTCTGCTCAAGAAAGTAAACCTACTAAAGCAAATGCAGTTCCTGAAGATGTTTTAAATAGTTTAATGTGTATTTAGTCCATGACATAACAGTACTGTATCCTAGCCAGCCTACATTTCGAGGAATGGTCCTCTTTTTCAGGGCTTTTACAGTTACTGTTCACATGGGCGTTTTAGACTCCCTTTTACAATATTAATTCTTGTCTTTAACATATGTGCCTTTAAACCTAACTGCTTCTTTGTTTTGGCAATGTCCTGAGCAACATGTGAGTTACTCTGGAGCCAGAATCCCACCTCTGCAGGGTTTCCCTGTGGTCCTTGTTCACCAAAATAACAAGTAATAAAATAAAAGCCGTAGCTTGGAGGAATTCACTTTAGAACCATTTTATTTACTTATTGCAAAAAATTGGCCAGGAAAGGCACACTGTGCTGTAGCACTTGTTTCAAGGTACATACAGTACAAGGCAAGAAAGCACCAGGAACAAAGACAACTGTGCAAAATTTGAAAACAACATAGTAGTAAAGTAGTAAACAATGTGCAAAATACAGAAAGAAATAAGGGTGTGCAAACACAACAGTTAATAGTTTCCAGCAATGGCAAAAAAAAAAAAAAAATGAACAGTACAGTATCAGTAAAAACATTGCAAAAGAGTAAGCAATGTGCAAAATACATTAGAGAACAAGGGTGTTGAAAAACAGCATTAAATAAAAGAACTTGTTATTGTACCAGTAACTAATTGGCAATTACTAACTAGTAATTGGCAGACCTCAGCACAACATCACAGAACCAAGGACTGCTGGGAAGGGTAGGGGACATTATGAGACCAACAGAAAGACAAGGGACACTAGCTGGGAAACCCAGACAAGTTGCAGGGCAGCAGCCAATGGAGGGGGAGGGGAGGGGAGTAGACACAGGAAGTTCATAGCAGTTCTTGTTTTTTTTTTCTCTGTAGCAACCATCTTGAGGTGGAGGACTAGAGATAGGGAGGGAGGGAGTTTCAGAGATTGAGGGAGTCTCCATGAGAAAGCCATATGTCCAACTGACAGGTGTCATCTGACGGCAAGAATGGAACAAGAATTAGAGTGTTCAGTGAGCTAGGTAGAGGGTACGGAAGGTGTCAGAAAACAGGACAAGTATCTAGGGAGAGTGTAACAGCAAAACCTAAAGAGTAGCATGGCAGAGTGCAACTGACCATGACTCACCACAGATGATGGACTTTGCATGCATCTAATTAGCATGAGCAGTGCATTTACTTAGATGGTAGACTAGTCATTAAATATTAGAGTCCTGAAGGTTTTGAGTCACTAACAATTTCTCTTTAGTAGTTTTGTGCCACTTATGCCAAATACCTACAATTAAGTCCTATTTGGACAAGATCGCATGGTTATCTTTTAACAGTGCTCAGGACTGAGTTACATTAGTTGTGTTCTGTCCAAGTTTTCCAGTCCAATTTTTAATGTGAATGTTAATAAAGGATTGAATATTCTCATACCATTTTAATATGAGTAAGAAAAACAAATAAAAGCTCCAATGTTCATTATTATTGAGAGTTCTCAGTGTATCATTTATCACAGAGTGATCTCAAGTTTCATGATGCAATGTTTCTAGTTATCAACATGTGCTAGAAACCACTACAGTGGAATGACCTCAGTGATACCAATGGAATGGTCATTACTGCTATCAAGACTTCAGTTCTTGAAATCTTCAAAGGGAATAGTGTTTGAAGAAACACAATGGGAACTTATTATTATTAGCTTTGGCTACCTCAGAATTAGTATCAGCTGTGATCCTTTGAAGTTTTGTAAAATTAATGTGTGTGAATAAGCCTTATTTAACAATTTAGTTTATATGACTCCATAAGAATAGTTCATACTGTGTTAGACCCAAGAGTCAGTTGAAAAAACAATTATGACTGAATTACCACACATTGAGACTGATTTTTTTAACTAGTTTGAAATTTCTGACTTCAAATAACTGAAGAAAATCCAACCAAGTTTTTCAACTTTCGCCATCACTGAATTTTATTATGTAGTAGTTTGTCATACTTTTTAAACTTGGTATCTTTTTTTTTATTAAAATTTTGACTATAAAAGTTAATAAAATGTATGGAAAAGCCCCCCTCACTTTGAAATCAATGGGTTGCACGCACACACAACCTTCGCTGTCTGACGTCACAAAACGGGGCTGCATGTGCCTACATGTGCGTATGTTGGTGGGTTAAGGTCAGTTTTTAGCATTTGGGATTTAGCAGCATTATAACTTCATAAATGGGCAGAAACAAAAGGAATTATTTGTGCACCTCAGCTCTTGGGCAGATGAGGTATTGCATATGGTGGAGGGAGCAGCAACTAGTCAGCAGCAGCTAAGAAGCTGGCTGCTCTTTAAAATACAAATACAAAGTGCAGTGAAACAAATCTACTCACAGTAAGGACCCACTAAAGCACAATAACCAGTCAAAACAACAAAATATACTAAGTCCCTGAAAGTATAAGCTGAAGCAGGGCAGTAGAACAGTACTCGGTATAGAAAAATAAGCAGCAGTAATACTAGTTATTTAGGAAAAGAACTGTGAGTCTAAAATACAGTATAGGTAGGGCCTCTTAAACACCCCACAGAAGCTAGAAGGTACCCTTTTGCAAAAAGAGCTAACCATCAATATATGTTAATTTACTAGTAGTCGCAGAATCTGTGAGACTAAAAACAGTTTATGGGAGGACCCTTAGAAATGCCTCCTATATGGTATATCAGAACTGAGATGTATAAATAGTTTAAATTTAAAACTAAAAAAACTCATGCATATTAAAAAAACATTTTCTGACACATTTTCTGAACTTGTTTTGGCTTTCAGCATGTACACTAATGTGTTTTGTTAAAAATGTTATTCATCTTGTCGTGAGGACTTTATTAGTCTATCTGATGCCTACAGTGCCAAACAACAAACATTTTGTCCATTGGACCCGACTGACCATGTTCCACACTGCTGCCTCCTATGGGTCCAGGAATTCACCAACCGACCACATGCACCTGGCCTGCTCCATGACATTGTGGGGAGTCTGACTTACTCACAATGTCACCACAGTCAGAGAGAGGGGAGCCCTGCCACCAGCAGTAGATCGATGATGATCGATCGTCTTGGCTTTTCAAGTTCAGCCCCCTGGGCCCCACAGCCCCCAATTCCTCAACCAGCCAGACAAGTCAGCCCAGCACGCAGCAGACACACAGGCAGACTGAGTACTCTGTGAGAGACCATCCTCCTCCTTTCTACTGCCCACTACCCAGCCCTGGTGGGCCTTACATACATATCCAATACACTATCTTGCCCACTGTAGTAGCCTATTGCCAGTTCAGTCAGATGTCAGGTGATGATTCGGTCAGTGTTGGTGGGTGGCTCCATGGCTCGGCCTACCACTGCTGCTCTACTCGGTGGAGATGCAGGTGATTTTTGGAGCTGTGTGCTTCCTCCTCTCAACCTACACAGTTGGTCCCCAACCCAGACCCACGTCCCCACTCCGATACTCTGTGCAGTGGAACTAGTGCACCTACCACTCCTCCTCCTTGACAGTTCTGAAGACCTGACCAAGACTGAGTGAGAGTCACCCAAAGGGACTGGCCGATGGGGTCACTGGTTGATCCCGACCATGACCAGACCACTGACTTGCTGCTTTCACCCGATTGCTGCCTGGCTTTGCTGGAGGACTGACTGGGACCTGCACAGCCACACACTAGTCTCTCTCTGAGCACTGGACACATCAGGACAATGGACACAGTTAACATATTTTTAAATTAAAGGCCAAACCATCAAGCTTTGTCCCTGCAGAAAAATGTTGCTCGCTCCGTTGCCCACACACCAACACAGATGCCTCCTCTCCTGACAGTCTCCTCTCCTACCTAGGCATGCTGTCCCCGCCACCTTGTGCAGCCAGTCACAGACACTCTCAAGCTCCTGGCTCCTCCTTCTAGCTCTCCTAATTGGTGGATGCTTCATGTCCAGGAGCCAGGGGTGCATTTTATTAGCTGTAAGGCTTGGTGCTGGTGGTTGAGGACCATTACATTTTCACTGCCCCCCGGCCCTCTCCTCCCCCCATGAAAGAAAAAAAGAGCAAACACACTGCAGTGCACCACAAAAACAAACCTGGACTGGTCACGGAATCATCAACTGCAGTAGATTTCAACTCCACTATTTTATGACTGCAATCCAATGCAATTGCAACTGATTGCAACTGCATTGAACTGCTACTGACCATTTCAACTGCCGACGACTGCTCCGGGGTCTATACTGTGTCCTTTCTAATGAAGAAGGCTTGCAACTTATACAAGTAAAAAAGCAACAGTAACATGTCTAAATACCCAAAAGTCAAATACTAGAGAATACAAAATATTTAGGGATCCTAAACCATCCTAGTACCAGCAGTGAAGAAACACAGAAACATAGATCTGTTGGGCAGAAAAGGACTCTTTAGTCAACCAACATGTACCCTGCCTAATCAGTCTCTGCAGACCCTAACGGGTCTCAGGTAACCCACCTTCCTCCTTGTCTATTTTCTAATATACCACTATGTTTAACCCACACATGCTTGAAGCTCCCAAATGTTTTTGCCTCAATCACTTTCACTGGCAATCTGTTCCAGGCATCTATCACCATTTCTGTGAAGATGTATTTCCTCTTAAACTCCCCCTCCAACTTCATCACATGCCTCCTAGTCCTGGTGCTCTTACTCATTTGAAAGAAACTCCACTCCTGCTCCTAGCTGGTCTCCTGCAACCTTCCTGTTTTCCATTACACACATATGTTTAGCCCACACATGCTTGAAGTCCCCCACTGTTTTTGCCTCCACCACTTCTAATGGTAGACTGTTCATGGTTTCTACCACCTTTTCAGTGAAGAAATATTTCCTCACTTCTAGCTTCATCACATGCCCCCAGTCCTGCTGCTCCTTCTCATTTGAAAGAGATTTCCATCCTATATTCTGTTCACCCCGTGAGGTACTTGTAAGTCTCTATTATGTCACCCCTCACTCTTCTCTTTTCCAGGGTGTACATGTTGAGATATTTCAGTCTCTCCTCATAGGACTTCTTGTGCAGCTCCAGCATCATTTTAGCTGCCCTCCTCCAGACTTCCTCCACCATTTCTATGTCCTTTCTGAGGTGCAGCCTCCAAAACTGGGCACAGTATTCCAGTTGGGGTCTGACCAGTGAGCAATACAGTGGCAACACAATCTCCCTCTTCCTGCAGGATATTTCTCTTCCTATGCACTCCAGCATCCCACTTGCCCTACCCGCTGCTTTGACACACTGCTCTGCCACTTTGAAGTAATCAGATATGATAACTCCAAGGTCCTTTGCTTGTTCAGGGACTATCAGTACCTGCCACCCCATCCTATACTCAATCCCTGGGTTTCTATGCCCTAAGCTATGATTTAGAACTTTCTGGCACTGAACCTCAACTGCCATGCTTTGGACCACAACTCAAGTTTCCCAGATCCCTGTGCAATCTCTGCACTCCTTCCTGAGTGTCCACTTTATTGCAGATTTTGGTATCATCTGCAGAAAGGCGTACTTTCTATTCCAGTTCCTAGGCAATGTAACTTAAGAAGCTATTGAAGAGGTCTGATCCCAGTACTGAGCCATGTGGCACTCTGCTGGTCACTCCTCCCTTATTCGAGTGAATGTCATTGTTCACCACACTCTATCTCCTATCGATTAATCCATTTCTAACCAATTTACCATTTTGGTCCCATCTCCAGGCTGCTCAGTTTCTTTATCAGGCTGCTGTGCAGTACAGTGTTGATGGCCTTTCTGAAGTCTGTATAAGCCATGTCTACTGCCCTCCACTGATCTATTTTCCTGGACACCCAGCAAAAGAAATCTGTCAGATTGATTTAGCATGACCTCCCCCTGTGAATCCATGCTGCCTGTAGTCTTGCAGCCGACCAGATTCAAGATACTCTACCAGTCTTTCCTTCAGTAGTGTTTACATTAATTTCCCCACCACTGAAGTCAGGATGACCAGCCTATAGCTGCTAGCCTCCTCCCTGATGATGCTCTTATGTTGAGGGACCACATCAGCTCTTCTTCAGTCCTCTGGAGTCATGCCTGTTTCCAGCAAGCTGTTGAACACGGCTGTCAAGGGGCAGCTAGCACCTTTCTGAGTCTCGTTATAACCCTTGGTGTATTCCATCCAGTCTCATAGCTTTGTTTACCTTCAGAGCCGAAAGTCCCTTCTGGACTCATTCTTCTGAAAATTGACTTGTGTCCACCTCCCCCACCCCATTCCTGTTACTGCCTGGTGGTCTATCCCCCCCAGTCATACAATAAAATTGCCACAGCAGCTTGTGTATAATAGAGATAAATCTGCACATGACAACTTATTAAAACAATTAACTTGAGCTACCCATTGGCCTAGTAGACATACAACACACTTACATGCCAGTGACCTGGGTTTGGGAGCAGACTCAAGATATGCAGAGTGGGCAGTCTGCCTGAGAATCAGTGCTGCAACTGTCAGTGCTGTCTAGCTAGACAGGGAGTTTGCTGGAACTGATACCACAGAAACCCTTTGGAGGGCAAGGGAGCCTCCTCCTCCCAACAGTAGTTGTGGTGTCTGAGACTACATGGAAGGCTGGTATGGAGGGTGGTGAGAGGGAAGAAAAGGAGGGGAAAAACCTGCTGTTGTGAGGATGATGTCTGGCAGCATCCTTCTGCCCCATGCTGTAGATCGCCACTGGAGAGACAGTAGTGATAGTGAAGGAAGGGGCAGGGAGCTTCCAAGGAAGTATGCCACTAAGTGTGAGAACTTGGTGGGTAGCAACACTGGAGAAATATTTCTATGAGAAAGATTATCTTTATAGCAAATCTATTAAGTTTAGGAGCATTATAAGTGCTAATAAATAAATAATATTTGTTTTGTTAATCAGCATAACTGCAAAAGCAAAAGGGGATGGTGGCCCAGTGCTGCCCTATAACATTGGTGGTTTTGTGTGATTCCTGTAATTCCCCACAAATGAGACTGTCTGGGATGAAGCACATCCATGGAGCTCATTGTGCTAATCACTTCACTTTTTCTTTGGACCCAATGTAAAAACCATGGCAATCTTTGATTTGGAAAATTAATGGGAATCTCCATAAATGAATGTTACTCCTCCTCCACTGAAAATATGTCTACAGAATCTCCCATTCATTTCCCCAATCAAAGATGGCCATTGTTCTTTCACAGATTTACTAGAATTAGCAATCTAGCATTGTTTATGATCTTTGTGGGTGCATAACAAAGGTGAGGAACTGGCATTCACTCCTCACCTCCACTAACCATTCATGGAAAGATGTTGATGTGGGCTATAAAAGAAGCTGATATCCCAGCCACGGAAAGGGTGCAACCATGGTGGACCACTCATTGGGGTGTCAAGAGGAGGATCCATGAAAAAAGGGACAAAAAGGAAACAACAGATGGAAGTTTTTTATATACTAAGTAGAATGGCTGTGTCTGCCTTTTGAGCAGATTACTGTACTTCATCCACTAATTCCTTCTTCATCTAGCAAATTGCTATACATATAATACTGCACAGAGACACATTCAGTTGGTATCAAAACTAATGTAGTGTGCTCAGTCCCTTTTGGCTAAATAATCCAAAATGTTGGGACAAATGGGGTGGTATTCCTAATGACAGCCAAAACAGTTTTATAGAAAAATTAGGATATTTAGTATAAAGAAAATCATCATTATGGAACTCATCTTACATACACAGTATTCCCAAAGTGTGATAGCAGATGTTATGTAATTTCATATTAAAATAAAATATTGCAAATATATCTCAAGAAAACCTTATTCATTATTGCACATTCAATTAATTAACTATTGCACATATGCTTTCATAGTCACCTATTGCACAAACTCTTACAAATTATACTTACCACTAGTTCAAGTATCAACCTGATGGCAACTATGTGAGGGAACAGTATAATACTGTACTCATAAATCAAAGATTGCAACCAAGTAACAGAAATAAAAGTGCATAGTTACCCATTGGCTCAGATCCAAAGTTGCAATTTGCTGCAATGTTTTTTGGGTAAGATGGTACAGTAATTGTTGATAAAGTCACAATCCCAGTTAGATGGCTATAATCAGACTGTGCTAATATGTGCCATTGGTTAGTCAGTGCACATAAGTTACATTTAATTAGTACCCATTGGATAAACAGCTGAGGGCATAACTAGTTTAAAAGACTTCCCTCATGTGAAGGCAGAGGGGTGTTACAGTATTTATCTTTATTGTTAGACTGTGAAAACATTCTGACTGGTACACTGCATGGCTCCCCCCCAAAAAAGCTAAAATTCAGCTGTTTTAACTAAGTCATTATTTGTTGGTGGATTAACCAATCTGAATTGGGATTTTACCACTTTTTTTTGTATTATTTAATTTAGGTTGTAGTAATTTGGTTTTGTGATTATCCTTTTACTGTATGTTTTTCCATTTCATGACTGCTTCTACCAATTAATTCTTTATTGCTATATGGAACAAATAGTTCCTTTGTTATAATACCCTTATAAATGTCTTAATTTATCAGATTTTAACCACTAGCAACCAAGCCAGCTATCACAAATTGTAAAGTGAAATGTAATTTACTTACGTATGCTATTAACTATGCTGACTTAGGACACTGGAAAGCTATTGCTAAAAGAACTGCTGTCTAATAATTAAGGCTCTGTATCTATAAGAAATTGAAGTGGTTGAAATATTCATGAGTCCAATTCATGAAATATTTTCCTATAATTCATGAGCAATTAACTGACCCCACTATTTAAGAAGGCCTCCAGTGAGATATTCTGCCCCCAGTCAGATCCCATTGTGGTAAAACTTAGGGGTGGTGCCTCTTGGTTCCACATGGTCTCTTCCCAGTATACACTTTTGCAAGTATACTTGCTTTCCTATTTTTGTATTCTTGTATGGATTTATAATATAATAAATAATCTTTTTTTTACTTCAGTTACTGGACCAGTGTTTTGTGTGCTGCTCCACACTTCTTTATGTTGCTACAGCACCAGGTACTGTATTTCATCTACCGGGAGGTACAGTGCCAAAGTACCCTCCTGGGAAATGGTTGGCTTTAGTGGGGACTTCACGCCTGCGCACCCCATGTGGGGGGCTTTTCCCCCCACACCACCCAGAACTAAATATAACCTCCTTCATGGGATGGGCATGCCCCGAGGGGTAGAAACTGTGTGGGGGCATAAGATGACAGGAGTGAGGGGCAATCTCGAATCAAGATCACCCCTTTCACTGATGCCCTTGTTGCAGTACCAAAATTGCCACAACCAAATTCCATTGCCAACTTGGAGGGATACCTTATTCTGTCACCCCAAAGACTGCAGCTGCTTCAAGAGGGAGAATCAAAAACTGCAGATTTGGATCTGAGCCAGTGGGGACCTACTGAATGCACTTTTAGTTTCTGCCAGTTGACTACAATCTTGATCTGGGTACAACATTATACCCTGCTTCCTAAAATAGTTGCCATCAGAAAGATACTTCAACAAAAGGATAAGTGTAATTTATGAGAATTTGTGCAATAAGTGACTCTGGGAGCAGATGTGTAATATTAATTGGGTGTGTAACAGTGAGTAAAGTACTCATGAGAAAAATGTGCAATATGTTATTTTAACACAGATTTAAACTAAATGAAATATAAACTGTTTACCACACTTCAGGGATGTTGTGTATGTAAGCCGAGTTTCATGATTGGTGATTTTCTTCCTCTAAAACAAAATCCACATTTTTGTATAAAACTGTTCTGGCTGTTATTTAAAGTGCCATCCCAACTGGGGTCTTTGGCCCAGCATTGTGGTTTACTGTACAGATCATTTTCTGAGTCTACACAATTATGCATAAAGGAACCTTGTAAAAAACACCAATCATCACACATGCTAATATATTGAGAACTGAGCCCATAAACACAATAATAAATAATAGTAAGCTTAGCATCATAATAAACTGCTTTAATGAACATGAAAGATTACTAAGTTCTATAATATGTTTATATTATTCTTTAGAATTCTTTTGTATAGCTTAGCACCTAGTAAATAAGAGCAGATGGTAATCTGCTCACAAGATTTGGTGTAGTATTCGTACTGAAACCACTTGTCAGTAACAGTAGCCATCAGCAGATAGAAAGCGGGCTCATTATTTAATATTTTCTATATACATCAGTTTTCTGTGCCTTATATGAAGAGGGCACACATTTTTATTTAGGAAAGGGCTATCAGAATACTGTATTTTATAGGTTTCCTTTAGAAAAAATGTTGCTACTTATATTGTAATGGTAAGCAACCAGCCTGATAGCAGAATAAATAAAAAAAAAAATATTAGTTGACATCTAATTGCAATGTGTTATTTGAACATAGTTTCACAGGTGTGGCATTAGTGAAGGTCCTTTTCTTTTTGTACTCTGTCATCAGTTCTCTATGAACTACCAAATACTATACCAGACTGATATACCTTCTGTTTTGGTAGTCTGTCTGGCTTCCTCACCTGCTTAGACAATACATCACAAGGAAATACCTGCATAAACATTTTGAATATATTTCTAGCAAAATTACAGCCATCTTTTCCAGGTATAGGAAGTGATATAATAAACAAAGCTTTGAACAACCACATTGTTTTATTGTGCCACCATACCATTAAAAATGAGATCAAAGTTAACTACCCAATGTGTAAAACAGAGGTAACAGCTTAACCCCTGACATCATTATAGTTCTGATCTCATCTGGCATCTTTTGTCCAGACCAGTTTGAAGATATCTTATGAAAGATAAAAGTACATTGGTCTTTTTACAGAAACAGGAAGTCCTGCAAGCCAAAACATTTTCTTGTATGTTGTCTTGTTGTTGGAAGTACCCATTTGTTCACCTGACCAATCACAGTCTAACCTCAGGAAGCACATGCCATCTCCTGTATTAGGAACAGTGTTGTTAGAGAGTGAAGTTAAATGGCATGTGTCGACAGCAGATCAAAACAAAGAGATTAAATGAACAACTACTGTGGTGCTCACAGGGACCCATTATATTGATAGTTTCAGGCACTGTTTTTGTTATATTGTTTAATGTACAACAACAGCATTGTTAGAAGCGGAAACAGAGTTTTCTAAAGGTTGAACTCGTAACCCGAGCACAAAACTATGCAGGATGATATGTGATAGCATATTGAATTAAGTCGTTCTTGAAACCTGTAAATAAGCCTTATAGTACCAGGCATTTTCCCACACAGCTTTCTCACTCTCTAAGGGAATCTAAAATTACTGTATTTGATGGGACTGAATTTATATATGGAATAGAATAACAGCTGACTGGGAGATAACTCCTTGGTACAAAATAAAGAAAAGGACAAAAAGTGAAAAAAAAAAACTATGATGCCAATTAACCAGCATTTGCTCCAGGTATTAGCCACTGAGTAATTTGACTTTTTAAATCATTTTGCTATTTTTTTAATGGACCATTGTTGGCTGATGATTTTAACTATGTTAGCAGGTGACCATTAGGAGATGACCATTTAAAAAAACTCTAAGATAGTGAAAATGCTAAAAAAAAGAGGTAGTGGCTAAAAAAATACAGTGTTTAATAAAAGGCTAATTATTTTTGGTGTCTAGAGGAAACACCATGATTAAATCACCCCCAGTCAAGCTAATATAGATGTTACTACAGTACATGTGAAAAGCCTGTTAACAGTGTTATATCAGGAAAGACTTTATTTTAGCACTCGGAACTCCTTTATCCAACTTAATGAAGAACTCAGTTTATTAATCTATGATAACTAAGGTTAGTTTAAAGGATAACTGCACTGAACCTGAAAGTCAATTTTCACAGTAGAAGTAGTTTTTTAAATGCTGGTTACAATTCTGTTATTGTGTCCATCTATATGGGCCTACTAGTAACCATGATGGTTGTTTCTGATTTCCACTGTGGAATAAAATGCCATTTTAGAACTGCATGATGTAGTTTATGTCCCTTCCAACTAGAGGTGTAGGGAAGTAAAGTTCTGGCCATGAAGTGGACACTTCACGTTATCATCCAGCAATGTGAAGTGCCCATTTTAAAGCCCCACTTCACCACTTCACATTGTAATTAAGACTTTGAATTGTGATTGTTCACTCCACCTTAATTCACTTTAAGGTGGAGTGAGAAGTCTATTGGCAGCCAACACACATATCACATGGCTTACACTAGTGTAAGTCACCTGCTTCAGCCTGGCAGGCAGGGAAGTGACTCATACTTTGAAGACAGTTTTACTTTCCCCTTGCATTAGGAGAAAGAGGTTATGTGGAGAACTTGGAGTGAGAGAGAAGAAAAGCTGTTTGAAAAACACTTAAAATCTTTTTTTTTTGCTCTAGGAGCTTTTGTTTTATCTGTTGTCTGGATTTATGTTTGTGCAGTATTTCTGTTTAGTATTTGGTTTATTAATTATTTCTGTGTGTCTGTGTGTGTGAGTTGTTGTGGAGAGTTTTAGTGATCCCACAATGGAGGGTGAGAAACGTGGAGGGTTTAGTCGATGTGGCAGCAATCAGGTGGGCCTGCACATGCATGGTGGCCAGCTTTGTCTGGACCAGAGCACCATCTTGAGGGCCCACCCCAAAGACAGAGATACTGGAGTTGGTGCTGCCATGGAACCAGCACCTCCTGTGGCACCACCAACCAGTCCACCCCAAGTGGCAGCAGCACCTTTGTCCCCCGTGCCAGTGGCTCAGCAGCAGAAAGTGAGGGAGAAGGAGGATGAGCCACAGCAGCAGATGTAGCAACAGGTTTCTGCACCCCCAGCCCCAACTGTAGAGCCACAACCCCTGGCTCCCACACCATCTGTGTCCCCCCGCCTGTGCCTGGTCCTCCCCGCACCTCCTTAGTGTGGGCTTTTTTTACTACACTGCTGGGGGACAGCATTGTAGTAAGGTACAATTTGTGCAGTGTCAAGATGCACCATGACCCCTGAGGAAGTCACCTCGGCACAGGGGGTCAGCGCACCCATATGTATAATCACTACCACCTAGAGTGCCAGGCTAAGGTCACCGAACAGGCCAGCAAGTCTTCAAGTAATCTGACACAGGTTTTATTATCCATTTTTCTTGTTGTTTGCCTCCCCCCACCATTGTGCACCATTATGTGTATAAAAAGTTAAGTGTGTGTTCCATTTTTGTTTTGCATAACCTTGTTTACCTCCCAAAAATGGTGATAATCATGCCCAAAAACAGCTGAAATGAAATTAAGTAAAAAAGGGTTGTTCTTGCTCTCATTATATTCCAACTTAACAAAACGAGAAGGCCATAACTCCACATGAATTAATGCCAATAAAATACTTTCACTGCTAGTGCAAATGTACATATGGCAAATCAAGGCACACAGTAAATTAATGACCCTTGCACTTTGGCAGTTAGGCCTTCATTAGTGTGCTCCCTAATGAAAGCCTAAGCACTGAAGCGCAGTGGGCATTGTGTGTGCCTTGTTTTGCTATCAATAAAGTTGCAGTAGCATTGCAGAGTTTTTATTTGCATGTATTCATATAGTGTGATGGCTTTTTGTTTTTGTCTTGCACTTTTGGAGTCAGATGCTGTGTACCAGCAACCTTTCACATAGCGTAGTGTGCTTCTTGCAGCCCTGTTTTATTCCTACTTAACATTGTCTGTTTACCCTGAAATATTTTTGGTGCCTCAGTAATGTTTCCTTTCTGGCATGATGGGTTTGTTTGTTAAAAAGCAGGGTTGAGCAATACAATAATAATGTGCTAAACAGCATGTGTGCAGTGCACTGTCATATGCACACACTGTCCAGCTCCTTGAAAACATATATGATGACTTGTTCCACTGTTGATAGTATAAAGAATAAAGATAAGAATATATAACTTATATTTTATTTGTACCATTATCAGCAGTGGACTAAGTCATATAATATGTTTTCAGAGTGCTTGGTGAGCAGTGTGCACCTCACAGTGCACACATGCGGTTTAGCAGATCATAGCACTGCTCACTCCTGCTTTTCAACCAACCCGACAGAAATGAAATATTGCTGAGGCACCCAAAATATTTCATGGTAAACAGACATTATTAAGTAGGAATATAACAGGTCTAGACCAGTAGCACTCTGCGCTAACACTGCGGCTGGATGCTGGTGAAGGCCACTAGCTGCAAAACTGCCACTGCCAGACTAAACTATAAAGCCAGCACTCCAGATGAATAAATTCAAAGAAAAAATGTTCACTGCTACTGCAAATTTCTTGATGGAAAAACAAGACACACAAAAAATTACCCCTGTGCTTCAGTGCTTAGGCCTTCATTATGGGGCCACCAAAAGAAAGCCTAACCACCAAAATGCAAGGGTCATTTCTGTGCCTAGTTTTGCCATCAATACATTTGCAATAGCAGATGGTGAACATTTTTTCTTTGTATTTATTGGTCTGGAGTGCTGGCTTTCTAGTTTATGGTACAAATAAAATATACATTATATATTCTTATCTTTATTTATACCATCAACAGTGGAACAAGTCATCATATATGTTTTCAGGGGCTGGACAGTGTGTGCACATGACAGTGTGCTGAACACATGCTGTTTAGCACATTATTACACTGCTCACTCCTGCTTTCCCACACATGCACACAGCAAGACAGAACTAAAACATTACTGAGTCCACTAAAATAATTTATTTTTGGAAAGAGACATTATTAAGTCGGAATATAACAAGGAAGTGAAGTAATTAATGGCACACTCCTTCATGCATGCAGTGCTGCCACACAGTCCTCAGAATTAGTGTGCACTACCAAAATGCTGCTGTCTTATGTCTAGAAAATCCCCACACCACACAAAGAGAAATGAGACCATAACATGGAATGAAAAGTCTACATTAATTAATGGCACACTCAGTCACGTGTGCACACACTCTAATAAGAACTAAGTGCTTTGCTGCTGCTGTTGGAATTTCATGTAATGCTGCTGTTGACCTGACTGGGGTGATGCACAGTGTCTTGCCAAATGGTATGCTGGAAGGATAAGCCGACCATTGAGTTAACCATCCAAGATGATGAGACTGAAAACGCCGTTGGTTGCCCAAAGTGTGCTGCACTGACTCCAACAGGAAGGATGCCCTTTGTGTGTACACTAATACTACCCTTGGTAAGTTGATTAATGTACCTGCCTGGCACCATCATTGTTTTCCACAGAACCTAACCTTAACTGTTATATATATATTATATATATACTATATATATGTATATTTATAAAATTGTTTTCTGTATATATACATGTAATCATTGTTTTGCTTTATATCACAGGTCACATAGTTGCAGTTGGTGTGCGCATTTCTGTGCTTGATGAGGAATTGTGGCGTTGGAATACTGTCAAGCCAGCAAAGGTAAGTGTTTTTTTTGGGGGGGTGTCATTTGCAAGCAAGTTCCATTAATGGTTCATTGTTTGGTTAATTCTTCACAGGTTTTATCTGCATCCTCCTCCAGTCCAGTAGTGATGGTCATGGATTCATACCACTTATTGCGTGTCTCCCGGCCTGGGGGTATGATGTTGAACTTGTTATTTGGAGAAAGCAATAATGACAGCACACAGCATCAGAAAGTTTCCTGCTAAAAGAGATGAAGGAGATATTAGTATTTGATTGCAGTAACACATAAAATGTGGCTGTTGCATCCAGTCATATATGCTGAGTAACAGATAGCAAACTGTCTCACTAAGCCACATGAAGAACAAATCATCACAATCACAAAGTTAGTACCTGTAACCCATACATTGTGTCACTGTCCCTATGTCTTAACTCAAGTTACATTGTAAAACACATCTTGTCAAGTCACAACCTGGATCAAACTTTGTTCAACACTGGCATGGCTGGAGCAGCAATACAGTGTGTGATGTGCTTAACAAATATGTTATGTGACGTACATGTCACCTACTTTATATGAATTGGATTTGCTCTCTTTTGAAAAAAATGAACAACAAAAAAGAACTGATTAAATAAAATTGATATATTTACCAGTCTGGAAATGGATATCCTGTAGGTGGCTGTAGACGGTACTGTAGTACCATAGTTTACCAGTGAAGGAGAGTGCTTGAAACTGTTAACCTGTAAAAAAAGAAAATAGGTTGACCGTATGTGTTTGACCACTGCATCTAAGAAAAGCAACAGGAAACATAACACAGCTAAAGGAAGTTCCATAGTATAAAACATTAGTACACATACTCACTTTAAAGTATTGATAGTAAGAAGCCTTGCAGCTGTGGCTGATGGATGTGGTTTCCTCTCTGATTCCATCTGCCATGGCATGGGCAGGACACAGGATAGAAAACATCGGCATTCTGGTGGTGGTCATGGGCACATGATGATGACATTCCCTCTCACTATCTGGTGGCTTTGGCTAACAGCAGTTTTCTGGTGGTGGTCATGGAAGCACATGATGACATTCCCTCTCACTATCTGCATCTGGTGGCTTTGGCTAACAGTAGTTTTATGGTGGTGGCCATGAGAGCAGCTGTAGCCTGCAACACATTCCCTATAACTGCCAGACACACAAGGGTGGGTGGCAGGTGGGATATAGTATGCATTGTGTTACAATATGACATATGGAATTGAAGTCATTCTGAGCAGGACACTGATTTAACTTTATGAAAAACAAAACATGTACCATAGAAAAAATGTGACAGCCTTTTAACCACTTCACTTAAAACCTACCAACATCAACCTCATCATCATCATCATACACAAAGCTGCCCTCACATTCTCAATGTCTGAATTGTGCCCACTAGGGAATTCTTTCTCCATCATGTCATCATTTACTTCACTGGTAGGCCATTTCATGTTGCCAGTGCCACCAGGATGGTCCATTTCTACAACATCAGCACAATCATGACCATGCTGGGGTACGAATACAGAGGTTGCAGTTCGAGCTGGTATGTGGCACCTCATTCATCTTTATGAATGTCAGCAAGCTGACATCTGAAGGAGAGAGCTTTGTATGATGATCCCGAACTACTGCACCCACTCAACTGAATACCCTCTCGACACATACACTGGAGGGTGGGCATGTCAGGTATTTCAGTGCCACTGAGGTCAGCTCTGGCCATTCACTGACCTTTTCACTCCAGTATAAAAGAGGATCATCAGTTATTGACAGATGCCTGTTTTCAGCCAAATATGAGTCAACCATTCGCTGTGCTGCACGAAGTCTGGTGGTTGACGCAGCATCCTGTTCTCCGGATTCATTTATGTCATAAACCCCGACTTGGGACAAAGCACCCCGAAGTGGGTTAATGACAACTAGTTTTGATGACAGATCACCTGGAACTGCAGCTGCCTTATAAGATGTGCTTGATACTGCTCTAAACTGACCTTCAGACTGGTTATGCTGGTGAGGTTTGCTGACCTTGGCATGTGATGTCTGTGCCCCATGAACCAAGTGCACCAGTTGCCCACTGACATTTTTTACTTGTTCAGGTCTTCCCTCAGTAGTGAAGCAATTCCACATTTGTATCACGAGTCCAGCATTGTTGCTATTGCAAAGTCATCATTCTGCTGAATGCTTAAGATGTGCCAGTTGTGGTCGAATAGTGTCAGTATGTGTTTCAGCAGCACACTGCTTGTACAGTCTCCGGAACCATCAAGGCTGTGCTATAGATTCAGCAATGTCTGCCTCAACACCCACAGCAGTGGAACTGATTAGCTAATGGAGGCAGACTCACCACTCACTGCCTGTGTGACATGTTCAAAAGGCCTCAAAATTGTTATTACATAGTCCATGAGGTGCCACTGTTCAGTTGTGAGAGACATGGAGGCCCCGGAAGTGTCACAGCTAGTGTGCATGATGAGATATTCTGAGATGGCATTGTATTGTTCATACAACCTCTCTGCCATGTATAAAGTGGAGTTCCACAGGGTGACAACTTCCAGCTTGAGGCGGTGCTGCGGGAGGCTGTTTTGGATCTGCAACTGCCAAAGTTGGTCATGGGCTTTTGCAGAGCATGAAAAGTGAGAACAGATAATGGCGTGCAGCTATCAACATTTCCTTTATATCAGGGTACTTCAGAAACTCCTGCACCACAAGATTTAAACAGTGGGCCATGCAGTGAACCCAAACAAGGCCACCATTCATGATGCATTTAACTACATTTGACCCATTGTCACTTGCTATAAACCCAGCTTTCTGGGACAGGGGGTTCAGCCACTCATCGGTTTTAGTCAGAAGCAAGTCCAGCATGTTTTCACCAGTGTGTGAACAGGTCACACTGCACATAGCAAGCGCTGCATGCTGTCAAATTCCTGGAAGATTTCAAGATCATTATCCTCCCCCTCATCATGCCTGTAGTAATCCTCTGCAGTTATTTCATCACTACTGCAGACATTCCTACTTGGTCTTACACTCATGGAAGGGGATAAAATGCTCATTAAGGTTGATGATGAGTGTGAATGCCCCACTATGGCATTAGCTGCCATCTGGTGCCGGGTCTACAGTGCCATGTGCCTGTTCTTATGATGTGTATTCTGGCCCCCCATGCTCAGATGACTCCTCTTTTTACCTCGACTCATATGCGCATGGCAAAGCTGGCAGATTGCAACTGACTCATCATTTGCATCTTGCATAAAAAAATCCCAAACAAGAGATTGTGATCCCCTACTTTTATTTTTTATTTTATTTAGTTTTTGTTGACCGGGTAAGTGCACTAGACAAATCCTGCCTATTTTCAGGCATGACCCAGGGGAAGGGATACAGATGAATGCCAACTGACCTTGAACCAGATTAAGCTGTTGGTGGTATTTTTTTTTTTTTAGTGAATGAGGGAAATTTGGCCAGGACACTGGGGAAATTCCCCTACTCTGCTTCTGGTGAGCAGGGGGAACCTTTTGCTGGTGACTTCAAGATGGCTGCTGTTCCAGATCCCGGTGGAGGTGGTGGAAATCCTACGGAAGGCAGGGGAGCTATCCTTACTGATATGGAGACTGAGAACAGAGTGGTGAAGAGTTCTGCTGTATGCACATTGCGAGAGCACTTTCAAGAAAGCTGCAGAGAATACCGTGCTATGGGAGAGGCAGAAGCCATAACGAAACACAACATGGAGCTTACGGATGCTGTTGCAGTTCAGAATCAGGAAGTTGGTGGCCTGGATGATTTTCAGGATGGCAAACGGTGCACAGAACCTCCGATTGTGGAGGAGGAGGGTTCGCTAGGTCCTGGTGCGGCTAGGATGCCTTTCCAACCAGAGGAGGAGCGTGGAGCTATGCAGAAGTCACAGGTGACATCGGAGGGCTTTCCAGCCAGGGACTGGAGCAAGGAGACCACCCTGCTCGATGCAGGCTGGATGTGAAAAGATGGGAAATGGATTCCAGATGCTGAATGGCTCACTTTTTCACCGGAGGGCATGGCTGCTCAGGAGTCTCCAGGGCCAGTGCAACCTGATGAGGTGCAGATGGAGGCAGGTAGTGCTGCTGGTGGTGAGCCTTTTTTTCATGTTGGGACAGACTCTGGGGCTGCTTCTGGGTAATCGGGTGTCCCCCCCCTTCCTCCCCTCGGAGGGAACAATTTAATAAAGGTCCTCGCTTTTTGGACCTATTTCATAACAATCATTTGGAACAAGCCCCCAAATGGAATGCTGTCCGTCTTAGGTACGGGGGGGGGGCTTCCAGAACCACCTGACCATTTCTTCGTGGCCCGTAGGCTACTCAAGGGATCGATGAATTTCCAAGCATCAGATATCTATGCCCTTATTAACATTCGAGGGGAAGAAACATTTGATATCAGTTTCAAATCCTTTGTAGGACTTGATAAATTTTGGCAAAAATATGATTCCCTCAAAAAAAACCTTTGTGGACTCCATTTTGGGCAATTCCTATTACAAAACCACTGTTTAAAACTGTTCATGTTATGTTTCGAAATGAAGGGGTAAATGTGGGGGATATTTTGTATTGGCTTAAAAGTAAATGTACTGTCCTGGGTACTTCTGAACCTGTCATTGATGGGGAGGGCATTTGGACAGGTGGTTGGAGGTTTAAAATAAAATTGCATATTGTGGGGGATTTGGTACAACATATTCCAAACAGTTTTTTCCTGGGTAGGGATCGAGGTGTCTGCTTTTACCCTGGTCAACCCAAGGCATGTTACAAATGTGGAAGCCCACATCACCTTAGCAGTGCTTGTGACAAAATCAAATGTGCCTTATGTAGGGAACTAGATCATGACAGTTATGCATGTCGCAATGTTTTTCGCTGTAATTTGTGTGATACCCAGGGTCATGCATATCATCAATGTCCATATGCTGGCCAGAACAATTCTGGTGGGTTAGATAAAGAAACCTTGATTTCGGATGCACAAGGCCGCTTTAGGCCAACTACAGAGGAAGTGGCCTTCACTGACCCCAATCCTCCTGGTCCAGACCACATGGGTTCGTCTCCCCCTGCGGGAGATGCATCTGATTCTTCTGGTATACCTCCTGTTGTTGTCCACCCACAGGAAGGTCAGGAGTGCATTGACCCTCTGGTGCTCGTAATTGCCCCCCCATCTGCCCCGGAGTTTCAGGCGCCTCATTCAAAACGAGAGACATGATCCCATGCCAAAAAGCTTGTTTTACTGCCCCTTACTACTATGCATAATACTTTTCAGGTTCTGCAGGATGTAGAAGGAGACTCTGAATCTGATTTATCCGTTGCCTCAGGGGTCTTATCTGGGATGGAGTGTGATGAGGAGGGAGGACCTGAATTCTTGGCATCTAAAAAGAAGTCGGGACGAAAACGAAAAAAAGACAAGACTTAGTTAATGCGCACTGGCTTTTTTGTCAATAGCTTCCTTGAATTCTTGTAGCCTCAAGAATTCAAAAATGTCTAGGGCTTTGCACTTTGTAAAACCTTACCTGCAGATATTATTTTTCTGCAGGAGTCATTTTCTACCCTTACTGATGTTAACTATACCAAAAAATTGTGGCGTGCAGGACCCTCTTTTTGGTCCTTTGGCTCAGACGTTGCAGATGGAGTAGGGGTATTATTTTGTCATCCTTTCGTTCGAGTTACTGGCTTGGTTGATATAGTCCCAGGGCGGGCCCTACTCCTAGACTGTGTTCGCTGAGGGTTTTTTCTCCGGGTCATTAATGTTTATGCACTTCAGGTTAAATCAGCCAGGGTTGCTTTATTTTCTGACATGCAACAATATTTGTCTACCCCTAGGCATGTCATTCTGGGGATTTCAATTGTGGATTGGATATTAAATTTAAAGATCACACGCAGCGTAAGATATATTGTGATTCTCATGCCTTGTTTAAATTATTGTCAATGGCATCCTTGACAGATGTTTATAGAACATTAAATTCGAATCCAGGATTCACTTATAAATGTGGTAATCTTGCAACATGGATTGATTTTATTTTTTCTTCCAGATTTTTGTTACCTTATTCTTTTTTTTTGGTCCCATGTGAATTCAAGGATCATTTCTTGTTACAAGCAAAATTTTCTTTAACTAAGATTCCACTGGCTTTTCCGGCCTTGCCGGCTAGGCGGAAATTAAACCCGACAATCCTTGCCACTGTACGCTATCAGATATGTTCATTTCAGGCTTTTGATAATTGGCATTCGGTAGCTGAGATGTATGATTCCTGGGTGGATTGATGGATGGACACTAAAATGGAATTTCGACGGGCCTCAAAGACACATCATTGTGCTACCCAGTCCGCAGATTACCTTGACTACTTAAAACTCAGAGCACAGTTCTATAAACTACTGTCACGGTCTTCAGTTTCTGATGATTTTGTTAAGGAACGACATACTTAGACAAAGTATGAGGAATTACCATTATGGCAAGGCATGCAAAATTCATGAAGACTTATCCTATGGGCTTAAGTCTTCACCAAGTTCAGATCCTTATTCAGCATGCAAACAAGCTTTGGATAGTAAACTTATGGAGGGTCTTTATGATTTTCAAGGGGTTCTACGCACTGCAGACACCGACATGCTACAGATAGCAGGGAACTTTTTGCGATCCCAACATGGTACAGTTTTTCAGTCCACCATTTTATGGGAGGATTTGTTTACTTTTCATCCACCTACCATAACTACCTCTGAGTCTCTTATTCTAGATGCTCCAATAACACTGGCCGAGGTTAAATCAGAAATAGCACACTTAAAATTTGGAATATCACCTGGTCCAGATGGTTTAATTAATGAACTATACAAGCTCATGGCAGATGACATCAGTGTCATCCTGACTTTAGTTTTTAATGAGATTCTGGATTCTTCACGGATACCGGCCAGTTTTTTGGATGCTTTGACGTTTTTTTTATTTAAAAAAGGGTTAAGCACCATATTAAGAATTGGAGACCGATCTGTTTATTAAATACAGATTACAAAATTTTTTCGGCCATCCTGTGTCATCGGCTTCAACAGGTTGCTCCCTTTTTAGTACACCCGGTGCAAACATGTTCTATCCCAGGGAGACATATTCAGCAGAATTTGACTCTGTTATGGAACGTGTGTGAGTTCTGGTGCTTAGGGAAACTTTCAGGGTATTTACTTTCTCTGGATCAGGCAAAAGCCTTTGATAAGGTGGCACACAGGTTTTTATTCGATGTTCTCCGACGATATGGGTTTTCTGTTAAAACAAGAACCTGGGTGGCACTTTTATATAACAACGCTCACAACTTCCCAGTTGTAAATTGTTTGGTGGGGAAAGGGATTGATTTTTGTAGAGGAGTGTACCAGGGTTGTCCACTCAGTCCCTTACTATATACCTTTGTTTTGGATCCTTTGGTTCAGGAAATCCTTCATCATCCACACATTTAAGGCTTAACTCCGTCTCTGGAGGTTCCACCTCAGTGTTTAGTGGTATATGCAGATGATATGTGTTTCTTGCTCAAGGATGTAACAGAAGGACTAGCCGCATTACATATAGTGGAGTGTTTTGGTTGGATTTCAGGAACATCCATAAATTATGAGAAAAGTGCTGGTTTTTTTTAGGCAATGGGGTTTCTGTTTCCATGATTGGACAGATAACTGTTTCTTCGGGGCCCATCAAGATTCTAGGATGTTTTTTTGGTTCTGGAGATTTAAATGATATTAATTGGCAATCACGTATTGAAATAGGAGAAAAGAAAGTACAATTGTGGAAAAACTGGTCATTTTCTAAACAGAAACATGTATTAATCATTAAAACATTTTTACTTCCCTTATTTCTTTATTTGAGTTCAGTTTTTCCCTTACCTAGGAATCAGGAGACCCATCTGTATAGTATTTTTTTTTCAAGTGTTGTGGGGTAGCAGATTGAACCCAGTCAAATGGGATTTTACTTATCTTCCAATTAAGGCAGGAGGTCTAGGGATGATTAACCCGGTAGTCTTTTATTTTTCTTTTTTTATTAAAACTACTTTTCAAGAATGGTCGACCGCAACCTGTCATCCATGGGATGCCTGGACTATGGCTTTTCTCCAGGATTTCTTCTCAAAGTGGTCTACTTTAGCACCTATCGTGAAAATTAATTACAAAGTTCCCTCTTTTTTGCCAATAGTGGTAACTAAGCTTCGTGCATGGAGGGTGGTTAAAGATGAGGTTTTTTGGCTTATTCGGAAAGGTCTTTATTAATATATAATGTCCCAGAATTTTTTTGTTCAGGTGGATTTTCCCAGGTGTAACCCCTCGAAAGTACCACTAGCTCTTAAAATTCTCACAGATGGGAGGATCCCGGCTCGGATGTGGGATATTACATGGTTAAGTTGCCATGGGAAGCTTGGGGTTAAGGGAAATTTAAAACATAAAGCTTTAACAGAAAGAAACTGCATCCGCTTTGAATGTGTGGCTATAGAAGAAACCCAGACTCACTTTTTCCACAATTGTCCACATACAGTACAGTTTTGGTCTGCTTTGTCTGAGAAATGGGGTTGGGGAATAGCTTGCCAGATTACATATGAATGTTTGGTTTTAGGAGAATATTCAGGATATTTTTCTCGTTTTCATCCCAGCACTCTTCATGTAATTTTTGCTTGTATCAAGTTTTATCTTTGGCAAGCATGATGTTCTTTTTCTATACAACGTACTTGTATTTTACCTAGGGTATTGATCAGTCAAATTGAGATGGCTTTACGGATACAAAAAGATTTTGAATACCATCATATTCCGAGTTCATTATTTTTTGAATACTGGAAACATGTTTATTGGATTTGAAATGTTTTGTTGTACTTATTTTTTCATTTCTTTATTTATATTGCTTTGTTTTGTATCTGAAATGTGTATAGTGATGCTTTATTTCCAGTTTTACTTTCAATTTGTTTCAACTGAGTATTTGTACTGATGGTTTTTGGTTTTGGCAATAAACAATTCCCCTACTCTTGGCCAGTAGGGGGACAGGCTATCTCGCTGTATGATGGCCACTGTAGGAGAGCATTTGGAAGAGGAGGAGGTGGGTGCAGCAGGTGGAGAGGCCATGCTGCTCACAGAATCAGAATCCCAGATCAAAGCATTTCTGGAGATGGATAGCGAGGAGACTTTTCATGAAGCAAGTGCAAAGAGTGAGTCGTTTATTTTTAATCAAAGTTTATCTATGACAGAGAAACCTGATGGGAGTTCCTTTAATGCTAGGACAACGGAGGATCCTGAGTTCTCAAATGTTATGGCTACCAGAGTAAAATCAACACAGATGATGACCAGCTCCCCTGTCAAGTAAAGCATTCAGCTTGACAACAGGAATGCAAAAGTGCAGCCAAAATTCATATCGCAGAGTGCAGGTGAGCTAAAACCTGAAGCGGCATCTTGCCATTCACGGGGAGTTTCTAGTGAGGCTGGCAGTGATTTCTCAAGAAATGGAGAGTGCCAAAAGCTGGTAGCAAGCCGGGAGGAGCTGGTCCCACAAGTTGGATTCAATTCTGCATCCCCGGTATCCCCTGCAGTGGTACCTGTGAGTAACACCCCTTCTCTGAATACTTTTGCTGCAGTGCAATTAACTAAAGAAGTTGGCTTTGTTTTCAAATCAACAGGGGTCTGTAGCATTAATCCAGGCCCACAGACATTGATTAAATATCAGACTGAAGTTAATCAACAAAAAGGGGTGATGGAATTTAGTTTTAATAAACCTAGAAACCCTCAAATAACAATGAAACCACCTAAAAACGTTTCTAAAGATGGGGACAAAATTAACTCTAAACATACGAGAGAAGCACTAAAAGTTTTACATGTGGCAGCTTCTGATGTTCACGACAAGAACTGGTCAGCCCAGAGTGCTCTTCTAGCTGCTGGCTGGGAGAAATCAGTAAATGGGGTATGGTCTCCAGATTTGGCGTGGGATGCCTGGCTCAACCTTCATAGTGATTCCCCAGAGTGGAAACCAGGAGGAAACAAAGGGGTTCAAGCAGATGGGAGGACAGAAAAGGGCCCTACTGTAAAGAAGTTCTCTGTGGGTTCTGCTTCTACAGATAATTTGGTCTCTAAAAAGATACAGGACTCAGTAGTAGACCAATTAGACAAACAGCTGCTTATGGAGAAACCTTTAATGTCTGCATTTTTTGCTCAAGCTAAAAGAGAAGCTGCGCCTCGGTGCAGCGCTGTTCGTATTAAATATAAAGGTGGTTTGGTAGAAGAACCAGACAGATACTATGTAGGGAAATGCCTTATCAAAGAATCATTGCATTTTACTCCCAGAGATGTGTTTGCTTTTATTAACATCTTGGGAGAAGACAATTATGATATAAGTTTTCGTTCTGCCTATTTACTGGATTTATTCTGGGAAAGATATGGTCAAGTAAAGTTTTCCCCAACCTGGACTCCCTTTTTAGTAATTCCCTTGACTAAACCTTTAATTAAAAATGTCACGGTGACATTTAGGAATGAGGGAGTCCACGTTGAGAATATTACTTATTGGTTATCACAAAAATGCGAGGTGCAAAGTGACCCTGAACCTATTCTAGATTCAGAGCAGTTCTGGACAGGGGGGTGGAAGTTTAAAGTGAAATTACGACAGTCTGATTTGGGTATAGAACATATTCCTAATTCTTTTTTATTGGGGAAGGACAGAGGGGTATGTTTTTACAGTGGTCAGCCAAGGGCCTGTTATAAATGTGGTTCTAAAACACATCTTTCAAGTACCAGTGACCAGCCTAGATGTGATAATTGTGGGGAGGTGGAACACATCACGATGCAATGTGCCAACCATACAAGATGTGACCTCTGTGAAGAGTATGGGCATGCTTTTAGGGAACACCCATGGGCCGCCAAGAACAAGGCCACTTGTGGGAACCCTGACTTGCTAATTCAGTAGGCCCAGGAAGCTGTGGAGAAAACGGGTGGTACTATTGTTGATTTGGACCCCCCTTACCCCCCAGAGTAGTGGACACCCAAACTGTGACTAACACTACTCGTCCTCCTGACCCCCCCCGAGTTAACACAAAAACCAACTATAATTGATGCAATGGTACCTAAATCCGATCTGATGGAGCCAGTTTGCTATGTGGATCCAGAAGAAAAATCTGCAGAGGTTTCTACTCCACAGTCCCCATTACCTCCAAGAAGGTCAAGCAGAAACCTTGAAACAGTTTCACTCCCCTCAGTCGAGCCGATTGAAACCCAGAATTCATATGCTGCCTTTTTTACTGCTTGAGGAGATTTAGAAATAGAGGTGGGGGACTCTGATTCTCAGAGATCTGTTCAGGATACCCTTGGTATCCCTGTGGAGGATTATAAAGAAAGGAAAAAGAAAAGAAGGAAAAAATGAGGTCTTTCCTTTTCTAACTGGGTTTTATGGTTGGAAGTCTTTGGGGCTATCTCAATACACACAGTATCTTAAATAGTGCTAAAAGACAAACAGTTTTTCAACTTGTGCACAATAGAAACATTTCCATTTGTTTTCTGCAAGAAACCTGTATGTTCTCTAAGGAGCAAATATCATCCTTTAAAAAAGATTGGCTATTGGGACCTTCTTATTGGTCCTTTGGTAGAGAGAAAGCTGATAGTATTGGGATTCTTTTTAATTCTTTCCAATTTATTTTATATAAACTAATCAAATTAGTCCCAGTTAGGGTTTTAATTATTGATGGGAAATGGAAATCTAGTACGTATAGATTTATCAGTATATACAAACCCCAGACAAAGGGAGCCAGAATTACTTGTATGAAGGATATTCAGCCTTATCTGGTCACCTCATTACACATTCTCTGGGGAGGAGACTTTGATTGTAGTTTAAATTTAAAGGGTGTGTCAGCTAAGAAAATATATGGTGATTCCAACTGCTTGCAGTCAATTGTGCAAACTGCAGAGTTGAATACATGTAACCTGTTAGATAAAAAGGGCTCTGGTTGTACCTTTTTTAAGGGGAGAGCTGGATCTATGATAGACTATCTTTTCACATCTAAAGAATTCCCTGTTACATCTGTTATTACAGTCCCAGTAGAGTTCTCAGATCACATACTAATTCAAGTGGAGTTGGGGGACATTGTTAAACAAAAGGGTCTGGGGAAAAGATGGAAGTTAAATACTTCTGTTTTGCAAGATAAGATAGTCATAAATTCAGTAAAATTGATTCTTAAAGCCAGATTATCAGTGGCATTCTTATATCCTGATCCTGGGGAATGGTAGAGGGAAACTAAATATGATTGTATAAAATGGTTTAAAAGTTATGGGACACGTCAAAGGAATCCCAATTTTTTTTCTTATTTAAAATTAAGATCTCATTTGCAACACTTAACTTCAGTAGCTAATACCTCTAGACAGGATTTTTCTGTACAAATAGATACACTAAAGCAGCAGATGTGGCAATTGCAATATGATAGAGATAGAACACTTCAAGCTTTTCTTAATAATCATTTAAATAAATCGGTTATAGGTGACCCTTATGTATTATGCAAAACTCTTAGAGATTCTACTTCTATAGAGTTTTTGGATCATAATAACAGTAGAATAGAGGATGTTGATTCCATTAACACTATTATTGATCTGCATTTTCAAGCTTTACATCCACAGTCTAACCCCTCTCGCCAGGATATAGAAGGTTATTTAGGCCTCCCCTTCTGTGATTTCTAATATAAAGAAACCTTTTTCCCTACAAGAAATAGAAACAGTAATTAATGGCTTAAAAGATAATATTTCTCCTGGCTTAGATGGTTTATCCAACCTCTTTTACAAAACTTTTCAGGAAGAATTGGTACTTGGTTTACATTCGGTATTTAACAGATTTTTGGTGGGAGATCCTATCCCAGAGTGGTTTACTGAGGGGCTACAGATTTACATTTATAAATCTGGAGATAAAGGAAACATTAGGAACTGGAGACCAATTAAACTGTTGAATTCTGACTATAACATTTTTACTACCCTACTTAATAATAGAATTAAAAATATAGCAAACAAAATTATTTTACCGATTCAGTTTTGCGGGTTACACAATAGACGGATCCAGTCAGCTTTAGCAGCTATGCGCGATTCAATTGAGTATTTGACGGTAACTGGGAAATCAGGCTGTCTCCTTTCTCTAGATCTTGAAAAGGCATTTGATAGGGTTAATCACTTATTTTTATTTACAACACTGGAATATTTTGGAATTCCGGAGGAAATAGTTAAACCTATTATATCACTATATAAATCCTATAAAGTATATCCGGTAATCAAAAATACAATAGGGAGAGGGTTTATTATTAGAACTGGGGTAAGTCAAGGTTGCCCTTTAAGTCCGTTATTATATATTTTTTCTTTAGAACTCCTAATTAAAATGTTAAGTATAATTCCTAAATGGGAAGGTTTCAGAATTCCACAGACAGATACATTTTTAACAGTTCAGGCATATGCAGATGATGGATGTCTTTTTTTTAAACAATCTGAGCAAATTGGAGAATTTTTTAAAGAATGTCAGCTGTATGTGGGTGTCTCCAATGCAAAACTGAATTATTCCAAATCAAGAGGGCTGTTGATAGGAGGTAATTTTCAGGCCCCCTATCATTACAAGAATATTAAAATATTAATTGAACAGCTTACTATTTTAGGTATAGTTTTTGGGTTTCAAACTCTCCCTGAGGTTAACTGGGATGGGGTATTAAAAAAAGTGGAATAAAAAATTTCCAGATGGAAACAGTTCTGATTTACAAAACTCAAAAGAATTCATATTCTAAAGCAATTTATTTTACCCTGTCTGCAATATGTGGCATTAATTTTTCCCCTGCCATCTCAATTTGAAACCAAACTCTATAGTATTTGCTTTCAGATGTTATGGGGCAATAGACTTAACCCAGTAAAACAATGTTTCACTAATCTGAAAATAAACAAGGGGGGTTTAGAAATGGTAGACCCAGTTGTATTCTGTTCTGCCTTGTTTTTTTCCCATTCTTTAAAATTAAGTCTCACTGTTCCAGATAGTAATGAGAGATTATGGTTTAGGGAAGTCTTAGGAAGATATTTGTCAGCCTGGCTGCATTGTGCCCCCAAACTAAATCCCCATATCCATATACCAGCCTATTTTAGGCCTGTGGCTCAAAAACTATATAAATGGCAAATGGCCAAAATCTAGATTAGTTCGAGCACATCTCAAAACCTTTATAATGCAGTACTATCTCACATTGATCCCTTAAATCCTTGTTTTAAAAACTGCCCGGAGGCTTTGAACTCTAATATTCTGAATCAGCTTAATAATTCTAGATTACCTGTACATATGTGGGAAGTTCAGTGGCTAACCATGTATGGGCGTTTAAACATTAGAGGGACTGCAAAATATAAGGCCAAGGAGGAGAAGAATTGTCCTTATATGGAATGCATTAACCAAGAGGAAAAGATGGAACATTTTTTTTCTGTTTTGTTCTTATTCTAAAGCATTGTGGGCATATTTGGCAAAAAAACGGACAATGGTTTGGTTAGACAATTTAACTTATGATATATTAATAATAGGAAAATTTCCTCCCAGGTTAAAAATTTATGAGAAAGGTACACTGTGTTTTTTTTTGGCATGTTTAAGATTCTGCCTCTGGCAGGTAAGATACCAATGGGTTCTATATCAACAGAAAACGTCTTTTGACGGGTTTAGCATATATGTCTCAAAGGAATTGCAAAAAGTATACTTAAAGGATATGCAATTGTATAATGTAGGGAAAGTTAAATTATGGTGGAAAGGGTTTTCACATATTATTAAGTATAAATAAAGGAAGTTATGTAACTATTTATAAGACTAGGAATAGTGTATATGGGTATCTTCGGCTGAGTTTTTTTGTGAGGTTTTTTTGAATTCTGTTATAGAGCACTTGATTTCTTGTAATTGTATGGCTTTTTCTTTTGTCTTTATGTATAATGTGAAATATCTGAATTATGTTCTATTGTAAATAAAATCACCCCTACTCTTTTCGATAAGTGTCATGGGATCTTTAACATCCACCTGAACTACCACCAATCCAGGCAGATGGGATCTCTGTTTAACGCCTCATCGGAAAGACGGCACCTCAGAAGTGCAGCACCCCTCTCATGCTGCACTACAGTGTCAGTACTGGGATATTAACCCAAGTGCCAGATGTGGGAACTGAACCCACAGCCCTCTGATCTACCAGCCTCAGAGGCGAGTGTGCTACCTACTGAGCCACTGACATGTCCCTGATGCTGCTTATTGGACTCTGTTTTTTTAACCCCTGAAATGGGGATGTGCTACATGATTTTTCAGGCTGGAGACACTTGAACTGCAACTGACCACCACGACTACCTATGATTACTACTGGGTCATCATCATCAACATCAACTGGAACCACTAAATCACATCTTTTTTGAGGAGGGGGGATTTAATGCCAACAGACACAGACACAGACACCTTGACTTTCTTTTTCTCCGGTTCCCAACAGAGGTTACCGACATCATTATCATATTCATCAGCATCATCCACATTCACATTTTCTGCTTGGATGCTGTCATGTAGAGAATATGTTCCAACCACAGCATCATTATCATCATCATCATCATCATACCCCGATATTTTTGCACCGCACTGTGAATCATTGTATGGCAAAGGCATGACCTGAACAGCTCTGGAAGAAATGTGACATTGTGAGTTATCATCGCCATGATCAGAATCATGTTCAGCTACCATACCAATGGGATGTTTTGGGGAAGTATGACATCATCTACACTATCAGTCATAGCTTTAGATTCAACTATATTTTTTGAAATGGTTAACTGGTCAGAAGAGGAACTTGAGGCAGCAATACTCATGCCAGCATGAACTACACTAACACCATTAGCTGGGACAACATCATCTCCTCCAACTATGATTGAAACTACAGATTGTACTGTAAAAAACATTGATGAAGAAATCCCTTTACTCACATCAGCTATGCACTTCTTCATACTACCACTCACACAGACAATCTTGCCACTGGCAGCAGTGCCATGACCAGAAACAAAAATGCTTGCACGTCTCTTTGCAGGCATTTTGGGAGATCACCAAGAAAATTGTAAACAAATTTAGATTTTGAAACTTTCAGTCTGGCCCGGTGGATGTGAAGCCCCCCAAAAAAAAAACAACTGTGGCTTGCAGATGGAGACTGGACACTAAACAGGTGCAAAGGCACAGACAGATTAAGACTGTACTGCACAATCAAAAAGCAATGCAGACAAAAAGTCACAACAACACCTTAACCACTGCTGCTCACAAGTCACAATCCAATATGGAAAAGAATACCTTTTGCCAGAGTGGGTGGGGGCAGTGCACTGCAGTAGCAGTCCAAAACCAAGATACCACAATCCACAAAGCAGTACAAAATCAAACAACTGTAGTGGATAGCAGTTTCACACTGCTGCAATTACTCTGTGGCACAATAAAAGGTGTCTGTGATTTGATGACATGCGTCACACACACACTCACACACACTACAAATAATGTGTGGCAAATTGAAAACTTCAGTAATATAACCAAATCTTTTCAACAAACTGAAATTATGCACTGCTGCGCCACAAAAATCAGCAAACAAATGTCAAGAATTACTGAAACTATTACTATGTGTACATTAACACAGTTATACAATAAAAATATAATCAAAACACAGACTGCCTTTTTCTCACAGTTAATCTACTTACACCACACAGATACGCCCTTCCCCCAAAGCACGTCAAGTATCTGTCAGTACACAGACTGAATGTTCGAAATTAACATTCAAAATCCACATACAAACAATAAACACTCGATGATATGAGCACAGGAGGGTTTTCTACAATCAATGTACTATGTTTTGAGCCAAAAAATGGCTCAAAAAGGCTTTTTTAACAGCTTTTATAGGGTTTGAGTCACAGAGCTCTGACAGTAAACTGTCTCCAGCTACCACTACACACACTACACAGAACTGAGGCTGTGAAGAACAATCTAGAGCCCATCTGCTTGCAATCCCATGAATCGCTGCAACATTTGCCTAGGAGCTCAGTAACAAGGTGAAGTGATGCGGAGTACATGATTTCAGTGTACTTCACCCTAAAATTGGCACAGAAGTGGTTGGTGGAAGGTGGAGTAACATGAAGTGCATTAAAATCAATGAGTTTGAGTTCCTCATTATGACTGGAAGTACTTCACTTCGCATTGTGGAATACTTCGCGGATTCACTACTACTCTGTGAATTGCTTTGCAGAGCAAATTTCGGCCACTTCGCCCACCTCTGCTCCCAACCACAGAGTTCTTGCAAATAACCAAGCTTTATTGAAATATATCAAGCATAACAAATATGTCACAACCACAGAGTTCTATAGTAGAACATGGATGTATTGTGTAAACAATGGAAAAGCTGAGCATGGGACATAAACTACATTATAGAGTTCTAAAATGGTACTAACTACCTGTGTGTAAATCAGAAACATCCATTAGAATAACAAAAAAGCCTATAGAGATGGAACAGTAACATAATTTAAACCAGTATTTAAAAATCAGTTTCTATACATGGAAATGACTTACAGGCTCAGGGCAGTTCTCCTTTAATGATCACCAAAGCAGATGTTTCATCATACAGTATGAGTAGGGATGTAAGTTTGTCATGGATGAGGTTTTAATGACTCATGGTTTGTTCATGAAATCATTAGTAAACTGTAATAAATGTTGTGGCACTGTCATCATTGCTACATTCTGATGACACTAGTGAAAGTCATGGAAGTCCTGAATAAAGATCAAATGTCATGGAATCAATGAGGTGTATGACTGCCATGACAAACTTACATCCCTAAGTATGAGAAAAATAATTTCTTGTGTACTTTTTTACTTCATATAAAGATAAGTAATACTTGAGTAACATAAATCCTGACTAATGTGACTTTTCAAGGGGAAAAAACAGAAGTAACAGTAAACATGCTCTATAAGATTCGTTTGACATTTCTTTTCTAGAGATGAGCTATCTTTTTAAGCTGTACAACCTCTTCCTGTAATTGCTGCTGAATGGGGGCAAATCCATCTGAACTTTTAAATGATTTGAAGCCTTAGTGGTAATTTGTGCATTTTATGTGATTTCACATTTAGCAATAATTAACAGAATAAAAGTTAGCAAAGATCAGTGACAAGACTATACTTTCATCAAGGGATTCAGGTGACATAAATTATGAGAGCAATGTTTAAATTATGATGTCATCAGAATTTCAAGATGGAATGACAGGACTAGTAACTGATGATTTCTTATCTATTATTTTTAGTAATATATGTAACTATCAGTATTCTATCCAATAAGTCCTTGGATATGATGGCAGATAAAGGTACACTATTATGACGTTCTGGTATCAGAACAGTGGTACTATGAGTTTGTGATATCATGGTTACAATATGGGAAAAAATAATACCCATATACTGCATTGCATTGCTAGAATGAGTATGGTTGGTTCTTTCTATGGTAACTCTGGGAGAGAAACATGGACAGGGTAGCATTCAACACAACATGTGCCTGATGTAATGATGATATCACCTATATGCACCCGCTAATGCATATGAAGAAATTCATTATGGCTGTGCAAATACATTCTTGAGAATCCTTGGCTAGTATTCATACTTGGGACACCCACATTTTTGGTAGTCATTGTTCAGCCAGAAATGAGCAGGAAAGTTTCAAACAAATCCTCAACACCTCCCTGGAAGGCCAGACTTAGTCTCATGCCTCCCCCATCCTCCTGTCATCTTCTGCCCACTACCCCATGGTCTTCTAATACATAAAATATTAACTTTAGTCTGTAGGGTACTTTGCTGGTATTATGCCAGCCCCTCATGAAATATTTTTTCCTTCCTTCTCGCCTCCCTAGCCTGACTCCCTCCAGCCCTAAAATGAAATAGTTGCAAATAAGGCCCCCGATCCTGACTTTTGATGAGAAAGTGGCTACAGTAGAAATATCTTACTAATTGCTCAGTGGTCCCCCTCAAACATGCAGCATGCTGTATCACCTGGGTAAACTGTCAGCTGGCAGCCTTTAGCATGCTGGGATGAGTATGACTGTCCTGCTTACTATCACTGATTGATGCAATATAGACTGTAACTAAGGTATAGATTCAAGCTCACTGATGCTCTAGAGTGATGAGGTTGAATCTGCCCCTCCATTATAAGCTGCTTAACACCATTCAATCATCATTGAATGATGCTGGACAGACCATCTCTTGCACACTAATGGCTACAAACTTATAGCTTGCTTTAGTGAGACAACACTCTATGAGTTTAGCTCAGGACCACTAAGGAGCTGGGAAGATGTTCCTACTAGACTGGGGAGCAGTCAGTGGGAAATGACTGTGTTGGGGGTGTGGGGTGGCTATGTCACTAGCCCTGACCACTAGGGGAGATTTTTATACTTTTAAAACCAGTTTTGCTGTTGTTAATTACTGAACGCCATGCCATAAATTGTGGATACTGTTCATGATTTGGTCCTGAATAATTAATAGTGCATTATTCATGGTTTGAAGGAATTATTACTTTCTTTTGTGTAAAACCCTGGTCTAGATGCATCTTGGCTCTTTGGGGTTGGTATATATAGAAAAGCAAAGTCATTCTACTTACAGAAATGACATGACATTCATGATATTCAGAGAGTTTAGGCTTTCCTGTTCTGCTCACTTCTCTTTTGGCTTTCAAATACTTTCATAGCTATAAAGTCTCTGGCCTCGCTGGACAGACGGGACTGGTGGCATACATAGTGAAGTGGTTGTGCACAGGATGACCCTGCATTTCAATACAGGAGATGATCCAACAGGAGGTTCTTTTTTCAGCTATTGGTTCATGTTTACCAAACTCTCCATAATTTGACCATAGTACTTAGACTACATTGCTCACCCATGTGGCATATGTTTCAAACACATCTGATAACATATACAAGGGCACTAGTACTTTCCACCTCCCCATTGTTACTATTGACTCAGCCCAGTGGATTTTACAACTCCTTGTTCTTTCTCATCATGACACAAAACCAATGCCCTTCAGGCCTGCAGGCCAACCATAAGGCTTCAAGAACCACCCCTGACTGAAGTGAGCTATTGAATAGCCCTGCCAAGGGTTGAACTAGTCCTGATACCAATTCCCTGAGCACCAAAGGGTACATTCCTTCAGGCCTTGGAGCCTTATTTATTTTCTGAGCTGCAGGCCCATATTTTTTTCAATCTGTTTCTGTTCCTTCTGCAATCATTCCTCCTTCCTTCAGCATCCCCAGCCCTGTCACCCTACCTTCCTCTGGACATACTTGACTTTATCCAATGCCCCATCATGTGCCCTCATCGTGAGGCCATGGGGACAGAGGCTGATCCCAGCTGTGACCATACCCACAAGTCCAGGGTGGTGCCCAGTCAGTGGGTGCAAGGCCTGTGGAATGCTGAGTTCATCCTGCAACTGGCCCCAGTATTTCCTGTTTCCTGTGTGCTGAGGACATTCCAAATATTGATGTAATAACGAGGCTCCCCCACCTACATTAGAGATGACCCCTTCCTATCTCTGCTGCTCCCTGCTGTACCACCCCCCCCCCCGTCACCTATCTGGCTGTGAGGTAGCCAGGAGCTTGAACCCTCCCTCCCAAAAGAAGGGAGTATTCGCTTGGAGGCTCAACCTTCCCTTCCCTTCCCACCAACCCTCTGACACCCCAAGTTCACTCCTGAACTTGGGTTGCCAGCATCGCAAGTAGTAGCACTACAATTGCACAGGTGGGATGGCTCCAGCAAGTCCATTTCTAACCCTTTGTCCTGTAATACCACCTTCCCCATTTCTGAAATTCCCCTTGGAGCAGTGTTTATCCCACTTGCTGGCAAAGGCTTGCTATCCTCCACTGTGAGTACTGAGCAGAAGTTGTTGATCAGTACGACTTCCTTCTGATCATCCTCCTTTCTTACCCTGACCCCCTCAGTCAGCCTTATAATTCACCCTCTTTTCTTCCTTTCTTCCCTAATGTACCTGTAGAACTGTTTTCCCCTTCCTTTGACCCCTTTCATAATGCCCAGTTCTGTTTCTGCTTTTGCATCACTGACTACCTTCTGGGCCTCCCTCATCCTTACCTGGCATTCTCTGCATTCCTTGTCCCCTTGTTTCTCTTTGTGGCTAATGAAGACTCTTGGTTTGGCCCTCACTGCCAACCTGATCTTCTTAGTGAACCCGATTGGTCTTTTATGCCCGTTACCCTTAGCAGCCATTCTCAAGCATGACTTCATTGCTTTGAGAATGGTCCATTGAGTTCTCTCTTCCTCTCCTCCATCCTGATTTTATCCCCTCAAGCTAACTTACCCATGACTAATTCCCTTATTTGATCAAAGTCAACTCATTTGAAATCAAGAACTATGACCATTGAAGTATACTGTTACCCAAGACCAGTTCAAACCAAATAGTGTTATGGTCACTGGACTGCAGAGTTCTTCAACCCACACTGCACCTACCATTCCTGAGTTGGTGAACACCACGTTGAGAATGGCAGTCTGCCTTTTGGGTTCCCTGACCAGCTGCACTAACAGGCAGCCCTGCAATGTATCTCGCAGTGCCCAATGTCTGGTGCTCATAACTGTTGGAATGTCCCAATCTATGTCCTCTCCCTCCTCTCTTCCCTATCAGTTCTGAACTAAGAGTAGCCTAGTATGGTCATATCCCAGTCATGATTTTCAGTGCACTATGACTCAGTTATGGCCACTAGGTCCAGGTCTGCCTCCATCATGATGGCCTCCAGGTCTGGAACTTTATTTCCTAGACTCCTTATGTTTGTGCACATGGCTCTACAAACTTTGCTTCATCCTTGCCTTTACCTCCTTTCTTCCCCCTTCCTGCCTGTGATGATCCACAAGATACCACCTGACTCACCCTTCCCTTGTTGCACCCACTGTTTCTTGTCTCCTCTACATTTCTCTTTCTGCAGAAAGATGTGAGGAAGTTCTTCATCACTGAAAGGGTGGTAGATGCCTGGTACAGGTTGCCAGTGGAGGTGGTGGAGGTGAAAACAGTTGGGGGCTTCAAGCATGCATGTGATAAACATAGGGATATATTTGAAAATAGGCAAGAAGGAGGGAGAGACTGTTTAGGGCCTGCAGAGACAGATTAGGCAGGGATTATCTGGGCAGAATGGATGGGCCAAGCAGTCCTTTTCTGCTGAGAAATTTTGTGTTTCTATGTTACAATGCTTTATCTTCCTATAAGAACTCAACACTTAGACTTTGTGGCTAAGCCTCCACCAACAGTATTGAATCAACCCCTCCTCTAATTTCTCACGATTCTGTTTGCAGGATTTATAAAGCCTCATACTGCAGTCCCACTTGAGGCTGAGTAGACCGTCCATAGTGACATGGAATGGAGCTAATTAATTTTGCTTGAATAATTAATTATGTTTATGTACTTTGGAGATGGAGGTACAATTACTGTAGGTTTCTATGCATCCACTAGGATTATGTAATTCATATAAACAGATCATAGATCTGTTGATACAGCATAGAAGCTAAATGTATTTTCTACGGTTAGGAATTAATTCTAAACTACTGTATATTGTCTATCTACAGGTACTCATAGAATCTTATACAGACTAGCTTTCCTGTCTACAAACCCAATTGTCAATTTCAGCTTTTGTCAGTGAGGGCTCTCTATGCAAAGTTTTTTTTAATTTCTACTTTTATTAATGATTACTTCACTAGAAAATATTTTTCTACATGCTGACATGTCTTTTTTCAGCCAACCTTCTTTTTGTGAATATTTTTAAACTTTTTTTCTCTTTGCCTTACCTTTTACTTTTGCTGCAACTTTCCTTTTTAAGACACTTGTTTTGTTTTTTGGGCTAGAGGCCACAGCACCTTCTTGTGGAAAAAAATTGTCAGTTAGCATTTTACTCAGTCAGACAAAACCCTCACATTATTCCATTTCATTTTTCATTGATGCAGGACAAACAATGACTATAAATCATAGTTATGACAAAGTATATCACACAATTAGAAACTAAAGTTCTGATACACAATGGCCTTGGAAGGCCCTCTGAACCAGAGTAGGGGTGTGTAGGAAGGCTGCAGATAAGCAAAGTTCTTTTGAGGTAGGGCCACTAGACCACCAGAAATATTCAAGGCAACTATAGGATGGGAGCTCAGGGATGGGGGGACCACTAGACCTCACCACGAATATTCAAGACAACTACAGGATGGGTGCTGGTGGGGGGCATGCATACATATTAATTAGCATGCAAATTGCCCTTTTAGCCTTACATGCCCAATTGGCTCATTAGCATGTTAGGATTGAATTGGGCTTAAAAGTGCCATGGGCCTATCCTGTTTGGAATGTGATATCTCCATTTAGCTCCTGTGGGTCATATTCAGTCTGAGACTGAGTCAGTACAGTGCATAGTTACTATGCCCTGTGCCGACATGGCCCAATATCCAATATGGCCAAGTTAAGTCTTTGCCCTAGCACTTGCCTCCCACTCCCTACCCCTTGGCTCTTTTCTTTCCCTCTGCCCTTCCTATCCCAGCTCCCTCTGCCCCTCCCTACCTCGCTCTGTCTGCCTCTGCCTCTCTCTCTTCTGCAGGATGCTGGCATACCATGTACTATGCCTTAGCACAATTTGTGTAACTGTTTGTGATTGCAACCCATGTACTGTTGAATTGTTTTGTACTCTGTATCTATAATTTACTGTAACTATATTGTGTCTTCTTCTGTTAATGTTTCTGATGGGGAACTTCTCAACGAGTATCTGCTCACAGGTGTCATCCAAGATTTCAATAACTAAATAAAAATAAATAAATAAATAAATAAATATCCAGACAGCACACGCCGGTTTGAGGGTACTAATTGTCTGAATGACTCCCTCAAGTTAGTCGTGTTGTGTAAAATTTGAAATTGCATGAAGCGGTATCAGTGCCATTAATATGTTGCTAACTAGCCTTCCATATGCTGAGCCAATCCTGGAGGCCACCAAGGGAGAGAAGAGACTGATCTCAGGAGTAAGAAAAACTGGACTCTGTCTCCATGAGGACCTCCCTCCACTTTGCATGATAGAAGGCTATAGCATGAGATGTGGGGGCAGCTGACATTAGGGTTAGCAACTTGTCCCCAGACGATCTGGACCAAGCACCAGAACCAAAGTGCTGAAGTAACATATGTGTGATCTGAAAGAATTTGAAAGAGATGGACGGGGACTATGCAAATTTCAGACAGGCCTCCATGAAGGTAAGGAGCTTGCCTTCATGCACCAAGTGTTCAACCAAAAAGGTCTCTAGAAATGGCCAGGCTGACCGAGTCAGCACTGTCCCGGCTATTTTCAGATTGGGGTTCCCAAGAATGGGTTGAGTGATGTCGACATGGAGATTTAGGCCTAGCAAAGAAGAAAGCTGTTTGTGGGCATGGAGAGAGTTGCCAATAGGGGTTTCTCTTAACACATTCAGAATCTTTTTGGAGGGAACATACAGCAAGGCATGGGGGTCCAGACCTAGTTGGGAGCATAAATGACACTCAATATCCAACCAGTGAGGAACATAGCCAGGATTCGTATCCCCTAAAATTGGACAAAGCCAGAAAAAATATTGAGAGCAATTTATGGCCAGATAGTAGAGATAAACATCTGGGGCCTTTAAGCCACCAGCCTCCCTAGACCTCATAAGTTTAATCAAGACTCTCTGAGGAGGTTCACCACACCACAGGAACTTGGAGAAAAGTCTATTAATGTTGAGAAACCATGTCTTAGGTAGAGCTGGGTTAAGCATAATGAGGGGGTAGAGAAGGCATGGGAGAACATTCATTTTAAGAATGTTCAAGCAGCCCCACAGTGACACGGGCAATAAAGACCAATGGTCCAGGTCAGTTTGAAGTTGAGGAAGGATGTGATCCAAATTGTATTTCTTCAATTTAAGTGGGTCTGCACTGAGGTAAATCCTCAGATATCTGAGCTTATCCCTGACCCAGAGAAGGCCCATGTGCTCCAAACTCTCCCAAGTAGCAATCACATTCATAGGCATAACCACTGTTTTGGAGCAATTCAACTTGTAATTAGTAATTGCTCCAAACTGGGTGGTAATGTCCAAAACAGCAGGTAGTGAGGTAGCTGGGGGCGTTATGTGAAAAAGGATATACTCCGCATAAATGGACAGTTTATAATAACCTGGGCCTAAAGGAATACTGTGTACCCGAGGAGACAAATTAATTTTTCTCATCAGGGGTTCTAGATATAATTTAAATAACAACGGGGAGAGCAGGCAGCCCTGTCGTGTACCTTGTTGTAAGGGACAAGACCCCATTACATAGAATGCATGTAAATGGGTGAGTGTAGAGCACCTGAAGCCAATGAACAAACTCAGAAAGGAGGCCATATCTGGGGACCAGGTGGAACAAATATTCCCAGGAGACTCTATCAAGGGCTTTCTCCGTGCCCAGGGAAACCAGAACCAATGGAGTGGAGGAGTCACTGGATGCAGAGATAAGATACTTTGCAAAAGCTTCCTAATATGGTCCGCAGACAATCTACCAGGAACAAATCCCACCTGCTCTCTGCTGAGGAGACAGTCCCAGACTGAGTTAAGTCTAGTGGCCAAAGTTGTTGCCAAGATCTTCAAATTCACATTGATCAGGGAGATAGGTCTATAGTTGGAGACCAATAAGGGATCCTGGTCCAGCAGGGAAGAACGACTATGGTGGCGGTTGAAAGGGAGTAGTCTGAAAGGCCATGAGTAAAAACATACTGGAACATGTTGAGCAGATATGGCGCTAAGAACTCTTTAAACTTTTTATAAAATTAGAAGAAAAAAAAAAAAGGACTGGGAGCCTTGTCAGGGGCTAGAGAATCTATCGTGTTGCAAACTTCTGATAGGGTCAAAGGGGCTTTTAACAATTCCACCTGAGCTTCTCCCAGCAAAGGCATCTCCAGGTCCTGGAAGAAAGCATCAAACTGGGAAAGATCAATAGGTTCCTGAGAAGCAGCATATAAAAAGGTATAGAAGGCCTGAAATTGGGAAACAATATCCCTAGGCAAAGTAACAAGCTAACCAGATTCCGACGGGAGAGAGGGAACTATTCTGTCAGCTTGTTGAGTGCGCAAATGCAAAGAAAAAAGCTTCCCGGCCTTCTCCCCTTGATCACAATATTTAACTTTGGTCTGCAATAAAAGATGCTCAGCCTTTTCCCCTAATAGTAAGTTATAATGGGCACGAAGTGCCTCAAGAAGTTCCCAATCAGACTGTGGGAAGACCGCCAAGAGATTCTGTTCTGCTACTCTAATCTGTAGCAAGAGACAAGAGGTGGTTTGGGAAAGGTCTCTCTTTCTCCATATGGCCAGGTGAATAAACTCACCCTGAAGACTGCATTTAAAGGCACCCCAGAGAGTATCGAGCTTAGACATTATGGGGGAGTTGGGGTCAAGGAAGAAAGAGATAAAACTTTGCATCTTTTCAACCGTCTCTGGGAGTTTTAGCAGTTGGTTATTAAGATGCCATGTTTTGTCTCGGACCGCAGAAGGAGCGATGTTCACCTGTAACAAGGCTGGGTGATGGTCTGAGACTACCTTGGCACAGTAACGACACAAAACAATACCTGATAAGGCTTCTACACTAAAAAGGAAAAAATCAATAAGGGAAAAAGAATTATGTGGAATTGAAAGAAAATTGTATTCCCTGGTATCCGGATATAGAGGCCTCCAGGGCTCCACCAACCCTAAAGAATCCATTAGGTCTTGTAGGGCCAGTTGGCTCAGGTTAAGTGCTTGACCATGTCTTGTAGCCAAATGCAGTAAGGTGCTCCACGTGGAGAAATAAAACAGGGGTAGGACATACAGTACACACTAAGTGGGCTCCTCTTGCTGCAGTGAAGGACAAAAAGGATCTGGGATTCATAATAGGTGCATATGAAGCATGGCAAGCAGTGGGCAGCTACTGTCAAGAGGGATGTCAGAAGGATGGTGTGCATCAAAAGGTGGGGTAGCCTGCAGGGCAAAGGAAGTTATGCTGCATCTTTGCAACGCCACAGGCAGGTGGAACTTCAGGGGTGCCATTTGGGGGTGGGGTGGAGGGGCCGTTGCCACCCCCTGCATTGCAGGCCATTGTTGTTTTGTTTTTTTTCAGCCACTGGCTCCATCCCCACAGCCCCTCTAACCAATTGTTGCCCCCGCCGTTGAAAGCTGAAAAGGCCCCCATTCTGAACGTGGAATACCTTTTGCCTTTCTGGGCACCCCAATGCAAAAATAATATTCAGGTAGACATGAGGGTGCAATGCAGGGCCACCAAAATGATAAGGTACATGGAAGAAAAACACTTTAGGGAGAGGCTGGTGGCCTTTAATATGCTCACATTGGAGAAAAGAAGACTCAGAGGGAACACGATCTCAGTTTAGTGGGTATACAAGATTTTTGACAAGATCAAGCAGTCATTGATGTTTGATCTGGTGTCCAACGATAGGACATGGGGACACACCCTGAGATTCAGAGGTACTTAATTTAGGGTAATGGTAGGAAAATCACGCAGGTGTTGCACAGATACAAGCAAACATAAACAAAAATCCTTTGTTTTCCCTGCAAAAATCTAATCAAGCCAAAACAGGAATTTTGTTAACTGAGTAAGCCCACTGAGACTAGAAGTCCCTTTTTCAGGTGCAACCCAGGGGTGGGGATACAGATGGTAACCAACTGAAAATGAATCAGATTTAGCTGTTGGCAGTATTTCTAGTGAATGGAGAAAATTTGGCCAGGACACCGGGGAAATTCCCCTACTCTTCCAGCAGGGAGCTTGACTTCCTGGGAGCAGAATGAGGAGCCCAGTTTGGAGCCAGACAGAGGAGGAAGTGCTGATGTGGCAGGGAAGATGGATGAGGAACAGGCCTCTGTACCAACAGTGGAAATGCAGGATGTAATTCGACATGCTCCACTGGATATCAAAAATATGATGGAAGAGGACTTTGTAGTAGCAGTTGAAGGAGTGGATCAACCGAATGTGGAGAATCAGCAAGACACCACGATGATGGAACAGCGAAGAGAATTGGATAACGGCAGAGGGTATCCAGCAACTGTTGACAGATGAAGAGCAACAATTTTTGCAAAAAAAAAGGGCCTTCTGGAAAAGGCGCTGTTGCTAGAAAGAAACAGAGCTCAGGAGAAAGCATCTGTTTTGGAGGCCGAGAATATGATGCAGTGATAGGAGCACAAGAAAGAGAAACAGCCGCAGCAAGGTTTTGTTCAGCAATTGGGTGAAGAGTGGACAGCAGTAAACCTCGACTCTCCGAGACTGCAGACAAATACACTTACGGTGGCAGCTATCTTGGATGGGAACCACAATGTACTTGTTGATGCATGTAGTGAGTTAATGACAGGAAAGACAGAGAGCACTGATGTGCGGAAGACAACTGACTGTCCTGTCCTGCACTGCCACGTGCCTTGCAAGTTACTGATCATAACTTGCTGAGGGAAAATGTATTTCTTTTAATATTAGGGTATCTACTGGGGGGAATTTAAGAAAACTGCCAGTTAAAGAAGGGACTTGGAAACAGGCTAATGGAAAGTTAAAATCCCCTGAAGCTTCACAGGAACAAGTAGACCCCCCCCCCCAGTTCAGCAACCCTGGGTAGCTCAAGCGTTACAGGGTGCAGGCTGGAAGCGTAGCTCAGATGGACCGGGCTGGGATGCTGATCTCCTGATTAAACTTGGAGAAAATGTTCAGGCAACAATGATTCAGTGGTCGGGGAGAGACCTGAGCATACTGATGTGCCAGCTCTTACGGGAACCCAGATTACCCCAGGTCAGCGACAGTTTATAGAGATGGCATCTCCCACAGGCTCTGGTCCTAATCCTGTGCTGGAACAAATCCTAGGGTTAGAAAATGAGGCACCCTCAGAATTGGTTATAATGGAACTCTCCCCCTCCCTCTCAGGGAACGAGACAGGAAGATACTCATGATGCACATAATGACCTTCTTTCTGGAAACTCTCTTGTTCCCTTAATCCCAGTAGAGCAGATAGCAATGCCTTCTGGTCCCGGCCCAAGTATATGGAATTCCAATGTAAGGGACAGGTTGTTCCCTGACAATGTCCGTAATGTCTCAATGCCAGCAGCATGATGTAATGCTGTGCATCTCAGATATAGGGGTGGCATGGCTGATCCACCAGATAGGCTTTTTGTAGGTAGAGTTTTACCTAAAGATAGCATGAAGTATTATGTGTACAAGATATACACTCTCATACACGTGCCAGGAGATTCTATTTTTGACATCAGCTTCTAGCATCCGGTTGGCATAGATAGGTTTTGGAAACTATATTTGGATTCCAAAAATACTACATTATGGAAACCCTTTCTAGCAATACCATTGACGAAAACCAGCTTTAAAAAAATAACTGTACTCTTTCATAATGAAGGAGTTAATGTCGCTGACATAACATACTGGTTGAAACAGCATTGTACAGTGAATGGCCCTCCAGAAACCCATCCTGGATGATGAGCATTTATGGACTGGGGGATGGAGATATAAAATTACTTTGCACCAAGAATCTGGCATTTCTAAACATTTACTGAATTCTTTATTTTTGGGTAGAGACAGGGGTGTGCTGTCATCTCAGCAATGTCTGCGGAAAACAGAAATACGGTCTGTGTGATGCTATTGGGCATATTGCTGCGAATTGTACTTTGCCCCCAAGATGCAACTTATGTGAGGAACAAGGGCACACGTATAGGAATTGCTCCGGGGCAGCCCACAATAGACTGGACACTACTTTACAATGTGAGCAAGATGGCTATGTGACAAGTGCAAGTAAGGATGAGCAAGCGTATAACAACTGGTTTATTTATTTGGTCTTTTCATGAATGGCCTGAACAAAATGCTAGTGATACAAGCACAGTAGAAGAGGGATAATTGTCTCTTGAACACCCAGTTACAGACCAGAGGGAGTTAGGCAGCACAAAACCATGGATCCCAATGCATTGCTTCACTGATGAACATGCAGGGATGGCTCATTCTTGTTCTTGAGTCAACCTAGAATTACTTTTGTTGATGCTGCTGCTGAAAAAAACAAGCAGATATCAGTCAGTGGCACACTAATATGGAAACAGCTGTCTGCCAATAGTTTAATTAAAAAGACCAGAAGGTCACAGTCTTCCATAGTGGTGCCAGAGATACCAGCAAACAAAATAGTGCTGGACTATCTGCAAGAGAATATGGTACTTGCAGAATGAGACAAGCCTCTGTTGCCCTGGTACTAAAAAGGACCATCTGGCTGTTTTGACACAGGTAGCTGTTGAGGACCTCAATTGTCGTTCTATAAATACATTCTCAGAATATACCGTGCTGCAGGCAATATAGTTAGTAACAGGAGAATGTGCCTTTCCACAAAAATGTAGTGATGCTTTTTTTTTACAGACAGCCTGCCTCTTTTTAAATAAACCTACTCTACTCTACTCCAAGGTTTATGGATGATGAATCTCCTACATTACTAGCCTGGACACAGGAAGATGATGATGTGGATGGCGAGGGCTTCTGTGTCCATTAGTAATAGTTCTATGGTATTACCATGATTCCATCTTCATGTTGCCCCTGCTGTCTTTTCTTTTCTCCTAACCCTGCTGCTGCATCTTTGCCATCAATGTCAGTTTATAATTGGCTGCCAAGCCATGGCAGCTCTTCTCCTTATGCTGCTTATAGCACAGTAAAATTATCCATCCACTTGTCAGAGTCTCACCCACATGTTCTTCTGATCTGAGATATACCTGAATTTTTAATAGTGTCTGGCTTGCCCTGTGCAGGCTATGCAACCCTAAGTGGAACTCTTGGAGACAATTTTCTTGACATACAGTAAGTGACTAACTCTTGTTGGCTGATATTTTGCACCATAAGCAAAGTTACATTATGCCAGCTTTGAACTGTGGCACATTTTTATGAGAATCTGCTGCCCAGTGGCCTATCACATATGGACTGCTTGTTTTGCCCTTGTCATTGCCAGCCTCACAAATAATTACAAATGCCCCATTCCTTCAGACAGGGACTTCTAAAATGTGTTTTCCTGAGCCACTAGTCAAAAGGTATGTGAGGTCATAGACTGGGACTAGTTCAGATCTGTTGCAAGCCTACAGGGCCACAAAAATGGACATCAGCCTCACTCTTTTGAAATAAATGGGGCTGGCATTGTAAGCCACTGTAGTCCCTCAACCCACTCCCCTTTGCCTCAATGTATACAGTACCAGCATTTATTTAAAGAAAAACCCTGACTTCTGGAATATTCCACTTCCACCAGTCAGCAGCATTTACCCAATGACCACTCCAGATAATGTATTTTGTTGGGAAATCATTCTGTTTTCATACAATGGCAGATTATTACACACAATAATTTCTCTGTCTCATTCTCTCTCTCTGTCACTTTTAGCTATTGTTCAGGTCTGTGTCTTCTGTTTTATTCATTTGCTGTATTGTAACAACCTACACACTGTATCTTATGTATTTGTTTTTATACCTTATACTGTATGTGCCATTTTTATTGCCAGGCTGTGTCTGAAAACAGTCCCCTGGATCAGTGTATCTTGCAGGTTAACAAATAAATAACTTAATAAATAAATAAATAATAAATTGTATACATATATAGATGTGTGTGTGTGTATATAATATATATATATACATATATATATATATATATATATATATATATATATAGATACAGTATATATATATATATATATATATATATATATATATATAATACATAATATATATATTAATTGCAAAAAAACTTTGTTAGTGCATCAGTTAGGGTTGATTGCACAGCAACAAACATATGGAATTGTGATGTTGGGTTCCCCCACTCCACCCTCCACACACCAACAGGCGTTGGGGTGTCCAAGGGGTCATCAGGCCCAACTCTCACCCCATTTCATGTGTAAACAAGCTGACATGCAACAGTATAGGAGCATGTGGTGAGTGTTATGGAACGATAGGTTGTTGTGTGTGGCGCGGTAGGGGTGAGGTGGTGGTGATCGGTAACCCCAACATCACATTTCCATATTTTTGTCACTGTGCTATCAACCCTAACTGATGCATTAACAAAGGTTTTGCAATGAATCTCCTTCTTTTGAGAAAGTGTAATGTAACTGGTAACTGGTATGTGTTTGTGGGAGTTCGGGCCCTCCAGGCCCTGCGCTCCCTTCACGTTTCCTAGTTTTTGCATAATGGTATGCATATGTGGGAGCACAGGCTCTCTGGGACCTGCACTCCCACTTACACATAAGTACAGAGCCATACAGCAGCCCCATAGTACTGAAAAGGAACCCTTGTAACACTTATTTGGCAATATCTCAGTAACCGTAGCAACTACAGTATGAAAACAATTCCACTGCAGCTGTGATCATGACTTCAAAAACCTCCACACATGCTTAGTCCACCTGGACTAAGCTGTGGGTAGTCAAAAATCCTTATCTTGAATTGTTTTTGAGATACAGGCTCGGAAAGGCACTGCAGGCACCGCACTGTTACCCTATGGGAAATGTCTCATATTCAGAACTCTGTAACTATGGGCCCTTTGAATGTTTTGGGACAAAACCACCAAAAGGCACATCTGTGGGACCAGGGCTTGCCACCCTGCAAATTTCATTCCAAAAGCACAATCCACCTTGGCACAATGAAGTGACAAAGAAAACAACACATGGGACAATGTTTTTGAGCATGCTTTTTGCAAAAACAAAAATGTTTTCATGACACCCCTATACATTATAATGATATTTTTTTGTGCACAATAATATGTTGTGAATCCACCTTTTATTTTGTGTGCGGCTATTATCTCGCACACAAAAAAAGGTTTTTGTGAAAACAAAATGGTAAAATGGTGGAAAAATTTTGAAGAACATATTTTCAGACTACCTGCACAAAAAACTGATGTCAGGGGCAAGTTCCTCAAGACCCGAATAGGTAAACACAAGTGTTGGTACTGTATTTAGCAAGAGGCACTATTTTTCAATTTACAATGTTTTTTGTCTCTTGCTAACTGAAAACAAGATGGCGGCGGCACGAAAACAAAAATCCAGAGCTCGAAAACAAAAATGTTTTTGCGAAAGCTTTTGTGTCACCCATAGGCTAAAATGGGATATGAAAAACTTCCATAACTTTTGAAAGGATTAATATTTTTTCACCAAATCTTCAAAAGGCACCACCCTGACCCAGACCACATGTGCAAATGCACATTTGAAGCCAGACACACACACACACACACACACACACACACACACACACACACACACATTCACTCTCTGGAGCCTGACAAAGAATTGTGCAAAGGTTGAGGATTTTACACATTTTTGACACTCCTCAGCTACATCCGACCAGAACAAAACTTTTCAGATCCAGATATCTATGATGGGACACTGATCATGCAAACTTTCAGGTAAATCGGACAAACGGTTGCAAAGTTATTACAGTGCAAATTTTGGGGTTTAACATAGAAGTCACCTGCCAACCCTAACTATAGCTGTACTACCATGCAGCTATAATACATATCTATCTATCTATCTATCTATCTATCTATCTATCTATCTATTGTATGGTAGAACATTGTTCAAATTCATTTTTTTATCTGTGCTGAAAAGCTGTTCAGCACAGGTAAAAATGTTTATAGAACAGCATTCTACTATTTCAAAAGCTCACAAAAGGTACCACGCTCCTGGCGTCAAACACAAAAACCAAGGCAACAGTTTGGTCAGCAGGCTCTGCAGGATCAACCTGATATAATGGTGTAACATGGCAGATAAGTTAACAAATTAGGGGATCAAACAGATACATACTTAGATTAAGTACTCACACCTAATTATATCCCTTCAGTTCATTTTTTTCTCACTTAGCGAGACATTCAGTCGCCATGTTTTTTTTATTGGAAATCCCTCCCACACTAGAGTGCCAACCAATTGGAGTGTGCACTGCTAATGTAGGGATGCCTATTTTCTAACAACCACACAACTCACAACAAGCTACAGCACCAGAGACAACAGTTTCATTTTTTACTGAAAACACTATGTACATTCCAAAAAACAGCATTTAAATAATTTGTGGGGCACCATACATTATAAAAAATAGTAGATGGGCAACCCCATGCAGAACCAGTGTTTTCTGCCACCTCAGGGTTCTGATTTCCATGGACCTCTGGAGCTTCGCTCTCAAGGTCAAGGGGAATCAGAACCCTTTGAGGCAGAACATCCTGGTTTTGCAAGGTTGCCCACCCAGTATTCTATCTCTCTCTCTCTCTCTCTCAAACTCTCTCTCTCTCTCTCTCTCTCTCTCTCTCTATATATATATATATATATATATATATATCTTATAAAAAACTATATTAAAGCAGACATTAGGGTTGTAAATTGCAAAGTGCACAAAGGTGGGAAATGAAAAACATTAGGGATTTGGGTCTCCAGAATATTGGTGAATCAGTGTTGGGGTCTTACTTGGGGTTGTCAAACCTAATGCCTAGCCCCCCAGCCCATAGCCTCCTGTCCAAATCACAGGATAGAGCTCAATCCTAGTGCTTCATAGTGATACACTATGGCCAACATAATCTATTAGAGCTTTCTTAGGGCCCTGCGTGAAGACATCACATTTGACCTTGCTTGATCAGGGGAGGGGTGGGCATTACGGTTGACAATCCCAAGTAAGACCCAGATTCCTAATGTTTTCCATTTTCTGTCTTTGTGCGCTGTGCGTTTTACAACCCTAATGTCTGCATTAACATAGAATTTTGCAAAGATTTTCCCTTCTTTTTGTGATAGTGGAATTGTATCCTCATTTGCATGATAAAGACAATATTGGCGACAGTCCTGATGTAGAGCATGGGCCCAACAGGCCACGGCACACATGTTGATACCTTGTGGGTGAGGTTCCCTGGCCTACCACAGAGTGTGTCGTTTGTACCAAAACACTGCTCCATCACTACCCAGGCTGGGGCTGGTGCTGCATATTGCAGCACCTTCCCCATCAGCCTTGTCCCAGTAAACTAGCTCACTGAGTTCACACCTGAACTCAGCTCACTGGCATGGTAAGGCAGCATGTTCCCCAGGGGTGCAAAGGACATCCCTGCAAACAATGTTACTTAATAAATTCTTTGTTTTGTTTTAATATTTTGACCCCAAACTTTCAACATTATCTTCTTATGATCCCACCTCATAAACCCTGCAGGTGAAAATTTTCAAACCTATGCTGAAATGCCATTCCATACCACAGGTTCAAAAACACATTTCAGACAGGATGTGAAAAATGAAAGATGTACTGTTCATGAAGTGGTGTGAAAAAATGGCTATGTTGAAAATCTGGCATCAAAATATTAAAAATTATCAGTTATACGCCTGCATAGAAAACTTCAATGAACATGCAACTCGGCCATTTTTAGAGATTTTTCACCAAATATTCAACATGGCCTTTTTGGGACCCCACTTCATGAACACTGGTGGTGAAATTTCATTATTCAGTCCAGAAAGGTGATTCCGCGCAGTGATGCAAAATCACCATCCAGGCCTGATTAATGAAGTGACAGTGACAGTGTTCATGAGGTGAGGTTCCAAAAGGTTACGTTACAAATTTGGTGAAAAAATTAAAAAAAATGGCAAAGTTATGAACATAATTTCAAAACGTCATTGAAATACATTATACAGCACTTACCTTTATTCGTCATTTCATGGTTTGGCTTTGAAGAGTGCTGACGTGTCTCAATGCACAGAAGATGACAGCATAAATAATTTATTTTTATTATTTATTTCTTATTATCCAACACCAGGATGTCCACTCCCAGTATCAGATGCACTGGTAGGTAAGTATAGAATAAGGGGGTGTGGCGTGGTGGGTGCTCAGTGTGAGGGTTGGGATGGGGAAGAGGGACAGCGGTGATGATGAGGGACCGTTTTCTTTTTTTCAGGTTAAGAAAAACAAAAAAGATGTTGTGGGATTTTTTTTTTCTTTTCAGGGAGCTAATAAAGAAGTAACACTATTTCAGGATACTGGGGGTGGGCTCACCAGTGTCCCATACTGTTGGTGGGAGTGTAAATACTGACATGGGAATTTGGCCCCCCGATGTTGGCAGTGTTAATAAAACAAGGGGTGTCACGGGGGGTAGCATCTGATACTGGGAGTGGACATCCTGGTGTTGGATAATAAGAAATAAATAATAAAAATAAATTATTTAAATAAATAAATAAATACACTGCCACCAAGGATTGGGGCTCTAAAATATCTAAGTTGATTGTGCACATGTTCCCACCAGTGCTTCACCCCAACACTGTCTTTAGTCACTAATTCTGATCATCTGAGAACCATTACATATTACTGTGGGGCTTCAATTGGCAATCAGTTTTGAGCTTCATTTCTGAACTGCCTCTCATATAGTTTAAATTTACTCAGACACCAAGATGGGAGATAATACAGTGTTTGTATTCATCAAGTAGAGCAAATTCCAATTGAAGATTTATGTTTTATGTCCTGGGTGCTGCTGTCCATTTTGTCATATTTCTCAGGTCAGGTTTCTCTCTCTGCTCGGTGCAATTTTCTTTAAACAAGATATGTGCTGGACAGACACACAGCCTCACTCCCACAAGTCACTTGGAGACAGGCACTCATAGATAGTAATGTAGACAGTGAGCATCTTTCACTTATGGGCTGTCAAGGCTACCACTTGACTTAATCCATCTGCTGTCTGTCCAGCACATCTCTTGGTTAAAGAAAATTGCACTGAGCAAAGAGAGAAACCTGACCTGAGAAATATAATGAGATGGACAGCAGCACTCAGGATTGTTGAGAATGTAAAAAAAAATATTCAATTGAAATTTGATTCATCCAATGAATACAAACACCATATTATCTCCCAGCTTAGGGTCCGAATAAGCTCAAACTATGTGAGGGGCAGTTCAGAAATGAAGCTGAAACCTGGTTGACAATTGAAGCCCACAGTAATATGTAATGGTTCTCAGATGATCAGAATTGATGACTAAAGACAGTATGGGGGTGAAGCACCAGTGGAAACATATCCACAGTCATCAGAACCATGAAGCTACAAGAAGTCAAAGAGATCTTCCGCCTATATATTTTTGTAAGAATTTAGATCACTTCAATTTTAAATCTACAGCTTTTACCTCAGACTACTTCATCGAACTTTTCAGACACTGAAACTCCTTCACTGATTTTTCCATCGGCAGCTTGGGGACAAGCGCTCACGCAAGGGTTAATGCACAATACAGACTGCACATGGTAGATGAGCAGTATTTTTACACAAATTAACTGATTTAAAACCACAATATTAAAATAAAGCAGCAGTCAAAACCAAAAAGATACACATAGCGAGAAATCAAAACACCTACTTAATCAATGAATATATAGTGACAGCACATCTAATTTTTCCTGAGCTTCATTGCACTGCTGGTTGAAGGTACAGCACAGTCAGAATGGTGGGGCTACAATGACAGTAGCCCCATCCCTGACCTACAAGTTACAACAGCAGCAGGGGTTGCACTATACGACACAGCTGTCATTTATTAAAGACAGCTGTGTCATATAGTGCAAGTTGCTGCTTTTGCAAAAATTCAGTTACGAATAGAAAATTACTTAACAGCTGGACCTAAAAACCACAAAAGCACGTACCTTGGATCAAACTTAATCAAACCTGAAAGTTTCAGGTTTCAAAGTCTCCAATTTATTTAGTTATCTGATGGCAAAAAAAGACTTAACGTTTTCAAAAATGGAGACTTTTACCTTTTTTTGTCAGCTCTGTAACTTTACCCCCACTATCCTGATCTACATGAAATTTACAGGATCAAGAGACCCTGGTGCAGAAGCTGAGCAGTCCAAATTTCACATAAATTGGTAGAAAGTGGGCAAAGTTATTAAGGTGCCCAAATTTGAGTTTAACATAGAAGTGCTTACTTAACCCTAATATACAGGTGCGACCTTGCCTGTATAATATATATTAGTTGCAAAAAACTATGTTAATGCAGAGATTAGGATTGTAAAAACACAAAGCGTATAAAGACAGGAAATGAAAAAACATTAGGGATTTGTGCCTCCTGAGTATTGGCGAATCAGTGATGGGGTCTTACTTAGGGTTGTCAACCCTAATGCCCACCCCCCAGCCCATAGCCTCCTGCTCATAGCACAAGATACAGCTCAATCCTAGTGCTTCAGAGTGATACAGTATAGCCAACATAATCTGTCAAAGCTTTCTTCACATCACATATGACCTTGTCTGATCTAGGGTAGTGGTGGGCATTAGGGTTGACAACCCCAAGTAGGACCCCATCACTGATTCGCCAATACTCCAGAGACCCAAATCCCTAATGTTGTTTCATTTTCTGTCTTTGTATGCTTTGTATTTTTGCAACCCTAATCTCTGCATTAACGTAGTTTTTTTGCAACTAATTGTGCTTCTTTTTGTGACAGTGGAACTGTATCCTCATTTACTCAGGTCACCTTGGGACATGTGCAAAATGAGCTAAATACAATATTAGAGACAGTCATGATGCAGTACATGGGCCCGACAGACACTGGCACACATCTCGATACCCTGTGGGTGAGGTTCCCTGACCCACCACGGGGTGTGATGCCTGCACTAAAGCACTGCTCCATCTCTACCCAGGCCATGACTGGTGCTGCATGCTGCAGGCCCTTTCCCATCAGCCTTTTCCCAGTAAATCTGATCACTGATTTTACATCTGAACTCAGCTCACTGGCACAGTAAGGCAGCGTGTTCCCCAGATGTGCAACGTCCATTCCTGCAATCAATGTTACTTAGTACATTCTTTGTTTTTTAATATTTTGTCCCCAAACATTCAACATGGTCTTCTTATGACCCCACCTGATAAACCCCATAGGTGAAAATGTTAAAATCTGAGCTGAAACATCATTCTGCACCACAGATGCAGAAGCAAGTTTTGGAGAGGATGTGAAAAATGACAGCTGTACTGTTCATGAGGCAGCATGAAAAAATGGGTATGTTGAAAATCTGGAGTCAAAATATTGTAAATTACCAAAGTTATGTGCCTGTGTAGAAACTGCACAATGCATGATCATAAAATGGTCATTTTTTTTTGTTTACTAAATTTTCAACATGGCCTTTTTGGGACCCCACCTCATGAACACTGGCACTATTTCATTAATTGGTCCTAGAAGGTGATTTTGTACAGCAACCGTGCCATTCCATGCCACAGGTGTAAAAATGTGTTTCAGATAGGATGTGAAAAATGACAGCTATATTGTTCATGAGGTGATGTGAAAAAATGGGCATGGTGAAAATTTGGAGTCAAAATATTGTGAATTACCAAAGTTATGAGCCTGCGTAGAAACTGTGCAATGCATGCTTGTAGCATGATCATTTTTTTGAATTTTTACACCACATTTTCAACACTGGCTTTTTGGGACCTCACCTCATGAACACTGGCACTAACATTTCATTAATCAGACCCAAAAGGTGATTCCATGCAGTGACTGTGAAATCACCTTCTGGGCCCGAGTAACGAAATGACAGTGATAGTGTTCATGAGGTGGGGGTCCTAAAAAGCCCATGTTAAAATTTTGGTGAAAAAATATCAAAAAAATGTCAAAGATATCAACATATGTTGAAAACCCCATTGAAATACCCCATACATTTTATGGCATTTACCTTTATTCCTCAGTTCGCTGTTCAGCTTTGAAGAGTGCAGACGTGTCCCGCTCCATAGAAGATGACAGCGGATGACCTCCAGTGCTAAGTATGGCGCAAGAGGTGTGTGTGTGTAGTGGAGGGTGCTCAGTGTGAGGGTTGGGAGGGGGGAGAGGTACTGCGGGGATGATGAGGGACCATTTTCTTTTTTTCAGGGCAAAAAAAAGACATCATGGGACTGTTTTCTTTTTTAACAGGTTCTTACATTAAACATTTTGGGACACTGGGAGTGGGCTTCCCAGTGTCCCACAGTATTGTGAGTGGGATGCACATTTGGGGACACTGGGAGTGGGCACCTAAGTGTTCCATACTGATGGGGAGAACTGTGCAGTACTGAAGTCTGACATGGGGATTAAGGTATTTTTAAACAATGAGCTGAGTGGGAGGGGGATCCAACATCAGGGGTGGGTATCCCGGTATCAGATGTATGTATTTTTTTTTTATAAACTATTTTGGGACACTGGAGGTGGGAGCCCCAGGTGTCCCACACTGTGGGGGTGAGATATAATAGATGCCAACATGGGGATTGGGGTCCCCAATGTCTGCAACCATTTATTGAACAACTGGCGGGGGGGGGTGGCACCTCAACTTAGTACTGCTGAACGTGTTTGGCATAGAAGCTGGTTCTGCTATATGACACAGCTGTCATTTAGTAAAGGACAGCTGTGTCATATAGTTTGCACTATACAACATAGTTGTTCTTTATGAAATGACAGCTGTGTCGTATAGTGCAACAGGCTCCTATGCCAAATTCATTATATGGCACTAAGTTTTATTCCTCCATTTGCGGTTCCACATTGAAGAATACAGAGTGTCCAGGTCCACAAAAGATGACACCAGACCACCTTGGAGGTAAGTATTGGCTAAGAGTGGGGTGTGGGGAGGTGGCTGCTCAGTGGGAGGATCAGGATGGGGAGGGGTGAGCAGTGATTACAAGGAATGATTTTCTTTCTTTAGGGTTTAAAAAAAGATGTCAGGGACAGTTTTCTTTTTTGCAGATATACAATATAAATGTAATCTATCTCAGGACATTAGGGGTGGGCTCCCCAGTGTCACAGTCAGATGTGTGTGTGTGTGTGTGTGTGTGTGTGTGTATTAAATGACACAAGGGGCTGTGGGTGCATCCGGCACTGGGGGTGGGCATCCCGGTATCAGACTGTACTAATAAAAAAAATAATAAATGAGTGAATAAATAAATAAATACATTGCCACCAGGGATTGGGGCTCCCCAGTGTGCTGATATACAGTTGAAAGTCACAGCACAATCAAGATGGTGGGGCTACAATGACAGTAGCCCTGTCCCTGACCTACAACTGGTGACCGCAGCAGGGATTGCACTATACAACAGAGCTGTCGTATTATAAAGACAGCTGTGTCATATAGTGCAAACTGTTGCTTTCCCAAAAATTCAGTTATGAATAGAACACTGATTTTCTGAACTGCACATTATTAAATAATTTAAAAACTACATAACAGTGGGACCTAAAGACAACAAAAGCACACACGTTGGACAAACCTCTGTCAAACCTGAGAGTTTCAGGTTTCAAAGCTTCCTATTGTTTTAGTTATCAGGTGGCAAAAAAAGTCTTAAAACTTTTCAAAAACTGAGACTTTTGGGGGGGGGTTTGCACCTCTGTAACTTTGCCTCCCCTAAACCAATCTACAATTTACAGGATCAAGGGACCCTGGCACAGGGGCTGTGCTTTCCAAATTGTATGCAAATCAGTTGAAAGAGGGTAAAATTATTACGGTGCATACATTTGAGTTTAACATAGAAGTGCTTACTCAACACTAATATACAGGCACTACAGGGCCCTGTACTCCCATGCATGTATATTATAATTGCCCCTCATTTGCATGTGAGAACACAGGGCCCTCTAGGTCTTGCATTTCCATTGATCCCTTGGGGCTCTGTGGTGCCATCAGTCCATAATGTTATATGTCCATGTGCTGCCATGCATGCATATTTTGTGTGGCCCTAATTTTTGTGTAGGCAAACTAGTACAAATGCCTCATTAGGAATGCATGGCACAGTATCACAGTCACTGTAGGTCCATTCATAAAAATTTCCCCCGCACCTGTAAACATGGCCTGGAAACATGGACAACAGCTTAGTTCACCTAAAGGTGTATTAAGCTGCTTGTCACAGCGAGTCCGTATCTCAAAGCGTTTTCCAGATATAGCTTCCGAAAGGTACCCCAACCATTGCAATGGTATTCTATGGGAAATCAGAAAACTTCAGAATCTTATAACTATGCAACAGATGCCAATTTTCTCAGCAAACCAGCAAAAGGCACATCTGTGGGGCAATCCCTTTGTACCCTGAACATTTCAGCCCATAAGTACAAATTCTTTGTTTGCAAAGAAGTGACAAAGAAACAGACATATCTGAAAAAGTAGTGTCGCAAATTAATTTAATGGCACAACATTATTTATTCTACTGTATAACCATAAATCATGCCATGACACCTTTTTTCTTGCCACAATACCTTTTTTGATGCTGCAATGGCAAAAAAAAAAGTTACAAAAAAACCCCTAAAATTTAAATCCCTATAAATCTGGAACCCCTTTATATTTTTTCACTGGACCTGTCAAAGGCATTACCTTGGGACACGACACATGTCCCCCGCACGTTTGGGGCAAACATTCCTTTCCATGTAGGGTGTACACAAGAGAAAAAAAAAAACAATGTTAAGTATAGGAAAAATGTTTTTTTCTAGAAATAATACAGCTGTATCTCAGAAAACACACAAGCTGCTGTCACCTAAATTTTCACACATCAAGACCTTGTCTCCTAGACCACACATAGAAAATGTCAGCTTATTTTGTCAAAGGGAGACAAAGTTATTAACATTCAGAATTTTAGGTTTAACATTAAACAGTCTACTCAGATATTACACCACTATAACATATGTATGTATGTTGCAAAAAACTTTGTTAATGCTCCAGTTAGGGTCAAAGTGACAAAAGTTGGGAAATGAGGTGTTAGAGTTTCCAACCCTAACACCCACCACTCCCAAACAAGGCAGGAGAGCAGGTGTGGGGTGTGCCTTGGGCTTCTCAGGCCTAACGCTCACCCCATTCCATCTGTAAATAAGGTCAGATGTGTAGGCTTTATGAGAGTGGGGTGAGCATTAGGCTTGAGAAGCCCAAAGCACACCCCTCACCTGCTCTCCTTCCTGGTTTGGGAGGGTGGAGTATTAGGATTGGAAACCCAAATGCCTCATTTCCCAGCTTTTGTCACTTTGACCCTAACTGGAGTATTAACAAAGTTTTTTGCAATGCATTTCCTTATTTTTTGAGACAGTATAATAGTATCCCTATTTTACTGTTATGAGCAGGCATAGCAAAATTGCAACAAATGGTCATAAGTTTGGCATTATTTCATATTTTGACCTCAAATTATGAACATAGTCTTCTTATGATGCCACCTCATAATTTTTCAAATCTGTGACAAAACACCATTCCATGCCACAGGTGTGAGAACATGTTTCAGACAGGTTGTGAAAAATGACAGTTGCATTCTTCATAAGGTGATGTGAAAAAATGGCTATGTTGAAAATTTGGAGTCAAAATATAGGAAATTACCAAAGTTATGCATGTGCATAGAAAAATTTCAACAAATGCATATAACACCGCCATTTTTAGAAATGTATTCACCAAATTTTCTACATGGCCTTTTTGGGACTGCATCTCATGAACAATGGTGGTGAAATGTCATTATCCGGTTCCAAAAGGTGATTTTGTGCAGTGACCGATTAACAAAATGAAAGTGCCAGTGATCATGAGGTGGGGTCCCAAAAAGGCCATGTTGAAAATTTGGTGAAAAAAATCCTAAAAATGGCAAAGTTATGAACATAAGTTAAAAATGCCATTGAAATAGATTATTCGTCACTTACCTTTATTCCTCAGTTCATGGTTCGGCTTTGAAAAGTGCAGACATGTCTCAGTCCACAGAAGATAACAGCCTATGACTTCCAGTGGTAAGTGTAGGGTAAGGTGGGTGTGGGGAGGTGGGTGCTCAGTGGGAGGGTTGGGGTGAAAGGATGGGGTCAGCAGCGATGACGAGGGACCATTTTCTTTGTTTCAGGTTGGAAAAAAAGACGTTGCAGGATGGTTTCTCTATTGCAGGTACCAATAAAATTAACAAACCATTTCTGGACACTGGGGGTAGGCTCCTCAGTATCTCTCACAGCTGGGAGGGCTTTTGGATGCTGACACAGGGATTGGGCCCCTCTGATGTTGACTACAATTTATAAAACAAGAGGCAGGGGGCTGTGGAGGGGGGCATCTGACACTTGGGGTGGATATCCCAGTGTGAGATGATGTAAAGATAAATAAAAAAAGTGGCAGAGTGTAGGGGGTGACACTAGACACTAGTGGTTAAACTAAAATATTATGGGACGGTGATCAGAGGGTGGAGGGTCCACTAGACAACAGGGAATATATTTATTTTTATCATGGGTAACAGTGATGGGGGGGTTGAGTGGTGACACTAAGCACCAGGCCAAGGGGGTTCACAGTTGACACTGCAACCAGCAGCAAGAATTCAGCTGCGGCTGTAGAAGTCCATAAAGTCCTGTAGTTCTCATACAGAAAATCTGGTGGAAGCGCGCCTATCCCTAAGCTGGGCACCTGGGATTTTGGGTGCCCAGACAAAGTATTTCTGGCTCTAATTGTGAAAACAAACATCAGAATGTAGCTAAATGAGACCTGTTTAGCTAGATTCTGGTGTCTGATTTTTAAAATGGCAACATTTTTATGAGTTTTCAACGCTTTGTAGTTTGTTGGGGGGGACAAGATGTTGACTCACAAAAAAGGAATTTTCTCTCAAAAAAGGATTGGCCCCTCCCACAAAAGGATCCTTTTTCATGAGGCCAAATCTTTTATTGAACTTTACCCCATATCCTGGAGAGCGATTTTCCCACAGGAAAAAATGGAAAACTTAAAAACTGAATAACTTTGCAAAAGATTAATATTTTTTCACCTAACAAAGCATGGTAATTATGTTACCCAAGATGTTTCTACCATAAAAAATTCACACCAAAATTTCACACCATCTAGGCATAAGGCATTGAGGAAAAAACTGTAAAAAGTGGTAACCTTTAAGGTTTTTGCACTAGCTGGATCTCAGAATCCGCACATTCAACTGGAACAAAACTTGCCATCTCAAGAGAGCTACCCCACAGAACAGCACATATCACATTTTGTGCAAATCCATTGATCACATGCAAAGTTATTAAAGTGCAAACTTTAAGGTTTATCATTAAAACAGGCTACTGAAACCTAACTATAGGGGCATGACAGTGCCTATAGATATAATATATATATATATATATATATATAAACACACATACATATTTATACATGCATACTACAGTATATACATGCATATATATTATAGTTAGCATTGAGTACCCTATTTAAGGTTAAAGTGTGAAATTTTGCAGCTTAATACGTTTCCCACTGTATTATGGATTTGCCTGAAATTTAGCAGAAATGGAGCGGTAACATAGATCTCTGGATCTGCCAAGTTTTGTACCAGTCAGATATACGGTTGCGGAGCTATAAAGTGCTGTTCTGTGTCGCATTTTCGCTTTTTGTGCATTCTTTGCTTGCACCTTCAGGTCACATGGTTTGTGCGACCTGTCTGAAATCTTCAGGGATCATGTGACTGGGGTCCCCGATGTGCCTTTCAAAGATTTCATGAAAAATATTAAACGGTTCAGAAGTTATTCAAAAAACAAATTTCCCCTTTTAGTCAAAGGAAAAAGTTAACACAAAGTTCGACAGTGTTGCAAATGCAGTTTTTAGTGTTGCAAATGACCCCTGTAGTGTCATTTTTTTTCAGTTACTGGTCACAAAAATGCTTGGCATTTAAATTTGGGACTCTCTAAGGACACGATTATTTTTGTGTTCACATAGTCGAGCCCTGAGGATGCTAGCCATGTCTTTTTGGGGGGGTTAAACACCCCAGAAATATGTTTTTGAAATTTTTGTAAACTGTAGTGTCGCTTAAGTGGTGTCGCACCTGCGACATTTCATAATTTTTTGTGAAAGTGTCGTGATTTGACACTTTTACTGTGACTATCGCCCAAAATAACAGGAATTCTTTGCCACCCTGCTGCAAAAGAACAGTTTGGTCTTTTGGGCTGAAATTTGGAGGGAAGAAAGCCAACATCCCACAGACATGCCTTTTGGTGGTTTGGTGACAAAATATTACAGGGATGCAAAATTATGGTACTACGAAGTTGATGCTTTTTCCCATTGACTATCATTACAGCGTCCGCCACGCCTTTCAGGGCCTGTATCTCGGAAATGCTTCGAGATACGGACTTTTTGTCAGGAAAATATGTAGCCCCCCCCCACTAGGGGGCTAACTGCAAAACTAGCCAGGAAAGTCGCAAAATAATATGAAATTTAAATGTTTTTTTCTGCGTCGTACGGTTCCTGAGATATAAGCAATTTAGTATTTCAAGTGCTCATTTTCTGCTCCGAGGCCCATTATCATGCATACATTCTTTGTATTCACTGTGTTTCTTTAAGTAGCTTTTGGGGGAAAAAAGGGTGTGTGCTTTCATTACTGTTGCACTTACTGTTTCCACTTGCATTTCTATGACCGTTTGCATTACCGTTCCCGTCTAAGCCACCATGTGCGTTACCCTTTGCATTTTCATTTGCACTTGTATTTGTGTTACTGTTACCATTTGTGTTTCCATTACTGTTTCTGTTTGCATTTCATTTTGCATCACCGTGAGCATTACCATTTGCGTTTGCGTACATGCTTCCATTTGTGTAAGTGTTTGCGTTAGTGTTTCCTTTGTCCTCATTGTTGCTGTTATCATTAGCATTTGCATTTCCAGTTGCGGTACCATGCCCGTGCATGTTACCATTTGTGTTTCCATATGCGCTTGCATTTCCCTTTGCATTACTGTTCACTTTGGTGTCATCATTGCTGTTACTGTAACTGTTTGCGTTTCCAATTGCGTTACCGTTACCGTTTGCATCTTCGTCACTGTTTGTGTTTCTGTTGCCCTTAGCATTTGCATTTTCGGTTGTGTTTCCATTGTCGATTGCATTACTGTTTCCTTCTGTGGCACCATTGCCTTAACTGTTTACATTTCTATTTGCGTTTCTGTTACCATTTGCATTTTTCTTACCGTTTGCATTTCCATTTGCATTACCGTTTACGTTACTGTTTCCCTTAACATTTGCATTTCTGTTGCCGTTAGCGTTTGCGTTACCATTTACATTACCATTTCTGTTTTCATTAACGTTTGCACTTGTGTTTCTCTTACTGTTTGTGTTACCATTTACCTTTGCATCACCATGTGCTTTACCATTTGCGCTTGCGTTTGCGTTACTGTTAGTGTTACTGTGACAAAAAAATTCACTATTTATAGTGCTCCTTCTCAAAAAGAAGGGAAATTCATGGCACAAAAACTCTGTTTAATGCATCAGTTAGGGTTGTTCCAGAGCGACAAAAAGGAGGAAATTCGATGTTAGGGTTCCCACCCTCAACCCCCACCCCTCCCCACCAACAGGCATTGGGGTGTGCGTTGGGGTCGTTGGTCCTAACTCTAACCCCATTCTCCTATACTGCACCATCTCAGCTTGTTTACACATGGGAACTTTAAACCTGCCAGGTTGCCTTTTTCTTTGGTGGGGGAGATGATAGATTTCACCTGAAAACACCCATATATGATTCAAATTTATAAGCTTTTATAAACTTCAGGAATGTATTTGGGCAGTCTGAGTTGGCCACTGCCTATGTAATTGTGTATTCCCACCTTTTCTCTTTGTTTAGAACGTATTATGGCCTGCTTTCTTCATCATGATTTTTTTTCTCTGTTTTCCCCCACATTCAAGATATAGAATGTTTATCATGGAATGTTTACCATGGAATACAGGGATTCAAAGTTCTGCTAAGTTCTACTGGCAGAATGTTCCTCTCCTAACATACTGTTCTCATACACAACAAAGGCCTGTTCTAGAACCACAGTCTCAATTATCTTACTGTCAGGGCAAGCAGGAGAGATTTCCTTGATGAGCAGTTACAGAGAGAAGGGAGATTTTTTACTGTTAGCAAAGAAACAGTTGTAATGAAAACTATAAACAATACTTAATGTTTCTGATTTGTTTATGTGTATAAGGAGAGTGTGATGATCAGGAAAACAACATTAAATTGATTTGTTTTATTTCTTTATTTAAGGTAGTTTTATTTTCAGGGCCCAGTTGACATTTTTAACAATGTAAAGGTAGCAGCCAAGTTTGTGATGGAAGATCAGTTCTGGTTGTAGGGGGAGTGATGGAAGACAGTTCTGATAGTAGGAGGACTGATTTGTTCATTGTGTGATGTGGTTTAGAACCAGGATGACTGTGCTTATATAGAGATTTAATGTATGATCAGCTAATGTCTCTTGGCCAATGGGTTTTCAAGATTTTTTCTTGCCATGTTTTATATATATATGTGTGTGTATATATATATATATATATATGTGTGTGTGTGTATATACAGTATATATATGTGTATATATATATATATATATATATATATATATATATATATACACACACACAAACATATTATATATATCATAGGGGTGCGGTCGCATCCTTATAGTTAGGGTTGTACTGGTAGTTCTATGTTAAACCCTAATGTTTGCACTTTAATAACATAGCAACTGTTCAATGGATCTGCATGAAAATATGCAAGTTTGGTCTCAAGGGGTAGCTCTTTGGATGTGCCAAGTTTCATACTGGTTTAATTGGCAGATTCTGAGTTCTAGGTGGTGCAAAAAGTTAATTTTTCACCCTTTTTTACCCATTGGTTTGAATGGCTTTTTCTTTGAATTTGGCTACACACAGACAGTTTGGAATTTTAGTCTGAAATGTTCATGCTAGAAAGAGGATGGCCCATAGGTGAGCATTTTGCTTGTTTGGTAAAAAAAAAAATATTAATCAGTTCCAAAGTTATTTAATTTTGAAACTTTTAAAAATTGCTTCTGAGCATGCTCAGTAAGCACTTAGAGTGCATGTATGAAATGAAAAAGGAATTCTTTTTTTCATATAGGGCCATGCCTTTTTCAACATGGGAAAATCCTTTTTCGGGTACTGCCATCTTGTTTTCCATTTTCCCCTACAAATTCAAATTTCAAAAGCCCCAAATATAACATTCGGGGCAGCGACCAACACATGTATCTTACTTTTCGGGACCCTGTTAGCTGGATTCTGCACTTAACTATTGGAGAAATGTCCTTAAAATGTTCTTTTTTTAAGATTATAGATCTTTTTTTGTGACTCGCGGTCTGAAAAAATATTCTTTTTTTGTATAATGAGTCATGAAAAAAGATTTGTAATCTTAAAATAAGAACATATCAAGGGCATTTCTCCAACAGTTAAGTGCAGAATGCAACTAAGCAGGTCATGATAAGCAAAATACATGTGTTGGTTGTGGTCCATAATGTCATTTTTGGGGCTTTTGGAAGAACAAACACAATGTGAAATCCCATTCTGTTGCTAGTCATACCACCAGTCTGGGTAGAGGAATCATGCTGTTTGAATTAGGATGTGAGCCAGCATTCATCTTCTTGCCTTTCTGAATAAGATTAGAACATTGTAAATGTGATTAAATAATCATGTATAAATATATTCAAACAAGAAAGGAATAAAATTGTATGAATGGAGCCCCTTTAGAGCCAAAGTTGACAAATGCTTTGAAATGGGGAGAGAGGCAACAAGAAACATTCAAAAGAAAGTCCAAGGCTGAAGGCTGCAATACATTTAAGTGCTAGCCTCTAGCTTGCTCACTGAATAAGAACACAAGAAATAGCTGAAAAGCAGCAATACTTTTGGACAAAGAGCATAAATGTAAACAGAGAATCAAAATAGTAACTGGTGTTGAAATTAGTCTGCCTGCACACCTCTCAAGATGCTGGCAGTGTCTAACACAGGCAAGCACAATAAGAGCCTGCTCAGGATATGGTTAGTACAGTACGTGAACACGTTGATACATACAGTGCCAGCTACACTCTCTCATACACAATTCATGCCTTAGTACTGCCAGTCTGCTCTTTTTTGTTGGCTAATTACTAACATGTCAAGGGAATGTAAACATTGCAGGGGTCACTCAAATTGTGAAAGCCCATAAAAAGATCTTTCAGGCAACATATTGAGCTTACCTGTAAGTGTCAAAAGTCCTGAGATATGAATATCCAAATCTTCTGTAAGAAGAGATGCCTTTTTCTGGTACTGGGCTGCAATGTAGTTCATGTTAGCAGCTATCAACAGTCCCATTGAAATAATAAAAGTCCACATAAGCTTAAACATTAACATGGTGATCTCACTGGATAAAAAACTTAATGGAGCCATTAAAACAACTTGACTGCAAATCAGCACCGCGAGGGTCCTTGCAGGAGGGTTTAGTGGATGCATTTTATGGCTGAAATGGACCCATTAATCCTTGGGCACCTTTCTTCTGGGCTGTGCAGTACACTTAAAAATTAGGTAGCAATTCCTGGGGCCGAAAATCCCTGGAGCAGCAGAAGGCAAATATCTCTCATTCACATTCTGGCTCATAAAACTCAATCTCTCTCTCTCTCCCCCTCCACGTTTGGTCAACACTTCTTCTACTTCCCAACTACTGGATCTCTACCTTGGTTGCTCATAGTGAGCAACTACACAGGCATACTGGCAGATGTCTCCTCTGACCTTGACCCTCCAGGAGGGCATATTGGATTCCAGGCTTTGGCTTTTAGCCCCGGTCTCCACAATACCTCCTGGCTGAACTGAGTTCTCACACACTGTAACTGGCTCCCAAAGGCAAGCGGGCATTGCTGTGACCCACTTACTGCTTGTTTCCCCACAAGAGTTGCCACAACTCAGCTGGCATATATGCTCCAGGGCTAAGGCACTCTTTCCTCTGTCTCACATGCTCCAGTTCTCCCCTTGATTGTCGATTCTCTCATTCTCCTGCTCCCAGCACTGTGGAGCACTTACAGGTGCCATACTACACACATGCTCAATGTCTCCACAGGTGACTTCTCCAGGTTGACTTTTCAGAGGGAGCCCACTGGTTAAAATAGTGGCGACCATGAAGTCCACCCTCTGGACTGGTTTTTGTATGCTCCATGCACGAACTGCTGGCCCATGAGAACAGGCGATCATTCCTGCTCTCCTACACTGACTCCCTGCACCTTTTCCCCTCAGCTTCTTCCACATTCCATGCCCACTCTCTTGATCGATCTCTTTTCTATGCCAAAACTCCCAGTTTATAACCCTGTGCACGCAGGCTGACCTCCAACATGCAGAGATCCCGCCAGGGCAGCAGAGGCATTTAAACCATTAATTGATGCCCCAAAACCTTTCACTTTTCCCAATTTAATATACACACCACACCAGGGGGTGTTACATCTCTCCCTCGACTTCTGTCCCCAGTGAGTATTACACCAGTTACCTCACCAAGGAGTAATGGAGAGGTATGCACACTCCCTCAACACACACAATGACTCAGCTCCACTGAAACACACTGCTGAAATAGTGAATTCACCCATCCCCACTAAACTCGTGGGATCTAAAGACAAGTGCCCCAATCCATTTGTTCTGGCAACCCACCACCTGCAATGCTCCAGATGGATTGCCTGGCAACAGGTGCAGCATCACAGCCCTAGACTCACACTAATCCCAAAACTGCTGTTTTAAACCTGCCTACCTGTCTAAAAGATGCCATAATGCCAATCCATACACAAACATTATACTAAGGCAATATAGGACAACATGTTAATGTACACAGTTACGAATCTTTTGGAAACATGATGCAAATTAGAACAGCGAAGAACCTAGAACAATTAGTTATGCAGCCTCAAAACCATATTGTAGTACCCCACCTCCCCTCACAGCACCGAGGTGCAGAGTTCACTTGCACAATGTAATGTCCACATGTCCAAAAGTCTCTGCCATTACTGTAAATAAAATAAAGAAAAGGGTTTATCTCACCAATTTTATGCTGGCAGTCTATCTCAGTCCAACTCCTGTAGCATCAAACAGTTGTAGTACCTCTGGGGGGAGGAAACAATAGACACCATGGAGCAATGCCATTGAAAAGAGTCCTCAGGTCACAACAGTCACTTTTTTGCCAGAAGTAATCATAACAAGGATTCAGTTTGGTGGTCACTTATCCAAGTGAGTCCACTCCAGACATGCCCAAACATGAAGTGCTTGGTTTGCTCCCCACCAAGGTCTTAAACCAATGCGAAAGTCTTGAAGATGGTAAGTCCCTCATAGGCATACTTGGATCACATTCCCTTTGTTATACACTGTATCTTCTGCAGGCCATATTGGTAATCTCAGGACCCAACTTGTGCTTTTTGTACAGCTTGTCAAGGGTGCCCCAATACATATAATTGTGGTGGTTCTCTTCAGTTATGTCTCATATCCATTAGGCAGGTATGGGTACAGGTACTGTGGGTAGTTCTGGCATATCTTCCTCTGGATGATCTTTTCAGTCTGTGACCATTCTGGAAAACTTCTCACAGAGGTCCTCAGGGCCTGACCATCTGGCAGCCACATTCCCTCTTAGTATCTCCACACCTGCAGATCTCTGTCATGGACCCCATCATAGTGCTCACACTTCTTCCGGCCTTTAGTGCCCAGGATGGGTTAATCCTTCCAAGGAGTTAGGTACACAGATTTGTAATGAGATGGATTGTTCCACTCCAAATCATCATTGCTAAGTTCAGCAGTCCCCTTCCACAGGCTGATCAACAGTCTCATGGGCACTGAACTTCTCCGCTGCAGCGGGGGAGGGCACTGCCTTCCACTGGCTTCTTAGGCTGGTACCATGGTTCTGGTGCAGCTGTGCTCATCAGTTCTTGAGCACACTCAGTGGTGACTTATCTGGCATCATAAAGTCTTTAGGAGTCAGTAATCTCATCTGTGCTCCATGGCCCAAACCTCTTCCTTGGGCTTTAGTTACTGGCTCTTCAGGTAGAGTTCCAGGTTTTGGCTGTGCTACTCTGCTGGGCACAGGGGATTCCTGGGGTTAGAAGACTTCTGACTGTCTTCTTTAACTTTCACCGCTGCTGGCACACTAAGCTAACTGCCCGTCTCCTCCCAACTTTCAAGGGCTGATTCAATTGAAGTCACTAAACCACTGGGCTGAGGGAAAGACAGGTACCTCTCATCCGCAGGGGCCCTCTATTAACACACCATGAACACGGGCAATAAAGTCACTCCCATGCCATCGAGTTGGCACAAAAGGCACTTAGAGTTGGTGGATTTCTCAACCACATCCCAAAACCACCTCAGCATAGTAGAGGAAACAATCACATCAGAAGCAGCTGGAACTTGAGCAATGTTGAAGATAGAAAAACACCTTCCTTTCTCTAGCTGACACCCACGATTAAGCAAGGACCTGGCTTGATCTCAGCCTGTTCACAGTCCAAAACATGCACAGCAATGTCCAACCCCACCCCCTATAAAGTCCTCAAGTACAATTGAGATGAATGTCCTGGGCATTTACATACTCTGCCCATGTTCTGGCCCTGTGCAACACACCAGTTACAGACCCGCTGATGCCACTGTTCTGCAAGAAGGAGTGAAATTCCTCACCACTGCGCCTTATTGTTTTCAGTCCCATCCATCAGAATGTATGTTTGCAAAGTCCATGCTTGACCCAGCACCTAACAAGGTAGCCCAAAACATTCCTGACACCCCCAAAATGCCATCCTGGATAAGCCCCCACATTGTAAGTCCCCCCTTTGTCTAGGGGTATGGAGTGGTAATTTTCCATTGAGAATGGGGTTCCCACTGCAGATGAAACACACACAGATGTACCTTACATTGTTGGCAGGTATTGGTTGGGTTTACAGTGGAGATGTGCCATTTTCTGGTGCTGTGCTGCAATGTAGTTCATGTTAGCAGACATCAACAGTCCCATTAAAATAACTGAAGTCCACACACACTTAAATATTAACAGGGGATCCCATTTAATAAACAACCTAATGTTGCCATTCAAACAACTTGGCTGTACATCGGGACAGTGAAGGTCCTTATGAGGGGGGTTAGTGGATGCATTTTGTGGCCAAATTGGGTTTACCTATGCTGGAGTGACAACATCTTTGTCGAAGTTTGGTATAGCGAGATCCCCAATGTGGACAGGCGAAATTTTGCCTGTCCGACATTGGAGTGTTTCTCTTTGGAGGCTGTGCTCCCGAACTCCCCACATTGGAGTTGATGTGAAGGGAGGGCTACACACGGTGAAATGGCAAAATTTCACCCTCAGGTCCCCCACAGCGACAATTTCGAAACCTGTCAAAATTGTCACTGTGGGGGATTTCACAGTAACAGTTTCATTGTTCAGTCGGCACACTGCCAGATTGGCCCCACAAATCCTAGGCAGCTTTCTTCTGGGCTGCTCAGGCCACTTGGAAAAGTAGGCAGCAATTCTTGGGTTGAAAAGCCCTAGAGTGGCAGCAGGCAAATATCTTTCACTCACTTTCTGGTTCCTGAAACTCGGTGTGTCTCTCTCTCCAAGCTGGGTCAACACTTCTTCTACTTCTCAACCACTGGATCTCTACATTGGTCAGCCATAGTGAGTGACTCCACCCAGGCACGTGGGCAGAAATCCCAACTGACCTTCACCCTCTGGGAAGGCATATTGGATTCCGGGCTTTGGCTTTTAGCCCCCACCTCCAGGAGACTCCCTAGCTGAACTGAGTTCTCACACATTAGAACTGGCTCCAAATGCAAGTGGGCACTGCTGTGACCCATTTACTGCTTGTTTCCCCACTGGAGCTGCCACAACTGGGATTATATATCTGCTCCAGGGCCAAGACTCTCTTTAATCTCTCTCGTGCTCCAATTATCCCTTTTGATTCTCTCATTCTCCCGTTCCCAGCACTGTGAAGCACTTACAGGTGCCATATTGCCCACCTGCTCAGTATCTCCACAGGCAACTTCCCCAGAGTGAATTTTCATAGGGACCCGCTGGCTGAAATAGCAGCTGCCACCACGTACATCACTGGACTGGTTTTCGTATGCCCCACACATGTACTGCTGGCCCATGCTAACAGGCAATTTTCCTGCTCTCCTACACTGCCTCTCCACATCTGTTCCCCCCAGCTTCTTCCACACTCTGTGCCTGCTGTCTCAATCGATCTCTTTTCCGCATCAAAACTTCCAAATTTATAACACTGTACACACAGACTGACCTCAGACCCATGGAGATTCCACCAGGGCAGCAATGGCATTTGACCCTTAAATTGATGCTCCCAAACCTATCACTTTTCTCAATTTAATATGCAAACCCACAGAGGGTGTTACATATTGAGATATATATATATCTATAGTGAAATTTCCCCGGCAGCTAACAGATTCTTGTTTAGAACATACCCTTTGCTGTTACAGTATACAACTATGGGCAAACAATAGCCACCAGACTGGCCCATGCATACTACAGCGACTAAGCATTTTCTCTTGGTCTCAAAGAGAAAACCCTTAGAGAAGGCCAAAAAATTGATATGGAGGGGTAAGATATTTAATAGATGCACATGGAAGGTAAAAACAAGATGCATTGAGCAGTGTTTCTCTAAAAAAATGTCAAGTTGATCTATGGTCTTTTTGAATTAAGGAACACTGCCTGAGAGAAATTGGAAAATCTAACTACCCAGTAGGTATTTGATGCCATACTCTGGCTCAGACTTAGCCTGTCCTGAGGAAGCGACCAATGATGATATGAAACACTAACACATGGAGGGACTCTAGGAGTCGGTTTCGATATGTGAATCTGAGTCATCTTTATGAGGCTTAGCCAGTAAGTTAAAGACAATACATTTCTAATGCCTACTTCCAGTGATCATGTCCTTTATTCCACCTAGCTGGTTTTAAAACTTACAGCAGATGGCTTTGTGCAATTTGATCATTTTTAGTGGACCCAACTGGTTAGTTTTTGAAGTACACAAATTAATTTCCACCATATCTTAAAACATGCATTGATTATCAAGACATATGTTGCTCCCCTGTGCCCCTTTTCAGTCTGGTATCAACTCTGATACCCTGAAGGTCCCAAAATGGCAAGCACAAATTATTCTGAACAGCAGATCCTCCCTCACTGAGTTACATATGAACTCAAGGCACCCCATGATATCACTCAACAACAGGTTTTAAATTGGTTTTCTGCCATCTTGCCTTTTGCTCTGTATCCCATTCCAGTCTTCAACTATCTTCCTGAGTATGAAACTACTAGTCACAACCCTAACCCCATGGAGTTTTTCAAAAAGCTATCCCTGCAAAATGGTTCTTTGCCATCTACTAGGTGATAAAACCCCTGACTGCAAATTCATCTACCAAACCTGTGACCACCTTACCTCCTGGCTGCAGAACTCTCCAAATGCTGTGACACTTATGTAGTATTTACACCACATGCCTGGGGCTACAGAATGCTGACCAGTTTGGCTGCTTTTGTGTCCCCACTTGCCAAAGTGCTTCTGGGTCAGAGTTGGGAATTCCTCTGTGCCCAGGACCACATGCCAAAAATGTTTAAACTGTAAATGAGACATTCTCTGCACATGCTTTGCTCTGAAAGTGACATTGAGTTGCAGGAACTTTAATACATATACTTGCATCAAGCACGTCACTTTTGAGGTTTTGCTGTTGATTATGTCTAGCACTGATTTATTGTCCGTATTGAATGGTACCCTGGACTTTTTCAGTCTGTACCCCCAAACCAGAACAGCTAATCATGACCATTTAAAATAAGCCCATTAGCCGAGCCTGCCTAATGCATAGTTACTAACTGTTTGTCTGGTATCGTAAACTGGCTTTGCTATATCACTATCCCATTGAACTCTAGGAGACAAATGCAGCCAGCTACCAAGGCAGCCCCACTCCCTTGTTAACCTGAATGTGGTGATGTTATTTATAATGCCCTGCTCATGGCTACCTTTAAATTCACATGCCCAGTAAGGGATTGGAGCTTTAACTGTGTAATCTTTAATGACCCTGCTACCTCCACCACTAATGTTTTTAGATTTTTGACCTGGTCTACTGTGAACCTTGAGACCATTAGCTATAATTTAATTTCAATTAACAAATAAGTTAGCTTTTGTGCCTGACTTTCTGTCTTGTCTCTTGCTAACAATAGTCCAAAATGCTACATCAGTTGCAAAAATCCTGTCAGTATTAACCCACAATACCAATTAGCGGTCTTGTGGACAAGAATGGAAATTAACAGCGGGTAGGTTTAGAAGAGATTTGAAGAAGTACTACTTAATGGAAAAGGTGATGGAACCTTGGAACAGTCTGTTGGTTGAAGTGGTAGGTGTGAAAACAGTCAGAGGATTCAAGCAGGGCTGGGAAATAATGAAGGGATAGAGGTTACCGGGGTGACAGGACCAAGGAGGAAAATATGGGGAAGTTTAGTACCCTGGAGGAACTGTAGGTTCTAGGGATTATAGGGAATCTGGGAAGACTGGATGGACGTCTGGTCTTTTTCTGCCGTTATTGTCTATGTTTCTATATATCTTATCTCCCTACAAACAAGAAATTGTTAAAATATCATGCTATACACTGTTTATCCACATGTTTCTTTGTGACCCATTTCAGAATATAGTCATTTATTTATTTAATTTTTACTGACTGGCAAATGAGGGCTAGGTAATTCTGCTTATTTTCAGCCTCATCCCAGGGAGGAGGGGAAACAGATGGACTCCAACTGACATTGATCCAGATTAAGCTATTGTTGGTATTTTATTGGATTTGATTAAAGGTTTCAAAAGTCCATCAGGACACTGAGCATCTCCTTGGCATCACTTTGTCATAGTAGCACTTCCCTTCAAAGCAGAAACTGAGCAAGTCAATCTCACTGGACCTGATAGTCAAGAGACTGAATGCCGATTTTGTCACTTTTCATCAATAGGTCAACTTTACCAACCATTGGACCAACCAGACCATCACTTTAAATGAAGAGTAGTTTACTGGGTTCTCCTTTGGATTGATGTAACCATTGACAGACTGGCCCCTTATATATGGAAGGTGGTATTTTAATCAGTACTCACTCATCATCTTTTAGACAGAACCCCTAATGGAGAAGTTAATGCCAATGGATCCATTGTCGGCTTGCTGTGTGGACCTACCAACCTCTCTACTTCACTTTCCTTTGCATGTTTTAGGCAACCATGTGTTTTAGGGGATTTACTGATTTTAATTTCTGTGCATTAGTTAATCATATGGCCATTATATCATACAACAAGTATCATTTTTGCATGGGTAGTGCTGAGCCCTCCATGCAAATTTTCATTTTTCATACTAAGAGTCATACTAAGAGCGATAGCAGCTGGGAGGCAATGTAGCCCATCAAGTGCTCCTATAAATTAATAATAATTTAATGGAAAATTGGAAAAGATCAATTTGTCCAACTAATTTAATTTTTAAATGTTATTTTATTGTTACTGGCAATAACTTCTATAGGAAGTGCATTCCAAGGTTTAATTATACTTAATGAATAATAAAACGTACTTAGCGTGAACTTAAATTGTTTCACCTGTAACTGTAAGGGGTGACCTCTAAGATTAAAAGTATCATCTTTGAAAGATAATCTGAGATTAAAGAGTAACTGTGGATCTTTTATAATCTCGTACATTAAGAGTAGATCTCCTCTTAAACATCTTGTGGATAGATCCATTAAGTTAAGGGAAGTTAATTTAGTTTCATATGAAACTTCCTTCAAGCTATTAACCAGTTTAATGTATCCCCTCTGAACTCTTTCCAATTTCCATATATCTTGTTTCTTAAAAGCAGCCCAAAACTGCAACGAATAGTCCAAGTGTGGTCAAACATAGGCTCTATAAAGAGGCGTAAGCACTTCTTTATCCCTCGATCTAATATTTTGCTTAATTGCCCAAATAATCCAATTTGCTTTATTTATAACTGCATTAATTTGAGTATTAGGAGAAACATCATTAGCTATGAGAACCCCTAAATCCTTTTCTGTATCAGTAATTGCCAAAACTCTATTATCTAAAATAAACAAATGCATTGGGTTGTTCTTTCCATAATGCATAATTCTGCACTTAGCATGATTTAATTTCATACCCCAAGTAGAAACCCATAATGTGACTCTATCTAAGTCATTCTGTATTAATTCAGTTTGATCAGGATTAGCACAAGGTCCCTCTATCTTAATATCATCACCATATTTAATGATGTTTGAGTGCCAATTAATAGTTATATCAGAGATGAAAAGGTAAAACAAACATAGACCCAGAACTGAACCCTGAGGTATACCACTAGTGACAAATCCAACACTGGAAAGCTTGCCATTAATAAGAACTCTCTGAGATCTCACAGTTAACCAATTTGCTATCCAATTAATTAATCAGGGATTGATGTTAACAAAGATATTTTATGCAGTAATGCCCAATGTGGGAGGAGATCAAAAGCTTTACTAAAATATGTAAACAACGTCATAGGGTAATCTGTTGTCTAAATGATAGCTAACATCTTCATAAAAGCTCAGCAAATTTGTCAGACAGCTTCTGCCCTTAGAAAAGTCATGTTGTTCGGAGTCACAGTCAATTAAAGTAGGTGTAATTAGGTCCTTAATTAGACTTTCCAAGATTTTGCACAATGATGAAGTAAGGTTTATGGGTCTATAATTTTCCCAAAGAGTTTTAGGTCCTTTTCTATGGATAGGAAAGACATAAGCGACTTTCCATGACTCAGGAACATAACTATTATTCAAGCAGTGCTCATACAATAGTTTTAGAAGTAAAGACAAACTGTCAGCTAATAGATATAAAAAATGATCAGGAATTTGATCAGGGGATATACTGGTTTTACCTTTAAGCCCAACTAATTTGGCATGAATCATATCTTCAGTAATGGAAATATAGCTACCATTAGAACTATTCAATGTAATATATATCTGATTGTTTTGGAAGATACTACAGAACTTTTCATTAAATAAATTAGCCATGTTGAGAGGGTCATAAATTAAGTCATCATCAATCTGTAAAGGACCCACCTGATTAGTTGTTTTTTTTAGAGAATTAATATAGGAGAAGAAGGACTTAGAGTTATCCTTATTTGCATTAAAGGCAAGTTTCTGTTCCCAATACATTTTAGATTTTTTAATGCCATTTTTGCATTTCTTTTGAATATTTAAGTATGAATTCCAGTTAATATGTGATTTTTCCATCAAGTGGCTGCATAACACTTTTTTTTTTTATTACTTTAGATAATTCTCTAGTCATCCATTTTGGTTTTGGATGTCTAGAGATATATTTTACCCTGGTTGGTTCATATTGTTGTCTCAGTGTACAAAGCTTATTAGAAAACATATTATAATAGTCATTAATATCTACAGTATCACAGACAGAGGACCAGTTAGTATTATTCAATCCATTTCTAACACTAGAGATATATGCCCTAGTATACAGATAAATTATAGAACTATTAGAAGCTACAGAAACATCATGAGAAATACCAAAAGTGATGGAACGATGATCACTGTTTCCGATGGGAGATTGGATTGAGAGATTATTAACAATAACAGAATTACTGTAAAATACTAAATCAAAAATATTATTACCCCATGTTGGTTTATTTACTCCTTGAATCAAATTACATTGTTGACACATATCAATAAGCTTTATCCCAGAAGTAGATGTAGCCACTAAGTTAGTCCAGTCAATATTACTCAAATTAAAGTCACCAGTAAGAATAATATTTCCCATGGAACACGCTGATTCTGTCTCTTTAATAATTTCATCCAAGTACTCATTAGGGGTACTAGGATGATGATAAACTCCAAGAATAATGTGTTGAGAGGTATTAAACATTAATTTGATCCATAGGGATTCAGATGTACTAATGGGGTTTTTAACTTTGTGTGAGATATCAATTACCTGCAGAGTATTACAGAGGAAAATAGCAACACCACCTCCTCTCCTATTCTGTCTATTTTGTTTATATAATGTATATCCAGGTAAAGAAACCTCCCAGCTAGATTTATCATCTCCCCAAGTTTCGGTAATAAACACAATATATATATTCCCAGTAGTGACTATAGCCTTAAGTTCATCAAGTTTGTTGGATAAACTCCTAGCATTACAGTAAAAACATTGTAAATTAGTTGTATGTATATGTTTTCTCCCAGAACAAAAAGGGGGAGAGACAATATTCTCTCCCAAATTAATCAGTTTAAATGTTTGTCAATACAACTTAATGTGTGGCTACCAAATATTAAATTTCCATTTTGGTTTAAATGTAAACCATCCCTATGATATAAATCAGATCTACTGATGAATTCTTCCCAGTGGGTGATACAAATCAACTCTTGACGAAGGCACCACACACAAAGCCAGTTATTAAAACAATGTATAGCATCATTGCACTCAATAGAGGCTCTGGGAAATGGCAAGATCTCAGAGAACACCAGTTCACATCCAATATTCACCAAAGTATTTGAGAGTGCAACCAGGTCACATTTAATATTGAATAGATCAGCATGCATAAAATCATTTGTGCCAATGTGGATAATCACAAGGTTTTTTTTATTTGATTTGCCAAGATGTTACGAGACATCCTTGTGATGTCTGCAATTGTTGCTCCCCTAAAGATTGAGCAAGTATGATTTTCCTTATCAGGATCACATATGACTCTATCCAAATGTTTCACCATAGAGTCACCCAATACAAATATCTGCCTATTAGCATCTTCAATAGGTATAGGAACTTCCATAGGGATGATATTTACAGTAGGGGGTAGTAAGAACATTTGGTATTAATGGGACATCTGAAGGAAGTGGACAATTAGACACAAAACTATTGTCATTAATATTGTTTATTACTGTTGTGTCAAAATTATTTGCAAAAGAACTGTTAGAAACTGTGCACAAATCAGTAAGCCCATTAAGAGCAGAAAACTGGTTCCTTATAGGTAGCAAAAACTGGGAGGCCTTGCAACCTTTTTTATATACTCTATTGTTCTGGACCTCATACCACTGGTTATCTGAGGTATTAGGACACTCGGTGTCCCTAGGCCGCTACCTGGTACTAACAGGAAAGACTGCATTACATGAAATACCATTACATGGGTGTGCATGATCAAGGACAGATGCCGGTATACTATACACACTGGGAATAGATGCAGCTGCATCCAATTGATCAAGTATCAGAAATCTATTCTGCATTTGTTTTTGACTGGCTTCTAATTCAGAAAGCCTAGGGTTAAATAAAGACACAACCTGCTTTAATGATTTGTTTTCAGTGCATTTGTGACAAATGAATCCATTTTCTAAATTGACACAGACATTAGTACCAAACATGAGCCACTCAAGACATTGTACTCTGTCCATGATAAGTGACACCAAAACAGCTTCAGTCATACTGTTAATAAAAGACAAGATTTAAACCTGATGTTCTTTAATAGAACTTACAGCTCAGTCTAGTCAAGCAGCGCATATATTATCCCACAGCCAAGGTGATGACAAGCAGTAATAAGTCTGCTGTTCCAGCTGAACACGCGTAACACGCACAGACACGCATATCTCTGGGCGTGCCTCAGCACGTGACACAGCATGCCCTGCTCGCTGAGCACCCGCTGTATATGGCAGGATATGACCTGGAAGTAATCGAGGGGTTGCGCTGCACCTCGCAAACAAAGTTTTAAAACTGAGCAGTAAAATGCCACAACAAAGGCTTGAGAGCCTGCAAATAGTAGTTTATACACCACAGTTGTACAAAAAACAATAAAATAGTAGTGCTTTGCAGTCTGTAGTCCACTGAGCTGGTCCCAAGAACTACATGCTCTCTTCATGGTTGCTTAGACAGGAAACCAGGGCTCCACAGTGAAAAGTATATATTAAAAATCAATATTGACACAATAAAGCAATGTTTCATCAGTGCACTATGCAGGGAACACACTAGGTAGTGTCCCGCATGATTATTAGCCTATTTTATACTGGTGTGTTCACCAGGCTTTTGTAGCTCCTTATTTTTTGCCTTTCTCCTCCTCTTTGCTGTTCTTCTCCACTTTGCTGCCCTTTCTTACTGCTGTGGCATGCAAAATTATTGTTCTTACTCCAACATTTGCCATGTGTGCTTAAATTTCCAGGAGGCAGGGAAACACTTCACAGTATGAATAACTTATGCATACCCCTTTGATCCAACCATGTGACCTTCAGTACCATATGCCTAGTAGCTGTGTATGCAACATTTGCTGGCTTAGATCATGTCATAATGTGGGACCACAGGTTGCATTAGATTTTGCCCCACCTTAACTCTGGGTCCTTACCAACTTTTTATGAAAGAGTATGTAATAGCATAGACACACTTTACCCTTACGTGCCAAATTAGCTGTTTTAATGTTGTCACGGTATCTTTGGAACTACGCTGTTTTGTAGGGATATTTTATATAGTAAATTTCACATAAGAGACCTTTAAAAAGGATAAGCAAACTTTTGAAAAAAATATATTTGCTGTGGTAGCATCGACACAAAGTACTGCCACAGGATGGTCCCAACTTAAAACCAATGCTCTATATTATTTTTAAGGATATGTAAGGTGCATACTTGTCAATGCCTGCAGGTAGCCTTGCTTCTATGTACTCCCCTTTCCAAATCTTTTCTCTCTGGGTGTTTGAGAGATGGGTATCCACAGGGTAATTGAGGCCCATATATTCCCAATTCTCTCCCATATTGTGTGTTACCATTGGCTGCACAACCCCTTATATATCACTGCCCTGTGAACTCTGACGCAGTGTGGCTACTGCTTGTCCAGCTTTCACCTCACTACCAGTGCCCTGTGCTTGCAGTCTTGCATTTGGACCTGCCCAGGCCTGTTTCACTACTTGTTCCCTATCAAACTCATTCATCTGCTCTTTACTTACTAGTGGTCCCTAGCTCTGCCCTGACACATAGCCCCTGCTCATTCCTCCAGTGAGGAGGCATGGCAGACCTGAATAAGTTGACTTGTCCCCACAGCAACTATCGCCATGACTTGCAATGTGGCAGGCTGGTTTACTGATGTGCCACTCAGTCAGTCATTTTGGAACTCCCCATTCTCTGGGACCTGGTTGCCCTCTGCCCCTGCATGCGGGTTAGCCTGCAGATGTGCACCTACAGTGTTAGCCATGTTGCCTCTACCAAGGACCTGCTATGCACCATACTGCATTCACAGGAATGGCTGTGAAGCAGCGGGAATACCTTTCAGGTGTCTTTATTTATGTATTTGTATTTTCAGATATAACCTTTGAGTATGAATTCTTTTACAAACGTTCTACGCCCTGAACATAGAACAAAATAATACAGACAAAAATTTCTTACAATAAAGTTAGGTTACAGGTAAGTGGTTTATACTAGTAATCAGAGTTATTTCTACACTAGTAATCAGAGTCATTTCTAGTAACAACATGGAGAAATACTGCATGGAGCAATAATAGCAGCCCTGGGAGAGACTTGTCAGAAAAAAGCATTGATATAGAGAAGCTGACACGCTTTGGTGAAAAGAGTATGGGCAAGAAGGGGAGGAGTAGAGATGTGAGGTAGAAAGGAAGGGGGGTAGTAAGGTTACCAGAAGGAGGCAGTAAAACAAAAGGAGGATACAGAATTGGGAGAGGTTTGAGAGAGTAGAGAGGGAAATCCTAGGTGTTCTTAACACGGGTGAGAATGTTTGAGGAGGAGAGCAGGGGGAAGGGGAGCAGACTAAGAGTAGAGACCAAGAGGATACCAGGTATCCAGAGGGTGAGTTCTTCTAATAGGGAATCCCAGGATCAGTTCAGGCAGTCACAAATGTTCATGCTCAAAAGATATTGCTTTAGTTCAGTTTTAGAGGCTCAAAGGTTTGCTGTGTTTAGTACCTCTACAGGGATCTCATTGAGCCAAACAGCTGCTCAGTAGGAGAAAGTGCATTGACCAAGTGCAGTCCTACAAAATGGAATACTAAGCTAGTTCATCTCCATACTTCTGGTATTGTACTTGGAGTTGGATATCCTTACCAATTTTCAGAGATACAAGGAGGGGTTTGGTTGAGCATGGCCTTCCTCCCTGGAAGGCAGGTTTGGTATTTGTTTCTGTTTCTAAATGATAGCAGGTTGGACTGAGTATACAGTGTGCAGGTGTGCATGAGGCAGTCCGCATTTAGCAGTAGTCTACAGGCCTTGTTTATGGCTGTAACAACTCTCTTGAGAGCCGTATCAGTGGCTGCTCAATAAACCACCAGACCGTAGTCTAATATGCATAGTATGGAGCTGAAGACAGAGAGCCGGTGAGCATTAGAAGATGGGCTTTTCCTGTGTCTATACAGGACACCTAATTTGGTGTTCATTGCCTTCACCACCATGTCAATGTGATGCACATAGGAGAAGGTGTCATCAACCATGACACCCAGGTACTTGAAGGTGTATACCTGTTCTAAAAGAACCGAACTGTGACTTGTGACTGTCAGGATGAGGTACCTCCTCTTTAGCTGGGTGCTTGTGAGAAGCATTGTTTTAGTTTTTTTTTATAGTTAAGTAGTAACCTTTGAGAGCTAAACCAGATTTCCAGTTGTTGGAAGGTCATCTGCAGCTCAGCCTGAAGGTACTTGATATGAAAGTGACTGCTAAGTATGACTGCATCGTCAGCATATAAGATAATTTTTCTCGAGCAGAGCTCAGGAAGATTGTTCAGAAAAAGGCTGAACAGCAAGGGTCCCAGAATGGACCCTTGAGGAACTCCCAATGAGACTTCTTTTGAATCAGACACTGACTGGCCTATTCTGACTCTTTGGGATCTAGAAGAAAGATAGATAGTCCTGGAACCACAGTACAGCATTAGGGGCAATCCCTAAGGTGCGTAATTGTTTCAGGAAGAGGGGGTGACAGACTGTATCAAAGGCCTTTGTTAGGTCAATAAAGATCGAGCCAACCATTTTACCCTCACCCATGGCCTTATGGACATAATCGCTGAATTCCATCAGAGCTGTGGCAGTACTATGTTTTTTCTAAAACTATATTGCCGGAGACATTACAATTGATATTTCTGGATATGGTCAGTGAGTTGATCAGTCACTTTTCTCTCAAGGGTTTTGGATAAGGGAGAGAGAATAGAGATGGTCCTATAGTTTGCGGTGACAGAGAATCAACAAAGTCCAAGAGGGTAGCATCTTTCAGAAAAAGAGGTGTGCAAGAAGAAGGGGGCACAATTTGGAGCTAGAGGGGGAACAGTTCAGAGGTGATGTGAGGAAGTATTTTTTCATGGAGAGGGTTGTGGATGCATGTAACAGCCTTACTGAGGAGGTTATGGAGTCAAAAACAGTGGTAGAATTCAAGAATGCATGGGACAGTCATAAGGCAATTCTAGGGGGTGTGGGTAGGAAGAAGTAGGCTATTGGTTAGCTAGGATCTGCAGCTTATTCATTAGGTAGGGAAATGGGCAGACTGGGTGGGCCAAGCGGTCCTTATCTGCTGTCAAATTCTATGTTTCTATGTTTCTATGACAGTTCTATCCCCATTCTTGTGAACAGGGTTACCAACGTTGCTTCCAGAGTGACAGGAATTTAGCCATTAAGAGTGACTTATTAAATATTTTGGTGATGTAGCTATTAGCACATCGATAGCAAGAGCTGTCATTTTTATGTTGATGTTGTCACTACCCAGCCTGGTTTTACCCAAGACCTTTTTGATGTATCCCATGGCCTCGTTGGCTGTTACTCTCTCAAAGTAGAAATTAGGGAGATGATTTGGCATAGGTATGCTTTCCAGGTCCACGTCAAAAGGCTTCAGATAGTCAGCTGGGAGAACAGGGCTAAGGTTCGTAAAGGCAGATTTAAACTCTTCTGCAATGGTGAAGGGATCCATAGTGTTTGAGCTGTTGATATTGAGCAATAAAGGTTGTTTTTTTTATCATCCTTCCCTGTAAGTTCCTTAAGGTTTTCCCAGAACAGCCTCCCATGCCCCCAGTTTCTCTCTAATTGATTCTTGTAATAACTGGCCTTAGCACTCCTAATAAGATGAGTGTATTTGCTTCTGGCAGCCTTATATATATGTAAGTCATTATATTCTCCTGTAGCCCTAGCTCTGCCCCAGAGGTTATCTCTGTCCCTCATGTGAGCCAGTAGTTTGCCAGTAATCCATCCACTATTACAATGATGCAATTTTTTTTTTTAACCAGGGCAAATCTGTTGCAGACCATGTTAAACTTGTCTATAAAGTATTGAAGTGCTTGGTCAAGGTCATGCAGAAAATCAATGGGAGACCAGTCAGTCTGGGAAAGATCTTCTTTGAACGCTGCAAGTTGTCCTCTTCTCAGAATTCTGCTTTTCACAAAGATTGTGGGGCGCTTTTTTAAATTTATTGGTCCATAAGCAGGTAATAGGGAAATGGTTGCTTAGACAGTCAGAGAGCACTGAGACCTCTGATATCCTGTCTGGTGAGCTTGCAAGGAGCCAGTCTAGAAGTATGTGTTTGCCAGATTCATGGTTCATTCTGGTGGGCTCTCTGATTAATTGCGTGAGATATAAGCTTGCCACGGTATCCTTCTGGTTTGACGGGTTACTACTGAGCCAGTTTATGTTAATGCCACCAGTGACAATAAGTTCACAGTTTTTGTTAATGCCAGCTACAGCCCCAAGGACTTTACCTAGGCCCTCTTTGGCCTTCCTTGGCGGGAGATAGAGCATGTAATGACTAGGGATTTGTTGTGTGCTCTAAATAGGAGCCTAGCTGTGACTAGCTTTTTGTCTTTGACTTGCTGCCTGTTGGTTATCCCAGAAGGTTGGTTGGTACAGCATGGGATGGAAATAGGAACTGCACCATGATGTATAGCCTACGGGTTGCCAAAATGTACTCTTGCCTCTATTGCCAGTAGTGGAACCACCCAAGCCCTGCCTCGAAGGGGCCTTGATGATCCCTTCTGCTATAAGAGAAGAACACTTTTCCTTTGACAGGCTAAGCTAGTCAAGGAATGCTATAAGGTCTCCTGGTATTGGCATAGAGGGGGGACAGGAAACTGGCATGAACCCAGCTGATTAGTTAACTACAGTGACAATAGCTGGGCTGCTTAGCCACTGGCTATCCTCCATCCTCCTCCGCCCAGTTTTTCCTGGTTAGCGACCACACCCCTGATGTCTTCTGCTATGCATCACCCATATTTATCCTCAATAGTGGCTGGCTGGGCCATGTATGCTGGTGCATGTGGGCCATGCCTGATTCTGGAAACCTTAACACACCATACAAATGCTCCCTGGGTCACCTAGTACCTGCTAATTTCACCAGAATCCATATTTATCCCACATCTTGGGAATTTTCATTCAAATCTGACTCGCCTTCCATTGGACACTGAATTGGTCCTGCATTCATGCCCACACCTTCATCATTCACCACATGGCCAGTTGATACACTGATTCCTTTTATGGGGTCCTTGTCCAATATCGTTGTCATCACCTCTGATATCTTTTCTGTCTATGAATGCTTTGCTGCTGCAGTATTTTGTGCAGTTCTCATGACTTTGTTTCTTTTTAGATGCAGCATCGGTAGCTACTGCATCTATTTGCTTCTTAGATGGCTTTTTTCTGCCTACAAAAGAGACTTCCTGATCCAGCACAGCTGTGCCCTGCCTGGGTGCAAGCTGCATTAAAGTATGCATCCAGATGTGGCCTTCCTCAGTTCCATCAGCCATTGTGCTGTGTCCCTGTGTTCTACACTCAGGAATCTTGATGCTTCATGAGAATGAGAGGCCTCTGCCTTTCTTTGAACCTGAAAGCCCAATCCTCATTGTATCATTATGAGTAGCTGACTTTGTACTAGCTGCAATAAAAATTGCAACAGAAGCTATGCCTAGTGTTACTACTGAGAAGACCACCCATTTGACAAATGACTGCATGGAAATGGTACAGATACATAGAATCAACATAAGCCACAATTATACATCATCAGGAATCTAACAGCTCCACTGGTAATGAGGACCATTTATCCACCAAACTGCATGCAGCTTGTAAAGTAATACTGCCACTGATTATTCTAGGGCTTCTGGGTTCTGCTAGACAAAGCCCAGCAATCTGTGCTGTGCATAACCTACAGTCTGTGTGCCCCAGTCATCTGAAATAATCTAGCCTTTCTCTTGTTCTGATCTTGTAATACTATATACATCTATATATATATATAATACTGTATATATATATATATATATATATATATATATATATATATATATATATACACACACACACACATATATATATATATATATGTATATATCTACCTATAGGGGATACATGATGGGCAGCAATGGAAAAATAATCTCACTCCTGCAGAGTGAGGTATGACTATCTCATGAGTGCCGAAGGCACAAGTGAGATATCGATACCTCACGATGCAGGAGTGAGATTATTTTCCATATCTCACTGCTGCCCATCATGTATCCGATTTATGCAATAGGGTAGGAGTGCAGGTTTATGGTTATTAAATTGAGAGACTGCTGAAATTAATAGTAAAGGACAGTGTTATTTGTTTCTCTGTGTACCTGCGCTGTTATTAGGCTCTGTTGTGAGTGAGGTCTGTTTTTTTATGAATGGAACTGATTTGTGTGATGTGATTGGCTGATGTTATGTGGGTGTGGATTTTAATTGGTTGTGCTTGTGGAACAAATCTGTAGGATAGGTGCTTAATTCTCTAATGTGATTGGTTCTTTGGTATGACACTTATTATCAACTGTGTTTTGATTGGTTGTGAATGTGTAGTGGGTGTAGCACTGTGGTTACAAAGTGTTCCGGGATGGTTGTATGATTTATAGTGTTATTTTTATTTTGTAGGATGTTTATTTTTATTTACATTTATTTCTTTGTGCTTTGTGGGACTTTATATTTATTAATCATGTGCTTTAGCAACTGTATCACATTTAATGGAACAGGCTTCATTGATTACTGCCTCTGATTGTTCGTATGTCTGCTGTGTCTCCAGTATTTTTTCTTCAGTTGCTATCGCTGTCTGAGGCAATTTGCTTTGTTTTTTTCCAGGGACGTTTGTGTTCGTCGTAACCTACAGAAAACAAAATAGTAAGTTATACATTTCTTTCTGTTGAGTACTGAAATATGAGAAAAGCCTCTATAGCAATACTTACTCTGGTACACATTGAACGTTATATTTTCAGCAATGATTGTGGTAGTGCTAAAACATGCTGACATGAGTTTATCTACTGTGAGTGATTTCTGCTGCTGTGTGGAAGTATCCTTCTGTTTGGAAGTGCTTGCTTCTCTTTCACAATCTCCCAACTTCACATTAAATATAATGAGTTTCCAATTCTGTAATTCCAATTTACATTCTGATGTCGATGGCTGTGGCTCTGATTCTGAACTTAATAGTTTTGAGAAAGCTTTTGGTTTTTCTTCATTCATTTTTGAGTAGTCATTAATTGACTGAATTTGTTTGTGTCCTGATATTTGAATTATGTCTGTAGGGGGTACATTGTGGTCGATCAGTTTTTGTAACAAGTGTTTGCGAATTGAGTGATTTGTTAAATGTCTGTCAGTTTCTATGCCAGCACTTTGAATCATGGATTTTAATATGGTACCAATTGTATTCACACTAAGTGCTTGATTTTTAAACTATGCATTGCCATCAGATGATTTATATTGATAGTTGATGGCTAAGAAAAAAGGAGCACTGTCATAATTTAACTTACAAGGTCTTTTATCAGCATAAAACATAAAGTTTGCCACAGGACATTTTTTTGGTTAGCAATCGGGTATGCACGGGGTTTCAGCACTCGAGTATCTTTTGCATCAGTCCCACTCTTCATTTTAGTTTGTCTTTCTTTGTGAAATTCAATGAACTTATCTCCTTTGTAATCAGTGCATAACTTAATATCACCCCACTTTAAATTTCTACATTCTGTGTTCCCCTGAATCCCAAAAAACATAGTAACATTTAACTACATTGTATTTAATAGAGATTGTGGTGTTCTTGGACCTAATAGGTTTTTTTCATACAGTTCATGTATAAGGCCATCTGATAATTCATCGGCAGCAAGGGGTTTATTGCCCTTTCCTTGCTCTTTTAATTTATTTTTTGCTTTGACAAAAGCACCTCCCTGCACTTTAAAAATGATGTTGATGTTGATGTTGATAAAGATGCTGGATACTGATGTTTCATTAAATATCGCTCAAAACTTTGGAGTTTTGCTCTCAGGGTTAGTAGTTTGTAAGCAGTACCATCTTTTCTGCTGATGTGAATAAAGTTAATAAAGTAATTGCACAACACTGTATTTAATTGAGCTGGACACAATGTTTCAATCATTGCTGGCATATGTAATTGCTCTTTCATAAACTGGTGCACATTATTAATGTCTGAGTCGGTTTTTCTTTTAGTATTCTCATTTTTTTGTTGTCTATGTAATCATCAATGAATTTACTGTCTAGTTCATATTTTTGTTGTTCAGTACCTTTTAGTTCCTCTGTATTTATAGTTTACCTTTTGAAAACCAGCAGGATCTACAAGTAGCTCCTCACCTAGCTCGAATTGCGAGCAACTTTCCATAATTTCTAGTTTATTGCCTACAGTTATAACAGTTTTCCCAGTATTTGACATAGTAGTCTAATAATAGTTTCTTCTGCTGTATAGTTATTCTTTCAATTTGTACTGCCATGGGTTCGCAGTATAATATTGTCTGCTGCAGCTCAGCTTCTATCATTTACTGACCGTGCAGTTACCTTGTTTTTTAACTAAGATTTCATTGTGAACAGCTGTAGGATTGGTAGCACGAGTATGTGGAGGATTTGTAAGTACAAACGATATATTTTTACAGGTGAATGTAATGGTTGTTAATGCTCTCTATAACATACTACCTGCACTTGTTTTTTTTACTTAGGCTTCAGTGAGAATATCAGTTTGTGACATAGCAACTGTGTATGTAAATCTAAATAGTCTCACAGTTGCTATGTCACTAACGTTTATCTCACTGTAGTGAGATTATGCCTTTTTATTTATAACATTTATCAACCACCTCTACTGTATAAATATATATATTTGCTTCCTACTGAAAACATATTGCACAATCCATCAGACATGCAGAGGGGAGAGGAATATGTGAGGAGGAGGAGGGTCAGAATCCCAAACTGCACACATGCTGGGAGAAAGCGCAACTCAATCAACCACCTGCAGTGGATCCACCAAAACCATGCAAAAGGAGAGGCCATGAGCAAAGAGGGCAGCCTCTGTGCTGCCTGACCACACCTGACCGGTCACTTAAGGGCTTCTGCCCTTCCTCCAGGAAAGTGAGTGAAACAAGCTCCTCTGAGCCCAAGAGACCACTATTATTCCAATCTTAATTAATATACTACCCCGCAACCAATCTACCCCTTTCTCATATTCCCCCAGTTTTCTTCCTTTCTGCAAAATCATACAAGGGAAATAGCCCCTGAGCAGTGAAACAACTATAGCCTGGGTCAGAAAATGAACTGTGTGTGGACAAACACAGCCAGTACTAACCTATCCACATGCCACCAAATGCCTTGCAGTGTAATCCAGATTCTGTGCTCAAACCTCAACCAAATCAAGAAACAAACCTTGTCCTAAAGCAGCAGCCCACCCTTTGTACATATCTGCCCCCCATTTGTTTAAAAAGGAGGGTGGGCATTGAAAGCTGAAGTAAAAGTGTGAACAGACAAACCTCAGGCAGCACTGATCAGCCCCAGCATCCCTACAAGTACATCAAGTTACCTTCAAAGGTATTGGAGAGTGGCAATCCCAGTATGCCTGCTAGACAGTCAGCCATAATCCCATCACCAACTCCAAACCTCTGACCAAACTGCCCAAAGCTGACTAGGGTGTGACAATGTCAGCGGGCTGGCCAAAGCAAATTGTTGTGGCCAGCAAGTCCCACAGATGACACAATGGGGGTGCAGGGTCAACACTGCAGAGACTCCTTAATGCATGGGGAGGGGGCAGAAGAACATTGTGGCCCATGGATCCCCAGCTGGAGACAATGATCAAAAATGGTGGGAAGCCAACCTGGGAGGGCAGCACACAAATGAAACAAGGAAACCCTCAAAGACTTATCATGATGACTGTTCTTCCCAGTGGCACAGGACAAAGAGGCTGGTCACATCCTACATAAGCTTTAAGGCTATGGACATGACCCACCTTTAGGGCATGGCAAAGTCAACAGATTAAGCTGGGGATGGATTCATTGGTACAACATTCCAAGGTTCGCCCACCCAAGAATGTCAGCCCTCTATATTGGTCAAGTGGCCCTAGGCAATTATTCTCCCAGTGAAGACCTGGAGAGGTGAAATCACTGATGATCAAGTTACGCATGTTGGGGGGGGGGGTGCAAGTTTCTATATACCTATGCCCACCATCTATAAATAGAATGTATGTCCCTCTTCCCTCCTATTATTGCACCTGGGGGAATTAAACACCCCAAAAAGGGTTGCAGAACAATTCAGAATGATGTCAGCTTTGTTCTTACCCCTAATAGGACACATTTAAAATTAATAAAAATAAAGTTTCACTGCTTTTGTAAAACCTCCAATAATCCATACTTATTTATCAAATGCTATACATTGATAAAGTAAACTAAAAAAGAAAACACCCTTAGGAAAATAAAAGTAAGGTATTATTGCCTAAACAGCTCACTCCCAGTTAATGTAACTGTATACTTAAAAGGAAAGGATCAAACCATTAAAATGTTAAAGTCCTTATGTATCTGATTACTAATGAATATATGAAAGATATGTACAATTAGTCAAATTATTGTTGCTTGGTTCAGAATATGTAACCCTCCTCCCCCCAAAATGTGGAGTTTACATGATTAGTTGTGGGAGGCTCAGGGTGGGTCCATCTATAATGCCTGTACCCTCTGACTGGAACTGGTATTGGAGGTTAGGTGAAGAGGAGTTGTTGTTTAACTTGTTTTTCTTGTTATGTGATACCAATGAAAGGGGTGCTAGTGTACCCAAGGAGGACTGGAGAAACTGCCACTGATATTATTACTGTGAACTGGAGTACAAACATGGCTGGCTAATGTTTTAAAAGTTAATTAACGCAGCAAGCAGCAATAGAAATTGTATGTAAACAGCAGCAAGTACTGTGTGCAGAATGTAAACAGATGGGTAGTGCCATCTTGTCGACCTTGGATCCTGTGATCAGCCAACCACAATGACAGGTGTCCTGCGGGAAATTCAAAGCACTCTGGGGGAAAGCATCAGAGTGCTTGGCACCCTTTCTCAGCCACTAGGGGAGCCAGGAATGTGTCAAGTAAATCAGTTAATTAGGAACTGAACTGGGAGTAGGATGAGCTGAACCCTTCCCCCAGCTGAAGAGGAGTTTCAGTCAGTCCTGCTCGGCCATTTGGAAGAGAGAAAAAAACTGAGGAAGAGAGTTCAGTGCCCGGCCATGCCCCAGAGCCAGAGATCCTGATGATATCCTGTATTCTTTTGCTGGAGTTCCATCTGAACTATGTGAATGCTATTTAATCCTGCAAAGGCTTCAAAATCAAGCTGCTGTGTTTCTGAGGAGAGCTGTGGTGTTCCTCTGAAGAGATCTGCTGTGTTTCTGCAAGGAGACTGAAGTATTCAGAGGAAGGAACTAGCCTGTTCTACCCTGCCAGGTATGACCAAAGGGAAGAAGTTAGCAAGAGTTTGTCTCCAAACACCTGGTAACCTCGATCAACAGAGTGCCCATTGGGATCAAGGAGAGACCTCTTTGGTCAAGTCTCTTTAGAACTTGCCACACTGCCACCTGCTGGAGGAATGAGAGATCTCTGAAATGTCTGACTGCACGGAAGGCCTGCAAGATCATCTGCCTGAAGCCATCTGCAGCTGCTTTTGTACAAATCCAGGGCACATGACTACTGGCCTAGCCAGTCAGAGCGAGCGTTGCATCAAAAGTTTTTCCACTTGATTGCAATTTTATTTTTAAATTTAGGTTCCCTTTTCCTTATCTTTTGATAAAGTCCTAGCCAATAAAAGTTGGTTGGGTGGGGTAGAGTGCAAACTTGCATTTAAGTAAGTGCACCAATGCAAGATCCTAAGCACTGCAACACCAGGCCTGCAACTAACATAGAAATATAGAAATTGAAGTCAGATAAGGACCACTAGGTCCATATAGTCTGCCCATTTTACTTGAGTAGCCAGTAGTATAACCAAACTGCAGTTTAAAAGTAAAGTATTTGAAGTGTATTGTGAAACTGTGATGAATCTTGCTACTGGGGTGGGGGGGAAGGGATGCCTTGTAGTACAGTTGGCCATTCTTGGGACAATACTCTGAGGGTACTGGGAGGGACTGATAGTCCCATCTGTGGGGAGAAGTCAAACATCTTTAAAGGCCACTTACCAGGAGTGTAGAACTGTGTTATCTGGACTTGTTTCAGCTATTACTGATAAAATAATTGCCAAATTGCTTCTTGTCTAATCACTTTTCCATTGCAGGACCAGTGCTTCCAAATAATAAAGTCCTGTAGTTAGCCTCTTACATGTGTGAGCATATTATTAGGTATCTACAGTAATTTAGTACAAAAGTGTATTTGCTTAAAATTAAAGCATGGGTATTGGTGCGTGTTGGTCTCAGGAAGGTGTCTGATAATCATTGGAGAGATGGATTGGTGCTGCATCCTTGTAGGCAGTATCATACTTTTGACATGGCCCCACTATTTCCTTCTCTGGGTGGAGGCACCGTGCCATTCCCTTTGTTTTCCTTCCAAATCAACCATCCAAATGAGGAGTTTAATAAGCCCAGGACCCTCAACCTTGCTTGGCCCCCATGGGAGCAAGGCGGGGAAGTAACTGAGAGTAACATGTGTAACATCAGCATGGCTATCCAGTTACATGTAGTATTTCTTTATATTAGTGAAATGCAACATTACATGAACTTCTTATTTTCAGGGTTACCCAGTAATATAGCCAACATAGCAGTACACAACACCAAACAAATGCACTCACACTGTATTTTATGTGTTACAAGGGGCAAAGTAAAATGAACAGCTATTTAAGGAACAATGCCGGGTTTCTATGTTATAATTTCATCCTTGCCCTGTTAGGTAAGCTAAATGTGGCTGTGGTGCTCTGGTTCTCAGGCCTCTAATTGCACATAAAAACAAATCATAACACATGTGGCATGTCCATGTGCAGTTTCACTCCAAAACAAAGAGAGAATTATTAAAGTATGGGGGGATGTCATACAGCATTGGCAGTCAATGTAGATGGCAATAATTTAACACTTGCACCATGAAATTAATATTTACATTCATTCAATGTAATTCCATAGACCAACAGCAGGCAGCTGTATTTTTAATGAGAGCAGTGAGATTTAATTACTTCTGTTTAAACAGACTGGACTTCCTCAGTCGAATGACAAGGGAAGCAGTGTTCGGAAATGATGACTGAGGATTTTCTTTTCTGCTTTTTATACAGTGTGAGCTCCAGTACAAGAAGTTACTTGCTTAGCCAAAAACTTTCCTGCAGCTACCAGGGAAGGGAGAGAAGATAAGTTCAAACATGTATTCATAAAACCCTTGGAAATCCAAATTCTCACCGCTAAAATAGAAGGATTATTCAAGAGAAAAAGCAACTGCACTTGCATGAACCTAATCTGTATGTCCTACAGAACTAATACTTCCCTGTCAAACAGCTTATAGTAATCACTTCAGATGAGCTAACACAATCTTTTATCCATTCTGTTAATATTACAGAACTGTTACTAAACATTACAGTTTCACAGAAAGTGAGATTAATGAATTCATCAATTTGGCAATTATTGTGTTACATTTTAAATTAACTGCTTTTACTTTGCTTTTATGAAGAGGCACAGACAAATAAATGAGACTTGGTAAGAGCCAGAATTGATCCAAAATGGAAGTGCAACTAGAACCATACAAACAGATTGATTCAAGCACTGGAAAGCACCCAGAACAGTGTGGCTGGAACTGGAATAGTTCCAGAGCTACAACACCAGAATACAGCAAGCAGATTCTACATCTATAACACCTCTGAAACCAGTGTGTAGCTTTACAGCAGTTTTGGTTCTTGATGCTTGGTTCCAGTGCCTGTATAGATCTGTTATGGATCTTGGTGCATTCTGGTTCCATCTCAATTCAGGTTTGTAACCATATCTCATATAAACTTGTTGCACTAAGTTCCCTCATGTTTCTGTGGCAATGAACTTAATTTAAACATTTAAATTGAAAATGGGTAAAGCATTCAATTACTGTTTTGGACTGTAAAGTCCATTATTTTCCTTGAGGCTACAACTACATAACTTTTTCATCCCTAGGATGAACATCAGTCAGGACTGCAGGCTGACTGGAGTCTGGTTAATGTTTTGTGATTGGGACTTGTGAACCAAACTGCATGACTGCAGACAGACTTTTAAAAGTGTGATTATGATGAATGTTAAGACCAAGCAGCAGTGTTACAAGAGAGACAAAATGAAGTGTTGCATAAGTTTGGCATAGCTTATGTTTCACTTACAAAAGCATTTACAAAGGCAATAATCATTTACAGAAGCAATAATTTAAAGGAACAGTCAACAATTAAAGCACAATTTATCTTTGATATAGGTATTCCTGTTGATGAGAATGGCATGTAATTCTAAACAGATGATAAATATACACAAACAGGTGGGTAAGTTGAGATGACTACTACCCAGCAATGCAACGTCTGTATAGACTACCAAGAAATAATTAAATAAGGTGTGATTTTTCATGATAAATTCAGCTCATTTATGCTCCCTACCAACTTCTTCTCACACTACTTTTCTTGGGTTAACATGGTTTGCCTATTTTTCTTTCTGCATGGCTTCTATATGTTCCATTTTCTCAGTGTTTAGATTACAACAGACATGAACTTCCTCTGTCTCAGAGCCAGCCATGAATCAGGCTGAGAGCTGGGACTGCGGGGCTGTCAAACCATGCTGACAAGTTCCAGCTTTAAACTAACAAGTGTCTGACAGCTCCATTTACATAACTCCAGAATGGGGCTACAGTCTGTAAAACAGCATTGGTATAACATTAGTATCAAGAGACTTAAAACTATTTAGAGCTTGTCCCTGATTTAAATTAAAACAAAAAAGTCTCAGTTATGGATACGAAGTTGACCACTGGTTTGGAGTTCAGATTATTTGCATAGTTTGTATTCAATGCACTAAAGTTGGTAATCACCATATAGAAACATAGAAGTTGGTAATAACCATGATATTTTTTGAATTATGCCCACAGTTTTTTGTATTGTTGTTTGCTTTCTTAGAGGATGCTACATCCTTTTTTTCAGGGTTCCAACAGTGCTGCTTTTAATCCAGGTAGTCACCAGTGAAAAGTATTGCTGCTTTAGCTGACAGACTCATCCATGGTTCCAGAAAAAGTCCCACCACCTCTTACCCCACCATGAGTATGAGCAATCTTATCTTGCTCTTGTTCTTCAGCCAGGAGAGTCAGAGATACGTAACAGTCATTCCATTATTTGGAAATTCCTTGGAGTCTAAATGTTTCACTTCCATGAAAAGACTTCAAAATATCAGGCACATTCCAAAAATTCACATATCCATTATATTTCAAAAATGAACAATCCCACCACATTATGAAAATAAGTATCACTGCCGCATTGCAAAACTGTATTTTCAAGCCGCATTCTAACATTGTGCATCCCCGCCACATTCCAAAATTGTGCATACTTGTCATATTCAAAAAATACATTTCCCTGCCATGCTCCAAAATTATGCATCCCACCACATTCCAGAAATGTGCATCCCTGCCACATTCTGAAATTGCATGTTGCCATCACATTCTAAAACTGTGTATCCTCACCACATTCTGATATTCTGTGTCCATGCCACATTGTGAAACTGCATGTTGCCAGCACAATCTGAAATCAAGCATCCCAAACGCAATCTGAAATTGTGTATCACTATCCCCAGATGTGTAAATTATGTATCCTTGACATATTATGAAATTGCATACACTTGCCACATTCCACAACTATGTCTTCAGCGTTTTGAAACTGCATGTCTCTACCTTCTGAGACTGTGTCATTGCTACATTCCATAATTGCAACCTGGTGGTATTCTGAAATCTCATCCCTGCAGTATTATGACAATTACACACAACTTCAGCATGCTAAAGCCATGTTTGCCACTGCATTCCAACCTCCCCATCACATTAAGTACTTTGCATTTACACATTATGAAAATGCATGCTCTGTTCCCACCCAGTGACAGCTTTCCTTTTTCAAATGTTTACTACAACTACAGTTTTATATAATGTGGGAGAAATAACACCTAATATGGTGGCTTGCAGGGAAGACTAGGCTGTGAGTTCTGGTTATGACATCAGTGGCCCTTCACAGAAATGGGCTTTTTTGAATTGGCAGTGAAATTAGGGTCAAAAATGACCTGTAACTTTTAAATAAAGTAAGTAACTTAGAGATCTTATTTTTGGTATGAGGCTGGTTGGGGATATGCAGCTGGGGCTATGCTGATCTAAATTATGAATTTACTGATGCTAGAAATGTTGACAGGACTGCCTCTTTCATGTTGTTCTTGCATAATTGGTTTTTACATTAAAAGATCTGGTTAAATAAAACATATTTAAGGCTAACTGAATTGTGGTAAAAAGGATGATTCTGAAGTACTGGAAATCCCAAGAACTCATGCAGTTATTTCCCTAAGGAGACTGGAAAAGGCTATTGTTATCCTGCCTATACAATGTAACATTTTCTTTTTTCTTTTCAAGAATGATACAGCTTTCTGGAACATGTACAATCTGTATATAGCACAATGGTCAGAAATAATTTTATAAATGAAGCTAAGTTCCATCAAACACCTTCATGTATGCGGTAATGACCGCATTCCTTAGTTTTGTCTTTTTCTCTATGCTTAAAAGCTTTAATGTCTTTTTACATAACCCATCTTATGTATAGAAGATACAAACTGTGCAATATAAAACATATTTTTGTGTCCCATGTCTGTTTATTACTTTCTATGTGATCATGTTAAATCTGTATCAATGCATTTCTTCATACACCAGCCTTCATGAATTTTGTATGAATCTATCTGATTGAATGTATCATTTGTAGTGGGATTATTTATTCCCAATAAAAATATTTATTAAAAAAAAGAAGACACAATGACATTGATAATAGCTCACTGCACTCAGGGGTAACTGTGATATATGATCGCAGTGGCAGCCCCCACAGTAATACAGAAACACTCCCAGCACTTTCTTCCATTTCAGTGACTCCTAGAGTTGCTGGTAGTGGTCATGTGTTCAAAAGCCTGCTATCTTCAAAGAAACAGCTTATCATCTTAGAAATGTACAAATATAAAGCCAAATATCCTTGAACCCACCCTGCTGCAGATATAACAGCAAAGAAAATGTCAGAGATGATAACCATTGACTTGCTACCATGTAACATGGTTGAGCATGTAAGATTCAGGTGGCTGCTTGAGTACCGTGAACCTCAATATAACATACCAATGAGAAAGTATTTTCCTCAACAAGGATTCTAGATCTGTACAAAGTTGTATGTTAAAAACTCAGATGAATTTTGGTCAATGTTGTTGAGAGGATCGTACATCTCACGACACACATCTTGACAAACTGTCAGCCCGGATCCTTCATGTCTATCACTGCACATTGGGAATGTTTGGCTGATACTTCTTGTGGAGGCAGTGAAACACAGTTTACTATTCTGATAATGTTTTATTTTCCATCACAACATAACTCATACAGCATCAACAAGGAGCTCAAACAACCAGTACAGCAATGGCTCACATCACAGGGACTGTCAGTTGGCTTAATAGTTGGAGATAATGGGTCAAATATAAGGAAGATCTTAGAAGAGTGGGGCTTTGTTTACATCCTCTGCTTTGAGCATGGCATAAATGCAATAGTTCACAGTTTTCTTGATGTGGACAAGCAGATTAAGACTTTTATTCATACTGCTAAAAGAATATGTTCTCATTTCAATCACTCTAGCATAGCACATCACTTACTTAAAAAAATACAGGAGGAGTGCATATTACCTTTGCGCAGACTGACCTAATACATCTCTACTAGGTTGAATTCTACCATTCTTATACTCCTAAGGCTGCTAGAACAAAAAATAGTTATTAGACAGTACATCTTGAAAAATAAAATTGGTGATGCAGATGTTTATATCCTTCTACCACAGTGGGCTATGCTGGAGTTTGTGATTTTAGTTCCTCAAGCATTTGAGGAAATTACCAGGAAGGTGACTGCAAACACAGCAACTCTGATACCTTTAATAAAAATGATAAAATACCGCTTGAATCTGGTTAGAGATAATTTAGATAACACAGAACGTTCCATCCAACATGCTGCCACTGCTAACATAAACATGTTGTTTATAAGAATGCACAAGGATCTGACCAAAATAATAGCTAGAACTGACTACTGCCTGCTGTTTGTTCTGCCACACTGCTTTCCCATCACAGTTACTCTCATTCATCCTCAGACTGTCTTCTTTACTTCCCTCTTTCTCTTGCTTTTTCCCTTTTGTATTTCTTTCTCTCTATTCCCCATAATGTTTCTCTGCCATCTACTGGACCCCTGATTCCCTCTCCTGACACCCCCCTAAACCAACACATTCTGTAAATATTGCCTGGCCTTTTGGGCCATCTTCTCTACCCATTCCAGACTACCCCGAGTCCTCTCCACCACATGCCTCCTTCCCAGCTCTCCCTGGTCTCATTCAAGGGGCCTGCCCCCCAACCTCCTGAATCAGCCTTTTGTTTTGCTAAATTCCCACTTGGCACCTTTGACCAGAACTCTCTGCAGGAACCTTTTCTCTCCTACTATTTGCACATACTTCTGCCCTGAGCACTAAATTGCCCAGGGCTCTCCCATCAATTTACTTGACTCTTTGTCTTTGACTTTTTAACTAATGACCCACCTTTTTTTCTGATCTATTTTAGCCACAAGCCCAAACCAGGCTCTGCACTTCTGCTGAATGGCCCTGGCACTGCTACCTGCTGGCGGCTGGACCTCTGTATCCAGCCCGACACCCCCTGACCAAGGAAAGCAGGTACGTTTGGTCAGCTCATAGCTCGGAGCTGTGAGGCTTCAATCCCCATAATTGGACTGGCTCCTGGGGACTGTGGCTGCTTCCTGATTGGATGCTGCAGATCCCCATTGAGAAAGAAAGCATACAAGGCACCTTTTTCAAAACACAGCTCTGCCACTGCCTTGCTGTACTGCTCTCTGGACAATTTTTTAACCCCCCCACTCTTCCCTCCTTTATTAAGTACACTTCCCCAGTGATCCCTGCCCCTTGAGGTCTCACACTAGTCAATTACAGCAACTCCTTAAAAGGGATCTCCTTTCTGTAACTTCTTAAAGGGGTGATCCTCTCTCATGCTCAAATAATTTATCATCCTCAATGCACCTGGGATCAAGTGCATTGACACTGACTATGGTCCTCCTCCTACTTCCTACACCAGCCCCACCTTATTTAGGACCATTACCCCCTATGCATAGTACCCTCCTTTTATCTGCAACACCTCTACCAGACCCCCCCAATGCTCAATCACCTCCTTCCCTCAGTAGTCCACCACACTTCCACCCCTGCTACCTCTTACTTCCCACTCATACCTTGGTCTCTTCTCCTCAATGCCTTTGCCACCTTTCGTACTCTACCCACCCCTTGCACCCCAGCACCCGGCCCCACGTCCAGTCACAAGGGGAGATGCCACAATCCCTACCACGCTTTGGTGCATTTAATCACCCTCCTGTTGCTTCTATCAGGTAACATTCATCCAAACCCTGGCCCCATGCCTAACCTTATGAACAAGCCTGCCCAGGCTCAAGGACTCTGCATAGCTTCTATGAATATTTGCAGCCTCCTTAAGAAGGCTGCTGCATTCCAATGCTGGCTTACTCAGCACCAACCGGACATTGTTGCACTCGTCGAAACCTGGTTATCCAAATCCACCCCTGACTCCTTTGTCTCCCCCCCTGGTTACACCCTTTTCAGGAAAGATCAGGTGGGTAAGCGTGGAGGTGGTTGTTCTGTCTATTTGCGTGACTCCCTCATTGGACATGCACTTCCACCACCCAAGCTTGATAACGGGGCACAAGCCCTCAGACTAAAAATCTCTCCCAACCCTGCTAAGGGCCCACTCTTTCACACCGTTGCCTATATTCCCCCCAGAAAGCAAGACCTCGCTATTCAGGCACTTGCTGACTACCTCTCTGGTCTACCGCCCAAAATGGCCCAGATAATTGTTGGTGACCTGAATATCAACTGGCTCTTTGCCATGGCCTCCCAAACCAGAGATTTCTTTGCTGCCTTGACATGTCCCAGCTTGTCACCACCCCAACTAGATTCAACCCCTCTACTGGCTCCAGCACCCTCCTGGATATCACCATTACCAACCACTCCCAGAGTGTGCTCAATATCAGTGTAGAAGAAGAAGAAGAAGAATCAGCATTTATATAGCACTTTTCATACATCCAAAGTGCTTTACAAGCAATGCTAGACTGGTAGTGAAGTGACTGAATGTGTGGTGGCGGCCATATCACACATCATCACCCACACACAGCCTGGATAATTGCATGAACTGGTTTCTGGGAAAGGGAATGTTAGCCAGGACACCAGGAATGTTCCCTACTCTTTGTGAAGAGTGCCCTGGGTTCTTTTACTTCCACCTGGACACCCACTAGGACAACACCAGGATGGGCAGAAGGGACCTCGGTTTAACATCTCATCTGAAGGACAGCACACCCCAGCAGTACAGCACCCCCCAATACTGCACTCGGATGCCAGCAATTTTTAGGTGCAAGTCCAATCCCGGTGTGGGACGAGAACCCATGACCTTCTGGTCCAGAGGCGGATGTGCTACCAACTAAGCCATGCTGACACCTTCCCAACTCACTTCCCAACTCACTTAGTGACACCTCCCAGGTCATATTAGCTTGGTCTGCTGCCAGCAGCAAACCTGCACCACAAGCCACCCAGTGACATCGCCTACTCCCAGGCAGCCTGCGTTGCCTTAAACTGTACCTCTCACAACTGGATTGGTCCCCAATCAGGCTTGCACCATCCATAGAAGAGGCATTGGATTTTTTCACTTGCTCTTTTAACACTGCCTGTGATTTCTATGCCCCCTTCACTAGAAATTGCACCAAAAAGCAAAACATGCCCTGGGTTACCCCTTCCCTCATTCACAAACTTAAAATGAGAGACAACCTATGGCACACTGCCATGGAATCTGGCCAGCCAGCTGATAGGCAAGCGTACCACGCTGAGTGCAATAAGTGTACTTAGGCCATTCGACAGGCCAAAGCCCAGTACTACAAATCTGCTCTTGTCTCCTCCTGGGGGTTGGCTAGAAACTTTTGGGATAATGTAAAGGAGCTGAATGGGAAATCACACTCCCCACCCCCCCAACTCTCCTTTAATGGAACTGTCTGCTCTGATCCCCTTGGCATTGCAGACTGCCTAAACCACACTTTCTCAGACCTGAGTTCAGTCCTGCCCAGTAACTTCTTTGACCCCATCCTAGTAGCACCCCCTGCCCACTCTCCAGAGACCTCCTTTCTACCTACGTACCATCTCCCCATTGGAGGCTAGACCCCTTCTGCAAAAAGCCATTAGTAGTAACAACCTCGGCACTGACCTACTGGATACTAGGCTACTTTGTCTGATGTAGGATGCTATCCTGGTCCCACTTACTGAGCTGCTCAACCACTCTCTGTGCCTGAGGCAGTTCTCCAGCACATGGAAAACTACCATCATCACTCCTTTCCTAAAGAGTGGCAATCGAGCGACCCGGGTAATTATTGACCTATCTCCATCCTCCCCTCACTGTCTAAGGCCTTTGAAAAAGTAGTTGCCAACCAGCTTGCCGAACACCTGGCCATGCACAATATCCTGTGCCCTGAATAGCATGGCTTTCATGCAGGTCACAGCACCACAACCGCGCTACTTGAATTCTCCAACTTCCTGCACTCTGTTCTTGATGCCAGAAGTCCTGCTGGTGCCATGTTCATTAACCTCTCCAAGGCCTTTGACACAGTTTGCCATCCTCTCCTGCTTGACTCCCTCAGATGCCTTGGTTTCTACCCCGGCCCCCTCGCATGGTTCACCAGCTACCTCTCTGCCAGAACTCAGTGTGTAAAAATCAATAGCACCCTATCTGACACACAACCTGTCCACTCTGGGGTTCCCCAGGGCTCCATTTTAGGCCCTCTCCTCTTCAGTCTCTACCTCAACTCCCTCCCCTTGGCCTCCCCAAGTAAGATCCTCCTCTATGGTGATGATGCAGTGCTCTTAGCCGCTGACCCCAATCCCAACACACTCCAGGTCACTCTCCAACAAGCTTTTGATAGATCTGAGCATTGGTTCACATCACAAAGGCTAGTCCTGAACCTAAAAAAGACCAAAGCTATGCTCTTCTCGCATCACCAAAGCAAAGCCAGTGGTGCCCCTCTCGTGATTCTGCCTAGCACACTAAACCCCATTGAGCAGTTTCCTCCTACAAGTATCTGGGCATTACCTTTGATTTGGCACTCTCCTTCCCTTCCCATAACAATGCCCTTTCTGCTGCCACCAATGTCAGGATTGGACTCTTATACCGCCATAGGGACTGCCTTCCACAAGAGGCCCTTAGATTGGCAATCACCTCCTCTGTCCTGTCGCTAATCGACTATGAGCTGCCATCTATGCTGCAGCTGACAACACTGCACTTGCAAGAATCCAGCTCTCTATAAACAAGGCCTGCAGGCTAATGCTGGGAGCCCCTAGGGGCACCTATACATGCCTGCTGTACTCCACCACCAACTTGCTCAACCTTGAAGAAAGACTCTGCTTCCAAACCTGCCTTCTTGTAAAAAAGACCCTGCTAGGGCTATCCCCCCCCGGGGTCACCACCTCCCTGCAGCGTGCCTCCCCTCAGTCTCCACCAGCAGCACTGTCAAAACCTCCCTTATTGTCCCCAGGATAAGGAGCTCTATGGCCCAGAGATCCTTTTGATATTGGGCTCCCTCCTGGTTCAGTTCCCTCCCAGTCAATATAACTGACTCCACTAAGCTTGGTCCTTTCAAGGTCTCCCTCAGAAGCCATCTGACAAGCACTTGCTGCTGCACCTGCACATAATCCCACACCTACCCCTTACCGTCACCCCTAAGCTGGGTCTGCCCTGTCTACTTTTGCTGTATATACCTGGGGTCTCATGCACCATCTGCTGACTAATGTAATAAAATATCTTTGGTTGCTACCTGACATGGTACTTGTGTACCTTTATTATGACTATTGTGATCTACCTATTACCAAGCTTGTACCACCAGTGAATGCCTGTAACACTGGTTGCTTTTTTAATCTAAGCGTTATGTACTGTACTGTTTGTTTGCTGTGATGTATTGCCCTCTTGACAAGGTGCCTTTGTAAATAAGCCTATGACTCAATGGTCTGTAAACCGATGATCTAATAAATAAATAAAATAAATAAATAAATAAAAGTATGATCAAAAAAGTTGATGAAGATGAAAAACTACATAAAATGCTTCAGTTTGACCACTATATTAAAGCAACAATCCTGGACCCACAATACAAATCAAAGCAACTACTGAATGATGATGACACTTCTTTTGAGATAAACAGTCAAGAAATAATTGATGAATTACTTGCTGTCATGGAAAAGAGTACAGAATCAGATTCAGAACTATCTTCTACACAACACTGCACAGCATCAGACAGCCCCTCCTCTGATGTTCCAGAAGTTGTTTTTTTTTCCTTTTCTTTGGCCACTGCACCAGGGCTTCTTCACTGCCACCATCAAAAAATAGCAATGTCCACAACTGCACAGTTCAGCTTCAGGTTTGTGGAGTCACCTGCAAGGTGTCACTGTAACTTATTCATCCACTGTTTCTAATGCAGCCTCAGCACAGACCATTGTTGAGATGTACCTGGTAGAGCCCAACATTGATTGGACTGCAAAGCCTTTCAATTACTGGAACTCCACACAAAATACATGACCTACTTTAATACAAATTGCTAGTAAGTACATGAATTGCCCTCCTGCTAGCATTTATTGAGAACATTTTTTTATTTCAGCTGGTAATGTTATTACTAAAAACAAGATCTTGTTTGTAACGAGAAAACACTGAGCATGTGACATTTCTGAAAGTCAATATTCCTTACTTTAATTTCAAGTATGAAACCTGAATGAATATAAAACATACAGACGCTGAGGCCTTCTCTACGAAATAGTTTCTCCCACTGTCCTGTGGTAAAAAATCTTTTGTGAATAGGATCTACTTAAAGGGGCACTGTCAGCTTTTCCCCTCGTTTTGTAGTACATCTCAATAAATGGGTCTATGGGCACATAATCACAAGGCATATAGTGTAGAGTGCTTCTCGTCAAGGAAAAAAAAGTGTTCAGCTTACCAATTTTGTAAAATTAGATCATTGCCATTGCAGAAGGGTCCAACTTCTAATGTCCTGCCACAGAGCTAATCAGTGCGAGCGGCGCTCGAGAATGCATGTCTACAGGGGGCTCGCAGAACATACACATTTCACTATCCACTTGTAGAGAAGCACAGCCTCCATTACACCGTGTTATTCTGAAAGGCTTCTGGTAACTACAGATACAGACCGAGGGTTAGTTTAGCTGCAAAATACTTCCCCATGCTGGTGCCTAAATCCCACGCATGTGCAATAGTGGCATATCTGCGCGCATGTGTGAGATCTTATTCCTGCCCTCTAATGTGCATGCACGGGATTTGGGCACTAGCATGGGGAAGTATTTTGCAGCTAAACTAGCCCTCGGTCTGTATCTGTAGTTACCAGGAGCTTTTCAGAATAACACACTCTAATGGAGGCTGTGCTTATCTACAAGTGGATTGTGAAATGTGTATGTTGGAAGAAGCCCCTGTAGACACGCTGCCTTGTGTATTCTCGCACTGATTAGCTTCCGTGGCAGGACATTAGAAGTCGGACCGCCTTGAATGGCAAATGATCTAATTTTAGAAAAATTGGTAAGTTGAACACTTTTTTTTCTTGATGCAGAAGCATTCTACACTATATGCCTTGTGATTATGTGCCCATAGACCCATTTATTGAGATGTACTACAAAACGAGGGGGAAAGCTGACAGTGCCCCTTTAATACATGAGGCATGACATGATAGGGGCAGCAAGTCGTGTCAGGCCAGGATTACTTGAATGAACACATTGAGCACAGGACTCCTCCTCTGGCGGTCCATCATATTTACCATCATCTTCCTAACTGACTATGGCAGCAGTATCATCATCATCTTCTTCTCCTCCACCTCTTACTCCATCTGTTTCTTCTTCTTCTAAATAGTTATTGTTTTTGTTACAACAGATGACTTAGCTGAATGCTCTTTTTTGAATAATTTTTCATACTCCTCCCTATTTTGACTGATTTCATTGCAGAGAACAATGTTAGTATTCATTCATTCATTGCTTGTAGTATGATGTTATATTATATACCAGTTACAGTGACTAGCTGGGCTGAGATTGTATTTTATAGTATATGTTAAGGGCTTATTGTGTATGGAATTCAGCGGCTCACAAAATGTTGTGTACAGTTGTAAAATTCTTGTGCGTGGTCTAAAGATGTTGTGCACATTCTATCATCAAATGCACCTATGTCTCTGCTTGTGCTGACTTCCTCCTAGCAGCTGGCTTTCATTTTCACTGAGTGCTCCCTGCTCGTTCTGACTCCCACCTGGCAACCCACTTGCATTTGCACTAAGAGCTCTCTCTCTCTCTCTCTCTCTCTCTCTCTGTACTGGCACTCACTGCCACTTGCAACTCTTGCTCACTAGTTCCCTCTACAAAAATCAAATACTATGAAAAATAAAATATGGGTGCCCATACACAACTCATCATGTATTTCCATCTCAGGGTTTAGATCACAGTATGGACCTCTCAAGCTTCACTCTCGAGTTCTGTATGCTGTTATCTCTACCCCTCGATGGAAACAAAGGCTTATTATGTATGGTGACCCACATATTATTCCTTATATTATGTACAATATTATGTACGCTTACAGTACTTGGCAGCAGTTGTTTGTTAGAACTAGGAAGGATGTACTAGGTGTGTTGTAAGGTACACAGCAAACTGTAAAGAATTATTATTGACTGCACTAGACTGATGTGACTGGGTAGTGGTCAGTAAGATATGTTTCATTTCTTGCTTAGAAGATGTTGCTGAGTAAAAGAAGTAGAAAACAGTACTGCCAGTTGGACCAGGTAGTGTATCATGGTACACACGACATGCAGTGCAGCTGCATCACATGGTCATGGTTGGTGGGTTCTTACAGACGCTTGTTTGGTCATTCCTTTGTAGCTGTTTTTGGCCTGGTCTCCTCTGCACAGCCTGCAAAATAATATCCAACTTTAGCTCCTCCACCTCTCAGCTCCTGCCATTGCAGCTCTCCTTATTCACCTGGATAATCATTCCTTCTCCCTTAGTACTGTTCCTCAATTCTGGAAGTTGGCCGAAATTATTCCACTTCATAAAGGGTGACCCCCTCCTCCCCTGGTAACTACTGTCCCATTTCCCTTCTCTCCTCCCTGTCTTAGCTGCAAGATAAATTGGTCCACTCTAGATTTCTCAACTATCTTTCATCCTCCAACTTCCTTTCACCTTTCCAGTCTGGTTTCTAGAAGCACCATTCCACTGTCTTCTCTCTTCTGCATTTCACCAATTCTTTCTTCTCCAGGATGGATATGGGGCACATTATGGTCGCTATATTCATCAATTTTGCAAAGCCCTTGATTCGGTGTCCCAAGCACTTCTTCTGGACAAGCTGAGTTTGATTGGTCTTTCAGCTCCCACTGTTGCTTCTTTCCAATCCTACCTAATGGGCTGACAACAATCAGTATAGGTTAGAGGCACACTGTCACCTCTCCTTCCTATCCAGACTGGGGTCCCACAGGGTTCCATCCTGGGTCTCGTCCTTTTCTCCATCTTTCTGAATGACCTCCCCTCTGCCTGTGTCAACTTGCATATTCACATGTATGCAGATGACAATCATCTCCTCTGGTCCCTCCACCGCAGCTGTGGAAGATCTGCTCCAGTTGGACTTCATAAATGTTTTACACTGGTTCCAATCAAACCAGCTCAGAGTCAACACTGAAAAATCAGTGTCCATGACTTTTGGTACTAGTCAGAAAGTGGCTGGACTCACTGTTCCCCCTATCTTCACAACTCTGGATAGCACCCCTCGTGAAGCAGTTCAGTCCTTCAGGTACCTCGGAGTGGGACTAGACAGTAAGCTTGACTTCTCACCTCAGCCCACATCAATGCCATTCATGCAAAACTCCATCCCAAGCTTTGTGCCCTGTACCACAACAAAGACTGATTATCTCCACATGTCTGCAGGGAGCTTGCTACCAAAATGGTGCTCCCTGTCTTTAACTATATGGATGTGGTCTACGGCACCACACCATGCACTTCCCTCACCAAATTTGACACCCTCTGCAACTCCTGCCATTTTTCTACCCACTCCCCCTTTGCACCCACCACTGTTCACTGTATTCATGCCTATACATTATTCCTCTGCCCTGTCATCACCAGACTAACTGTACCTTCTTTATATCGAAATATTGGTTTGGTTCCTTTCTATCTCATCTCTCTCCTCTCCCAGCATCCCTCTGCTTCCTGTTTCCTCTGTTCCAGGGACCATCGCACTTTTGCCACTCTTCACCTCCACTCCTCTGCTGGGCAATCTGCCTTCTTCTATTGACTTTACTTACTCTGTAACCAACTCCCCTCCTCTCCCCACTTCTCCCTATCCCTTTGCTCCCTCAGGCACCAGTTGAAACTTCAGCACCTCCACACCTGTTCCTGTTTCTTCTAATACCATCATGGCCGAGCCTTATTCATCCTGGTAAGTAGCCAGCTGGGTCTTGGCTCCTATCTTGGTCTAAATTCCACAGCACTACAGTTTATCCCTCCATCATGAGATTGGGCAATTAACTCTCCCTTCAGGTCAATCACTTATTGTCAGTATTATTCATGCCCACCTACTTTGCTACCACTTCTGAATATGCAATTGCTAGCTATTCTCATTAAGTTGTATTGCACTTTGTTCTCTGCACAAGCAGTTGTTTAGTTTTTATTGTAACTTCTTCCAATGTTTTTGCAATATGTTATTCAGTTGTTTTGCTACTATGTATAGTGGTGCTGCTCTTCCACTGTTCCCTTCCCCCAGGTCACACCTGGAATGAACCTTGGCTTAGTGTGCCTCTCCTAGTTACCAGTTTTCAAATAAATAAATAATACAACATGTCTTAGCTGCTTGGTATTGGTAGCTACTTGCATCTACCCCTATCTCTTCACTGTATCATCAGTTTCTTTTGCCCCATCGCTCTCTGTCTTTCTCTCTTTCTCAGCACCATATCATCAGATTCTTCTGTCTTATGGATTCCAAAAAATAAACAAAAAGACAACTTTGACACTACTCTGAATACTGCACCCTATACAGAAATTTAATTTAAACTGAGTGAACTGTCTCTTCTCTCTCTCTCCCAGGACTCACAAGGCATAAGCAGGTGTGCCAGCAGAGGATGCCATGTATAGGGTATGCTATATCATATGTTGCAGTTGTCCCCTTCTCTGCTCTCACAGGATATGAACATACAAACATACAAAGAAGCTAGCAGAAGAAGGCCATTTGGTCTATCAAGTCTGCTCATATGGCCGGGTCCACAGCTTGAGCTAATGTCCCTGCCCTCCCTCCCCACTTCTCCCATCCTCTCTACCCATGATCCTTACCTTCCCCCTATGCCTTTCCCAGCCTCTTTTAAAGCTGCTCACTGTCTTCAATGAGATGACCTCTTCCGGCAGTGCATTCCAAGTGTCCACCACCCTCACTGTGAAGAAGCGCTTCCTGACCTCCCTCCTAAACCTCCTACCCTCCAGCTTATGACTGTGCCCCCTCATGTTATGGTTGCCACTCAGCTTAAAGAGACTCTCCTTATCAACCTTATGTATTTCTTTCAAGTACTTGAAGGTCCCAATCATGTCCCCCCTCTCTCTCCTATCTTCCAGGGAGTACATGTTCAGTTCCCTCAATCTATCCTCGTATGTCTTACCCTGCTGACCTGCCATCATCTTTGTAGCCCTCCTCTGGACCCTCTCCAGCAGGTTAATATCTTTTGTGAGGTGTGGGCACCAGTATTGAACACCATACTGTAGATGCGGCCTTACCAGTAACCTGTACAAGGGCAGTATAACCTCCTCTCTCCTACTACTGATTATCCTAGATATGCATTTGAACATCTTATTTGCCTTTGTTGATGCTTTCTTGCACTGCGTGGAGTGCTTCGGGTCACTAGTGATCATCACTCCCATGTCCTTCTCCTCCTCTGATGCAGATACTCAGACTCTACTCAGGTAGTACTCTGTCCTGGGATTCTTGGCTCCAATATGCATAACTTTGCATTTTTGGCATTGAAGCCAAGCTGCCAGAACTTAGACCACTTCCCCAGCTTTTCCAGATCTTTCTGTAGGTCCTGTATCCCTTCAACTGGGTCCACTCTCCCACAGAGCTTGGTGTCATCCACAAATAGGCACATTTTGCCCTTAATGCCATCTCCAATGTCATTGATGAAGACATTGAACAACACTGGCCCCAGCACTGAGCCCTGCGGGACCCCACTAGTTACCTCTCTAGTGCCAGATAACTCTCCCCCCACAACCACCTCTGGGTTCTGTCCCTCAGCCAGTTTTCCACACATCTGGTTATCTTTTCCCCAACCCTGAGATCCACCAGTTTCCAGATCAACCTTTTGTAGGGCACAAAGTTAAAGACCTTGCTGAAATCAAGATAGAGGATGTCTACCGCTTGGCCCCTGTCTACTGCCTTAGTGACACAGTCAAAGAAATCAATCAGATTTGTTTGACATGATCCCCCCCCATGAACCCATGCTGCCTTGCTTCCTGAAGATCATGCTGCTCTAAATATTCCACCAACCTTTCCATTAGTATGGTCTCCATGAGCTTGCCCACAATGGAGGTCAGACTGACTGGTCTGTAATTCCCTGGGTCATTCTTGGGACTGCTTTTGTGGAGGAGCACTACATGTGCTGCTCTCCAGTCCTGCAGTACCACTCCTGACTCTAATGAACTATTAAATAGGTCTGCCAGTGGCCTTGCCAGTGGCCCTTCCAGCTCCTCAGACATTTCCTTTAGTACCCTTGGATGTACTGTGTCCAGGCCTGGTGATTTGTCCACCTTCAATGCCAGCAGCCCCTCCCTCACTCTATCCTCCTCTATCACTATGTTTGTGTTCCTCTCCTCCCCTGCTCCTCTTTTCCCTCCTGAAGGCACTGGTCCATCCTTCTCCCTGGTGAAGATGGAACAGATGTATTCATTTAGCATCTCTGCTTTTCCCCATTATCCTCCAACCCACTCCACCCCTTTCTTAAGCCTACAAATCCCTTCCTTCTTGTCCCTTTTCTGACTTACATATCGAAAGAGAGCCTTCTCCCCCTTCTTAATTCCTTCAGCTATCTGCAGCTCCTTCTGTGCCTTTGCTCTCCAGACTTCCTTACTTGACTCACTAGCCAACCTTTGGCAATTTTCTCTATCCATCTCTCTCCTGGTCTTCCTGAATTTTCTATAGGCCAACCTATTTTCCCTTACTGCCTGGGAAACCTCAGAACTGAATCAGCTGGGCACTTTGGCCCTTGTGTTCTTCCCTCTGAGCCTAACACACTCATCTGTGGCAACCAGTATTCCTTCCTTAATGATGGACCACCTTTTGTCCACCCCCATATTTGCTCTGATGCCCACCAGATGGCTCCTTAGCACTTCACCCATTTTCCTGAAGTCCACCCTCCTGAAATCCAAGATTTTGATCTTAGTTGGGATGCTTCCCCTGCCCATATCCAACTGGAACCACACTGTGCAATGGTCACTTCCACCCAGTGGCTCCCTGACCATTATCTCCTGTACATGCCCCCCTTTTGTGAACATCAGATCAAGAATTGCCTCAGCTGTTGTTGGTTCAGTGATGCCCTGAATCAGGTACCCACTCTGCAGTCCTTCCAGGATTACCTGACTCCTAGCACATGTAGTGGATGGTATGCTCCAGTACACCGTGGACAGGTTGAAATCCCCTACAATTACCACCTCTCCTTTCCCTGCAGCTTCCAAAACTTGTAGGTTCAGTTCCCTGTCCCTCTCCTCATCCTGACTGGGTGGTCTGTAAACCACTCCCAGCCTCACCTTTCTCCCTCTATTAGACCTAAAACTGAACCCATAATTCCTCCATCTCCCCTTCCTCCAGCTTATTCCTTCCCTGATATAAACTGCCATCCTTCCCCCCTTCCCAACTACCCTGCCACTCCTGTATAGTTTATATCCAGGGATCACAAGGTCCCAGTCATGGTGTCTTGTTGCCCAAGTCTAGGTTACTGCAGCTATGTTCACCCTCGTCCGCTAAGTGCCTGCAGGTAGTCCATCTTGTTTCCAAGACTCCGTGCGTTCAGAGGCACCACCCTGTACCTAGAATCTGACCTTCCTTCTCTTCCCTCTGTTCTTCTATTCACATTTATCCCCTCTGTGTGTACCCCTCCACATACCCTTGTTATGTGTTCCTTACCCTCTCCACCCTTTGTTAACTGTCTTCTTGCCCCTTCCACCTCCTCCCTCCAGACCGGTTGCATCACTGTGGGGGCAGTCACTGACCTCCTCCTTCACCTCTCAGAGTCTGTGGGCCTGCATGCCCACTGCCCCTCAGTAGTTTAAATTAAGTGTAGTGATTATATATTCCCCCAGTTTGTCCCTGAGTACCCACAAACCCTACCTACTGAGGTGTAGCCTGTTTGGTGAAAACAGTGTTTTGTTTGACCAAGTCTCCTCCCTTTCCCCAATACAGATGAACATCTCCTCCCTGTGCCATTACCCCAGCCAGTCATTAAAATCCTCTGTTCTTCATTTCCTGCCTGAGCTGGCCCTTGGTACTGGTACTGTATCACCTCTGAGAAGGCCAGCAAATTTTCTTCCTCCCTGCAGATCTTCCCCAACTCCCTGAACCTACTTTGTACTACCTCAACCTCCTCTCCAGCTAGGTTATTTGTTCCCAAATGTATAACTAAATTAGGTTTTCCTCCAACCTTCCTTACTATTTCCCTTATTCTTGGGCACACCTTTCCTGCTGTCATCCCTGGCATACAAACCACCCTCCTGCTTGAATATGGGTTCCATCTCCTTCCCTAGTGAATACCCCTAATTATGGAGTCCCCTATGATTGCAACCCTTCCATCCCCTGTATCTGTGCTCCCCGTCCTTCCTTTCTCATCTTTGGTACTAGCTGCTTCCCCACCAAGTTGCTCTCTCTGCACCCTGGTGAATGTATCTCCACATCCACAATTTATCCCCTTAACTGTTTTTCCATCTCCCATTCTGTCCCTCCCCTTCTGATGATCTTGCTTTCAGTTTTCCTTCCCCTCTTCCTTTCCTTTTCTCTCTCCCTCCCTCCCTTGCCTTCTCTTCCCTGCTCACCTTGATTAGTTCCCTCCCCCTCCCTTGTACTCCGAGGCTTAGCCATGGCTCAACCTGACCTTCTACCTCACATCCTGCTGTCTCCTCCCTCCTTCCAGACAGTGGTGCAAATCTGTTCGATAAAGGCAACCCTTTAAAATTTCCCACCCCTGATGCTACTCTCATATTCTCACCCCTTCCCCTTACCACTTGCCATTCCTCCACCCTGGGCTCCCTATTCCTTTGAGGAAGAGATACTCCTGTATACTTAATGCTCCTCCCTGATCCCATCCCCAGCCTAATGACGTCACTCCCCTGGGCATCACTCCTCTGCCATTCCCTCTGCTGCGCTTCTCCTCTGACTTCCTACACCATCCTCCCCAGCTCCCATCTGAGCAGCCTTATTTCGGCCCTTAGCTGCTCCTGCTCTTACACACAGGACATCCCACTTTACTCCACATCACCTCCAGAAAGACTGCTGCCCCACAGCTGTTGCAGTTTACCCCTCTCCTGCTTCACATACATGTATCTAATCCCTACATCCTCCCAGCCCAGCTTTTCCTAGCCTCCAGTTATACATAACTATAAAATAATTAACTTTACTATTATAGGTTATAATATACTGTTACTATACTATATTCTGAGAGTAGATCTGTGTGGAATATAAATAACTGCCCATGGAATGCCTGTGGAATTGCCATTCTAATTCTGTGGACATTTGTGGAATACTATACTATTATACTATTACTAATATAACTATTATATTGTCCTAACAGTAAATAAATTATCTCTCTTGTTAGTAATCGCACAGGGTAAACTAATTTTTTTTATTGTGTGACCTTACATTATGGCATTGAGCACTGTACGATAGATTGCAATCAATCACTAACTCAGGAGATTGCAAAAGTTTATATAAAAGCAGGTATTTGTAACTCCTGACCCATTGGCCAAATCTGTAGATTATAGGATGCCACTGCCTGGCTCATTTAACTTCCACATTAGCAATTGTACTTTCTTTTTCATACAAATATAACCAGGTTGCCATGGATGTTGTAGTTACTACCCCTGCCTTGTTGGCTGAAACAAGGTTGAAGACCCTGGGTTCTGATTTTCCAGATGGGGGTTCAAACCCAGTTCTTTTAAGTTTAGCACAGTGCCTCCACATGGAGTAAATTTTATGTGGGCCTGGTGTTCAAGGAGTATAACCCCCTGAGACACAGTACCTACCCACCTCCGCACAGTATCCCCCTACACATGCAAGATCACAGTGCAGCCTTAAATTTTACAAAACTGTAATTAGTCACTTACACTCATAATATGCTCAAGAGACGAAATGTAAAATATCAGCAACATTTTTATTGGGGAGAATTCACAAGGGATGGGGGAATGCAAAGCAAAACTGATTTTAAATGAATCTTGTAAACTTTCGTGGAAGGACCAAAATTAAATGCCTGACCTAGCCCAGCCAGCAAACACTTGAAAACAGTAACAGTGCCCACTCCCCACCAAGCAGAACAAGGCTGGAACAAATAAGACTGTAAGATAATTTGCATTACCAACCCAGCAATACTGGGGGCACTACATATAGTATCAGTTTGAACCCTTAAACTTCAAAAGGAAGCTCCTGGTCCTTCACTGGGTACCAAGGTGTAGAAACATCACAGGCTCAGTGATGTTGCAGCTAGCTGGCTGGCAATGGAGCACTTTAGGACAAGTAGAACAGTTAAACCCAAAATGTCACAAGCCATGCAGTCTTCAATGGCAGAACCTCCACATGAGGTACCAGGTTTACTAGGTTTACTATGTTAAATGGACAAAAGGGGGTATTGTTGCCCATCAAGATAGTTCCCCACACCAGTAGGCAATCAGACCAATCTATATACTGAGTAAAAAGACCTATAAAGTGCTTTTTTAAAGCAATCCAAGTTGATAAGATCTACGATATCCTGAGGCAGCCTGTTCCAAGCCATGGTTGTCCTAACAGTAAAGAAATGATCCCTCTTGTTAGTAATTGCACAGGGTAAACTAAGTTTTTTATTGTGTGACCTTATATTACCATGTTGAGCACTGTATGATAGATCATAATCAATCGTTAACTCAGGGGATTGCAACAGTGTATATAGAAGCAGGTATTTTTAAATCCTGATCCATTGGACAAATCTGTAGATTTGGTGGCAATTTTGTACAGACCTCCCCATTTGCAGGGCAAGCCCTGAGATTAGAGCTGTGTGGAATATAAATATTTGCCCATGGAATGCCTGTGGAATTATCATTCTGATTCTGTGGAATTTTGTGGAATGTGTGTGAACATTCTGTGGAATTTTGCAATTTTAAGTTTCCTTTATTTCACTCTAATTTTAAAAGTACGCATCTAACTGGCACCAAATTTGGTATGTGGACAGGTAGTAACAGCTTACACGAGTGTACCAAACTTCAGTGCCGTAGGTTGAATGGTGCAGACTTATGGGTTGCAAAACTTTTAATCAAAATTAAATTTTTAGTTATTTTGATCTAATTTTAAAACTTCTTATCCTAATTTCTCTACAGTTTCAGGATTTAGAGAAACATACAACATGGGTATGTGCACCATGTTTTATGTCACAAGCTTCAAAGGGGGCTTTGTCATAGGTAGACAAACATTTTGCCAACATTTAGAGTTCTGTTATTTTAGCATAATTTTGATAATATTCACTGAAATGTTATACAATTTTACAGGTATACAAGTTACCGCTACATTTATATATGCACATAGTTTCCAATTTCTAGCTTCAAATGGGTTTAAGTTACAGTATGGCCTGCCAAATATGTTGGCAAAATTTAAATTCAGTTTATTTACCTCTGATTTTAAAACAATATATCCAAATGTAACCAGATTTCAAACATTAAAACTACTATACCACATGGTCATTTCTGACAAAGTTCATATTTACAGCTTCAGATGGGACCGAATTAAAAGAAGTCAAACTTTCACATAATTTTAAAATTAAATTTTGCAAGAATGTAAACTGCAAATGTTCGCCGGCCCGGTGGCACTGAGGGTTGAGGCGCTGGATGCCACACCTTGCGCCACGCAGGCGACCCGGGTTCGGGAATGAGCCAAGAGTCGCCTGGGGTCATCGGGAGGGGAAGAGATTGATTGTCCAGAGGACTGCTCTCTCTTCCCAGGAGAGGGTGGGATACGCTCTGGCTAGGAGTGACCTCTGTCGGCAGCTAGGAGTTCACCAACTGAGCAGCGTGGTGCATGCCAGGGGAGAGTAGACTGTAAGCCCTATGTTGCCGCGGCTAGCCGTGCTCCGAGGTGGGAACAAAAACGCGAAAAAAAATGCCTCCTATGCGCCGGTGAGATGACGGTGGCCCTGGTGGACCCTCCCACATCCCAAATACCGGCCCAGATGCACCCACGAACTGCCTCAGGAGGACCCAACGATGTTCAGGTAGGCCCCTCATACTTAGGAGCCACCACTGAAGGGACAGCGGAATCAGCCCCAGAGATGGTACCGGGGGTTGGGTCTGCCTGGGGTTGATCGGGGGAGGCAGTCAGGGAGAAATGCAAAGGGTTCAGGTTGGGAGTAGAGGCAGAGTTCCATGTGGGCACTCTTGAAGGATGCCCAGGGTATGAGAGGAATAAATAAAGTAAAAAAAAAAAAACTGCAAATGTTTAAACCCCTGAAACTTTAAAATGAGAGAATGCCATACCATTAGATTTGGCAGGTTCGCAGACCTTTCAAGGAGACTGTGTGTACCAATTTTATTAATTGCTTGCTGCCTAAAATTACAAAATAACATCTGTATTTAAAGTCAAATTCAATGAGTCTTTGTGAAAACTGTGAAATTTCATGAAAATTCCATAAAACTGGAATTTGCTAATTTCAATCAGACTTAATCAATCGATCAATCAATCAATCAATCAATCAACATCTTTATTTATCCAGGTGGGCACCATTGAGCAAGGCTCATTTGCAAGGTGGACCTGGTCAAGAGGACATAAATGTACAGTGCAGTGACAGGTATACATAATGCAATATTGTACAAAGAGGGAAAATATATACAGTATATACAGTACAGTAGCAAGGTGTAACAAAACTTCTATATTATACAAGTTGGAAAAATCAGCATATATACAACCAAACATAAGCATATGGGGCTTAACAGCAGAAAGCTTATTGATGGGTGCAGCCAGCATATTCACATAATGGGGAGAAAAGGCCGTATGAAGGGTGGCAGGTTGGAGAGATACTGAAGAGGAAGGAGAAGTTACCATATACTAGGGGGAAAAGGTGGACTTAAGTCACAGATAATGACAATGGCTGTGATAAATTAGTTTATTATGATTATGATGGAGGAGGGGTGATTAGCGGGAAAAGGTGGACTTAAACCACACATAACAGCAATGGCTGTGATATACTAGTTTATTGCTATTATGACGGAGGAGGGGTAGCTAATAGGCGTACTTATTGGGAAAGAGTGGGACAAGCCAGGATGGAATGGACAGGGATGGTTGAGTGAAGCAGGAATATTGATTGGGAGAGAGTGAGAGGCAGGGGCAGAGGCATGGCATGAGGCAGGATGGCTAGTGGGAGTAGTAGAATAGTGAGCTAACGGTGCGGAAAGCATTTGCAAGATTCTTTCATGTAGCGATCGTAGAGTGGCTTGAAGATGTTTAGACTAACAGGGCAGTTCAGCTTCAAGTTTTTTTGTAAGCCATTCCACAAGGCAGGCAATGAGAAACTTAGATCAGCTCTGCCGAAATGAGTTTTGACCTTCGGAACTTGGAGGGTGATTAGGGAATAGCTCCTGAGAACATAGGTGCCTATCACACTCAGGGGAATACAATTGGAAATGTATGAGGGGAGCTTGTTGGTCACTGCTCTGAGGGCCCATAGCATGGCGATTCGATTCCGTCTATAATGAAGGGAAGTCCAGCCGATCGCTGTGTACAGGGAGCAATGGTGTGTGGAAAGTGGAAGGCCGGTTATGAACCTGATTGCTCTGTGATAGAGGGTGTCTAACTTAATCAGTGCAGAGGCAGGGCAGTGGCTGTAGAGGAGGTCCCCATAATCTATTAAAGATAGGAAGGTGGCTTGGACCAATAGAATCTTGGCCTCTTTAGTGAGCAGGTGGTTAATGCTCTAGAACAGTCCTAATCTTTGTCTTAGTTTCTTCTGTAATTCTTCGAGATGATCGGTGAAGGAGAGTTTATGATCGAGCCAGACTTCTAGGTATTTGAATTTAGACACATACTCTAGTTTTTCTCCGAGTACTGTGGTAATTTGTGGGGTAACCCCCACCCAAGCAGGATTTGCCACATATGAGGAAGGGGAAAAGAGCATAGCTTTTGTCTTTTTCGCATTGAGCAAAACCTTTTGGCTTATGAGCTGGTATTATAAAAGGTTAAATTCAGCTTGGAGGTCTTCACAGGTTGCTTCCGGCATGGGACGACTCAAATAAAGTACAGTCTCATCCGCAAATAAATGGATGTTGGCTTTATAGATGGTGTCATTAATGTTGTTAATGTTTTTTAATTTTTTATTTTTGATGGCAGATAAGGACTGCAAGGCCCATCCAGTCTGCCCATTCCTTTTTCTACCTTATAAATGTGCCATTGGCCTTTGCTCTGTCAGTGGCCTATCTATTCATAGTCATTTGTATTGCTCCCTTATGCCTATCCCATGCCTGTTTGAAGCCCTGCACTGTATTCATAGCCACCACTTCTTGTGGTAAGCTATTCCATGCATTCACCACCCTTTCTGTGAAAAAGAATTTCCTCACATTCCCCCTTAATCGGCCCCCTTCTAATCTTATGCTGTGTCCTCTTGTCCTGCTATTTTTATTATATTTAAACATGTTAGACTCTTTCACCTTGTTAATGCCCTTAAGGTGTTTGACTGCCTCGATCATATCACCTCTCTCCCTCCTTTGCTCAAGGGTATACATATTGAGCTCTGTTAATCTGTCTTCATAGGTCTTCTGATGCAGTCCCTGCACCATTTTGGTTGCCCTTCTCTGAACTGCCTCAGTTTGGTTAATGTCCTTGTGAAGGTGTGGCCTCCAATACTGCATGCAGTACTCCAGATGGGGCCTAACCAGTGTCTTGTAAAGAGGGATTATTACCTCCCTCTTACGACTTGTGATACCCCTACTAATACACCCTAACACCCCCCTAGCCTTACCTACTGCTTTAGAGGTTTGCTTGGATGATTTCAGGTCATCAGTGATGATGATGCCCAAGTCTCTTTCTTCCTTTGTGACTGCTAGCAACTCCCCTCCCAGCCTATAGGTGGCTTCAGGGTTTTTCTTCCCTATGTGCATGATTTTGCACTTCTTTGCATTAAATCCAAGTTGCAACTCTTCTGACCATTTTGCTAGTTTATCCAGATCTCTTCTCATTCTGCCCACCCCATCTGGATCATCTACTCTGTTGCAGATCTTGGTGTCATCTGCAAACAGACAAGCCTTACCCTCTAGTCCATGTGCAAGGTCACTAATGAAGATGTTGAAGAGGACTGGCCCCAGAACTGATCCCTGAGGTACCCCACTTGTGACTTGCATCTCTTCTGACTGTATACCATTTGCCACCACTCTCTGTTTTCTGCCCGTCAACCAGTTTGCCACCCAGTTGACCAACTTCTGACCCACCCAAGCCTACCCAGCTTATTTATCAATCTTCTATGGAACAGTGTCAAAAGCTTTTGCTGAAGTCAGGTAGGCGACATCAACTGCTCCCCCTTGGTCCACCACTCTGGTTACCCAGTCAAAGAAATCTATGAGATTAGTTTGACAGGACCTTCCTTTTGTAAACCCATGATATCTTGGATCCTGTGCCCCTATGGGATTCCAGGTGTTGCACTATCCTTTCCTTAAGGAGTGCCTCCATAATCTTGCCCACTACTGAGGTAAGACTGACTGGTCTGTAGTTCCCTGCCTCCTCCCTGCTACCACTCTTGTGGAGCGGGATCACATGAGCCCTTCTCCAGTCTTCTGGGACCTCTCCTGTGCTCAGAGACTCACTAAACAGTTCTTCTAATGGCTCTGCTAGTTCCACCTTTAGCTCCTTAAGTACCCTGGGATGTATGCCATCAGGTCCCATTGCCTTATCCACCCTGAGCTTAGCAAGCTCTTGTAGGACCCTTTCTTTTTTGAAGGGAGTGGTGCTCACCTCCCTCCCCCCTGTGTCCATGATGCTGAGCGGTGGGCCCTGCCCTACCTTCTCTTCAGTTAATACTGAGCAAAAGTATCTATTTAGGATAGATGCCTTTACAGGGTCCTCCTCCTCACATGCTCCCTTTCCTCCATTAAGCTTAGCAAAACCCCCTCTGGACTTTCTCCTTTCACTAATGTATCTATAGAAAGTCTTGTCACCTTCTTTTACTGTTCATGCTAGTGTTTCTCAGTTTGGGACTTTGCCTGCCTTACTGCCTTCCCTGCTTCCCTTAGGGCAGTTTGGTATGCCTCCCTATCTTCATCCGCTGTGTTCCTTATATTTCCTGAAGGCCAGCCTTTTGGCTCTGACCTTTCTGCTACTGTATTTGAGAACCAAAGTGGTTTCCTTCTTCTTTGCACTTCCTTTTCTGTGTAACACAATGGGATGTTGCTTCAAGTATTGCATCCTTAATGCTTGCCCACTTTGCCTGTACCCCTCACCTGTGTTTCTTTTTGCCAGGCTAGCTTAACTCTGTTGGCCATCTTATCAAAGTCAGCTCCTCTGAAGTCCCATATTTTTGCCTTGAATGGGATGATTTAGATGTAGTAGCCAAATTGAACCATACCATGAGATGGTCACTGGCCCCAGGTGACCTTCTACCAGAGATCTGTGATCCCTTCCTTGTTAGTCAGTACTAGATCTAGGATAGCCCTGTCTCTTGTGGGTTGCTGTACCAGTTGTTTGAGGCCCTCCCCTGCAGGGAATCCACTATGTGTCTAGTTCTGGAAGATGTTCCTGCTGGTATTGACCAATCTGTATCTGGCATGAGAAGTCTCCCATTATCAGAACCTCCCTTTAGCTGTCATGTTTGTATATCTTCTAACAGTAATGTGTCTATGTCCTCCCCTGGTCTGGGGCCTGTAGACAACCCCAGTTCTTATGGCTGTCCCATTTCCTGTTTCCAGGGTGACCCACAGTTCTTCTGGCTCCTTATGTGTATTCTGAATTTCTGTAGCTTTGATATTTTCATTGACATACAGGGCCACTCCTCCCCACTTTTGCACCTCGGTCTCTTCTGAACAATATATAGCCAGGTACTGAAGTCTCCCAAGTGTGGTTACTGGTAAACCACGTCTCACTAATTGCTCCTATGTCCAGTTTAGCCTCTGACATTATTGCCTGCAGGTCTGGGATCTTATTTCCCAGGCTGTGAGCATTTGTGTACATGATTTTCCATTGGCCAGATTTTGGTGTGTTAGTTGTTGGGTGAGGTTTGGCATTACCCTTGTGCATCGTATGGGGAGACAAACCTTTTTTCTTACCTCGTGATGCAAATGAACTGCAAACATGCTGAATTCCTGTTTGACCACTAGCTGAGGGGGGGTGTTCTTCCCATTCGACGTATGGGGTGCTGCACCCCTCTCCCCATTTGCTAGTTTAAATATTCTGCAAAGACGCAAACTTATGCCCCAATGCACTGACTCCCTCCTTAGTCAGATGCAGTCCATCAAATTTAAAGAGCTTTCGCTCCCAGAACTGTTGCAAGTTCCCTATAAATCGGTGTCCTTTTTCCTGGCACCAGCCCTTGAGCCACATGTTTAGCTCCCCTATCTCCCCTTCTCTGACCTTCCGTCCATCTGCTCCCCTCTCCCAGACTGGCAGGATCTCAGAGAAGGAGCTGCCGGATGAAATAGATGATAGTTTGTCACCCAGCCTGGTCAGGTGTTTCTTGGTCTCTACAACTGACTGGCTGGCGAGATCATTAGTCCCTATGTGTACTAGGACATCAATGTTTTCTCCTGCTTTGTGAACAATTTTAGCAATGTGGTCAGTGTCTCTCCATGCTGATGTACCTGGGAGACATCTGACCATTACCCTTGGCTGGAGATGGGTATCAACTCCCCGAATCATGGAGTCTCCTATGATCAAAAGTTTTTTGGATTTCCTTTTTGCTTTTTTGTTTTGGTTCCTGATTTGGGTGAGTATTGTTGTGCTAGCTCCTGTGCTGCAGTGTCCTGCTCTGCAGTGTCTTCTGCCTCTTTCTTTGATTTCAGAGATAGAGGCAGATACCTGTTTGTAGTGTTTATATGGTTATTGGAGGTAATATGTTGGAGAGCAGAGAGTGATGGGCACCCGATTTGCCCCTCCTAACCACCTGCCAACCTCCTGGACCAACTACCCTCAGCGGTTGAGGTTTTTCTGTTGGAATCTGGGGAAATGGCGGGTGGTTCTTATAATGTATTTCCTCTTGAATATGAAATTTGAGACGTGCAATCTCTGCCCATGTTGCCCAGAGCTGAGCCCTAAGATCTCCAAAGGCCCAGCATGTAGGACAGTGTCCTAAATCCTGTAAGACTGTCCTTCTGAAAATTGTTCCACAGTACCTGCAGTTAATGATATCCATTCCAGATAAGTTGCTGGGTTTATAACCTAGTCAGAGTAATTAGAAGGAAAAAAAAGGAAAAAAAATGCAAGTAATGGTTTGATTGTGTTTTGATTAACTTGTTATAACAAGTTAAATTACTAGTGCCCCTGTAAATGAGCTCACCTTGTGGAGGCCCCACTGATCCACCCTTTCCTGCTCTGCCACAGGAAATGTCACAACTGTGGTACCCTATAAAAGGAGTGTAGTGTGGGGTGGTTGGGGATGGGGGTGGGTGGCTGGGCCCTTCCCCTGCCAAAAAAGAAGAACCATGGATGAAAGAACAAGGAGGTAAGAGCAGAAACAATCAGTCAACAACAAATGCAGTAACCCTGAAAGCTTATCCTTATGTTAGATAAAACTGTAAAACCTGTAAAGCACCACCTGTAATAATTTCAGAGAAGATATACGCTGTAAGAAACACTTTGCTACAGAGAAAAATAAAGTAATGAAACAGTAGCAATCCCTGTGAGTAAAAATTAAAAACAACACCACACAGTAAATCTGCTTAGCCAAAATAAGTCTTAATCCTTTTCCCTTGCTCTGGTAAGTTTCTCTACTCTGCCTTTCAAGCAGTCTTAGAAGGAAAGAGCTCAGGTGAAGCTAGGTGCCTTGGCCAGCAAACCAAGTCTTCTAATGTAGATCACAAATAGGAGTGGACCAAGGATAGAACCCTGAGGCACACCTCTCAGCATAGGTTTTAAAGGTGAAAGATCTCCTTCAGCTTTAACCTGCTGCTTCCATTCTCCGAGGTAATCAGCAAACCAGCACATAGAGTTATGGTCCAGGCCTAAGTTGCTTAGAGCGGAAAGAAGCAAGCTGTGGTCGATTGTGTCAAAGGCCTTACTTAGATCCAAGATAACAGCACAGACATGCTTCTTATTGTCAAGGAGCCAATCATTGGTCATCTTTGCTAAAGCTGTTATGGTGCTGTGCTTTGCTCTGAACCCAGACTGAACAGGGTTTAATAGGCGTCTGGATTCATGGTATGCCCCCAGCTGGCTACTTACTATTTTTCCTAGTAATTTAGACAGAATGGGGAGGAGTGAGATCGATCTGTAATTATTTAAATTGCAGGGGTCACCAGATTTTAGTAAAGGGATGACATGCTATTTTCCATTGGGAGGGGAGGCTCCCCTGGGAGAGTGACATGTTGAAAAGGTGGGTGGGTGATTGGCACAGCAAGCACATGGTATGCACATTTCAGATAGTAAGGCTCTATGAAGTTGGAGCCTGCTCCCTTCCTGGTGTCCAACTGCAGCAGTAGGTCTTCCACCTCTTTTAGAGAGGCAGGCAGGCAGGAGAGAGAAGGTCTCCTTGGTAGAAGGGGACTTGTGAGTTGATGGGCCCTGTTGTGTGTGGATGTCCTTGGCAGGGGAAGTATCAAATTCTAGCCCTGCCATTGCAAAATGGTTATTGAGTGCTTCCAATATCTCCAAGCTGTCAGAGATGACGCTGCAACCTGACTTAATTTTTGATGGAAGGGAATTACCAGGTTCATGGCCAGACATGTCCTTTAATGTTTTCCAGAGTTTTGTAGGATTTCTTATGACAGAAGCTAGCTCCAAGAGATAGAAGGCAGCCTTGGCTGCTTTCACCAACTTGGTGCACTTGTTGCGTGCTCTCCTAAATTGACACCAGTCAGAGTCATTCTTGCTTCTTTCTGCGAGCTTTTTTCCATAGTGTATCCCTTTCTCGCAAGGAAGCTTTGAGCTCAGGTGAGAACCAATGGCAGGTGCTGTTCCTAATGTGAACCTTAACCATGGGTGCATGCTTATTTAGAGCTGCACTTAGAATATCGTAAAAAATAGTATAAGCCTTGTTAACCATTTTGGCTAGGAAGAATTCCTGCCATCGCGGTGAGTGTTTCAAATCGTCGAAGTAGGCAAACAAGTTGAAGTTGCGATTGCGCCTCTTGATGGTGAACTTTGCCACAAACTGTGGGTTATGCATGGATCTAATACTGGTGATTATAGAGTGATCACTAATGTCAGAGAAAAATGTTCTGACATGAGAGAACAGGTGTGGCTTGCTAACCAAAATTACATCTAAGAGGGAGCTGTTGTTAGGGTTCTTTTTATTTGGGTGAGTTGGCTCACCAATGAGTTGCACTATCCCAAGGGAGTCACAAAAGGATTTCAAGGGAGCTTATGCATTTGATAACCGGTCATAGTTCAGGTCACCCAGAAAAATGGTTTCCAATGAACTAAGCCCAGTACGGAACTCAGGTGAGACAGGAGGTGAGGCCTGGGAGATGGGGACCTGTAGCAGCCTATTACACGGAGAGCACTGGAAGGAGAAAGATTGATCTTTAGGGTCAAGCACTCAAATTCATTAGGGGAGGAGGATGCTTTTATGCATGCAACTGAGTATTTGTCCCTGACACAGATTACTACCTCACCTCCTCTTGATTGCCTATCCGCTCTGAAGAGTAGGTAACTTGAGATGTTGATTTCATTATCTGGGGTGGCTGGCCTAAGCCAGGTCTCAGTGATTACCAGGACGTCAGGTAGGATGTGGCTCACCCAAGTCTGGATCAGGGTGTACTTTTTCAGCAAGCTACAGGCATTGAGATGCATAAATGACATTCCTTTAATACCCGCCAGGTCTGATGGAGAAGCAAGGGTATCCATTGGCTCTGGGATGAGTTTGACATTGCCTAAGCACATCAGCAATAGTAGCAAGATTCTTTTTAAGGCAGCAAAATGTAATTTATAGCCACTATTTTTTGAGCGAGTGGGAGGGCATTGGTGTAGAGTAGGCCTGCTACCACTCCTGGTGCTATACTGGCCTAGGGTTGCAGCCACTAGAGTCCTGACAGGCACTTGCCATGAGGCACTTATCTGGGGGATTCAAATTAAATGTTAGCGTTATGAGAGGTAGGTAGTGCAGGGGGCCACCAGGTTCAGGAGTTAAATGTATAGTGTCACCAAGAAATGGACAGCTGATCTGGACAGCACACCAGTGGTAGACCCCCCCCCCAGTTGGGACAAGGAAGCACAGAGTGTCAACAACTCAAACCTGAATGCAGGATATATAAGGATCACACCCACTAAATTGATGATCCAGGGAGTCTGATGTACATGCAAGACTGGGACTTAGAGGTACTCAAAAAGATGTAGTGGGGAAGGACAATGTCTGGTCTGGGGCACCAGAAAGGAAGAATTCTGGCTATTCCAACAGCATAGGTAGATAGAAAATTGAGTAGGTAACTCTCATTTTAAGGGATTTTGTCACTGTAAAGAACAAAGTAGATATCAATGAGATCAGTAGTTCTACTGAGTCAATCTGGCAGTGCTAAGAGAGATGGGGGGCAGGGCAAAACAGTCACCCAGAGAGGAACAGCAGGATTGCAAAAAGCTCAGCTCTGCTTATCAAATGAAATTGTGATACATGCATTGCGAATGTTCAGTTCCACAAAAAGAGTTATGGATGCTTCATCTATATGCTACCATAAATATGTGAAAAAATATTACCAATAATTTTGGGGGGATATTTTTTTTACACTGTAAATTTAGAACTGTTGAACCAAATTATCCAGTTGTGCTAGACATCAAAATACACTGACATCAGATATGCATCTCAAATGTTAAGTCTATGCATGCAAGAGCAGAGATTTTACAAACATCCACATTTTTGAGAGTTTTCACAACATTTTGCAAATATTTACATAGTAAGGTTTTGAACCCCTGTAACTTAAAAATATCTAATCCAATTCTATCTGTATTTAGAAGATTCTGTAATTGTTACAAAATGGTTATGCATGCTAATTTACACATGTCTAGCTCAAAAGGTGCCTGAGTTATACGAAGATAAAATGTTTCATGCAATTTCCTGCAAAAAATAAAATGACAGACTTTGAGCACACATACTTTTGAGAAGATGCATCTTAATCTCATGAAATTTGGTACATTTTTAGGACACCTATCATCCAGTAATCATGCCAGTTTTAGGGTCTCTGGCCTAATAGTTGGCTGAGGTATATGCAGATAAATAGTTTCATGAAATTTCCCACTAGAAATTAAATGACAGATTTTGAGCACCTATAATTCTGAGACAATCCATTCTAATATACTGACTTTCAACACATTATTAGAACACCTACCGCCAAGTAATCATTCCGAATTTAAGATCTCTGGCCCAATAGATGGCTGAGGTATATGCAGATAAAAAGTTTAATTAATTTCCCACAAAAAATGAAATCACAGACTTTGAGCACCTGTAAGTTAGAGAAATCCATCTTAATATCATGATATTTGGTATGTCATTAGAACTCCTCACAGACAGGAAGCATGCCAAAATACAGAGCTCTAGCTCAACTGATGGCCAAGTTATGACCAAATTAATACATTTTAAAAATTCTGTGGTGATCTGATGAAGTTTCACAAAATTTAATGGAATTTCATGAAATGTTGTTATTATTCTGTAACTTCAGAATTCTCTCATTCTGCACAGCTCTACCTGAGATTACTCATGGTTCTGTTCTACAACTTCCCTGACCACAGGGCTCCTTATCCTCCTCCTCTGCAAATGCAGTTCCTCTCAGGTTGATGGCTCAGTTCTTGCAGTGGGGGTTGGGGGGGCAGTTCAAAGATGCTTCAGATCTCAGGTGTCTCTGGATGCAGCTCAGGCTTTCAGCACTTGCAGTCCTCTGGGCCTCTCAGGTTCTCTCTTCCTCCCCTTCTGCAGGACAGACCAGTCCAAGGAGCAGGGACTACATGCCTCACAGCCACATCCAAGTTTCAGAACCCTCATGTGCAGAGTTAGCTAGTACCAGGCAATATCACTAACCATCCATCTCCCAGACTGTCTGCTGTATGCTCCAGATGCAGATATGTCTCTCAATGCAGGCTTTCTTACAGTTGTACTCAAGCAGTCTCTCTCTCCTTCTCTCTGTTGCCCACAGGCTGGCATCTGTGGCATGCTGTGGCACACTGTTACTGTCTTTCCTCTCAAGGCAAATCACAGTCTCTAAGGAAAATGTTGTTCACAAAAGTTCACAAAACGTTAAGGAGCTGAAAAGGCAGATGCCTATAAGTAGTTCCTATGGTCATTCTGACCAGATGCCCATAAGTAGCATCTGTGGTTGTCCTGACACTTTCAGTATGCACACAGTTCAATCTCTGCATACATAGTTTGTGGAAACCTTTGAAGTCACTCCCTGATGGTTTGCTGTAGAATCTCAGATAAGCAGCAGTCTAGCCCTCCTCTCTCTCTCTCTCTCTCTCTCTCTCTCTGACAGCTTAGTGCTGACTCTCCACTTCTAGAACTGCCTCCAACATTTTCTGGGGGAAACACAGTTTGGATTGGTGTAGGGGGCTGTCATTCCACTGAATTAGTATGCCAAACATTCACATGATGCCTATTGGTTGGCAGAAAGAATGGTAAGCATGCAGTCTGATTATTATCCCAAAAGGATTTTGGGTTCGGGTGCCAAGATCCCTGACCTCTGATTGGTTACTGTGAAGTCTGGTGTCAGCAAGATGATTGCTGATTATCTTGACCATATAGTGCTTCACCTTCAAGGTCATTGGTTTGGACTCCTGTCTTGCTTTTACTCTCACTGATTCAATAGCACACTCCATGCTTTATAATCTGGTCAAGGTGTTGAGTGAAACTGAGTTTTCTTCTTGCTGCTGGGAGCACTATGGTCATTTTCCTCCATGAATGCCATTTTGTGCCCCTTTTCCCTGTGGCTCCATGCCCCATAATGACTGTTGGTGTCCATCAGGCTGGAGCACACTAAGGATAGTTGGTGCTGTGTTGTCAAGAGGTTAAGGCAGTGAAGATTCAGGTGGGTGCACCCAGTGCTGAGCAGGAGTGTGTGAAGATGCAGTTCACATGCTCGAGCAGGCAGCTGATTGAACATGTTCAAGCACAGCAGTGCAAATGTTGGAAACCACCAAGCAGGCAGAAGTTCAGTGATCTTTCTCCTGTGGTCCTCCACCAGGCTGCAGTCCTGGGGGCCAAGGTGAGCACAGACATGATGGCAGGCAGTTTGACTGGCAAACCAGAACAAATGCCAGCATTCAACGGATACATCAAACACAGGCTTTATTAAAGTAAATAAAATACACACACCACCATAGTGGCAATGGCTAGATACCTTCAAAAGCCCTGAGTGGTTTCGTACAACAGAACATCTTCAGGGGGTGGTTCCTGGGGTTAGGACTTAGTTCATTTTATGCAGAATTTCTTAACGACACAGTGCCACTATTGCTATGGAAAAGTGCCTAGTGCAAAAAAAGTGCCTAGTGCAAATAGATTAGATACAAGTAACTGAAAAACAAATGTGTGTACTTTTGTACAACATATATCATATTTTAAAGTATACATAAAGAGCAATTTATCCATAAATATGATAATAAAAGTGCTCTGTGCATAAAAAAGACATAACCAACAACCAATAAAAAAACATGTCTTCTTATGTAATGCAGAAATCAGAGGTACATGCTAAATGCCCCTATAAGGCAATAAACTCACTACATACATCATAACATTATATCATTATAACATTATAAGGCTATGGCCAAGTTCAACTCCTTTATCTCCTTTTACAGAAACTCTTTCATAGAAAAGGTATACTGTATTGAGATGTTCCATGGCATCCACCCAAAGTAACTTTGAGGGTAAAAACAGGAGCAGACGTAATCCTTATATGGGTGCTATCAGGATTTTCCTATTTTAAATTTCTGTAGAACAGAGTAAAGTGTAAGACCATTAGTCACAGTTATGTAGTCATAGCAAGGCTCATACAAAACACGATACATTTCTTAATCTTGAAAAGGCAATATATTCAGGATATACAAGGGGACAGTCTAAAAGAATCAAGCTATAGCAAACTTTAAGACAAAAACATTAACCTTAATTGAATTTACATGGCAACAGTTTGATCTTATCATTTAATCATGGGGAGTGTAAACCCCCAAAGTAAAAGTCCAGTAACATTCCCTCGGTTTAAGTTTGTCATCTAGGTTCCCACCTCTTTGGCCTAGGCAAACTTTTTCAGGTCTACAGAATTAGAAATTGTGGTTCACATGCCTAATCCTGGTTTTCCTGCAATGAACAGCCAGTGCACTGCTTTGGTCATTATTTTCAACAGATTTTAAAAAGTAGAAGTAGTAACAACTTTATTTTTATACAGGGGAAGCATGTCTTTAGGTCAGTGAACCTAATTTTCAAGACAGTCCTGTTTCTACAAGTTTTCTATACATATAATATACAATAATAAACAATGTTTGACAAACATTTACTATACATAAAAGTACAAATGTTAAATGCAGTAAGTCCCATCCCATCCCATCACCACACTAATCAATGTAAAAAGACAATGCATTAAATGTTCCCCAATTCCTATTTTTAATGGTCTATTTGTATTTCTTACATAAAATGTCCCACTCTGGCAAATAACAGGGTATACCACATTTTCAGTAGCACATGTGATAAAATCTGGATTTTCAAAATTCTGATGGCTATTGCAGCTTGTGAAAGTGTTATATTTAAGCATGGAACTGCAAAACTTGCAGTTACGACATGGAAATGTGCCTGTGGGTAGGGATTGTAATCGACCCTCTTGTTCTTTAGAGATAGGTGGTTGATAACTATGTACCAGCCTATCACATAAATTGACCCCCTTCTAAACACCATTCGAGGTCTCTGTTGTGTTACCTCCCTCAAAAGAAGTTCACCTGTCAGGATATTCCAATTGGAATAAATGATGTTCTGTATTTCTCTACTGTGCCTAGAATATTTTGTGACAAAATTCATGCATGGCTCAGTTACTCTGGGGTCCTTATCTGTGAGTAGACTGTCCCTGTTAGTTGTAAATACAGCCTCAAAAGCTCTCTTAACTCTATTTTCTGAGTAACCCCTCTCCTGAAACTGGGTACACATATCCTGACCATTAACTAAAAAAATCCACATCACTGCTGCAATTTCTACGAACTCTTAATAGTTGGGCTTTTGGGATATTCTTGATCATGTGGTGTGGGTGGCAACTAGAAGCCAAGAGAAGTAAATTGCGATCAGACTCCTTTCTAAATAAATCAGTTCTTAAGGTACCATCTACTTCTTTATGTATAGAAAGGTCCAGAAAGGAGACCGTATCCAAATCACATTGTACACAAAATCTTACATTTTGATTACTCATCTCCAAGTACTCAATGAAATCTGAACGTTCCTCCCTTGTGCCCTCCACACCATAAATATGTCGTCTATATAAACAATCTCTTTCTCCCAAAATCCCAAATAGAGATTGACATAATTGGGAGCTAAGGTGGCCCCCATAACAGTTCCCTTGAGTTGTAGATAGAGGGACTGTGAAACATGAAATAATTTTTAGTAAGCACGTGTTCAGCACAGTTAAGTAAAATTGTCTTTTCCCATCGTTAACCCCCATGTCCTGGGTAAACCAATACTCCAAGGCTCCCAGACCTTCTTGATGGGGATTGTTTGTATATAATGAGTGGATATCCATGGAAACCAGCCACCAGTCCCTTTCAATTTGCATATCACCTAAGATGCGTAACATCTGTGTGGTATCCCTGAGGTATGAGGGGAGCATCTGTACATACCCTTTGATATGTGCATCTATGTAAGTGGACAAGGGTTCTACTGAATTGGGGAACCTATGCCTGCCACTATTGGTCGACCAAGAGGATACCTCAGATTTTTATAAATCTTTGGTAATGTATATATACATGCCCTTATTGGTGTTTGAACTGTCAAGTATCTGGACTCATTATGATCAATTAAACCATCACACTCTGATTCAAAAATAAAGGCATGTATGGTCCTTTTAAAGTAATAGGTAGGGTCAGAAAGTAGTTGGGTATAAAATTCTATATCAGATAACTATCTGAGTAGTTCTGCTTCATAGTCATGGGTAGACATAACCACATTTGAGTTCCATTTATTAGCTGGCTTAATTGTTATAGCTGCATCACTTTCAAGGCTCTATAAAGCCACTGCTTCTGCCTTTGTCATATTTATATACCTTGATCTAGTGCTATTTTTCAACAGTGTTTTAAACTGATCTTTGCATACTTTTTCAAATACTTTGACATGCTTATTATAACAAGGCATAAATGTAGATGGTGGTCTGAACCCTCTATCAGTTGTCCCCTCCATATATGCAGTACTTAACTCAAAGTTCTGCATGTCCCCCAAACTTACCAACTCACCCTTGCACATTTTGATCTTCTCATAGTGTGCTTTGAGGTTTAAGTTCCTCATGAATATATGTAAATCGATGACAAGTTCAAAGGGTTTTGAGTCCTGTGTAACCACAAATGAAAGTCATTTCTGTAACACCTTCTCCTGTTCTAATGTTAGGGTGAAATGTGAAATGTTAATGACAATGTTTTGTGCACTTAGATGGTCCCCCCTCTCTTGGACTTGGGTCTGGAGCCAGTGTTTCCTCCCACCGCTCCTTGTTGGTCTCCACTATTGTAGATTACCCTGTTCCTGAGGACCCACTGGTCCTGTTCTGTCTCCTGAAAATGAATGGAAAATTCTGTCCCCCCAGGTCTAGTTTCTCCCTGCGCTCCTCTAAATAAGAATCTTCACTGTCTGAGCCACTATTGTCAGTGCTGTAATTTGGGGAGATATTTCTTTTTAGAATTGACCTTGGTTGCCCTCCTGATTGGTTACTGTTTCTGTTGCTCCTTTTATTATTGTTCTCTTGTTTTTATTTTTATTTTTATTCCAATCCCATACTCGGTCATGCAGGTAATCCTTCCTGTCCCTGTCAAATTTGGTCAATTTTGTTTTCTTAAGTTTAGAATCCTCTCTTTTAATAGTGTCCCTTAGTTTTTTCTCTAAGGCCTCATAATCAGGGTTCACTTTAAAATGTCCCACAGCTTCTCCCTTTTTAGTAATATCTGTTGTAACCTCCTCTATTTGAGTCTCTTAATCTCTTATAACTGTATGGATAAGGGCATCTGTACCAATCTGCAGTGAAGTTTTCCAGTCAAGACATAAACAGCTGATGACCCCAGCCATATCACAGCTTATTCATGACCCTCAGGCCCCTTGGAGAGTGGTTTACTCGAAGATAGGCCTCTAGGGTAAATTTGCCCCAATAGTGCTGCATCCATATTTATTTATTTATTTATGTTTTTATGTATGTATTTATTTATTTATTTCTGATCTCAGATTAACCATTTGAGCTCAGAGCTCTTTACATAGGTTCTATGTTAGTACATTTAGAACAAGTAGGTGATTATACAGAGGACTGAGACTAACAAGGCAATAGAATTAGAATGAGAACATTTAGGTACATTTGGTCTTTAAACAAAGGAATGCAAAAAACACAGTGAAAACTAAAACTGGAATAAGTAAACACAGTCAGGTACATACAGAAACAGACTAAATAACTGTTCCCAACAGGGATCTGTTAGTTGTCAGCAACACAAGGGGGTTAGCGAATAGAAGTGCTGGACAGAAGGGGTGGGGGGGGTTGAGCCCCAAGTGCAGGGTGTCCGAGAGAGAGAAAGGGATCTGTTTGGCAGAAGGCAGATGGTAGGAGATGCCTTTGCTAGGTGCTAGCGATGGCAGACACATTGAGATTCCTGTATTAAATGATACATAGATACATAGACAGTGTCAGCAGATAAGGGCCTATGGCCCACCCAGTCTGCCCATTTGAGCTTGTAAGTTTAGTTTAAGTTTTCCTAGAAGTCTGTTGCCCCTTACCCCTGACCTCCAGAATTCCTTTATGTCTATCCCATGCATTCTGAAATCCCGTGATTGTTTCAGCCCCCACCACTTCCTCTGGCAGGGTGTTCCACATGTCCATCACCCGTTCTGTTAAGAAATTCTTCCTCACGTTTCCTCTGAATCATCCTCCCTCCAACTTCATCCCATGCCCTCTAGTTCTGGAACATCTTTTCACTTAAAAATAGTGTATTCCTGCACCCTGTTCCTCCCTGTAAGATACTTGTATATCTCTATCATGTCCCCTCTCTTCCTCCTCTCCTCCAGGGAGTACATATTCAATTCCTTTAACCTGTCCTCATAGGACTTGTGATGCAATCCATGTACCATCTTTGTTGCCCTCCTCTGAACCTTCTCTACCCTGTCTATGTCCTTACGTAGGTAAGGTATCCAGAATTGTACACTGTACTCCGGGTGGGGCGTCACTAGTGTCTTGTATAGTGGAATTATGACCTCCCTTTTCCTGCTGGTGATGCCCCTACCTATGCATCCCAGCATCCTATTTGCTTTTCCTGCTGCCTTATCACACTGTTTCCCTACCTTGAGGTGATCAGAGATGATAACCCCAAGATTCCTTTCCTGCTTGGTGCATGCTATATCCTCACCCCCCAACTGATATATTATGCCAGGGTTTTTGTGCCCCATATGCATTATCTTGCACTTCTTTGCACTGAATTTCAACTGCCAAACCCCTGACCATTTTTCAAGTTTCTGCAGGTCCCTTCTCATTCTGTCTACACCCTCTGGTGTGTTTACTCTGTTACAGTGCTTTGTGTCATCAGCAAACAGTAAAATTCTGCCTTCTAGGTCCTGCGCAATGTCACTGATGAAGATGTTGAATAGGACCGGTCCCAGCACTGATCCCTGTGGTAACCCACTGGTCACTCTTCCCTCTGTGGAGTTTAAGCCATTTACCACCACCCTCTGTGTCCTGCTGCCCAGCCAGTTACCTACCCACCACACTACTGTCCTGCCCACACCCATATTCCCCAGTCTGTGTAATAGTCTTCTATGTTGCACAGTGTCAAAGGTCTTGCTGAAGTTCAGATAGGCCGTGTCCGCTGCCCTCCCTCATTCACCTCCCTAGTCACCCAGTCAAAAAATTCAACAAGGTTGGTCTGACATGACCTCTCCCTGGTGAAACCATGCCAATCTTTCCTTCAGTAGTGCTTCAATGATCTTCCCCACTGCCGAGGTGAGGCTGACTGGTCTGTAGTTCCCCGCTTCCTCTTTGTTCCCACTTTTGTATAAGGGGACTACATCTGCTGTCCTCCAGTCTTTGGATACCTTCCCTGTTTCCAGTGATTGGCTAAACAGGATAGCCAGAGGTTCAGCCACCACCTCTCTTAGTTCTTTAAGGACCCCATGGGTGCACCCCATCTGGCCCCATTGCTTTATCAACTCTTATTACTTCCAGTTCCTTCAGGACCCTTTCTTGTGTAAAGGGACTTGTGTCCATTTCTGCACCATTCTCACCCCTTGTGCTCCCTTCAGACCCATTACCCTCCTCTTCCTCAGTAAAGACTGAGCAGAAATACCTGTTCAATATGTCAGCTTTACTGTTGTCATCCTCCAGGCGGCCCCCATCCTCCCCCTTCAGTCTCACTATCCCTCCCTTTGCCTTTCTTTTTTCACTTATGTACCTGTAAAAGGTTTTGTGCCCTCTACCCACTGATTTTGCAATGTGTTTTTTTGTCTGAGCTTTGGCTTCCCTTACTGACCTCCCTGACTCCCTTTGCTTCTCCTGGTACTTCTCCCTATCCCCTTCTGCCTGTGTCTTTTTGTATTGCCTGTATGCAATCTTTTTGGCTTTCACTTTAATTGTGACCTCTTTGGAAAAACATAATGGTCTCCTCTTCCTTTTCCTCTTGCAAACCTGCTTAATGCATAATTATGTTGCTCTTGTAATCCCTGTTTTAAATACTGCCCACTGTTCCTCAACCCCGGATTCCTGCCCCATTCCCCTTAATGCCTCTTTCAAGTATCTCCCCATTTTCCCAAAGTCTGCCCCCCTAAAATCCAGGATACATGTTTTTGTGTGGTTTGGTTCTGCTCTTTCTGTGATTTCAAACCACAATGACTGGTGGTCACTGTTCCCCAGGTGCTCCCCCACTGTTACCCCATCACACTGTCCCTGTTTGTGAGCACAAGGCCAGTATTGCCTTCTGCCGAGTTGGTTCCATGACCAGTTGCTTGAGGAAGTCACCCTGAAGGGAGTCCAGGATAAATCTGCTCCTAGTTGATGCTGCTGTGGGGATGCTCCAGTCCACGTCTGGAATATTGAGGTCTCCAACCAGTACTACCTCACCCTTGTCTACCATCCTTTGGATGGCTAGCATTAGCTCCCTATCTGTTTCTTCCTCCTGGGCTGGTGGTCTATAGACCACACCTGTGTGGATGGCAGGCCCCATTTTCTTTTCCAGCTTAACCCATAGTATCTATCCCCCATTTTGTTCCTCCTGGATCTCTGTGGCCCTTATGTCATTTTTCACATACAGTGTCACTCCTCCTCCCTTCCTACCTGCCCTGTCTCTTCTGAATATGTTGTAGCCAGGTACGTCCATCTCCCAGTCATGGTTATCATTACACCAGGTTTCAGTGATGGCCACAATGTCTAGGTCTGACTGCACCATGACAGCCTCCAGATCTTCCATTTGTTGCTAAGGCTCCTGGCATTGGCACACATGGATTCCCATGATTTGACCTCCCTAGTCTGTTTAGCTGTTCTACTCCAGCCCCTTCCCTGGTTGTCCTTTATCCCTGGTTCTCCTCGCTGTCTGCCCTTCTGCTAAATTGTGCCCCTTTTCTGCCTATCCACCACTTGGGTGCTAATCTCCATCTTTTGCACACTGCTTTGTAGAGATAACCACTGCTCCGGTTCACTGGTTCCACCGCTAGCTGTGGGGGGTGAGCACATAAGTACCCTCCTTGCTGGCCTGCCACCCCCCTTGGCTAGTTTAAATGCTTGTCAGTGTAGCATTTAAACTTATCATTGAGTGCTTGAATTCCCCTCCAGGATGGATGCAGGCTGTCAGGCTTGAACAACTCTCCATCCCTCCAGGTGGGTCCCCAGTCACCAATGAATTCAAACCCTTCCTCACAGCACCAGTTCTTCAACCATGGGTTAAAGTTCCTGATGCATGCATCCCTATGTGCTCCCTTGCCTCTCACAGGTAGTACTTCTGAGAAGGTGATAGAAGTAGCTACTTGCTTGAGACTCCTCCCCAATTTCCTAAACTCTTCCTGAACTTCCTTTGGCTGCCCATTTGCCAGGTCATTAGTACCTAGGTGGATAATGACATCCATTTCACCCTCCGTCTTGCCTTCCCAGTGATTCCCAGAATCTTGCTTCCATCCCTCCATGCCGTGGCACCTGGTAGGCACCTCACCTCCCTGTCCTCCCCCTCATGTGTTCCTAGCTGGATCCCTCTTATGATGGAGTCCCCTGAAAGGATTTGCTTCCTCCTCCTCTGGGGTCCACTGCTCTCCCCGCTGAGGTCACCTCCTTGGCTAACCTCCACATCCTTTCCTTCCACTTCTCTGGGTACCGCTATTTGGTTGTCCCCATTTGCCAGTGTAGCATATCAGTTCTTGAGTGGAATAGGATCTGGGATGTGCCTCTGCCTGACCACCCTAACCCTCCCTGAGCCCACTGTCATCCAAGTGCTCCTCATTCACGGCATCCTTTGAGGCAGTGGCATTGGACTGGGTGGTCTCTGGATAGGGATGATGGTACTCCTGACCCAGTTTACTTCTGCTCTGAGTCTGACTACCTCATCCCACAGTCCAGAGAGATGCATGCTGATAGGGCAGCACCTCAGTGTTCAGAAGGTCTGCCTGAATATGGCTGCCCCACAGCCACTGCATTGCACCACTCTCCACATTATACTGCAATTATACTGCTATTCCACTACTTGTCTGTTACTGAAGCTCTCCTAGTTCCTTTTTTATTAATTTACTGTCCTAAAAATCCTGCCACTGATCCTCAGATACTTTTCTTTTAAAAAAGAAAATAAACAAATAAATAAATGAGTCAAAACACTTGTCGTGCTGAGGGTGGGCTTCTTCCCACTTATGCCCCTCCTACTCCACAACACTTACTATCCCCTCTGTTTAGCTCCTGCCAATCAGATTTAACAGGGCATATAATTAAGAGTTGGGGAAGGGGGAACAAAAATTTGCAGCAATTAAAGAAAGCAAAGAAATACACCACCACTACGTTTTAAATTTTCCACAGCCCAAAAACAATTCTAAATAAAGACAGCAAAGAAATTACAGTGTCACTAAAAGCCCACAATCTAAGTTTAAAAGATAAGTAGCAAATTACCAGTTACTGTAAAGCACTGAAATGAATATGTTTCCTTCCCCTTCTGGCTTCTTCTGAGAAAACAAAAATCACTTGCTACATCAACTCTGACTAAGCCCCACCTCCAGTTATCATGTAGCTGAGGTCAGAGGCCAGACAATTAGCACCCCTCACCCAAACTACAGGGCAAGCCAGACAAGCCAAGACTAAATTTGCAGCAATTAAAGACAGCAAAGAAATACACCACCACTACATTTTAAATTTTAAACAGCCCAAAAACAATTCTAAGTAAAGACAGCAAAGAAATTACAGTGTCACTAAAAGCCCACAATCTAAGTTTAAAAGAAAAATAACAATTGCCAGTTACTGTAAAGCACTGAAATGAATATGTTTCCTTCCCTTTCTGGCTTCTTCTGAGAAAACAAAAATCACTTTCTCTTTAGGTTCTTTTTGAATGTCCACAGTGTGGGCAGGCTAATAATGTTCTCATGGAGGGGGTTGAACCACAAAGGCGCCTGATAGGCAAAGGACCTTTGTCCTTGAGATGTCCGACATTTTGGAGTCAGGAAGGACTGCAGTTCCAAATTTCGGGTGGGCCTGGTATTAGTGCTGGGAACTAGGAGTTGTTGGACCCTAGTCAGGAGCTGACCAAGGCAGATCTTTTTGGCCAGGAGGCAGGATTGATATTTTAAGTCACCAAAGAGCTTTAGCCAGTGAGCCTTTGCATAGAGATCGCAGGTGTGGGTTAGTCGGTGTGCCCCTAAGGTGAGCCTGTAAGCATTGTTAAGGGCAGTTTTTATACATCAGAAGGCTATATCTGTGGCAGAGCCATATATCGGCAGTCCATATTCCACTAGGGAACCCACTGAACTGTGGACCGCTATGCTGAGAGCTTCAGGGGTCAGGCTCTGCCTATGGCAATAAAGTAGACCTAAGCATTTGTTGATTGCTTTAGCCATGATGTCTATGTGGAGGGTGTAGGAGATAAAGCTGTCAAGAATGATTCCAAGATATTTGAAGTGATGAACATGTTCAAGAGGAACACCACCCCTATCACATATTGATAGCAGGTAGTTTTTTTTGCTTGTTCTTAAGGCTAGTGAACATCATGTTTTTGGTTTTTTTGTAGTTCATTATCAATTTATGATTTATGAACCATGACTCAGTGCTGGTGAAGTCACATTGTAGCTGTTGCTCAAGAACAGTGGGGTCAGAGCCATTAGAAAAGATAACCGCATCATTCATATAGAGGAGGATATGGCACTGACTGGCTAGGGGGAGGCTATTCAGAAATAGGCTAAAGTGGAGGGGACCCAGTATTGACCCCTGTGGAATGCCTGAGCACACAGGCTTGGTGTCAGAGAGAAAGGTATCTATCCTGACTTGCTGCGAACGGCAGTGTAGGGAGCTGCGGAACCATGCAGCCGCCTCAGGGGCAAGGCCTATGGCAGTGAGTTGATCAATTAGGAGGTCATGGTTGACAGTATCAAAGGCCTTTGTTAGGTCAGTATAGATAGCCCCAATGAGCTGGCCAAGATCAAGGGATTTGTGGATGAAGATTGTGCATTCCAGGAGGGCTGTAGTGGTGCTATGCCCAACCCCTAAAGCCATGTTGCTCTGCTCATAGGAGCATGTGCTTGTCCAGATAATCGACAAATTGGTCAGCAATGATTCGTTCAAGGGCCTTTGACAGTGGTGGTAGTATAGAGATGGGTATATAGTTCCTAGAGAGGGCACGATCCCCACTCTTGTACACAGGAGTGACTACTGCAGCTTTCCATTTTTGGGGGAATACCGTGAGATGGATTGAGAGGTTAGGGATATGGGTGAGAGGAGACAGGATTTATTTGAGTGAGAGTGAGATTAGTTTCAGGTTGAGGTTATCCTCACTGAATCTCCCCTTCTCAAGCTCTTTTCGCAGATATTTCCTGGTTTCTTTGAAAGTAATAGTCTTGAAGCAAAAGGGAGGATGCGATGGGGATTGTGTAGGTGCAGCAGGGATGGTGGAGGAGAAGAAGTCAACAGGGAGAACATGCTGCAAGTCAGTGAAGGCATTGTTAGAGGTGTTGGTGATAGATTTAGGGTTAAGGAGGGGGGAGCCATCAATGCAGAGCATGGTAAGGGCAGTTTTGGGTTCTCACCCATTGACCTCATTTAGGTTAGCCCAGAATTTGTGCCCATCATTCCAGTTCTTGGTCAAGACATCTTTATAGTATTTGTTTTTGGCTAATCAGATGGTCCTGGTACAGTTGTTCCTTGCACATTTGTAGTTCAGGATATCAGACTGCTTGCCAGTGGCACTAGCTATATGTCAGAGGTGGTCTCTATTTTTCATTAGTTCAAGGGTATCAGGGCTCATTCAGGGGTTAAAGTAGCCTTTGATCTTCCACTTTTATTTTAGAGCATGGGTGTCAGATTGTATTGAAGAGGAGGATGAAATAGTCGAGCACGTCGTCAATGTTGTAAGCCTGAATAACCAAGGATGAGTCAGCATTGAGTAGATCCATTTTGAAGTGGTCAGCATGACCAGATTTGAGACCCCTGCTGGTGATTGTTCTAGGAGGCAATTTGGAGAAATTGTTAGCCCAACTGAACATGACAGGGAGTGGTCACTGATGTTGTCCGGGAGGACGGAGGCATTAGAGGTATGCCCAGGTCTGTTGGTGAGCACCCAATCAATCAAAGTACTAGTGCACGTCCTGAAGTTAGTCCTAGTGGGTGTTTCAATGAGCTGGGTAAAGTGGATAGCCTGAGTTGCATCCTTGAACTGGTTAGCTTCAGGAGCAAGCCAATTAATATTGAAGTCACCTAAGGGTATAACCTCAGAGCTTAGGGTTAGGCTTCCAAGACAGTCTATGACAGCATGGAGACCTTGGGCCGAGTTCTTTGGGGTGATATAGACAGACAGAATTGTGACAGTTTTCTTGTGGGCCCCAAGAAGAACCTTAATGGAAAGGGCCTAGGTGAATGACCCTAGGCTGGGTAAATTCAGGACTATGCCCTGAAGGCTGTCCTTAAGATAGATTGCACAGTTACCACCTCTTTTAGATTTACAATCTTGCCTAAAGATTGAATAGCCCGGCAGACTGATGGCTTCATCGGGATCTTGGGAGTGAGCCATGTCTCTACCACAGACAGTACATCTGGATTATGTAGGGCTACCCAGGCTTGAAGGTTGTCAAACTTTGCTGTCAGGCTGAGGATGTTTAGTGACACAAAGATTAAGGTGCCTGATTTTGGTGCACTCAACCCTTGAAATAGAGGAGGGCCGGGATTAGGGTGGATGTTGCCTGAGAGCAGTAGTAACAGGAATACCAATCTGGTGAGGTAACTTTTAAAGTGTTTAAGGTTAGCTTTGTGCTGTCTTTGTGGATTCATTCGAGCTGCATGCTTATCAGAGAGAATGACCAGTTTAGGCAGGACTGTGGGAGGGGGAAGTCCTGGCCGAGCTGGATGAGTTCTGGGCCAGGTAGGCCAGGGTGTGTTGTTAGGCATGCAGTTGGCACTTGGGCCACAACTATGCACGGACATTATAGTGCTGTAGATGTTGCCATAGGGGTGCTCCATGATAAGAGGGTCAGCTGATTTGGGGTCATTCAGCAGCTGCAAACAGAGAGTGGACAGGAGTATAAGAATTAGAATTAGTCTGATTGTCATGTCCAAGATTGGAAAAGTGTGGTGGCACAGTAAGAAGGGTCTTGAGAGGGGGAGGAAAGTAAAAGAGATAAAGATGTGATGGAGCTAGGAGGGTGTCCTGGCCTTATAGGCTGCTATGTACCCTTACAGTTTGGCAGTGACCTAAAGAGGAAGATGTCTTTAAGGGGAGGACAGGACAAGAGTTAGGTCTAATAGCTGCGCTCTGTATCTTTAAGTGGAGTTGCAATATTAGTGAGAAGGAAGGATGAAGATTGCTTAGGGGTGGTGCCGAGGGGGGAGGGAGAGTATTTAATAAAGGCTGGAGGTGGGGGGGGGCTTAAATATTCAAGCAGGAAGGAGACAGTAGGAGAGAAAGTGAAGCAGAAATTGGATTATTTACGGGGCAAAGCTTACAACTGTGACCCAAAAGAAATGTAATCTAAACAGAAAAAAATGTATCACTTTAAACTTAGTTTCTGATCCAGGGTAGATTACCACTGGACCTTAAAACAAATAGAGCTATAATACTTTAAAATCTTCAAACCTGCAGCCTAAAAGAACTTGTACTTCAAACCACCCTTGAAGTGCAAAATTGCTGTAAACAGGCTTAGGTTCACGTTTAAATTAGGATTCAGTCTGTTGATCGGCGGGCAGTACAGCAAGGAAGGCAGCCAGTGGACAGAAGAGGCCCGCCCGGCTGCTTGCAGCAGCAGAGGCATCCATGTCAAGGGTGATGCTAAGGGAGAAATCAGAAAAGCCAGAGGTTATAAAGCTGTAATAAAGGGAGTGTTTACAGCGGGGGTTATTCCTCCACTGCAGAAAATTAAAAAGCAGGAGCTGTGGCACCAGTGGCTGGACAATGAGAACAAAGAGTAGAGAGAGGGACACTGTTAAGAAAGGGTGTAGTGGTTTAGGCCCAGAGATGCCTCTCAGCAGGAGGAAATTCAAACTGGAGAGATATGGCCTAGGGAAAAAGGTAGACAGAAAAGGTATTAGTTGCAAATAGCTTAGGACTGAAACACAATGAAACCAAGTCTACGTAAGAGAATGAGGAAAAAATTCAAGCAGGAAGGAGACAGTAGGAAAGAAAGTAAAGCAGAAATTGGATTATTTGCAGGGCAAAGCTTACAACTGTGACCCAAATGAAATCTAGTCTAAACAGAAAAAAAACTCTTAGTATTGCCCTTTCCAAATCAAGAAATGCCTTTTTATGTCTGGAATTTCTGGTTCCGAATTTGAGCTCACAATAGGACTCCCCACCCCTTTAGAATGTGGCTCTGTATCATCCTTGAATAAATACTCTTCTGCATTACGAAAGACAAATGCTGCAAAGGAGCTTGCCATATCCCCACCCTGGACCTGTCCAGTATTCCATGCACTCATTCCCTGTTAAATGGATTTGCTTCAACAAGGTCTCTTTGGCGTATGTGAGATTGCAGTCACACTAATTCAAAGTTCCTGTTTTCGTTCCTTCAGTCTGCCCTCACAGAACAAGGAATGGTCTTACATGGAAAAGTTGTTTAACAATTGCTCCGCTCCCGCGTTATGCCCATAGAGTATCAAAAATGAGCCCAGTCTCAGTCCCAAACACACAAGGTTCTTACTTCCGTCATCCTTAGTCCACTGGAACTTAAAGAAAAGATGGACTTACTTGGAAATCCTCGTTGGGAATGCTGAGATATACTGCTTGTGTGCTCCACTCAGTGGCAAGCCAAATCCCAAGTCAGGAAAATAAACACAATGCACAGGGTCCAGATTGAGAATACATGTGTAAGTAAAAAATGCCCTTGCCAAATCCAGCAAGGAGAAGGTTAGAAAAATAAGAAGTCAGTGAAAGGCAAAACAGCTCACTCGCTCACCGGAAGGTGCTCTGCATACAGTATCCTATTGGAAGACAAGAACAAATGCCATCACTCAACGGATACAGCAAACACAGGCTTTATTAAAGTAAATAAAATACATGCACCACAGGTTCTATGTGATGAGGGTGAATGTGGAAGGATGACCAGCAGAATGGCGCAAGGAGAATGGAGAAAACACATGTGGTGCATCTCGAACACCACGACCATCAGAATGGTGAATGGTGTGCATTTAAAAAAAAAAATGCTGACACCACCACAAATGCAGGGAGATGGAGGACAGGGGGGGCACCATCATATGTGGGTCGGGAACAGCACAATGATGGGGGTGAAATCAAAAACACAAGGTGGAGGCAGGTGTGCCAAGAGGAGGAGGGGTGGAGGTACAGAACGGCTGCACCGTGGGCATGCCTGTCATGGACGCACAGTGTGGGGTCACACACAGGTGATGGTCATGCGGCAGGGAAACATAGTCCAACAGGGTGGAAGGATGCTGGCCAGGGACAGGCAGCGGCGAGATGCAGCACACAGTGCTGCACCTGCCAGCAATGCTGCGGTGAACACACAGTGGGATGGTCCACAAGGGTGGCAGCAGTGCGGAGGTGTCCATCCAGCTGGGAACACACCTGACTAAACCTGGAGCTGGAAATTATAGGCAAGGTCTCACAGGTAGTCGGGTGTGGAGCACTTACCATATTCGGCCACAATGGCCTTAGTGCACCTAGTGCAGTCACAATATGTCCGTTCTCGGCAGCTAGGACAGCCCCGGACAGCAACTGCTCCATCTGGACCTCACAGAGGCACTGGTCCTACTGCAGGCAGTCAAAGAAGCACCAAATGTTGGGGTGACTGGCACTGAGCCCTGTGCTGAACCCACTGTGCCATCACTCAACTGAATTTTTCATCTGCACCAGCCTGGCAACTGTGGGCTGGTACATGTTCCATGTGTGCACAGGGAACATAGGGTGCCTATGGGCCATCCTTTCCACTGCCTGACCAATCCAGATCACCTCCAGGTTCTCAAGGACTGGGCAAAGGAGCTCCTTGTGTGTCCTGTAGAATGGCTGGTCATGGAGCTCACCATATGACATCTCCATAGCATCCACAGGCATGAATGCAAGGGCGAGGAGCATCCTGACCTGTGGCACAGACTCTTCCTCCCATGCAGACCAGGCATGAATTTTAAGGGTCTGCTGCACCTTTCACCAGACTGTCTGGCAAAAGTGGAAAAAACAACACCTGAGGTCCACATCCTCAAACGTTGTTGCTGAAGCCATGCCAGGCAGCATGTTCAAAGTTCAGCAAGGCCATCTTCAACTGGACACTGCCCATGAGCTGGCACACCTCTGCAAACACCTGGCCATATGCATGTTCAGTCCGCAAAGACATCAGCATGTACACTGATGGCATGATGATACCTCCGTGCATTCCATGGGCTGTATACAGCTGTCTGAAGAGTGGTGTCAAACAGCAGAAGGTCTCATCCAGGAACCAGTCTTCAGACCCTGCCAGGAATTGAAGTGACCAATGCATGGCAAACAGGATGTGGCATTTCTTGCCAGGGCTGCTGTCATGTTGTACGATGGTATCCCCTCCCCTGGTGACTGTGTACTCCTAAGGGATGACAAGGTCACTGAGTGATGCGGGCATGACAGGGAATCCCCTGGCAGCTTGCCTCACTGCTGCACAGTGCACTTATGAGATGCAGGGCTGGCAGCCTGCCAGCCACAGCATCTGGCACCCCAGTGGTGCAGTTTATGAGCTCTAGGGATGTACTTACCACACTGCTGCGTGCCCTCTCCCGGACATCACCTAACACACCACGCACCCCCACCTTGCCCGCATCGGGTATGTGGTTGTGCTCCTCCCTGTGTAGACCACATGGTCTGCCACAGTGTGCAGGCATGCAGGACAGTGGTGCCTATGGTCCTGCATGCATCTCCAGTACACCTTTGATTTCTCCTCCTTGTCCCGGTAGTACATGGCCCTGGTAGGTAAGGAGTGTCTTTCCTTTCTGACTAGTCAAAAACTGGACAGCATCCATCCCGACAGTCACTCTAGGGTATGAGCGGCTGTACTTCCATGTTGTAGCCCTTTAAATGCTGACTCCAGGGTCATCTGGTGTTGTACCTGTGTGCATTCCTGCATGCTGTCAACCCCCCCTTGTGCAGGTGGCATAAAAATGTCTTTCGAGGGTGGCCGCTGTCCCATACACATCAGATACAATGGTGTGGACCACTGCCTGTGGCCTAGCTGTGGTGTACAGCTGTCCTGCAGCATATGGTGAGTACTGCAGCCCTTCCTCCTACTGACTGCATGCTCTCCCATGGCCATATCCTGTTGGTGTGTTTGTACAGCTATATGTTGCGGTGTGTCCGTGTGACTGCGGCTCCTGGGATTTGAACCAGGAGCACAGGTCACACATACGACAGCTGCGGTGAGTGTGTGCTGATGTGTGCTACGACTGTGGCTTGGCTGCAGCACCACCATCTTGCACATTGTCCTCCATTAGTGGGCCAGTGCGTGTGTGTGGAGGGCCACAGTAGGCCACTGCTGGCATGTGTTGTCGGGGGGTGCCTGCGCACCCTGCGCCCCGTGCCCTTCACCCCACCATCCTGCCTACAGGGTGGTTGGGGGTCTGCGGCATATTATGAACCTATGTGTGGTTCATGCAGCCACAGCTGTGTTGGTGATGTGTGGATGTGGGTGCAAGCATGTGGGGAGTTGCCATTGTGGGCTATTCGCCATTGTTTCAGTCGCCCATATGCCCTGTCACCCATATGGCCTGTTGCTGTTTTGATGGGCGACCACTTCAGTTAACTGTTCAGCAATTTTCACACATGCTCATGGGCCCTGCAGTTCAGTCTCCCTTCTGTCAGTCATCGTTATTGACTTGCCGTCATGCGGTATGCCGTCCTGCTAAAGCCCTTATCACAGGATACCATGCACCACCATAGTGGTAATGGCTAGATATCTTCAAAAGCCCCGACTGGTTTTGTACAACAGTACATCCTCAGGGGTTGGTTCCTGGGGCTAGGAATTAGTTCATTTTATGCACAATTTCTTAAAGAAACAGTGCCACTATTGCTATGTAAAAATGCCTACTGCAAAAAAAGTGCCTAGTGCAAACAGAATAGATACAAGTAACTGAAAAACAAATGTACGTACATTTGTACCACATATATCATATTTCAAAGTATATATGAAGAGCAATGTATCTATAAATATGGTAATAAAAGTTCACTGTGCATACAAAAGACAACCCTCAGCCAATAAAAAAAGTGTTTTCTTATGTAATGCAGAAATCAGAAGTACATGCTAAATGCCCCTCTTAGGCAATAAACCCATAACATACATCATAACATTATATCAGTATAACATTATAAGACTGAGGCTAAGTTCAACTCCTTTAACTCCTTTTACAGAAACTCTTTCATAGAAAGGTATACTGTACTGGGATGTTCCATGGTATCCATCCAAAGTAACCTTGAGGGTAAAAAACAGGGGCAGACTTAATCCTTATGAGGATGCTATCAGGATTTTCATTTTTTTAATTTCTGTAGAAGAGAGCAAAGTGTAAGGCCATTAGTCATAGTTATGTAGTCATAGCAAGAGTCATACAAAACATGATACATTTCTTAATATTGAAAAGGCAATATATTCAGGATATACAAAGGGACAGGCTAAAACAATCAAGCTATAGCAAACTTTAAGACAAAAACTTTAACCTTATTTGTGAATACATGGTAACAGTTCAATCTTATCGTTCAATCCTGCAGGGCGTAAAGCCCTCAAAGTAAAAATCCAGTTACATTCCCTCTGTTTAAGTTTGATATCTAGATTCCTACCTCTTGGGCCTAGGGTGGCAGAAAGGAGTACAGGTAAGACCCCACCATTTGTGGGAGTTACACAAATAATGAATAAAAGTATCCCCTTTGTCTGGCCCTTTTATTGGCTACCCAGTATTCTAATATTTTTTTGACCTTTTCCGTTAAACTAATAATCTAATGTTGTTGCCTTTGTAACTACCCTGAATCCCTTTCTCCTCAGTAGCTGCTGCTATCTCTTTTCAAACTGCTTGAACATTCGGTGACATCACAAACTCCTTTCCAGGCCATTCAGATGAATAGCACAGAATGGGAGTTATTGATGTCATGGAATGTCTTAGAAATATGAAAAGAACGAGCAATATCTGGTGAGGAGAGTGGAACTCTATGTAGATCTGAGGGCACCCCAAAGCTAGATTATTTATTTAACAAAAAATCATCAAAACATATCAGAATACATAACTGGTATGGGAAGGAAGATGGAAGGGCAGTTAACTATGTAAAAATCATTTCCTAGCTCCTTTACATGGGGTTGAAACTTGCAAGTAAAATCAAATAGGTTGCATTTTTAATCATACAGGCCTCATGTGTAACCCTCAACAATCCTTAAATAACAGTCCTGATTATGGATGTGACCACATACAATCAATGTACAAAATGCAATGGAGTACATTATTCTTTCAATCAAAATGTTATGTTGAATGTATTACTCTGCAACTATCTTCAAAATGGGCCTGGGTAGATCAATAGTTGGCTCTTTAAATGTGAAATGTTTTCAGATCAGGGGTGAGGGGGCTATTATGCTATGCTATATATGCTCCTACCTTGGTACCTCAGATGTATATACATTATTACGTACCTAGCTGGTATTGTAATCCTATGGCTGAATGCTCTGGGTCGATCCTAAAAAAGAGAATGTAATTGTCTTAGTGGACTTACCCGGTTAGCAAACTCAATAAATAAAATAAATAAATTACTTTCTATCCCACCTGTCTAAGTAAAATTGTATAATGTGATGTATCCTAAGCTGGTTTGCACATGGTTTATACTACTGTATATTCTGTTATGAAATTCTGTTCATTTGTATCTTGTTTGGTATGGAAATCAGGCATGGCTGAAAAAGAGTCTGTCACTAAGCCTGTACACACACACACACAAAAACCAAAGACCCCATAAATGTATTTCCAGGTCTGATTTGGGTGGGGAGGTTTGGTCTTTTTTTGGCAGCTATTTTTAGCCCATTGGTGTGCTCTGCTGGAAGTCACACAACAGAACAAAATACATGTTTTATGAAACATGTCCCTGCTAGATCTCCTTCAATAAGTTCGACTGTGGAGGGTGCCATGGGGATGTTCCTACTTTGTTTCTCCCTCCACTAGTTGGCAAACTCCCAACTGAATCAGAGTGTCACTACCTGCTGCTACCTGCTACTGTTGTCTGAATGAAGCATTCCTGTTTATTTTAAGCACCCTGTAGACTCCAGGTATCCTGGGAATGTTAGGTTATGATCCTTTACAGAACAACACCCCTTAATGCTCAGCCTAATAGGATCAGGGTTGTCATTGTGCCTGCTGCCTTGGCCAGAGTCCCTAAATCCAGAAGGTTCAGTTAAAACCTTTCACTAGAGCTGTGCATAGTTTTCAAATTCTGCTTCCTATGGAATTCTGTAGAATGTTATGAATTTGCCTAATTCCATGTGATATCATCAGAAGTGGAATTCAGAAATTCCAAGAGCAGATAGTGCTTTTTTAATTAAACTGCAGAGTAGTACTGTTGGTTCACATAAATCACAGGTTATCATTTGTCTAAACCATGGCTTAGGTTTCCATTCCACAGACTGCAGGAATAAAATCAGTGGTTTGCAGAAATGGTAAAAAACCTATCCATAGGTTTTGCAAAAAGACAGAATTGATTGAAAAAAATCTGAAAAGTATTTCAGAAGTGGAAATGCAAGAGCTGCCACACCCTCCAGCTAGGCCCCACGGGACCTTTCTTCATGACTACTGTTGCACTACCTTTCTTGCTCAGGGCATCTCCAATCAGGATATTTCCCTCCCACATTTCATGATTACAGCCTAGGCTAGTAATTGTTTGCAGCTGCCAGTTTTTCTTGGTGGTATTTTAGCTTTAATTTAGTCAATCCCTCTAATGCTTCCAAGTTTTGCATCTTTTTCTTCTGTGACATAACTTGCTACCTCATTGTAACTTGTTGCTGTTTGGAATATTATAATTTTCCTGGATCTCTACAAACCAATTTGTTTGCCATAAAGCTCATGGCACTGCATGGCACCAACATGAGGTCGCCAGCTCTCTAGCAGATATTCTGAGAAACAAATAGCATCTAACACAGGTGCAAAGGTTGTCAGGAAAGCCAACTCTATAATTATTTTTCCACGTAAAACTGGCATCCTCATAGCCCTTTGGGCTAACAGCACCTCAGATGGGGGTATACATGCCTCTACAGTGAGAAGAGCTTGCTGCCACACTCTCCAAGACCTTGTTAGCAGGCATCCTCATAGCCCTGTGGGCAATAGTGCCTCAGACGGGGGTTTACACACCTCCAAGGTGAGAAGAGCCTGCTGCCACACTCTCTGAGCCCTTGCTAGCAGGTATCCTCATAGCCCTTTGGGCTAACAGCACCTTCAACAGGGGTCTACATGCCTCCACGGTGAGAAGAGCCTGCTGCCACACTCCCCGAGCCCTTGCTAGCAGGTACGGCCTGGACAGCATTCTGGGAACTCAAGACTGTGTGGCTGTCTCCATAAATTTTCTAAGGACAATTGCCTTTATCTTAGGACAGCTCTTATTGGCTGTCCATGGAACATGAGCTCCTTGTTTGGTTCCTTATCCTGCCAGGCATTTCCAAATTCCTGCTGACTGGATTATGTCACTACCATTGGCCAGCTTATTTAACCTTTTTTTCCCCTAATCCAGTATTGCCTCTGATATCTGGTCTGTTTTAATACTCAGTGCTGAATTTCTTCAGTTTAAAGTGTGTTTTAACTGTACTTGTATGTGTTTGAACTTGGAAGTTTAGAGGGCTAGATTGTATTCCTAATTCTATGCTGAGTCTCTGTTACCACATTGGGTATTTCTGTGAAAAGTCACTTTCATTTAATTTCTCCAGCCTCCACCCCCCCCCCCCCATTTCAGCATCTTTTATTTATTTATTTATTTATTTATTTATTTGTAAGAATCAGTTTACAACCTTTGAGCCAGAGGCTCGTTTCCAAAGGTACTTCATCACATAAAGACATACATTGTGTTTTTGGTTACATAGCATAGATTTGCAAAACAATAGGTGTTCAACAGAGGTGCCACGTCACACTGTGGTCAGACAAATACAATTAGGTTACAGGGTACATGTAATTGATAACAGGTGTTACACAAGTTGGTATCAAGTGAGCAATCTAGTTGGTAAACACTGAAACAGCTGGCACTGGCCAGGTTAAACATAGGCACGGTGTACAGGGAAGTGGTGGGGATGGCTAGGTGGAGAGCTGCCCGGAGGGTGTTGTCAAGAGAAGCAGAGGTGGAGGCTACTTTAGAGACAGGAGCAGCTATGAGTGCTGATGATGTGGTTCCGAAGGGTGGTTTTGAACTTGGAGATGGTGGTGGCATTGGTGATGGGGGCAGGGAGAGAGTTAAACCAGGTTGTGGCTCTATAGCAGAAGGACCTCTGGCAATGGCTGGTTCTTGATCTGGGGACCATTAGAGTGGTCTTGTAGGAAGACCGTGTTGCAATAGTGGGAGGGCTCTGGTGGATGGATGCCGTTACCCAAGGGGGGAAGAGCCTGAGTAGGGTCTTTTTTGTGAGGAGACAGGTTTGGTATCGGAGCCGTTCATCCAGGGTAAGCAGGTTAGCCTCAACATACAGCTGACAGGTGTGTGTGAGCCTGGGGGCACCAGTAATCAATCTGCAGGCTTTATTCAGGGTTAAGTGAATTTTGTTGAGTGCAGTGATGTTGGCAGCACCATAAACTGGTAGACCATCGTCTACAAGGGACAGAACAGATGATGTAACAGTGAGCCGGAGAGCATTTGGGGGAAGGCAGGTTCTATGGCAGAAGAGGATGCCAAGCCGTGTGTTAGTGGTGGATGTTAGGGCGTCGATGTGGTTGTGAAATGTGAGGGCTGAGTCGAAGGTAGCCCCAAGGTATTTGTAGGAGCAGACTTGTTCCAGTGGCTGATTGGTACTTGGAAGGATATAGAGTGGGTGGTTGCTAGCTTTGTTTTGGGGGTGGGAAAAGAGCATAGCTTTGGTTTGATTAAGATTGATGATGAGTCTGCGGTCCTTAAACCAAGCCTCAGCAGTGTTGAAAGACTGCTGTAGGGAGTCCTGGAGGGAGATGGGATTGCGGTGGGTGGCAAAAAGGACAGCGTTGTTTGCATACAGTGGAATTTTGCCAGGCATGCACTGGGCAGGGTGTTCAGATAGAGCGAAGAGAAGGGGCCTAGGATGGAGCCTTGGGGACCCCAGAGAGAATGGGACGGTATCGGAGAGTGTGCTATAATTTTACACACTGAGATCGAGCGTCAAGATAGCTAGTGCACCATGCTAGGGGGCCAGCTGAGAGACCAGTGTGGCAGAGTGCATTCAGCAGAAGTGGCTGGGAGACAGTGTCGAAAGCCTTTGAGAGGTCGATGAACACTGCACCAGCTAGGGAGCTGGTATCCAAGGAGGAGTGTAGAAAGTTGGAAAATTCAATAAGGGCAGTGCTGGTACTGTGACCAGCATGGAAGCCATGTTGCTCTGGGCATAAAATGTTATGTTTAGCCAGATAATCAGTAATTTGAATGGCCACCACTTTCTCCAGGGCTTTAGAGATGGGGGGGGAGGATGGAGATTGGCCGGTAGTTGTTGGCCGATGACCTGTCGCCCCCTTTATGAATTGGTGTGATAATGGCTGTTTTACAAGCTGTGGGAAATTGTCCCAGGCAGAGTGACTGGTTAATTAGGCTGGTGATTGGGGCAAGGACTTTATCTAGTACCAGCCTGAGGATGCTGGGGTTCAGTGAGTCACTGCCGGGACTGTTGCCATTCAGAGCTTTGATTAGGATGGTTCTGGCTTCCCGGGTGGAAATCTTACGCAGGTGGAAGCTGGGGTGCTGGAGGACAGGGGGAGGTTGGTTGGGGGTGGGCCTTATTTCTTTTCTCTGCAGACCCAGCCGGCACCTACCTCACTGCCTGAATCCCTCCCTACAATTTAACCTCCCATTATTTGGGGATCACGTGATGCAGAGTGTTGAGTAGCAGCTCCTCCGCTTTGCTCCAGCCTCCCGATTTTAGAATAGGTACTTTCGGACACCGAACTCATTTAAAACCCTCTGTTCTACAAGGATCCAGTTATCTAAAGCTCCAGACCTTCAGAAGAGCAAGATTCAAGCGCTGATACAGGCTTATATGAAAAAAGCCCCACAAAAGCATATGCCTCCAGTCACCCCTGAGAAGGCCCCAAAGAAATCCCAGGCATCAAGTGGGCCTAATAGGCCCGATTATCTCAGTCAAGCAATGGAGCAGGAACCCCTAACCTTAAACAGGTTCCTGGAAGAGTTCAAGCCTTTTTGGGAAGAAGTGAAAGAGATAGTGACTGATCTGAAAGCTCTATCTAAAAAGTTGAATGAGGTCTCAGTGATGGCCTCGGATAACACCGCTCACATAGTCTCCCTGGAGCATTGTTTAGACAAGGTGGACCCTGGATTAGCGGCGATCAGGCAGAAGCTTACCCAGGTGGAGGCCAAGTTAGAAGATCTTGAGGGCCGCAGCCGTAGAAACAATGTGATCATCTTAGGGCTACCTGAAGGGGAAGAGAGCCAGAATGCAGTGGTTTTCATGCAAAAGCTGGTGGACTGGATTGCTGGTCCCTCTCCCTTCAGCCCTGCATACACCATAGAGCGAGCGCATAGATCGTTACGGCCTAAGCCACCACCAGGGACTGCCCCCCGTCCCATTATATGCCGCTTCCTGAATTGTTTAGAAAGGCAACACTTTCTGGAAAAAGTGAGAGCATTGCAAGAGGTGCGTTGGGAAAATTCCAAGCTGAGAATTGCACAGGACTTGCCAGGATCAGTAAGGCTGAAATGAGCAGCATTTCACTCCATTGTGTCTAAAATTATTGCCGCAGGGTTCAAGTTCAGGATGGGGTATCCGGCCAGGCTGCAGGTGTTTGTGAATGGTTCTTGGCTCACCTATGAAGATCCTGAAGCCACTCACTCTGGCCTGAAGCTCGCTATGCCTAATTTATTCCGGGATCCATGACAAGCTCTGTTTCTCTGGTGAAAGGAGTCCCGTGTTGCTATGTTGGAACTGTCATTCAACTATTTTCAAAATGTCTGGAATGACGGTTTGCTTCTGGAAAACTCCGGTTATCTCAACGGACATACCTATATGAAGAGGGGTCAAGTGTTTGGGACATTCAAGCTTTAGTTTGTTTGAACTGTGCATATAATCTTATTCAATGTTCTGTGGAAAAGTTCATTTTGCTAGTCGGAGGGAAGAGGGGTTCTTCACATTTTAATTTTGCCAAAAGAGCAGGCTTCTATAAATGAGGGAAGGAATACCCTGAGTTGTTAATGTAGCATTTCATATTTAGAATGGCTGAGTGTTGGGCCTGTGCTTGGCTAACCCCTCGCTCTTAAACATATATGTGGTGTGGTGGTTTAGTATCCACAAGAGGGAGCTCAGCGTGCAGAAAAGCCAGGGCAATGATAGGGGAACCAAAGGGATGATCGCCTGGTGAGTGTGCTCCCTGTTTTGGCTGGGGACATCGTATATCTCGATTTTGTCCCTTTGGGCAGTTGGCTGACACGGTGCCTTTGTAATGATGTCTGAAGCCAAATCTAACTTAATGCACCAGTTCCAAGGTGTTGGGGTCCTATTTGTTAAGCAGGCCACTGAACTTCGATTCGAAAGGGCAATTTTCCTTTCCCTTTGGTATGATTTCTCGTCTGGTCTGCTATGTGGCAGGAGTCCTCTCTATAGAGGCACTGGAGACCCACTTCCCTTCTTGCTTCTCAGGGTCTCTTGGCACCTGGTCACACTTTTCTAGGTGCCTTATCTCTCTATTTCATGATCTCACAAGTGAGATATGCTTTTGTTTATGGCCTAACGCTCCTTGTAAGCCATTGGGGATTATTAATGTACTTTAATTTGCCTCTTCCTTCTCAGGATTTGAGACCATCCAATCATAATGGAGGACTTTCATGATGCTTGTGACAGGGGGGTTACCTCAGGAGGCTGAGGGGTGAGGAAGGAACCCAGTACTGTGCTGAACGTTGCTTGTGACAGCAAGGGGGGGCCGAATGTTATTAAATTGGTGTGTTTTACGTCAAGTGGTAGGGGAGATGTTGAGGGGAGGAAGGGATAATTGTGGAGGGACGGGAGGGGACTACACAGCAGTAACAATGGAATCTGGTTGAATGTTTCTCGATATTCTCATACAGGGCTGAAGTTATTAAGCTCGTTAATCTTAGTTAGATGGCCAATGATGTGACTTTTGCTACCTGGAATGTTAAGGGGATCAGGAAAAAAATCCAAACAATATCAGGTGCTCAAACATTTAAGTTTATTGTGTTCTCAGACAACATTTTTGCTGGAATCTCATTTGCTAGAATCTGAAGCTTTACAATTAAGGAGACAACAGGTGGGTCAGATCTATGATGCTCAGGGCTCCACTAAAAGTTGTGGGGTCATGCTAATCATTAAGAGAGGCATTCCTTTTGTTTCCACGCAGGTTATCAAGGATCTGGGGGGCAGATTTGTCTTAGTCAAAGGCACTCTTTGGTCAGTGCCACTTTTACTTGGTAGTATGTATGGACCCAATACTGATGACCCAGGGTTTTTTACGAGGCTGATATCTATTATGCTTCCAATGCTTCCCATCGGGATCATTATGGGGGGCGATTTCAACCAGGTTATAGATTCTAATTTGGATAGATCAGGTAGTGGGCCGAAGGGAATGTCCCTGGGGCAGAGGGCACTTAAGGACTTGTTAGATCAGTGCGGGCTCTGTGATGTCTGGCGTGTGTTGCATCCAGATTCCAAGGAGTTTACTTTCAATTCAATGGTGCACGGCTTGCAGTCTCGCATTGACTACATATTTGTCTGTCAGGTTCTCTTGCCCGGGGTCAAGTCCGCCTCTATCCAACCAGGCCCTATTTCAGACCACTCACTTGTGGTATGTAACTTGACATTCCTTAATTCACTTAAAAGGGAGACCAGGTGGAAGCTCAATGAGCAGCTCCTGAAGGATGCCAAGTACTGTAAACTTATAAGAGAGCAAATTGAGTTCTTCTTCTCGTCTAACCCATTAGACAGTGCAAAGCTGGACATTCTATGGGGGACCTTTAAAGCATACATGAGGGGGGTTCTTATCAGTATAGCAGCCAAAAGGAAAAGGGTACAGGAGGAAGAGCTATTATCATTATTATCCCAAATTCGGTCCCTTGAAGCGAACCTCTCGGTTAGCTCCTTTACTGAGGACCAAAAGAGACTCATGGTGGTCAAAGATAGATATCTAGAGTTATTAAGGAAAAAGGCAGAACTAGCTATAATCCGAACCAGAGCCAGTTATACAGATCAGGGAGAGAAAGCAGGGCGCCTGCTTGCATTACGCTTAAAACAACAGGATTCCGCAAGATTTATCCCTCCAATTCAGGCTATGGCAGATGGGTCTTTAAGAGTATCTCCTACTGAGGTAGTGCAGGAGTTTGCTTTATATTATGAAAAACTGTACAGGGATATGGAGAATCCTCCTTGTCCTGGGATTCTTGAGGAGTACTTGAGAGATTCCCACTTGCCCTCCCTATCAGAACAACACAAGGGTTTTCTGGCTTCTCTTATATCCCAAGAGGAAATCTCCGAGACTATCAGAGGGCTACCCTCTGACAAGGTCCCAGGACCAGATGGATTCTCCTCTGTATTTTACAAAGTTTTTCATGATCTCTTACTGCCAGTAATCTATCACCTATTTCAGTACATCTTATCTGGGGCAGAGGCTGACCCTTACCTGTTCGAAGCCCTGAATGTCCTTCTCCCTAAACCAGATAAGGATCCCGAGTTAGTTCAAAGTTACAGGCCCATATCTCTTTTAAATCAAGAAATTAAAATCCTTTCGAAGATATTGGCCGACAGGTTAACTGTAGTCCTTCCTGATCTAATAGGCATGACACAGGTTGGATTCATGAAGGGACGTTCATCATCTGACCATTTACGTACTCTTTCTCATGTCTTCTCGGTCTCCAGAGATGCTGCATTTCCAGCTGGGTTGGTCTCCCTGGATGCCGAGAAGGCATTTGATCGTGTGAACTGGAAATTTCTGTTCCAAGTTCTTGAGGCCTACCAGTTTCCACCTGTATTTATGTCCTGGATCGTTGCATTATACAAAGCTCCTACAGCAAAGATTTCTGGAAATGGTGCATTTTCCAAGTCCTTTTTGCTACACTCAGGTACCAGACAGGGTTGCCCCCTTTCTCCCCTTTCTCCCCTTTTGTTTAACCTATATCTCGACCCTCTCATTCAAAATATTCTCAATAATACAGAAATACAAGGTATCTGGGTGGGGCGTCATGAGGTTAAGGTCACTGCTTATGCAGATGATCTTCTTGTGTATTTATCTCACCCAGTATCTTTCGTCCCAGTTTTGCTTGGTGAAATTGCTAAATTTAGCACTTTATCAAACTATGAATGAAATGCTAATAAATCCTCCTTTTTCCCTTTAAACCACAAGACATTCAAGACTGATATTGTCCCCTTAGGTTTATGTTGGTCCCCCAGGTCATTAAAAATATTTGGGCATTAAACTGACTCGCAATCTCATGGTGTGGTTTAGGGAAAATCTGGAGCCCCTTTCTCAACTTATAACTCAGGATCTTGACAAATGGTCTAAACTCCCTATCTCGCTTTGGGGCCAGATTAGCATAATCAAGATGAACATTTTCCCAAGAATTTTCTACCCTTTATCTCTCCTCAATGCTTTTATCCCGTTATCCTGGTTTAAGAAATTGAATGGTATTTTTACCAGATTTATCTGGTCTGACAAATACCCCCGACTGGCTTACTATAAGTTGGCTGCTCCAAAATTCGAAGGGGACATGTGGATTCCCCATTTGGCTATATATTATTGGGCTAGCCATTTGGCAAAATGTCTGAAATGGGTAAGTCCGAGCCCTGAAAAGATGCAGCCGACATGGCTTAGAATAGAATTGGACTCAATTCGGTCTATGAACCTGGATCTCCTAACTTTGTTTCATGTAAAAATGTCCCAGGTGCAGGTTGCCGAAAAGTGTCCCACGGTTGCCACTTCTTTAAAAGTATATGCATAACTTTGCTCTTTCTTGCGATATATTCCTCAGTTAGATCTGGTCCAATCCATCTGGAACTCCCCATCTTTCACTATGAATAAGCAGCAGATTCCCGCACTTGGTAGCCCCAGTTGGGCGATGGGATAGTACTTTCTTTTGTGGATGAAGAGGAGCAATGGCTGTCGGTAGGTGATCTTATTCGGAAATTTAGTATCCCGACATTTTCACATTTTAAAGTAGTACAGATAAGACACCTACTCTCAATAGTGATTGGTAGTACCCCTCCCAATCAGACAGTTGGGGCCCTGATCCCAGAATTTTCTTCCATACTTGGGTCTTTGGGTATTATCCAAATTATATCAGGTTTTGTTTCATAAAATATAAGGACACTTTGGACCGACGAGGTTCTGGAGTTCCTTACTTCCTCAATATTCACCTCAATTGGCAGGCCTTGTGGAGGTCCTGCCATAAATTTGTTCCCCAAGATAGGTTGTGTCTTATGCAATATCATATCTTGCATAACATGAATTATACTCCGGTTAAGTTAAAGAAGTGGGGTCTGTTGGACTCAAACACATGTGTTAGATGTTCTCAGGAGGAAGGAACACTCCTTCACATATTTTGGTCCTGTCCCAAAATCTCCCTTTTGTGGGACTCTATTAAAGCCTCCCTGGACCCTATATTGGGTTTGCAGGAGCACTTCATGCCTGACGTTTGTCTCCTCGGGGACGTGTCCTCTATAGGTCAGTGTCAGTGGCTCAGCAGATAGCACACTCACCTCTGAGGCCGGGAGATCAGAGGGCTGTGGGTTCAGTTTCCACATCTGGCACCTGGGTTAATATCCCAGTACTGACACTGTAGTGCAGCATGAGAGGGGTGCTGCACTTCTGAGGTGCCGTCTTTCAGATGAGACATTAAATCGAGGTCCCATCTGCCTGGATTGGTGGTAGTTCAGGTGGATGTTAAAGATCCCATGGCACTTCTCGAAAAGAGTAGGGGAATTTCCCCAGTGTCCTGGCCAAATTTCCCTCATTCACTAAAAATACCACCAACAGTTTAATCTGGTTCAACATCAGTTAGCATTCATCTGTATCCCCCTCTCCCGGGTCATGCCTGAAAATAGGCAGGATTTGTCTAGTACACTTACCCGGTCAACAAAAGCTAAATTAATAATAATAAAATAAATTAGGGTTAAAGCTAGAAGGTTTCATATTTCTACGATAGCTCTATCAGTTAAGAAGCTTATTTTACATCATTGGAAAGACAAGTCTACTCCGACATTACAGGAATGGGTGAATGAGATCCTTGCTAACCTGCGTACGGAAAAGGCAATTGCTAGCCTTCACAACAAATTATCCGTTTATACTCAAATATGGGATCCCCTTCATTCTCTAATTTTAGCTGCTCAGACTTAGCAGTGCTTTAGAGCAAACAGCCTTGTATATTCCGCTATAATGGATTTGAGCCTATGTGACATACTGATATGTTTCTGCTGTGGGGGGGAGGGGGATGGGAGGGAGGGGCAGTGATAACATAATAAGATGCTGTATTCCTGTCTTTTTATACTAACTGCCTCTTAATGTGAACATTTGTTAATAAAATTTGAATTGAAAAAAATAAACACATTATTTGTGACAAAGGTTTTTTGTGAATTGCAAAGCAGGAAATCTCCCATTGTTTTTGGAGTTATATCGAAACCCAGCTTATCCATTCTCCTTCAGGCATTCTCATAGTCCTTTGGGCTAATAGCGCCTCAGATGGGGGTCTACTTTTCCATTTAAAGATTATACTGTAAAGCCACTAGAGGGCAACAAGACGTGTAGGTTGCAATCCTCTTGCCACTGCTCCCTCCTAACACTTCTGTACTGTGTCATTCATACCTAAATTCTCTGCCTTTTGCCTCTCTCTGTAGTGTCCTTTGCACCATCTCCCAGGCTATCACTAGGCATACAACATGGCATCCAAACCAGGGTTCGAACCAGGTATCTTTTGCTCCAAAAGCAGCAACCCTACCACTGTACCACTGTGTCTACCACAATGTTAAGTGTCAGCAAGACCCATTCATACCTGCCCAGGGTCACATCTACCACCACTGTATTCCCTCACAACACACACCCACACAAACTAACCATACTACTGTTGCTTAACCACATTTACCCTGCTCAGCAACAAAACCCCAGTTGCCTTTAGTATGTACACACCTTTGCTGCTGGGGGAGCACCCCACCCCTCATAGCCTCTCCATCACCCTGTCTCTCCCCATAGCTCCCCCTGCACCCCTCCCCTCTACCCCTCCAGCCATCTATCTGTGCCTTGATCCCTCCTTGTCTGTTCCTCAACCTGGCCATCCCAGTCCTCACACAACTACCCATTCCCTGCTCATCAATACCCGGCAAAATGTCACCAATTCATGGCCCTTGCCAGGATCTTCCACTTGCTTCTTCTACTACCTGGCAATGTTCACCCCAATACTGGCCCTGCAGTGCCCCCCCTAACTGCAGTCACCCACAGGGCTTCGAATAGCCGCTATGAATATCTACAGCCTGCCTAAAAAAAATGGCACCCCCTGCAATGCTGTACAGCACAGCACCAACCAGACATTCTGGCTTTAACAGAAACCTGGCTGTCAGCCAAGACCCCATTTGTCTCTATTCCTGGCTACTCTCTCATTAGGCTTGACCATAACGGCAAGAGAGGTGGTGGCAGTGCCTTCTATATAAATGACTCATTGCATTACCAAGCTCTGCTTGCACCCTCCCTAGACCATGGTGCCCAAGCCTTCTCAATAAATCTCTCCCCTGACACAACCCTTGCTCCTCTTACTCTCACCGTCACCTACATCATACCCCACAGCCAATCCCCTGCCTGTAAAGCACTCTCTGACTATCTAGCCAGCCACCTCCACAAAATGGAACAAATTCTAGTTGGGGATCTCAACATAAACTGGCTGGTGAGCTCATCAACACAGGCCAAAGATACCTCTGCTGCATCAGATATGATCCAACTGGTATCCCAGCCTACCAGGGCCAACCCCATTAATGGAACCCACACCCTACTAAATATCCTGCTCACTAATTGTCCCCACCATATTGCCAACCTGGGTGTCCTACCCAATGCTTAAGTGACCACTCCCCAATCATCTTCAGCTGGTCCTGTCAGCTACCTAACCCACCACCAAATATCACCTTTCATCATTGACTATGCCCAGGAGGCATAGCTAAACTCAAACAATATCTAATTAACTGGGACTGGTCCCCTATTTCCCAAGCCCAGCATACAGATGATGCATTGCTCTACTTCACCACCACCTTTAATACTGCCAGTGATGCTTTTGCACCGACCATCAAAGTGACCACTAAGAAACATAGTGCCCCCTGGATCACCCCAGAACTCCTACAACAGTTTAAAATGTGTGACAACCTCTGGCATTGAGCCACTGCCTCCAGTTTTCTAAGTGATAGGCAGGCCTATAATGCTGCTCACAATAAGTGTATCTGGGCAATCCACAAGGCCAAGGTGAAGAACTACAGAACCACCCTAGCCATTTCCTGGGCTAGCACAAGAAAGTTCTGAGATAACATCAAGGAGCTTAATGGTAAATCCCACTCTCCCCCCTCACAACTTAGTCTTAATGGTACTACCACCCCAGACACACCTCACATATGTAACTGCCTCAACTCCACCTTCTCAGACCTCAGCTCAGTCCTCCTTAGCAACTTTTTTGATCCAATTCAGCCTATCCCACTGCCTGAGCTCCTCCACCCCTTCAAACTCAGTCATTAGCCCTACAGAAGTGAAAGTCTTCCTGTTCAAAGCCCTCCAGAGCTCCAATTACTGCAAAGACACCTTCGATATGCTTATCCTATACCTCGCGCTAGACTCAGTTATCTCCCCACTCACAGACCTTCTAAATCTGTTCCTGTGCCTGGGCCAGTTCCCAATCTCATGGGAAATGGCAGTGATAACACCAATACTGAAATGTGGTGACAGATCCCTCCCAAACAACTACCAGCCCATCTCGATTCTCCTCCCACTCTCTAAAGCCCTTGAAAAGATCATGGTCAATCAGCTCACTGACTACCTTTTTGCACATGACCTCTTATGTAGGGAGCATGGTTTCAGAGCTGGTCATAGCACTATGACCACCCTCACAGAATTTGCTAACTCCCTGCACTCCACACTTGACAAGAGGCACCTTGCAGAGGCTATGTTTATAGACCTCTCAAAGGCCTTCAACACGGTTTCTCATTCCCTCCTTCTTAACACATTATAACAAATTGGGGTCTCTCATTGTCCACTCTCATGGTTGTCCAGGTATCTTTCGTCTTGAACCCAATGAGTTAAAATTAATGATACCATATCTACTATGCTGCCTGTGTGCTCAGGAGTTCCCCAGTGATCTATCCTGGGTCCTCTGCTATTCAGCATCCACCTCACCACCCTGCCTAAATCCTGCCCCAGCAACCTTCTCCTTTACATGGATGATGCTGTTCTTTATGCTGTACATCCTGATCCTCTCTCGCTCTCTCCAGCGTACCTTACAAAACTCCTTCTCTCAGATTGAACACTGGTTTGCTGAACACAGATTGGTGGTCAACATTAAAAAAACTAAGACAATGCTCTATGCCCACCGCCAAAAGAGATCAAAGGATTTCCCCTCTGCCTCTCTCATCCCACTGGAACAGGTCCAGAAGTATAAGTATCTAGGTATTACATTTGACTCTTCCCGCTCATTCCACAAACATATAAAAATCCTCACCTCCACCGCCAACACCCACGTTGGTCTCATTTACAGACATAAAGACTGCCTGCCACCTGAAGCACTTCACCTAGCCATTACCTCCTCAGTCTTATCACTGGTGGACTATGGCCTCACAATCTATGCTGTTGCTGACCCCAGAGCGCTTCATCAAATACAAGTAGTTATCAATGAGGCCTATCAGCTCCTCTCTGGTACCAACAGAAATACACATACCTGCACCCTATATGCTCTCACAAATATCCTCTCCCTTGAGAAAAGTCTATTATACCAGACCTGTCTCTTCACCAAAAAAACTAATTAGAAAGAAAAGGAATATTTCACCTCCTTTGCCCTCTCTCTGCTCCTTCCCCCAGTCTCTCCTTTCTCCCCTTCTGCAGCACCCCTCCACCTCTCTTTACTATCTATTACTGATCTCCCTTCCTTTCCCTCCCCCATTCTCTACCTTTTCCACCTCCCCTTCCCATGCATTCCCCTGTGCTTTTTCTTCCCCTTTTCTTTTCTATTACCTCTCCTGCTGCTACCCTAACTGCTCTGCTCTGCAGTTACTCATCCATTTCAGGGATGCAGCCCTGATGCTCCTGACCCTAAACTCCTCCACTCCTCTGCACCTGCATAACTGTCCCTATCTCCTCCCTTGTAAACTCTTCTTTTATCTTGCCAAAATCTCTGTAGCCTGGAAGTGTGCTGAAGTTCTCTCCCTTCCTCCCTTTCCAAATTTGAAGACTCCTCCTTCCCTGAAACTACTGCCCCATCTCTCTTCTCCCTGTGCTGACCAAAGTACAGAAAAAACTTGTACTCTCCCAACTTCTTTCTTTGTTCATTCCTCCTCTTTTCTCTGCCATTACCTGTCTAGTTACTTTGAATCCCATAATACCATCTTATCCCTCATATGGTTTATAGATTCCATGCTGAAGGGGATGCATTAGCCACTGTTTATCTCTGCCATTTTTGTTGACCTTGCAAAGGCAGCTGACACTAGGGCTGACCCCATCATATTGGATTGTTTGTTTCACCCTGTACCCAAGTCCCAATCCTGTTTTCCATTTTTAATTTCTTTTTTTTATCGACTCTGTTTCTGTTCCTTGGGTATTGGCTAGGGGTGCTCCCTGCAGGTATCCTGGACTTCATGCATTGCTTGTCATTCAACGGGTCTTCTGCTTCATTGAGGTTTCCATCTTGGTGAAGGTGTGCATGCAATAGTAGTATATGTGTATACTAATTGTCAAAATTTGATTGCTGGAAATGATGTACGATTGATTGCCGGATATGGCATAATGTCCCCTTCCCCTTCTGGTGTGTGCCAGAAATGGTGCAATGTCCCCCCTTTCCACTTCCTGTGTGCGGTGGAAATGATACAATGTCCTGCCCCTTCCATGTGTGCTGGATATAATGCACCCCACCCCACCCCATTTTCTCACCTTTGTGCACCAGATATGACACAGCCCCCCCCTTCCATATTGTGACACTGTTACGGGTGGAGCAAAGATTGTCATGTTTGGGCTTGCCCAGGACAAGTCAGAAGCTGTTTTGCACATTTTAGTAAGTAAGTAACTAAAATTGTGTTTATAAAAACTGCTCTTCCAATGCTCAGAGCACTTTTACAATGAAACTACAAACAATACAATAAACATATTAAAATACAAACTATAATTTACTAAAGTTACTTTTATGCCAGTATGCTTTATATCGATATTGAATCCCTACAGCTGTTGTTTCCTTACAGTTTTTATATTTTTATTTTGTCACAGCCTAAATGGCTTATAGTAGTTCAGTTATGTTTTCCCTGTTCATTTTATTTCTATTATTAATAAAATGAGAGGTTCTTTAACAAATGGGGTAAAGCCTCTGATCAGATGCTGTCTTTACACTGTTTAAAAGATGCTTACAGTTTTCATATGTTTATTTTGTCACAGCCTAAATGGCTTATAGTAGTTCAGTTATGTTTTCCCTGTTCATTTTATTTGTATTTTTAATAAATTGAGATGTCCTTTAATAAATGGGGTAAAGCCTCTGATCAGATGCTGCCTTTACACTGTTTAAAAGGATGCTTACAGTTTTTATATTTTTATTCTGTCACAGCCTAAATGGCTTATAGTAGTTCAGTTATGTTTTCCCGTTTCATTTTATTTCTATTTTTAATAAATGGGGTAAAGCCTCTGATCAGATGCTGCCTTTTCACTGTTTAAAAGATTCTTACAGTTTTCATATTTTTAGTTTGTCAATGCCCAAAAGTCTTACAGTGGTTTAGTTAAGTTCTCCCCTGCACATTTTATTTTTTTTATAACTTGAGAGGTCCTTCTTTCTATAACCATCAGTCTTCACTCTCCCAAATGCAAAATGTTTTTAGTGTGTAATGTATCCTTCATTATTTGACATTTTAAAAACAGTTGCACACATTGTTTAAGCAAGTCTCTTTTTACAGGAAAAGACAGGCATTGTTTTGCAGGTTATCAGAAAGTACTGTACATGTCTTTATAACATGCTTTTAGGTGTATGCTAATATTTATTTTATGTAAAACTATAACATGTTTTTCTTAAATGTGAAGATCTTGAAATATTGTCTTTTGAATTACTTTATTTCAAGACCTGAATTTAAAACTCAAATTATGGTGGTCTGGGGGGGCATATGTCATGCTTGAAATTTGTCATTTGAAGTTATCTGTTATGCCCTGTGAAACACAAGGCTGTCCACTGTTGCTTGGGGCTTATGTTTGGGTGAAATCTGTTGTGTCCAAACTGATAGAAGAGGACTCCTGACCAGTTTAAACCGCTACCACTTTATCTATAACTGCACAGTAAAGTCTTCGTCTCTTCACAAGAATAACAACTGTGCTGGCTTAAGATATTCCTTAGGCCTATTTGACCATTAGAGTGGTCACACACACACACACACACACACACACCTGGAAAACTGTGACCAGCTGAATTATGAGCATCTCTAGCACATGTCAATTATTTTAGCTTTGTATCCAAAGTTATTACATTTATAAGCAATAAAATGTTATAATGAGAGTGTCTCTTTTGTTAAACAGCATGATGGTTATTCTAAAATTAGTCTATACAATAAACCCTACTGTAAATGTTTTTATTGGAGAAACACACACACACACTTAAGCTTGTGCTTTAACATTTGTAAATATTTGTGAGAAGTGTTGTATCATATCATAGTTTTATTTCTGATTCTTGAATAATTAAGTTAGAGAACAACCCATCTTAATGTTTCTTTTCATTTAAAACAAAGGCCCTATTTATTTTAGTGGAAGAATGTTTGAATTATTTTATCTGCTTCTTTTTTACTGTACATTGTTTTTGCTTTAACATTTGTAAATATGTATTAGAAGTGTTATGTTATATCATAGTTTTATTTCTGGTTCTTAAATAATTAAGTTTTAAAACATCCCCTCTTAATGTTTTTTTTTTCCCATTTAAACAAAGGTCTCCATAAATTTTTAATTGAAAGAATTTTCATTTAATTTATCTGCTTGTGTTTCACACAGTTTGTGTGTTAACATTTGTAAATATGTGTAGTATCATATCATAGTTTTATTACAGGTCATATCTGTTTTAAACCATTTTTCTTTAAAATATATTTGTGCTTCTACTGGCCAAGACCACCCCCAAGTTTTTAAATGTAATGATTACTAATCAATGAGTCTTCTAGCCCCTCATTGGTCTATGTTACACTGGTTCTTAGTTTCTGCCTGTGCCTGGGGGCATGTTTAGATCCTTTATACCTCATAAAAGTCAACGCATTAGCTCACAACTTCCTGTTTACAGCCAGTGAACCAGTGTCGGTAAGACTTTTGAATAGTTTAAGTTTTTAAAAAATCTTGTGGCATAGATTTTAAAATGGCTAATTATTTTGCAAAACAGCTTTCTCAGGTTGGCTTTCATGAACTTGTTCTAGAATTAAAAGCAGCACAAGGGGATGGTGGTGAGTGCACTTTAATCTGTTCTTGTTAATATTTTAAGTGGGAAAAATGAAATGTATTAAACTATAATATAGATTTTTATAATGTAGTTTTGCCAGCCTTGTCTATATCAAGCAATCATCCTGCAGTGCCTCATACAGCTTTACATGGTATGTCAAATTAAGTTTTTCAAAACATGTTATTAGCATTTAAATGTTATAATTGTGCATATATGGGAGGCAATTCTATAGTTTTATTTTTGCCAGCATTGCATACACTTGTAGTAGTGAATAGTAATATATTTACTTTCAAATGTTTTGCTGTTCATCATACAGAGAACCATAGTCTATTTTACAGATGTAAATATGACTAGCAATAAGATGTTATGCTTTACTATTTGTGCATTTATAACTATCACTGTATATTGTGAGCCCGGGTTTTAAACCTCTAACAAACTGGCTTATTAAAGGTCTGAATTCTGTAGAAAGATGTTTCCAATTTTGCTGCTAAAACATAAAAAGCTGCTAAAGTTTGCTCTTTAATATGTAGAACTGTAAAAATAAATTAACAGCAGTATATACAATAATTAGTATTGACTTATAAACTGTTTTTATTTTTGTAATAGAAACGGAGCAACTGTGGCTGTCATCCAAAACTATAAAACTAGGGAATGAGAACCAAAAAACAGGTATGTTGTAGTTAAAATAGCCAAATTTGTGGTACTACATTACCAAAAGTGTTTACAGTTTTTTATAGTGCATGTTAATAATGGGACAGATGTATTATGGATTGTAAATTATCTGGGGTGCTTTTTTGTGAATTTAGTTGGCTTCCTTGTAAGAAAAAGTATACTATATAGCCACATGTTTCTAAAGTATACATTAAGAAGATCTGGTGTGAGTGACAATGCCCCTTCCCATATCTCTTACTGTTATTTATAGTTTTAAAACAAGGAAGTTTAATACAGCAAATTATTTAATATGCCTATATTTTGCATGTTTTTATTGAGGGTACCACTCAACTAAAACAGATCAAAATACAATAAAGGAAATGTATATCTGTCATGAAATGTACCTAATATATAGTCAGCCTGCAAAAAACAATGCAGTACTATTATAAAGCAGCAAGCATTACAGGGGCTATATATTTATGTATTTTTTATTTAATGTTTTCTAGATATCGATTTTAAGCCTCTAGAAGCAGTATTTCCAAAGCATGCAAGAGGCCACCACACATTCAAGGTTATCTAGACAGAAAGAGAGTCTTCCTGGCCAGACAAGACTGTTGCTACCTCCAGTGCCTGCACCCCAATAGCAAACAAAGGGACGAGGGCTGTGTGAAATGTGCAATCAGCTAACCCAAGAATCTTTATGGACAGACCAACCACCCCCCACAAACAGAAATGAAAAACGTGAACACCATTGCCGTATAGGTATTGGGGGTAAGCTTTGCTGCAAACATAACAATAAGCAAACATGAACACCTGTAGCATTAACCAGTGCCCCTGATAGTGTATCTGCAGAGCTGTCACACAATAAATCACCTGCTGTGTGTGTGTGACTAAAGCTGACCCTGTAATTACGCCTTCAACTTTGACACCCCAAAAAGTGTCACCACATGAGCAAAACTCAACTGGTGGCACCCTTGTATATACATATAGTTATAATTTAGATCCTTTTTGCATACCTGTGGTGGTTTATTCACATGTGACACTGCTTGATTGCAGACCAACATTTGAAATTTTTAATAACACATTTAAGGGGGTCAACTTCACAAAAACAAAACCATCATAATACAAGATTTTAAACTGTAAATATACATTTTGGCAGTTGTTTAAACACCAGAAATGGTGAGCACTAAAAAAACTAATTAAAAAATTAGCCTGTAGTAGTGCAAACATTTCTACTATACGAAATAACTGTAACAAAATGATTGATAAAATTATACAAGCTGTGCGGGTCATTAGAAACACAAGGCATAATACAGTGAATCAGTATATTATGTGTAGAATTCGAAAGGTAAAAAAATATTGGCTACCCGTAACAAAATGGAGCAGCATCAGGCATCCCTGCAAAAGCACAGGGCACCACCACAGAACAATGTGGTATTCACGTCTGTCACACCATGCTGTGTGTGTGATTGTTGTGCAAGTTCCCCATTTAAAAAATCTCCTGAGTGTCAAAGTAGCGAGTGTGAAACTGAGTGTTGTATGTGTGAACAATGTGGGTGGGGGCAATGTGATATTTCTCATATGCACACAGATTTGACAGACAGTGAATATTGTATGAGTCCTGCACAAAATAGCACCCCTGAAGACCTACAAATAGGAGGCAGTGCCATACCAAGCCATGAAGTAGGCAATTGTAGTCAGGAGGGTGAGCATTTAATGGAAGAGGGTCTAGTGGAACCTGTCTACACAGATCTGACAGACAGCAAATATTTTATGAGTCCTGCACAAAATAGCACCCCTGAAGATATACAGATAGGGGGCGGTGCCATACCAAGCCATGAAGAAGACAATTGTAGTCAGGAGGGTCAGCAGTTAATGGAAGGGGGTCTAGCAGAACCTGTCTATTTAGAATTAATAAATGACTATGAAGTACCAAGAAATAATTTCAATGGTGTTGAGTATTGCCAGCAGTTTTGCTTTGCCAATCAAGACAATATAACATCCATAGATCAATACTATTCTGCCATCCATACAGTTGTGCAGCAGTTGTTGGACAGAATAAGGCCTGCTTTAGGTAGTAATGATTTTGTACAGCTACACTTAGATTGTGATAGTTTAAATGACCCTGTGTTTTCATTATGTAGAAATGCCCAGGAGTTAAATGCTGATGAATTTTTAGAGCACATTGCAAATTTATTAAACAGCAAGATGGAGTTGTGTGCTAATGAGACATTAATGTTGGTAGTCACAGTTGAGAGAAACGTGCGTGGGGGAGTTTACAGAGATGTTAGAAGTGTTTTATCTAGCCATATTGTCAAGCAGAAAGCAAGGCATCTAGTTAATTTGGTAAATCAAAATAATGCATTATGCTTTTCCAGGAGTGTAGTGGCTTTGCTATACCCTCAACTAGTTGACCAACAGATATTAGCAAAAGCTAGAAATTTACAGAGCAGGGCAGAGTTGTCAGAACAGATAATGGTAGATTTGAGCCATATACATCTATTTGAGGCAGAGCTAGATGTGACCATCTTTGTTTTTTTCATGAACAAAGCTGGTGCATGGCAGAGGTTTCTTTCGTCTCCTAATAAATGGGCAAAATCTGTATTTATTCTTTTACATGAAAACCATTATTATGGTAGTAAAAACTACAAAGGCTTTTTGGGGACTAGAAATGTATGTGAGTATTGTATCGCCCTTTTTGCACACAAAGGTTCACACACATGGTCTACCATGTGTTATGCATGCAGATCATTTAGTTTTAGTAAAGTACAAAGTGAGGTGGTACAGTGCCCTGACTGTCGTAAATACTGTAGCTGCACAGACTGCTATGGATGGCATAAACTGTCGTACCACAATTGTCATTTATCTAAATTGTGTGCTTCATATGGAAAACCTCATGGTGAGAACCATATTTGTTTTAAGCCAAAGTGCCATAATTATCTTACAGATGTACACCTTTTTGAAACTCACTTATGCTACATCCAGCCCTTAAAGTCACCACCTTGTTCAGCTAGTTATGTATATTATGATTTTGAATGCATGCAAGATGTCAGCCCAGGTGACCCTAGACATACAGTATTCCAAATTATATCTATGTCCTTGAAAGAGGTCAAAAGTGGGAGTTTGAAGGCACTAACTGTATTGCCCAATTTGTAAAAAAGTTTATCCAAAAAGGGTTTCAGGGGTACACTTTCATAGCTCACAATTCAAAGGGGTATGATGGCCACTTCATTTTAAACCAGCTTGTAAAAGAAAAAATGGAAGTGGAGTTATTGATTCAGGGAAGTAAATTGATGTCCATAACTGTAAAACAGCTAAATATCCAATTTATAGACTGCTTAAATTTCCTTCCAATGAGGCTTGCAGCAATGCCACGGGCTATGGGTTTTGAGGGAGTAGAAAGCTACTTTCCACATTTTTTTAACAAACCAGAAAATCAGAATCATGTAGGTCCTATGCTGCAACACAAAGATTATGGTGTAGACTACATGATGGCTGATGAAAAAAAAAGTTTTTGGAGCAGTATGAAATGCATAAAGATGATGTATTTGACTTTAAAAAGGAATTACATCATTACTGTAAGGCAGATGTGAAGATTCTAAAGCAGGCCTGTGAAATGTTTCAAGATGGTGTTGAGTGGATGTTTCAAGACGATGCAAAGGAAAGGGGTCAAATTGATCCCTTTCAGTACATCACTATAGCATCAGTTTGCATGGCCATGTTTCGGTTTAAATTTTTAGAGTCAGACACCATAGGGATTATACCCACTGACAACTATCACTGTCAGTGCAAGCGTTACTCCACAGCGGCCATACAGTGGTTGATGTACATCAGTAAACAAGAAAACATTTCCATACAGCATGCAATAAATGGTGGGGAAGTACAGGTAGGCTCTTATTTTCTTGATGGTTATTTTGTAATAGATGGTGTCCCCACAGCCTTTGAGTTTTTAGGCTGCTTTTATCATGGCTGTCAGGTGTGTTACTTTGAAGACCTGTTGAACCCCATGCTTAACACAACCTACAGACATTTATATTACCTAACTATCAAGAAATTAAACTATCTCAGACATGAAAAAGGTATGCATATTAGGATTATGTGGGAGCATGAATGGAAGCAGTTGGTGTGTGACAATCCACAGGTGCATGCATTTTTGAAAGCAAATTACTTTCCAGAGCCAATGGACCCCCATGAATCACTTTATGGGGGATGCACAAATGCACTGCATTTATATTACCATGCACAACCTAATGAGAAAATCCATTATTATGATTTTACCAGTTTGTATCCCTATGTGAACAAGGCCAAGACATACCCCATAGGCCACCCAGGGGTCATATATGAGAATTGAATGGATCTCAGACATTATTTTGGACTTATTAAAGCTAAAGTGTATCCACCCCGTTACCTCTTTTTACCTGTTCTGTCCAGCAGGATAGGTGGAAAACTGATGTTTACACTGTGTCGCACATGTGACAAGACAGCACAACAGTCACAGCCTTGTACCCATTTAGATGATTAGCGATCTCTGGAGGGTACATGGTGTTCCAAGGAATAAAATTTTGCTTCAGAGAGGTTGTACAAGGCGGCAGAGGTGTATGAAGTGTGGCACTACCCAAAGAAATCTGACAGTCTTTTCACAGAGTATATTAAATTACACCTAAAGGGGAAACAGGAAGCTTCAGGGTATCCAACTTGGTGTACTACTGATGTAGAATGTAAAGCATATATTGAGCAGTATTATGCTAAGGAGGGTGTTGTTTTAGAGTCAGAAAATATAACATACAATCCTGCACAAAGACAGATTTCAAAGCTGTTTTTGAATTCATTGTGTGGAAAATTTGGTCAGCGACCCAATTTGATGAACACTGCCATTGACAAGGATGCTGAAGATCTCTTTCAGTATCTTTTCACAGATTGCTATCACGTATCTGCTCTGTATTTTATCAATAATGATACAGCATCAGTACGCTGGAAATATGCTGAAAAACACTATGCTAATGCTACAAACATTAATGTTGTTGTAGCGGCCTTTACCACAGCCTATGCCAGACTTAAACTGTACAGTTTACTTGAGAGCCTACTGGGCCACTGTCTGTACCATAACACAGACTCTGTCATATTTGTTAGCAGGCCTGGCAATTGGGATCCACCACTGGGTGACTATTTGGGTGATCTGACCAGTGAACTACCACCTGATGAACACATTGTGGAGTTTGTGTCAGGTGGTCCTAAAACCTATGGTTACAAACTGACCAATGGCAAAATTTGTAAGAAGTGTAAAGGAATTATGCTTCATGTGACAAATAATGAAAAGGTTAATTACAGCTGTCTCAAATCACCAGTTGACCATTTTGTCAAGGACGGGGGTGTGAAAGAAGATGTTGGGGTACAGTCAGTCAGTATAGGATTGAAAAACATTGTGCGGAAAAAAAAAGCATCACTACTGAAAACAAACCAGAAAAAAAAAACTTTCAGGGTTGTATATAACAAAAGGGTTTTAACTGAGGATTTTAAAACACTACCTTATGGCTTCTGACCATGGTATGGATATACGCTTGGAGCACCCGTTTTTCTGTATTTTGACGGGTCCATCAAACTCTGGAAAAAGTTACTTTATTAAAGGCATGCTGGATGCAGGTCTCAATGCTTTAACTGAATTTCCAGAAAATATTATCTGGTGCTATAGTTGCTGGCAACCTTTGTATACAGAGTTATGTGGCAAATTTCTTCAGCTGAAATTTATAAAGGGTATTCCTAGCACTCCACAAGATGATGAACTATTACCTCCCAGAAAGTAAATCTTTTAATTATAGATGACTTAATGGAAACAGATTCTGAAAATTGTGAGATTCAGAAATATTTTACTCAGTACTGCCATCACAGAAATGTTAGTATCATATATGTCACACAAAATTTGTTTGTCCAGGGTAGAAAAAGACAGACCATAAATTTAAATGAAAATTATATAGTATTATTTAAGAACCCCAGAAATAAGCTACAGGTTAGTACACTGGCTCACCAGATGTATCCTGGAAAGACGACATTTTTTGAAGAGGCCGTTAAGGATGCAACTCACAAGGCCTATGGTTATCTTTTGGTTGACTTAAAAGCCTCAACACCTGAATCTTACAGCTTAAGGTCTGGCTTGTTTTTCCCTTATTTACCTGTTGCATACACCATGAAAAAAAGAGCACCACAAAAATAAGAGATGTGACAATTGTTCATTGTAGCCAGATGTTCATAGTACTGAGACATGTCAGCATGTCTGAAAATAAACCTTGCATTGCTTAAGCTGTTGGTGAAGGGGCCACCACAGCAAAGAAAAGCTATACTGTGTTCAGCCTCTGATAATTTAATAGCGGCAATTGCTGAGGTTGTACTCAATGCTATTAAAGGGACTATACATCTCACAGCTTACCAGATTAAGATGGTGAAGAGGAGATGCAACATTATCAAAAAGTTAAGTGATAAAAAACTGTCTGTAAAACATAAAAGAAAACTTGTAACACAGTCTGGGGGATTTATAGGCACATTGCGTAGTGTTGCTATACCCTTTTTAACCAGTCTTCTAACAAGCAGGTGAACAGACATGGATTATGCACAAAAAATGTATTTAGTACCACAACAACAGCTGGACTTACTAAGAGGTCATCCACCCCCTGAAGAGCCACCGAGAAAGGTTGTGGAACATTGGCTAGATGCTGAAATGTGGGATGTTCTTCAAAGGACTGACCTCTCTGAATATGAGAAGGCTAAAGTATATGAGAGTGTGTTGCAATGCTACCTCACAGTTGTACATGAAGGGGAAAAAGATGTAGCAAACTTGTCATCTTTGACACCACATGAGCTAGTGTAACCACAAGATAGCATGGCAAAGCCACCTGGCACCAACGATATTTACACTGACATATTACAAGGTGTTTCTGTGCATGTCAGAAAACACACTGAAATATTGTTAAACAAACTCAAAAGGTCTGTTGGTGTTACAGACTGGAATGATCAGGGTGAATTTATATATCACGGTGTACCTGTTGAAGGGTCTCATATGTATGATTTAGTCAAGGCTGTTACTTCACAATGACACACATCTGATGCTAAAAAACCTAGGGGTGGGAACATTTTACCAGAGCTTTAGCAGAAATTAACGCTTCTGAATCAGTGGAGCCTAACATCCAAAACAGGTCTTTGATTCAGAGTGCTAAGAACAACCTCTCAAAGGTTCTGGCAGGGTTTTCTACAGCACTAATACCTGAAACCCACACACCATCACTTGTGGCCAAAATAAGAAAAACTCCTTTCAAAAAACTGGCATGGTTGATAGTGTAATGTCTTGGATAGGGCACCACATATTTTTGGTAACATTGAGTTTTTGTACATTTTTTATAAATTATGTACATGTTGACATTGATTTTGCTGTCACATTGTAAAAAATAGAGACAGTCCAATGCATTGTACAAATGGTTGTGTTTCATTGTCTCCTTACAATAAGAACAATTAGTAATTATACTCTATAAAAGTAAACTACATTTGTTAGCTATAACATACAACATGCTTTATTTCAATATCTACTAGCAGCAATAGAGCTGGTTATAATTATAACGTGAAATTACTGACTGTGGACTAAAAGAAAAAGAAGGCTTTACCCTTGTAACAATTCTACATTGATTGACAAATGTATAAACCTTTTGATCATTTGACATTAAATTATCAGAATACAACTACATCATTAAAGGTTTCACCTTTGCACCTATGATGAAGAAAAAATATACAATGTTGGCCGCAGGTCATAGATGTTATATCTTGAACCTGTCTTGGGTTAAACAGTGTTTCTGCCACATTCCTCCACAAAAAATTAATAATTGCTGGTGGAAAAAATGTAAAGTCTGGAGGAAAACCATTAAGAGTCAAAAAACTCCCCAGTAGTATGGTCAGGAAGATAAATAGCTAACCAATGATCACCAGGCATAGACTGGGGCTGTGTATTCACCACTAAAGAAGCTGGCACGTAAGTTAGTCTTTCTGAAGGTAGTTGATCACTTGCAAACCCCCCCCCCCAAAAAAAAATGTGCCTGGTAAAAGAATCTGCCTGGAGAAAGGTATCCAGTTGTTGAGTGTTCATATTTAATTGAAGTCAAACACAACATTTCATCTTTGATTAATTTCTACCACATTATCAAAGACAGCATACACCAACATATTCACAGTAGCTGGTAGGGGGTCAGCAAAACGTATTTCAGCTCTCAAATTGCCAGAGCGGATTAGTGAATAATGGTCACCACAAACTTGGTCAGAGCTTAGGTCAAAAGCAAATAATATGTACCCCTGACAAAAACCTACACTGTCTATCAGCAATGAGCTATCTTTCATATGTTTTACACTAGCGTGGACCAGGTTGATATATTCTCTGACAGCATTACCATTTGAAAAGTTAGGTTGCAGTGGTTTAGCAGGAACTTGTTCACCTTAAAATTGAATGGATTTTTATTGTACACACCACTGAAAGCATCACTATCAACAAACCCTATCACCAACAATTTGGGTATCTGCCCCAGAAACAGATTATCCTGGTTACACACACGGCTGCCCCCAGATATACTTAACACTTTCATGCTAACACGGTCAATAGGGTACTTTGCATTAGCAGCTTGTAAAGCATGAGCATGGTCAATATGTACAGCTGGTGACACTTTTACCCTTTTTTCATAAATAGATGCAGATTTAATTTGTCATTTATAATCTTCATTTGCATCACCACTAATTAAACAAAATTCATTCTTGTTACAAAATAGTTGAATTTTAACATCCACACCATTCAGGAGCAGCTTTTTCTGGAAGAAGAGGTCTGCACGAATTGGTCCAAGCAGTTCTACACTGTGACTCTCTGCTGTAAAAGTTGCATGCTTTTTAAAACCCTCATTGAGACCATTAAGAGTGGTGTTCTCATGCTGGCCTGGTGTGTCCTTATAAAATAATTCAGATGAAAATTGTGTAGACAGGGTGTCATCGCTGTAATTAAGCAGTGACTCGATAATTGCTCTGTAGGGGTAGCAGTTATTACGCTGGCTAATCAGCTGGTCACCCACCACAATAGCCACCTGGCTTAAGATGGTTGCCGGGGGGTAGTTAATTAAACTTACTTTAGCTACATCATCAATGTTGCTACCATCAGCCTTAGTGATCTTGCACAAAAGGTACAACAAGGTGTTGTTTAGGTCGACATAATCTTCACCATTGTCAGCCACATAAAATTCCAAGGGTGCATTATCACTTATAGCTGACAAGGGAGGGATTTCAACATACAGGTTTTTCTCTATACTGGTTTGGGTTTGTGGTAACATGAAACGGTCTAATTCTGACTTTCCACATTCTTGAGACATGCAGTTTACCAGAGCCATGGCTTAAAATAAGTCTCTTTGACCGTTAGTTTTACAAGGCTTTCTCTCCTTGTGCTTACGTTTCACAACTGTTCTTTTCTTTTGAACAGACCACTTTTTAATAACACTTTCACGTGCCCCCAGTAGGACCAGTCTCCTCTTCTTATTGGGCTTCTTGTAAATAATCATTCTTGCCCCATCTTTCTGTTGTCCCAGATCTGGAGTCATGAAGGAACTCACAACTTTTCCCAAGACATCTTTTACAATATTTTTAGCAGCTGTTTTAAGGTGTGGTTTTACTGTTTGGAAGCCTTTTTGTAATAGTGGTACAGCTTTTCTAAATAAAATTCTAAATATTCCACCTATACCAGCACCATACATAACAGGGGCACCATGAAAACCAGATAAGCCATGACCAGCTTGTGCTTTATAATAGGCTACACAAAGGTTTGGGTCACTGTACAACTTTTGTGACATGGTTGTCATTTAGAAGGCTCCTTTAACAGGTCAAAAATTAAACTTCACAATCACCTTGCCAAATAAGAATAACACATTTTCGTCTCGCTTATTCTTTATCACAATACTTATGGTGTTAAACTGTTGTTTGCTGATTGTATATAATCCGTCTTATCATACCGGATGGTTATGACTGCATTATTTTTGCCAGATATTTCCATGTGACTATCACCGACTTTTTGGTGTTAGACAATGTCTGCATACACATACAGTGTGTAAAAACCCCCCGTTGATGTCAGCAAAACATGGTCCTGTGCTTGCTTTTAGTTGTGGTATACCATGTGGTACACCCAAAGTATGAGCCAGATTATGGCGTGCAATAAATGCTCCACCACTAATGTTGTTAAATATTGTTTTCCATTCCCGACTGTCATATTCTAAAAACATGCCTAGTTGTACCCGGTCCTGGGCCTCATTGATGGCTGCTGTGACATCACCAACATTGTGATAATAACCTCTGGGAATTGATAATGCTAATAATGGCTTAGAAGTTTCACCTGCTTGAAATCTCCTATCTTGTTGTGTAATATTGTCCCAAGTCCTTGGGTACTGTATTTCTGACAAACCGACTTCCCATACCCCTACTAAATTAATAGGTTTTGCCAGTTTCACAGTATATTCTGAAATAGTATTTTTGGGAAACATTTCAAAAGATGCATTGCTGGGTAATGTAACGTAAAACCCATTCTCAGACATTGTTTTACCAATAATGTCTTCTCTCAACTGATGTCTTGCAAAACATGGGAGCATCCTTATACTTTCACATTTTTCAGCTGTGTGGATTCTACCCAGCTGTTAAATTTAGATGGCCAGCCTAGCCATTTTACTAAAACCAGTTTTTTTTTTCCCCAAGTCTTTTCTGTGACACTGTTTTTTCAACCCTGTATACACGGTTTGCAGTGTGTTTGACTTTTACCAGTTCTTGCTCATAAAAAGTACCTCTTATTTCTTCCCCATCATAATCTTTTAATTTGTAAACTGGTACAGGCTTAGGTATACATTCAGAAATAATGAATATCTCACTTGTAAAGTTTTGCTCATAACCTTTTTCAAATGTTTTCTTAACTCTAGAAACCCACATATGATCACCCACATGAAATTTGAAAGGCCTTTTTACACTGAGTGTAAGATCACCATATAGAATTTTCCAAACATGTAAATAATTGGCTGCTGTCACATTGCTGGGCCTCATTTTGATGGACCAGTGATAGCTCTGATTATAGGCCATTGTTAAAGCTTGTAATACATCTATGTACCTATATGTGTTAAATGCTGAAACATATCTCCATACTTTTGGTTTTAATATATGGTTAAATCTTTCCATAATACAAGTCTTAACATCATTTTATGTTGTAAAATGGTATATATTTTGTTCTTGTAAAAATACTTGAAAATTAAAATTAACAAATTCAGCCCCTTCATCTATTTTTAATTTTTTAGGCTTGCGGCCCTCTCTGAGTATCATTTTAAAAGCCTCTGTCACATCTCTTGCAGATTTTTTTAGCACTTTGGTCCATGCATATTTCAATAGGACATCAATAACTGTTAGAATAAATCGGAAGCCATCACTGTCTTTGGAAAGACTAGACATATCGACCAAATCAGCCTGCCATTGTGCATCAATGTTGTTAACAACCACTCTGTTTCTAAGAAATTGTTTCCTCACAGGTTTGTGCATAGTGTAGGCATCTTGTAAAGACAGCCACCATGTTACCTGAGTGTGGGTAATTCTTTTTCCCTATTTTGTGGCAGCACCATGTAGTCTCTGAACACCTCCTAAGCTACCAGGTGTATGAGGGTCATAATATATTTTTTTCAATAATTCCTTAACAATGACCGCTGTTTAGTAATACAGCCGAGATACCAGTGTTTTTTTCAGATGTGAAAATGTTATTATGAAACACCACACAATGTATACATCTAATTATATAACAACACAGAGCATGTGTTAACCATTGTAATAAATTGATGTTATACTGCGTTATAAATATTACAACAAAAAAAGCCAGGCCTTGTTTTGCTGTGTAACAGGGAAATTGGATGTAAATTCAGTTACACTGCTAACATCTTCCTGTCTTTGACATTTTAAACTATAACAACAAATATAAACAATGTAGTTCACAATTACCAATACTCGGCCATGAGAAACCACATCCATTTTTTCAAATATTAGTGGTAGCACATTTTGAATCGTTCCTAACACATTATTACTTAGGCACCTGCTTGTGTTCATTATTTCACACCAACGTACATCTTTTTTAATGTCACTCATCAAAATCTGTATAAACTGAAGTTTTTCACAGTTTACAGGGATACATGGAGTTTGAGCAGCATGGTTTGAAATTTGCATGTTTATCAAAGTCTGTAAAAGATTTTCTATTTTCTGCTTTTCAGACACTCTTTGGTGTTTTCACCACAGGGTACCCATCTTAACAGTTCTCACCATGCAGCACTGTGTTCCTCCTCAGAACTCCCAGCATCATACAAGTACATATAATATGGCACAGGGCTTCCTTTTTGCAGTGGGCTTTTAAAATATTTTTTACCACATCCTGATGAAACCGCTTTTTCAACAGCACTCCGTGGTGTTACACTCAACTGTTCATACAGTGTGTCAAGTCCCTTAGCAGTACATGGCATCTCTTTAAATTCAGACAAAGTATCATTTATAGCTTGTATTGTATCAAAATAGGATGCTGAGTACCCGAGTTTCCATGCTGTCAATTCGACTAGTAGCTTAATCTGACGTGGGTGCAATCTGTCACAGACTTCAGGAAAAGCACAGTCCCAGTACCTCTCCTCTGGTTCATATAAACAACTATGTCTTATCTGCGAGGGATGTTCTATGGTGCACCCCTCACAGTTTGTCTGTATGTCCTGAGCCATCAGGTCTTGCAGTAGCTCTATTAGAGTACCCTTTAACAGATCCAACATAATACTCTTTTCAGGTGGCACTTGAATTGCTGTCATGGCCACATCGGGCTTTTCATCAGGGCATTTTTCAACATTTGGTTCTTCCCACTATTCATCCATATTAACACACTTATGATTATCATGCAAACGAAGTCTCAAGAATGATTCAATCAATTCAGTTATAACAGAATCCTCTGGTGTGGCACTAGCAGATGTTGATAGGCTAGGTTCATCCATTTTGCTGTTTTCCTCAACCAATCCACACACACACAGGTGCAAAACATAAACCAACTATGGAGAAACAGCACTAGATGCTTTTATCAGCATAACCCTTCTAATATGTCCGGGGCTAACCCAGACAAGCCAACCTTTGCTCCACCCATAGCTGCATCACAGCAGTGAAGATGTGGGGGTGGGGTGGGGTGCTGTGTCATTTCTGGTGGACAGGGACATGAAAAGGGGTGGGGATGCTACATCATATCAGGTGCCCACATGGAGGGGTGGAACATTGTGTAATTTCTGGTGCACATGGGATACAGACAGCGGGGGACCATTGCATAATTTCTGGAACATGTGGAAGAGGCGGGGCATTACGTCACATGCGGCCATCAATCAAAAAAGGTCGGGACATTACATCATATCCAGCAATCAATTGTACATAATTTCCGGCAATCAATTTTTGATAGTTAGTATACATGTATACTACTTGCAATAACCTCAGCACATGGCTGGATGCACTCCTGTACCCAATGTGAAGACATCCACTGCCTTTGCCATTCCTGCTGTAGCACTGGTACTAGGCTCACTATGTTGCTGGATACCAGATCCCCTCCACCATGGAAGGCAAGCAGTCAATTGGACACTCAACTTTCTCCAGCCCTCCCCAGCTGGCCCTCTAACATCACTGGGGTACCTTCTAAACCAGAGTCATTGTGCCTGTGGAGCATTTTTTGTAAATTATTTTAATCTAAATTGTGTTCTAAAACTTCTACTTGGGAGTCTATCTCCACAGTGCCTTAATTATAAAGCCTGCATTTTATTTTATGCTGTGCTACAAACAAATTGGGAGCCTACCTCCACAATGCCTTAATTTGTACAGTCTGCATTTTTTTAATAAGCCTGCATTTATTTCAAGATGTGTGCTGCAAACACCTTGGGAATCTACTTCCACGGTGCATTTATTTATTTTATAAGCCTGCATTAATTTCAAGCTGTGTGCTGCTAACAATGCAGGAGCCTACCTCCACAGTGCCTTAATTGTGTACAGTCTGCATCTATTTAATAAGCCTGCATTTATTTCAAGCTGTACGCTGCTAAAAACTTGGGAGGCTACCTCCACAGTGCCTTAATTTTGTACAGTCTGCATTTATTTAATAAGCCTGCATTTATCTCAAGCTGTGTGCTGCAAACAACTCGGGAGCCTACCTTCACAGTGCATTTATTTATTTTATAAGCCTGCATTTATTTCAAGCTGTGCTGCAAACAACTCAAGAGCTAAATTATACTTTAAGTCTGCATTTATTATACTGCAGTCACTCCGGAGATTAGCTCAGCACTGCTTTCATAGAAATTAACTGCTTCTACTAAATGAGCCACACAAACAAAAACTGAAGCGTTGCACAATCAAATTTCAAGGCAGGCTGAACATCCATTTTGTAGCCCTCTCCCCTTTTCCTAGCCATTCCTCCACCTATCTCAATAAATGTACCCCCTTTCGCTTCCTCCACAGCTGTCAGGTGGTTGCAAGGGCCAGGAAGGTTGCAGGAGCCTTCCCCCAGTCGCTGAGCTCAAGGACAGCCCACAGGTTTGTGTTTCCAGAATTAGCCATGGCCCCAACAGCTCTGCTGACTGTGCTGTGTTTTTTCCCCACCGGCACTGTGTGCTGGCTGCCGCACCACCACCACCACCACCCTTGGTCAACATCGGAACTTATACTGTATATCACATGTGGGAAAACACCAATCAGCCCACTTTCCCATCTGCAGCCTATCTAAAACCACCACCAATGGCTACTGTGTTCTCCATCCTCACCTCCAAAGCCTAATTCATACTCCCCTTAAAATACTGCATACTTGCACTCTCAGAAACATGGCTTTTTGGACTATAAACTATAAGTGCTTGTCCTCATCACTGCCACAGTTGAATGTAAGACTTGTACTGCTGGTAACTTCAACCTTGACCTGATGGCTGCTGGTCACAGATTTCTCAGCATGGATTCTAGCCACAGAACAAATATTTCTTTATCACTGCACCCCAACAAACCCTTTGTCTCTTCCCCTTAGCATGCCCGATAGGGCCGAAATAAGGTCACATCAATAGAGTCTGAACTTCTGGCATACTTATCATGTAATGAACAAAGGCAACTAGGTCATCTGTTTCATTCCATCACAATCCGAAAATAACAATGGCATCAGCCTCCGACCTGCCCCCTTTTGTCCCTCCTTCTCCTCGCTGTGCTAGCAGGGGATGTAGAAATCAACTCTGGACCTGCAAGCACATGCATTGATCACACAAACGCTACTTAGATGGGATAAAATGGTATAAAAATTGACCACCTGAATGTATGTAGCCTCCCTGCCAAATTCACCGAGATAGAGGCCTGGGTGACTTTATATAAGCCCCAAGTACTGGGTCTCTCTGAAACCTGGCTGAAGTCTTATCATGACAGTGCCTTATACCAGTTTCAAGGCTATTCCTTCCTCTGGCTGGATAGACCAGGTAGGAAGAGAGGAGGCGATGTTGCACTGTATGTAAAGGACCACATATCAGCTGTCACTGTTGCATACTCCATGGCCACCTCCCCAAGTGAATGCATGATCAATGAGCTTACCATCAGTGAAACACAAAAAATTTATGTTGGCTGTTGTTACAGCCCCCCTCCAGCTAGTATCCAGGAACTGTCTAGCTTCCTCTCCAGTCTAGCCGGCACCACCCCTACTAGGGATACTTTCCTACTCGGGGATGTTAATCTAAACTGGGCAGCAGGTCCTAACCCTGACTACACAGCCCTACTAAGATCACAAAACCTGGAGCAAGTAATCTCTACCACAACAAGATTCAATCAGCACTCACCAATCCACTCTATCCTTGATTGGATTATAACAAATTGATCTGACCTACTCCTCCAAACAGGCACCATGTCAGATGCAATAAGCAACCACACCTCTACATACATCATTGTAAACACAAAGACAGTAAGCCCTCCACCAAAACTACTGTCTTTCAGAAATTTCAACAGCCTGAATCATGACCTGGTAACTAGGGTAGCAAAGTCCTTTGACTGGTCCTCCCTATACCAAAGTGACAATGTCTCCTCTGCTGTCACCCTCTTTACCAGTACCTTGCAGAAAATGCAGAATCAGTATTTTCCCATCAAAACCAGAAGGGTTAGAGGTGGCTGCACAAGCTGGATAACTAAAGAACTGCTACTTCAAATGAAGGCCAGGGATTCTAAATGGAGATCATTCAAAGAGTCCCCATCTCCCCGGCTATGGAACGCCTACAGGCAGCTGCGAAATGCCTGTAAGCAGCAGGCAAAGTCACTAAAAAAGAAATATTTGACTGAGCTCCAAAAGAACACCCTGGGGAACCCTCATCAATTCTGGGACTCAATAGGATCCATACTACATCTTAAGACCAGCAAGCAAATAACTGAACTCACTTCCCCCTCAGGCACCATAAAAGACCCTGTTGACATTGCTAACCTCCTAAACACTATGTTCACTGACCTGACCCCGTACCTAAACAACCTCCTTCTTCACCCCCCTCCAGCCAAAACAGAAAAGGCAACCCCTTCACTACCCCCGTTTCTACTTCAGGGCCATCGGCACCAAGGCTATCTCAATACTCCTGAAAACCCTACCTTCCAGTGGTAGTCCAGGAAGTGATGGGGTATTCCCTGCCTTCCTGAGGATCATCTCCCCAGCCTTTGTCAGACCTCTAATTCATATTTTTAACCTCACACTGTCTACCTCAACAGTGCCTGACACCTGGAAACATGCAAATGTGGTTCCCATCTTCAAGGCAGGAGACCTCCCCTAGCCCCGGAGAACTACAGACCCATCTCCTTGCTACCACATCTTAGCAAACTCCTAGAGAAAGTAGTCCATTCCTAACTATCTAAATACCTCAATAAGTATAACCTCCTAAGTCCCTTTCAGCATGGTGTCCGCAAACACCACAGCACCTCCTCTGCCATGGCAACCATTTCAAACCATGTCCTCAGACACATGGATATGGGCAATGCAATGGGTGCCATTTTTGTTGATTTGTCAAAGGCATTTGACCTAGTTGATCATCATCTTCTTGTCACCACTCTTGAACAATTCAGCTGTGCCCCTGGACCTGCAACATGGTTTCGCAGTTACCTCACAAACAGGTCCCAATCCATGCTCATAGGTAAAGTTGCCTCAGCTTCACTTCACACCTGCACCTGAGTTCCTCAGGGATCAGTTATTGTCCCCCTTCTCATCTCCATGTTTATCAATGCTCTACTGGTAGATAGCCTAAACTGTAATACACTCCTCTATGTGGAAGACCTAGTCCTGTACCACAGTGATAAACCCCTAGAGTCCATCTTCTCCACTCTCACTAACAACTTTACTGCAGCTGAAGGCTGGTTCGCATCCAGAAAACTCCTAGTAAATGGGAAAAAGACTAAGGCCATGCTCTTTGCAGCCAAGCCTTTCCTAAATAAAGCTGCCAAATCAAATTCCATACTCACTGTATGTACACCCACAGGACCCCCACTAGAATAGGTCACCTCTTTCAAATATCTTGGTGTTATTCTCAACCCATCACTTACCTTCTCTGATCACACAACACAGACCATAAGTAAGATCAATCAGAAGCTAGGCGCGGCATACCATGCAAAACATTTGCTATCCCTTGAAGCTCGTCTTGCCATTGCACAAGGCATCCTTCTCCCCCTCCTGAATTACTGCTCCCCATCTACTCCCAACTATCCAGAAAGCAACTTTCCCATCCCATCATGACTTATAATGCTATCTGTTGCTTTGTTTTCAAAGCTCCCTCATTAACTCATCACTGCTTACTCTACCAGCCCCTTGGATGGCTCCATCTCCAGGCACACTTTGACTATGCCACAGGCTGTCTGATGGACAGTACTCTCAGAAATTAAAAACTCTCCCCCTGTGCTCCTCTTCTCATAGACAAAATGGCCGCCAGACCTATTATGGCATCCTTCTTTCAAACCCTTGAGGTTCCCCGTGTCTCAACAGATATGGGCAGTAAAGCTTTCTGTTTCTCTGCCCCCTCCCTCTGGAACAGTTTTCCTGCACCCATCAGTACCTCACCATCCCACAAGTCTTTCAAATCAAACCTGAAGGCCTGGCTACTGGCATCATCCACCTGTAAATGCTTACTGGGCAGTGCAGTAAGCCAAAAGGCACCTCAATTTTCTACCACTGACTAGGACTGCATGTCCCCCCTCCACTCTTTCCCTACCCCTGCCTTTTCTTCTCTAGAGCTGAATTCCATACAGTGACCTCCCATGATACATCCAACTGCACCCTAAATAAATCCCTTGCTACCAACCGGCTCAATGCATCTTTCTCCTCACCTACACTTACTCAGCTGGTTACTACCCCTCTCCTCTGAATCATGTTCACTGGATGTCATGCCCTGCTTGCCACCAACTCTCTCAGGTTAACTAGCATGGCACTTAGACTAGAGGTTTCTATGCCAGTTAGGCTTAAGCTGCTTCTTGTCAAATTGAACAATGCACACTGCCTCTCCTTTTGTACTACCACCTGTATTTCTCATGTTACCTTATTTTTCTGCCAGGCGTGTATACCACATGTAAACAATGGATGTCTCAGCATCCTTTGGTGTTTGTACAGTATAATCAAATGTATATATTGTCTTGTGCAGTTTAATCAAATGTGTATCTTGTGTATACTACTATGTATCATGTCGCCATGCTGTGGCCTGGGTCATGACTGAAAATGGTCCCCTGGATCAGTGCACCAACCTGGTTACCAAAAATAAATAAATAAATAAATAAATTTCCTTAGCGACATACCCTCAGCCTATGTTTCCTCACACATTCACAAGTTCATGGATGACTTCATTCTTTTTATCTTCAGAGCCTTGGTCCATAGCTGGAACCAATCTTACAGGTGACGTTAACAATGTGCAGTCTCAAGAAAATGTTATCCATGATCTTTCTCAGTAGGTGGAGGTTTGAAGGCTTTACAAAATCTCCTTCATTATAACACTGGATAATGCCCTTCCCCCAGAAGAAATCCCCCAGTTCAAACACCTTGATGTGTAACAGGGTTGAAATTCTAATTTCCCCTCCCACATTAATGCAATCCAGAAAATGCTGCTTCCAAACTTGGCATGCTGTACTGCAACAAAACATATCTCCCACTCAAAGTGTGCCATACAATTATCCTTAAGATTATTAATGTATTTATTTTGAAATGTTTCACTAGGAAAGACATACTGAGCTACTATAGCTCATTTCCTGATGTGTCATGGGGGAAAGGGAATAGGGGATGCAGTATTGAATGCAGAACAGAATACTGAATAAACATAGAGTTAAGACTGAACAAATAACCTTAACAATTAGGGCAATAATGACATTTTATGGTGTAGGCAGGCAATACTAGTCATAATACATAGACAATATTCGTATACACACATTAGTATTGCAGTCCTGTATGTAATCATATACATACACGTAAAACACTTGAGCATATTTAACTTAATTACTCAAGGGGGTAGTAGGAGAGGACTGGGAGGGAGTAAGGAAGGACCTAGACAGAATAGTGAGAAGATGAGATTGATTGATAGACAAAAATGGATCTGTATCCCTCCATGATGTAAATTCCACATGAGAAAAGGCTGGAGAGAAAAGGAAAAGAGTGGGGGGAGAAAAATACTGGCACAGAGGAAGTGGGTGTGATAAGCTGAGGAAAGGGTGGGAGGAGATTAGGATAAAAATGGGAAAGGAAAGAAGGTAGAAAGCAGCAGGGAGAAGTGGGCAAAGTGCCTAAAATTCACTATGCATAGTATTTTGCATAGAACACAAATTTCGCTTACCACTCCACAAAGCGAAGTGAATAACTACATATCTCGAAGTAGCATAAAGTTCCCATTTTTCTCTATGGAGGTCATGTTACTTTGCTTTGTTTTCTATTGACTTTGTGTTACTTCCCCTTGTTTTTGTGCTCTTTAAGGTGAATTTTGCAGTGAATCCAGGGATGTAAGGTCACATGGGCTCTATATTGTCTTGCACTGCCTCAGTTCATTGTAGTGTGTGTAGTGGGAAGCTGGAGACAGTTTATTCTCAGAGCTCTGAGATTCAAACCCTCTAAAAACCTTTACAAATGCCTTTTTGCCACAGAGTTTTGTGACAAAATTTAGTAGATCAATTGTAGTAAATCCTGATGTAGTTATATCATCGAGCATTTGTTGATGTTTTGCAAATATTGAATGTTAATTTAGTTGATTCAGTCTCTGTACTGAGAGAGACTGTAGAAATGTATTTCAGGGAAGGGGCTAATCTGTGGTGTAGAAAGGAGAGTAGTGAGAGAAGCATTTTTTCCTACTGTTATTGGCTACATACCTCTCAACCTGCCTCATCACAAATCAGGGACAAGGCTTAAAATGATCAGGGACAAATTACCAAAATCAGGGACATATCTGAAAAAATAGTAATATTAGTTCTAGAAGCTGTGTACAATATGCCACTTAGTATGTATAGCATTTTCCTAATGAGAACTAGACCGTAACACCAATGGCTAGCATTATTTTATGATTCAAATCCCTACTCTTCAGTAACAGAAATGCCAAATTTAGGAGGGACAGAGGAAATTTCTGAGCAAAATCAGGGACATCTCTGAAAATCAGGGACAGTTGAGAGGTGTAGTTGGCTATTTTCTATTATTTTTGTGTTGAAGTAGACACAGTACAACTTCACTGAATTGTTTATAAATATTTTCTGTTTGCTGGGCAGTTTTTCAGTCTTTTTAAAGAACTGTCTGTGTTGTACAGTACTGAATATTTAAAGTTTCTGTGCTTGACCTTTAATCTGTGTGTGTGCTGTCAATTGATATGCATTTCATTTTGTCACCACAATAGTAGTACTCTGAATTTCTAAGCCTGTCTGCAATTTATTTCCCTACTTCTGTGTAGCTAGGTACTGCGTCTCTCTCTCCCACTTACCCCATCAAAACAAGGTATTGTTTTTTGACCGTCAGTTTTTTGAAGATTGGTTAAGGATTCAAGGACAGGTATTGTGTTGTGCTTGTGCAGCTGCATTCAGTGTTTTGCTTCTCAGCCACCCAAAAGTGCAGAAATATCAAGTTGTTGTAAATTATCTGTGTCGTCTGAAAAAATGTCCACGAAGAGACGGTCAGGCAAAGCAGTTTCTGGCTGTGGTGCTGCTGCCAAGAAGACTATAAGCAGTGGAAGTTGTTGTGAAGATGGGTCAGGTTCATCAGGACTACCAATGGTAGCAGTGTTAAGAGTAGTCATGGTGATGGTACTACACAGCAGAAGGGAAAGGTAGCATTTGGTGCAAGTAAAGGGATTTGTCTGATTATGTTTTTCATAGTGAAATCAGCTGCTTCAATGATGTTTGGAGATGGTGTTGCCCCTGCTATTAATAAAGTTAGTGAGGGCATGGTTTATAACAACATGAGTATTGCTACAAGTTCAACCCTGTTAAACTTATCATGTAGGAAAAATGTTGCTGAATCCTCAGACTTAAGAGCAGTTGATGTCCCACTACGTACAGTACTTGAACATGATTCTGATCATGATGATGACTCACAGGCTCAAGTTTCCACTGATGTTGATGATTGGCCATCCAAACATTCAGACATTGATGAAAAAAGTGTGGATGATAATATTGAGGCTTTTTGTTGAACTTGGAATATCTTCACAGGAGGACAGCCTCCAAAGTGAATTAGTGGATGATGATTATGATGATGATGATGCTAGCGACCTCATTTGGGAACCAGAAAAAAAGAAAGTGAAGGTGGCTGTTTGTAAGCAGTCTGTTAGTCAATTGCCCCCTCCTTAAAGTTCTGCTGCAGCTCTGTCTATTGATAATGACCCTGCATTAATAGTCATAGACTGCGATGTTCAGTCAAAGTCCAATTGTGCACAACAGTAGAAATTGTGCATTACAACCTCCATTTCATTGCCACCAAAAGTGCAGTTACATATGCAGCAGTAGCACCAGCAGCAACATGTGAAGAGTAGAGCATCCAAGTCCCTAGTTTGGGATTTTTGTTGTAAAAGATGTCAACAAGGAAACAGTGGCAATCTGCTAGCATTGCCAAGTGTGAGTGAAGCATGGTAAAAAGGGTAGCCATTTGGGCACTGGGGTCCATCATATTCATCTGAAGAGCAGGCACAAGGCACTGTGGACACGTTACCAGAGGAGAGAGAACACCGTAGCTGGGCATTCATCCTCAGCCACCTTAGTGAACATGGTATCCCCTTCCATCAGTGTAAGTAGCCATGTCAGTAAAAGTGGTGAAATAACACCAGAGGATTTCTACAGGCATGAAGAGGATGATGATTTGGAATGTTCAAGCAGTGATCAGAGTAGCAGTGGCGGTCCATGTAGTAATTCTACTACATCAACCTCTGTGCTTAAAACAAGGAAAATAATCACATGTATTGGCTTGTCACCTGTGCACCCACCATCACACATCCAAGGTACCCCATCCGTGTCAATTAGCAGAGTAGAGCCATTTGGTATGCCATGTGCAAAGCAACAAACAATGCAGCCCACATTGCACAACCTTTTTGTTTGCAACACTAAATACCCACCCAATCATGTAGATGCACGTGACCTTAATTCTGTTGTAGCAGAAATGCTGGCAAATGACCTTTTTCCATGTTCCTTTGAGGAGAATGCGGACTTCTGGTGCTTTGCTGCATGCGCATGTTCTAAATGGAAGGTCTTGTCCCAGACATACTTTTCCACCCATGCTGTCCCTGAGTTATATCGGACAGTGACAGAATCTGTAAGACATGCCCTTTAATATTCCACATCACCTTACATTCACTTAAGCATGGATATGTGGACAAGTGGCAAAATGGTGGGTAGTTTCTATCTGTGTATTACTGCACATTGGGTGCAGCTACTTGGGGTTGTCTGTGATGGTGGGATGAGAAAGCAGTGTAATAAGTCAGACTGTGGTGGTGGTAGCAACCGTCATAGCATTAGACAGCATGATACGCTTGCAATGCATAGCGTAGCAAGGTTGCATACAGGTGAACACATGCTAGACTTGCTACTGACAGAAATTGATAAAAGGCTGCACCCCCTGTCCCTAAACACTGGCTTCATAGCTAGTGATAATGGATCAAAGGTTCTGACGTATATCAGCAATGGTGGTTTGTGCGGGTTCCCTGTATGGCCAACTGTTTAAATCTGGTAGTACAGGAGTTTGTGCAGTACCCTGAAATAAAGCAAATGCTAACTATTGCATGCTACATCTGTGCCCACTTTGCACTTTGAAAACTGGCTTCCTGCCTGTTTAACTACCTTCCTGAATCATGTGACCTGCAGACCTGCAGAGACAGTCAGGCATGTGATTAGTGGCCTGTTTTTCAATGACTTTGCCTTATCAAACTGTAACTCAAAGTGAACTCGAAGTGGACAACATGAAGTAAAGTGAAGCAAGGTGAATTTCAAGTTTTTAATGGACAATTTGCATAGTGCTAGGTGAATTCGAAGTGGACCACTTTAGGTTCACTTCGCCTGCAAATTAAAAATTTGCTGCATCTTTAGTAATGTCAGAGAAGGTAGGACAATGAATGAGTGGACAGGGCAGAACAGATATCTATGGGAATGGAGTTCCAAATGTTAGGGAAGTGATAAGAGGAGGCTGTTCTCCCTGCAGAAGAGGAGTGGAAGGGGAGGGCAAGAGTCCTATGGGGGAGTTGTGGAGGGAGTAGGGAGGGTCATATTTTATCTATTATATTTTTCTATTTATTTTTCCAGGATAACACCATTGACATGCAGCATTTTGTTCCTAGCAAGGTCCTGCCTTTACTGGTATCTGCAGCTTTCTGAACTGGAGCACTATGTGATTAACTGACTTGTTCAAGGTCATATAAAAACATATCACTGGCAGGAGAAGGAATTGTGGTCTAGCAAGTCTGCCCTGTGAGGTTTTGTATTTCTGTTTTTCATCACTCTGCATCTTTCTCATCTATACAAAATACATGTACATCGCTACTGGAATAAGGGAAGCACAGTGCCCCTTCATAACCAGAAAGGTAGACTGAGATATTGAAAAGAACAAAAACAGTGAAGGTGCATGCTGGAAAGAATTGCCTCTTTCCTTTGGTTCCCTCCCACAGGCGCCAACTAAAATGTCTCCATTTTCCCCCTTGCTCCTTCATACCCTCTTCCTGAACCATTCCAGACCTGGAACTGAGCAATGATTCACTAACCAATCAATTGGGTTCCATAATCTAGTTGTTATCTTGTGTTGATTCTGTATGCTATTGATTTATTTATTTATTGGGCAATCTATTGTAACTTTGACATTACTGTCTGCACTGCTATTTGATTAATGCACTATATGTCACTGTGTATGTAGTTGTCATTATTCAACCTGGTTTGTTTTTCTGTGTAACTGTGCTCTCCCTATCCCTTCCCCTGGGTCACACCTGGAAATGAACCTCAGGTCAGTGTGTCTCTCCTCGTCACCAGTTTTCAACTAAATAAATAAAACTATTACTGCTGCTGGAAAGGCAGAAAATCAGCAAAACAAACTGACAAAAAGCAGAACAAAAACAGACTTGGAGCAGAACTAACAAATTAAATATTTATTGTGAAACCAAACTGCATTGTGAACGTCCTTAGCTTGGGAGTCTGTTTCTTTCTTCTGCTGTTTTCACTCTCCTACTACCAGGATTGAACATTCTTGCCTGCTTTTTATCTCCCTCTTATATGCTCTCTCCCTGTAGGGCCCCTCATTTGCATATACACTGAACACATAGCTGTCAATCAAGTAAGTTATCAGCGATCTGATGCTAGGCATGCTGGAACATGAGATGCCACAGATTCTGTATACAGTACTTTCTTAGAGCTGTGTTAACCATAAGTAAGTAGACTAGAAACAGGCCAGGGAGTGAGAGATTGTTTATGCACTCCCTCCCTTGAAACCCTGTGGTCCCTTATAAAGGTTCCATATTATCTAACTCTTCTTGCATAGGGCATTGTGTACCAGGTCTCCCTGTGCCCTTGCAAGGGGAGTCAGCTAATTTGACTTCTACCTATGGCCAGCACAGGCAGGAACACTTAAGAAACTTGAGGTGGATCATGGTAGTCTTGCAGGAGGGTAAGACTCTGGGGCAAGAGACGGGGGCCACAGTTACACTATAAGACTAACTGAGCACCACCTCTGGGAGTTTTAATGGATTGCTGGGATTCTACATGAAGTCCCTTACACACACACACACACACACACACACACACACACCTTCTCTTCAATATACTGTCTAATACCTTACAGGATTACTTATCACACTTATCACAGACATAGCACATCCCGCACCTCAGGCACTGGTAACTGAAAAATACTCAAGATGACTCATATCTGAAAACCTTTAAAAGTCTAACACAATTCACAACTAAAATCATGGTATGCTGACTCTCTCTTCTGATGTGGGCATCTTTCTCCTTCAGCCTCCTGCAACAAAACACAAAAACATAAACCACAACTCACATTTGACTCTTAAAGGAGATGGGAAATGATTTGTTGTTGTTTCTGCCTGTTTATTAAAGAGTCTTGTCTAAAAAATTGCCTCAGAATTTTTTTTTTTCACTATTCAAACACTAATTTCATGCTGATTGTTATCAATATATTCATATAGTGCTTTCACTGCATGATTGGCTTCTCAGCTGCATTGTTTTTGATTGGGAGTCAGCGTGCGTCAATCTTTGAAAAGCTGATGTCACTGACTCCCGATTCAGTGTGGAGTCAGATGCAGAGTGCACACTTTATTACTTAACTATATTTCTGACTCACAACATAAGGAACAGGTGATACAGTAACTGAGCATTTCAATTCAAATTAGAAATTGTTGTAACACTAACTGCAAGTCTCTGGGAGTTAGGTTGGTTCAGCACAAACTATGTTACAGTGGTTTTTATTCAAACGTGCCTGTGTCTGTTGCATGCTGTTCAGATGGAAATGTATATTTTATAAATGGCAAATGAATGAGAGAAGTTACAGTACTGTTGTGGTTGCTTAAGGAATGAAAAAATATCCTTTTTTTTAGTTCAAGTCCCTGTCATATAAGGCAATTTGTAATCATCATTTGCACTACACTTGCTGCTTTGGCTCTACTTAGTCTGAAGGCCAGCTATATTCAAACATTTAGTCTGTGTGTATCATACGGATGCTCACTTGTGGATTAGGGAGTGGCAGTTGCAGGCTTAATCAGATAAACAACATAAGTTTTAAGGATTTTTTTTTAAAGAATGTTTGTGATTATGGCGCTCTCTGCTGCATATGCTAGAAAAGGCTATAGATGCACATGTGACCTAGTATCAAATTTCGCAGTATACACTGGTCCCAGGAGTCTTGTTTCTCCAGTTCAAAAGTCTTTCCAAGCTGAAACAAGGTTAGTCAAATAACAACAACATACAGCATTCCCTATTTACCATACTCATAAGAAAGGATTGGGAGACCACTTCAAGCTTCATAACCATAATGGTTTATTTCCTATTGTTACAATGCTAATGCACAGGCATCTAGTATGCCTGAAAAGATTGTCTCTAACCTATTCTGGCTCTGAATCTATACTCACTTGAGTATGTCTGCTTGCTCTAACGAGAGGGCCATGGAGTGCCATGGATACCGACCAACACAATCACCTTTACCAGGTGAGTAAAAACCCATTGTGTTGGTCATGTATCCATGGCACTCCAGACATTACCTCATGGCTACTTAAAGCAGCAGTAATCTTCCCATCAGGGTGGGGCAGAGCAATGAACAGTGTGTATATGAGGAGGCTGCCGAAAGAACTTTGGTGGCAAAGGAGGCTCTCTGTTTGTACAGTGCCTCTAGTCTGTAATGTCTTGCAAATGTGTGAATGGACATCCAGGTTACTGCTTGCCATTTGTCCTCAGAAGATGCGTTGGCTCTTTCAGCCCAAAATGTGGCAACTGCCATGGTAGAATGCGCCTTGATGCCCTCTGGCGGAGTGACATCCTTGAGTCTATATGTCTCTTGAATTGTCCTCTTTAGCCAACTGGTGATTGTAGTCCCTGAGGCTGCCATGCCCTGTGTATGCCCTTTTGTTATGAAGAAAAGCCTTTCAGTCTTTCTAATGCTATGAGTCCTGTCAATATATGTTGCTAAGGTGGTTTTAATGTCCAGGTGATGAGGGACTGAGTTCACCCCATCTCTCCCTGAGTGTATAAGGCTGGGAACTCTAGAGTCTGTTCCTTGTGGAACGGGGATGCCACCTTCAGGATGAATGAGGGTACTGTTTTTAGAGATACGCCGTCCGGGGTAAAAACGGTATAGGGTTCTTTGCATGATAATGCCCCGATTTCACCTACCCTGTAGGCCGAACATATGGTTATGAGGAAGCAGGTATAGCTCATTGTCTTGAATGGGTTAGAACGGTGGCAGCACCACAGCATCTAGCACCAGTATGAGGTCCCAAGGTGACACAGTCTGGTTCAGGGTCTCATCACTTCTACCGCTCTCATAAACTTGATGGCATCCAGGTGTGACCCTGGACTATGTAGGCCCACTGGTCCTATGACTGCAATTATAGCAACAAGCTGTACTCTGAGGGAGGAATGGGATAGTCCTTTCTCAATACCCTGTTGAAGGAACAGTAAGATGGTGGACATGTCTGCTGAAATGGGGTCTGTATTCCTACCGCGGCACCAGGCAGAAAAAATGTTTCACTGACATCCGTATGTGGATGTGGTGTATGATCTTCTGGACTGAAGCATGGTAGAGATGACTGCGCTGTGATAACCTGCTTTCAGCATTCTCTGCCTCTCAGCTGCCAGGTCGATAACCGGAAGGAGTCCGGTGCCAGGTGGGTCATTGGACCTTGAGTCAGTAGTTCTGGTCTGCATGGAAGATGCCACCTGTCTACTGTCATGGCCATGGCCGTGGAGAACCATGTTCTCCATGGCCAGTATGGTTCAATTAGAATGATGAGTCTCTGAGACACCCTGATTTTGGCCAAGACCTGGGGAATCAAAGGGATTGGTGGGAAGACATACACCTTGTCCTGTGTCCACTTCTTCGACAGTGAGTCGATTATCTTGGCTTTTCTGCCCCTGTATCTCGAGAAAAAGGTCTCCTCTTGGCGATTTGCCTCCACGGCCATGAGGTCTATAGTGATGGGTCCCCACCTGTTCTGTATTATCTGTAACACCTCTGGGTGGAGTTGCCACTCTCCTGGGTTTATCCGTTGTCGACTTAGCCAGTCCACCCTGACATTCAGTTTGCCCACTAGGTGTATCACCCCAATGTGTCTGAGGTGGGTTTGTGCCCATGTCAGCACCTTTGAAGCTTCAGACAGCATGGTCCGACTCCTTGTGCCTCCTTGTATTGACAGATAGGCCACTGTGACTTGATTGTCTGAGCGTATGAGGATGCTGCATCCTTGCGCGGTATTCTCGAAAGCTTTTAGTGCAAGAAATAGGGCTCTCATCTCCAGGACATTGATGGAGTGCCTGACTACCACTGGCGTCCATTGGCCCTGTGCTGTCTGGTGACCCAGACATGCCCATGAAGTAATGTCTGGAGTGCCATGGATACCGACCAACACAATCGCCTTTACCAGGTGAGTAAACACCCATTATGGCACTCTCTGCTGCACATGCTAGAAGTCTGGAAATATGTACCAGTAGGCTTTTTAACATGCAGGGCTCTACACTGCATTGATCAGTGCTGATCAACTATAGTATTGCCTTTTTTGTGTGTACAGGCAACCCAAACGTCATCCAAAACAAGCACTCACTGAAACGGTGTTCCCTGTTTTCCTGGGTTCACCATTTCTGTGAATCATTGTGGAATGGATCGGGTGGCAATGTAATCAAACAGGAGTGCTCACATCTCCCCTGGAGAAAATCTCATGAGACCCTCTGGGATCCCATTGTGCTTACCTAAGTAGTGCTTTCCCATATTTGTTCTCTGTGTACTGTACCCAAGTTCAGCGAAACAAATCTTCTGATGCAATAAAGTTGAACTCAGGAAACTATGTGATTTTAAGTACTGAGGGCTAAAAAGTACAGTAAAAATTCTCCAAATATGTATAAGTACATTCCAAGTATCATGGCTCCACTTTCTGAGGACTTTAGAAGCATTTTATAGCTAATGATTCTTAAAAGTAACTGCTTTCCCTGAGTTCAGCTTTTCTTTGTGTATCTGAAAATATATGCAGTTGAACTCGGGTTGAACATGCCACACACCGAAATCTCAAGCTCTCTTGGCTAGCCAGAAACATGGCTAAAACACCAGAAGTGCCAAGGGAGCTATGGAGACATTGGCATGTAAAGCTGGGAGAGAGCGCAGCACAGGGAGTGGAGGGAAACTCTTCGGTGACCATAGTATTTCAGGTAGGCACCATGCAAAAGTGACTAGTGTGTCTGAAGACTGATCACTACTTTAGAATCACTGCATGACTAAGGTGGTGAAGGATGCACAATGCAAACTACCTTAATGCAAGAAAATGGGCTGTGCAGGTCGCCAAAGGGCAAGTCGAGTTTGCATCTTTTTTTTATTCTATAAGTAGTGTAAAAGAATGTAGGGGGGGCTGCAATAGCTTCACTTAGTGATAACTGAGTCTTGTAGTTTAACGAATTGTAGTGAGTTTTGAATAATACATTGACTCAATTTGCTTTATACCCTGGCGTCAAGTGGAACCCATCCTTTCACCTCCCACTAAAGATCTTATTAGCCACCTACATTTCCTCTTTATTCTTTGATGACTGGCATAGTCCTCCTCTCCCTTCCTTGGCTGGCCACCAGCTGATAAATGTAAACTACACTTTCTTTTTTATTTATTTATTTTTATTTTATTTTAGTTGTTTAACCAGGAGTAGCACACTAAGCTGAAAGCTTTTTTACAGGTGTGACCTGAGAGAACAGGGAAGTTAAGTGACTTGCTCAGGGTCACACAGTATGCAAGTGGAAGCTGTGGGATTCAAACCCAGTCTTTCTACTTTGTGGTTTACATATGTCAGTCACCGACCATCTGAATAGGTGAGAGGAGGGCTGTGCCAGTTACTGAAGAATAAAGAAGATATGCAAGTGGCTAATAATATCATTTTTTTTCATTATTTCTTTATTCCCTTCCCTGGTGACCGCAGGCTGGCCTCTCCATTGAGCTTGCTACCTGAAACTGTCCACCACTCCCCTGGTATTACAGAGCCCCATTTCTCCCACATATTTCCCCCCATGGTGCTGCTGGGAAGGGGAGGGCTGTCCTCCTTCCACCCAGGGCTCAGTATCCAGATCGGGCTTCCACCAATCCAGCAGTGGAGTGGGATGCTAGTTGGCTGCAGGGGTTCATGGAGTCTGGGGTCACCCTTGTTCCATTTTTCATCCCTCCCCTACACAGCTATGACTGCACGCATCTAGATGAACCTGTGTGCCATGTAGCCAGGTTTCTTGCTTCTCTAATTCATGGTGTTGCCACCCGACCTCCACTAGGAGGAGGCCAAGGAGAGGGACACCCTTCCCTCCCTCCCTTCCTGGGAGAAGAGAGCTGTCACTGGATAATCAATCCTTTCCACCCCCTGCCAATCCCCGGAAATCTGAGCTCATTCCTGAACCCGGATCACTGGCATGGCATGAGGTGTGGCATCCAGCGCTTCAACCCTCAGCACCACTGGGCTAACCTTGGCTAAAAAGATCTTTAGCAGGAGGGAAGGGGATGAATTCCACTTGACACCAAGGTATAAAGCAAACTGAATCAATGTATCATTCAAAACTGGCTACAATTAGTCACACTACAAGATTGTTCACTATTATTGCAAACAGAAATGACTGCAACCCCCATCCCCATCTACATTCAGTGGGAGGGAGGGGGGATGGTTGCCAGTTCCTCATTTTGAATTATTTTTTAAACGATTGAAAATGGTGTAAGCTCAAAATCCCAAAGAACAGTTCCAGTATTTTTGTCTGGTAGGGGTGTGTGTGTGTCTGTCTGTCATGTGTGTGTGTGAGTGTGCGTGTGTGTGTGTGTGTGTGTGTGTGTATGCATATGTGTTTGGGGTAATCAACAACAATACAAAATAAAATAAAAATAAAATGAGGACCAGTGAAAAAGGATAGACTAGGAATATAAAAGTGTGATACATATAATTCCCACCAGGCACTTATGATAAATCCCAATACTGACGCTGTATTGGCAGCATGAGGGGGTGTTGCACTTGAGGTGCCATCTTTCAGATGAGACATTAAACCAAGGTCCCATCTGCCTGTTCCGGTGGTAGTTCAGGTGGATATTAAAGATACCATGGCACTTCTCAAAAAGAGTAGGGAATTTTTTATTGAGCATGGACTTCAGACAAAATATGATCAAAAATGACAATAATATTACATACAAAAGTAAAAACAAGAAATGATAAGGAAAAATAAAACATAATAAACATAAAACATTAAATCATATTTCATGGGGGCTTGGCCCATTTTTCACAATTAATCCACAACAGTTTTACTTTTTCACCATTACATTTTTTGCAATCCAGTAACCATACTTTCTGCAGTGAGATTCTAATGTTCATAAGAATTTCAACATATGTAACGAGTTTTTGCTGGGTTACCAAACACAACATGTTTGCCATATGTAATGCCTGGTTATGGCATGTATTATGTATAAAGTTTCTGCGCAACATTTTCCCCATCCACCATTGGTGACCCCATATATCAGCATAGGGTATATCAAATTAATAAGCAGTGGTTCCTCCCATTCCTTAGCTAAATATGACCAGAATTGAGGAATATATGCAGATCCTAAAAATAAGTGTTCTTGAGTCTCTTAGTATTTGGAAACAAGAATGTCTTGCACAGTATCTATCTTGAAGCTGCTTGTGCTTGTTGTTATTTCTAACATAAAGCTTGTCATGTAAGCTTAACCAGACTGAGTCCCAAATGAATTCAGGAAGTCTTTTTGAGGTTAACATGTTAAGGTTAAACTGAAGCTTATCTTTGGGGCAGTCTGCTAAAGAAATATTTTCCTTACTCTACTTTTGGATGATATGTGTGTTCATACTCTATCTTTAGTCTGTATACAAGCACTAGAGATACCCAATTTAATCAGATTCTTCATCTGTTCCTGCCCATACCTGGAGAGACCAGGGATCCTATGGATTGTCCCAGTTTTACCATGTGCCCAAGCTGTTAGGCAGGGGGTAATCCAGTTCATTACCTGAGTTTTCCAAATTTTATTACCTGACTTTAGAACATGTCTGAAATTATAAGCTAGAAATACACTACAGTAAAAAGCTGCTGGATTTATCATACCCAGTCCCCCCTTCTATATTTTTTATAAGTAATTTCCCTTTTAATGGGGTTCAATCGACTACTCCAGAGGGCCTTGGAAAAAAGACACTGTATAAAGAAACAAAAAGTATTTGTGGAGGGGGGACAAAAATAAAGAAAGAATGGTAAAAGGAGTGTTTTTATTAATAAGATTCTCTTTTTCTTTGAAATCTGTTGACCTTTCCATGTACTAACCAATCTATTTGCTTTATGTAAACCTAGGTCCCAATTTTGTCTAGCCATGTCTTCTCATCCAAAGGTAATACCTAGATTAGACAGTGTCCCTCTAGTAATAGTTATACCTGCAAAGGTTGCCCCATCTGGTAGAGGGGTTTCCCCTAGTGCAACTCCAGAGCTTTTGGAATAATTAATTTTGGATCCTGAGCATAGTGCAAAGCTTTGGCAGACCTTTGTTAGGGAGTCAGTATTTGTAGATGGGTCTAAACATAAAACCAAATCATCTATGTATGCAAGTATTTTTACTGGAGGGGAAACTGGGTTGAGCACCAGACCTTGTATCTGATCATTTTATCCTATTTTTCTTAACAAAATGTCTGTTCAGAACACATATCAGAGAGGTCTGAGAGGGCATCCTTGCCTTACCTCCCTTTTAACCTTTGCCTCTTTCCCTGTCCAACCATTAATATCAGGGATGAGAGTTGTGTTTTTATACATCACTTATATCCAATTAATGAAACACGCAGGGATCCCATATACTTTAAGCACTTTAAATATATATTCATGAGATATTCTATCAAAGGCCTTTTCTTGATCAATTCCTAGAATGTACCCTTGCAAGTCATTTTTTGCAGCCTTTTGAAAAATCTCCCTAATCATGGTTAAATTGTTATATTGGTATCTGCTGGGTATAGCGCATGTTTGACATGGGCCAATTACTTTATCTGCTATTCTGATAAGGCTATTCAACAGGATTTTTAAATCCATGTTTAGTAGGCTTAATGGCCTCCAGTTCTTTAAGTTTTCATGGGTACCCTTTAAGAAAAGTAGAATTAAGGATGCCTGGTCCATGGTTTTAGACAGTCCCCCGTCATTTAGCATGCAATTAAACACTAGTTCTAAGGCCGGAGCAATTTCCTTCATGAAAGATTTATATAGTTCAGCACCCACGCCATCAGTGCCTGGTGCTGTCATTTTTACGTTTGCTTATAGCATTCCTAATTTCTGCTGTAGTCTCTGTCTTCAGCAAGGATCTGATACAGATCTAAATCATTTAAGTTACCCTCATCAGTCAAGGGGGCATTCCCAAATAACTCCTTAAAGGGGCACTGTCAGCGTTTGACTGTCATTTCTGGCCAAAATCAAACAGGGTGCCTCTTGACACAAACCTACTAAACATATGCTGCAGAATACTCCTATATATAAAAAAGGTAATTTTTTTAACAGTTTGGCACATTTTCAAACAAATACCTTGTCACTAATCCCGATCGCAATGCCTTGTGATTCCAGAAGCACATCCAAGTCAGGACCCCTGTCGGGGCCACGCATCTGTCATGAGTGCATTCCTGAAGTGCATTTATGTCATACACAGCATATGACATTACACTGTGCCTGTACCCCACATGATTCAAAAATGCTCCATTTATCAGTGCCATCAAACAGAGCACTTGGAATTCTTTAATTCATATTTTTATGTCATGGCCGAATTCCCGCACATGCACACTGATGGCATGCTCTTGCGCATGCGCAAGATCTTTAGTCATGCAGTTGGTGCACATGTACATGATTTCGGCCACAATTTAAAAATAAGAATTAAAGTACTTCCAGTGCTCGGTTTGCTGGTGCAGATAAATGGGACATTTTAGAATCATGTGGGGTGTAGGTACAGTATAACACTATATGCTGTGTATGAAAAAAATGCACTTCAAGATCATGCTCATGGCAGATGGGTAGTCCCGACCTGGATGTACTTCTGGAATCGCGGGGCATTATGGTATGAAAAGGTATCTGTTTCAAAATGTGCCAAACTGTTAAAAAACATTACCTTTTTTATACAGTATATAGGAGTATTCTGCAGCATATGTTTAGTAGGTTTGTGTTAAGAGGCACACTGTTTGATTTTGGACAGAAATGACGGTCAAACACTGACAGTGCCCCTTTAAGGTATCTGTCTACTTGCTTTAATATGCCTTCAGGAGAAGAAATAATAAAAGTAGGGGTACATTTTACTGAAAAAAAAGAAAAATCAAAATATCCAAACAAAAGCTGAAATCATACAACATCACTATACAACATCAAAATCAACTAAACATTTTTTTCCCTTGCTTAGGTTATTGCTGCATCTGTGTTTGTGATCCATGGCAGCTTCTTCCACAATTCTCCAATCTCTATTGTTGACAATGTTTACACTCTGAAGCATAAATTAACTGTAAATCTTTTTACATTTTTTTTCTTAATTCAGTGTATGTACATTCTTTCTGTTGTAGGGTGAACAAAAAATGTGCCATCCAAATATTCCACTTAACAACAGTGAAAAGCAGATGCATTGTACTCAAATTCCATCTATCCCAGACTGGGGAAACATTCCCATACATAATATTAACAAACACAGTTTTTGAGAATAATGGTTCATTCCAATATCTAGCTAAATGTGCCCAACACTCTTTAATAAAAGAGCATTGAAAAAAAGGTGTTCTGTTGTCTCTAGGGTATTTATACATTGTAGCCTACAGCATATCCTATCTTGAACCTGTTTATATTTATGATTGTTCTTTACATTTATCCTCTCATGGCATGATAGCCAATGAAAATGCCACATGTGTATTGGAATTCTTGGGTTTCTCAACAGGTCTTTAAAGGAGGTTCTGTATTGGGGAGGGCACAAAATAAAAGGCTCAGGGCATGCACAAATAGATGCTTGTAGATTTTTATATAATATTTTGTGTGTAGGAGATGCTAAAATCTGCTGAGGGGTGACCTTCCATTGTTTCAGTCTTCAGAAAGTCTCTCTAATACGCTATAAGGTGTCAGGGCCTTGCACTATCTTCAGAGAACCCTGTTCCCATTGTTGGAACCAAGTTTTACAGTTGTCATACATCCAGCCTTCCTACCACTTTTGCATATTAATTAAAAGGGGTTTCAAGTTGGTCATCAGAAATATGCTATTAAAAAATAAAATGGGATTGAACATCCCAAGTCCGCCTTCTTTTTTAGGTAAGAATAGTGTATTTTTTTTTTATAGGATTAAGGCGACTGACCCAAACTGCTTGAAAAAAAGACTTATGATGGTGGTTTCTATTTTTTTTTTTTGGAACTGGAAATATGTAACTAAGATATAAAAAACAGTTATTAAAAAGTTTTTTATCAAAAAATTATTTTCTTTTTGCCAATTTTACTTTCATTCCACTGAGAAACCTTAGATTATTCTGTTAACATTTTTTCTTCCCAGTTCAAAATATCCATGCCTGGAGGGCCAAATTTAATTCCTAGAATAGTTAACATATCAGATGAAATCCGGATAGGTCCTACAGAGTTCCCCTGCACTGGGACAGTGCCTAATGCTAAGGCATTACATTTATCCAAATTTAGAACTGCCCCTGATACCTTTCCAAACTCAGAACATTCAGAGATAGACACAAGAACTGATGGCTTATCATTTACTATAAGCAAAGCATCATCTGCATATGCCGAGGCCTTGGGTGGTACCTGCTGATCTGGCCCTACTACAGACTGAATGGACTGAGACAAGTTCTGCTTTCTTAATAGTGGGCCTATTAAAAAGCCATATAGGAGGGGGCTCATTGGCCACCCCTGCCTTACCCCTTTTTTAATGGGCACCATAGGCCCCAACTTTCCATTAGCTAGTGGTACTATAGTTGCTGTTTTGTACAGGGATTTAATCCAATTTACCATTTTGGATGGTATTTGATGATGTAATAAAGTTTGCCCATAAAACTCATGACAAATTGAATTGAATGCCTGTTTTTGGTCTAAAGACACCACAAACCCTAGACACATGTTTGAATACCTTTAGTGATGATTTCCCTAATTAAAATGAAGTGGTCTTGTATTCTCCGCTGAGGAATGGCACAGGTATGTTCTGGGGAAATGACCAGATCTGCCATCAGCAATAGTCTACTGGTTAAGATTTTTGTTAGAAGCTTACAGTCTGCATTCAACATGCTAATGGGCCTTCAGTTATTTAATTTAGCCTCATCTCCTTTTTTGTGCAAAAAATTAAGGTACCTTTATTAAAGCTAAGTGACATTTTTCCAGTCTCTAAGAGTGCATTAAAGACAGAAGTGATTTCTGTACTTAGGCTCTCACCTAAAATTTTAAATAACTCATTTTGGAGGCCATCTGACCCAGGTGAAATATCATTCTTTAAATGATGAATTACATCTAGCACATCCCCTTCTGTTATTGGTCGACCTACCTCCACCACCACCACCACCTGGGGAGAAGCTATTGGTATTGAGATATCTTGTAAAAAATCTCTAATTTTCTGCAAATCTGAAGGAATCTTCATATAAAGTTTTACAGAAAAGTCAGATACTATGTGTATCATGTTGTCTAAGGAATTCTGGAAGACCCCAGTCTGGTCAAATAACCCAGTCATGAATTTCTTCCCCACTTGGTGCCCATTATAACGAAAGGGACATGTTTCTTGCTTTTTCCCCTGAGTACCAAACTTATGCTGTTGGAAAAGTAGTGTAGCTTTCTGTTTTGAAAAAGCCATCATAACAGCCTGCACTAGCCTACCTGTTCTCCCAGGTCTTGTCTGGTAGTGTAGGCCATTGTAAATAAGTTTTGTAATAGCTGGCGCTTTTGCAAGTATGCAAGATAGGCCATATTACATCTTTCTTTTCTCTATTTTTTAAGAAGTCGCAGGAAGTCAGATTTTGTATCTTCACACCATAATATAGGGCTTTCATAGCAGACCAGCACTGATTTTCTAGTTTCTAAAAATTGCCCTAATGTATTAAGAAAGGATTCATCTTTTAACAAAAAGGTGTTTAACTTCCAGATACCAGGCCCTTTGATACGTGAAGGGTTCTCTCCGATAAAAATAGTGTTTTTTTTTGTGGTCTATCAATTCTAGTTAATCCACATGAGCATCTGAAATGACAAGATTTTGAGACAAAAAGACATTGTCTATTCTTGTTGCTAAAGGGCCCTTTTGAAATGTCGGTGTATGTTTTTTTGTATGCTCCAAATAAGCATCTCGTAACTTTGCAGTGTGGATAATAGAATTTAAGGAGCGAGAATCACAATATAGTTTTTGTGTTTTGGAGTGCATACTTTTGTCCTGAAGGCTCAGGCCACAGTTAAAATCACCGGCAAAAGCTACACTTTTAGATGTGTGTAAGAAAGGCTGGATGTAAGACGTTACCTCCGTTCATGCTGACATCATCTGGGGGGCATAAAGATTAAAAAAATGGTAAGAGTGCTTTTGAATAATGGCATCAAGTGTTAAAACTCTACTTGGGACCACATCATAAAGTTTCAATAACTTAAAGTCAATTGAATGTATTAATATACCAACCCCAGAGCATGGCTTCTGGCTAACAGACCAAAACGAAGGCCCCAGTAACCAATGTCTTTGAGCCTGTTTTATTTCTTTGAGAAGTATGGATTCGACCATCTTATAAAAAAAATCACACCTAACTGTAATGTCGTGAGGAAGGCCAGTACTGTATTCCTTTTGCCTATCTTCTTTATACTATTTACATTAATAGTATGGAATGCTAAAGCAGAGCAAGACATTTACTACAGTATATACTAGGGGATGGGGAATACTAGTAAGCATACTCATTATTTCCTCCTTCCAGACCCACCCACACTTTTCATTTTTGATCTTGCTTTACACTTCAGAGCGCCTTTACCTTTGGAACACACTTCTATATCTGTTGTAGCTTCGGGATGAGAGGAGGGGATAGATGAGGAATCTGTGTCTTCCCCAGACTCTGTAGAAGTCTCATGCAAAATATCATAAGGATTAGACAACTGTATAGGAGAAGTTCTAACAGTTTTACTCGGGGGGGGGGATAGCTTTTAACTTTGCTCTAGAGGAGCACCTACACACAGTTTGAGTAGGTTTTGGGTGGGGGCATAGTCTCTTGTTCTGTGGGTTGGGGTTCCATTGCTGCTTCATTTGGCAAAACCTCTTCCTGACACCCTACATTATGAGGGGTGGAACTCTCTATCTCTGTAGTAGATAGAGTTTTTGTTGCACTTCCAAGGATAATACAGCAGTGTTTGAGGTTGAGGGCCTCTCATGGTCGGGGTGGGGCTGAGCTGTATTGGGCCTATTTCGAATTTTATTTTTTTGGGCGTGTGTAATTAGGAATTGTTGATCTACCCCCCCACCATTGTGATGTTCTTGGTTGTGAGCAGCCCAGGAGCAGTTTTGGAAAGCGTGCCCTAATTCATCACACAGGTTGCATCTGCATTCATTTAAACAGCAGTACTTAGGTGTCCCAATTCCCCACATAAATTGCACTTCACAGTATCACAAACACTGCTAAGATGTGAGGGATCCTCACACCTATAGCAGGCCTTTGGCTGGCCAGGATAAAACAACACACCCCTGTCCCGGCCTATAAAAAATGAGTTTGGTAAAGGCATTACCCCTGAATCATTGGATTTCAAAAGAACTTTTAGTTTCCACCCCCCGGTCCATATATTCTCTGTGTCCAAGATAGCTTCAGGGTCCCTCATTCACTGTGCAATGAAGCTTAAGCCAGTAAAGAACATCAGCTAAGTCCACTCCCTCATTCTGAAATAAAATTGAGATAGTTCTGTATGCAGGCATGGTTAGAGGGATAGCTAGAAAAGGGCTCCATAATGCTGAACATTTGAGGGAATTATATTTTGTCCAAAACCTCTCTAGGCCTCGAGAAGTTTTAGAACTTACATCAAATGTTGTCTCTCCTGAAATGTGAATAAGAGCATATATTTAATGAGAAAAAAACGTAATTGAGTCTTTTAATAGGGGCCGGGCCACAAATACTCAATCTGGAGGTTCAGGCATACTGCCAACATAGGAAAGCCTAACAGCATTGTGACGTTTAGCTGAAAGAACAGGTAAACGGAATAGTGAAGTAAAATCTTTTTTTGCCTGTCTGGCTGTAAGATTAACAGAGCTTCTACTTGTGTTGATGTCACATTTATTCTCCCCTCAGGGAGTGCAAGAACAGGATTCCGGGTCAAGCTTAAACCATCAGGAATGGCCAGCGGGTCATCTTGTAGACTTAACCCTCCTTCCTTCTGCACAGAGTCAGACTTATTGCTTTGCCCTGCAGCATCCATGAAATCAGCTGGCTTTGGCATTCTGATGGGGGACTTGCCTGAAACCCACTGCCCCAACTCAGGCTTCTTCTCCCACTCCATTCCTTGAAGAGCTTTCTCAATAGTCCATGAGGTGGAGCCGGAGGCCTCTTCCCCTGTAGAAACATTCATAGCAGACTGTGTAGTTTTAAAAGAGGTACTCACATTTTGCACTGAATCATCTGCCACAGAGCAAGCAGTCGCAGTCTCACTAGAGTCCTTGGTGAAAAATGGCACCTTTAAGGCATTCTTGTCATTCTCCAGCTGATTCGCACTGACAGTATTAGCCGAGCTGACAGCCTTAGACCTACGGATTTTCTGCAGCAGTGACGACTTTTGCACTCGAAACCTTCACTCCTCAGCTTCCAATAAGCGCTGTAGCTCCAGCTTTTCTTCAGATTCCATTTTGGATTTCTCTACATCTGAACTGATTTCAAGCAATTCGGGTTCTGAGCTAGTGTCCATACTTTCATCTCGATCCTGCTCTGGTAAAGATTAATTTTCTCCAATAACAGCCATACCTTCTTGCATAACTGTGCCTAGTAAAACTCCCCTTTCCTTATTTAGCTGACTCTGTACAATTTGAGCCATAGTCTCTGCATTTGCTGAGGTGTGAGAGGAGACCAATTCTCCCACCTCTACAGGAACCTTCCTCCCTCCTGGATGCTCATCCACCATCTTGGATGGGCTGAAGATCCCTCTGTGGTGAGCAGGGGAATTTCCACTGTGTCCTGGCCAAATTTCCCCCCCATTCACTAAAAATACCACCAACAGCTCAATCTGGTTCAAGGTCAGTTAGCATTCATCTGTATCCCCCTCCCCTGGGTTGTGCCTGAAAATAGGCAGACTTTGTCTAGTGCACTTACCTGGTCAAAAAAAAAAGAAACAAAACTAAAAGCTAAATATAATTCAAAAGTAGCTAGTGTTAATGCGGTCCGGTTTTCTTCAGTTTCAGTCGGGACTTCATCATAAGATGAATCATTCTAATTTCTAACTGGTGGCTGAAACCTCTGTAATGTCTCATATATGTGTTGGAATACATTATGATCAGTAGTACAAACAAATACTGTTAAATCTTTACTGTCTTTGGTTGTCAGTCCAATACTAAGCTAAATGATCTACTGATGCCATGACTGAACTGAAGGGGGGGGGGGAATGACATCCAGAGTCTTTGACACTAATTGAGGGAGTGTCAGTTCGTGCAGACAAAGTAAAAAAAAAAAAAGTGGAGTTTTATTGACCACATGTAACAAAAAAATCATCAGATTGGTAACTGGTTAGAGTAGCGCAACAAATATAGCACAAGAAAAACAGTGAGGTCCAAATGCCACCAGCGGGAAGGAGGCAGCGTGAGGAAGTATTTTTTCATGGATAGGGTGGTGGATGCATGGAATGGCCTTCCTGAGGAGGTCATGGGGTCAAAAACAGTAGGGAAATTTAAAAATGCATGGGACAGACATAAGGCAGTTCTAGTGGGATGTAGGAGGAAGTAGGCTGTTGATAAAATTAGGATCTGCAGCTTATCCAGTAGGTAGGGAAATGGACAGACTGGGTGGGCCAAGTAGTCCTTATCTGTCATAAAAGTCTATGTGTCTATGATTTTATGTTTCTATGTATCATGGACAGTGACAGGATTAAACAACGCTGTGCAATATGCACTACCCAGGTAGCTGTCTGTGGTACTAGGAAGAAGACAAGGGCTGGGGATTTGAGAAGGCTGGCCGAGATGTTCTCATGGTGGAAAGGACTGAGATATGGAGCAGCTTGGCCAGAATGGTGGTGGAGACCAGGGTTCTAATCCTGGTCTCTGAGATGTTGTTTTTCCTCTGTAATCCAACTTCGACTCAGAGCTGATTATTTTAGCTATATGGGGTGAATGGGGCACAGCCCTCTTCTAAAATGAATGTTTGGACTGGTAGTAGTCATCAGTGTACTTTGCGAATGCCACCAGTGGCACTGCCTTTACTTGCAGCATTTGTTCCTGTTACTGTTCTGAACAGCACAGTATGAACGGTGCTGTTATTGACAGTGCTGTTCATACATGTGCTGTTCAGACCTTGTACCCATCAGATTAATATTATAAATGACATTCTGCCAGCCTGCTGGCACAACGTTATCGGTATCACTAGCGACTCGGACAACCCAGGTTTGGAAGTGAGCCTGAGGCATTGGTGGGCTGGCCGAGGGGAGGAGGATTGAGCATCTGTCTGACCACTCTACTCCACTGGGGGGGAGGGGGAAGAGCTTGGTACTTGACTGTCCCCTGGTGGAAACCAGATGAAAGGCAGCCTGAGCCACAAGAGGTGGGAGAGACGTGCACCTTAATGTCAGTGTACACTACGTCTCCAAGAGGACAAAACAGAAAATCTTCTGGTTGTGCTGGATGACTGCCAGCCTCTGCAGGCCCTACACCTGATGACCCAGGCATGTCCCAGAAATCTGGATCCAGGCCTGGTGGGTTTGGGAACTCCCCACCACCCTGCCACAGAGTGCATGCCATGGGGAATCATAGAAGAGATAAGTCCTGGGGGAAGTTGGGGTGATGGGGCTGGGAGGACCAGTGGGAAGGAGGGTCAACCAGGATGGGGGAGCAGAAAAAAAATAAAATACAGAGAATAATGTATGGGCAACCATACACAACAAGGCTGTGTTTCCATCAAGGGGTTCAGATAACATGGACCTCGATAGTGAAGCTTGAGAGGTCCATGCAGTCATCTCAACCCCAAGATGGAAAAACATGGCGAGTTGTCTGTGGTTGCCCATATTTTATTTTATACACAGTAGTATATGGTTCTGTGCACAGAAATCACAGAAGTATTACCTTCCTAAATAAAACAAAAGAAAATACAAAACAACTTGCCATTTCTTTGTTCTATTTTACTATCAAAATTAAATTTATAGACAAGTTAAAAGGTACAAATCTGGGCACTGGGTAGTTAGTAATCAGCTAGGTGCCGGACAAATGAAGAATTTAACACTTTATGACTGAACTGTGCTGAACAACTGCTTGGAATGCACACAACAGCACCTTGGAATGTGCACAATGGTTTAGAATGTGCACAACAAGGTAATTGAGTAGGCTGATTTTTATACAGAACAAAGGCCAACCATATACTATAAATAAATAAATGACATTCTACAGTGGTTATTTAACAGACCACATAACATCCCATACAACTAGAATATAATCTTTGTTTTATAAATTAGGGCTAAAACTTGGATGGATGTATCTCCAGATAAGAAGTCTATACTTTAATCTTTGCTAAAGGGTATGTGTATGTGTGCTTCCTGCTATATCTCCCTTATGAAGACCCTGTTCTGAGTCTCAGCCATTAAGGCTTTCCCTGAAATGCTCCCTGCTGAGCATATGAATAACACAAAGAGCTATAATGTACCAGGTTCTGCATCTTTTGCCTTCTGTTGCAATGGATTTGATTCTGCCTCTCACTGCAACATGCCACACTCCTCAACAGTTTTCTCTTTCACTGGAAAAAACTGAAATGGGCAGCTGATGCCACTCTTCTACAATGGAGTGAAAAAAGGCACAGCGAGGCTGATTTGTCCTGCTGGGCAGGGCAAAACTCAGAGGTACAACCCCTCCTGGGAATGTAGACATGGTGATGAAACAAAATGGCAGCAGTTACTAGAATTTGAACACAACAGGTTAAGCTTGTTGAATATGCCAGATGGTAACTGGAGCACCTTTGGTGCAAACATATCCCAGAGTAGTGTCATTCTCGATGCCCTACAGGGGCATGCCTCAGTCAGCTAGTGTTGGAACTGACTCAGGAGGGAACAATCTTAGACCTGGTATTCTCAAATGGGGACGGAGAGAGGATCTCAGATTTAGAAGTGGGTAGCCATCTAGGAACAAGTGACCACCAAGCAGTGTGGTCCATGATAAACACAGTCATAAAGTCAAATCATACAAAAGTGAGGGTACTGAACATTAGGAGTGCTGACTTTGGAAAAATTGGCGAGTGTCTCAGAAAAGCACTAGCAAGTGGGCAAGAAAGAGGGGTGGAGAAACAATGGGGAAAAAAAATCAAACTGCCATCACAGAGGCAACAAGACTGGTGAAGCAAACAAAAACAAATCAAAATGAAGGAAAAACACATTATGGTTTTCAAAAGAGATGGTGGGGAAGGTTAGGGAGAAAAAGACAGCATTCAGGAAGTATAAGGAAACACAGAAGGAGTAGGACAGATAACTGTACCAGTTAAAGCAGAAGGAAGTGAGGAAGGCAGTCAGAATAGCAAAGGCATAAACCAAAGAAAAGATAGCCAACTCAGTTAAAAAAGGGGGATAAAACATTTTATAGTTACATTACGGAGTGAAGAAAGACCAAGGGAGGGATAGTGAGGCTTAATAAAGGGGAAGGTGGGTTGGAAGAGGGTGACAATGAAAAAGCAGGGATACTGAATGAATACTTCTGCTCAGTATTCACAAAAGAAGATATCCAATCAAAACAAGCACTCTGGATAGGGGGGTCGATACCAGTCCATTCACAGAAGAAAGGGTACTGAAAGAACTCCTAAAACTGAAGGTGGACAAAGCAATGGGGCCTGATGGGATTCACCACAGAATTTTAAAAGAACTAAGGGGAGAACTAGTGACACCACCGACTACCCTTTTTAACAAATCATAGGAGGATGGTGTGGTACCTGAGGACTAGAGGAGGGCAGATGTGATTCCCCTTCACAAAAGTGGGAGCACAGTAGAGACAGAAAACTACAGACCTGTTAGTTTGACCTCATTGGTAGGAAAAAAAGATGGAATCACTTCTGAAAGAAAGAATTGTTGAGTACCTAGAGGCCAGCGGGGCACAGGACCCAAGGCAGCATGGAGTCACAGCGAGAAGGTCATGTCAGGCAAATCTAATAGATTTCTTTGACTAGGTGACCGAAGTGGTAGACCATGGAGGGGCTGTGAACATGGCCTACCTTGACTTTAGCAAGGCATTTGACAAAGTCCCACACAAAAGATTAATAAACAAGTTAGTCAGCCTTGGAGTGGATCCCAGGGTGATAGTCTGGGTAAAAAAATTGGCTGGACGACAGGATACAGAGGGTAATACTAAGTGGAGTCCAATCTGAAGAAAGGAGTGTTACTAGTGGGGTACCACAGGGTTCAGTACTGCGACTGGTCCTTTTTAATGTCTTTATAAGTGACATTGCAGAGGGACTGGAAGGAAAAGTATACATGTTTGCAGACAACACAATGATCTGCAGCAGGATTGATATACAAGGTGGGGTGGAAAGGATGAGAATGGACGTGGCAAGGTTGGAGGAATGGTCAAAAGTATGGCAGCTTAGATTTAATGCAAAGAAGTGCAAAGTAATGCACCTGAGACACAAAAACCCAGGAAAGAGTACACAGTGGGGGCGGAGTACAACAACAAGAAAATGGAAAGGGACCAGGGAGTAGTCATATCAGATGACCTAAAGGGAGGCAAACAATGTGAGAAGGCAGTAAGGAGGGCTTGGGGGATACTGGGATGCATAGGGAGAGGCATCACCAGTAGAAAACAGGAGGTTGTTATCCCTCTGTACTGACAGTTGGTAAGACCCCATCTGGAGTACTGCATGCAGTTCTGGAGACCCCATCTGCACAAGGACATAGACAGGATGGAGGCAGTCCAGAGGAGGACAACTAGAATGGTGCAGGGTCTGCACTAAAAAGCCATATGAAGAGACTAAAGAAAGCAGTATGTATACCTTGAGGAAAGGAGGAGATGGGGACATGATAAAACTTTCAAGTACCTCAAGGGAATCAGCAAAGCCCTAAAGGGCAGCATCTTTTAGAAAGAGATGTGTAAGAACAAGGGGGCAATTTGAAGATAGAGGGGGGACGGCTCAGGGGCAATGTGAGGAAGTATCTTTTCACAGAGAGGATGGGGGACACAGGGAACAGCCTTCCTGAGGAGGTCATGGGGTCAAAAACAGTGGGGGAATTCAAGAATACATGGGACAGACAAGGTAATTCTGGTGGGGTTTGGACGGAGTAGGCTGTTGGTTAACTATGATCTGCAGCTTATCAAATAGGTAGGGAAATTGACAGAATGGGTGGGCCAAGCAGTTCTTATCTACCATCAAAGACTATGTTTCTATGTTTCTGTAAATCAATTCATCCTCTCCCTCTCCTCAGGTGTAGTGGTGTGGATGTGTCTTCCTCAAACTTGTCCATTCGTAACTAGGTATAGTGATATAGAGCCCATTTTGCAGTCCCTCTACATCTGGTTACACCACTTTGTGGATACTTATGCTATAACCTACTTCTTAGATCTTTAACATTGTAGCTACCACCTTGTAAATCTCTTCCCTCTACATCAGGTGTTTTGCTGCTTCCAAGGGAACATTTGGCCTTGAGGAGCAGGACCCCATCTTTGGCCTCTTCCACTTTCTGACAGATGTGGGTGTAGCAGTATCCACATTCTGTCTGTATCTTATACTTTATGACTCTAAGCCATACATGATTTAAACAAATTGTGAGGCTCAGCTTTTCCTGGGTATGACCATATTACATTCCACCATACCTCCACATTCTCTTTTACATTGCCCTCCTCACAGGCAGGGGGAGGCACAACAGGAACTAAATGGCAAGCTTTTCAGTTTCTTCTACAGTTGCTACAGTCTCCCCTTCTGGTTCTTCTGGGACAACTGGTGCAGGGTCCACAACAACTAGTGTCAGCTCTTGTAGGGAATGAATAATTCAGAATTAACAGGCGACAACTATGAAACAGTCATTTGAGCCCTATGGAGAAATCAATTTCCAGCAGTCTTATGCTAGTCCACATGGGAGCTAGTGAGATACCCACCTTCAGACCTCGAGCACAAAATACTTGACCCCTCGCTTGTAGTTAAACCCACCAGGATGAAGTACAGCTAGAGATGCAGCGTAATTTAATTTCACTGGCGAAGTTCCGTTGGAATTGGTAATTCTGCCTTTGAAATATTTTGCCTGGTGCAAAATACAATGGTAATCATGCAAAGGTTATATACCGCTACCATCCAATAATGCACGGTGCATGGTTGTGTGGTAGCAGTATACATGTTATTCAATGGGTACTGCGCACCACGTGTCATTGCACGGCAGCAGTATACAACCTTTGTGTGATTACCATTGTATGAAATTCTGCCTGCGAAATGTGGAATTTTGTGGGCAGAATTTTGTACAGTGGTAATCGCGCAAAGGTTGTATACCGCTGCTGTGCAATGATGCATGGTGTATGGTTGAGCAATACCCATTGAATAACATGTATACTGCTACCATGCAACTGTGCACCATGCATCATTGCATAGTAGCAGTAGGGTGGTGGTGTTGGGGGACTTAAACATGCCAGGAACAGACTGGGAGACTATGACATCCTTGGTGGCCAGGGGAACAGAGGTTGTTGGATGTCTTTCAAGATGCGTTCCTAAGTCAACAGGTGGGGGAACCGATCAGGGAGGCACGGGTACTGGATGTGGTCCTGGCAGACAGTGACCAGATTGGAGACCTGGAGGTAAGGGACCCGTTGGCGGGGAGTGACCATGCCACGGTCTGGTTCTGCCTGGACCTAGGAGGGGTAGAAGGCTGCACAAAGACAGAGGTAACTGACTTCAGGGGGGCGGATTTTAAGGAAATGGGAAGGATCCTTAAGGAGCATTTGGATGTGATTGGGTCAGACATGGACGCTGACAGTAGGTGGGAAATCATCAGGAGATGGGTGCAGGATGCTACCAGCACCTGTGCCAGAGTAAGACGAAAATGCGGTAGGGCCCAAAAACCCTGCTGGTGGACCAGGGAGGTCCAGGAGGTGGTGAGGGGAAAGAAGGCAGCCTATAGGCAATTCAAGTGCTCAAGTAGTGAAAGGGATTGAGGGGAGTACGAACTGATGGCTAGAAGGGCCACTAGGGTGGTGAGGGTGGCTAAGGCAAGGAAGGAGCAGAACCTGGCCAGGGAAATTAGGAGAGGGAACAAGGGGTTCTTTAGATACAGTGGGGAAAAATGAAGTGTGAAGGGGCAGACTAGCAGGATTAAAACAGGGGAGAGATAGGCACAAGACCTAGGGGAGCAGGCTGAGGTACTAAATGAGTACTTCACCTCAGTTTTCACTAAGGAAAATGGGGGTGCTGCATCATACATGGGAGGAGACAGTGATACTGAGGAGGGAGGAACCCTTGCCGATCGGCAGGTCTGGGGAGAGGGGGAGGCATCACTGGCAGGAGGGGGGAAAGGCTAAGCAGGGAGAAGAGGTAACGGAGGTGGAAATCACAGCAGAGAGAGAGAGAGAGTGAAGGAAGCCCTCGGGTCCCTTAAGATGGAGAAAGCACTGGGGCTGGATAAATTACATCCCAGAGTGCTGAAGGAACTTGCTGATGTCCTGGTAAAACCCCTGGTGGAGCTTTTCACCATTTCTCTGAGGACATGGTGGGTGCCCCAGGACTGGAATGTGGCGCATATAGTGCCTATCCACAAAGGGGGGATCAAGTGAGGTGGCAGGGAACTACAGGCCTGTCAGCATGACATCGGTGGTGGGCAAGGTGATGGAGGGCATTGTCAAGGAGAGGCTGGGGGGACCTGGAAAAGTCAGGGTGCCTGGATGATAGACAGCATGGATTCATCCCAGGGAAATTGTGTCAGACAAACCTTGTGGAGTTCTATGACTGGGTGACGAGTGCCTTGGTCCTGAGTAGACCAGTGGACGTCCTCTTTCTAGACTTCAGCAAGGCATTTGACTCTGTTACTCCTGAGGGCCTGTTGGATAAGCTGGAAGAAATGGGGGTGGGGAACCAGATGATCAGATGGATAGACAATTGGCTCCAGGACCGGACCCAGAGGGTCGTAGTTGGTGGGATAGTCTCATCCCCAAGGAGGGTCATTAGTGGGGTCCCACAGGGATCAGTCCTTGGGCCCCTCCTGTTCAACGCCTAAGTCTCTGACATAAGGACAGGTATCAGGAGTGAGATGAGTCTCTTTGTGGATGACTTAAAACTGAGGGCGGTGGTGGATGGGGAAGAGGGGAGGGTGGCCCTACAGGGGGACCTGGAGGCTCTGGAAAGATGGTCTAGAAAGTGGAAGCCGAGGTTCAATGCAGGGAAATGCAAGGTACTGCACTTGGGGGCCAGAAACCCAGGCCACGTGTACACCCTGGGGGGGTGGGGGAATGCTACAAGTCTCGATGGCTGAGAGAGGCCTGGGGGTGGTGGTGGATGTCAAGATGTACAACTTGGAGACTTGTAGGAGGGCAGCAGCCAAGACCAACAGGATGCTGGGATGCGTCGCTAGGGGGATCACCTCCAGGAGGAGGGAAGTGATACTCCCTCTGTATAACTGCATGGTGAGGCCACACCTTGAGTACTGCGTATAGTTTTGGAGGCCACACTTAAAGAGGGACATTAAACTCCTGGAGAGGGTCCAGAGGAGGGCAACCAAAATGACTTGGGGCTTGGGGGACAGGACCTATGGGGAGAGGCTCAAAGAGCTAAATATGTACACATTGGAAGAGAGAAGGGACTGGGGGGACGTGATAGAGGTCTTCAGGCACATGAAGGGGGTAAATAGGGGAGGAGCAGTCAGGGTGCTTTGAAGGAAGGAGGAGGGGGCAACTAGATGGCATGAGTGGAAGCTGAAGGGAGGAAGATTCAGGGGAGAAAGGAAGAGGTGCTACTTCACTGAGAGGGTGGTGGAGCCATGGAATGCGCTGCCCAGAGGGCTGGTGGAGGCAGAGACGGTGCAGGGGTTCAAAAGGGGGTGGGACAGGTACAGAGGAAGGATTCTGGAAGCAAAATCCAGTGCAGCGAGAATATCCGGAACTGGGAAGGGAGAAGCCAGAGAAGGCGAGGGGGGCAGCAAGGTCAGCTCCCAGGGTGGGGGCTGAGCAAATGAGCAGACACGAAAGACCGTTAGGCCTATTCTGCTGGCATTTTAATATGTTAGTATACAACCTTTGCGTGATTACCACTGGATTCACACCTGCTAAATATTTTTCAAAATGTACAAATTTCATGACATATTTTGTGGGGCGAAAAGCACAATACTGCAGAATTCTGCAGTAGTGTTACTGCAACAAACAATTTAGTTTCAATGGGAGTTAATCCCATTTGTCATGCAGTAAACCTGTGACACTGTGCTTCATCCTGGCGGGCTTCACTGTATATTGTTGGTCATATCAGAAGGAACAAAAGACCCAGCTCTTGTCCCACTAGGACCAGACAGAAAGTCCAATTGTAATCACTGAGCCCCTGCAACAATAGACCTCTCATCCCCACTTTCTGGTTTCATTATTTCTTTTGAGCCTCACCATCACTTTAATTGGGTTGTCACCTCATCCACTGTTGATCTCTCTCTCTCACCACTCATGGCCGTAACCCCCCTTGGGTCCAACTGGGGTGCTAGGTGCTGGCTCCAATCCAGAGCCTTACACTGCTGGTGCATAGGCAGGCAGGGAACCCCTGGGATCTGGGGCAACTACATCTACTGGCTCAGGCCACTGATGACTGATTGTAGCACTGTATGAAGTCAGAATATCCTTGGCCACCATCTCATTCTGCCTTGAGGATACAAGAGTATAGCTGTCAGCCCAGATGTTTCACTCTATGTTGGTCACATGATGAGTGACACTCACATTTCTCACATGGGAGAGGCCCTCTGCCAGGGCAGCTGTAGCAGTTGCTGTGCATCTGTTTCCTTTACCCATGCTACAATCCAAGCATTGCTTCTGGCCTCAGACAAAGAGTGCAGACTTATTCTAGTAGCCATTTCCTCACTCTCCTTAGTACTCTGTAGGTCCCCAAATATTACCACCTGTTAGTTCACTTGGGGCAGAGAGTGGGTAACTTGAAACTTTTGCCTGCAGGACCTCTAAATGGGCACGTGTGAGTGAGTGGAAGAGAACATTACAGACCTGGGGTTTAATGCACCATGCTACTGCAACCTTTATGTTACATTTATTTAAACAGTGACGTTTTCCCTTTTTATGTTTGCTTGCACGCATGTGCAAGAAACATAGTGCGGTGATCCATAATGCAGTGCCATACAGTTGAAAGAGACAGCACCACTTGAGTAAGCAGCGCCCCCTCACACAGACATGCGCACACATGCATATTGCATGCTCATGCGCTCCTCCCCCCCCACGCACACACTGTATAGCCGATGCGGGTGCCCAATCCCTCGTCGGCTCCAGCCCCCCCTCAAACAGCCTTTACAGCCGCCATGCTGGGAGCCCACCCCAGCATGCCAAGCATCCAGCGTCATCTTAATAATAAAAAACAGTAAACAAAAAACTGTCCTCGTTGTCTCCCTGTCCCCACCCACACCCACCCACTGCGTACCTGCCTCCCCACCTCCCTCACCCCATACTTACCTGCAGAGTCTGGTGTGACGATCTTCTGTGGACCGGGAACACCTCTGTACTCTTCAAAGATGACCGTGAACTGAGGAAAATGCTGGTAAACTGTATAATGTAATAAATCGGGTTTTTTCAACTTTGCTGTATATCTCAGGCATTTTTTTGAATTTTGGCACCAAAGTTTCAACATGGGGTTTTTGGGACCCTTCCTCATGAATTCTGTCATTGCCATGCATTAATCTGGCCCAAAGGGTTATTTCACTGTCAATATGTGAAATCACCTTTCTGGACCAATTAATGAAATGACAGTGCCAGTGCTCATAAGGTGGGCTCACAAAAGGCCTAAGTTGCAAATTTGGTGAAAAAATTCTTAAAAATGACTGTTCTATGAGTGTGCGTTGCACAGTTCCTACGCACACTTGTAAGTTTGCAAATTTTTAATATTTGCACTCCAGATTTTCAACATTGGCATTTTACCACACCTCCTTATAAGCAATACAGCTGTCATTTTTCACATCTCGCAGAAAATGTGTTTCCATGCATGTAGCGCACAATGGCGCAGTCTGTGTGCGCAATCAATATTTGGGACAGATTAAAAAAATCAGAATGACACTGTTCATAAGCAGATGTCTTAAAATGACTATGTTGAAAACTTGGTGAAAAATTCTAAAATGACTTTTTAGGAGCACCATTGCATTTATGCGCTCATGAAGTTCCACACATTTTAATATTTGCACTCCGGATTTTCAACATTGCCATTTTACCACACTTCCTTTTGAGCAGTACAGCTGCCATATTTCACATCTCACCCAAAATGTGTTTCCGTGCACAATGGTGCAGTCGGTGTGCGAAAGCAATGTTTGGGACAGATTAAGAAAATCATAGTGACACTGGTCATGAGCAAAGGTCTTAAAATGGCTATGTTGAAAATTTGGTGACAAAAGTCCATAAAATGACTGTGTTATGAGTGAGCACTGCCCAGTTTCCATGCACCCTTGTAAGTTCATGAATTTGTAATATTTTCAGTCCAGATTTTCACCAGTGGCATTTTTCCACACTTCCTTATGAACAGTACATATGTCATTTTTCACAACATGACTGAAATGTGTTTTCACACTTTCAGCACAGAAATGCGAGGTCGCTGTGGAAAATTATTGTTCGGGACAGATAAAGAAAATCACAATGACACTGTTCATGATCAGAGGTTCCAAAATGCCTGTGTTGACAATCTGCTGTAAAAAATCCCAAACTTATTACATTGCGGTTGTGCATTGCACAGTTTCTATGCACTCTCGTGACTTCACCAGTTTTTTTTAATATATTCATGGCAGATTTTCAACATTGCCATTTTTTATACCTCCCCATGAACAGTACAGCTGTCATTTTTCACATCCTGTTTGGAATGTGTTTTTGCACCTGTGGTGACAAATGCAGTAGTCGCTGTGCAAAAGCAGTTTTTGGCTAACAAACTGATAGTGCCACTGTTCATGAGGTGGGGGTCACAAAAAAACCATGTTGAAAATTTGGAGGGAAAATAGCAATGAATGGCTGAGGTGTTAGGGTTTCTGACTGTAACGCCCCACCCTGTAGAGAATGACAGGCATCAGGGCTGTGACTTGGGACTGTCGCCTGCAATGCTCATACAACTCCACCCCCACCCACACCCTGCAGCCACTGAGAGGCATTGAGGTGTGCCTTGGACTCTTCAGCCCCAAAGTTCACCCCATTCTCCTATACCGCACTCATCTCACCATATTTCCTGATGGAATGGGATGCGCATAGGGGCCAAAGACCTTAAGGCACACCGTGACACTTGTCAGTGTCTGCAGGGTAGGGTGAAATGTGTGGTGAAATGGCATGGCCATTATGCCTGACGAGCCAAAGGCACACCCCAATGCCTGTCAGTCTCTGCAGGGTGCTGGTGGGGTTGTCTTCAGTTCAATACTTCACTGCCCATCTTATTATGCAGCTCTGTAACTCCTACACTACCAATGTCAATGCTGGCAAGCAAACATTCGGCATTGACAAATGCTTGTTTTGTTAGAGCTGCTAACTTGTACACATTTCTAATTCCAAAGTGCTGGCTCCCATGCTCAATTTGTCTTGGGCTAGCTCTAGAGTACTGATATTACCCAGGCATATGCAGTTCACAAAAACATGATTCACAAATTCAAGGTTCCTGTATGTTTTTTATTCTTCTCTGGCTGACCTGGCTGGCTGGCTATGTCACAAGTAGAGATGCAGCGAAGTTTTAATTCACCAGCAAAGTTCCTGCGAAGTAGGGAAATTCATATCCATGAAGCAATCAGCTAATCTGTCCATCTCATTTCACCTTTTCATGTGTGAATTTTCAACGCAAAATGTGGAATGTTCACCATGAAGTGTGGAATTTCACCTGTGAATGGCAAAATTCCACCATTTGGGGTGAAATTACACCATTCACGGGTGAAGTTCTGCACTTCATGGGTTTAACTTCGTAGTTCTCGCCCATGGATTATTTCACAAATTGCAAGAAATTCATGGATTGATTCAGGATGAATTTTTTGACTTCGGCCCATCTCTAGTCACCGCTTTTTTCCTCTGTTCTTCATCATGAACTGGTATTCAATGCACCTGAACAGACTTTATAGGTCAGACCTGCCCTCAGTTCCTAGACTGCTTCAAAAAAAGAAATTGTCCAATATTTTGTTTGCATTGTGTAGGCAGAATTTTATGGTTTGAACAGGGTGCACATTCAGTCTCTCTCTCTCTCTCTCTCTCTCTCTCTCTCTCTCTCTCTCTCTCAATGGGTGGGTTGGGGGTGTAGAACTCTCACTTTCATGGTTAGTGGCAATTCTTGGACCCTAGGAGGTGGAAAGAGACATGGACTGGTGGTGTGGTGGTACCATCTAGTTGATTGTTGTCCTATGGCAATCAGTACTGCTCTCACAATAGGGGTTGCTCCCACATTGAGTGTTGGCAGTCATCCTTGGGTGACCTGCATTGCTCTCTCACTGACCACAGTAGCTGCACTCCTTGATCCTCTTAATTCTGCCGAAGCATGCACACACATACACACACACACACACACACACACACACACACACACACACACACACACACACACAGAGCAGGTGGATGGAGTGCAGGCCTTCTTTAGTTCTCTTCTGCTCATGTGCAGCAGTGGGCTCTGTTTAGGCATTCTACCAATTACCTGATGCAATGCTAACGAGCAGCGGGAGTTGGACAGCTCTGCTCTATAGGACATATGTTTTCCCATTCCTGATTAGGTACAGCATGACATACAATACCATGTCACAGTGGTTTACTTAATGAGGCTGAGAGAGTCCTGTCCTTGGATTTTGTGTTACTGGCATGCTGGATACTGGGTACTATGGGCGCACCCTTTGTAGAGGGAACCAACCTGGTTTGAAGAAAGTATCTTGGCACTGCAGTAACAGCTGCTGGGTCCCCAAATACGTTAATATCCCCAATATTTCTATCATCCCCAACAAATTCATTGTCCACACCCAATTTTACAGCCAAACATAGGTGGAATATTATTTACTATGTGCTTCTCTAGGGATACCACTGGCCACACATACTCAAGACTCCTTTGCTTCTGGGCATATAATCTTAGTGTGCCTCTGTCAGGGTACTTACTTCACACAGTAAATATTTTCCTTGGTCAAAGTATAACAAAAGTGGACACAACACATATGAGGATCCAGGAAGGAAATGGAGTCATGGCACTCACCATGGTAATCTAAAGAAGACAGGGATCCTCAGAATGCCTTAGAGGGCATAAAATGGAGGAGGTCTCACACCTCACTTGGATGATTTTGTATATTCAGGTGTCCTGTGTGCCAAAATAAAGAATAAAGCACAGAGGAAAAACTATATTTGTTTTCTTTAAATTACAGGAGTGACTGCCATGACTCCATTTCCTTCCTAAACTGTTTCATTTTCAGTTGACATCGGACTTGTTGTTGCAACTTTTCCTTTTTGTAAAAACATATGAGTGGGCCTTATGCTATAGAATTACAACTGATCTTCCCTTCTTCAATGGAATGGAAAGTTCTCCCCCTATTCCTCAGAGAATTTGAGGTTGCATACTGACATCACCAGTTTCCATTGTACCCAACCCTCAGTCCAAGCTCATAAAGGGTGAACTTTCTTTAACATCTCTGGGCAACAGACACATACAGGTACCTGACCATAAGCAAATAGCACACATGTGTGGATTCCCTCTGAAGTACTGTATACAGCACTGACAGCATGCGTCTAGGACTTTTCCTTTGTTTCCCCACTACTCAGCCTTATGGCTACTGCCTCCACCACCTGGAACCTAAAGCAGACCTGCAAAAGTCTCAGCTGGATCCCTTGAAGGGAACCCTGCACAACTCCAGTATCTGTGTCTCGTCGTCTGTATGAGGCCTAAGAGCCCCAGGAGATACCTGTCTCTGAACACTGAGCTGTTAATCAAGTGGCTCAGCAGTCAGATGCTAAACATGCTGGAACTACAGTAGAGATGTTCTAGATTCTGTATTCTGTTTCAGAATTGTGTAAGTCGGAGTTGAAGCAGGGCAGGGAGTGAGAGGCTGGTTAGATCTGCTATGAGAATTCAGGTATTTATAATAAAATTATTTCTGATTTTACGCTATGAGCATGACTGTTGTTGCATCATACTACAGTATATATTACACAGGTGCAGCAGCGCCAGCATATTAAGGTTAAATAAGCACTTCTACAGTATGTTAAACCCCGATTATTGCATCTTAACAAATCTGACCCCATTCAACCAATGTGCCTGAAATTTGGAAGGCATGGAGTCTGGGTCAGCATTTCTGGATCTTGAAAGTTTTGTGTAAGTCAGTTAGGAGCACAAAGTTAGAGGTGTAGAAAAGTTAAAATTCATTATTTTTTATACTCTCCTATAACTTGTTTAAACCTGAAACTTAGAGGTTTGGTAGCATATGGCCGAAGGTACGCACTTTCCAAGTTTGAAGCTTCACACTTACATAGTTTTAAAAATACCTTTTAAAGTTGTCCTGTTTTCCAAGCATGTTCAGTTCAAAAAGAGAATTTTCTAAGGTATTAAGGATATATATTATCCCTTACAGAAATAATTATATGAAAAGTGTTCATGCTGCACACATAAAACTACCCATGTGATATGCATGCTGTAAGCATGATTTAAATGTTAAATTGGAACCAATTGCATGAATGTGGCATGCATGCAGCAAGCAAGTGTGGAAAGTATGCTTTTTATATTAAATTGGAATAGACTGCATGCATGTGGCATGCATAAAAAAAGGAAGTGGTCACTGATAAATGCACACAAAAAAGTTAAGTGACTTGCTCAAAATCATACCATATACAAGTGGGGATTGATGAGATTCAAACACAGGTCTTCAAGTCTCCAAATCTCTTTGTTTGCAATTCAGTACCTTTAACCACTAACCTACAGTATAGTTGTTTCAGAAAGTTTTTATTGATTAAATTGTATCTGTTTTAAGTGGGATAGATAAGTTAATGACACACTAGCAGTCGATTTTAATTATGTATTTTGTATGATTTTAAAATGGTATTGACTGTACTGTGCCTAGAGTCTTCGGAATTAGGCACTTTAGAATTAAAGTATAGAAACATAGAAGTTGACGGCAGATATGGACTGCAAGGCCCATTCAGTCTACCCATTTATTTTTCTGCCTTATAAATGTGCCATCGACCTTTGCTCTGTCAATGGCCTATCTATTCATCTCATCTGTATTGCTCCCTTATGCCTATCCCATGCCTATTTGAAGTCCTGCACTGTATTCATATCCACCACTTCCTAAGGTAGGCCGTTCCAAGCATCCACCACCCTTTCTGTGAAAAAGAACTTCCACATATTACCCCTTAATTGGCTTTCCTCTAATCTTATGCTGTGTCCTCTTTTCCTGCTATTTTTCTTATATTGAAACGTTAGACTCTTTCACCTTGTTAATGCCCTTAAGGTGTTTGAATGTTTCCATCATATCACCTCTCACCCTCCTTTGCTCTAGGGTATACATATTGAGCTCCATTAATCTGTCCTCATAAATTTTCTGATCCAGTCCCTGCACCATTTTGGTTGCCCTTCTCTGGACTGCCTCAGTTTGGTTAATGTCCTTGTGAAGGTGTGGCCTCCAGTACTGCATGCAGTATTCCAGATGGGGCCTAACCAGTGACTTGTAAAGAGGGATTATTACCTCCCTCTTCCAACTTGTGATACCCCTACTAATACAACCTAACATCCCACTAGCTTTACCTACTGCTTTAGTGGTCTGCTTGGATGATTTCAGGTCAAGTCTCTTTCTTCCTTTGTGACTGCCAGCAACTCCCCTCCCAACCTATAGGTGGCTTCAGAATTTCTCTTCCCTGTGTGCATGATCTTGCACTTCTTTGCATTAAACCCCAGCTGCCACTCTTCTGACCATTTTGCTAGTTAATCCAGATCTCTTCTCATTCTGCCCACCCCATCTGGATCACCTACTCTGTTGCAGATCTTGGTGTCATCTGCAAACAGACAAACCTTACCCTCCAGTTCATCTGCAATGTCATTGATGAAAATATTGAAGAGGACTGGCCCCAGGACTGATCCCTGAGGTACCCCACTTGTGACTTGCATCTCTTCTGACTGTATACTGTATACCACCACTCCCTGTTTTCTGCCTGCCAACCAGTTTGCCACCCAGTTGACCAACTTCTGACCCACCCTGAGCCTACCCTGCTTATTAATCAATCTTCTATGTGGAACAGTATTGAAAGTTTTTGCTGAAGTCAAGGTAGGCGACATCAACTGCTCCCCCTTGGTCCACCACTCTGGTTACCCAGTCAAAGAAATCTATGAGATTAGTTTGACAGGACCTTCTTTTTGTAAACCCATGCTGTCATGGATCCTGTGCTCCTATGGATTCCAGGTGTTGCACCATCCTTTCCTTAAGGAGTGCCTCCATAATCTTGCCCATTACTGAGGTGAGACTGACTGGTCTGTAGTTCTCTGCCTCCTCCTTGCTACCACTCTTGTGAAGCGGGATCACATGAGCCCTTCTCCAGTCTTCTGGGACCTCTCATGTGCTCAGAGACTAACTAAACAGTTTTGATAATGGCTCTGCTAGTTCCACCCTTAGCTTCTTTAGTACACTGGGATGTATGCCAGCAGGTCCCATTGCCTTGTCCACCCTGAGCTTATCAAGCTCTTGTAGGGCCCTTTCTTTTGTGAAGGGACTAGTGCTCACCTCCCTCCCCCCTGTGTACATGGTGCTGAGCTGTGGGCCCTGCCCTACCTTCTCTTCAGTAAATACAGAGTAGAAGTATCTATTTAGGATAGATGCTTTTACATGGTCCTCCTCCTCACACACACCCTTATCTCCTTTGATCTTAGCAATACCCCCTCTGGACTTTCTTCTTTCACTAATATATCTATAGAAAGTCTTGTCACCTTCTTTTACTGTTTGTGCTAGTGTTTCCTCAGTTTGGGACATTGCCTGCCTTTCTGCCTTCCCTGCTTCCCTTAGGAAAGTTTGGTATGCCTCCTGATCTTCATCCCGCTGTGTTCCCTTATATTTCCTGACTTTTTCTGCTACTGTTTTTGAGAACCAAAGTGGTTTCCTTCTTCATTTGCACTTTCTTTTCTCTTTAACACAATGGGATGTTGCTTCAAGTATTGCATCCTTAATGCTTGCTCACTTTGCCTGTACCCCTCACCTGTATTTCTTTTTGCCAAGGCTAGCTTAACTCTGTTGGCCATCTTATCAAGGTCAGCTCCTCTGAAGTCCCATATTTTTGCCTTGGAATGGGATGATTTAGTTGTAGTGGCCAAATTGAACCATACCATGTGATGGTCACTGGCCCCCAGGTGACCTTCTACCTGGAGATCTGTGATCCTTTCCCTGTTAGTCAGTACTAGATCTTGGATAGCTCTGTCTTTTGTGGGTTGTTGCACCAGTTGTTTGAGGCCCTTTCCCTGCAGGGAATCCACCATGTGTCTAATTCTGGCAGATGTTCCTGCTGGTATTGACCAATCTGTATCTAGCATGTTGAAGTCTCCCATTATCAGAACCTCCTCTTTAGCTGTCATGTTTTGTATATCTTCTAACAGTAATGTGTCTGTGTCCTGCCCCTGGTCTGGGGGCCTGTAGACAACTCCAGTTCTTATGGCTGTCCCATTTCCTGTTTCCAGGGTGACCCACAGTTCTTCTAGCTCCTTACGTGCATTCTGAATTTCTCTAACTTTGATATTTTCATTGACATACAGGGCCTCTCCAACACCCCTTTTTTCACCTCGGTCTCTTCTGAAAAATGCATAGCCAGGTACTGAAGTCTCCCAATTGTGGTTACTGGTAAACCACGTCTCACTAATTGCTACTATGTCCAGTTTAGCCTCTATCATTATTGTCTGCAGGTCTGTGATCTTGTTTCCCAGACTGTGAGCATTTGTGTACATGATTTTCCATTGGCCAGTTTTTGGTGTGTTAGTTGTTGGGTGAGGTCTGGCATTTCCCATGTGTGTCATATGGGGAGCAGGACCTTTCTCCTTGCCTGGTGATACAAATGAACTGCAAACATGCTGAACTCCTGTTTGACCACTAGCTGAAGGGGGACAGGTGTTCTTCCCATTCGACGTATGAGAATTATCTATCTGTCTGTCTGTCTATCTATCTATCCATCTATCTATACTGCTTGCGCACATATGGCTCACTTGTACTTCACTACAAATCTGCATACATCTGCACGCATGCGACATGCTTATAGCCACTGTGGCACACATACCAATGGAAACACATGTGGTTCTTCCCACCCCAATGCACACACTGACACAGAAAACTACTTAATTACTTCTGTCTGGCCTGCCATGAGCTTCTGAAGAAGGACTGGTTGGTCCGAAAGCTAGAGCACTTTGTTCTTGTTGTTACATCTATGTTGGTCCATTAAAAGGTATCAAATCATTTGCTTCTGGATCTAGTCTGTCTGGCCTGAAATTCTTTTATTTTCTCTCTATAGTTTTGAATGATTCTATGCAAACAGATTTTAAGAGGCAAACACAAAAGTAGCAATAACTCGACACCCACCCATATGGCCAGTCCCCACCCCATGCACACCATGCTGCTACAGAAAACCCACCAATTATAGATATAAGTCAAGAGTCTCTTAATAAAGTACTAGGGAGCCAGATGCAGGAGTCTTTAAAAGATGATGTCCATGGGTCAGAGTGCTGGGGCATACCCCCTTAAAATGAATGGAGTTATTTTATTTTCTATTTTATACATTATGATGGTGAGTTGGAGAGTAAAGAAGGCCACTGTTCTACTAACAAGGCCCTTGTTAGTCGAGTGGGGGCCTTCATTAATCTCCATCTCTCCATCAATAATGTATAAAATAGTAATAAAAAAATACCCTCATTAATTTCAATGGTGCATGCCCTTGCAGTCTCCCTTGCCCTATGTCATAATGTGCCTGAGTGTGGGGATGTGGAGGTCAACTTCACTGGGGGGGATAAGTCTGACTATAGTGGGTCTCCAATAGTCTGTGCATACCATACTGCTCAACTGTCCCAGAATTCAAGGGACAGCCCTCATGTAACCCCTGAAAACTGCTCTGCTCTGCTCCTCATCTATTCCTCACGGAAAATGTGTTGCTCAAACAGAGGATGTCCTGTAAATTTAGACTTTATGGTAGGGGTGCCATTTCAGATTTCAGTAGGAGGGAGCCAACAACCAGTGGAGGCTAGGTGCTAGTTATCCCCTAGGT